>CAJQZP010001641.1:125000-2777500 GCA_907164705.1 Parnassius apollo | reverse complement strand
GGATGGATCAAAGTATATCAGTTTGTGCGACGACGAGCTGAGCAAACACGTCAAATAGGTGGATCAACAATTGTTCTAACTTCTCACTGGATCAACATTTACCGTGAAAGGATGATTATATATATATATATATATATATATATATATATATATACAATGTGTCCGGTTTCCGATGTCCGATACTTTAAGGGGTTAAAATACAATTAATTTTATCGACAAATCAGGGATCAATGATTTTTTTTCGCCATCAATAAAAAAATGGCAGCACTTTAAAAAAATTGTTGGCGAAGCATAGATGCTTGTATTAATTTAACAATATCTACCCAAGTAGAAGACTTTCAAAAACAAAATTGGTCTCAAATGTTAGTTAATAGTGTAGACAATAAATCTAGATTCAAAATATTATTTTTTAATTTTTCAGTATTAGTAAAAAACATTTTTGAAAAAATAAATTAGACAACAAATTGATGTTGTTTTTCAGATTCTTAGCTTTAAAAAAAACCATCGTGTTAACCAATTTTTTTTTACTTGTTTTTATTATAATACAGGATATTTGCTATAAATGCACATTTAAATCTTAACTCTGAGTTAGATAGTTTAGGAGCTATGATAATTTGAATGTAACTGTTCAAAGTGCCTCTACCAGGATATTAGATAACTAAACACCCATTCCAGTGAGTAAGATAAAATTCTTCAATAATTCAAGGAATCGTAAGCAAGCACAATAGCATCCTTTGTGTGAGCAGGTAAAAAACGCTGTGCACAACAGTGCGAGCGAGACAGAATAACGGCTGTCTCCAGGTAAAAAAGGGTGCAGTGTGCGCTTGTGCCGTCGAGCAGTCGTCCCTCGGTCTGCGTTGTGGTAACATTCCTGGTTTTAAGTAAATCTACTTACTGTACATAATTATTGTTTGTTGTTAGACTTTGTTACGTTTTTGTTTTGTTGTTGAACTGTTACTTTTTGTTTATTACAATAAACGAGTACTCAAGCCAGCATATCGCTAACATCCATTTCGTGTATGGATTGTGTAACGGGAGTGCAAATAGAGCTGTTGTAGAGTATGCACGCAGATTTCCTAACAGACGTATGCCGAATGCTCGCACTTTCGTGAGAATTCATTTGAGACTTGCGGAAAATGGAATAAGAAGGCTCGGTAACGAACGTACTCGTGTTTTGTCGCTCCAAGATGAACATCAAATATTGCAAATGATTACTCAAGACCCTAGCCTTAACATTAGATGCATAGCTAATCGTCTGTCTATCAAAATGGTCGGTGTGGAAAATTTTAAAAAGAGAAGGATTACATCCTTACCATTTTCGAAGGGTGCAAGAAATACTGGAACCGGATTATGTAAGAAGAGCAATATTTTGTTCGTGGATATTGAGAGAAACGCGATATGATCCAAACTTTTTAAAAAGAATTATGTGGACAGACGAAGCTACTTTCACGCGATCAGGGTATACGAACTACCGTAACGAACATCTGTGGCTTCAAGAAAATCCACATGCGATCCGCCCAAGTTCTTTTCAACATAAATTTTCTGTCAACGTTTGGGCCGGAATGATTGACGACATTCTAATTGGACCAATCATTTTACCGGAGACAATGAATAGCCCAAGATTCCTAAATTTCCTGGAAACGAATTTTTTGGATGCTTTATTGGAGTTACCATTGGCCTACAGGGTCAGAATGATTCTGCAATTGGATGGTGCTCCGGCACACTTCGCGCTTCTTGTGCGGAATCATTTAAATGCACACTATTCGTCGTGAATCGGACGCGGAGGAACAATTGCTTGGCCACCGCGGTCGCCGGATTTAACACCTCTCGATTTTTTTTTGTGGGGCACACTCAAACGAAGAGTGTATGTAAATGTGCCAAATACACGAGAGGAGTTAGCAGAAAAAATAATTCAAGCAGCAAACGAATTGCGAGAAGACAAGGCAATGATCCAGCGCTCTACGCAACACGTTACACTAAGAGCAACAGCATGTCTGCAGAGACAAGGACGTCACTTTGAGCAGTTTTTGTAATTATTTTGCCAAATTAAATGCAATTGATATAAATTATTTTGTTTTATTTCATTTGCTAGTGTATCCGCGCTTTTCAAGTAAGTATGTTTACACTGTCATAGCTCCTAAACTATCTAACTCAGAGTTAAGATTTAAATGTGCATTTATAGCAAATATTATAATAAAACAAGTAAAAAAATTGGTTAACACGATGGTTTTTTTTAAAGCTAAGAATCTGAAAAACAACATCAATTTGTTGACTAATTTATTTTTTCAAAAATGTTTTTTTACTAATACTGAAAAATTAAAAAATAATATTTTGAATCTAGATTTAAGTCTACACTATTAACTAACATTTGAGACCAATTTTGTTTTTGAAAGTCTTCTACTTGGGTAGATATTGTTAAATTAATACAAGCATCTATGCTTCGCCAACAATTTTTTTAAAGTGCTGCCATTTTTTTATTGATGGCGAAAAAAATCATTGATCCCTGATTTGTCGATAAAATTAATTGTATTTTAACCCCTTAAAGTATCGGACATCGGAAACCGGACACCCTGTATATATATATATATATATATATATATATATATATATATATATATATATATATATATATAAAAGTAACTACTAATAGTTACTTTGCGACCTTGTAACTTTACCTTTTGTACTATTAGTAGTGATACATCAAAGGTTTCTTTTCAATTAAACACATAGTAATTTTGAGGCACTGTAATTTTTCAATATTTGCATTGGTATTTGGTAGATGGCATGGTTTAATCATAATGGGTGCAGTGAAACGAGATATAATAGAAACTGTAAATGGTGAGGTTTATTGCCATGTGATGACAAATTCGTTCCACTTACAGAAACAACCATCGAACCGAAAATCACAGACGCGGCGGCGAATCGCTCGCGCTACTATTTTGGCAGTACGGTCCCCCGCTTCATTGATTTCGGGAATCAACGACGTTAAAATAAGGTGGGTGTACCATTGAAGGCCACTCTAACAAATAAACAGTTATTATTCGTTTATTTACTGGATAAATGAAACTAGCAAATATTTAAGTAATACTTTGTTTTATTACGTAACATATAAACTACTTCTTTTTATTGTAGATTTAATCTCTATTTATTGTTACGAGCTTAGGGTTCGTGACAATAAAAATTGCCGATTGAATTACCGAAATTAACACTTTAATTCACTTTACACTAATAACCTTAAAACACTAATAATTAATCACACTGATTCACTTTATTCCGCTCCGAAGCTTCGCTTGTCTCGCCAAATTCAATACTTCCCCGATCGCGTATTGCAGCGCCTTTATATAGGGCTCTTCCACGAAAACATCCAGAATATTCAAGTAAATACGCGCGCCAACCTACTAAGCGCAGAAAATTCGAGTGTGCGGCTTCCAGAAAGCTTAATTCTTCTGTTCGATACTAGATGGCGCTGTTGGTTGAAAGACTAGTCATGTATTTTCTGGAAAGCTCTCCTCGCTGTTACCCGACACCAGATGGCGCTAGTGCCAGATGTCAACTTAGCCGCGCAACACTGCCCCCTCCTAAGACATGCTCGTCCCGAGCATTATCGGCCCCATAATAACGCGCCAGGCGATCCACATGGACGATCTTAGGAGTCGCTCTTGTGCCTTTCTGTATCCGATAGTTTACATCGTTGATCCTGGTCACAATCCTGTACGGGCCGTCCCATTTAGCTTGAAGCTTAGGAGATTTCCCTTTGCTGCGGACTGGATTGTGCAACCACACTAGTGAACCTTCGTCGAACCCTTTATTGTTCATTTTGCGGTCGTACCGGGTTTTCATTTTCTCAGACATTTGCTGGCCCGATTGTCTGACGTGCTCATAAATGTCATTCATTTTGTTCCGCAAGTCATTTGCATAATCGGTTATACTTCGTGGGGCATCAGGTGGTATCCCGGTGATCAGGTCTGCAGGCAGCCGTAATTCTCTTCCAAAGTTTGCGAAAGCTGGTGTCACTGATGTACTTTATACGTGGTAGAGCCATGCTGCAGATATATTTGTAGTATAGCTGCAGATATATTTGTAGTATAGTTTAGTAGTGGTAGAGCCACGCGGCAGCTTTGCTGTCGCACGTATGGCCCGGCTCAAACCGGGGTGGTACCACGACCTCACAGAATACCGGCGTGAAGTGGAAGCTCTGCTTCCGCGTTTCGTCTGGTGAGTGCAGGTGGCCGGAGGCCCAAATCCCCCCCCCATCAACATGGTAGCGGAATTAAATGATAGACTACCCCAGGAGGGTACCAGCACCCCTGGAGAATCCCTCGCTGAGCATCCACGACCATGTTTCTCCACTTCTGAGCGTGGGTGCTCAGGCTGCCCCGCGTATTCTGGGGGGGGCAATATTCCGCTCAAGACTAAAACTGCTCGGGGCAAACGGAGCAGCAAGACCAAGGCGACCCCTGCCACGCTGTCCGTGAATTTCTGCAATATCAGGGGACTTCACTCTAACCTAAACGCCGTCCACTACCATCTCGAGACGGCGAGGCCGGCTCTGCTCTTTCTGACCGAGACGCAGGTGTCCTCTCCGGCTGATGTCTCGTATCTCTCCTGCCCGGGGTACAAACTGGAACACTCCTTTGTGCCTCGGGCTGGAGTTTGCGTTTACGTCAGAGAGGACATCTGTTCTCGACGCCTCGGCAGACTTGAAGGTTCGGACCTGTCCATCCTTTGGCTACGCGTAGACAGCGACGACCATCCGCGCGTCTACGGGTGCCTCTATAGGTCCCATAGCGGTAATGCCGAAACAGACCGACTCTTCGACCACGTCCAAATGGCTGCAGATTCGTTGCTACAGCAGATCCCCTCCGCAGAGATCGTGATCCTCGGCGACTTTAACGCCCATCACGCCGAATGGCTCGGTTCACGTTTAACCGATCATGCGGGGAGATCTGTTCATGATTTTGCCTTGGCATATGGTCTGACACAACTGGTTACTTCGCCTACGCGGATTCCAGATGTGGAGGATCATGCACCTTCCCTGTTGGACCTTCTGCTGACCTCTCACCCGGACGGATATCAGATTTCCGTTGACGCCCCTTTAGGCTCCTCGGACCATTGTCTTGTCCGGAGTGTGGTGCCACTCACGCTGAAATCGCGGTTGCATTCTGCAGGCTGCCGCCGTGTTTGGCACTATAGGTCAGCCGATTGGGATGGGATGCGGTCTTTCTTTGCATCCTACCCTTGGGGGCGGGTTTGCTTCTCGCCGGATGATCCCAACGTTGTTGCGGATTCTGTCGCTGATGTGGTACTTCAGGGTATGGAACTTTTTATTCCTTCCTCTGTGGTGCCCATTGGAGGCAAATCTCAGCCATGGTTTGGTCGCTCCTGTAAAATAGCATCATGCTATAAGCAGGAGTGCTACCGAGCCTGGGCTGACGCATCAGCGTCCAGGGATGTAAACACCAGCGCTCTAAAAAAGAAGTATAATTCCGCCTCTAGGTCCTTCAAAAGAGTCATTGCCAAGGCAAAGTCAGAGCACATAGGCAGAATTGGCGAGAGACTAGTTCGTCTTCCTTCTGGAACCCGTGCATTCTGGTCTCTCGCCAAGGCTGTCCAAGGGAATTTCTGTCAGCCATCTCTTCCATCTCTGCACAGGGAGGACGACTCACTGGCCCACACCGCAAAGGAGAAAGCCGATCTTCTAGGCTCTTTCTTTGCGTCTAACTCGACTCTCGATGACGGGGGGAGTACGCCGCCGACCATCCCGCGGTGTGAGTGCTCCATGCCGGAAGTGCAGTTCACTCAGCGCTCGGTTCGCAAAGCACTCCTCTCCCTGGACATCCATAAGTCGAGTGGGCCTGATGGAATCCCCCCAATTGTGCTGAGGACGTGTGCTCCAGAGTTGGCACCGGTTTTAACGCGTCTTTTCCGGTACTCCTACTCCCTAGGCGTAGTCCCAAAATCATGGAAGACGGCTTTCGTCCACCCGATCCCTAAAAAAGGCGACCGCTCAGACCCGTCCAACTACCGGCCTATCGCCATCACCTCCTTGTTCTCCAAAACAATGGAGTCCATTGTAAACTGCCAGCTCATGAGGTACCTTGAGGATCACCAGCTGATTAGTGACCGCCAATACGGTTTTCGCCGTGGTAGGTCAGCTGGTGATCTTCTGGTCTACCTAACTCACAGATGGGCGGAGGCAGTAGAGTCCAAGGGGGAGGCATTGGCCGTTAGTTTGGACATTGCGAAGGCCTTCGATCGGGTTTGGCACAAAGCGCTTCTTTCGAAGCTCCCTTCCTATGGGCTTCCCGAGAAATTGTGCGATTGGATCACCAGTTTTCTTGCAGATCGGAGCATCAAGGTCGTTGTAGACGGTGCAAGCTCCGATTGCAAGCTTATTAATGCTGGTGTTCCACAGGGCTGCGTGCTATCGCCAACGCTGTTTCTTCTGCATATCAATGATATGTTGCAAACCCGTAGCATTCATTGCTATGCAGATGACAGCACTGGTGATGCTCTTTACACCGGCCGAGCCAATATTTCTCGGGAAAACGTCTCTGAGTGCCGGGACAAACTTGTGTCTGAAGTCGAGTCTCTGCTGGACAGAGTCTCGGATTGGGGGCGACTAAATCTAGTCCAGTTTAACCCCCAGAAGACACAAGTTTGCGCGTTAACCGCTAAAAAGAACCCCTTTGTCGTATCCCCTCAGTTTCAAGGCACTCCCCTTGTTGCCTCAGCCAGTATCGGAATCCTCGGCGTCGACATATCGAGTGACGTGCAGTTTCGTGGTCACTTGGAAGGGAAGGCCAAATTGGCCTCTAAAAAGCTTGGCGTGCTCAGCAGAGCGGGACAGTATTTCATGCCGGCACACCGTCTGCAAATTTACAAGGCGCAGGTTCGGCCGCTCATGGAATACTGTTCCCATCTCTGGGCTGGGGCTCCCCCAGTACCAGCTCCTTCCACTTGACCGCATCCAGCGCAGAGCGGCTCGAATCGTTGACGACCGAGTGCTTTCCGATCGGCTCGATTCACTGGCGCTGCGAAGAGATGTTGCATCTCTTTGCGTATTTTATCGCATCTATCACGGGGAGTGCTCTGAGGAATTGTTCGGATTAATCCCAGCCGCCAAATTTCGTGAACGCACTACACGGCAAACGTCCCGATACCATCCACACCATCTGGATGCTTGGCGGTCCACCACTGTACGTTTCAAAAGGAGTTTTCTTCCGCGTACAACCTCTCTGTGGAATAATTTACCACCGGTGATTTTTCCGGACCGATACGACCTGGGGACCTTCAAGAAAAGAGCTTACTCCTTTCTAAAGGGCCGGCAACGCACCTGCAATTCCCCTGGTGTTGCGGTTGATCATGGGCGGCGGTAGTCACTTAACATCAGGTGAGCCACATGCTCGTTTGCCCCCTCTTCTATAAAAAAAAAAAAAAAAAAAAAAAAAACGAATGGGTCGGCTCGCCGGGGAAGGACCACCCTCTCACAGAATACCAGCGTGAAATAGTAGCTTAATGCTGCTGTATTTCGTATGGTGAGTGTAGAGAACCGGAGACCCTTTTTACTGGAAACGAGGCATTCCATCTCAGTCCTCACGGGTGACAACGCATCTGCATTTTGATTTTTAATGGAGGATAGATGTAGATGTCTATGGGCCGCAGCAACCACTTACCATCAGGTGGACTGTGTGCTCGTTTGTCACCCTATTCTATATAAAAAAAAAACTTTCGTGAACAGCGCTTCGATATGACAACAAAAACGGTTGTATGTGCTTGTCCCAATCTCGTTGCCGGTTGTCTACAACTTTTGCTAGGTACCTCTCCAATGTCTGATTAAATCCTTCTACCATTCCATCAGATTGCGGGTGATAAGAAGTCGTTCTTGTTTTATGAGTACCCATAACTCGGCAAGTTTCCTGGAATATTTGAGACTCAAAATTCCTTCCTTGATCGCTGTGAATCTCTAAAGGAACTCCAAAACGACAGAAGACTTCATGAACTAGTTTATCCGCAACTGTTGTAGCTTCTTGATTTGGAATGGCGAAGACTTCTGGCCACTTAGTGAAGTAATCCATCACAACCATGAAATACTTGTTACCGCTTTCACTCTCCGGAAACGGCCCCGCCACGTCAATGGCTATTCTCTCCCATGGTGCACCAACATTGTACAACTTCAATGCACCTCTACTACGAGTCTGAGGTCCCTTAACAGCCGCACAACTTGTACATTTGCGACACCAGTCCTCGACATTGTTTCGACAGTGGACCCAATAAAACCGTTCTCGGATCTTCAGTAGAGTTCGTTTAACTCCCAGATGGCCTCCGGAACAATCATTATGGTACAGCTGTAGAACATCCGGTACTCTAGCTTTAGGGACGACCATTTGCAAATAACAGCTGTCTCCCCGAACATTTTCCCATTTACGGCACAGAACTCCATCCTGAAGCAGCAAGCTGTCCCATTGGGCCCAATAGCTTTTAGTGGTCGAACTCATCGCTGAGACGTCGCTCCACTTGGGCTTGGGAGCACTGGCCTTTAACCATTCCAGAATCGGCTTGATGTCCGGATCTTCCTGCTGTGCATGTAGTAAGCTGTCCTTCCACTCGTTGCTGAGGTGGTCTGTTCTGAGCATCCTCACGGATACCACTTCCTTACTCTCTTGCCTAGTACAATGGTTGCAATCTTCAGGACAAGGTCTTCTTGAAAATGCATCTGCGTTGCCGTGAGATTTCCCGCTGCGATGTTCGATCGCAAAGTCGTATTCCTGCAGTAGTTCAATCAACCTCGCAACTTGTCCTTCTGGATTTTTAAACTGTAATAGCCATTTTAGTGCAGCATGGTCAGTTCGTAAGTGAAATTTCCGCCCCAGAAGATATTTGCTAAAATGCTGCAATGACTTTACCACAGCTAGCAATTCGCGTCTTGTGACACAATAGTTCCTTTCCGGTTTTGACAACGACTTGCTGAAGTACGCTATCACAACCTCTCGATCACCGTTCCGTTGAGACAACACACCGCCGAGTCCGGTATCACTTGCGTCTGTGTCAACTATAAATTCTTTGCTTGCATCAGGGTATCCCAAAATAGGTGTTTTGCACAGACGGTCCTTGAGCTCCTGGAATGCGATATTGCAACTTTCATCCCAGCAGAAATGTCGCCTCTCCTCGGTTAGCTTATGCAGAGGTTTGGCTATATCTGCAAAGTTCTTCACAAATCGCCGGTAATAGGAGCACAAACCCAAAAATGCTCTAACCTGCATCTTGTCTTTTGGAACCGGCCAATCCTTGACAGCGGCGATTTTCTCTGGATCCGTGCGGATACCTTCTTCCGATACTACATACCCCAAAAAGTTAACTTGCCGTTTGAATAGTGAACATTTCTTCGGACTCAACTTGAGGTTGGCACTCTGAATCTTCATGAGCACGCGTTCCAGGTTTTGAAGGTGTTCCTCAAACGTACGGCCTACAATGATGATGTCATCCAAGTAGACCAGACAGGCATCGCCAATTAGCCCGGTAAGTACAAGTTCCATCAGCCTTTCAAACGTTGCTGGAGCATTGCACAATCCATACGGCATTACTTTAAATTGCCACAGACCCTTTTCCGTCGAGAACGCAGTTTTCTCCTTGTCCTTAGGGTCAATTTCAACTTGCCAGTAGCCACTTTTTAGATCTAGCGTGCTAAACCACTTTACTCCTGTAAGCATGTCCAGCGTGTCATCAATTCTTGGCAAGGGATAGCTGTTCTTCTTCGTAGCGTCGTTCAGACGGCGGTAGTCAACACAAAACCGCATGCTGCCATCTTTCTTCTTCACCAGCACCACTGGTGAACACCATGGACTAGAGGAAAGTTCAATAACACCATCCTTCACCATTTCTTCAATCATGGTTTCCACTTCCTTTTCACGTGCTACCGGCAATCTTCTTGGCCGCTGACATATAGACTTCTCCCGTGTTTATTTTGTGTTGAACTAAGCCAGTCTTTCCTATGTCAGCCTCGTTTGATGAGAATACATCGGCATACTTGAGTAACAACTTCTTCGCCTTGACCATTTCGATCGGGGAGAGAACGCTGCGACAGTCTTCCAAAAGTGTGGTCACTCTCGTTTGTGAATCCTTGCTGGGGGGTCTCACTCGATAGATATTGGCACCGACGTAACCAATCCACTTCCTCACAAGTACCAACCAGCATGCCTTTTTCTATAATCTGTTCCCGGTCACAAAGGTTCAGCACACGTACTCCTGAGATGTCAGTGGTCCTGACCAAGGTTCGAGCTACTTTCCATGGAAGGTCATTGTTTGCCCTTTTCACAAGTACACAACGGTGAGCTTGCCCAGCGTTTCGAGGAAGACTAACCGGAACAATCGTTTCCGATCTCGGCGGAAGAACAATCTTCTTAATGCTGTACACGTTCCCTGGTAACGCACCTTCCATAAAAAGTTCCTCCTATCCATATTTCAAAACACTTTGCTTAACGTCGATCTCACAACAGTTACTCCTCATAAAGTCTAGGCCCAGGATGCAGTCGTCCATTATATCAGCGACGATGAAATTATGCAGGTAGATCACGTTGCCTAGCTTCAACTCCATCTCCTTCTCTCCACGGACGGGTATACGCTGACCGGTGACTGTTCCCAAATTAATGCGTTCTCGGTTGTATGCGAAGTCCCCAAGGAACTGACTTATAAGTTGGGAACTAACAACCGTACGAGAGGCTCCAGTGTCTATGGTCATTTTACACGGCATTCCGTTGACCTCGCCCTTGATGATTAGACTGTTCCCATCATGGGTTTGTGAGATCGAGATCCTTGGGGTTCTTTTAACATCATCCAGCACCCGCACCGCAGTTCTGGCTTTTACTCGTTTCCCTGCTACTGCTGAGCGGTGCTGTTGGCCGCACTACCCTCCTGAGATCGTTCACTTTCCCTTTCTAGGGTTCGCTTAGGGCAGCTGGATCGAAGATGGCCCTTTTCCCCACAGCCATAGCACCTAGGGCTGTATCCTTTGTTGCGGTCGCGAACTGTAGCTGCTGCAACCTCCCCGACGCGATGGGAACGATGATCCTGTCGCACGGCTTCCACCTCCAGTGCATGGGCTAACGCGTCCTTAAGCGTCTCGTGGTGCCCGAGCCTTACAGCAGCCCTGACTTCTAGGTCGCGGATGCCGTCGATGAATGTCTGCACCAGGTTCCCTTCAATGAGCGCAGGTACAGACCGGTATGCTTTTCGCACCAGCTTCTCCACCAGAGCCCACTGCCGCAGGTTTTCTTTGATGCGCTGCACGCGATCTTGAAGCTGCGCACGAAAGACGTGTTCCAGGTGAGCGTCGCCATATCTCGCCTCCAATGCCTCAAGGTGTTGCTCATAAGTCACTTCCTCACCGAGAGCTTCCAGAACTATTAAGGCCTGATCGCGCAGGCCTAGTGTGAGAGCAGTCATGGCCTGGCTTTTATTCCAGCCGTTCGCCTTCATAATGGCTTCAAACTGGATTTTGTAAGCTGACCAGGAAGAAGTCCCGTCGAACGGTGGCACTTTGAACCCACGTAGCGAAGGTGTTGTAGCTACTACGGGAGCTGTAATTCCATCCCCCAGTTTGAGGTCGTCCAGCGTTTTCTTCACGTCAACCACCACGTTGTCAACCCGATTGTTCACTTGGTCGATTCGGGTTTCAGCTTTCTCGATTCGGGTTTCAGCTTTCGCGATTTGGGTTTCAGCTTCCGACAGGCGGTTATCATGCTGAGCAACCCTATGCTTCACCTCGTTTATCTCCTTACCGAAGGTAGCGTAAAGGTCCTTCATGAGGAGCATTTGCTCTCCCAACCGACGGGCCTGTTCATCCTGTCCGCTCTGCAGCTGCTCTTTCAACTGACGGACCTGTTCCTCCTGTCGGCGAGCCTGTTCCTCCTTCGGTAAAATCGGCATGATTTGATCCCACTTCTGACACCAATTGTTACGAGCTTAGGGTTCGTGACAATAAAAATTGCCGATTGAATTACCGAAATTAACACTTTAATTCACTTTACACTAATTAAACTTAAAACACTAATAATTAATCACACTGATTCACTTTATTCCGCTCCGAAGCTTCGCTTGTCTCACCAAATTCAATACTTCCCCGATCGCGTATTGCAGCGCCTTTATATAGGGCTCTTCCACGAAAACATCCAGAATATTCAAATAAATACGCGCGCCAACCGACCAAGCGCAGAAAATTCGAGTGTGCGGCTTCCAGAAAGCTTAATTCTTCTGTTCGATACTAGATAGCGCTGTTGGTTGAAAGACTAGTCATGTATTTTCTGGAAAGCTCTCCTCGCTGTCACCCGACACCAGATAGCGCTAGTGCCAGATGTCAACTTAGCTGCGCAACATTATTAAACTCAAGTGTTAAATGACTGATTTATTATAATGGTCTTCTAAGAAGCCTTGTTCCTAGCAAAGCCATTTGGAAGAGTTCAATGAAACTTAAGTTCAATCAATATTGATTAAATCTGCAATTTAAAAAAGTGTTTTATACGTTACGTAATAAAACAAAGTATTACTTGAATATTTGTTCGTTTCATTTATCCAGTAAAAAAACAAATAATAAATGTTTATTTGTTAGAGTGGCCTTCCATGGTACATCCACCTTACTTTCATTTTAGGAGCAAGGCTGTGCACAGCCTTGCTCCTAAAATGCATATTCACTTTTATTGTTACTTGAACAGATTTTTCTACAGTTATAATAGGGTCGGTGAATGATTCTTTGTCTTGAGTTTTTGGTGATTCTGAAAAGATGAAAAACCAAATTAATTTCTTCATTTAAATGTGAATAACATAAACTTAACTCATTTAAATGTAAAAAAGTAATTAAAACTCATCTGCCAAAAGTATCTTCTGACTGAACCCATTTTGTACTTCATGTAGTCAATTGTGTCTTTTTCCATCTGTAACTCCACATTATTGTCGATATAACAAGTGAAGTATCTATATTACGTTACATCTTCATCATCATCATTACAGCCCTTCACAAGTCCACTGCTGAACACAGGCTTCCCCCAAGGAACGCCACAAATATTACAAGACAGCATAGGAGACAATAAAGTTAGCTCAACAACTTAACAGTCGTTTGAAGTCCTACAGGAAACCCTGTAAGGTTTGTTTGAAAAGGATTCTTCCAATCAATGCCGTAAAATTAGGCCATATTAAGAGGTTAGGTATTACAGATGTTATTTTATATAAGAACCGCTAAACCGATATTTAGCCACTATTTAGTTTATATATAGTTAAATATTACATTAAAGTTATCTTCACACATAAAAACATAGGTGTTTAGGCCTTATCGGGACTTTAGAAATAAAATGAGTGGACTGTATTAACAATAGGTTTAATGCCGTAAAACCTCTAAACAAACATATTATAAATTGAAAAATAAAGTGCCCGTCTGCGCGTCTCGCCGCTGAGTGAGGTACAGAAGCGCTCGCGCTGCCGCGAGGTCAGCGACCGGTCCGCGCTCCCACGCGTCCATCATTTTGGCCGAGGCGTGATGACGTGCGCCGACATAGGTATGAGCTAAAATGCTCTTTGTATCTCTTCTAGGTAATTGTAGCCACATCTTTTGCCTTTTGGGATTCGTTGGAACAGAAACAAATAGTTACTGTGGACTACTTATAGTCGTATTAGTAAATTGTGGCACTACACACCATTTTACCGAAAAAATTTAAAGAGAAATTATAGAATTAACTTTAGCTGCACTGTTATTATACGGTTAATGACGTGGTCACGTGTGTGACGTCACACTATTCATGTGACCAGCGCCATTACAGAATCAGCGTTTCTAGCGCGCTTTTGGAAATTTAAACTTTACCTTTGATTTTTGTAGTAAATATAGTAGATCTCCCGGAAATATCGATGTAGTGTGCTTATTATATAATAAAAAATCATTTAAAATGGATTTCCAAAATAAGTCAAATACACTATTTATAAAACAGTAGTTTTGATAATCTAAAAACCCAAGTCAATACATGAAGGGCAAGATAACTTAATTTAAATGGTACATAATTACTACCTACCTAAAACGAAATTCAGATACGCATAGGTTATCAGTGTTTCTTTCTATAAAGGTGTTTCCTTTTATAAAATAAACATCAATCTTCTCAAATTCTCCAAACATCTATCCTCGATTAAGAATCAAAATGCAGATGCATTTCTACCTATGAGGATAAAGATGGAATGCCTCGTTTCCATGTAAAGGGGTTTCCAGTTCTCTACACTCACCTTACGAAACACAGCAGCAGTAAGCTGCTATTTTACGCTGGTATTCTGTGAGAGCATGGTCCCTCTGCGATTCAGCCTACCCATTCATGCCACAACCACTTTAGCTGCAGCATGCCTCAACTACATATAAAAAGGTACATCCTATTTATTCACGTACAAAGGTGTATCCCATTTATTTTATAAATTAGTCCACGACTTCGAGGTGGCCCTGAAAGGTGCTTTCGTATTTTTTAACAAATTTAACAATACGCCCACTTTATTAACCAACCGCTATCGGCTTCTTCCAGTTAAAGCCAGCTAAATGTAATAAAAAACTAGTACGTTTAGCCATTACATATCCCCAACATACTTTGACATCCATAAAGTATTAAAAATAACTTTGACTAACGAAACGGCTATGTATCGCTGTAGCTTAGGAGTTTGGCTTCAATGCTGGAGGACTCGGGTTCAAATCCCGCACCAAACAAGTACTCGTATGAGCTATAAATAATTATTCCGACCCGAATTGATAGAGAATCGGAGAACTTTTTTTACTGTTAACTAGGCATTCCATCCCAGTCCTCAGATGTGACAAAGCATCTGCATTTTGATTCTTAATTGAGGATAAAAGTAGATGATACATTTACTATTAGGTGGACTATGTACCTGTTTATCATCCTTATTCTATAAAAAAAATCCAGATGTGGAGGTCTGTCTATGTGTAATTTATATATCCGCTCAACCCAAATAGTCATTCCTTATGGCGGTTGTATTCTGTTATCTGTTTAAACTATTGTAGCTGTATTTTAATGCCCAGGTGAAATCATTTACTTAATTTTTGTTTTCCTTAATTATATGGATATAATGCTATGGTTTGGTTTACACAATAAAATATACTAAAAATGTTTTTCTCATCTAAATTTATATATTATTATGACATTATTGCTAAAATTCAAGTACAATAGTTATCTTCAAAACAAAAAAAATTGCAGAAATTGCTTCACCGCAATGGACAATATCACAAAGCCGTGATGGATGATTTGACTGTTCAGGTGAGCTAAGCTTTTCCGGGATAAAGTAGAAAATCCTAGTGTGTGAGGTAAGCATCTTTTACAGGAACTGTAATTTCTTACATCGACAAAATAAGGAAACTTTATTTCATAGGTTGATCATAATATGTAGGACAAATAAAGGTAATACATACATGTTAAATAAAGGAACAGTATATTTGTGTTGTTTAGATATATGTATGTAGGTACTAAGTTTTGAAAGCTGTTACAAATCAGTGGACGACATATAACTTACAACTAGAAGGCATATTATAAAAACATTATTTACACATTACAGCTATTAATGTTCTGTACAATATTGTACAATGGTGTAACAATTGATTTTTTGAAGTTTCATCTTTCATCATTCTTTCAGTTTAGAATGATTTCAACTAACAGTCTTGGTCAAAACTGCTTTTAAATTATATCTTATAATCGAAACTGCTAATAACTAGAAATTGTTCAGTTATCACTGAAAAAAATTCCCTTTAACTACATTTAACGAAACTCCAGCCAAAAATACTTTTGACTGTCTTCATCTGTCAAAAGTAGTTATGGAAAAGGAGTTTTAACTGTAACTTGAAAAAGGAAACGAAATATAATACAAATTTAGTACCAACTTTTTATGATATAATTGCAGTTACAAACAATTTTGAATAAGACTAGATATTTGCTTTAAGCATTCTCGCTATGGAGTGCTATTGCTATATGAAATTAAATAGATGTATAATACAAAAAATACTGAAACATAATTACATAACACTTCGGTAGCGTACAATCTTGTGGTTTCATTTACAAACAATACACACGCAACAGGCTTAATTTTATGGCTACATTTAATTTTAAGCTATAGTAGCATAAGAAAACCATGGATTCGAATCCGGAATTCGACTAGCGTCGTGAACCACTCTGACACAAGAATATTAAGCTTTCTGGAGGTGGTTAAGAGAGTATGAGTAATGTTATAGTATTTTTATCTTACAATGGCGGATTGGTCTTACATGTAGTGTAGGTGCACAAGCAATTTTAGTGTGCGTAAGCTACAGTCAAATTATGCAGTAGCGATAGTCACAAATTATAATTGAGTACCATCAGAACGGAAAGTAAATGAAGAAAAGTTGTTCGCAGCGACATAAGAAAATAATTTAACATAATGATTTCTTATATTAAAACTTATATAACATTTAAAGTAATTTGGGTTTTGTGATAATTAAAGTAGTTTTAAAAATTTAACACTTTTACTGTCCGATTTCCAGACACAATAGTAAGATAATAGCAATGAGCCATATGTGGGTCACGGGACAGGGAATAGTTTAATATGTCCTTTAAAGTTAAACTTAACTAAGCAGCAAAGTAAGACTTTAGCCTCTGTGAGATAAAATATCCATAACAGTGTTACTAATATATTTTTAAAATAATTTGGGTTGAATACGATTTCCTA
The DNA here is from genome assembly GCA_907164705.1 of Parnassius apollo. Classification (NCBI taxonomy): domain Eukaryota; kingdom Metazoa; phylum Arthropoda; class Insecta; order Lepidoptera; family Papilionidae; genus Parnassius; species Parnassius apollo. The sequence continues at coordinate 2,760,775 of CAJQZP010001641.1, read as the reverse complement.
AATGCAATGGACATACAAAAATAAATGCAAGGGGCATAGATAAACATGCATGAAAATAAATTTCCTTAAAATCCATAATTCGGCTGAGGTTTAGAAATTAAATAAATTAACTGATAATAAAATAACAATAGTTATTACACAAGATTTTACTTAATATGTTTAAATATTAAATAGCTATACCATATAAAACTGAATACATAAAGTTAGCTATGGAAACCCAAATTTATTTATTCAATACTTAACGTATGGTGGTGGCCTAAAAGAACCCATAGCAGTATAACCATTTCATTTACCAATTTTAAAATACCCAGGCCAGCAACAGGGAGTAAGACCTCTGATTTCTTATATTTACGAGAACACTACACTATGGGTGCGTTTGGCAGAAAAAAGCGCTAGCAAGCGCTTGTAAGCAAAATGGCGACCGAAACTAAACAGTTTTCGGTCAGGACACGTTTGCTAACTTCAGTAGCGATGACACAATCCGCCATTTTACTTATTTATTTTGTATGTTTTGAAGTAGAGTTTATAAGTTGTTTTAAGTAATACAATGACATGAATAAACATATACATTTTATTAAAAATTCATGATTGGTAAGTTTTTAATATGAATACTTTACAAACATATATTTAAATTAGGTTAGGTTCCCCGGTTAAAACTAACTTCGTGTTTTAGCAAAATAGCTACTTACGATTTGACAGCGCTTACCGTTTACGATCGCCATTTTGCTTCCAAGCGCTTGCTAGGGCTTTTTTCTGCCAAACGCAGCCATTGATAAAAACTACTTTTACAGGTTTTATCGCGTTTAATTTTAATTATTTTTAATTCATAATGTTTCGGGTGCTTTCCAGCACCCATGGTCACGTGGGACTGAGATGACTGACGTCCCGATGTCATTGTTAAGCCCGGAGTACCTTCAGTTTTTTTAATTATTGTTTATGGTCTGATCTATGCAAAATGAACTGACTATGTCTTGAAGACTTGCAGTAGTATGCTTAGTTTAAAATTGCGTTTAGTCTTAATTTTATTGATTATAGGGTCACAAGTAGGTGGTAGTACCCAGCCTCCTTCTCTATTGAAATTAGGATGCTTTTTAATTTCAATAGCCTCACGTATCATCCTGTGGTCCATTGTGGTCTATCAAATCTGATGTAATGGTTGGGGCCGTCTAGGATATGATCACAAACTGCAGACTTCCCGGAATGTTGATGCTTCACATCAGCTATATGTTCTTTTACGCGGGTTCTAATTGATCTTTTTGTTGTCCTATGTACCACATACGAGAGACCACATTTACAAACCGCACAAGGTACTCCAGGTTTAACAATGCCATCGGGATGTCAGTCATCTCAGTCCCCCGTGACAATGGTTAAAATTAAACGCGATAAAATCCGTAAAAGTAGTTTTAATCAGTAAGACTGATCTGGTCAAAAATGGCAATTTCTTAACATCGGTGTGGAATTCTTATGTGTTGATAATTGTTTAAATTAGTTGTTAACGAGTGTTGACAATCTTCTCTTACCTTTATTTGATAGGAATTTTGGTCAAATGAAGTGCATTTGACCAAAATTCCTATCAAACTTTAAAATCTCTTCACATGGATTATCTCAGTACTAGATTAGTCTCAACAACTCTTAGGAATTTTGGTCAAATGCAGTGCATTTGACCAAAATTTCTATCAAACTTTAAAATCTCTTCACATGGATTATCTCAGTACTAGATTAGTCTCAACAACTCTCCACCATATTAAACAATCTAAATTACCGAATATAATTAAACAGGTTCTAAAGAAAACAGTCCAACCTCGGTAAACCATTTCTCAATGCACTAAACCCACAATGAACACTTTGAAGTCAATATTCCAATACATCTTCAGTAGAAGCCTTATGTCAGGCCTCACTCTAGTCCGAACAGCCAGTTGATCCCTTGTGCCAGGAACAAGATGAGGGGCTGCCACGCTACCAGCCACCTGATCCAGTCCAGAAGCTGCCCATACAGAATGTGTGGACGGTCCCAACTGTTGCTCGTCAAGGTACATATTAAATCATGTCATTATAATAATCTAAAATTACTTTAATTCCGAACTTGTGAAGTTGTGTTACAGATTAACCAAAAAATCCTGTTATGGGAGTTCATGTCCTACAATTGGACACTGGTCCAATGGTAAACATCACAATTTTAAATAATTCATTTTTTTTAAAGAATATTAACAATGTTATTAACATTACTAATATTCCCCTATACCACTCGTGGTAAGCTTAAATTGCTTGTGTCACGAGTGGTTCACGCCAGTAGCCGAATGGCAGATTCGATACCACGACCTTTTTGAGTTCGCGGTCCGCGCCCTGCCATTAGGCTACTGTCGCTTAACTTTTTATTATCATTACAGTTCATCAATCTACAGCCGAACATAGTACCCCCCCCCCCCATAAATTTCCTCATAAAGGACACACATGCCAACCATAGTTTATTATTATTATTTTAGTTATTAGTTACTATGAGGAAGATGCTGCTGCATGTCTCTCTGTTTCGTTTCTTTCTGTCACCTCTTACAGCACCCACGTGAATATATGGGGTTGTGAAAGTGGAAGGAAAATGGGAGATCTCCCGCCGGGCAAGGTGTTCTGCCCGGGGAGCGGCCAGCGCTGCTAGTGGTAGTTCGGAGCTATTATATATATACTGTTTTACTTCGGAACTTTGATAGCGCGATTTAGGTTTCGATGTGTTTCGCTTGTGCTACACAGACGTCACGTGTTTTTAATATTTTTTTATTTCTTACACAAGCTGGTTTCCTCACCATCGTGCACATGGTAGATAAGTAATTAGATCATGCTCCTGCAGCGATGCTTTGATGACATCATAAAAAAAAAGTTTATGCTAAAGTGAAAGATTCTAAGATGATGAAATACGATTAGAACAATCGAGAGACTGGCAAAAGGAATACTACAGTTCATTATAGAATACTACTACCCTTGAAGGAGAATAATACATTGCATAATATGACAGGTGAAGTATTGATAGAATTTTAGATACTGGGGTTAACTTCACTAAATAATTTAAATGTAGAAAATTGAAAATTGAAAAAAAGATAATATTAAAAAATGTATAATTACTTATATTATATTGTTTTTTTTTTACTTCGAAAAAGCGTTTTAAAATTTTAATATCCCCTAAAAGGGTTGTATTAAAAAATCTTTAAAAATTATGAAACTTAAAAAATAGATTTAGGTAAATAAACATTTTATGGAACACCAATTGTGCAAGTAAAACGTGCATTTGATAAATTTCTATAAAAGACGAGTATAGATGGAAAGGATACGGGTTGGTGAACATGCGCTTGAGGTCCACCTTTTCCTTGCAGTACGGACAGGACTGCTTCTTGCCCACGATGCACCAGCCTCGAATACAGAACTCGTGGAACACGTGCCCGCACGTTAGCTTGTACGTGTTTTCTGCACCCGTAATAATTATAATATAACACATACGCCCAAATACTCAAACACTGCTCAATTTTAAGATACCGTCTTCGATCAACAATACCAACTAGATGTCGGGTCGGCGCAAGGAATCCGTCTCAGTAAATAAGAGCCCACATGAGACGTAAGCTCTTATTTCGTTTAGTTGAAACACAGCCAATGTAAACACGTTTCTCAATGCCGCAATGTGTATTTAAAAGTTGTTGTTTGCAGTCGGAGTGTCTTATTTTCGGTAATTACATGTATAATATGTTATATTTTAAGCTCTAAACTAACAAATAATATCATATTTGAAACAAAATTACCGATCATAACCACACCTACAAATGTTTTGCCAATGTTGACCAATACACGCGCAAACATTTGTGAAACAGAACATAGACGCATGAAGTAGATTTGTATTGTAATAATTTTTAATAATTCGTTACCAAAACTTTAAATAATGGTAATTGCTATTTTTGTCTTTGTTTGTATAATTCCAATAGATACTTAGCTTTTTTATTTTAGCTTTGCTAGCTAACTTCCCCGGTCGAGCCGACCCATTCGTTCTACAACTATACTATGAACATAATTGCAGCATGGCTCTACCACGTTTTAAAAGTATGCAATGGGCGGTCTTGTTGCTGACAGCAATTTCTTCCAGATAACCAATGAATGGACAAGATGACAAGAAGATGACAGGAGTAGGGCAAATTAGTGTGATAAAAAAGAATACACATATTTATATATATGTAATACTATACATAGATACATACTACAAACTAAAATTGATATATATTGAATTAGTTAATTAAATGCAATCAATATACTACATACTATATTATATTTAATGGCTAGTGTGGAAATTATGTTAACTCTCGTGCTGTCTCTATTACTATAAGTCAAAGTGACAGCGACACCACGAGAATTAACAACATCTTAAAATTGAGTAGCGCTTGAGTATTAATTAATGGTGGTTTAAATATATTATATTTATAGTATATTTTTTATTAACTGTCTCACTTATGTCCAAATACTCAAACGCTACTCAATTTTAATATGTCGTTAAGCGCTTGTCACTTTGACTTAAAGCGACGGAGATGGCACAAGATTTAAGGGCATCTTAAAATTGAGTAGCGTTTAGCATTGGTATTTGGGCATTGGTGTTTCAGGATTGGACAGTCAACTTTATTAAGTATATAAATATTAAATAGTAGCTAAATCAAGCGCAGTTGTTGTTGATAAACCGTTATGGTGAAGTAGTCGAAGTAGGCCAGGACAAATACGTCATTAAGTTTTTACAAATATAAAAAATATTTCAGACTTATCGATACATACCGTGTTTAGTTACCGCGAATAATTAACCTAGAAAGGAGCACGTACGCAAGTCGTTCCTTTAGTGCCACAGTGGTCGATGCGTTTATTCTTTTATAACGTGTTTTGGGTTCATTTACCTTTCTTAAACTTTTTTATAGAAGTAAGAAATGCAAATAACCACACAATTCACATGATGGTAAGTGATTGCGGTGGCCTATAGACATCCTTTATGGACCTTTAGGGGCCGTTAGGGTTTTAAGAGAAAGAAATACAGCAGAACGAAACCTAAAAGCCTGGGCCACAACAGATTACGAATCCGTGACACAGCATCTTAGCAATGAGTTGCAGCGCTGAAGGCCGCGGGTGAGAATCCCGCACAAAACAAGTATTTTTGTGGCCTACTAATATTTATTACAGGTCCTGGATCAGGATGTATGTAAACTACTTCCACGATACAGGAGAAATTTATTTAAAAAATATACCTGTAGTGTTATAAAATAATATTATTTTAAAATATTTTGCATACAAAACCTTTTTAATTATTATTTATAGTTTACGTGACTGTCTCGTTGATTTAGTGGCTGTATGCGTGACTGCTGATCACGAGATCCTGGGTTTGACTCACACAGGTCGGGTCAAAATCGATAGTCCTGCATCTGATCTCTTTTTCCGGTCGTGTCAGATTTCCGTAACATCAGACTATGAGAGTGCACCTGTGCTTGCATACTCGTGCACAATAATCCTCTTTTGTACAGATAGCTAATCTTCGTTGAGACTGGTCTCCGAGATGGAAATTCGATCTGGTGGAGAACCTTGTTTACATATGCAAATTTTACTATATTCTATTTATTTACAGGACACATTTCATTTAATAGTAAGTGTGATACAAAATCAAAATATGTTGTCACACCTAAAGACTTAAATAGAATGCCTTATTACCAGTAAAGAGGGTTTCCTGTTCTCATTAATTAGAATACAAAACACTTCAGCGTTATGTTGCTATTTCACACTGGTGTTATTTTTTTAAAGCATTGGGTGACGAACAAGCATACAGTCCACTTGATGGAAAGTGAATTCTGTGGCCCGTAGACATCCACATTTATCATCAATTAAGAATCAAAATACAAATGCGTTGTCACCCCCGAGGACAAAGATGGAATGCCTCGATTCCAGTAAAAAGGGTCTCCGGTTCACTACACTCACCATACGAAACACAGCAGCATTACGCTGCTTTTTTACGATATTCTTGAGAGTGTGGTCCTGCCTCAATGGAGCCTACCCATTCATGCAACAACTATAATATAGCTGCAGCGTGGCTCTACCACGTTAAAATGTTATCAGAGCATGATCCCTCCCTGGTCAAGTCAACACATCCAAGCTGCTGTTATAATACAGTTGCTGTGTGGCTCTAGCTTTAGCACACCACAAACACAAATACCACTGGCAACTAACCGAGCACTCCTTCTTCATTGATGTCCACCAGCAGCTTGTTGCCGCACACCGCACACACATTGTTCTCCAGCTGCCGCGTCGGCATTCCCTCTTTCGTGTAATACTGAAATTATAAGACAATTATCTATTTCTCTTCTGCATCAATACACAAACAGTCCACTAGTGGGCTATGGGAAGGTACTCGAATTGAAAATTGCAGCACAATAATTGGTACAATTCCTTTTTTTCCTGGCAGTCCGTTTTGGGTTTGTACCACCCTCTTGCCTTTACTGCTTTGCTGCAGTCTGAAGGTTATAGAGAGCCAGTATAATCACAGGTTGTGAATTATTCCATCTAGGTTCTCAGAGGTGACACACCTGTAGCATTATGCTTGAAATTGTTGCAGGTGCTAATGGGCTGCAATAATCACTATCTGGTGCACTGGAAGTTTGTTTGTGGCTCGAATCTTTGACGGCACTTCTCATGAATGAAGTATCTCATATGACCAGGAGATGAAATGGGATTGTTCTGGTTTATTATGAAAGAAATAATTTCTAATACAACAGTGGGTGTTGAAGAACTGTATAAGTGCACAATATATTTTAATTTATATGGGTTTGACCATAGATATTTTCAATGGCCTCTTAAACGAGTGTTAATTTTTTTTTATTGATGCAGCCAAAGAATATCGAAACGGGCTGTTTGATCACATAATACTTTACTTCAATACAAATATTTTATTGTGAAACATTTTACATAATCAGTTCACATAACACAGTTACAACTCAGTTATTTTATAAAAACGTAATGACATTCAAATTATCTAAATAGTGCTGTCAAGATTGAAAGGCCACATGGATTCTTAATCGAGAATAAATGTAGATGTCTATGGGCCACAGCATCCACTTACCATCAGGTGGACTGTGTGCCCGTTTGTCACCCTTATTCTATAAAAATAAACCACCTTTACAGTGAAAGCAATCATCAATCATCAACATCATTACAGCTCTTCACAAGTCCACTGCTGAACATAAGCCTTTCCCAAGGAACGCCACAAAGCACGGTCCTGAGCCACCTGCATCCATCGATTTCCTGCATGTCTTACCAGGTCGTCACTCTGTGTAGTGGGGGGACGCCCTACGCTACGCTACTGCTACTCGAGAACCTTTTTTCCCCATCGGTTGTCGGTTTTTCCAGCTATATGGCCGGCCCATTGCCACTTCAGCTTACTAATCCATTGGGCTATGTCGGTCACTGTGGTTCTACTGCAGATATCCTCATTTCTAAGTTTACGTAAGTTCACGGAGAGAAACCCCGAGCACCACGACCACGTCTCAGATCCATAAGTCGTCACTGGTTGTACAATCTAGTTTTCAGATTTTGAGGTATAGCTGACAAGATGTGTCGTAATTTTCCGGAGCCATATGTCGTAATTGCCCAGCTGAGTTGAATCCGTCGATTGACTTCTCGGTGGAAGTTGGACTTACCTAGTGGGACTATTTGTCCCAGGTAAACATACTCGTCAACAACTTTAAGCATAGTGCTCCCAACAACTACCGGCATAGTTGTGACATAGACATTAAACATAATCTTTGTTTTGTCCATGTTCATCTTAAGACCTATCCGTTGGGAGACACTGTTGAGGTCTTTAAGCATTGAGCATAGTGCTACAGTCCTCCAGCGATTCCTGCAATAAGGATTTCTTCTGCATATCAATGATATGTTGCCAACCCGTAACATTCATTGCAATGCAGATGACAGCACTGGTGATGCTCTTTACACCGGCCGTGCCAATATTTCTCGGGAAAACGTCTCCGAGTACCGGGACAAACTTGTGTCTGAAGTCGAGTCTTTGCTCAACAAAGTCTCGGATTGGGGGCGACTAAATCTAGTCCAGTTTAACCCTCAGAAGACACAAGTTTGCGCGTTAACCGCTAAAAAGAACCACTCCCCTTGTTGCCTCAGCCAGTATCGGAATCCTCGGCGTCGACATATCGAGTGACGTGCAGTTTCGTGGTTATTTGGAACAGAAGGCCAAATTGGCCTCTAAAAAACTTGGCGTGCTCAGCAGAGCGGGACAGTATTTCATGCCGGCACACTGCCTGCAACTTTACAAGGCGCAGGTTCGGCCGCACATGGAATACTGTTCCCATCTCTGGGCTGGGGCTCCCCAGTGCCAGCGCCTTCCACTTGACCCCATCCAGCACAGAGCGGCTCGAATCGTCGACGACCGAGTGCTTTCCGATCAGCTCGATTCACTGGCGCTACGAATAGATGTTGCATCTCTTTGCACTTTCTTTCGCATATACCACGGGGAGTGCTCTGAGAAATTGTTGGGATTAATTCCAGCCACCAAATTTCGTAAACCCACTACGCGGCTAACGTCCCAATACCATCCAGACCATCTGGATGCTTGGCGGTCCACCACTGTGATAGGAGTTTTTTTCTCGTACAAATTTTCTGTGGAATTGTTTACCACCTGCGATATTTCCGGACCGATACGACCTAGGGACCTTCAAGAAAAGAGCTTACTCCTTTCTAAAGGGCCGGCAACGCACCTGCAATTCCCCTGGTGTTGCAGTTGATCATGAGCAGAAGGTAGTCACTTAACATCAGGTGAGCTGCATGCTCGTTTGCCCCTTCTTCTATAAAAAAGGACTATATCTATCCTTTCCAGTCCAGTAGCTTGAAAATGTCTTCCAATGCAGTGGTGAAGATTTTGGGAATATAACGTCACCATGTCTTACACCTCTCTGCAGTTGGATAGGTTTCGTAATCTGGTTCTGTACTCGAAGTCATTGTAGCCTTACTATACAAACACTTCAGCACTTCGATATACCGACAATGAACTTGGCACCGCTGAAGGGATTCATAGTTCACATACGCAAGGCAAAGTGGCAGATTGTACTCTTTGGTCTTCTGTACAATCTGCCGCAGGGTGTGTATGTAGTCTACGATACTGAAGCCCTTTTTTAGAAACCGGCTTGTTCAGGAAGATGGAAGTCATCAAGTCTACGTGCGAGATGATTCGTAATAGACTCTCGAAAACTGCTGTTTTCGAGTCTATTACGAATCGTCTCGCGTCTCGTCTACGTGCTCGTAGACGCGACTCAGAAGGGAAATCAGTCTGTAGTTCTTCAAGAGAATTTTGTCACCTTTCTAAAAGAACAAGACCACAGCACTTCTGCTCCACGCCTTCGGAGTAGTGCCACCATGGAGGACAGAATTGAAGAGCTCTGAAGGACGTCAAGTACCGGTTTTCCACCCGCTTTCAGAAGCTCCGCTATAATTCCATCCTCGCCTAAGGTCTAGCCGTTTTTAGGGTGCTAGAGAGCCATTCTAATCTCGCTCAGACTGCCGTGCGGGATATCATCGGAATAGTGTCGGATAAGACTTGCTCTTGGATCGTTACTCACACTTGCGTGTGGCTCCAACGATGATGTGTACAGCTGCCCATAGAACCTCTCGATCTCACTTAAAATCTCAGGTGACCCGGAAAATATCACTGTCAACAAATCTGTTGACGATTGCAGCCTCATCTCCCGTCTAACAGCCATGAGATTAAGAGTGTGATCGGAGAGTTTTTGTGTTCTTCTGCGGCGGGTCTTGCAGAACTTAGCTCCGACCGCATGGACAGTTTCCACGAGCTTGTCATTCATATCGTCCACTGCATTTCAATCTTCTAGACACTGAAAACGGTTTTGTAACACGAGCTGAAAGGTTTCGGGACTTTGGATTAGAAGCACGAGGGGGACGGAGCTTTGACTTCATTAGACGAGACCTCTCCAACTTAACGTTTAAGTACAGTGTGCCTCGAAACATTTGGTGATCGCTACCTGTTTTTACACTCGCGATCACTGAGACATCACTGAACAGTTGGCGTCTGATTGGCATAATAAAGTCAAAAATATGATATTATTTGTTAGTTTAGTAATAAAGTCAATGTCATTTTTTGTCGAACCGCTTCTGGAAGAAAGAGTTCATCATAAAGAGACCCCCTTTCTCCATGAAGTCGGCCAGCTGATGGCCTCTTGGGTTCCATTTCTCTATCCCAAATTTTCCTACCTTCAGCACACCATTCTTTGTTGTGCCTAGTATTGCACTGAAGTCTCCTATTAACACCGTATTTTGGAGGAATAAACCGAGTTTTGGAGGAATGCATGGCCCTAGAAATATCCTCATACATTTCCTCCACCTCCTTATCGGGATGTGCCGGGGTTTGTGCGTAAACTCGTATGACCTTCAGCGAATACCGTTTGGTGATTCTGAGTATAAGGTGCGCAACCCTCGTCGACACACTCCCAATCATTACAACATTGTTAACGAGAGATTTGTGGACGATAAATCCAACACCTCCTTGGAACAGATGGTCGCCCTCCCGGTAATAGAACAAGTTGCCGGATTCGAGAATCACCGTGTCCTCCCCCTCTCTTCGGACCTCGGATAATCCCATAATATTCCAGCGCAACTCGTCTATCTCTTCTTCCAGCTCCAGAATCTTCTCGTCAGTCCTCAGGGTGCGCAGGGTGCAATTTCATTTTGTAAATACTAATCTTTTACATACTAATATTAGTACAACTCTAAACACGAGCTGTACGCAAACTTAACACAAGCTTAAGTCCCTGCGCTATAACTACTTTTTTAAAAGAAAATAAGAATGACAAACGAACCCACTGTCCACCTAAAGGTAAGTTAAGGATGCTGCAGCCTATAGACATCTACATCTATTCGCAATATAGAATCAAAATGCAGATGTGCTGTCACTTCCGAGGACTAAGATGGAATGGCCCGTTTTCAGTAAAAAGGGTCCCTAGTTTTCTACACTCACCATACACAAAACACAGCAGCATTTAGCTGCTATTTTACGCTGGTATTCTGTGAGAGTGGTCCTGCACCGGTTAAGCCGACCCATTCATGCTACAACCATAAAATAGCTGCGGCGTGGCTCTAACACACAAAATCTAGCACATGGGACCTTGTACCTTAAACATCCCGACTGACTCACCCCAATAGAGGCCGCCATTTTATCGGTGCAATACTCTGCAACATCTCTACCCAGCACGCCAAAGTACAGGCCGTAGAACAAAAACATAAGCGCGACGTCCATCCACTGCTGTGGCTTGTGGCCAAACATCACATTCAGGCCGAGGAATGTGAGCATCATCGCTACGTAACCAAACACGCCCAGGAAACAACTCACTTTATATATGAGATAGAACCATTTGTACACCAATCTGAGGACCAGAGCAAGGTTTGTGATGGTTAAAACAATCCAAAGTGCAGATGTTGATTTAACATAAAAATAGATTATTATTATTCAATAACACTATACAGAGTGTTAGTGTAAACACCGTTATCTTTGAAACCAGTGGTTTAGTTTCACTTATAAAACTTAAATTCAATAAATTTAAAAAAAACGCTATTTTCTTTCATAAAATTTAAAAAGTTTCTGTCCGACACCGTCTGTAAATTCATGGATACCCTATGCGCCCGAGTGACGTAATCACTGTAAAGATCACCGCCCGCGCTAGCTACCTACACTACATTCCAATAAAAACAAAATAGGTACACATAACCTGTGATGTAACTTTTCCTTCATACTTTCATCCTGGCTTAGGACAGACAAACATTGAGGAATTAAGCAAAAATTGAGATTTTACTAAAAAAAATGTTAATTTTCATTTAATTTACGATCTATAAGTGAAACCAAACCACTGGTTTCAAGGATAACGGTGTTTACACTAACGCCCTGTATATATTAAAGTATTCAAAAACGTATGTTAATTATGAAAAATAATTATTTTATATATGTTTTTCCTTAGCAAAAGTATTTTCCTCTTAATCTATAGATAAGTTAGAGTTATAAAATTTAAAATAGTTAAAAAATCGAATACCTATATAAGTGTTAAACTGAACCCATCATGTGACACATAAGCTTTCTTAAATTTACAACACATGATTATTAGTTTCAGATTACTACAGAATAGTTATTGAAGTCAATATCTTGATTTACCACTGGGTCGGAATATAATTCTCTCCTGGGAAAAACCAACAAGAAAACAAGCAAGATATTTTTTTAAATATTAATAGTGTATACAATTTCATTTATTCAGTCATGCGGTCTATCAAGTCCACAGCTGTTAGATATACATTTGCCACAGTTACTACACTTATGCTGGGAATTGTTATCAAGAAGACATTGCTGCATATATCCTGTTTCCTTTATTAAATACAGCATGTTCACCATTATAAAAGAGGCTATTTTCATTCATCTATTTTTCATAATATTACAATAACCCTTTCATACAATTTTTGTTTAATGATATTTTTAACTCTGTAATTAATAAGCATTAAACATTTCTCTTTTTCATCTATCTATCTTTCTTCATCTAAGGTCTTATTGTATAGAGTATAGGTCACCGTATGATTATTTTAATTAATGCCGTAAGTCGTAAATAATTAGATACAGTTCATAATTTTCCGATAGTTTACAATTTCACAAGATTATCAGTGTTAACAATCATTCGGGAATATATCTCTACGTAGTATAAAACAAAGTCGTTTCCCGCCGTCTGTACGCTTAGATCTTTTAAACTACGCAACGGAATTTGATGGAGATTTCATTAATAGACATAATGATTCAAGAGGATGGTTTATGTATAATACAGGTATATGTTGGCGAGATCCAAAAATCACCCGTGCTAAACCGAGGCGGATCGCTAGTATGTATATAAATGAATTTATTTAGTAAATATGTGAAGTAGTATAAGTATATAAATATTTTATTATTCCAAGCTGGTATTTACAAGCATGGAATAATAAAATAAGTACATAATTATATCTCACTAAGTGGAATATCTACAACACCCCCCAGTCCCGTGGCGCAGTGGCTTAGCAATGTGTTTGCAGCACTAAAAGCCGCGGATTTGAATCCCGCACGGAACAAATATTTGTATAGCTGGATGTTGGTCCATGTGAAATTTATGTATGTAAACTGCCCCTATGATACAGGAGAAAATCCTAATGTAGGGGTAACGTTTTCTTAAAAAAAAAGAAAAAATACACATTTTGATTGGAATTGCTATTTCCAAAAAAAATTGTACTTATCTGCCTGTGTGAAGATTATGGAAAAGTCTCATTATAACAGGAGATATCCACATCAAGCAGAGGAATGTTACAGCTTGACAGAAAAAATGTCAGAAGAATGTAAAAATAATGATTATTTTTTATATTTTCATTAAATATACGAAAATAAACTTACCTCGGTGTAGTTACAGACATAGGTTTTGTAGTGGACTTCCTTATTACTAAGGCTGTTAGTAGTGTGAAGATTGTCCATATAATTATGAAACGCCACCACTGATTCTTAAGGCTCATCAGTACCGGTATCGACCACATCGCCACCATTGTAAAGAACTGAAAATCGTTTAATATATTCGGATTACTAGAGATTAATATGAATAAATAAAATTTTCATCACACACAAGACAACTAAGAAATAACACAACAAACAAAACAAGAAAACTCCAATATACACAAATCCAAGGTATTTCTGTATATTGTTTTTTCAACAGTGTAGCCACAGCCATAGCTCTGTTCTGTCAGTGCCTCATTTACAGAGCAGTTTTTGGACATATTTCTGTTACAATAAATCTATACATATAAATAAAATTAAAGTGTCTGTTTGTAATATCGAAATAACTGCCTTCTACGAGTATAAAGTTCAAGGAGGGTTTGCATGCGGTTAAGACATAAAATACCTTTTTTTACAGGATAGGGTGACAAATGAGCACACAATCCACCTTATGGTAAGTGGTTGCTGAAGCCCATAGACACAGTTACAACTCAGTTCTTTTATAAGAATGTGATGACATTCAAATTACCTAAATACTGCCGTCAAGATTGAAAGACCTACACAGAGAACACCAACTTTACAGTTAAAGCATTTTTTAACATGGTCTGTACCCCAATTTAATACGAACTTAAGTCCCGGTGCTGTATTACTACTGTTGCATGAATAAGTCAACTAGCGCCATCTAGTGTCAGCAACAAGAGCGAGGGGAGCTTTGCAGTGAATGACATCACAACCGACAGCGCCATCCGAAGAAACTAAGTTTCTAGAAAATCTATACTCGGACTCTCGGTACCTTACGCGTGTTTGCTTGAACATTCTGGATATTTGCTAATTTAAATAAGTAGGCGCTGCAAGGTGCGATCGAGGCAGAGTGAACTCGGCGACACAAGCGAAGCTTCGGAGTGGAATTAAGTGAATTAATGTGTTTAAATTATTAGTGTTTTTACTTTAATTGTGTAAAGTAAATTAAAGTGTTAATTTAGGTAATTTTATCGGCAATTTTTATTGTCACGAACCTCAAGCTCGTAACAATTGGTGTCAGAAGTGGGATTAAATCATGCCGATTTTACCTAAGGAGGAAACGGAGGGTGTCCGTACCCGAAGTCAACGCCAGCAGGAGACGGACCAGAGGAGGTTTGGTGGTGCAACGCCGCAGACGTCGGAGGGCCAACAGCTAGCCACGGAGACTGCGGGCCCGTCAGTAGCTCCTACATCTGCAGCACCTGACTTAGGTGCTCTGATGGCCATGCTACAGGACCAGCTGCAGCGCGGACGAGAGGAACAGGCCCGTCTGTTGAAAGAGCAGCAGGAGGAACAGGCTCGCCAGCAGGCGGAACAGGCACGCCGATTGGAAGAGCAGCTGCGGGACGGACAGGAGGAACAGGCCCGTCGGTTGTAAGAGCAGATGCTCCTCATGAAGGACCTTCACGCTACCTTCGGGAAGGAGATAAAGGAGGTGAAGGATAGGGTTGCTCAGCATGACAACCGCCTGTCGGAAGCCGAAACCCAAATCGTGAAAGCTGAAAACCGAATCGAGAAAGCTGAAACCCGAATCGACCAAGTAAACAATCGGGTTGACAACGTAGTGGCTGACATGAAGAAATCACTAAACGACCTCAAACTTGGGGATGGAACTACAGCTCCCGTAGTAGCTGCAGCACCTTCGCTACGTGGATTCAAAGTGCCGCCGTTCGACGGGACCTCTTCCTGGTCGGCCTACAAAATCCAGTTCGAGGCCGTCATGGAGGCGAACGGCTGGAATAAAAGCCAAGCCATGACTGCACTCACCCTAGGCCTGCGTGACCAAGCCTTAACTGTGTTGGAAGCTCTCGGTAAGAAAGTGACCTATGAGCAGCTTCTTGAGGCCTTGGAAGCGAGATATGGCGACGCTCATCTGGAACACGTCTTTCGCGCGCAGCTTAAAGATCGCGTGCAGCGCAGCAACGAGAACCTGCAGCAGTGGGCCCTTGAGGTGGAGAAGATGGTTCGAAAAGCATACCAGTCTGTACCTGCGCTCATTGAAGGGAACCTGGTTCAGACATTCATCGACGGCATCCGCGACCTTGAAGTCAGAGCTGCTGTGAGACTCGGGCACCACGACACGCTTAAGAACGCCTTGGCCCATGCACTGGAGGTGGAAGCCGTGCGGCAGGATCATCGTTCCCATCGCATCAGGGAGGTTGCAGCAGCTACAGTTCGCGACCGCAACAGAGGATACAGCCCTAGGTGCTATGGCTGTGGGGAAAAGGGCCATCTTCGATCCAGCTGCCCTAAGCGAACCCTAGAAAGGGAAGGTGAACGATCTCAGGAGGGTAGTGCGGCCAAAAGCACCGCCCTGCAGCAGCAGGGAAACGAGTAAAAGCCAGAACTGCGGGGCGGGTGCTGGCTGATGTTAAAAGAGCCCCAAGGATCTCGATCTCACAAACCCATGACGGGAACAGTCTAATCATCACGGGCGAGGTCAACGGAATGCCGTGTAAACTGACCGTAGACACTGGAGCCTCTCGTACGGTTGTTAGTTCCCAACTTATAAGGCAGTTCCTTGGGGACTCCGCATACAACCGAGAACGCATTAATTTGGTAACAGCCACCGGTCAGCGTATACCCGTCCGTGGAGAGAAGGAGATGGAGTTGAAGCTAGGCAACGTGATCTACCTGCATAATGTCATCGTGGCTGATATAATGGACGACTGCATCCTAGGCTTAGACTTTATGAGGAATAATTGTTGCGAGATCGACGTTTTAAGCAAGGTGTTTTGAAATGTGGACAGGAGGAACTTTTTATGGAAGGTGCGTTACCAGGGAACGTGTACAGCATCAAGAAGATTGTTCTTCCGCCGAGATCGGAAACGATTGTTCCGGTTAGTCTTCCTCGAAACGCTGGGCAAGCTCACCGTTGTGTACTTGTGGAAAGGGTAAACAATGACCTTCCATGGAAAGTAGCTCGAACCTTGGTCAGGACCACTGACATCTCAGGAGTACGTGTGCTGAACCTTTGCGACCGGGAACAGATTATAGAAAAAGGCACACTGGTTGGTACTTGTGAGGAAGTGGATTGGTTACGTCAGTGCCAATATATATCGAGTGGGACCCCCAGCAAGGATTCAGAAACGAGAGTGACCACACTTTTGGAAGACTGTCGCAGTGTTCTGTCCCCGAACGAATTGGTCAAGGCGAAGAAGTTGTTACTCAAGTACGCCGATGTATTCTCATCAAATGATGCTGACATAGGAAAGACTGGCCTAGTTCAACACAAAATAAACACAGGAGAGGAATTGCCTATCCGTCAGCGGCCAAGAAGATTGCAGGTAGCACGTGAAAAGGAAGTGGAAACCATGATTGAAGGAATGGTGAAGGATGGTGTTATTGAACCTTCCTCTAGTCCATGGTGTTCACCAGTGGTGCTGGTGAAAAAGAAGGATGGCAGCATGCGGTTCTGTGTTGATTACCGCCGTCTGAACGACGTTACAAAGAAGGACAGCTATCCCTTGCCAAGAATTGATGACACGCTGGACATGCTTACAGGAGTAAAATGGTTTAGCACGCTGGATCTAAAAAGTGGCTACTGGCAAGTTGAAATTGACCCTAAGGACAAGGAAAAAACTGCGTTCTCGACGGGAAAGGGTCTGTGGCAATTCAAAGTAATGCCGTTTGGGTTGTGCAATGCTCCAGCAACGTTTGAAAGGCTGATGGAACTTGTACTTACCGGGCTAATTGGCGATGCCTGTCTGGTCTACTTGGATGACATCATCATCGTGGGCCGTACGTTTGAGGAACACCTTCAAAACCTGGAACGCGTGCTCATGAAGATTCAGAGTGCCAACCTCAAGTTGAGCCCGAAGAAATGTTCACTATTCCAACGGCAAGTTAACTTTTTGGGGT
This sequence comes from Parnassius apollo, assembly GCA_907164705.1. Classification (NCBI taxonomy): domain Eukaryota; kingdom Metazoa; phylum Arthropoda; class Insecta; order Lepidoptera; family Papilionidae; genus Parnassius; species Parnassius apollo. The sequence goes on along the minus strand of CAJQZP010001641.1, from coordinate 2,743,338 downwards.
TTGTAGTATCGGAAGAAGGTATCCGCACAGATCCAGAGAAAATCGCCGCTGTCAAGGATTGGCCGGTTCCAAAAGACAAGACGCAGGTTAGAGCATTTTTGGGTTTGTGCTCCTATTACCGGCGATTCGTGAAGAACTTTGCAGATATAGCCAAACCTCTGCACAAGCTAACCGAGGAGAAGCGACATTTCTGCTGGGATGAAAGTTGCAATATCGCATTCCAGGAGCTCAAGGACCGTCTGTGCAAAACACCTATTTTGGGATACCCTGATGCAAGCAAAGAATTTATAGTTGACACAGACGCAAGTGATATAGGACTTGGCGGTGTGTTGTCTCAACGGAATGGTGACCAAGAGGTCGTGATAGCGTACTTCAGCAAGTCGTTGTCAAAACCGGAAAGGAACTACTGTGTCACAAGACGCGAATTGCTAGCTGTGGTAAAGTCGTTGCAGCATTTTAGCAAATATCTTCTGGGGCGAAAATTTCACTTACGAACTGACCATGCTGCACTAAAATGGCTATTGCAGTTTAAAAATCCAGAAGGACAAGTTGCGAGGTGGATTGAACTACTGCAGGAATACGACTTTGAGATCGAACATCGTAACGGGAAATCTCATGGCAACGCAGATGCATTGTCAAGAAGACCTTGTCCTGAAGATTGCAAACATTGTACTAGGCAAGAGAGTAAGGAAGTGGTATCCGTGAGGATGCTCAGGGCAGACCACCTCAGCAACGAGTGGAAGGACAGCTTACAACGTGCACAGCAGGAAGATCCGGACATCAAGCCGATCCTGGAATGGATGAAGGTCAGTGCTCCCAAGCCCAAGTGGAGCGACGTCTCAGCGATGAGTTCGACCACTAAAAGCTACTGGGCCCAGTGGGACAGCTTGCTGCTTCAGGATGGAGTTCTGTGCCGTAAATGGGAAAATGTTCGGGGAGACAGCTGTCATTTACAAATGGTTGTCCCTAAAGCTAAAGTACCGGATGTTCTACAGCTGTACCATAATGATTATTCAGGAGGCCATCTGGGAGTTAAGCGAACTCTACTGAAGATCCGAGAACGGTTTTACTGGGTCCACTGTCGAAACGATGTCGAGGACTGATGTCGCAAATGTACAAATTGTGCGGCTGTAAAGGGACTTTAGACTCGTAGTAGAGGGGTATTGAAGATGTACAATGTGGGCGCACCATGGGAGAGAATAGCCATTGACGTGGCGGGGCCGTTTCCGGAGAGTGAAAGCGGTAACAAGTATTTCATGGTTGTGATGGATTACTTCACTAAGTGGCCAGAAGTCTTCGCCATTCCAAATCAAGAAGCTTCAACAGTTGCAGATAAACTAGTTCATGAAGTCTTCTGTCGTTTTGGAGTACCTTTAGAGATTCACAGCGATCAAGGAAGGAATTTTGAGTCTCAAATATTCCAGGAAACTTGCCGAGTTATGGGTACTCATAAAACAAGAACGACTTCTTATCACCCGCAATCTGATGGAATGGTGGAACGATTTAATCAGACATTGGAGAGGTACCTAGCAAAAGTTGTAGACAATCGGCAACGAGATTGGGACAAGCACATACAACCGTTTTTGTTGTCATATCGAAGTTCTGTTCACGAAAGTACAGCAGTGACACCAGCTTTCGCAAACTTTGGAAGAGAATTACGGCTGCCTGCGGACCTGATCACCGGGATACCACCTGATGCCCCCACGCAGTATAACCGATTATGCAAATGACTTGCGGAACAAAATGAATGACATTTATGAGCACGTCAGACAATCGGGCCAGCAAATGTCTGAGAAAATGAAAACCCGGTACGACCGCAAAATGAACAATAAAGGGTTCAACGAAGGTTCATTAGTGTGGTTGCACAATCCAGTCCGCAGCAAAGGGAAATCTCCTAAGCTTCAAGCTAAATGGGACGGCCCGTACCGGATTGTAACCAGGATCAACGATGTGACCAACCGGATACAGAAAGGCGCAAGAGGGACTCCTAAGATCGTCCATGTGGATCGCTTGGCGCGTTATTATGGGACCGATAATGCTCGGGACGAGCATGTCTTAGGAGGGGGCAGTGTTGCATGAATAAGTCAACTAGCGCCATCTAGTGTCAGCAACAAGAGCGAGGGGGAGCTTTGCAGTGAATGACATCACAACCGACAGCGCCATCCGAAGAAACTAAGTTTCTAGAAAATCTATACTCGGACTCTCGGTACCTTACGCGTATTTGCTTGAACATTCTGGATATTTGCTAATTTAAATAAGTAGGCGCTGCAAGGTGCGATCGAGGCAGAGTGAACTCGGCGACACAAGCGAAGCTTCGGAGTGGAATTAAGTGAATTAATGTGTTTAAATTATTAGTGTTTTAACTTTAATTGTGTAAAGTAAATTAAAGTGTTAATTTAGGTAATTTTATCGGCAATTTTTATTGTCACGAACCTCAAGCTCGTAACACTACATACATATATAAATATATAACTACTTTTTTTAAAGAATAAGGATAACAAAAGAGCATACAGTCCACCTAAAGGTAAGTGGATGCTACAGCCTATAGACATCTTTATCTTTTCTCAATCGATAATCAAAATGCAGATGTGCTGTCACCCCCGAGAACTAAGATGGGATGCCTTGTTTCCAGCAAAATGGGTCTCCGGTTCTCTACACTCACCATATGAAACACAGTAGCGTTAAGCAGCTATTTTACTATGTTATTCTGTGAGAGCATGCTTATTCCCCGGTCGAGCTCCCTTCCTGACCCATTCATACTATAGCTGTGCTACTAATATAGCTGCAGCATGATTCTACCACATATAAAACGCCTGTCTATATCTTTGGAATGGCTGAACAGATTGTGATGAAACTTTACGAAGAGATAAGAGCAATGTCAGGAGTGATATACTCGTACCTAAGCTATATTTTATCCAGAAAACACGGGAGTTTTTGTTTTACAAATCGAAATATAGTTAAAATTAATGGTCTTCGATATTCTTAAATCTTAATAACGCCACTTTAATACATCAGAGAGGAGACCTTTTTGGGAGAGTTGCATTTGATATGGAGGAGAGTGTTGGAGAATTAGGACTGTCTTTTTCCCCTATTCTAAAACAAAAAATCCTATCCTAGCGAATCCATGGAATGGCGGTTTGCTAGTATAAGTTTAAAAGGAAAACCTCAACAAAGTGGAAAAGGATACCTGCGGAGTTTCTTTCGCGATTTTTTTTTTCGGTCAGAGAATCCTCATTTTGAAATAGTAGTAGTATCGATATATTTCATTTCATTTTACTCCATTTTATTCTCATTACATGTCCTATAAATTATTTTAACCGACTTCAAAAAGGAGGAGTCAATTCGACTGAATATTCTTTTTTTTATGTGAATTACCTCATAACTTTTCTCTGGGTGAACCGATTTTGATGATTATTTTTTTCTTTGAAAGCTGATGCTTCCCGTTTCGTCCCATATAAATTCAATCAAGATGTGACCAGTAGTTTTCGAGTTACCTTTAATAATGCGTATGTGGTAACAATGGTTAACAGTGGTAGAGCCACGCGGCAGCTTTGCTGTTGCACGTATGGGCCGGCTCAAACCGGGGTGGTACCACGACCTCACAGAATACTGGCGTGAAGTGGAAGCTCTGCTTCCGCGTTTCGTCTGGTGAGTGCAGGTGGCCGGAGGCCCAAATCCCCCGCCCCCACCCCCTCATCAACATGGTAGCGGAATTAAATGATTCTCTCCCCAGGAGGGTACCAGCACCCCTGGAGAATCCCCGCTGAGCATCCACGACCAAGTTACTCCACTCTTGAGCGTGGCTGCTCAGGCTGCCCCGCGTATTCGGTGGAGGGGGGGCAAAATTCCGCTCAAGACTACAACTGCTCTGAGCAAACGGATCAAGAAAGGACCCGAGGAATTTCTACAATATCAGGGGACTTCACTCTAACCTAAACTACCATCTCGAGACGGCGAGGCCGGCTCTGCTCTTTCTGACCGAGACGCAGATGTCCTCTCCGGCTGATTTCTCGTATCTCTCCTACCCGGGGTACAAACTGGAACACTCCTTAGTGCCTCGGGTTGGAATTTGCGTTTACGTCAGAGAGGGCATCTGTTCTCGACGCCTCGGCAGACTTGAAGGAAGGAGCGACGACCATCCGCGCGTCTACGGGTGCCTCTATAGGTCCCATAGCGGTAATGCCGAAACAGACCGACTCTTCGACCACGTCCAAATGGCTACAGATTCGTTGCTACAGCAGATCCCCTCCGCAGAAATCGTGATCCTCGGCGAATTTAACGCACATCACGCTGAATGGCTTGGTTCACGTTTAACCGATCATGCGGGTAGATCTGTTCATGATTTTGCCTTGGCATATGGTCTGACACAACTGGTTACTTCGCCTACGCGGATTCCAGATGTGGAAGATCATGCACCTTCCTGTTGGACCTTCTGCTGACCTCTCACCCGGACGGATATCAGATTTCCGTCGACGCCCCTTTAGGCTCCGAGGACCATTGTCTTGTCCGGAGTGTGGTGCCACTTACGCTGAAATCGCAGTTGCATTCTGTAGGCTGCCGCCGTGTTTGGCACTACAGGTCAGCCGATTGGGATGGGATGCGGTCTTTCTTTGCATCCTACCCTTAGGGGCGGGTTTGCTTCTTGCCGGACGATCCCAACGTTGTTGCGGATTCTGTCGCTGATGTGGTACTTCAGGGTATGGAACTTTTTATTCCTTCCTCTGTGGTGCCCATTGGAGGCAAATCTCAGCCATGGTTTGGTCGCTCCCGTGAAATAGCACATGCTATAAGCAGGAGTGCTGCCAAGCCTGCGCTGACGCATCAACGTCCCGGGATCTAAGCACCAGCGCTCTAAAAAGAAGTGTAATTCCGCCTCTAGGTCCTTCAAAAGAGTCATTGCCAAGGCAAAGTCGTAGCACATAGGCAGAATTGGCAAGAAACTAGTTCGCCTTCCTTCTGGAACCCGTGCGTTCTGGTCTCACGCCAAGGCTGTCCAGGGGAATTTCTGTCAGCCATCTCTTCCATCTCTGCACAGGGAGGATGACTCACTGGCCCATACCGTAAAGGTGAAAGCCGATCTGCTAGGCTCTTTCTTTGCGTCCAACTCGACTCTTGATGACGGGGGGAGTATGCCGCCGACCATCCCGCGGTGTGAGTGCTCCATGCCAGAAGTGCATTTCACACAGCGCTTGGTTCGCAAAGCACTCCTCTCCCTGGACATCCACAAGTCGAGTGGGCCTGACGGAATTCCTCAATTGTGCTGAGGACGTGTGCTCCAGAGTTGGCACCGGTTTTAACGTGTCTTTTCCGGTACTCCCTAGGCGTAGTCCCAAAAATATGGAAGACGGCTTTCGTCCACCCGATCCCTAAAAAAGGCGACCGCTCAGACCCGTCCAACTACCGGCCTATCGCCATCACCTCCTTGTTCTCCAAAACAATGGAGTCTATTGTTAACTGCCAGCTCATGAGGTACCTTGAGGATCACCAGCTAATTAGTAACCGCCAATACGGTTTTCGCTGTGGTAAGTGGTGATTCTGGTCTACCTAACTCATAGATGGGCGAAGGCAGTAGAGTCCACGGGGGGAGGCGTTGGCCGTTAGTTTGGACATTGCGAAATCCTTCGATCGGGTTTGGCTCAAAGCGCTTCCTTAGAAGCTCCCTTCCTATGGGCTTCCCGAGAAATTGTGCGATTGGATCACCAGCTTTCTCGTAGATCGGAGCATCAAGGTCGTTGTAGACGGTCAAGCTCCGATTACAAGCCTATTAATGCTGATGTTCCACAAGACTGCGTGCTATCGCCAACGCTGTTTCTTATCTGCATATGAATGATATGTTGCCAACCCGTAACATTCATTGCTATGCAGATGACAGCACTGGTGATGCTCTCTACACCGGCCGTCCCAATATTTCTCTGGAAAACGTTTCCGAGTACCGGGACAAACTTGTGTCTGAAGTCGAGTCTTTGCTGAACAGAGTCTCGGATTGGGGGCGACTAAATCTAGTCCAGTATAACCCCCAGAAGACACAAGTTTGCGCGTTAACCGCTAAAAAGAACCCCTTTGTCGTATCTCCCTAGTTTCAAAGCACTCCCATTGTTGCCTTAGCCAGTATCGGTATCCTCGGCGTCCACATATCGAGTGACGTGCAGTTTCGTGGTTACTTGGAAGAGAAGGCCAAATTGGCCTCTAAAAAGCTTGGCGTGCTCAGCAGAGCGGGACAATATTTCATGCCGGCACACCGCCTGCAACTTTACAAGGCGCAGGTTCGGCCGCACATGGAATACTGTTCCCATCTTTGGGCTGGGGTTCCCCAGTACCAGCTCCTTCCACTTGACCGCATCCAGCGCAGAGCGGCTCGAATCGTCGACGACCGAGTGCTTTCCGATCGGCTCGATTCACTGGCGCTGCGAAGAGATATTGCATCTCTTTGCATTTTCTTTCGCATATACCATGGGGAGTGCTCTGAGGAATTGTTCGGATTAATCCCAACAGCCAAATTTCGTGAATGCACTACGCGGCAAACGTCCCGATACCATCCACACCATCTGGATGCTTGGCGGTCCACCACTGTATGTTTCACAAGGAGTTTTCTTCCGCGTACGACCTCTCTGTGGAATAGTTTACCACTGGCGATTTTTCCGCCGATACGACCTGGGAACCTTCAAGAAAAGAGCTTACTCCTTTCTAAAAGGCCGGCAACGCACCTGCAATTCTCCTGGTGTTGTGGTTGATCATGGGCGGCGGTAGTCACTTAACATCAAGTGAGCCGCATGCTCGTTTGCCCCCACTTCTATAAAAAAAATGTCGTATTAAAGTCGGTTGTACGAATTTTTTAATTTTACCACTTGTTTTCTTAACATGTTACATTACACCTTACCGCATAAGATCTGTAATGCCTCTTCTTCCATTCTACGACAACGACCTGCGCCACGATCAACGTTACTATGAGTATCATCACCATGGTAGTGTGCATCGACTCGTGGCCGCGATGCATCTCGTGCATCTTCTGATGATCATATCTGTGGAAATACAAAAATCTAGTTAATCATATATCTAAATTAAATATTATGTTTTAATATTTAATTAATTGTATATTTAGTATCATATCGTCTTGTGGGTGTCGTAAAAGGCGAGAGAGAGAAGCGATCCAGGAGATGGACAGCAACAATGGGCAGCAGCATCTTATATATAATTATAAAAAAGAGTAATCTTCCTCAGAAAGGAATACTTCGGTGGTTTGGTCATGTAGAAAGAATGAATGAGGAAAGACTGACAAAGCAAATTTATGTTGCAGAAATGAAGGGAAGAGTTGGAAATGGATGTCCTAGTCGAAAGTTTATCGATCAAATTGGCGATATATTGAAAATGGACCAAATTAAGACTACCCTTAACCGACTAGCATCTATGCGTACGTATATGGATGTGGAGAAGGCGAGGTGTGTGAGGATCGTGCCAAATGGAAGTCTGTAGTCTCTGCCTACCCTCTGGCTGACAGGCGTGAGTGTTTATGTAAAATAAAACACTGCCTGTTTTCAATTTGCCTGCCCAGAATGGTTACTATGGCAAATATCCACCTTTGAAGCTATCTATGCCTATGTTCAGCAGTGGATTTGTTTAGCATTGTTTGATTAGGGGCTGTAATAATGGTGAAGCACAATAACTCACCTTAATTTTTCATCTGCTGTCATTTCTTCATATGTCTGCAAGAATTTAAGAAAACATAAATATCAGAAATAATTACTGCACGGAAAAAACTTAAGTAGTTACCAAACACTTCAAAAATGGCTGCTAATTGTTTCTATATGGTTTGCCTTTGCTTCAATTATAGTTTTGCACAGAGTCTATAACTATATTATAACTAATTATGCATGTTAATGATAATTAAACAAATATTTGAAATACCATATTTTAATTGGCCCCAAAAATAACTCATGCAGATTAACTCAGATAAGCCTGAAATATTTTTATTCCTAGAAAGTTGTGATTTTTATATATGTTTTAATATAGCTCCAATATCTCAGGAAAAATATTTTTTTAAAAATTGACCTCCGGAAAAGTTGGAAAATCATATCCCATGCTAAGATGTTTTTAAAGTTATAGATACGTCATACACGCTCTAGAATGGCAATACGAAAGGCAGGTAAAGCGGGCTACATACGAGATGGTATCGGTGGCGATCCAGGGTGGAAAGAAATCGGGGCTTTCGGGCTACATACGAGACGATATCGGTGGCGATCTAGGGTGGAAATAAATCGGGGCTTTTATCGAGGCAGACCCTACACACGGGCCTGCCTAGCAGTACGCGTTCAAACTTAGAGCTGACGCATGTGCGGGAGAGCGCTTCAAAATGCATACAAATCTCTCAATACACCAACGTGTTGATTTGGCATTAGCCAAGCCGGCATTAAGCTACTATTTTATGATGAATGAAGACAGTTTTATCAACCTTCTACAAATTATTTCGCCACTTATAGAAAAACAGAGCACGGTGATGAGAGAAGCCACAAACCCAAGAGAACGGCTAATTACAAATTTACGATATTTGACCACTGGGCCTCAAATTCAGTGTTGTCGTATCGCCTTACTTAATATCGACAATGATTCCCGAGACTTGTCGGGCTATCACGAATGCCTTAAACATTATATTCAGGTAAGTAAAGGCCCAGGTTCTACCAAAGCATTGATGCGCGAGAGGAGAGATACTGATGTTTTAAGTTTTTGCTACCTATACTATTTAGTTCTTCTCTTTGTTCATTTCTGCTTGGAACATCATCTTTAGTGTGACGTTCCTTGCATCTCTATTAAAATAATTTTTATTTTGTTTATCCCGCATATGTAGATTTAGATTATAAATATCTATAATTTCAATCTATGCCTCCCATTTTTCTTCAGAAGCCATATTGCAGAGTATATTATCACTGTCTTGTTAACGTCTTTCCGCGAGGGCTGTCAGCAGCGACTGTCGAAAGAAATCGGGCCGATGCGCCTACACACAAGCAGTACGGAGGGGGCGGAGCCCCGATCTAGGGAGCATCGGCTGCATTTTTGCTTATGCCAGCCAATTAAGGAGGCGATATCGGCCACGACTTAGGATGACCCTACATACGACACGATTTATAGGCAATCTAGGAGGCATCCCAACCTCTCCACCCTAGATCCCTAGATCGCCACCGATATCATCTCGTATGTAGGTATGTAGCCCGCTTAAGCCAGACACATTCAATCAGGCACGCTTTCGCGTCAAAAGAGCGTGTAAATCTTTGATTTATTCGTGACAAAAATGCCTTTCTGTGTATTTAGATTGTTCACAAATTATACGGCAACTGTAAGAGACAAGAAAAACGTCTCATTTCATTCGTAAGTACAGTTTTTTAATTAAAACATTAGATGTAATTTCGTTTGACTGTTGTTTAATATGTGTAAGGTAAAGAGCGAGATGTAATTTATGCATGAGAGTGAAAGAGACAATGTCATCCTCGGTATCGCTAAGTTACGCGCTCGCGCCAATAAGCACTCAGCAGCAGGCAATACGTAACTAATAATGTATATCTTTTTATAAGCGCAACGTGTCACAATAAATAAATGTACGTAGATATAGTACTACCTGCGCCACTTTAAAATATAATAATTTTAGTGTGTAGTCTATCCTTTTTATACGTCTTTGATCCCATATATAGGTCGGTCGGCTTAACTTTTTAATTACAAGCTTTGATTAATATATGGAATCATAAACAAATAACTTTTTAGTGAAACAAAAGTATTATTTATTAACATTTAGTAATATAATATAAATTTGTGAAAACTGAAATTGAATGGTAACTAAGAAAACATTCTGTGGGATGTAAGTGTATGTTACATTTCACGCAAATATAATAATGCAATTTTTTTACTTATTTTTCATTTAAAAAAATTTCTTACATAGTTTACTAGGTGGCCCAGCTGATCGTATCTTGAATATTCAAGGTGGCTTTTTGATACAGAACAAGGTCCACGTTATCCACACCTTGTATAAGTTTCTACTAAGGCTCAAGTAATAGAAACTGCGAAAACAGAGGTGATCAAGTTCTCCACCATCAAGACAATAGATAAAAATATCATTTATTGCCACTTTTAAAAAACATGTTTACATATAAACTAATTATTTAATCTTAATTTAATTTAGGCAAACGGAGGTGACTCAGCTTTTGCTTACATGGAACTAGATCCCATGAAGCGCTGGTTTTCAGGCACTCCTTCTTCTCTGAGATGTTACACGGGTGTTATGAGAATTTCGAGTTCCCCAATCACCTCTTTCATTTACTCTAATATTGCCATGAATTATGCAGTGCCATATCAATAGTATGACAAAATAAAGAAAGTACCATTTTAGCCTCTGATGCAGGTTCTGTACAGGCCTATATTCTAAACAAAATGATCAACGCTTCCCATGTTTTTTCATTATATATTTTTACAATGAATGGTTGATCAACCTGTATATATTTTGAGTTGTTGCGAAAAACTCCTTCTTTTTTTGTCATGGCTCAAAGAACTGTGCATTATAGGCAACAGTAACAACACTGTTGTCATTCCACTTGGGAACAAGTATCTGTTCTTCCAATCTTGTAAGCAAAGTTACCATGGATAATTTTCTTGAAATCCTGGTTGGATGTCAATGGACATTTTGAAACACGATTTTCACAAACTGTGCCAGTCAACTTCAAGTTTCTATTTTTCAGTTCGTGTAAAAAAGGGATAGATGTGAAATAATTATTATCAAAGTGAAGATGAAAACGATTTTGAAGTACATTCCTTGAAGAATATTTGTGTACTGTAGCATTATACTAGCAACTCGTTCACATTGCTTGTAAATAGATGGTATTTGTGCAGACTGGCCTTGATAAGGATCAAACCAAATTACATATCCTACACGTGTAGCCCCAATCCAATACTTGTAACCCCATCTAAGTGGCTTACCCCTCATGAACTGCTTACAACTGTTACTGCCATAGTAAGGAATCATAGCCTTATTGATACTGTGCATCGTCTTGGAAAACAGAGTTCAGCAAAATAAGTAACGGCCTCATTTTAGAGGATTTATCACTTTGTATCTGAATCAAGGAGTAGTCATAATGGTGTAAAAGGTTCATGATGTATGTAAATCTGTCATGAGATAGTGATAGATCACAAGAGAAAATTCAAAATCAGATGAGTTTTCCCAATACATACAACCATTTGGCAAGGATACGTATCCAATATAAAGTAGTATTTCAATGAAGCATTTCATTTCACTTGTAGTTACATTGCCTGGTTTATTTTTGAGAAGTGTACAGATTCGTATATTCCACAAGTTGATAACGGCGTCATTGAATAATTGCTTAAAATAGCAATAATTTAGTGGAGAATGTAAATCGTTTTTGGGGGCTTCCAGAGGTTGAAAACTAGGAAACTCGTTTGATCTATGTTGATTCCTACATTGGTACATTTTATTTTGCATAGTAAAGTAGTAAAATTACGGCCTATATACGTCCCACTGCTGGGTATAGGCCTCCCCTCATTTCTGAGACGGTTTTAGGGCAAGGAAGTGTCCGCCGCGCTGCCCCAATGCGTGTTGGCGAACTTCACATGTCTTCGAAAAATTTTTTTTCTTATCCCTCAGACATGCAGGTTTCCTCACGATGTTTTCCTTCACCGCCGAGCACGTGGTATATCAACACTTAAAATTGCAATTAACAATTTCATTGGTGCCGGCGGGGATCGAACCCGGATTGCTCGCGTTTTTTGCATAGATATAGGGCGAATTAGAGTATCATCCAGTATGGTAGATGTAGATGGCTGTGGCTGTTGAATTGGTTGTTCAATGCAATATCTCTTTTATAGACTTGCCAAAGAAATATCATCTTGACTTTCCAGTTCAGAACTAGTCAGATTGCCACTAGCAGATTTAGCTTCCTGCGGATGCACATAAGATGGAACCAGGTAAGTTGTGTATGGCAATTTAATTTTTTTTAATCAAACATAAACAGGACAATTTAAGCACAATATCTCAATAGCCGCAGGGATTTATTGATATTTGTCATAATAGTGGCCTCTTACAAAACCTACAGAATAAAGTGGGGTAGAACAAATAAGTAGTCGTTGAACAAAAATTTAGACAAATGGCCCAGCATTGTATCTAATTACCCATACTGTTAACTACATTATATATATATATATATATATATATATATATATACTTTAACAGTAGTCCAAATCCATTAACTGACTGTTTAAATGCTAATCTTAAATATCATCAAGCATGAGTACTTCACGATTAATGATGTTACATGATTAAAAGTTTGTTCAATTTCAATTATTAAAGTGACGTTTGTTCAATTTCAATTATTAAAGTGACAAACACTGTGTAGTGGCGGTGTAAAGATATCCACTACCCCACACTATCCTGTGGGTGTTGTAAAAGGAGACAGAGGGAAACTCAAAAACATGGGCAGCAGCATTTTCCTAATAACAATTCATATATGACTTACAAGATGGACTTGTAGGCAGAAAAGGCCTACCAGCTATTTACACCACGCAGAAGGTTTGCCAATGATGACATGACATCACATGTCAATAATTTGACAAAGGATAAGGTTGACAAATATACATGTTCCTAAAATAGTGGTTGCAAATGGAATAAATCAATAAAAGAAAAATTATTAATAAAAACAAATAATGTTATACTTACTACTAAGATTTATTAACAGTGAACCTTTATGTTTCTCTTAACATTAGAACCTTTAAAATAATAATACGTTCGCCACCGTGATAGGCTTTCCCTCTACCCATTTTGATAAAAAAATAACGTTAACATAAAACAAGCAAAAACTTAACATGAAAACGATGAAGTTTTGAAGCTAGAGCAATTATTTCAAACATATTGCACAAGTGAGCACATAATTGTGTTGTTAACGGAACTAACTAGGCGACTGCAGGACGGGGTCAGCTGAGGCAAGAGGGGTAGTCATCGGCAAACTTCCAGTGCTCGGCTAATAGTAAATCACTGAGCCGTTAAATTTCTTGAATTAAATAAATAACTCAGAGAGGGGAACTTCCCTTTTTAATTTTTAGTTCGAAATATTCTCAAATCACTTACTAAAAATCAATATCTAATGTATGGTAAAATAAACTTACTGTACATCATCATCATCATTACAGCCCTTCACAAGTCCACTGCTGAACATAGGCCTCCTCCAAGGTATGCCATAAAGCACGGTCCTGAGCCACCTGCATCCATCGACTTCCTGCATGTCTTACCAGGTCGGCACTCCATCTAGTGGGGAGTCGCCCTACACTTCGCCTACCGGTATGAGGCTGCCACTCGAGAACCTTTCTTCCCCATCGGTTATCGGTTCTTCGAGCTATAAGGCCGGCCCATTGCCACTTCAGCTTACTAATCCGTTGGGCTATGTCGGTCACTCTGGTTCTACTGCGGATATCCTCATTTCTAAGTTTATCACGCAGAGAAACTCCGAGCATAGCCCTCTCCATAGCTCGCTGAGCGACTTTGAGCGTTCTCATACAGCCAACAGTGAAAGACCACGTCTCGGTTCTGTAGGTCATCACTGGCAACACGCAAATAGCCCTACTGTACAAACACTTTAGCACTTCGATATACCGACAGTCAACTTGGCACCGCTGAAGAGACTGTACCACCGCCCAAATTCTGACAGAATCACAGACTTTCTCATAGTCCACATACGCCAGGCAAAGTGACAAATTGTACTCTTCGGACTTCTGTACAATTTGCCGAAGGGTATGTATGTGGTCTATGGTACTGAAGCCTTTTTGGAAACCAGCTTTTTCGGTAGGCTGGAAGTCGTCGAGTCTGCGTGTGAGACGATTCGTAATAACTCTTAAAAATAGCACGTAGACGCAGCTCATAAGGGATATCAGTCTGTAGTTCTTCAAGAGGGCGTTGTCACCTTTCTTGAAGAACAAGACCACAGCACTTCTGATCCATGCCTCCGGAGTAGTGCCACTATGGAGGATGGAATTAAAGAGCCTCTGAAGGACTTCAAGTACCGGTTTTCCACCCGCTATCAGAAGCTCTGCTGTAATTCCATCCTTGCCCGGGGACTACTTGCTACTAACTTACTGTACAATGAAAGTTAATTAGTTCAAAGTCCAAATCACCAATCTAAATATACTCTTTTAATACCAAGAATTTACAAAATACTTCATTAACTCCTTTAATTTCTTTACAAAACTTGGTTGTTCTTTCCAAAAATGTTTTAAAAAGTATCATCTTTTATAATGATTTCTTATATTTACACCAACACTACACATTGATTAAAACTATTTTTACAGATTTTATCACATTTATTTTATTTTTTTATTATATATATATATACGTATGGTGACAAATGAGCACACAGTCCACCTGATGGTAAGTGGTTGCTGAGGCCCATAGACATCTACATCTATCCTCGATTATAAATCAAAATACAGATGTGTTTTCCCGCGTGACCATGGGTGCTGGAAAGCGCCCGAAACGTCGGGAATTCAAAATAAAAATAATAGTAAAATAAACGCGATAAAATTCGTAAAAATAGTTTTAATCAGTATCATCTTTTGTTTGATATCAATAGTTTGTTAAAATAAATAGCTATTTATATGTTTTAAGAAACACATGGAACAAGTCCGAATTAAACAATATTTTAATAATAAAATAATGTAAATATAAAGGTCATTATTATTGTTTCAAGCTAAAAAAATTATTAATACAATACAAAGTTTCAAGTAAGTCACAACAAAGACTACCCAAATAACTTTCTTATTATTAATTTTTAATGGTTTTCGTACACTCAAGATATCTTTTTAACGTAATTTTTATTACGATTCAAAATAATTTATTACCTTATTGGAGTCAACGGGTCGATGGAGATCCATGGTTATAATATATGCTCTTACTTTAGTATATAAATGTTTAGATAATGTTCAACTTCTAAGTTGTTAATATTTACATAATTTAATTAAATTATAAATAATCATTTAACCCCTTTATCTCAAATGTACAGTGCAAAGCAATATCAACTAGCCGTCGGCCGTCGCCGCTGCCGCCGTTGCCCTTTTTTGTCAATGTGACAGTGACAGAAGGATGACTGCTGTTGATAGAGTGACAGATAAAGACAGTGCTGCCCTGTTCCATAAATATATTTATTAACATTTCGATTGTTTCACTTTAATGACTATTTCGCGGACAGGAATCTAAATTCCGTTATCTCCCGTGTGCAAATATTCAAGTATGTAAATCAAACTCAAAACACCATTTTCATTGCCCCCGTTTTTATTATTTCATAAACCTTTGTTATAGTAATTTTTAAATTTGTAAGAAGTAAATAGTAATAATGTGATTAAAAGTCACTTATATATGAAAGGTTATGACATCTTTTTGTAAATTTAACATGGCAGATCTCTTTTTGCAGCAAAAACCTGAAAAGTTTGGCATTTTTGAAGGACGTCGACTCAGTCTCTCAACTAGATTTAATCTAGTGAGCAGTGCGGCTGCAACTAGTTTAATTGTACGAATGGGACTGCGTGGGCTTATAGTTTGACAGATGGGAACGCCTGTGCGTGGCTTCTCTCCCTCCTATCCGCCGATGGTCCATGTGGCTCTATGGGGGCGTAGGTACATCCTTATAGTATGATAATGCCAAACCATAGACGGCTAGTCCGATTATTGAATTCTTAAATTTACGCGAACACTACACATTGAATAAAACTAAATTTTTGCATGCAATGTAAACCTACATACCACTGCAAGACTTCATGATATTATAAGCTCGTTTTGCGTAAATCGGACCAAAAATTAATATTCAAAAACTGAAGTTAGCCGGACTAACCATGACATTGGGACGTCAAACATCTCAGTCCCCCCCCGTGACCATGGGTGCTGTAAAGCACCCGAAACGTCGGGAATTAAAAATAAGTAAAAGTAATGAAATAAACGCGATCAAATCCGTAAGTTTAGTTTTATTCAATAGTCCAATTATTTATAAGCAAAAATATGCTATTTGGTACGTTGGGTGTTATAAGTTATAACGCATACAAATAAATTGCTAGTACATTTTTCGGTCACGTTGCTAAGCACGCATACGCTGAAATTAGCAAACACTAGTACAGACTATACGCAAACAATCACATTCACACCAACAAAAACATTTCTTCAATGTAGTGTAGAGCAGTGCCGTATTAAGCAAGCGCGAGGCCCGAAGCAAATTATATCATGGTGTTGGTAGCTTGTTAAGCGTAGTTAAATATTTGCATTACAATTTTGTTGGTGTTTAATAGTACAGTAATTTACTATAGGCCCTATTAGACTCCGGCAAGTACAAAAAGCCATACGTGAGATTGTCCCAGTAATTTAGAATGACATTGATAAGAAACTAACTGCATTTAAAAGTGAAGATACTAACAAATAATTGTAAATGTCTTCAGTACATATTTAAAAGTTTATATTTATAATAAATTATATTATCTTTTCAGGAATAGCTAATGTTATATTTAATTAAAAGAGTACTTAAATTATGTTTATATTTTATAATTATTTATCTGTTTCTTTAGTTACTTTTAAATTATAGATTTCATGTGGGCAAATTTAGAAATAATAGTATCCGTATCAATTTCTCTAAGCAGTAACATTCAGGGAAAAAATTTAGGCATTCTTAACTCATAGTGTTCCCTAAATTAATTTTTGAATGAGACAATAAATGTCAAACAAAAGGTTAAAGGTAGTCGCTTGCACACGTTCTAGTATTTCATTCCACGTAATTATCATTATCATTGTATTACGAATTTGATGTAATGCTTGCTTGATGCAATTAATTTGATAAATAACTCGCATGTTGTTTTAGATAAATATAACATGCGTCCTTTTCCTTTATGAACACAAGTTTGTCGAATGGACCCGAAAAAACCGCAGTAAATTCCACAGTTTGGTCGTGCGAAGCAGAATATTACGTGTAAATCGCACAGTAGTTGACCGCTAGCCATCGAGATGATGAGGATATAATTTCAAGTTCTAACGCAGTGTACGATGTATGATGGTGGAATTCAGCAACTGAAATTAATAAGCTGATACTGACGTGGCCCGGCCCAGAGATTAGAACAGTATTATATATGAGGCCGAATCTGCGCTTTGTAAAGCTGCAAGCGGTAATCCGTCATGAAATCCCATCTCGATCTACTGAGCACTCTAAGTTTGATACCAGTTAGTCTTCCCTTCCAAGTGCCTACGAAACTGTACTTTTCTTGAAATGTCGACGCCAAGGATTCCGATGCTGACTGAAGTAACGAGGAGAGTGCCCTGAAATCGAGATACGACAAAAGGGGTTATTTTTTATGGTAAACGCGAAAAACCTGTGCCCTTTGGGGATTAAACTTTAGTCACCCATACGTTAGTACTCTTATTAGTTTGTGAACACCCCAATCCGAGACTTTATTCATCAAAGACTTGACTTCAGACACAAGTTTGTTTCGACACTCAACGACGTATTTCCGAGAAATATTAGCACGGCCGGTGTATAAAGCAACGCCAGTACTGTCTTCTGAATAACAATAAATATTACTAGTATGCAATACAGGTAACACGCTGCCTTTTGGACAACTAGCATTCAAAGACTTGGAGTCGGAGCATGCACCATCGACTACGACCTTAATACTCTGATCTATAAGAAAACTAGTGACCCAATTGCATAATTTCTGGGGGAGCCCATAAGAGGGAAACTTTGAACCTTGGACTCGACTGCCTCCGCCCATCGGCTATCGGTGAGTCGTGTAGATCAAATGACCACCAACTGAGCGGCGTCGACGGAAACCGTATTGACGGTCACTAATCAGCTGATGCTCTTAGAGGTACCGCATGAACTTGCAGTTAATAATGGATTCCATTACTTTGGAGAACAAGGAAATGATAACGATAGCCCTGTAGTTAGACGGGTCCGAGTGTTCACCTTATTTAGGCATCGTGTGCACTTAGGCTGTATTCCATGAGCCTGAGACGACGCCTATAGCGTAAGAGAACCGGAAAAGACGATGCCAACTCTGGAACACACGTCGTCACCACAATTTGGGAGAGTCCATAAGGCCAACTCGACTTCGACTCGCACTGAGCACCGTGTAAAGAGCACATCTGGCATGGAGCGGATGTTCAGCGGTATAATCCCCCTGTCGTCGAGAGTCAAGTTGAACGCAAAAAGGGGTCCTAAAAGATCAACTTTCTCATTTGCGACGTGGCCAAGTCATCCTTCTTGTGCAAATATGATAATAAGAACCGAGCCATTCGCCGTGTTAGGCGTTGAAACTTGTGTGTTTACTCTGATTCTGTGTTTAATTTTCACCAATGAAACAATTGGCTAATTGTCATTTGCAACGTTTCACGTTTGTGTGACGTCGAATGAATTGAATATAACCTCTTGATAAGTTTTACTTTAAAAAAGTACTCTTAGGTGATGATGGGATGCTTTAATACGCGGGATCCCCTTTGGCGCGGAGCACCCTTTTGCGCGGGGCCCGTAGCAATTGCTACTCTTGCTACGTGGTTAATCCGGCACTGGTGTAGAGTTAAGGAGAACCACACAAACTAATAAGAAGTATTAGCGTAGAGAACCATCTCGGTATATTGAAAGGTCCGTAGGAAAGTGTCAAATAAGGGTGGCGCCGCTGTAGCTAGAGAGTAAATTTTAAAGAACTTTTATAAATTTTTATTGCACAAACTTTCACCACAAACTTTTTTTATAATTATTATTTTATTGTTATCGAAGTTTTTACATATTTTCAAAATCGCTCTTAACGTGTTTCACGGTAACTTTTTAGGTTATATTTACTAAATTATTTTAGACAACGTGAGTAGTTAAGGTTTTACATACCGCAGTTTCAATAACTACTCTAGTCACCACAAATATTTCCCCAACTTAGTACACCTCACTCCATCGACAACTTCTAAGTTCATTTCATTACACATAGTTACTCTAGCGCTGTTGTAGAGAGTTTTTGAACTGTTATTTACTTCTTACAGATGAACACTTTTTCAGCTATTCTCCATACTTCTACAATTTATGGTTTCTTCTGTACACAATATGGAGGTTAAAGAATAGGAGAACGATCGCTGCGTGCTATAGCATAGCCTGCCTGTCCGTAGACAGAGAATGCTATAGCATTCTCTGTCTACGCGCCTGTCCCTGAAAATTTGTAGAATTTATAGCCGCGCTGCCGTCGGTAAGTACCTAGTATCTGCGAAGTAATTTTTTAATTATTGACAAAAAGAAACGTCAGAAATTAGTAAAATATTATTAAAAAATAATAAATCAGTAATAATTAATAATTTATATAATATATAATAACTAAACAAAACAAAGATCATGTTTAATGTCCATATCATACCTATGCCGGTAGTTGTTGGGAGAACTAAGTTCGAAGTTGTTGACGAGTACGTTTACCTAAGACAAATAGTCAGACTAGGTATGTACGAATTATTAATATTTTCTCCATATCGGATCAACGAAAATATAATTCCTCTTAGAAGGGATCACAAGGAGGAGCTAGCTTATGGGCAAATAAATTGTACCAAATTGCGACGAATAATTGCCATCGTTATATGACCTACAGAATTTCTTAATATTCTTCCATAATACGTAAGCAATAGAGCGAGACGAAAGATTTTCACAAAACCTTAACCAGCTCATCTTTTTTATCTTCAAAATGTGTTATGTTTGAGCTGCTATTTTCTTATAAATTAAAAAAAATCAATAGACATATTGGAAGAGTATAGACGTTCAGCTTGTTTTCGTTTTTTAACACTGAGGGTACACTCTTCATCCCACCACGGGATGAACTTTTTTGGTAGAAGATAAAATTTTTCGTATGAAACATGAGTCTGCGGTGAGTGAAAGTTACTTTACAAAGGTTTTATAGTCTGTCTCTATATCATTAGAGTCACTGTTATAAAATTTAGAAAATATCGAATCTGCCGACGATGAGAATTTAGTCCAGTCCACTCGTATTAAATTATATTTTAACAACGGAGAAAAAACTTTAATTGACATTGAGCAGTTGGCTAATATCTGAGTAAGCTCGTTTTGATGGGCAAAGTCTTACTAATGCTTCATCATAAGTAATATGTTGTTGTGACATAATTACTTTAATCGATTTTCGTCTATTAAATTCTGGAGAGGATGTACTAATAGCCGCATAAATACACACACTACATAGTGAAGGCATGTGACCGAGGTAGATTCACGTGTTTCTCCATCATATACTTGTCCACACTTATAACAACAAGGCTTAGATCTGAATTTGTCCAAAACGACAGCAGTTGTAACTTTGTTTTGTAGGTAAGAGGTAAGGTTCTACTGGATATGAAATGATAAACGCAAAACCATATGAGGGTAGTAATTAACCGGAAAAGTAATTACGATAGTTCGAGTTGGAATCCACTCAACAGAGTTGTATGCTTTAATAATTTTACGATTTAGACGACGGGCGTGAATGATTTCCTTAGAAGAAGGGACTTCTGAAGCAGAAACAAATTCATTCAAATTCAAGACTGGAATGCCTCTATTTATATCCATTCTCGAATAGCATAGGTAGCAATTACGGCTTCAAAATTTGCTTTGGCAAGTAGTATGTTTATAACGAAATTGTTAGCTAGTGGGGGAGAAGAAAATTCAATAGAAATACAGTTGCGACCATAGACTTATCATACTACTGCTTATGGACAGGGTCATTGAACAAACAAAATGGCACCGACTCATTGGTGCTAAAATGTTTATGAATCACCAACGCGACCACAAATGCATGAAGGTAAGAGAACAGGAGAACGATCACTACGTACTAAAGCATAGCCCGCCTGTCCCTGAAAATTGTACAATACATAGCGGCGCTGACGTCGGTGAGTAGTGACTGCGAAGTTAGCTGTTTATGACTACAAGTAGGTGAATTTAGTTGAATATTGTACAAATTTTCATTTCATTTTTCGTAGAAAATTTTCATGCTCCGTAATTTTGTAATTTTTGACAAAAAGAAACATTTAAAAATGAAGAAATATTTTATTGTGCGTGGATATGCAAGTGATTGAGCATCTGATCGGAAAAATAGACTAAAAATGACTTTTATTGTCTGCACTTAGTAATCGCAGCGCCTCACTGATGGTGTCTATATTTCTGGGACACTATTTTGTACGGCGATCGTTCTCCTGTTCTCTAACCTTCATGCATAAATGTGTGGCGTGCGTACGTGCAGTGTTTCCACTTATAGATGTTTTGCACTATTTTAGGATAAATCTACTAACATAGGTAGGGCTTTAGGCAATTCTCCGATTTGACAGGGTTTTAGATAATTTTGGGTAAAACAGAACTTCATATAACCCTAATTTTTATTCCCACCCAATGTATTTTTTTAAATGATTTATCGAAGGGAATAGGGTCAAAAAAGCTAGAAAAGTGTAGAATGGATAACATTTTCTTTAATAAATAATATAAGGAATAGAATAGAATCATGGTATATTTTTACACAGTTACATATTATTCATATGGGACTAAGTGTTATTATGATTGATAAAAATAAAAAATGTATAACAGTATTTTTGGATCTAAAGAAAGCTTTTGATACAGTCTCCGTACCCATAATGTTAAAAAGACTAGAAAGCATTGGCTTAAGAGATAAAACTCTATCTCTTTTTGGCAGCTATCTTAGAAACAGAAAACAGTCGGTAAAAATTGGAACAACTGTAAGTGAAACTGTAACTGTTAACTATGGAGTCCCACAAGGAAGTGTGATGGGTCCAACTCTATTTTTGATATACATTAATGAACTATGTAATATGAAACTTTACAATGGGCAGATTTTTTCATATGCAGATGACACTGCCATTGTATTTACAGGAAACACATGAGACTCCGTAAGGAAAGCAGCAGAATTAGGCCTTGCTAGGGTTGCAAATTGGCTCAATCAGAATCTACTAACCTTGAATATAACCAAAACTAAATATATCTGCTTTACTATGTATAACAGCACCCGACCTACACCTGATTTTCATATTAAAATTCACGATTGCTCGGACGTCCAAAGCTCTAGTTGTAAATGCTCCCAAATAAATAAAGTCTCAAATATAAAATATCTTGGAGTCATGGTTGACCAACGACTATCTTGGTATTCACATCTAGAATTAATGGAAACTCGGCTCAGAAAACTTATTTGGATATTTAAGTCCTTACGACATGTCTCCACAAAGTCTTTACTTAATAAAATATACATAGCTCTGGCTCAGTCAACTTTGGGCTACTGTATTCCTATATGGGGTGGTGCAGCAAAAACTAGGTTCCTTGAGCTTGAAAGGGCTCAAAGATGTTTAATTAAAGCTATGTACTTAAAGCCCTATAGATTCTCTACAACTGAACTTTATGAATGGAGTAATTTACTTTCGGTAAGAAAACTTTACATTTTAGCAACAGTTTTAAAACTTCATAGTTCCATAAATTACCACATATCTTCAATCACCAGACGTAGAAAATATAAAATACCCTACGAAGATTCATTTAAGACTAAGTTTGCCTCAAGACAATATACTAGACGTTCAGTTTACTTATATAATAAAATAAACCAAAAAATCAATATTTACTCTATGAATTACCATGACTGTAAAAAAACAGTAACAGACTGGTTAAGAAAACTTTCCTACGAAGAAATCGAATCCCTTCTCGAAAACACTGCTTTATGAATTTTTACACTCATACAGACTTCCCATGCTCATCCATACACACACACACACACACACACACACACACACACATTTTATCACACTATCACGCAAACAACCCTAATTATACCTTACATGCAATTGTGCTTTTGATTTTTTTTAATGTTTTTTTTGTTATTTTATTGTTTTGTGTTATATACTTAATTATAATTTAAAGTAGTAATATAATTGTAATAAGGAAGAGCGGGGCCCTCTACTACAGGTATCTATTTACTTAAAAGAGGGTGCCCAACAATATTGTAACAACTTACTACTTGTTTTAAAGTAATAAATTATCATTATCAATTATCATTATCATTATCATTATGATTTGAAAATGAGAACATCTTCTTCGTCACAAAACTCAAGATTTTTAATCGTGAAATTATATTTAAATCTCGCAATGATGTTGTTCTTTAAAATAAGGAAAATTAGGTGCAATAAATAAGGCTATTTTGATTTTTTTACGATAATTTAGAGAGTATTTCTACAGGTTCTAGAGTAAAACCAAAATCATGAGTAAAAACACTGGTTCCGTGGTAGTTCATGAGTAACTAAGAGATGGCGCTGATTTATTCTATGCTTAAAACGTGAACAATTTTTTCGCACGGCCATATCTTGTCATTTCCTATTTATATCAATGGTTGTGACCCATGCTTTTTTTAAATTTCAAAAGAATCTGTGGCAGCGCTGTCGTAGCACTACAAGCGAAACACACCGAAGCCTAAATCGCGCTATCAAAACTCCGAATCATAAACAGTTTATATAGAACATCTCCGAACTATAACATGGAGTGTTGGCCGCTCCCCCGGGCAAAACACCTTGCCTGGCGGGAGAACTCCCCTTTTCCTTCCACGGCCACAGTGGTGACTCCGACATAATCTGAACAAGCAACCAACAACCTCCGGAAACTTCAAGCTTCGTCATCGTCATAGAATACCGCACCCATTCGTTCCCGAGCAGATATCGTCTGCAGTCTTCATATCCTGCAAGCCATATAGCTTCACAAGGTTCTGCGCAGCACTGGAATAATAATGAATCCAGTTCCTTCAAGCTGCGCTATACAGTATTCGCCACGGCTCTGAGCTTTACTGCTCGCCTCTGCTTCACAGCACTCTCGCAGATTACTTGCCTTCTTCTCGACTCACCGCAGACTACAAGGCAATCCACTGGCACTTGCACATTCGTCGGCAACGAGGCTGCACTATCGACTTCCGGTCTGAGCACGGGGTGATGTGGCGCCGCTGTCGTCGCGCCACAAGCGAAACACACCGAAGCCTAAATCGCGCTATCAAAATTCCGAATCATAAACAGTATATATAGAACATCTCCGACACGGAGTGATGGCCGCTCCCCGGGCAAAACACCTTGCCCGGCGGGAGATCTCCCCTTTTCCTACCTCGGCCACAAATCCTTTCTGTAGTCCACATACGCCAGGCAAAGTGGCAGATTGTACTCTTCATACTTCTCTACAATTTGCCGAAGGGTATGTATGTGGTTTATGGTGCTAAAACCTTCAGAAACCAGCTTGTTCGGGAGGCTGGAAGTGGTCGAGTCTTCATGAGAGATGATTCGTAATGATTTTCGAAAACAGCACGTAGACGCGGCTCAGAAGGGATAGCGGTCTGTAGTTCTTCAAGAGAGCGTTATCACCATTCTTGAAGAACAATACCACCGCACTTCTGCTCCACGCCTCGGGAGTAGTGCCACCATGGAGGACGGAATTAAAGAGCCTCTGAAGGACCTCAAGTATCGGTTTTTCACCCGCTTTCAGAAACTCCGCTGTAATTCTATCCTTGCCCGGGGACTTGCCATTTTTAAGGTGCTGGAGAGCCATTCTAACCTCGCTCAGACCCGGACGTTAGTTAACGTCCGGGATATATCATCGTAATAGTGTCGGATAAGACTTGCTCTTGGATCGTTACTCACACTTGCATGTGGCTCTAACGATGATGAGTACAGCTACCCATAGAACCCCTCAATCTCACTCAAAATCTCAGGTGTTCCAGAAAAGATGTCGCCACACTCAGTATTCAGCTTTGACAGTTGGCTCTTTCTGGCAGACAGATCTCTGGCGAAGACTTTGGAGCCCTGGTTCCTCTCAGTCGCTCCTTCAATACGAACAGTACTGAAGTTGTTGTAGTCGCGTATTTGGAGATCTGTCTGTTCAGTTGCCTGTATGCTGTCAAATCTGCTGACGACTGCAGCCTCATCTCCCGTCTAACATCCATGAGATTAAGAGTGTGATCGGAGAGTTTTTGTGTTCTTCTGCGGCGGGTCTTGTAGAACTTAGCTCCGACTGCATAGAAAGTTTCCACGAACTTGTTTTCATATCGTCCACTGTTTTGCAGTCATCTAGACACTGAAAGCGGTTTTGTAACTTGAATTGAAAGGTTTCAGGATTCTGGATCAGAGCACGAGGGAGACGGAGCGTTGACTTCATTAGACGAGACCTCTTCAACTTAACGTTTAGGTTCAGTGTGCCTTCAACCATTCGGTGATCGTTGCCAGTTTTCACCCTCGCGATCACTGAGACATTACTTAACAGTTGGCGTCTGGTCTTCATAATGAAGTCAATCTTATTTTTTGTCGAACCGTCGGGGCTCGACCGGGTCAACTTCCTGTGGGGCCACTTCTGGAAGAAAGAGTTCATCATAAAGAGTCCCTCTTTTTCCATGAATTCGGCCAGCTGCTGGCCCCTTAGGTTCCATTGCCCTATTCCAAATTTCCCTAACTTCAGCCTACCGCTTTCTCTTGTGCCTAGTTTTGCGTTAAAGTCTCCCATCATCACCGTATAGTGGATTTTGGAGGAATTCATGGCTCTAGAGATATCCTCATACACTTCCTCCACCTCCTCATCGGGATGTGCCGAGGTTGGTGCGTAAACCTGTATGACCTTCAGCGAATACCGTTTAGTAATTCTGAGTATCAGGTATGCGACCCTCGTCGACACACTCTCAATCTTTACAATGTTGCTGACGAGAGACTTGTGGACGATAAATCCGACACCTCCTTGGGACAGATGGTCACCCTCCCGGTGATAAAACAAGTTGCCGGACTTGAGGATTACCGTGTCCTCCCCCTCTCTTCGGACCTCGGATAATCCTATAATATGCCAACGCAACTTGTCTACCTCTGCTTTCAGCTCCTCGTATCTTCTCGTCAGTCCTCAGGGTGCGTGCGTTATATGTTGCCAGGTCGAGTCGTCGTAGGTAGCAACTGAAGTTTCACTGGAGATTCTTAGCACCCACTGCCCCGCCATTACCATGGTCGCCACCGTAGCCAGGAATAGCGAGGCCGCCGGGGACTGGGGGCCGTTTGTCTGTGTCGTTGCTCATGGGGGGATGTTTGGTTGATGATGCATAGTTGCCACGCTTGGCGAGCGGGTTGGCAACCACAGTTTTTTATTGTGTAATTGTTGTTATTAGGAAAATGCTGCTGCCCGTCTTCTGCCTGTCACCTTCTGTCGCCTCTTACGACACCCACGGGAAGACATGGAGTAGTGGATATTCTCAACCGCCATTTCACGGCAAAGAAATTGACCCACTTTAATTGGTTTAACTGTTGTCCCCGAGGTCGTTTACGCTGTGCACTACCATCTGGAGACAGCGAAGCCGACCTTACTCTTTTTAACTGAGATTCAGGTGTCTCCCGTTTATACTTCATATCACTCCTACCTGGGGTATAAATTAGGACACTTCTTTATGCCCGAGCCAGAGTCTGCGTTGTCAGAGAGGACATCTGTTTTTGACGCCTCGGCAGTCATGAAGGTACGAACCTGTCCCTCCTATGGCTGCGTGTAGACAGCGACAACCATCCCCGCGTCTACGGGTGCCTCTATAGGTTCCATAGTGGTAATTCCGGAAGCATTTGTCATTAATTGTCAATTGTCATGTCTAACAGTCTGACAGTTTTAGTGTGAGTACATATAGTGATTATAAACAAACATTGAAAATAAATAATATTATGAGATAATAATTTCAAAAGACCAGTGCTGGAGGAGTGCCTCATGCATTAATTGACCTAAATTCGATACTAAAATTTTTCGTAATGCCTAACAAAGGTGAGGATAATATTCTTGCTGCACTATTGCCTAGTGTATAGTTTCAATATTTCTTTGGAAATGAAAAAGACCCGGTAATTGTTTTGAAAACTAGGCAAATCTTCATTCATTTCTTCATTTTTGAAAATCTCAAAATCGATTTGGGGGGTTGAATTTAACAACGCTATGCGGCGATTTTTTTGTCTCGTTACGTTTATCTTTTGAAGAAATAAACATATTACACACAGTTACTTTTGTACATTTTATTAAATTTAACGTAAACTTCTATTGTACACATACACAAGTGGCACTGCCCAGTGCCAGTGCTGGTTTATTAGACAATCTAACTATATAGTTTTTATCAGTGACTGTTAAAAGTACATGTAAAATAATTAAGAAAATGTTAAATTATGCAAATGGATATGGAATAGTTTTTAATAATTTAGAAAGTATTTATTGAGAAAACTATTTTATCAAGTAAGGCAATATATTATTCAAGAGGGAAAAATAATTTAAAGAAAAAATGTTTCAACTACAGTTACCAACCAAAAGTATTTATTTATTTTGAGAATTTAGATTATTAATTATTTTGTTTCTTTCTTCATTTTGTAATATTAGATTTACAATCCAATACAATACAAGTAACCTGTTTATCTGGAGGTAAGGCAACTGCAGCCCATGAACTATTGCTATCACTAGTAGTCCAAGTATACTTTCAGCCAACTTCAAATATCTTACTGTCATACGGATATATCACACCGGATAAACTACTCCTTAATGACAGAAACAAGTAAGAGTGTGGCACCAACCAGATGGAATTTAGGCATAGGAATCCCACAACAGTGAATTAAATTTTTGTGTGTATTCAAGAACAAATTCTTGTTAAAGAAATTTTTGAATGGCAGAGATACAGATACATTCTCAATCTCAATATCTTTATACTGATTAAGTTCATATTCACACAATATATTTGTTTTATAGAGATGATAGTTCAAAGCTATGCTATAGTACATTTCTAGGGCAGGCGGAAAAAATACATTGACCTTTGACAATATCATTGGGGTAGGCAATCTTTTTTCTTTAGGTTCATTTTTTATTCTTTTATCATAACGTACATCATCAGAGTGAAATATAAGGGTGCCGAGTGCAAAGTTCTTTACAGGCTCCTTGTCTATTATTATATAATAAAGAAAAAGATTATCCTGTACCTAAATGAATTAAAAAGCAAATTAATATTCATTTAAGTTTATTATTTATAAATCATGAGTTATTAAAATTTTCATTATTACATTAATAGGAGGTAAGTACTATAATAATTAGGTAGGTAAGTAGTTGCATAAAACATAACCACTTCTTGACAGTCAGGTAAAAAGACGAACTTGAGAAAATATTTGGATTTGGTTTGGAGTTGAAGCTGTTCGGAGGAAGTGAGAGATACAAGTGTCGTGCCTTTTTTGCTTAAAATTTATTGTTTTATTAAGTGTTGTTGATTTACTATAGTAAATTTTTCTGTCTTGGTGGAGGTTTTAATATCTGTAAATTAGTAAGTGTTTGTAGTTGTGCAGTTTTTATGTAATTTTTTGTTGTAGTAATATAATGGAGGACGAACCTCCCGATCCCGGAAGCGTTCGCAATGATTCCTTTTCCTTACCCATTAACATTGATAATGTAGAACTAATTAACCGTAAACGTGCCCAAGTAAGTAACGAGTCTGCCCATCCACAAAAAATAGTTATTACTGATCCAAATCAACAGTTTCCTTCAATACAATCCTCATATACCCATCCTGATTTTATTAATAAAAAAGTTAAGTACTCTCAAGATGATGCCACTCCTCTTCTAGTTCACGTAAGTAAATCTCAAATGATCAGCTGTCTGGAGTAACTCTTAAACCAATTAAATTCGGTCACTTTCTGTATCATAACAATATTAAAAATATAGTCCATGATGGAGTCAAAAAAAGTTGGACGAAATAGAATATCAGTGGAGTTTAAAACAGCTGCAGATGCAAACACCTGTATCGATCACCCAGCTCTCCAAATTTCTAAATATGAAGCAACCATCCCCTCATATAGTATCACTCGTATGGGGCTAGTTAGACAAGTTCCCATAGAGTGAACACTAGAAGAATTAATAGCAGCTATAGAAATTCCCTCTGGCTGCGGTTTTATAATTAAAGCACGGCGACTTAATAGACGATCAGTGAGTGACAGCAATAGCGTTTCATGGGTTCCAACTCAGACGGTTGTTCTAACTTTTTCTGGACAAAAACTTCCTCCCCATATTTACTATTTTTACACCTCAATGCCAGTGGAAAAATATGTTTTGCCACTAATTCAGTGTCATAAATGTTGTAGATTTGGCCATGTTACTTCCCAGTGCCGATCATCCCCTCGCTACTTTGTATGTGCAAATAATCATAAGGGTTTATCTTGTACTCGACAAACTCCTACTTGCCTATTCTGCTCTGGTCCCCACACCGCAAAAGACCCTACATGTCCTGAACATCTAAGGCAAAAATCTATTAAACTTGTTATGTCACAAGAAAATATTTCATATTTAGAAGCTTCAGCTAGATTCCCTCAGACAAAAAGATCCTTTGCTGATACAACAAGAATCCAGCCTCGTAATTGTTCTCAACAGACCCCTTATACTTTAACTGACAGTCTTTCAACCCCTTCGGCTCAGCTCTCACAAACTGCATCATATAAAAAAACAATTTTTATCCCTCAACGTACCTGCAGCCAATCATTAAATTCTGTATATGATACGGCAGCCCATCAGGCAATTGTTGGGAATCCTAATTCTTCCCTTCCTAATGGGTGTGCTCTACTGGGAAATGACAACAACTCCTCTAGTAATGATAATTTCTGCGAACTTATGATATCAATTCTAATTAACACGATCTCCCGTTTTAGTTACACGGAACTTCCTCTCAGCTTACACCAAAAACTTACTCAGCTTTCCTCCTTAGCCCGTAACATTCGCAGTCCCGCCAATTCTTCAATGGAATTGTCGGAGCATTAGAAATAAAAAAATGAACTCATTTACCTCATTAATAAATTTCATCCCTTCATTCTTGCCATCCAGGAGACATGGCTTAGGCCTGAGTCTCATTTTAGGGTTTCAGGCTACGCATGCCTCCAGGATGATAGGAGTGATGGTCGTGCTGGCACCTCTATTTTAAATTTCAAGAACAGTTACATTTTCACAAATTCCTCTCCCTTCTCATAGTCCAGCAGTAAATGCTGTTGCTATTAAGGCCCTTGATGTCTCTATTCTCTCTGTTTACATTCCTAATCCTGATGCAAATGTTTTAACAGAACTTGCAACACTTATTTCTTCTCTGTCACCTCCTATGGTTATTTTGGGAGATTTTAATATGCATCATACTGTTTGGGGCTCCCATCTGTGTGATTCACTGGCTCCCTTATTTTTAGATCTTATTGATAATTTTAATCTCTGTATTCTAAATGACGGGTCTCCTACCCGTCGAGTATCCCCATTACAAAATGTTAGAAGTGCCGTTGACCTTTTTTTGTTGCAACTCTTTTTTCTTTTTATTTTTTTTTTAAAGACCAAGATTGTTCAGCAGCTTGTAGGAGAAGAAAAGAGGCTGAATTAATATACTCCCGTTCTATGACTGCAGAGAATTATATCTCCTATAAAAAAAATTGCTGCAGAAACCTTAAAATTACAGTCAGACAAAAAGCGAACTGGTTGGTTTAAATTCTGTCAGTCACTGTCACCTAGGACTCCCCCATCTTTGGTCTGGAGAAATGTTAAAAAATATCGCTGTGCAGTTTCTAGTGAAAATATAATTTCTAATGATCCTTCCCCGTGGATAGATGAATTCTCTAATAAACTTGCACCACAAACAGTCCCATCTTATGATGAATGCCTAGTTTTTAATTCTGCTTTTTTAAAAACAAATGATAAATTTGATTCCCCCTTTTCTTCTCAGGAATTGTTTACTGTACTCAATTGCCTTAAAGACTCCTCACCAGGTATTGATGGGATTCCTTATTCGTTTATAATTAATAGTAGTGAGAACACTAAAACTGTCTTACTATCCATTTTAAATTTTATTTATATTACTGGTGATCCTCCTGCTGAATGGAAAACCCAAATTATTTTGCCCATTCTCAAATCAGGTAAGTCTAGCAATGACCCTTCCAGTTACCGACCTATTGCCCTTTCTTGTACTTTGGCAAAAAACTTGGAACATTTAATAAAAAATCGCTTGGAGTGGTTTTTTGGAAAGGAATAATCTCTTACCTAAAAGCCAATTCGGTTTCCGAAAAGGTTTAAGTACCATGGATAGCCTAAGTACTTTAGTCACAGATATTCATATTGCTTTTTCAAAACATGAATTTCTCATAGGAGTTTACTTGGATATTTCTTCTGCATATGATAATGTGCTTCTTCCTGTGCTCAGGCAGAAAATGCTTAATCTGAGCATTCCAGTAAGGAGGTCTCTAACTTTCTCTCTTCTAGATCAATATCTATAAATGTTAAAAATCTCCTGCTTCCCCCAAAAACTATATGGAAAGGACTTCCACAAGGCTCAGTTCTTAGTCCTCTCCTTTATTCTATATATACTCACGATTTAGAACTTTCAGTAAATTCTTTTTGTAATGTTCTTCAATATGCAGACGATTTAGCTCTTTACATCTCCTTAAACAACTTCACAGTGGCATGTTCCCGTCTAAACTCATCCATGGATTATTTACAAGAATGGTTAACTAATCATGGCCTCTATTTATCTGTGGCCAAGAGTAGCGTGGTGATCTTTTCCCGCCAAAGGCGAGTTCCCGATATATCTGTTGTATATGATAAGCAACCTATTCCAGTTAGAAGCAATGTTAAATTTTTGGGAGTTATCCTTGATTCGAAATTGGCCTTCGGTCCATACATTGAATATATAACACAAAAATGCGAAAAAATCATAAATATTCTTCGGTCTTTGTCAGGTGTTTGGTGGGGGTCCTTTTTCTCAGAAATTACTGTACAATGCTTTAATACGAAGCCACCTTGACTATGGATGTTTTCTGTTGGAGCCTTGCAATAAATCATCCCTGAAAGTAATGGACAAAATTCAATCGAAATGCCTTCGCATTATTACAGGGGCAATGAAATCCTCACCAATAAATGTTCTTCAGGTTGAGTGCGTAGATCCTCCTTTAGGATTAAGAAGGCAATACCTTTCAGACAGATTCTTATTTAAGATCTGCCAGCTTTCAGATCATTCCCTAATTCCTAAATTGCACCTTCTTTCAGAGTATATCTCATCTGACCGATAATGGACCCATAAGGACTCTCCCTGCTTGTTTAAAAGTTTTGTAATTTTTCTTCAGCTTCCTTACCCAATCTTTCAATGTAAAATAAATCCACTCTTTGATGTTCCTTACGAGGCTATTGTTTACCAACCCGACATTCATCTAGATCTAGGTATAGAAAAGGATTCTCCAGTGGCAAATTTGAAATTAAAAGAAATTATAGAAAACACCTTTAAAGATTGGCTTGTCATGTACACAGACGCTTCAAAACAGTCTGATGAAGACTATACTGGAGCTGCTGTTTGGATTCCTAAGTTCAAAATCATTCTTAACTTTAAATGCCCCTCACTATCCTCCACTTTTACCGGTGAAGCAACTGCAATCAGTGAAGCTTTGTTACATGTAGAGTCACATAGTCTTAATAAAACAGTTATTTTCACAGATTCAAAAAGTTGTTTGTTAGCTATTTTGTCCAATCAATTCCATAACAAACATAAATTTCCACTAATTCTTAAAATAAAAAATACCCTATTCAGATGCCATCTTAAAGGAATCCATGTTTCAGTGGCCTGGATTCCAGGCCACAGTGGTATCCATGGTAACGAAACAGCTGATGTACTCGCTAAAAATGCAATTGCTAATGGCATTCTACAAAATTTAATATACTCACATGACCTAATTCTGCTAGCTAAAAGGAAACTGAATGAAAATTGGAATAAATTATGGGAAGTTTCCAAAAATGTTAAAGGTAAGCACTATGCTGCCATCCAAGAGGTTATTCCTCCCAAGCCTTGGTTCTTTAAATTTAACAAAGCAAATAAACATGCAACTTCAATCATTTGTAGATTAAGAATTGGACACGCTTGTACACATGCACATCTGGCAAAAATCAGAGTAAGGGATAGCTCATTGTGTGAATGTGGCTTAGATGAAGGTTCCACAAACTATATTTTTTTCAACTGTCCCAAATTATCCTCCTCCCTTTATGATTACCTTCCTCCTTATATTCCTCGACCTATAGATTTTAATTCTCTTTTAACATATACCAGTACTCCTTTTGTGTATACTTTATGTGATTTTATTAATACTAATAATATGAAACTTTAAATCCTTGTCACTTTTAACATACGGGTAAGAGTCTAACACCTGTGTTTGTCATATTTGTTCTAGGTAATTCAACAAATAGATTTGTCAAAATTCTCGGAGGAAAACTGAATCCTTGTATTATCACAGACTCTTATTTTAATTAAACTCATAAGCTTTCATTTTCTACTCAATACGTCATTGGCGAATTTTATCAAACCGCCACAAAAGAAAGAAGAAGAAAGACGAACTTTTAATGCTAAGCATTCTTAAGCAGCCAACCATGAAGGATGCATAAAACTTCTCATAATAGATTGTCAGAGACACTTGACAAACTATTCATCTGTATCTATTTCAGAATCATTTTATGATGTGTGATGAAGACGTAGAAGAGTCCGTCACATTGACGACCGAAAATATTGGCAGTCTTCTTTTTCATATCTGTTTTGGCTGGATATGGAGCATGTTTCTTTTACATATTTATAGATGTTTACAATCGTTATTTTTTCGGTGTCCGAAATATGCGACACTTTCCGCTTCTTTCGTAGTGACGTAAAGTCTTTATGACATTTTCATGTCGATGGACCCGATTTCATACTAGTGATAACATACAAAACGTCACAAAACAATAACAGAAACTTTACACAAAACATAATAATACAACGAACCAAACAAACTTAATAAAAATTAAAACAACTACTATAACCGAAAATTTTAAATCTCAAACTATCTACACGCAAGTGCATCCCAAAGCAGAATGAAGAATGAGTTCTGCTTCATCCGCTTTCTCAAATACGCATGGCATGACACCTATCGCAAATCGCGTCGAAACAGGTTTATTATCTCTGAATGACCTTTTCCTTCACCCTACCCCGTACCATGAGCGCGAACACGCTTAGCGCATAACGATACGTAATCTATAAAGAAATGTATGGAAACAATAACTGTCGTTTTGTTTCGATGCTAACATAATACTTGAGGTCAATGTACTTTTTTCCGCCTGCCCTAGAAACGTACTATAGGATCCAATAGGTGGTACTGTATTTTTTATAGTATAAGGGTGGCAAAGAGCACACAGTTCACCTGATTGTAAGCGGATTATGTGGCCCATAGACATCTACATTTATACTCAATTAAGAATCAAAACGCAAATGCGTTGTTGCCCCTGAAGACTAACTTGGAATGCCTCGTTTCCAATAAAAAAGGTCTTCGGTTCTCTACATTCACCATATGAAACAGCAATATTAAGCTGTTATTTCACACTGGCATTCTGTAAGTGTGTGGTCCTACCCCGGTCGAGCCAACCCATTCATGCTACAATCATAATATAAATTGCAGCATGGCTCTACCACGTCAACTTATTAACAAATTCTGTATATACAGAGCAAAGTCACTCATATTCACAATACAACCTATGTAGGCTTTGGGTCACAACACAAAATCTGGATCTGAAGGGTATGTGGAGTGGTATTGCGGTTGAGTTATAAATGAATGTTATATTTACCCTGGTAAAAGTCCTAATAGCCGACACATATGGTCAGTTAAACTGATTAGTTCAAATAGATGTCAGCCAAAATGATTTCTCATTCACTGGCTTCAAATTTCAACTTAAGATTTCAGCTTTGGATGTACATCAGTTCAACTGATCACTTTAACTGACTGTGGGTTGAACTTTAGTGAATTTGATTTTTTTTTATTGGATAGGGTGACAAACGAGCACACAGTACACCTGATGGTAAGTGGTTGCTGTGACCCATAGACACCTACGTCTATCCTCGATTACGAATCAAAATGCAGATGCGTTGTCACCCGTGAGGACTTAGATGGAATGCCTCGTTTCCAGTAGAAAGGGTCTCCGGTTCTCTACACTCACCATACGAAACACAGCAGCATTAAGCTACTATTTGATGCTGGTATTCTGTGAGAGCGTGGCCCTTCCCCGGTTGGGCCGAACCATTCGTGCTACAACTATACTACTATATAACTGCAGCATGGCTCTACCACGCATAAAAATGATGTGAAACACATTGTGCCTCGTACTTGATAGAGCAGCTATTATTTTATAAATGTTTTTATATTTTATTTATAGATTTATAGGGGTAAACGAGCATACGGCTCGCCTGATTGTAAGTGATTACCGTCGCCCATGAACAGCTGCAACACCAGGGGGATTGCAGATGCATTGTCAGCCTTTTAAAAGGAATAGTCTCTTTTCTTGAAGGTCCTTAAGTCGAATCGGTCCGGAAAAATCTCTGGTGGTAGTTGATGCCAGAAGGAAGTTGTGCGCGGAAGAAAACTTATTTTAAATCGCTTAGTGGTGGATCGCCAGTCATCCAGATGGTATGGATGGTATGGCGAGTTTTTTGCGATGTGCGATGGTGAAACTGTGCAGCTGGAATTGGTCCTCAGAGCACTCCCTGTGGTAGATGCGATAAAATACGCAAAGAGATGCAACATCTCTTCGCAGTGTCAGTGAGTCAAGCCGATCGGAAAGAGCTAGGTCGCCGACGATTCGAGCTGCTCTGCGCTGGATGCGATCAAATGGAAGGAGCTGGCACTGGGGAGACTCGGCCCAGAGATGGGAACGGTATTCCATGTGCGGCTGAACCTGCACCTTGTAAAGTTGCAGGCGGTGAGCCGGCATGAAACACTGTCCCGCTCTGTTGAGCACGCCAAGCTTTTTAAAGGCAAATTTGGCCTTCTCTTCCAAGTGAGGCTGAGGCAACAAGGGAAGTGCCTTGAAACTGAGGAGATACGACGAAGGGGTTCTTTTTACCGGTAAACAGTGCAAACTTGTGTCTTCTGGGGATTAAAGTGGACCAGATTTATTCGCCCCCAGTCCAAGATTTCGTTCAACATATTCTCGACTTCAGACACAAATTTGTCCCGGTACTCGGCGACGTTTTCCCGAGAAATATTGTCACGACCGGTGTATAAAGCATCACCAGTGCTGTCGCCTCCATAGCAATGAATGCTACCGATTTGCAATATGTCATTGATATGCAGAAGAAACAGCGTTGGTGATAGCACGCAGCCTTGTGGAACACCAGCGTTAATGGGCTTGTAATCGGAGCATGCACCGTCTACTACGACTTTGATGCTCCGATCAGTAAGAAATTTGGTGATCCAGTTGCACAATTTCTCGGGAAGCCCATAGAAAGGAAGCTTCGTAAGAAGGCTTTGTGCCAAACCCGATCGAAGGCCTTCGCTATGTCCAAACTAACGGCCAACGCCTCTCCCTCGCCCATTTATGAGTTAGGTAACCCAGAAGATCACCAGGCGAGCGACCGCGACGGAAACCTTACTGGCGGTCACTAATCAGCTGGTGATCCTCAAGGTACCGCATGAGATGGCTATTAATAATATAATTCCATTATTATGAGAATATGGAGGCGATGGCGATAGGCCTATTGTTGGACGGATCAGAGCGGTTACCTTTTTTAGGGATCGGGTGCACGAAGGCTGTCTTCCATGATTTCGGGGCTACGCCTAGGAGTACCAGAAAAAACTCTTCAGGACCGGTGTCAACTCCGGAGCACACGTCTTTAGCACAGTAGGAGGGACGCCATCAGGCTCACTCGACTTGTTGATATCCAGGGAGAGGAGTGCTCTGCGCACCGAGCGTTGTGTAAACAGCACATCCTGCATGGAGCACTCACACTGCGGGATGGTTGACGGTGTGTTTCCCCGGTCATCAAAAGTCGAGTTGAACGGAAAGAGAGAGCCCAGTAGATCGGGCCAGTGAGTCAACCTCCCTGTGCAGAGATGGAAGAGATGGCTGTCAGAAGTTCCCTTCATTCACGTATTCCCGAAGGAAGACGAACAAGTTTCACGCCAATTCTGACTTTGCCTTGACAATGACACTTTTGTTTTGAAGGACCTGGAAGCAGAATTATACTTGTTTTAAGAACGCTGGTATTTACATCCCGAGACGTCGATGCGCAAGCCCAGGCTTGGTAACACTCCTGCTTATGATGTAATGCAATTTAGCAGGAGCGACCAAACCAAGGCTGGGTTCTGCCTCCGATAGGTACCACAGATGATGGAATAAATAGTTCCATTCCCTGTAGCACCACATCAGCGGCAAAATCAGCAACAACGCTGGGATCATTCGGCGAGAAGCAAACCCGAGGCGGGGAAAGGGAAAGGTAGGATGCAAAAAAAGATCCCATCCCGTCCCAATCGGCTGATCTATAATGCCAAACACGGCGGCAACCTGCAGTACGCAACCGCGATGGGAGCCTGAGTGGCACCGTACTCCGGATCAGACAATGGTCCGAGAAGCCAAGAGGGGCGTCAACGGAGACCTGATATCCGTCCGGATGAGATGTCAGCAGAAGGTCCAACAGGGAAGGTACATGATCTTCCACATCTAGGATCCGCGTAGGTAGGTAACCAGTTGTGTCAGACCATATGCCAAAGCAATGTCATAAACAGATCTACCCGCATAATCGGTTAAACGAGAACCAAGCCATTCAGCATGGTGAACGTTAAAATCACCCAGTATCACGATCTCTGCGGATGGGACATGTTGTTGCACGGAGTCTGCACCCATCTGGACGTGGTCGATCAGTGAGTCTGTGTCGGCATTACCGCTATGGGACCTATATAGACACCCGGAGATGCGGGGATGGTCGTCGCTGTTTACGCGTAGCCATAAGATGGACAGGTCCGTACCCTCAATGCTGCTGAGGCGTCGAAAACATATGTCCTCTCTGACGTACACGCAAACTCCAGCCCGGGGCACAAAAGAGTGTTCTAATCTGTACCCTGATGTTGCAGAAATCCACGGATAGCGTGGCAGGGGCGCCTTTGACTTATTGCTCCGTTTGCCCCTAGGAGATTTAGTCTCCACCGGAATTTCGCCCCCCCCCTCCCCCACGAATACGAGGGGCAGCCTTAACTCCATTACCATGTTAAAGGGGGGGGGGGGAATCGGGACTCCGGCCACCGGCACCCACCAGACGAAATGCAGAAGCAAAGCTTCTACTTCACGCCGGTCTTCTGTGAGGTCGTGGTACCACCCCGGTTTGAGCCGGCACATACGTACAATAGCAAATGCTGCTGCGTGGCTCTACCACTGTTTTAGATTTATTATCACTTTGCTATTTATATTATATGATAGTGTAGTGGCAGTTTTAGAATATCCACTACCCCTTATCATCCCGTGTGTGTCGTAAGAGGCGCCAGAGGGAAATAAATCAGGAGATGGGTAGCAGCCACTTACTATAGTTATACTATTTTATGATGAAAGTTTGACTTGGGTTGTTGCTAGCCGTGCACATACACATTGTGTTAGTGTGCATAGGTCTCGGAAGCGGTCAGTCACGATCGCGAGGCAAACAAATCGTAGTTACACACACAAATGCGCCTGTCAGTACATGTCACTACTATAATCAAAGTGAAACCTTCATCATGAAATAGAATAACTATAATAATTTCTTATTTTTTTATAACACAAATAAATATTAATTAATTAAATTCCAATCCGCAATGCTAAGCGACTATTGCGAGTATCGTATATAGGAAGGCTTAGGTTCAGCATTGGACGTTGGATAGGTTATATTTATAATGGTAGTGATGTTATTTTTATTAACATTTCGTATTAAATGACTAAAGAATATTTTAATTATATATTTTTTAAGAGGCTGTAAGAGGAACACCAGCGGACCTAAAAGTTTCTGGAAACCCAGCTCCACATGGGGGCAGCAAAGCAACAGCAGTGACATCTAAAGCAACAATGAATAAGGTAAGTTTAGGTCATAAGTTTATGCTAAGTGTAAATTTTGTTATAGGCTTTGGATGGCTCCAGATACATAACGATAAAAAACTTCTAGATCACACGCAAAATTTTAAACAATGCAAAATTTTACAGATGTGGAATTACATTGCAAAATTCTTGGAAATGGTGAAACATTTTGTAAATTAAAAAAAATATATATAGATTTTTAAGAATAACACGAAGATTTCCTATGAATAAAATAAAAAGTTATATTGTATGTACATTCACTTATGTCTCACTATGTCACAAGCCTCCTCTCATTTTATTATAAGTTTACGAAGTCGCACTGCTACAGTGAATGTTGGTGGAATTTACATGTATTCAAAATATTTTCTTCCATAGACCTGTAGATTTCCTCACGATGTTTTTAAGTATTCACATTTGGGAAAGATGGAATTACAGCAGAGCTGGAAGCTGTTGATAAACCGGTCCTTAAGAAGTGGCAACAGAGTGGCCAATTCGAATAACCGATAATGGACGGGGAAGAACCGTGTAGTTGTGTAAAAATATCCACTACCTCATATTGTCTCATGTGTGTCGTAGGAGGTGACAGGGGAATCAAACCAGGAGAAGGACAGCAGAGTTTTCTTAATAACAACTATAAATTAACAAACTGCGGTCGCGCAAATCTGTCAAGCGCGATAACTGTGATGACGATAGATTGTTATGTGAACATTTTATAGGCTGTAAATAATGAATGAATGATGATGGGGAAGAAAGGTTCTCATAGTACTTACCCCCGCGGCAGCGCTGTCGTCGCGCTACAAGCGAAACACTTCGAAACCAAATTCACGCTATCAAAGTTCCAAAGTAAAACAGTATATATAGAATAGCTCTAAACTATCACACGGAGTCGTTCCCCGGGCAGAACAGCTTGCTTTGCGGGAGAACTCCCCTTTTCCTTCCACGACCAAACCCCAAATGATAATTTTAAAAATTATAGTTTTATAATTAGTAGTAAACTAATGATTAAAGGACATAACGAACAGTGGCGAAGCCTCCATAGAAGCCCAAAAGCCGGGCTTGCTCTATAAAAATGCTCAATCAATAATATCAACTAATAAATTAACTCGTAAACTGTTGCAAACTTTCAAAGGGCATGACCTAGTAGCATATAATATGTAACGTCAACACTTGGCAGTTTGCTTTCAATTCGAAATACACTGGACCGTCAAAATTAATTAAAGCAAGGAATTGATTTTGTCATCTCTCTCGCACGCGTTGGCTTTTTACCGAGCTCTCGAGAAGACGATCGCTCCTTTTCTAACCTGTGGCAAAATGTTCTATAATGAAATATAGCTACGAAATGTTTATATAGCAATTACTATGGAACTAAAAGCCGTGCTTTGCCCTGAAGTTGTTTGGGAATGCGTTAGCGAGTGGGGGTACGGTAATACGTATGAAAGTTCACTTCACATTTCAATGTAATTTATGTTTGTTTTTGTTGTGTTTGTTAAAAGTTTATGCTTTTTCAAAGATTTTAATGAAAATGGAAGGATTCCTGTTGAATATAAGTGTGTTAAAGTGCTAATAAAAATAATGAAATTTCAATTTAATAAACATTTCTTCATACTTTAATCGGTACAGGGTTCTTTGGTATTAAAGTTTGATTATTCCAGGCGTATTGAAAGGTTTAATAACTCAATACTTATATTACCATACGAGTTAAAAATATCATTTTGAACTTCAGCATAAAATATGAGATACGTAGGTATAAGTTCAATTTTTTGCAAAGCAAAAAAATTTGCAAAGCTTTATCTTCTCATTATACCATCTAATTCTTGTCGTAATCTGTTTAAACAAAATAATTTTGATGTTTCACATATTATGCCAGGCGTCCCTTTTTTATATTTTGTACATAGTTTGTTTATACTTTGTTCATGTTTTTCTTTTGTTCATGTGTTGTATTGTATGTAAATACCTTTTCCTTTCGCTCAAGCAAACCTAAAAGGCTCTTTTCAAAGTCACCGAAGGTATGCAATTGCATATGTCATACAATCTATCTAGCGGTAGGTATGCCTTCTGTGTGCTTTGTTAAACACGTCCTTGACAGCACTGAATATGAAAATGAAGAGTGGAGACGTCAAGATTGGTGCATTTTTATAAAACTGCTAAAAACAACAAAACGATATCTTGGGCTTGCCCTAGTTTGGAGCCCTAGCTTCACCACTGGGTACGGACTGCGAAACTCAAAATTACTGGGTTCCTAGAAGTCGTTGGATAATTATCGTGAATCACTCTTAACACGAGTTAGTTCTTTTTGTGGTGCGTACCTAAATCAATTCACGTGGTCGGTCAAACACCACTTGATTTGCCTTTAACTAATTTTTCCCTTAGGTTAAAGTTCAGTTAAAAGGAGCACGTTTTGATGATGATTTGTCTATTTAAAGAAAACCAAACGATAGTTTTGAACAGAATGTTTGCAAAAGCGTTTAGACATCTTTACGAACGCAGCGAAATGTGTATACAGTATATAAAAAAAACATTAAGTAAAAACATTACTCTGCAAAAATAAAATTTAATTAAATGGTAAAACTTACATGGCAACACGTGCGTCCCGGTGGCCTTCGGGAAAGAATATCGCTAGTTGCCACACGTTCAAAGATACCGTCACCAGATTTGCCAGATTTCAAAAATTTGCTGAATTTTAAGCGAATAATAACAAAAAAACATGTATAACAATAACATGTATAATAATAACAATAACGTTTTTATATTCATTAATATTATAATGATTTTTTTGGTAATGTCACTGTGGTACTTATGTGCCCCTTGCGGGTCGGACTAGGTGTTACTTACATAATATTGTGGATAAGGTAGGGTTGTGACTAAATAAAGTTATTTGCGTTAATTATATTTACGTTTATTGTAAAATGTTAGTCCGGTTAAGTTTGAATAATAGCGAGATGCGGAAGCGACTCCATTTCTCAAATGGTGCTCATCACAACTTATGTCTTCTCCAAACTGCATGTTATACCCAAGGCAAAGGGTCCACTGTTTTTGTACTTAGAAAGGTACCATCGTTTCCAATTTCTCTTTAAACATATTCACAGCCTATTGAGAACGTAACCTCATTTTAGTTTATCTTAAGCAATTGATATCTTTAATCCATATTTATTGAACAGTTTTCTGATACGCTTGAGTAGTGGTCTATTCAGTAATGTGCCTAAGTCCTTCGCAAACAGAAAGTCCACGTGATTGAATTTGGGCCAGGAGCAACCCGGCCGCACGTCTTCAACTATCCCTGAGGTATTCAGCTCTCGAGCTAGG
This sequence comes from Parnassius apollo, assembly GCA_907164705.1. Lineage (NCBI taxonomy): Eukaryota > Metazoa > Arthropoda > Insecta > Lepidoptera > Papilionidae > Parnassius > Parnassius apollo. The sequence goes on along the minus strand of CAJQZP010001641.1, from coordinate 2,701,132 downwards.
CGCATTACTTGCTAGAAATGAAAGTGGTTTCCGATTTTAATAATATAATTATAAAATGGTCAAAAAATAAGTAACATTAACAACAATGTTGTAAAGTAAAAGACCTTTATCGACGTAGTAGAGAATTTAATAAGTTTAGAAATTTATTTAAAAAAAAGTCGTATTTTCTTGTAACGTTTACACCGCCTGGACTGCATGAGTATACTATTGTTAAATCTACATAAGTAAAATATAATAAGTCGCAAAGAAGTTTCACTTCGTACGTGTGTGCACAATTACACGCACAATTTTTTTAAATATAAAATAATAAACAAGCAGGCAGAAAAGAGTTTTCGGTTCTGTACACTAGGCATGTCGATCTGAGATGATTAATCAAATAATCGATTTTTTAAATCGATGTATAATACTGAGTCGATCCAGTGAATCGATATTTCAATCGAGAAAATCGAGATCGAATCTTTTTCTGCTTTTATAAGAACTATACCTAAAATTATTTACAATTAGTTGAATGTAGGTACCCAAACTCGTAAAGAATGACAGTTTTCCTATCCAAAAACTCACCAAACTGCTGTGTGCTCAGTTTGTTTCGTCTTTCTTTAACGGATTAAAGAAAGAAAAAATAAGTAACTTACATTTGTAATCTGTACCTTGTTGTATCTTTTGATATAGTAGATATAAACTCTGAAAACAAATTGAAAAAAGATCAAGTTTTGAGAAATCGATCTTTAAGATCTCGATTTTTTGTGAATCGATTTATCAGATTTCGATTCGAATACATTTAAAAATCGATATTTCTCAGAAAGAATCGACATCCCTACTGTACATCTCTCACCATAATATATAAAATACAGCAGCATAAAGTTGCTTTTTTACGTTGGTATTTTGTAAGAGCGTGGTTTTTCCCCAGTCGAGCCGATCCAATCGTGTTGCAAATAACATAGCTGCAGCGTGGCGTTTCAAATCCAAGTAGTAAATATATATTTGGATAGTAATACTTACAGATTTTTCGGCTACCTGATCATTTTCACCATACAACAATAAAACTGGTACTTTTATGTTAGACATATTATAAGGCTTCACAGGACCCAAAATACCACCTTCCCATGATGTAAATCTACCTGTAACAATTTAAATGTATTAATTTCACCTAAGTACTCTAGTCCCAAAACTATCACAGTACAAATAATTTTTGCCTGAACTGCACAAAATTAACTTATTGTGAGGGCAAATAAGTGATTTCTGAGACGTCATTTAACGTTTTTTAAACAGAAGAATCACAAGTTTTTACGATTATATTAAGTAAAGGACTTAATCGGTGATGCTTTAGAAGATAACGAGTTCATTGTGTGAATGTTAGTGAATTATTAGGTCTATGTCTCGATATAAATAGGATTTATATTGACTCTAGAATCGATTTTTATCAATAAAGGTATAGGTGTAAATTAGTTTTCAGATTATGCACCCCGAATATTTTTTCCTGGATTCATTTTATAAAATTTAAATATTTTATCTAAATGTATGCTAAATTTATTCATTATTACTCAATCTTGCTAATTATAATAATTAAACTTTTATTAAAAAGTAAGTGGTCTCCTAATTACTAAAAATAATTAAATAACTTCGCATTCTTAAGTCGGTGCTTAGACATGGTGTATAGAACAATTAAACATTACTCCTGGCATTGCCCTCTATTTGTTCGTGAAGTTTCATTACAATCGGTTTATTCCGGACGGAGAGACAGACGGACAGACATTTTAAAAATGGTTATTCATGTCTTAATAGCATGCAAATAAGGGAGTTATTTGCTCAGCACAATAAAATGCAGTTATTTCGAAATTTCAGACAGACACTACAATATTATTTATATGTATGTATATATTATATTCTGGATGACGTTTTTTACCGTCTGGAAAAAGTAGGATGTAACATGTGAACGGAGTAGAAGCCTATGACACTGATATTTTACAAAAAAATAAACACAAAAATATTTAAATAAATAAATTAAAATCTATCGATATTCAAATCATATCCACCCTACTTTACGAAAGGCAATAAAACAATAAATTTAGTAGGCATCTTTGACCTTCTCACTTCGCAGGGTCACAGGCTTTAGGGCAAAGTAATTGTTAAAAAAATTTTTGCAAACATTTAATTCTAAATGTTTGTTTTTATTTTTTTTTATAAAATATCACTGCTATAGGCTTCTACTCCATTCAAATGTTACACCCTATTTTTTTTTTCTAGATGGTAAAAAGGTCATTCTGTATATATGTATCTGAACTTACTTGTAAGAGCAATTTTCCCAAAATGTTCCAGCTGTCGCCAAGATGCCGGCTGGATACGAGCCATCAGTTGCATCGTCACATCCTAATTTAAATATTGAATGATTCGTATATATTGTACAACTATCTTCTTATTCCTTACTATATTAGATTTTAGTGGTCTAAAATACGATATAGAGTTAAGTTACAGGCTATATACGTCCTACTGCTGGGCCTCCTATCACTTCTGAGAGGGTTTATGGGCAAGGAAGTGTCTGCCGCGCTGCCCCAATGCCCAACTTCACATTTCACATGTTTTCGATTTTTTTTCATTGTCAGACGTTTTTCATTCCCAGATATGCAGATTTCTGCACGATATTTTCTTTCACCGTCGAGCACGTGGTAAATCAGCACTTAAAATTACAATTAACAATTTCATTGGTGCCGGGAAAGTATCGAACCTAGCTAAGTAATTAATAGAACCAAACGTTATGTACTTTGCGAAATTCAATTACTATACGAAAGATATAAATAATTATTAGCTCCTTCCTTCGTCGTTTCCTTTTTGGCATCGTGAAAAATTAAATCTCTTCAAATTAGATTAGACGGTGTGTTTCTACACCTCCCTCCCACAACTATATTATATTCGTGTACTATTACTGCCAACACTAAGCTCACACCATTTTTTAAATAGAATACGCGTGATAAACCAGCATAAAGTCCACCTGATGATAAGTGGATGCTGTAACCCATAGACATCTGCATTTATCCTCGTTAAGAATCAAAATGCAGATGCGTTGTCACCCCTGAGGACTAAGATAGAATACCTCGTTTCCAGTAAAAAAAGGTCTCCGGTTCTCTACACTCACCATACAAAACACAGCAGTATTAAGCTGCTATTTTACGCTGGTATTCTGTGAGAGCGTGGTCCTGTCACAGTCACTTTGATATTGTGATACAGACAGAACGAGACTTAGCGACGTCTTAAAATTAAGCAGAACTTGAGTATTTGTGGATTAGTGTAGTGTTGTTTGTGTAATGGTTTATATGTGGTAGAGCCACGCTGCAGCTACATTATGGTTGTAGCACGATGGGTCTGCTCGACCGGGGAAGGACCACGCTCTCACAGAATACCAGCGTGAAATAGTAGATTAATGCTGCTGTGTTTCATATGGTGAGTGTAGAGAACCGGAGACCTTTTTACTGGAAACAAGGCATTCCATCTTAGTCTTTACGGGTGACAACGCATCTGCATTTTGATTCGTAATCGAGGATAAACGTAGATGTCTATGGGTCACAGCAACCACTTACCATCAGGTGGACTGTGTGCTCGTTTGTCACCCTTAACCTATAAAAAAATTCTCCTATATCGTGGAGGCAGTTTACATACTACATAAATCGCACTAGTACAAACATTCGGACCCGGAACAATTATTTGTAGGACATGCAAATATTTGTTCCGTGCGGGATTCCAACCCGCGGCTATCAGCGGCGCAACTCATGCAAAGCCGCTGCGGCGCGGAGGTTTAAATTTTACTTTATTTTTCCTGTTCCTCTGGTACGAAAGTATAATTAACTCAAACGAGCGAAATAATATGCCTGATTCTTAGTGAATTGGTCACATTTCTTAATCGCAAACTAACTGAAATCCAGCAACATATGCTGTTTCTAATATAATTTACTTGGGCACATTGTTCTGGATCTTACCTCGTCAGTTTGTTCTAAATCCTCACCAACAATAACCTGCAGTAGTAGAGTGCAAATGTTGTCCTTGGAGTGCTTTACTGAGCATATATTCGCCACCAGGCGGTCCTGCAGCTCTGGTTTCAGGCTCGCAGACATTATGCCTTGCGAGCGCAAAAAATCCTGGATATTAAGATGCAAAAATTATTTTTTCCTAGGTCTATTCACTATGTAATGGCGGCGTAAGAATATCCACTGGCCCATATCATCCTGTGGGTGTCGTAAGTAGAGACAGAGAGAAACTGAAAAAGGAGATGCACAGCAGCGTCTTTCCGATAACAATCGAAAATAATAAAAAACTGCGGCTGGGAAATTGTTTGTCAAGCGTGGCAAAAATGGCAGGCTTATACTGTGGGAACATAGAGTCCCCTTTAGGCAGCCTATGAGGGTTCCCTATGTTTTGCAGTGGACTTGAAAGGCTGTAAAGAATGAACGAATTAATGAATATCTAACTCAAAAATAGAATTGATAAACTATATAATAGATAAGCAGTGAACCTGAATTGTTTGTAAGTTTGTACTTATGAATAAATCTGGTTCCAATTTCTCATCAATTCCAATTTCACAGGGATCAGTTCTTTCCGCGATACTTTTCCTGCTGTATATCAATGACTTAATTCTACCAGATATTGTTGAGTATGCAGATGACAGCACAGGCACAGATTTATGTCCAGTGCAAAAAACGGAGTAATACGCTCACTCAAAGAGGCCATGGTGGAGCGGATGAATGCGACCTTAAGTCTTTTCTCCCAATGGGGTGACCACAATCTGGTCGCTTTCAATGCCGCCAAAACGCAGGCTTGTTTCGGAGTCCATTTGATCTGACTCCTACTTTCCGCGGTGCATCTGTGGAGGTTACTGATCATCTCGAGCTTCTCGGCATACAATTGAGTCCTAACCTTAACTTTGGCGCTAACATTGAGTCGAAAGCACAAACTGCGGGCAAAAACCTAGGTATATTAAACAAATTAAAGCGATAATTCACGCCTGGACAGTTTCTGACTTTACGTAAAGCTTAAGTGAGAACGTGCACGGAGTATTGTAGTCACCTTTGGAATGGCTCAACTTGCTGAACTCGACTACTGCTACGATATCGGCTTATCGGCGATAAAAATCTGGTGGAAACTAAGCTTCACAGCTTAGTTCACCGCCGCCAAGTTGCTCGTTTGTCAGTCTTCTACAGATTGTACTTCGGAGAGTGTGCCCATGAGCTTAACAAGCTCATACCGCTATCTCCATTATTCTATTGGAGTACCAGACGTACTGCAAGTTACCATCCACACTTGTTTGATATTTAAAATATTCGCACTAAGCGCTGTAAGTCATTTTTCATAATGCGCACAGTCAAGGAGTGGGATGCCCTGCCTTTCTGAATACATATAACCTTAATCTCTTCAAGGTATAACCTTAATCTCTTCAAGGTATAACCTTAATCTCTTCAAGGTGCGTGTTAAACTCGCTCCATCGTAGATCTCATCTTTGCCTTTGTTAGATGAAGGTCGAGAGTGAGCCCATTAAAAAAAATCGAATCAAATTTAAAAATTAAGTTTCTATCCATCTGTATAAAGGAGTCTCCGATTCTTTACTTTTACTATACATAACTGGTATTGTTATTTTACGCTGGTATTATGTGAGAGCGTGGTCCTTCCCCGGTTGAGCCGACCTATTCGTAATGATTTCTTATATTTACGCGAATCGGAACAAAAGTTAAATTTTAATCTATGGTAACCGCGGTTAACTATGACATCTGGACGTTGAACATCTCAGTCCTTCCCGTGACCATGGGTGCTGTAAAGCTTCGAAATGTACGCGATTTAAAAAAGGTAAATATACGCGATAAATTCCGTAAAAACTAGTATTATTTCAATTCGACCTATTCGTGCTACAACCATAATATAGCTGCGGCATCTACTTCCAGTCTATAAATATATTCTAATGGAAAATTTGTCATGGTATAAACTTTTTACATCTACAGCATAAGTTTCACAAGGACAAACATCCAGACCTGAAATATATATTTGTAGCCCATATGAACACTTACTTCGTAGAGTAACTATTAATTGTAAAATATACTTACGCTAATACTGAAAGTCTTAATGAATACTTGAGCCATCGATTTCATATGGTCGAAGTAAACGGCTGGAGCGAGAGCAACAAAGGCTAGCACTCTGTCGTTGTATTCGGGTCTCAAGGCCAGGGTCGTTAATAAGCTGGTCGTGCCCATAGAATGGCCGATGTACATGATTCTGCGTAGACCCGTAACGGCCAGGACTTTGTCGATGAGCGCTGGCACGTCGTATTTCCCGTGCTCGTGGAAACTAAATGGGTTTTTATTATCGTATTTATTACATGTTAGTCTATACATATAAATATAATTGAAGTGTCTGTATGTAATAACTGGCTTCCATTATGCTTTGGGGGGTTCCCCATTTTTTGGCTGTTTGCATACTGTTGAGACATAACAATTTATTTTTTATTTTTGTCTGTTTTTCTCTCTGTGTATCTTTCAGGCTAATCATCCTATAGTACTTTGTACGTGGTAGAGCCACGCTGCAGCTATATTATGAGTGTAACCCGAATGGGTCGACTCGACCGGGGAAAGACCACTCTCTCACAAAATACCAACATAATAAATTAGCAGCGTAATGATGCTGTGTTTCGTATGGCGAGTGTAGAGTGTAGAACCGGAGACCCTTTTTACTGCAACCGAGGCATTCCATCTTAGTCCTCAAGGGTGAAAACGCATCTGCATTTTGATTCTTAATCGAGGATAAATGTCTATGGGTTGCAGCATCCACTTACCACAGTTACTTAAATTATCTTCGGAATGGCTAAACCGTTTGCAATGAAACTTCACTTACAGATTGAGAGCAATGCCGGGAGTGATCTAGGCTTTATTTTATCCGGAAAACTTAGAAACTTTTTTAGAGAATTCGAAAAGTTGATAAAATAAATGGTTATTCATTATTAAATTAAATAGGTGCCTTAATTTGGTTGAAACCAAAGTTGTCAGCCTCGACCACAGGTGCAGAATAGGCAGCATATCGGTATTATATAGGATGCATTTCTAAGTGTAAGTAGGAGCTACATGCTTCGAACAGAGAAATGTTTAAAAACTTGTTTTATTCATGTTTAATGGCATGGCAATAACCTCATTAGCTTAATAAAGGCAGTTATTAATTAGTTAATTAAATACTCATTTATAGATAATTATATATGTATAGATAATTAAATACTCATGTATTTTTGCCAATCTATGTTTGCTATTTAATAATTTATGTCGAAAAAACTGACAAAGCTCTCCGAAATTAACTATCTCCGAAATTAACTATCTTCTCTCGAATGTTTCAGGAATGTGCATTAACATATCATATTATATTTAAAAATAATTTTTACACTTGTGAATTTGCATATAAGGCTGATGATGCTATACGCAAATTCACCCGGTGAGGCATAAAAAATGGGACTGTTCCAATAAATCAGTGGCCTTACAGAATTAGTTATCTGTGATATTATCATCAAAATAGTCTTCTTCAGCCTTTATACACCTCCTCATTTGATGCAGTCATTGCTTTTTTGTCAGGTCTCTCCGAATATTCTCTGTTTCCGCTCGAATATCTTTAACTGAGGGAAACTTTCCCTTTATACAAGATTTTACTTTAGAAAACAAAAAAAAAATGAGAGAGCCAAATGTAGTAAATACGTATATAGCAAAGCGAGTGTTCCATCACAGTAATGTTTTGCTAGTCAAAAACTGCTTGACAAATATGGCCTTGCGATCGGGTGTATTGTGTTTTCTTATTTTTTTAATTTTAGATGGTAGAGCCATGCTGTAGTTATAGTTGTAGCACGAATGGGTCGGCTCGACCGGGACAGGACCACGCTCTCACAGAATACCAGCGTAAAATAGCAGCGTAATGCTGCTGTGTTTCGTATGGTGAGTGTAGAGAACCGGAGACCCTTTTTACTGCAATCGAGGCATTCCATCTTAGTCCTCAGGGGTGACAACTCATTTCCATTTTGATGCTTAATTGAGGATAAATGTGAATGTCTATAGGCCACAGCATCCACTTACAATCAGGTGGACTGTGTGCTCGTTTGTCACCCAATTTTTTTTTTCAAAAATATGGGTGACAAATGAGAACTAAGATGGAATGCCTCGTATCCAGAAAAAAGGGTCTCCGGTTCTATACACTCACCATGCGAAATACAGCTACAATTTTACGCTCGTATTCTGTGAGAGCGTGGTTTTTCCACCAGTGAAGGCACCTTAATATAACTGCACCATGGCTCTATCTCGATGAATTCTTAAAAAAATAAAATAAAACGAGATTTCGAAGAAATGTTTACCTGTATTCCCAAAACTTTGGATTGTCCCTAGTTAGATTAAGATGCGCAGTGTGTAAATTTCCTCGGAGATTTCCCAACCACACGTCGTATCCGGCGTCTGCTAGCATATAGCCTGGAACAAACCGCCTGTCGTTGATTGCTTCACCGTGATTATTTTAAGATTCATTTTCTTAAATTCTTTATTAATGTCAATGTGAATATTGTAGTGTGTGCTTATATATATGTAGGATAGAATAAGAGTTAGTTAGTATTAAATCTACAGTCTAGACTATTGGACGTTTTATTTATTCCCCGAACCACCCAACATTACACAACCACAATGTGAATATGTTACTCCGTTAGTTGAACACCAAAAGCAGATGCAAAGTTCTCAAATTTGCAGTAAATTACATTATGTAGAAGAATAGTTATTCATTTAGTTACAACCAAAATTCCCAGATCAATCACTGAAATAGTACAATTATAATAAAAATCATATTACAATCAGCGAAGTATTTTTAAATGTGATGCCACTTATCAATACACTCTATCAAGATATGCTTTTATGTTTGTAGATACATTTTCAGCACTGTGCATGTTTGTTGCCCTAGTATTTAGTAATAAACAAAATTGAAATATATTCAAGTCATCGTCGTCAACTTTCCACTTTGTCAAATACATTTCTGGGCACCAGTCTTTCTCGGTTTGTGTCAGTGCAGTGTCGACTATTGCCTTGCCAAGCGATGTAAATTAACCCGTCCGCTACCGGGGTGTTATAAAAAAAAAACGTCCACTACTGCCCATGATTTTTTGGGGATTATTTGACACCAGTTGGAGTAAAAGTATTTATAGTTAGACCATTCTTAAAAGGTAAAACAATTTCTCTATACATATCATCGTTTTAGACTTTAACAATTTATTGACCAAAAACGTCTGATATAATCTATGGCAAACCGGCTGTGATCAAATCGACTGATAGGAAACGAGTCTATTTATTATATTGTTAAGATTAATTGATGATTGAACAGAGACTTCCAAATTCATTTTATCTCATCTGTCTCTAAAATGACAGTATAAAATATTGATTATAGAACGTAGACTCCCAAATTCGTTTGGGCTCATTTATCTCTAAAATGACAATATAAAATATTGATTATTGTACGTAGACTCCCAAATTCATTTTGGCTCATGTCTCTAAAATGACATTATAAAATATTGATTATTGAACAGAGACTCCCAAATTCATTACAGCTCATCTGTCCTGTATCGTTGAGGCAGTTTACATTCATACTGTTACGAGCTTGAGGTTCGTGACAATAAAAACTGCCGATAGAATTACCAAAATTAACACTTTAATTCACTTTACACTAATTAAAGCTTAAAAGACACTAATAATGAACCACACTGATTCACTTTATTTCGCTCCGAAGCTTCGCTTGTCTCGCCGAATTCAATACTTCCCCGATCGCATCTTGCAGCGCCTTTAAATACACATTATCAACGAAACATCCAGAATATTCAAGTAAATACGCGCGCCAATCGACTAGGCGTCGAAAGTTCGAGTGTCGGGATTCTAGAAGCTTAGTTCTTCGTTTCGATACTAGATGGCGCTGACGGTTGGAAGATTAGTGATGTCATTTTCTGGAAAGCTCCCCTCGCTCTCGTCCCCGACACTAGATGGCGCTAATTCCGGGTACATGACGTCAACTTAGGCGCGCATCAATACATTTCATAATTGTTTAAAAGAAAGTTACATTCCTGGCTTTTCACAAGGTGCTTTTATTCAGTTTAGGAATACTTAGAGAACCAAGAAGTTTCTGAATTTTAATTGTGTTTGTAGCTTTTTTTTGTGTTTACTTTATTTTATGACTTGAATAATTTGACAAAAAATATTGTACAATTTATAAATGATGACATGTAATGTTCTGTCTGTGACTCATGTTTACCATTAGTTGTCTGTTTAGTCTATTAACTTATTTTTAGCTCTAAGTAGACTAAAATGTAACTACTTTTAAATTTGCATGACAATTATAAGTCAAACATGAGGACGTACCACTATGTTAACATCTTTGCACTATCATGTTTAAAGCAAATAAAAAATTCTGATTTCTGATTTCAAGTTTGGGAACAGCAGCTATTAATAATTTAGAGTTGTTATCACGAATATGCTGCTGGCTATCTCCTGCTCCGGTTTCCCTTTGTCGCTTCTTACGACACCCGTGGAACAATATGGTATATCATTATTTATTTTAAAGTAAGTGGTCCTGTCAAAGGTGCAGTATTTCTGATACTGCGTTCGGTCAATTTGTCTGCCAAGCGTCTATTAAGGTAAATCCTCGTCCTTACAATGGGACAGGCCCATGTCTAACAGTTTTACTGATTGACAAAGAACAGAGGAAGAAGTAGTCGAAGACACTAATTACACATACATAAACTTCATAAGGACAAACCAGACATGGAATAATTTTTTGTGGCCGTACAAATATTTGTTTCGTGCCAAATTCAAGTCTGCGGCCCTCAGTATCCGAACTCATTCCTACGTCACTGCGCCACGGAAACGTCAATTTATTGTATTGTTTTGATTAATTGACTATTTTTTTAAAAGGTAGGGTGACAAACGAGCACACAGTCCACCTATTGAACAGAGACCCTCAAGTTATATTTTGAGCTCATCTGTCTCTAAATGAAATTACAGAATATCACTCATCCCTTCTTTAAACTTACCTAAGCTTCTGTCAGGACCCATGGTAAGGAAATTGATGCTACAACCTCTCAATGTCATTGCAGTGCTATTGAGAGAGTAGATATGAAATATCTTGGAGTAATTATTGATAACAAACTCAGATTTCATAGCCACGTAGACATGTTAACAACTAGAGTAAGAAAGTTTGTATGCATTCTTAAAAACCTTAGGCACATAGCTGACTCAAAAGTAATCAAAACACTTCCTTATACTAGCATTGGAAAGTCCTATCCGTCAGACAGCTCTTTATTCATTGAAATAATACTAGTTTTTACGGATTTTATCACGCATATTTAACTATAAATACCCGACGTTTCGAGCGCTTTACAGCACCCATGGTCACGGGGAGGACTGAGATGTTAAACGACCAAATGTCATAGTTAACAGCGGTTACCATAGATAAAAATTTAACTTTTGTGTTTAGATCGGAACAAAAGTGTAAAAATTAGTATTATTTCAATGTGGAGTGTTCGCGTAAATATAAGCTCTTTATTCTACAATGTCTCATTAAAAAGCACTCACTCTTATGGCTTTACACAATGCGAGCTAGCGTATGAGTCAGCCTGCCGAGTAGCTACATTGCAGTAACTCGCACTGTTTGGACGTCACTTACGAGTAACTCGCACGTGCGAGTTGGACAGTAGCTCGCATCCGAGTTACTTCAACATTTTTTGTTTTCACTCGCATGCTCACCCGCCAGCAACTCGTACATGACAGCAGCTCGGCCGTCGCTCGCCCCAGTGCTTTTTTTATTACACGTTCACTCGACATCGCAGCAACTTGCAAGACTGGACAGCAGCTATTAGCGTCGTGTGGACAGCAAAGGCGAGCCGAGCTACTGGCGTAAGACTAGACAAGCCGAGTAGATGTCTACTGTCTAGTCAGCAGCTCGCATCGTCTAAACTAGCCATTACAGTATAATTTACAATTGATAAAAGATAAGCGTAGAAATGATCTAGTCTGTTACTACAACACGCATTGCACCAAATTTTCACATAATTACAACAAAATTACAGAATATCACTCGTTCCTTCTTTAAACTTACCTAAGCTTCTGTCAGGGCCCATGATAAGGAAATTGGTGCTACAACCGAATATACCATGCATAACCAGCACAGCTTCCTTTGCTTTTGTACTCGTTTTGAAATTCTCTTTTTCGCGTCTTCCTCCTGGGATCCTGTACAATTGCAGAATATATCCGTCAGCTGTGGTCGTGCGGTGTTTTTCCGCAGGGTAGCCAGCTGCTTTTATCATGTGAGGCTGGAATTAATTTAAACTTCGGTTAGCCGTCAGATCAGTTTAATGTTCCCTGTAACAATCAAAAAGTGGACGCCTGATCTCTCGTAAGTTGGAATGCCGAGATTAATTGGCGATTAAATTATCATACTTCTTACTTAAAGTTAAAGTTTCAGCCTATATACGTCCCACTGCTGGGCACAGACCTCCCCTCATTTGTGAGAGGGTTTTAGGGCAAGGAAATGTCCGCCGCGCTGCCCCAATGCGTGTTGGCGAACTTCACATATTCTCGAAATATTATTTTCCTTATTTCTCAGACAAGTAGGTTTCCTCCGATGTTTGCCTGCACCGCGGAGCTCGTGGTAAATTCAGCACTTAAAATTGCAATTAAGAATTTCATTGGTGCCGGCGGGGATCGAACCTAGGCTACTCGCGTTCTGTTATATTTACAGCGAGCGTTAACCATCTGAGCTACCACGGCTCTTATACTTCTTACTTAGATGTATATTATCTATAGTTCTAGAAACTAGCAACCTCACTCAGAATTTCATTGCAACAGGTTCAGCCATTCCAAAGGTCAGACAGATAAAAATTAAAAAAAAAATCATGTTTTAATGGCATGCAAATAATCTCCTCTGCTCAATAAAAGAGTTATTGTATGTACAGCAGACACTTGCAAATTTATTCATATGTGTAGATTTTGGTTTTTAAAAAACATCTAAATTTGTCGGATAGGTAAAATATAGCCTCGGTCACTCCCGGCATTGCTCTATATTTGTGTGTCAAATTTTATACCATTCGGTTTAGTCATTTTGAAGATTAGCCTGGACTCATAGACAGAGATTTAAAAAAATGGTTATTCGTATCTAAATGGCTTTCAAATAACCCTCTCGCTCATTTGGAGGCAGTTACTTCGATTAGATAGACACTTGCAAATGTATTTATGTGTAAAGATTAACGTATTGTCATGCAAAATATTTAGGTATTATTATGCGTTTGTTGTCATTTATTTCTTTTACAATGCAAAATTTACTTGGCGTTAGCAATAATGTGCCGTGAACGTGGATTGGTCGATAATAATACATAATGTTTATTTCTCACCACAAACAAAGTTACGTTTAGAGTTATAAGTAGCATATAAGTAGTACAAAACAACTTTGCCCGAGGATCGCTGGTGCCTATGGTGGGTAAGATACCCGTATTACAGGTCGCCAGGTCTCCACCTCTATGCAATATTCATTCATCCTAGTAAATATTTCATTAATAATAATTATATTATTAATGAAATATTAACTAGGATGTATGAATATTAACATTATATATTAACATTAGCGGAAAAAGCAGTTTTTAAATTAATGTGATCAAGACTGGTAGAACCATAAGTTGGGAAGTTGTGACCAAGAAGAAGTCCATGATGAACAAGTAGATCAAGATAATCTAAAGTATTTGTAGAATGAAACCCGTTGGCAATATCTATATTAATGTCTCCTACAAGAATAATGGTTCGGCATGATTTAAGATCCGTGAGGACAAGATCCAAAGACTGAAAGAATTTTGAAGGATCAACAAAAGCGTGTGGTCTATATATAGCAACAATAGCCACATCCACACCTATAGTAATCACCAGACAGTTACATTCAATTGTTATAGGTTCTTTTACTTTAATATTATATAAATAAAAAAATATAGGTATAAAGGTAATAATATTATTATTACCTTTATACCTATATTTACCTTTGGTTGTCTGGAAGAGATCGCTATATATAAGGCCGCCAAATTGTACTTACATAATATTATAATCTGCTTTGTGTTATCTGTATATTTGTTTGTGGTGTACAATAAAAGTATATTCATTCATTCATTCAATACCGTCATTTTTATTATAGTTTTTTAAAGTTTTATAATGATTATATCCATTGAGAATCGGAATTAAAGAATTAAAAGATAGCCAGCATTCAGAAATAACGATAATGTCGCAGCAAGTATTAATTCTTTCTAATAACGTTAAAAGTCCTGAAAAATTAGCATTGATGCTACGGATATTTTGAGACAAAACAGTGAGATAACTATGATAAGATGTAAGCAAATTGGAACATTTTTCGGGATTACGTAATATTGCTTCATTAAAGGAAGTATCAAGATTTTTTAATAGATCATTTAATGCAGCGCCCTTAAGTTGTGTTTTTAAATAGGTAGCATAAACAAGATTTTAATTTGTATTCGAAAATAAGAATAATTAAGAATATTAAATATATCCATAAATGTATACAAAGAGCAAATATTATGTAATTTGTGAGAGCTTTACTTTGATTTTAGAGTAGAGTGTACATGTTCTTTTGTGTGAGGTTATAAAAATAGTCGAGCACGTAGATATTATTTGTTTGTAAATATTTTGTGGGTTGATGTTTTAGTAGTTTATACACTTGTATATTATAAAGGTAAATAGTGGGTAGTTTAGAATACATACACATTAATTTTGTAAATATAAAGCAAGAGACACACTTAGTTAGACATGCAAGCAATTTACAAGAAATCATAATCAAATAGATAATGCATAATATTATAAATGTACCTAGTCATATTGTATTTTTTACATTTGCAGTATCATTTCATTTTTTATTTCTATCCGAGCGCCATCTTCAGTTTTCCGCAAATAAATTCGGCCCTTGTTAGTCCAGCAATATCGGTAATTCATTGTCTTAGCTGTATCACGTGCTAAAATATAAAGTTTTCGGTCCTTCTTTGTTAGACTTTCAGATATATATATATCGGCATTGTGGAACTAGAAAGACCAATAGATTTTGAGGAGAGTTTACTATTAATGTTAATTTTATTAAACTCTTTCGCTCCACTTAATATCTTATTTTTTGACAGTATCGAAGTTAATTCGGTGATAACAGTAGACACACCGGCTTTGTTTTTAATTCTATAGATATCTTTTATCTCAGATGGGTGAAAATTTACATTTAAAACATCGCAAATCTTTTGAACCAGATCACATAAGTCTTGTTGTGTCTCTTGCTTTATGTTTTGTGCTGGAGTAGGTAAATTACCCTGATCCCTCTCCGGTCGTGTCGGATTACCGTGCCATCGGACTATGAGAGTGAGGGAATAGAGAATGCACCTGTGACTGCGTACTTATTTTGACAGTAAAATCCTGTAAGCATTATGGCAAACATCTCTTTTAAGAGGTAATGCTTGAAGCCAGTGCTTGACCACCATCCCATCGGATGGTAAGTGGTGATGCAGCCGAAGATGGTAGAGCGCACTAAGCTTCGCAAAATCTATTAACTCTTGCCTTGAAGACAACCACATTATAATCCGATGGAAATACAGTTGCTGCTTTTAGTTTCAATTTTACATTCAAAACTATCTGATACGGTGGACCACCACCGTAACGGACACGATACGGCGCTGCAGCGGAAACTCAAACATTTTATACGTATTAGAGCCACGCTGCAGTTATATTAAGATTGTGCCATAAATCGGTAGGACCACGCGTCCTCAGAATGCCAGCGTAAAATAGCAGCGTAATGTTGCTGAGTTTCGTATGGTAAGTGTAGAGAACGGAGATCTTTTTTAATTGAGACGAGGCATTACTACTTGTCCTCAGGGATGACAAAGGGGGGGAGAATAAATGTAGAGTCACAGGATCCACTAACCATCAGGTGGACTGTGTGTTCGTTTATCAAACATATAAAAAAACTCTACCGCCATTTTCGGTCTAGAACCCGTCAAAATCTAGCACTAAAATTACCCGCGAAATGTTTTCAAAACCGGTAACCGGTACAGATCCTCTCAAGAGTCTAGTTCGCTTTCATCGCTCTCCTCCTCTGACTGTGGTTGCTATTAGACGTGTGTTAGTTACACTAATTAAATATTCCTTTTAAATTAACGGTCAACTTTAATTAACAGCGAAGTACTAGAAGATCATATAATCAATGTGGTGTCTACCCGTGACTGTGTGTGCGTCGTAGTACATTTGTTTTTTGCGCATCAGCTGACCGCGTGTCGTCTTTTGTTCTCTGAACAACCTACTTATAGTGTATTCTGCCACAACGAAAACAACGGACTTAAAATGAAAGAACATTATGTCGATAATACGTAAATCACTCCCAGGAAGTAAAGTGCATCAAGTGTCGTCGGAGAGTGATATTTCAAACATTGAACCTGAAAATCCACTGAATTATGTAGGGAGGAGACAGAAAAGACCCAGAAATGAAGATCAAAGGAAAGGTATTGATGATTCCCTTAAAGATGAACTATTATCCATGCTCACCAATTGGAAGAAGGATCAAGATCTTATTTTGAGTAAATTGTGTTCAGATATTGCCGAACTTAAGCAACAAAACGCCAACATACAATCAACTAATATTGAAATGGAAAAGGCGTTAACGTTCATATCCACACAGTATGAAGATATGAACACTAAAATTATCAATTTAGAACGTGAACTAAAGGAAAATTATAATTATATATTGAATCTGGAAAATAGATTAGAAGAAATTAGAGAATAGTTTAAAATGTTTGAGTTTCCGATGCAGCGCGGTACCGTGTCCGTTACGGTGGTACGGTGGTGGTCCACCGTGGCCACCACCGTAACGATCAGATAGTTTTGAATGTAAAATTGAAACTAAAAGCAGCAACTGTATTTCCATCGGATTTTAATGTGGTTGTCTTCAAGGCAAGAGTTAATAGATTTTGCGAAGCTTAGTGCGCTCTACCATCTTCGGCTGCATCACCACTTACCATCCGATGGGATGGTGGTCAAGCACTGGCTTCAAGCATTACCTCTTAAAAGAGATGTTTGCCATAATGCTTACAGGATTTTACTGTCAAAATAAGTACGCAGTCACAGGTGCATTCTCTATTCCCTCACTCTCATAGTCCGATGGCACGGTAATCCGATACGACCGGAGAGGAATCAGGCGCAGGACCTACAGCTTTTTACGTACTTTTCGAGGCGTGGGGGTGAAACTTCGCCAAATTTCCCACTCCGGGCTGCTAGAAAGATTTTCTTGACAGAAAACCCAATAAATGATTTTGGTCCGACCCAGGATTCAAAACCAGGACCTCATGAACAGCAATCGCTGTTATAACCACTAGACTAACGAGACATTCGATACCCCGATCGGCGTGTTTATGATATTATCACCTGTAATATATCGTAAATACGTCGAGACGTACCTACTTCAATATTAGTAACCATCTCACGAGATGGACACGAAACTATTCTCCTCACGTGAAGGTGTTCAATTAAAACCTCGTAATCGCTCCTCGCGGATATTGCAGATATCTAATTGCAGATTAGATATCTGCAATATATGCTTAACCTTTTCATACGTAATTCACCTGTTCTCTTCAATTATATATTTTACTGTCAGTACTTTTCCCGCCGTAACAGCCGTCAAAGGTAACTACTTTCTGCACTTCGTACTAGTGACTATCATTTTGATGTCGACGAATTTAGCGAGTACGCCCGCTGGTCTTCACTCCAATCTAATAGAAGATGACCCACCATTTCGCTTGCTAGTACTAGGTAGAATAATATTCAGTATTAGCGATTCGCTCCGGCTTTGCACGTGTAATTTCTGAATCTCGACAACAGGGCCACCAACCGGGGGTCCAACTGTTTTTTTAAACTATCTAGGGAACCATCCAAATACACACAAAAAAATTTAACAAAAACGAATCGAGCCATTATCGAGTCTAACCCATAGAAATTGATTTTTAATATATATTAAAGTATAAGATGCGAAAATTAAGAACGATCTCATGATGATTTTGTTCAAATACGTACTGATTAAAGGAGACGGTCCGAAATTGTATGAAGCGTAAGCCTGGTTTTGTGCAAGTAGGGAAACAAATTAAAATAATAAATAATTTATTACTTTGCAACCTTCCGCTAACTAATTACCATGATGTGTCTTACCTGGATTGAAGAACACCTCCCGCCCTCCCACAATTGCATGCACTAACTTTAACTTTATTTATTATAATGGATATCCGCAAAGTAACGCCTGATTCTATCAATTAAATTAAAATAATATAATATACCACTTATGGTCATTTAAATCCACGAATTTGCCTTTATTTCAGTGGCATTAATATTTTATTTTTACCAAAAACTGCAACACTACTGGCGAAATGATGTTGTTTTGACGTTAGCTGTCACCTGTCATGAGGTTCTTGAACAATTTATTGACAGATATTTGAGTTCTGAAATGCTATGGTGTCCTTATCACTGATAGCCTATTAGATGGATTTATTTTGTACAATGGCTAAAATGTCTCGAAACTTGGGGATGTGCTATTTTGATCTTGGAACAAGCAGCGTTTTGTTGATATACGAGGGTGGATTGAAAAGTACTCGGCCTAACCAAGGAAATAAACACATACTAAATCAGTTATATTTTTATTTTTCTACATAATCACCATCAAGTTCAATACACTTTTGCCACCTCCCCTTCCAAGCATTTAGACCGTTGAAAAAAAATGATTCTTCCTTAGAGTCAAAATATGCGTCTACAGCTGCTTTGACCTCGTCGTTTGTCAAAAATCTTTGACTTCCCAAGTGCTTTTTTAGGTTAGGGAACAGAAAGAAGTCTGATGGTGCCAGATCAGTTGAATACGGCGGATGCGGTAACAGTTCAAAGCCACAGTTGTGAATTTCAGTCATTGACTGTACTGACGTGTGAACACGGGCGTTATCTTGATGAAACAGGACTTTTCTTCTGAGCATTCCTCGACGTTTTTCTTTTATTTCCTCTCGTAAATGACGTAGTAAGGTGCAGTAGTAATCAGAGTTTATAGTCTGACCCCTTTCAAGATAATCAATCATAATCACACCTTTCGAGTCCCAGAATACTGAAGCCATCACCTTATTTGCCGACAAAATCGACTTAGCCTTTTTTAGGGGGTGGTGAACCAGGTCTTCTCCACTGTTTTGATTGTTGTTTTGTTTCCGGTGTACAGTAATGAACCCATAATGATTTCTTATATTTACGCGAACACTACACATTGAAATAATACTAGTTTTTACGGAATTTATCGCGTATATTTAACTTTTAATACCCGACGTTTCGAACGCTTTACAGCACTCATGGTCACGGGCAGGACTGAGATGTTCAACGTCCATATGTCATAGTTAACCGCGGTTACCATAGATTAAAATTTAACTTTTGTTCCGATCTATGCAGTATGAACTTATGGTATCTTGAAGTCTTGCAGTTGTATGCTTGGGTTGGGATTTAATTTTATTTATTATAGGATCCCAAGCAGATGGTAGCACCCAGCCATCTTCTCTATTGAAATTAGGATGTTTTTTGATTTCAATAGCCTCGCGAATCATCCTTGGAAGGAATCGGTGTTCTTTAGCGAGGATCTGCGGTCTATCAAATCTGATGTAGTGACGGGGGCGATCCTGTACGTGTTCACAGAAAGTCTGCAGTCTGTGAACACGTACAGGATCGCCCCCGTCACTACATCAGATTTGATAGACCGCAGATCCTCGCTAAAGAACACCGATTCCTTCCAAGGATGATTCGCGAGGCTATTGAAATCAAAAAACATCCTAATTTCAATAGAGAAGATGGCTGGGTGCTACCATCTGCTTGGGATCCTATAATAAATAAAATTAAATCCCAACCCAAGCATACAACTGCAAGACTTCAAGATACCATAAGTTCATACTGCATAGATCGGAACAAAAGTTAAATTTTAATCTATGGTAACCGCGGTTAACTATGACATATGGACGTTGAACATCTCAGTCCTGCCCGTGACCATGAGTGCTGTAAAGCGTTCGAAACGTCGGGTATTAAAAGTTAAATATACGCGATAAATTCCGTAAAAACTAGTATTATTTCAATAATGAACCCATGTTTCGTCCATAGTAACAAAACGATTCAAAAAATCATCTGCATCGGCTTCAAATAACTCCAAACAGTCACGTGAAATAGTCAATCGCGTCCTTTTTTTGTTCAACTGAAAGCAGTCGCGGAACCCACCTCGCAGACACCTTGTGGAAACCCAACTCGTTGACAATGATGTTTTGAGTTCGTTCAAAAGAGATGCCTATAATCTCGGCTATCTCTCTAATTTTTAATCTGCGGTCTCCCATTATTAAATCAAGTACTTTTTTTAATATTTTCGTCAGTAGTTGACGTCGAAGGCCTTCCAGAGCGGGGTTCATCTTTCACACTCTCTCTACCACGCTTAAATTCTGCTATCCATTTTTTGACGGATGAATATGACAGAACACAATTGCCTAATGTACTGACCATGTCATCATGGATGGCTTTTGATGATAGCCCCTTCTTATGGAAGTACTTAATGACGGCACGCTGCTCGATTTGCTCCATTCGCGGAAATTATGTCCGATTACTTTGTTAATAAATTTATAAAATCACAACTAATTATCGCACACGTTTCGAACTTCACACAATGAACTAGTCTGAACTGAACTAAATAATGTGGGTAGATTTGATTTTTAGAATTGAATGGATCTGTGTTAGGCCGGGTACTTTTCAATCCACCTAGGTATGCATATCAAACTCAATGCAATTCAGGGGCTCGAAATAGACAAAAAAATATCACACTACCTACATAATTTCATGACTCAAGTCACTTGTCAGTCATGGCATTTTTGACTAGAAGGGCGCATTTGTTTTATTGCATTTTTGTTTTTAACGAGTTATTCAGTTCGATTTATTATCTTATTTTACGTTTAATAAAATCCCTGAATTTTTCGCTTTTTTACGGTATAGTGTACATATACTGGGCCTGAAATGGACCGTCTCCTTTAGAACAAAGCCATTATATTCCGTTTTACGCCAAACTTTACCATCTTTAAATACATGCAGGTAATGGAATGTGACTGTTTAGTGGCGGTGTAAGGATATACACTGCCCCATATCTTCCCGTGGATGTCGTGAGAGGTGATAGAAATTAACCAGGAAATGGGTGTTATTAGGCTTTTGAGTTATAGCAGAATTAGGCTGCTATTTTACGTTGGTATTCTGTGAGATCGTTGCCTTTCCCCGGTCGAGCAGATCCCATTTATTCTTCAGCCTTAATATAGCAGCTGCAGCGAAGCTCCACCACATATAAATATGGCTGTATAATCGTATCGCATATATCTGTATTTTGCAACTATTACAGTTATGTAAATTAATTGCACGTCGTTAGCCTTATTTCTAAAATTGCTGTAAATTAAAATAATAATGTCCTCCAGCCTTAATAACGATCACGGTAGACAGTCTCAAGGGAGCCTTGCTATCTAAGAGTACACAGGACAAAAATTTGTAAGGGCAGTTGCACGCACTATTCCATCAATCTCATAGTCCGATTAGGGTGACGGCAATCCGACATGACCACGACCGGAGAAAGATCAGGCGCAGGACCAACAGCTTACGTGCTTACCGAAGAACGGGGATGAAATACCACCAACTTTCTGACTCCGGGCTGCTACTTAACCCCTTACCCCAATAACTTATTTTGTCCCGACCGGATTTCGGACCTGGGTCCGAATGATCGGCAATTGCGTTGAACTGCGCTCTGTGAAAAAGATACTGGCAATTCTGGTCAGCATAGTGCACGTGAGAAATGCAATCAGTAATCGCGTAATAGTTTCCTACGGTAGCCCTGTATAATTTATTTTAATGGTTTTAATTTTATTAATTACATTTATTATTTGAAAGTAGTTATTTATAGTTCGTGTTCTTAGTAATTTGCCTTTTGAATTGAATCCATTCTTAATACTTATACAAAAAGAACAACGAAACAGATTTCTAGATCATAAAATATAACTTAACGCTACTTAATTTTTAATTTTCAATGTTAATTTAGTAAAAAAATATATTTGTCTTAAATTGAACGTTTTACATAGTATTTATAATAGGTCATTACATATAAAATTGTCGTTTCGTACGGGAGGAATATAAAGTATTTTTTTTTGTAAAATATATTTAATTAATAAAAGTACGCACCGTTATTATCTATATACTTTTGCCATCTCATATGTAGTTCATTGATCCTTTTACTAAAAAAACCATGGGGGCGAGAATCAATAAACTCTTTGAAGACGGTTTGGACTGCGGCATCGGATTTTCTACATCGGTTGTCGGTTCTTCCAGATATACAGCCGGCAGGCCGACATTGGCCACTTCAGCTTACCAATCCGTAGGGCTATGTCGGTCAGTTTTCAGGTCAGGTTTTACTGTGGATATCCTCATTTTTAAGTTTATCACGCAGAGAAACCCCCGAGCATAGCCCTCTCCATAGCTCGCTGACCGTTGAGCGTTCTGATACGGCCAACAATGAAGGTGTGAAGGACCACGTCTCAGATCCACAAGACATCACTGGCAACACGCACTGGTTGTGCAATCTTGTTTTCAGACTTTGAGACCTGTATACCGAGAAGATGTGTCGTAATTTTCCGAACGCTGCCTAGCCGAGTAGAATCCGTCGATTGACCTTTCAGCAGCCCGCTGTCACTTGCTACCTTCGTGAAACAATTACCCACAATCGCAACGCACCCAGGGAAACAATAACATACGCAGTCGAGGCTAGCGCGTTGTTGGCGATTGAATGTTAAAATTTTGTATCGCTGTTTACGTAAGTTGTTTTTTGTAAATACTTGTTGAAATAGTTTTTGTTTAGTGTTTAGTATATTTAACTGTAGGTAAAATAGTTGAAAAAGTTTCAATGTAATTTTAAATATATATATATTATGTATGTTACCTATTTGATAAATTGTAATGGCATAAAAGACGTTCCTATTTTACCTGTTGCGTAGCATAGATGCTAAATGACAAACAAAAGTTTTCAGATGTATTATTCTTTAAGTTACCGAAGGATTTTTAGGTTTAGTAGGAAGTTATGAAAGGTGAATTTATTTCATTATTAGATACTTATAGCAAAAAAGAATTTAAGTAATAATTAATTTACCGAAGTAATACCTAATATAATATTTATTGTTTTTAGTTGAAATTTACTTCACTATCCAAGTATCTACTTACATACCTATACTTGTCTTTTGAAATTAAAACTTTGTGTACTAACAAGATTTTTCATTAAGTAAAATACGATCACATTTCTGTTAGGAATCGTATTTGAGGTTTATTTGTTGTTTCTTCCAAGCCAAGCGTCGCGATTCCCGACGAATGACCTTGCAAGTTGTATGCTTTGTGCGTCGCAGAACTCACATAGTTCGACGACGAACGAAAATATGGTCAGTTGATCATAGAAGAGGTATTTCACCTAAGTAACTTAATTAAAATTTCGCAATGTATTTTTTTACTGTTTATTGACATCCCTCAGTAACCACGGAAAGTCCGCCGTGACTTAGGACGGGGAAAAGATGCAAAGTAATATGGACACTTTCGCGCAGCGATAAAGTTTTATTTAGCATGTTTGCGCGATTTATCTAATTTAATAATTAATTATAATAATGTAGGCTATTAAACGTCGGCAAGCAGTCAACATCAAAAGAGTGCAACTTCCGTACGTAGTATTATTTATTCTGTGCTTTCGGTCGAAGTTGGACTTGCCTAGTCGGACTATTTGTCCCGGGTAAACATACTCGTCGACAACTTCGAGCTTAGTGCTCCCAACAACTACCGGCATAGGTAATGACATGGACGACATTACACATGATCTTTGTTTTGTCCATGTTCATCTTAAGACCTATCCGTTGGGAGACACTATTGAGGTCTTTGAGCATAGTGCTTAGGTCCTCCAGCGATTCTGTCATAAGGACTAGATCGTCGGCAAATAGGAGGTGAGTGATGTAGTCGACATTGACGTTAATACCGCATCGTTTCCAGTCCCTACTGGACTTGACTTGACTTGAATACGTCTTCCAATGAAGCGGTGAAGAGTTTCGGGTATATAACGTTGCCCTGTTAGGTACACCTCTCTGCCGTTGGACAAGTATTGTACTCTGGTTCTGGTTTCGCATAGTCATCGTAGCCCTACTACTGTACAAACTTCAGCACTATGATATACCGACAATCAACTTGTCACCGTTGAAGGGACTGTAGTACCGCCCAAATTTTAACGGAATCAAAGGCTTTCTCATAGTCCACATATGCAAGGCAAAGTGGCACATTGTACTCATCGGCCTTCTGCACAATTTGTCTAAGGGTATGTATGTGGTCTATGGTACTAAAGCCTTTTCGGAAACCGGCTTGTTCGTGAGGGATAGAACGTAGTAAAAACTAATTATTCAATGCCATATAATATAGAGCGACCGCGGTATCCATTTCGTGTTTAGCGTGTGTTTATCGCGATAAACCATTGATAAATTTTACAACGCGCAGTATTGCCAGGCACCTTTGCCGTAGGCCGAAGTCGAAGTTTTATCGCCGCAATTCTATCGCGATGTGTGGCCTAGGCATTAGTTAAATTGTTGACTTAGCGAGCAGGTTGACAATTGCAGTATTTTATTTATATAATGATTTTTTATAATTCCGCGAAAACTACGCATTTAAATAAAACTAGTTTTTACGGATTTTATTGCGTTTATTTACTTCTTTATATTCCCGACGTTTCAAGCACTTTACAACACCCATGGTCATGGCGGGGGGGGGGACTGAGGTGTTCGGCGTCCCAATGTCCATAGTTGACCACGGTTAAATACGGATTAAAACTATTAATTTTTGTTCAGATCTACACAGTGTGAACTTATAGTATCTTTAAGTCTTGCAGTTGTATGCTTGGGTTGGGATTTAATTTTATTAATTATAGAGTTAGTAGAAAGATTGAAATTAGGATGTTTTTTGATTTTAATAGCCTCGCGAATCATCCTTGGAAGGAATCGATGTTCTTTATCTGATGTAGTGTCGGGGGCGAGCTTGTACATCACACACTGCAGACTTCCCGGAGCGTTTATTCTTCACATTTTTTTTCATTTCATTTATTGCGTATTAATATACGGAATGATGAAATTAAAAATATGAGTAAAAACTAGTTTTATTTAAAAGTATTTTATTTGTTTAGTTGTTATTTGAAAGACGCTACTACTTCTCCTGGATAATTCCATTCATTCCTCAGGTTATTCACGAGCAAGTTAGGTCCAGGTTAGTAGAAGTACCCGTTTTATTGATGCGTATATCAAAGAAAACGCTTGCTCTTAATGTCAATTTTTTAAATTTATTGTTTGAAAGTTATCTGATTGACTTGACTGATAATTTGAACGCAAAATCCAACCGGATCTTTAACCGTTTACATTAAAAACTATGCGATTTGTAATGTTCAATGCCTCATCTAGGTAAAACCCGAGTTGCCGCGATATTCTTGTGTAATTTTTTCATTCCATGATGTTTTTTAATCGATATGTGCTATTTAAAGCAACTAATTTGTGATAAACTAGCGATCCGCCCCGGCTTCGCACGGGTTATTTTTGCATCTCGACAACATATATTATGATATAGTTTTTGGGTGATACAATACATCCAAACAAACAATAATTTTTATAATATTATTATATTGTAGATAGAGAGTTAGATAGTATGATTAATAGTTCTCATACTAAGTTAATTACTAGTTAATATTGCTTTATTATTAGGTATTCATTTTGGTAAGAATTAATCTTACAAAATTTGATCACCAGCAGTATTTTGTCATTTTAGCAGCAAATCATTAGGATGAAAAGTTAAACGTAATATAATCCTGCACAAGCAGACATAAGACTCTATAATATATTATACTGACGAAACAAACAAGGTTAAAAAATATATAATACGGAAACGCTTCCTTGAGCTCTTGACCTGGCCTTCATTATAACAAAAACTCTTGATTGAATTTGAATGAATTATCACAATATATGTTTCAACCTTTAACCTTTCTATACGACCTTTTTTTTCAAACTTTTTATAAATGCAGTATGTATTTTTACCTTCGCAGCTCGCTGATTAACAGACACGGCTGCTGCTCATCCATGTACACGGGAAGGTCCGTGTCCAGAAATGGACACCGACCATCTCGTGCATCTTGGTTGGAGATCGCAGACTTTTCGCACAATGTATAAAATTACTTTTCAAATCTCCATTGCTATACATAGGCCTCCCCCATAGATTGCCTCATAAGAGGGGATATGTGCCGTCATCAAGTTTAGCAGACGGGATGGGCAACCGCATTTTTTATAATTTTAGGTTATTATTATGATATATTGCTGCCTATCTCCTGTATGATTTTGTGTTCTTACTTCTTACTACATCTACGAGATGATATAATGAAAGAAAATAGAGAGAAAACACGTTTATGCGTGGTTGACCACTACGAAAATTAAAAAAATATATTTAAAAAACACAATTATTAATCATATAAAAATAAGTACCTATAAATTTAAAGAAAAAAAAAACAACAGAGATAGAATAAATAACCATAACATAATTTGTACGTGGTAGGGCTATGCTCCAGTTATATTAGTGGTATAGTTGTAGCACGAATGGGTCGGCTCGATCGGGGAAGGACCACGCTCTCACAGAATACCAACGTAAAATAGTAGCTTAATGGTGAGTGTAGAGAACCGGAGACCCTTTTTACTGGAAACGAGGCATTCCATCTTAGCCCTCACGGCTGACAACCCATCTTCATTTTAGTTCGTAACCGAGGATTGATGTCTATGGGCCACAGCAACACTTACCATCAGGTGAACTGTGTGCTTGTTTGTCACTCTATCCTATAAAAAACGCTACTGTTAAACAAACCTAACAAATTTTTGCCTTCAAGTAAAGCCTTCTTTAGACACGTTGGGCAATTTTGGGATTTTCGGGATGGGTAAAAGCACTGAACTCGCGTGACCTTTACGCTCAGATACATATACGAGTTTATAATAACCATTATTTTTCATGAGAAAATAATATCTAATAAAAAATACTTCCTAAAAAATATTTCTTAACAGCCCAAAAATAATGTCTTACAAGTTTGTGAAACTAAGAAGTTTTCGCTTCTGGCGAACAGTCCTACAACTGACAGTTTTTTTTCTATAAGCATAACCACATATTAGACTAGCCTTTACTGATTTTCAGTTCGGCCTTACATCTCGGGTCAATCTGTGACCTCATTTTTCCGTCTACTTTAAAAGTGTTTCTTGTTATTGTGGTGCTTATAATGCCAGTTGCAAGTGAATCATACTCCATATATGTACAATAACATAATCATACACCATATATATGTACAATTCCAAAGGTTAAAACAGTACTTTAAAAAACCCGACTGCGTAAAAAAACTTAAAAAAACTACTAAGCCTATTAATTAGCATTACTAATATTCTCTTTAACCACTCCTGGTAAGCTTAAAATGCTTGTGTTGGGAGTTCGCGATCCTCGCCCTACCATTATAACCTAATGGCTACTATCGCTTTACTATATTATACGGAAAACAGTAATAATTATGACTTTTACCAAAAAGTAAAAGAAATCTTCAAAGTGCTAAAAAACAAGTTATTACATTGCCGCCCTTAGGGGTGGAATTTTTGTCACCAAATTTATATGGTACCACCACAGGAGTATAACTTATTTAATAAAAAAAGGTTCTTCAAAATCGGGTCTCAATTGACGAAGATATCGCGTAACATAAACACGAAAAAAACGTAGAATCGATTTTTGAACTTCCTCATATTTTTAGTCAGCTGAAAAACGTTTAAAAGTTACACTACGACACCCGGTGGAGACAAAATGAAGATATTGTGAACTATGTGCTCATGTAGATAGATATGGGGCAGTTGATTTTTTTATGGGATAGGGTGACAAACGAGTACACAGTCCACCTGATAGTAAGTGATTGCTGTGGCCCATAGACATCTACGTATATCCTCGGCATTACGAATCAAAATGCAGATGCGTTGTCACCCGTGAGGACTAAGATGGAATACCTCGTTTCCAGTTAAAAGGGTATCCGGTTCTCTACACTCACCATACGAAACACAGCAGCTATGGAGTGTAGAAGTAAGGATTACAGACTCTGTATAAAAAGTGTCCGTAGGAAAGCGCTAAATAAGGGTGGCGCCACTGTAGCTACGGCCTAAATTTTCAAGAACTTTTTATAATTTTTTTTATTGCACAGACTTTCCCCATAATTCTTTTTACAATAATTATTTTATTGCTCATCCAAAAATTTCATTTTCAATCGCACTCCCAACGTATTTTACGGCGATTTATTTCACATTTTTACTATTCTCCTATGGGAGTTTGTCCCCTTTACCTTTATACTCCATGACAGCAGCATTAAGCTACTATTTTACGCTGGTATTCAAATTTTTCTTAAGATTCTTTTAAGCCCTCACTACACAGTGAAAAGTGAACATACACACGTAATTGCAGCGTCAAAGATGCGTGACGTCTGTCACTGCGATCTTCAATCCGGCTGCTAAGCGTGATGATTAAGATATTTTTTTTACAACGGAAGATTCCCACGACCAACCGTGGACAATTCGATAAAGAAGAATATAATAATAGGTTTTCTAACATAATTACATGATAAAACTGTTAAAGTACTAGCTGGTACTCGACGCGTAGCTGCCGCAGAAGAAATTATTGTGTCTTTTTATAGGATAAGGTTAACAAACGAGCACACGGTCCACCTGATGGTAAGCGAATGATGTGGCCCATAGACATCTACATTTATACTCTTTGACTGCCTGGTTGATCTAGTGGTTGTAGTAGTGCGACTGCTGATCATGAGGTCCTGGGTTCGAATCCCGGGTCGGACCAACAAAAATCAATTATTGTGTTATTGGGTCAAGAAATTCTCACTAACTGCCCAGAGTTAGGAAGTTGGCGGTGTCTTACCTCCGTGCCTCAGAAAGCACGTAAAGGCGTTGGTCCTGCGCCTGATATCTCTCCGGTCGTGTCGATTTACCGTCCCATCGTATTATGAGAGTGAGGGAATAGAGAGTGCACCTGAGGGAATAGAAGTGAACACGTACAGGATCGCCCCCGTCACTACATCAGATTTGATAGACCGCAAATCCTCGCTAAAGAACACCGATTCCTTCCAAGGATGATTCGCGAGGCTATTGAAATCAAAAAACATCCTAATTTCAATAGAGAAGATGGCTGGGTGCTACCATCTGCTTGGGATCCTATAATAAATAAAATTAAATCCCAACCCAAGCATACAACTGCAAGACTTCAAGATACCATAAGTTCATACTGTATAGATCGGAACAAAAGTTAAATTTTAATCTATGGTAACCGCGGTTAACTATGACATATGGAACGTTGAACATCTCAGTCCCACCCGTGACCATGAATGCGGTAAAGCGTTCGAAACGTCGGGTATTTAAAAAGTTAAATATACGCGATAAATTCCGTATAAACTAGTATTATTTCAGAGTGCATCTATGTTTGCGCATACACTTGGGCACTATAATCCTGTCCTGCGCCGATGGCTAGCTTCTATTAAGGCAGGCCGCCGTGGCCGAAATTCGGTCTGGAGGACATTATTATTATTAGATTTATACTCCATTAAGAATCAAAACGCAAATGCGTTGTCGCGCCTGAGGACTAAGATGGAATGCCTCGTTCACAGTAAAAAAGGGTCTCCGAATCTAGCTCTACACTCACCATACGAAACACAGCAGTATTAAACTGCTATTTTACGCTGGTATTCTGTGAGAGCGTATTGTTTCCCCGGTCGAGCCAACCCATTCGTGCTACAACGGTAATATAGCTGCTGCGTGGCTCTACCACGTAAAAAAGTATAATTTTAAATTTGGAAAAATTATATTGTTTAATTAGGAATTGTTATACGTTCATTAAAATTGAATAATATCTAACTTTCAAATATCGCTACGATATGTTCGCCACCTATTCTAAGTTAATTGCACTCTAACCTTCGCGAAAGTGCAAGCAATAAGTTGACAAAGATTTAGCGCAATCTGATGAATAGTATAGCGGCGCGTAAAATACGAACAAACATTAGTTTTTATATATTAGACGTATACCTAGTATGATTGAAAGTTTTGGAAAACTTACCACTGATATGTGAGCATCTTGTATAAGGAATCTACCACTCGTCACAAAAATGTTTGAGCACAAGACGAAGGTTAGGTATAATATGCACTTCATTTTTTATTTCTAAATAAAAACGTTAATCACCACTATATATCTAAAGATAAACCTTTAAACCATTTATATCCTGGATAAATACTCAAACTTTGTGCGTTTATTTTTAAATTTCCGCGGCTTACTCAAAAAAAGCGACAAATTTGAATTTAATTCACAAACTGGTATAAATTAATCGCTTTTATAAACAAAGTATTTCGACTAGCATTCGCTACACTAGCTCTTCTGCGTAAATGGTGCAAACCGGCGTCATATGTGTTTTTTATTCGACCCTCGTTTGCTTTACCAGGATTATTTATGCTGTCACTAGCAAACAGGTTTTTAATGTATAATACATGCGTTAGTAACGCAAGGAAGTAATTTTAAGATGATAAGTGCTTAACAAATCTTTTTCTTAAAAAGATACTCCGTGGCAAGGCCCATATTAGCCCTAAAATAAATAACTTAATTGATATTAACAACCTTTGAGGAGGTAAGGTCGATCATCAACCTCACAACGGCAAACATGTCTTGTCAACATGCCTAAACTATTACAAGGTTAGCTGATCACTGGTCAAGAGGACTTAAGAATTAATTTTAATCTAGAATTTAATTATTTCGGGTTGGTAATAAAACTGGGGTAGCTCAGTTCCGGTTAGCTATGTTGACTTTTTGAAATCGTTGACGCTAACAGAAAACTTTAAAAATGAAAAATTTTCAGCGATTCGTCACGTGACGTAACACATGAGTTGTCGTTGAGTTTTTTTAATAAAGTAAAAAAACGAGTACACCATTTCCATTTATCCTCGATTAGGAATCAAAATTTTCACCCCTAAAGACTGAGATGGAATGCATCGATTCCAGTAAAAAGGGTCCGGTTCTCTACACTCACCATACGAAACACAGCTATATATATATATACATATATATATATATATATATATATATATATATATATATATATATATAGCTGCAGCGTGACTCTTACAGTATTAGTTTATATTTGATGTCCTGATGGTAAGTGGAAGAAAAGAACATCTATCTTCAATTAAGAATTAAAATGGATTGTCACTCCTGAGAACTAAAATGGAATTCCTTGACATCCGTTTCTCTACACACTAAACGAAGCGCAACAACATTATGTTGTTTTCTGTGAGAGCGTGGTCCTTCCTGTTACGGCCGACCCATTCGTTCTTCAACCATGATATATTCAAATTGACCTTTTTATTTGTGAATACAGGTAATCAGAGAGACTAGATCTTTGCAAAAAATTATGTTCGCTGCATTCAGCGCTCAGGTATACTCATATTATAGTTACAATTAAATCTACTACAATTCTATTTTTCTATTGTACAGAGTCTAGGATAATGGGGATGCTTTGCCGGGAGGAAGATGTATAGATGTGGTCTGCCGGCCGCCTATTTTGACAACCCTGTCATGTACTATGCGCTAAAATGATCTTTAAATTCGCAATATGGCAGTGACATCACAAAAATTGGGTTGGGTCACGTTGAGCGCCGTATGAGCAAAAAAACTGTCGAGGTCTATCTCTCAAGTTGGACAAAGACTGGATCACGTGCATGTGTGCAAAGTTATGAACTTAAAATCGAAAGAGGTATGTAAGGATAGTTTGGGAGTTTTGGCTACCCGTTAATTATGCGTGAGACAAATTGATGTGCAACGTTGTTCTGCCCTTCGACACGTAATGTTTTATATATATTTAAATTCGCAAATAATTTATATATATTAAGATTGTTTCATTATTATAATCTTTATATGATAATTATATTAGAAGGTTCAACATAAATTATATTGACATTTAATATCAATGATTTTATTAAATTATACATTAAAGTGATATTTACATATGCAATGTCATTATAGATTATACATTACTTAAGACTTATCGCAAATTGGAATTTAATTAAAACTGTATATGAATCATTAGGTAAATGTATCCTGTCCTATGTCATACTGTATGGAGAGGCTCTAATAAAAAAAAACGTTGTTGTATTGAATTGTTGGAAAATATAGGGAATTCTGGTACAAAGAGGGATTACGAAGTTTGTAAAATTATTCCAGTAAGAACATTTTCTCTTCAAAAGTTTTTCAGAGTCAAAGGTAGTCGATTATATAACAAAGCAAACAAACTACACCGTATAGTTAATTTAACAAAATAACAATTAAAAAAGAAAATTACTGACTGACTGCTTAAACTGATTATCAAAAAACAGAAAAATTATTACACAAAATACATCTTAGCTTACCACGTACAAAGTAACGCGCATACACATGCACGCACGCACGCACGCACGATCGCACTGCACGCACGCACGCACGATCGCACTGCACGCACGCACGCACACAAACACGCATGCACGCACGCGTATGCATGCACACACACCACATACGATAAACTCGCTTAGTCGCAAACGGTAAGAAAGATTGTCACTGCAATATTTATTTTCAAATATTTGATTATTCAAAAGAGGGAGCCGGGATATCCATAGCAAAGACTAGTTTGGACTCCCGTCTCCCACAAATAATGTATCCTTTTCATTATTTATAAGGAAAACAATGTTTATTACAGAGCAATGTACTTTTGGTGGGAGAAAATAACAAAGGTTATTATTATTTTTATTAATATGCCTACTAATGCGTCGCTTATATATTTATCCAGTACCCGGATGACCGAGCTTTGCTTGGTTTTTTTTTTAAGTTACATTGATAGAAATTACATGAATAATATTTTTTGATCTTATTGACTAATAGAAAAAACTGAACTGGTTATTTGAATGAAAATCATGAGTGCAATTAGTTTAATTAAAATTTTTCTTATTTTTATAAATTACTAAAAAAAAAGGGCTCGAAATAATAGATTTTCTCACAAAAGAAGGGAATTTGAAAAAAGGGAAAAAGTCGGACCCAAGGGACGCGAACCACGAAACTTCGATATCACGCCCGACCGACATCCCACCTGAGCTATTACGATCTTTAGTAGTCTTTCAAAATTTACTTTCTTATATTGTAACAGTTTTTTATTGACTGAAAACATCGACAAAAAGACATTTTTTAAAAATAAATCCTAGCTAGATCAATTTATTGCCCCCGAAACTCCCTGGACACAAAATTTTATGAAAATCGTTGGAGTAGATTCCGATTATATATATAATCGGAATCCATTTCATGAAACATAGATGGAACTTTGTTGTAGATTTTAGATAGTATACCGAAAACGTTTTATTCAAGTTAAGATATCTTTGATGAAATTGTTTGAATTTTGATTTTACGTCGATTGTTTATTATTAAATATTCATTAAATATTTCCATATTAGTTGCTTTTTCATGATGTGTTCTTCTTCAGTCAATGCTTTGCCGTGTTCGTTTCCGACTTTTTTGCCTTGTTGCTTGTAATGCCAGTTGCAAGTGATTCATACCATTTTAAATAATGCGGATATAAGGCCTCATTGGTTTAGTGGCCGTAATCGCGACTGGTGATCATAAGGTCCCAGGTTTGAACCACAGGTCGGGTCAAAAAAGCAATTAATTGAGTTTTTCTGTTAAAAAATTCTCAATAGCAGCCCGGATTCAGGGAGTTCGAGGCGTTTTACTCCCGTGCCTCGTAAAGAATGTAAAGCCGTCGGTCCTGTCCTCCTTGCTCC
Source organism: Parnassius apollo (assembly GCA_907164705.1). Taxonomy (NCBI): domain Eukaryota; kingdom Metazoa; phylum Arthropoda; class Insecta; order Lepidoptera; family Papilionidae; genus Parnassius; species Parnassius apollo. Next base: position 2,667,108 of record CAJQZP010001641.1, on the reverse strand, counting down.
CTAATCTCTCCGGTCGTGTCGGTTTTGTGGACCGATCGGACTATGAGAGTGAGGGAATAGTGAGAGTGCACTTGTGCTTGCGCATTCACTCGGGCACTATAATCCTGTCTCACGCAGATGCCTAGTCTCCCTTAAGACTGGCCGTCGTGACCGAAATTGCTGCTATTTTATTTACTATTGTCTTAGCTTATTCAGTCTTGCCTTTATAAAAAGAAAAATAAAATAAGACACGTGCTCTATCCATATTTATTAAACATCTTGTCAACGTGCTTGACGAGTGGCCGATTGAGCAGATTGCCGAGATCCTTGGCGTACACGAAGTCTAGATGGTTAAACTTGGGCCAGTTGCATCCTGGCCGGATCTCCTCCAGCATGCCGGTTTTCCGTAGCTCTTTGGCAAGGCGCATTATTTGCTGAAACATTGTTTTACAAGCTATATTATCCACCATCAGCCTGACATCGGTCTGGTCTATTAGTTAACAGTCAACTGTTAAAAATTGGCCTCTCATGGAGTTGCTATACTAATGTTAAAGACTCGCTGCCCGCGGTGCAACAAGCGGCGTTCTGTTTCCCCATTTACAGCACCGCAGGCAGCGAGTCTTTCAGATTAGTATAGTAGTTATAAATAACTTGTACTAAAAAGCTGACTTCAGTGAACTAATAACTAGTGAAATTTTAAAATATTATTTATTTAAAAAAATAATATACCCGTTTTTAGTTAGTCCGCGTTAGTCTCTATCTCATCGAGAAGATAGTTTAAAAACAATAATATCACCCGAATGGACATTCCTACACCAATGCGAGTTACTAAAACGTGGTAAAAAAATACAAATATTTCCCATCCTGAAATCGCTGCTAAGAACTAGTGTATAATATGCTTTAGTCAAAGGTCGATATGCAGTCTCTTCCCGGAATGACTAGTTTAACCAAGGCCTTTCGGCAAAGCCTTTGACTGAAGTATTTTTAGTCAAACCTAGAAGTACCTAACTTTTTAGTCAAACGTCAAGAGTAAAATAATCCGTTTCGGGCACTGCCTAGAAGACTGGTTAGAAGCGACTAAGGCAAATTTGGTCAAACGTCTCGATTCTTATTCAATTGTGGCTAAAGATAGGGCTCATACACAACGGACTGAGTCACAATGCAGAGGAGTCAAATTTTTTTTAAGAAAACAAAACTAAAAATTCACTAAACATAGTTCATTTACACTGTTATAGCAGAGTTTAGGACAACCTTACATTATAGATAAGATAGGTCGAATCTGCTCTAAAATCTAATCACCACGCCCAGACTCCACGTAGTCTTGTCTGCCCTATCTCTATACTGTTTTTGTAAAGCCATAGGCGCAGAGGAAGAGCAGCCTGCTCACCTCCGCAGCTTTGGCTCAAACCAAAGCTGGCGAACGGGGGTGAACTACTTTTTATACGTAATAGAGCCATGCTACAGTTATATTGGAAGAATAGTTGTAGCACGGTTGGGTTGGTTGGCTCCACCGGGGAAGGACCACGCTCTCACAGAATACCGTGAAATAGTAGCTAAATGCTGCTGTATTTCGTATGGTGAGTGTAGAGAACTGGAGACCCCTTTTACTGGAAATGAGGCATTCTATCTTAGTTCTCACGAGTGACAACGCATATGCATTTTGTTTTGTAATTGAGGATACATATCTATGGGCCACAGCAACCACTTACCATCAGGTGGACTGTGTGCTTGTTTGTCACTCTATGCTATAAAAAAAGCCTCAACCGCTACGACTCGCATAGGTTCCTGCAGCGGGTGGGGTCTGCACTTCCTACAAGCCGTTACATAACTACTAACTAACTTTACTAACTAGATCGTGTACTTAACTTAAGATCAATAATTCTGTGTAAAAAAGTGAGGTGAGATTCTTATTATACCTAATCTGACTAACTATTACATCCCAATACCTAATTGTGGTCTGACTGGTCCAAGCCCGTTTTCATGAAAATGAGTTTCAGCGTTTGACTGTTGAAATTAGTCTCTCCTAGGTTAGGAAAAAACTCGTTAGTCAATAGCAGAAAAACGTCTTTAATTTGGACTTTGTCTGAGACTCTAAGTCAGATATGAGGTTTGACTAGTCAAACCTAGAAACGCCGGAGTATCCACATTTGACTGTAACATATAGAATAATCTAAGCCACGTTTTCAAAATGTGAAATTATTTTTATTCTTTTTAGTTCTTTGAAATCGGCTTTTGGTACATTATAAACTCCACCCCCATTTTGGCACTTTTAGGGTGGAAGTTTTTCTCCAAATTTATATGGCAATATCCCTGAAATATAACCAATTAATTAAAAAAAGGAAATATCCAAATCGGTTCACAATTCACGTTGATATACCCTTTTACGCATGTGCATCTGCATTTTAATTCGTAACCAAGGATTGATGTAGATGTCTATGGGCAACTGTAACCACTAACAATCATGTGAACTGTGTGCTCGTTCGTCACCCTCATCCTATAAAAAAGATGTCGCGTAACATTATACAAAAATAATAAAAACTATATAAATAAAACTCCAGGGCAAACAAGTTGGGCGTTTCGTTCGTCTACTATACAATATGTTGCCTTTTCTCCGACTTCAAAATTTGATGTTATTTTATTCTTTTTACTTCTTTGAAGTTGTCTTTTATTTTTTAACTAATACTTTTAAATCGGTAATATTAAAAAATCTTATTTTGTTAAAGTTATATTAAGCATCACAAAATGTTTTGTGTTAATATAATACAATAGCTCGTATTTTGAGTAAAGTGATTATTAAAATATTATGTATTACCTAAACCTTCCAAACCGAAACCTTCAACAAGGTATACTGGTATAGGCAGTAAACCTTGACATCTAACAGTTGAAATTGCATTTTTTCTCTATTTCGAACTTTGTGCTCAACCAAATCCAGGAAATATCTTTTGACGTTTCACATTTATCATTCCTCAATAACTTTGTAAAAACGTACTCACATGTTTAAAATAAACTTTTACGTAAATCCAAAGACATTAAGTTATCAATATTTTATTACAACATGTTCTTTATCACTTATTTTAATTCGAGTCTTTCAACAAAAAATAATAAAAAAAATAACCAGAATCAATTTTTATGCTAAACATTGTTAAAATATGTCGATGTGCACCTTACTATAGTCACAAAGTGTTTGAATGATTCAAATTCATTCTAATGCGAATAATCGGTAAAATGTTTCAAATAATAGAATTTGTTTATTCAATTTTATTTTTAGAGTTGCATAAATTATATGAATTATGAATAAAACAAGTCTATTTTTTACAATTTCTGTGAATCTCACTGTGGGGACGTTACGAAGAATAAGTTTAGAAAATGCCGGCTTGTAAAATGGACGTATAAAGTATGTTGACCGCTATGTCTGACTGTAGGTATGTATCTCCAGCAGCTACCGCTCCAGAAACTTTGCTTCTGCGTTTCGTCTAGTGAGTGCAGGTGGTTGGAGGACCAATTCCTCTCGCCCATCAAGCGGAAGATATATTATAGGATCATAGCAAATTAAATGTTATACTACCCCAGGAGGGTACCAGCACCCCTGGAAATAGAGAATCCCTCGCTGAATATCCATGTCCAAGCTACTAGACTCCTCCGATTATGCGGAGATATCTGTTTAAAACTTTGCCTTGGCATAGGGGCTTACACAAATGGTTACTTCGCCTACGCGGATTCCAGATGTACAGGATCATGCCACCTTTATTGTTGGACCTTTTGCTGACCTCTCATCCGGACGAATATCAAGTCTCCGTCGATGCCCCTCTTGGCACCTCGGACCATTGTCTAGTCCGGAGTGTGGTGCCACTCACGCTAATTACGCGGTTGCATTCTGCACGCTGCCGCCGTGTTTGGCACCATATGTCGGCCTACCCTTGGTTTGCTTCTCGCCGGGCAATCCCAACGTTGTTGCTGATTCTGTTGCTGATGTGGTAGGGTCACACTTTTTATTCCATCTACTGCGATTCAGATCATCGAAGGCAGATCCCAGTCATAGCTTAATCGTTCCTGTAAAATAGCATCATGCTATAAGCAGGATTGCTACCGGGCCTGGGCTGGCGCATCAACATCCTAGGATGTAAACACCAACGTTCTTAAAAATAAGTATTATTCCGCCTCCAGGTTCTTAAAAAAAGTCATTCCCAAGGCACGGCAACTAGTTCGCCTTCCTTCGGGAACCTGGGCATTCTGTTTTCTCGCCAAGGTTGCACAGAGAGGATGACTCATTGACCCATGCCGCAAAGGAAAAAGCTGATCTGTTAGTCTCTCTCTTTGCGTCCAACTCCACTCTCGATGACAGGTAGAACACACCACCGATCATCCCCCGATGAGTTCTCCATGGCGGATTTTCTGATTACACAGAGCTTGGTTCGCAAAGCACTCCTCTCCTTGGACATCAACCAAGTAAAGTTAAAAGTTAAAGTCCAAGTAATACTAATTGGAATAAAAAAAGAAACATCAAAACCGGAAGTAGGTAGTTTCGTGCCTTTCCCATCTGTATGGTTCCATTGTAATAATCTATGATTTTCATATAGAAGTGGCAGCCACGTGGTAGCGGCAGTAAACAGTAAAAAAATTAACAAATACAATTAACCATATTGAAAATAACACATGCATAAAAATTCATGATTTCGTAAATTCAGGCCATCTAGCGTATATTTTACGTACCACCTTGGATGTCAATCAGTTGTTCGATAAAGTGACTACCTATAGAATGAAGTAGATGTATTATAATTTTACACGAAAGAAAATATAATATCTAGGTGTCTCATATATATATATACTAAAAGGATTGTTACATTTATTTACTATAAAATTAAATTTTCTTATATTTTATGCCGAACTTGTAGTTTAAATAAATTATTTGTCGTAGAGTATTTGTATTTTATATTTCATTTCATTTGCAGGTTTCACTTCTGTCGCGTGTGAGCTGCACGCATGTTTTTTTTTATCGCATCTACCACGGGGAGTGGTCTGACGAATTGTTCGGATTAATTCCAGCCACCAAATTTCACGAACACACATTGTGACAAAATTCACAATACCATACACACCATCTGTATGCTTGACGTTACGCACTACTGTGCGTTTTACTGGGAGTTTTCTTCCTCGCACAACCTCTTTGTGGAATTGTTTACCACCGATGATTTTTCTTTTTCACCTGCAATTCCCCTGGTGTTGCAATTGTTCATGGGTGGCGGTAGTCACTTACCATCAGGTGATCCGCATGCTCGTTTTCCCCCTCTTCTATATAAAAAAAGAATGGAGACGCTTACAAATTATTCCATGAGTCACTTACCGATTTTTCTGTCAACTGATCGTTCTCACCATACAGCAGTGTGACAGGTACTTTGACATTTGAGAGGTTATACGGTTTTACAGCACCGAACAGACCGTCCTCCCAAGAGGTGAAAACACCTGAAATTTTTTCATAATTTTATTTAACTAGTGAACGCTTAGTAACTAGGTTAAGTTTATACTTCATCTTCATCATTAGCACCTAAATTTTCCTATTGTATTATCTACTTTGATGTGACTTTTCTAGTGTCACCTACACTTGGGGGCAAGAAAATAAAATTTAATTTAAGCTCGTGGAAAAAAGTATTTTTTTCGAATGATGTTAAAAAAGTTTGGCAGTCAGTTAATACTCTTAATTTGGTCAATCTTCAGTATATCGCCAGTTTGGTCGATAAAATTCCTTCTAGCGTCCCTTGCTTACCGTGCCATTTACTTCTACACCATATATGTGCTTTATAACTCTTTCCTCATTCATATTTTCTACGAGTCGAAACTTACAACAATTTCAGGCCAATTATTCCAGCGATTCATCGGTTTGGTAATATGAGTTGCTATTACTCTTTTTTATATGGAATAAAAGTGACAAACGAGCAGTGATAGTCAACCTAATGGGATAAGGATGCTGTGGCCCATAGACAGCTATATCTATCCTCGATTGAGAATCAAAATGCAAATGTGTTGTCACCTTGTGCTTTAAAGAAAAGATGCTGCTTTCGTGGGTAGTTTGTGGTCCTTCCCCGGTCGAGCCGACGCTTTCGTACTAAAGCTATAATAGATTTCATTATGTAGTGTTAGTGTCCGCACTAACACTCATGAATTCCGAGAGTACATTTTAGAGTCCATTGAGTAGTTAGTCAGTTATTTACTATCAGATAATCCTTTAAGCTTCATTTCTCTAAAGCAGTCGGTCCATGTTACTTACCAGTAATAGCAATTTTGCCAAAATGTTCCAACTGTCTCCACGACGCAGGCTGGATTCTCACTACTATCACAGGCATCATTATATCCTGCAATACAATATAGTTCATTTATCACGCTAATCATTATATCATATTCGAGTGATGTAAAGAAATCAACTTAATAATCATATTCGGGTGATGTAAGGGAATCAATTTTTTCGTTCTGTGGATTTTTTGAAGTGAACTCTTCTTTAAAATCGTTGTGATTTTAAAACTCGAGGATAAGAAAAAGTCAAACTAAAAAGAGACAAACATACCTTTATAAGATTTAGCCTGCGAGAGAATGAAATAGAATACAGTGTAGATAGTGTAGATAGTGTCCTATGATGTATAGACGAAATTTTTTGATTAGAAATAAGCACCTACGATTATCAAATTAAAAACTTGGAGTCTGCATATGTAATGCAAAATTATGCTGAATAAAATATAAAATAATTTTTAAAGTTGGTGACTAATAAATGTAAGAACTAATAATAAATAAACCCTACAATTATTCTACTACCGATGCTCTGCATTCATCTCATTCTCGAGTTTTTATGGCTTTTATTTCGGAGAAACATTTCATCCGTGAGGCGATGATTTCGGCGTGAGACGAACAGAAAAGGCAAAAATGAGCTACGCTTTGCTGCAGCTATGCTAGCTATACAAAGCTGCAGCACAAATTGTTCGGCTTGACCGTGGTAGGACCTCACTCCCACAGAATACCAGGGTGAAACAACAGAACAATACTGCTGGGTTTCGGATAGTGAGCGTAAACAGAGACCCTTTTCAACCGACTTCAACAAAAGGAGGTTCTCAATTCGACAGTATTCTTTTATATGTGTTCCCTCAGAACTTTTTTCTTATTAAACAGGTTTTGATTATTATTATTTTTATTTGGTAGCTGGTGCTTCTAATGTGGTCCCATATAAATTTGATCAAGATCTGACCAATGGTTTTTAACTGGTCCTTTATAATGTGTATTGACTTCGACTACATTGATGATGTTTTCATTTTATGTATATTGAAGTCGGTTGTACAATTATTCTAATTTCGCCACTTATTAACTCGTAATGAAGCATTCCATCTTAGTCCTCAGGGGTGATAACGCTTTTGCATTTCGATTCGTAATTGATAGCAGAGGTAGATGTCTATGGGCCTCAGCAGCCACTTACTATCAGGTGGACTGTGTTCTAGTTTGTCATCTTTATTCTATGAAAAACACTTTGTCTTTTTATAAAAAAAATAGAATAATTTGTTCGACAGATAGTGGATATACAGGGTGTTACCGTAAACACCGTTGTCCTTGAAACCAGTGGTTTGGTGTCACTTATAGAACGTAAATTCTATGAAAAATAACAATATTTTTTTTTGTAAAATCTCAATTTTCCCTAATCTCTCAATTTTTGCCTGTCCTAAGCCACGATGAAAGTATGAAGGAAAAGTTACATCACAGGTTATGTGTACCTATTGTTTTTTTATTGGAATATTCTGTAGGTAGCTAGCGCGGGCGGTGACCTTTACAGTGATTACGTCACTCGGATGCATAGGGTATCAATGAATTTATGGACGGTGTCGGACAGAAACTTTTTATATTTTATGGAAGAAAATAGCGTCTTTTTTAAATTCATTGAATTTACGTTCTATAAGTGAAACTAAACCACTGGTTTCAAGGACAACGGTGTTTACACTAACAGCCTGTATATCTCATATCGACTCCTCCTTGGCTGTAGGAGTAGGAGGAGAATTTCAAATTTCAAATTTCAAAAATCTTTATTTCACAACAAAATGGTTTGTAACTGTAAACAGAGGTTGGGACCATCCTATTAAGTAATAATAATACTTGTGCCAGGGAGACACTCCTTTTTTATTTGAGTTCCTCTTTGTTCATCATGAGTGAACAAACCACGGCTGCTTTGCTCTCTCTCTCTCACCTGACAAGGTGGGAACCAGTTCGGGGAGTCCCCAACTCAACTGACAAGTGTGATGAATACGGCAAATCTGCTTTACAATAAGAGATGCCTCTGTCCTACTTTTATGAATTGATGTAGATGAAGGTGTGTATACAATTTGAATCCCCCATATCATTCCGTGGGTGTCGTAATAGGCGACGGAGGAAAACGGCAACAGATGGGCAGCAGCATGCTTGTTGCTGTCCATCGTTTGTCATGTCATGGTGTCTTGCTGATAATGACTCAAAATGAAAAAGGACTGCGGTTGCCAATTCGTATGCTAAGCATGGCAACTATGGCGCCTATGGGTCTATTGGAGAGACTATGTTCAGAAACGAACTTTTTGGTAGGCTGTAATGATGATGATGATCATGATTGATAGATGTTTAGAAACGAATTGTTGATAGATAGATTAGATTACCCAGTCAATTTGCTCATAATCCTCGCCGACAAAGGGGAAGGCCAGTCGCATACACATTTCTCCCTCCGGTTGCTTCACCCGACACATGGTGCTGACCACGAAGTCGATAAGTTCGGGTCTGAAAGCCAGCGATAGCATGCCTTGCGAGCGCAGGGTGTTCTGCAGATAATTTTCCTTACGGTTATGAGCATCTTGATGATGTAATATATACCACGTAAGTACATTACATTACATTTCAAGTGTCATCTTAATCAATCAATCAATCAATATATTATTTATTGTACATCAATATAGGTGTATATGTTATAGAAATAAGGGCACTATTTATAATGCCCGGGCAATGTGAACAATGACAAGTCAAATCGGGCTACGTAATTAATACTGATTTAAACCTTATTATTTATCACAATGTCTGGTCATGTAACTGACTTTATTCATAAAGCCCGGTCTATTTAATTATTTCAAGAGTTTTTTATTTTTATCATATTACCTACTCATTTTGGGCACTATCAAGTATGATATATTACATAATATATGTAATGGACCAACTGATTAATCTCTACTTATAATGCCCGGGCAATATGAATAATGACAAGTCAAATGATTTAAACTTTATTATTCATCATAATGTCTGGTTATTATGAATATTGCTACGAACTGTTGGCAATCATCAGATTACCCTTGCTTGAAAAAAAAGGTGATATTAATCACCTTTTTTTTTCAAGCAAGGACGGGTTATGTCGGACTCGTACCGACTAAAACCCCATGGTGGTCCACCTTAGCCACATATTGGCAGGGCCACGGGAACGCTTTCGCAAATTTGATATAACATAACCTAACCAAACTTAACCATGTTAATCACTTGTAAGACAATAACTTAAATCAAATCAAAATAGTTTATTTGTAATACATAGGGAAAAGTTACAAACTTGGTGGAAAAGTTATGAGTAACAAAGTAAGGTATAAGTAACACTATGTTCCACCTTAAAAGGCATACAAATATTTGGTTATGATCATCACCTGGTATTATTAATATTAATATTTAATATCATGTCAATTACAATTACAATTAGTATGTTTAGAAAAAATTACATAAATTACTATCTTTATTATCAATTACATAATTCTTTAATAACATAAAGATAAAATATAATAAATAAATCAGACATTAATTTTAGATACTAAAAATCATTCATTTTATCTTCAAAATATTCGTTGATATAGTAGCATGCTTTATTAAAAAACAATTCGAAAGCATTTTCTTAAATTTGTCTATATTATCAGTCTCTTTAATGTTTTTTGGGAGTTTATTAAAATTTTAGGAGCCATACCCAGGAAACTTACGTATACATAAACGTTATATAACTTAAGTTATACGTAGTGTGTTAATAATGTCAAAGTTGTTAAGAGTTTCTTTGCTAAGATCCGCGGATCATTCAACAACTTTACTATAATGGGTTTCCACGAAATAACGTTTTATATTGACTTTTAATAATGAAATGGACGGAAGATGACTTTTAATAATGAAATGCTACTGTACTTGTCGAAGTGTAAAGGTTCAACAGGCGGTCTTATAACTCTGAAAGCGTTTTCTTCCAGGCAACCTTCCTTCTTTTTGCGCAAAGAAGTGTTATTTACAACGAATGACGAATAGGGTAGGTGTATATAATTTACACAATTGAGTAAAAATAGACAAGAAAAATTCACGAACTATGACAGTCTATTGTCACCATTTTGTTTTTTCTCAGGTGTGGTAAAGGACGGGAAGTATGATGTGATATATTAGAGCTCCAATTAAGCAAGCTTCATACATTTCATGGCTCGTATTATCATAATATTCCTGCTTACACGCAAAATACGCACTTGACGTGGAGTTGCGGCGAAAATTGCGGTGTAAACTAAGTCTAAAACTTCTTGCATAGCTATAATACATTATTCTGATAGTATTATCGACGTCGTTGTGATTTTTCTAATGGAGCAGATTTAAGAGCTACTATTTCGAAATGATCTTCCTCTGACCTTAGCGCAAAGTTACGCCTGATTCTATTAATTATCAGAAATTCGGTTTGCAGGACACTGCGTATGGGTGCTGCTGTGTTCAGGTTATACAGAGTAATTATAATAGCTGCAGGGGCATTCCATCTTGGTCCTCGGAGGTGAAAACTAGTCTCCTTAGTCTCTCTTCTCCTTAGTCTCTCTTACTTCGTAAATGCTTAACTACAATCCCACTTACTTTATCGACCGTGTTTAATGGCATTCTGGCGGAGGCCAATGTTCAGCAGAGGACTACTGAATACTGATGGTCTATAGTAGTGGATGATGCCCAAGATTGTAACCCGGGTTAGCTATGTCATCACGAATTCAAGTAACACAGTAGTACAGCAGGTACACGCTCGACTGTGGCCGGCTTCACTCGTTCACTGTGACGTAGGCGCGCGACTCGAAGCTTATTGTCATGCAAAACTTGCTTGACATGGTGGAGCTCGGCAGCCAGGTGTTTACTGTCACAGATCCCTCGTGCTTCCATCTTAACTCTATAAATTCTAAAATTCAGTTCACAATGGAGTTAGAGGCAAACAATTCCTTAGCTTTTCTAGATGTGTTAGTAATTCGGAATCCTGATAACACCTTGAGCCATACTGTGTATAGAAAAAAGATCCATACAGATAGATATTTAAACGGTGATTCTCACCACCATCCTTCACAGTTAGCTACCGTGGGTAAATCTTTGTTTCAGAGAGCACGAGGGATCTGTGACAGTAAATACCTGGCTGCCGAGCTCCAACATGTCAAGCAAGTTTTGCATGACAACAAGCTTCGAGTCGCGCGCCTACGTCACAGTGAACGAGTGAAGCCGGCCACAGTCGAGCGTGTACCTGCTGTACTGCCATATGTTAGAGGAGTCACTGACAAGATTGGCTACATCTTGAAGCGCGCTTCCATAAAAACATACTTCAAGCCGCTGAAGAAGATTGGACAGTTTTTACCATCAGTCAAGTGTAATATTCCTCTGCAAGATGCAGGAGTGTACAAGCTTGATTGTGAATATGGTCTCTCCTACATAGGACAAACTAAAAGATCAATAAAAACCCGCGTTAAAGAACATATAGCTGATGTGAAGAATCGACGCTCCGGGAAGTCTGCAGTCTGTGAACACGTACAGGATCGCCCCCGTCACTACATCAGATTTGATAGACCGCAAATCCTCGCTAAAGAACACCGATTCCTTCCAAGGATGATTCGCGAGACTATTGAAATCAAAAAACATCCTAATTTCAATAGAGAAGATGGCTGGGTGCTACCATCTGCTTGGGATCCTATAATAAATAAAATTAAATCCCAACCCAAGCATACAACTGCAAGACTTCAAGATACCATAAGTTCATACTGTATAGATCGGAACAAAAGTTAAATTTTAATCTATGGTAACCGCGGTTAGCTATGACATATGGACGTTGAATATCTCAGTCCCGCCCGTGACCATGAGTGCTGTAAAGCGTTCGAAACGTCGGGTATTTAAAAAGTTAAATATACGCGATAAATTCCGTAAAAACTAGTATTATTTCAATGTGTAGTGTTCGCGTAAATATAAGAAATCATTAAGCTTTTATTAGGTCAGTGCGATTCATTATTTTATACTGCGTCAGTTAGCAATTACCATCAGTGGGATAGTAGTTAAGCGATGGCTTAAATAATAATAATGAAAAAAACTTTTGTTAAATTTGCATTTGGCTGTGGAAGGGAAAGAGAAGATCTCCCGCTAGACTAGGTGTTCAGCCCGGAGAGCAGCCAATGCTCCATGTGTTAGCACAAATCTGCTCTTATATACTACTACGGAACTTTACTTCGGAACTTTGATAGCGTGATTTAGGCTTCGGAGGTGGCGCTGTCGTCATGGCGCAAGTAAAACGCTTTTGTCATGACGACAACGCCGCCACGCGCTTATTATCTTGCCGCTGCCATAGCACTAACGGTGAAGCTGTCGCTTTAGGGTCTAAAAGAGCCTTACCACAATATTTAAATCTTTCAACGTATTCTCGGCCAGCGGCTTAATCTGGTTCAAATACACGGCAGGCGCCAGCCCGATGAAGGCCACCACTTTCTCATTGTACTCAGGTCGCTCTGACATCATGATGAAAAAGCTGGTTGAACCCATGGAGTAGCCTACGTAAAGGAGCTTGGAGTTTCCTGTGACGCTTAAAACTTTGTCTATTTGAGCGGGTACGTCGTACTTGCCATGTTCGTGAAAACTGGAATTTAAAAAAAAAACTGTTTTCTTTATCTTGTAAGATAATTTAATATATAGGCCTTTCCGATGTAGGAAAGATTTTGCTTAATCGTCATTCTTTTTTATGGAATAAGGGTGACAAATGAGCACACAGTACCCCTGATGTTAAGTGGAAGTGCTGTGGCCCATATACATCTACTCTTATCCCGTAGACATCTAACTCCGGGCCGATACAGGCCGATAGCATGTACGTAAATTGTCTAGCTTATCATTCTCGCTCTAACGTACGCGTACACTATGCTCTTTCTCTTTTGCATTGCCAATCTAGTCTAACGTTAGTTAGTACTAAATCTATGGTTTAACCAAACTTACACAACAATTTAACATGTGCACAACAACATTGAACACATGCGGAGATCCTCCTGGGCATGCTGAGTATCAAGTTTTTCAAGATCAAGCATTTCTTGTGGTAACATGTCCCATTCTTGAATAGCGGCTTCCCTGATCTGGGGTGCTGGCTGTCAGTTCCGAACAGCTCACTCAAGAGCATCCCACGCGTGCTCTACTGGCTTTAAGTCAGGCAAGACGGCAGACCAGTCTAATCCTGTGATGTCGTATTCTTGGAGAGCAAAATTGACTCGTTGAGCTCGATGTGTGGGCGCATTATCATCGACCAATACAAATTGGTGCCAATAGTTTACTCGGAATGGTCTGTCAATTCCAGTTATGGAGCATAGATACGGGATTAAAGGCGTTCTAGCTCCAATCATAATTCCACCCCAAAATTATACCGATTTTCCGCTTTTCTGAACGATTCCAGTGGCAGGTTTTTGTCTTTCAGGTTCTCCAGGTCTTCTCCAAATACGGACACGTCGGTTATCTGTAGGAGTATTGATTCGCGATTTGTCAGCGAAGAGATCGTTTTGCCAAATGTTTTCCTCCTCATCTTCTTCATTTTACCGGCACCTAGCCCATTGCAACCTCCGTCGCTGACGTTGTCGTCGTCATTCAGAGGTGGTTACCAAGATCGTATCGATCGCCGAGCTCGTATTCCAGCCTGGTGTAAGCATTTCCGAATGGTCTGAGTGCTACCGTCAGTCCAGAAGCGGTCCACACTTCTGCTTTTATTGTAGTGGTGTTGATTGTTGGGTCAAGGGCTGCCAGCAATTGGACATAGCACTTCTGAGCAGCAGTCAGAACAGTTGTGCGACCACTGCAGGGTCGATTAGTTAAATTATCCATGTCGTAGTATCTCTGCAACTTGGTCGCGACACGGGATTGAGATACAGCAACTCTGCGTGCTATTTCACTTGTGGAATATCCTTCTTCCCTCAAAATGACAATTCTTGCTTGTAGTACTTCTGATAATCCTCTTGGCATTATTTTAATCACAACTTCTCGAAAAAATATTTAAAATCCGTAAAAATTTACTAAGTCAGATTTCTGAATGAGCGTAAGCTTGGGTTGAATTTATTTTTATATGGAAAAGCAATTGAATTTGGTTGATTGTTATATATTTTAATTCTATATGTTTATGTAAAGAATTTAAAAAGAAGAAGAAATTATAATATTGCCTACCGTAAGAAAAAGGATTTCGATTTTTCAAACTAATCGCAAACTTTTTTTGATGTTTATGTATATAGAGCCAAAAGAAAAGTCCATAAGAGCTATATATACACACATCTGTATGTATCTGAGCGTGATGGTCTTGCGAATTCAGTGCTTTTTCTCCATCTCAAAAGTGTTTAACGTGCCTTAAAGAAGTATTCACTTCAAAAGTGCAGTTGCGTTGTCACCCTTAAAGACCTAGATGGAATGTCTCGTATCCAGTAAAAAGGGTCTCCGGTTTTCACACTCGCCATACGAAACACAGCAGTATTAAGCAGCTATTTTAGGGTGGTATTCTGTGCGAGCGTGGTTCTTCTCCGTACTTGTCGACCCATTTGTGCCGCAACTATAATATAACTGCAGCGTGGCTCTACCACGCATTAAAATATTTTTTCGTTCTGGCGCAAAGGAATTGATTATAGCGCCATCTGTCAGAAGCCATAGGATTTTTTTTCAATTTCCCGCAGTGGCCTCTTACGACATCCACGGAACGATGTGGGGAGATTGATTCTCTTATGCCGTTTCCACACGGCAATTTAATATATACATTTTTTATACATAGTATTTTTTATACATAGTTATTATTTTTAACCAAAAATAATCACCTGTATTCCCAAAACTTCGGATCAGACCTGGTTAGGTTCTGATGACTGGTGTAATAGTTGCCTCGCAGGTTTCCAATCCACACGTCGTAACCGGCGTCAGCTAGGATATATCCTGAAAATTTATGATATCCTATTAACCAGGTATTTTTTAAGGGTGACAAACGAGTACGCTGTTCATCTGACGTTGAGTACATGCTGTGCCTTATATATATATATATATATATATATATATATATATATATATACCACTGTTATCATTTGAGAATGAAAGAATGGGGGAAACCACGCTCTCACAGAATACCAGCGTAAAATAGTAGCTGTATTTCGCATGTTAAGTTTATAGAACCGGAGACTCTTTTTTCTGGATAAGAGGCATTCAATCTTAGTCCTTTAGCATTTTATAGATTAATGTAGATATCTATCGACACTTATATCCACTAGCTATCAGGTGGACCGTGTGGGGCCAAGCAGTAGCGACTGCACTGCTGTGTTTCGGTCTGAAGACAGACAGTATAATTACAGGCTTCAAAACTTTGCATCGTAGTTCTCAGAGGTGCCGACGCATCTGTAGCCTTGTGTTTTGAAGATGGTGGAGGTATTTAAGAAATTAAGTAGTCACTTGTCATCGATTGGGCAATAAGTTAGTCTGTCACTTCAATTTACAACAAAAATGTTCTTTAAATGACAGGAGCACTGTTTCTACTTATTTATTATCCGACTGCCCCATAAGGAGGGTGAAGGACTAGCATCCATACTCAGAACAAGTATTATATAACGTCATGGAGCTGTCAACGTAATCATGTAAATTATTAAAAATATACCGAGGCTTCGGTCCGGTCCCATAATAACGAAGTCTGCGCTGCTGCCTATGAGTCCGTGCACTAGCAGCACCACCTTCTTGCCCTTTCCGCTGGGGCCCGAGCGCCTGGACGTGCGCCTGCCCGCCGGTATCCTGTGCATTTGCAGCACGTATCCGTCAGGCGTTGTGGCGCGGTGCCGCTCTGCCGGGTAGCCCGCTGCAGTGATTAATTGAGGCTGTAACAATATATATCATTGTTTCATTGTAAGAAGGCCAAGATCGGTACGTGGTAGAGGCACGCTGTAGCTATATTATGGTTGTTTCCCAATGATTTAATTCGACCGATTTATAGGTTACTACAGGGCAATCACATACATATAAGTTTGGAAAAAATATCCTACTCTAATGGTGGACATTCGAGCTTTTGGTATTCCTTAGTCGATTTAAAAAGGTCAAAAAATTAGTCTTGATAAAACGTAATAGCCGAATTGAAAGAATTAAAAATATTTAAAAAAAATCGCTAGTTATTTTATTATAACAGAAATAATTTATTTTTATTCTTCTCAGTTATTTGAAGTCGATTTTTCCTTTTTATTGAGTCTTATATTGGCTAAATTAATGTTTATTTCGTTTGGCTCTATCTAAAGTTTTCTTTGTAAGCGTAGAAAAATTAAAGAGATTATATCTTGCAGATAATTTCTGAGAACGATCGGAATAAGACTTATTTCGTTCTTACTTCTCTACTATGTGTCACCGCCATTTCATCGGCCGTGAACTTCCGGGACAGTAATATGACACCGAACCTTAATAAGTCTGCAATTAACAGACCGAATCTTTATTGTCAGTGCAGTCGACTCTCAGAGAAATGCTCTTACGTGTTAATGTCAACCATATTATAAGGAAAATACAATATAAGTCGTCCTCAAGGCCACTTTTAAGGACATTAAAGGGTTAAAGCGAATTGATAGTTTATGTTAAGTGATGATATGATGGAAATACAATTTGCGAATTTACCGTTACAAGTTACACGTACGTTTTTTTTTATAGGATAGGGTGCGGGGCCGGGTTTTGGCCATAGCATCTCTGTGAACAAAATGATTTGTTGGTTAGTAAGTTAGTAAAGTGTATGGGGGATATTTGCTATAGTTGCCACGTTTGGCAAACGCAGTATTTTATTTTTAGTCGTTATTAGGAAGACGGTGCTGCCCATCTCCCGTTTTCCCTCTGTCGCCTCTTATGACACCCACGGGATGATATGAAGTAGTGGATAATTCTTGCACCGTCACTACAACTACTACTACTACTACTATTCAAATCAGGAGACGGGCACCAGCATCTTCCTAATAACGACTAAAGTAAAAACTGCGATTGCTAATCCGTCTGTGGAACGTGCCACCTACGGCTCATATTTCCCCAACTGGCTGTGTCTAGCGGTGGACTTTCGATAGGCTACGACGGTAACGGATCAATAGTCAGTGTAATCAACTTGACTGCTTCGTTGGTCTAGTGGTTGTAGTAGTGTGACTTCTGATCATGAGGTCCCGGGTTCGAATCCCGGGTCGGACCAAAAATAATGCTATGGAGTTTTTGAGGTTTTCCATTAAGAAATTCTCAGTAGCTGCCCGGAGTCATAAAATTGGCGGCGTCTCACCCCCGTGTCTCGGAAAGCACGTAAAGCCGATGGTCCTGTACCTGATCTCTCTCCGGTCATGTCGGTTTACCGTCTTATCGCACCATGAGAGTAAGGGAATGGAGAGTGCACATGTGTTTGCGCATACACTTGAGCACTACAATCCTGTCCTGTGCCGATGGCTAGTTCCCGTTGAGGCTGGCCGCCGTGACCGAAATTCGGTCTGGATATTCAACTGCTCAATTGTGGGTGTTGAGTACTAATCGTAGCTAACAGTTTTTGTAACAAACAATCACAATATTGTTATTTTATTTTATATAATTTATTAACTGTCTCGTTGATCTTGAGGTCGTAAGGCGCGACATATCGTGAGATCCCGGATCGGATCAAAATTAGCTATGGAGTTTTTCTATCAAAAAATTCTTAGTAGTAACCCGGAGAACCAAAAGCTGGCGATGAAACACCCTAGTGCCTCGGAAAGCGCGTAAAGAGATTGGTCGTGCGTCTGATTTCTCTCCGGTCGTGTCGGCTTTCCGTCCTATCGGACTATGAGAGTGAGGGAATAGAGAGTGCAAATGTTCTTCCATATACTGTTGTACACTAAAATCAGGTCCCGGACAGATAGCTTGTCTCCGTTGAGACTGTTCATCGTGACCAAAATTCGGAACAATCATGTGCAAACCATACAAATACATTGAAATAATACTAATTTTTACTTTTTTACCCGACGTTTCGAGAGCTTTACAGCACCCATGATCACGGGAAGGACTGAGATGTTCAACGTCCAGCTGTCATAGTTAACCGCGGTTACCATAGATAAAAATTTAACTTTTGTTCCGATCTACACAGTATGAACTTATGGTATCATGGAGTCTTGCAGTTGTATGCTTGGGTTGGGATTTAATTTTATTTATTATAGGATCCCAAGCAGATGGTAGCACCCAACCATCTTCTCTATTGAAATTAGGATGTTTTTTGATTTCAATAGCCTCGCGAATCATCCTTGGAAGGAATCGGTGTTCTTTAGCGAGGATTTGTGGTCTATCAAATCTGATGTAGTGACGGGGGCGATCCTGTACATGTTCACAGACTGCAGACTGCAGCGGCAGAATCCACGGCCTCCAGCGTTGCAATTCATTGCTATGCCACTATGCTACGGTGCCAAAATAGGCATTACGTAAAAATTAATAAGCATTACGCGGAATAGCCATGCTGAAGCTATATTATGGCTGTATCATTATATTAGTAGTATATTTGTGGCACGAATGGGTCGTCTCGGCCGGCGAAGGACAACGCTCTCACAGAATACCAGCATAAAATAGTAGCTTAATGCTGCTGTGTTTCGTATGGTGAATGTAGCGAACCGGAGTATTTAAATGGAAACGAGGCATTCCATCTTAGTCCTCACGGGTGACAACGCATCTGTATTTTCATTCGTAATCGAGGATAGATGTAGATGTGTATGGGTCACAGCAACCACTTATACCATGGGGTGGACTGTGCACTCGTTTGTCACCCTATCCTATAAAAAATATATATTTGTATGACAGATTTCATGATAGTCACTTAAGAGTATAGAGTAGCTGCAAGATATTTGAAGAATAGATATTAAACGATCTATTGGGGTCGCGCTGTGCCCGAATTACCGAGTTAGGCAACTGAAAGGAGCAGCTTGGACTGACTGATTATAACCGTGATAAATTGAGGAAATCTTCATCCAGTATTCCTCTTTTTCTTGTTCCAAATTTGGGAAAACGGTTTTCAAAATCAATGGAAACATGATTGCCACTATGACTGGATGTTTTCTCGATTTCCAAAATGGCTGTATACGTTGGCAGTATAAGTAATTTTACGTGGGTCCTATTTAAAAATGAAAAGATTCATTTATAATTTGTACATTTTACAATGTGGGTGGAGGAGGACCAGTGAGGAAAAGAAAAAGTACAATGTTATATATCTTGTGTGTTTTTATTTTTTATCGTCATTATCATCTATGGATTTTTGAGTGGTCAAATTGCAACTCAAATTAGTTGTTATTATAGTTTTTGCAGATGACTCGGTACTGTGCTGTGACTCTTATAGTGTTTCCGGTTTTAAAATCTGCTTTTATTATTTTTTACTTATTATAGTCATTTACACGTAACGAGGGCGTCACAAAAACCTTTCTTTTAACGTGGTAGAGCTATGCTGCAGCTGTACTTCGGTTGCAGTAGGAATAGGTCAGCTTGACCGGGGTAGGACCACAGAATACCAGCGTAAAATGGCAGCACTATGCTGCTGTGTTTCTTATGGTAAGTGTAGAGAATCGTATCGAG
This sequence comes from Parnassius apollo, assembly GCA_907164705.1. Classification (NCBI taxonomy): domain Eukaryota; kingdom Metazoa; phylum Arthropoda; class Insecta; order Lepidoptera; family Papilionidae; genus Parnassius; species Parnassius apollo. Next base: position 2,647,293 of record CAJQZP010001641.1, on the reverse strand, counting down.
AATTCCCAATCGAAGATAAATGTAGATGTCAATGGGCCACAGTATCCACCGACCTGGCACTGACTCAGGTCGACTGTGTTCTCGTCATCCTTATTCTATAAAAAAAACAATATTCGAATAAGAGTGCATATGTGATTTCTCGAATACTTCGACCTTTCGTTAACCTGGACGGATGTCTTTCTGTCTGTACGGCAAGGCTATCGACGGATTTTATGGAATTTTTTAATCCCAATGACTTTTCGATTGGTAGCATCATTTTTACATGCTTTTATTACATTGTGCCAGTAATAACTTACACAAGGAAGTAAAAGTGCAGAATAATATATGGAATTTTTTTCAATTCAACATACGTTACATATACATATCCTTATTATAGACTGCTGAAAGAAATTTCAATATGAAATAAGCAGTGCCTTTGTACAAATGTTTTTAACAAGTGTTTAATAAAATCCCAAATGAAATAAGGCAACTAGATTATAATTGATTTAGACGTAATTTATTAAAGTGACTTTTGGAAAAACAATTTTATTCGGTAAATGAACTGCTAAAAATAAAAGAACGTTTCGATTAACTGTTAAACACTGTTTCTTATTTAAGCGTGTTTTAAAGGATTAATATTAAAATTGTAAACAGATGCACGTTTAATTTTACTTAAATTTTGTATATTCTAACCATAAGTTTTCATATACCAAAATTGGTGAAATATGTGATACATTATTATTTTATAAGAACATCTTTGACCGTATTTCTTATGAATAAATTTATTATTATTATTATTATAAAATATTTTTTTATTTTTACATTGTTACATTACTTTGTGTGTACACAAATTATTAAACAAATAAATAAACATTATCGATACTATTGTCACTACAGCATTCCACAAGTCCACTGCTGAACATAGGCCTCCTCAAGGAATGCCAATAAAACCACGATGCCGAACCACCTGCATTCATAGACTTCCTGCATCTCCTACCAAGTCGATACTCCATCTAGTGGCCGCCGCCCTACACTACGAGGCTGTCACTCGAAAAACTTTTTTCCCTTCGATTATCGATTCCTTAATTTATATGTCCTGCCACTGCCACTTCTTTGATTATTGATCCATTGGGCTATGTCGGTTACTCAGGTTCTACTACGGATATCCTCATTCATGACATCCCCAAGATTTCCGTAAATGCCACGCTTTGCAGACGCAATCGCAGGATTTTACGTGGTAGAGCCATGCTGCAGTTATATTAGTAGTATAGTTGTAGCACGAATGGGTCGGCTCGACCGGGGAAGGACCACGCTCTCACAGAATACCAGCGTGAAATAGTAGCTTAATGCTGCTGTATTTCGTATGGTGAGTGTAGAGAACCGGAGACCCTTTTTACTGGAAACGAGGCATTCCTCGGGGGGTGCTAAGAATCTCCGGTGGAGGTTCGGTTGCCACCTACGACGACTCGACCTGGCAACATATAACGCACGCACCCTGAGGACTGACGAGAAGATACTGGAGCTGGAAGAAGAGGTAGACAAGTTGCGCTGGCATATTATTGGATTATCCGAGGTCCGAAGAGAGGGGGAGGACATGGCAATCCTCGAGTCCGGCAACTTGTTCTATCACCGGGAGGGCGACCATCTGTCCCAAGGAGGTGTCGGATTTATCGTCCACAAATCTCTCGTCAACAACGTTGTAAAGATTGGGAGTGTGTCGACGAGGGTCGCGTACCTGATACTCAGAATCACCAAACGGTATTCGCTGAAGGTCATTCAGGTTTACGCACCAACCTCGGCACATCCCGATGAGGAGGTGGAGGAAATGTATGAGGATATTTCCAGAGCCATACATTCCTCCAAAACCTACTACACGGTGTTGATGGGAGACTTCAACGCAAAACTGGGCACAAGAGAAAGCGGTGAGCTGAAGGTAGGGAAATTTGGAGTAGGGCAACGGAACCGAAGGGGCCAGCAGCTGGCCGACTTTATGGAGAAAGAGGGACTCTTTATGATGAACTCTTTCTTCCAGAAGCGGCCCCACAGGAAGTGGACCTGGTCGAGCCCCGACGGTTCGACAAAAAATGAGATTGACTTCATTATGACGACCAGACGCCAACTGTTCAGTGATGTCTCAGTGATCGCAAGGGTGAAAACTGGCAGCGATCACCGAATGGTTAGAGGCACACTGAACCTAAACGTTAAGTTGGAGAGGTCTCGTCTAATGAAGTCAACGCTCCGTCCCCCCTCGTGCTCTAATCCAGAATCCCGAAACCTTTCAGCTCGAGTTACGTAACCGCTTCCAGTGCCTAGAAGATTGCAATGCAGTGGACGATATGAACGACAAGCTCGTGGAAACTGTCCATGCGGTCGGAGCTAAGTTCTGCAAGACCCGCCGCAGAAGAACACAAAAACTCTCCGATCACACTCTTAATCTCATGGCTGTTAGACGGGAGATGAGGCTGCAATCGTCAACAGATTTGACAGCATACAGGCAACTGAACAGACAGATCTCCAAATGCATACGGCGAGACTTACGCAACTTTAATACTTCTCGTATTAAAGAAGCGATCGAGCGGAACCAGGGCTCCAAAGTCTTTGCCAGAGATCTGTCTGCAGAAAGAGCCAACTGTCAAGGCTGAAGACTGAGTGTGGCAACATCGTTTCCGGGACACCTGAGATTTTGAGTGAGATTGAGAGGTTCTATGGGCAGCTGTACACATCATCGTTGGAGCCACACGCAAGTGTGAGTAACGATCCAAGAGCAAGTCTTATCCGACACTATTCCGATGATATCCCGGACGTCAGTCTAAGCGAGATTAGAATGGCTCTCCAGCACCTTAAAAACGGCAGGGCCCCAGGCGAGGATGGAATTACAGCGGAGCTTCTGAAAGCGGGTGGAACACCGGTACTTGAAGTCCTTCAGAAGCTCTTCAATTCCGTCCTCCATGGTGGCACTACTCCAGAGGCGTGGAGCAGAAGTGCGGTGGTCTTGTTCTTTAAGAAAGGCGACAACGCTCTCTTAAAGAACTACAGACCGATTTCCCTTCTGAGCCGCGTCTACGTGCTGTTTTCGAGAGTCATTACGAATCGTCTCGCACGCAGACTTGACGACTTCCAGCCTACCGAACAAGCCGGTTTCCGAAAAGGCTTCAGTACCATAGACCACATACATACCCTGCGGCAGATTGTACAGAAGACTGAAGAGTACAATCTGCCACTTTGCCTGGCGTATGTGGACTATGAGAAAGCCTTTGATTCCGTCGAAATTTGGGCGGTGCTACAGTCCCTTCAGCGGTGCCAAGTTGACTGTCGGTATATCGAAGTGCTGAAGTGTTTGTACAGTAGGGCTACGATGGCTATCCGAGTACAGAACCAGAGCTCGAAACCTATCCAACTGCAGAGAGGTGTAAGACAGGGTGACGTTATATCCCCCGAAACTCTTCACCGCTGCATTGGAAGACGTTTTCAAGCTACTGGACTGGAAAGGATACGGTATTGACATCAATGGCGAGTACATCACTCACCTTCGATTTGCCGACGATATAGTCCTTATGGCAGAATCGCTGGAGGACTTAAGCACTATGCTCAATGACCTCAATAGTGCCTCCCAACGGATAGGTCTTAAGATGAACATGGACAAAACAAAGATCATGTTCAATGTCCATGTCACACCTATGCCGGTAGTTGTTGGGAGCACTATGCTCGAAGTTGTTGACGAATACGTTTACCTGGGACAAATAGTCCGACTAGGTAAGTCCAACTTCGACCGAGAGGTCAATCGACGGATTCAACTCGGCTGGGCAGCGTTCGGGAAATTACGGCATATCTTTTCGTCAGGTATACCTCAATCTCTAAAAACTAGATTGTACAACCAGTGCGTGTTGCCAGTGATGACTTACGGATCTGAGACGTGGTCCTTCACTGCTGGCCGTATGAGGACGCTTAAGGTCGCTCAGCGAGCTATGGAGAGGGCTATGCTCGGAGTTTCTCTGCGTGATAGACTCAGAAATGAGGATATCCGCAGTAAAACCAGAGTGACCGACATAGCCCAACGGATTAGTAAGCTGAAGTGGCAATGGGCCGGCCATATAGCTCGAAGAACCGATAACCGATGGGGAAGAAAGGTTCTCGAGTGGCAGCCTCGTACCGGTAGGCGTAGTGTAGGGCGACCCCCCACTAGATGGAGTGACGACCTGGTAAGACATGCAGGAAGTCGATGGATGCAGGTGGCTCAGGACCGTGCTTTGTGGCATTACTTGGGGGAGGCCTATGTTCAGCAGTGGACTTGTGAAGGGCTGTAATGATGATGATGAATGATGAGGCATTCCATCTCAGTCCTCACGGGTGACAACGCATCTGCATTTTGATTTTTAATGGATGATAGATGTAGATGTCTAGGGGCCGCAGCAACTACTTACCATCAGGTGGACTGTGTGCTCGTTTATCACCCTATTCTATAAAAAAAAAGGATTTTTACATAGATTTACATTATTAAATTATTGCCGTGTAAGAGATTCCGTGTAATGGATACGGCCCTTGGGTGTCAGAGGAAAAATAAAAGAGGAAAACTGAAAAAGGGGAGGCGAAATAGGCGGTAAAGCAAGCGTTAAAACTGCGACTGACAACCCGCCTGCTAGACGTGACAAAATCACTAACCGTAGAACTTTTGTTACATAATTTTTATGTATTTTATGCTTAGTAGAGCCACGGTGCAGCTATATTATGGTTGTAGCACGAATGGGTCGGCTCGACCGGGGAACAATCACGCTCTCACAGTATACCAGCTTAATCCTGCTGAGTTTCTTATGGTGAGTGTAGAGATCCGGAGACCATTTTTTACTGGAAACGAGGCATGCCATCTTAGTCCTCAGGGGTGACAACGCATCTGCATTTTGATTCTTAATCGAGGATAAATGTAGATGTCTATGGGCCACAGCATCCACTTACCATCAGGTGGACTGTGTGCTCGTTTGTCACCCTTATTCTATATAAAAAATGTATAATATCTAGAGCTTTACAAATATTTTTTGTTTTCATATACCACGTTCTTTTCATATTCTTACATTGTCGTACGATTCTGAGCCATATTTAAAAATTCAAGTCTCTAGTTAATCGGGGAGTTAGTTCAAAACCAATTACTAAAGTCGACTCGAACGGACTTACACGAAAGTGAGTTAATAAAAGCGTAGGAATAATGTTGATTAATAATCAAAATATAGATGCGTTATCATCCCTGAGAACCAAGAGCATCGGAAGGACTAAAATAGAAAGGGTCTACGGTTCTCTACACTCATCATACGCATCACAGGAGCATTAAGCTGCTATTTTACGCTGGTATTCTGGGAGGGTGTGGTCCATCCCGGTCGAGCCGACCGATTCGTGTAGTAACCATAACATGGCTGCAGCGTGAATCTACCTTGTGAAAAGATAATCCAAAATATGAATACGATTTGCGAAAACTCGTGCTCTGGTGACAAACATGATACAGATTAGAGATTGCGGTTATTTTAAATAATTACTCTTGCATATTGATGACAGTCTGTGTTTTCTGTCTCTGTCACAAGGCAGTCGCTTATATTACTACTTTTTAAACCGCGTTTTATAAAACATATAAGATAATCCTTCATAAAGAGCGTGATTAAGATCTTAGCGATATCGTAACTTAAGATTGTTTTTTTGTTGAAAAATGATCTATGTACTATTATGAGTTGCACGTTTCCCTTATGCGGTTCACGAATAAAACATATTTTGTTACTTTTTCGTGAATGAGGAAGCTTACAGTCACTGAGAAAGCAAACGTTAAATGATTGAAAATTTACTTTTAGTAGAAAGTATATGCCGAAGCTATGTCTTACCAGGTCGTCACTTTATCTAGTGGCTTTATCTAACGCTCTACAATTCGCTTACCGGTACGACGCTGCCACTCGAGAACCTTTCTTCACCATCGGTTGTCGGTACTTCGAGCTATATGGCCGGTCCATTGCCACTTCAGCTTACTTATCCATTGATGGAACGGAACTGAGGTACAGTACAGGACAATTTCGTTCTGTGGATTTACGTCAGACAAAATACCTGACCGGTACGGGGAGCAGCGCCAGAGGTACCAAAGTCTGGTACTTCGATTGTCAATTCGCCTGCCAAGTGAATGGCTCCGTGGCGCCGTAACTTAGTAATGAGTTACAGTGCAGGAGGCCGTGGGTTCGAATTCCGCACGAAACAAGTATTTATAGGACCTACACGTAATGGTTCCGGCTCCGGATGTCAAACTACCTCCACGATACAGGAGAAAAACCTAGTGCGGGGTAACGTTTTTTTTTTTTAAAGAAACGCGGCGATTAAAGCAAATGATAATGATATGATACTAATGACATATTCCACTATACTTACGGTAATCACTACTATTATAAACAAATCTATTATTTGGAGTTTTTACCCATCTCTATGGAAAAAAGCGTACGTCTTATTCCAAATATAATGGTGTGTGTCAGCTTCGCGACTGGAATTTACCGCTTAAGAAAATGTGGGATTATTTGGAATTGATTATGTATTCACAATTTGATGTTGCATGTTATTTTATTCTTAACGAAATAATGAATGACTTTTTTTGAATAGTGATGTTATTGGTTTATTTTGATGAAAAGAAATCATTTAAATCGTTGAAACTAACACATACATAACAATGTCAACATATTATTTTTGTGTTTGAATAAATAAATAATCTTGTCAACCATTGGCACTTCAGCTTACTAATCCATTGGGCTATATCGGTCACTCCAGTTCTACTGCAGATATCCTTATTCCTCAGTTTATCACGCAGAGAAACCCAGAGCATAGCCCTCTCCTTAGTTCGTTGAGAGACTTTAAGCTTCCTCATACGGCCAGAATTGAAAGACCACGTCTCAGGTCCATAGGTCGTCACTCGCGACACGCACTGTTTGTAAAATCTAGTTTTGAGGTATGCCCGACAAGAAGATGTGTCGTAGTCTCCCGAACGCTGCCCAGCCGAGTTGAATTCATCGATTGAACTCTCGGTCGAAGTTAGATTTACCTACGGATTATTTGTCCCAGGTAAACATACTCGTCAATAACTTCGAGCTCTTCGAGAACTTAGTGCTCCCAACAACTACCGGCATAGGTGTGATATGGACTTTACGTATGACTTTTGTTTTGTCTATGTTCATCTTAAGACCTATCCGTTGGGAGACACTATTGAGGTCATTGAGCATAGTGGTGAGGTCCTCCAGCAATTCTGGCATAAGGATTATATCGTCGGAAAATCGAAGGTGGGTGGATGTCCTATTGACGTTAATAACGTATCCTTTTCAGTCCAGTAGCTTGAAGACGTCTTTGATCGCTCGAGGATAAATGTTGATGTCTGTGAAACTACTTAACATTAGGTGGACTGTGTGCTAGTTTGTCACCCTTATTCTATAAAAAAAAACCTCAAGACCGATTTTTGGCCACGGCGACCAGTCTCAACGAAAACTAGCCATGATAGAATTATGGTGCCCGAGTGTATATGAAAGCACACATGCCATCATTATTTCTTTACTCTCATAGTCTGTTGCGACGATCATTCGACCGGAGAGAGATCAGGTACAGGACCAACTGATTTACATGTTTTCCGAGGCACGGAGGTAAAACTCAGCCAACTTCGTAACTCCTTGCTTCTACTGGGAATTTCTTGACAGAAAAACGCAATAACTGGTTTTGGCTCCTTTCAGGATTCGAACCCGGGATCACATGACCAGCAGTCGCGTTTTCAACCACTAGGCTAACGTGGCCGTCAACCCTCGTTGCGAATTGGATTTTTCTGTCAAAATGTTTCAGCTCGGAGTTGGCAGTGACTCAGTGCATGTTTTTTTTTTGGAGGCATTTTATCTTGCTCCTCATGGGTGACAAGCATAATTGTCTTTCTTGTCTAAAGTTGATCTATTATAAAAAGGCACTCGCCTGTTCCAAGGCGTTCGTCGGGAACAGTTTTGCAGTTAAGAATAATAATAGAGTGCAGTGTATGAGCGACTGGTGCCATTACACTGAATTTCAAACCATTCAAACAAAAAATGCTAGAATTTACTTCCCCATATTGCAAATGTTTGTTCCCGTTAGAGACAGCGCTTAGTCAAGATAGGACATTTCGCAATAGTAGAATCTCTTAAAGCGCGCTAGTTTGAACAATTCCCGATTAACAGTTAAAATGTAGATGTGACGTCACCTCTGAGGATTAAGGTGGAATGCCTCGTTTTCAGTGACCACAATTTCAGGATTTCTTAGCTGATCTTACGAAACACAGCAGCTATAATGCTGATATTTTAAGCTTTTGTTTTGTGAAATAGTTGTCTTTCCTCGGTCACGCTGACCCAATCGTGCTATAATCAATCAAGGTCGGAGGAAAAAGTTTCTTCGTATTGTGCTTGTATAAAATTGAAGAAAAATTTCTTTGGTTGTACTGTTTATCTGGCTGGTTTTAATATAAATACATACAGGACAATTCTTTTATGTGCCAATTCTGATAGGTGCTCTGACCTTGCCTTGACAATGACTCTTAAAGGACCTAAAAGGGGAATAATACTTATTTTTAAGAGCACTAGAGGTGTTAACACCCTGAGATATTGATACATCAGCCCAGGCCCGGTAGCACTCCTGCTTATAGCGTGATACTATTTTACAGGAAAGACCAAACCGTGGCTGGGATCTGCATCCGATGGGCTGAGTAAAACCATATACAAAGGCAAAGTCATAAACAGATCTATATTCTATCTATATTACCGCTATGGGACCTATAGAGGCACCCGTAGACGCGGAGATGGTCGTCGCTGTCTACGCGAAGCCATTGGATGGACAGGTCCGTACCTTCGAGACTGCCCGGGTGTCGAAAACAGATGTCCTATCTGACGTATGCGCAAACTCCAGGCCTGGCTCATAATTTGACCCCGGATAGAAGAGATATGAAGTATCAGCCGGAGAGGACGCCTGAGTCTCGGATAAAAAGGGCAAGGCCGGCTTCGCCGTACCCAGATGGTAGTGTACAGCGACTAGGTTTGAATGACGACCCATGATGTTGCAAGAATTCACAGATGGCGTGAAAAGGGTCGCCTTGCTCCGTTTACCCCGAGCAGTTTTAGTCGCAAGCGGAATTTCACCTGCCACCCCCTCCCCCTCCCAAGAATAACTTTTAAGAAATAGCTTGGAAGCGACATTCGGAGTCCCCTAGGACTCGTCAACAATGTATTCATCCATATTATAATAAAATTATACCTGTAAGCCTTAAGGTAGTAACAATTTCATTATGTTGAATAACCATCGTCGGTTATCTAAATGAAGGAACTAAGTGCACGCTCAGTTCAAGCGCGTTGTCAGGAAGGCATGATAAATGCCCGCCTCGCTGAACGCTCTCCACTCAGACCTCATCATCCACTCGACCGCCAATATGGTCATTATCAAATGAACAACGGGTCGCAGTATTCCGAGCACGTGTGCACGTATGACGTATGCGACAACGCACTGTTGAAGTTACGTGTACTACGAACTAGAACAGACACGGCGAACAAAATTTAAGCAGCAGTGCAGGGCGCGTGGAAGGAGGCACAGATTACAGAACCACGGTGCAGCTACTATGGTTGTAGCACGAGTGGATCGGCTCGACCGGGGAAGGACCTCATTCTCACAGACTACCAACGTGAAATAGCAACTTAATGCTTACTGTATTTTGTATGCTGAGTGTAAGGAACGGAGGACCCGATTTAGTGGAAACAAGGCATTAAATCCTTGTCCTCAAGGATGATAACGCATTTGCATTCTAATTAGTTATTGAGGGTAGATGTAGGCATCTATAGGTTACAGCATCCATTTACCATCAGGTGGACTGTGTGCTCATTAGTCCGTATTATTAGTCTGTAGTCTGTGTGCGTATCAGTAGTTTTATGACAAAGTAAGTTTGAGCCCATGAACTCTAATGCGTGTTGCAAACACCGAAGTCTCTGCGTCCCTTCTAGTACCTACATAGTTCATATTACTATAATGCACTGCGCACGCACTGCCTCGATTTAAATTTCCCTCACGAACTCAGTTAAATTAATTTTTGTATTCATGGCTGCTCGGTTTCCGCGATCCTTTGTGCGTGATATAAACAAATCGGGAATATATCGAATGAGTTTGTTAATGTTGAAATAAATCATGACGTCATCCTACTCGACTCAGTTGAAATTTGAAGGCCTTACTTCCCTGTGCCGAAGTGAAGTCAGGCATCATGGCATCGCTATGCCATCAAGCTTTCGTGACATAGCGATATTTTGTTATTCGTACTTCTTTACTTGCTTAATTTTGATAACATCGTTAATGAATGGGAAAATATTAATCTATTAATTTAAATACGGACTGCCTGCCGTACAATCAGGTCAAGGTAAAACGCTCGATAGTAAATTTAGATTGACTAAAAACTAAAAAGTATTTTTAGAATAAATGCATCAAATCTATACCATACATATAAATATAATCGAAGTTTCTGTCAATAATATCGACATAACTACCTTATCGTGAGCTGAGGAGGTTATATGCATACTATTAAGAAATACTGTATGAATAACTGTTGTTTTTAAATTTTGTCTGTCCGTCTGTACGTACTACTCTGCGGAATGACTGAACCGATATTTTTTATATAATAAGGGTGACAAACGAGCACACAGTCTACCTGATGGTAAGTGGACGCTGTGGCCCATAGACATCTACATTTATTTTATCCTCTATTAAGAATCAAAACGCAGGTGTGTTGTCACCCCTGAGGACTTAAAGTTTCCAGTAAAATAGGGTCTCCGGATCTCTACATTCACCATATGAAACACAGCAGTATTAGCTGTTATTTTATGCTGGTATTCTGTGAGAGAGTGGTCCTTCCCCGGTCGAGCCGACGCATTCGTGCTACAACCATAATATAGCTGCAGCGTGACTCTACCACGTATAAAATTTACAAACAGATGGAGTAATGACAGGAGTGAGTATATTTTATCCTATTTTTTTATACCAAGTCTTTTTGAAGAAATCCAAAAAATTATAAAGTAAATGGTGTATAGTCATCTTAAATTCAATTAACTCTAAATCAAAAAGATCCTTGCCAGACGAATCCAGAGAGGATCGACAGTTTTACAAGAAAATCCCAAAAAAGTAACAATTATTTCAACAATTGGCAATAAAATTTAAACAAAAAAACATGTTAAGGAAGTTTTGTATCAAAAAGAATCACATAAAATAGAGCAATATATTGAAAATAATTTTCTTAATAATTTTTATAACTTTACAAAAAATATTGGTAATAAAAATTATTTCAACAACTGGATATAAAATTTAAAAAACTTGTTAAGGACGTTTTGAATTAAAAAAAAAAACAAATAAAATAGGCATAAAAATAATAGGTATCTACAGATAATCTGTGTAGGAATCGAACAATTATATTGAGGACAATGATATGTGGAAATAATTTTCTTTCTGTCATTTTTAATATTGGTAGACAAACTCCAATGTTTGTATCGATTTTATTGTAATTTGTAATAAATAAAGTTATAACATGGAGTTCAAGAAAATAATAAAAGACTTAAAAACTTTTGACTGCTTTAAACTTTCATAAAAGCTTTAAAGCAGTCAAAACGACAAATACTCAAACGTCACTCAATTTTGAGGACTCTTTAAGTTTTTTTTATAGAATAAGGTTGATAAACGAGCACACAGTCTTCCTGATGGTAAGTGAATGCTGTGGTCTATAGACATCTATATTTATCCTCGATTAAGAAGCAAAACGCAGATGCGTTGTTCATCGGATCTCTACACTCGCCATACATAACAGGATAAATGTAAATGTAAACGTCTATGGGCCACAGCATCCACACATCACTGTATGCTCGTTAGTTCCTCTTATTCAATTAAAAAAAACATACAATCGTTCATCCCCCTGCTAAGCGTAAAGATTATAGCATTCCTATTCTACAACGGGAGTGAGCAATGTCTAGATTTTTCAAAAGCTTGTAAATAAAGTGATTAGTTCTATGTTAATTACTTGAAATCTAGGTCTACTCACCACATATCCACGCTTGTCGTCCTCGTGCACCATACAAACCAAGTACTAGGAAATAAGTGAAACTGGCTTAACACTTTGGACATTTTAAGTCTGACATAATTTACATAATAAATTTATATTAATTACAGTTATTACTAAACGATTTCTTACGTTACTACGTTACGTCATACAAGAAGTATGTATATATTTTTATAGGTAATGTTTACTAAGTATCTTGAACTAGTTTTTATCATGTTTCTATAAATGACTGTACGCAGCCGAAGGGGAAAGTCGGAAGAAAATAATATATATGAATTCCGATTATCCACCCCATCTGGGGTGAATTAACCGACACGCGTTTTCGAATATCGACCCTAGGGTGATAGGTTAGGCTTCTATGGGGTGAATAAACGGAATAACCTTTCTGTATTATATCTCGTTCTCTTGCAGGCTAAATCCCATTAGTTTATATGTTTGTTTCTCTTGTGTGTCGCTTTTTCATTTCATTGAGTTTCAAATAATAACGATTCTAAAAAAGCTTTCACTTTAAAATAGTCAAATTTTAATTGCATTGAACTTTGCAAGCTTTTTTCGTCATTAATAATAGATAGATAGATAGTTCTTTATAAATCTAAATCAATACATAAACGAAAGAAGAAGAAAAAAAAACAGTGTCACAATGGGCGGTCTTATTGCTAAAAGCGATTTCTTCCAGACAACCTTTGGATGGACAGGATCGCAAAAAGCAGTAAATTGTGTGGTTTGGTGATGCAGAAACAATATTTATAAATATATCCATATTTTATATAATATAATTAGAAATAAACAACAAATAAATACAAAAAAAAATACGAATGTATACTACATATATAGATGGCACGAACTCAACGATTAAGATAGTGACTGTGTACAAGTTTCTGAAAAGCAGGTATAGACTGGGCGCGTCTCACTGACAGAGATAGGGCATTCCATAGACGGACTGCTTGAATACTAAACGACCTGTCCATAAATTTGCTATTGTGGGCAGGCATGTTTAATGTAAAATTCTCTGATGATCTCAGAACTTCCGAATGGGAATAGTGAAGGAATTCAAAACGATCCTTAAGATAAGAAGGATAGGAAGGATTAAAAAGAACATTGTAAAGAAGTGACAGAATATGAGCATTCCAGCGAAGACTGATAGGAAGCCACTTGAGCTTATTACGAAAACAAGATACGTGATCATATTTGTGGAAACCAAATATGAATATTATACAAAAGTTTTGAAGACACTCAAGTTTATCAAGTTGCTTCTCAGTGAGATCAAGATAGCTGACATCTGCATAGTCCACAATTGGGAGAAGAAGAGATTGAGCAAGTGCAATTTTAGTAGCAGTAGGTAGAAAGTTCCTTAATCTGTTCAACGATCGAGAAAATTTCGGTGGAATCCACTTCTCAGAGTAAATCACTTTCAATACTCAGTAAGGATGACTTTGATAGGCCGTTCTGTGCCATTGTGGTTCAGACATTGAGCTATTATGTACTACGTACTAGAGGCGTCACTGCATTCAGCTACTCTGTTCCACTCAACTGCGGTGCATACACCGCACTTTAATCAGTCACTCACTAGGCGCTGATAGAGTTGTCACGTGTTGTGTTGATTTAAAAAAAATCTTTTGATAAAAATATGCCGTCGTGTGTACTTAGATATTGCACAAATAATTCAAGAAATGTCAGTAAAAACCAAGGAATTACTTTTCATCGGTTAATAAGATACTTAATCAATAATAAAATTATTATAAATTAATAATAAAGAAAATTATTCCTAAAACGCCATTTCGTGTCATGGAATATAGATTATGAAATTAATATGTTCAGATGCGACATTTCTGTGGGCATTTAAGTATAGGATGAATATATTATTATACACATTTTTTTTGTAGAAACATGTATAAGTTATTATAATTAGGCTAAATTTTCCACATTTAAATCTGTTTATTATTCTTTTATTTTCTTTTTTCTTTTTTGGTTTCCACATCAAAGTCAAGTTAAATTCGTCCATTTTTAACTCTCGCTTTTATGAACTACTCTTATTCTAATTTAAATAAACATATTTGTAATTTAAATGTTATGTTAATATGTTTTGTTATCATACATTTAGTACTTTTGTTATATTTGACATAGATACCTTTTAAAATATTTAGATAAAAATATCATTAAAATATAATTGTGATATAATATTATGTAATATTATATTAAATAAGCAAATATAATATACAAAATAAATAACAAAATTTAAATATTGTTCTCGATATAATTTACCTATTTAACAATACAATCAAATATTACCTACGGATCATTCTACCTATGTTTACTCTATGATAAAAAAACAACCGCGCGAACACATAGTAGCGCACGTTTTTTGTTTGAAATAGCTGTTCTAGTACGTAAGTACGTATTACAATGGGTTCAGAGTACATTTTTTATAATTTTTATTTTCGAAAATAAGCCCTCTCCAGGACAGTTCAACACCATCAATACCAAGTACATTCAAGTAATTTTGACATTTGCAAATGTAACTCTTAAATATTGGTTTTCGAGTAATTGGTAGTTGAAAATTTACTTGGATTGATCTTTTTAACAATCGTTTTTGCACAAAACAATCAATGAAGCAAATTTCTTAGTGATGAGGACATTGTATATTTTGATATGTTTGCATTTGTTATTTGTCCACAAGTATTGTTTAGGGGGCAAAAATAACAAAGGTTTTTTTGATTTGATTGGAAAAGGTTAACCTCTTGAGAGGACTTTAGTACATCACAATGTCAATATTGTCTTAGTAGTTTTTTGCCCTTAGATGTCGAATATTTTCTAAAAATTTATATGGGACCACCCTTAAAGTATTATCTGCTAATTAAAAAAAAGAATCGTCTAAATCAGATCTCTGTTGGCGGAGATATCGCGTAACATACCTACAAAAAAAAACTTGAAAAGTTGTGAATTATAAGCCTTCTCCTTTTTTTGAAGTCGGCTAAAAATCAGAAGCCACTTTCCGGAAATCATTATAAATGACAAAATTATGTGATTTCCGCAATGTATAGATATTTAACAAAATATTACATAACACGTGGTATTTAACGTGGAAGAACCAAGCTTATAAATTATATATATATATATATATATATATATATATATTTTATATATATATATATCGGGTGTCCGGTAATGAATGGATAACCTTGAAATGTCTTATAGTACAACTTATGGCCGTCCTGAAAAAAATACGAAAAATAATATATCACAAGTAGTACCTTTGATATATTTTTTTTAAAGAAAAGTCGATTCCTTTCTATCTTATTTTACTGTCTTGAACACTATGACCAAAAATGAATGATTTCTATTGGTTTTTTGTTATATTATTATTATACACTAACTGTGCTTATAGGTAAAATGTAAACAATATGAATAGCTTTTGCAGTTTTTATTTAAAAAATTCGCAAATCAATTTATTTCTGAAAAACATGCAAAAAATATTATTTAAGCGAAGTTCAAACCTCTTGGGTATGAAAAAAATGTATGAATGTATGGGTGACCAATAATTTTACAATAATATCGGTTTCGTGTAGATTTTATAATGGTATAATTCATAAATGTATCTTCCATAAATAGTGACTTATTGCCATTAATGTAGAAAAGGAGAAAATTTGACTAAGTAACAAAATTTGTAATTTGGGAACATTTATTAAATTGAATTGTGTCTGATCATTGGGGATTAATAAAAAACAACATTTAAAATTAAAATATTTTATTTTTCGTTAATTTACAACAAATGTTCAAGTTGTTTGCCTGACACTCTTATGCATGCCCTACATCTTCGGATAAATGATCTTCTGAGCAGTCTAGTGTACCGTCGCTCGCATATTTTTGATGCGGCTTCTCTGACACGACTGCGTAGTTCGTCCAAAGACCGCACGGGCTTACAGTATACTTCCTCTTTCAGACAGCCCCAGTAAAAAAAATCCAATGGATTTAGATCCGGTGAACGTGGAGGCCACAAAATTGGCCCTAGACGTCCGATCCATCTATTTGGGTATCTGCTATTTAAATATGCACGAACCGGAACAGCATAATGCGCAGGACAACCGTCATTTTGCAGCCAATACGATTCCCTCAGCTCCTCGGGAACCTCTTGTAATAAATTGGGGAGATCATTTTGAAGAAACTCCAAATAACTTTGCCCCGTTAAATTCCCCCGGTAATTCAAATGGGCCAATTATCATACCATTTAATATTCCGGTCCAATAATTTATTTTAAATTGGTATTGTGACCTGTCTTCACGCATAAGATGGGGATTTTCTAGTTCCCAACTATGTAAATTGTGTAAATTTAAGTAACCGTCTCTTTTAAGCGTTGACTCATCGCTCCACAAAATTTTATTAAAAAATTGCGGGTCTTCTTCCATCTTTGCCAGCATTTGCCGGCAAAAACGCACTCTTGAGAGATAATCTCTTGGTTGGAGAGTTTGCACGCGTGTAACGTGGTAAGGGTGGAATTCGTTTTTCTTTAAAATATCGTGTACGGTCGATTTTCCAATACCTGTGCGTCGAGCTATTGCTCGCGTAGAGGTTGAAGGATCGTTTTCAATATCCTCAAGCACCACGTCTTCTACATCAGGACGAGCGATTCTTCCAGCGCTAGCACCACCGACACCACTACCCGGCATTCTTCCTTCAGAGTAACAACCGTGGACTCTTATAAATACACGCCAGTCTGGGTGGCGAGCATTAGGGTACCTCTCCCTATAAAGAGCTGCGGCTGCATTTGCGTTGCCTCTGCATTCTCCATAAATAAAATGCATGTTTGCATATTCTTGTGCCGTGTACTGATGACGTGGCATTTTGATAGGTACACAAAAGTCCAGTTTAGTCCAGAAACAAGCCAAATCGTCGAAAATATCACCAAACGCAAAACAAGTCCAAATCAATAAGAAAAACAAATAGTCCGGTAAAATAGCCAAGTGGTCGTTTTAACACTGATTTAAATAATTGCAAAGGAGACAAAATAAATACATGCGAAGTCGAGCAGGTCGTGTGACGCACTAAGTTCTCTTTTACATTTAGCTCTTCTCTCTCCCACTTACCCAATTCAGACCTCTCTTTGTCTAACACAAAAGGCAGCAGGTAGCAAATATGAAGGTCACACGACCCATTTCACGCTAGTAAAGTAACCATTTCAAGATTTAAATTGGTTATTTTATTACATTTAAATAAGTTAATTTCTAATACTTAATTTGGTTTCAATTTGTTTAAAAATAGCTGTTTTCATGTATGATCAACTCCTGATGTGTTTTTATTAATTCCCAATGATCAGAGACAATTCAATTTAAAAAATGTTCCCATATTACAAATTTTGTTACTTAGTCAAATTTTCTCCTTTTCTACATTAATGGCAATAAGTCACTATTTATGGAAGATACATTTATGAATTATACCATTATAAAATCTACACGAAACCGATATTATTGTAAAATTATTGGTCACCCATACATTCATACATTTTTTTCATACCCAAGAGGTTTGAACTTCGCTTAAATAATATTTTTTGCATGTTTTTCAGAAATAAATTGATTTGCGAATTTTTTAAATAAAAACTGCAAAAGCTATTCATATTGTTTACATTTTACCTATAAGCACAGTTAGTGTATAATAATAATATAACAAAAAACCAATAGAAATCATTCATTTTTGGTCATAGTGTTCAAGACAGTAAAATAAGATAGAAAAGAATCGACTTTTCTTTAAAAAAAATATATCAAAGGTACTACTTGTGATATATTATTTTTCGTATTTTTTTCAGGACGGCCATAAGTTGTACTATAAGACATTTCAAGGTTATCCATTCATTACCGGACAACCTGTATATATATATATATTTGCTTAATACTGCCTGTGTATATATTATGCATATATAGTACATGCATATTTAAATATAGCTGTTTCTCAATTAAACACCTATAAAATATTTGAAATTAAAACAGGAAAAGGGAACAGTTAGAATTTAAGAATATAAAAAAAAGTTAATTCACAAACTACTCAAGCGTTTGAACGATGCCTTGCTCGTGGCTGCACGTACACTATTCGGTAGCTCGTTCCACAATCTTACCGCATGAGACGTAAAAGATTTATACATGAAGCTAGTGTGACAAAGAGGGACATGGAGATTAGACTTTGATAGATATTTGAGATATGTTATAGTTGTAGCACGAATTGGTCATCTCGACCGAAGAAAGTCAACGCTCTTACAGAATACTAGCGGGAAATAGCAGCTTAATGCTGCTGTGTTTCGTATGGTGAGTGTAGAGAACTGGAGACCCTTTTTACTGTATACGAGATGTTTCATCTTAGTCCTTCAGGATGACAGCGCACTTGCATATTGATCCTAAATCGAGGATAAATGTAGACGTCTATGGGCCACAGTATCCACTTAACATCAGATGGACTGTGTGCTCGTTTGTCACACTTATCAATAAAAAAAGAGTTGGTGCGTTTTTGTTAAAAAACTAAAGTCACGTTTGATATTAAGCGAAACACAGCAGCATTAAGGTACTATTTCCCGATAGTATTCTGAGAGCGTGATCTTACCGCGGTCGAGCTGACCCATTCCTGCTCCAAGTATAATATAGCTGCAGCTTGGCTCTACCAAGTAAATCATACAGGAAGTGGATGGATGCAAGTGGCTCAAGACCGTGTTATTTCGAATTTCTTGGGGGGGGGGGTTCTGTTCAGCAGTGAACTTGTGAAGGGGTGTAATAATGATGGTGATGATGACGATGAATGGGAAATGTTTTGAATTTAATCATTTTTTATTTGCATGAGGTAGTATTAGTAAGTTTACGTCGTTTTGCATTCAAAATGTAACTTTGAGAGTCGCATGTGTGGTCTTGAACTTGTGTCATAACATTATGACGTAATAATTCGTCATAGTTTTTAGCGCATCGAATACGTAAAAGAGCAACCGAAATTCTAGTTTTGGAACCGCCAGTATTTTGCTGTCCTGAAACATTTCCAATTTGATAATTTTTCTATCGAATAGTGGTGATTTAGGAATGGATATTTTTTTTCGTCGCCACCCACTCCATACCATGCCGCGGATATCTTAAGAGGAGTCTGAGGGTAGCTGAAACTGGAGATGAGTAGTAGCATCTTCCTGATAATTAATTATAATAATGAAAATTGCGTTAACCTGCCGCCAACCAAGCGTGGCAGCAATGGCAAATATCCCTGAGAGTCAATCTATGAAAGAGGCCTATATTCACCAGTGAACTACTGATTGACTGTAATGAATGAACAGTGACGTTAACAGATGGATTTTTTATAGAATAAGGGTACCAATCGAGCATACAGTCCACCTGGTAGTAAATGGATACTATGGCCCATAGACATCTATATCTATCTTCAATTAAAAATCAAAATGCAGATGCGTTGTCTCCTCTAAGGGCTAAGATGGTATGCCTCTAATCCAGTAAAATGGATTTCCGATTCTCTGCTTAATAGATAAGTGCCTATGCACTGCGGCGGCAAAAGGCTTTGTTTGCTCATCTTAACGCTTAACACTTAAAGAGCCGTGGTAGCTCAGATGAATAGTATATAATATTTTTATTCAGTATAGGTCACATTTAATTCTTATTGAAAATCATTTTTTTTTACTTTACCACTGGTCCGGGAAAAAAACCTCTGACCTGGAAAGAACCAGCAAGAAACCCAGCGGGACTTTTTTTTAAATAAATTTTACAATGTCAAGGGTCACAAAATATTTACAAAATTTATTTTAGAAACAGCTTGGAAGCGACCTCCTCATTCCCAGAGGTTATTATTAACCATGTATTCATTTATAATCATAATAACCCTTTCTTGCCCTGAAACCCTCTCAGAAATGAGAATAGGCCTGTGCCCAGCAGTGGGATCTATGTCTGTAACTTTACACACACATACATAACTTTAACTAACTTTAACTTAACGCTTATTGGAGCGAAGCCAATTGTAATGAGTTACGTGAAGTAAATTGATGGTTTCCGTATTTCCGTAATGAGGCAATCTAAAACTGAGTTTTAAAATCTTTGTTTTGTATTCATCTCGTATCCTCAAGTTTACCTCATCTTCAGAGTTATGTTGTCGAGTAGGAAGGAAATCATTATAACAAAACCTGCATGTTCGTGAGAAAAAATGCAGTCGAAATCTCGATGCATGATGAAATTTATTTAACAGGACATCTTTTACCTTTACAGATTTTATTTTTTATTTATAAGATAAATTAACAGCAGTACACATGTATAAGTGTACACACTCGTATATAAACAGGTCTTATATAATATTTTTTGTTATAGTAAAGATTTGTTTCTGTCACATATTCATATTATCTTACATAGCCAAAGCACTTTTAGTTGTGGTGGGAGACAGAAGCCTTAACTAGGTTACCCTGTGCTATGGGTCTCCTGGCTCCCCACTTGGCTTTATTACAAATCAAAGATAATATAAATATTAAATTAGATTAGCGAATTAGATAGCGAAAATTAGATTCAAATCCTAATCTAAAATGTAAACGACACTAATGAATATATATATATATATATAAACACTCACGCCTGTCACCCAGAGGGGTAGGCAGAGATACGATCCTGACATACATCTCTCGCCTCCTCCGCATCCATATACCTACGCATACATGCTCGTCGGTTAAGGATACTCTTAATTTGGCCCATTTATATATATATATATATATATATACATATATATATATATATATATATATATATATATATATATATATATATATATATATATATATATATACGCCAATTTGGTCGACAAACTTTCGCCTAGGACGTCCCTTTCCGACTTTTTCATTCACTTCTGCAACATATATTTGCTTTGTCAGTCTTTCCCCATTCATTCTTTCTACATGACCAAACCACCGAAGCATTCCTTTTTTTATCCTGGTTACCGCATCATCTTGCAAACTATTCTTTTCTTTTATAACACAGTTTCTCACCCTGTCATTCAGATTACGGCCTTTTTTGACACATTCTGACTTTTCACAATAGAGTGTAGAGCCCCATTTACTTTATTTCCTGCATTCACTCGTCGTTCAATATCCTTATCATATCTCCCATCCCTGCTGAATACACATCCCAAATATACGAACTCATCCACTTGCTCAATTATCTCTACTTCTATTCTTATTTCACATACCGTTTTGCTTTCCTCTCTTTCAAAAACCATCACTTTCGTCTTACTTGCGTTCACTTTCATTCCCCTTTAATGGAAATGTATGTTAATTTATGGGCATGTTTGCATAATATGGGCAATAATAGGTGCAAAATGATTTCTTATATTTACGCGAACATTGCACATGATTAAAACTACTTTTACGGATTTTATCGCGTTTATTTTTACTTTTTATTTTTTATTTTTAATTCCCGACGTTTCGGGCGCTTTCCAGCACCCATGGTCCCCCGTGACCATGGGTGCTGGAAACTCCCATATAGTTTTAATCAATAGGTGCAAAATTAAAAAGTAAACTTACTCGTTAAAATCAATTAAAACTAATACTACAATAATAAACGGATTATAATATTATTAAATTGTTGAAATATTAAAATTAATTAATACATTTTTTTTTCATTTTATCATTACAGCCCTTCACAAATCCACTGCTGAACATAGCCTCCCACAAGATATGCCACAAAGCACGGTCCTGAGCCACCTGCATCCATCGACTTCCTGCATGTCTTACCAAGTCGTCACTCCATCTAGTGGAAGGTCGCCCTACACTTCGCCTACCGGTACGAGGCTGCCACTTGAGAACCTTTTAATTTAATAGGTTTTAATACATTAAACCTTTTAATTTAATAGCTTTTAATACATTAAAACCTATTAAATTAAAAGCCTTAATTACTAAACTATTTATGAATCGATTAATAGATTATATCTCGTTAATTTACGTTTATTTTATTTTACCACAAATAATAATTTCGTTTATTGCATAGTTTTCCAGGAAGCGATGCGAATTATGTCAGTTGGCTGAGTGAAACAACTTCCAGAACGAATGTTGAGAAAGTAATGATAAAAGAGTTGCATTACTATACCGGAAATATGTTAAGCTAAGGGTAGTTAAGGGATACCTTGCAGTGTTAAGTTGTCTTTTGCCTTTAAAAATTAAATAAAAATACAAATATATATATAGAAACTTGAATGAAGCCCAAATTTTCCTCTAATTGGATTCAATTCTAACGGTGTAGCTTCCTGGCCTGAAATACAGATAGTTTTTCCTATCGGTATAAATAATATTCATTCATTTTGTTACGCAGGATTTTTAAGAAGATTATCACTTGTCTTGTTGAGATGTCTCGACAGTAGTCGAATGGCGGAATTGAACTGTCGCTGTCGCTTAATTTTAATCATCGACGAGATAAAATCCGACAGAAATCGCTGACTCGGCCATTCTGAAAGAATAAGAGAGGCTCGGGCGCTGAAACCAGCGTACTTGGTAATTCTGGGTGGCTAATGCTCAGTCAGCCGCTTCAGATACCGCTGGATAGATGTAATAGGAAAATACCTGAGTAAACTTGAAGTCAGAGACTGATAGGAGTAGTCGTGGGACAGATTTAGTGGCGTTATTTATTGTCGAAGGCTAACACTCATTTTCGTCGTAATTATTATAATACTCGGTAGAGGCCACGCTGCAGTTGAGGCATGAATGACCGGGAAGGAACCAAAAAGAACACAAATAACTGCTTAAAACTTCTGTGTTTCGTGTGGTGAACGTAGAATACGTTAAGTTAAACAGGAGACCTTTTTTACTGGAAACAATTCATGAAATGTGGTGTGGGTGAAAACGCACCTATATTTTGATTATTAAGCGAGGATAGATGTAGAAATAGAATGTCTATGGGCTACAGCATCCACTTACCATCAGGTGGACTGTGTGCTCGTTTGTACATATACACATATTCTAAAAAAAAAAAAACAGCGCGAAAGCGGAAAACTGACGTGACGAAAACTCACATGATGCAGTGATCAAAATTCGTTATATATAACTCATTTTCATCACTGCGTCATGTGAGTTTAGTTCAACAACAGAGCATATGTCAACGTAATTAAACGTGGTAAAACCACCGCCGCAGTAATATTGCGGTTGCAGCATAAATAGGTCGCCTCTTCACCATAGCTCTCACAGAATACCAACGTGAAACAGCAACTTAATGCTGTTGTGTTTCGTATATGGTGAATGTAGAGAACCAGATACCCTTTTTACTAGAAACGAGGCATTCCATTTTAGTCCTTAAGGATGTGTATGGTTCATAGCAAACACCATCAGATGGAATATTTGCTCGTTTGTAACCCTTATTCTCTTCAAATGGACTCTGGCGTGATATTACTTAATGTTAAGAAAGTTAAAGTTACAGCACATGTCTTCGAAATTTTTTATTTATTTCTCAAACATGCAAGTTTCCTTACGATGTTTTCCTTCATCGCCTTATGATATTACTTATTATTTTTTAGTATTACCGTTGAGTGTCAGCGTGAGCAAATCCACTAAACCAAGTCGTCTTTTTGGTGAAGTAAGTGGTGATAGAGGGAAATTTGTTTAATTTTCATCTAGATAAGTACTATGAATTAATAAAACTAAAACTATTATTTAATTATAACTTCTTTACACCTACATACAAACTGTACAGTGAAATTAAAAATAAGAATACTTATCAACCATATTGCTATAATATCTGTATTCTAATTAAGAAAAGTTTAGATAGTAAGATACACACACAAGTAAAATTTGTAACAAATAAGGGCAAAGGAAAGAAAGTAC
This sequence comes from Parnassius apollo, assembly GCA_907164705.1. Lineage (NCBI taxonomy): Eukaryota > Metazoa > Arthropoda > Insecta > Lepidoptera > Papilionidae > Parnassius > Parnassius apollo. Next base: position 2,623,417 of record CAJQZP010001641.1, on the reverse strand, counting down.
TTCGTAACACTAATAATATTTACATACATTAAATATATATAATAAACTACCACAAGAAATGAAAATATTAAATAGTTTTAACATCTTTGAAAACAAACTAAAACAAAATATAATGAATAAATTCTAAATCCGACCCTGTCCATATGCCGACCGCTAATCAGCGTTAATCCGTAACGATAAGAAATACCTTACTTACTACCCACTTTATTAACTTGATTCTATAAGATTGGTAACTTGTTCATCAACACACAAATAGATAACAAAGAAGTATTAAGTTGTAAGTCTAAACTAGTAAGAAGTTGTATGTCACGAAACTCTTTCCTTTGTTTTTAATGTTAATATATATATTTATATTTTTTTGCAATCTATATGCTCACAATTCATTTATAACTTGAATATTGTAACTTCTCATTAAGTGAAATGTATACTTCTTTTGAGAATAAAATATCTTTAACCATATAAGTAACAGCATCTGCCTAATATAATCAACTCTGATGAATTTAAAATAATAAAGAAACCGCTCGTTAAAGGTGGCAACTATGGCAAATATCCACACTAAGAGACAATCCATGGTTCTTTTTTTTACGTTCTATAAGGTAGTGTTTGACCACATCCCAACCTGGTGGTAAGTGGTGATGCAGCCTTAGATGGTAAATCGCACTGTCTTAGCGTAACAAAAGCCTATTCACACTTGCCTTGAAGACGCCCAGATTGTATTCGGACGGCAAGATAGACGCCGGTAAATTATTCCACTCCTTTGTTGTACGCATTAAAAATGTGCTAGGCATATGTTTATAATTCCTATAAACGAGGATGTATAACAATATCACAAAACAAAGTGGCTTATCCGCGTCTGCCTTTTTATGTGCTTAAAACTTAGACCATTCCGTAGCGCAGTTCCGTAGAGCTACAGGCCACGAGTTAGAATCCAGCACGTAACAACTATTTGAGTGGTCTACAAATAGTTGTTCCAGGTCTGGATGTCCATGTGTTATTTACGTATATGATACTCCTTTACGATACACGAGAAATGGTTTACTTAAGGTAACGTTCTAATCAAAACTGAAATGTTGAATATTGTAGTAAAACCACTGTCATTTAAATTATTATTTGGAGGGTATGTATTAGTCTATGGTAAAAAATATCAACGTTCTATAATCAAGCTTTAAGAAAAATAACACCACATTGGTGTATTGAATGTATGCGAAACAAGAGATGATCATTAAATCATATTCATGCAATTATATTACATAATTTTCTTATATTATATCTATAATAAACCAATTTTATTTCAATTGTTAAAAAATAATCATTAAAATATTTACATTTATTGCAGCTTAGTTATGCATTCTAAAATTCTTTTGTTTCATTTTTCACTATTGTCTGAGTCCATATTTATTTATTTCTTTTAAACAGAACTTTCTTACTCACCACGGTCTCGTAAGCTTCCTTCCTCATCATCTGAGCGTCGCCAACAAATATGAAAATGCTACACAACAACAATACATAACGTAACGCTATTGCACTCATGTTCGATATCACAGCCCTTTTTATTAAAAAAAAACTGGCTTTTTTTTTTGAGGAAAATATTTTTCGCGCGTTCCGAGAGCGCTCGCGTACGCGCCGCTGTCGAAATGCCGCCCGTTGTCCTGCGGGGCATTATTTACATTATCGTGACATCTTTGCGGTAACGTCTCGATTGTCGCTGATTATCTCTACATGTTTGTTTTCATGAAGGTGCAGTCGATTAGTTGATGTGAATACGAAATAAAACGAAAATTATTATGTTTTTACCTATGAAATAGCTATTTTGTTGAACTGATACTAACTTCAAACTGTAATAAAATTTTTGCAAAAAGGGTTATCATAATATCCAGGAATACATGAATGAAGACAACCCCTGGGGATGAGTTGATCACGGTGGTGATCACCTCATTTATTTTAAAATTCGTCATATATATATAATAAAAATGGTCTCCGGATCTCTACACTCATCACACGGAACACAGCAGTATTAAGCTACTATTATACGCTGGTATTCTGTGAGAGCGTGCTCCTTCTCCGGTCGAGCCGACCCATTTGTGCTACAATTATACTACTAATATAACTGCAGCATGGCTCTACCACGTATAAAATGGTGTGGCCTATGAACACCTACATCTATCGAAAGAATCACAACTCAAATGCACTGTCACCGGTTACTCTTTTCACAGGAAATGACTCTGGGCAACATATAGGCTACTTTTTATCCGACTATGAAAGTGCAAAAAAGGAGGCTATTGCCTTTCCCAGCCTTATTTTTTTAAAGAATAAGGATGGCAAACGAGCACACAGTCCGCATAGTAAGTGAATGCTGTGGCCGATATATATCTATAAAGTTACATTTATACTCGCTTAAGAATCAAAATGCAGAAGCGTTGTCACGCCTTAGTACTAAGATGAAATGCTTCGTTTCCAGTTTAAATAGTCAATGGTTCTCCACACTCACCATACAAAACACAGCAGTATTAAGCTGCTATTTTACGCTGGTATTTTGTGAGAGCGTGGTTGAGGCGAGCCGACCCATTCGTGTTACAACGCTAATATAGCTGCAACGTGGCTCTACCACCTTTCTTATATCGTTATTTTCATGAATAGCCGCTGATGAGCCCATCAGAAAGGCAACGTAGAGTAATTGGGATTATATTCTTATAAATAAAACTCCTTTTTTACTTGATTGATTTATTTATTATGAAACAGAAACAGAAACTGAAACTTTTTTATTCGATGTAGATTATAACAATACTTATTGAAAGTCACTTTTTTAATTTACCACTGGTTCGCAAAAAAAAAACCTCTGTCCTGAGAAGAACCAGCAAGAAACCGAGCGGGACTATTTTTTCCAATAACAGCTACAATCATGTTTACAATTAACAACACAAGACAAATTAGAAATAGCTTGGTAGCGATCACCCTTCCCAGGGGTTATTGTCATCCATAAATTCCTTAATATTATAATAACCCTTTTTATACAAACTTAGTTTAATAACATTTTTGAACTTTGCGTATGACAAATTTTGTATATTTTCTGGGATTTTGTTGTAAAAGCGTATACATCGCCCCAAGAATGAATTACTGACTCGGTGGAGTCGAGTAACTGGTACTACTAGCTTGTGTATGGGTACAGGTCTGCCTATTTGTCCTTGTGAAATTAATGTATGTATACTGCCTCCACGATACAGGAGATAATCCTAGTGTAGAGGTAACGTCAAAACATAATAACAATGATCTCATTGAAATTGTAATAAAGTTCTCACCATCCTAAAAAATGAAAAGATTTTTTTAATGTGAAATTTTACAATATTTGATTTTATTACTTAGACTGGACATTGCGTCTCCTATCAAGATATAATTGTTTTTAGGTGGGCTCTACCAAGTTTAAAACAAATTATTTCATTGGATATAGCACATTTTTGTTAAGTAATAAAATCAAATATTGTAAAATTTCACATTAAAAAATCTTTCATTTTATAGAATGGTGAGAACTTTATTACAATTTCAATGAGATCATTGTTATTATGTTTTATGTTTTGACGTTACCTCTACACTAGGATTATCTCCTGTATCGTGGAGGCAGTATACATACATTAATTTCACAAGGACAAATAGGCAGACCTGTAATATATAATAATATATAAAATAATTTTCTCGCAAACGTCCCAAAAATCGCTTATAATTTTAATTCCTGTGCTTAGTAAAATATTTAATCAGCATATCATCATTCTCTAGACTATTTCCCATTATCTGGGGTCGGCGCAGTAAATCTTCTTGTTCCATTCCTCTCTATCAGCCGTCATTTCCATACTTACTCCTTTCATGCTCATATCACTCTTCACACAATCGATCCATCTTTTATTTGGCCTTCCTCTGCCCGTGTGTCCCTCCACATTCATATTCAACACTCGTTTTGTGACATGACTTTCATCCCTCCGCATCACATGCCCAAACCATGCCAATCTGCTTCCTCTCACCTTTTCTACCACTGGCGCTACTTTCAGGCTTCCTCTTATATACTCATTCCTTATCTTATCCATCCTTGTCACACCACACATCCATCGTAACATTCTCATTTCATTCGCATGCAGTCTATTTTCATCCTTCTTCTTGACGGCCCAGCATTCACTTCCATAAATGACGACAGGTCGGATGATCGATTTGTAAATTTTCCCCTTCAGCCTTATTGGCATTCGGGGATCGCACGTTGTGGCTGTGACCTGTCGCCATTTCATCCACCCTGCGTTAATCCTATGCTGCACAGCTCTATCTATTCCGCCGTCGCCTTGAATGAGGGAACCGAGGTACTTGAATTCTGAGCAGGTAGGCAGTATAGCGCCATCCAACGACATGGGTACAGGACTGGAAAGACCGCCGAAATCACAGCACAGATATTCGGTTTTGGATCTGCTGATCTTCAAGCCAACACTTTCCAGCCTCTGTTGCCACCCCGTCAGTCTGCTCTGTACCTCGATGCCTTCTTCCCCGACAAGCACGATGTCATCGGCAAAGAGCATGCACCAGGGTGCCTCATCCTGCAGGTCCGACGTCAAAGCGTCCATAATCAGTAGGAAGAGGTAAGGGCTCAATGCCGACCCTTGGTGCAGCCCTACCGCCACATCGATACTGCCCGTAGTTCCCGCGGCAGATCGTACACATGTACGGGATGCTCTGTACATAACACGGACTAACCTCACATACTTCCCAGGCATACCTTTCATCTTTAACGCCCACCACAAAACCTCACGGGGAACCCGATCGTACGCCTTTTCAAGGTCGACAAAAACCATGTGCAGATTTTTATGCACGCGCTTGTACTTTTCGCACAATTGGCGTAATGCGAAAATGGCATCTGTCGTACCTCGACCGGGCATGAATCCGAACTGGTTTTGTGTTATCTCACACTCTTCTCTCATTCTTTTCTCTATTATTCTTTCCCAGACTTTCATCGTATGTGACATGAGTTTTATTCCCCGGTAACTGCTGCAGTTTTGAACGTCTCCTTTGTTTTTAAAAATGGGGACCAGTATACTACTGCACCATTCCTCAGGTATTTGTTCTTCCTGCAACAATTTACCGAAAAATAAACTCAACCACTTCCATCCATCCGCACTCAGCAACTTCCACACTTCCACTGGTATTCCATCTGGGCCGACCGCCTTCCCATTCTTCATATTCCTAACAGCCAATTTTACTTCTTCCACACTAATTTCTCTCACTAAGCCCATATTCACTGGTGGGTTTTCAAGCATACCATTCCATTCATTCTCCTCATTCATCAATTTCTCAAAATACTCCTTCCATCGCTTCTTTATACTTTCATCGTCAGTCAAAATCCTTCCAGAATCATCTTTTATACATTTTACATGTGAAACATCTCTTCCATTCCTTTCTCTCGCTTTTGCAATTTGAAAAAGTCGTTTTTGACCTTCGGGGCTTTCAAGGGACCGATATAATTTATCTTGCGCCTCTGCCCTACAAATAGCAACTTCCTTCTTTGCTCTCTTCTTACATTCTTTATACGCCCCTCTCTTACTTTCTTTTATGGAATCATTCTGGTCTTCTACGCTCTGCCATTCTTTAAAGGCATTTTTCTTTTCTCTCAAAAGTTCTCTAATACTTTCACTCCACCACCACCCATCCTTATCTATCATACGCTTCCCTTTTGTTTCTCCTAACACCTTCCTTGCCACACTTCGGATACAATCAGCCATTTCCTTCCAGCACTCATTCACACTCATTCCTTCCATATCACCCATCTCTATCATCTTGTTTACAACTAGCTCTCTAAATTCACTTGCATACTCCTCCTTATGCAACAAATGCCACTTTATTTTGGGTGGGGGACGATCCTTATGTTTGTTGAGGCGAACAGTTAAGCAGATATCAGCCAGCAGAATTCGGTGCTGGGATACTAAGTCTTCACCTGGAAGCACTTTGCAGTTTTTTACACTCTTGATTTGGTTCCGTCTTATCAGAAGATAGTCGATCTGTGTCGCGTGGTGGCCACTTTTATAAGTAACAAGATGCTGATCTCGTTTTTGGAACCACGTGTTTACTACAGCCAGGTCGAAAGCACATGCTGCTTGCAGAAGAACTTCCCCCCTCACGGTTCCGCACTCCGTACCCCCATCCACCGTGTACTCTTTCATACCCGTCATTCACTCTCCCTACATGTCCATTAAAATCTCCTCCCATATAAACATCCTCACTCTCAGGTATTCCCATCATCATACAAATCAAATTCCTCCCAAAACTTCTCTTTCACACTCTCTTCACAGCCTGTTTGCGGAGCATACACACTTACAACATTCACTACTTTGTTTTCAATCATTAATTTAACAACTATCATTCTGTCATTTACTCTTTTCACATCTGTCACTCGTTCTTTCATTCCACTATCTAACACAACTCCTACTCCATTTCGCTTCCCATCACTTCCACAATAATAAAACTTGTATCCTTCCCCAATCTCTCTTGCTTTATTGCCCTTCCATTTTGTTTCCTGCAAACAGGCAACATTCACTCTTCGTCGTTTCAAAACATCTGCTAACTCTCTTCCTCTTCCAGTCATCGTACCTACATTCCAGCTTGCAAACCTCACTCTGACATTCTTCTCTCTCCGGGCTCGCCTCTTACGTCGCACCCGCTCCGTAAGGTGCGACAACCCTTGCCCACTTCCCACAGGAGCCGGGTGCTGCTCCTGCGCGTCGCCTGCGGGGTACGCCCTAGCCCTGTCATATATCCCACAACTCGTAATATTCATAGGTTTACTGCATGGGATTTGGAAAAAGTTTTACAGTCGGCCGCCTGCCTGACACCAACCCTCTTTGGGTATGCTATTGTTGGTAGAGGAAGCTACCATTTTGGGAAAAGGAAAAAGAAGGTTGGGGGTAGGAGCGCAGGTGTAAGGATACTGTTATCTCGGCAGGAAAGGTATGAGAATAACAGTAGCTCGGGGAGCCGGGGTCGCGTACCCGTATTCCATAACAGGATCACCGGAAAGGTAGACCAGCATGAAAACCCCCTGACTATTAAAATATTTAATCAGCATAACTATAATAAAAATTCTCAGACCTAAAACCAGCGATGGCTTATTGGGATGTTCTGCCGCTATCACTACGATTGGCGTTAGAATTAAGGATAGGTATAATTATGGATGGACAGATAATTTTTAAATAAGAAAAATAAGATGTTTAATAATGCGAAACTAACAAATTTTAGACATAAAATTAAGATAATAATAAATTTTATTTTTTTTCTACTCACGAAATATGCTGTGCTTGGGTAAACACCTAGTTCAATAAATCATTTCTTTATGTTTGCATTGATTTATGTTTTATCGCACCATGTAATTAATTAAGTTGAAACAACGCGAACAGATTGAACATGGTTGAAGTTACAAATTGACGGTACATAGAAAACTTTTGTATTTTTTTATACCGTCTGATGTTAATAAATGACTATATTTTGTAAAAATAAGTAAATAAGCAACAGTCCATACTGTTGTATTGTATGCTGAGTACAACTCACATGCGTATTCATTAATACTAGGAATTTCACTTCGTTTTTAAGATAAGTATATTATCATAGAACTACATTAGATCATATAACAAAAGAACTGCATACATTTACGGAATTTTGAAAAGTCACTTTTGAGAGTCGACAATAAAACCGACTCAAACGTGTAATAATCAAGAGAAGTAAAAATGTGGCTTAAATAGTGGCAGTGAACATTTTGGCATGAATTAAGTAAAGTTTACGTAGTATATAAAATAAATGGCATAAAATAGAAAGTACCCGGATGACCGGTTTTTTTTTTAAATTACATTTATAAATTACATACTGATGAAACTTAAATAATATTTTTTGATCTTATTGACAGAATAGAAAAACTGAACTAATTTTTTTTGAATAAAAATCATGAGTGCAATTAGTTTTATTAAAATTTTCATATTTTTAAAAATTACTAAAAAAAAGGGTTTGGAATAATAGATTTTCTCACAAAAGAAGGGAACTTGAAAAAAAGGAAAAAAGCTCGACCAGAGACAGGACGCGAACCACGGAACTCCGATATCACGAAAATAAATCCTAGCTAGATCGATTTATTGCCCCCGAAACTCCACTAAATTTTATGAAAATCGTTGGAGCCGTTTCCGAGATTCCGATTATATATATATATATATATATATATATATATATATATATATATATAACGTAATTAACGCACACCCTCAGACACCCCAACTAATTCCGGAAGAATGTTGTGGTCACAGTACAAATCCACAAACGCAAAGACTTTAACATGCTTGAAATAAAGTTCATTTTTCTTTATTTTTATTGAATGACAGAATTAGTAATAATACAAATAAAACTGCACTCTTAAAAGTCTTATTGCCTTAAGTTACTGCCCATTTCAGTTTGTTTTGACTGTACAGATTTAGTGTGACTGTAATTTACGTAGTTTTAATTATTTTTGGGATAAAAACTACCTATATTAAAATTGATAGGAATCGATTCAGTAAATGATTCTGAACAACATACTTTCTCAAAGTGCGTTAATTATGTATGTTACATGTTGTATATATATATATATATATATATATATATATATATATATATATATATATATATATATATATGTATACAAGAATTGCTCGTTTAAAGGTATAGGATAGTGCTAATCTGTTTCATTACATTGTCATTCACAAGTCCACTGCTGAATATATGCCCCCCCCCCCGAGGAATGCACAGTCCTGAACCACCTGCATCCATCGACTTTCTACATCTTATCGGGACACCACCCTCTAGTGGAGGGCCGCCCTATATTTTGCCTAGCGATACGAGACTGCCACTCGAGAACCTTTCTTCCCCACCGGTTGTCGTTTTTTCGAGCTATGGCCGGCCCATTGCCACTTCAACTTATTAATCCGTTGGGCTATGTCGGTCACTCTGATTCTTCTGCGGATATCCTTAATTGTAAGTTTTCGCATCCGAAGCTGGAAGCTTCAGGAAGCGGATACTAGGGACAAATATCACACGAGGGTAGCCGAAAAGCTTGACACCATCGATGGCAGGAAAGAATGTGTGGAGAGAACATGGCAGAACCTTAGGGATGGAATGGTAAGTGCAGCGGAAGAAGTATGTGGTACGACAAAAAGAGGTAGTAGTAAAAGAAGATATGCATGGTGCAATGATGAAGTGAGAGAAGCTGTAAAAAAGAAGAAAAAAGCATGGTTAAACTACTTGGCCTCTAGTAACGATGAGCATATGAGAGAGAAGATGAAAGAAAGATATAAGCTGCAGAAAGTTCATGCGAAAACATTGATTGAGGAAGTACGTGAAAGGTGTAGAATAGAAGCGGACGAGAGGTTGTCGCACAACTATAGGGAAAACTCCAAACTCTTCTGGAAAGAGGTTGGAAGGTCCCGGAGTAGTGCGACAGCCTTAAGAATGAACATAGTGCTTTCGAGAACCAATGACATCCTCTCAGAAAAATCGGACGTCATGCAGCGATGGCGTGAATTTTATAGAGAAATGTATGCGTGTCATGATCTTAGTGAAGGATCCGGGGGGTGACGCCGTGACTGGCACGCCAGACACGGACCTCGATGACACTGAGGTCATCAGCATGAAAGAGATTGAACGTGCGATTCGAAGTTTGAAATGTGGTAAGGCTGCGGGACTAGACAGAGTTACTGCTGAAATGGTCAAGTACGGTGGGCCTCGCGTCTGGGACAGCTTCCATCTGCTGTGCAATTTGTGCTGGCGGACGGGAGATGTCCCGGATGATTGGCGATCCGCGGTCATTGTGCCTTTATATAAAGGTAAAGGTTCACATTTTGACTGCGGGTGCTATCGGGCGATCAGCTTGACCAGTTTAGCAAGTAAAGTTTACTCGAAGGTTTTGACACGTAGGATGCAAGAGAAATCGGAAAGATTCTTATGGGAGGCACAATGCGGATTTAGACCTGGAAGAGGATCCACGGATCAAATTTTTTCTCTCCGCATGATCACGGAGAAGCTTCTGAGTGTTAACCAGAGGATTTTCTGTGCTTTTGTGGATCTGGAGAAAGCATTTGATAAGGTTATAAGGAAGAAAATGTGGGAACTGTTGCCGGGATATGGTGTGGATGGTCGATTGTTAAGGGCTGTGCAGTCACTTTACTATGACTGTAAATCCTGTGTGCGGGTAGGGCATGACCCGTCACCCATGTTTAGCGTCCAAGCGGGCGTAAAACAGGGTTGTGTCATGTCTTCCTGGCTGTTCATACTGTATCTCGACAGCTGTTTACAGAAGCTGAAAAATAGCTGTTTGGGTGTGAAATTGGGTGACATAAAAGTTAATTGTCTGCTGTATGCTGATGATGCAGTGCTTATTGCACCATCAGAAGCAGAACTGCAGGCATTAGTCACGTGTATGAAAGAGGAATGTGAAATTAAAGGTCTCCGTTTGAATGCTAATAAAACTAAGGTTCTGGTATTTGAAAAGGACGAAGAGAGAACGAAATGTGAAATATGGGTAAATCAGGAATGTCTAGAACAGGTAAATGAAATTGTATACTTGGGGAGTGCTTTCAGCCGAGATGGAAGATGTGATTTAGATGTGGATAGGCGTGTCGCTGCCGGAAACAAAGTCAATGGTGCCCTGAATGCATTAGTAAAAAGGCAAGGCGTGGTGAAGAGTGCACGCCTTGCAATACACAACGCAGTGTTGGTACCGACTTTGTTATATGGCAGCGAAACCTGGGTATGCCAGAAGAAGCATAAATGCAAGTTGAATGCAGTGGAGATGCGATCTCTTCGTAAAATGTGTGGCGTTACCATAGCCGACCGAAAGCGAAACGAAGAGATTCGCAATATGACAGGATTGAAAGATGACCTTATCACAAAAATTGATAGGGGCGTACTCCAATGGTTTGGGCACGTTGAACGAATGAGTGAAGACCGAATGGTGAAGAAAATATATAGAGCGAAAGTAAATATTAAAAGGTGTCGAGGTAGAACGAGACTAACTTTCGAAGACCATGTGAGCAAATTGCTCGAAAAAGGGGAGGGTCAAGAGTACTCGGATATCTAGACGTGCATGTATGAAGAAGTTAATGAACCTGAAAGAAGCGAAAGAGGTATGTAAGGATCGTGACACTTGGCGATCTGTTCTCTCTGGCTACCCCGTTAGGGATTGTGCGTGAAGATAAGTAAGTAAGTAAGTTTATCACGCAGAGAAACCCTGACTATAGGACTCTCCATAGCTTGCTGAGTGACCTCTAGCTGCCTCATACGGCCAGCAGTGAAGGACCACGTCTCAGATCCATAAGTTACCGTTAGCAACACTCAATAGTTATACAATCTTGTTTTCAAGTTTTGAGGCATACCTGACAAGAACATGTATCGTAACTCCCGAGCGCTGCCCAGCTAAGTAGAATCCGTCGATTGACGAAGATAGAACAAACGATACTTTTATATTGTTTTTATGTGTGTGTGTAAAATTGTAAAGTTTATTGTTTTAATTGTTACGTGTGAGTTTTGTAGTGTATAATATAGTTATACTATAGTTTTTGTGACAGAAAAAATGTCAGAAAGTTCTGTATTGAAAAATAACGCTCTAAACTATAGAGTCTATAGTTTTACCATTACACAAAAAAAAACTGTTTCGGAAAACTGTAATTTTTAATCTCGTAAAATTAAAGCGCTTCGTTGTAGAGTTAGTGATACTCGAGTTATTATCGTAACAGTGTGTTGTATGTGCCATGTCGAAAACAATTTGATTTGAACTCTACGCGAACAAAATTTCGTAGACAGTAACTTCTTGTACAAGGTAGTGTTGCGCGCCATAATTAATGCCTGGTACATGGCGAGTTACCACTAGCGCCATCTAGTATCGAGTAGCAGAGCTAATTCTTCTAGAGAATTCCATACTCGAACTTTCTACACCTAGTCAGTCGGGACCGGTATGTACTCGAACATTCCAGATATTTCAGTAGAAGAGGTCCTATATAAGGCCGCGACCGCGACCGAGTCAGTATTGAATTGGCGATTCAAGCGAATATTTCGAAGCGACACAACTGCTGACTTAGGTGATCAGAATAATTGTGTTTTATTATTAATGTGTTTTAAGTTGTAATAGGTGTTCTGTCATTAAAGTGTCAATTTCGGTAATTCAATCGGCAGTTTTTACTGTTACGAACCCCAAGGTTGTAACAGTAGGAAAGGTGTAAAATGAGTAGGAGACGTGTTTCTCTGTCTATGATTTTAATCTTACTGCTTAATTATTCTACCTTAACACTAATATATATTGACGTGGGGGCTACGCTACACTACACCTCCCCCCGACAAATGAATAAAAAATTATGCCATCTATATCTTTTATCAATCCTTAAAATAAATCTATAAAATTATTTTAAACAAAATGAATATCTTTATGAATACGATAATCTAAGACATATGTAGCACGTAAAAATGCATAGTCAAAGTAGTATAATTGACATAATAGAGTATAATTTTGTATAACATAAAATTATTTTTTGATTTTCACGAAACTTTACAATATTTTTTATTCGTATCCTTAATCATTTTGTATGTCTACCACTTATCTAGTCGGAACAATAATTATATATATTATACTCTTTTAATTTTCATGTCCTTTATTTTATTCTTGTTTTCCCTTCATATATTTCCTTCATTCTTAGTTAACTATTATTTATTTTCTATTTTCATAGATTCTAGCATTTTAGCTATTCCTTACATATTTGTGTCATTTCTTTCACGTATATGGCTCGCGTACATACATGTTCAAGAAAATGACCAATTTCATTTAATTTACATTTTACATGTATAACATTGCAGCTCATATAATTTATTATTTAATTGTACCATACACTTTCCCGTACACGGCTGATTTTTGCAGGCCGTGGCGGTGCGCGGGCATTATCGCAGCGCACCGCCTGGTAGAGTCGCCATGCAACGTAGGAAAGGTGTTAAATGAGTAGGAAACGTGTTTCTCTGTCTATGACATTAATTATATTGCTTAATTATTCTACCTTATACGCGTGTGAGTTCGCCTGAAAAACTTAAAAAGTGTAACTTAGAATGTGTGACTTTTTGAAATGACGTCGTTTCTACTTCGTCATTTCGAAGCCGCGGGCAAAAGCTAGTTATTTATAAATCTGTAAATTGAAAATATAATGTATATCATAAAAAATATTATTCTATAATCTGTCAGCGAAGTTTTATTTTATACTGTCAATTTCGTTACTCTCATGGTGGTTTCGGAATCCCAATAAATAATTTAATCACCATCGTGTAATTTAATCAGCATCTATATCTTTGTTTGGGTCTCTATATTTTATGTTAGAGTATCCTAATATTTCTTAACTAAAATTGTACGTGGTAGAGCCACGCTAGAGCTATATTATGGTTGTAGCACGAATGGGTCGGCTCGACCGGCGAAGCACTACGCTCTCACAGAATACCAGCGTAAAATATCAGCTTAATTCTGCTGTGTTTCGTATAGTGAGTGTAGAGAACCGGAGACCCGTTCTACTGGAATCGAGATATTCCATCTTAGTCCTCAAGGGTGACAACGCATCTGCATTTTGATTATTAATCGAGGTTAAATGTGGATGTCTATGGACCACAGCATCCACTTCCTATCAGGTGCTTGCTATTGCTACAAAAAATATTATTACTGTCATTAGGTTTCAACTTAAAACTGATGTTATCTGTATTCAGTCAAAATCTTCTCATAGCGTAAGAATTAGGTTAAATAATATTGTGTACGACAGCACAAAGACTAAAAGTCAGTGTATACCAGAGCCCTCTAAAGAATTTGATATCACTCCTGAAATTAATTTTAACGAGAAATTTTGACAGAAGAAAACCCTAGTAGTTCTATAGATGTACATCAAAATATAAAGGGTTTATCAGTGATATAAATTAGATATTTTTTTATTAAAGTAAAATGACAAACTAAGTTACAGTCGACTTGATGGTTAGTGGCTACTAGTAGTATCCCACAATGAAAAGAATACAAATGCGTTGTTACTTTTATACTTCCTTACAAACCCTTTAGACTGGAAGTTCCAGTGCAGCAGTGCCTGCACTAATGTGTTCCAGTCTGGAACACAATAGTGCAGGCTACTTGGCGGCATTAATAGTTGAGAGGTACTAGGACTAAAGGGAATCCTACCACCTAGTAAGGGTAGATTAAAAAGTATTTAAAACGTGAAAACTTACGTTAATACATTGCTATTATATGTACACGAGTAGATATTCCATCAGAACAAACAGAGTGGGTGTTAAGTAAAAAACGCATTATATTAATCATCTCGGTTTCGTATAATGGCTACAAAAATAGAACTTAGCCAAAAAAAGGCTCCTAGAGGCGTTTTATGTATCATTAATAGAATTTGATAGTCTGTTAATCGTATAGCTTAAGAAAACGCTTGATTAAAACTACTTTTACGGATTTTATCGCGTTTAATTTTAAATGATTTTTAATTCCCGACGTTTCGTGTGCTATCCAGCACCCATGGTCATGGGGGACTGAGATGACTGACGTCCCGATGTCAATGTTAACCCGGGGTACTTTCAACTTATAATTATTGTTTATGGCATTTAAAATTAAACGCGATAAACTCCTTAAAAGTAGTTTTAATCAATGAGTAGTGTTCGCGTAAATATAAGAAATCATTAATAAAACGCTGTTTAAAGTCTTTGTTATCTGCCTCTTTCAAATTCAATTTGTTCTATGTCATCGTAATCAGATTAGAAAGCTGAAGTGGCTATGGATCGGCCATATAGCTTGAAGAATCAACAGCCGATGAGAAAGAAAGGTTCTCGAGTTTTAATCAATGTGTAGTGTTCGCGTGAATATAAGAAATCATTATATAGATAAGTTGTTAAATAAATGAGCTTTTTTGTATTAAATCAACGTACTCTTTTTCTTCTTATTCTTCTTCATCAGCCCATAAAAGTCCACTGTTAAACATAGCCCACCACATAGATTGCCTCATAGGGGGATATTTGCCACAGTTGCCACGCTTGACAAGCAGGTTATCTCCTTATTCGTTTCCCTCTTTCGCTAACGACACCCACGGGATGTATGTGGTAGTGGATATTCTAACACCACCACGTCTTACACTTACACATTACACAATAACTTGAGAGAGGTCATTGACCCTTGTCTTCGGGAACGTTCTTGTACAACGTGATGAAACACGAAACTGGCTGTCGTTACAATATTTGCATTTGAACCAATTCCATAAAGGTGGTGTAGACTTCTTTGTTTAAAGTTTGTTACAGGTGGACATTGACTGTAATAGCCACTTATCATAAAACATTAAGTTTAGCACTTCAATTTTTGAAACTCGATGAAACGAAAAAGCGACACTAAAAAGAGACAAACATATTCATCAATAGGATTTAGCCTGCGAGAGCATGGTAATAGATAATAATCAATTAGCCGCACTTGTGGTAGAAAATTATCATATTTAGTAAATAAATCATTTGCGGTGAAATATTTTTAAATATTTCATTTCATTTGAAGGTTTTACTTCTACCGCATGTGAGCTGCAAACATATTTTTAGCCGACCAAGAACAACTATTTGTAGGGCATATAGTAAAGCCGTTGGTCCTGCGCCTGATCTCTCTCATACCGAGAGGCTAATATATATTCTCGTGGGGCTACACTACACTACATCCTTATTTAAGTATTCTATAATTTCTAAATGGTTAAGCGAAGAATAATAACTGTAATTATTTCTTGAATACTTGTCAGATTTTATATTCAATTGCTTTGTCATTTGCCACCACAAATGGTGGTGTAAGAGACGATCGTCTTGATAATTTCATATAATTGTGAAACAAGCACGATTTCAATCCTATTGCTTGGTCATTTTATTAAATTAGTAAGTAAATTTAAACACTTGCTGGCAACTAAGAAACGCTTTTTCAGAAAACGCTTCTCATCGTCATCTATATTTTGTGATGTTACGTGGTTGAGTCATGCTGCAGCGATTCATGGTTGTGGCACGAATGGATCGCCACGATCGGGCAAGGACCACGCGAGCAACTGACGCAGAATCCCCAATTCTCACTTACTCATATCCCAATTAGTACTAAATGTATGTTCTACACAAATACGAGCATTTATAGACAAGTAATATTTGTGTTTGCTAAGTTTTGTTGCTCTTAGAGGGTCAGAAATTCTATGCAAATCTGTTCTGGCAACCACAAAAGTAATCCTAATATCTAGACCCGAAATAATTATTTTGTAGACCATGCAAATACTTGATTCGTGCGGGATTCGAACCCGCGCACCTCAGCACAGCTACTCACAGCGTCACTGCGCCACGAAGCCGTCGACAGAAATTTATCGTATGGTAAATGAAAAGAACCGGTTATACTGATAACGAGGCATTCTATCTTAATTCTCAGGGGTGATAGAGGGGTGTTTAAATTATTAACCTCTCAATCCACAAGTGGTCTAATCCGACCGCGGCGCTATTCCGTCAAAATTCAATCGGTCGGATTCGACCGCGCACACCCACAACACTTTAAACCATTAAAATTTATATTTAGAGACTACTTTTCTCTGAAGTTTGGCATTATAGAATCAATATTAAATTTTCTATCCTCTAGTGCAATAAAAAGTTCAGTTATCCTATGGATATTTATTTATAATCTACGTTCATTTCGTACGCCATTTTCGCCTGAATGTTATTGTGTTGATTTTTAGATTTTTCTAGTGTTTTATTAGTGTTTTGGTATAGTGTTTTATTAAAATTGTAATGAAAGTTTTTGTGTGAATATAATTTATTTTTTACGTAAATAATTTCGAGTAATATATATTGAAATAGTTGTGATTTTCACGCTGCCGACATTCGCTTGTTATGTTTTGTTTTTGTTATCAAAATACAATAGCCTTTTAATGATGTAATGTAGTAAAACCTGACTTTTATATAGAAAATTTTGTATAGATTTTATAATGCCAAACTTCTTCATAGAAAAGTAGTCTCTAAATATAAGTTTTAATGGTTTTAGTGCTGCGGGTGGGTGCGGTCGCATGCGACCGCTCGGGATTTGCCGGGCGCATGCGACTGCATGGGATTTTTATTGGGATTGAGAGGTCCAGAATAGATGTAGTTGTCTATACCACAGCACTTACTTTCTATTTGATAAACATATTACGTGGTAGGGCCATGCTGCAGCTATATTATGGCTGTAGTACGAAGTTTCGGCTCGACCGGGGAAGGACCACTCTCTCAAAGAATACCAGCGTAAAATAGCAGTTCAATGATGCTGTGTTTCGTATGGGTGAGTGTAGAGAACCGGAGACCATTTTTACTGGAAACGGGGCATTTAATCATAGTCCTCAAGGCTTGCAAAGCATCTGAATTTTGGAGGTTAAATGTAGATGTCTATGGGCCTCAGCATCCACTTACCATCAGGTGGACTGTGTGCTCGTTTGTCACTAACATCTTATAAAAAAAAAAACAATCGCAATATAAGTCGTCTTGTTATATTGACGCCTTTTTATAGAATAACAGTAACAAATGAGCTCACAGCCCACCTAAAAATCCGTGGATACTGTTGCCCATAGACATCTTTATCTATCATCGGGTAAATTTGCACTGGATCAAAATGCAGATGCGTTGTCACATATACTTTGCTTTTTCTGTGAGAGCATGCTGCTTCCCAGGTTGAGTCAACCCATTCGTGCTACGATCATAATATAGCTGCAGCATGGCTCTCACCGCTGCTCAGCGTTGACTGTCGGGGTAGGAATCTTACGTAGATAGTTTAGACCCGGACCCAATTGGACTCGGTAGATGGCGCTGTTGTCGAGATCCAGAAATTAAACGTGCGAAGTCGGATCACGATTTATTTGATAAAAAATCGAGTTTCTCATTAAATTTTTATAGATATGTTAATAAAATGTTGTCTAAAGTGGGTAAGTCCTGTGTGTGAGCCATTAAAATCAAATCATGGCTTATCGTACCGGATGAATAATGTGATTAACCGACACGGTCGACAGAGCAGTCTGGAACATTACTCAGGTATAATATATTAAAATACATTATTTTCAAATTTAAATTGCTCTGAATTAATTGAACTATATAATACCATGACATTAAAGATATAAAAAATGCGGATATTGAATTTGAATACGCCATTATTCTTTTTTAAGTGACATAAAAAGATATATTATAATTTCTAGTGTTCTTTCATGCGTGTTTTTGCGTGGTAGAACCATACAGACAAATTATGGTTGTAAGACGAATGGGTCGGATTGATCGGGGAATAACCTCGTTCTTAGCTATGTGAGAGCAAAGTTATCTTACTGGTATTCTTACCAGCGTGAAATAGTGACTTAATGCTGCTGAACCGGAGACTCTTTTTACTGGAAGTGAGGCATTCCATGTTGGTCCTCAGGGGTGACAATGCATCTGCATTTTGATATATAAATGTTGCTGTCTATGGCCCACAGCATCTACTTACCATCAGGTGGACTATGTGCTCGTTTGCCACAATATTTTTAAGCAAAGATAGATTTAAGTCTATGGGCTACAATATCCACTTACAATCAGATGAACAGTGGGTTATTTTATGTATCACCCTTACTCTTAAAAATCATGTTATGCAATTTCTCCGAAGTTTTTAACCGATTTTGTTATTTTATTCAATAAAAACATTAAATGAAACCAATTTTACGGATTTTATAGTGTTTCGGATACTTTTCGGCAACCATGGTCACGGGGGGGGGCGACTATGGTGTTTGACATCCCGATGTCATAATTACCTCGGCTACCTTCAGATTTAGAATATTAGGTTAGAAGGTGTTAATGGAAGCTCGCTTCAAGATGAATCTGTAGTATCTGTGTAGTACAGCAGGCACTCCCTCGAGCGTGGCCGGCTAGAGTCGGTCTTTGTGACGTAGGCACGAGACCCGGAACTTATTGTCTTACAATACTTGCTTGACGTGCTGAAGCATGGCGGCCAGATGTTTTTTGTCACAGATTCCTTGTGCTCTCTTAAACAAAGATTTTCCCACGGTAGCTAACTGTGATGGATAGTGGTGAGATTCACCATTTATATATCATTTGGTATGGGTCTTTTTCCTATACAATGGTGTTCAGTGTCCAATCAGGATTTCGGATGACTAATATCATCTAGAAAATCTAAAGAATTATTTGCCGTTAACTAAATTGTAAATTGAATTTTGGTTTTTATGGAGTTAAGGTGGTCTAATAATGCAGTTAATTTGTCAGATGGTAAAATTGTGAAAGTGTCGTCAACGTATGTATAATATTTCGGTGACAATTTAGATACAGGTGAGCCTATCTCCCATAGCCTAGACCAACGGAAAAATAGGCGCCTATGGGAGATACAGGTGAGTGAATTCAATATTAAACGCGATAGAATCAGTAAAATAGTATACTCCACCACTAGGGAGGAAATGTGACATTGCGTCCCGCGTGGTATTGTCACCCTAGCCGAAGGCAAGGGTGATAAGAACGCGAGTTGCGGTGTCATACTTTTCTCGACCAGGATCGAAAGTTCGATTTAAATTCAAGTAATATAATTCATTCCCGCCGTATCATGACATAATTATACTTTTGACGTTTAAAAACTATAGAGCTAAAAATTTGATGCATGCGTACTAAATTAATAAGTCATTGAATCGGGAGACAATGTGGCACTTTCGTCCCTGAAAATAGGGTCGAAATACAAACTTTCGATCAAGGTATGATAAAAAATTAGTTTCATTTAATGTGTACCGTTCGCGTAAATATGAAAAGTCATTATTCAACTAAAAACTTTTTTTTCCTGACGTTTCGAATATTTTGCGACGAGAAGAAAAGAGTTCAACGACCTTATGTCATAGTTTGATTCAACAATTAACCTCTTCCTCGAAATTGGACTTCTCTAGTCGGGCATTTTGTCTGGTAAACGTATTTGTCAACAACTTCGATCGTAATTTTCCCAACAACTATCGGCATAGGTGTGACTGGATGGTTCGCATGATCTTCGTTTTGTCTTTGCTTATCTGAAGCCTTTCGCTGTTCTACTATTGTGTCTGAAAATCGGACAGTGAAAGTGTTAAGATATATCTGATGGAAGACATTTTTCGGCTACTGGCTATTTATACTTATAAATGAGCATTTTTATTACTATAATATTACTATAATCACACAGTGGTTAAAAAAAACAGTAATATTAATCTAAAACTAAACTAATTATTTCATATCTCTGAGTAAGTAATCCATTTAAAATTTCATGCATTTTTTAAGTTTTTTTTTTTTGGTTTGAATCCCTTTGGGCTTCGTCTTGCTTTTTTCTTCTTTCTGTGTCCTTCGCCTCTACTATCAAATTTTTTTATATTGTCACGATGTCGTCGCCCCACCCTTACTTTAGTCCTGCCGGGCCTTCTAGTTCTCGATGGGCCACGCCAAAAATTCGCAATACGTCCAACTCATCTTACGAACGATTAGCTATACTAAACTATTGGCTATTTGCGAAATGGTTTCACATATTTCGAAGGCCACAATCTCTTTATACACTAAGATACCTTTTCCGACACTCACAGAATGGAATTGAAGTTGGGGGAATCTGTTACGTTGCTGCCACAAGATTAGATCATATTAGATTAGATAGAATTAATTCCATCCATCACAGCCTATAATAGTCCACTGCTGAACATAGGTCCCCCCACAGAATGCCTCATTTTAGATTTAAAAAAAGTGTAGTATGGTCACATGAGTAAAGAAAGTATGGTGTATTTTTTTAGATTAAATTACATTAGATTAAATTGTGTTTTTTTTTAAATAATATTAACAATGCTATAAACATTACTAATATTCCCCTTAACCACTCGTGGTAAGCTTAAATTGCTTGTGTTACGAGTGGTTCACGCCAGTAGTCGAATGGTGGATTCGAACCCACGACCTTTTTGAGTTCGCGGTCCGCGCCCTGCCATTAGGCTACTGTCGCTTATAATCTACACATTTACAACCTAAGATATTCCACCACCTTTATGTTATGCACAATATCTGCATGGGAGTGTTATTCTCCCATGCAGAAATTGTGCATGTCAGTGGTAACCTATTAAACCGAGATGTAATCCCTCACTTTTGACCGTACGGGTAAACTCAAAATCTCAGTGAGGGCAATGCTCTGAGTTTTCTCTGCGCGATGGAATTCGTAATGCTATCTGTAAGCTAAAGCAAACTGAAATTGAAATGGGCCGATTATTAACTCGGAGAAGCGATAGTCAATGGATTCAAAGAAGTAGTGTAACGACCTGGTATGACATGCAGAAATGCAGGTGACACTTTATCCTGCTTTGTGGCGATTCTCGAGAAAGGGATATCATCAATAGTAGACTTGTAAGATCGATATCTTCAATAGTAGACATAAATATTAGTAGCAGTACGCGCGCTTGCTAAATATGAGGTCCCGGGTTCGAATCCCGGGTCGGGCTAAAACTAGTTATTTACTATTTCCGACTAGAAATTCTCAGTAGCAACCGTCATGAAGTTAGCGGTGTTTCACCCCCGTGCCTCGGAATGCACTTAAAGCCGTTGGTCCTGCGCCTGATCTCTCTCCGGTCGTGTCGGATAACGGTCGCATAGGAATGTGATAATAAGGCACTATAATCTAGCGCAGATGGTCAGTCTCCCTTGAGATTGGCCGCCGTGACCAAAATTATTATTATTAGGAATCTAATCCAGGTTTGTGACGGATAGTGACACGAATAATATGTTTCATATATATGATACGACGCGATATGTACCTATATTGTATATTAACCGTAATAGTAATAGGACAAGAACCAGCACCGGAAATAATTAATGTCCGAAGGCAGACAGATGTCTCCGTCCGCCAAGAATTCGATAATGATGCCGCTAGTAGGCACGGTTAAATTAACCAATGTCGGTCGTACGTGCGTATTCCCAACCGACAAAAGGATCGAAAATTAACCTTGACACAGAACTTAATCTCTTAAGGAACAATTTTTATTTTTTACATAAATAAAATGTGATAATGTCCTGCAGACGGAATTTCGGTCATGATGGCCAGTCTTGACGAATGTATGTACGGCGGTATGTTAGACCGCCGTAAGCCTGTAAAATTAATTTTATTTTAGTTCTGTAACTAATTTTGAGTTTTTTAAACAATCCAAGAGCAAATCGCGTCTAACAATATTGCAGTTATATTCTGGACCTTATTCATAAGGATAAGAATGGCCTTTCAGCACCTCCAAAATAGCAATGCACGATTGAGGATGGGATCGCAGAGGATTTTCTGAAAGCGGGTGAAGAACGGACACTTCCTTTATAAGCTGTTTACGCCTGTCCTTCATTCGGTGTTCAGGAGTTAATGCCACATTTTCTTATCACGAACAGCTTTTAGGTTGGAAGCTTGGACCTTTAATTGTTTCATGCCTGGCCGGCTGTCGTATTAAAGATTAGTGTGCGTTTTATGGCATGTACGGTTCCACCACACATTTTTATTTAGCAAATGCTGCAACTTGCTTTTAGCTGCGCGTACGCTACGTATTAATTGTACTTATTTAATTGCAATCTTAAAATCGGCAGTACGTCAACAATCGTCCTACTAAACACTATTTACTTAAGGAAAGATTTACCACAATAACATTATAACTAATTTCCTTTTTAATAAACCTTTAAACTTTGGTGATCTTTTCCTTTTGACGTGCTCATTAACTAACTACAACTCTACTTCTTAAAAGTGTATGGCCCTACAAACCATACATGGCATGTATTCTAAGTGATAACTATTTTTAGGCATTTTGTTAAATAACTTTAAACAACCTGAACATGGTAAATAACTTTATCTAGTAAACGTGGTGACATAGACCTCGAACGAACTTAATACCTATAGACCTAATTAGTAACTAGTAACGCAGTGTTATTTCTATCCCATTGGTCAAGACCAATGACGACAAGGATTTCGAGAAAGGGTTGTGATTCCTGTGAATTGAAAACAACGAAGGCCTATTATGCCGTACGTCGGCAGTAAACTGTTAAGTCAACTGCCGCTGAAGACCTTGGAGGCACTAGCCGATAATATTCAATGCGTGTTCTGCTTCGGTAACGTATTGTCCATTTGTTTCGAATCTGTTCCGCTTTGTTTTTATTTTGCAATATGCGCGCGTCACTAGGTTGGAATATACAATATAATATATTATATAAAACAAACAAACTTTTTTGATTATTTTATTCTTCTTTTTTAGCCCGTAAAATTACAATGGATTAATCTTATTTTTGTATAGAATAAGGGTGACAAACGAGCACACAGTCCACCTGATGGTAAGTGGATGCTGTGGTCCACAGATATCTACATTTATCCTCGATTAAGAATCAAAACGCAGGTGCGTTATCACCCTTGAGGTCCAAGATAGAATGCCTCGTTTCCAGTAAAGAAAGGTCTTCGGATCTCTATACTCACCATACGAAACACAGCAGTATTAAGCTGCTATTAGTTTAAGTTTATTAGTATAAGTCCTTCCCCGGTCGAGCCGATTTATTCGTGCTACAACCATAATATAGCTGCAGTATGGCTTTACCACGTATAATTATATATACGTATAACTGTCACATTTCCTACCGTTGATGCTGTTTCTTGTCGGTGGTCTAGAATTTGATATGCTATGTTTAGGAGTCAGTCGGGGGGTACTTAGCTATTTCTGCATCCAAACAGGAGTACGTGGCAATACTGTGTTCCAGTCTGATGAGTAGAGGGAGCCAGTATATTAGTAACTACATGCTGCGAAGCATTCTATCATAGTCCTCAGATGCGACAACAAATCTAATCGCGTTTAATTAACTTACTTTCATATTCCCGAAAGGAAAATTAATCTGAAGTCAATTATGGTTTACTATGGCTTTGCGATTTTAACCACCTCAATCATCTCGTAACCATGGTTAACACCTATTCGCAGCATCCGAACGAATAATATAAGAATAAGTTGATTAAACGCAATATTATAATCCTTAAAAAAATACAGAAACATGCTCATTTGTTACCCTAATTCTATAAAAAAAATACAACCTCAGTGCATTATACATGTGGTTACTTGGAAACGTCTGCAACTAGCACCAACAAAAACATGGATCAAAGTTTTTACATAGATATTATTTATTTTACTTTCCAAGTTTTTCTTGAATTCATTCAATGTATATTGTTCATGTAAAGATAAATCTTGAAGTATCTAAGGCCTTGTTTATTTGAAGTGCAGTAGTTGGTTAAACAACGCATGATGAGTAGTTAACTATTACCATCATGTGGACTGTAATTTCGTTGGATATTTAAATATTATAACAAATTAGTCGAAAGGCAATAAGTACTTTAAGGCCCGAGTGGATAGCGTTGGGTGTCGCTTGCTGCGTGCGATGTAGAAGCATGTCCAGCATACGTACATCATAGTTTTTTTTTAATAGGATATTGTGTGAAAAACGAACACACAGTCCGCCTGATGGTATACTACTGTACATCTACATATATCCTCAATTAAGAATCAATATGCAGATGCGTTGTCACCCTAGAGGACTAAGATGGAGTGCCTCGTTTCTAGTAAAATAGGGCTCAATTTTATCTACGCTCTCACTATACGAAACATAGCAGTATTAAACTGCTAGTTTTTTTATAGCATTGGGAGTGACAAAAGAGCACAGAGTCCACCTGATGGTATGCTGTGACCCATAGACATCCACATTTGTGAGTGTAGAGAACTCAAGGCCCGTTTTACTGGAATCGAGGCATTCGATCTTAGTCCTCAGGGGTGACAACGCATGTGCATTTTGATTCTTAATCGAGGTTAAATGTAGATGTCTATGTGCCTAGGCATCCACTTACCATCAGGTGGACTATGAGCTCGTTTGTTACCCTTATTCTATAAAAAAATATTGTTAAATTAAGTGCGTTAAAATCCGTATAATTTGTTTTATTCAATGTCAAATATTCATGTTAATATAAAATCATTATATTTTTCGTAGTTTAACGTGGTAGTAAAGTAAGTAACGGCTCGCTACCAAAAAACAGCAGTAATATTCTGCTATTTACGTTTGTATTCTATGGGAGCCATTCACGATCCATTCTAGCTGCAGTCATAAAGATGTAACGTAAACTGTTCGGTTAAAAAATCAACCCCAGTGCAGTGACCTTTATGTTTACACTTATTTTATATTTGCACTTTCAAGAAGGCGCTATGAAATAAGTAGACAATTCAGTCAGCAAAAAAAGTTTCACATAAAAAAAAGATTATCTATAACGATTTCTAATGTTTACGTGAACACTACACATTTAAATGAAATTAGATTTTACGGATTCTATCGCGTATATTAATTTGATAATATACGCAATTAACTTAATATATGTGATAAAATCTGTAAAATTTAGTTTCATTTAAAGACTATCCCATATATACTACTACGTATACGTTACGGATATCGTTGTACACTACTTATAACTCAAGGTTGCGGATTAATAATATCAAAGCCTCTGAATGGCTGGCAATCCACCACTGTGCGATTTAAAAGAAATTTTCTTCCTCGCACAACTTCCTTGTGAAATCAACTACCACCAGAGATTTTTCCGTACATCGGTACGACGTAGGGACCTTCAAAAAAAGAGCCTACTCCTTCTTGAAAGGCCGGCAACGCATCTGTAATTGTCCTGGTGGTGCAGTTGTTCATGGGCAACGGTTATCACTTACCATCAGGTGAGCCGCAAGTTCGTTTGCCCCTCTCCTGTAAAAAGTACAAAAATTTGACGAATATGATATTATATATGTCCACCAAATCTCGGAAACGTTTGTACTGACTTTAAAGGTAAAGGGTGGAAAAGTAAGGGACGAATTATCTAAGGTCACTTCTAGTTGGTACATTAAACTTGTGATATGCTTATTCCACTCAAAAAAAATTGTAAAATTAAACGTTAGGTCTTGTTGGCTAACGCGACTATTGATTATGAGGTCCCCAAATTGAATCCTAGGTCGATTCTTGCGCCTGATCTCTCTCCGGTCCTGTCGGATTACCCTCTCATCGGATTATGAGAGTGAAGGAATAGTAATGCGTGGAGTGCACCGGTGCGCGTATATTCGGCACTATAAGCCTGTCCTGTGCTGATGGTCTCTTGGATGGATGGATGGATGGACATTAAAATTAAATGATTTGAATCTTTTAGTTTTTGCAGTCGATTTTATTTTATTTTTGTAGCATATTGTGGCAAACGAGCACACAGTCCACCTGATGGTAAGTAGATGCTGTGGGCCATAGACAGCCACATTTATATATCAAAATGCAAATGCGTTGTCACCCCTGAGGACTAAGATGGAATGCCTCGATTCCAGTAAAAAGGGTATCCGGTTCTCTACACTCACCGTATGAAACACAGCAGCACACTGCTATTTTACGCTGGTATCCTGTGAGAGCGTGGTCCTGCCCCGGTCAAGTCGACCCATTCGTGCTACTACTATATTACTACAGCTTGGCTCTACCACGTAAAAAAACTTTTTATTATAAGTATAATTTTAATCCAAAGAAAAACTATATGTAAAAAAATTGCAAACGTTTTGTGCATAAAGTTAGACGTAATTACGTGATCCACAAAAACTACTTCCGAGATAAAGACTTTAAAATATCAGTATTCAATGATGATGAATTGCTTCTCTGACACTTTTTGTTGAGTATTGTAATATTGTTTTTAATGTATTTGATTATTTTAAATAAAAACTCTTCATTCTGTAATGTTATCCCGCTGAATTTTACAGCTTCGTCGGCTTTAGGATTTATATATATATATATATATATATATAAATTACATATTACGTTGTTTGTCCGCGATGGACTCCTAAGCTACTTAACCGATTTTAATCAAATTGGCACACCGTGTGCAATTTGGTCCAACTTGAGAGATAGGGTAGTTTTTTTTGCCCATGTGTGACCCACAATTTTTTTTTGCGACTTTATGGATTTTTAATAGGACATGACAAAGGGTCGCCGAAAAGGGCAGAACAACGTCTGCCTGGTAAGCTAGTATATATATATATATATACAGAGAACTGATAATGGTGACTCAGTTAGTGAATCGTAACTGGACGACAGAGGTCCGGTACGGTGTGTCTACTTACGAATCTGTGTACAAATGAGTTATCTAACCGCCGCCGTCTAAGTCTTTCGGAATTCATATAAAACTAGATTTTACGGATTTCATCGCGTATATTAACTTTTTTATACTACCGACGTTTCGAGCACTTTACAACATCCATGGCCACGGAGTACCGCGGTTACACATGCATTAAAATTATTAACTTTTGTTCCGATCTACGCAGTATGAATTTATAGTATCTTGAAGTCTTGTAGTTGTATGCTTGGATTGGGATTTAATTTTATTAATTATAGGATCCCAAGCAGATGGTAGCACCCAGTCATCATCTCTATTTAAATTAGGATGTTTTTTGATTTCAACAGCCTCGGGAACCATCCTTGGAAAGAACCGGTGTTTTTAGCTAGGATTTGTGGTCTATCAAATCTGATTTAATGACGGGGGCGATCCTGTACGTGTTCACAGACTGCAGACTTCCCGGAGCGTCGATTCTTCACATCAGCCATCATATTCTTCGGAATATTCGACATATATAAATTAATTTTTGATCTAGCAAGTGTCAAGAAAAGGGACGATTCAATCCTTCTTTCCTATTTGATAACAGATCACTGCAATCGAGTTAATTTTTCTTAATTATAATTGGCCGTGTAAATACGACACAAAATTATCCATTACTGTGTGTCTTTCCATGGGTGTCGTAAGAAGCTACATTAGGAACAAACTAGAATAAAGGCAGCAGCGTATTTCCATTAAAAATTAGCAAAAAAACTCGCCTGCCAGGCGTGGCAACTATAGCAAACAACCCCCTTATGAGGAAATTTATGGGGAGGAGTAACATGGAAAGCCTCGACTCCAGTAAAAGGACCATTCGTCCTACAACTATAATATAGCTGAAGCGTGGCTCTACCACGTAAATAACTTTATAAGTATATTGAGATAACTATTTTCTACAGGGGACTTTAATAGTAGTAATTTAATTTAATATATAAAAACATGACCCTCACTATAGAATTGTCTCTTTTAATTTGGACAGCAATTATCATGAATATCACAAGGACAAAACTTGAACAATTATTTGTAAGCCATACAAATACTTGCTGTAACTCATTCCTAAGCTTTGATTCCCGTTGTCAACAATAAAATTGTTTATTGAAATTTTAAGTCCTGACTTACCACGTGCTCGACGGCGAAGGAAAATATTGTGAGGAAACATCCACGTCTGAATTATATGAATATAGCGTTTACGTATGAAGTCTGTTAATGTGCTAAATGCAACGCGATATTTAATTTTTCGCGGCAATTAATTGCTACACGAACCTCTCATAAATGAGCGGAAGCCGCGTAGTTCCAAGTAGTCTTACCAAATCGTCACTAGTAAGATTACTTGCGAAAGTCTTATCAGTAAGGCTACTGAAAATACCCCCAGAAGTTATGAATTTACTGTAATTTTACTTTATAGTTGGCATGTTACCCCAATAGAGGTTGTGGCTTTTATACCAAACTGCCGACCGGCACTGACTTCGCCTGACTAGGATTTATGTGGTGTTATTTGGATTTAAGAAAATAAAAGATAGTTTATTTTATCAATTTTTCATTAATTAATCTCACAGAATACCAGCGTAAAATAGTAGCTTAATGCTGCTGTGTTTCGTATGGTGAGTGTGGAGAACCGGAGACCGGGCATTCCATCTTAGTCCTCAGGGGTGACAACGCATCTGCATTTTGATTTGTAATCGAGGATATATGTAGATGTCTATGGGCCGCAGCAACCACTTACCATCAGATGGACTGTGTGCTCGTTTGTCACCCTATCCTATAAAAAAAATTAAAAGAAAAAAATAAAAAAGGCTTTATTCCTCCTGGCTTGCTCTCTATCTGTTCGTACAGTTTCACCCATTCTGAAGATTAGCCTGGATTTAAAAAAAATATTTTTGCCTTAATGGTGTTACGAGCTTGGGGTTCGCGACAATTAAAAACTGCCGATTGAATTACCAAAATTGACCGAACACCAATTACCACTTAAAACACACTAATAATAAAACACAATTGTACTACTGATCACTTTAGTTCGCAGTTATATCGCTTCGCTTTTATAATGCTTCGAGCATTCGCTTGAATCGTCAATTCAATACTGCCTCGGTCGCAGTCTTAACCGGTTTTATGTATATAGACCCTCTTCTACTGAAACATCTAAAATGTTTGAGTAAATACCGGTCCCGACTGACTAGGTGTAGAAAGTTCGAGTATGGAATTCTCTAGAAGAATTAGCTCTGCTACTCGGTACTAGATGGCGCTAGTGACAAGAACCAGGCATTAATTATGGCATTATTATAGGCAATATATATATATATATATATATATATATATATAAATATATATATATATATATATATATTATTTGATTGTACAGAACTAGTGGGGCTCATACAAATCAGAACTAAATATAAGGTATTGTTGACAGGCAGCTGCAAAGGAGATGGTGATGTCCCCGGGCGCTCCGACCCCAGTTCCACCTGCAATGGACGATGAGCGTACTGAACTCCTCGGCTCTCTGACCACGCAACAACAACAGCGCACCAGCGCCAGAGTTATCAAGAAGCTTCGACTGGAACCACCAGCCGACAAGCGAGGTGAGTCCTTGCGTATTTTTCTTGGATTTTATTACTATACAAAAATTGTGTGTGATAACAAAATGTATTTAATGCTATGAGAAAACTCTTTTCTTGAAGCCTTAAAATTGTTAATGGATGTATTTTCTATAAAATACATATAAATTCTACTAAAATATTAACAACAAACAAAAATATACATACAATTATTTATAGAAAATCTATTTACGTAAACAGTGTCAAAAAGAATAAAACAGTTTTCTTCCTCGCACAACCTCTTTGTGAAATCGTTTACCAACGGCAATTTTTTTTAGAGCTTACTCCTTTCAAACGGGCATACAGCTTACCTGATGGTAAGTGATTACCGGCGCCCATGAACAACTGCAACACCAGAGGAATTGCATCTGCGTTGCCGGCCTTCTAAAAAGGAGTAGGCTAGGTAGTCCGGGAAAATCCCTGGCGGTAGTCGATTTCACAAGGAAGTTGTGCGAGGAAGAAAACTTATTTTACATCACACAGAGGTGGACCGCTAATCATCCAGATGGTGTGGATGGTATCGCGAGTTTTGCCGCGATGTGCGATGGTAAAATTGTGCGGCTGGAATTAGTCCGACCAATTACTCAGGATTATTATAACTTAATAATTTTAAATATGTGCGTGCGTATGTATGACCGTGTAGTGGCGGTGTAACAATATCCTATATATAAATATTTGAAGCGACAGTAGCTTAATGGCAGGGCGTGGACCGCGAACTTAAAAAGGTCGTGGGTTCGAATCCGCCATTCTACTACTGGCGTGAACCACTCGTAACGCAAGCAATTTAAGCTTACCACGAGTGGTTAAGAGGAATATTAGTAATGTTTATAGCATTGTTAATATTCTTTAAAAAAATATCCACTGCTCCATATCGTCCCATGGGTGTTGTAAGGGGCGACAGAAGGAAACATACCAGTAGATGGGTTGCAGCGTCTTCATAATAACAAATTAAAAAAAAACTGCGATTGCCAACCCCAAGCATCTGGTATATACGAAAAGTCACTGGTTTGTACAGGAATACTGATCAAGTGGTCACAGGGCGGCAGCATCCTCCTGATAACAACTTAAAATAATAAAAACCTCTGGTTGCCAACTCGCCTAGCAAGCGTGGCAATTATGGTAGATATTCTCCCTGTGAGGCAATCTATAACAAGGTCTATATCAGCTGTAAACTTTTGGAACCTGTAACGGTAATTATTCCGAACCGAATTTCAGTGACGACAGCCAGTCACAATGAAAGCTAAAAAATGTTTAATAAGTTTCATTAGTGCCTGCAGACATCGAAGCCAGTTTTTTCTTGTACAAACAAATTTTAACGCAAGCGCTCATCGAATATACATTATAAGCGGTATAATGTATATTCGATGAGCGCTTGTGACAGTGAAAAAAAAACTTGAATAAATACGAACTTCTTCCAGAAACACCGGAATGTGAAACACCAAACAAAGACCTCGATAAGGAAATTCCAACATTCCCGACGGTCAAACAGCGTATGCCTAAAGCGCTTTGGTCTGCTGATGAAAAAAGTCTGTTCTTCGAAGCTCTGAACGAGTATGGCAAGGACTTCGACGCAATCACCGCATACATCTGCGCCAAGATGAAGAAGAAGGGCATGCCGGATGCGAATCTGAAGACTAAAACCCAAGTCAGCCATTTCTATTACAGAACTTGGCATAAACTGTCGAAGCATGTACACTTTGATGAGAGTGAGTATTTTTTTAAATTTACATTTTGGAAATAATGAAACGCGTAATAATCTCAGTATATTAACTAAATTTACCAATATTTTTTTCTTTATAGAGAATTCTAGTTTTTATCTCTGAAAGTAGAAGGAATAAATTTTCTAAAAACTTAATCAGAAGTGCAATGTGATGGATGTTCGTAAACAGTAAATAAACTTATGTAAACTCTTTTTAAAAAATAATTTTAAGGTCTCTTTTCACTAGTAAAGAACTTATAAGATTTGTAGTCATTAGTTACTTACGATCAATAGAACATTTTTAAAGAATAAGGGTGACAAGCGGGCACAAAGTTCACTTGATGATAAGTAAATGCTGTGGCCCATAGATATCTTTTTTTTATTTATTTCTAAAAAGGGTGTATATTGGTCATATTTTACATTTTGCCAAACTGTAACATATATCCTCAATTGGAATCAAGATGCAAATGCATTTTCACCCTGATAACTAAGATGGAACGCCTCGTAAATAGTAAAAAAGTATGTTCGGTTCTTAACACTCACTTTACGAAAAGCATTATATTGCTGTTGGTCGCTGGTTTTCCGTAATGGTATTCACAGGTAACAGCTTCAGCAAGGCCCTACCACGACAAAACCGTATTTTTACTTTAACTTTGCAAATATTTGAATGATTATTACTGATCATTCTCGATCACTTGTTCTGCGTAGATTGGACCAAAATTATGAACTTAAAGTTGAAAGTAGCCCTCGTTTACTATAAGAGTATCGGTCCTGCCCGTGACCATGGGTGCTATAAAGATCCCGAAATGTCGGAAATTAAAACAGTTTAAATTAACGCAATAAAATTCGTAATTTTTTTATAGAAGCACACAGTCCATTTAATGGTAAGTCGATGCTGTGGCCCATAGATATATCTACATCTATTAAGAATCGATTTAGAATCAAAATGCAGATGCGTTGTCAGCCTTGAGGACTAAGATGGAATGTCTCGTTTCCAGTAAAGTTTCCGGTTCTCTACACTCACCATAGAAGACACAGTAGCATTAAGTTGATATTTCACGCTGTTATTCTGTAACAACTTGGTCCTTTCCCGGTCGAGCCGACCCCTTCGCGCTACAACTGTATGCAGCATGAACCACGTATAACGTGGTAGAGACTACACCGAAATACAAAACCGTGTGTACCGATGTTAAGTGTATGCTGTGGTCCATAGACATCTACATCTACATCTATCCTCGATTAAGAATCAAAATACTACACATAATAGAAGTGTAGTCGCCCCTGAGACTTGGAATGGAGTGCCTTGTTTCCAGTAAAAAGGAGTCTTCGGTTCTTTACCCTCGCCATACGAAACACGGCATTGCTGTTTTACCCTGGTTGAGCCGATCCACTCGTGTTGCTTATATTATAGTTGCATCGTGATTCTACCATGTTAAAAGAAAATATTTACTTATTGGTCACTCTTAAAGTTGCAACAGAATTCGAAATTCCATCATCATCATCGCGTTGGCTGGCAGACCACTACCGTACGATTTACGCGTAATTTTCTGCTGTGCTCGACTCGATTACATTGTGGAATTTACTGTCGCTAACAGTTTTTTCGAACCGTTCCAACTTAGGGACCTTTAAGGAAAGAGCCTACTTCTTTCTAATTAAGGCCGACAACGCATGTTGTACATAGATAACTTACCCTCAGGCAAACCATGTGCTCCATTGCCTCCTTTTAATTTAAAAAAAAAACCTTGAAAAATTAAAACGTTCATCCTGTGAACAGACGTAAAGAAAGTGGCGCAAGAGCTTTACGCGTTGATAAACTACGGCGAGCTGCGGCGCAAGTTGACGTCAGTGAACGAGAAGACGTGCGCGCGGCTCGGCGAGATGGTGCGCGGCGGCAGCATGGCGGTGCGCGCGCGCGGACGGACGCTGCGCGTGCGCACGCCCATGTGCCGCGCGCTGCGCCGCCTCAACCACATCGCAGGTATGTGCGACCGACAGCACCACATGCACGTACGTGCGCCCGGCAGCACCACGTGCAGGTACGTGTGCCCGCAAGCACCACGTGCAGGTACGTGCGACCGGCAGCACCACATGCAGGTACGTACGCCCGGCAGCATCACATGCAGGTACGTGTGCCCGCAAGCACCACGTGCAGGTACGTGCGACCGGCAGCACCACATGCAGGTACGTGTGTCCGGCAGTACCACATGCAGGTTCGTACGCTCGGCAGCATGCCGGTGCGCGCACGTGGCCGGATGATGCGTGTGCGCACGGCCATGTGCCACGCGCTACGCCTCCTCAACCAAATCGCAGATACGTGCGATACTTATACTTAGTAAATACTTAAATAAGTGGCGGCATCGCCTGACATTAAGGGGGTTTTTAAATTGTTATACTTTCGTTTGATTGTGTTATTATGCACGAGTAGTACGCATCACATTGTTTGTTAGATTGCTTCACGACGTAAGACTAGGCGCTCTGTATTTCGCATAGTGTAAAAGTATCTCACTGTGAATCATCGGATTTATCCCATGATATGCAGAAGTAGTACGTATGTAGGGTCAAGCGCTCCGCTGTGATGTCATCGTACTTGTCTCGTATTACATGGGAGAGGTTGTGAGCGGTATTATAAGCATGGTACTAATGGTGCAGAGCGTGCGTGCGGCGCGCGCGTGTGCTCGCGGCTGGTGGTGGCGCTGCGCGCGCGTCGCGCGGAATGTTGGGCGCGCGTGCAGGCGGCCGCGCACAACCCGCGCGCCGCCGCTGCGTGCCGCCGCGCGCGCCTGCGCGCGCTGCTGCATGCTCTCTGCCGCCGCTGGCGCATAGTATCCTTTCTACTTGTACACGCACACATACACACACACGCACACTGCTGCACGCGCTGCGCCGCCGCTGGTGCATAGTATCCTTTCTACTTGTACACGTGTACACTCACACACACGCACAGTGCTGAACGCGCTGCGCCGCCGCTGACGCATAGTATCCTTTCTACTTGTACACGCGTGCACACACACACACACACATACACACGCACACACGCACTTTGCTGCACGCGCTGCGCCGCCGCTGACGCATAGTATCCTTTCTGCTTGTGCACGCGCGCGCACACACACACACACGCACTCTACTGCACGCGCTGCGCCGTCGCTGACGCATAGTATCCTTTCTACTTGTACACACGCACACACGCCCACACACGCACGCACGCGCACACGCGCACGCACGTGCACACGCGCACACACGAACGCACACGCCCACACACGCACGCACACGCGCACGCACGCACGCACACACACACACACACACACACACGCGCGCGCGCGCACGCACACACAAACACACACACACACACACAGACACACACACACACTCTTTGCTGCGCGCGCTGCGCCGTCGCCGACGCATAATATTGTAATATAGGAAAGGTGTTAATGAAGGAGACGTGTGGTTGGTACTAAAACTTTAATTAGACTGCCTCATTATTCTACCTTAACACTAAAGTATATTAACGTGGGAGCACTACACTACACCTCCCACCGACAAAAGAATAAAAAAATATGCTATCTATATTTTTTTTATCAATTCTTAAAATAGATCCTTAAGATTATTCTAAAAAAGGTTAATATCATTATGAAAACTATAATCTAAGACATATCTAGCACGCAAAAATGCATAGTCACAGTAGTATGTGAAGCGACAGTAGCCTAATGGCAGGGCGCGGACCGCGAACTCAAAAAGGTCGTGGGTTCGAATCCGCCATTCGACTACTGCGTGAACCACTCGTAACACAAGCAATTTAAGCTTAGCACGAGTGGTTAAGGGGAATATTAGTAATGTTTGTAGCATTGCTAATATTCTTTTAAATAAAAAAAGGTATAATCGACATAATCAGGCATAATTATGTATAACATAAAATTATGTTTTGATTTTCACGAAAATTTACAATATTATTTATTCGTATCCGTTACTCGTACCTTTAGCTATTCATTACACATGTATGTCATTTCTTTCACGTACACGGCTCGCAAGAAAATTACCAATATCATTTAATTCACTTCTTTACATTTCAGCTCATGTAATTCATTATTTAATTGTACACACGAGCGCACTCAAGTTATTTTTTGACCCTTTTCAATGAACTGAGGTATGTCACAATCTCGGTGTCAGATAAATAGTTTCATTAAATATTTTACCACCTTTCTAAATAGAATGTTTGCGCCCTATCAGTAAAACCACCTCTGAAGAATGATCTGTTTAATTTTAAAATAATCAAAATCACCCTTTTTATCACCCTTATCCTATAAAAAGAATGAAAATTATTGTTGTCGAAAGTCAATACGACATATTTAAACCCGCATATTGTTCACTCGCATCTTAACTCAAAAAATCTCAGGCCGACTATAGTGAAGATGGTGCAACGGAAAACGGCTTAGTTTCAAAATTGCCAGAAGATTTAAAAGAAGAAGAAGATCAGGAATTATTGCGGATTGGAGAAGAAAAAGAGGAAGACTTAGAGAGTCATCTGAATCTGGAGACTGACAGAATAATTGTTCAAGGTAATATCTTTATCTCACACTAAAATTATTAAAAGTTATGTGTTATGTATTTGGATTTTTGAATGTAATACAGTGGAATCTCTATAACTCGAACCTCGTTAAGTCAAAATCCTCAGTCGGAAAAAATTGCCATTCCCTTCCGCTGAACTCCTAAATACGGTATCTGAAATTATTTAGACTTAGTAACTCGAACAAAATGTTATTTCCCGAAGTATTGATAACACATATTTATACTCTATAACTCGAATTTCAAAAAGGAGACTCCGTAAGTCGTAGTTAGTAAAATATAATGACGTCTTACTTGGAATTCCTCGAAATAATAGTAATAAAATCCAA
The DNA here is from genome assembly GCA_907164705.1 of Parnassius apollo. NCBI lineage: Eukaryota > Metazoa > Arthropoda > Insecta > Lepidoptera > Papilionidae > Parnassius > Parnassius apollo. Next base: position 2,587,018 of record CAJQZP010001641.1, on the reverse strand, counting down.
AGTGAATGTTCGAGTTCGGTGTTTCTAATCTATTGTTTTTGTCTTATACATGTGCAGTGAATGAATACATTCATAAAACTTTCTAAGTAACACAACTGTGAACGTTATGTTTGTTCTTTGTCGACACAGGACACGATTACTTTTAGCGGAGCTTGTCAGTCAGTTTTTATTTTGGCTGTGGCTGAGCTTGAAAAAATCTGCAAATAGTTTAAATCAAATAAAGATACCGGATTTTTTAGTGTACAGTTTACTTTATTAATATGTAATTTGTTTTAATATGTAAAAAATATATACTTATAAAACTTAAGTTGAATTGTTATTCAAATTCGACTCTACAAATCGAAAAATATACTTAGAAATCGCGCCTCTGTAAGTCGAAAACTCGTTAACTCGATTTTTTTGCATTTCCCTTGACATTCGTGTTATACAGATTCCATTATACCATAAAATCAGATGGTAGTAATTCTTATATATCCCTCCTGTTAGGAGGATTTACCTTAATCGCCACGTTTGGCCAGGAAGATTGGCGTATCAATCTCGTACCATTGTCCCCGTCGCTTGCTACAGAGTCGTGCGTCGTGCGTTACAGCCCTTGACAAGTCCACTGCTGAACATAGGCCTCCCCCAAGTAATGCCACAAAGCACGGTCCTGAGCCACCTGCATCCGTCGACTTCCTGCATGTCTTACCAGGTCGTCACTCCATCTAGTGGGGGGTCGCCCTACACTACGCCTACCGATACGAGGCTGCCACTCTAGAACCTTTCTTCCGCATCGGTTATCAGTTCTTCGAGTTATATAGCCAGCCCATTGCCACTTCAGCTTACTAATCCGTTCTACCTACCCACTCCCATTAAATTTATTATTTTTTACCGCACTAATACGTCAAGAAACGTACATTAATATTAAATGATGAATAAAACTAATGATTTAATAAAGTTTTGCGATACGTATGGTTTATTTTCTTTACTTTTAAAATTGCACAAAGATAGAAGTTTGATGGAATGTGTGATGTGAATGAATGGCTTGAGATCTTTTACGAAATTCTATACATAGCTGTATGAAAATTTGTACCTTATTATAAATCAAAACCAAATTAAAAACATAACACGAAAAATTCCAAACTCTTTTGGTCGATGGTGAAAGACTAGAGGGGTGGGTCAAGTAGATTTTCGACAACTATGAGCGATGGATCATCTTCGACCTCAGATAGTTCAGTTATATGTGAGATGTTTGCTTCTTACTTTTCCTCAGTTTATAGCCTAGATGATGGCGATAGTTAGGATGAATGCATGTTCGATTACTTCCAATCACTAGTAAATAACAACTTATGTCTCTCAAATCCAAAAATATAACATAATGCAATATTTAAAAAAAACTCAAGGGACTAGATTGTAATAAAGGCGCAGGGCCAAATAAAAATTGGTGGTATGCACCAATTTTTGTAACAGTATGTGCCTTGGAATTGATAAATCCTTTAAAAAATAATGTACTTGTCTATATCTTCTGGTGTGTTTCCTTCAAAATGGAAAACAACAAAAGTATTTCCCATACATAAATCATCAAATATCGTTATAATTTCCAACTATAGACCAATTTCAATTCTGTCAACTATTGCCGAAGTATTTGAGTCGTTGATTTGTATTAATGTTCAACAACATATATGCCTTTCTATAACTAATCATCAGCATGGATTCTTCACATCCCGGTCAACTAGTACCAATTCAGTTCCCTTTACGGAGTTCCTGTTTGAACATGGCAAAGCTTTTGATAGGGTTTCGCATAAGATTTTGATTTCTGAATTGTATGCCTACGGGATTTTTGGCTCATTACTCAAATGGCCGAATTTGAATTTAGTGCAATGGGCCTTCTTTGTTGCAATTAATGGTTTTCAATCAAATACTTAAACTAGTTCTGGTGTTCCTCAGGGTTCTCATTTAGGACTAATTTAATTTAATTTTTTCGTAAAGGACATTAAAGAATGTTTTCTATTTTCAAAATATTTTTGTATGCCGATGATTTAAAATTTATAAGAATAATTAAGAGCGATGATGGTATTAAATTATTATAAAGTGACATTGATAGACTTACCCAATGGTACAGCAATAACAGAAGGTGCTCAAATACAAATGAATGTTGAATGTTAAATACTCCAGAAAACCGAATTTGATACAGGTCAGTTACTTTATTCATAATATAAAATTACGGAAGTAGAGACCATTCAAGATCTTGGCGTAATATGCGACAAAAAATTAACTTTCTTAGGTTGTCATAAGGAATTTTTTTATAGGATAGGGTGACAAACGAGCACACAGTCCACCTGATGGTAAGTGGTTGCTGTGGCCCATAGACATCTACATGTATCCTAGATTACGAATCAAAATGCAGATGCATTGTCACCCGTAAGGACTAAGATGGAATGCCTCGTTTCCAGTAAAAAGGGTCTCCGGTTCTAATCCAAGTAAGCTGCTATTTGACGCTGGTATTCTGTGAGAGCGTGGTCCTTCCCTGGTCGAGCCGACCCATTCGTGCTACAACTATACTACACTAATATAACTGCAGCATGGCTCTACCACGTATAAACTTTGAAACTTGAAAACTATGCATTATAAAACTAAAATATTGCTTTACAATAGTCTAGTTCGTAATATTTTAGAATATTGTAGTGTGGTGGACCACACTATGCTACACATTCATTGCGTATTCAACGTATTCAAAAACGTTTTCTCTTGCATCTAGCATTTTCTGTAGGTAAAGCAAAAAAATATGGACGTTTCGCGTGCTTTCCAGCACCCATGGTCACGAGCGACTGAGGTAACTGACGTTCCGATGTCGATGTTAACCCGGAGTACCTTCAGCTTTTTTATTATTGTTTATGGTCTGATCTACGCAGAATAAACTAACTGTATCTTGAAGCCTTGCAGTGGTATGCTTGCGTTTAGTTTTAATTTTATTAGTTACAGGTTCCCGAGCAGGTGGTAGTACCCAGTCTACTTCTCTATTAAAATTAGGATGTTTTTTAATTTCAATAGCTTCACGTATCATCCTTGGTAGGAATCGATGTTCTTTCGCGAGGGGGCCTAGGATATGACCAAAAACTGCAGACTTCCAACACGCATTTAGCAGCGCGGCGGACACTTACTTGCCCAAAAAAACCCTGTCAAAAGTGAGGGTAGGTCTGTGCCCAGCCGTGGGACGTATCTAGGCTATAACTTTTTAACTTATCTAAGAAAATGTCTTCCAGAGTTGATTGGTAGAACATACCATAAGGCATTAAGTCCACCTTTTATAACATTATATATTATTATTTGAGTTGTATATTCAAGATTAAAAAAAGTCTTCTATGTTACCTCCAGAACAACTCCGACTAAAGAAACTTACCCTTCATTTGGGCCCGCGCCCGGGTGCCGAAATTCACCTTCCAGTTGTAAGTCCCAGCGAGGCTCTGTCCAGCCAGAAGATTTGTTTCTCTTCCTACTTGGAAAGGATGGGGTCGTTGCCACGAGACAAAGATGGCAATAGTAAGTCCCTTTCTCTCTTTTACCATTTAAGGCTTTATGACCACTTACTGGTTTGTAGTCAAACACTAGTTTATCATAAGTTTAAAATAAATTATACTGTAAAATGTTAATTTGTTAATGCTTTTTCATATTTTAAATCTTAAGAGGATAATATCTGGGCTGCAATAAATTGTAAATACAGTTTTTAACGGTGTAGTACTGTCGCGCCGACCGTACGACTGATTGCCTATATCAGTCATTGCGGGAGACAGCTGCAGCTCGGACTGTTATACCTATGAAAAACAAAAACGTATAAAAAGGATAGACAGGTTACACACTTACATTATTGTATTTTAAAGTGGCGCAGGTAGTATTATATCTACTCACAGTTATTTATTATGACACGTTGCGCTAAAAAAAGAGACCAATGATAGGGCATACCTATCGTTAGAAAAAGATGAATATACATTATTAGTTACGTATTGCCTGCTTCTGAGCGCTTATTGGCGTGACTGAGAACGTGCCCGACTGAATGCGAGTCGGGCAATTACCTGACTTTCGTATTGCCATTCTAGAGCGAGTAGGACGTATCTATAAGTTTGAAAACATCTTAGATGAAAGATTGACAAAGTTATCGTCCTACTGCAAAACTGTATCGATTTTATTTTATTGTATATCTGAATGGTTTTCTTTTATTTTCTATGTTAGTTTACAATTTTGTAGACGTGACAAATAAACTTACATTCCACCAGATAGATATTGGCTCCTACAGTCCATTTACATCTGCAGCCAACTTCATACAAAGAAAGCTCGCAATGCTCTTTTATGTCTTACTAGCGATCCGATAGCGCGTAGTAATTTGTGAATCTATCGATATCGGTAACAGCGCCACCTACCGTATTCATTTGTGTATCTAAACCATTCAGAGATCCCATTCAATTGCACAAAAAGTTTCATCAAAATCCGTCCAGACGTTTTTGAGCTTTAGCTAGACTAACGGACTGCAAATGATTTTTGTACAAAGAGATTTTATCTGGTAAACGGCTAATAAAAATTTATTGTCTTCATGAGCAGGTATTATGTTACATTTCTTGTGCAATATGTTATAAATTTTTATACAAATGTAAGAAAAAGTATGCTTATCTACCAAAAATTTTAAAAACCTGCTATGTTGTTTAAGATTCTATTAAATATGAAGGAAACGTACGTCTATATGTGTCTAATCCATAAGTAAAGTATACACAACGTTATCATTTACACTCGGAAGATGTTAAAGCTTATTATATTATTATATATGTCATAAATACTTATATAAAATTAAAATCAATTGCTAATCTAATATATATAAATTAATGTTTTTTTGTTCGTATTTTATGCGCTGCCATACCGTTCATCAGATTGCGCTAAAACTTTGTTAGCTTATTGCTTGCACTTGCGTGAAGGTTATAAACATAGTACAATTAACTTACAGTAGGTGGCGCGCCTCTCCCTACTGCTGCAGTCGAGATAGAGTCGCGGAGGAAGAGGAGTGTTGGCATGGCGATGCGCCACTCGCCCTATCCTCTGCGACTGCGGTGATGGTGAGGCTGCGAGGGGATTGGAATGTCAGTATTACGAGGCGCCGTTCTCCCTACCCTCAGCAGCCGAATCTTGGTTGGCGGCGTAGCCATAGACCAGATCTGCCGCTGGGGTCGGCTTATGCTTCTGAGTACTCGTTTTTCCTGGCCCCATGACCTTCGCGTATTGGACACGGAGGCATCTGTATCGCATGTGAAGTTGGAGGCTACGAAGGGCGGGCCATGTGTCCTGGTGCGCCTTACCTAGGTAAGAGATGGGGGAGGAGTGGTCCTCTCCCAAGGGGAGGCCGCCATGGAACGGCCAGTTCTGGTTGGGCTGCGGATATGTGTGAAAACGTTCTCGTGACCATGCCAATATGCGATGAAGGTGGAACACCATAGGGTTTTAGTCGGTGCGAGTCCGACAATTCGTCCTTACCCTTGCGAGGCGGGTATGCGTTGGTATTTCCCCCATGTAAAAAAATAGCCATAAATAGCCATATACGATTAGTGAAAAATGGATGCGTTGTCAGGTAGATAAATAAAATATATCAGTTCCATCCCGCTACCCATCACCAGTCTATGAAATTTATATACACACATACAGCATATTTGATTTGATTTTCTGCCACCAGTCGGTCGCCAAAGCTAGTCTACGTCAGACATTCGGCAGAAGGCATCTCGTGTCGGTGAAGTTGACATTTAGAGTAAAAGATAGCATATTTTTTCATTGCGCGATATTGATAGAAAAATACAAGATAATTTCATAATTGAAATAATTGGTTTTAGCAAAAATAAGAACCCCAAAACGTCAAAGGAAGGATAGCGTTTCAGAGAAAGATATAGAAAGTAAAAAAATCAAAATCGAAGACACTGAACCACAGAAAGTAGTACATATAGACGAAACAGCGATAGATGGAATCGAGCTAATGGCGAGCTACAAACATCTACAGGAAGATGAAGAAAAGCCAAGTACAGAAGATGAGAAAGAGATAAAGGCCGAGGAGACTGCCGAAGAAGATATAGAAAGGGAACCAGAAAGAGATAAAGATATTATGTCAGAAAAGGAAAAGGATAGTTTTTCTGAACTGGAAGATGACGAAAAATTTAACAAAAGCGATACAGATAATGAAAGTGACGGTAAAGTGGATAAAAACGGAAAGGGGAGGAAGTTTAAAAACCTGAAGGTATATTTCATCTTACTATAAGAATTTTTAAAAAATCTGAATACTAACATTATTGCTTGGTGTAAATTATTTTTTCTTTAATTTATCAGTAACCCATTACGTCGTTCATTTGTTCATTTATTACAGCCTATCAAAATCCCACTGCTGAACACAGGCCCATTAGATTATATTATCTGATTTATTCTTATCAGAAATCCCAAAACTCTAGTACTCCGCTAGAAGAACCCTAAGCCAGGGTAGACGGGTTTGCATCACACATATAATAAGTCTTAACACCGTTCCTACCATACTTTATACATGGTAGAGCCATGCTGCAGCAATATTATGGTTATTGCACATATGGGTCTGCCCAACCGGGGTAGGGCCACGCTCTCACAGAAAAACAGCGTAACATAGTAACTAGATGTTGCTGTGTTTCGTATGGTGAGTGTAGTGGCCGGAGTTACGGCATTACATCTTAGTCCTCACGGCTAATAACGCGTCTGCATTTTGATTCTTAATCGAAGATTAATGATGAGATGAGATGTCTATGAGTCACAGCATACACTTACCATAACATAGACTGTGAAGTCGTTTGTCACCCTTATTCTATAAAAAATAACCTAAATATACTTATACTACTACTACTAATAATATACCCCGAAAAAATCCGATGATCTCTAAACGGCTGAACCAATATTGATAAAACATGTCTTAAAACTACCGCTAGAAAACCTGTTTCTAAATTAAAAAAACCGCACCCAAATCGGTTCACCTGTTTAAGAGCTACGGTACCACAGTCATATACACACACAGCGGTCAAACTTATAACACCCCTCTTTTTCGTCGGGGGTTAAAAAACTAAAAATTAAGCCAAAATAAGCATTTAATAGAGGATGTGTTCTGTGTGTGAATAAAATGTCTATTTTGTAAGTATGTGAAGTTAAATAGCGTAAAACGCTAAAACATTATTACTATTAAACATTAAGACTATTAATGTCACGTCGTCCTGTAGGTGAAATTTCGCATAAGGCCTAAAAAGCGCGGTGGAAGTTTGTACACTCTTGTATTGGGAAAGGAAAATGAAGAGATCAAAAGCGAACAGGAACCTCCAAAGATAGAAGAAGAACAGAAATCTGATATTGATATCGAAACAGCCATCAAGCAGGTCAGAAAAGGTTGGAGCATTTACGATGCAGGGGACCTGACTATTGGCGACCTATATCTTATGGTAAGTAATATATTTTCATATACAATATGTAACATAATTAATGCACACCCTCAGACACCCCAATTAGTATATTATGTTATAATCATAATACATACACTGAATCTTTAGTTAAACATTTTTATGCACTAATTATTTATCAAATTAGTTCTACTAATTCCGGAAGAATGGTGTGGTCACAGTACAAATCCACGAATGCAAGGACTTTAACATGCTTGAAATAAAGTTCATTTTTCTTTATTTTTATTGAATGACAGAATTAGTAATAATACAAATAAAACTGCACTCTTAAAAGTCTTATTGGCTTAAGTTACGGTCCATTTCAGTTTGTTTTGACTATACAGATTTGTGTGACTGTAATTTACGTAGTTTTAATTATTTTTGGGATAAAAAATTACCCATTATAGGAATCAATTCAGTAAACGATTCTGAACAAACTGCTTTCTCAAAGTGCGTTAATTATGTTATGTGTTGTATACTTCTTTTATTTTACACTGAAAATCATTTTCCTTAGAGGTTGAAGCATGACGTAAAAATTAAATCATTTTTTGAAACAAAAACAGAAACTTTTTTATTCAATATAGATTATAAATAGTACTTATTGAAAGTCACTCTTTTGTTTATGTCACTGGTATATAAAAATCCATACCACAAATATTCTCATTTAGGATTCTTTTGTTCTATCTTTATATTTATATCTTAAATTCGATGAACCTTCTTTTAATTAGATAAAGGTTTCGCGTGACATTCCTAGGACTCTTGAAGTAAATTTGATGTGCAATAAACAAATTTTCCATTCGGCACTCAAATGAATTTGTTTTCAGTTTGGCTCTCGATCAAAACTAGAGTTAGATTACTGGTGGGCGGAACCCACTCCACCATTACCACAACCCTTGCATAAAGCACAGAGAAATACTGACACAGAAAAAGTACCTTCCACTATAGACAATGATAAAAATACGGAGAAAAAAGAAAAACTTGACAAGACTCTTGATAAAGGGATTGAAGTTACTACTGAAGATGAGAAAGAAAAAGCGAGAGAAAGTGACACAGATATTTTTTCGCCTAAGAATACATTCAGTCAAGATAGTAATGATGGAATATCTGGCGACGAGAGAAAAAGTGAGTAAATACTGCACAATAATAATAATACGATGTTTTAATTGATTTAAATATGCGTATGGTCTTATTTTAATTTATAAAGATCATTTACATGAAAAGGGAATTGAACCTAGAACGCTACCTTGTGGTACTCCAGACTTAACATCAACTTTCTTACACCGGAATTGATTCTTTACTAATATCTCTCCTCTTATAATTAAAAAATGGCAGTCATCATAACACGTTAATTTTCAAATAATGTTTGATTTATATTATTTGAATTAGGTACGTTTTGATTTCCTTTACGACGCGTTTTACAGGACATAACGTGCTTGAAAACAAAACTATATATATATATATATATATATATATATATATATATATATATATATATATATATATATATATATATATATTATATATGTTTTAGTAGTGTGTGTTTAGTATATATATTATGTCTTCTTGTATATACTTGAGTTTTTTCCGAATTTGTCCAATAAATCCACAGAATGTAGCATTAGGAATCCATAACTTCCTATTTTGATGCGGTATAAATCTTCACACCATCTAGATGCTTGTTTACCAGTGATTTTTCCGGACCGATACGACTTACTCTTTTATGAAAGGCTGGCAACGCACCTACGATTACCCTGGTTTTGCAGTTTTGCAGTAGATGGCGGTCGACACTTGCCATCAGATGACCTGTATGCTCGTTTCCCCCTTTTCCATAAAATAAATCTAATCTCTGATCGGTGTTATCTCCAGACGAGCAACAGGCGTCTCCAGAGCACAAGCCAGCAGCCCTAGGCTGTGGGACCCTGAAGCTGGTGTCCAAGCTCATCAATCGGCCCACGGCACTACCACCTGAAAGTGGCTTCAACCAGCTCAGTGACAGGTCAGTACAGCTCGAACCACGCTTCTAATAGTGTAATGAAAACCTGCAGGTGTCAAACTTTAAAATATCTATATATTATATATCTATTATAAGTATTTTAAATGTCGTTACAGCCCATTAAAGTCCACTGCTGAACATACATTTCCGTGTAGGCGAATTTTGCCATAGTTACCACGTTTGGCAAGCGGGGTGGCAATCGCAGTTTTTTTAATGTTAGCCTTTATTAGGAAGATACTGTTGCCCATCACCTGATTTGTTTCCCTTTCTCGTCTCTTGCGACACCCACGGTATGATACGGGATAATGGATATTCTTAGCGTGTTAGGGAGGAAATTCTCAAACATTAGTTGCGTGGCACCTTTGGCAAAACGCTCCCTTTGAGGCTATGTATGGGGAAGGCATATGTTCAGAAGTAGACTTTTATAGGATTGTTTGTTGTTTATATTAAATCCAGATTGAAGCGGCTCCTGGCGTTAGCGGGCAACCCGCTGGCGAGTGCGAGCGCCCCGCGCTGCGCCTGCGGGCACGTGTGCGCGCACCAACGGAAACAGGTCACGCCGCATTTATTTATTTGTTTGTTTTAATTCTCAAAGTATGAAAAAGAACTAACAAAACTCATTAATGAACAAGGACAATATATGTATATATATATATATATATATATATATATATATATATATATATATATATTATATATATAAATGTGTATACAACTCACGTTCACACACACACACACACACACACACACACGCACTCACACATTTGTGCCAATTACCGAATTGAAAGTATCTAAAGTGAGACGCTACTCGACTCGTACCAAGAATTATTTATTAACGATGCACTAATTAGGTCGACATGCCCATAAAGTATGACATTGACAGGTAATGTCTGTACTACTAAGAAATTCAGGACTTCATAGGCGTGATTTTTACTGACAGCTGTCGCAGATATCAAGCTATCTTTTATGAACTATAGATAATTGACGTCCGGATGTCAAAGATAACCCGGAGTACCTTAAACTTTTTAATTATTAATTTCGGTCTGATCTACGCAGAATGATTTTGCTTACTGTATCCTTGAAGTTTTTTAGTGGTATGTTTGGATTTAGTTTTAATTTTATTAATTACGGGACCCCAGGAGGTAGTTTCCAGCATCCTTCTCTATTGAAATTAGGATGTTTTTTTTATATTTCAATAGCCTCACGTAGCGTCCTTGGTCGGAATCGATGTACTTTCGTGAGGATTTGTAGTCTATCAAATCTGATGTAATTCGGGAGCCATCTAGGATGAAGCACTCGAAACCCCGAATTAAAAACAAGTAAAATTAAGCGCGATGAAAATAGTTTAATTCAACACCATATTATATTACTTGTATTGCTTCACTGTTAATTACATATTGAAGATATTTTAATATAAAAGTTCTGTTAGTAATTCTATTAAAACTTATTTTAGTAGAACTATCAACTGAATAACATGTACAACTTGGTAGAGTCACGTTGGTGTATTGTGGTTATTCCAAGGTCTCGCAGAATACTAGCGTGAAATAGAATTACATCAGATTTGATAGACCACAAATCCTTGCGAAAGAACATCGATTCCTACCATGGATGATACGTGAGGCTATTGAAATTAAAAAACATCCTAATTTCAATAGAGAAGGAGACTGGGTACTACCACCTGCTTGGGACCCTGTAATTAATTTAATTAAAACTAAACCCAAGCATACCACTGCAAGACTTCAAGATGCAGTTAGTTCATTCTGCGTAGATCAGACCATAAACAATAATAAAAAAGCTGAAGGTACTCCGGGTTAAATTGACATCGGAACGTCAGTTACCTCAGTCCCTCGTGACCATGGGTGCTGGAAAGCACGCGAAACGTCGGGAATTAAAAATAATTAAAACTAAACGTGATAAAATCCATAAAAGTAGTTTTAGTTAATGTGTAGTGTTCGCGTAAATATAAGAAATCATTGTGAAATAGCAGCTTAATACTACCGTGTATAATAGTATCGTATGGTGAGTGTAAGAGGACCACTTTTCCTGAAAACGTGGCATTTCATCTTAGTCCTCAATAGTAGTGTTAATTTTAATCAAAACGCTTGAATCCACTAAACAAAAATACAAGAAACAACAAAGGCTGCTCTATGTATACCACTAGATCCAGATGGCCTCTATGCCTTCGTAAATTGCCCACTAAGTTACGGTCAATTCACCGTAACTTCTTTCTAGAATTTTCTGGTTACTTCTTTGTTTTGTAAACCGCAAAGGTTTATTTTCATTAGTGCGACTATGAAAACGTTGACATTGTTTATATGCGCACTTTGTCAATGTGTTTTGAAATTTATTTCGGATAATTATGTAATTTTATTTCAAATGTGCCTATAGTCAACCAAATCTAAGAAATACCTTTTGACGTTCCACATTAATCATTTAGCAATAACTTTACACAAGGGTACTCACACGATTTAAAATAACCATTTACGTAAATCTGAGGAATTATAAAGTTATCTATATTTCATTACAACATGTATAGTTTTTTTCGAATGAGTCGGCTTGACCTGAGAGCATGGTCTCTCACAGAATAACAGCGTAAAATAGTAGTTTAATGCCACTGTGTTTCGTATGGTGAGTGTATAGATCAGAGACCCCCTTTACTGGAAACGAGGCATTACATTTTAGTCCTCACGAGTGACGCATCTGCATTTTGATTCGTAATCGAAGATAGAATTAGGTGTCTATGGACCACAGAAACCACTTACCGTCAGATGAACTCTCGTTTGTCACATTTATCTTATAAAAAATACATTTGTGAATTGGTGTGTGTGGAGCGTAGACAGAGGAACCTATAGACAAATTGACGCCTTCTTTCGCATTCGCACACGAAAAAGATAGATTTAGAAATGAGACAGAGCGGTGTGATTGTTTGTCCCTTTCTCCGTGCCGGTTTTTTTGTTTAGCAAACTACACTTTGCTAAACAACTTTGACAGCACGTAGCGATCTGAGGAGTTTACAAGTTGGTTTAAGTGAGAAAAAAAGTCTTTTGTGAGCTTAAGATTGGTGAATCTTGTTCAGTTCAGTTCTTAGAACAATTAAAAATTTTTACGAACGCATTTTAACATCTCCACACCGCAGGCAGAGAAACCTACAGACTACTGATTAGCATGGCCTCGAATGAGAAAGGACAATAACATAGTTTTAGGTTATACAATAATCACAAATTTTAATTGTTTAAATTGTTTAAGTCTCATTTCTATGCATGACGTATGCATAAATCTATCTTTATCGTGTGCGAATGCGAAAGAAGGCGTCAATTTGTCTATAGGTTTCTCTGTCTACGTTAAAATGTAAGAGGTTAACGACGATTGTGGCGTGTTGCAACAAATGTTTGTGTGTGTGCGTGCAGAAGGCGGCGGCGTGCGGCGCGGGGCTAGCGGCGCGCGCGGCGGGCAGCGCACCCGTGTTCCGGCAGCCGCCGCCCATCGCGCCGCGCCCCGACACAGACGTCAGTGCTTTTATCGTCTTAGCGGAATCAGCTAGCGCTATTAAGGGGGAATATAACCTCAAATCGCTTAGCAAGATCCTCCGTTATACCGAAAATATTGCAGCATTAATTTTGAAATAAATATATGATAAAGTTGAGGATTAATGTTGAGTACTATGTTAGACGAAAACATGATTCCGTAAAATTTTCTCGATAGAAAAAAAAATCCAAAGTTACCTCCAAACTGAACAATAAACCGTTATTCGTAAAATACTTTAAATAAGATCATGAAACTTTGCATACCAACTGAACTAACTATAAAGCCTATAAAGTCCTTATGTTTTTTTAAATTACCATTATTTTCACTGTAAAAAAATTACCTAAACTATCGGCGTCCTGAAGCTTGGAACCGTGCGGCAGGAAAAAGCCATTTGAGGTTATATTTCCCCTTAATATACAGGGCTATTTTGCAATAACCAGCCAAATTTGCAGAGAACGTTCACAATAAGCAATGTAGGCAAATGGTGAAGAAAAATTAATTTAAAGTTCTCAAACATTCCGTCCCTTTGATCTTTTAAATCCAAATTGCGTGGTAATGCATTATTTTAACTGATCTCACTGCGCACGCACACATTCACGAGGGTAGGTAAAAACGTTGTGGCAATAAATCACATATAATTTGAGACGATTTCAAATAAAATTAAAAGCCTTATTTAGTCGTATTTTCAACAAGTGCGATAACGATAAATCATTATTTATATTTTTAAACTTAAGCTTAAAATTTGTCTAATCTTTGAAAGATAACCCTGTATACTACTTTTTAATATATGGCCACCTATTAAACTATCTTTCATTAAATCGAAACATAATTTAAAATTAATACAAAAAAAAACCTTTGAAAAAACAACTAATTAAATACACTATGACAGACGTATTATTATATATATATATATATATATATATATATATATATATATATATATATATATATATATATATATATATATATATATATATATATATATATATATATATATATTAGGTCTGTCTGTTTGCTGTACATTACATAACTTTTATTAAATACCTATAGAATTGCTATTTAGAGGTATATTGCATATATACCCTTTGCCGTAACCTATCACAAAATAATTATTTGGCTTGTGACAACAATAATCATTTATCGCATTTTAAACTAACAAAAAAATAAAGTTCCCATAAATAGTAATCTAACCCTTCATGCGAATAATAAATCAGTGTGACGGTAAATGCAAATAAAAAATACCAATATGTTTACGAATTTATAATGTGTATTAGATGAAGTAAATCATAATATGCCGTATACTTTTATGAGTGCGAATAATGGTGTCATTGGAAGAAACTACGAACGACAAAACTACTATCGAAGATACGGGTTCGGCCTAGTTTAAAGGCTAATGCATAAAAGTTCAAATATATTAAAGAAAAATAATCAAATATATTAAAGAAAAATAATGTAAACTTTACATTCATCATCATCAGCATCAACACATCCCTTCACAAGTCCACTGCTGAACATAGTTCTCCCCCAAGGTATGCCACAAAGCACGGTCCTGAGCCACCTGCATCCATCGACTTTCCGCATGTCTTACCAGGTCGTCACTCCATCTAGTGGGGGGTCGCCCTACACTTCGCCTACCGGTACGAGGCTGCCATTCGAGAACCTTTTTTCCCTAACGGTTGTCGGTTCTTCGATCTATATGGCTGGCCCATTGCCACTTCAGCTTACTAATCCGTTGGGCTATGTCGGTCACTCTGGACTTTACTTAACTTTACATTGTGTCAATAAAAAATTAATACTTCAATAATCATGGATTACTAGCTCGAAGAACTGACACCCGATGGAAAAGAAAAGTACTCGAGCCGCAATAAATGGAGTGACGCATTGACGACCTGATAAGACATGCAGGAAGTCGATGGATGCAGATGGCTCAGGATCCGGCTTTGTGACATTCTTATGTTGAACCTATGTTCAGCAGCATTGAAAAGATGTGCGCTTGAGTGCCTGTCGAAAAGTTTAAGATGGTTTCGGCAAAAGATGGTGTCGTATATAGGCTATACGTCCCACTGCTGGGCACAGACCTCTCCTCATTTCTGAGAGGGTTTTAGAACAAGGAAGTGTCCGCTGCACTGCCCCAATGAGTCTTGGTGAACTTCAAATTCAAATTGTTTATTGCATGTCACATTACAAATTTAAGATGGTACAATTTTGATAGGTATACATGTGACGCCACGCAAGGGCATAGCTACACTAGAGGGCTAACTATTTTCGTATTATCTAATTTTTAAACATAAATTACAAATTATCATATCATCAACATTCAATATTATTTTATATAAATTAATTTAATTTGAAATACAATGTACCTAGTCTAAGTATTCTTACTTTGTCGTTATTTATCGTCAAAAAATTCATTTAAATTATAGTAACATTTATTAATAAGAAATATTTTTAATTGTTTATTAAATTGCACAGGATTTTCCAGGATTTTTATGGAATTCGGTAAATGATTATAAATCTTTATTGACATAACCTGAGGGCTGTTTGAAACTAATTTTAATTTGGAGAAGGGTGGGTATCTTAAGCTTATATAAATTTCTATTATTTCTTTTAGTTTTTTTAATAGGTGAGTAGAGTTTTAGGTGTTTCCTAACGAATTTACAAGATTCGAGGATGTAGATAGATGTAAGTGTTAAAATTTTATTTTTAATGAAGTGGGGTTTATATGACTCCATTTTGTCCAAATTTATCAATGTTCGTAGACACTTCTTTTGTAATATAAATATTTTTTTTACATCACAAGAGTTTCCCCACAAGATGATGTCATATGAGAGTACGGAATGAGCATGTGCATAGTAAGCCGCAAGGGCAGTTGATACAGTTTATCCAATAGAATTCTATAACAGACTATTTATAAATTGCTAAGGTGGTGGAGTGATTTTTCTTAAAGCCATGTTGGTTCACATGCAAAATTTTATATTTTTCATAAAATGAACAAATACGTTTCGCCATAGCCGATTCAAATATTTTAGCAGACGTAGGTAACAGAGCTATAGGTCGATAATTATTTATGTCAGTAGTTTCGCCCTTTTTATGCAAGGGTTTGATTACAGATATTTTGAGGGCATCTGGGAGGATACCTTCTGAAAAAGATTGATTTACCAATATTATATAGGGGATTGTTAACAAATCAGCACAACTTTTAATCAAAATAGGAGTCATTTCATCAATGCCGTAGGACGATTTATTTTTGAGATTT
Organism: Parnassius apollo; assembly: GCA_907164705.1. Lineage (NCBI taxonomy): Eukaryota > Metazoa > Arthropoda > Insecta > Lepidoptera > Papilionidae > Parnassius > Parnassius apollo. The sequence goes on along the minus strand of CAJQZP010001641.1, from coordinate 2,570,796 downwards.
TTTATTATGGTATTCATTTCATTAGTTTCTACTGGGCTTAAGAAGAGAGTGTTTAGGATGGATTTTGTTAAAGTTGTTTTATTTAAATTACAGTTATTTGAGTGTAAATTTCCTATAGATGCATAAAAGTTATTAAATAAGTTCGCTACTATTTTAGGATCACATGATATATGTTTATCTGTTATTTTTAGTTGAACATTTCTATATTTTGGTGAATTTTTGTTAGTCTCGTTATTTATGATTTGCCACATAGTTTTAGTTTTATTTTGAGAATTTTCAAATTTATATTTGTTACATAATTTTTTGGATAAATTGATGGCTTTTTTTAATATTTTACAATACTGTTTATAATGATATTTAAAATTTTCATTTTTGGTTTTGGAAACCAATAACTTTAAAAATCTTTTATAGCGACACGATGTTTTAATCCTACTGTTAAATAATTTTTCTTTGGAGAATTTTTTTATTTTTATTTGGATTTTTGGTATACATTTATTTAAAGCTCTTTATGAGATTTCACTAAATATGTTATAATTTTCATTTAGATTTTTATTAGGTTTAAGTATGTCATCCCAATTTATATTAAAAATTTCATTTTTGAATTTAGTTATATTTAAGTTATTGTATATTCGTTTTTTTTTTCGGAGTTTCTCTGCGTGATAGACTCAGAAATGAGGATATCCGCAGTAAAACCAGAGTGACCGACATAGCCCAACGGATTAGTAAGCTGAAGTGGCAATGGGCCGGCCATATAGCTCGAAGAACCGATAACCGATGGGGAAGAAAGGTTCTCGAGTGGCAGCCTCGTACCGGTAGGCGTAGTGTAGGGCGACCCCCCACTAGATGGAGTGACGACCTGATAAGACATGCAGGAAGTCGATGGATGCAGGTGGCTCAGGACCGTGCTTTGTGGCGTTACTTGGGGGAGGCCTATGTTCAGCAGTGGACTTGTGAAGGGCTGCAATGATAATGATGATATTCGTTTATTTAATAAAAATTGCTTTAAGTTTTGTGTTGGAGACGGTATAGAAATTAATAGCTGAGTTTCATATCCTTTAATTTAAAATTAATAAAAATTAGATCAATGCATGTGGAGCTGTTTGGTGTAATTCTGGTGGGTTGTTTAATCTTTTGGTGGAAGTTATACGATAACATTAAATTAGAGAGCCTATTTTTTTCGTTATTATTTGTTAGGAAGTCTACGGTTAAAGTCGCCACCTATGATAATATTCTTAGAATAATCTTTTTTTTGAGATAAGACTCAATAGTTTTTCTAGACGTGAATATAATACTTCGATTTCCCTTTTGTATTAGGCCAGTAGAGGTTAATAATCAACAGGTTTATTTGAGAGATTTCAGTAGCACATATTTCAAAAATCATTTCGGTGGACAACGAAGATATATCTATTCGTTCGTGATATTCTAATGTGTTTTTTATTAGTATACATACTCCACCACCGTCATGCTCCTCCCGGCAGAAAGATGAGCTTACGGAATATCCTTCTATTTTCAATAAATCTTTCTTTTGTTTATTTAACCAAGACTCTGATATACATATGACATGAAAATTACATCTATCCTCTATAAATGCCTCAAGAAGGTGAGTTTTATTACAAATACTTTGCATATTTTGAAACATAATATTAGAATAAACTCCGAAAAGTAGAGTTACTTGTTATATTATTGTCTTTTCTTGGTCCTACTCCTTCGCTGGTTGTAGCTTGATTTGTGTTTTTTGTAGATATGGGAACGGTAAAATTTGGTGATTTATAGACGATTATTTTTGTATCATCTCTGCCTTCTGTTGTCTGCGTGTACGTATTGATTTTCTCATCAATTAGTGATAAATCGGTTGCTTCTTTTCCATTGATGATTAACTTATTGTTTCTTATAATCGCGTGGTGTCCATGTTTTCGCGCTATATATAAGGCATGCTTCAACTTTTTTCTTTTTTGCAAAGCTTGAGGACTTAAATACTCTGTGACACTGAAACCGGCTTGTTCTAAATATATGTAGTTATCTAGGATGTATTTTTTTCATTCTTTTGTTAATTAATTCGATTTTTAGCGGTCTTTTATTACTCCTTTTGCCTATGAATGTTAGTCCTTCTATATACCCTGTTAAATCTAAGCATAGTATGTCATAAAAATATTTATAACTCTTTCCATTACTATTTCGTCCGATTCCCAATAATTCTCTATGAATCCGTGTAGAACTAAAACTCTTTCATAGAGTTGATTGTACGGTTGGAGTACATTTTCTTGTGTGTTGGAACTCTTTTTGTAATTTATTATTTTCAGCCTGGAGAGTAAGGCATTTTTGTTGTAATTGCTTTATTTTGGAGCCTAAATTTGATATAACTTGCTTAAATTGTGTTTGTTCCAGTAAAATTTTTTTGAAGCTTTGTTTAAAATCGGCTTTTATTTCAGATATAGCGTTTTCTATTTCTTTTTGGAAGGAAGTTTGTATTGCTTTTAAGATATATTTGTTGTTTTCTTGCAATATGGATGTAATTTTTTGTAGTGTGATTTGCTCATCATCTATATTAGAACAAATAGTCACATCTTTTCCGATTAGGGATTTTGAAGTTTCAAAAGCTACAGTATTTCCTTGGGGCGATATTATAGAGTCATCATCACTAACTGTCGAGTTTTCTTCATCGAAATGTGATATCTTTTTTCTTTTTGTGATATTAGGATCTATTAGTAGATTTAAATTTAAATTTTCACGATGCTGTTGTTGTCGGATGGGCATGTTACTGTTGTCTGTTTTTGGTTCATTTGATCGACAAAGTTGGCATTTCCACAACAGTTTGTGATCTTTAGTCATGATATTGTAAAAACGTTTTTCGGATACGTTAGCACATTCGAAATCATAATTTTGGCAACAAATAGAGCATTTCAAAAATCTCCTATCGGGTATCTCTTGACGGCAGCCTGCACAAAAGCCTGCCATCTTAAGAGCAGTGGCGGTAGTTTGGTAACGATTCTTAGAAATGTCTATGTCAGCTATTCTACAATAGATGGCGCCACGTAGTATGTGAGTTACGTTGTATAATATAGCTCCCCAATCTAAACGCAACACGTTGCAAATTGCAACAGGTGTATACACTATTTCACACTAGTTGGCGTTGTGTTATTTATGAGCTAGTGTAACAGGTAAGGTACAAAGTCCATTTCTTAGTTCTCGACAAAGAACAATAATTCGTTATCCAGATTTAAAAATTACGCACTGTTTACTTACATTTTCACACATTTATTAAGTTTTAATTTATTGGTGTATTGTTCAAAGATTATTCACTATAATAATTTCTCCTTATCACAGTTTAAAGCTTCAACATTGTAAATTATTTCACTTTAAATTTTTTAACTTATTTCTCCAATTTTCCTTTCACAAACACTGTCACACATTACTTTTTGTTTACTTATCACTTTTATTGCAATTATTAGATGGAATATTATTGTTTACTATTTTTAAATTAATTTAAATGAAGAGCTAATGTTTACACGGACAGCGCCCTCTATCTCCTCAAAGACTTCACATGTCTTTGAAATATTTTTTTCTTATTCCTCAGTCACGCAGGTTTCCTCACGATGTTTTCCTTCACCGGCGAGCACGTGGCAAGTCAGCACTTTAAGTTGTAATTAACAATTTCATTGGTGCCGGCGGTTACTCGCGTACTATGATATTTACAGCGAGCGTTAACCATCTGAGCTACCACGACCACTACACTTAGTCTATTACTACTATATAGTCTATTACTGTTAATTGACTCAATTGAAAAAATACTTAGTCTGTTAATTGATAAAATAATTCAGTACATTAATATTTAAAATTACTGTTATTGTTGCAATCTATCAGAATAGCCCACCTTTGAGCGTATGCATTGATTACTTACTATGACGTAGTTGAGATGTTTGTATGGGGGTCGATTGCTCGTCGTAAACTTTTCAGTGCGTGAATTAGTCTGGTTCAATCTCCACAAGTAGAAGTTATTGAATGAAGTTTTATTAAATAGTGTATCAGGTTACGTTACGTTCGGCGCGGAATGAAAACATCGCAAGGAAGGTTACTTGTTTGAGAAATTTAAAAAAAATGTTTGGCGGCGGGCATTTTTTCTTGTTTGAAACTGTCTAAGAAATGAGAGAACTTGTATGTACTAGGTGGTGGGATTCTTTTTTTTTTCTAGGAGGCTATAGGTAGATACTACCCTCTTACCTATTTTTGTCGCCAAGTAGCTCTATGTTTGCATTACTCTCTTCCGGTCTGATATGTATAAAGAGTCAGAAGATGGAATGCCACACAACCTTTCATTATGACAGGTTGTGTGACATTTTATCTGAGTCGTTGAACGCATCTGTAGTGTTCTTAGTTTGAAATTGGCTGCAGGTATCGGCAGTAAGCACCTTTCATCAAATGAGCTGTGAGTTGTTCTGGCAGTGAGATTAGATTGTTGTGGGGGGTGGTGTGTTGGTTGCAGGCGGGGCGTAGCGTGAGCCTGGAGGGGCTGCCGCGCGGGAGGCGCGGGAGGCCACGTCTGGCGGCGCGCCGCGTCGTTGTGCAGCGCCTGCTGCCGCTGCTGCCCAAGCTGCCGCCGCCCAGCAGTCAGTCTGCAACCACTTATATACACAAACACCTCTGCGTACACTACTACACGGACGCTAGTCAATCTGCACTGAACACTATCTATATTGTATCTATACTACTACAAGCGCATTACGGTGCTAATACATTACGCACTAAAATACGCTCGATTATCCGTAACTCCTTTAGTCGACACTAACACTTCTATGTATCACACTTCTACACAAGCACATGTATGTATACTACTAGTCGGGCACTAGTCAGTCCGCACCATACACTACTAAAAAAACACGTGTATGTATATTACTAGACGGGCACTTGTCAGTCCGCACAACACACTGCTACACAAACACATGTATGAATACTACTAGTCGGGCACTAGTTAGTCCGCACTACACACTACTGCAAAAAAGTGTATGTTTGAGAAGTTCTGACTGTTTGCTGCAAAAACACGTGTATGTATACTACTAGACGGGCACTTGTCAGTCCGCACCGCACACTTCTGCACAAACACTTGTATGTGTCACAATTCAACACAACTTCCGCATATAACTTGTTCGCGGTATCTGTTCTAATACATAGTACATATTACTTTAATGGGTATTTACGACACTTAGAAATGAGGTGAAATATTTGACAGATTTCATAACGAACTGCGTTAATTTGGTAGAAAAGTGTAGACATTGATATTTCTTTCTGAAACATTACTTATAATTTTTACTATTTAGGTCGGAAATGGGTAAAACAAACTACGGGTATACCTTAAAGTACAGCACTGAGTCATTGTTTTGTGTATAATATACAATATACATACATTAGAAACCGAAAATATTTTAGAATTAACCATTACCTTTCAATGATAACGTCACTGTGTGACTATCTGCACGACAAGATCACATCAGTTTCAACTAGTGACATCTGGTGAGCGTAATTAGCCTTTATTCACGAAGTCACTTACTTACTAACTTACTTATCTTCACGCACAATCCCTAACGGGGTAGCCAGAGAGAATAGATCGCCAAGTGTCACGATCCTTACATACCTGTTTCGCTTCTTTCATGTTCATTAACTTCTTCATACATGCGCGTCTAAGTATCCGAGTACTCTTGACCTTCCCTCTTCTTTTTACTCTTCGAGTAATTTGCTCACATGGTCTTCGAAAGTTAGTCTCGGTCTACCTCGACACCTTTTAATATTTACTTTCGCGCTATATATTTTCTTCACCATTTGGTCTTCACTCATTCGCTCAACGTGCCCAAACCATCGGAGTACGCCCCTATCAAATTTTGTGATAAGGTCATCTTTCAATCCTGCCATATTGCGAATCTCTTCGTTTCGCTTTCGGTCGGCTATGGTAACGCCGCACATTTTACGAAGAGATCGCATCTCCACTGCATTCAACTTGCTTTTATGCTTCTTCTGGCATACCCGGGTTTCGCTGCCATATAACAAAGTCGGTACCAACACTGCGTTATGTATTGCAAGGCGTGCACTCTTCACTACGCCTTGCCTTTTAACTAACGCATTCAGGGCACCATTGACTTTGTTCCCGGCAGCGACACGCCTGTCCACATCTAAATCATATCTTCCATCCCGGCTGAAAGCACTCCCCAAGTATACAATTTCATTTACCTGTTCTAGACATTCCTGATTTACCCATATTTCACATTTCGTTCTCTCTTCGTCCTTTTCAAATACCAGAACCTTAGTTTTATTATTAGCATTCAAACGGAGACCTTTAATTTCACATTCCTCTTTCATACACGTGACTAATGCCTGTAGTTCTGCTTCTGATGGTGCAATAAGCACTGCATCATCAGCATACAGCAGACAATTAACTTTAATGTCACCCAATTTCACACCAAACAGCTATTTTTCAGCTTCTGTAAACAGCTGTCGAGATACAGTATGAACAGCCAGGAAGACATAACACAACCCTGTTTTACGCCCGCTTGGACGCTAAACATGGATGACAGGTCATGCCCTACCCGTACACAGGCTTTACAGTCATAGTAAAGTGACTGCACAGCCCTTAACTATCGACCATCCACACCGTATTCCGGCAACAGTTCCCACATTTTCTTCCTTATAACCTTATCAAATGCTTTCTCCAGATCCACAAAAGCACAGAAAATCTTCTGGTTAATACTCAGAAGCTTCTCCGTGATCATGCAGAGAGAAAACATTTGATCCGTGCATCCTCTTCCAGGTCTAAATCCGCATTGTGCCTCCCATAAAAATCTTTCCGATTTCTCTTGCATCCTACCTGTCAAAACCTTCGAGTAAACTTTACTTGCTAAACTGGTCAAGCTGACTGCCCGATGCACCCGCAGTCAAAATGTGAACCTTTACCTTTATATAAAGGCACAATGACCGCGGATCGCCAATCATCCGGGACACCTCCCGTCCGCCAGCATAAATTGCACAGCAGATGAAAGCTGTCCCAGACGCAAGGCCCACCGTACTTGACCATTTCAGGAGTAACTCTGTCTGGTCCCGCAGCCTTACCACATTTCAAACTGAATCGCACGTTCAATCTCTTTCATGCTGATGACCTCAGTGTCATCGAGCTAAACTCATGACACGCATACATTTCTCTATAAAATTCACTCCATAGCTTCATGACGTCCGATTTTTCTGAGTGAACGTCATTGGTTCTCGAAAGCACTTTGTTCATTCTTAAGGCTGTCGCATCACTCCGGGACCTTCCAACCTCTTTCCAGAAGAGTTTGGAGTTTTCCTTAAAGTTGTGCGGCAACCTTTCGTCCGCTTCTATTCTACACCTTTCACGTACTTCCTCGATCAGTGTTTTCGCATGAACTTTCTGCAGCTTATATCTTTCTTTCATCTTCTCTCTCATATGCTTATCGTTACTAGAGGCCAAGTAGTCTAACCATGCTTTTTTCTTCTTTACAGCTTCTCTCACTTCATCATTCCACCATGCATCTCTTCTTTTACTACTACCTCTTTTTGTCGTTCCACATACTCCTTCCGCTGCACTTACCATTCCATCCCTAAGGTTCTCCCCCATGTTCTCTCCACATATTCTTTCCTGCCATTGATGGTGTCAAGCTTTTCGGCTACCCTCTTGTGATATTTGTCCTTAGTATCCGCTTCCTGAAGATTCCAGCTGGGAAAAGTGTGCCCTAAATCTAGTAATTACTAGATAGTGATCCTTTCCTAGGTCAGCACCCCTGAACACTCGTGTATCCATCACCTGTTTTCGCAGTCGGTCATCCACCAGGAACAAATCAATCATACTTCTCTCATTCTTTCTTTCTCTAGTGTACATATGGATTTTCCTGTGATTAAACATAGTGCTTGTCACAAGAAGACCCTTTTCCTTGCATACAGCCAGTATAAGCTTGCCAGCATCATTAACCCTTTTATCGCCAAACTTTCCAAGCACCGACTCGTATCTTGGTCGAGCGATACCTACCCATCCATTCAAATCACCACATACAACAGTTCTTTCGTTTCCCTTAACCAAATCTAGAACTTCTCTTACATTCTCCCAAAACTCCTCCAGCTCAGCCCTGGACGACGAAGCTACCGGCGCATAAACAGCCAAAAGGAATAACTTCGTCAGTCCCAGTTTAAAGCGAACCCAGAGAAGTCTTGAGTTCACAACCTTATATTCAGTCATAAGATCGACCAACCGGGACGACAGCAGCACCCCCCACTCCCTAGCAGACGTTCTCGCTTTCCGGGACTCCGGACCATATAGCTAACGTCCCGCCAGGGAGCTCTTCAGTACCACTGCCTTTCCGTTTGGTCTCCGACATACACACGACATCTAATTCTCTTTCTTTCATTATTTCGATCAACTCATTCGTCTTATCTCTCATGCCTCCTATAACATTCCACGTGCCAACTCTGCACTCCGTCCTGCACCTTCCGCCGTATCGGGCTGTGCGTGACGGGTGGCGGTCCCCATCGCCGCTTTGCGCGCTGCATTCCACACCAACGGGGACGAGCTGATGTGCGTCGCCTTGGGGGGACGCCCTAACCCTCGTTTGCATGGGTGCGCAGCTGTGTAGAATTGCAGCCCTGAAAAGGTCTGGCAGGGGTCGCGACGAGCACGCTTCTACAATGACCCCCAATATTCACGAAGTCGGGTGGGCTTTACTTGTGGTAAACCTGTATCTGTATATGTATGTATCAAAGTGTGCGTGAGATCAAGAGCTTGGATGGTTAGCAACGGCACTCTCGGAACTGATCGCTTTCTCAGACACGCACACTATCGCAATTTGGATATACACGTTTAATCACGAGCAAAGCCCGCTCGACTTTTCGAATTGAAAGAACTATAACGGCAGTTGCCGAAAATAAGTTTTTAAAAAAACATGTGAAGTGTGTATCACACACGTCGTGGAGCAACGCGGCGAACTAATTGAGGTAGCCATCTACATACATATTGAGACTGTATAATGTCCTCCAGACAGAATTTTGGTCACGGCGGCCGGTCTCAACGGAGACTAGCCATCTGTGCAGGACAGGGTTATATTGCACGAGTGTATTCGTCAACGCAGGTGCATTCTATATTCCCTCACTTTTATAGTTCAACCGCACGGTTAATCCAAATCGATCGGGAATCGACCGGGGAAGGATCAGGCGCATGATTTATGGATTTACGTGCTTTCCGAGCCCCGGGAGTGAAACACCGCCAAGTTCCTGCCTCCGGGTCGCTACTGAGAATTTCTTGACAAATGGCAATTGAGACCACTCATCGTATCCGAAATTCGGTTTAGAGGACTATTATTCTTAACTTAATATTTAAATTGGCCGGTTTGGCTTATTATTTACACGGTTTACACGGTTTGGTTTTATTTTATAATCAATTATTTTTAATTCTAATAGATCTGATCCCAGTGAAGATCGTTCCCAACTCACCACCAGCGCCACCAAAAATACTACCGAAGCCCCCTCCAACATCCACTTCCGAGTAAGTATCTTTTTGAAGTATCTGCCTAATCTTATATACTTATATTATACTTTTACTTATTATAACCGAGTGCATGAATACAATCCCACCTGCTTGTAAATGATAATAAAAAAAATTGGTTGACCCTGCAGACCATCCCTGGAACTTCTAATTTCAAATGCAAAGCGCTCCAAATTTCACCAAATTATGTTGCGAAATTTCGAAGATATGTTAAAAAAACGGTTTTTTTTTCGAATTCTTTCTCCTTTGATATCTCACGAACGAATCAACCGATTTTTTTACTTTCCACTTTTTGATGTTAAGAGCTGATTAGTTTTTGAACTCGATCGATAAAGCCGTTTAAAAGTTATTCCAAAAAAACAGTATGAATTTTTTTTATTTTTGAGATATCTCAAAATCTACTCGTCTGAATCAGTTCATATTATAACAAAATCTACTCCACATTGAGATCCGAAACCGCATCTCAATCGATCAAGGTGTTCAAAAGTTATGAAAGGTTTACATACTTACATACAATCGCACGCACGCACGCACACACCCACGCACACACACACGCGCGCGCTCGCGTGAAATTTGTCAGAATAGCTTCCTAGGCTACTATCCAATCTAATCTATAAGCTATCCAAAACGTCGAGATCTTATGAAAACTCGATTTTCGAAAATAACAACCAATAACTTCCCTATTTTTAAAAATTTTCAATTTTCTTAGCGGGAAGTTAAAAATATGTTTGTAAACCCCACGATACAGAAGTAAATCCTAGTGTAAAGGTTTTTTTTTTAATGTGATAAACGTGTGCACAGTCCACCTGATGGTAAGTGAATACTGTAGCCCATAGACATCGACATTTACCCTTGATTAAGAATCAAAATGCAGATGCGTTTTCACTCCTGAGAACTAAGACGGAATGCCTCGTTTCCAGTAAAAATACTCCTAGTATAGTTCCTACCTCGGTCGAGCCAACTCATTCGTGCTATAACTATAATATAGCTGCGCATGAAGATAGAGATAAAAATAATCCCATTCACAGTCTGTCCTTCTTCTACGTGCTGAGCGAGTCCAATGGACAATTCTTCTTCCACGATGGTGATAGAAGAATACCAATCACACCTCTGCCCGGCAACGGTACCGAGGATCGGGATCAGGAAGGTATGAATTTTAGTTTGAAATAAACACATTATTTTTCAGGCCTTTACAGTTCACCCCTGGATATTACCTCTCCATTATGGGAATGGTTTTGTATTTACATTTAGCTCACATGCGAATAGGACATACGATCGTATAGCTCGACGAACCGACAACCGATAGGGAGAAAAGTCCCCGAGTGACAATTTCGTACCGGTAAGTGGAGTGTCGAGCGGCCCCACTAGATGGAGGGACCAACTGGTAAGACATGCTGTATGTCGATGAATATTTGGGGCTAAGGACCGTGCTTTGTGCGTGTTGGTTTTACTTTCGGTAGGTCTATGCTCAGCAGTGAACTTGTGATGGGCTGCAATGATGATGATGATTATATACGAGATTGTATAACCGTTATATATTGCGAGCTATAGGGTCCGTTCTGATCTTTACCATAATCGCTTACATTACTAAATCGGATAATAAGTTATGTTATTTCATCCTATGATATGGAGAAACACCACTACTAAAGCACTTTAAAACTTCAGTGCTTACGAAAATCTAAATTTTTGAAAGTTTTGGATGTGGTAGCTATGTTGCAGCTCGACCGGGGAAAGATCACGCTCTCACAGAATACCAGCGTAAAATAGAAGCCTAATGCTCCTGTTTCTTATGGTGAGTGTAGATAACCGGAGATCCTTTTTACTAGAAACAAGGCGTTCCATCTCAGTCCTCAGGGGTAAAAACGCATGTGCATTTGTTTTCTTAATCTAGTTTAGATGTAGGTGTCTATGGGCCACAGCATTCACAGAATGAGTGGATGGTACCATCAGGAAGACTGTGTGTCACCTCCTTACTACTTAGTGATGGTTTATCATTAGTGGGATATTTACTTAGGTAAGAGGTAAGTTTAATTTACCACTAGTGATTTTTCCGGACCGATACGACTTAGGGACCTTCAAGAGAAGAGGCTACCCTTTTTTTAAAGGCCGGCAACGTACCGGCTACTCTCGTGGTGTTGCAGTTGTTTATGGGCGGGGATAGTCACATACCACCAGGTGAGCCGCATGCGTGCTTGCTTGCTTGTGAGTTCGTTTGTCACTTTTGCCATTCAGCAAATTAGTATTTTTAAAGGAAATCAAACCTTCACAGAGGAGGAGCTAACGGAAGATGAGGACGTGAAGGAATTCAAAATGGATATATCCAAAACAGAGGTGACCAAGCCGATGCCGCAGTCCCAAGATACCTCCGTGACAAGTGCCACGTCCAAACCCAGCACGCTCAAAACTGAAAATTCTGATATTACCAGTGAGTTGATTTTAGATCATTTTTGTAACGCAATCAATGATTTGTGTAAATACTGTTATTTTTACAGTTACAGTTATTATTCAAAGAGTATCCAAATTTTATAATTAAGTTCAAATATATAAATAATGATATACCGTTATTGCAGTTTTTTTTTAAATTAGTAAATAAGGCATTGAAGTAATATGTACTTACGTACTAGAACAGCTATTTCAAACAAAAAATGTGCGCTTCTCTGTGTTCGCGCGGTTTGTTTTTCTTATCATAGAATAAACATAGGTAGATTGATCAGTAGGTAATAGTAGATTGTATTGTTAAATAGGTAAATTATATCGAGAACAATTTTTAAATTTTGTCATTAATTTTGTATATTATATTTGCATATTTAATATAATATTACATAATATTATATAACAATTACATTTTAATGATATTTTTATCTCAATATTTTAAAAGGTATCTATGTCAAATATAAAATACATACTAAAGGTATGTTTAACAAAACTTATTAATATGACATTTTAAATTACAAATATATTTATTTAAATTAGAATATGAGTCGTTCATAAATGCTGGGCACGCGAGAGTTATAAATGGACGAATTTATTCCACTTTGACTTTGATGTGGAAACCTAAAAATAAAATAAAAGAACAATGAGCCGATTTAAATATAAAAAAATTTAGCTTAATTACGATAACTTATATATGTTTCTACAAAAAAAATGTGTATAATAATATATTCATCCTATACTTAAGTACCCACAGAATTGTCGCATCTGAACAAATTAATTTCATACAAGTAATCTATATTCCATGACACGAAATGGCGTCTTAGGAATAATTTGTTTTATTATTAAACTTTAATACTTTTTTATTGATTAAATATCTTATTAACCGATGAAAAGCAATTCCTTGGTTTTACTGACATTTCTTGAATTATTTGTGCAATATCTAAGTACACACGACTGTATATTTTTATCAAGAGATTTTTTTTTAATCAACACAACACGTGACAACTCTACAAGCGCCTAGCGAGTGACTGATTAAAGTGCGGTGTAGGCACCGCAGTTGAGTGAAACAGAGTAGCTGAATGCAGTGTCGCCTCTAGTACGTAGTACATAATAGCTCAATGAAATAAGGCTTCCATATTTTTTTTAATTATGCCACATTGTGTATGATTTATAGTCAACAAACAATGTGCGATTCAATTCACAACACTTTTGCCGACCGAGCGACCTTTACGAAAGTGTGCCTGCGTAGTAAAATAGTAGGCGTTAGATATCTATGAATGACAATTAGTTATTACCACGCATTCTGAATTTAAATGATAAAAAACAGAAAATTTGAGATTTTTTAAAGAATTTTTCTTCACAATTCGCCTATAGTACATATTCTGAACCTTCTCTGCAAAGGCGAACTCCCAAACACATTTTGTGGACTTTTTTTCTTACGTCTACAAATTAAAAATATGTACAAATATAGACGTTAAAATCCTAAACAATTTTTTCTTCATTCCTCCCCATCAGACTAGGCCGTATGGTATAAGAATTTTGCATGCCTCAATTGACAAATCGTTACAATAATTACAACAAGTCAATATAAATTTTTATTGTGCTTATATAAGCACAGAGGGAATCCTAAAAATATACTGAGAAGAGTTTTGTGTATAAAATACATATTCGACTAGGCTTTATGGTATAAGACCTTTGCCTGCCTTAATTGGCAAAGCGTCACAACTACAAGTAGTCAATTTAGTTTTAAATTGTTAATGATGATTTTTTCTAGACTTCGATAGGTCATAAGCTTGAGTAGATAAAACACAGTAACTTGTTTTATTGATATCTGTAACGGTGACATAAGTAGACGCTTAATAATTCCATCAACAATTTCGTCGCCATTATTCTTTATGAGGTAATAATAAAAAACCAAAACCAAACATTTGACTGAAAAGGGGCTATATGAAGCGGCTAATTGGTTTGAAGATAGTCTTCTTTCTCTTAATGTTTCTAAAACCACATAGCTTTAACGTGGTAGAACCTCGCTGCAGCTATATTATGGTTGTAGCACGAATGTAGTCAGCTCGACCGAGGAAGGACCGCGCTCTTACAGAATACCACCGTAAAATAGCAGCTTAATGCTGCTGTGTTTCGTATGGTGAGTGGAGAGAACCGGAGACCCTTTCTACTGGTAATAAGGCATTCCATCTTAGTCCTGGGGGTGACAAGGGTGACAACGCATTTGCATTTTGATTTGTAATTGAAGGTAGATGTCACCCTTATTCTATAAAAAATAATGCATTAAAAAAATCCTCGTGACGCACCTCGTGACGTAATGAAAACTGCCAAAGACTGCAACTGATCTTACAAGTTATTTATATAACAACAATGCTGGACATAGGTCTTCCCCAAGGAATTCGCATGATCTGAGGTGGATGTGAAGGGCTGTAATGATGATGATGATGTTTCTGCGAGAGCGTAGTTCTACACCGATCGAGCTGAACCATTCGTGCTACAATCATAATATAGCTGCAGCGTGGCTCTACCACGTTGCTAGTTGGTTATGAGAACACCGTTAATGACACGGCGGCGGGCGCAGCGTTCCTGCCGGCGGAGTCGCTGTCGCTGTCGCCGTCACGGCTGCTGGCGGCGGACGGCTGGCTGGCGGGCGGCGGCCACGACTTCTCGCTCAGCAGCTTCCTCGGACACCTGGACGCAGACGACACGCACCCCCATCAGCCCGAACTGCCGGTAATCATTCCCCACTTGCTTAAGGGGATTATGTTAAAAAAAAACATATGTTATACTTAAGGTCATCACTATTGTTTAAATTTTTAATATAATGCCTAATTTTAGAAAACAATCCAATTATATAGGCTCGTTTTTAAAATAAACTGTAAATTTTCTCAATAACAGCTTAAATAGTTAGGCATGAACTATATACCAAAGCGATTTTATTAATAGATATATAAATAGAAACCTTTTATCCAATATAGATTATGAGTTTTACTTAATATAATACCTTTGTTTTGGGACGAACCAGCAAGAAACTCAGCGGGATTTTTTTAAATTGTTTTAGAGTTTTTTAGTGGTCGTAAACACGACTCCTGCATGAGGACTCCAATCGGGTCAAAAAATTAGTTAATTTATTTTTTTATCAGTAGCAGTCCCGAGTCAGAAACTTGGCGGCGTTTCACTCCCTATTAAAGCCTAAAATTATTCTACGCCTGATCTCTCCCCGATAGTGTCGGATTACCGTCTCATCGGACTATTAGAGTAAGAAAATAAGGAGTGCACTTGTTTTTGCGCACACACTCGTGCAATATAATCCTGTCCTGTTCAGATGTCTGTATCAGTCGGAACAATATTACAAGCCGGTGCTGAACTGCAAACCTAATAAGTGCAGCTCTACATAGTAGGTAAATCTCATTGTCTTACGTAACGTAACGAAAGCCTACTCACCATCACTTTGAATATATATAATTATAAATGGAAAACATTACTAAATTTAATAAAACTATATTTACGGATTTTATCGCGTTTAATCAACTATTTTAATTAACTATTTTAAAATTTAAAGGGGAGAGAGAAGTCAAAAAGTTACTACATACCACCGCGGCTTTTAACTCTTTACTATAATGAATTTGTATCGCAGGTGGACTCCCAGATACAATCTCTAATGGCGGAGTCGAGTATGGACTACGTGGCCAAGTTCGCGGACCTTGCCGCAGAGGTCACCGACGAGGTGGAGCCGCTTGAAGAGAAACTCACATAGCCAAGCTAATTTGACTCTTAATGCCTTTGACATAGAAGTGAAAGACGTGGAAACAAATCATTTGATCATGCTATATATAATTTATATTTTTTGTTTATATTACTTACATCCTGAACCTCCCCCACCCCCTTAGATATTGTGCTAGACATGTGTCTACAATCGTGCTATATTTTTCTCACATCCGTTTTAATGATATAATTTATACAGATATATGTACAGTGAAACTGTGCGTTTCTACATTTGAGTAATATGTACTTCGTACTAGAAAAGATGCCGAGATATGCTTTAATGCAAATATATGGTTTAATGAAATATGGTTTAATTAGGACCAGCGGGCTCAAACTCACTTAGAAGTTAGTTAGCTTTCTTACTCTTTCCGTCTTCCACGCGCCCCGTTCTGCCGCGCAGATTTTGTTCGCGATGTCTGTTCTAATACGTAATAGGGGAGATCCTTGTACCTTGGGTCGCTTTTCTTTAAACCTCCATAATTTAAGTTCAAATTTATCTATGCCCTTGAATGTTGAAATTTATATTAGGTAGCCAATAACATCACAATAATATGATGTAAAACACGACCAACTATGTTTTATCAATGAGAAAATGACAATTAATTACTTTAGGATATTTGTCCCAAGGTATAGTCATGGCTTGTACCTCGGGACACCAATGTTTGTACCTTGGGACACATTTTTGTAAACCTAAACTGCCGCCAGATGAATATTAACTCTATCAATTGACATACATATTTCATATACCGGAGATTTTGATATGAATGGGCAGCTTAAATGCTTTGTTAAAGGTATTTAAAGCATTTAAAAACAAAGATAATCTTAATTTTATATTAATAAAACAACAGTCATTACAAAGCTTACTTATAATCACTTTTTAGATACTCAGGAAAATAAAAATAATAACAAAACTTGTTTACAAACATTACTATTAGTTTTCTTTAGACTTGATACCGCATTTCTGACAGTAATTTTCAAAACAGGTGCAATCTTCGTGCACCCAGAATCGGCAGGTGCAACACTGAATCCAGTCTTCTGTGCTGGAAGTAGTGAAATAATTTTCACCGCAACCCACACAATTATTTTCCTCTTGATCGTCATCACATGAATCGTCATTTTCTAAGATAACATCAGTTTCATCCTCAGAACTACTACTTTCTCTCTCAACTTTTTTTTAAAAACACGCTTCTTGACAGATTTGATTTTTTTATTTACTTCTTTTTTTCTTTTTTAGCAGCTAAAAGCTCCAATTTCTCTTTTTCAGGAGTATCGGTTAAGACTCTTGTCTTACCTTTTCTATTTCTAGTATTATTATTCTTACGTGGTGGGGCCTTTGGAAAAGGACGAATGGCTTCAGGTGATATAAGGATATTTTTGTTTGTGTCTATAGTACCAGTGGATGTAGATGGTGCTGGAGATTCTATTGCTACTTGGTTATTGTCATATTGTTGTTCAATATTTGCATATTGTGATGGTCCAGGTAGAGCAATATTTGGTTGTATTTCAGCCACATCCAATCTGGTGTGCGTAACGGTGTTAGCATCTACATAAGGCCTATCAGTAACATATGAGCTCAGGAACTCATCTTCGCCAAAAATATTATCATTAAATGGCCATATTCCTGCAACTTTAAATCCATTTTGAATGTTGGATGGCGTAAAAGCTAATGGAAAAGCAGTGCCAAAGCATTCGGCGACATTATATATAGTGAGAGGAGTTCCAGGATGTTGCAAAAGCCAATCGTTGCAAGCTTTGTTATAATATTTCTTGAGTGGACCAAATACGGTTCTGTCTAAAGGCTGTAACTTGTGGCTGGTGTGAGGAGGAAATGTGAACATTACAATACCATTATTCTTGGCCAACTCTATGATTTTAATCGAAATGTGACTCTCGTGATTGTCCAATATCAGGAGCACTTTATTATCATTATTAGGTCTAACATGTTCAATGAAATGGTTCAAAAAATCCTCAAATTTATCACCATTGGACCACCCACTGGGAGTTGCAAGCCCCAAAGTCTCAGGAGAAGCACCATTAATCATGTGGCTCTTAAAGCGCACTTTAGGAAAAATCATGCAATGAGGAACCGAATTCCCAAGTGCATTCACGCATGCAATAACAGTGACATTATTACCTCTCTCTGCTGATTTAGTATTCCCAACTTGTTTTACTCCTTTTGACGCTAAAACTTTCATTGGATTGTGTACTGTAGACATGCCAGATTCATCTACATTATAGATCCTTTCGCTTGTAAAATTGTATTTCAACGGCAGTTCCTTGTATTTATTAAAAAAACAAATTAACATTCACCTTATTAAAAGAAGTAGCACATGCTAAACTCGTTGCTTCTGGTTTTCGCAAGCTTAAATTTTGATGCCTTTTAATAAAATATTCATAAAATGTCTTACCAGCTTTTTTATTTGTGTCCCAAGCACTTGGATAAGTTTTTTCAAAATTACTGCATATTCGAATGCTAATTTTAAAAAGTCATCTTTGCATATTCCGTAGTGCAACTTGGATGCCTTTAACCAATATTCAACCAATTGCTCTTCTTCTTCATCACTAAACACTCTCTTGACAGCATTCAGAGGGTGATAGAAGACCTCAACATTTTCTTTTTCTTTGTTCAACTTCACGTAACGGCCTATTAAAGATTTTGCGACATGAAACTCTTCTGCAGCTTTCCGAATAGATAAACGTTTTTCAATTACCATTTTAATTGCACTTTTTACATTTTTCTCACTTGGTTTCGGCCGTATGACTTTATCTTTACTTCGCGGCATCTAAAAACATAAAAACAAAAAATAAAAATATAATATTAAAATAAATAGTTGAAAAAAGCATTGGCTTGTACCTTGGGACTGTCCCAATTCACTGTCCCAAGGTACAAATTTCAAGTGATTAAGAATATAGATAACAACTAATTGTATCATAATTAAATTACTCACCTCAAAATATTTCGTCTAAAGCAAAGATTCAAGTGGATTGCAAAAAAAAATCTGACGAAAAAATCACACTGCATACCACATCTAAGGAACGAAGCAAAATGGCCGATTTTACTGCATGCTTTCTGAATGTTGTAATGAAATAGCTACAAGATGTCACTACTTACCACTTCTCAATGTAAAATATCTGACGCAATGAGCTTGTCCCGAGGTACAAGGTGTCCCAAGGTACACCACCACAAGGGATCTCCCCTACATATCACTTTAATATCAAAATTTTTAACTTTATAACTTTTTTACAGTAATAATTGTTTTTCCTTCCATTCGTTACTACAGCTCATAAAAAATTGTCCCGTAGCGTAGGAGTAATTTTGCTATGGTTACCACGCTTAGCTGGCGGGAGGCAACGTCAGCTTTTTGTTATTTTAAGTCCTGATCAGGAAGATGCTGCTGCCTATCTCATATTTCAGTTTTCCTCTGTCGCCTCTTACGACACCCACGGGATGATAATACAGGGCAGTAGATATTCTTACCCGCTTTAATTTCGCCAATTTTAATTATGTTACACAAACTATATACACACTTATTTTGTTTAAATCGTAATAATATGCACTATTATTAAATATATCGGTAATACTAAATGTACTTTGTTTTAATTTAATGTAATCGTAAGTAAAAAACGACTTCAACCTTATGTAATGACTGTAAATGATTAAATGATCATAGATATTGAATAATGTTATTTTATTTTTCATCTACGTTTGCCTAACTTTAACGGCTCGGTAATGCAGTAGCTAAGTTGCCTGCAGGCTGAGGATTTGAATCCCGCACGGAAAAATATACTGGATCATCTTTTTTACCGTCTGAAAAAATTATCGTAGAATAAATATAGCTTCCCCGTGGCTGTTCAACCTATTTATGGACAGCTGTTTGGAAAATTTGAAAGTTGAAGAATGCGGGTTAAGAATGGGTGAGTTAACCATCAAATGCCTTTTGTACGCCGATGATCAAGTCATACTTGCGTCGTCGGCGGCCGAGTTGCAAATGATGGTTACATTAATGAACAGGTCATTAAAAGAAAGGGGAATGAAAGTGAACGCAAGTAAGACGAAAGTGATGGTTTTTGAAAGAGATGAAAGCAAAACGGTATGTGAAATAAGAATAGATGGAGAGTTAATTGAGCAAGTGGATGAGTTCGTATATTTGGGATGTGTATTCAGCAGGGATGGGAGATATGATAAGGATATTGAACGACGAGTGAATGCAGGAAATAAAGTAAATGGGGCTCTACACTCTATTGTGAAAAGTCAGAATGTGTCAAAAAAGGCACGTATGGCAATTCACAGTGCTGTATTAGTCCCTACTTTAACGTATGGTAGTGAAAGTTGGGTGTGGCAGAAGACACGAGAGTAGAACAAATGCAGTAGAAATGCGGTCGCTAAGGAGTATGTTAGGGCTGAATCTGAGTGACAGGGTGAGAAACTGTGTGATAAAAGAAGAGTGTGGTTTGCAAGATGATGCGGTGACCAGGATTAAGAAAGGAATGCTTCAGTGGTTTGGTCATGTAGAAAGAATGAATGCGGAAAGACTGACAAAGCAAACATATGTTGCAGAAGTGAATGGAAGAGTCGGAAAGGGACGTCCTAGGCGGAAGTTTGTCGACCAAATTGGCGATATACTAAAAATGGGTCAAATTAAGAGTACCCTTAACCGACGAGCATGTATGCGTAGGTATATGGATGTGGAAGAGGCGAGAAAGGTATGTCAGGATCGTGCTAAATGGAAGTCTGTAGTCTCTGCCTACCCGTCTGGGTGACAGGCGTGAGTGTTTATGTGTTATGTATGTATAAATATAGGAAGAATGAACGTAGGTAATAGTATATTGTATTGTTAAATAGGTAAATTATATCGAGAACAATATTTAAACTTCGTCATTTATTTAGTATTTTATATTTGCTTATTTAATATAATATCATATCACAATTACATTTTAATAATATTTTTATCAGAATATTTACAAAGGTATCTATGTCAAATATAAAAAACATACTAAATGTATGTTTAACAAAACTTATTAACATAAGATTTAAATTACAAATAAATTTAATTAAATTAGAATAAGAGTCGTTCATTTATGAACCAAAACCTCGGCCACTAACGCGATGGAGATGCGCTCTTGCAACGCCAACCACCGCCTCAACGTGTGCAAGCCGGAGGCTCGAATTTCCGCTGGATGCCCCTCCCGGACATCGCAGCAGCCAAATAAGTCCTACTGCTGGACATAAATTCGACGACCTCCTTCAGATATATATCCGTGTCCCTACAATTCGTTCCGCAATCCGACCGGATCAGGTCCGGCAAACCGCGACGCCATACGAAGCGGCCCAGTGTGGCAAAAACAAAGGCTTCAGTGCTGAGGGCACTTACAAGTTCTAATTGAACGACCCTAGTGGCGAGGCACACGAAAACGCACAAAGGACTTATGTGAACGCGCGTTACGAAGGCTGGGTGACTTGACGAGGAAGGGGCCAGCAAAGTCGGTTCTGACCCCAGCGAATGGTCGGATGGCCAGGACGCGTTCGGGTGCTAAGTCACCCATCATCGGCTGCGATATGGTGGCCTTCAATTTATAACAAAGTAGCACTTAAACATGACGCTCCGAATGGTGCGTCGGCCAGCCAAGATCCAAAACTCCCGCTGCAAAATAGCCGAAGCACAAATATAAAGGCATAAAAAAACAAAAAAAAAAAAGAAAAAACAAAAGGGGCACGTTTTAAGAGCTACATCGTAAAAATGTAAAATGTCAAAAACTGATAGTAAGCTCTACTAACAATCTTTTAACATATAACGTTGAATGTAAAGTTTGTTGTAAATAATAAGTTACTCAAATATTTTATCTTCAAATAAAACGTTAGATAATTAGAGCCCTAGTCTTCCCACCAACCAAGTGGAGGCCACACAGCTTGCGAACCCGAATACAATAGAGCGTAAATCGTTAAATAGTCGCCACTCGAGTTGTACGCCTTCACTGAGGCCGTTGGCAATAGAACAGTATGACAAGTTGACTGTTGATGACACAGTGGATCAGTGGAGGTGGCCATGGTGGGAGCTAGGGCGGCCGTTACCTAGCTGTAGCGGCCTCCATCGGACCGGCACTCGAAGGGGGTACCGAAAGCGGCATTCCGGCGACCTCTCAATGACCCGTGGTTGAAAGTCACCGAACGGTCCGACTTGGGGAGCTTCGGGGAACCTCGGCCTTGAGGACCGAGACAAATTCGAGGTTGCAGGAACCCCGTAGTACCGGTACCGACCAAAGGGGAGAGGGTGGTACTCCAGTCGCGGCCTCTCAGCCAACGGGGGTGAGAAGGGTCTCGCTGACCACTGAGTGGCTGTGAAATTCGTCTCCACACGCTGAGGGGGGGTGACGACCCCTCGACCCCTGGCGGAACATCCCCCCGACTGGTCGGGGGACGTTCCGGGGGACGACCCCCTTCAAAACCAGGGGCACATTAGCCGGCAGGGGAGCGACGAGCGTCGCCCGACAGAGGGCGTGGCTGAGCGCCCCCGCCCGTTGGGGTTGAGGGCCCGGCATACCCCGAGAGGAAGCGCCGTTCGCACCCAGGCACAAAACGGCATGGTGATTGCCCTGGCAGTGCGGACAGGGCCGCTGGTGCGGGCAGTCTCCTTGGAGATGCCTTTCCAAACACGAGTAGCACCAGCGGCGCTCCTTGGCGATGGGTCGTCTCGCTGGGACTGGCTTACTCAACAATTTCGGGCACATCGTCACCCGGTGATCGGATTCTCGACCACTATAAAATAGGCCACTATAAAAGGTAGGGGGCGGCGCCCTCCCGCGGGAGCTCCGCTCGGTCTGAGGGGGGTTGGCGACGACTTGCCCGGGAGATTTCGCCTCTCCGTGGGCACGGCGCCGTCCCCGCCGTACCTCTCCTCGAAATGGATCCGAAGATCGAGGGACTGGCCCGGTCCTTAAGCAGCGGGAGGTTTAGCAGCTGCTTGACGTATTCGTCCGCAATTCGCCGTACATTGGCATACCTTCCGGCGAGGAGGTCCCGAGCATTCTGGTAGGCGTCGTCCGACAATTTCAGATGACCGACGACGCCCAGGGCCTCCCCCTCCAGTGAGGCCAGGGGGTAAGCCATCTCCTGGCTTGGTGTCAAATCCCTCCGGGCGTCCACTAGGCTATCAAACAGACCCACAAAGCTCAGCTAGGCGGAGAGGACCCCGGTGAACCTTGGCAGGTCCAGAGTTGGGAGTCGTCCCAACAGCTCCGGCTGAGTAGGCTGCTTCCGAGGGGACTCGAGCAGGCCACTCAGCCGAGCTTCAAGCGCGTCACTAGCATACTTGGCCCCCGCTTCGATTAAGTCGTCCGTGAGCGAAAAGAACCGCTCGTAGTCCGCGAGGCAGGAGTCTAGGACTCCCTGTTCCGCTCCCGAGGCCAAAAGCTCAGTGCAAGCCTCCTCCGCTACGGCCCTTCGGGCCATGACCTGCTTGAGCCGCTTCTCTAAGCTATGGACCCGATCGGGTCGCCCTATCAAGGTGTGGGCGTTCGCGGCCCAGCGCTGCTCCGCCTGCAAGCGAAGCGCCAGTGGCTTGTGCGATGGCATCACTATTAAATACAAATACTACTAAATTAAATTAAACACAATTACACTACACAATTAATTAAATTAATACACGGCTAGTACTAACTACAGTCGGTCGACAAGGATGCCATGCTGAGGCGACCGACCCTTCGGCAATTTAATCCACAATACAAATACAAATACTAAATACAAATACCTGACGCGTAGGTAACCTAACTCTAAACTACACTCGTGCTTACGCAGCCTAACGGGCATGGCTCTAAATTCTACCCACCGCTAACAAACAAAGGAAGCGAACAAAGAAAAGAAAAGAAAAAATATTTTTATTATTTTTAGACGTGGTAGAGCCATGCTGCAGTTATATTAGATGTATAGTTGTAGCACGAATGGGTCGGCTCGACCGGGAAAGGACCACGCTCTCACAGAATACCAGCGTGAAATAGTTGCTTAATTCTGCTGTATTTCGTATGGTGAGTGTAGAGAAACGGAGACCCATTTTACTGGAAACGAGGCATTCCATCTTAGTCCTCACGGGTGACAACGCATCTGCATTTTGATTCGTAATCGATAATAGATGTAGATGTCTATGGGCCACAGCAACCACTTACTATCAGGTGGACTGTGTGCTCGTTTGTCACCCTATCCTATATAAAAAAAAACGTATTACGGCCGGGAGTGATTGTAAACAATCAACCACGCTCTGCTACCAGCAATGTTACGGCCCTGAGTTACCCCGACAAAGGTCGATTGAGTTAGGGCCCATCGTAACCCAGGGGTAACGAGTAACAGAGGGGAGAGCCTCCAAATGACCTATGGATAATTAATTTATAACGGCTAAATACGCAAACACAAAACTTACCGAAGTCCAGAATGGTCTACCACAAGGTGTGTAGTGTAACCTGACGTCACCGATATAATCAGATAGCAGAACCACATGCGCTGCCCAGCTCCTCTTGTGCAATCACTCCAGAGGGCGTTAGCCGCTATCGGAACTCAAGTCCAACGTCACTTAGCACAAATATAATAGAAGGGAACGCGATCTCCTACGGATCACAAAGTTTAGCGTCCCACGCGACAAAGCAAAATACCTTCTTACAATATTAACTACACGAGCCACTCGTTGAAGCAAATTAATAGCAATCTAAGTTAATTCAATAATTCAAAAATCAGAAAAGCCTCATTGTCACGTATATTAACGACAAAATACAACTCCATGGAGGCCGTCTTATCCGACGTCGTAATCGTTATCAAAACTCGCGACGTCTAAGCGACCCGGGCGTCGCGCAAATCGAATATTCTCGTCTAATCTCGCGATCCCCACTGGCGCGGCTTCTGCGCTCAAAAGATTCCTGTAGACTGCCCGACGCGCTCGCTGGCTGCCGCATGCGCATAGCAAGCGCCCCCTTCCCGCGCAACGCTAACCGGTTCCTCACCCCGGGACACGCCCCTTGCACGCTTCAAATGCCACAACTTGGCGTAAACACATACTTTTCGGGCTTACAACTGTCTTTAACCGATGTAACTGTTATTTTAACCTTAATATAAATTGTAAATCAATTGAAGGCGTATTTAAATTTTATTGATTGTATATACAAAAATCAACTATTTGCATACACTATTATAAAAACTTTTGTATAATATTTTATTTACATTTAAAAACATTACTTAGGCTACTTTTGTAGTAGACAACCGTGTCCTTCGATCACTTGTAAATAATATAGAGTATACACTAACTAAACAACGTCTAACACTAAATTAGGTCGAGCGCGTTGAATAGCGTGGTACTAGATCAAATTTGCGTCACAGTTCCACTCTTAATAGCGCTATTGCTAGAACTACTCGCAGTTGCCGCTAAATATTAATAGCCCCAAAGCGCCATAGCGCCATGGCGGCTACTTACATAGCACGCAGCATGTGCTATGGAGAGATAGCGCGCTATAATACGGCGCTATACGCTATATTAACCACCATTACTTGAGATCTTGACACTATAACATCGTATACGAACATAGACATCGATGTTGGTATCGATAGCTTACCATCGATGTTCGATTTTTATCCTATTCAAAACATCGATGTTGGCCGTTATCGATGTTATTGCACATGTATCTATTTAATAGGTTAAAGATAGATGCATAAAAAATTGGTAGTGTTGATAATGGTTTATTTATGAAATAAAAGAAATTTATGAAATAAAAGAAATTTATTAAAAATGTATTATTAAACAGTAATTTAAAAAAAAATGGGAAAAAGTTAACTAAAAGTTACATCTAGTTTATTTGTTATTATTTTGATCTTTAAATGTTCCTATAAATCTGGTATGAAAAAATTTACTATGGTACCTAATTTACGTAGGTTTTTTATCAACTACTCCTATCGCGAAATAAAAAATATGATTATAGATTTCACAATAACAAAGCAATAGACTTTTCCGTCATCTTTGTTTACAATTTTTAATCAGGCAGAGCCTCAGAATCAATTATCCACAGCCATTTATAAAAAACACAGTACTATGTAGTGAAATTGTCTATGCTCACGATAGCCCAGTATTTTATTTTCATAAACCTCAAGCAAACTCTAAACTCGCTACCCCAAGCTCAAAAAAGCTAAATATAATTGAATTGTATAGATACATATTTTTTCAATTATATAGGTATAGACAGCAAAGGAAAAAGCAATTAATTTGAATATCAATATATGTAGAATAGTTATTAAGCGACAACCGACAACAAGATTACAGAATAACAAAGCGAAAGCAGTAACAACTGTGTAGCGGCGCTGTCGTCGCGCCGCAAGTGGAACACACCAAAGCCTAAATCACGCAATCAAAATTCCGAATCATAAACAGTATATATAGAATATCTCCGAATTATCACACGGAGTGTTGGCCGCTCCCCGGGCAGAACACCTTGCCCGGCGGGGGATCTCCCCTTTTCCTTTCAAGACCACAGTGGTGACCAACCGACGTGATCTGAACACGCAACCAACAACCTTCGGAAACTTTAAGCTTCATCGTCGTCATAGAGTCCCCCACCCATTCGCTCCCGAGCAGATATCGTCTGCAGTCTTCATATCCTGCAAGCCATCTAGCTTCACAAGGTTCATTGCAGCACTGGAATAATAATGCTTCCTGTTCCTTCAAGCTACTCTCTGTATACAGTCTGCTATACAGTGTTCGGCACGGCTCTGAGCAATACTGGTCGCCTCTGCTTCACGGCACTCTCGCAGATTACTTGCCTTCTTCCCGACTCACCGCAGACTACAAGGCAATTTCCTGGCACTTGCACATTCGTCGATAACTAGACTGCACTATCGACCTTAGGTCTGAGCAGGGGGTAATGTAGCGGCGCTGTCGTCGCGCCGCAAGTGAAATGCACCAAAGCCTAAATCACGCTATCAAAATTCCGAATCATAAACAGTATATATAGAACATCTCCGAATTATCACACGAAGTGTTGGCCGCTCCCCGGGCAGTACACCTTGCTCGGCGGGAGATCTCCCCTTTTCCTTCCACGGCCACAACTGTGACATTAGAGTTCACACTTGACAGCGAGTTTGACACTGTGACAATGACAATTTTTTTAGGTGATCGATGCGTTAAGGAATCCTGAATTATTCAAAATTTTAAACCTTTAATCGGAGATGAAATATTTAGTTGATATTGATTTCTTTTTTTCGAGTTCTTATTGTTGCAATAATTAATGCCACTAGCGCCATCTAGTGTCGGGTAGCAGAGCGAGGAGAGCTTTCTAGGAAGTTCCATGCTAGAACCTTCCCACTAGTGCAATCTAGTATCAAGTGGCGGAACTGGGAGAGAACTTTCTACACCTAGCCGATCGGGACCGGTATGGCTCGAGCATTCTGAATGTTTCAGTAGAAAAGTTATTGAATTGGCGAAACAAGTGAAGACTTCGGAGCGAAATAAAATGAATTAAAGTGTTAAGTGTGATTAATTATTAATGTGTTTTATTTAAGTTTTAATTGGTTTACGGTAGTTAAAGTGTCAATTTTGGTAATTCAATCGGCAGTTTTTATTGTCATGAACTCTAAGCTCATAATAATTGGTGTAAGAAGTGTGATAAAATCATGCCGATTTTACCTAAAGACGAAACGGAGGGTGTCCGTACCCGAAATCAACGCGAGCAGGGAACCAGGGAAGATTTGGTGGTGCAACGCCGCAGATGTCAAAAGTCCAGCCACCGGCCACGGAAGCCGGGCCGTCAGCAGCTCCTTCATCTGCAGCACCTGACCTAGGTGCTTTGATGATGATGCTGCAGGAACAGGCTTGTCGGTTGGAAGAGCAGCTGTAGTGCGGACAGGAAAAACAGGCCCTTCAGTTGAAAGAGCAGCAGGCAAGCCGGCAGGAGGAACAGGCTCGCCAACGGAAGGAACAGGCCCGTCGACAGGAAGGAACGGGCCCGTCGTTTATAAGAGCAGCTGAAACAAGATAGGGAAGAGCAGATGCTCCTCATGAACGACCTTTACGCTACCTTTGAGAAAGAGATAAGGGCGGTGAAGGATAAGGTTGTTCAACATGAAAACCGCCTGTCGGAAGCTGAAACCCAAATCAAACAAGTGAAGAAAACGCTAGACGATACAAACTTTGAGATGGAATTACAGCTCCCGTAGTGGCTACAATAGCTTTACTACGTGGATTCAAAATGCCGCCGTCCGACGGGACTTCTTCATAGTCGGCCTACAAAATCCATTTCGAGGCTGTCACGAAGGAAAACGGCTGGAATAAAAGTCAGGCCATGGTTGCTCTCACACTGAGCCTGCGCGACCACGCCTTAACTGTTCTGAAAGCTCTCGGTAAAGAAGTGACTTACGAGCAACTCCTTGAGGCATTGAAGGCTAGATATGGCGGTGCTCACCTGGAACACGTCTCTTGTGCGCAGCTTAAAGATCGCATGCAATGCAGCAACGAAAATCTGCAGCAGTGGGCCTTTGAGATGGAGAATCTGGTTCGAGAAGCGTACCGGTCTATACCTGCGCTTCTTTAAGGGAACCTTGTGCAAACATTCATCGACGGCATCCGCGACCTTGAAGCCAGAGCTGCTGTGAGGCTCGGGCACCACGATACACATAAGGACGCCTTGACACATGCACTGGAGGTGCAAGCCGTGCGGCAGGACCATCGGTCCAATCGAGTCAGGGAGGTTGCAGCAGCCACAGTTTGCGACCGCAATAGAGGATACAGCCTTAGGTGCTATGGCTGTGAGGAAAGGGGCCATCTTCGATCGAACTACCCGTACCGTCGTACCCGTCGTAGAAAGGGAAGGTAATCGATCTCGAGAGGATAGTGCGCCTAACAGCACCGTCCAGCAGCAGCAGGGAAACGAGTAAAAGCCTGGGCTGCGGGGCGGGTGCTGGCTGATGTTAAAAGAGACCCAAGGATTTCGATCTAACAAACCCATGATCGGAACAGCCTAACCATCAAGGGCGAGATCAATGGAATGCCGTGTAAACTGACCATAGACACGAGCCCCTCGCACGGTTGTTAGTTCCCAACTTGTAAGTCAGTTCTCTGGGGACTCCGCATACAACAGGAACGCATGTTAGAGAACGCCATGGAGCGAAGGAGATGGAGTTGAAGCTAGGCAACATGATCTACCTGCATAATGTCATCTTGGCTGTTATAATGGCCGACTGCATCCTGAGCCTAGACTTCATGAGCAAAAGTTTTTGTCGACGTTTTTAAGATCGACGTTAAGCAAGGTGTTTTGAAGCGTGGACAAGAGGAATTTTTCGTGGAAGGGGCATTATCAGGTAACGTGTACAGCCTTAAGAAGATTGTTCTTTCGCCGAGATCGAAAACGTTTGTGCCAGAATCCTGGGCAAGCGCAGCGTTGTGTACTCGTGGAAAGGGTAGACAATGACTTTCCATGAAAAGTGGCTCGAAACTTGGTCAAAATCACTGACATCTCAGGAGTTGTGTGTATGTAACCTTTTTGATCAGGAATATATTATAGAAAAAGGCACGCTGATTGGTGCTTGTGAGGAAGTTGATTGGTTGCGTCGGTGCCAATATCTATCGAGTGAGACTGGGCGTCTCACACGTAAGGCTGCACAAACGAGAGGGACCACACTTTTAGAAGACTGTCGCAGCGTTCTCTCCCCGGATGAAATGGTCAAGGCAAAGAAGTTGTTACTCAAGTACGCCTATGTTTTCTCGTCAAACGATGCTGACATAGAAAAGACTCGCTTAGTTCAACACAAAATAAACACAGTAGAAAAATTCCCTATCCGTCAGCGGCCAAGAAGATTGCCGGTAGCACACAAAAGGAAGTGGAAAACATGATTGAGGGAATGGTGAAGGATGGTGTTATTGAAGCTTCATCTAGTCCATGGTGTTCACCCGTGGTGATGAAGAAGGACGGCAGCATTAGGTTTTGTTTTGACCACCGCCGCCTAAACGACGGTACAAAGAAGGATAGCTATCCCTTGCCAAGAATTGATGATACGCTGGACATGCTTACAGGAGTAAAATGGTTTAGCACGCTGGATCCAAAAGACAAGAGACAAGGAGAAAACTGCGTTCTTGACGGGAAAAGTTCTAAGGCAATTTAAAATGATGCCCTTTCAATTGTGGAATACTCCAGCAACATTTGAAAGGTTGATGGAACTTGTACTTAGCGGGCTAATTGGCGATACCTGTCTGGTTTACATAGATGACATCATCATCGTAGGCCGTACGTTTGAGGAACACCTTCAAAACCTGATAAGCGTACTCATGAAAATTCAGAGTGCCAAGAAATGTTCAGTATTCAAACGACAAGTTAACTTTTTGGGTTATGTAGTTTCGGAAGAGGGCATTCGCACGGATCCAGAGAAAATTGCCGCTGTCAAGGATTGGCTGGTTCCAAAAGACAAGGCGCAAGTTAGAGCATTTTTGGGTTTGTGCTCCTATTATCAGCGATTTGTGAAGAACTTTGCAGATATAGCCAAACCTCTGCACAAGCTAACCGAGGAGAAGCGACATTTCTGCTGGGATGAAAGTTGCGATATCGCATTCCAGGAGCTCAAGGACTGTCTGTGAAAAACCCTGATGCGGACAAGTAATTTATAGTTGACACATATGCAAGTGATATAAGACTTGGCGGTGTGTTGTCTCAACGGAATGGTGATCAAGAAGTTGTAATAGCGTAGGAAGTCGTTGTTAAAGCCAAAAAGGAACTATTGTGTCACAAGACGGAAATTGCTTGCTGCGGTAAAGTCGTTGCAGCATTTTAGCAAATATCTTCTGGGGGAGAAATTTCACTAACGAACTGGCCATACTGCACTGAAATGGCTATTGCAGTTCAAAAATCCAGAAGGATAAGTTGCGAGATGTATCGATCTACTGCAAGAATACGACTTTGTGATCGAAAATCGCAGCGGGAAATCTAATAGCAACGCAGATGCATTGCCAAGAAGACCTTGTCCTCAAGAATGCAAGCATTGTACTAGGCAAGAGAGTATAGAAGTAGTATATGTGAGGATACTCTGGGCAGACCACCTCAGCAACGAGTAGGAGGACAGCCTACAACATACACAGCAGGAAGATTCGGATGTTAAACCGATTCTGGAATGGATGAGGGCCAGTTCTCCCAAGCCCGAGTGGAGCGATGTCTTAACGATGAGTCCGACCACGAAGAGCTATCGGGCCCAATGGGACAGCTTTCTGATTCAGGATGAAGTTCAGTACAGTAAATAGGAAAATGATAGGGGAGACAGATGTCATTTCCAAATTGTTGTCCCAAAGCTAAAGTACCGGATGTTCTGCAGCTGTACCATAATGGTTAGTCAGAAGGCTGTCTGGGAGTTAAACGAACTCTACTGAAGATTCGAGAACGGTTTTACTGGGGCCACTGTCGTGACGATGTCGAGGATTGGTGTCGCAAATGAACAATTTGCGCGGCTATGAAGGGACCTTAGACTCGTAGTAGAGGTGCATTGAAATTGTACAATGTTGGTGCACCATGGAAGAAAATAGCCCTTGTCGTTGCGGGGCCGTTTCCGGAAAGTGAAAGTGGTAACAAATATTTCATGGTTGTGATGGATTACTTTACTAAGTGGCCAGAAGTCTTCGCCATTCCAAATCAAGAAGCTTCAACAGTTGCACATAAACTAGTTCATGAAGTCTTCTGTCGTTTTGGATTTCGGAGTACATTTAGAAATACACAGCGATCAAGAAAGAAATTTTGAATCTTAAATATTCCAGGATACTTGCCGAGTTATGGCTACTCATAAAACAAGAACAACTTCTTACCACCCGCAATCTTATGAAATGGTAGAACGATTTAATCAGACATTGGAGAGGTACCTAGCGAAAGTTGTAGACAATCGGCTAGCGAGGTTGGGACAAGCACATACAACCGTTTTTGTTGTCATATCGAAGTACTGTTCATGATAGTACTTCAGTAATACCAGCTTTCGCAAACTTTGGAAGAGAATTACGGCTGCCTGCAGACCTAACTACCGGAATACCACCTGATGCCCCACATAGTATAACCGATTATGCAAATGAATTGCGGAACAAAATGAATGACTTTTATGATCACGTCAGACAATCGGGCCAGCAAAGGTCTGAAAAGATGAAAACCCGGTATGACCGCAAAATGAACAACAAAGGATTCGACGAAGGTTCACTGGTGTGGTTGCAGAATCCAGTCCACAGCAAAGGGAAATCTCCTAAGCTTCAAGCTTAATGGGAAGGACTGTACCGAATTTTGACAAGGATCAATGATGTAACCTATCGGATACAGAAAGGTGCAAAAGGTACTCCTAAGATCGTCCATGTGGATCGATTGGCACGATATTATGGGGCCGATAATGCTTGGGACGAGCATGTCTTAGGAGGAAGCAGTGTTGCAAGCCATAATTAATGCCACTAGCGCCATCTAGTGTCGGTATAGTTCAATTTAATATTTATTATGCTGCTTGTGTGGGTAAAATAAAATTCAATAGTCTTTCAGTTTAAATAATTATAATTTACACAAGTTACAAGTCTTTTACAACACACAAAAGGAGAATAGAGTGATAGCTATATATAGAAAGATAGCACAAGAACTAAGAGTATCAAGCGAACGAATTAATTATAATAACAGTTTCTTATCACGAGTAAACAGTCAACAAACGAACAGTATGGCATACGTAAACGTACTGGTGGCGCGGTGCAAACTATTGAAGTAAGGACGGCCAGCGGTGAACCGGTTTGCTGTTGTTGAGTCGCCGTTGCACCGACCGCTGCATTAAACAATAGCCACTGCTAATACTTAAGTATATATAATAATTTCTGTAGTATGGTATGTCCGTAATTGTGAAATATATATTTATACAGAAATAATTTAAAATTAAATATTAAAATTACAGTAAATAATTAACTATTTTACTGCTATTTATAAAGTCATTTACATCAATTAATATTGTGCACACCACATCACCTCCCACCAGAGACCGTGCCTACGGGCGAAAATAATCAGGATAACATACCTGTCTTCCTGATCTTGTCTTTTTTATAGCCGTTTTATTTTCTATGTTAGGTGTGTTGGTGGTAGTGCTATAGCTGTTTGTGTTGCTAGTGTGCGTAGTTTTGACTATGTTGTGTTTGTTTGTTGTGACAGGTTTAATACGATCTATTGATACGGTGACTGGTTTACCATTAAAAAGAATTTTAAAAGTTTTATCTCCTCTGCTTAATACTTTATGGGGTCCCGAGTATGCAGGCTGTAAAGACCTACGAGCGTCATCCCTTAGGAAAACATGGTCGGTGGTTGCTAGATCCTTAAAGACAAAGACTGAACGACTATTACTATGCCTTGACGCTGGAGATGGATGTAAGTTTTTCGCAAAAGTACGCAATCGTGTTATATATTCAGTCCCATCCGCTGTCCCATATGCTTGTAGTATGAAAAATTCGCCTGGAAGTCTAATAGTTTCCCCATATACAAGTTCTGCTGATGAAGCTTGAAGATCTTCTTTAAATGCGCTACGTATTCCTAACAATACTAAAGGAAGGGCTTCGACCTAGTTTTCATTTGCATGGCAGGTGATGGTGGCCTTCAGCTGTCTATGAAACCGTGCAACTAATCCGTTGCAAGCCTGGATGGTAGGCTGTAGTTTTTCTATGCTGAAATCCTACCATATTCGATAAGCGCTTGAATAGCGTTGACTCAAACTGTCCTCCGCGATCCGATATAATATCTGTTGGACATCCGAAACGAGCTATCCATCCGCAGACTAAAGCTTTTGCTACTGTTTCTGCCAAAATGTCAACTATCGGTATTGCCTCAGGCCATCGAGTAAATCGATCGATTGCTGTGAGTTAATATCGGTACCCTTGCGCTGATGGTAATGGTCCTATTAGTTCTATGTGAATCTGCATAAATCTGGCACGTGGTAATTTGAAATTGCCTATGGGTGAATTTACATGCCTAGTAATTTTTGCACTTTGACACGCTAAGCACGTTCTGGTCCATTCTCGGCAGTCTGTTTTAATTCCTGGCCACACAACTCTTTCCGCTATAAACTTGGCTGTGGTGTTTGCTCCGGGATGGCTCAGAGAATGAAGGCTTTCAAAAACTTGCCTACGAAGTTCCTTTATTACGTATGGTCTCGGTGGATTGCTTCTCTCATCGAAGTAAAGTTCAGTATGAGTACCTGGCATTTTGAGTTTTGCAATTCCTCGTCGGAGGCTTGAACTTTGGCTAACACTGTCAAGTCAATGGGCTGAGTAATGTCTTCAACCCTTGATGAAGTATCGGCTACCACGTTGTTTTTTCCTGAGATGTGTTTTATGTCAGTACTAAATTGAGAAATAAAATCGAGATGTCTGAACTCTCTTGGTGAGCAATTTTCTTTACGTGAGTTAAATGCGTAACAAAGGGGCTTATGGTCTGTATAGATAGTAAATTCTCTAGCTTCCAGTATGTATCTAAAGTACTTGATAGCTTCATAGACAGCTAGAAGTTCACGATCATAAGGCGAATACTTTTTTTGTGCTACACTTAGCTTTTGTGAAAAAAAGCAAGTGGCTGCCACGAGCCTTCTTTAAGCTGCTGCAATACTGCGCCAATAACAGTGTCC
Organism: Parnassius apollo; assembly: GCA_907164705.1. Lineage (NCBI taxonomy): Eukaryota > Metazoa > Arthropoda > Insecta > Lepidoptera > Papilionidae > Parnassius > Parnassius apollo. The sequence goes on along the minus strand of CAJQZP010001641.1, from coordinate 2,536,450 downwards.
GAAGCATCCGTTACTAAAGCTATTTTAGCAGAACAGTCAGGATGCGCTAAAAGAAACTTAGGGATGAACCTCCTGTAAAAGTTAAGCATGCCCAAGAATCTTCTTAGCTCTTTGACAGTTTTTGGCTTTGAAAAGTTTTTAATTTTTGGATTTTGAATTTTTGGAATTTTAAACTTTGGATGGTTGCGGCTTTGAATCCTCTGCTGAAATATGAAAGCCTAAAAATGTAACCTCGTCAGAGCCAAATACGCATTTAGCGGTGTTTATTACCATCCCAAACATCTTTAGGATAGAAAAAATCTAACGAAGGTGATCCTTATGTGTTTCATGGTCCTTTGAGTACACTAAAAAATCATCTAAATAAGCAAAGCAAAAATCTAAACCACGAGTCATTTCATCTACGAAGCGCTGGATCGTTTTTGCACTGTTACGAAGTCCGAAGGTTATGTACGGGAATTCGTAAAGGCCAAAAGGCGTTGTAATAGCAGTTTTAGGGATATCAGCTTCGTTGACCAGAATTTGATTATAGGCTTTCACTAGATCGATCGTTGTAAATACTTTGCAACCGGAAATATTGTGAGCGAAAACCTGAATGTGGCGTATGGGGTAGCGGTCTGGAATTATTCTAGCATTCAGTGCTCTATAGTCACCACATGGTCGCCACCCATTATTCTTCTTGGGTGTGAGATGCAATGAAAGCAATTTTTACAAAAACAACATAACTGTGTTACACATAATTATTCAGTATTGAAAAAAAAACTTAATATCTTTTTAAATACTAAATTCAGTCATTAAATATTTTATTCAATTATGTATTTCTGGTTATTTATTCATAATAAACTGATGTTTTATAGTTATATTTCCTACAAGTCCAATAAAATAAAAAAATGGGCTTTGTATTTATGTATTTTTTGCCAAATATTGTTAGTTATGCGGTTTTTGTAATTAAATTTCTAGATTTTCCTGAAGTTAAGTTGTTTTTGTAACAAAAAACATATGTTCAATAAATTTCATAATAAAACTCATTTTAAAAGCAGCAACCAGGTATTTATTAAAAAGTTAGTACTTTTAGGTATATAATCATAAAAAGTGCTAATTATCTTCTGTGCCACTACTATTGTCTTCATTCTCTACTTCATTAGCTAATGAGGTGGTTTCAGGGGAAGTAACTGAACCCAATAGATCTGCATAAAATTTGTGACTTACAGGGCTTGATAAATATTGGGTTAGTTTAAGTATATCATTATATTTATGAGGATTTAACGGCAATCTCGATTCATAAGTAGGCTGAAGTTGAAGTTCTTTAGGCAGTTTTCTTTTATTGCGAATCTGTATCCTGTGCCATGGACCAGTAAAGGTATACCTGACTTGAACATAAGGAACATCTTTATTTATTTTAAGCATCCTAAATTCTTTCAGCTTCATTGCAGGTTTTGGCTGACGTAAAAAAAAAGGACTAACAGCTGCTTTTATAATCATAAAATCAGTATGGTTTATTTTATCCACAATAAAAGGCGATGGATTTTTTCTTACAGTTTCCATTAAGTCATTCCAGTCATCTGGTACTTCTGCTATCATTTTTTTCTTTTTATTCCCAACCAAGCTAAAATCCTGGTCATTTGGGAGATAAGTATGTCCTCTGATATGAAATATATATTTAATACTTTTAAATAACATCAGCCCATGAACTAAGCAGTAGAGAAAGTACACCATTACATAATTCTTGTTCTGACCAGAGCATCCATCACTTATTAGCACTAATTTATCAGAAGACATTCCGTGGGTACTAAAATATCTTAATAAAAGTGTTGTGACATCATTCTGGCCTTTTTGACCTTCTGTCTCATAAGTAGCTATTCAAAACCACTTGATTTGTTTTAACATTGTGGACACCAAATACATAGAGCCACAGCTGGCGACAAAAAAACACATCACTAGTCCGAATATGGGGTAATGGCAGATTCTGCATGAAATCGAATGTAACACACATAGTTTTACCCTCCTGAGCTTTTTGTTTTTCTTGGCGTCTAATTTCATTGAATTTTTCAACTTTCAACAAATGCAGTTTATGTTCATTCTTCAGTAAAGTTTTTGTCTCATCCAAAGCAGCCAATTTTATCTTTAATCTGTATTTATCACATGTTGCACAGGTGTCTGTTCTTGGTAAATCGAATTTCAGTATATATTCATTTTTAAAAACTAACCGATACACCATATAAGTGACTTTTATTTGATAACTATTCAGAAACATGTTAAACATTTTGAAAACAGTTAAATCTTCAGGCAAATATCGGCAGTTAGGGTCTTGTCTCAGGGAATAATGTGAATGCATGGTTTTAAATGACTCAATGTGGTTGTGGACTAGGTTTAGAACTTCTTCAGGTGTTTTCTTGTACCTGTTGCTTTTGTGTGATCCACGCATATCCTTAGGTGTTAAAACATTAATTGAAATCAGATGTTGAAGCCTTCGGACGCGACCTTTTGTCACCCCATGAATGTTGCAAAAAGCTGTCAGGCATACTGGTATTTCATTTACACCAACGCGTATTTTAAATGAATAAGAAGCCATTCGAAACTTTTGTGGAACTTCAGTAGTATGCCTCTTAGGGTATGATGATGAAATCAGACTCATCAAGTAAGCATCTTGATCATTTTTGTTGCCCAACATATTGAAATGAAGTATTATATTTTCTCTATCTTGAGAACTTATTTTGGTATAACATTTCAAAACTTTGCACCTGGAAATAAAGAATTTAGGTTATTTTTATTGCAACAACGATAAACAACAATGAAAACACTAATATATTTACTTAGCTAACCTGCAATCAGGTCCAACCACTCTTTCTTTGACTAGGTTATTTCTGTGGTTAATATGTTCTTTTCCTTGAGCTTTCTTTAATTTTATCACAGTTTCTTTTTTAATCTTGGGTTTTTTTTACGTTTAATTCCAGTAGTATTTTCACTATTTTCCGCCATAATTTATAGCAAAACTTGCAAATTCACTCCAAAACAAAACAACTCTCTGCCGCCAATAGAGATGAAGCGTATATACTAGAACAGATCCAGGGACTAAGTATTTAACGAGACTAGGTTGCACCTATTCCAACTTTTAAAATACTTGATCCATCTAGTCTCACTGTGCCTACGCGTCGTACTCGTGTTTTGTTGCCTTAGACTGTAGTTACAAGGCGCTCAATTCGGGTCGTCTTTGCCTAAATTATTAGTTTGTCAGTCATTTGAATTTGAACCAAATTTTAATGAACATAAAGGTAACGTGACGCGCACTTGTGTTTGTTGTGTAATAATATATTCTGTCCTTTTTTAACTAGACTATTCCGTAGTCTTTCTATCTTTGTCTGTCAATACTCGAGACTCGAGACTAGTCGGGACTCGGACTAGTTCAACCAAATACTAGTACGAGACTAGTCGGGACTCGGACTAGTTCAACCAAATACTTATACAAGAGTACAAGGCAGGCGAGTGTCTATTGTCAAATACGGTACGGACTCATGCGAATGTGATCTCGGTAGACGCTGTTTTCATGTTTCCGTGACTACATAACATAGTATTGGAAGCGTAAACAATTTACGTTTCGATGATTATGTAATATATTTTGATGAATATACATTAAATAATTAATATAAGTAAATGTGTCATGCATGTTTTCAGTAGTATAAAAATGCGATCATTTACTCACATTTACTAATCTATATATTTTATAATCGTTCGTAAGGAGTAAACTTCAGTCGTGCGCCGGAACTGACAAACTCACTTTTTATTTTTCAGAACAATTCTTTTTTAATGTTATTTATAAGAATTATGCAAACAATATTCTAAAAAAATATTATAATTAGGCTCATTACTATTAAGATTATATGAGAGATAAATGAAAATAATCCACTTTAAATTCTCCCTTCCGTCATTAGCATGAACTGCATCAACCAATTATAGAATTATTGCAATAGTAAAAAAAAACATAGCAGCTTAAAATTAAGACATACAAAATCAATAGGTGAGTACTCCCATTCTAGAGTTTTTCAAATAAATTAAAGATAAACAAACATCTTTTAAAACAAATTTTACCAAATATGAAGTACTACTAAGTAGTATTTAAAGTAATTTGAAGTAAATTATCTTAATTTATTTCTCATATAACCTTAATTCTCGTAATTTAGTTACGAGAATAATTATAATAATTTTGTAAAGTATGAAGGGAAGATGTATGAATTCATTATTACACACGTTTCAGCAGTACGCACGTAAAATATGGTACTTGAAACTATAGCGTATCCTATTCCTATTCCAACAATACTAAACTTTATGCGTACTTGACACTTTATGGACTAGGTGGAACAGGTATTTGGATCGAGTATTTATACGGATTTGGACTAGGTGCACCTAGTACGAAATTTACCTAGTACGACTCATCTCTAGCCGCCAACTGATACACTACACTGACAGTGACAGATTTGACGACTTTTTTTTTACAAAAACTACACAACTGTAACCGTAGACAGAGAAAACAGTTATGTTGTTTTTGCCAAATATTATTGCACATATGTAGTTTTTGTAAAATCACCAAATGTTTAACAAGGGATTTCTCTTAGTTGAGTAGCTTTTGTTAAAAACGGATGAATGCATTGAAAAGCCTATTTGAAAACGAACAAGAAGTTACCAGTAACAAAAAATTACGAAAAATGAAAGTTACTATGTTGTTTTTGTAAAAATCGCTTCATGGTGATGACTATGGTGATTCTGAAGGCCTACCTATACCAACCTTTAACATTGCTGCAAACTCCTCTTTTGCAATCTTTAATTTATCAGGCGATAGTCGCCTAGGTGTATTAGCTACTGGCGGGCACGGAGTGGTCCGAATGTGATGCACTGTATTGTGCTTAGGCACATGGTGAACCCCCCGATGGGCGTGTAATATCAGGAAACTCTTTTAAGACAGCAAGCAATCCACCAGTAGCAATCTTAACAGAAAATATATTTAAATTAGCAGGCAAAGTGGTGGAGAGTGTAGTGACACTGTCTATGACGCGCTGATTTCTACAATCGACAACCAAATTGTAAAATGACAAAAAATCTACACCTATAATTGCTTTTGTAACATCTACTACAACAAATTGCCAAGTAAAGTCACGGCGCAAGCCTAAATTTAACATTAAATGAACATACCCATAACTATTTATTATCGAACCATTTGCTGCTCTTAGTTGATAATTAGTCTTATGCCTACTCTCTTTCATTGCCGCTCGAGGAAAAACAGAGATCACTGCTGTATCAACGAGAAACTGCATCTTCCTGTTGAGGTCAGTAACGATTGGTACTTGGGCAATCGTAAGTTGCCGTTACCGATTGCCTTGCACATTTCCCGACTGAGTATAATCGCATGGTTTAATGTACTTACTTGAACGATCGCCATTTTTATTGTGATACCAGCACATAGGGAACCTCCTGTGACTAGAAGGCAACCTGGTGTTGCTTCTCGGGCGGCTTCTGCTTCGTAATCTAGGACGTCTCTTGTTTAGTTGAGTCGTTAAGGTGTTCACTTATCTGGTGAGCTCAGCTATTTGACCTCCAGCTTCTGTACTCTGTCCTCTGGTGCATGGCTTGATGTAGACGCTACTTGTGGATGTGGATATGGAGAAACAACGTCGTGAATCTTATCGGCTAGCTCTGCTAGTGCCTCAAGAGAAGTGGTCGTTGGTGACACTATTATTGTTTGCGTGCTGTTTGGTAATCGACTCATCCATATAGTTCGAAGAAAGTCGTCAGATATGCCTGGTCTAGACAAATGTAAGTGCCGTAGGAATTGTGAAGGTTTTCTATCGCCTAGCTCTTCAAGCATTAGAAGTTGTTTTACTTTACTGTCTCTAGACGCCGACAGCCGTTTGATTAGTTCTGTTTTTAGTTTTTCGTACTTATTTGTATTCGGAGGGGAGATAATTATATCTTCGACCTCTGATGCATATTGCGGTTCGAGTTGACTAACAATGTAATGGAATTTCATCGCTACTGCTGTTATATTCGAAATCGCAAACTGTCCTTCGATTTGCGCGAATCAAATTGCTGGTTTTTCCGGCCAAAATGGCGGTATACGAACACCGACCCGACAAACATCGGATGATGAAGCGAGATTTTGTTCGGCGGTCTTTTGTTTCTCTCTCATATTTATATTGTGCACTTTTACGGGGTCACCACTTTATAGTTCAATTTAATATTTGTTATGCTGCTTGTGTACGTAAAATAAAATTCAATAGTCTTTCAGTTTAAATAATTATAATTTACACAAATTACAAGTCTTTTACAACACACAGAAGGAGAATAGAGTGATAGCCATATATAGAAAGATAGCACAAGAACTAAGAGTATCAAGCGAACGAATTAATTATAATAGCAATTTCTTATCATGAGTAAACAGTAAACAAACGAACAGTATGGCATACGTAAACGTACTGGTGGCGCGGCGCGAACCATCGAAGCAAGGGCGGCCAGCGGTGAACCGGTTTGCTGTTGTTAAGTCGCCCTTGCACTGACCGCCGCATTAAACAATAGCCACTGCTAATGCTTAAGTATATATAATAATTTCTGTAGTACGGTATGACCGTAAATATGAGATATATATTTATATACAAATAATTTAAAATTAAATATTAATAAAAGGAGAATTTTCTAGGGAATTCCATGCTAGAACTTTCCCACTAGCGCCATCTAGTATCGAGTGGTGGAACTGGGAGAGAACTTTCTACACCTAGTCGATCGGGACCGGTATGTGCTCGAGCTCGAGCATTCTGGATGTGTCAGTAGAAAAAATCCTATATAAAGGCGTTAAGGACTGCAACCGAGGCAGTATTGAATTGGTGATTCAAGTGAAGACTTCGGAGCGAAATAAAGTGAACTCTGAAATATATACTGTTGAATAAATTGAAGTGTTAAGTGTTATTAATTATATATATATATATATATATAAATATATATATATATAGGGTGTTTTAAGTTTTAATTGGTGTTCGGTAATTAAAGTGTTAATTTTGGTAATTTAATCCACAGTTTTTACTGTCACGAACCCCCTAAGGTAATTGCTGTGAGGAACAGAGGGATTGCCAAAAGTTACAACAAGATATAGATAGGGTGGTAGCCTGGAGCCAACATAATAACTTACAATTTAACATCACGAAGTGCATAACTATGACCTTCAGCCGTGTACTATCTCCAGTTACGTACCAATACCAGGTTAACGTGGCACCAATAGCGAAAGTGTCAAAAGTCAAAGATCTAGGGGTTAATTTCTCCTTTAAACTAGAATTTGGAGAGCATATAACCAAAATCTGTAAGAAAGCCTACAGAAATTTGGGATTCGTACTACGGATAGCTAGGGATTTCACTAATATAAAGACAGTTATTGCATTAGATAATTCTTTAGTGAGGAGCCAATTAGAATTCAACGCGGTCATCTGGTCTCCACATGAGACTAAGTATAGTATCATGTTGGAGAGAGTGCAGAATATATTTATTAGATATTTATATCAAAAAATGTATGGAGTATACCCATTTTACCCAAATAAGTATCCTACCTTATTCACCTTAGGTATGGTAGGATACAATGAGCTAAAGGTTAGGAGGAATTTAGCGATTGTTTCATATATCTTTAAGGTGATGAGGGGAAAGATTCACAATCCAGACGTATTGCAACAAGTGCGCATATGTGTTCCGGACAGATACGTGTGGCGGCGGCGGCGGCCCCAGCTGATAGCTGTGCCGCGCGGCCACACTAAGCTGGTGACTGAAGCGCCCTTTACGCGAGCCCTCCGTATCCTCAACCGTATAGCAGAAGACATAGATATATTTTGTTGTACTCTGGGTGGGTTCATAGTAAGAGCTCTGTTTGAAATTAGTTATGGTCCTTATGTGATATAGTTACGTGTTTGAAATAGCAATAAGTACATGTCTGTAATCGATAATTATTAGCTTGTAACTATGTAGTTGGAATTGGTAAAATAGTTGTCTACATTATCGCATTAGGTGATAAACCTGTAAAGATAATTGTATAGTGGAAAATAAATAAATACATTATTAATCGATTATTGGTTCATTGACATCCATGTTTCGATGTTTGACATGTGGCAACATCGATGTTAACACATCGATATTTTAATTTTTAACATCGATAGCCATCGAACATCCTTACTTTACACTTGACACTGACAGAATCATAGATTACTGATTACTCAGTTTATACAATTATACTCTGTGCTGATTACTGTATATATATATATATCATCATCTGAAGTGATTACTGATTATGATTAGTGTTTACATGGGATGTTGATTACTTTAAATGTTAAAAAATTAAAATTAATCTTATGAATAATGTGAAGAGATATATGCCTAAATATCTATTATTATTATAATTATCTTGATTTCACCTTCCTATTGAATTCAGATACTTAAATATATCATCATGTTTTGTATGTGTTTAACGTAAGTTGTTTCAAGTTTTCTATATTCAATTTATATTATACTATAATTGATCAAATATTATTAAGACGTACTATTTTCTTATTTGTTTAAGCCCAAAATAACTATTTAATACAGGTAAAACAATGATTGTAGGTTAGGTCTGCTAATCGACTATAGAAAGAAACAATAGTGCATCATTGCGCTATCTAAATTCTATATTTGGTTATAGACCTTTAATTTCTTTGATTTACAGGTTACTAGTCATCCTCCCATTAATGATTATAGGATTTCTCATCTTCTCCGCTTTCGTTGTGATTCCATTAGCATTTATATTCGCTTCATGGTATATGAGAATAAAAGAAAGGAAACTACAAAGGCGGCAAAGAGATGGAGCAAATGTGGCCTTTTTCCATCCATACTGCAATTCTGGTGGAGGTGGGGAAAGAGTACTATGGGTAGCAATTAAAGCTATATTGACCCGGTAAGCATCTAATTTGACATATCTTAATAATCGGGTTTTATCCTCACTGGCACTATTTAAATTGTTAATTGCAATTTTAAGGACTGATTTACAACATGCCTTGCGGTGAAGAAAAATATTGTGAGGAAACCTGCATGTCTGAGAAATAAGAAAAAAAATATTTCAAGACATGTGAAGTTTGCCAACATGCATTGGGGCAGCATGGCGGTCATTTCCTTGCCTTGAAACCCTCTCAGAAATTAGAGAAGGCCTGTGCCCAGCAATGGCTACTGTAAATACTGTCTTAACATTTTTGAGGATAAATACCTTTACACCTATTACTGGATTTTGGGATGTAACAAATTAATATTTGAAATTGAAAATTAGTATGAAACTAAATTATCACAAGCATTTTGTTGATATGTTCAAAACATTTGTTCATAAAAGGCAATTCACATCAAAACAATGATTGCCTAATTTACAATATACGAAAACAGTTTTTACCCTCTGCAGAATGTATTTACATTTTTAATTACAGTGACCGTTACAGCCTATTAAAAAGATATTGTAGGTTGGAACTGATGTTTTTATATTTTCAATTGTTCCATGTTAATAGCTTTTGTAGTTTTAGTTTGATTTCTCTTTAGTAAAAAGAAATTATACATGTTAGTTGGTTCAATTTTTATGAACATGTCTGCTTTGTACTCAGATATCCGGACTCAAGCATCTACATTTATACAGTTGAAACAGCAGAGCCAAAAACAATACTTGATAAAGTACAAAATCAATTCAATGTTAAGGTGGATCCTGAGAAGATAAACTTTGTGAGGCTCAGCATGCAGAAGTTGATAGAAGCGAAGTCATACTCATACTTCACCCTGCTAATGCAAAGTCTAGGGTCTATGGTTTTGGGGATGGAAGCATTTATGAAGTTAAATCCAGGTATGAATATTTTAATTTCATATATTTTATGTATATATATAAATTGACATAGCATGACAAATCATTAAGCTGACATGGCTCTCAGAGAACATAAAATGAATGGGATAAAGGGTTCTCAAATGGCATCCTTGTACCAGCAAGTAAAACTTTGTCACCCTCCACTAGATGGATACCTGATAAGACATGCAGGAAGTAAATGGTACTATTTGGGGTTCGGGGAGCCTTATATTTAATAATAGACTTGTGAAGAGATATAATAATGATTACGATGATGTTGTAAAAGTATTCAATGATTTCTTATTCTGTATTATTTAAAAGTAAAAATATTTATTTTTCATCTCTATCTTCAGCCTGTTGGTATCACCATTCTTAGCAGGTGGCTTGAAGAGTGAGCAGATGCCTGGTATGATTGTGTTGAATCTCCAGATTCCAGGTCTGGTAGTTATTATATTGGCTAGGACTGGATGACTTAGAAGTGCACTTCGGGTTGCAGGCTTAAATCCTGCTCAGAATAACTACATGTGTGAATGTACTGAACCTGGATATACAGGGTTATTTTAAAAGAGTAGCCAAATTTTACATTGAAGTTCAAATAAATGAATTATTATAAACCAATTTTACATTTAAAAAAATATATATAAGGCTTTTATAGGCGACTTTTATTTGAAATTATCCCAAATTGAATGTGATTTAGGGGCATTAACCACTCTTACATGCGCGCTCCTTATGATTGAATTCATGTTTTAGTTTCTTAAGTTTTTGTCTACTGTTTACTTTCTTAGTGACAAGCTTACTACTTATGCTTAAGATAATAACTATATGTTATGAATTATGATTCCAGTTTTTCTTTTATACTGTAAGGATCGTCATAATAAATAAAATAAAAATATATATTTTTGCTTATCAACAACATAAGTGACAAAAGTCCTTATTATAACGTATTTAAAAAATTGGAATAAACTATTTATTATTATATAATTACTGAAGTAGTCCCAATATATAATATTGATACCTAAAGTAGATTGATGCGATAGTATAAATTGATGTGACGAGAAAAACCGAACTGGTTGCTTCTGCGCCATGGGCTTCCAAAGATTGCCGAACGGTCATGGATCAATGGGCCTCATTCTTTATGCAAAAATAGCACGATTTTTTAATTAATTTTGAAGTGAAACCTTCTTTAGCGGCATTGTACACTTTTTGTAATGGGTAAAAAATGTTAAACTCGCGTCAGGACACGTGACCCTGATCGAAAATGCGTAAGACGGATGGAGAGAGAGACAGCCGGCGCGGCGTAGGAGAGGAAGTATACCCCTCTTTCTACGGCGCGGCGAAAATTTTTGCCTGCGCCTGCTGTGTCGTTTAGTTGTGTACGATAGCGCAATAAATAAATATTGTATTCTACCAAATAAATGATAGTACTTTTATACTGATAATTAAAGCAATTCGTGCAAAATTATTCCCTAACCATTCTAAAATTTTAAAAATGCACTATGTTAATATTCAAGTTTTCACTTCTGCCGGCACTCCCAGAGTGCAACCCGTCGTTTTTTTTCTTCACATATATTACTTCTTTTGAACCTTCTCTGCAAATTTAGCTGGTAATTGCAAAATAACCCTGTATGGAAGGTTATTTATTAAAGAGTAGCCAAATTTTAAACTTAAGTTCAAATAAAAATAATGATGTTACTGTTATTGCAGTTTTTGAAAAATATAAGTAAATAATATTTTTATTTGAAATTATTCCAAATTGAATGTGATTGTGACATTAACGGTTCTTGCCTACCGATTGATCCTTACGAATGTGTGCGTGCGATGTGAAATCAGTTAAAATAATGCATTACCACATGGTTTGAATTTAAAAGATAAAAAGAACAATATTTGAGATTTTTTACAATTAATTTTTCTTAACCATTTGCCTATATTTCTGTTTTACATATTATACGTTTATTGTCGGATAGTCCTCTTCCTCCGACGATGCTGGCCTTGACTTGGTTCATACTCGTAACAACCAACAAAGGGAAACTGCGTTCGCGCTTCTTCTTTCAGCTGGCTTTTCACCGGCCGCCCTACCAAGTCCCTACCACAACGAACTTATGAGACACGGATTTTGCGCTTCCTATCAAGGACAACTTAAGACGATCAAACTTAAGTATATAATACTGCCCTTATCTTACCTATTACTGATACGTTTTATCAGTGCTTAAAACATTCAAACTTTTGGACAGTGGTAGAGCCATGCGGCAGCCTTTTGCTGTTGCATGCATGGGCCGGCTCAAACCAGGTTTGTACCACGACCTCACAGACGACCAGCGTGAAGTAGAGGCTTTGCTTCTGCGTTTCGTCTGGTGAGTGCAGGTGGCCGGAGGCCCAATCCCCCCCATCAACATTTTAGCGGAATTAAATGCGTCTTGTATTTACACCAGGAGGGTTCCAGCACCCCTGGAGTATCCCTCGCTAAGCATCCACGACCTAGCTACTCCACTCCTGAGCATGGGTGCTCAGGCTCCCCCGCGTATTCTGTGGGGCAAAATTCCGCTCGAGACTAAACCTGCTCGGGGCAAACGAAACAATAAGTCAAAGGCGCCATCTGCCACGCTATCCGTGGGTTTCTGCGATATCAGGGGACTAAATTCAAACCTTTACGCCGTCCACTACCATCTGGAAACGGCGAAGCCGGCCTTGCTCTTTCTAACCGAGACACAGGTGTCCTCTCCGGCTGATGCTTCGTATCTCTCCTACTCGGGGCACAAATTAGAACACCCTTTTGTGCCCCGGACTGGAGTTTGCGTGTATCTCAGAGAGTTGTATGTGTTTGACGCCTCGGCAGCCTTGAAGATACGGACCTGTCCATCTTATGGCTGCGCGTAGACAGCAACAACCATCCCCGCGTCTACGGCGGCTTCTATAGGTCCCATAGCGGTAATGCCGAAACAGACCGACTCATCGACTACGTTCAGATGGCTACAGACTCCGTGCTACAACAGATACCATCCGTAGAGATCGTGATACTTGGAGATTTTAACGCCCACCACGCTGAATGGCTTGGTTCTCTTTTAACCGATCATGCGGGTAGATCTGTTTATGATTTTGCTTTGGCATATGGTCTGACACAACTGGTTACCTCGCCTATGCGGATCATAGATGTGGAAGATCATGTACCTTCCCTGTTGGACCTTCTGCTGATCTCTCATTCGGACGGATATCAGGTCTCCGTCGATACCCCTCTTGGCTCCTCGGACCATTGTCTGATCCGGAGTACGGTGCCACTCACGCTCGCGGTTTTTTTTGCACCCTACCCTTGAGGGCGGGTTTGCTTCTCGCCGGATGATCCCAGCGTTGTTGCTGATTCTGTCGCTGATTTGGTGCTACAGGGAATGGAACTTGTTATTCCATCACCTGTGGTACCTATCGGAGGTAGGACCCACCCTTGGTTTGGCATGCAAAATTGCACTATGTCATAGCAGGAGTGCTACCAGGCCTGGGCTCGCTCATCAACGACTCAGTATGCAAATACCAGCGCCCTTAAAAAGAAGTTCAATTATGCCTCCAAGTCCTTCAAAAGTGTCATTGTCAAGGGAAAGTCGGAGCACATCGGCAGAATTGGCGAGAAAATAGTTCGTCTTCCTTCGGGAATACGTGCATTCTGGTCTCTCGCCAAGGCTGTCCAAGGGAACTTCTGTCAGCCATCTCTCCCATCTCTGCACAGGGAAGACGACTCACTGACCCATGCCGCAAAGGACAAAGCCGATCTGCTGGGCTCTCTCTTTGCGTCCAACTCGACTCTTGATGACGGGGGGAACACACCGCCGACCATCCCGTGAAGTGGGGCTCCATGCAGGATGTCCTGTTTACCCAACGCTCAGTGCGCAGAGCACTCCTCTCCCTGGACGTCAACAAGTCGAGTGGGCCGGATGGCGTCCCTCCTATTCTGCTGAAGGCGTTGCTCCGGAGTTGGCACCGGTTTTAAAGCGTCTTTTACGGTCTTACTCCTTCGGCGTAGTCCCGAAATCATGGAAGTCAGCCCTCGTGCACACGATCCCTAAAAAGGTAACCGCTTTGATCCGTCCAACTATAGGCCTATCGCCATCACCACCTTGTTCTCTAAAATAGTCGAATCCATTATTAACAGCCAGCTCATGCGGTACCTGAAGATCACCAGCTGATTAGTGACCGCCAGTACGGTTTCCGTCGCGGTCGCTCGGCTGGTGATCTTCGGGGTTACCTAACTCATAAGTGGGCGGAGGCAGTAAAGTCCACTGGCCGTTAGTTTGGACATGGACGCGAAGGCCTGCGATCGGGTTTGGCACAAAGCGCTTCTTACGAAGCTTCCTTCTAATGGGCTTCTCGAGAAATTGTTCAATTGAATCACCTGATTCTTGCTGATCGGAGCATCAAGGTCGTAGTAGACGGTGCATGCTCCGATTACAAACCCATTAACGCTGGTGTTCCACAAGGCTGCGTGCTATCACCAACGCTGTTTCTTCTGCATATCAATGGCATCTTTCAAATCAGTAACATTCATTGCTATGCGGACGCTTTATGATGCTTTATACACAGTCCGTGCCAATATTTTTCGGGAAAACGTCGCAGAATATCGGGACAAACTTGTGTCTGAAACTTTGTTGAACAAAGTCTCGAACTGGGGGCGACTAAATCTGGTCCAGTTTAGTCCCCATGTTTAAGAGCACATAGCAATGTTTTAAATGTATATATATATATATATATATATATATATATATATATATACTTATTTTTTAAATTCTAGATGGCGCTAGTGGTATTTGTTACACGGTATCATCGGCGCATCGTAATATTCTCTAGGTCACACTGACAGAACTGACACTGATAGAATTACAATAAAACCTTTTTTTAGAATTTGAATACTGGCCTCTTAGAATCTTAATGACTTCAAACAATTAAAAAAATGTTTAAAAACAAAAACTATGTTGGCTTAAAGTTGACACGTCGTTAATAAGCATGGGCGTTTTCAGTTTTTATCTGCAACGGTTACATAACCGATATCTAGTTTTCATATCGTTATTGAAAACCGTTTTCAGATATCGATATCAATAGTAATGGTTTGCTACTGAATGTGCAAACGACAACCGAACCATAACCGCAAACTGTATTACCAGTGCAACATATATTTTATGAATTACATAAATTATTCTAGATTAGAATGTAATATTTAAACATGTATGTTAATATATAATTTTTGTATATTCAATGTTATGCAGTAATAAATTATACCGTCACTGTTACAGCTTATTAAAGTACACTGCTGAACATATAGGGCTCCTCATAGATTGTATCATAGGTGGAATATTTGCCACAGTTGTCACGCTTGGCAAGCGGGTTGGCAACCACAGTTTTTTTGAAGTGAAACTTATGACGAAAAGTGGTGGGTGTAAATACTACGCACGTACTGGGCATTCGGTCGATCATTTAAGTCGCAAACGCAGGGCATTACATACCATAAAGTATATAGTAGTACCATGGTATAAACCTAAAAAAAAATTGCCGCCCATCTGCTGATTTGTTTCCCTATGTCTCCTTTTACGACACCCACGGGATGATAATCGGGTAGTGAATAAAATTACGTTCATTCTATCCTTATTTATTTCTATAATTTTGTTACCCGCTTTTTTTTTTCAAATTGAGACGTAGGATCAGAGTCTGATTTCAAAGTCTATAATTAAAGTGTATTCTTAAGAAGTAAACACAATTTATATACATTTGTAGAAAATTATTTTAGTTAGTTTATTTATTAACAATTGTTTAAGTTGGCGATTTTCCTTCATCCTTAACTAGGATTAGAACTAGCAGAAAAGTTTTAAATTCGAATTCTCAATTCAATTTCAAAATTCAACTCTATTAACCGCAGGTTTACCTGATTTGCACTAGCCGCTGATTCGGCTCCGGTGGAAGAAGTGGTCGGAATTGTCTTTTTTATCGAAGTGAAACCATATTTCACTAGCCTTACGCGACATTTTGAAAGTCTATATTCGAAAATGATTAAAAGTCTAAACTCAACTTAAACTATACTATGCTATATTATATTTACACTTTACACATAATTGCCCGAATTACAACTACCTAATGCACAAAATACACACAAATATTGCAAATAAATGCACAAACGCAACGTCAAAAATTAATAACGTTATTAGGTATCTTAGCGAATGGTACGAGCACGAGCCACCAAGACCAAGTGCGTAATTGTTGCGTTCTAGAAAAAAGCAAATTCTAAACTTTCCATCCAAAATATAAAAAACATAAACATAAAGTTGCCTAAAGCAAATATAATATGATCATACAAATGCAAGTCTTGTGTCTATTGTCCTAAAAATCATTTAAATTTGACAACTCTCACAACTACACAAACTTAAAAATTAGGCAATTTTAACCATTTGAAATTCGACCTTTTTGCTTTAGGTAATTATATCCACATGTGCATTGCGTACCGTGTGAAACTAAAATTACTAAAACAGAAATCCTCTCTTTCTATACGAATTTATGATACCGTCGCAAGAACAAGAAACAAGGAAGGACATCACATCGGTTTAGTTCGTGGGCCGTGTTGGCATATCGTTCCGGTGTTTGCGTTTTACGTTTTACAAATCTAAGCCTTGTGCCTATGAGCTAAAGATCATTTAAAATTTGATAACTCTCACAGCTATACAAACTTAAAATTTAGGCAATTTTAACTATTTAAAATTCGACCTTATTGTATTTATATATTATATTTCGCAATGTGCACCGTTATGTGATAACTACCAAAACATCGCAACGATATCCATATTCGCTTCATCTCTTTCTATACTTGTTTAAACTATCGTTTCAAGAACGAGAAGCGATGAATATCAACGAAGGTCATCAGTTAGTGGGCCGTTTTCAGTTTTGGGATATCGTTCCACAGTTTGCGTTATGCGTCTCGGTTTCGTTTTCGTACGTTGGTTAGGTATATGGTTTCGGTTGGATATGTGATAACGGTTTTGTACTTAGGTTTATCGATATAATATGATATTTGATAACATAACGTTAACAGAAATGGAGTTCACGCGTGAACATTTCCGTGCCATAATTTATCACAATTTTCGTCGCGTATTATCTCAAGATAAATGTCTCAGCGAACTTGTTTCGATTTATGATGTTGAAGCAACAAGTCGAACGAGAACATACCGCTGGTATGCTGAGTTCTGACGCGGTCGTGTGTCGCTCAGCACTGTTTCTTCTGCAGGTCGACCAAGAACAGTGATCACGCCTGAAAACATCGCAGCTGTGCGAATTATTATATTAGATGACCGTCATTTGACATACAAGCAGATTTGGGCTATTATCAGTATCGGAATGACTGCAATTCAGTCGATATTACATAATGAGCTGTGTGTAAGAAAGCTATTTTCCCGCTGAGTTTCCCACAATTTGTCCGAAGAGCAAAAGGCGGCTCCTGTAGATTGGTGCCGGTATACTCTGCAACGATTCAACGGAAGGAAGTCAAATTCCGTTTATAATATTGTCTCAGGTGACGAATCATGGATTCATTCATACGAACCCGAAAGAAAACATCACTCAGCAGTTTGGGTCTTCGAAGACGAGGTCAAACCAACGAAAGTGGTTTGTTCCCGCAGCGTGTCAAAGAAAATGGCCACTATGTTTGCCTCGAAAAAGGGGCATGTTGCTACAATGCCTTTACAGGAACGCAAAACGGTTACTGCTGAGTGATATGTCATGGTTTGTTTGCTAGAAATGATAGCCGAACTACGAAAAAATAACCCGAAACGTCGCATCATCTTACATCACGATAATGCGAGCTCCCATACGGCTCGGAAGTCAAATGATTTTTGAAGTAGGAAAACGTTGAGCTGATGATCCATGTCCCCATCCCTCCCATGAGCCCAAACGATTTCTTTACATTCCCTAGAATGAAAGATTTATTACGCGGTCAACGGTTTGAAGACCCCGAAGCAGCTGTGAAAGCGTACAAATCAGCCGTTTTGTCAACATCAACTTCAGACTGGAATTACTGTTTTAATGATTGGATTGCACGAATGGAAAAGTGCATTAAGTTGAACGGAAAATACTTCGAAAAACAATAAAATACAATTTAGCTACACCGTGCATATGGTTTTTCTTATTTCCGATCATTTCAGTGTGCCCCTCGTAAGGGCAAACTAAAATATTGTTTAATAAATCAGTTCAGGATACGTATCAAGGCGTTTTATTTACCCGTTACGTTATCATTAGCTTTGCTAGTAGTACACCCTAGAAGACACAAGTTTGCGCGTTTACCGCTAAAAAACCTCCTTCGTGTCTCCTCAGTTTCAAGGTACTCCCCTTGTTGCCTCAGCCAGTATTGGAAATTTGGAATCCTCGGCGTCGACGTATCGAGTGACGTGCAGTTTCGTGGTCACTTGGAAGAGAAGGCCAAATTGGCCTCTAGAAAGCTTGAGATAAAAAGTGGGACAGTATTTCATGCCGGCACACCGCCTGCAACTTTACAATGCGCAGGTTTGACCGCACATGGAATACTGTTCCCATCTCTGGTCCGGGGCTCCCCAGTGCTAGCATTTGATCGCATCCAGCGCAGAGCTGTTCGTATCATCGGCGACCGAGCTCTTTCCGATCGGCTTGACTCACTGGCACTGCTAAGAGATGTTGCATCTCTTTACCTATTTTATCGCATCTTCTACGGGGAGTGCTCTAAGGAATTTTTCGGACTAATTCCAGCCGCATAATTTCACCATCGCACATCGGGACATAACTCGCGACACCATCCAAATCATCTGGTTGACTGGCGGTCCACCACCGTGCGATTTAAAAGAAGTTTTCTTCCTCGCATATCTTCCTTGTGGAATCGACTACCACTAGAGATTTTCCGGACCGATACGACTTAGGGACCTTCAAGAAAAGAGCCTACTCCTGTTTAAAAGGCCGGCAACGCATATGCAATTCCCCTGGTGTTGCTCATGGGCGGCGGTATTCACTTACCATCAGGTAAGCTCGTTTGCCCCCTCTCTTATTAAAAAAAACTTAAAACAATTTACATTCCATAACCGATTGCATGTATTAGACATGACTCTATGTTAGTAATAATATCTTTACTTTTCTCAGAAATCAGCGTTTTATAAATTTGACATTTATTTCAAGAAACATTGAATGATTTAATGAGGTTTACCTTGCGTCGCGTCGCCAACATTACTTATTCTGAACCTTCTCTGGCTGATTATTGCAAAATAACCCTGTATATAGGCAATTTATATCAGTAAAACACTTCCATGATACAGAAGAAGAAGAAAATTACTTATGTAGTGATGACATGCTTTAAAGTTATCAAGTTTTTAAATAGGTATTAGTAGTGTTCATTAGTTATTGAGACTACTTGTAGTTGTAGGAAGCACTATCTAATATTTAGGTGATTATTACTGCAACAGAAGATTTCATGTCAATATTGGTGATGGGAAATAATTCTGACTTACAATGTATTAAGGTGATACCTCGAAAATTTGGTGGTTTTTCTATTTCACATATTTTTTTGAATTTTGTAGATTACAAACCAAAATTTTGGTATATGATTTTTGATTATATGATCTTGGATTGCATAAAAGGAAAACAAGATATCATGAAATTTTCTCGATAGAAAAAAATTGCAAAGTAGGCTCTAATTGGTTACATTACTCCATGACACCACCGTATTTTTAAGAATAAGTTCTTGGAATTATTTTTATGGCATAGTAAATAATCATATCTAAGTTCTCATAAACCATTTTTTTAATCCATAACGTAGTTTTGTTAAAAAAATGTTGTTTAGCGCTTACTTAGTTTTTTCCGAGCGTGTGCTCGGAATAGCTATCTCATAATTTGCGTATTATGAAGTCATTGTATCACTTTTATTTTGACACTATCTCAGTCGTATGTGAGCTCCACCGACAAAGGAATAAGCCACGCCCCCCAAAACTACGATTAATTTTCAAGGTATCCTCTTAAGCCCTCTGCTCGAACTACACGAAAGAGGCGAAACGGGCGACACTGGAAACAGTGGCTGTGGTTTGCTATGCCAAATGCTGAGTGCGACCCCTTTTACTTACGTTCAGCTACATCTATACTTTATTGTTATTAATAATAACCTAAGAAAACAATTATGTACAATATGGCGTTGTGCTTATGTAGCGAAATAAATATTTTCTTTTTTTCCTTCTTAATTTAAAAAGAATTTATCTCCGATGTTCACTTTCAAAACGTTGATTTTAAAAAAAGCATCACATGCAGTGAAATTGTTGTATTTCCAGATATCTTCATAGACACAACGGGCTTTGCATTCACATATCCTATCTTCCGTTACCTGGCTCAGTGTCCGGTGGCCTGCTATGTACATTATCCAACCATCACCTCCGCAATGATGCGACGCGTGAAGCATCGCATCACATCATACAACAACTCCAGCCTCGTGGCTAGAAACCCGCTGTTCACGTGGCTAAAGCTTATTTACTATAAGATATTTGGCTGGGTAAGTGCAATAGTTACTACTCTTTTATTGCCTAAGAGTCTAAAAAAGTACGAGGTAACATCTATAAAGGCTAACCCTTAAGTATTTCGGGTCTAAATAAATGTGTAAACTCCATGTAACCTCACTCGATTGAACGACAAACTCCCTAAATGTTTAACTTGTTTTCCATACAATGATACACTCTATATAGCATTACACCCAATCTCAATAACGACAACAATTAAATAATAAAAGTACTTTTTAAGTTGCAAAAATTAGTAAAAACTGCACAGCTGTGTGCGTTCTTTTATCTGAGGCATGGTACGCGTGGGGAAAAGAAAAGATACGTCTTCACCGTACGTCGGTCGTTTATTGAGTCCCAAATACAATCATTTCTTATAAAATCTAACTTATGCTAAATGCGCTTGCGCAGCAGAGTCACACGGGACTCGCGCATGAAATATAAAACTTCTAGGTAATGCACTACATCTCCCCCCGAAAAGTAAGGGGTACCTCACTACCCTCTTTAGGAAAAAAAATGATTAGTGTACATATAACTTAAGACTAATAACATAATGAATGTATAGGTACTTATCTGAAAAGCAAACATTATTTTTTTTTTTTTGATTACAAAGATAAACATTACAATTGAAATGGCTTTGTGTTATTTTTTATGTAAAATAATTTCTTTGTTATTTTTTAGAAATTTTACATTAGGTGGTAATTCTTCCAAAACTTTATAAGGTCCTTCATACAAACAATCTAATTTGTTACCTGTTTGGTTTTTTATTAAGATTAAATCTCCTGGCTTATATTGTACTTTATTACATTTTTGATCATACTTAATTTTTCTTAAATTTTTACTTATTAACAAATTTTCCTTAGCATCCAACTGTGCTTTTGTAAACGGTACTTTAACTCCTTAGGGTAATCATCGAAATTATACAGTGGGTCAACATGTGTTGATAAATTACTAGGAATATTACAAATTTTGCCGAAAACTAGTTCGTATGGAGTATATTTTGTTTTTGAATGAACGCTTGTATTGTAACAAAAACACCAAAAAGGAACCCATTCGCTCCAATATGACTTGTTATTATTGCACTGAATTCTGAGGTAAGCGCCTAAATGTTTATGTGTATTTTCAATGCCTCCTAAGGTTTCATGATGATAAGGCGTTGAATGGATTTTTTCTATATGTAGCAATTTGAAAACTTCGGACATAAATGATGAGGTAAATTCGGTCCCCATGTCACTTAAAATTTTTCTTGGAATTCCATAACGCAAAATAAAATTATTAACGAAAGACCTAGCAACACTTTCACTATCCTTTCTAGGTAAAGGATAAGCCTCTACAAATTTGCTTAAATCACACTGGATTGTTAAAATATACTTATTATTATAGTTATCTATATCTAAAGGACTCATAATATCTAAATTAACCTGTTCAAACGCTGAGTTAGCAGTTGAAGTGATTGTCAGAGGATCTCTAATATTTCTGTTAGTATGCTTTTGAACTTGACAACTTTTACATTTGCGGACATAGTTCATGACGTCATTGCTCATACCTGGCCAGAAATAATATTTTTTAATATTATTTAACATTCGATTCATGCCTGCATGACCACTTGTTGGTAACAGGTGAAAGTCGTTAAGTACCGTGGTAATTTCTTCTTTATTATTTATTCGCTTAATGTCTTTAATAATCAAAAATCGTGGTGACGCTATTTTATACATTTTTATGCTGCGCAGCAAACTCTTAATATTTTTCTCATTACTCTTGTTTTTAATTATGAGTAATTCTTTTATATTTAATTTTATGCACATTTTTTCTAGATCTCTCGCTAACTCTTCTAGAGACGATAACGATCGAGAATATAGGAATATGGTCGATAACGACGGGTTATACGTGCAAAGTTTAGCGTCGGACAAAATATTACATGCATTATTCAAATGTTTTTCGTTACTATTTCCTGGAAAACGCAACCCTATTATGTCATTGGGTCGTTTTAACAACTCTACAGTAGTAGGTTGATCAGGCCTACTAACTGGAGGCTGTTTGTCTATCTGTCCGGTGTCCGTTTGGGGCTCTAACTTTTTCCTTTGAGCTCTAGTTAAAACGGATACTACTTTTTCCTGCATTTCTTTCAAATCGCGTGACGTCACCGGGAGTCGGCTTAACGCATCTGCAGCTGCGTTATTTCGCCCTGGGACGTATTCTACTTCGAAGTCGTATTCTTCAAGGTATAGTCGGAATTTTGTTAAACGACTAGACGGGTCTTTTAAACCGAATAAGTAAACAAGGGGTCTATGGTCCGAAAAGATTTTAAATTTTCTGCCGTACAAGTAAGGCCTAAAGTGACGGACTGCCCACACGATAGCTAATAATTCTAATTCTATTATTGGATATCTAGTTTCTGCCGGGTGCAAACTCCTACTAGCGTAAGCGACAACCTTTCCATTACTATTTGAGAGTACGGCGCCTAAGCCTAACTTAGATGCGTCTGTCTGCAACTGAAATGTGTTATTTTCCGAAAAGTCGGGATAGTCCAACACTGGAGGGTTCGTTAAAGCATATTTTAATGTAATAAACGAACTTTCGCAATCTTTAGTCCACTCAAATCTAATACCTTTTTTAGTTAATGCATTCAATGGGAACACAATATCAGCAAAACGTGGAATAAACCGACGATAATAGTTGGCGAACGCGACGAGTCGTTTTACTTCGTCAGTAGAAGTCGGGCGTGGGTAATTACGTATGGTGTCAATTTTACTGGGATCTGGGAATATTCCGTCTTGAGTAATTTTATGACCTAGACTATTTCTTTTCTTAAAAATTCGCACTTAATTGGGTTTAGTTTGAGATTAACTTTTCTTAATCGATTCAATACGCTAATGAGATTTTTGTTATGAATATCGATACTAGAACCGATTACGACGCAATCATCTAGGTATAAAAAACATTTTTCGTAATTTAGGGCTGCCATGGCTATAGTCATCAGCCGAGAAAAAGACACTAGCACTTGTCTTGAGACCCATTGGGCACCGCTTCATTTGATACTGTTTTCCTGCCGTAAAAGTAGTGTACTTTCGTGACTCATTATCTAAAGAAATCTGATACATTTTATTTAATGTAAAAGAAGTATATTTACGGGAACTTGGATTTAAGGACAATTGATAATAAGATTGGGAGAGGTCTAATTTTGAAAAATAAATACTGCCTGACAATGAATCAAGTATCTCCGTTATATTGGGAAGCGGAAATTTGTCATCTTGAATTCGATCGTTTAATTTCCTGTAATCTATGACCAATCTCCATTTTCTTTCGTTATTTTTATCGACCTTTTTGGGTACTAAAAGTACTGGGCTAGACCATTCCGAAACGGTTTCCTCAATGATGTCGTTTTTTAACATTTCCTGAACTTGTTTTTCTATCTCACCTTTTAACGCCTGAGGAACCCTATAAGGCTTAGAATAAACTGGGGTCACGTTATCTTTTAAAACTATGCTATGTTCCATTAAGTTCGTAACTGATAACGAATCACCTGGTAAATGGAAAACATCTGCGTATTTGCTCAGACGAAATAAAAACTCAAGACAGAGCGCTGTCAACAAAGAAGTGAGGTCGGTTTGGTAAACATGTGTGCACTAAGCGAGTGTTGCCGTGCAGTAAGAATTTATTACCCTAATATATTATTGTCTAAGTACTATCAGGATGAATTGATAAGTAAAAAGTTGGCAATTTTTTCAATTGTATACCTCACTTTAAGAAGTAGTATGTAAGTATAATGGATAGAATCAGGCGTTACTTTGCAGAAATCCATTATATTAAATAATTTATTATGTATGTAAGTATGTTTATTTCGACTAAGAAGGGGAAAAATATATTATTACAATAGTAATATAAAGAAACATGTTTTTATTTTAATAACCTTTTTGTTGAGTCAATTTTTTGAAATATTGCCGTTTACTGTCCACCGTGTTGGAAATTGTTTCCAATTTAGAAATATGGTGGAAACGAATTGATAAATATTTTTCAATTATGCATCTTATTAAACTTATTTTATGCTCTTGACCAGCATAATTGTACTCAGTCTCCAATTTAGAGAAAACGTTGTCAGTATCAATAAATCGTTTTGAAATATTAATAACAACCGATTTGTGTTGGTTTTCAGTAACTATCACTACGCTTTCATTACATAATTTACGTACAACAGTTTCAAAAATTACGCAAATTTCAAAAAGCTCTTTCGATGGAAAGATTAAGCCACCTTTATCTTTTAAAGATATCAGTTTATGGAAGTCCAATATCTTATCCGACTGTAAGCGAGCTAGCCACGTTTGACACTTTATGACCCTTGACAAGTAATGCGCTTTACTTCCTGATATATATCCGATAATGTATTTATTTCGGATGGGGAACCTTAAAAATATAGATGTTTGAAGTGGTGATAAAACATGAAAAAACAAAAAAAAAATAATGCGTATTTACACTACAATAATTTTATAAATATTATAAGTAAAATAGAAATACATTAAAATACATAAGAATTACATTAAGTTTCGCGTCACATTAATAAATTACCGAATAAATGGGGACTACTGTGACGCTCACTAGTGGCAACACTTGTCGACGTTTTATGTTCCAAGCTGTCAGAATAAATAATAAAAATGATTAATTAAAAATTTGGATTTTTATGTATACTTACGTATGAAATGTGATTCCATCCTGTTTTTATTTCTGGAAGATTGGTTTTTACACTCTTTCACACACAATTCGGCATTTTTTCTTTATAAACTGCCAATTATTATAACGTGAAACTCTGTGCGCTGGAATAGCTCGAATGAGAAGCTAAGGCGTAGTTTCGTTATATTTGTGTGCGTGAAACTGTGTATGTACAAGGCGAGGCGTAGTTTTACCTGCCTCAGTGCGTTGTTCGACGGGGCCCTGTCTTGAGTTTTTATTTAGTCTGAGCGTATTTGGCACAGATTTGTTCAATACTGAGCCTTTCTTCCCTATTTAAATAACTCAAATCAAGTAAATCGAATAAAGTTTTTATTCGCTCAACAGTTTTTTCTTCGCTTTCGAGGTGGCATACCTCGAAGTTACTAATGGAATGGACATTGACGTTTGAAAAATCTATCTCAATATCCTCATTTCTCGTATTCAACACTCTAATAGGAATACTTTTATTTAATGGTTTAGCTAACATTCCTGCGATAAAAATCCCTTCCTCAATTTTTTGAGCTAAAATAACGCTATCTTCGCTTAAAGTGCAAGGAATATGTTTGATAACTTCGCAACGGGCGGGTATGACGTGTCTATACCTATCACTCCATCTACCCATATTAAGACAAACTACGGAACCCTGATTCGATAACTGTAAGGTTCGTGTTTCGTAGTTGATTATCGCATTATAACGCTTAAAAAAATTATCGCCCAATATACCGTTAGCAAAACAAGAGAGATTCTTAAAAACGTAAAATTTCTCTCTAAAAGTTATGCCATTACAAACTAAATCTAAGTAAATATAACCGTCTGAAATTAATTTACCACTAACGCCCTTAATTGTTATTTTATCATAATGTAACTCATTCAAATACTCCTGGTTATCGAGGAGCCACTCATATTTCATAACACAAATGCTCGCGCCCTTATCTGCTAAAAGACTTACCTTGCCATTATTACTTACATTTAAATCTACTACATTGTTTATGCTATAATTACAAACGAAATGATCACTAATTGTAGGGGCGAAAAAACTCACTATTCGGTGCAGATTGAGTGCGTTCCACGCTCTCAATGTGCTCCGATTGTATCTGAGAAACGCGGGCGTTTACATTTGGGCGAGATGGGTTGTACCGACCTCGGCCTCGCGAAGTACCCCGTTGGTACCTACCACGATTGAGCCCTCGAGAGTTACCCCTGTAAAATATCCTGGAATTCGATCCGCTTTGCGCTCTCTGATGGTTATAATTAGTATTTGAGCGAGCGTTATTAGGACCTCTTTTATTTCTATTAAACTGATTGTCACGACTGCGGTAAATGTTGAACACATGCTCGTTACGAGCTGATGATGTGCTCTCGTCCAGCGCGGTTTGAATCGCTTCTGGAAGAGACTGGAATTGTCGGGAGGCTATGATAATGCTCAAACGCGAGTCTGATAATCCGTCTGCGAAACGCTTAATCGCAATTTTCTCGTTCAAAGGACGAAGTGTTTCGTATTTTTTGTCATCACCGTCAGCCTGTGCTATAGTCAAGTTGACGAACAACTGTTCTAACTCAGAGCCGAACTTATCAATAGATCTACGGCCTTGGCTTGCGCTATTAAGCTGCGATTGCAATGCTACCGCGGATTTCTTCTGAATTAAGTGAGTGCGCATATCTAAAACCAAACTACTCACGGACTCGTAGCTAGATTTTAACCTCAGCTTGGCGCTAGGGGTCAGTCTAGTTTTCAAAACGAAATCAATTAATTGTTTTTTGCCATTTTCGTTAAGCATATCACTATACATCACAATACTATCTATCAGTTGAGTAGTAATATTTTCGTGGCCTGTCATTATTGGCAATAGGGCTATTGCCGTTTTTAAATCAAAGGCGCCCATGCTGGCTGAGTTATTGGAACTTTCTGATTCACGAGACATTAAATTCAAAATATTACTGTACAAGATATGTATGTCGTCTATGCATCTATTAATAACCTGAAAATCATCGCTACTTATCTCAGAATTCTCTATTTTTAGTTTGATTTTAGACGAAATATACTCCAAACGACTGTACAGATTTTTCGCTTCACTAACTTTTTCTTTTGCTGTATCGGAACTCTCTCTACGTTTTGGTCCGATTTTCACTAGATAATCTCTAATTTCTTTTAAACTACTGTACACATTATTTAGTTCAGCTAGTGACATTGAAAAAATCGACAAATATAATTTCTAACAGTAAAGGAAAAGGAAACTATTATTTACACACTATGTAAAAACACTTAAAAATTATTATTTCACTTACTTGTTAAAATATCACGTACATACTAATTACAAGGGCGGGGCGATGGTGTTTGTGGATGTAACCATTTTTAGGGCGGCGCGAGCAAGCGGGAACAGCACTGCAAACAGGATGTGTGGCTGCATGAGGTCATCTTCTTGAAGCGGGCCGGGTATTACCCTGGACACCTCTTGATGTTGGGCCGGGTATTACCCTGGACACCTCTTGAGATCTTCTAGTTAGTTGTAGGGCGGGCGATGTTTTCAAGCGAGATTGCGTTGAGTTCTCGCCTCAGAGTTTTCACGGCACTCTTCCTGCATTTTTTTCATCAGGTAATAGATAACTGCTGCAGCCAGTATAACCACGGATACAATCCTGAGGGTTTGTATGATGTGGTTTGTGTGAGCGTCTTCTAGGCTTGTATTTGCGGATGCTGCACCATTTGCGTTTTGTGCTATGGCTACTTCTTTCGACTGCGATTTTCCCATTTCGTACCTTTATTTCTCTTTGGATTTCTGGCGTTTCTTCTTGGTTTTTTTTTGTTTTCTTCAAAATAGGGCGCTTCTTTTTTCTTTCTTCAGAATTTGTGCTTCTTTCTTCTATATGGTTTTCTTCATTCTTCTGTAAGGTTTTCTTCTTTCTTCTATAAGGTTTTCTTCTTTCTTCCGAATTTGGTTTTTTTTTTTTTGCACTGGTTTTTCACTTAGTGGGTAATTTCTTTGTTAGCATCCTGGCAGGGTCGCCATGAGGCATGGTACGCGTGGGGAAAAGAAAAGATACGTCTTCACCGTACGTCGGTCGTTTATTGAGTCCCAAATACAATCATTTCTTATAAAATCTAACTTATGCTAAACGCGCTTGCGCAGCAGAGTCACACGGGACTCGCGCATGAAATATAAAACTTCTAGGTAATGCACTACATATCGCTTTATTATCCTAGCCCGTAATAAACAAGACTATCAGCATCATACTTACCAAACTCTAAGAAATCCGTTGTTTTGTTTACAAATTGGGATTGCTTGCACATGTAGACTGTTAGTAGGAGTCATGACTTATCTATACGTTATCATATTCTTTAGTTAGTCACAGATTTTCAAAATGTAAACATGACAAGTAAGAGAAAATCTTTGTGTATAGATGAAAAAGTGTTTCTAATACAGATTTTTCGTGGTACATTTAACGCCAACTCTCTATAACGTCAACATTTGCACAGTCCCCTGAGTATCGTTATATAGAGTTTACACTGTATTTAAAATGATATCAATTACCCTTATGTTTATTAATATTACTAACTAACTAACTAACTAGACCACCATACCATACCCATAATTATTATAATAATAGTAATACAACTAAGCCTATAAATCGAACTCATCTACCATTTACACAAACCACGTACAATAATGCCAACACACCGCAAAAATTACGAAATTATGTAGTTATTGTAAAAATATTGGGCATAATATTACAGAATGCCGTAAAAGAACTTATAATAATAATAATATAAGACATAATCAAGCCCAGCGCGCACTTCCTGCGCCTCCTATCCCAGTTAATGATTTAAACTACCAAGCGACCAACGAGATGAGCAACTCGCTGGAAATCGCTTCAGTATCCTGCTCACCGATTCCGACTCAAGACATCGAGAACCTGCAAATATGAACTCTAGCAAATCCAACCCTATTTCTCAAAGGCGTCCGCGACCACCGAACCATCGAGATCACACAACGCAAACAAACAGCGTACCTTGTAAATCACCGCCTAAATGTCAGACAATGTTGAAAAATGTGTCTACATAAACTAGCGCCTTAAGTACTACACATCACTCAATGTTCAAAAAATCTAGTTCTCAAACGGAAACCTACGAACAGGGTAGCCAGCCCCAAACCCTTGGTTTTCCAAAACATGCTATTCTAATTATATTAAAGTTGTTACAAATTAATTAACTAAAATAAAATGATGCGTCTTACCTAGTTTATAGAGCACCTGAGCACCTCTCGCTCTTCCTCAAATCACACGACTCCCTCTGTCACTAAAGCATAATTAAAAAAAATACATCCATAAATATGTTGGCATCCCTTAAGATTAAAATAAAATGTCTTACATGAACACTCTTCAAACAATACTCAATAATAAACAATACACTTCAAACTGTAAAACAGCCGAGCATGAATTGAACACACACCAACACATTGAATTTTAAAATCATATATTGCTCTTTACTCAAATCTTGATGAAAGAATGGCATTTTATTTAGCGGTGGTAGTAGTTAAGATGGCGTTACATAATAACAAGTAGTAATGGAGTCCTAGAAAAAAATCCTGCCACCGACTAATTGATTAAGTAAAATACAATAACCATTATTTTCCCATTACAGTCTATAAAGTCCACTACTAAAATAGGTCTCCCCTAAAGACTGCCTCATTTTGCCATAGTTGCCACGCTTGGCCGGCGGGTTGGCAACCACAGTTTTATTATTTTGAGTTTGTATCAGACATATGCAGCCGCCTATGTTTTAGTTTCTCTCTGTCGCCTCTTACGTCACCTATGGAACAATATGGGCAGTGGATATTTAGACAGCCATTACACATATAAATTACATCAGTACTTTATCATTGTTTGCATCAACTGTATATGTAGCGGCACGAAAGTCTAGCGATGACTGTTACTGCGCATAAGTCGAAAATAAGGTAGCACGGTGTAGTAAGCGGGTCGCGGGGCGGGCGGGCGTATCGTTCGCATGCATTGATTGGCTCTTCAGTTGCATTCCATCCCCCGTACTGATACAACATGCGCAGCTATCCCCTCCACGTTTCGTTCAGCGCTAGACTTACGTGCCGCGACTTGTAATGCATCATATGCTTCTAGTTGTATGGGGTGGTGGGACGGTGCGCTGATGTGGTGATGGTGAACGGTAGCTGGACGGAGGAGCACATCAGCGAAGTGTGGCACTTGCAATACTCCACGCATCGCGTCTACCCTCCCTGCGAGGTGAGTGACTGTTCAGTGTCCGACGTATTTTTATAAACTTGTGGTCGCCTACTGGTAAACATTCCTTAAATTTTTAAGTTAGGAAAAGAGGTTTTATATGTGATATTGTCACGCTGCAGCTATGGCTGTGGCACGAATGGGTCGGCTCGACCGGAGAATGACCACTCTCTCGTAGAATATCAATGTGAAACTGTAGAA
The DNA here is from genome assembly GCA_907164705.1 of Parnassius apollo. Taxonomy (NCBI): domain Eukaryota; kingdom Metazoa; phylum Arthropoda; class Insecta; order Lepidoptera; family Papilionidae; genus Parnassius; species Parnassius apollo. Next base: position 2,505,916 of record CAJQZP010001641.1, on the reverse strand, counting down.
TAATGCTTTGTTTTATATGGGGTGTGTAGAGAACCGAAAGCCCTTTTTATGAGTAACGAGGCTTTCCGTCTTAGTCCTCAGGGGTGACAACACATTTGCATTTTGATTCTTAATCGCGGATAGATGTCTAGTCTAGTGTCGACTCTTGACCGGGGAATGACCACGCTTTCACATAATATCAGCTTAATGCTGCTGTGTTTCGTATGGTGAGTGTAGAAAACCATAGACCCTTTTTACTGCAAGTGAGGCATTCCATCTTAGCCCTCAGGGGTGACAACTGTATATTAAACAAGCTGTATTTCATTTTCACCTGCACGCTAATATATGGCTGCATGCTATCACCAACGCTGTTTCTTCGGCATATCATAGAATACTATAATACATAATAGAATGTCTGTCAACTTTACTTTATACGAGGATTGGCCTCGGATTCGCTGTGTTGACAGACTGAGTAAATTTACACAATTTAGACTTTTGATTAATGTTCAAGATCATCATTAAATTTGAATACATATTTATTTGTAAATAGGGTGCAATTTAGCATTTTCTAAATAATTTGCATGCGAAATTTGGAAACGATTGTAACGTGAAAACACATCTCGTGTTGACGTTTATACGTGTGAATTGACGTATTAGTGACATTTTAGTGGCTACGCGGGCTCCGCCCACTTCCTCGTTCTATTATGTATGTATTATAGTATTCTATAGACATGGCGTTAATAGTTAAATTTATTTATTTGTTAAAAGTTGTTATTTTTTTTAACACATAAAATTAACAGTTAAAATATTACTTACTTTTGTAGTGAATTTTTATTTTTAATCGGTTGTGTTAATTTTATTGCTATTTTATGCATGAAATTTTAATTCAATAAACATTTCTTTATGCTTGGATTCTTTTATTATATTATGATTTATAATAACTTTATATTATTTATAATGATTATTAGGTATTTTGATATTTACTAAATGTAAAAAACATTACAAATTTTTCAAGATGGTCCCACAGCTGTGTGTGATGACGTCTCCGTATGATAAAAGGTGAAAATTAAACTCTAACCAAAATCCTATATTTTTGTACACTACACTAAATAATATAAGTAATAACTAATTTCACTAAATCTGAATTAACTTTCCTAGTATTTATTTTTACAGCTTTTTATACAGCCTAGTAATATTTTGATGAAAAAGTAAACCACAGAATTCAATCACTCCTACCGGAGAAATAAACTCTAAATAAAATGATAATAAACTGATGTGCTTCGTTTAAACAGTTTAAATTAACACCAACCAATATTTTAGCCAATGGCGTAACAACAAAATACATAAAATTAACATCAACCACTAACGTATTCAGCCAATAGCGTTACCCATATGCGTTAAAAATATCGGTTTGAACGGTGTAATAAAAATATCCCTTCAAATGACTTAACGGTATTGATTTGTTATTTAATAATATGATAATTTTCAACCACAGTGAGATATAAGTTTAATTTTATAGCAAATAATTGTTACAATTCTTTTTTAATGAGAAGCCTAAGTTAAGTTTTAACTAAATCAAAAGAATACATGTATTGATGTTTTTGAAGAATATTTCTTTCATTTCTTCAGTATATAAAATTTTAATAACGTCATCTACTACATTCTATAGATGAAGTCATTTTATTGAACGAATTTATTCATACTCAAGGTGGTACGCAAAAATTACGCTAGGTAATAAGGTTAATTTTATTAATTTAATAATTTTGTTATTTTTTTTTGTAACTGTTTATTTTAACAGTTAAAAGATATATTAACCATCTTTAGTATTCTATGCTGCATATCAATGGCTTTTTGCAAACCGGTATCATTCATTGCTATGCGGACGACAGCACTAGTGATACCGTTGCAATATTTCTCGGGAAAACTTCGAAGACTACCGGGACAAACTTGTGTCTGAAGTCGATACTTTCTTGAACAAAGTCTCGGACTGGGGACGACTAAATTTAGTCCATTTCAACTCCAAAAGACACAAGTTTACACCTTTACCGCTAAAAAGAATCCCTTCGTCGTATCTCCCCAGTTTAAAGGCCTTGTTGCCTCATTCATTATCGGAATCCTCAGCGTCGACATATCGAGTGACGTGCAGTTTCGTGGTCACTTGGAACAGAAGACCAAATTGACCTCTAAAAAGTTTGGCGTGCTCAGCAGAGTGGGACAGTATTTCATGCCGGCACACCGCCTGCAACTTTACTATGGACATTGCATGGAAAACAAAACATGGAATACTGTTCCCATCTCTGGGAACAGTATTCCATTCCATGTGGAACACTTTCTAATTCGTTTTGCGTTGTTAATAGTAACATACATGATTGTAAGTAGTTATTTAAAAAAAATGGTCCTGCTGGGTTTCTTACTGATTCTTTCTAGGACAGAGGTTTTTTCCGAACCAGTGGTAAATTTAAAAAAGCGACTTTCGGTAAGAATTACATGTGATCTATATTGAATAAAAAAATATTCTATTCTAATAGACATAAACGTTTTCATCTATTATTTATAATATATATTGAATAAAAAAGTTTCTGTTTCTGTTACATCCCCATACCACAGAAAGCACGTAAAGCTGTTGGTCCAGCGCATGATCTCTCTCCGGTCGTGTCGGTGTACCGTCCAATCGGACCATTAGGGTGAGAGAATAGAGAGTTCGCCTGTGCTTGCGCTTGTACTCCTGCCTACTACAATCCTATTCTGCTCATATCATTGCATATATTCCTATCCTGTCTCCGTTGAGGCTGACTGCCGTGAAAATGTAGTTAATTTAAAAAGGCTAAAATAAAACTCCAATTTCAGGTGACTGAACTGAAGAAATTGCGTTCACTAGTGAAGGAGTCCGATCCAATTCGCATACTGTCGGTGGCTCAATTCCGCCCGGAGAAAGATCACCCGCTGATGCTGCAGGCGATGTACGAGCTCAGGAATTTGCTCGTCAAGAATGAGATGCTGTGGAACAAGGTAAGATTTGCAGAAGATCAAACTTGCCGCTCGCACTCGCTGGTACTCCACACCTACTGGTGTACTAATCGACCACCACTTAATAAACTCACACTCAGGAATTATGTTTCCGATTATTGTCACTAGTTGGCGCTGTTTTTATTTCATACAATCGTAGTTAACTTCAACGATATTGAACGCGTATAAAAACTCGCACTAGGCACGCTGAAAAGCAGTGTTTTTTCATCATGATAACGCCAGACTTCACACATATTTGGCCACTCAGCAAAAATTGAGAGCATGGTTACGAAGTGTTAATGCATCCACCATATAGTCCTGACCTTGCACCTTCAGATTCTCACCTGTTTTGTTCTCCTCGGAATTATTTTGTTAGTGTTAGGTTAACTTCTCATAACTTTTGAACGGCTTGACTGATTTGAATGAATTTGATGGCGTTCGAAAGGGTTTCACCAAACTTAGATTTTCATAATTTTCATTACTTTCATTATTGTTTCAACCGATTTGGACCGATAGGTCTTAAGAAATCACAAAATAAAACTTTAAAAAAATTTTTTTTGGAATAACTTTTACACAGTACAACAGTTGTAATGATCAAAATAACCTTTAAAATAGGTTTTCATGGGAATGTGGAAAATAAAAAAAAATTTCTTTTCGTTTCTTTTTTTTATAATAGATTTTATTATTGTTCTTAAAATACCTCGTTATTGCCACCAATTACACTAGTCTTCAAAATCGGTTGATCCGTTCGAATGTTGTATTCACAAAAAATGTTTCTTTATTTTTAATAACTTCCAAATTTCTGCTCAGTTCGTTTTTGATGTAATGAGTTAATTTTTAGTTCGGAAAAAACAGTTGTTGAGCGTTTTGATATCGAACATAGCGGGAATTTCCAAGGATGGTCTGCAGGGTCCACCGTGTTTCAGATTTTTTTGATCAAAATTTCCAATATTTCTACAGTAACGGGATTATGTTGTGGCGTAACTCGCTTCCCTTGGATGATCTACATAAATCCGCTACGCGCATGAGAATTTAGAAGCCACACTCTTATATCACGCCACTACCAGAGAACAATAGGGCGACGTCGATAAGATAAGGCCCCGGGCCTTCGTCAGAGCGCGAGACTGCGCGACGTTCATTCCGCCTGCAACCGGCATATCAACAGAACGCGCGCGCGCTACTTTCTCAATTAAATTACATTGTACTCGTAGTTAATTTCACCTTGTAAATTTATTTGTAGTAAAAGTTGTTTGTTACATCGAAATAACATTACTTCATTCGAGTCAGTTAATTCTTATTCCTATTCTTTATTAGTGTTCGTTAGTTAGTAATATACTCGTAAGAATACTTAATGTGGGTTTTGTGGTTAGGTGGTTGCGAGTAATATCGAACCACTTTACGGAGTACACATATCGACCACACCCCACATTAATTGGTGAACCCGACGTGATGGATTAAATGTAATTAAACTTTGAAAAAAAAATGTCTTGAATTTGCATATAAAATACGAAGAAACTTTTTCCCCGACCGATTATATTCATCATTAATCATTACAGCCTATCAAAGTCCACTGTTGAACGCAGGCCTCCCCAATCATTGCCTCATTCGAGACACACTTGCTACAGTTACCATACGGATTGATCGCTGCAGCTTTTTATGCTGCCCATCTCGTTGTTTGTTTCCCTATGTCACCTCTTAAAATACTCACGAGTCGATGTAGGGTGGTGGGTATACTTACACCGCACATGCGTAACAAGTAAAATAAATCTGAGATCAAATTAGTCTATATTTTTAAATTGGTAGTGTTAGGTTTTCACTTAGTTAATTTAATAATAATAAAGTTCATTCAAAATATATTTATTTAAGCAATTGACTTCTTATTGGTAAATTTATTTTATTAGAATTGCAACACTTTAGTTAGGGAGGGGATGTGGTCAGTTGCACGAAGCAAAGACTACATTAAATGGGCATTAAGCAGGGGGGGTACACTTCCATACTTTAGGTTGGGGTTCAATAATTTGCAAAGACACTAGTGACATCTTGTACTATATCCGCATAAACTTTCGAACATTAAATTCTAAAAGGTGCGCTAGATGGCGACTACACCAATTCTGGTTATTTTCGAACTGGCAAGTAGCAACTTTATATGACATAACGGCGTAGATGAAAGTAATATATCATAATGGCTACCGACGTCTGAGCAAGTTGTTGTTTTATTATAGTTTATAAGTGATTTTCGGTTGTTGTTACAATAAGTTTGGTTGAGTTGGGATTAGCCCTCTGTTTCTTGTTGTCTGTTTAGATTTTCATGCTGGAACCACATTGTTTGTGTAGTGTTGTGCGAAATAGACGCTTTCATTTATCATTCCGGTAACCCGGTGGACATATTTAATTTGGTTTGGTGTTGTATTTTGCGGAATAGACGCTTTTACATAGTGTATGTTAAATATATATAACAAAAATGAATGTTAATATTACTGACATCTATAATACGTCTTTAATTGAACCCTAAATCCCTTAAAATATATATATAACCGCCTATAGTATAGATAGCTGTATATACATAACTACATACAGCTATCTATAGTCAACATGATATTGCGATTAGTTCAAGGGATATGATACCAGACGGCGACACTATTCATATTGGGTGACAAAAATCCTAGGTTCTCTATTTCTGTATATATTACTCTACTCTATGGCATTAAGTAAGGATGAGGGGAGGAAGACGGTTTTGTCGATTACTAAGCATAGGATAAGACCAAATAAGTGTAAATTATAGTTTAATCCTAAGCCTCAGGGCAGAATAAAAGTGTGAGCAGTAATCGGAGAGTGTTTTATTATATTAGTTTCTAAAAATAGAGCCACAACTTCTTAATAAATTTAGATAATTCTCTGATCATTTGAAAATATTATCCGAAGTAAAATAATGTTGGTTCCTTAAACAAAATTGATTTTTCAGATCAAGCTAGTACTAGTCGGCTCTTGCCGCAACCAGGAGGACGAGGAACGAGTCCAGAACCTGAAGGACCTGGCCAAGCACCTGGCCTTGGAGGACAATGTCCAGTTCGTGGTGAACGCTCCGTACGCAAGACTGCTGCAGCTCTACCAGACCTCTACCATGGCGATACACGCTATGTGGAACGAGCATTTTGGTATCAGTGAGTAACCCAATCAGCTTGCAGTTTTTTTTCACAAATCATATAAACGTAAAGTAAAGTAAAGTAAAAGTAAAATATACTTTATTGTACACCAAGGAACATATTACATTATTTATATATTTAAAGGGACATTGGTACAACAGGCGGCCTTATCGCTAAAACAGCGATCTCTTCCAGGCAACCTTAGGGCAGAGGATACTATTTTAAAAGATAGCGGAAGGGGTGTACAGAATATGATAAAGAAAGATAAATAGAAGAACATAAATGATTAAAGGAAAAAAAATTAATGACGACAGGTAGTAACTTAAGAGGAAAGGTAATAAAGTTTTAATTTATTTTTAAATATAGGAAGAGATTTAGATTTTTTAATATGTAAGGGGAGAGAATTCCATAGTCGTATAGCGGTAACCGTAAAAGAATTAGAATAAAAGGAAGAGGAATGTCTAGGGGTACTTAGAAGGAGGTTATTTTGAGATCGTAAACTACTTAAATATATAAATCGGTCTTTCAAATAAGAAGGAGTGGTCAGGTTGAACAGAATGCAGTAAAGAAGATGAAGAATGTGAGTATTCCTGCGAAGACGAATCGGGAGCCACTTGAGCTTATGGCGGAATTCGGATATGTGGTCATACTTTCGTAACCCAAATATAAACCTTATGCAATAATTTTGAAGCCGCTCAAGTTTATTAAGTTGCTCGTATGTTAGGTCAAGATAACAAGTGTCCGCGTAGTCAAGGATCGGTAAAAGAAGAGACTGAGCCAGCGCAACTTTAGTAGGAATGGGGAGAACATTGCGTAATCTTCGAAGTGAACCAACTGCGGCAAACATTTTTTTACTTATTTCACTAACTTGCGGTCCCCAAGACAAAGTCTGATCGAACATAATACCTAAATTCTTAACTTTGTCACTGTATGGGATAAGTGTCCCATCGAATATGATTGGCGGGAGCAGCGACAAAGTTAACCGAGAGATTAATTTCGAACTCCCAATAATAATGGCTTGAGTCTTCAATGGATTAACTTTAAGCCCAAATGAATTACACCAATGAGAAATACGAATAAGATCTTCATTAATTAATCTAATTGTATTGGGGAGATCCGCAATCTTACATTGAGAGTAGATTTGTAAATCGTCTGCATATAGGTGGTAAAGAGAAGTTATGTGGGAACAGATCGAATTGATGAAGATAGAGAACAATAGAGGAGACAACACGCCACCTTGTGGGACGCCAGCTTTGACAGCAGACCAGTCAGAAAACGTGTCTTGAATTTGTACACGTTGCCGGCGCCCATGCAAGTAACTATGACACCAACCAATTACTTCAGGAGATATGTTAAGAGAACTTAGGACAGCGAGTAAAACATCAAAGTCTACAGTATTGAAGGCATTACTAAAGTCAAGCAATGTCAATACTGTAACCTGCTGACTATCCATGCCCAGGCGAATATCATCAGTGATTCTAACCAAAGCCGTAGTCGTACTATGACCGGGACGGAATCCAGATTGGAATGAATTCAAAAGGTTATGATTGGACAGGAATTTGCTCAGCTGTTGGTATATTAGGCGCTCGAGTACTTTAGAGAGAAAGGAAAGGATGGATATAGGACGGTAATCCTCATATGTCGGATTAGATTTTTTTAGGGAGTGGAGTTACTAGGCCGTCTTTCCAGGATGAAGGAAAAACACTGGTGTCAAGGGAACGGTTTAAAATAAGTGTAAGTATAGGAGCTAAAAGATCGAGTATTGGGATAATCATCTTACGACTAATGCTGTCAGAACCAACTGCGTCGGAAGTAATGGCTAATATATTCTTCTTAACATCACTGACAGTAACTTGGCTAAAGACAAAAGAGGATAAATTGGGAGTTGATATAGCAGAAAGTTGAGCAAGTGTATTTTTCTTCGTAGCACTGTCTATAGTGGCGCTAGAGAGGAAATGAGCATTAAGCTTATTTAAATTCAAATTAAGAGATTCTACATTACGCTTTGCTTTTCCAACCCCTAAAGATTTGAGAAAGTTCCAAACTTTAGTTGAGTTATCTTCCTCAACAACAGATTTATGGATATGGCGTCGTTGACTATCTCTACGTATTTTTCTTCGTAGCACTGTCTATAGTGGCGCTAGAGAGGAAATGAGCATTAAGCTTATTTAAATTCAAATTAAGAGATTCTACATTACGCTTTGCTTTTCCAACCCCTAAAGATTTGAGAAAGTTCCAAACTTTAGTTGAGTTATCTTCCTCAACAACAGATTTATGGATATGGCGTCGTTGACTATCTCTACACACCATATTGCAGCGATTTCGTGCCCTGTTATATTTCTCTCGGTTAGAATCATTAGGATTCATACGATATTTAGATTTCGCTATGTTCTTTTTTTCTTGAAGTTTTTTTATATCGGCAGTGAGCCAGGGGGCAGGAAGATGCTTCATTCGAACTGGACGAATTGGAGCGTGAATGTCATACAGTTGTGTAAGTATGCTGTTAAAAATAGACGTATCGTATTTTTATTTATTTATTTAAAACTAACAAGACACACTAACAAAAGCATAATATTTTTTACATTAAATTATAAATTTTAAGGCCCCAGTCTTGTAAAAATTAGTGTTCTCGCAAAATTTGCAGCAAAACAAATATCTTTTTATACTATTTGAAAAAGAAAAGATGAAACATATTTTATATTTATTTAAAATGTAGGATTTGATATTTTCGAAAATGTTTTTTAATTTTATTTTGGTATTTAAATTAATAGCTCTATTACGCGTTAAACATGCCTATGTTTAGGTTACATGCGTAAAAGTTCTTATTAAAGCCTCTGCTATGTACAAACTATAACAATATCAAGAAAAGTATTCAGATCACATTTATTTACATATTGTCTACAATGATCTGATTTGGTCACTTTTTTTATAAATGCTTTAATTTTCTTATTTGAAGGGCTTAAAAAGTTGTAGTTTCATGATTTTTTTTACTGCAAATATCTAGTTTTTCTATTAGAAGTATAAATGTAGCAAAGTCGTACCTAAAACCACATAAAATAGAACTGTTTTCAAGTGAGTAAGAAATAAATAAAATTGAAAAAGTATATATTTTCGTACTTTTTACCTATATGCCATTTATAAACCAGAAACGCCTGAAAATTCTCTCAGTTCCGCTGGGATTTCTCGGCGTTCAGACGTGTGCAGTGTTGCTCAACGTTACTTTACCTCTGCTCGCAGGTTGATCTCTTTCCCTCGCGCTGCTCTTATGGACTGAGCGGAGCATATCGTGAAAGTTGCTCTACTTAAATATATATTATTTTTATTTAATTGTCATATTAGTTCTAGTTTTTAGTGTTTATATTAGTATTAGATTAATTGACTTGGACTTTGTTTGTTTTATATATTTTAAGTTTTATATATAATTTATTACCAAAAAAAAAATAAACGGAAAACGATGGATAGGAAAAAGGACAAATATCCTTGTGTCAGTAAAAATAGTAGTAAAGTACAAACTGTACAAGGTAAAGGCGAAATTTGTATGAAGAAGCAGTTTTTATTTTCCTTTGGTTGTATATACCCAGAGATTTATGAAATATAAAAGGGTAAAAGATTACACTACCATGACAAAAGTAAAATGAATATTTTTGGAAAAAAAATTAATAAGTTATATATTTAATGAAGTAGAGCACCTTCACCTGTGATCTTGAACGTATATATACACGAGGGAGAGCGCCCCCTCCAGTGGCTGGGAATGTAAAACAGCACAGCTAGACGGAAGCCTTAAAGTGTTGTCAACCAAATCTAGGAAATACCTTTTGACGTTTCACATTAATCATTCCGCAATAACTTTGCACAACCGTACTCACACGATTTAAAATGACCTTTTACGTAAATCCGAAGAATTATGAAGTCATCTATATTTCATTACAACGTGTATAGTTTTTTATCACTTATTTAAATTTGAATTTTCCAAATATAGAAAAATATTAAAAAATATAATAAGATGGCCGGCCATATAGTTCGAAGAACCGATAACCGATGGGGAGAAAGGTTCTCGAGTGGCAGTCTCGTACCAGTAGGCGTAGTGTAGGACGACCCCCCACTAGATGAAGTGATGTCCTGGTAAGACATGCAGGAAGTCGATGGATGGTCAAGTCGAAGGTGGCTCAGGACCGCGCTTAGTGGCATTCCTTGGGGGAGGCCTATGTTCAGCAGTGGACTTGTGAAGGGCTGTAATGATGAATGATTAAAAAATAACCTGTATTAACTTATTTTACTTATCGTCGTTTCAATGACATGTCGCTGTGTATATTACCGTAGTGTTAGGATGATTAAAATTTATTGTTATGCGAATAATCTGAAAAATATTCAAATAATCGGTAAAAATATTCTAATAATCGAATCATTAATTTCTTTAATGTATTATTTGTTTCATTTAATTCTTATTTTCAAAATTCCTTAAATTACATGAATCATGAATAAAACAAGTTTATTTTTTTTACTTTGTCAAAGTAAATTTTTGTAGGAAAAAAACTCATATACACGGCCGTGCTAAAACATCCACGGAATCAGCAATTAATTTTTGAGGCGATGTATACGCTTTTATAACAAAATGCCAGAAAATATACAAAATTTAACGTAAGTACACAAAGTTCGACAACTTTATTCAACTAAGTTTGTATAAAAAGGGTTATTTTAATATTGAGGAATCCATGGATGATAATAACCCCTGGGAAGGGTAATCGCTACCAAGCTATTTCTAATTTGTTTTGTGTTGTTAATTGTAACACGCATGATTGTAAGTTTTTTTTTAAACTAGTCCCGTTGTGTTTCTTGCTGGTTTTTCTCAGGACAGAGGTTTTTTTTTGCGAACCAGTGGTAAATGAAAAAAGTGACTTTCAATAAGTATTATTCATAATCTATATTGAATAAAAAAGTTTCTATTTCTGTTTCGAGAGCTTACTGTGCGTAATTTTGTAATTTTGTGTTTTTTTATTTTTATTTTGTGACTCGGCTTTTACTTTTTGGACTGTTTATTCTATAATAACTTTGTACGTGGTAGAGCCACGCTACATCTATATTATAGTTGTAGCACGAATGGGTCCGCTCAACCAGGGTAGGACCACGCTCTCACAGAATATCAGCGTAAAATAGCAGCGTAATGCTGATGTGTTTCATATGGTGAGTGTAGAGAACCAGAGACCCTTTTTACTGGAATCGAGGCATTCCATCTTAGTCCTCAGGGGTGACAACACATTTGCATTTTGATTCTTAATTGAGGATAAATGTGTATGTCTAGGCGCCAGAGGTGGACTGTGTGCTCGTTTGATTGTTTGTCACCCAAACTTATAAAAACATTCGTTAAAGCATGTGCCCATGTCACAAAGGATAATTGGGCAAAAATGGTAGAAAAAAACAAAAAATGATTATGGATGACTTTGAAAGAGACATTAATTTTGACTACATTATTGAAAATCAAATAATAATTAATATAAACAACGACATCTCTACTAGTTGTACTGAAAGTGAGTGAATAAATTTATTTTTAAACTAGTTTCAATCTTAAATTTTTATAACTGTGCCTCTAGAAATAAGCAGTAACAACAAATACGAAGAAACTGATAAATCTTGTGTTATAAATTATCCGTTTTTAATTTATTCTGGTATTACGAGTATTCAAACCACACTGTAAATGATTACCTACTCTAAATAATCGATTATTTTTCGATTTTTTTAAGAATTGAATATTGTACGTTCCCATTTTTTGGTTGGCATGCTTGGTGCAATAAGTCTGAAAGCTGTCAAAATGTATTTTTTAGATTTGGTTGACTGTAATTACAGGTGTTACACACATTTCTTAAAAGACAGACACAAGTATACGTATGTAGTGATTTAAATTGAATACAATTAGTAGTAGTCATAAGTAATTATACAAATTATACGTGGTACACGCTGCAGCTATATTATGGTGTAACACAAAAAGGAGCCGTGGTAGCTCAGATGGTTAGCGCTCAAACCGGGTTCGATCCCCGCCGGCACCAATGAAATTGTTAATTGCAATTTTAAGTGCTGATTTACCACGAGCTTGGCGGTACAGGCAAACATCGTGAGGAAACCTGCATGTCTGAGAAATAAGGAAAATAATATTTCGAGAATATGTGAAGTTCGCCAACACGCATTGGGGCAGCGCGGCGGACATTTCCTTGCCCTAAAACCCTCTCACAAATGAGGGGAGGTCTGTGCCCAGCAGTGGGACGTATATAGGCTGAAACTTTAACTTTAAGTAAGAAGTATGATAATTTAATCGCCAATTAATCTCGGCATTCCAACTTACGAGAGATCAGGCGTCCACTTTTTGATTGTTACAGGGAACATTAAACTGATCATACGGCTAACCGAAGTTTAAATTAATTCCAGCCTCACATGATAAAAGCAGCTGGCTACCCTGCGGACAAACACCGCACGACCACAGCTGACGGATATACTCTGTAATTTTACAGGATCCCAGGAGGAAGACGCGAAAAAGGGAATTTCAAAACGAGTACAAAAGCAAAAGAAGCTGTGCTGGTTATGCATGGTATATTCGGTTGTATCACCGGAGGCTTGTGCCCAACAGTGAGACGTATATAGGCTGTAACTTTACTTTACTTTACAAACTGGTCGTCTTAACCGGGGAAGGAGCATGATCTCTAGAATAGCAACATAGCATTATCTTTGTTTCGTATGGTGAGTGTAAAGAACGGGAAACCCTGTTTCCTGGAAACGAGGCATCAATCTTAGTCCTCAGGGGTGAAAAAAAATGCCCCCCCCCCCCCCGAACGGGTTCCCGCCTTGTCGTGGCGGGGGGGCTTAGTAGCCGTGGCTTGGTCTCCCACGGTGAACAAAGAGGAACCCACGTGGCTGGCCCGAGGTGAAGGGCCGGCTTGAGGTGGCCACTCCGAGTGGGCTTGGGGGCCCACTTCGGATGTGTGCTGATGGACTGCAGCGAGGGGGGACCCCGTACCCTCTACCGCTGCAGCCGAGGTGGAGTCGCGGAGGAAGAGGAGTGTTGGTATGGCGATGCGCCACTCGCCCTATCCTCCGCGACTAAAACGGGGCCGCACCGTTGATGCGGTGGTGATGGGGCTGCGGGGGGAGAGGATTGTCGGTATTGCGAGGCGCCGCTCTCCCTATCCTCCGCAGCTGAATCTTGGTTGGCGGCGGAGCCATAGACTAGATCCGCCGCTGGGGTCGGGAAGGCTAGTACTTCTAAGTGCTCGTTTTTCCTGGCCCCATGGCCTTCGCGCATTGGACGCGGGGGCGTCTGTTGCGCAGATGCAATTGGAGGCCGTGGAGGAAGGCGTGCCATGTGTTCTGGTGCGCCTTACTTGGGAAGGAGAACGGGGAGGAATATTCCTCTCCCGAGGAGGTGCTGCCATGGGGCGGCAGTCGCTGGTAGGGCCGCGGAAGTGTGCGGAAGTGTGCGAAAGCGTTCCCGTAGCCCTGCCAATATGCGACGAAGGTGGAACACCATGGGGTTTTAGTCGGTGCGAGTCCGACATAACCCGTCCTTGCCCCCGCGAGGCGGGTATGCGTAGGCATTTCCCCATGTAAAAAAAAAGGGGTGAAAATGCACTGCATTTAGCCTATAGACATCTACATCTATTGATGTAAATGTCTATAGGCCACAGCGTCCACTTACTACTCTCCTTAATTCTATATTTCAAAAATATGACTATCTTCAGGCGTGGTGGAATGTATGGCTGCGGGTCTGATTACCATCGCGCATCGTTCGGGCGGCCCACTGCTGGACATAATCCAAAACTCTCCGGTGAGGACCGGCTTCCTGGCGGCCGAGCCCGAGGAGTACGCGCGAGCAGTGCTGGAGGTGCTGGCTCTACCCACGGACGAGAGGAGGAAAATTGTTGAAGCCGCCAGGTACGTTAGAGTTTGAGGAGCTTTGGCGGCTTTTCTCAGTTTTGGACGTATAGATATGTTTTTACTATAAAATGTTTATTTTAGTCTGGCTTCGGAGGTGTCAACAGTGCAAAAGTGCAGTGCATGCATGCGCCTGTCCGTGTGTCCGTGTATCCGAGTGGCCTTGTGTCCGTATGTGCGTCCGTACATGCCGGCGTGCTAACGTGCGTATGTGCGTGTGCTAGCGTGCGTTCATGCGAGCGTGCATGCGTCCAAGCGAGCGTGCGTGCGTGTAAGCGTGCGTTCGTGCGTGCATGCATGCGTGCGAGCGTGCGTGCATGCGCGCGTGCCGGCGTGAGTCTATTTGTCTGTGTGTGTCTGTATGTATGTTTGCGGTATTATGCGTGTTTGTATGAGTGTAACATACATATACACATGTATGTTTGGCAATTTTCATTTTACTTTTACTTTATATTTATTGCATTCTCATTTTTGGCCCGTATAAATTGATTTATTATGGCATTAAGTCCGCCATTTTTAACTTAAGCATAAAAAGGTATTAAATATTAGTAAGTAATTAGATAAATAATATAATTTTCATACACTTTACTAGACGACTGAATATTTTTGATCTGACATTTTGCTGACATATTAAGAAGCGATGATAATACAATATCATGACTATGACGTAGTAGTTATTACGATCATCCCAGCTTATATTGTATCAGTTTTGTTTAAGATATTTATTTAAACCCTAATATTATTTTATATTATCTTATATTATTTATTGTTTCAGAGATTCGGTGGACCGTTTTTCAGAGATTGAGTTTGAAAAAGCATTCCTGAGGGCAGCGGAACCCCTCTTTAATATAAATTAACTTATCAAATCATCCGCTTGTTACTATTTATATTTGATAATCATCCACTAGATTAAGTGCAATGAGAACCGAATAAATTTTACCAAAGTTTAAAAGGCACTTTTTTTTACAAAGAAAAGTAGTCAGAGTCTCACAAGAATATTTCTTCCTGTACAGTTGTTAGTTCTTTGAGCTAAATGTATAAAGACATGTTTTCATGAGGCAAAAATTGCCGCACGACACGTATTTCTCAACATGTTGAGCAACAGCGCGCGTTTAGTTGTTACTTTTCGTTCCACATGTACACGAATTTTATACGTGGTAGAGCCATGCTGCATTATATTATAGTTGTGTCACATGTGTGGGAATGGGTTCGGCTCCATCGAAGAAGTACCAAGCTCTCACAGAATATCGGTGTAAAATAGGCAGCTCAATGCTGCTGTGTTTTGTATGGTGGTTGTAGAGAACCGGAAACTCTTTTTACTGGATACGAGGCATTCCATTTTAGTCATCCGTCCAACTATAGGCCTATTGCCATCACCTCCTTGTTCTCTAAAGTAAATCCATTATTAACAGCCAGCTCATGCAGTACCTTGAGGATCACCAGCTGATTAGTGACCGCCAGTGAGGTTTACGTCGCGATCGCTCGGCTGGTGATCTTCTGGTTTACCTAACTCATAAATGGACGGATGCAGTAGAGTCCAAGGGAAAGGCGTTGGCCGTTAGTTCGGACATCGCGAAGGCCTTCGATCGGGTTTGACATAAAGCGCTTCTTACGAAGCTTCCTTCTAATGGGCTTCCCGAGAAATTGTGCAATTGGATCACCAGTTTTCTTGCTGATCGGAGCATCAAGGTCGTAGTAGACGACGCATGCTCCGATTACAAGCCCATTAACGCTGGTGTTCCACAAGGCTGCGTGCTATCACTAACGTTGTTTCTTCTGCATATCAATGACATGATGCAAACCGGCCATGCCAATATTTCTCGGAAAAACGTTGCCGGGTACCGGGACAAACTTGTGTCTGAAGTCGAGACTTTGTTGAACAAAATCTCGGACAGGGGGCGACTAAATCTATAGTTCGTTCGCGTTAAGAAAATAGTGACTCATCGTTGTCCGCCGGCCTGGCCACGCCCCCCAGCCAATTAAAATGCAATTCAAATCAATTAGAAAGTCGAGTTCACAGTGACCAGTTGAAGTCAGGTCTTTGAACAAAACGGTTGTGTATTTTGCGTGTTACTCGTTCAACATTAAATTTTGAAAATGAAAACCTCACCTATTCGAAAGAATAAAAGTGGATCTATAATCCATAGCGGAGAGAGACGCGTAATTTACAATGTTTATAAGTACTTTAAACTGTGTGATTTAAATGCGACTGTGGAGAGCACAGTAATAAAAACAGCAAGTGCATGTGGTGTGTCCGAAAATACTGTTTATAAAATTATTAAAGAACAAAAGGAAAGGAAAATTATTAAGGAACACATTAAAATCACCCGTGAAAAAAAGAGTTCGACTATCGACGGTCGATAAATTACATGAACTAGACAAATGTGCAATAAGGAGAAAAGTTCACACAATATATTTAAATAACGACTACCCGATGGACAAAATTATGACACTTTGCGAAGCTGACGAAGATATTCCTGTTTTCAAACGTACCACACTTCATAAAATAATGCACGAGCTTGGTTTCGATTTCAATGAACCAGGATAGCAGAATTGAAGATAGAAAATTCTTTCATAATTAATGTAACTGGAGAATCTAGCGATACTGATTAGTGATTTAAGTAATTTTAAGAAAATTTGTTTCCATTTATTTAAACTTAATCAAATGTTTGAAAAAAAAAGAATTTTTACTCCACTGTATATACACCTTTACCCTGTAGTTGCACTGATGACTCACTATTTTCTTAACGCGAACGGACTATAGTCCAGTTTAATCCCCAGAAGACAGAAGTTTGCGCGTATACCGCTAAAAAGAACCCCTTCGTCGTATCTTCTCAGTTTCAAGGCACTCCCTTTGTTGCCTCAGCCAGTATCGGAATCCTCGGCGTCGAAATATCGAGTGACGTGCAATTTCGTGGTCACTTGAAAGAGAAGGCCAAATTGGCCTCTAAACAGCTCGGCGTGCTCAGCAGAGCGGGATAGTATTTCATACCGGCACACCGGAATACTGTTCCCGTCTCTGGACGGGGGCTCCCCAGTGCCAGCTCCTTACATTTGATCGCATCCAGCGCAGTGCAGTTCGAATCGTCGGCGACCGATCTCTTTCCGATCGGCTTGACTCACTGGCACTGTGAAGAGATGTTGCAACTCTTTCCGTATTTTATCGCATCTACCACGGGGAGTGCTCTGAGGAATTGTTCGGACTAATTCCAGCTGCACAGTTTCACCATCGCACATCGCGACAAAAGTCGCGATACCATCCATACCATCTGGATGACTGGCGGTCCACCACTGTGCGATTTAAAAGAAGTTTTCTTCCTTACACAACTTCCTTGTTTAATCAACTACCACCATATATTTTTCCGGACCGATACGACTTAGGGATCTACAAGAAAAGAGCCTATTCCTTTTTAAAAGGCCGGCAACGCATCTGCAATTCCCCTGGTGTTGCAGTTGCTCATGGGCGGCGGTAATCACTTACCATTATGTGAACCGTATGCTCGTTTGCCCCCTATTCTATTAAAAAAAAGTCCTCAGGGGTGACAAAGCATCTGCATTTTGATTCTTAGTAGAGAATAGATTTAGGTGTCTATGAGCCACAACATCTATTTACCATCGGGTGGACTATGTGCTCGTTTTGTCACCCGAAGCTCTCACAGAATGGGTGCGTTTGGCAGAAAAAAGCGCTAGCAAGCGCTTATAAGCGCTAAAATAGTTTTCGGCCAGGACACGATTGCTACTTCAGTAGCGCTGACACAATCCGCCATTTTGCTTATTTAATTTGTTTGTTTTGAAGTAGAGTTTATAAGTTGTTTTGTGCAATATTAGTTTTAAATAATATAATGACATGAATAAACATATACATGCTATTAAAAATTCATGATTGGTAAGTTTTTAATATGAATACTTTACAAACAAATATTTAAATTAGATTAGATTCCCCGGTTAAAACTAACATCGTGTCCTGGAGGAAAATAGCTACTTACGATTTGACAGCGCTTACTGCTTACTATCGCCATTTTGCTTAGAAGCGCTTGCTAGCGCTTTTTTCTGCCAAACGCACCCAATACCTGCATGATATATCAGCTTAATACTGCTGTGTTTCGTATGGTGTGTGTAGAGAACCGAAGACCCTATTTTTTTTTTAAAAAAGAGTATTAAAAATGCTATATACATTACTAATATTCCCCTTAACCACTCGTGGTAAGCTTAAATTGCTTGTGTCACGAGTGGTTCATGCCAGTAGTCGAATGGTGGATTCGAACCCACGGCCTTTTTGAGTTCGCGGTCCGCGCCCTGCCATTAGGCTACGGTCGCTTATAATATTGTGTTTACACAAAGAAGACGATGGCTGGCGGTAGAGAATGAGTGGCAGTGGCATAGGCCGTGCAACTGCGGCAATCCCTACATCAGTATATATACCATCATACAACAATATCTATAATCTACTCTATAAAGTACTGGGAAATACCCCGCAAATTTTAGTTAATTTAATTTCCATTTTGTTCGTTCGTATATACTATTTTTCGCTTTCGCAGGTTGCGCGGGATTGAACAATTTAAGTTGCCCGTGTAACTACACCCAACACAAGTCAATCAATCAATTCAGCTTACTGATCCACTGTACTACGTCAGTTACTCTATTAAAGAAATAAAGGTTGGGTTGTTTTTATAAATTATATTTTATTTATATAAAAAATATTTAAATCATAACATAGACACATATTTATACAGCTTAACATAAAACACAACATTAGTATCACTTAAATCTGATATAGGGAATGTTTATAATGTATTGTTTAAGTGGAGGCAGTGCCAACTCGGTCCCGTGGGATTAACCTCAACTCTGATCCGTGTTTCAAGAAAACATTACCTGAAAAACGAAAATCAGTTTTAAAGCATCTACATCATGGTAAATACAAATATTTACTAACAAATTTTGTTGTTTTGGTTGTTGAACAAAAAATTATTCTAGGGTGGCCCAAACATGGCGTATACTCGAACTTTTCATAGGAAACCACCTTTTTTGTCTAGGAGTCCATTTGGATTTGTACTTTTACGCGGTTTTTAAGGATTGTGTTGTTTCTTCGTAAAATGTTATTGAAACGCTATTGAAATTTAAAAAATCCTAATTTAAATAGAGAAAAAGGATGGGTGCTACTCTCCATAGCATGGTAGAGCCACGCCGCAGCTTTATTATGGTTTTAGTGCGAATGGGTCGGCTCGACGAGGGCAGGACCACGCTTTTGTATGGTGAGTGTAGAGAACCGGAGATATCTTTTACTGGAAACGTGGCATTCTATCTTAGTCCTCAGGGGACAACACATCTGCATTTTGAGACTTCATTGGGGATAAATGTAGATATCTATGAGCCACAGCATTCAGTTACCATCAGGTGGACTGTGTGCTCGATTATCACCCTTCTTATATTAAAAACATCTGCTTGAGATCCCATATTTGATCAAATTAAATCTAAACATACCACTGCAAGACTTCAAAATACTGTAAGCTCGTTCTGGGTAGATAAAGCTAAAGATTAATAATTAAAAGTTGAAGGTAGCCCTTCGTTAACTATGACATCAGGACATCAAACGACTCGTTCAAACCCCCGTGACCATAGGCGCTGTAAAGCGTCCTAAACGTCGAAATCTAAAAAGTAAAAATTAACCGCAGTTAAACTTTAAAATAAGTTTAATAAATAAATAAACATTTTCATTGTTCGATTTTCAGACACAATAGTAAGACAATAGCAACGAATAATATGTTAGTTACAACATAGGAAATGGATTCAATTTCCAATTCGAGGTGAAACAGACTTACTTCTAGATTTTTTATCAACTATCAATACGTCTCCCGGTCCACAATGACTGCACTCATCGGCCTCTTTGTTTAGTTATCATCCAAGCAAAATGACAAATATATAAACTTTCATGTAACTATACGAAGGTTGAATGGCGCAGTGGCTTAACATTGAGTTACGGCGGTGAGGACCGCGGATTCGAATCCCGCACGGAACAAGTATTTGTATGTCCTACAAATAATTGTTCCGTGCCTGGATGTTTGTCCTTGTGCACCTTATGTTTGTAAACTGCTTCGAGAAAATCCTAGTGGTTATGACTTTTTTAAAAGAAAATAAAAAGCAAAAAGGTGGAGTATCAAAAACAATTTGTCTTTTTGTCGTGACTTGTGTTGAATCAGACTAAAAACCTAATTTTACAGATTTTATCGCATATCTGACATATGCGGCGTGTAAATAAACTGAGAAGGGAGATGGGTTACAGCATCTTTCTGATATCATCAAAAACTATGTGATGGTAATTTTTTTTTATTATAAACTACAAGTCTTACCTGCGGTCTGCTGAGGGTTGATTCCGATACCATCGTCAGTGATGATGGCACTGGTGGCCGGCTCGACTCGGAACTCCTCCGCGGCGAACTTCAGTACCGCTGTGAATGGTGTTGCCTCGGGTACGCTGAGCCTACATGGGTAACAAATGTGGATATTTTAACATTTTTCGTTCATCAGACCGAAAAAGTCTACCGCTGGATATAGGCCTAAATTTTTTTTAGGGGAGAGGGTACAAACGAACATGCGGCCCACCTGATGAAAAGTGTGGATCGCCACCCACGAACAACTGCAACACCCTTGTGTTTGTGCAATTTTCCTGATGTTGCAGTTGTTCACAGGCGGCAGTGGACACCATCACACTTGTTTGCTCCTCTGTATAAAAAAAATTAAGAGTGGCAAGAACTTGATATTATTATAGACACTTATATGCTGAATGAAATATTCCACCAAACAGCAAAAGACTATAAAGAGAAAAAAAAAGTGTTGAGATATAATTACATAAGAAATCCAACAAAATATCAATAAATGAATTGTTGATTGTATTACTTTTCTAAAACAATCTTGATGATTTCTTATGTTTACGGAAGTACATGTAATGAAAATAGATTTCATGGATTTTACTGTTTTATAAAATTATTTTTCTTTTTTACTACCAAGTTTCAAGTACAGCACCCATGGTCAATATTACAGACAGACAATATATATTTATACAGGGTGTCCCAGAAGTCGACGTCAAGGCGAAACTTTCTGATAGGCGAGGCCATACTAGTTACCAGAAAAATATAAAAAAATCTAAGTCATGTATTTCAGAAATTATAGTAATTTTTATTTTTTTCGATAAAATGTACACCATGAGACAGTTTTTTCATTCCTGTTGCTACAAATATTTACTTTTTGCCAATTTTTTACGTCATCCTGAATAGTGCTTCTGTAACCTGTAATCCTAAACCCTGTGCCGATCACTCCAGCTTGAAAGAAAATGTAATTTTATACCGAACCTAGTTTTCAGAATTAGTTTTTCGCACTACTTCAACTGACCGTCCTGGAAAAAATTGTACTACGCCAGTTTGGCAAGTAGCTTTAAAAGTTAGCGCATTTAATAAGGATTCTAACGTGGTATAACACTTACTCCATTATTTCTTAGATCAGCCATAAAAAAAATTTTGTTAAACAAAGTCAGTTTTTAACAATTTTTTGGAACTTACATTAAAACGATTCTAGTGCAACCAAAGCCCAATTTGCTGGAGGATATGTGGATATGTGGTTCCAACAAGATGGTTGTCCAGCGCATTATAGCCGCTTAGTTCGAGAACACCTTAACGAGTAATATCTGGACAGATGGATAGGGCGGGCTGGTCCGATCTCGTGGCCCGTCCGCTCACCCGATTTAAATCCTCTAGATTTTTTTTACTGGGGAGCAGTGAAGGAAAAAGTATATTCCAAGCCGATTGAAAATGTAGAAGAGCTTAGACAGAGAATAGCGGAAGCAGTTGAATTTTGTAATAATGGAAGATTCGCCCGCCTGATTTCACGATCTTTTTAAGATGTCGGGCTTGTATTGCAGCTCAAGGACGGCAATTTGAACATCTTTTGTAAAATAAGTAATAAATTTTATCATAAAAACGAAACTGACTGTCTTAATTTTATAACCATTATTTTATTATTTTAGTTTGTATTTGCGTCTGTGTCTCATTAGCGTCACCATCTGTCTCGCTCACACTTTATGGAATGTCTCTCTCTCTCTATCTCCTTCAAACCACGCTGTGGTCATTAGGAACGCTTTGGTTGCACTAGAATCGTTTTAATGTAAGTTCCAAAAAATTGTTAAAAACCATTGAGCTATTATGTACTACGTACTAGAGGAGACACTGCATTCAGCTACTCTGTTCCACTCAACTGCGGTGCATGCACTGCACTTTAATCGGTCACTCGCTAGGCGCTTGTAGAGTTGTCACGTGTTGTGTTGATTTAAAAAAAACCTCTTGATAAAAATATGCCGTCTTGTGTACTTAGATATTGCACAAATAATTCAAGAAATGTCCGTAAAAACCAAGGAATTACTTTTCATCGGTTAATAAGATACTTATTCAATAAAAAAGTATTATAAATTAATAATAAAGCAAATTATTCCTAAGACGCCATCTCGTATCATTGAATATAGATTACGAAATTAATATGTTCAGATGCGACATTTCTGTGGGTACTTAAGTTTAGGACGAATATATTATTATACTACACATTTTTTTTTGTAGAAACATATAAGTTATTATAATTAAGCTAAATTTTTCATGTTTAAATCTGCTTATTATTCTTTTATTTTATTTTTAGGTTTCCACTTCAAAGTCAAAGTGGAATAAATTCGTCCATTTTTAACTCTCGCGTGCCCAGCATTTATGAACGATTATTTACAACATTTATGATTCTAATTTAAATAAATATATTTGTAATTTAAATTTTATGTTAATAAGTTTTGTTAAACATACATTTAGTACGTTTTTTTATATTTGACATAGATACCTTTTAAAATATTCAGATAACAATATCATCAAAATGTAATTCTGACATAATATTATGTAATATTATATTAAATTAGCACATATACAAAATAAAAAACATTTTAAAAAATTGTAAGTACTCGATATAATTAACAATACAATATAAATAAACAATTATTACATACTGACCATTCTACTTACGTATAATCTATAATAACAAAAACTGACCGCGCAAGCGCAAAGCGCGTTTATACCAACTGCGCATGCGCGACTCTGCTATTACCGCGCATGCGCGAAGACATAGAAGTAGCGCACAATTTTTGTTTGGAATAGCTTCTCTAGTACGTAGTACATTATAACTCAATGTTAAAAACTGACTTTGTTTAACAAAAAATTTTTTATGGCTGATCTAAGAAATAATGGAGTAAGTGTTATACCACGTTAGAATCCTTATTAAATGCGCTAACTTTTAAAGTTACTTGCCAAACTGGCGTAGTACAATTTTTTTCCAAGGCTGTCAGTTGAAATAGTGCGAAAAACTAATTCTGAAAACTTGGTTCGGTATTTATTTATTTGCTTTTTCAGGGAAACATACAGTACAATAAAAAAATACATTATAAAACATATAAAAGTAATCCTAAAACCAATGAAGTTTCCACAGACATCTAAAACATATTAAAAGCTTGCAACCAAAATATGTTTAAAGATTGAAAAAAAAAAATAACGAATAGAAAAAAAAAATAAAATAAAAGTAATACAATACACACAACCTGAAGAGCTGTGAAGCTACCAATTATAAATTAAGTTTTACAATATTTTTTATAACTATTATATTTAAGGTGAAAAATATCTAGTTCACAATATTTTAAGTTAAAATTTTTACATGTACGAGATACAAAATTATTAGAAGCATACTTCGTTTTTACTTTACGTAATGCAAAAACAGGCTTTTTTTCGTGCACCTAACCGGTGACACGCAAGATTCACTTTGCTTAAAAGTAGGGGTGAGTCGATGATATTATGTAGCAATTTGTACAACAACATTATGTTTTGTTGTGTTAAATTTATGTATTATTATATATTATACATATGTATAACTGTGTAAGCTATCAATAAAGGAGTCTACGGAAGAATCATATCGCTTTAAGTGACGCAGTAACTTATTATTGATTGTTTCAATCATTTTAACATAAACTTTGTATTGAGGATTCCAACATAAAGAGCAATATTCTAGAATAGATCGCACCAGAGTATTAAATAGTATAATTAATGTTGTAGAGTTTTTTAAATCTTTTGAGATACGCATCACAAAACCTATCATTTTATAAGCTCTTTGAGTTATTATATTAATATGTGATCTCAGTAACAACTTACTATCCAACTGAACACCAAGATCACACCGTTCATTTACTCTCTTTAGTAAATTATCGTCGAGCTTATAGTTAAGGAGGATTGGATTCTTTTTCCTAGTAAATGAGATAATATTACATTTCTTGATGTTCAAGTAAATATGATTTGCTTGGCAATATGAGCTAAGCCTACACAGATCCTCTTGAAGTAGATTGCAGTCTTCTATAGATTTAATAGATCTGAAAATTTTCATATCATGTGCAAAAAGGAGAATTTTGGAATTATGGAAGCAGGATATTACATCATTTATAAATATTATAAACAGTAGTGGACCAAGATGCGAACCCTGAGGAACACCTGAACAAACTGGGAGAAATGATGAACAGTGTCCTTTTATTGCAACTGCCTGACTACGATTTCTAAGATAAGAAGATATCCATCGAAGTAAATCACCATGTACACCGATTTCATCTAATTTGTGTATCAGAATACTATGTGAAATTTCGTCAAATGCTTTTGTATAATCGGTGTACACTGCATCTACCTGCAGTCCACTATCCATTGCAATATAGAGGTGATCAAGAAACTCGCAAAGATTACTTTCGACCTATAAAACCATGTTGTTCAGGAATTATAATTGGTCGAGCTATTTGGGAGAGTGTGTCAAATAATTTTCTCAAATAGTTTTGGAATCGAGCTTAATTTTGAAATTGGACGGTAATTTGAAATATCGTGATTATTACCACCTTTAAATATGGGAGTTATGAACGATTTTTTCCATTCTAAAGGCATTTCACCCAACTTCATGGAAGTTCTAACAAAATTACTAATGGTTTAGCTAATTGACGGTAACATCTATGTAAAAACAAGGGTGGAATGCCATCAGGTCCTGGTCCCTTACTGACATCTAAGCGTTTTAAATACATTGAAACTTGAGAACATTATGTCAGGAAGATCATTACATTTTCGTTTTGATTTTACAAAAGACCAAAAGAATTTACTATTAATACTAATCTTATATTTAACATTATTGATAAACTTGTTATAACAGTCGTCCTCCATTAATTTTTGTCTCTCTCTTACTATGGCAAAAGACTTGTAATTACTGTTTATATACCTTCCACTTGCGATGAAATTTTAATTTTTCATTTACAATTTTAATCAATGCGCTATTATACCAAATCGGGTACTTAGTGTTAAATTTAATAGTTTTAGTAGGTACTTACGTGTTTTTCTATTATATTATTTAAAATGTTATAAAAATTCGACACAGACATCGATATTACCGTCACTCAAATTAGATTCCTGGTCTATTTGCGAAAGATTTATATTTATTTCCTCATAATCGGCATCTTTATATAACTTGACTGTGTGTTGCACTGTGACTTGCATCGTGTATGTCGTTCAAATGAAATAGAAACACGAATCACGTCAGCAGCTGAATCCATTGACGGGATGCATTCAACGTTAGAGACCTTTAGCTTACGTCTCATTGCAATCAGAACTCCTCCACCCATTGTATCACCTCTGACTTTGTAGTTACGATCGCTTCTATATACGTAATACCGTGCGTCAAATAGTTCTAAGTCGAATATACCCGAATGTAACCAAGTTTCAGTGAAACAGATTATATCGTACTCATGGCATAAGACATTTCTGAAAAGCAAGTCAGTCTTAGTACATGGACCCCTTACGTTTTGATAGTAAATTTTTAAATTAGAACCGATTTTTATACAGATGTAAATATATATATATATATATATATATATATATATGTCGTAGGTACATACTTTAGAAAGAAGTGTATAAACAAAAATGTATTTAAATGATGTAGTAACTATATAAATTAAATAGTATAAAATTAAAACTATCACCGAATGTGTCAAGGTCTCGTGCACAATGAAAATAAGCCTATCATACATTACGTTTAAAACGAAAAAGAGAACAACCATAAAAATAAAAATAAGTTTGGCATATATAACATTTAAAACAAATTGGACAACTACCAACAGTAATGCAAATAACATATCATAAGCCATAATAATTCCTATTTTATTTTGAATAAATCCGTCATATTATTTATGTGTAAAATAGGACTAGATTCAGATTTTCTAACCATAATACTACAGTTTTTAACCCATACAAATCTATAGTTACTATCCTTAGCCTTAATTTTCACCTGGCGCAATAAAGATTTATTTAAACTGGTCAAGTGGTCGTTGAAAAATATCGAAGATTAAGTACCAGGAAAACCAAGATCACATGCTTTTAAGCTTTTAAGTATCTTTGCCTTACACCGAAAGTCATCTTTATTATACCTCGATATAAATCGCACTATAATTGGTTTAGGTTTTTTGGAGTCCTTGGTAGATGGTTATAAAATCTTGACAACATGGGTTATAAAATCAATATCCGATTTGGTAAAAGAAAAATTAACGTGCTTCGATATATTCTCAATAATTTCGATATTGGAACGCCGTGCCCATTGGTCTCTAACATTATTTTCATGCTCCAACTTTTCCAGTGAAGTTTTTAGTATACCTATGTCATTACTCAAGCTATTTACCGACGTTAGACTTTTATCATATATTTCAAATTTTTCTTTCATCTCATCGTACTTATTATTAATGAAAGTTAAGGACATTTTTATTTCCTGTACCTCGTCCTTAATGCTTTTAAGCTCGGAGTTTATAAAGTTCTTAAACCTAAATTCAAGATCTCTTTTTAGCCCTGAAATCTCTTGCCTTATAAAACCCCATAGGTCGCAAGAAGAGTCGGCGAAGTAGTGGGGGACTTATTCTTCGAATGTTTATTTCCGAATGTAACATTAAGACTGTCGGTGTCACATTGCTTATGCGCTGGAATGCGGACAGATGTACTATCCTTTTTAACTGTTTTAGGTTGTTTTGACAAACACGCTGGGCAGGTCCAATCTGACCCATTGCGAAGTGTTGGGTCTTTTTTAGATGATGCAGACACACATTGCTGATGGTAGTAGCCCCTACAACTAATACATATTATAGGCACATCAGTATTTGCTACAGCAACACGACAGCAAGCATACAACAAAGCCATTTTGATTTACTATTTAAATTTTAATTTAAATTTTTTTTATAAGCAAATATTGCAAAAATTGCACTGGAAACCCCTTACGTTCTGCCCGAGAGTCCAATATCTGTGACAGTGATCGTTGACCTTGTCAATGACATACAGCGGTCGCACAAATAAACAAAATAAACAGGAGCTTAAACACTAACACAAATTTTAGCAATGTTTATGTATTATAACTCACAATTAATATAACACTATTCAATTTATTATGACAGTAGCAATGTCCACATTAGACATCTATACAAATAAATAGTAAAAGTACACTTATGTTGGCAAAAACACAGACTAAACTGAGAGGAAATATTATAATACGTGGTGCTCGCTTAGGCGTCGCAACTGAACTGGAAAATTACATTTTCTTTCAAGCTGGAGTGATCTATAAAATTACATTTTCTTTCAAGCTGGGGTGATCGGCACAGGGTCTTTTTTATCTTTATTAATATAAAATACACGCATTTAAAATAATAATAAACATCGCCAAACTGTGCAACAGTATGTTTTAGGATTACAGGTTACAGAAGCACTATTCAGGATGACGTAAGATAAAAAAAATTGGCAAAAAGTAAATATTTATAGCAACAGGAATGAAAAAACTGTCTCATAGTGTATATTTTATCGAAAAAATAAATAAAAATTACTATAATTTCTGAAATACATGACTTAGATTTTTTTTATATTTTTCTGGTAACTAGTATGGCCTCGCCTATCAGAAAGTTTCGGCTTGACATCTACTTCTGGTACACCCGATATGTAAATATTTATAGATATAATAGTCTGAAAATTATATAACTAAAGTTTCAATTGAATTATCACAAACAACATAAAACTTTGTATAAGTAGTTTAATAAATATCAAATGTACAGAAAAAAGTAATTCAATTTATTATAGTAATTTCAGTTTGCAGTCTATCTTATTACATAATAATTATAAGTAACCTCTCTAGAATAATTAATTCATCTGAAAAATCAATTGCCATCCTCATGTTAATGTAATTACTTTTTAATTACAGTATAATTAAAAATTACAATAGAATATTATTCCAAAAAGCTAATTCAGACTCATTTTCCATTACTAATTCTAGAAATTCCATTTTCATATGTTCATTTTTAGAAATTTTTAATAAAACCGATTTAAGTTCAGAGTATGTTAAATCTATATAAAAATATTTAGCTGACATGTTTTCTTTTAATAATCTACCACAATCTAACAAGGCTTTGGAGAGTAACTGAAATATGTTATTATGTTGAATACACAAGTCTATTAAAAAGGTTTCTTGTCTGAACAAGTATTTCCAAAAATGTTTATATCTTATATCTTTCGATTGCATTATTTCAGTAAAAACATCAACAATGCATTTCACAACAACAGCGTATTTCAATTGTTGGTCAAGTAAGCAACGAACTAATAATTCTATAGTGTTTTCATTGCTTTCGCTTAACATATCCTTTATAATTGGTTTACAATCATTACAGCTTTTTAATTCTGATAATATCAATTCTATTTTAAACTTTAACAAGGCATCTTTAGGAAACTCTTGCGGTAAGTTTTTTAAAAGTGTCTCTTTGGATGCTGCTTCCAGAAAAAAATCTGCCAAATAACCTTCTAACTTCTCCTCCGAAAATAATTCTACAAACACTTTAAAACCCACATCCATTTGACTAATTTTCGATGGTGAGTTAATAATTTTTTTCAAAATGTATTTTGGGGGGTCCTCTAAGCATTTTTTCAGGAGTACATTTGATATACCGCTATCACTCAATGTCGACACAAACTCATTAATAATGGATCGTTCGTGCAGCTTATCTAAGCATTTCACAACATGCTGTGACATTAAAAATGCATTTCTTAGCTCATTTTCACTTGTGTCATTATTTGGCCAATTGTCTATTTGACATAAGTGTAGAAAATCATGTAAAAAGTCCAAAAATTGTCTGACGACGACAGTTTCCATACTGTTTAATAAGTTGACATAACTTCAACGTAGAAGCTTCAGTGAGGTCATCAGCATCAGCATCTGTTAAAACAAATATGATTCAACTGTTGATAGCTTTCCTATTAATTGACATTTCTTATATTCACTGGCTACGTTGATGTTACCTCAACAAGTAAATAATGCTATAGTTTTTAAAACTCATGAAAAGCACTTACACTTTGAAAGGGAGTTTTGGGTCTGAAGTCAAGGTAATCTTGAACGTTACTTTCGACCTAAAAATACAATGTTCTGTATTAAAAGTATATGTATTTATTACGGACAGTTTGCAATGAATAATTTTTCTAACTTACATGATATTTTTCTTTTATAATATTTTAAAGAACTTCAATTGTTTCTAAAGTTAAGTGTGACGTATACACACGTTGGTGACACTGAGCTAGTACATATTTATTTATCAGGGTTGCCGTTCTTCAAATGTTAAAGTCCCTAGACTAACAGAAAAAATCCGCCAGAAACAGGATTTTTCTTTTTCTTAAAATCCGCTAGATGTCCATAGGTATATTTTCATGCTACCATTGGGCTAACTGAAAAATCCTGCCAAATGGTATACAGTGAATACCGAAAATATAAATCTATAAATTCAAAAAAAACTTAAAAAGAGCGGACTATTTCATATAAATCAGTTATTTATAGTGTATGTTAATGAATGACAACCAAAACAAAAATTATTCATGTACAAAATAATACAATATTGTAAAACAATAAATATTTAAACCACGTTTAAATATCAGTCATCTTATTAAAAATAAAACAATTAGCTCAGTACGTTCTTGCACCTAAATTTCAAAATTAATAGTGAAGTATGGATCCAGATCTTCCAAAAGAACTTCAGCGGAAGTTGAAGCTTCGCCAATGTCTCCAGTT
This sequence comes from Parnassius apollo, assembly GCA_907164705.1. Lineage (NCBI taxonomy): Eukaryota > Metazoa > Arthropoda > Insecta > Lepidoptera > Papilionidae > Parnassius > Parnassius apollo. The sequence continues at coordinate 2,475,710 of CAJQZP010001641.1, read as the reverse complement.
TCCATCTTTGGTTTGCCTTTACCGACTTGGTTTTTTTTATCCTTAACTGATTTCTAATCAGAAGAATGGAATCTAAAAGTTTTTTCTGATAGCTTGTTTCGCAGTTTGCTTTTAACTACATTCATATCACCAAATACGCGTTCAAATTCTGCATTTGAATGCGGTAGTGATAATATTATTATTGCAAAATTACATAAATCTTCGAATATGTTTACTTCTGTTGCATTTTTGAATGTCGAAACAGATGAAAGTGAATTAACGACATTGATTTGTTAGTTTATGATTGGGAATTTCCACGAAATTATATTATATGTACAGTGTTACCAACGGTAGATTCCAAAATTGGACATAAAATAAATGACATTTGAAATGAATTACTTTATGGATAAATCGCCATCTCAAAGATCCAAATGTCGCTAGAAGTCGCTAAATAATTATTTCTCGCTAAAACGATTTTTTTATCCGCTAAATATTGTTAAAATTCGCTAGATCTAGCGAGAAAGTCGCTAAAACGGCAACACTGTTATTTATCTATGACACTGACACCCATAGACATCTTTTTTATTAATTGGCTTTATAAATCCGGGCTCTAGCCCTTCTGAGTCCCCATAGACATAATATGGCTGATACCACAAAGTACATTGTAACCATACTTTATGGTTATAGAGGTTAGAAAACAGGTGAACGATCGCTATAAAAATCATACGTGCTAAAAGCATAGCCATCTAAAGCTAAAGCTCTATAAAGCTATTCCCCGAAAATTTGTAGAATTTATAGCCACGCTGCCGTCAGTAAGTAGTATCTGCGAAGTATTTTTTTAATTATTGGCAAAAAGAAACATTAAGAAATGGTGAAATAATATAAAAATAAAAATAATAATAAATGATTAATAATTTATATTTGTAATAATTAAAATTATAAAAATCATAATTTATTTGTTAATAAATAATAATAATTTCGTTATTTTCTTCTTTTCTTTCAATGATATTATAATCATTTCAAACTAGCGCACAACAGCCCGCTTTTACTAAGACAACTTAGCGATCGCAGCGTCTCACTTATTTTGTTCATATTACTTAGACACTATTTTTACAGCGATCGTTCTCCTGTTCTCTTACCTCCATGATTGTAACCGACACTTAAGTTAAGCTTCAGTTCCAAAAATATTTATAAAAATTGTTGTTTTGTTTTATTTAATAAATACTTTGTTTTATTTAATAAATACATAATATAATATCAATTATAATATTATATCTTTGGTTCAGTTCACACTTGACAGCTAATAGCAAATACACTTCTTAGTATGTAGACCTTTTGTTTGCCAGCATAGGTGAAGTATGTTTGTGATAAAAACGCTGCGCGGCCCCCTACATTGGGTAAATTAAGTGAGATTGTCACTCGCGTGCTCGAGCTCACGCGCGCCTTAAGTTAACAAAAAATTTTGTTTTCTTATAAGTATTTAGCCACTTTTGATACTTCTCTTTGAGATTTTATTCAAGTATGGCCACTCAAAAAGCCAAAAAGTACTGCATAGCATACGGTGCATAACAATATGAATGTTGTCGACTTTTCATTCTTTACTTTCAAAGAATATCGAAAGGTACCTATATAATACCTAGTTACTGACGCCTTAGTTTTTATAATTTGATTAGCGACCTTACTACAGCTTCGTTTCTATTTTCGTTTTCGATTTTTTCGTGTATAATATCAATAACCTTAAAAATCATTCAGCGTAAGTAAATCTCCCAGTGCTGAGTGTGAGATCAGCATATATTGTTTATTAGTATACTGGATGACCTTTTTTACCCTCAGGAAAAAGTCCGGTGTAACATGTGAACGGAATAGAAGCCTATGGCATTGATATTTTACAAAAAATAAAATCAAAACTTTTGAATTAAGAATAAAGAATAAAAAGTAGTAAGGTAGTAGTAGTAGGTAATACCTTTTTAATAGATTATGAGTGAGTGTTGAGTTTGAGTGAGTCCACCTAATGGTAAGAGGAAGCTTTGGCTCATAGATATCTACATTTTCGATTAAGAATAAAAATGCAGATGCGTCGTTACCCTTGAGGATTACGATGGAATGTCTCATTTTCAGTAAAAAATGGTTTCCAGTTCTCTACACTCACCACACGAAACACAACAGCCTTTAGCTGCTATTTTAGTTTGGTATTCGTGCTACAACTAATATAGCTGCAGCGTGGCTCTAACACGTAAAACCTATAACCTTTAATCATACCTTACATTGAACAATAATCTTCTTTTAAATAAAACTAGTTTTTACGGATTTTTTTGTCTGTGGTCGACGTATTCTGTTGGCTTCCTTTTTACTGGTGGGAGGAAGAAGCGCGTATTTTTAAATTAAAATTTCAAAAGTCTAATTTTAGCTTCAACTTCTGAAAGAAATTTAACTTATTTTTATACGAAATAAATGGAAATACCGTCTGTTAGTGACGGCATCAATAAAGGCATGGATCACGACGCGGGCGGGAAAAGAAAACCGACAAAATTAAGTCAAGACCTGCAGCGGGAAAATGATGATTTTTATGAGCCATATAACAAATTAAATTATTAGAGTTTTCCAGAGTCAATGCGAATGGCTGAATACACGGTTTTTATTGAGAGTCGTAAAGAAGGAGTTAAATTAGGCAATGCGAATCCCTCAATGTTGGCGGGAATTTTCAAAAATGAAATCAAAGGAGTCATTAATATAAGAAGAATAAACGCTTCTAAAGTAGGGGTGGTATTTGCGCAAGCGATTAACGCCAACGACTTTTTGAAAAATGAAAACTTCCTAGAGAAGTATGATTACAAGGCATTTATACCAGCAAGAGCAGTGGAAACAATCAGAGTACTCTGGTATGTTCCCATTAGCATCAGTAATGAAGAGCTATTTAAAAAACTATCATCGATATATGAGGTCGTTGCAGTGCGTCGTTTCACAAAAAAAATGGTTGTCTGTAAAGTCGGTTTACGGACGATAGTTTAACGCACAGTTCCCTAAACTTTTTTGTGTCGTAGACCCCTTGCCATGTTTTTCCGTGTTGGGTAGACCCCCTACTTACCTGATATTGATTTCCTGTAAATTTCTAACTGTATTGAAGTTTAGTGTTAAAAACTTAAAGTAAAAACACATGTTAATTTATACATTTATTAATTGAATTTAAATTAAAACTACTCAAAATAAAATTTTGTATCTGTTATGTAAAATATACGTAGCATTAAATAAACATAAAATAAACTATAAATAAAATAGCATAAGCAATAAGTTAATATTTTTAGTGAGAAGGATGAACCTGATGCTTTAATAATAAATTATCAACATTTGGCGTCAATATTGTAAGGGTTAATCTTAAATCTCCTCGGCTAATGATGTCCAGTCTGTTTCTTTTTTTCCTTAGGAGATTGATAACAGCGAACGGAATGGAAGCCTATGGCATTGATATTTTACAAAAAATAAAATCAAAACTTTTGAATTAAGAATAGAGAACTTTCCAAGAATCCTTTCCACTAGGTATGACGATGGAAAGGAAATTAAAAATTTCCTCGCTATATTCCATAATACGGGATAAGTAACGGGTATGTTGTTTTGCAGCCAATTGCTGATATCCGTTTATAAACTAAACCTTAAGTTCTTCGTTTGTACTTAGTTCAGTGAGTTCCTCTTGTATTATGACATTAGTTTCTTCTATGTCAACATATGGATTAATTAACATGAAAATAAGAAGGGAGGCGGAATTATAATTTACGTACGAAACCACTTAAAATTTACCACAATTCAATGTAATACTAAAACGTTTGAAAGTCTTTCGGGCATAATAAAACTTAGTTCGTCACTAAATATAGTTGTGTGTGCAGTTTATAGACCACCATCTACAAATAAAAATCTGTTTATAAGTGAAATAACGTGAAAAAATTTCTGTCCTATATTTCGACCCTATCATTTTCTGATGTATATGAGACTGAAGATACTAATTTGGCTTTCAACTGCTTTCACGACACTCTTACCCTGTTTTATAATTTGTGTTTCCCTAAAATTATCGTAAAAGTAACAAATAAATCTATTAAAAGTAAGTGGATTACACGGGGTATTAAAAAATGTAGCATTAATAAAAGACGTTTGTATTTGAAATATCGTCTTTCGACAGCAAACAAAAAGAGAAATTGGAATATATATTACAAATATACAAACATTTTAAGAAAATGCATTATGCAAGCCCAAAAACTGGACAATACACGCTACCTACTTAATTCTAACAACAAAAGTAAGGCAGCTTGGCGAATAATAAAAAACGTTAATAGTGATATGTCAGTTATGAATGACATTACTACAATAACCTCTAATGGCAAAACATATTATCACCCAGATAAAATAGCGGAAGTGTTTAACAATTACTTTATAAATTTAAATAATTACATTAAAACACCAAATAAAATAATAACCAATAACGACTATGCGTCTAAATTGACATTTTATCCCAATTCTATATATCTAGTTCCAATACATAACACTGACATTATAAAAATTATTAATTCTTTAAAAAATACAAATTCTACAGGTTATGATGATATTAGTACTAAAATCTTAAAACAATGCTCCAAATATTTGTCTTTCCCACTAACTTACATTATCAATTTATCTTTTGTTCAAGGCATTTTCCCAACTAGACTAAAATTTTCTGTCGTTAAACCACTACACAAGAAAGGCGATAAAACTGACATAAACAATTATAGGCCCATAACACTGATATCTGTTCTATCAAAAGTGTTTGAAAAGGCCATACATACCAGAATCTATAACTTCTTTAACAAACATGAAATATTAAAACCAGAGCAATATGGGTTTACAAAAAAAGTCAACCACTTTAGCATGTTTCAACTTAATAAAACTAATAACAACTAGCCTAAACAACAAAACACCTATAACATCCATTTTCATTGATATGTCCAAGGCATTTGACTTCGTTGACCACGAATTATTGTTACACAAACTTAGCAGATATGGTGTAAGAGGCAATGCATTAAAATTAATACAAGATTATTTAAGTCAGCGAAGGCAATGCGTTGAGGTATCAAGTTACTCAGGACGCAATAGAAAAAACTATAGATCACAGTATTTCGAAAATAAATGCGGAGTGCCACAAGGAAGTATACTGGGTCCTTTATTATTTATAATATATATCAACGATCTTTGTAACGTAACTACTCATAAATGTGTGCTATATGCTGATGACATTACCATTAATATTGAAAATAATAATAAATATTTTGACTACGAACATGAAATAAATAGGACCTTAGAAACAATAATAGATTGGTTAAGACATAATAATTTACAAATTAACATCGAAAAAACTAAGATGATAAGATTTCAGACATATAATAGTAAACAAGAACCACTTAAAATAGAATATGGGAAAAACATAATCGAAGAAGTTAACCATACTAACTTTTTAGGTGTAACAATAGACAAGTTCTGTAATTGGAAGACACATATTGATAGCCTATGTAAAAAGTTAGATAAATTTGTCTTTGTTTTATATCGGTTAAGACGAGTGGCTAATATGGAGGCTGCACTCTTTGCCTATCATGGATATGTTTCTTCGATCCTACGTTACGGCTTAATAATATGGGGTAATTCTGTTGATTTAATTAGAGCTTTTCGTGGACAGAAAAAATGTGTACGGTCTTTATGCGGAGCACACCAATTAGATAGTTGTATTCCTCTTTTTCGCAAACATAAAATATTGCCGCTTCCAGCATTATACATTTACGAAATCTGTATCTTTGTTCACAAAAATAGTAATTTATTTGAAAAACACAATGATGTTGTAATTAGGACTAGTAGAAATATACATAAATTGTGTGTACCAAAGCAAAGAATACAACTCTACTCAAAAAATGTATATTGTATGGCAATATATGTTTACAACAAATTGCCTGTTTGTTTCAAAGAGATGAAAATAGGAATCTTTAAAAGTAAATTGTTTCAATTTCTTTTAAATAAGTGTTATTACTCAGTAAATGACTTCTTAAAAGATAAATTTGACTCGAATAGTGTTTATTGAATTGCTGAATTTAATTTTTTGAAATGTTTTAACTAAAGTATTATGAATTAATTGATGATTGTTTTATATAGATTTGGTTTCCATAAATATTGCGGCAAGTATCTTTATACTATATAATAATTAGTGTCTTAGTTTTCTACTTTATTAGAAAAATTATCTATCTGAAAATATTTGTACGCCGGAAACGGCAGAATATTTAGGATCAAAATTCTTTTGTAACAACAGTAATGTACCATATTCTGACAAATAAAGCATCTTATCTTATCTTATCTTATCTTATAAGCAATTATATTTCTAAGTTTGAATTGAAACACAACCTCCTTTTAATCGGTGACACTAACATTGATTTGAAAACTTCAACCTCAAGCCAACCTTCAACTTCAATACAAGAATGCATATGTTGGAGCACTCAGCGAGCACGGATTGATGTGTGGAATATCAGAATACACAAGAATTGAAACAAAACAAAATATAATTACTAAATCTTGCTTAGACCACATCTTTGCCCGATTTCCCACCCTACATCAATTCTCGGCGGTGCTCGATGTTGTACTGGCCGATCATCGAGGTATTATTTTTTGCGTGCGTAGAAGACGCACCTATATTGCTCGAGCGTTCACAGACTGTAACAAAACAACTAATTGATTACGAAATTTTTTATAAGGAACTTAAAAATGTGGATTGGTCAAAATCTAAGGATATGAATTCCCCAGACGAGATTCTAAATTTTATATATAGCTCTTTTCAAACGGCAAAAAAATTCCGCAAGTAATATTAAAACCTATAAACTACTTAGAAAGATCCCCAAGCGGTTTAATTTACCCTGGATTGACGACAATATTACTCGTCTTTGTAATAAAAGGGACAAATTATACCGTAATTGGAGAAATAATCCAGATAACTCTAAGCTTAGACTAAAATATAATAAAATACGCAATAAAGTCCATAAAGTTCTCGAAGCCAAAAAGAACATATATTATACTAGGCAAATAAATAGTAATTTTAACAATATTAAAAAAAATTATAATATTGTTAACCAAATGTTAGGGAGAATGAACTTGTCTATTGATGCGGCTATACTAAAAGCGTTCGATGCACAGGGACTTACCTCCAAAACTATTGCAGATAACTTCGCAAATAGCTTTGACATGGCGGTAAAAAGTATAGTTCCTAATTGTAAAATAAAATTAATAAACCAAAACAATACATATAAAATCTTAGACTCCAGTATATTTTTTCGGAAAGCGACCCCCTGTAGTATTCATAAAATTATTAAAAATCTTAACTCAAGAAAGGCACCAGGTGCTGACAATATTGCGATTGCTGACATTAAAATGATAGGCGAACATATTTCCCCAACTATCTCTGACTTAATTAACAGTAGCATTAAAAGTGGTTTGTATCCTGATAAATTGAAAGAAGGCTGTGTCAGACCCGTACATAAGAAAGGAAAACGTGATGACTACTCGAACTATCGCCCAATTACATTACTTTCATCAATCGATAAAATTGTTGAAAAATTCATAAGCGATCAAATACACAAATTTTATAGGAATAATACTGTAATAAGCCCGTATCAGTTTGGTTTTCAATCAGGAAAAAGTACAACAGCACTCTTATCAAAATTTACCGATGAAGTGAATAGTCATCTAAATGAAAAAAGACAGGTGCTTGCCCTATTTATCGACTTCTCACGTGCTTTTGACACTTTGTTACATGAACAGCTAGTAGACAGATTAGAAAAATGTGGTATACGTGGCCCCTTACTTAATTGGTGCCATGATTTCTTGAAGAACCGAAAATCGTTTGTGAAAATTGAAAATAACTACAGCGAGCCGATGTTGATAACAGAGGGAATAGCACAAGGTTCGGTACTAGGACCCTTGCACTTTTTGTCCTACGTCAATGACATGGGCAACTACATCGTCAATTGCACATGCTACCAGTTTGCAGATGACACTTGTCTTGTAATCGGTGATAAAAATCCACAAAAAGGCATGTGACCTTTTGCAGTCTGACCTAGATATCCTATCAAGGTGGTGCCATGATGCTGGGCTTGTCCTTGATGATAGTAAAACTAAGTTGTTAGTAATTAAATCTCCATACCTAAAACCCGCTTCAATAAAAAAAAATAGTTGCACACAACCACATCTGCCTACATAATAACCACGCTGCTGAATGCTGCTGCCCAGCAATTGAGATAGTTGACACACAAACGTATCTCTGACTAGTTATTAACAGTAAATTAAATTGGAGCCAGCATATTGACCGTGTATGTACTAAACTAAGACAGTTTTTAGCAAATATCACTAGTCTCAATAATCGCATTCCTTTTAAAATAAAGTTAATGTTATATAATGCACTTGCGGAGTCGCACATTCAATACGGGCTAAGTAGCTACGGCCGAACTTACAAAACATATCTTGACCAGATCCATAGTTTACAAGTAAGAATACTCAATACTATAGTTCCAAATAAAATAAAAAATAAATTCAGGGATGACGTTAATGGTCTCTTTAAACATTGTAAAATTTTACCAATACATATACAAATACAAAATATTTTATTAAAAGAACAATTTTTTAATGAATCGCTAAAAATCCCGATTGAGCATTCTGTAAACACTCGAGCAATTTCTAAAAACCGTCTCAACGAGCCGCGTGCTAGCAATGCGTACGGTAAGAGAACATGTAGCTACTTAATACCTCGGCTTATCAATAACTTACCATCAGAATTAGTGGACAATATCACTAAAAATAACATTAGATGTAAACTAAGGGGTCACTTTCTTAAATTATTATAACGTATTTTGTCATTTTTTTTATTGTTTGCATATTTATTTCATGTTTTTTGTTTGTTTTTCCTTTTTATAGTATCTGCAATACAACATAACGCTATATTATTTTATAAAATTGTAATCTCTCGATAGCTTAAGTATAAACCTTAGTGGTTTTTTTAAATGCTATCACTACAAATATGTGTAATGCTTGTTCATATGATAAATAAATGAAAAAAAATTATCCACGGTGGTATTACCATAGTCAAAATATCCTCAAATCTAGATTCAAAATCTGAATAGAGGGTATTTAAATGTTGAACGTAAGTTGAAACGTCGTCTTACTGGCAGCTTGTCTGTAACAAATTGGGGAACTGAGAAAATACGCCCCGTCCAATATTTTGCTTCATTAGTTTAACTCTGACAAGAAACGCTGATAAGATAAACTTTGTTTTAATCAAATTTAAACTGTCGCCTTGTAATTGCAAATTAACCATATTAAATTTTGTAAACAAATCTGTTAAATAGGCGATGTCTGTTTTCCTCTTCATTAAATTTTCTTTTAAAATTTTATCTTTAGTATCCAGAAATTCCAAAATAGTCTCAAAAAGTGCAAAAAAATCTTGTCAAAGCCTTTCGACAGCCAGCGTACTTCAGTTTGAAGGAGTAATTGATGAAAGTGTTCGTCATTTTCTTCACACAACTGCGCAAGTAACCGCGTATTCAACGCGATGCTTCGGATTCGGTTTACTGCATCAATGACTAAATGAAGTGATTCATGCAATCTAACACTCAAATTTTTAGCAACTAAATGTTGTCGATGGATGATGCAATGTATTGCTAACACCCCTGACACATTTTGTTTTAAATAGCTTATAAATCCACGATAACCTCCAATCATGGCAGGTGCTCCATCTGTAGCTACTGATATTATATTTGATAAAGGAATTGCTTTTTCAATGAAGTAATCCTTCAAGACATGAAATATTGATTCACCTTTAGTGTCGGTTATCAAAGTTCTTGCGAAGAGCAGTTCTTCGTAGATTTCTTGATTCATAATAAAACGAACATATGCCAATAATAATGCTGCATTATCAGATAAAGTTGACTCGTCCTGTTGTATAAAGAAATGGGTCGTTTGCAAATAATTACATAAGAAGCTTTCAATATCAGAACTCATTTCATCAATACGTCTTTCAACAGTATTGTTGCTTAAGGGAATTCTTTTAATGATATCAGATGCAGGTTTGTGTAAAACAGTTTTTAAAACCTCTTCAACGGCTGGCAAAATTAACTTCTCTCCGATAATATGCGGTTTTCCGGATTTTACTATAAGTAACGAGATATTGTAATACACCCGCAAACCATCATCATTTCTTTGTGACGTCGAAGTGAACATTCTGTCCAGTGTAGGTCTCTTCTGAAGTTTATCTTTGAGTGTTTGAAACTATTTCAAATCTTTCTCTGTTGATCTTTCTCTGTTGATGATCTTGCAGTTTAGATGGTTTCATAGCGTCATTGCCCAAAACATTGTTGCATAAAAGGCACATAGGCAATTTTTTGTCCGGCAATGATGGAATGAAGCCAAATTTCAAATAATCGACACTGTACTGTCTACATTTCTTTTAAGATTCGGACATGGCATCAGTCATCTGTGGGTAAAATTAAATTATAATATATATAATAAGACAGAAAATCCAGCAGCTGTATATTAAAAATATTTTTTGATTTTTCCGAAAACATTCCATAATTCGAACATCTTCTTGCAACAATTAGCTCGAATTACGGAGATTGCACTGTAATTATAATACCGATTGCTAAAACTTTCAAAAATAAACTATTGAGGAGTACTCGTGTAATTTTGCATGATTGAATAGTTTACTTTAGTTATTAGTAGTTTAATACTAATAACTAAAGTCATGATTGGCGTAATTTATCTATCTTTGCTAACTACGAGTACAAAACTAAAATTTAATAAAAAATAATGTACTCACTTTTCTCCAGCACTCTCAAACAAAATAACACTGACTCACTATAATTTGTGTGATATACTATCTGTTTACATTTTTTAAAATATTTTCTTAGCACTTTCCTTTTCAAGATTCAGGAAACGAATAAACGTATTTGTCCCACATTCGTATTTATAGAGAGACGAATTGAACAAGTCAGTGCAAGGTAGCGAAGCTCTGAGACTGCGACTCTCAGGTTTTTACAAGTTCAAAATTTATTGCGACCACAAAGCGAATACCAACATCCAACAACTTACACAATTTTATAAACATATATAATAAATTTTTTACTTCATAGGTACTTTTATAAATAATGTATATGTTTTGATATTATAAGATAGTATGATGTAAGTAAATAGGTACTATCAGTGTATGTGTTGAGATCCACTATCGTGGACCCCATTTTCATTTCATGGACCCCCAAATTTTTTTTCGCTGACGTAGACCCCTTTCAGGTTGTCATAGACCCCTAGGGTCGATATAGACCACTTTGGGAATCACTGGTTTAACGTGACGACGTTATAACAAAACATTGATGAAATTATTCCATACTTTTATGAATAAAATTGAATTATTTTATTGAATTATCACTATTTTGTATGGATGGACAGAGAAGGAGTGAAATGAAATCTACATTGGCTCAAGCCGATCGTGCCTTTCGCTCGTTCGTGCCGCGCTCTCACTCCGATCGTGCTAGGTTTAGCTGGAGCATAACGGGACAATAAATCATCATTTTTCGTGTATGCAGTCGGCGTTCATCGGTTTATTAGACGTTGTCACGTCTAATAAAATAGTTAATGGACATATCGAACCGTTCAGTTCTGTAAGTGTAACATTTTTGTCAACTAACTTACCTGACTTTGTACATCTGGATTTATTTCACTATAGGGTGCATCAACATATTGCCCCACTTTTACAATGTTTTAAATGCTTTAAATTTAATCACTGAGCGAAAATTTGTAAATCAGTGCAATTGTATTCAATTTGTGCAGATGAACATCGGTACACTGAATGTAAGGAAAATGCGATAATTAAATGCATAAATTGTCGTGGCCCTCATGTCACAATTTCTAGAGATTTTCTTTTATTTGGACAATAAAAATTGATGAAAAATATATTAGGTCTATTTATGCTAACCTTACAAACAAAACAAACTCAATATTTATTTTACAATTATAACGCAAATTTCCCTTCAATGCATACAAAAGAAACAATGGATTCAAAAACAGTAGATCAATCACAACTTAAATCTACCAACGACCAAATTATGACATATGACAACATTTTGAAAGCAATTATTGGAGCATTGGTGGCCATGGGTAACTCGGGCTGTAAATTGACTACATCAAGTACAAAAAAATGCTTATTACTAGTGATCGGATAATCGGATGCATATTTATCTAAAGTTCATTTTTAGCACGGAAATTGTGGAAACGGCTTCTTAAAACATATTTATTAAAATATAAATCCCGGAATTCCAGAAAATACAGGAATACGAAAATAGTCTGTATCATGGCGAGGAAACGTCGTCTAATATTATGTAGTATTTATTAAAAAAAAAACAGGGGGGATACATAATTATTAATGTGTATTTACTTGAATTAATTTTAAGCTCCCCATCAATTTATGAGCATGCTGAGTGTAAGAGGAATAGTAGGTAGTATGTGTTAAATAAAAAAATTAAGAGGAAGTTATTATTTCTAGTTTTATATATATATATAAAAGTGCCGTGGGTGTCGTAAAAGGCGACAGAGGGAAACAGGCAGGAGATGGGCAGCAGCATCTACCTGATAACAGCAACTGTACAAAAAAAAAACTGCGGTTGCCAACCTAGCAACTATGGCAACCCATGAAAAATTACACAAATAGACAGCCCCCGAACCCGGCGGCCCCGCTATTCCTGGCTACAGTGGCGACCATGGTAATGGCGGGGCAGGGGGTGCTAAGAATCTCCGGTGGAGGTTCGGTTGCCACCTACGACGACTCGACCTGGCAACATTTAACACACATACCCTGAGGACTGATGAGAAGATTCTGGAACTGGAAGAAGAGATAGACAAGTTGCGCTGGAATATTATAGGATTATCCGAGGTCCAAAGAGAGGGGAGGACACGGTGATTCCCGAATCCGGCAACTTGCTCTATCACTGGGAGGGCGACCATCTGTCCCAAGAAAGTGTTGCATTTATCGTCCACAAGTCTCTCGTTAACAACGTTTTAAAGATTGAGATTGTATCGACGAGGGTTGCGTACCTTACACTTACATAGAATCACCAAACGGTATTCGCTGAAGGTCGTACAGGTTTACACGCCAACGTCGGAAAATCCCGATGAGGAGATGGAGGTAATGTATGAGGACATTTCTAGAACCATGCATTCTTCCAAAACTCACTATACGGTGTTAATGGGAGACTTCAACGCAAAACTGGGCACTAGAAAGAATGATGAGCTGAAGGTAGGGAAATTTGGGATAGGGCAACGGAACCCAAGGGGCCAGTAGCTGGCCAATTTCATGGAGAAAGAGCGACTTTTATGATGAATTCTTTCTTCCAAAAGCGGCCCCAAAGAAAGTGGACCTGGTCCTGCCCCGACAGTTTGACAAAAATGAGATTGACTTCATTATGACGTCCAGACGCCAACTGTTCAGTGATGTCTTAGTGATCGCAAGGGTGAAAACTGGCAGCGATCACCGAATGGTTAGAGGCACACTGAACCTAAACGTTAAGTTGGAGAGGTCTCGTCTAATGAAGTCAACGCTCCGTCCCCTTCGTGCTCTAATCCAGAATCCCGAAACCTTTCAGCTCGAGTTACGTAACCGCTTTCAGTGCCTAGAATCGTTTGAGCAGGAATTTGGGGGAGTAAGGTGTTTTATTGGTAGAGGTTTGGTCCCCTATTATAATAATACCACACACATTAAAAGGTAACGCACCGTTCTTGAGAACAATCAAAAATAAAATCTCATAGAACTAACCTCAAAATGATAGCTCAAAACGAATTAAGGGGTGGGAGGTGGTGGAGAGGGTGGTGGGGGAGTTGTAGAGTCTCTCCCCACTTTCACATCCTGCCGGACGTGCTTAGTATTTTTTATAAATTATTAAGAATCTAATTTTGAGGTTATGTTTTTGTAATGTTGTTCACTATAAACCTGATTTATGGGGGGAGAGAGTTGGGGGAGGGATGCACCATGTAGCACAGTCGAGGGACGCCCGGTCGACGGAGCCCCGCTTCGCGCGGCTCCTACTCCTGAGTGGTTTACAAAAAACCACCGCGAAGGGAATGGCGGCGCCATCCCCTTCTAACCCAACCTGTCCGAGTCGGGATGCCCTATGTCCCGAGCCAAAACACCAAAATATTAGCTTTTATAATTACACAGCAACAAGAGCCGCAGGCTCGCACAGGTGCCTGCGATTTGCTACGACGGGCGGGGGCTGCTCTCCCTTCTCGTCTACGGCTTTACAAAAACACTTTATACGTGGTAGAGCCATGCTGCAGTTATATTAGTAGTATAGTTGTAGCACGAATGGGTCGGCTCGACTGGGGAAGGACCACGCTCTCACAGAATGCCAGCGTGAAATAGTAGCCTAATGCTGCTGTATTTCATATGGTGAGTGTAGAGAACTGGAGACCCTTTTCACTGGAAACTAGGCATTCCATCTTAGTCCTCACGGATGACAACGCATCTGCATTTTGTAATCTAGGATACATGTAGATGTCTATGGGCCGCAGCAACCACTTACCATCAGATGGACTGTGTGCTAGTTTGTCACCCTATCCTATAAAAGAAAGGAGTAGGGCAGACAAGACTACGTGGATTCCAGAACCGTAAAGTCAGTTAATAATAAAAAATATATCATTTTCTATAATTCATACCTGACACATTTTAGGTTATAAATTATAATAGTTTTTATTTATTTTTTCCATAACGGTGCACCTGCTAATGTGAGTGGTATTATTATAATCGGGGACCAAACCTCTACCAAATAAAATACCTTACTCCCCCAAATTCCTGCCAAACGGTTCATCATCCAACGCGATGTTTCTGTATTTCAAGAAGCAGTCAATTCTCTGTCTTGTCTGAATGGATATGTTAAGATTTCTAGCTAATAATGATTATTATACAATTTTTACATGTGGATCAATATCTGAAGAGTTAACAACTTCAGCATTTTGTGATTCGCAAAAGAAAATATTTAAAACTTTTGAAATTCTTAATTTATGCTCCATTTTTACAGCTGAATGTTATGCAATCTACTTAGCTATATTGTACATGCAAAATATTGTGAATTTACAGTTTCTAATTGTAACTGATTCAAAAAGTGTTATATTAGCTATTGAAACTAAAAAAATTGATTATAAGAAAAATTACATTATATAAAAGAAACAAAATAATAATCTTACTAAACAAGCTTAATATAGTAAAGAAGAATACATTGAAGTAATATGTATACTTACGTACTAGAACAGCTATCTCTGGCTCTTGTGTTCGCGCGGTTGATTTTTTTATCATAGAATAAACATAAGTAGAATGATCCGTAGGTAATAGTAGATTGTATTGTTAAATAGGTAAATTATATCGAGAACAATATTTAAATTTTCTCATTTATTTTGTATATTATATTTGCTTATTTAATATTGTTACGAAATTAGGGTTCGTTACAATAAAAACTGTCGATTGAATTACCAAAATTTACACTTTTATTACTGAACACCAATTAAAACTTAAAAGACACTAATAATTTATCACACTGATTCACTTTAATTCGCTCCGAAGCTTTGCTTGTATCGCCAAATTCAATACTGTCCCGATCACGGCTTTCAACGGCTTTAAATAGGGCTCTTCCACCGAAACATTCAGAATAATCCAGCAAATACGGGCCCCGACCGACCAGGCGCAGAAAGCTCGAGTGTGGCGCTTTCTAGAAAGCTTAGTTCCTCCGTTCAATAATAGATCGCGCTAGTGCCATCAACTGTGGCGCGCAACAATATAATATTACGTAATGATATATCAAAATTACATTTTAATGATATTTTTATCTGAATATTTTAAAAGGTATCCTGTATGTCAAATATAAAAAACATACTAAATTTATGTTTAACATAACTTATTAACATAACATTTAAATTACAAATATATTTATTTAAATTAGAGTAAGAGTTGGTCATAAATGCTGGCCACGCGAGAGTTAAAAATAGACGAATTTATTCCACTTTGACTTTGAAGTGGAAACCTAAAAATAAAATAAAAGAATAATAAGCAGATTTAAACATGAAAAATTTAGCCTAATTATAATAACTTATACATTTTTCTAAAAAAAAAAAACGTATATCATCATATAATCGTCCTTTACTTAAGTACCCACAGAAATATCACATCTGAATATATTAATTTCATAATCTATATTCCATGACACGAGATGGCGTCTTAGGAATAATTTGTTTTATTATTGATTCATAATACTTTTTATTGAATAAGTATCTTATTAACCGATGAAAAGTAATTCCTTGGTTTTTACTGACGTTTCTCGAATTATTTGTGCAATATCTAAGCACACACGACGGCACATTTTTATCAAGAGTTTTTTTTTAATCAACACAACACGCGACAACTCTACAAGCGCCTAGCGAGTGCCTGCACAGAACACTAATACCCTCAGGCGGGTGAAGGCGGGTGAGTGACTGACTGACTAAAGTGCGGCGTATGCACTGCAGTTGAGTACTATGATGAGTTTAGTGATTGAGTGATATGATACTACTATGTAAATAATAGCTCAATGGAAGAATGTTACCCTTATGTATGACGAGGAAGCAGACTTTGCTACTAGAGATGTCTCCTCATCATCGTGTTCAGATCACTCCTCAATGCTGGAAATACCATTTATAGATATATATGCCTTGTTAAGCAAGAACTTGAAATCCTTGTGAAAGTCATATCGGGAAGAACTTAGGTAAGTCCAAAGGTACTTGGTATCATGAAATATAAAAAAGTCCGCCAGTCGCCCCTTGATACAACAAAAAAGAGATTAATACCACAAAATTCATTACGACTGTAAATCGAATGAGATTTGGACATAGCAGAGTAGCCGCCCACCTGCATCATCTGGGAATGAAAGAAAATGCAAATTGTGAATATTGTGGTAACATGAATGGAGACCTAAAACATCTGGTTGTTCAATGTTGTAAATTTGGTTTGAATAGATTTCTCGTCATTGATTACATTTAAGATATTAACAATGATAAAGTTCCTGATGTTCTTTAAAGTCTATTAGCTGATGAAAAATTCTTCCGACCCATATATTATTCCCTTACTTATTGTGTTCAAGATATATAAAAATTAAATCGTGATATTAATCTATAGTGCAAACGTGAATAAGCACTTTCTGATTAGTGAATCAGTGTAAAAGTGAATTTTTGGTGAATGTTTCGTACGTAATATATCTAATTTTTAAAGATTTAAT
This sequence comes from Parnassius apollo, assembly GCA_907164705.1. NCBI lineage: Eukaryota > Metazoa > Arthropoda > Insecta > Lepidoptera > Papilionidae > Parnassius > Parnassius apollo. The sequence continues at coordinate 2,458,404 of CAJQZP010001641.1, read as the reverse complement.
TATCTTTAAAAATTAGATATATCATTATATTTAAAGATATTGTGACTTCAGAAGAGCTAGAACCCAGAGCCGTAAATACAGATAATACCCGAGACAGCTGTTAATTGACAGCTGACAATTTTATTTATGTACACACTAGCCATATGTAATAAATGGGTGCGTTTGGCAGAAAAAAGCGCTAGCAAGCGCTTACAAGCGCTGAAATAGTTTTCGGCCAGGACACGATTGCTAACTTCAGTAGCGCTGACACAATCCGCCATTTTGCTTATTTATTTTGTTTGTTTTGAAGTAGAGTTTATAAGTTGTTTTGTGCAATATTAGTTTTAAGTAAAATAATGACATGAATAAACATATACATGTTATTAAAAATTCATGATTGGTAAGTTTTTAATATGAATACAAACATATATTTAAATTAAGTTAGGTTCCCCGGTTAAAACTAAATTCGTGTCCTAGAGGAAAATAGCTACTTACGATTTGATAGCGCTTACTACTTACGATCGCCATTTTTCTTATAAGCGCTTGCTAGCGCTTTTTTCTGCCAAACGCACCCAATATGTAGCAAGCTACACACACTAGCTCACGGGTCTCGGGTCTCGGCCATATAACCATATTTATTTATCTATGGTCTCGGCTAGAGAGTACTATATTCTTTGCACACTAAGATTTTTTTGAATTTTACGATCAATACGATAAACATAAGTAAAAATCACTTAATACTAGCACTAACAAATAACGATTGTATATTAAAAATATAATGTTACTGAAAAGAAATTTACTTGAATATTTGACTTTAATATCGTGTAGTGGTTCCGTAATTTGTGTTTTTCTCAACTATGTGACTAACATATCTCCTATTACTGGAATTTGGTTTCATTTGTATTTACTTACACTTTTTGTACTATCAGTGCTCTTTAGTTTTAAATTTATCCAATGGCTTTTGCGTTTGAACAAACCGATTAAGTACGATATTGATGGCCTTACAAAGAAATATCCATCTTTGTCATTTTTGTGTGCAGTATTACCTCACTCCGAAAGAAAAGTTCGCAAAGAATCAAAAGAATATGATACGAATGAGCTTAGTATTATATCTACGGTATTGGAGAGAAAATTAGTGTCATCATGGTACATGACATACATTTCGCAGGAAATAGGCTTTCCTTTTGCGTGTAAACAAATGTTGGATCAAATGATTAGCAAGACATTCCAGGTTTAGTTGCTTATTTGTTCAAACTTATTGTTAAAAGTAACTATTAGGCTTACATGTTACAAATGTGTGGATAAGAAATTGAATAGTATTATGTGTATCTACAGTAAATTACTCTTAGTTACATCAAAGAATATCTACAACCCTATATTGTCCTGTGGGTGTCGTAAGTGGCGACAGATGGAAACAATTCAGATGGGCAGCAGCCTCTTCCTAATAACACCCAAAAATAAAAAAAACTGCAGTTGCCAACCCCCTTGCTAAGTGGTGACTATGGCAAATAAACCCCACTCCCCCAATAAAGCAATCTATGGAGGAGGCCTTTGTTCAGCAGTGAACTTAATGGGCTGTAAAGTCACGGTGGAGCTTTGAATAAAACTAAATTTACAGATTTTATCGCGTTTATTTAACTGATTTTACTTATTTTTAATTCCCGACGTTTTGGGTGCTTTAAAGCATCCATGGTCATGGGGGGACTAAATGTTTGACGTCCCAATGTTAGCCCGGCTACCTTCAGTTTTTTTATATTAATTTTTTTGGTCCGATTTACGCAAAACGAGCTTACAGTATATTGAAGTCTAGCAGTGGTATGCTTGGGTTTGGGTTTACCATCTACTTGGGATCCTACAATTAACAAAATTAAACCCAAACCCAAGCATACCAATGCAAAACTTCAATATACTGTAAGCTCATTTTGTGTAAATCGGACCGAAAGAATTATATTAAAAAACTGAAGGTAGCCGGGCTAACATTGGGACGTCAAACATTTAACCCCCCGTGACCATGGGTGCTTTAAAGCACCCAAAACGTCGGGAATTAAAAATAAGTAAAATCAGTTAAATAAACGCGATAAAATCCGGAAATTTAGTTTTATTCAACGTGTAGTGTTCGTGTAAATTTAAGAAATCGTCATGGTGAAGCTATTAAAATACAACTCTCAGTGTTGTATATTGTAATAAAAAACATTTAAAATAGTTGTTGGTTTCTATTTTTAAAATCATTTGTTTATTTCATTGTGCAACATACGTAGATTAAAAGTACTATTACCTTTATGTGCATTGCAGCAAATTTTAAGTCAAACTAGCACCTGAAAGAATCTATGCAAATTCTCGACATTACCAACAGTCTCATGGAGTGAACTTTATGATGTCAATTTACTCAATACCTAAGCTGATGACTGCAGGAAGCCATTTCTCTAAGTTGATCCAAATAACATGTTGATATTGTACAATTATTGATATAGCCCAGGGGATCAATAACTGAAGTGGCAATAAGCTGGCCATATAGGTCTAAGAACCTACAATCTATGGAGAAAAAAGGTTTTCAAATAGCAGCCTCATTCTGGTAAGCAAAATGTAGGGCAGCTATCCACAATTTGGAGAAGACCCGGTAAGACATCCAAGAAGTTGATGGGTGCAGATAGCTTAGGACCATGTTTTGTGGCATTCCTTGGGATGGCATATGTTCATCAGTGGATTTGTGAAAGGTTGTAATAATGTTTTTTTTTATAGGATAGAGTGACAAACGAGCACACAGTCCACCTGATGGTAAGTGGTTGCTGCGGCCCATAGACATCTACATCTATCCTCGATTACAGATCAAAATGCAGATGCTTTGTCACCCATGAGGACTAAGATGGAATGCCTCCTTTCCAGTAAAAAGGGACTCCGGTTCTCTACACTAACCATACAAAACACAGCAGCATTAAGCTACTATTTTACCCTGGTATTCTGTGAGAGTGTGGTCCTTCCCCGGTCGAGCCGACTCATTCATGCTACAACTATACTACTAATATAACTGCAGCATGGCTTTACCACGTATGAAATGATGATGATGATGACAGAACAATTTATTTTATGTATACTACTGACATTACTTTTTGTTACAGATATGTGATAAAATAGACACTAAAGATCTTTACATTGACATGTGCTCAGTGCTTACAAGTCATTTGAAGGAATACTCCAAAGCTATAAAAAGGCATGAAGAGTCACCTTCAAGTACAGTAGATTCTTTATATAAGAAATCTCATGCAATATCCACAGATAAAAAATATCTATCTGGTGATCATTGCATAAATTTATTGAGAATTATTCTTAAAGAACTTATACCCTGGGAATTGTGGGATACACCACATTCAGAATTGCTGATAAGGGTATTGTCTAAGAAGTTAGATACTTTCATAGACAGCACCTTAGCAGATCCTGTCTGGTTGAATGATAAACTTCTTACATTAATAAAAGGAAAGAAGGAAGATAAGGAGCCAGATTCTCTGGACCAAAACTCTGAAAAAGACATAGAATTAGAAAAAGTTGCACCAGAACAATTTACTGTTGAGGCTCAAAAGCCTAACTTCTCAAATGAGGAAGCTTCTTTTTCTACACTTATCACAGATAACACACCAATTGTCGAGCATGTTGACAAAGTAATCAAAGAAGAAATTTCAGAAAAGCTGGAGAATATAGTTGAAGAGGTGCCTGTGCAGTGTACAGAGCCAGTGGATATAAAATCATCGCCAATTATGAGGCAGAGAAGGGGAAGGCAAGGAAGAAATGAAGTCAAAATATATGATAGAGTAATTGAAGGTAATGTTTTTCTGACTTAAAGATTAAAAATTAATAATTTTACGTGAGGGGTGAGTAAAAAGTGAGGATTAGGATGAGGAATGTATGTAGTTTTCCACACACAGCAAGTATATAATTATGTTGTCCAAACTTGCTAGGCTCCTTTGTTCATGTTTGTCGTCACTTTCCAAAGTAAAGTTTACTTTTGCACTCCCAAAATAACTAACTCTCTGATCCCCAGCACATGCTTTTAAACTCGATAAGAGGAATATAGAACTAACTAAGTCAATCCAGGTCATTCCACTCTTTTACTAGAAGATACTGGAACACTCGCGATCACATAAGGATAACAATATATGCATAGGAGAAAGGCTATATATTCGTAGACATAAGGTTTTGTTTAGCTTGCATCAATAGTTTGAGTGATATCTTCTTTGTGCCTACACATTTTATTACCTGACAGTAATGGTGGTTAATATAGCGCATAGTGCCATATTGCTATCTCTCCATAACACATAGCACGTGCTATGTAAGTAGTTAGCATGACGCTATAACGTTATGGCGCTATTAAGTACCTTATTAATATCTAGCGGCAACTAGTTCTAGCAGCAGCGCTGTTGAGAGAGGACGTGTGACGCAAAGATCTAGTAGCACGCTATTCATCGCGGGCGACCTAATTTAGTGTTAGACGTTGTTTCGTTAGTGTATACTGTATATTTGTAAGTGATTGAAGGACATAGTTGTCTGCTATAAAAGAAGCCTAACTAAGGTTTTTAAATGTAAATAAAATATAGATACAAAAATGTATATAATAGTGTATGTAAATAGTTGATTTTCATAAATATAATCAATTCACTTTTAAATACACTGTTATTTGATTTATAATTTATAATAAGGTTAAAATAATGGTTACATCAATTATAATAAAAAATAATTTATTTTATTTCGTTTTAAAAAGTATATGCTTTAAACATATTATATAATATCAATGTAGTCAAAGTCAATTAAATATGCGTTATTAAGGATAACTCAACTACTGGTCATTGGATCTATATACTGGATCTTGATCAAATTTATATGAGACCACATATGAAGCAACAGCTTTCAAATAAAAAATCTAGAAAAAGTTCTAGGGTACACACATAAAAAAAACAGTTGATTGAGATTGAGAAACTCCTCCTTTTTCGAAGTTGGTTGAAAAGATGTTATACTTGACGGCATGAGGGCGGCGCCATCGTACGTCGGTACAGTAAATTATAAAGAACACGTGCACCGATCGCGTCGCTCAGTTTCCCCCACCGCCCCACTACTCGGCTTGTTTTGCAACAACGGGTATAAAACGACCGCGCAGCGGCGGAGCAGGCTCTCTCTCGGACCCCCCAACAAGCTTTCGGCTGACCTGAACCGTCTCCTGGCGGCTCAGGCCGAGCTTACGTAACATATCCCTTAATCTGCCTTAGTTAGGCACACTTCTAAGCGGCTTTTCGCCGCTTGCGCCCTCCTTTCTGCCAAGGAGAGTCGCGTCGTGTAGTTAGACTGTTAAGCCAGTCCCTAAAAGGTGGGGTTTAGTGGGTAAAAGTCTCCACATAAGCACGCAACCGGCTGCGTGGTATGCTATGAGCATTCCCCACCTCCCTCCCCCGCTTTCCGGAGGGTTGCCCATATTTGCTTCGGGCGCAAAAAAAAAGCAGAGCAGGCAGTCATGGCTATGGCATGGCACGGTTCACTTGTTGTATCCCGCTACTAGCACATCCTACACAATTCGGATAATTAATTCGTGGAGACGAATTAATTATTATTATCAGCTATTAAATTAGTCTCAGTACAATTTATAGTTGATTAACTGTGATCCATGTATTTTGTGATAGTAAATTAATTCTATTTAACTACCTTCCTACATAATTGTTACACTGTTTTAAAACAATTTTTTTTCTGAATTGTGGAGTGGTTTACATTGTTGTCCACTACACAAGCAGTTTCAAGTAATTTTATGAAGCTGTGAATTTCTAATAATTAATAAGGAGTGTATGTTATTAAGGCATACATTAAATTGTTTAACTTACGAGTTAAGAACCTTAACATATTATTATGAATGAAAACATAAATAGTTATAATTAATGTTTTTAAATTTGCTTTGGAATAGTGTGACAGACACTACATCTTTTACTGTTACAGCATATGAAAAGCCGTCTTTGGAACATAGGCCTCCCCCATAGATTGTCTCTAGCTGCCATGCTTGGCATGTGGGTTGGTGCAGTGCTTTTTTTATTGTTCTTGGAAAGATGCTGCTGCCCATCATGATTTTTATGTCTGTCACTTCTTGCAACACCCGCAAGATGAGGTAGGGTTGTAATATTCTTGCACCGTCACTGTCAGACTGGTGATCTCATAATGCTAAGAGCACAGTCCTGCTATTATTGTCATTTATTTTTTTATTTACAGGTAGTATGAAGACATGGGAAACAGATATGGACTTACAATGCATAAGCCTTGGTCAAGATTTGCTTGCAAACTTAGATGGCGAAATCACTCTGAGCCGATTGTGGGGACAAGATATTGAACCTGACAGTAGTCCTAACCCTCCGAGGACTAAGTCACCACAGCCGCTATGGTTTGGTAAGTTTTATTGAAACTATAAATGAGATGTGAAGATAATCATTTCATCATCATCATCATCATCATCATTACAGCCCTTCACAAGTCCACTGCTGAACATAGGCCTCCCCGAAGTAATAGTAAGGCCGCAAAGCACGGTCCTGAGCCACCTGCATGCATCAACTTCCTGTATGTCTTACCAGGTCGTCATTCCATTTAGTGGGGGGTCGCCCTATACTACGCCTACCGGTACGAGGCTGCCACTCGAGACCCTTTCTTCCCCATCGGTTATCGGTTCTTCGAGCTATATGGCCGGCCCATTGCAAATTCAGATTACTAATCCGTTGGGCTATGTCGGTCACTCTGGTTCTACTGCAGATATACTCATTTCTGTGTTTATTATGCAGAGAAACCCCGAGCATAGCCCTCTCTATAGCTCGCTGAGCGAACTTGAGCGTCCTCATACGGTCAGTAGTGAAGGACCACATCTCAGATCCGTAAGTCATTACTGGTAACATGCACTGGTTGTACAATCTAGTTTTCAGAATTTGAGGTATACCTGACGAAAACATGTGTCGTAATTTCCCGAACGCTACCCAATCATTTAGTGACAGTTAAATGTTGTATGTGTAAAATATTTTTTGTAGACAAATGAGCATATAGTCCACCTGGTCGTAAGTCGATGCTTAGGCCCATAGACATCTACATCTATCAATGTTTTTTACATGGTATAGCCACGCTGCAGATATATTATGGTTGCAGCATGAATGCGTCGGCCCAACCTGGGTAGAATCACACTTTTATAGAATGCCAGTGTAAAATAGTAGCTTAATGCTGCTGTGTTTTGTATGGTGAATGTCAAGAACTGGAGACCCTTTTTACCGGAAACATGGCATTCAATCTTAGTCCTCAAGGTGATAACGCACCTGTATTTTGATTCTTAATTGAGGATAAGTTTCTATGGGCTACAATACTCACTTACTATCAGGTGGACTGTGTCGAGTACACACCCAATTCTATAAAAAAAAATCGTCGATTTTTACTTTGTAAAAATCTATGTTTAGAATGACAGAAAACTACTAACAAAATATTTGAAAACCAAATTATACATATATAACTACTATGGGAGAAGTCGCCACGTCCGCTGCGCTCTTTTTTCTGCCCAGGAGGGTCGCGTCCATTTACGGCTTAAAGATCTCTCGTCAGATCGTTAAGCCAATCCCAAAAGGTGGTGTTTAGTGGGTAAAAGTCTCCACATAACCACGCAGCCGGCTGTGTGGTATGTTATGAGCATTCACCACCTCCCTCCCCCGTTACCGGAGGATTGCCCTCATTTGCTTCGGGCGCAAAAAAAATTCGCCACGTCCAGCAGTGGTCTGTTTGTGATTGGGGGAGTTAAAAAAATTACGTACTAAAATAAGAGAGAAAAAATTAACTTGTGAATAATTAAATTGAACCATCTTTTTTATTTTTATGTGGCCTTTGATTCAACAATTCTGGTATATTTGGTCTTTGGATTGTATGTCATGACTTTTCTTGAGGCGTCTTGGTGAAAAAAGAGTTTGCGTTGATTATTTGAGTTGATTTTTTATAGAATATATTTGAATGGAGATTTTTAAATTATATATTTTTTTAAGTTTATATATAAGTTACACTAACAATAACTACATTAACCACAATAATAAATTTAAAAAAAAACCTTTTATACGAACTTTTCTTAACAAAGTTATTTTCCAAGTTTGTCAACTAACTGATTAACATGTTAAATAAGATACTTATTTATGGACAGTCAAAATGTGTAAATTGGATGTACACAACAGTTTATATTCACTTTTACGTAACATAAATACCTATTATATACAAAGTTTTGACCTGGAATACAAACCAAAAACGTTGGTAAACATATTTATGTATATATTTTACTCAAAAAAATAAATAATTTATAAATTTGTTTTTTATCTACAAGGCGAAGAAGATGCGATAGAATTGGATTGCGGCGACACCAGCCCCCAAAAGCCCAGCCCTGTCAAAAAGGAGAACGTTCCCAAATCCACGGACATACTCCTCAAGGACATTCAGAGCACTGTCCACCAGGCCAAAAGCAAGATTGGAGACCTACAGGTCCCGTTCACAAACCTAGATGTGCCCTGCAAGCATTCCAGTGTATGTCTCTTCTGCACGGTCTATCAGCTTTCTGTTTGCTTTTATTGTCAAGGTTATTAGTGAATGGGAACGATAGATTTACCTATAGTTTATTCTTCCTCTATGAAATGTGTACAACTTACATAAAAAAAACTTTAGGAGCTTTTTCTAGGTTGAAGAATTTGAAGGGGTTCCAATGGTGCTTGCTGTCACTAGTCCGTGGATTTTATTCCCATCATCCAAGAGTCGATTGCTGGACATTCAGCCTTTCCCCACAGATGGAAAAAAAATTTTAATTTGTTCCGCTTGCTTCGATCCCAGTGCCAGATGTTTACAACGAATATATTTAATATTAAGTCCTTATCTATGTAATTGCCGTTATATATATAAAAATACAAAGTATTTTTTTTATTTTATATTAAGTAAAATAATTGTATTAATAATTGTCGGCCATTATTGTCCATTTTCCCTTGTTAAAATTAATCAAATTTAAAAAAGGAAAGTATTGACTTTCCTTTTTCCCCATTGGGGAGCCAGGTCTTTCCTTTGTTATGGCAATTTTATAGGTAAAGACGAAAATGTCCATTACATTTAGTTATGCATAATGTGGAATCGCTATTGTTTTTGTTTTAATTAACCCCATTATAGAACTATAGGCATAAAGGAGACATTTGTTTTTGGGCCCACTGAAATTTTAACGTAACTTAATGGTATTACACAATAAAAAGAGATACCAATTTATAATAGTAAACAGAACATGCGTGTAACGAAGCATTTTGCAGTTGGTATAATAAAAAGATAAATATTTTTAAAAACGATAACTTATTATGTACATAATATATTATATATTTATTACTAAAAAGAGATACCAATAAAAACTTGTTTTTAATCTTATTTCTAAAAGCTAGTATCATATAATATGATTCAAAGTGACCGTGGAACGAAACATATCAATACCCCTATTTTGTCATTGACTTCCGAGTACAGGTACTATACGGCATTGACGTTCGTCACGTTGCTACGTTTTTGTATATCTTTACTCATTATCTTCATCTTATAGCGGTGTATAGGTAATATTTTAAATGGACATATTATTCCTTAGTCATCATCTTGACTTTAATCATTTTTATTTAATTGCTGTAATGGTGTTTGGGATTAATATTCACTAATCAAATAAAAAATAGTTTCCACACCACGTTTGTTTGTCTGTGCACTATGTTTTTCCGGAATTACAACTACTTATACTAAAAGAATTTTCCATCAATCTTAAAGTATGTATAAATGCTGAATTACCTACAACTTTGTTTTAGACTATTAATAATTGACCAGTGTAATATTTTAACTTATAATACCCATTGAGTTATACAACACTAGAGGAGCAAACCACATTACCGCGAATCGAAAAAAGTGTAACCACTATCCAAACGCGACGACGTAGCTTTGAAACTAATAACAATTTTAAGTAAACATATATCTATCTCACTTACACAAGTTACGAAAACAATATCGTCGCTAAGATTAGATAAAGATAGACACACAAACATGCAATGGCGGGTTGGTGTGGCTTACTATATGAAATTTTACCTAAAATACGCAATAAAAATGAGTTTTTTTTAAGCTGCAGTTAAATGTTTTTATACGAGTATTAAAAAAGTATATTTCATTTTAAAATCTTTATTACGTCCCCTTAGAAAAAAAAAGGATACAAAGCTTATCAGATGAATATAAGTAAACATAATGATGAAATAAAACGTATTTTTATGGTACTAATAAATCAAACAATATAAAATAGGTAATAAAATATATTTAATATATAATTCATGAATAAACTAAAATAAGAATAATTAATTATATTGTATGAAAGTTAAAACGTAGTTTTTATTATAATTTCCAAAATATTTAAAATCAGAGGTAACAAATTAACTTAATCCATTAATTATAGTGTCTCCCATTAATGTAGTATAATCACAAATGCGGAAAAGTGGCAACATTGAACCTAAATGGCAATATTCGATAATTTTATTTAATTATTTGAGGTTTTTTATGTTTATATGAAAACAAGAACTAAAAATTATGTGTTGAAAGTGATTCCGCTTGTTTTATTACGTTTTTGTGACCTTGAATAGCATTCTTTCACTACGCATTTACCCATTTTTGTCGCGGCTCAACTCTGTCGGCGTCACATTGAACAATGAACTCACGTTAGCTAGACATATGGCTGTGGCCATATGTGCAGTGGCAACGCTTTGGCGCGGTTATTACTGATCTAGTGTTATATAAATCAATGATAATACCGGTGAAAACTACTAGTCAATCGCTTTTAGTTTGTTTTTAGGTTATTGTGATATTCATATTTAATTGTTAATGTCTCAGTATTCCCGTTAGATGCGGTAAAACTAATATCGCTATTGTAATCTATAGACTGTAAGGAATAAATCGACATGCATTTCATTAAGTTACGCCACAATTCGTGGTGGGCCCATTCTACATACAAAAAGAAATTGTCTCCTTTTCTATGTTTCTAATCAGAAAACTAGAAAGAACAGAATATTCCCTAACTTTTGCATGGTGCCTTTCTGTTTAGAGTGTTATGAATCTTTTAAGTGAATATTGCATGTTTTGTTAATATTATGGGTTAGTACTTATTTATAAATAATCAAACCTCAAACTGTGTGAAGAAAATCCAGAGGAATCGTCCTCTCATTGATTTTAGCTTTTGAGTACTCTTGGGTACTCTTTTGCTTGTAAACCTCGAGGAGGACGATGTCTTGGATGTGGTCCCGAGACATTGTGATAGCACTGTGACTTTGAGACACTAGAGGTCGAGACTCGATTACAAGAATGCACACTAACTAATATGAAAAATTTTGAGTAACGATTAAACTAAATAATCTATATAGGTGTAGTTATATTTTATACGCTGTAGCTATATTATCGTCGTAGCACGAATGGGTCGGCTCGGTAGGAGCATGCTCTCACGGAATACTAGCGTAAAATAGCAGTTCAGTGCTACTGAGTTTCGTATGGTGAGTGTAGAGAATCGGAGACGCTTTATTACTGGATACGAGGCATTTCCATCTTAGTCTTCAAACGTCACCACGCGTCAGCATTTTGACTTGTAATGTAAATGTTTATGCGCCACAGTGTCCATTAGATGGATTATGTGCTCATTTGTCACACTTATTCTATAAAAAAAATAGAATGTATAAGTAGTGAAAGCAAATTCTACTGTGTCACCAACAACTATTTCCCTTGATTTTTTCTTATTTGTTATAATTTTGTCTTTATTTTCAATCTACCGTAATACTGTTTATTTTTACCATTATTGTTACATAAATTGCTAATTTAGGACGAGGCAGCTGGCATGATGGAAGGCTTATTGGATTTCGGAATCGCTGGCATTAAAAAAGGACTTCGCTTCACTGGCCTCAGCGACGATTCACAAGTAAGTACAATTACATGTGTGGCAGAGGCATCCTGCAGTTATATTAGTAGTATAGTTGTAGCACGAATAGGTCGGCTCGACCGGGGAAGGACCACGCTCTCACAGAATACCAGCGTAAAACAGCAGCTTAACCCTGCTATGTTTCATATGCTGAGTGTAGAAAACCGGAGACCCTTTTTACTGGAAACAAGGCATTCCATTTTAGTCCTCACGGGTGACAACGCATCTGCATTTTGATTTGTAATTGAGGATATATGTAGATGTCTGTGGGCCACAGCAACCACTTACCGTCAGGTGGACTGTGTGCTCGTTTGTCACCTTATACAATATGAAACGTAATTAACGTATACCCTCAGACACCTCAATTAGTATATTATGTTATAATAATCATAATACATACACTGAATTTTATAGTTATACTAATTCCGGAAGAACGCAAAGACTTTAACGTGCTTGAAATAAAATTCATTTTTGTTTATTTTTTGAATGACGGAATTAGTAATAATACAAATAAAACTGCACTCTTAAAAGTCCTATTGCCTTAAGTTAAGGTGCATTTCAGTTTTTTTTGACTACAGATTTAGTGTGACTGTAATTTACGTAGTTTTAATTATTTTTGGGTTAAAAATTACCTATATTAAAAATGATAGGAATCGGTTCAGTAAACGATTCTGAACATACTACTTTCTCAAAGTGCATTAATTATGTTACATGTTGTATCTATAAAAAATTATATAAAAATAAACAGCCCATCGAGAGTCCACTGCTGAACTTGTGCTAGCTGCCACAGACGCACACTCCTTATTATTTCGTTTTAGTTCTTATAAGGAAGACACTGTTGTCCATCTCCTGATTTGTTTTTCTCTTTCTTACTTATCTTATACCGCCACTATACATTAGTATACTACACTAAACTACTGTAGTCAATGTTATTTAAAAATATGTAATTCAACTGTAACTACTGTAGATAAAAGATTATTAGGTAAAGAAGTAGTGTTTCATATTACCATTCGTCGGAGTAGAATAAAGTGAGTTTTACTTATTGAAGTAACTAGTGACCCACTCCGGCTTTTTTGAATATCGATAACAGTGCCACCTACCGTGTCCAATTGTGGACCTAAACCTAGCAGTGACCCACTGAAACGCTCACAAAAAATTCGTAAAAATCCGTTGCATAGTTTAAAAAATCTAAACGTACAGACGGCAGAAGCGACTTTGTTTTAAACTATGTAGAGATATGTACCATTTACTAGAAAAGACACTTTTGTGGCTGTTCAGGACACGTGAAAGTATGCACAGAGCATCTTTTTTATGGTACAGCCTGAGTAAGCGTGAAGCCGCGGGCACTAACGAATGTTTCAAACAACCAGGTCTCGTCGTCTCTTATAGTACGTAGTACCTGTTACTTCGATGATTTACTTGGTCGTAGGAGTTTTCCACTTAGGTATCGACTGGGTAGATAATAGCTACCTATTTATGTTGCCAAGCAGCTTGAATAGGTATAGCAATACTTGCCATAATTGCCACGCTTGTGTTTATCAACTGCAGTTTTAAATTCTTTGTCGTTTTTAGGGGAAGACGCTGCTGCCCATCTCCTGATTTGTTTCCCTCTATTGCCTCTTACGATACCCACGGGAAAGTTTAATATTCTTTAAACCACTCAAAAGGGTAAAAAAAGGTTTTAATAAAAAGAAAAACTTCGACGTGTATCTTCTTCATTACAATGTAAAAATTTATCGCTACACATATGTTTTCCCATTCTAAGAAGGATTTGTCTTAATAACCACCCTTGGCAGTACCAGGCGTCTCGCAACTTTGATGCTGCTCCCTGACGCTAGTCTGGGCTTTTAACATCCATCTTAAACAATGTAATTATTTTGATTGGAAGCCATTAGAATTTTCTGATCTTTCCTATGAAGTCTACGGCACCTTCGGGAAGATATAGATGATCTTTTATGCCGCCTTCACACTCTACAGGTCTCACTTAATTTCCATCAGAATTATGTAGTCCAAAAGGCTTCTTTATTTTAAATGTAATAATATTTCACTTTGACTTCACAACTAAATTTTACCGTCGCTTACTATAAATTTTCTTTTATTTTCAAAAAACGTGACACTAGAATTTTCTCCTGTATCGTGGGGACAATTTACATACATAAATTTCTCAAGAACAAATATCCAGACGCGGAACAATTATTTGTAGGTCATACAAAAACTTGTTCCTTGCGGGATTCGAACCCGCGGCCGTTAGCGCTGCAACTCAATGCTAAGCCACTGCGCCATAGAGTCCTCATGGACATTATTATGCATGATACGATTCCGAAAATTCTTTAAGCGAGTCGTCTGAAAACTAAGTGTAATTTTCTCCCAGGAAAAATCCCCGTCACAACAGTCCAAAGACAAAACTGCGGACAAGATCTCGCCACCGCTGGATATAGGAAGAAGCAAGCCCATACCCGAGCATCATGAAGTAATCACGTCTTCCGCCATACAGAGAGGTATGACTTGATGAGCATCTCCAGTGGTCCTCTTTATCGACCTTCAAGACTAGAGCTAGATAAGGAGTTACTTTGTTGTTGTTTTTTTCTAAATTAAAGGTGACGAACGAGCACACAGTCTATCTGATGGTGAGTAGATGCTGTAGCCCACAAACATCTCCATCTATCCTTGATTAAGAATCAAAATGGCAGTGCGAAATTCCATCATAATTCTCTGAGGTTACAACGCATCTGTAGCCTTTTTTGGTAAAAGGTTGTAGGAGTCGATTGACTGCAGTCGCCACTTACCATCAGGTATATCGATAGTTCGTTTTTCACTTCAAATTTATACAGAAAAATATCTTAATAGTAATTAGGTATTGTCTCCTACTTAGGTGACTGTTTATCTGGACCCATCCTTTACCAATTTGGCCCGCCAAATAGCATTGCATCACGTATGACTTGAAGAGTAAGAGAGACAGTATTATAATAGTTTGTAAGGCATTTTATCTTCGTCTTCTGGGATGACAATGCTTCTGTGACTTTCTTTATTCGAAATTGATTGCAGGTTTTCTTGGGCTGGATTTCTAGCGCTCGGAACCCAGGCCCCGAAGATGATTCGCAAGTAGTCACACACACAGCAAAGGAGCCTGGGGTCGTAGGGAGATGCCTTCGGGTCGTGATAGTCAAGTTTTTTTAAATAAAAAAAGAGACATTTTAAAGGGTTCATTAAAGGGGTTACTTTAAAGTTTTAGACCGTAGACGTCCAGCATAACCTTTTTGTTGTATTATTAAGGTATTAATGAGGATTTCCCCAAAATAAAAAAAAGGTCTCCTTGGGCTGCAGTGGTTATTTACTATTTTTTTTAGGTTGACTGGAAGCTCGTTCGTCAGTTGAAGGCCGGTATTCAAAGAAAATCATGAGCTTAAACTCGAGACTTAACAATGTTAAAAATTGTGTTACGTAATATGACCTTGACTTAAGTCTTGACATGATAAGTTAGAGTTTACTCGAGATTGTTTGCGAAACTGGCCTAAGATTTAAAAAAAATTGGTTAGTGTAAAGAATTTAATTACCAATCAGACATTTTTTGTTTTAAAACTAAATTTGAGTTTTGAGTTCCATCACATTGTGATAGTGTTCTTGGATCGTATTCTATATGTGGTTATATTCGTGTAACTGATTCTGCCACATTTCTGTTACAGAAGACAATGGCCACGTTCCTCCATTGGTGAAACAGCAACGAGTGACGTCACAGGATAGCGTCGTAAGCATAGTCTATGTATTAATACGTAAAGGAAAAACTTTGTAACCCTTTTTAAACATATTGCCCGCACGGAGGAGTCTGAGATTCAGCACAGTTAAAGTTTGTATGGAGTGGGAGTGCAGAAAGCTAACATTTAGTATTTAAATACGTGTTACATATTTAAAAATAAAACATTCATTGTTTACTTTGTTAATACTGTCAATGTCAAGCAAATGTCAAACACATTATTGGCCAATTACTCGCATAGAGCAGAGATTGTCGCCAAAGAGTATATAGTCAGATTTAACTGTTCCAAAAAAATTATAATGCTGCCAACGAATAATTGACTAAAAGGGTTGTGAAATTTGTGTGATTTCAAATATTCCTTTTCAGTACTCGGTAGAGTGTATATGAAGGCGTTAACTTTATTTTTTGTATGTTAGATATCTATGTTTTAATGTGCAGTTGAAAGTGTAACTGCTTTCTTAATATACAAACTTAAAAATTTAATGAATGAATTACGGTCGAATTTAGACCACTAGGGGACTACTTGTTTATATTTTATGATGACTTATTGTTTATTACGTTACAGACAAATTGTTTTTTTATTCACAATTTTATATAGTTTTAAATTCTCAAGTTACTGGTTTAAAAATTTTAGTTGACTTATTTTCTACTAATTTTAGAGTTGTAGGATTGTTTATAATGTTAATATCCATAAAATTTTATATTATTTAAATAAGATCCACATAACAAAATAAAATTATGTGTCTTAAGTCATCGACATTTTCCACCACCGGGGCGGCGCCATGTGTAATATTTGACAGATGTCATATCGAAGAAGTTAATTACTTTCCCCTATCACTAATCTCCATACCCCTACACTAGGAAAGACACACCGCCGTTGATAATACAATACTGTTGCGAGATTGGGGTTGGACATCTGCCGAGTGAATTACCATTTATTACACCCTCGAGACCCTATAGGGTCTCTGATAATTCCAGATATTTTTGTGGACCTAACCTTCTACTGTGGAAACATTAGAATGTTCGAGTACATAACGGTCTCGACTGACTAGGTGTCGATAGTTCTAGAAAGCCCATGTAAATTACTAGAAGGATCTTGACTCTTCTAGTTCTGCTACTCGATACTAGAAGGCGCTAGTGGTAACTTGTGTCGCCTATACCAGGGAAGAATTGTGGCGCGAAACAATACGTATTTTGTCTGTAAACGGGGCACCCTCAGGTGAAATAGACTCTAACAGTATTTTTGAAGTGAAAACTTCTTTAGCGGCGTAGTACGCTTGTTTTGTAAGGGGTAATTGGTTTTTGTGAAAGATAAACTTTTTAATGTAATATAAATTGTCATGTTTGTGTACGATAGCGCAATAAATAAATATTGTATTCTACCATATAAATGATAGTACTTTTACACTTTAATTAAAGCCATTCGTGCAAAATTATTCCCTAACCATTCCAAAATATCAAAAATGCACAACGTTAATATTTAAGTTTTCACTTCTGCCAGCACTCCCGGAGTGCAACCCGTCGTTTTTTATTTTAGTTAATTAATCTTTAACATCTTTAATATTATGGATTCTTCAAAATCGATTCTATTATTTGACTTAATTATTTGTATTGAAGATCGAGTAAGATTATTGAAACGTGTGTGTCAACCGACGCAGGCGAAGGGCAGGGTGGGCAGTTGGCCTCCCGAGGTGAGGGCGGAGTCCCCGGAGCCCGAGTATGAGGAGGCGGCCGACTTGTCCACCAGCATCGCCAAGCTGCGGTGTTTGCTGCAGCAGCGAGCAGAGACCGCACAGAACAGGTATAGCTTATAATATCTTAGTTTAGCATATGTTTTTTGTAGAATAAGAGAGACAAATGAGCACGCAGTCCACCTGATGGTTGGTGGATACTGTATTCCATAAACATCTACTTTTATCTTAAATTACAGTTTAAAATGCACATTCGCTGTCAACCCTGAGGTCTGAGGTGAAATGCCTCGTTTCCAGTAAAAAGAGGTATCCGGTTTTCTATACTCACCATACTAAACACAGCAGCATTATGCTGCTATTTCACGATTGTATTCTGTGAGAGCGTGGTAAGATCATTTTCTTGATCCTCGACGAGACGACTCAACGCATCTATCTTTTGATTCTTATTCGGGGATAAATGTAGATATGTATGGACCAAATCCACTTACCAACATGTGGACTGTATGCTCGTTTGTCACCTTTATTGTTTTTTTATAGGATAGGGTGACAAACGAGCACACAGTCCACCTGATGGTAAGTGGTTGCTGTGGCCCATAGACATCTACATCTGTCCTCGATTACGAGGTGCGTTCACCCGTGAGGCTAAGATGGAATGCCTGTTCTTCCATGAGATTAAGCTGTATTTGTGGTATTCTGTGTTTGTTCTAATGTCACTATTAGAAATAAAAGTTTTGATGTATTTATTATTAACTGTACGTAGGTCGGATGATATCTGGTGGGAGGGAGCGGAAGAGACCCGTGGTCGCACTCAGCACCACCATTCCTCCCGTCCTGTCGACACCGCTACACTTGCTGGTCAGTTTATCTTATATTCTTTTCAGCATACTTACATACTTAAATATAGAAGCTGTGAGCGAACACAAGAGTTAACATATATCTCGAAAAATGATTACCAATGGGGAATAAAGAGCTTGGAGTACCTTTGCTAGATGGAATGACGACCTGGTGAGTCATGCAAGAAGTCAATGGATGCAGGTGGCTCAGGACCGTGCTTTATGGCATTCCTTGCGGGAGGACTGTGTTCAGCAGTGGACTTGGTGAAGGGCCGTAATGAATTAATGAATCCAGGCGAAGCCGGTGCTAATCGCTACTAATTAATAAAATTGGAAGTGACAAAGCAGGAGGTTCATCCTAAACACGAGTATCTCAGATGAGCAAGAAGAATTTCTTAGAAATTCCGGATTTCTTCCTTACTATGTTTTCGCAACTGCTCACGTATTTTATTAAGTTTTTTCTAATTTGTATACTTCCAGATGAATACGATATGAACATCGAAAGGAGTGCATCACCCGAGCAAACGTCAAATAACATGCAGAGATTGGATAAGTAAGTGGATTCCTATTATGTGTAAAACAACAGTTTAAAGACATTATACACTATACAGTTTGGAGTCTTTGATGTCAGGCGATGCCGCCTCCCGCTTAGGTATTTACTATATACGACGTCGTCGCAAATATGCTAGGGTTTGTCTCGAAATTGGGAGTAAACTTTCTTTGATATTATTATGCTTCTTTATCAACATTGTGTACATGCTTATAAGTTAAAAACATTTAACGAACAGAACCATTTTTATAACTTCAAGAAAAATACATTAACAGGTGTTTGTGTTTTTTTTCTGTTTCGGAATTTTTCACTTTTTTTTCATAGATATTTTCAGTTTTCGATTGTTAAATTTAATTATGCAGTATACTCGTATTCGGATGAATAACTTTATCAAAAAAAAAATATGAGTGAAATATAAGCATGGCTGTCATTTAAATTTAACTTTACTTATTAACTCATATAATAGTAATTCACTATTCTAGATATTCGAAAACGACGCTTAAAATTTTGTTAAATAAGTACTGTACAATTTGCTCATTAACCGCAATTATTGTACAACAGGCTCAGTGGAGTGCGCTGGCACAACTACATTCGTTTCACAACTGTTAGACTCTCTTTAAACCGTAGTTAACCTATCTCAAATATTTTGACACAAATTTTAGTTTTCTGGGACTTTCCTCGATCAGAACAATTGGGCGTATGACAGCTAAGACGTCACTAAAACTAGGGAGGGGAATATCAAATCACCTGAACACTGATTGATACATCAATATATTTCGTAGGTACTTAGTACAAACTAGCGACTTGTATGTAATTATATTATTTTATTCGCTTACGGGAAACGTTTAAGGATTTTTTGTTTTGAATCGATCTTCTGGATCGTAATGGATCGTAACCTCGTGAATCGATTCACGATTTAATCATATTGCATTGAATCGATCTTATTCGATATCGGAAAATCGTATCGTTATTTTATATGAATAAAGAAAAGCACAGTGTGCATGCAAAATTATTTATTTTAACAATACCTATTATGGTATCTAGTGAGTTTTTCCGAATTATTATTTTTGAGAAGTATAAAACAGGTTTTACATCATAAATTCCAGCTATCTATATACTTTGGAAGTATTTAGTAAAAAGCTGTTATTTTGTCATTACAAACAGACACTTTTACATATAGACAATTTTATTTATTTGTATACACGACAGATACTTACGGTTTGGGCAAGCGCTGTAGTAGAACTTTCTTCACTTTTGCTTAGCTCTGAATAATTGTCTATGTGATGACGTCTGAAATGAATTCTTAATTGGTAGTATTTTTTTTATTAAATGTGACAGATGGAAATCCGTCACATTTAATAAAAAAAGTCCGAACGATTTGGTTGGCAATGCCATATTAAAAAGTATTTTAAAATAAAAGTTTACGCTCACGTAACAGCTCAACTTTTTGTATCGCAATAATATAAATAATGAAAGATCATAGAACATTAACATAGGCACCCGATAATAAAATAAAGAAAATATTACCATACCTACCTTCATATTTATTCCATACATTACCGCTTTTGATGTAACTCGAAGCTACGTTCATTCAATGGGAATCTTTAATTATTTGGTCCCCTCCCCGGTAATAGGATAGGTATGCAAGGTTCGGTTCGTATGTAGTTCATTACAGTTCGCTTGATGTTTAGGTTTTAGTTGATAAGATTTTTCATACGATCTTATAGGCATACGATTCGATCTGTGTGAAGATCACAATCCCTTGAATCGATTCTAAAATCGGTAGATCGTATGGCCGTGAATCGATCTTCCAGAAAATCAATTCAGATCGGGCATCACTGGTTTAAGGTTCCAACTAGGAAAAATAAAATTCTTAATTGGTTATATTTTTTTACTAAAATATACAAAAAAAATACAACGGGGTCTACTCGGACTGGTTTGGCATCCATAAAGGTGTCAGACAGGGCTGTGTAGCTTCCCCGTGGCTGTTCAACCTATTTATGGACAGCTGTTTGGAAAATTTTAAAGTTGAAGAATGCGGATTAAGAATGGGTGAGTTAACCATCAAATGCCTTTTGTACGCCGATGATCAAGTCATACTTGCGTCGTCGGCGGCCGAGTTGCAAATGATGGTTACATTAATGAACAGGTCATTAAAAGAAAGGGGAATGAAAGTGAACGCAAGTAAGACGAAAGTGATGGTTTTTGAAAGAGATGAAAGCAAAACGGTATGTGAAATAAGAATAGAAGGAGAGTTAATTGAGCAAGTGGATGAGTTCGTATATTTGGGATGTGTATTCAGCAGGGATGGGAGATATGATAAGGATATTGAATGACGAGTGAATGCAGGAAATAAAGTAAATGGGGCTCTACACTCTATTGTGAAAAGTCAGAATGTGTCAAAAAATGCACGTATGGCAATTCACAGTGTTGTATTAGTCCCTACTTTAACGTATGGTAGTGAAAGTTGGGTGTGGCAGAAGAAGCACGAGAGTAGAATAAATGCAGTAGAAATGCGGTCGCCAAGGAGTATGTTAGGGCTGAATCTGAGTGACAGGGTGAGAAACTGTGTGATAAAAGAAGAGTGTGGTTTGCAAGATGATGCGGTGACCAGGATTAAGAAAGGAATGCTTCGGTGGTTTGGTCATGTAGAAAGAATGAATGCGGAAAGACTGACAAAGCAAATATATGTTGCAGAAGTGAATGGAAGAGTCGGAAAGGGACGTCCTAGGCGGAAGTTTGTCGACCAAATTGGCGATATACTAAAAATGGGCCAAATTAAGAGTACCCTTAACCGACGAGCATGTATGCGTAGGTATATGGATGTGGAAGAGGCGAGAAAGGTATGTTAGGATCGTGCTAAATGGAAGTCTGTAGTCTCTGCCTACCCCTCTGGGTGACAGGCGTGAGTGTTTATGTATGTATACAAAAAATAATGAATATGAAATTGTTAATTGCACTTTTAAGTGCTGAGTTACTATGCGCTCGGCGTTGAAGGAAAACATCGTGAAAAAACCTACATTTATGAAAAATAAAAATATTTCAAAGACACATGAAGGCCGGCAACAAAATTCAGGCACTTTACAGCGCCAATGGACCCCATGGTCAGAGTTGCCGTTTTAGCGCATTTGGCGCTAGATCTGGTGCAATTCTATCTATATTTATATCTATATTTAAAAAAAGCGCTATAGGCCCTATAGCGCTTTTTTTTAAATATCTTTGTGCTAAAAATATCTAGTAGATTAGAATTGAACTAGATCTAGCGCGAAATGCGCTGAAACGGCAACTCTGAACATTGGCGCTGTAAAGTGCCTGAAATGTCGGGCATTAAAAAAGTTAAAATTAAACGCAATAAAATCCAGAAAATTAATTTTTTCCCATACATTTGAAAATATTTTATATATACACTTAAAAAATCCATTTGTTTACAATCGTACAGGTTGTTTCAAAGAACTGTGACTGGGGTGTTCAATTCGATAAAGACGGCGGTTGGAGCCGAAGACGAAGAAGTTGTACCTAGACCGATGCACGACTGGAACTATGTCTGCTCGTCTGCAGAGCTTAGTGTGAGTTTCTGTTGTTGATTATTTCGTATTGCAATATGATGTATTTTTTTTTAAAGAATAAGGGTGACAAACGAGCATACGGTCCATCTGATGGCAAGTGGATGCTGTAGTCCTCAGACATCTACATTTATCCTCAATTAAGAACTAAAATGCAGATGCGTTGTCACTTCTGAGGACTGAAATGAAGTACCTCGTTTCCGGTAAATAGGGTTATCTACACTCTCCATACGAAAAACAGCAGCATTAAGCTGCTATTTTACGCTGGTATTATGTGAGCGCGTGGTCCTACCCCTGTCGAGCCAACCCATTCGTCCTACAACCTTAATATAGCTGCAGCATATCACTACCACGTAAATTTATTACAATGGAAACAGTTTGTTGGCACTTAATAACATTTTATATATTAGAATTCGATTAGAAACGGATAAACTAACGATATTCCTTAAAATATAAGAATCAAAAAACGTTGAAAATGTGTAAAAAGGTAGCACTGAGGCATTGTTTCGTATAATACATACACTAAAAAAAGATAATTACATCATCACTTTTTAGTGATGACGACACTGTGTGACCAATTGCGTGACAAATTAGTTCACCTTAGTACCACTAGCGACATCTAGTGAGCGTAAGATTATTAGCATTTATTGTAAACTAAGGTTTGAAAAACAGGGGATTGAATTTTTTATCAAACAGTTAAGACGACATTCTAGTTGTTGCATTGAGTTTGTAACAATTCAACTAGATTTTAATCTACTCTTGAAGTCGGTGCTTAGGCATATGTGTATTGCAAAATTAAAGTTTCAAGTGCTATCGGGCGATCAGCTTGACCAGTTTAGCAAGTAAAGTTTACTCGAAGGTTTTGACAAGTAGGATGCAAGAGAAATCGGAAAGATTCTTATGGGAGGCACAATGCGGATTTAGACCTGGAAGAGGATGCACGGATCAAATGTTTTCTCTCCGCATGATCACGGAGAAGCTTCTGAGTGTTAACCAGAAGATTTTCTGTGCTTTTGTGGATCTGGAGAAAGCATTTGATAAGGTTATAAGAAAGAAAATGTGGGAACTGTTGCCGGGATATGGTGTGGATGGTCGATTGTTAAGGGCTGTGCAGTCACTTTACTATGACTGTAAAGCCTGTGTGCGGGTAGAGCATGACCTGTCACCCATGTTTAGCGTCCAAGCGGGCGTAAAACAGGGTTGTGTCATGTCTTCCTGGCTGTTCATACTGTATCTCGACAGCTGTTTACAGAAGCTGAAAAATAGCTGTTTGGGTGTGAAATTGGGTGACATAAAAGTTAATTGTCTGCTGTATGCTGATGATGCAGTGCTTATTGCACCATCAGAAGCAGAACTGCAGGCATTAGTCACGTGTATGAAAGAGGAATGTGAAATTAAAGGTCTCCGTTTGAATGCTAATAAAACTAAGGTTCTGGTATTTGAAAAGGACGAAGAGAGAACGAAATGTGAAATATGGGTAAATC
Organism: Parnassius apollo; assembly: GCA_907164705.1. Taxonomy (NCBI): domain Eukaryota; kingdom Metazoa; phylum Arthropoda; class Insecta; order Lepidoptera; family Papilionidae; genus Parnassius; species Parnassius apollo. The sequence continues at coordinate 2,434,579 of CAJQZP010001641.1, read as the reverse complement.
AGGAATGTCTAGAAAAGGTAAATGAAATTGTATACTTGGGGAGTGCTTTCAGCCGGGATGGAAGATGTGATTTAGATGTGGACAGGCGTGTCGCTGCCGGAAACAAAGTCAATGGTGCCCTGAATGCATTAGTAAAAAGGCAAGGCGTGGTGAAGAGTGCACGCCTTGCAATACATAATGCAGTGTTGGTACCGACTTTGTTATATGGCAGCGAAACCTGGGTATGCCAGAAGAAGCATAAAAGCAAGTTGAATGCAGTGGAGATGCGATCTCTTCGTAAAATGTGTGGCGTTACCTTAGCCGACCGAAAGCGAAACGAAGAGATTCGCAATATGGCAGGATTGAAAGATGACCTTATCACAAAAATTGATAGGGGCGTACTCCAATGGTTTGGGCACGTTGAGCGAATGAGTGAAGACCGAATGGTGAAGAAAATATATAGAGCGAAAGTAAATATTAAAAGGTGTCGAGGTAGACCGAGACTAACTTTCGAAGACCATGTGAGCAAATTGCTCGAAGAGGGGAGGATCAAGAGTACTCGGATACCTAGACGTGCATGTATGAAGAAGTTAATGAACCTGAAAGAAGCGAAAGAGGTATGTAAGGATCGTGACACTTGGCGGTCTGTTCTCTCTGGCTACCCCGTTAGGGATTGTGCGTGAAGATAATTAAGTAAGTAATTAAAGTTTCGAAGCCTTGGAATTATGTGAACATTGGGTTATTCATTTTAGTTTTTAAATCTTTTTATATTTATTTAATATATAATTTAACAGTGATAAACGACCTTGTATTACCTTGTATTAGTGTTAACTATGAGGATTAAGAAGTTCAAATTTATACCAGCTGCTTGCAACCTACAAATTTGTGCACTACATTAAACATTACAACCGGTGCATTGCTACTTTTTGACTGAAATAGACATGAGTGTGGTACCAGTCCAGATGGACTCATGAATAAAAAAGAGCTACCTTGGTTGGATTGAGCTAGGAGTATTATGTAGTTCGAAAGGACTGTTTTTCTTTCTATTTTTAGCCTTATTAAGATATATTTATTTTTAAATGCTGAACCCTAAAATACACACACCGTGACAAAACGAAGTTTTGCGAGGTATCCGTATTTCCAGTCTGGTGAGTAGGAGGTAATTTTCAAAGAAGGTAGAAGAAGAAGTAATGGAGGCCATTACTTGAATGAAACACCAGTGCCAATCGCTAGCAGAGATAAGGGAATGAAATACACGACGATAGTAAAATATTTTAAATTGAAACCTTTGTTAATACATGTATTCGCATATAAAAAATTGATGATTGATTGATCGATCGATCGATTGAAAAAAAATGAAAAAGTACAAGTTTCATGATAACTTACGGTCAAGAAAATGTTTTTAGTAATAATTTTTTTGATTCCTCTTTTGCGTCATGGTGAGTAGTTAGACTTATTATTATTATTTTTTTGTCACAACTATTGAAAGTTCATGTCGGGCATAAAATTTATTTTTTGCTGACGTCACATAGTCTGTATTTTCGACATTAATATGATCAATCGAAAATTATCTATGTCAAGATCAGACAATTAGTTTAGCTGTTATGTGTAGCCGCAGAACGGACGTTCGTACTAGTCGAAAATATTATCATCTTTGGGCTCTTTGCCGCAGTACTAAACGGTAGTAGATTTAGTGGTTTGATAAAATGACATTTTACAAACGATATGTATTGTCTTACGTTGAAGAAATTAAGATTTAATTTTATTTCTACTCTTATCAACAATCCAAACAAATTGTCTAACAACAATTTTATCGACTAACTTGGTAAACTTGCAATACTTATTACGTGTTGATTGGAGAATAACACTATACTGGGGTTTTCATGGTGCTAAATTATAGATCTCGTTTGATAAATTATTAATTATTTAAATAAATGAACATAACTTCGCATTTTGTACGTATTAGAAGTAAATACAATACACCAAAATAAATGAAGTATGCATACCTATAACAACAATGCTCATCACGATGGGTGTAGGACAGCCTCTCTGTAATATCATATTTGCTGGTACTAGAAGAATAGGGTATTTTACATCCATTTTCAAATAGAATTTTAAATAAATCCTACAGTGATAATCAACCAATATAATTTTTATGTACATTTTTGAAAACCGAATAGTGCCATTAAAACTACTTTTAATCTGTCTATTTAAATTTTTGCGCGAAAACGCTAGCCGCTGCTGTTCAAATCGTGACGTCACTCTCGTCGTAAATGAAACAATTTTGCAAATTAATTCATTTGTGTGTTCTATCTGAATGCAAAAATACGAGCATAAGAATGCCGGGGAAGTTATGGATTCAAGTGCCAACTGATTTAAATATGATATAATTTCTCGTTAACTTTTTACAAAATCTATCATAAATACTTTTTGACATGGTGCAAAGTACACTATCAGTACTACGACGGACAGAATGACTTGTTGAATGATGTTAGCGAGCTGTCTGTGCAGTTCTTTATACTGTTTAAAAGAGTGGGGGAGCTTAAGTTTGTTAGTTATCTACCCTCACTCCTAACAATCCTTTAATTGTGATGACGATGATGACGAGGGTACTCCGGGTTTAACAATGACATCGGGACGTCAGTCATCTCAGTCCTCCGTGACCATGGGTGCTGGAAAGCGCCCGAAACGTCGGGAATTAAAAATAAAAGTAAATAAAAAGTAAAAATAAACGCGATAAAATCCGTAAAAGTAGTTTTAATCATGAGGGTGATGATGTTGAAGATTGTTTCTGTCAGGTGTGCAATGCAGTGGCGCGTCTAGTAAGCGCGAGGCGTGCGCTGGCGCACGTGGACTCAGCGCTGGATCCGCTGCAGGCGCACCCCCCGCCGCACAGCCACCCCCTGCCGCCCGCTGACTTCGGTACGTACTGGCGCTGCGTGCTTTGTCCGTGGTGTTGTCGAAGAGTGCACGAACGCGGCGCTCGACCACAATAAAGTATAAATTTTTTTTACTCCCTTAATCTCATAGTCCGATGGGACGGAAACCGACACGACCGAAGATAGATCAGACCAACATTTTTACGTGCTTTCCGAAGCGAATTCAATTTCAATTCCGAAGCAATTCAATCCACATGTTTAGCGTTGTCGTTATAGCCTATGAAAGTTCATTGCTCAACATAGTTGCCACGCTTGGCAAGCGGGTTGGCAACCACAGTTTTTTGTTTTTAGTCATCATTAGGAACACGCTGCTGTCCTCTCTCCACCTCCTCCTGATTTGTTTCCCTCTGCTGCCTCTGACGACACCCACGGTATGACATGGGGTAAATATTCTTACACTATTATATTACATTATTATCTTACCATTATTATATTGTGGTGTGCACAGATGAGTGGTGCAGTGGTTGCGGAGCGGCGTGGTGCGGATCGTGCGCATTGGCTGGCGCTCTTGGACTCTGCACCTCTCACGTGGCCTTCCGTGTCGCCACGCTGCTGTTTGCGGGTAGGTTAAAATTTCGCTCGCCATAAAATTTCTCGTGTCGCAGTTCATTTTCGAGAGATATTGTGGGTTAAATGGTGAAATGAAAGATGGCTAACAACAAACAATAACTTATGGAAAAAAGGGGAACACAAAAACAATGTATATAAAACAAAATATCATCCATATTTGTAACAATTAAGTTTAATTGTTGAAAAAATAAACCATGAAATGACAAAAATTAACCAAATCAAGAAAAAAAAATACAGGATAGAAACGTTTTTGCACTTAACATCTTATTCATTTTTTTCATAAATGATTTGGAAAAGATAAAATGTGGGCTATAATCAGTACTTAGTGTTGCCCCCTCTAGCTCTTCGAACTGCTTTCAGTCTTCTTCATACTTATAATTAAGTTATCAATAAAATCTTTGCGTTCCATTCTTCCTGTAATAAGTTTTACAAGCGTAAAAACTTGAAAATATACTTAATTTAGGGTACTTGTAGTTAGGGCCGCGGAGTTTCCACGGGTACTACACGACTAAAACGTGTTTCGTACCTACTAGAACCACTTAACTTGTTAATTACAATTTTTTGTGCTTGGGGGTGAGGAAAAAAGTCGATAGGATACTTGTGGGTCTAAGAAATAAAACATTTCTAGGACATGTAAAGACCGCCATACTATAAATAATAATAATATACGAATACTGCGTGCTTACAGTTCCATAACCCTCCTAATTTTTCGAAAGGGTCTGCGTACAGCATTCGGTTGTATTTAGGCCGTAATTTTAACTTAAAATAAATAACACCCTAATCGAAAGTCTTAGTTGTTCTTACACTTAGTTTGCCCTGACGCGATTTTCACAAAAAATATGTTTTAAACACTGTTTTCTGTCAATGTATCAAAAAGCGTTTGCATAGTCAAAGAACATGTTGTAGTGAAATATGTTTGACAGTTTATTGTACATTACATATTTAACAATATTATATCTTTATAACTACAGAAAAACAAAATGTTTGAAAACAAATTTTTAGAAATATTGTCATGATAACGCGCTTCCAAGCGATACCGTTTCCAAGGATAAGTTTGAATATCTGTTGAAAATTTTACACAGTTTTTGTGAGTGCGAACGCCACCATGAACAAAACATGTTGTGTGATGTATTTTATGCGTTTGTTTCAAAACATTCCGTGTTGGATGTTTCTCACTGCAAACGTACTGTTTGGGTGTTCTTTGTATTATTTAGGGTAAAGATGATTATGCAATAATCTCTGACAAAATTCTAGAGAACTTCCTGCTTAATTTGATTTGACCTATAGATGTTGCCCTACCAGTTGCGTATTTAATAAGGAAGTCGTGTTACGTGTTAAGATTACGTTATTGTAGAATTTTTTGCAGAAAATTGTAAGATTTATAATTTTCTGCATCGCTGTGTAGCGATTTATATAAGAACCTCTGGCAGTGGTATTCTCCACCTACATTATGTTTGGGCAAGATAAAAACCTCTAGTAATGCAATATATTGCCATATTCGGTAACTGAAGCGAGTGATTTATTGATTCCTAGTTTAGAAGGCTCTAGATATTGGACAGGCACCTTGATATTTAAAATTGGTCCTTCGAGCCGAGTCTTTGAAGTCGAGTTTACGACAGGATCAATTTAGTGCAGTGGTGGGGTACCCGCTTTACACGAAATTTTTCTAGATTTTTCCAAGTGCATTCTATAATTTTGTCGCTTATTTTGTTGCCGCGTTAAGAAAACATCGTCAAAATTTAAAGTTAGAAATTGAAAATAACTTCTTTCAGATTTAGCGGAGTCACTCCTAACAGCATGGCTTGACGAGTTTAGCGCTTGGCTCCGAAAGCAGACCTTCGCACTGTTCGAGCAATTGTCCAATGAGAACTCGACATTGAGCCTAAAGAAGGAGAAGATGTGGGAACTGAACATAGAGGAAACTTGTGCCGCTGTTATTTCTATCATACCAGGTGAGGTTTTTTTATAGAACTAGGGATCTACCCCGGCGTCGTCTCAACAACGGCGCAACCTATCGAGTGCAATTGTGAATCTAAACCATCCAAGGACTCACTTACACACGGAATAAATTTCATCAATTTTGAGCCGTTTACGACTTTTATAAATGTGGATGTCTGTGGGCCACCGCCACTTATTGTTAGGTGAAAGATGGAAAACTATCCGGGGTAGATAGATGAACACGCGTTTCCAAGTATCCACACATATCATAACTTATACAGCATTCTGGATATTCCACAGTCCTCTAAAAAGGCAAAAAAAAAAAGAAACTATCAGAAGATGTATTATATCACATTATTTTTTATTAAATGTTTAATTTTCTTAACCTAGTTATAATAAAATTGGTTAATTAGTAAAGATTTTGTATCTTTTACAGAGGTTTATCTCTTCAGCGAAGATACTATAACGGGAGCTGTCAAATTGACAGTCTCCAGTTTCAGCCACAAGGAGGTGAACAGGGACGTGGTGTTCAGGACACTGGACCTTCTCGTATCTCAGTATAAGAAAGCTGCTGGATTGAGGAACCCATCCTTTGACGCTAACTGAGTGATAAGCCACACCTTACCCTTATTTAACCTATTAGACTCCAAAGATTCAATTGCATGGAGATATAACATTCCAAAGATAAAGAAGAAGATAAAGAAAAGCTTTAATTAAATATTAGTTGTTTTAATTTTAATAATTTATGTTGTTTTAAAATAAATAATGGATCCGAGACGTGTTCCTTTACTGTTGGCCGTAAGAAGAAGCTCAAGGTCGCTCAGCAAGCTATGGAGGGGGCTGTGCTTGGAATTTCTCTGCGTGATACTTAGAAAATATTAGCAGTAGAACCAGAGTAGCTGACATGCCCAACGGTTCAGTAAGCTGAAGTGGCAATTGGTCGGCCATATAGCTCCAAGAATAGACAACCGATGGGGAAAAAAGATTTTCGAGTGGCAGCCTCATACCGCGGTACACAAAGTGTAAGGCGGCCGTTTATTAGATTGACTATCTGGTAAAAGACACAGGCTGCCAATCAATACAAGTGGCTCAAACTGTGTTTGTGGCATTCCCTGGGGGAGGCCTTGGAAGATGGGTTAAGCTAAATATTTTTCACAAGCAGAATGGATTAAGCTTTAGTGTGGACTACCTGGTATTAAATAAAAACATTATATTTGAAATATAGATTACCAAACACTTGTATTAATAATATCCCTCTTTTGGATATTTATAATTATGTTATTAATTGTTTCTAAGTTTATCGATATGTAATATTATAAAATATATTTAAAATTAATATCTGACGATTGTGTATTTATTTTCATAGTACCCCCAGTTTACGCAAATCACACATAATTACCTTACGCGACTTTGTTACTCGAGTAGCCTATTAAGTTCATGAATATATCTGACCAGATACTGTTGCCCATTTCCTGTTCCGTTTCCCTCTAACACCTATTACGAGGCTTACGGGATGATATAGGGCAGTGAATCCTCTTCCAAGGCCCACAACATGGTAAACTTAGGTTGTATACAAATAAAAAAAATACTTATTTACCATTAACCATACGAAAATATTTATTTCTATTATTCTGTAATCCATTTCAAACGTACACTAAATAATATCACAGAGCGCGTTAAATAGACAAATAACTCTCGGTTTATTTGAAAGTTACAATAAATCGACCGTTTTACACTCGACACAGCTAACTTAAGTCTACATAGACACAAAATTGCTTGTCACATAAATAAAATCATAAAAAAGATTGAAGTAATGTTTTACGTACTGGAAGAGACGCCGTTGGTCCTTTGAAACACGCTTTACTAGCCCACGGGCTCAAATTTATTTAGTATGTACTGCGGTGCCTGTTATAGTACGTAGTACATATTACTTCAACGATAAAAAATATTGAGCATTCGTACGTGCATTTTTTCCATTCAAACGTTTAAATCAAAATAACATGTATTATTATAAAAAAATACCCGGCCGTTGCGTTCGGCTAAGCATTTTCAATTTGTAGTCACTTTTAATTCATTCAATATTAAAGATTTCAATTGTAATTTATATCTAAAGAAACTAATTTATACAAAATACACAAGAAATCAGTATGAAATATTTCTTTCAACAAATGTTCATTTAATTTATACTACACAATTTTTTTAAATGATTCTTTCCTCCAAAACTTTCGAGGGTAAAAATACAGTTTACAATGAGAAAGTGTCACGTGAACTCAAATTTATGTTATTTCATCTACCACACCGGAGTGAAAAACTATATTTTCTTTCATTTCCTTGGCATTGATGAGCAGGAACCCTAAGTTACATTGCTACAGCATTAAAGTTAAAATATCTCAAATCATAGAGCAGTCACAATATTGAGGTCCTCGTAGCTTTGGTGTCGTGAAATAGGGGGCGTAGTCTCCACGTCCTCCAGTTCAGTGCCCCGTGAGCGATTCGATCCCGCAAAGTTTAGGAACATCTGAGAAAATGAGAGATTTAAAATTAAGTATCATGTTTTTCTTAGTATAATTGAATAATGTCCTCCGCACATAGTTTCAGTCACGGCGGCTCGTCTCAACAAGGATTAGCCATCTGTGCAAGACAGCATTATAGTACGCAAACACTGATACACTCTATCTGGCAGATCATCAGATCAGCCGCAGGACGAATGGATTTACGTGCTTTCTGAGGCAAGGGGTGAAATACCGCAAAATTCCTGCTTCTTCCTTCGGGCTGCTACTGAAAATTTCTCGACAAAAAACCAAAGAGATTTAAATATTATACTAACTTAAATATCTCTGCAAAAAACCCAATAACTGATTTCGGTCCCAACCGGTATTATAAACCAGGGCCTCACACACATTTGACCAACGAGACAGTTATAAATATAAATAATAAACATAATAAAATACAGCCAACGGACATATAAAAATGTGTCAACATATTGAATGTCTTTCATACTAAAGTTTGAATATCCGGTTCGAAGGACCAAAAACATGTCCAGATCGTAAGCCTGGAATGATCCAAAAGTAGTGATAATGAATATTAATCATGGTAATTACAGTTAATTAGTTTTTCTACATAGTCTTATAACAAGTCAAAGTATGTAGTGTTTTTTTTTTCTAAACCCAGTCTTGACCCTGCTATAAAGCTTCAACAGCGTCCATCACTTCGCTATTGTCTGCAAATTTCTTGCCTCGAAGGTGTTTCTTGAACCGAGGAAATAGATAAAAGTCACTGCGAGCTAGAACTAGCGAATAGGGCGGGTGTCCGAGCAGTTCAAATTCAGTTTTTTGAATGTCAGCCATCGCAACTGCGGCTTTGTGAGCCGGGGCGTTGTCTTGGTAAAACATCACTCCAGTGCAGTTTTTTGGGTCTTTTTTTCCTTAATAACCTCCCGCAATCATCTTATTTGGCCTGCGTAGTAAGAACTCAAAAAAGTGGCTCCTTTTTCTACATATTCCTCTATAATTATTACTTCAGCGTCCCAAACAACGGACACCATAACCTTTCCTTGAACTTGACACTTTGAATTTCTTTGTCGTCGGTGGGAAGGCTCGTTTCCAAATCATTGAGTGTTTTTTGGTTTCAGAATCAAACCGGTGGATCCAGGTCTCGTCTATGGTCATGAAACCTGACAAAAAATTCCTAATCTGCTTGGAACGTCTTGAGATTGACGGATGTTGACTCGTTTTTTCTTTTGCTCGTCGGTAAACATTCTCCGTATCCAACGCGCGGAGACCTTTTTTTTATGCAATTCGTTCGAAAGGATTCTTTGAATACTGCCATATGAGATTCATGTGACCTAGCTATATGGCTGATGGTCTTCGATCTGCCAATCTGACATCATCGACTTTTTTACGTTATCTTCTGTGAGAGATGTGGATGGGCGTCCTTCGCGATGTTCACTTAATTTTTTACTAGTATTAATTTTGGATGTAGATTGCGCAAACGTGAATATTTTATAGAAATCCACTCTGCAACTGTACTATGGCTTCAGTGAGATTAAGACGTTTTGATCGGAGAAGGACCATAGTTGCCAGAATATTAGCATAAACTAGTAGTATAATGCTGCTATGTATCGTATGGTGAGGTGTAGAGAACCTTTTGTTGGTAACGAGCCATTCCATCTTAGTCCTCAGGGGTGGCAACGCATCTGCATTTTGATTTTTAATCGAGAATAGATGTAAATGTCTATGGGCTACGGCATCCTCTAAACATCGGGTGGACTGTATGTACGTTTGTCACTATTATGTTTAAAGAAATCTGAAACTGACCTGATCGAGTGAGCTCTGATTGACAGTGAAGTCTTCAATATCACAGGAGCCCCGCAGTTCCGCTGTCAGACGGAACACGTCGCTCAGTTTTGTTGTTATCTCTTTGCCGTCAACTGGAAGCAGATTTTAATCATTTTAGTCATTCACAAATAAGAACAGCTTGGATATAATGGGGGAAAGGTCACGGGCTGACATGCCTGTTCTAATTTTTCTCGTGGAACGGATCGTAATCGGACAACACACGTACCACATTTAATCAGATTTTACTTTTCAGAGACGATACCTACTAAATAAGATTTGTTTTCTTCTCCAAGTTGTTCTACGTCAGGTTTACATTAAGTCATTACGTTATTCTCCTATATTATGTATGTAATGTCTAAAAATAATAATAAAAATGACGAAATCGTAAAGATGTTTCCCTTAATGTCTTTCCTAATCGCAAAGGTACAAAATATATACTTAGGTTGTAATATCTATTCTTAATTAATAAAAGACAATTTAAGAATTATTTTCGCGGATGTGACAGAAAACATCGTGATAAAGCCTTGCCTCTGAAAGGTGGCTTAAAACCATTTCTTTACTGAGTAAAATAGAAATAGAAAAAAGACGTGTGGCACTCGGGGACTGCCGCGATAAAGCTATTGCATAGCATTTTGTATCGACTTTGCAATTATAATTATTTTTTATTTATTTTATTTATGCAGTATTTCTTTTTCTTTGATATTAATTCAAGTTACACTTTTTGAGCGTGGTGACCGATAAGAAAACAAATTTTTTTCTTTTATTAAAGAAATAAAAAGTTAATTTTGTTTAAAATATTTTTATTATTTTACAATACATGTGGGTTTTATTATCTTACAGTAGCTGTTGGTTATTCAGGAATATTAATCAACACCGTGTCGAAGACTGCCGAAAAGAAACGACGTTAGACAATGCACGGCCTTCAAGCCACACCTCCGTGCCCGTCGCAGTGGGGAGCGTGAGGTTTTTTTTCGTTACGGAATTTCTGGATTCGGTTCCCGCGCTCAAAGCCCGCGATAGAAGCTATGCAATAGCTTAAAAACAAAACATATAGGAGCCAAGTAATAGCGATGGCAATGGGCTGATAATATATCTGGAAGAATTAAAAACCGATGAGGAAGAAAGTTTTGACTGTCTCATACCGCAGTGAGGATCTTTATATATTTATTTTATTCGGAACACTAACAGCTTTTATACATTTCAAGTTCAGCGAGCTATAGAAAGGGCTATGCTCGGGGTTCCTCTACGTAAAAACTTAGAAATGAAGATATCCGCAGTAGAACCGATACCCGAATGGGAAGAAAAGTTCTCTAGTGGCAACCTCGTACCGGTAGGTGAAGTGTAGGACGATTCCCCACTAGACGGAGTGACGATCTGGTAAGACATGCAGGAAGTCGATAGATCACTATATTTTTAATTAGGTCAACATCGTGTGTGATTTTTTAGGGGTAAATAGTACTGCATAGCAAAATGGCATGTAGCCTCCAAGTGCAGGGTATTGGGGAGAGGGGCAGGAGATGCTGTGCGGCGATATTGGGGGGGGGGGGGGAGGGGTGTCGGCCGTGACGATGGGACAACCAAAAAGAGATTTTAGGTTGCTAGATGTTGGCAACTTATTCCGCTCCTAAATGTGTGTACAAAAAATGAAAAAAAAAAACGGTAGTTACCCGTGGCAGCGGCGGGCAGCAGGAAGCGTAGCGTGGCGGCGTGCAGCGCGTGCAGCTGCGCGTGCGGCGCGCGCCCCCGGACGCGCGCCCACGCGGCGCGGGCACCACCCCCGCTCCCACCCCTCGCCCGGCACACCACCACGTAGCCCCCGCCGAACCTGCGCACACACAAACAACACATTATGGTTGGCGCACGCATAGGTTGGCTCAATCGGAGAAGATCCACGCTTTCACGGAACACCAGCGTAAAATACCAGCTTAATTCTTCTGTTTTCGTATCATGAGTGTACAAAACCAGAGACCCTTTTTACTGAAAATTAGTCATTTTCATATTAGACCTCAGGGATGACAATGCATTTGCATTGTGATTCTTGAGGAAAAATGTAGATGTCAACGAGCCACCGCATCTATTTACTACCAGGTGAACTATGTGCTCGTTTGTCACACTTATTCTATAAAAAAACGCAAGAGATTTTTACAAAATAATAGTAACTGCTACTCTTTTATTTAAAAGACTATATTATGTGCTATTCTTGTTCCCAAATTTCGTCGCTAAACAGCAGGACACTCACTGCTGTGTTCCAATGTGAAACACGGTAGAGAAGTTATTGTGCGACACATAACTAAGCAAGCAGCGCTGCAATGCGAGCGTAAACAGCAGCAGTGTGCGATACGTATCTGTGCGTGGGGAGCAGCACTGTGCAACACGTACCTGTGCGTGGGGAGCAGCACTGTGCAACACGTACCTGTGCGTGGGGAGCAGCACTGTGCAACACGTACCTGTGCGTGGGGAGCAGCACTGTGCAAGCACGTACCTGTGCGTGGGGAGCAGCACTGTGCAACACGTATCTGTGCGTGGGGAGCAGCACTGTGCAACACGTACCTGTGCGTGGGGAGCAGCACTGTGCAACACGTACCTGTGCGTGGGGAGCAGCACTGTGCAACACGTACCTGTGCGTGGGAAGCAGCACTGTGCAACACGTACCTGTGCGTGGGGAGCAGCACTGTGCAACACGTACCTGTGCGTGGGGAGCAGCACTGTGCAACACGTACCTGTGCGTGGGGAGCAGCACTGTGCAACACGTACCTGTGCGTAGGGGGCAGCACTGTGCAACACGTACCTGTGCGTGGGGAGCAGCACTGTGCAACACGTACCTGTGCGTGGGGAGCAGCACTGTGCAACACGTACCTGTGCGTGGGGAGCAGCACTGTGCAACACTGTGCAACGCACGTACCTGTGCGTGGGGAGCAGCACTGTGCAACACGTACCTGTGCGTAGGGGCAGCACTGTGCGGGGGGCAACCACACGTACCTGTGCGTGGGGAGCAGCACTGTGCAACACGTACCTGTGCGTGGGGAGCAGCACTGTGCAACACGTACCTGTGCGTGGGGAGCAGCACTGTGCAACACGTACCTGTGCGTGGGGAGCAGCACTGTGCAACACGTACCTGTGCGTGGGAAGCAGCACTGTGCAACACGTACCTGTGCGTGGGGGAGCAGCACTGTGCGACACGTACCTGTGCGTAGAGAGCCGCAGTGTGCGACACGTACCTGTGCGTAGAGAGCCGCAGTGTGCGACACGTACCTGTGCATGGAGAGCCACAGTGTGCGACACGTACCTGTGCGTAGAGAGCCGCACTGTGCGACACGTACCTGCGCGTGGAGAGCCGCAGTGTGCGACACGTACCTGTGCGTAGAGAGGCGCAGTTTGCGACACGTACCTGTGCGTAGAGAGCCGCAGTGTGCGACACGTACCTGTGCGTAGAGAGCCGCAGTGTGCGACACGTACCTGTGCATGGAGAGCCGCAGTGTGCGACACGTACCTGTACGTAGAGAGCCGCAGTGTGCGACACGTACCTGTGCATGGAGAGCCGCAGTGTGTGACACGTACCTGTGCGTAGAGAGCCACAGTGTGCGACACATACCTGTGCGTAGAGAGCCGCAGTGTGCGACAGGTACCTGTGCGTGAAGAGTCGAACTGTGCGACACGTACCTGTGCGTGGAGAGCCGAACTGTGCGACACGTACCTGTGCGTGGAGAGCCGAACTGTGCGACACGTACCTGTGCGTGGAGAGCCGAACTGTGCGACACGTACCTGTGCGTGGAGAGCCGCACTGTGCGACACGCACCTGTGCGTGGGGAGCAGCACTGTGCGACACGTACCTGTGCGTGGGGAGCCGCAGTGTGGAACACGTACCTGGCATGGAGAGCCGCAGTGTGCGACACGTACCTGTGCTGCTCCCCGCACGCACACGTACCTGTGCGTGGGGAGCAGCACTGTGCGACACGTACCTGTGCGTGGGGAGCAGCACTGTGCGACACGTACCTGTGCGTGGGGAGCAGCACTGTGCGACACGTACCTGTGCGTGGGGAGCAGCACTGTGCGACACGTACCTGTGCATGGAGAGCCACACTGTGCGACACGTACCTGTGCGTGGCGAGCCGCAGTGTGCGACACGTACCTGTGCGTGGAGAGCCGCAGTGTGCGACACGTACCTGTGCGTGGAGAGCCGCAGTGTGCGACACGTATCTGTGCGTGCAGAGCCGCAGTGTGCGACACGTACCTGTACGTAGAGAGCCGCAGTGTGCGACACGTACCTGTGCATGGAGAGCCGCAGTGTGCGACACGTACCTGTGCGTAGAGAGCCACAGTGTGCGACGCATACCTGTGCGTAGAGAGCCGCAGTGTGCGACAGGTACCTGTGCGTGGAGAGTCGAACTGTGCGACACGTACCTGTGCGTGGAGAGCCGAACTGTGCGACACGTACCTGTGCGTGGAGAGCCGAACTGTGCGACACGTACCTGTGCGTGGAGAGCCGAACTGTGCGACACGCACCTGTGCGTGGGGAGCAGCACTGTGCGACACGTATCTGTGCGTGGGGAGCCGCAGTGTGCGACACGTACCTGTGCGTGGGGAGCAGCACTGTGCGACACGTACCTGTACGTAGAGAGCCGCAGTGTGCGACACGTACCTGTGCATGGAGAGCCGCAGTGTGCGACACGTACCTGTGCGTAGAGAGCCACAGTGTGCGACACGTACCTGAGCGTGGAGAGCCGCACTGTGCGACACGTACCTGTGCGTGGAGAGCCGCAGTGTGCGACACGTACCTGTGCGTAGAGAGCCGCAGTGTGCGACACGTACCTGTGCATGGAGAGCCGCAGTGTGCGACACGTACCTGTACGTAGAGAGCCGCAGTGTGCGACACGTACCTGTGCATGGAGAGCCGCAGTGTGCGACACGTACCTGTGCGTAGAGAGCCACAGTGTGCGACACATACCTGTGCGTAGAGAGCCGCAGTGTGCGACAGGTACCTGTGCGTGGAGAGTCGAACTGTGCGACACGTACCTGTGCGTGGAGAGCCGAACTGTGCGACACGTACCTGTGCGTGGAGAGCCGAACTGTGCGACACGTACCTGTGCGTGGAGAGCCGAACTGTGCGACACGCACCTGTGCGTGGGGAGCAGCACTGTGCGACACGTATCTGTGCGTGGGGAGCCGCAGTGTGCGACACGTACCTGTGCGTAGAGAGCCACAGTGTGCGACACGTACCTGTACGTAGAGAGCCGCAGTGTGCGACACGTACCTGTGCATGGAGAGCCGCAGTGTGCGACACGTACCTGTGCGTAGAGAGCCACAGTGTGCGACACATACCTGTGCGTAGAGAGCCGCAGTGTGCGACAGGTACCTGTGCGTGGAGAGCCACACTGTGCGACACGTACCTGTGCGTGGAGAGCCGCACTGTGCGACACGTACTTGTGCGTGGAGAGCCACACTGTGCAACACGTACCTGTGCGTGGAAAGCCACACTGTGCAACACGTACCTGTGCGTGGAAAGCCACACTGTGCGACACGTACCTGAGCGTGGAGAGCCGCACTGTGCGACACGTACCTGTGCGTGGAGAGCCGCAGTGTGCGACACGTACCTGTGCGTGGAGAGTCGAACTGTGCGACTCGTACCTGTGGTGGAGAGCCGAACTGTGCGACACGTACCTGTGCGTGGAGAGCCGAACTGTGCGACACGTACCTGTGCGTGGAGAGCCGAACTGTGCGACACGTACCTGTGCGTGGAGAGCCGCACTGTGCGACACGCACCTGTGCGTGGAGAGCCGCACTGTGCGACACGTACCTGTGCGTGGAGAGCCACACTGTGCGACACGCACCTCTGCGTGGAGAGCCGCACTGTGCGACACGTACCTGTGCGTGGAGAGCCGAACTGTGCGACACGTACCTGTGCGTGGAGAGCCGCACTGTGCGACACGCACCTGTGCGTGGGGAGCAGCACTGTGCGACACGTATCTGTGCGTGGGGAGCCGCAGTGTGCGACACGTACCTGTGCGTAGCTCTCTACGCACAGGCACGTGTCGCACACTGTGCTGCTCCCCCGCACGCACACGTACCAGTGCGTGGGGAGCAGCACTGTGCGACACGTACCTGTGCGTGGGGAGCAGCACTGTGCGACACGTACCTGTGCGTGGGGAGCCGCACTGTGCGACACGTACCTGTGCATGGAGAGCCACACTGTGCGTCACGTACCTGTTGCGTGGAGAGCCGCACTGTGCGACACGTACCTGTGCGTGGAGAGCCACACTGTGCGACACGTACCTGTGCGTGGAGAGCCGCACTGTGCGACAAGTACTTGTGCGTGGAGAGCCACACTGTGCAACACGTACCTGTGCGTGGAAAGCCACACTGTGCGACACGTACCTGAGCGTGGAGAGCCGCACTGTGCGACACGTACCTGTGCGTGGAGAGCCGCACTGTGCGACACGTACCTGTGCGTGGAGAGTCGAACTGTGCGACACGTACCTGTGCGTGGAGAGCCGAACTGTGCGACACGTACCTGTGCGTGGAGAGCCGAACTGTGCGACACGTACCTGTGCGTGGAGAGCCGCACTGTGCGACACGTACCTGTGCGTGGAGAGCCGCACTGTGCGACACGCACCTGTGCGTGGAGAGCCGCACTGTGCGACACGTACCTGTGCGTGGAGAGCCGCACTGTGCGACACGCACCTCTGCGTGGAGAGCCGCACTGTGCGACACGTACCTGTGCGTGGAGAGCCGCACTGTGCGACACGTACCTGTGCGTGGAGAGCCGCAGTGTGCGACACGTACCTGTGCGTGGAGAGCCGCACTGAGCGACACGTACCTGTGCGTGGAGAGCCGCACCGTGCGACACGTACCTGTGCGTGGAGAGCCGAACTGTGCGACACGTACCTGTGCGTGGAAAGAAGGCACTGTGCGACACGCACCTGTGCGTGGAGAGCCGAACTGTGCGACACGCACCTGTGCGTGGAGAGAAGGCACTGTGCGACACGCACCTGTGCGTGGAGAGCCGAACTGTGCGACACGTACCTGTGCGTGGAGAGAAGGCACTGTGCGACACGCACCTGTGCGTGGAGAGCCGAACTGTGCGACACGCACCTGTGCGTGGAGAGCCGAACTGTGCGACACGTACCTGTGCGTGGAGAGAAGGCACTGTGCGACACGTACCTGTGCGTGGAGAGCCGCAGTGTGCGACACGTATCTGTGCGTGCAGAGCCGCAGTGTGCGACACGTACCTGCGCAAGCAGCGCTGCAACGGCGCCAGCGCGTGCAGCGCGCCGGCCTGCAGCAGCGCCACGCGCGCCGCCAGCCGCCGCGCGTCGTCCAGCGCGTGCGTGGAGAGCAGTACGCCCCGTCCTGCAGAGCACGCCAGACGCACGCCGCGGGATACGCACCAGCGGGATCCGGGGTCCATGCCGCTGAAAGAAGAAAGAACATATCGCTGATGTGAAGAATATACGCTTCGGGAAATCTGCAGTATGTCAACATGTTCAGGATCGTCCCCACCATTGTATCCGATTTGATAGACCACAAATTCTCGCAAAAGAACACCGATTCCTATTGCGAGAATCCTTCCTTGATAAAGGATGATTCGTGAGGCTATTGATATATATAAAAAAAAAATCCTAATTTCAATAGAGAAGATGCTGGGGTGCTATCATCCTGTAATTAATAAAATTAAATCTAAACCGAAGCATACTACTGCAAGACTTCAAGAAACTCTAAGCTCGTTCTACGTTGATCGGGCCAAAAATTAATAATTAAAAGTTGAACGTAGCCTTCGTTCACTATGACATTGGGACGTCAAACACCTCAGTCCTCTTCGTGACCATGGATGCTGGAAAGTGCCCGAAACGTAGGGAATTAAAAAAGTTAAAATTAAACGCGATAAAATCCTAAAATTTTGTTTTATTCAAAGTTTCTAATAACGTTCTCTTAGGCTTGTTTAATACCATTGCTTTACGAATCAATTTTTTTACTTTTTTCCGGTTTTTATCTTTTACCAATGTTTATCTTTTGCCGACTGAAGCTATTGTTTTCAAACTCATATTTTCTATAGGTGAAAACTTTGAAATGACCTTCTATTACTAATTTATATACTATGTAATGATATCTAGAAGGTTTAAAAAAATTATAAAATGAACTCAAATCCTAAACTCTCCCTATTGAATTGGAGAAGCAAGATATTCTGAACATTAATTAAAATTACTTTTACGGATTTTATCGGATCTAAAAATGTGTTAAAAATACAAAATTAAAGGTCGTATAAAAAAGACAAACCTCGTAGGTTCATCGAGAAGAACCAACGGCGTTCTTCCCATAAATGCAATAGCTGTACATAATTTTCTCTTGTTCCCGCCACTGAGTGTTCCGCTGCGAACATCTTTGTACTTTGTCAGGTCGAACATTTCGATCGTTCTTCGAATTACCTGCAACATAAAGGTTTTTGTGCAACTATTTTTTTTTTTCGGTAATTAATATAATGGATTTGCGTAAACTTTTTTAAACGGTTCTGAGCGGTCACCTTTTAGCAATCGGTGTACTATAGAACTGCCTTTAATAGTTCAGGATTACGACTAGGGAGTAGGAGTAACGAAAAAGAGGAGTTAGAATCTGTGTTAGCTTCGGAGCATCCGTTTTCAGCATTACATCAGATCCAGTTGAGTAGTTCCAGCATGAAGCAATCTCACCGCGGGATAGTTGGCGGTGTGTACCCCCTGTTATCAAGAGCCGAGTTAAACTCAAAAAGTTAAACCTAAAAGATCAAGTTTCTTCTTTGCAACATGGACCAGTGAGTCGTTCTCCCTGTGCAGAGATGGAACAGATGGTGGGCAGAAGTCTCCTTGGAGAGCCTTGGCGAAACACCTTACTATAATTAGAGGTAGAGAAGAGAGCTTGAATAGTTTAAATTTAAATCAGATTTTATTCTATACATAAGTGGTGCTTGCAAAGGCAAGCTCAGCGCAACCTCGCAGCTTGCGCCCTGGCTCCAGCGTAATTAGCCTGCGGGAAAATCAGGCCCTGTTCATTACGTTCTTGTTCTGTTCCAAAATAAAATTCGAGTAAGTCTAATATCTTCATTTGTTGTTATTCGTTTTTGGTTCTTCGAGTCGGATATCTTTTTTATTCTTTTTTTAATTTAGGGACTTACGTTATTTTTAACATGTCAGTCCTATTGTACCTTATAACTAAATAACACACTACAATTTCTGAAAATATTTACACAAAATATTAACTAAATTATATACTATTTGAGAAGCATTAGACAATGGTTCAGATAGAATGCTTTGATATTCCCCTAGGTTACATATTTCAATGTCAGTTTTGGCAACTAATAGTTTCCTTTCATCATGATTTTTGGAACATTCCGCGAGCAAGTGTTGTACATTTTCTACTGTCTCGCAATTTGGAGATTGTTTCTTTTTCATCACGAAAGCAAACTTGTTACACGGAATGTGTCCGGTCTCGTCGCCAGTTTTGTATGCATTGTCACTCACTCATTTTATTGTACTGTATCACTTTTATATGTATATTTTATTATCACATTGTCACTTATTATACTAAACAGTATTATTATGCCGCTATTTTATGATGGTATTCTTAGTGAGCCTCGGACCAAAATCAAAGATAGAGGGAGCGCAGGTTAGATTTGAAGTGATGTTGAAACTGTAATGTTGAACGGTTGGTAAATGAATAGGAGACGTGTTTCTCTACTCAAGACTTTAATTATACTGTCACTTAAACCTAAGAGTAAGTACATTTATTAACATATGCTAGTAGGGTGGAGGCACATACACTACACCTCCCCCCGATACTTAAAAAAAAAGGAAAGTTCTCTATTTACTTTTTTTTTTACATTTTAGTTTTCATGAATCTTATAACATAATAATAATTTTAATATTGAATAATTTTTAATATTTATTTTTAATCTTTTAATATTGAAGATTAAAATAAAATACAATGTTACATAGGCTTTAAATGTATATAATTTCTAATTGGAATAAAATAACGTAGTTAAACAAAATATAAAACTAACTTCATTTAAAAAATTATAATCTCATGATCATGATCAGATTATACCATGGTTATACATAATCATATTATTAAGTCAATCCGTGATACGCATGCGATTTTATTTCGTTAACATTTTTATTTCGTACGACATTAAGCCTGTCGTATTTTTGATATTAATCAATGTCACAACTGCACGTTAACATGAACATACCACCTATCATACCATATACTTATTAATATTTTTTCCTTTTTTACATTTATTTCCACTCGAGATTTATTACATTAACTATATGTTCTAGTTAGAAGTTATGATTTAAAAGTTCAAACAATATAAAACTGAAAATAAACTATTACATTTCATATTAAGCAGTACCTGCTCTACCTTTATATATATTTATTCACATTTGTATTCATAATTGTATATACTTTATATTTAATTTATTTATACCTTTATATTTGTTTAACTATTGCTTTCGTGATCCACACAACTAGGTTAGACATTAATATTCTACTGTATTTTCAGAAATTAATGACTTATAAAAGTTAAAGCATGTGATTTGAAGGTTTAATGAATATAACACCGATAATATTACATTTCATTTAAATATGAAAAGAGCAAAAAACACAATGTAATGCAACGCAAATATCATCGCTATCAGCAATAACGGGACTCAAAATACAACTTGCAATCCCAGTTGCGTAAGCGGTTTGTGACACCTACGTTTTAAATTTCTAAGTAGGCAGGTTTTTTTTTTTTTTTTTTTTTTTTTTATAGAAGAAGGGGCAAACGAGCATGCGGCTCACCTGATGTTAAGTGACTACCGCCGCCCATGATCAACCGCAACACCAGGAGAATTGCGGGTGCGTTGCCGGCCCTTTAGAAAGGAGTAAGCTCTTTTCTTGAAGGTCCCCAGGTCGTATCGGTCCGGAAAAATCGCCGGTGGTAAACTATTCCACAGAGAGGTTGTACGTGGAAGAAAACTCCTTGTGAAACGTACAGTGGTGGACCGCCAAGCATCCAGATGGTGTGGATGGTATCGGGACGTTTGACGTGTAGTGCGTTCACGAAATTTGGCGGCTGGGATTAATCCGAACAATTCCTCAGAGCACTCCCCGTGATAGATGCGATAAAATACGCAAAGAGATGCAACATCTCTTCGCAGCGCCAGTGAATCGAGCCGATCGGAAAGCACTCGGTCGTCGACGATTCGAGCCGCTCTGCGCTGGATGCGGTCAAGTGGAAGAAGCTGGTACTGGGGAGCCCCAGCCCAGAGATGGGAACAGTATTCCATGTGCGGCCGAACCTGCGCCTTATAAAGTTGCAGGCGGTGTGCCGGCATGAAATACTGTCCCGCTCTGCTGAGCACGCCAAGCTTTTTAGAGGCCAATTTGGCCTTCCCTTCCAAGTGACCACGAAACTGCACGTCACTCGATATGTCGACGCCGAGGATTCCGATACTGGCTGAGGCAACAAGGGGAGTGCCTTGAAACTGAGGGGATACGACAAAGGGGTTCTTTTTAGCGGTTAACGCGCAAACTTGTGTCTTCTGGGGGTTAAACTGGACTAGATTTAGTCGCCCCCAATCCGAGACTCTGTCCAGCAGAGACTCGACTTCAGACACAAGTTTGTCCCGGCACTCGGAGACGTTTTCCCGAGAAATATTGGCTCGGCCGGTGTAAAGAGCATCACCAGTGCTGTCATCTGCATAGCAATGAATGTTACGGGTATGCAACATGTCATTGATATGCAGAAGAAACAGCGTTGGCGATAGCACGCAGCCCTGTGGAACACCAGCATTAATAGGCTTGCAATCGGAGCTTGCACCGTCTACAACAACCTTGATGCTCCGATCTGCAAGAAAGCTGGTGATCCAATCGCACAATTTCTCGGGAAGCCCATAGGAAGGGAGCTTCGAAAGAAGCGCTTTGTGCCAAACCCGATCGAAGGCCTTCGCAATGTCCAAACTAACGGCCAATGCCTCCCCCTTGAACTCTACTGCCTCCGCCCATCTGTGAGTTAAGTAGACCAGAAGATCACCAGCTGACCTACCACGGCGAAAACCGTATTGGCGGTCACTAATCAGCTGGTGATCTTCAAGGTACCTCATGAGCTGGCAGTTTACAATGGACTCCATTGTTTTGGAGAACAAGGAGGTGATGGCGATTGGCCGGTAGTTAGACGGGTCAGAGCGGTCTCCTTTTTTAGGGATCGGGTGGACGTAAGCCGTCTTCCATGATTTTGGGACTACGCCTAGGGAGTAGGAGTACCGGAAAAGACGCGTTAAAACCGGTGCCAACTCTGGAGCACACGTCCTCAGCACAATTGGGGGGGATTCCGTCAGGCCCACTCGACTTGTGGATGTCCAGGGAGAGGAGTGCTTTGCGAACCGAGCGCTGTGTGAAATGCACTTCCGGCATGGAGCACTCACACCGCGGGATGGTCGGCGGAGTACTCCCCCCCGTCATCGAGAGTCGAGTTAGACGCAAAGAAAGAGCCTAGAAGATCGGCTTTCTCCTTTGCGGTATGGGCCAGTGAGTCGTCCTCCCTGTGCAGAGATGGAAGAGATGGCTGACAGAAATTCCCCTGGACAGCCTTGGCGAGAGACCAGAATGCACGGGTTCCAGAAGGAAGGCGAACTAGTTTCTCGCCAATTCTGCCTATGTGCTCTGACTTTGCCTTGGCAATAACTCTTTTGAAGGACCTAGAGGCGGAATTATACTTCTTTTTTAGAGCGCTGGTGTTTACATCCCGGGACGCTGATGCATCAGCCCAGGCTTGGTAACACTCCTGCTTATAACATGATGCTATTTTACAGGAGCGACCAAACCATGGCTGAGACTTGCCTCCAATGGGCACCACAGAGGAAGGAATAAAAGTTCCATACCCTGAAGTACCACATCAGCGACAGAATCCGCAACAACGTTGGGATCATCCGGCGAGAAGCAAACCCGCCCCCAGGGGTAGGATGCAAAGAAAGACCGCATCCCATCCCAATCGGCTGACCTATAGTGCCAAACACGGCGGCAGCCTGCAGAATGCAACCGCGATTTCAGCGTGAGTGGCACCACACTCCGGACAAGACAATGGTCCGAGGAGCCTAAAGGGGCGTCGACGGATATCTGATATCCGTCCGGGTGAGAGGTCAGCAGAAGGTCCAACAGGGAAGGTGCATGATCCTCCACATCTGGAATCCGCGTAGGCGACGTAACCAATTGTGTCAGACCATATGCCAAGGCAAAATCATGAACAGATCTCCCCGCATGATCAGTTAAACGTGAACCAAGCCATTCGGCGTGATGGGCGTTAAAGTCGCCGAGGATCACGATCTCTGCGGAGGGGATCTGCTGTAGCAACGAATCTGCAGCCATTTGGACGTGGTCGAATAGTCGGTCTGTTTCGGCATTACCGCCATGGGACCTATAGAGGCACCCGTAGACGCGCGGATGGTCGTCGCTGTCTACGCGTAGCCAAAGGATGGACAGGTCCGAACCTTCAAGTCTGCCGAGGCGTCGAGAGCAGATGTCCTCTCTGACGTAAACGCAAACTCCAGCCCGAGGCACAAAGGAGTGTTCCAGTTTGTACCCCGGGTAGGAGAGATACGAGACATCAGCCGGAGAGGACACCTGCGTCTCGGTCAGAAAGAGCAGAGCCGGCCTCGCCGTCTCGAGATGGTAGTGGACGGCGTTTAGGTTAGAGTGAAGTCCCCTGATATTGCAGAAATTCACGGACAGCGTGGCAGGGGTCGCCTTGGTCTTGTTGCTCCGTTTGCCCCGAGCAGTTGTAGTCTTGAGCGGAATTTTGCCCCCCCCCAGAATACGCGGGGCAGCCTGAGCACCCACGCTCAGAAGTGGAGAAACATGGTCGTGGATGCTCAGCGAGGGATTCTCCAGGGGTGCTGGTACCCTCCTGGGGTAGTCGATCATTATTTAATTCCGCTACCATGTTGATGGGGGGGGGGGGGGATTTGGGCCTCCGGCCACCTGCACTCACCAGACGAAACGCGGAAGCAGAGCTTCCACTTCACGCCGGTATTCTGTGAGGTCGTGGTACCACCCCGGTTTGAGCCGGCCCATACGTGCAACAGCAAAGCTGCCGCGTGGCTCTACCACTGTTAAAACGGTACGTATAAGGCTACGTTTGCAATTACATCGGACTATGATCACAAGGTGTGGTGATTCATACCTAACATTAAGTAACTTCCATAATATGTTATAATATGAATGCAAGTAAAATATACCTTAAAAGTTGGAACAGATATTTAAAAATAGTTGCATTGTTAATAATAAAATATTACTTTTACTTCTAAGAAATACGTTTATCTTAATTGGGACAGAAATTTATATAAAAAGAGAATACACTGTTAGGTACACAGCTAAAGGATTTTGTTTTTTTACAAAATATTTATTTACATTGGAAAAGCCAATTTTATTTCAAGCAGGTGACACAATTTTAGGTTTTCGTTGCCTTTTTTTATAGAAAAAAAAAACGATTACATTTTACAATTTACAATAATAGTGTATCGATAACCTTTGGACTTGATTATAATAAGCTTTATATAAATGTAGTTCAAAATTGTACACATTTTACATAAGAAAACATGAGACAGAAAAAAAAATTATTTAAAGTAGAATCATTGTAAATACGAATCAATGTGCCTAAATATGAAAAAATCTCGTAAATTTATATAAATTTACGCGAAAGTGTACTTATCATATTGGGTTGATATATTTTTATTTGTTTACGTGTAGTTGTGCGAATCGAACCCTATAGCTGTTATATGTGCAACTTGCTAGTAGCATTTTGGGTAGCGTTAATAGTCCTAATATAGAAATGCAAAATAACCATCTATCCACTATTAGATTATCATACATTTATCACACTTTTTAATTTGCTCGGGGATCCCCTTATTATCCTGTATTGTCATCAATTATTAGGCCTTTTTTCCAAAATTCTTGTACGTACTTTCTTTTTTCTTCTTAATATTTTTGACCTTTAGCTAGCTCTATTTCTCTCTATTCACGCAAATATGTATTTATTTATTAAATATCGGGAACCGGAGTTTCAATTCACTTCAATTATATGTATTTCATTTCATGATATTTATCATGCGGGTACTTTATACACATACCTATGGGCCCCCCATTTATTTGGGTATTATATTACATTTTCGTAACATTCATTTCATTTTGTTGGTACATAACTTTTTATCGTAATTATATCAAGGTAAAAGTGTACCTTGGGTTGTGCGCACAACCTTGAGGTCTACGTTTAAGTCATTTTCAAAGGACTCCAACAATTGTCACTGAGGAAAACTACGTTCGCACCATGATCCAACGAAGGATGTGACCTCAATGTACCATTATTAAGGGTAACAAATTTAAGACTTCTCTGGTCCCTAACAGTACTAATATGAGTAAACTCAGTTACATCACTTGTGCTGAAGGCGTTGTTCCCTAGTACCCGTTACTCCGATTTCATCGTCCAATCACGGAAACGTACCCTGCTCGAGGACTATACGCTATCCAGTGTTGAACGTTCCCATATCTCTCCATTACTTATTGATCAATGTCATATTTTTATTTATTTTTATTATTGCCATAAATATTTATTCCTTCTTTATTTCTTCATTACCTTGTTCTTTATTTATATACTTTCGTGCCCCACTTCTATATACTAACTTGCATCATTCTCACACATTTCAAGTCGCACAGTTTAAGTATCATCAATATTTGGGTGATCAGTCCAATATTGACAAAACTTAGTAACTAAATCATTTGTATTTACACGTTCGAACATTCTTCCGTTCCTCATACCAATTACATGCTTTCTAATTTTTGTACAAATGAGATAACATTCTTATCAATAAATTTTCTTTGTCGGTGTTTAACTTTTTTTTGAACCATTATTATTAAAAACTCTCTTAACTACTTTATTCCTGTTTACACTGTTATTTATTTATTATTTTCATCTCTGTAACAACTCATTCTCTACTATTATCATTTACTCATTTATTTTCCTATACTTATTATTTTTATCGCTATTACAATGTTGTTATGATTTATCCTACACCTGTTAATGTGTTGCATGTTGCTGTGTTCAGTTTAAATTTATCATCTATGTTACCATGTTTTTTTTTATAGGATACGCTCATTGGATAACATTTTATAATATCATATTTTTAGAAACATCAGTATCATTCGTAAGAAATGGTTAGCAGACCTTTTATATTCACTGTGTAAAGACTGACTCTTGTTATATTTACCTACCTAACTAGTTTCTTGTCTTTCAAAAGAAATAAAAGTGTTATTTTAGCCAGAAAATATGAAAAATATAATTTATAATAAACGTTAAAATAATCGCATCGTATGATCGTGTCTAATGTCAACTTAACGTGTACAATTTGTTACTACATAAGTAGTAGTACTCATATAAATGAGTGCGAGTAAAAAAAATGTACCTTAAACTAATATTTTTAATTTCTTATTTATTCAGAAGTCCACATGGTTACATCGTTAAAAGTTATATCGCTTTTATACAGATCGAAAAATATTACTGAAACTATGTTATATATTATATCGTGTATACAGAATAATCGAAAATCACATTATAAGAGTTATCACCTTTACACAATGATACAATAATTTATTCAAACATTTAAAAGGAAGTTTTTTATATTTTACATAAGTTATTATATAAATTTAAGATTTAATGCCTTTAAAAAAAATTAAAACTTATAATGATAGTGAAATGTTTCTAACCCTTTAAAATTTGGATTCGAGAACAAAAATCAACGAAATGTATCACAGTGTTATTTTAAATCAAGTGCGTAAAATTGGAATCTATTATTTTATTATTTCATTAATTGTTTGGCAGGACACAGTAAAAAAATAATACAAAACTATAACATAGAATATAATCATTTATGAAATGAGAATATAAAGTCTGGTCTGGCGCCTTAATAGAAGTGCCACATAAGTGCTTAAAATTCAACTTAATTTTTAATACTGTATTATAATTGTTTTAGTTTTTTTTGTAGGTAATAAAATATTTGATAATAAAGTATATTGTGAATAATCTGATAACTAATTTCAACTTAATTATATGTAAAATACAGAATATTTAATATCTAACTTTAAAAACATAATAGCAAAAAAAAAACAATCTTAAATTGTTAAATAAAGTTTGAAATAGAATTAAAATCACATAGGTGCGAAGTTACCTCATAATTTGTTCTTTTCGGCTCAATTTTTCTATCTTCTTATCGGTTAAGGCTTGCAGGAAGTTTCTTCTATTTGTCTTAAATTTGTGGTCTCACCATCTAATTCGTTTAATCTTCATGTAATATTTGAAGCTGTCATAATATTTGTTTCTGTAGTTGATCGTTCCCGTTTTTTTCCGTAACATTTTTCTTCTTTTTCTAATAGGTTTTATTAGCATATCTCCTTAAAGAAATAATAACCTTGTCGCCTCTTCTTATGTCTCCGTTTCGGCTTACTTGTCACATCCGGTAGTGTCAATTCAATAGTTGAAAATTGTTCCTTTAGTTTTATATTTATTTTTCCATGTTTCTTTAACTATTTGTGCAGGCCGCGGCGGTGCGCGTGCCTTGTCGCCGCGCACCGCCTTGCAGGGTCGCCATGTAATGTTGAACGGTTGGTAAATGAATAGGAGACGTGTTTCTCTACTCACGACTTTAATTATACTGTCACTTAAACCTAAGAGTAAGTACATTTATTAACATATGCTAGTAGGGTGGAGGCACATACACTACAAAACCATGCTCAAGTTAACACGCACTCATATTTCTATTCTTCCCTTCATAGTACACTTATTACTGGACGTATGCATCTAAATCCATGTTGTTGGTTGCAAAGAATTTTAGTATCTTAAGAGTTCCTACAATAAGTTGAGCGTGGTTTTGGTTTTGCCAGTGGCAAAGTATTCGTTACCTTCAATAAGTTTTCTTGTAATCCATATTAGATAAAAAATATTCTATTCTATTCATGCTATGAACTGACCTCTCTTTGTTTGGTGATACCACGCAGTATGCAGTAGAATTTCAATGTTTCGCGTACGGTTAGCAGAGGGTCGATTGCATCGCTCTGCGGACAGTAGCCTGGAAGACAAGGAGAATTATCATTATTTTTACTTTTTTATCGCTACCATGCTGTTTCTAAATGTTTTCACATTCAATTGTTCAACATAATTAGTTGTACATTTTTGTTTAAAAAATTTGTCCCGCTGGGTTTCTTGCTGGTTCTTCACAGGACAAATGTTTCCGAACCAGTGGTAAAATCATAAGTGACTTTCAATACGTGCATTTGTGTAATTTATGTTGAATTATAATTATTCTATTCTATTTTATCCAAAATGAAAGAAGATTGTTATCTACTTCGACGTTTATCGTTACCGCTCCAGCCTATTAGATGCCTCATAGGGGGATATTTGCCATAGCTGCCACAGTTGGCAAGCGGGTTGGCAACCGTAATTTTATTGCCGTTATTAGGAAGCTGCTGCCCATCTCCTGATTGTTTCCCTCTATTGTTTCTTACGACATCCACGCGCACGGCTGATGTTATGCACCGACTCAAACTAAGTAAAATAAAAGTTATAGTCTCGTGTTTGCTCTTACGTAGTGTGCGTACAGTAACAGTACAGTACAGTGTTGGTGGATACAGGTGGTTCTATAGTTTGGTAATCTATGGGATCTATGGGAGACCCATGTGTAGTAAGTACTAGTGATGAGTGATGACAGAGAACATTTTCATTAAACTTCAACATCATCAACTTAAATTAAAAATTTAAAAATCCCTCAAAACTAAAAGAGCTGATGATCTTCAAACAGCTGAACAGATTTTCTTGAAAGATAGCTAAGAAAATTCTCGATTAACACATCTTTCCGACGAAAAAAGACTTAATCAAAACAGCATCCTTTCTGGAGCTGTAATGCCACAGACAGACACACAGACACACACTACAAACTTATAACTTATACGGTTCTCTCGGGGTTAAAAATATACTTACTAATAAGTCCTTGACAGAGATCTCGAGGGCCTACGCGTCTGTCATTAAGATAAATTCTTCCAGAGGTGGGTCGGATCTCGCCCGTGAGCATTGCAAATGTTGTTGACTTTCCAGCACCGTTTTGCCCCAGAAGCGCTGTGCACTGCCGACAAAATAATGTTTATTGAATTGTTTTTATAGAATGAGCGTGCTGAACGAGCATACAGTCCATTTGTTGGTACATGGACGCTGTGGCTCGTAGTCATCTACATCTATCCTAGTGTAAGAAACAAAACGCAGACGTGTTGTCACCCCTGAGGACTAAGTTAGATTGCCTCGACTCCAGTAATTACTTATCTTCACGCACAATCCCTAACGGGGTAGCCAAAGAATACAGATCGCCAAGTGTCACGATCCTTACATACCTCTTTCGCTTCTTTCAGGTTCATTATTTTCTTCATACATGCACGTCTAGGTATCCGAGTACTCTTGACCTTCCCCTCTTCGAGCAATTTGTTCACATGGTCTTCGAAAGTTAGTCTCGGTCTACCTCGACACCTTTTAATATTTACTTTCGCTCTATATATTTTCTTCACCATTCGGTCTTCACTCATTCGTTCAACGTGCCCAAACCATTGGAGTACGCCCCTATCAATTTTTGTGATAAGGTCATCTTTCAATCCTGCCATATTGCGAATCTCTTCGTTTCGCTTTCGATCGGCTATGGTAACGCCACACATTTTACGAAGAGATCGCATCTCCACTGCATTCAACTTGCTTTTATGCTTCTTCTGGCATACCCAGGTTGCGCTGCCATATAACAAAGTCGGTACCAACACTGCGTTATGTAGTGCAAGGCGTGCACTCTTCACCACGCCTTGCCTTTTGACTAATGCTGAATGCATGGGCACCATTGACTTTGTTCCCGGCAGCGACACGCCTGTCCACATCTAAATCACATCTTCCATCCCGGCTGAAAGCACTCCCCAAGTATACAATTTCATTTACCTATTCTAGACTCCAGTAAAAATGGTCTCCGGTTCTCTATACTCTCCATACAAAACACAACAGCATTAAGTTGCTATATTTACGTTGATATTCTGTGAAAGCGTGGTCTTTCTCCGGCTGGACCGATCCATTCGTGCTATAATTATAGTTTAGCTACAGCGTGGCTCTGACAGGTGTAAAATGTGAATAACACAATCGAAGGCATAAGTTTTCAATATTTTGTTTGCTTTATTAATTGAAGTTACTCTTTGAGGCAATCCATGGGGAGAGGTTATGTTCAGAAGGTGGCGTGGAATATCAACCACAAAAGGATGAAGATATCGAGACCGAACTTTGTTTCAGGCATGAAGATTATTAAAAATTAAGAACATTAGCCCTTGGCAATGTGTAGCTTAACCTATATATATATATATAAAACTAAACATAACTGTTTAGAGAACTTTCTAAGGGCCAAAAATCGGGAGCGAGGAATGTCTCAGTATTTTTCTAGAACCTGGATTAAGATAGATTTGAACACCGTTGACCTATTAGACTCCAGTCCAGCAAATGTAAAGAAATCGGCTTCGTTCTTCTACGTACTTCAGGACGACCGCCGTACTTTTGTCCAAACGGGTAATGTAGAGCAGTATGGTGGGCTCTACAACACGCAGAGTTGTACTCTTGTGTATATTATGTGTGACAATATATGTAAGGCTAGGGGTTACCTGTCCAGGTGGTATTCCGAGTGTGAGATCTCGAACAGCGGGCCGATGGCCGCTCATCGTCGGATACGCTTTGCCCAGTCGTTCGCACTGTGCTACGTCGCTTTCTAACGCTACCACCTTCTTAATTGTGCCCTTCTCTTCTGTATCAACGAAACCTGCAGGAATAGAAAAGTTTGTTAGGTATTATTGATTATAACTATTTTATTTTTTAAATTGTTCAATATGTATTGATAATTTTTTGTATTACAAAATTATGTGGCGGCACTGCCGTCGCGCCACAAGCGAAACACAACGAAGCCTAAATCGCACTATCAAAGTTCCGAATCATATACAGTATATATATATATAGGGAGAGAGAGAGAGAGAATGAAATGCAAAGTATGGTTATTTGAACTACAAAAGTTAGAGGCAGGTATGAAGTGTTATACATAAATTTACCGAAATTTCCATAGCACCTATAAATAAATATCTTAATCTATTATTTATTTGTTTTACGTTAATGCCAAAATTAAGTTAAGATACTGTGTTTTTTAAAAGTCAGCTGAGGCAGAATACCAGCGGTGACATGAAATCACCACAAAGCTGAGTTACAGGCCAGTTTGTCTCATTACTTTTACGTTACTTAAGTATGTTTCTAAGTGTTTGTGATGATTTTTTTTGTGTGAATTAGGCGGCGCCGTCGTCGCACCACAAGCGAAACACATCAAAGCCTAAATCACGTCTGAGTCGGGTTGTGTGCTCTGAGGAAACAATGATTTAAACCATTCAACTAACTGCTTATTTATCAGATTTTTTGTATTTTATAATAGATTCAATATTTAGGTAATAAAAAGGATAAGTGTCAATTTTTATTGTTTGCATCTGATTGTTATCTGTTTTATTTCCTTCTACTTCTTAGTCTAATGGGTACGTCTGCTAGACGTACCATTTTCGGTAATATTGGAAAAATTTATACAGTTACTTAATTATAATGGTGAAAATAGTTTTTCAACTATACCTGCATTGATGTTGCCAATTGTAAGTAGACGTAGTGGTGTCCGCGAAGCCAAAACCCGGCGTCGCTCGTCGAGTACTTCTGGGTCAAGCTCGCTCTCTGACAACGGCTCTATTGATCCAGAACGGAATCTGGTGAAATTAATCAAAACTAAATGTTTTGAAGCAATCTAGTAATAATATTTTATATCATTAAAGTTTTAAAAATATAATTTATAAAACCTTTTACATTTAATAAGTTTTTGTTGGTGGTAGAATTTTTTTCTGCATAGGAGTATGTTTGGGTAGGCCACCGAGCTAGCACTGTTGTGCTCCGGTCTGAAAGGTATAAAGAGCCAATTATATAGGCTCTTTATACTCTTCAGACAAGCTGTGATGTATTCCATCTTACTCCTCAGAGGTAACAACGCATCTTCGGCCTTCTTTGTTTGAAGAAGGCTGCAGGTGTCCTTGGACTGCAGTAGCTTCTTACCATTAAGAGGACTGCAAGTTCGTTTTTTTATAGGATAAAGTTGACAAGCGAGCACACAGTCCCCCTGATGGTAAGTGGATACTGTGACCTATAGATATCTACATTTATCCTCGATTATGAATCAAAATACAGATGCGTTGTCACCCTTAAAGACTAATATGGAATGCCTCGTTTCCAGTAAAAAGGGTCTCCGGATCTCTGCACTTACCATGCGAAATACAGTAGTATTAAGCTGCTATTTTATGTTGGTATTCTGTGAGAGCGTGGTCCTTCCCCGGTCGAGCCAACCCATTCGTGCTACAACCATAATATAACTGCAACGTGGCTCTACCACGAATGATGTTCTCCTTGGCCACTCTCAATGTAGACTAGCCATCTGCGCAGAACAGGATTATAGTGCGCAAGTGTATGCGCAAGCACAAGTTCACTCCCTATTCCCTCACTCATAGTCCATAGTCCAATGGAACGAAAATTCGATACAACCGGAGAGATGTCAGACGTAGAACCAATAGCTTTTCGTGCTTTCCGAGGCGCGGTGGTGAAACACCACCTACTTCATAACTCTGGGTCTGGGCTTACTGAGAATTTTGGACAGAAAAACCCTACATCTGATTTTGGCTGTAACAAACAGGCTCAGCAATTGCGTTTAAAACCTGTTCGGACTAATTTCAGCTGCACAGTTTCACCATCGCACATCGCGACAAAACTCGCGATACCATACCATCTGGATGACTGGTGGTCTACCACTGTGCGATTTAGAAGTAGTTTTGTTCTTCGCACAACTTCCTTGTGGAATCGACTACCACCAGAGATTTTCCCAGACCGATACGACTTAAGGACTTTTAAGAAAAGAGGCTACTCCTTTTTAAAGGGCCAACAACGCATCTGCAATTCCCCTGGTGTTGCAGTTGCTCATGGGCGGCGGTAGTCACTTACCATTAGGTGAGCCGCGTGCTCGTTTGCCCCCCTCTCGTAAAAAAAGGACATAATGTTTTTATTCCTCTTAAGTTAGCAATAATATAGCTTTAATATTGAGAATATAACTTACTTGTTTTAGATGATAATGGCCATAGTTAACATCTGGATACTGCGAGGTTGAAGGTAGGTAGGATTGAGGCAGACTAAAGAATACTACTAATAGAGACTTCATTGAATAGAACGAACAAAAAGATTGTGAGAAGTGGAAAAAGGGAGAAACAGCCTTTGCCAGAGCTGCTAATATATCTAACTTATTTCTTTACCTTCATAAAGTTTGGAATATACTTATAGTTACTTACTTCACGAGGATTACTTCGAAACAGTCGTACTCTATGGCCAAATTAAGAAGAAACAGTACAGTGCCGACGAGTACAAGCGCCAGGTAGTGGTAGACTATCAGGTCGCCATAAAGTGGATCTCGGTACGTATCCATTCCGAATTGAGATAGCACCTAAAAAAAGATTATTGAGGTTTTCATTTTATACTAATGCTCATG
This sequence comes from Parnassius apollo, assembly GCA_907164705.1. Taxonomy (NCBI): domain Eukaryota; kingdom Metazoa; phylum Arthropoda; class Insecta; order Lepidoptera; family Papilionidae; genus Parnassius; species Parnassius apollo. The sequence continues at coordinate 2,401,156 of CAJQZP010001641.1, read as the reverse complement.
GGACCACTGATTCTCAATTAAGTATCAATATTGCAGGTACATTTTCACCTTAGAATAGTAAGATGAAGACCTAGGTTGTAGGACTTTCTTTTTGCCTAGGAGTCCGTGTGGGTATGAACGCCCTTAAGTGTTAATAACCTTTAATCTTAATTTATTCCCATGTAGTGATCGCGTAACAATATCCACTACCCCGTGTCGTCCCGTGCGCGTCGAGAGAGGAGGTACAGAGGAAAATTGAAACACGTGATGGACAACAGTATTTTCTTGATGACAATTCAAAATAATTAAAAACTGTTGACAACCCTCTCGTCGGGCGTGTGAACTATGGCAAAATCCTATAAGCTTATTTATGTGGAAAGCCTATGATCAGCTGTGAACTTTTATAGGATCTTTATTAGTAGGTAATTTTTATGCCCTTTTAAATACACTATGGAATTTTTTTGAATGTCGTCTGAATAGTTACATTATAAACTTCATCTCTTATTTTTCCACCGTTAATTAATCCCTTAAGTCCAATTTTTCTGCAATATCTCCAGCTCTGAAGTATAAATTTTTTAATGAAATAAAGAATCATCAAATTCGGTTCACATTTGACAAAGATATCGCGTAACATACAAACAGTCAAATTGTTGACGTCCTCCTTTGTTGAAGTCGGTTAATAAAATTTTGTCACTGCGCAGAGTAGAATATACCGATTGAAGATTTTAAAAAAGTAATTTAAGTAAAAGTAGTTTCTAGAAGGCTGTTGTTTATTTGAATTTAGAATTTCAATAATGATATTATTATTTATTTTTTAAGTATATTTACTGTTAGCAGTTGTTAAATGAATTTAGAGCATTGATGTTTTGTAATATAATAAAAAAAATTATACCTGAAAATGAATTGTGTTCCTGGCAATTTCTAGTAAACCGTCCCCAAGAACGAACTGTGGACACAACAGGAAGACCTTGTGCAGTACCCAGCGAGCGTTGTCTGTCACCTGCGAAGTATTAAAAACCCACCCGTAGCAAATAAAATACCTTTCCGCTACACTTCAGGAGTAGTGCAGTTTGTTGAAGTCTATATTGCAAAAGTTTAAGCGAAGAGTTTCTTCACATCATATTAAAGATGTTAAAAAATTTGCTCAGATCCGCGTAGTAAAATAAAATGATATGTCTTACCTAGTTTGAAGAGCGCGGAATTAACGGTCTGCCACCGCAGTCTACTTCACATGAGGGTACCACGTGTACAGGCTATACACGTGGCATGTTATAGACGAAAGTGTGTCTTTCCTAGTGTAGTGGTGTTGGGATTAATGGTGACGAGGATAGTGCACGCAATGGAGGGAGGGCGAGAGTTGCTCTTCAAATTAGGTAAGACACATCATTTTATTTTATTACGCTCATCTAAGAAAATAATTTTAATTTCCGCAAAGTAACGCTTTATTCTCTTAATTATCTTCAAATCATATCAGCTTTTCAAAATTCACTTTGGATAAACCTTTTCAATAATGCTCTAACTTTAAAGATTAATATCAGGAGTTGTGACTCCTTTTTTGCCTAGGGATCCTGGGTAAATAACACTTTAACCTGTGTAAATAACATTCTCTAACCTTTATCTATCGTTAAATAGAAGTACCTACTTGCACTGCTGTGTTCAGGTAGGAAAGGTGTACCCATCTTGAGGAAACATTATCTGTCGTTGCGTGAAAGTGGTGAATGTTACTTCTACTCAAGATAAGCAGAGATTTAACTATTTTGAAGTAACATTTATAGTCAAACTTAAAAATAAGGATATCCGCAGTAGAACCAGAGTGACCGCCATATCCCAACGGATTAGTAAGCTGAAGTGGCAATGGGCCAATCATATAGCTCGGAGTACCGACAATTGATCGGGGAAAGAGGGTCTCGAGTGGCAGCCTCGTATCGGTAGGTGACGTGTGTAGGATTTTTATAGGCTGTTGGGTATTATGGAAGAATAGAAAGAAAAAGTCGGTAGTCAATATCGCATCTCTCTATCAGCACTCAAGATATTAGTTTAAGCTTATTAAAAACATCTGACTTTTTTTTTATAGATGATTAGTGGATGCTGTGACCTAAATCTATTGTATGATCTAAATCTATTTTAGACTAAGAATCAAATTGCAGACGTGTTGTCACCCCTGAGGACTAAGATGGAATGCCTCATTTCCAGTATCAAGAGTTTCCTGATCTGTACACTCACCATACGAAACACAGCAAATAATAAGATGCCTTTTTTACACTGGTATTCTGTGAGAGCGTGGTCCGTCCCTGCTCGAGTCGATCTATTTGTGCCACAAACATAATATAGCTGCAACATGGTTTTACGACATATAAAATACCTTGAACAAAAACAAATACCACATGGACAATGTGCGTGCTTATAAAGCGAATCTAAATCTTTTCTTTGAAATAACTGGCACGGTAGGCGTTTTTGTGCTCAATATTATACTCCTATAGAAGACCGATGGTCATCAGTAGGACGTCTATATAGGTTGTTAATTTTTTCTTGTGTATTGTGGATTTAGAGCTTCTAAAGTACTTGGTACTTCTAAAGTAATTGTTCACATGGTTGAACCATTCTCCAGCTATATTACGTTTGTAGCACCAATGGGTCGGCTAGACGAGAGAAGGAACACGCTCTCACGGAATACCATCGTAAAATAGTAGCTTAATGCAGCTGTGTTTAGTATGGTGAGTGTAGAGAACCGGACATCTTGTTTACTGGAAGCGAGACATGCTATCTTAGTGATGCCTCGGGGGTGACAAAGCGTCTGCATTTTGATTATTGGTCGAATATAAACGTGGATGTCTATGGGCCAAAGCAACCACTTAACGTCAAGTGGATTGTGTGCTCGTTCGTTACCCTTATTCTATAAAAAAATAGAATTGCTTACATCTGATTCAGATATGATGTCCAAGATGAGGAGTATGGCGAGGCCAGAGGTGCCTATGAAGGTGTTACTGCAGAACAGGACCATGTTGGCCAGGCTGGCTTGGGAGAACAATTTCTCGGCCACGTGCACTACACCCGCACATCCATATCTGAAAAACGAATAATTAATGATTTCTTATATTTAGGCGAACTTACACATTGAATAAAACTAACTTTACGAACATCATCGCGTTTAATTTTAACTTTTTAATTAACGAATTTTCGGGTTCTTCACAGCATCCGTGTTCACGATGGAGCCTGAGAAGATTTACGTCCACGTGAGGGACTGAGATGTTCGACGTCCCAATGTCATATTTAGCCCGGCTACCATCATACATACATAAACACTCACGCCTGTCACCCAGAGGGGTAGGCAGAGACTACAGACTTCCATTTGGCACGACACACCTCCCTTGCCTCCTTCACATCCATACACCTACGCATACATGATCGTCGGTTAAGGGTACTCCTAATTTGGCCCGTTTTCAATAAATCGCCAATTTGGTCGATAAATTTTCGCCTAGGACGTCCCTTTCCGACTCTGCCATTTACTTCTGCACCATAAATTTTCTTTGTCACTCTTTCCTCATTCATTCTCTCCACATGACCAAGCCACCGAAGCATTCCTTTCTTAATCCTGGTCACAACATCATCTTGCAAGCTACACTTTCTCTTATTACACAATTTCTTACCCTGTCATTCAGATTCAGCCCTAACATACTCCTTAACGACCGCATTTCTACTGCGTTTATTCTACTCTCGTGCTTCTTCTGCCACACCCAACTTCCACTACTATACGTTAAAGTAGGGACCAACACAGCATTGTGAATTGCAATTACGTGCCTTTTTCGACACATTTTGACTCTTCACAATAGAGTGCAAGGCCCCATTTACTCTATTTCCCGCTTTCACTCGTCGTTCTATATCCTTATCATATCTCCCATCCCTGCTAAATACGCAGCCCAAATATACAAACTCATCTACTTGCTCGATCAACTCCCCTTCTATTCTTATTTCACAAATCGTTTTACTTTCTTCTCTTTCAAAAACCATAACCTTCGTCTTACTTGCGTTCACTTTCATACCCCTTTCTTTTAATGATCTGTCCATTAACGTAACCATCATTTGCAACTCGGCCGCCGACGACGCAAGAATAACTTGATCATCGGCGTACAAAAGGCATATGACGGTTAACTCATCCATTCTTAATCCGCATTCTTCAACTTTCAAATTTTGCAAACAACTGTCCATAAATAGGTTGAACAGCCACGGGGAAGCCACACAGCCCTGTCTGACACCTTTATGGATGTCAAACCAGTCCGAGTAGACCCCGTTGATCCTAACACGAGCACTAGAGTCCCTATAAAGAGACTCCAATGCCTGTATCAAGCCAGCGCTCAACCCAAATGAGTTCAGTGTTTGCCATAGCAAATCCCTATCCACTCTGTCATAGGCCTTTTCCAAGTCCATGAACGCACAAAAAACCTTTTGGTTTTTGGCCAGAAACTTCTCCGCGATCATGCGCATGGAAAAGACTTGATCTGTACATCCCATTCACCCTTTCTAAATCCCGCTTGCACTTCCCAAATTTTTCCATCAGTTTCTTTCATGACCTCGTTTTCATGCCAGGCTGATGCCACGGTAGTTTTTACAGTCCTGCTGCGACTCTCTTCCTTTTACCATCAGTTTTTGAATATTAATTTTTCGTCCAATCTACGTAGAACGAGCTTACAGTATCTTGAAGTTTTGCAGGGTATAATTGACTTTAAACTTAATTTTACTAATTATAGGATCCCAAGCAGATGGTAGCATCCATCCATCTTCTACATTGAAATTAGGATGTTTTTTTTAATTTCAATAGCCTCGCAAATCATCCTTGATAGGATTCAGTGTTCTTTTGCGAGGATTTGTGGTTTATCAAGTGACCTTTTCTATTTTGGACATATTGTTATTGTTATGTTGTCGAAAGTGTTCTAGTAGCTACCAACTGAAAGAGTGTAATGACCCGGATTGACCTAAAATATTTTACATTCCTTTTATTTGGTATACATTTGTACGTTGACGATCGGAAAATTAATTACTTCGGGACTGCGAAAGTTAACTCTACTTGGGAAAGCAACTACGAACAATTGACCTACGATATCTGCGATTTTTAAGGACTTCAACAAAGAAGCTTAGCGATTTTGGACGACGTAATTGTATACTTGCTGGTTTGGAAAAATACATTCATTTCTCATCCTATTCGGTATTTTTACTCACCCCGCAATTAACCTTACATGCACACATAGAAGAAAAGAAGTGTATAGTATACGAGCACGTACACAAGGCAGTAGAGAACGGTGGAGTAGAGAGGGTATGACGGCATAAGAGACCGTCATGCCTTTACCGTAACGGTATATGATTTGGTTTTACTGCCAAGACCCAATAGATGTTTCACATCAAACAGATGTGAAATCCGTTAACACGCACTAAAGAGTTTGGAAAAAGGAGAGATTTACGATGGATACGAGGAGTTTACGATATAAAAGAAAACATACCCATATAAAAAGATGAGAACGCAGATAGCCGGTAGGTTGTTCCTCGTTACGAACACGGGAAAGTGGAACGCTTGCAATACCATCATCGTGATGAGCATGTTTATGAAGATTATCTGGAAAAGAAATTGATGATATCAGTTTTAGTCTCACTCCTCCTTTATTTTATAAAATAATGGTGACAAACGAGCACACAGTCTACCTGATGGTAAGTGGATGCTGTGGCCTAATGACATCTACATTTATCCTCGAATAAGAATCAAAACGCAGATACGTCGTCACCCATGAAGACTAAGATGGAATGACTTGTTTCAAGTAAAAAAGGGTCTCCGGATCTCTATACTCACCATACGAAACACGGCAGTATTAAGCTGCTATTTTACGCTGGTATTCTGTGAGAACGTGGTCCTTCCCCGGTCGAGCCGACCCATTCGTGCTACAACTATACTACTAATATAACTGCAGCATGGCTCTACCACGTATGAATACCTCCTGCAGTGACCTTTTGTCAGTTGTTTAATAAGTTTAAATACATAATATCATTTGAACCGAAACCGGTTAGGTTATAAGAAAGTGTGTGTATTCATTAATTATAGTCTATCAAAATTTACTGCTAAACATAAGTTTCCTCTATAGATTGCCTTTTGGAGGAATATTTGACATAATTGCTACGCTTGATATTCGAGTTGGCAACAGCAGTTTATTGCTCTGTGTTGTTATTAGGAAGATACCGCTGTTCATCTCATATTTCAGTTACTGCCTCTGTAGCCTCTGACGGCACCCTCAGGATGATACAGTTTAGTGAAGTCTCTTAAGCTGCCACTGAACGACACTACTTTACTTCGTACATTTTTAAAATACTGCGAGGAAAATTGTATAATACTGAAATATTAGGCAGCTTATAATCAATGTGTTCCTGAGAGGTGTGTGTGGCGCCGGCGGCAGCCGCGACTGTTGGTGGAGCCGCGAGGTCGCACCAACCTTCTGAGTGAGGCACCTCTGACGCGCGCACTCCGCACGCTCAACTTAATGGCTCGTGAGACGGACCTATTTTGTTGTACTCTGAGTGAATTCATAGACAGCATTCCTTGTAATTTGTTACAAAAATTAAATAATCAACACAAATCAGTTAGACAGCTACCCTATCGCATTAGGTAATCCTGTAATGATAGTTGTAAGTTTCAGAAAAAAATAAAAAAAATATAATATTATGTTTAATTACTGCGTCGTTAGTAATTGCAAAACTAGCTTATTGATCCTGAGATCCTGGGTTAGAATTCCTGTTTGGACCAAAATCTATTATTGCATGCCTTAAGCGAAAAAGCGCGTAGGTATGTTTTACAAGCGCCTAAAAATCAAGAATCTAACATTTTGTCGCGTGAAATCGTACCTAACAATCATATTGAACATATAAATGATATAAAAAGCACATTGTTTGAAAGATAAATGATTGTTGAACTTATTTTTTTTAAACGTTGAGCTATTATCTACTACGTACTAGAGGCGACACTGCATTCAGCTACTCTGTTCCACTCAAATGCGGTGCATACACCGCACTTTAATCAGTCACTCGCTAGGCGCTTGTAGAGTTGTTACGTGTTGTGTTGATTTAAAAAAATCTCTTGATAAAAATATGCCGTCGTGTGTATTTAGATATTGCACAAATAATTCAAGAAATGTCAGTAAAAACCAAGGATTTACTTTTCATCAAGTATTAAAGATAAAAAACAAATTATTCCTAAGACTCCATCTCGTGTCATGGAATATAGATTATGAAATTAATATGTTCAGATGCGACATTTCTGTGGGTACTTAAGTATAGGACGAATATATTATTTTATACATTTTTTGTAGAAACATGTCGACTGTTAACTGGCAACTGGTACTATCTCAATTTTGACAACTTTACAGGATGTAGAAAAAACTTGTTTGCATCATTTGTATAGCATCTGGTATATTAAATAAAAATACGTAGTTTTTGAATATTTTTTTTGCACATGTTATTAAAAACAAAAGTAGCAATATATGCTTCCTTCTAATATAAAAATTAGATAGGACATCATAAATCAACTAAAGAACGAACATAGGATATTTTGCTTGAAACAATAAGGCCTATCTTCAAAATCAAAATAAGATAATAACGATAGGACATTATCAACTCAATATACTATATAACGAAATTAAGTTATTAACTTACAATATAATTGTTATTCATAATAGTCTTTATATTTCCGACATTATAGGAACATTATTAGGTGGGCAAGTCTACAAAGCCATTAGTGTAGATGGGTCAGTCATTAACAATTGTTTTTTTTTACTTTTTATTCTCAATTTTAGAGGTCATCATTTCTTAGAGTAAATCAACGAAAGCTTCAGATATCTTTTTCACTGGCTCATCTAAATTAATCGTATTGTATAAAACCATATTTTATTAAAAAATATAATAGTTAACAAAATTAAAGAATCTACAAAAATAACAAAATAAGGCTTGTTTTATGTCACCTTTGCCTACAGTCCTACCTTAACTAGGCCAACCAACTGCATGCAGAAGTGGCAATAAACTGATTCTTATTCTCTTTGGGATCAAAATTATTCCTGATGAGGCAAATTATCATAAAAGTTATGCCAATCTTGAGGAATGACTGCTTTCATTTCTTGGAGGTGCAACCACTTCGTTTTAGGAATACAGCATCTTGATGTAAATATGGGTGGGTAACGATTCACTGGATTAAATCTCTTTGGTCTATGAGGTAAGTCCATCCAATCTTTGGTAAAATCAAGTTTCACTCTGATTAGTCCTGAAGGGTCATACATTATCACTTTGATGTCTGTGACCATTGGATCATTTTTTGTTCGACCAGGTCTAATGCTATTGTATCTCAAAGATTTCGTGTAGTCTTTAAAAAAAGTCGTAAGTCAGCTCAATAGCCTCGTACGGTGATGGATTTTTTGTGCTTCGCTGGTCGTAGATACGTAATCACTTGGTAGTTTTGTTTCCTTATTTTTTAATTTTCTTTCGATACAAGCATGTACGGAGTCTACCTCCATTTGCGTTTTTTTTTTATAGGATATGGTGAAGGTTGATTTAATGAGGATAGATGATCTGATCGTGCATCTTTTATGCTTCTTGGTGACCGAATTAGAAGTATTTCCGATAAATAAAGACTCCATGAAGCATACTAAAATTGAGCACTGCATTTTCCATAATATTGTTACGGTTTTGTGCTGTATATCCATCAGAATATATTACAACTGGTTTTTTATCAGAAGTGAGACATTTTTTTTTCTTAATAGTCAATCAAGCATGATACGAATGTTGATGCAACTAGTTGATTGTTTTGATCCTCTGAAAACCAATAACATTTAGGTTGCTTTTTTACAACATAGTAAATTGTCGAGTTATGACAAGCTAGCTTTGTTTTGTGATAAAAAGCATTAGCGTGGGTAAATGGAGCTAGCTTTATAGCTTAAAAATCTACTTCTATTAAAATAATTTTTCCCTCAATAGCTTTCTTTATATCCTCGCGTTTTTCCATTCTAGCTATCTCTTTATTCGCTGTATGCTCCTTCCAAACTTCTTCTTGTACATTTTAGTTTCATAACCGGCGCATAAGTTGCATTTATCTCTTTTTACACTTAATAATGAAATATTTTTTTCAACCATAACTTTACTAAATTTTTTGGGGCTGAAGGCCGGTTGCAATGCCTGAGTACACGTCGACTCGTATAATTTATAAACCTCTTGTATTGTTTGAAAAACGGGTTCTAGATAGAGTTTTCTTGAATTTCGTCAATTGTAATGGGACGGCATTTTTGGAAGATTATCGAAAAAGTTATTTAGACACTCAATTTGTGTTAAAAGATTATTATTTGGTGTGGTAATTTTATCTTTTGAAGTCATAGGTATTCCATGCGAGCTCTCACTTACCCATCCTTGAACCATTCTATACCCAATACCAACCGTATTTATAAACATTTCTCGACAAACCTGATAGCTCTCTTGTCCAATATTCAAACTATATTTAAGACTATAGTTGCGTCGAGAAACACTGTCAGTAGTATTAGCTTTTGTTGGAACTCTAGAAACCGATCCAGACACAAATGATTTGCGTTCTCCCCAAGTCAAACTCCAAAATCGGTCGTAAATCGTTCTTCCATTCTTTCGTAAATAATGAGCAATGACGTTTTTTAGACTTTAAACAAACATTACTAGAACATGTCGGCTTCATTATTCGTTCTTCTCTTGGTGTATCTTGTACAACAGTTTTTCCAATTTTTCTAAAACCTAAGTAAGCTTTTCCTTCCATTCGCAGTTTTTTGTTGATGTTTCTTTTCCACTTAGCCGGCTCAGCTTTCTTTCTTCTTTTCCTTCCTTCACAGATATTATAATTATTGGAGTCATTCTCTGAAAATTTTCCTTGCACGTTTTCCGCTACTTGACCTGCACTATTTTCTACGGTATCATTTGTCGCTAAAATTGATGGTGACTCGGGAGATTTTTCGCTTGATGGTAGTGTGTTTTTAGAAGTGCGTTCAGTGGCGTATTTGGAGACGAACATAATGACATGTTTGAAGGGAAATTTGGGAACGTGAATGGTAGCGGGCTAAGTGACATGTTTGGTTTATTTAAACAGGGTTCATCGTATATTTCATCATCATCTACGTTATGTTGAAAATTGAGTATGGCTGACTGGTAGGATGGGGAGGGAACGAACCGTGGAGATAAATAATCTGCAGGTAGAGAATCAAACATAGTGTCCATATTTGGGTTAAAATGTATGTCCTCAGTATAACAGGTGTCTCCCGTAAGTACTATTAAAGGGACTGTTTTTTGCTGGTTAGACACGGTAAAAGGGACCGTTTCTTGCTTGTTAGACATGGTAAAAGGGCTTGTTTCTTGCTGGTTAGACATGGTAAAAGGTACTGTATTTTTCCGGCTAGACATATTCGTATATTAAAAATCTGTGTTGATATCCTAAAATGTACAAAAGAAACCTATTATATATAAAATAAGCCAATACCTCAGCAGATTTAGTTACGTACTAACACATTATTTATTTATTTCATCACTCGTTTATTTTTTTGTTAAGTTTTATTATAATACAGATAAAAATCACAAACCTTAGCATTTTCTTTTATTTTATCGCCATTAAGTACTTTTTGTACCAAGCGCTTAGAACGTCTCAACTTATTATACTCCTGAAAAGAGTAGGTATAGGTAAAAGTAGTAGCTAAAATGGTAGCAGAGCAGCGTATATCAAGACGGATAAATCGTTTGAAATTACAAATGATTTCCATAATTTTTTATGCTATAATAAACCCAACCAAGCAAGTGGCTAGTTAGTCAAGAGGCGGGTAGGTAGTAATAACCACATTCTTCAATTCTTATCCCTCAAGCCTGTACGACGCGGCGGTTAAATGGCAAGTAGTCCATGCTAATGGCACTTGAATACACGCACAGTAATATCATAAATTTTTTTTAGATTCCTACTTATAGCGGAATCGTGAGTCTTAAAAGCATGTAATTCATCGTGTACCTATATAAAGGTAAATCTAGCGAAAGGTATTTTTGGTTGATGTTATCCTTAGTTGAATAGAACCACAACTCTCAGTCATTCCAATCCGCTAAAACTTTTAACGTCGGTGCATAATGTACTATCTCGATTTATAGATTATTAACGTAGAAATATTAAATATTAATGATTACTTTATAATGAAAACATACCATTTCACCTACTAGAAGTCCCCAATAATGATAACTGATAACTTATGGCACAGAAACCTAATAAATTCACATGAAACAGTTATTTGTTTCAAGAGCGCGCGAAATCGCGTTCATGTCCGTACACTTTTGGCGAGATAGTATTAAATGCTCGCGTTCACTGCGCGTCGAAGTTAGTACAAGTTGAATGAAGTCGATTCTGGCGCCAAATTTTAACGTATCTGAGATGGGATTTATTGCAGCGTTGCGGAGTATGAAATAGTATAAAATTGCATCAAAAAGTGAAATCTTCAAAAAATTGAGATAGGACCGGTTGCCAGTTCACAGTCGATATACAAGTTATTATAATTTGGCAAAATTTTTCATGTTTAAATCTGCGTATTATTCTTTTATTTTATATTTAGGTTTCCACATCAAAGTCAAAGTGGTATAAATTCGTCCATTTTAACTCTCGCGCCCAGCATTTATGTACGACTTTTATTCTAATTTAAATAAATATATTTGTAATTTAAATGTTATGTTAATAAGTTTTGTTAAACATACATTTAGTATGTTTTTTATATTTGACTCAGATATCTTTTAAAATGATCAGATGAAAATATCATTAAAATGTAATTGTGATATAGATAATATCATGTAATATTATATTAAATAAGCAAATATAATATACAAAATAAATGACAAAATTTAAATATTGTTCCCTATGTAATTTACCTATTTAACAATACAATCTACTATTACCTACTGATCATTCTACCTATGTTTATTCTATGATAAAAAAAACAAACCGCGCGAACACAGAGTAGCACACATTTTTTGTTTGAGATAGCTGTTCTAGTACGTAAGTACATATTACTTCAAGGTTTTTAAATCAATTTATAGCTATTTTTACATTAAAAAGTGGTTTTAGTGGCTTATGGTGTCTAGAACAGGTAAATGAAATTGTATACTTGGGGAGTGCTTTCAGCCGGGATGGAAGATGTGATTTAGATGTGGACAGGCGTGTCGCTGCCGGGAACAAAGTCAATGGTGCCCATGCATTCAGCATTAGTCAAAAGGCAAGGCGTGGTGAAGAGTGCACGCCTTGCACTACATAACGCAGTGTTGGTACCGACTTTGTTATATGGCAGCGAAACCTGGGTATGCCAGAAGAAGCATAAAAGCAAGTTGAATGCAGTGGAGATGCGATCTCTTCGTAAAATGTGTGGCGTTACCATAGCCGATCGAAAGCGAAACGAAGAGATTCGCAATATGGCAGGATTGAAAGATGACCTTATCACAAAAATTGATAGGGGCGTACTCCAATGGTTTGGGCACGTTGAGCGAATGAGTGAAGACCGAATGGTGAAGAAAATATATAGAGCGAAAGTAAATATTAAAAGGTGTCGAGGTAGACCGAGACTAACTTTCGAAGACCATGTGAGCAAATTGCTCGAAGAGGGGAAGGTCAAGAGTACTCGGATACTTAGACGTGCATGTATGAAGAAGTTAATGAACCTGAAAGAAGCGAAAGAGGTATGTAAGGATCGTGACACTTGGCGGTCTGTTCTCTCTGGCTACCCCGTTAGGGATTGTGCGTGAAGATAAGTATGGTGTCGATTTATCAAGTCCGCATGGCGGGGTTACAATTATAAAAAAAAATTGAATCTCAATAATAATAACATTTACACACAACACAATAACATAGTTAATAAATTTAAAAAAAAAATCTATTGTTGATTGCGAATTTTTTTCTACATTTTTTCGCAATCATAATGAGCATTGAGTCGTGCACTTTTGGACTTTCCATACCTATTTTCTTGACGTTTGACGTAAAATTATCGGAAAATTAGAAGAAATGGTAATAAGGTTTTTTGTGATAACTTGTGTGTATTTAAAATACTTTAAAAAATGTATGTATAACATTAGCGCTTAAGACACGCACATTTGGATTTATACAGTTTTTCTGTCAAGATTCTCAGTGGCGGTGTCAGAAACTTGATGGTATTCCACCCTCGTGCCCTGTAAAGCCACTGGTGCTTCTCCTGATCTATCTCCGGTCGTGTCGAATTTCGTCCCGTTTGACTATGAGAGTGAGGGAATAGAGAGCAGACCTGTGCTAACGCCACACTCGACTAATATAATCCTGTCCTGTGCAGATCGATATTCTTGTTGAGACTGGCCGCCGCCACCAAAACTCGGTCTGAAGCACATTATGAAAATAACAATGTCCTATATATATTTCTTAGATAAGTTTTAAGAGTTCTATTCGCGTAAATTACCTTTTTACAGAGACCATTTTTAGACCCTTTTTACTGGATACGGGGCATTCCATCTTAGTCTTCATGGGTGATTGTACATGCATTTGAATATTCGAAGATAAACGTAGATATCTATGGGCCACAGTATCCACTTACCATCAGGTGGACTGTGTGCTCGTTTGTCACACTTATTATATTAAATAAATATATATGAAAACGCTTACAAGCATATCCCAAAAGAGAGCTGTGGTCCAGTAGAGCGCAGGGCTGACACCGGCCAGAAGCTGAAGACGCTTCTCCTGGCTGCAACGTGCCGTCACCAGGTAGATGGCGGCGCCCGCGCTCACCAGGCTGTACGCTATCAGCAGCATCGCGGTGATGCCCGCATCGGCTATATGCTGATAACTGTGCCAAATACAAATAAACTCTTCAGAAACGTGGAGGTGTTCATCGGGGATCTAGTCCAAAAGGAAGCCCTACTTGGAACCTGTTTTATTATGCTTTATTATATATTATATTTGTGTTTGTTTTTAATTGTGAGCTTGTTGAAGTGAAACTTCTTTATCGACGTAGTTAAGAAATTTAGTATGGTGTTAAAAAAACAAAAACATCACGTTTTCTTGTAACGTTTCACCGCCAGGGTTGCATGAGTACACTGTTATGTCATATTTTATTTTGCACTACACTGTGTGTAGAATATTTTTTAGATTTTTTTTATGAAAGGTTTAGAGAAAGGAAGTCATACGCACACAGTATCTTTATTAATCTGCTCTTTGGAGATCTTCAGCGGATGCGTGTATGTGGTGATGTTGGCGGTATGGTGGCCACTGACAGTTCGCAGCATGGCGCTGTTGAGCGCATTCAAGTAGGACGGCATGGCGTGGTGGCCTTTGTTGTTGTACCAGACCACTAGGTTCGACGTGCTGTTCTTAATGCTTGATGAAAAGCCGCCGAATCTGTGGAGAGTTTGTTGTTTTTAGTTGGCTTCTTCTTCTCGAATATAGAGACCATAAAGAAAACTGGAACATATTATACTTGGCTATATGGTTTTTTTATTTGACAGATGATATACGATGAGAAATGAGCACACAAACTACCTGATGGTAAATGGATGTTGTGGCGTATTTTCTAGATTTAGGATAGGCGTACCTACATCTATCCTCAATCTAGAAACAAAATATAGGTCCACATTCGTCAGAACTAAAAGGTTTCTTACCATACTAAACACAGCAGCATTAAGCTGCTATTTTACGCTGGTATTCTGTGAGAGCGTGGTCCTTCCCCGGTCGAGCCGACCCATCCGTACCTACTACAACTAACTGCAGCACGGCTCTTCCACGTATAAATTAATCCTTTTATAAATATTTTTTCTATACTTTAACAATTGGAATAAATTCCTTTGAAAATAAATTATTAATGATCGAATACGATTATCGTGTAATGTTAATATAATCGTCGATTACGATTATTCGAAATCCAAATAGTTTCATCACTATTATTTAAATATATTTACTATTTAAATATATTATTAAAATATATTACTCGCTGGTGCAATCTATCTTGATATATTGTATATCTATCTGGGGTGGTGCTGCCAAAACCCGTTTTATTGAGGTAGAGCGGGCCCAGCGAAGACTAATTAAGACCATGTGTTTTCAAAATTTGGGGTTCTCGACCGAGCGTCTTTACCAAAACACTGGTATTCTTTCTGTTAGGAAATTATACATAATGCAGGCAGTTTTAAGAAAACATTTATCCTTGCCTTACAATCCTGATATCAAGAATAGGAGAAGACATGACATTGTTGTACGAGCTCCTCGAAGCAACACTGCCTTTGCTAAAAGACAATATACCAAACGGTCAGGACATCTATATAATACAGCAAACAAGGTATTGGGAATATATGATAAAGTCTTTTTTGAATGTAGAAGACTTCTTAAGATATGGCTACTCCCTAAGTCTTACGATGACACTGAGGCTCTTCTAGAGTAATGAAGCAATAATTAAATTACATTATATTATTTTAGAATTTTACACACAAACACACCACTCAGTTTCACACACACACACACACACACACACACAAACAAACACACACACACACACACACACACACACACACACACACACACACACACACACGCGCACACACACACACACACTCACACACTCACACACTCACACACACACACACACACACACACACACACACACACTCACTCACATACACACACACGCGCGCGCGCATTCAGGCTTATGTTGCTTAAGTTGCTTTGGCTGATTTATAAATGTAAATAAATAAGTATATTAAGTCATTTTTGTTAGACCACATATATTATTGTTACTTATATATTTTTATTTTGTTTCGTAATTATTATTTATTAAGTTTTCTTGTAAGAAATGACCTATTTTAAGGAAGAGCAGTGTCCCCTGGCACAGGCTGATTCAAGCTTAAAAGGAGACACTGGTCACATATATTCTAAGTACTTAAACTGTTACAGCAAATAAAACATTATTATTATTATTATTACTATAATATAAGGCCTCCAATAATAGATACCTTTTATTAAGGTAAATTTCTTGCGATGCTATCAGCCATTCGTTGAGAGTATTCACATCATTAAATATCATCATCTCTGGTAGCTCGGTGGTGTTGATTCTACTGAAGTCACATTCTTGTTTCGTTTCTCCGCATTTACATGTAGGATTATCCTGTAACAAAGATGATATTTTACTCATGAATTCATAACTAATGTTACGAGCTTGAGGTTCGTGACAATAAAAACTGCCGATTGAATTACCAAAAGAATCATGTCCATTATTGCCCTGAAAATTTTCTAACGCGTCTAGTGATGTAAAATATCTTATAAAATTGCATAATTTTTTCTTATTTCGTACCGCATAATTGAATTTTCAAATAAAGCCAGGAAAAAAGTAATGTTACTTTATTTATCACTCTCAATAGACTTTTGGAGACAAAACGTACTTTACAATGGCTCAAAGGCCCAGTAGCCATGCCAAAATATATTAAAAACGTGTTTTCCACGTTCCGTTTCAGACTACGAAAAACTAGTTCATTCATCATGTGGTTTATGAATGTTCAAAATAACTAATTTCTTTTTTATAACTTATTAATTTACGATATTAATTAATGATTAGATACGATTTTTAACGGTTTTATACTATGGTGTGGAAAAAAAAATAAGGGTACAGACCTTATCTAACAGCTGTTATAACCTCAAAATTTTATTTACTTAATAGCATTTTCCCCTGGCCTATAAATGAAAAGATGGTAAGTTATTATGTTATTATAAACAATAATTGTATTTTACAACAGTACGAGTAGTTGTACGTAGACGCGACCTTTTTAAGGAATCAAGTGACAGGTCAATCAATGTATGGAAAGTGGGCATGATTCTTTACACTTTTATTACCGAACACTAATTAAAACTTCAAAGACACTAATAATTAATCACACTTATTCACTTAATTTCGCTCCGAAGCTTCGCTTGTCTCGCCAAATTCAATACTGCCCCGATCGCGGCTTGCAGCGACTTTAAATACACCTTTTACACCGAAACATCCAGAATATTCCAGTAAATACGACCGCCGATTGACCAGACGCAGAAAGTTCGAGTGTGGGGCTTCTAGAAAGCTTAATTCTTCTGTTCGATACTAGATGGCGCTGTTGGTCTAAAGTTCAAGATTGACATTTTCTAAGAAGCCCTCCTTACTCTGGTCCCCGACACTAGATGGCGCTAGTGCCAGGTACCTGACGTCAACTTAGGCGCGCAACAGTAATAATAAAACAATGTCATCGACTTCCTGCATATCTTACCAGGTCGTTACTCTATCAAAATGGGTGCCGCCACACAATTAGCTTATACTACGAGGTTGCCACTCAAGAACCTTTCCTTTCCCATCTGTTATCGGTTCGTTGAGCTATATAGCCGACCACAGCTCCTTTGAGCTATGCCGGTTACTCTGGTTCTACTGCGGTTATCAACCCTACGAATTCTATCTCGGAGAAACTCTGAACATAGCCCTCTCCATAAATCGCTGAGCGAAGTTAAGCTTTCTTATAGGCCAGCAAAGAAGGTACTCATACAAATATGTAAAAAAAAACGCTGTCTGAATTGAAATGGGCGAATAGGTGGTCCAATGACATTACCATTTCTTTTTATAAATGAATATAAAAATGTAATTGTTATTCACATGTACTTTACTACAAATAGCTTAAATTTAGGAAGTTTTTTTAAAATCTGGCAGCACCATCGACGATGGTATTATTAATATGTGGCGGCTGGCGGTATTATTTTCCGACGTCGTATGTATTGTCATATAAATTTCCCAATTTAACTCATTGCCCAAATCCAATCCCAAATAAGCTCATTGCTGCCACTTGTTGCTATTAAAATATCACAGGACCTTATTATTTTGTCAATAATAATCATTGTGTTACCACCGTCAGATATCGTCACAATATTCTCTCATTGTTAACACGATAGACATCTTTCTATTACTGTGCTATAAAATAATCGCAATAAACGGATAATTAAGAACTGTTTTAAGTGTTTTTCTTATGTCCATCTGAGACACCATATTTTATTTTATTTCATCCACGATATAAAAATATTATTCTCTGAAAAACTTACATAAACAGAATCATGTAAAGCACTCTCACGGATCGGATAAGGTTTTTAATGTAATGTAAAGATCGTATGACCGCCTCGTTGGTCTAGAGGTTGTAAACGCGGTTGCTGGTTATGAGATTCTGTGTTCAAATCCCAGGTCGGACTAAAATCAGTAATAGAATTTTTCTGTCAAGAAATTCTCAGTAACAGTTCAAAGTTATTAAGTTGGCGGTGCTTCATCCTGTGCGATTACGAACCCAACGAGCAACGAGAGTGAGGGAACAGAGAGTGCACCTGTGCTTGCGCGTACACTTGAGCACTATAATTTTGTCTATAATCCTGTAATAGACGCTAAAAGATCCTTCCGCTTACCTGAACTGTCCAATTTCGCGCGAGTTTGTCATATTGCAGTGTGTGCATGACTTGCTGCGCGAACTCTGAACTGATCTCATTGTCATAAATTGACGGGTGCTCACTGAAACAAATACAATGAAAATAATTTGTTATCCTTATATCGGTTTAACAAAGCTGAAGGGAAGGGAAAAATGTATTTACTTGTATTTTAAAACACCCAAAGGCTTTATAGGGTTACACTATAGCACCAATTCGTCGGCGTGACTGGGAAAGGATCACGCTCTCACATATTACCGTCGTATAATGACATATAATACGGCAATGTTTGATATGGTGAGTATAGAAAACCGAAGATCCTTTTTCTGGTTACGAGGCATTTCATCTTACTTCTTAGCATTTTGATTTTTAATCGAGTGCCTATGGGTTTTAGAGTCCATTAATCAACAGGTGAATTTTAGTTCGTTTGTTACTCTTATCCTTTACAAAACCTCTCAACTTTTTGTATGCTATGGAGCTATTAGCTGATAGTGTTAGTGTTCATGTGCAAATCTGCTGGCTTAACTTCCCTCTGATGCTTTTTACGATGAGGAAGCTTTGCAGGAAGGGTTATCATATTCAATAGTGAACTTGCGAAGAGCTGTAATGAGGACAATGATGAAAAATCAGTAATCGCAAATGTATTTTAAGATTTTGATAGCACCATGGAGTAGTAGTTTAACATCGAGTTGCAGCGCTGAAGGGTCGCGGATTCAAATCCTACAGAACAAGTATTTGTATGGTCTTTAAAAACTGTTACGTGTCTGGATGTCCTTGTGCAATTTTTGTGCCTCTGCTTGCGTGATACAAAGGTATTATTTAAAGAAAGAATTGTTTTAAAATTACAGCTTCGTCTGCAGTATACGGTGATATTGTCATAAGTAGTGAAGAGAATTTCAGATGTCGCGTTTAATAATCTTGGTTACTAAGAGATGAATGATGAACTTGTTAAGACAAGTACCAATGCTTTCTATGTATCTATCGAACAGAAAACAGCTTTAGCGTACAAGATACAATACGTACACAAGAAATTCCGTAGAGTTTTCATATAAGCCGCGATGAAGCTTCAATGCGAATTCATTGTTAGGAGGTGGTCGTACGGTGGAGAACGCCATGGCCAATATCACGAACAGGGATGGTAGCACGATTAACATGAAGAGCAGCCACCTAGAAAAATAAAACTTTAATGAAATAGAAATATTTATGTAATATAGAGTATAAATAAACTCATTGAAAGTCATTATTGTGTTTAATTTACCACTGATTCAATAATACCTCTGTCCTGGGAGAAACCATCAAGGAAACCACACGTTTAAAAAAATAATAGTTTATAATCATAAATTATGTTACACAATTAACTGCACAAAACAAATTTGAAATAGCTCAGTGGCGATCACCTCATACTAGGGGTTATTTTCATCCATAAATTCCTTAATATTCTAATAAACCTACTAGGTATATATTATAAGACACCCACTCGATCGATAATAGACAATAATAACGAAGATATAAAATGTCAAGAATTTTTTTAGGGACTATCGTAAAATCCAATCTCAGTGAGCATTGAATCGCAATTTGATCGCATGTTAACACAATGTATCTCACTTGGTTGAATACTCAAAGGTCACAAGTAATACATATTATATTAAATTAGATTGCTTAGTGCGATTGCCAAGTCAATCTATATATTTAAAACATAAAAGATTTTTAACATTGATATGTTCCCTATAAAATGTTGTTAGATTAGCTAATTACGTAGTAACTTACAACAGAAGGACCCCTAAGTAGGAATTGAATAAATTAACCGATTTGGTATTACATGGATCTCACAACTTTTTACGGTAGAATAAATGAGTTGCGATACTTGGTTTCTTTTACAAATTATGTTTTTGATGGCATCTCATTTCTTTTTGTAGATAAGATAGTCCTACTCTTTTACCTTTCCGGTACCTTCTACTTCTTGAATACCAACAACGTACCTACCTACACCTGATATACACATATAAGTACACTGATCCTTTCACCGCAAATGTAACTTTGTAATTCTATATATTTATATGTGATTACAAAGTTATTTATGCAGTTTGTGTATCTAGAAAACAAGACCGAAATTAACAAATATTTTAGTTTGTTCTTGATTCATACACTAAACACTAATTGTATTCTAAATTTGAAGCTTCTATGTCCGCTCGAAGTGCCTTAGAGTTTTGATGATCGGTCAGTCAGTGAGTGACAAAATTAAGAAACTTTGACTAGTTATACTTCTTAAACTACTGGTTCAACTTTAATGAAATTTGAAATATACCATGTTTATACAATGCCCACTCGGTTACTGAAAATTCAGGCTTTATGACTACGAAGTTAGAGGCGGTCGAAAATGGCCTGAATTGCTTCGAGAATAGTATGGTACGGCCGTGCCGCTTTTTTGCTAGACTTAGCGGGACTGGCAGATAATAATATGTCGGAGACAGTATAATGTAATTCGTATAGTTACCTATTTCTTATATAGTGCAAATAGCGGACATATAGCAGCGCGAAGAATTGTTCCCAAAGGGTACCCACGAGCGGACCCTCACGTGGGACTAGCGGAGTTCGGTCGTCTCGCAGACTGGATGTCGAGCCGCTTTTAGACGGTTCTTCTAAGGGTCCTAAAATGTTTTACAGTAGACGTTAATATGATGCAATGGTTATAAATGTAAGTCACTACAAAAATATTGATGGGTGTGCGATACGGTCAGTTTTCACTGTCATCATCATCTTCAATACAGCTCATCAAAAATCCACTGCTGAATATAGGCCTCCACCAATGAATGCCACAAAGCTCGTTCCTGATCCATCGGCATTCATCGACTTCCTGCGTCTATTATCAGGTGGCCACTGCATCTACTGGGGGGCCGCACTACACTTCGCTCTCCGGATGAGGTTGCCATTCGGAAAAAAAAATCTTCCCAATCGGTTGTCGGTTCTTCAAGCTATATTGTTGCACTTCAGCTTACTTAACCTTTGGGCTATGTTGGTAACTCAGGTTCTACTACGGATGTTCATTACGAAGTCTATCACGCAAGCCGCCATGCATGCCGCCATATTTAATAAAATAATATAATAATAATAAATTTTTCTAACCACATTAAAGTAACAATTTCGATTTTTAACAAAAAATAGGCAGAAAATAATGTTAGAGACTTTTCTTGTTCGTGATAAGTATCTTTTGTCTAATGCTGCCTTTTTAAATTGAACATAGCAATTTAAAAAGGCAGAAATGAAGGTAAGCCCAGTATGTACCCAGTTGTGGGTTGAGTGCAGTGATATTTTACTTTACCTAGATCAATGGCTTGTTGCGGTGCGTCAGCTTGATTGCAAATGGTGAAGAACACCTGCTCCAAGCTACTGCAGTCCATGGTAAAGCTGCTAAAGCCCAGTGCCGTCTGATTTGACTCCAGCATGGAGCATAGCTGAAGGAAGCTGTGCAAACGATACAAAGTGTTAAAGTTATAAATTATGAATTTTACTTTTTGTGTAATATTCTGATAATGCTTAGAGTAACAGATCGAAAGAATCTTTCTGCGTTCGCTCTTACAGATTGCCTCATCTTTTTGCCGGATCTTTGCAATAGTTATGGAATTCGAACCCGGGACTATACAATTAGCAATTGTGTTTAAGACTTCTAGACCAATCAGGCAGTCAGCAAAATAACTAGTGTAGCAATAGATTTTGGGTGCGACACTTTATTTACTGACCACGAATCTATATTTTTTTTCTTTGGAACTAAGTGTAGGAGGCAAACGAGTATGCGGCTCACATGATGGTAAGTTACTACAACCGTCCATGAACAACTCGAGCAACTCGAGGGGAATGGCAAGTGCGTCGCCGTCCTTTAATTTTTTTCTATTAGCTGAACACCAATTTCATTAGTTACTATAATGTTACGAAAGAATTACTTACTCGTTATCAACTCCATTTGGACCAAAGAATGGTAAATTAATCTCCACCTCGAATCCGTTCACGTTCACTAAGTTGGCGTTTTTGATGACGTTCCTCACGGTCGCGAGTAGAATTTTAGTTTTCTCCTCAATACATATTTCCCCATCTTCTATTATCTCCTGCATACCTTCTAATTTTCTCTGTCTTTCTGAATACATCACGGTCAACGTATATCCGGTTCCGAGGCTACGTTTGATGTCTATTGGTGAACCAGTTGTGTGGACTTGACCCTACATATTATATAATATAAAAGGTAATTAACGAAAGTTTTTTATAGGTAAAGGGTGACAAACGAGCACGTAATCCACCCGATGGTAACTGGATTCCGTGGTCTATGGACATCTACATATTTCCTTGGTTAAGAATCAAAATGCAGATGCGTTTTCACCCCTGAGGACTAAGATGGAATGCTCCGTTTCCTTTCGTCTCCAGTTCTCTATTCTCACTATACAAAACACTGTATTATGTGAGAGCGAGGTCCTGCTCCGGTTGAACAGACCCAGTCATACCGTCATCGATCAGAAACTATGAGATGTTTCACGGATTTCCCACAGTCGTCTCCACAGAAACACCCAGAAATAGAAACTTTTTTATTCAATATAGATTATAGATAATGTATATTCATAGTCAATTTTTTTAATTTACCACTGGTTTACAAAAAAAACCTCTGCAAGAAAGAAACCCAGCGGCTTTAAAAAAACAGCTTACAATCGTATGTTACAATTAACAATACAGAACAAATCAGAAATAGCTTGGTAGCGATCACCCTTCCCTGGGGTTATTATCATCCATAAATTCCTTAATATTATAATAACCCTTTTTATACAAACTTAGTTTAATAAAATTTTTGAACCATGTGCAGGTCAAGTTTTGTATATTTTCTGGGATCTTGTTGTAAAGGCGTATACATCGCTCCAAGAATAAATTACTCACTCGGTGGGGTCGAGTAACTGGTACTACTAGCTTGTGTCTGTTCCTAGTATTTACAGAATATCACTTCTTTTTGTAAAATTACTGTTATTTTTGTGTACGTACATTACATTTAAATAAATGTATGGAGAGGCCAAAGTTAATATATTAATTTCCTTAAATTTTTGTCTGAGCGACTCTTTAAGTTTTAAGTCATAGATTGCTCTTAAAAATAATATATATATATATATATATATATATATATATATATATATATATATATATATATATATATATATATATATATATATATATATATATATATATATATCAGAGAGGGGCCGAGAATTCAGCCCTTAGGTCTGATTCATCGTCATCATCATTACATCCCATTTTCAATCTCTCTCATTTACAAGTCCACTGCTGAACATAGGCCTCCCCCAATTAATGCCACAAAAC
The DNA here is from genome assembly GCA_907164705.1 of Parnassius apollo. Taxonomy (NCBI): domain Eukaryota; kingdom Metazoa; phylum Arthropoda; class Insecta; order Lepidoptera; family Papilionidae; genus Parnassius; species Parnassius apollo. The sequence goes on along the minus strand of CAJQZP010001641.1, from coordinate 2,377,353 downwards.
ACCACCCTCAGCCAACTGCACCCACCGACTTTCTAGTTGATGGATGCAGTTGGCTAAGGAAGCATATCCCAGATCATTGCTACATCAAGTGTGGGACCGTTCTTACACTTCGCTTACAAGTACGAGGCTGCTGGTTGAGGACAAGTCTTCTTGAGTTTTGTTTGGGCTAATGTATTCTTTAACGCCACTGTCACACAGTTCCTTTCATTATTAAAAAATACACAAATTACCTTATGCATGATGACAATCTGGTCACTCAACAGCTCAGCTTCGTCGAGGTGATGGGTGGTGAGAAGAATTGTTCTGTTCTCTCGTAGTTTCAATATCATCGACCAGATGTCCCTGTACGGAATAAAAAGAATGTTTACGCATTTGAAATATTTTTTTATTTTTTTTCATCAGTCCATAGTACGCAACTTTTGGATATTGACATCTCCCGCTGAAGAGAGAATTTGCTTTAACCAACATGCTGGGAAGGCGGAACGAAGTACCAGACAAGACCATTGCTAGCATCTATTAACCGCTGGTCTAGATGTTCTACGCCTGGGATAAACGAAATATAACTATTTCGTTTCACCATCCATCATACCACCACATACCACCACATACACCATGCTGAGGGCTGTGGGTTCGAATCCTGCACGGAACAAATATTTATATGACCAACAAGTAGTTGTTCTTGTTTGGGATGTTTGTATTTGTGCGATTTATATTTGAAACTGCCTTTAGGGGTAACGTTTCTTAAAAGAAGAGAGAGAGAGAGAGAGAGAGAGAGTTATTAGATTTCTAGCATTTTCTATAGATGCCTCTAACACCACTTGGCAAGTGTTTTTATTATATTGTTACGAGCTGAGGTTCGTGACAATAAAAATTGCGATTTATTACTTTATTCTCTTCAAATTAAAACTTAAACTAATTTTATATTTTTTTTATTTTTTTTTTATTCAAGATTTCTATATATAATACTAGACGGGTTCTGCGGCCTACATTGCGCACTACGGGCCGTCAGTATTACAGATTTCTAAAGCCGCGTATAAAGCTAAATTTTATGAAGAAAGGGCATTATATATAGAATGATTATATGAAAAATAAGTATGCGAGGACACAGTCTGTCTTATTACGCAACGTGGTTTATTGATAGTCTCGAGCAATGTAGTGATGATATACTTGTTAAAACTTATATACTTGAATGCCTCGTTAGTCTAATGGTTGTAGTAGTGCGACTGCTGATCATGAGGTCCTGGGTTCGAATCCCGTGTCGGGCCCAAAAATCCGTTGGTCCTGCGCCTGATCTCTCTCCGGACGTGTCGGTTTACCGTCCCATCGGATTATGAGAGTGAGGGAATAGATTGTGCACCTGTGCTTCGCATACACTTCGGCACTATAGTGCCGATGTATGCTACAGGATTATTCCTGTCCTACGCAGATGGCTAACCTCCGTTGACGCTGGCCGCCGTGACCGAAATTCGGTCTGAAGGACATTATTAATATACTTGATAAAACGTAGTGATTTACTCTTTTTACCGTCAGGGGCGGTGTAAGAATATCAATTACCCCAGATCATCTCGTGGATATCATAAGAGGCAACGGACCGAAACAGATCAGGAGATGGGCAGCAGCGTCTCCTAATAACGACTTAAGAAACTGCGGTTGTCAAGCTTGGCAACTATGACAAATATCCTCTGTTTGAGGCTATATTTCGCAGCTTCACAGTCTTTTCGAAGATGGACATTTTGCTGTCAAACTCCATACAATACATTTTACATCGCATGTTTCCGCGGGACATTTTCCTTGAAACAGACTGTAGTTTAAACTTGAGACAGATTATAAACTACTCTTTGTATTGGGTACAGCTTCTTTGAACCTTCTTCTTCTTATGTATATATTTTATAAGGTAAAATTGTACTGATATGATAAAAAATTCGAATAGTCAGATTCTTGCCGGTTCTTAACACAATTATTCCGCAGTAGAGACATATTGAAGTAGCTTGTAGTAGTAGTGGTGTAGCTTTTGAATTTAAAAAAAGTGCTTCGAAAAAGTCAGTTTTTGAGTAAAATATTTTGACCGTTGATTTTTGACAACTATTACCATCAGGTAGACTCTGTTCGTTTTTTTTTCTCAAGCTCCCTGCTCAGCAAAGGATGACCTCAAGAGTCAAATAAATTATCATTTACTGCTTCTTTTATAAAATAAGGGTGACAAACAAGTATACAGTCTCCCTGATGGTATATGGTTGCTATGGTCCGTAGATACCTACATCTATCCTAGATTAAGAATCAAAATGCATATGTACTGTCATCAATGAGGACTTAGATGGAATGCCTTGTTTCCAATAAAAAGGAGTCTCCAGTTCTCCGCACTCATTATACGAAACACAGCAGCATTAAGCTGCTATTTTATGCTGGTATTCTGTGAGAGCGTGGTCCTTCCCCATTTGTGTTACAACCATAATATAGCATGGCTTTACCACGCATATGCTTTGAATTATGTACCAAAGAAAGTATTACCTTCTAGCAGCGGGGTCGACTCCAGCAGTGGGTTCATCCAGCACGACTAGGCTTGGTTCCGCCACGAAGGCCAGCGCCACGCACAACCTGCGCCTGGTCCCTCCAGACAGTCGCGCCACTGGCTCATCGGCAATCGAACCCAGTGACAGAATACGCAGTATACTAGCGGAAAAGGAGTTTTTTTTTAATTTAAATAGATCTGGCTCAAAGGACCAAACACTATGCAATAGTCTATATGAGAGTAAGTGACTACTACATCTGTAGCTAACTCATGCGTAGTCAGTAAGTGGAGTTCTTCACGGTAGCAGGTACATTTTCGGTACATGTAAAGCAGCGGAATTTAAAAGGCTGATGATGATGAAAGCCCTCCCCACTCTTTCCACGCTCTTTCCCCACTTTTCAAGATATTGATTTGTTGTAAAAGTGCACCTGAGTGTACCCCTACAAATAGTTATTAATTAACACATTGTAATAATTGTTGATCACCGATCTCAAAATCGGAAGTGCTCGGTATGATTCGAAGAAGCACACGAGTTCCCGTTCGGGCCATTTTTATTCATTCTACCTGAGACTTCTTGAAGATCGCAGTGCACGTGACCCTAAACGAACGACCCTTTAACAAAAACAAAGTGCAGTTGATCCCGCTGGGGTGAGTTCTTATTTATTTTAACAGTAACAAGGATTGTTGAACTGAAAGAACTGTTCTGCTTAATTCCTATATCTTCTGCTGAGGCTGCTTAGTGCTTAAGAATTTTTAACTTCCTGGAAGTAGTGCTGAACTTGACTAGGGCGCATATAATGCTATTGTAAGTTTCCCTAATTCTGACCTCCGTCTGGGATTTCAGGATTCACCTATCACCTAAAGCTTACTAGCTTGACGTGTCGTGAGCCAAAGGACTATTGGCTCATCATCCTGCTAACGGGTATCATCATCGTCGAACCTGGATATTAACGACTCTTTCAAGATTTAACTGCCCGCGACCCTGCAAGAACAGCGCCTGGACTTCGCCTCCCTATGTCAGGCCAGTGATCTCATTCCTAGAATGCAATTAATATACGTGCGCGGAAGTAAGATATTAAAACAGTCTACTTTGAATATTAACTGTTTTAAGAACCTAGCTACCTCCTGAACCAACCTACGGTACATTTTTTTAAGTCTCAAAGTTTTCTGGAAGCGATCCCTATTTAACGACAAAATCGCCTTATTGTACACCTACCTATTAAGTTTTCCTTTCTGTAATCTGCTTTTTTAGTTTTGTGGTTTAAAATTATGTATATGTTTTGAAATAAATAATTGAATATAAAAGCTTACCTTTATTTACTTGAATTTGTTAAGATTTCTCGAAGGAGGCCTATGTTCACAAGTGGAATTATGAAAGGCTAAACGTCGAAGCGAAATCAACCACGATTACCACTAGAGTTACAAAAGCTCATTTAAAGTCCATTCAGTTAAATAGGTACCTTTCAACCTGGTCTTCCACTTCGTGCAGCGCGCGGCCGCTCTTGAGCTGAGCATAGAGTACAACATGCTCGCGAGCTGTGAGAGCACGCATTAATACGTCACGTTGCGGGCACGCGCCCAGCTTCGCTTCACACTGCCCGCCTTCCCCACCCTTCCCGCCCGCCCACCGCACCACCACCTGCCCTTGCGTCGGCCTCAGCGTGCCCGTCAGGATCTTACTGTGTAGAGACAGAAAGAAAAGGAATTCACTCACTGTAACTGTACATATTTTCAAATATCGTACAATATTGCAGAGGAGGTTTAGACTAATAACTTACTATTTTATACTATATTATGTATTCGGTATATCATATATTATATACTATTTCATATATTCGGAATAATAAGTTACAAAGCAAACACAAGATAAATAAGGGTCCTAACTAAGACGATCACGCCATAAATTTATATATAACCTATAAATAAACCTTTTGAAAGATTTTTTAAGAAAAATACACATATTATGTTTTTATGGGAATTAGAAACAGCTTGTAAGGTTTTTTTACTATACTGTTTACAATTATTCTACCTGACCCTTCTTAATGAAAGTCATTCATGCTTTTACCACTGAACCAAGGTAACTAAGAAGCTATCCAGCAGGATATTTTAGAAAAAGAGAAATTTACAAGTATGTCTGGACGTCGAAAGAGTAATTTCGAGGAAGCAGTCAGGGTTACACTGTAAGCTTACATAAGCGTGGTTTTCCCCGCGCCGTTGTGTCCCAGCAGTGAGGTGATCTGTCCAGAATGCAGTTCTATGGATACGTTGTTGAGGGCCAGCTTGGCACGGGAGCCGGAACCATAGACTTTGGTTATATTAATGATGCTAACGCCCGCCTTTTCGTCTGATGCCTCGCAGTTCATTACGTTGTTGCGAAAAGCTTTGACACCTAGAAGAAGGACCGAGATAAAAAGATAAAAGGAGATGAAACAAGTTTAAATGCTTTAAGGCTATAAACCTCTATTATATACAAAATAGGGTATACTCAGAGGCAAACGGAAACAGAAATAGACTACACAGACTGGCAGCAGCATCTTCCAGCATCTTACAATCTATGACTACCTTCAGCAGCGGACTTTAAAAGGCTGTAAAGGAAAGATTGATGAATAGACATCGTTCATTACAACGGGAGAGGATGAAAAACGTGAGTGCAGTTCACTCGCGGTAGAAGTAAAATCTTCAAATTAAATTAAATATAAAATAAAAAATATTTCAGGCAAATGATTTATTCAGTGTGATGATTTTCTACCAACTGGTGCGGCATAAAATATAAGATAAAAGTTAAGTTTTTTAGCAAATGTTTTTTCGTGGTAGAGCCATGCTACAATTTTATTAGAAGTTTAGTTGTAGCACGAATAGGTCGGCTTGACCGGGGAAGGACTACGCTCTCACAGAATACCAACGTAAAATAGTAGCTTTATGCTGCTGTGTTTCGTATGGTGAGTGTAGAGTACCGGAGACCCATTTTACTGGAAACGAGGCACTCCATTTTAGTCCTCACGGGTGACAACGCAGCTGCATTTTGATTCGTAATCAACGATATGTCTATAAGCCACAGCAAACACTTACCATCAGGTGGACAGTGTGCTCGCTTGTCACCCTATCCTATAAAACAACCGTTATTTTTAGACATGGTGGGGCGTACATTTTAGTGTATAAAATCAAAAGAATATTTTCTTTCTAGTAAAACTGCTTTGCAAAACCGCCATCTACTCCACTGTATTGGTAAAGTCATTTTAACGAACAAAACTTGATTAATCCTTCAATCCCCATAAAATCCCATGCAGTCGCATGAATTAAGATAATGAACCAAACCTCAATAAAAAATATATTTTATTTATTTTGACCGAGTTACAGAAAGAAGTTTTTATTTATACTTAAATTATATGCAACAAACTATTTACTAAGCTTATTTACTGCATACGCTTGACCCAGATGGGATTGCTGATGATGTGCGAACGAATGAGATTTGGCAGGGGTGCTCAGCCTTAACTCCTCCCCCTCAAGAGAGAAATTATCCGAAGGTGACTTAAGCGACTTCGGAGAATTTCGATAACATAATTTGAATTTAAAAATGGTAAATACTATACCGATTACTATAATGAGATATAAACTTATGGTCCATACACTGATTTCACTTGTTACTAAGGATTTTGTATTTTATTTATTTCGTTATCTCTGAATTTAGCACTGTTTATTAATTGTTTTATATCACTGAAGTCCACGTTTCTTAAATCTAACTGTTTTGCTTCTTTCTTGATGTCATCCTCTCGGTACGGTTGGCATCTCGATTGTGGGAAGCTGAAGTTTGATATTCGCAAAGTACTTCGGAGCGTTGATGAATGTGTTTCCAACCTGTGTTCTACATTCTTGATTAGGTATCATTATATATGTGCCTTGAACTTGATATTTTTTTACATGTTCTGGACAGTGTTCAGTTATTATCAATTCTTTAGTGGTATACAGTAGCCAATAGTTCTGGAAGATCCTCTGAATTTTCAAATTCTCCAATCGTATATTATGTTGCTGGCAGCTACTGTGGTTGGTTTTCATCTGCATTATTTGTTCATTACATGTTTCAGCTGGATACTCTGCGAGACTTTCCTCTGGGCATAAGAACTTTTCATCATCGATTTCTTCACAGGGACTCACCGCTGATCGGTATTTCAATCTTTTCACCAATAGGAAAGGATATGATGGGATTATGATATGGGTAACATCGGAATTAGATATTGAAATTAGTATTATTTTGTAGTATGTGTATATGTCTGGTTCAATTAGTGGGATTTCTAATACAAAAACTAAGTTATTCCTATTGACATACGATTTAACTACTATATTTCTTTCTAACTTAATTAAATTTTCCTTATTTGCTGGGTGAATCAATTTGGCATATTTTTCTATATTTATTAACATATTTCATAGTTCTGTTGAATTTATGATTGATTGATGAAAAGTATGTAATTTACTACAAGCAATAGCTGTTTCTATTTCTTGTATTACATCTAAAATTGTTCGAAAATTATTCGAAATTTGATATAAAGTATTTAATATTGTTACAACATTTTAGAGATCATTAGAGACCTTTTCTTATGAAGTATAGAATCTATTTCCTGATTTTGTAAACGATTGACATTCGAATTTATGTCTCCCGACGCATTAACAAGCTTGTTAAATGCTTGTTGTAGTGAAGTAACTCGGTGTTCGACCAAAGGTTCTCTATTATTCACCTGCCTTATTTGTGAGTCGAAGTGCCTAGCGTCTTCTTCGTCTAAGTTACCTGAGATAACTTTAACTAAGGAATCTAACGGACTACATATGGCTCGTTTACTTATTTTAGATATAGGTAAAATCTGATGTATTTTATTATTTGTTAAATCTATGGATGTTTTTATTTGCTTAATTAACCCCTAAATTCATCTCCAACTTCACTATTATTACTAATAATCTTACTTACGCAATTATACTGTTCAGTATTAATACCTATTTGTTCAACTACCAACTTTAAATCTAATGTTTTCAAAATGGTCCACGAGTTATTCCTAATCACTGCCATCCCAACTTTCAGAGGAGCTATCCCCGGGTTGGTGTTCAGGTTCTGTAGATCTAGGCCGTTGGACAGTTTTGCCAGTGCCAGAAGTACTAGCCACGACCTGTGGAGGACGTTTAATATTTTTATAGCTACTCTAGTTTGTCTCTTATTAAGTTTAACGGGTATTATATTATGATCCGGTTTCCCTATGACTTTGGCTTTTTCAAAACGTGGCTTATCTTTTGCTTTTCTTGTCCTAGTAGTTTTCATAAAAATATCGTCCCCTTCTTTAATTTTTGGGACTTCCACACCTCCTCTTTTTTTCTATAACCTTAATCTTATCTGTCTGTAATTTCTCGACTACATATTCATAAAGAACTTTAAGACGTTTTCTATGATCTTGTAAGAGCTTCTGCATCAAATTACGTTCTCTATCTATATCGAAGACGTTACCTGAATCGGTGGTACCGAAAACAATTTCAAATGGTGTAAAGGTTGTTGCGGAATGAATACTATTATTATAAGCCATTATCGCATTTGTCATCACAGAGCAGGCATCAAGATCTGTTTTATCGTACTTAGCTAATCTATATATTTCGTTAATGGTGGAGTGAAAAAAGGCACGTATGGTAATTCATAATGCTGTGTTAGTCCCTACTTTAATGTATGGTAGTGAAAGCTGGGTGTGGCAGAAGAAGCACGAAAGTAGAATAAATGCTGTAGAAATGCGGTCTTTAAGGAGTATGCTAGGGTTGAATCTGAATGACAGGGTGAGAAATTGCATGATAAGAGATAAATGTGGTATGCAAGATGATGTTGTGACCAGGATTAAAAAAAGGAATGCTTCGGTGGTTTGGTCATGTAGAAAGAATGAATGAGGAAAGAGTGACAAAACAAATTTATATGGCAGATGTGAACGGCAGAGTCGGGAAGGGACGCCCTAGAAAAACGTTTATCGACCAAAATGGCGATATTTTGAAAATGGGCCACGTTAAAAGTACCCTTAACCGACGAGCATGTATGCGTAGATATATGGATGTAAAGGAGGCGAAAGAGGTATGTCAGGATCGTGTCAAATGGAAGTCCGTGGTCTCTGCCTACCCCTCTGGGTGACAGGCGTGAGTGTTTATGCTATGGTGGAGTGAAATCTTTCAACTATTGCCATGGAACTAGGGTTATTTGGTGTTCCTATGTGGAGCTCTATTTTATAAAGATTTAAAAGTTCTTTTATTAATTCGTTATTAAATTCTGTGCCCGAGTCGCTATTTATTTTCTGTGGTAAACCATACATACTAAAGTATTTAATTAAGGCTCTTACCACTTCAGGGGTACTGCGATTTGGGATGTTTATTGCTTGCCCTAACTTTCTGAAAGCATCAACAATTGTCAAATAATATTTACTTTCTATAAATAGTATATCTATGAGAACTTCTTGGAACAGTGTACTCTGTGTTAATTGAATATGAGGTTTTATAGGTTTTCTTTCATATTTCATCTTTTTGCATTGTTGGCAAAAATTTATTATAGCTGTTATTGTTTCTTTCATATTTTGCCACCAATAATGCCGTTTTAATTTATTAAATGTTTCTTGGATCCCCCTATGACAAGTTTTACCCTCGTGATACTTTATCACTATCTCTCGTTGGGCCTGCTCGGAATCGGTTAAGTTAAGTTAATAATTCTTTCAGTACATTCAACAAGTTTGCAAGCTCCTTTCTTATATAATTGAATTAATACGTTTGAAAAATTTATCCTAAAAGCTGGGTCTTCGAAATAGATGAAATGTTTGTTTTTAAAGTCTACATATTCTTTCAGAAAGTCTTTAACTAATGTTTCATTATTTATTGGCATATGAACTTCTAAAATACGCTGCTTTCTGTTAGACATGTCCTTGATCGAAAATTTATCAGAGAACCACAAATGAACTAGTATTTGACGCGGTTTTGAGTCTATTGCTTCGTTTAAAATCGGAATGACTTCGTGTTCCCTATTAGATACGGAGTTCGCTGTATCGGGCCCGGCGCCGGCGGTACTGGTGACCTAGCGATCGATTGCTGTTGATAATTATTGCGATGGCTATTGTTACGGTTGTTATTTTGCCTAAATTGGAATGAATTATTTGACGAGTTAAAAGAGCGGTTATTATTAACGTAGGGTGACAAATTGTTCTGATTATTAAATGTATTTGCACTAGATTGCTCCGTATGGGGAACATTTATAGGTGAATAAGTGTGATTATTGTTAGGACTCGGCCTAAAGTTTGTTCGATTAGACCGTGAAGTTTTACTTTCATGAACTGACTGAAAGTTTTGTTTTTCTAAGACAATTTTTAAAGCGTCTTCTAGAGTAGTCACGTTCCGTAATATCACAAGTCTAACTAAATATGCCGGTAAATTATAAAGAAACGCATTTAGTGAACTATGGTTATAAATAGATTGTTTCGCTAGACGTAAGTTTGGATCGTCAATCATTTCGCAAACCTTAGAAAATAAGACACTTCTCAAATGTTGTATCCTGTGACAAAATTCCTGGTAATTTTCATTACGTTTTAATTTTAAGGATTCGAGTTCCAAAGCCAAACATTCCTCGGATCTCGGGTCACCAAAATGTTGGTTTAGTAATGTTTTTAATTCGTCCCAATTATTAATATGATCCTGTTCTCCAACTAGGTTTGCAGCTTCCCCGGATAACCTACTTGTAATAACGTGGAATAAATATTCGTTTTGTAACTGGTTTCCTCGGAATGAATGGAGTATGTATTCGCATTTTTTTATAAAGAGTGGTAAAAGTCTAGTATCACCATTGAAATTAGGGATAATTTTAACCATTTATATAGGAACTCTCACTAAATTTTCCATTTTTCTTTCTTTTTGTTACAGAATACACTACCAATAGAAAAAAATACTCTTCGGTTATTATTAAGTGAATTTATAAGGAAATCAAATGAAATAGTTTAAATTCCTTAAATACTTAACTAATTAGTATAATTTACTAAGTGTGAATTTATCTAGTAATTAGGCGGTACTTAATCCGACAAAAACCAGAATATAAACACTAAAAAAAATATAAGAAGGGTAGGAAAATACAGATTGGTGAAGAAGATCTACTCATATTGCTGCAGTTTTTCCCATGCTCCTTCTGGAATATCGGTGCTCCGTCCTTGAAGTTGGTCTGTTCCTTAATGAATTTGTTTGTTCCTTTTTTCCCGATTAAATCGTTGAGACGTACGACCGATTTTTCTGCGAAAACTTTTATTCGCCACGAAACAATACTTGGTCTTACGGGTCCCTACCGACAGCGCCAATTAGGATAATGAACCAAACTTCAATGAAAAATATATTTTATTTATTTTGACAGAGTTACAGTAAGAAGTTTGAAAAATGTTTATTTATACTTAAATTATATGCAACAAAACTATTTACTAAGCTTATTTACTGCATACGCTTGACCCAGATGGGATTGCTGATGATGTGCGAACGAATGAGATTTGGCAGGGGTGCTCAGCCTTAACTCATGCGTCCGTCAAATCCCGAGCGGTCGCATACGACCGCACCCATCCGCAGCACTTTAAACCATAAAAACTTATATTTAGAGACTACTTTTCTGTGAAGAAGTTTGGCATTATAAAATCTATACAAAATTCGCTATCCTGTGGTCTAAATAGTAGTCAGGTTTTACTTCATTACAAAAATACTTTATTGTATTTTGATAAAAAACGGGTACATAGCAGGCGGATGTCGGCAGCGTGAAAATGACTATTATTTGTATATATTACTCGAAATTATTTACGTCAAAAGATAAATTATATTCACACAAAAACTTTCATACCAATTTTATAATAACACTAATAAAAAAACTAGAAAAATCCAAAAATCAACACAACAGAACAAAATAACATCCACACGAAAATGGCGTACGTAATGAACGTAGATTATAAATAAATAACCATAGAGTAACTGACTTTCTATTGCACTAGAGGATAGAAAATTTCATATTGAGCTTATAATGCCAAACTTTTTCGTAGAAAAGTAGTCTAGTCTAGTATTTATGGTTTAAAGTGCTGTGGGTAGGCGCGACCGAATTCAATCACTTGGTTTTTGACGGAATATCGCCGCGACTGAATTTGGCCGCTTGGTAGCTAAGAAGTTAAATCTCAAGGTGGTACTTAAAATAGACGCTAGATGGCCTAAATACGAATAATTTAATATAATATAATATTCTATCACATTCTCTCGCAGGCTAAATCATATAGATGTATATGTTTGTCTCTTTTTACTGTCGCTTTTCCATTTCATTGAGATTCAAATCACAAAGATCCAATGAAGTTTTCACTTCAAGAAAATATTCGTAATACATACCCAAAAATCTATCCAGCAGAAGCCCAATAAGAATGTAAACAATGCCATCGAAGATCACGAAGGTAGCAGTCAGACCGATGTTTAAGTCGCTCACATCATGAGTAGTGTCCCACAATTGGGACCACTGGGCACCAAGCCCCATTGCTTCGTATTGTGTGATGAACAGACACGCGTAGCAAAATGATGACGACATAAATAGGCACTGTAAAAGAAAGATAACCAATTAAAACATACCGTATATATTTTATTGAATAAAAACCATGATAATGTCCTCCAGACTGAATTTCGGTCAAGGCGGCCAGTCTCGACGCAGACTAGTCAAATGCTCACCACATGATATAATCCTTTATATTCACTTTATTCACTCACTATCGTAGTCCGATGGCATGGTAATCCGACACGACCGGAGAGAGATCAGACGCAAAACTTACGGCTTTGCATGCCTTTCGAGGCAAAGAGAGTACGAGCGTAAAATAACAGCTTAATACTGGTGTGTTTAGTGTGGTGTGTGTAGAAAACGGGGGACCCTTTTTACTGGAAGCTAGGCATTTTATCGCAGTCCTCAGGTGTGATAACCAATCTGCATTTTGATTCTTCATCATCGTCATCATTGCAGCCCTTCACCAGTCTTAACAGTGGTAGAGCCACGCGGCAGCTTTGTTGTTGCACGTATAGGCCGGCTCAAACCGGGGTGGTACCACGACCTCACAGAATACCGGCGTGAAGTGGAAGCTCTGCTTCCGCGTTTCGTCTGGTGAGTGCAGGTGGCCGGAGGCCCAAATCCCCCCCCCCCATCAACATGGTAGCGGAATTAAATAATGATCGACTACCCCAGGAGGGTACCAGCACCCCTGGAGAATCCCTCGCTGAGCATCCACGACCATGTTTCTCCACTTCTGAGCGTGGGTGCTCAGGCTGCCCCGCGTATTCTGGGGGGGGGCAAAATTCCGCTCAAGACTACAACTGCTCGGGGCAAACGGAGCAACAAGACCAAGGCGACCCCTGCCACGCTGTCCGTGAATTTCTGCAATATCAGGGGACTTCACTCTAACCTAAACGCCGTCCACTACCATCTCGAGACGGCGAGGCCGGCTCTGCTCTTTCTGACCGAGACGCAGGTGTCCTCTCCGGCTGATGTCTCGTATCTCTCCTACCCGGGGTACAAACTGGAACACTCCTTTGTGCCTCGGGCTGGAGTTTGCGTTTACGTCAGAGAGGACATCTGCTCTCGACGCCTCGGCAGACTTGAAGGTTCGGACCTGTCCATCCTTTGGCTACGCGTAGACAGCGACGACCATCCGCGCGTCTACGGGTGCCTCTATAGGTCCCATAGCGGTAATGCCGAAACAGACCGACTATTCGACCACGTCCAAATGGCTGCAGATTCGTTGCTACAGCAGATCCCCTCCGCAGAGATCGTGATCCTCGGCGACTTTAACGCCCATCACGCCGAATGGCTTGGTTCACGTTTAACCGATCATGCGGGGGAGATCTGTTCATGATTTTGCCTTGGCATATGGTCTGACACAACTGGTTACTTTGCCTACGCGGATTCCAGATGTGGAGGATCATGCACCTTCCCTGTTGGACCTTCTGCTGACCTCTCACCCGGACGGATATCAGATTTCCGTCGACGCCCCTTTAGGCTCCTCGGACCATTTTCTGGTCCGGAGTGTGGTGCCCCGTCACTCACGCTGAAATCGCGGTTGCATTCTGCAGGCTGCCGCCGTGTTTGGCACTATAGGTCAGCCGATTGGGATGGGATGCGGTCTTTCTTTGCATCCTACCCTTGGGGGCGGGTTTGCTTCTCGCCGGATGATCCCAACGTTGTTGCGGACTCTGTTGCTGATGTGGTACTTCAGGGTATGGAACTTTTATTCCTTCCTCTGTGGTGCCCATTGGAGGCAAGTCTCAGCCATGGTTTGGTCGCTCCTGTAAAATAGCATCATGCTATAAGCAGGAGTGCTACCAAGCCTGGGCTGATGCATCAGCGTCCCGGGATGTAAACACCAGCGCTCTAAAAAAGAAGTATAATTCCGCCTCTAGGTCCTTCAAAAGAGTCATTGCCAAGGCAAAGTCAGAGCACATAGGCAGAATTGGCGAGAAACTAGTTCGCCTTCCTTCTGGAACCCGTGCATTCTGGTCTCTCGCCAAGGCTGTCCAGGGGAATTTCTGTCAGCCATCTCTTCCATCTCTGCACAGGGAGGACGACTCACTGGCCCATACCGCAAAGGAGAAAGCCGATCTTCTAGGCTCTTTCTTTGCGTCTAACTCGACTCTCGATGACGGGGGGAGTACTCCGCCGACCATCCCGCGGTGTGAGTGCTCCATGCCGGAAGTGCACTTCACACAGCGCTCGGTTCGCAAAGCACTCCTCTCCCTGGACATCCACAAGTCGAGTGGGCCTGACGGAATCCCCCCAATTGTGCTGAGGACGTGTGCTCCAGAGTTGGCACCGGTTTTAACGCGTCTTTTTCCGGTACTCCTACTCCCTAGGCGTAGTCCCAAAATCATGGAAGACGGCTTACGTCTACCCGATCCCTAAAAAAGGCGACCGCTCTGACCCGTCTAACTACCGGCCAATCGCCATCACCTCCTTGTTCTCCAAAACAATGGAGTCCATTGTAAACTGCCAGCTCATGAGGTACCTTGAAGATCACCAGCTGATTAGTGACCGCCAATACGGTTTTCGCCGTGGTCGGTCAGCTGGTGATCTTCTGGTCTACCTAACTCACAGATGGGCGGAGGCAGTAGAGTTCAAGGGGGAGGCATTGGCCGTTAGTTTGGACATTGCGAAGGCCTTCGATCGGGTTTGGCACAAAGCGCTTCTTTCGAGGCTCCCTTCCTATGGGCTTCCCGAGAAATTGTGCGATTGGATCACCAGTTTTCTTGCAGATCGGAGCATCAAGGTCGTTGTAGACGGTGCAAGCTCCGATTGCAAGCCTATTAATTCTGTTGTTCCACAGGGCTGTGTGCTATCGCCAACGCTGTTTCTTCTGCATATCAATGACATGTTGCGTACCCGTAACATTCATTGCTATGCAGATGACAGCACTGGTGATGCTCTTTACACCGGCCGAGCCAATATTTCTCGGGAAAACGTCTCCGAGTGCCGGGATAAACTTGTTTCTGAAGTCGAGTCTCTGCTGGACAGAGTCTCGGATTGGGGGTGACTAAATCTAGTCCAGTTTAATCCCCAGAAGACACAAGTTTGCGCGTTAACCGCTAAAAAGAACCCCTTTGTCGTATCCCCTCAGTTTCAAGACACTCCCCTTGTTGCCTCAGCCAGTATCGGAATCCTCGGCGTCGACATATCGACATATCATAGGATCTTCTACAGGGGAAGCTTAACCCGTGTAGAGGCCAATCCATGTTAAATCACTACTTATCAAAATCGTTCTGAAACTTTGCCTACGCACAGGAGGCCATCTTAGTTCTGGAGGTGACAACAAATCTGCAGCCTTCTTTGTTTAAAGCGGGCTGGTGTCCATGGAATTCTGAAGACGCTTACCGTCAGGTGGACTGTAAATTTGTTAGTCTCTTCAGTTTTACTCATCACTTCTCTTGGCAAGTGTATGTTTGTAGGTTCTCTCTATATTCAACCCTTAAATGCTATAGTGTTCTTTATATTGCAAATATTTCTATATATACTACTAGACTGCTACCTATATATACTAGCAATTTAAAACAAAATTCTACTGTGCGCACTAAATATGACAAGAACAATTTCATAACTCGTGCATGTAAATCTTATAATAACAACTTTTCACATGTTGATGTATTTTCTTAGTCATATGGACAGTTTTAAAAGGAAATTGAAACTGTAATGGGTAATAGTAAAAATTTATATTTCACTTTAATATTACACTTTACTTTGACTTAACCTAACTTTAGTTTAATGATTTCTTAAATTTACGCGAACGGTACACATTGAATAAAATTATTATTTACGGATTTTATCGCGTTTAATTACTACTTTACTTATTTTTATTATCCCGACGTTTCGTGTACTTTACAGCACCCATGGTCACGGGTGGGGGGGACTGAGGTGTTTGACGTCCCAATGTTATAGTTAGTCCGGCTACCTTCAGGTTTTGAATATTAATTTTTGATCCGATTTACGCAAAACGAGCTTATAGTATCATGAAGTCTTGCAGTGGTATGCTTGGGTTTGGGTTTAATTTTGTTAATTATAGGATCCCAAGCAGATGGCAGAACCCATCCATTTTCTCTATTGAAATTTGTTTTTTTAATTTCAATAGACTCGCTTATCATCCTTTGTAGGAATCGGTGTTCTTTTGCGAGGATTTGTGGTTTACCATATCTAATGTAATGGTGGGGACGATCTTGAACATATTCGCAGACTGCAGACTTACAGGAGCGTCAGTGCTTTACGTCAGCTATACGTTCCTTCACCTTGACTTTAGTTTTACATACCTAAGTATGTCATGGTGTTCGCTTGCTGTCGATGTGAGTTACTTAACTGTGGAAACTTTATGTTAAATGTAAGATTAATACGTGTTATCTACTAGGCTAAAATTATGTGCGCTTCCTTTGATGATAAAATTGAAAAAAAAAAACCTGAGTTAAGGGGTTATCTGGTACAATAAATATGTCACGCAGGTGTATATTCATTTACGACGGTTAATGTTTTTAAGCAAATATAAAATAAAGTTAAATACTTCTCTGAAATATACTTTAAATCATGTTGACAAAGTGCGCACATAAATAATGACGCGTTTTCCTAGTCCCATTAAACAAAGTAAAAATAGTGTTAGATTGTTGAAAACAACATTCGCGGTTTACAAAACAGAGAACTAGTCTTCTCGCTCGCTCGCAATTGACTAAAGGAGTCATGGAGATTTGACCATAAGATAGTGTGCAGTATATTAATATACATAGAAGTCTTTGTTTTACGTTAGTTGTAATTAAAAGTACTCAGTAAGAGCTGTTTTAAGATATTTTGAGATTGCTTTTTGACCAGCCTTTTCTTTTCAAATATCTGTAGGATTGTAGCCCTCTACATTCCCTCTCTGTTATGTCAATAGATTGACGAGTATTTAAACAATCAATAGGTTTATTAATAAGTTATATATATATATATATATTAAAAGAACTGTTGAACTATAGATTTGAAACAATAAACAGAAGTTTAAAGGTGGTTACGGGTGTTCATAGTTCTCAATTATCATCTTATCCTTATCTAGACCGTTAATTTGTTAATAATTAATAAAAATACTTACGACAAGGAATTTCAACGAGCTGGTGAGCACAGTCTCCAGAGATAAGATAATCACTATCGGCATGAATGAGACAAGGTACGCTATGCCGGTACACACAGCCGCGAAGCTGGCCGACTTGAATAACTTCGACATCATGTAGCTGCAAAATTTATGTCAGATGTGTTATTACATATTTGGCATTCGTTGGGGGAGGCATAGGCCTCCCCCAACGAATGCCACAAATGAACTGGTATATCTTAATTTTAATTGGAGTACGCAGTATTAAAAAAAGGGATCATAGAGATATTAAAGTATGTATTGTGTTTCTGTCAATCTCATAGCTTACAGAATGGTATTGCAGAATTCAAAATTAAGCTCAATAAAATCCTTAAAACTTGTTTTGTGTTATTGACTGTTGAACGTAGGTTCAGAAGTGGACTTGTAAAGGGCTGTAATGATGATGATGATGATCTTTGGATGAAATATCAGCATTACTAGTAATGAAGTATATCATCTCAGACCGCAGTCACATCGTAGTTGCATTTTTGTGTATGAGTCACATCATCCATCAGACCATCCGGTGGAAAACAACAGGGGAGATGAAACTGCCGAAAGTTTTTTTTTTCTTAAAAATGTTACCTATACACTAAGATTTTCTCCCGTATCGTGGGGGCAGTTTACAAACATAAATTACACAAGGAGAAAAATCCAGACCTGAAATAATTATTTGTAGGCCATACAAATACTTGTTCCGTGCGGGATTTGAACCCGCTGCCCCCAGCGCAGTCACTCATTGCTAAGCCCCTGCGCCACTGCGCCGTTACTTAGACTTAAGCCCAGATCGCTTTGATCTTATTATTATTACCGTAACAGCAAATCAAAAGCCCACTGCTGAACATAGGCCTCCACATACATTGCCTCACAATTGGGATATTTGCCATAGTGACCACGCTTGGCGGGCGGGTTGGCAACTACATTGATTTTTAGTTGTTATTAGGACGTAACTGCCGCTCATCTGGCTTGTTTCGGTTGCCTCTCTGGACACCCACGGGCGGTAGCGGATAACCCTACACCATCGTTCACTGTCTAGGATTTTTTAAATTTAAACAATATTGGAGTAAATTGTAGTTTTTTTACGTTCTTATCAGATTACGCACGATATGATTCAAAACGACCAACCAACCTCTACGGTGTTAGCTATTTTGATATCCTGCGATAGTTAACGCTGATAGAAAACTGTAGTAATGATATTGGATACTCTTACATCGATATTACACGGTATTAATAGTTTGTTTCTTCATTTTCAAACGTTACCTCCACACTAGGATATATATGGTATTTTATACGTGGTAGAGCCATGCTGCAGTTGTATTAGTAGTATTGTTGTAGCACGAATGGGTCGGCTCGACCGGGGAAGGACCACGCTCTCACAGAATACCAGCGTGAAATAGCAGCTTAATACTGCTGTGTTTCGTATGTTAAGTGTAAAGAACTGGAGACCCTTTGTACTGGAAACGAGGTATTCCATCTTAGTTTTCACGAGTGACAACGCATCCGCATTTTGATTTGTAATCGAGGATAGATGTGGATGGCTATGGGCCGCAGCAACCACTTACCATCAGGTGGAATTTTTTAATAGGTAAAAAATATTTACTCCTGTATCGTGAAGGCAGTTTACAAACATAAATTTCATAAGGACGAACATCCAAAGCGGGAACAACTATTTGTAGGCCATACTTGTTCCATGCGAAATTCCAATTTACAGCCCTTAGCGGCGCAACTCACTGTTAAGCCACTGCGTCCGAAGCCGTCGAATATTTGCGTTTAGTTGAGTGGTAACTAACCAGAATGAGAGCACAGAGAAGCCGTAGATGAAAAACAATGCGAAAATCAAGGAAGGTGCAGTGCGAGGCAGCACGCTGCCAACACACAGCACTGTCGCAATGCACCCGCAAGTAATGACCAACTCCACGAACGAAGTCAGGAACCACGACATTGTGTGGTACGTCAAGTTCACTCCCATCACCGACATCAGCTGGAAAATAAAGTTTTTAATTTTTTGATTAAATAACATAGTTAATAATGGTGTAAATTCCTTTGAGGCTCAAAACTTTGAGGTCAAAGGTAAAAGACGTCTGGTACCGCAATAGTAGTGTGTGTAGAGCCATGCTGCAGTAATATTATGGCTGCAGCACGAATGGGTCTGTCTTCCGGGGTAGGACCACGCTGTCACAGACTACCAGCGTTACTCTAGAATTACATAGCCACGACTTAAGGTAAAGGCACCTAATTCCGTGGTAATTTTACTAAAACTCGAATGGAGATCAAAAATTAAGCATATATTGCACCGTTTTCAAGGTTTGGCTAATTTTATCAGAACTATTATTGTTTTTACTCTTGAAATAGACAATAGGTTTGTCTATTAGATTTTGAATACCTTATTTCAATGAAATCCATATTCCGATGTATTTGATTATTTTCAATTCTATTTATTTCAATACTCATCGCATCGTATTATTATAATAATAGTACAACCCACATACGGTTCTCTCTTATGCGAGATATTGTGTAAAATTATTTTGTAAGAATTATTATCCATAAATGTTTACGACTACGTACCTAACTTTGTGAAATTTATTATGAAGGAAGTAGGAACCTACACGGTATTAAAACTAAAGGAGAGTGCATAGCAAGCTGCGTGCAAAAAAAACAAAGTGCGCATAGAACTTTATCCCGACCTGCTGTACATCGGAATTGCAATTTATTCTAAGAAGTCTCGTTTCCTAATTCCTAATATTAAAAAAAGCAAGATTTTTATAACACTTGCTAAAAATTACATCAAATTTTGTATTAATTTAAATTTTGCTTCTTAGCTTTCTCGTACAATGAATTAATAAAATACCTAAATAGATCACCTTTGAAATGCTATAATTAGTGAATGAAAAGCAAAAGTATACCTCGAAAAAATATTTTAATATTCAATGTCTTTTTAAGTTGTTCAACGCAAAACAAGAAGACCCTAATAATAAAATCAATCCTAAAAATTAAAAAGAAATCAAGTATTTAAAATCGAGTTCTCGCGGTATACCTCGGAATAAGGACCGGCAGAAATATTTGGCACCTAATGCCGTGGTATTTTCAAGACGTATTTTCACCTTGATATTTATTAAGAAAAACATACAAAATTTAAAGTGTTTTACATTAAAAATATAAATCTTTGAAATAATTTTACTCAATAAATTACACACACGGTACAAAAATAATCTAAATATACTATTTGAAAGACATGGTATGCACGTGCAAAAAGTACAAAGTGTATGAAGTGTGAATTCGGACCAGCTGCTGGGTCAAAACTAACCAGTTATTTTAAAACGTATACATTACTTTGTTAATATGACTAGGCAATGTTACATCAATTGAATTAGGTATGGTGCAGTAAGAAAGAGCTTGTAAATCGCTCGTACGCGCTGTTTTGTAAATACTTCGGAACATGGTGCCTCGGAACTAGGTGCCTTTACATTAGTATACATGTACAAAAAACTAAAATTAAATCTTACCATGGTATTCCCAGTTTCCTTGTCAGACACGATGAATCTCACGATGGAGGATGTCGTAAATAGTAAAGAAAAGAATAACGCTACGGTAAGGGACTGCGATTCATACAGCGAAGTTTGGAAACTGAAAACATTACAACACATGTGATTAATATTTTCATTCATTCATTAACTACAGTTTATAAATATTTCACAGGTTCCACGCTTTCCCAAAGATTATCTCTGAGGGGTATAATAATTTCCTATACTTATACGAATTCTGGACATTAAATAAAATTAATTTTTGGATTTTATCGCGTTTAATTTAACTTATTTAATAAACGTAATAGTAAATGAGTTCAATTAGTTTTACGTTTACATAGTTACGCATGGAAAATGGGTTTCAAAGCGTAGTCTATTTAAAAATTTGAGTTGTTATCAAGCAGATGATGCTGCTCATCTTTTATTTCATTGCCCTCTGTCGCCTTTTACGACACGTGGATGATATGGATTAGTAGATAGTAGGAAGGTAAAGTGAAAACTAAATTAGTGAAATAATTTTAATTTATATTTATAATGTTTTCTATAATAAAGTTGAAGTGACAAACAAATTATGAGCTTACGGTCCTCCTGATGGTAGGTGGCCTTTTTATAGAATAAGGGTGAAAAACGAGTACAGAGTGCACCTGATGGTAAGTGGATGCTATAGTCCAAAGACATTTACATTCATCCTCGCTTAGGAATCAAAATAGAGATTCATTGTCACCACTGTTTTCAGTAAAAAGGTTCTCCAGTTCCCTACACTCATCATATGAAACACAACAGAAATAAGCTGCAGCAAATGCCAAATAAAAAGGCTGAAAATGTGTTGCCACTTAATTATACTGGCTTTCTACACCCTTCAAGCTAAAATACAGTAGTGAACACACTGCAATTTCACGGCAGAAAAAGGTAAGAGGGTGATATTCACCCAGACAGACTCACAGGCAGAAGCCCTGCCAGCTCTCTATATTTATAAATGGTGCTAGTGAACGATCAATAAAGATTTTTCTATTCTATTTTAATTCATGAAATATAATTTTTTTCTTACGATAGAAAATTTACTTACAAGTCCTTTCTATAACAAGGGTATGGTATTTGTTGAGTGTAAACGGCCCAGTCTAGATCGTTATCGTGTCGAGTTTCCCTTTTATGCAGCCTGTTGGAGGTGTTCGCAGAGATGTCGATGATAGCTTTATCGATAATATCTTGAATCTGAATGAAACCGCGGAAGTAGCGCATGTCTTGCATGAAATTCGCTTCAGGGCCGGGCACCCACAAGCTGTAGGTAAAAGAGTACGAAACTATAATATACGTTGATATATAGACACCTGTATAACGCCTCCACATACAGGAAGACTTAGAATTAAATTCGGTATAGTTGTTTTTAAATTTAAAATATTCAAGGATAAAAACAAGGGATAATATTGAGCGATACTTTAATCATAAAAAATATGGTTTTACGCACACACGCACGCACGCATACACGAACACATGCACACGCACACGCACACACGCGCACACGAACTCTCGCCTTTACATTGTCTTTATTTTTATGTAACTTATATACGTACAAAGTTTTTAATTTGTTTGTAGTCGGTGTGTTTTCTATATCCATTCGAATTTTGTATTCCACATTCAATGGCACTTCTACGGTTGTATCATTGTTCATGAACACTAAACCTGGAAAGGAGTAATAACTTAATTAATAGAATTGGGCGTTACTTTGCAGAAATCTATTATATTAAAGTTGGTAAGAACTACCTTGCCCACATACCCTCAATGAAATAAAATTATGTGTCTTACCTAGTTTGAAGAGCATCTCCCGCCCTCCCTCAATTGCGTACACTATCACCGTCACCTGAGTCCCAGCACCACTACTTCTAACACCGTAGTGGTGTTAGGAGTAGTGGTGCTGGGAAAGACATACCATCAACCATAATACGACACGTGTTTCACCTCTACACAAGGCATCCTCAGGTGATGTAGACTCTACGGTGGTTGAACTCTAAGTGAGCGGCGAGCCAAAATAGTTGCTATTTATAAAACTTGCTGATGCAACTACTCTCCACTTAAGCAGCACATAATGACGCGCTCGCTCGTTAGTGTAGTGGTATTGGGAGTAGTGGTGCTAGGATTAGCGGTGACGGGGACAGTACACGCAACTGAGGGAGGGCGAGAGGTGCTCTTCAAACTAGATAAAACACATCATTTTATTTCATTGAGCGGCTGAGGACGAGGTAATTCTTACCAACTTTAAAATAATAAATTACACTTACATTTAAATATATTTTCCCGATACCCTTTCATAAACTTTAAAATAATAAATTACACTTACATTTAAATATAATAATTTCCCGAAAATACCATTTTCATTATATTAATTTGTAGAAATTTTATCGAGTTCAATTTTAACATAACCTAACAAATTATATGAAACCAACCAGGGTCAACTATAACATATACATAACATATGTTATGTATATGTTATGGTTGACCCTGCAGGAAATTCCTGGTACTTCCCACTAATTTCAAATTGCAAAGTGCTCCAAATTCCACCAAATTATGTTGCGAAATCTCGAAGTTATGTTAAAAAAACATTTTCTTCAAATTCTTTCTCCTACGATATCTCACGAACGAAAGAACCGATTTTTATTTTCTAAACGGCATTCGACGTGAATTTTTGAGGTTAAGAGCTAATTAGTTTTTTAAATCGATCGGTAAAGCAGTTTAAAAGTTATTCCAAAAAACCGTTTTTTTAACTTTTAGTTTTGAGATTTCTCAAAATCTACTTGTTCGAATCAGTTCATATTATCACCAAATCTATTCTACATTGAGATCTTTACACCGGAAACCTCATCTCAATCGATCAAGACGTTCAAAAGTTATGAAATGTTTACAAACTTACACACACAGACACACACATGCACATACACATACATACATCCGTACCGACTTCCACCTGAAATTAGTCAGAATAGCTTCCTAGGATCTCATAACGTCGAGATCTGATGAAAACTCGATTTTCGAAAGTCGGAGTGAAACCAATAACTTCCCTATTTTTGAAAATTTTCAATTTCCTTAGCGGGAAGTTAAAAATAACAAGAATTTCTGAAGTTAAACGTTCGTTCGTTAAATAAACGGTGCAAATCGTTTTTGACAACCCTTGAAACCATATTTCTATTAACGTCTTTTACTTTTCTGATAACCACTTATTCGTGTCTATTCACGCCTTTCTTCGTTTCTATTAACCCCAAAGGAGTATTTATTCACCCCTCTGTCGTAGTACTCTCGTTGATTTCGAGAAAAAATACCCGTGTCCCTGGTTTACTATTTAAAATTTTGTACAACCGACTTCAATATAAAAATGAGAACATCATCAATTTACTTGAAGTCAATTAAATACGCTTTATTAAGGATAAATAAAAAAATACTGGTCAGGACTTGATCAAATCAACCACATGAGAAGCATTAGTAACTTTATCGAATAACTAAACATTTGTTTCTATTCACCCTGCGATTTCTATTGGCCCAATTTTACGGTACGTAAATATTAAAGCACAAAAAAGCATTATTTTTAAATAATCAGTTTTCTATGATCCTTAAGTAATAAAACTAAAATACTTACCAGCTGAAAATTCATTGACCCTCATCAATTTGACAGCTTCGTTGGTAAGTTGCTGCTCGTCCAACACCGGTTTGAATCGGTTCAAGTTGATACATTCCAATAAATCAGAGCCCTTTTGCAGAATGCTGCCTAGGTCCTGGGGAGGATAGTTATTTTAAAATTTTATATTATATTTCTTCAGACAGTCCGGATTTGGGTTCAAACTGATTTACATGGTTTTTCTTTATCACTCAATCGCCAGAGTCAGGAACGGATACTTGCAGAAAAAATATTTTACCCATAAAAATTATGGTCTGATTTTTGGAGATTGATGACGAGAAGTATTTC
This sequence comes from Parnassius apollo, assembly GCA_907164705.1. NCBI lineage: Eukaryota > Metazoa > Arthropoda > Insecta > Lepidoptera > Papilionidae > Parnassius > Parnassius apollo. The sequence continues at coordinate 2,352,705 of CAJQZP010001641.1, read as the reverse complement.
TGGTACGAGGTTGATGAATGACTTATGATGGACTCTGATGATAATGGTTGTGATAATTAAACTAACCTGTACATCTCCTATCTTCTCAAACAGACTCTCGACGTCAATGTCAGGTATATCCATGTCACCAAGCAAATTCTTTCTTAGTTCTTGAGTACTAGGCTCAGTTAGCAGGTTCTGGAGAGCGGTTAACCCCGCCCGATGCTCAGATAATGTCTTCACTGAAGAAAAGGCTCTAGAGAAGGAGCGCACCAGATTTACCATTTTCATCATTGGCGCGAAAGTTTCATTGGCCTGTGACAATGTTGTAATTAATAGTAACAATCGTAATTCTAACCTTCTGAATATCAGTGCTGCAGTACAGACCGCAGAGTTATGCCGAGTGATATACATGCACTACAACGTATAGGACAGTAATGAACACAGTACTAATGGTATTTGAATAAATTATTATAGGCGTGTCCGTGTCAACATGCATGGTCAAATTTTGGCGTCAAAAATTCGGTTAGCCTTATAAAATACAACACACAACAGAATACAAACGTATAATAGCAGTTAATGCTGCTGTGTTTCGTATGATGAGTGTAGAGAACCGGAGACCCTTTTTACTGGAAATGAGGCATTTCAGTTTAGTCCTCAGGGGTGACAACGCATCTGCATTTTGATTCTTGAGTATTAAGAGGATAGAGTAAGTCAGCTCAAATTCTAATTTCGCCCTCACCTCCCCGCGCGTCGTATGCTATGTACCGACATGTTTGTAATCACTAATACTGTAAGTAGAAAGGTCGTTAGATACTTATTTCATTAGGTTTATCATATTTATCATATTTATGCCTGTTTCTTAACGCCAACTCAGTCGCTTCTTATTTTTATCACGGTTATTTCCCATTTTAATTTTACGTCGTACTGTTGCGTAATGTGTATTCTGATCGTAAGCGACACAACTTCTCCCTTCAAAAGCCGAAGCGATACTAACGGGGCGACAGGAATCAAGCGCGCCGATAGTTTAGGTAATTTCTTTTTACAGTGAAAATAATGGTATTTTAAAAAAGTAAATAACATAAGCACTGCTTTATAGTTAGTTCAGTTAGTATGCAAAGTTTCATGATCTTATTTAAAGTATTTTATGAATAACAGCGGTTTATTGTTCAGTTTGGAGGTAACTTTGGATTTTTTTTCTATCGAGAAAATTTTACGGAATCGTGTTTTCGTCTAACATAGTCCTTAACATTAATCCTCAACTTTACCATATATTTATTTCAAAATTAATACTGCAATACTTTCGGCATAACGGAGGATCTTGCTAAGCCATTTGAGATTATATTTCCCCTTAATGTAGATGTCTATGGACCACAGTATTCACTTACCATCGGGTGTACTGTGTGCTCGTTTGTCATTCTCATTTTTTTTAAAAAACACATCACCTCTTACAATCAGACGGGATTACCGTTAATCGCTGGTTTAGAACACTAGAAAAAATCTGCGTGCCTGATCGATTGCTAAAAGTTATCGAACTTTAATTTGTAAAGCGCAGTACGTTTTGGACATGCTGCTAGGATTTTTATTATTACCATTGTAATATATTCTCTACTAGTGCTTTGTTGAGTCTGATTTTAAATAAAAACATTTTGATTTTATCTTGTAAAAAAAAATACATTTTATTAGATGTTTTGTTAAAGGGAGGTGTTACATATTGTGTACACAGTGCCGTGCCTAGACAATAAATGTTACTTTATATGTTTGTGTGGTCTTTATACCTTACCATTTTTATAATTCTCTCAACCGCTGGCGTGTTTGGAGTGTAGAGTATCTTGCCCATAACTAGCGGCTTCACAAAGCTCCATACGATCTTTCCACCGTCAATGCTGATGATCTGCTTGTACAGCGAACGGCAGAAGTCCGCTGAGATAACCAAAAGTTATACAGTTTAAAAAAAATAATAACGAAAAAGTTGTGATTACAGCTCATGCTTTAGGAGTTTGCCTTACAACTAATGGTATATGAGCAAGTCATCCCCACCGGGGATTCAAGTCGTCTTCAACAACAAAATCCTAAATAGCACTTTAAGCATGATCGACTTCGAAATGAAAATATCTACGGTAGAACTAGATTAACCGACATAACCCAACGCCCGTCCATGTAGCTGGAAGAAACGACAACCAATGGGTGGAAAGGTTCTTAAGTGGCAGCCCTATAGCGGTAAGCGAAGCGTACTCGTACAGTGGCCCTAAATGGAGTTACGAAAAATAAAAAGTGCGGTTGCGAATCCGCTTAGCAAGCGTGGCAACTATGGCAAATATGCCCCCTATATGGCAATCTAAGGGGGAGGCCTATCTTCAGCAGTGGACTTCAATAAACTGTAACCGTAACTGCCTTTGTAGTGCTATCACTTACCTTTAGACTGACTGGCAGAGGCTGCTTTTAGCATTAAGTACGCCTTTTGATCCTGTGCTGTTTGTAAGGTTGTATGTAATAAGGATTAAATAAATAAACAAAGCTGTCTTACTCGGTAGAACTTTCAGTTGCTCGGGATCAGCTTCGCTGCTCAGGTCCTTAGTTTCGATTATTGATTTAAAGATTCTGTTCACGTAGGTATTGAATGGTTTGCCACAAACCATTCTACCTGCGTCCGCCATGAAGTCGCCCGCTGAAATAAAATTTTCTTTTTTTAAATCTAAAAAACGTTACCCCACTCCAGGATTACTCCTGTATAGTGTAGGTGGTTAATATACATAAATTTCACAAGGATATATCAAGACACGGAAAAAATATTTGTAGGCCATACAAGTACTTGTTCTGTGGTAGATCCGAACCCGCCCGTCAAATATTATTACAAATATTGTTTGGAAAAACATGTGAACAATTTTAGAATCATAATAATAATTTCCTCCAGAACGATTTTCGGTCACGGCGGCCATTCTCAATGGAGACTAGCCATCTGCGCAAAATAGGATTATAGTGCCTGAGTAGATTGATATGAGATCTATGTAACTTTTCTGGCAATCAAAGTTTTTCTTTGTAATATGGATTTCAATTTGACGGCTCCGTGACGCAGTACCTTAGCAAGATGCAGCGCTAAGAGTCGCGGGTTCGAATCCCGTACGGAACAAGTGTTTGTATGGCCTACAAAAAGGGTGTGGATTATTTATCTTTGTGAAATTTATGTTTGTAAACTGCCTCCATGATATAGGAAAAGTCTAAGTGTAAAGTTCTCTTTAAGAAAAAATGGGATAACTGCCAACACCGAATTCAAGTTTGTAGTAGGTAAAATTAAGTGTATAAGTTTTTTTATGTGAAATAAGCATGATAAACGAGCACACAGTCCACCTGATGGTAAGTGGATGCTGTGGCCCGTTACACTATACCTCTACACATACCACACATACCACTACATCTATATTTGAATTACAATTAAAATGCAGAATGCGTTATCACGTCTGAGGACTAAGATGAAATTGCAACGAGGTTCCAGTAAAAATCTTTTCCGGTTCTTTACACTAACTATTTAATTTATTTAATACTATTCCACGCTGGTGTCCTGTGACTTCTGGGAGATCATGGTCTTTTATTACCCGGTCAAGCCGATTCATTCATGCTTAATATAGCTGCAGTATACGACTCTACGACGTATATAATATGTAAAATCACCCAGTGGTACCCGTTAAGTGCGTTATCAGAAATAAACTTAAAAGTAAATAAAAATAATTCTGAAATAAAGTTAAAATAACTTTACTACAGAAAATACGCGACCATAAAAAATCAAATTAAATTTAAATAATTTTTCAATGTGCAAATTGTATGTGGGTTTACTCTGCATTGGCCGGGCAGTAAGACTATTTGTCAGAGAACCCGCTATAGCGCAACGCGTGTCAGTTGGGATGTGTATAACATTTTTTCACAAGATCGAATTTATTAAGTTACCTATTGTGAACTTGTGAACACTAAAATCTCTTCATTCTTTGTCTATAGGAACATATGATTGCCTCGTTTGTCTAGTGGTTATAGTAGTGCGACTGCTGATCATGAGGTCCTGGGTTCTAATACCGGGTCGCACCAAAAAATTGTGTATTGAGTTTTTCCGTCAAGAAATTCTTAGTAGCTGCCCGGAGTCAGGAAGTTGGCGGTGTCTCACTCTCATGCCTCGGAAAGCACGTAAAGTCGTTGGTCCTGCACCTGATCTCCCTCCGGTTGTGTCGGTTTACCGTCCCATCGGATTATGAGAGTGAATAAAGCGTGCACCTGTGATTGCGCATACACTTGGGCACTATAATCCTGTCCTGTGCCGAGTCTAGTCTTCGTTGAGGCAGGCCCCCGTAACCGAAATTCGTTCTGGAGGATATTATTATTACATAATATATGTACATATATTTGCCCCTAACAGAACCACCAGGTTGTTTGTTATATACTGTATAAGTAAAATTTACCGTAACTTTTACTAACCTGCGAATATACTATCTAACGAGAAGTCAGTTTTAAAGTAATTGAGCACGGGCTCATTCGCCATTAGGTCACTTAAGCTGCCTATATTGTTTTGCATCACCGGGGTGAGGGAAGCCATTTGTGGTAAGCTCTCGATAACTCGCTCGCCCTCTGATGTAGTTAGGTTTGATGCTGCGTATACTTCCGTTAACAACCAGTGTTTGACCTGGAATAACAGAATTGAGATTATTTAAAAATATCTTAAAAGATAATTTATGATATGTTAATAAAGGAATCGAAGAATAAATTTAATTTGTTGAAGTGAAGTTTGATTATCATTATATTTTTTTATAGAATAGAACAGATATACGAGCAGGCAACGCTCCTGATATAAGTGGATGCTATGGCCCATAGACATCCACATCTATCATCGACTATCAAAATGTTGTGGGTGCGTTGTCACCCTGAGGACTCACATACAATGATAAAAGGTTGGACATGGATAGACATTAATGGATCACGTTATTCGAAGATACAATTAACTCAGAGCCATTTTTGTTGGTTTTTTCTTTGTACATTGTTTAAGACTTTGCTCTCAAATCGTTTATGAAACGAAAATGAATGAAATTTTGACTCCGTGGAGTCGAGTAACTGATATTACTACTTTGTGTCAGTTCTTTGTAGTAACAGAATCAATCATGATACAGAGTAAACAAATGAGAGCAAACAAGATATTGACAAATCCGTAAGCGTGATCCTAGGCCTATGGACAAATTTAAATTATATATTGACAAAATCTCATTAAAGTCGGTTGAGCAGTTTCGGATATTAGCGTGAACGAACATCGTGACACGGGTTTTTTATATATTAAGAAATATTGTGGTGATTGCGTTACCTTGTTAATGATAAACGTGAAATTCAAATTCCGCATCAGCACAGGAACTACCTGCTTCGCTCTGTCATCGTCCAGGTCACAGAATTGCTCTATCACCGCGCCGTAGATGTCATCCAGGGTGACCACGTCCACATTCCCCGGCACTATAACCTTGGACATGTCGTCTACTTCGCACACAAAGTTGCTGATTCGATATACGTCTCGTTTAGAAGCGAAAATCTGTCGGACAAATAGCATAATGAGATATATAAATACAATAGATGCTTTAATCCTACATCAATTATGCAATATATTTTATGTTGTACGTAAACCAATATATATTGAAACAACTCATGATATACATAAAGAAAGTAAAATTGGCAGTCTTATAGCTATGAAAGCGATTTATTTCAGACAAGTTTTATACGCAAAGAACTGTTGTTCACTATAAATGAAGAAAATAAATGTGTACGCAATTGTGCACTTACTAAATAGAAACGAATTAAATATTACAACACAATATACAGTTGAGGATACATAGGATAAATACAAGAAAAGACGGGAAGTAGATCTTTGATTGACTGTAATGCATGATGATATGTATGTTTTTTTGTATTATGTTATCTTTAACAATTATACCACGGTTTTGTTTCCTTTTTTATGAGACTTAAAAATGGAATAAAAAATTAAATTTTAATGCTAATACTAATAAGAGATCATTAGGATTATGATATTCTTTTTTCCTTAATTTTTACGCCAGGTGGACAAAAATATAGTAATTTAGCTTAAATTCTTTTATATACTATGCCATTTCAGTATGTGAAAATACTTTATTCCGTTTTGGTCTTTGTAGTCCTATTTTAATATTTTATTAGTCATCTTCTTTTTCAGACACTTTCTTTCTTTATATTAATACAAAACTATTACCTCGTAAAAGGCCAAATTCATAAAACTAGAAAGCAGATGTGTTTTAAGACACGGCAATTCAAATTATGTGTTATAACAATTTAGAAACAACTAGATTATTAAATTAAAAGTTACCGGTTTAAAATGGAAGGATCCGACTTGTATTCGAGGTGCGGCAATGGACCAGAAGTTGGTGTTGTTGATTCCGAGACCACTGAGGTCCGATTCTAGTTTTTCAGGGTCCGAAAATATCTCAGAAACTTGAACTGAAAAAAATGTTTTATAATTGAAAAATATATATTGTACTCTGCTGCTGACATGTTGTAATTGAACCGTCGTAAACAAATTTACTATTATTTCAGTTTCGCCATACGTTTTTACACTGTAGAGTGGTCCGTATAAGAAAATGTTTTTAATTTAAAGAAACTAGGCACTAGTAATGTAAACTTAGTATCAAACCTTTTAAATCATCTTCTAGTAATGAATTCTTAAATTCCTGTAGCGCTAACAACCCCTGGCTGAGATCATGTAAACTGTTCTGCAGACTCTCGCTCTTTATTAACGGAGTAAGATCCTCCATAAGACCATGGATGCTGAAATAAATTGTCTTATATTAATAATATTCCTAGTCTAATTATAATATTTTTGTCACGTGGAAGAGTCACGCTGCAGCTATATTATGGTTGTAGCACGAATGAGTCGCCTGGGCTCGATGAGGAAGCACCACGCTCTCACAGAATACCAGCGTCAAATAGCATCTGATGCTTTTGTGTTTCGTATGGTGAGTGTTGACAACCGGAAACCCGTTTTACTGGAGTCAATGCAACGCATCTGCATTTTGATTCTTAATCGAGTTTGTAACTGTGTGCTCGTTTGTCACCCTAATTCTATAGAACAAAAATAGCCAACTTCAAAAAAAGAAAGAAGTTACCAATACGACTTTATAATTTTTTCTGTAAATGTGATACGAGATACATATGTTCGTCAAATGTGAACCTATTTTGATTATTAATTTTAAATTTAATAGGTTATCATAGGTAGTAGGTATAATTCAGGGGTGATCACATCAGTTTAGATAAAATATTCCACCTCTAAGATAGAGAATGATTTTTTTTAATGTAACTATTTAGACGATATGGAGATTGTGATATTGATTAGTCCACTACTGGTAATAAAAATAATTTATAACTCCTGAGCTTCTGTCGCTCTCTAAAGTACCTACCGTTACAGCCTGTTAAAGTCCACTGCTGAACATAGGCCTCCCCATAGATTGCCGCACAGAGGGATATTTGCTATAGTTGCCAAGCTTGTTTTATTTAGCTTTTTATTAAAAGCAAAAAACGACTTTTAAATATTGAAAATAATAAAATAATTTCACATTTCAAAGATTCGCATAAAACAGAGTGTTTACGAGAATTACAGGAAAGACTTCAGAATGCGAAATCATTTACGTGCTTCTATAAATTCCTCTTCCTCTTTTAAGGTGAATTGACTACTCCAAAACGTATTCAGAAATAAAAAGGAGACTGTACCAAGTATTGGATCTTACATAGGCTTAAATTTCTTGAAAAAATTAATAGAATCAGGCGTTATTTTGAGGAAATCATAACGGATTAATTTTTTCAAGAAATTTAGGATGTTAAAAAATAATTACTTAAGATCAAAGTAATAAAATAATGTGTCCTAGCTATAGTCAGCTCTGCAGGATAGGTGTTACGACACATCATTTTATTGTATTACCCGGATTTTAACTATAATAATTATTTTTTAACATATTTAATACGAAACTTTTAATTTATCTCTTCCTTTTTTGCGGCGAATTGACTACTTCAAACCCTATTAAGAAAAATAAAAGGAAAACTGGACCGAGTATTTGATTTTATATTTGCTTAAATTTCTTTTTTTTTTTGTAGAATCAGGCGTTACTTTGCGGAAATCCGTTATTTTAAGGATTTTAAAAATAATTACTTAAGAACCGAGTAATAAAATAATGTGTCTTAGGTAAAGTGAGCTCTTCAAGCTAGGTATTAAGACACATCATTTTATTTTATTACGCGGATTTAACTAATTATTTTTTAACATCTTTAATACTGAAACCTTTTCCCTTGTCTCTTTTAAAATACTTTGATTAGAATGTTAACACTTAATATAATAAAATATAATAATAATAATAATAAAAGAAAATGGAATACGAGTAATATAATTAGGTTAAAAAACCAGATAAATCGGTAAACTTATCTCGCGTACTGCAAATTTATAAATTTAAAATTAGTTTTTGTTTAGGTTTCTTACCTTTTTTATTTATTTATCAGAGCAAAACAATTGCATACAGATATAAGTCTAACTAACATCTAAAAACCACGGAGGTTTGACTTAATGCTAAATAATTAAATTTAAGTCAGCATATTATGTACAAAGCACAGTCTAAGTAAGTAGTTAGTAGGTATATGAGTAGGTAGAAGGTATAGTAAGAATATAAAGGCTAAGAAGGTAAGTTAACATCTTAATTAAAGTCAGTAGTAGTAAGGTAAAAGAAGAAACTCGGCAGGTAGGTACTTTATTATTAAGTAGATAAAGTAGCTAATTATAATTTAAATAGGAAAAGCTTTTGAGTGTAGTTTTAATGTTTTGTTGTGATACTTTTTCGAGTACATCGAAACCTAAAAATCGTACCTATACACGATACTGTTCAGGGTATCATCCACAATCAACTGCATAGCTGTATCTATCATGGAGACCAGGCGACCCTGCACCAAGCCTTCTAAGTCCACTTTACTAACTACGCCCAGCAGTCTGGCGATGTGGCCCACTAGATTTTCAATACGTTCTAGAATGTTTGAAATGAATTTGAAACGCCAAAATGCTTCTGCTTGTAGTTGTTGGAGCTGAAATAAAAAATATTTTTTCAATTTAACCTTTAACGTGGTAGTCATGCTGCAGCTATATTGTGGTTGTAGTACGAATGTTTCGGCTTAATCGAGGAAGGACCGCACTCACAGAATACCAGCGTGAAATAGCAACTTAATACTGCTGTTTCATATGGTGAGTGTAGAGAACTGGAGACCTTTTCTAATGGAAACGAGGTATTCCATCTTAGTACTAAGTGGTGACGTATCTGCATTGTGATTCTTAATCGAGGTTAAATGTAGACGTGTATGGGCCACAGCATCCAATTACCATCTGGTGCACTCTGTGCTCGTTTGTCATCCTTATTCTATAAAAAGTCGCATGAATTATTCATATAAAATAATATTATATATTGTACAAGATTGATTAAATGTCATCCGTACCAGATGATGATTGGCGGTCTACTACTGTACGATTTAGAAGAAGTTTTCTTTCTCGCACATCTTCCTTGTAAAATCAAATACCACTAGCCATTTTTCCGGACCGATACGACCTAGAGACATTCAAGAAAAGAGCCTACTAGTTTTTTTTTCTATAGAATAGAGGGCAAACGAGCATGCGGCTCACCTGATGTTAAGTGACTACCGCCGCCCATGATCAACCGCAACACCAGGGGAATCGCAGGTGCGTTGCCGGCCCTTTAGAAAGGAGTAAGCTCTTTTCTTGAAGGTCCCCAGGTCGTATCGGTCCGGAAAATCGCCGGTGGTGAACTATTCCACAGTGAGGTCGTACGCGGAAGAAAACTCCTTTTGAAACGTACAGTGGTGGACCGCCAAGCATCCAGATGGTGTGGATGGTATCGGGACGCTTGCTGCGTAATGTGTTCCCGAAATTTGGCGGCTGGGATTAATCCGAACAATTCTTCAGAGCACTCCCCATGGTATATGCGAAAGGAAATGCAAAGAGATGCAACATCTCTTCGCAACGCCTGTGAATCGAGCCGATCGGAAAGCACTCGGTCGTCGACGATTTGAGCCGTTCTGCGCTGGATGAGGTCAAGTGGAAGGAGCTGGTACTGGGGAGCCCCAGCCCAGAGATGGGAACAGTATTCCATGTGCGGCCGAACCTGTGCCTTGTAAAGTTGCAGGCGATGTGCCGGCATGAAATACTGTCCCACTCTGCTGAGCATGCCAAGCTTTTTAGAGGCCAATTTGGCCTTCTCTTGCAAGTGACAACGAAACTGCACGTCACTCGATATGTCGACACCGAGGATTCCGATACTGGCTGAGGCAACAAGGTGGGTGCATTGAAACTGGGGAGATACGACAAAGGGGTTCTTTTTAGCGGTTAACGCGCAAACTTGTGTCTTATGGTTAACCCCCATTGGACTAGATTTAGTCGCCCCTATCCGAGACTCTGTTCAGCAGAGACTCGACTTCAGACACAAGTTTGTCCCGGTACTCGGAGAAGTTTTCCCAAGAAATATTGGCACGGCCGGTGTACAGAGCATCACTAGTGTTGTCATCTGCATAGCAATGAATGTTACTGGTTTGCAACATATCATTGATATGCAGAAGAAACAGCGTTGGCGATAGCACGCAGCCTTGTTGAACACCAGCATTAATAGGATTGTAATCGGAGCTTGCACCGTCTACAACGACCTTGATGCTCCGATCTGCAAGAAAGCTGGTGATCCAATCGCACAATTTCTCGGGAAGCCCATAGGAAGGGAGCTTCGAAAGAAACGCTTTGTGCCAAACTCGATCGAAGGCCTTCACAATGTCTAAACTAACGGCCAATGCCTCCCCCTTGGACTCTACTGCTTTCGCCCATCTATGAGTTAGGTAGACCAGAAGATCACCAGCTGATCGACCACGGCGAAAACCATATTGGTGATCACTAATCAGCTGGTGATCTTTAAGGTACCTGATGATCTGGCAGTTAACAATAGACTCCATTGTTTTGGAGAACAAGGAGGTGATGGCGATAGGCTGGTAGTTGGACGGGTCTGAGCGGTCGCCTTATTTAGGGATCGGTCTTGGGAGTAAGAATACCGGAAAAGACGCGTTAAAACCGGTGCCAACTCTGAAGCACACGTCCTCAGCACAATTGGGGGGATTCCGTCAAGCCCACTCGATTTGTGGAAGTCCAGAGAGAGGAGTGCTTTGTGAACCGAGCGCTGTGTGAACTGCACTTCCGGCATGGAGCGCTCAAACCACGGGATGGTCGGCGGCGTACTCCCCCCGTCATCGAGAGTCGAGTTGGACGCAAAGAAAGAGCCTCCCTGTGCAGAGATGGAAGAGATGGCTGACAGAAATTCTCCTGGACAGCCTTGGCGAGAGACCAGAATACACGGATTCCACAAGGAAGGCGAACTAGTTTGTCGCCAATTCTGCCAATGTGCTCTGACTATGCCTTGGCAATGACTCTTTTGAAGGACCTAGAGGCGGAATTATACTTCTTTTTTAGAGCGCTGGTGTTTACATACCGGGACGTTGATGCGTCAGCCCAGGCTTGGTAGCACTCCTGCTTATAGCCTGATGCTATTTTACAGGAGCGACCAAACCATGGCTGAGATTTGCCTCCAATGGGCACCACAGCGGAAGGAATAAAAAGTTCCATACCCTGAAGTACCACATCAGCGATAGAATCCGCAACAACGTTGGGATCGTCTGGCGAGAAGCAAACCCGCAAAGTTTTTTAAAGGGCCGGCAACGCACCTGCATATCCCCTGGTGTTGCGGTTGTTTATGGGCGGCGGTAGTCATTTAGCATCAGGTAAGCCATATGCTTGTTTGCAACTTCTCATATAAAAAATATTATAGCTGCAGCAATAATGTATCGGTTATATTTACTTTAAAAGTTATACACTACGTACGTATCACCCTCTTGCCTAATTTTGTTTTTTCATAGAGATATAAAATGGGGCAAACGAGTATGCGCGTGTTGCCCGTGATGACTTACGGATCTGAGACGTGGTCCTTCACTGCTGGCCGTATGAGGACGCTCAAGGTCGCTCAGCAAGCTATGGAGAGGGCTATGCTCGGATAGTTCTCTGCGTGATAGACTCAGAAATGAGGATATCCGCAGTAAAACTAGAGTGACAGACATAGCCCAACGGATTAGTAAGCTGAAGTGGCAATGGGCTGGCCATATAGCTCGAAGAACCGATAACCGATGGGGAAGAAAGGTTCTTGAGTGGCAGCCTCGTACCGGTAGGCGTAGTGTAGGGTGACCCCTCACTAGATGGTGTGACGATTACTTTGGGGAAGCCTAACTATGTTCAGCAGTGGACTTGTGAAGGGCTGTAATGATGAATGATAATGATGAGTATGCGGCTCATCTGATGGTAAATGACTTCCCCTGTCCATGAAAAAATTGCAATGATAGGGTAATTGTAGGTGCGTTGCCAGCCTTTTAAAAAAGATAGGTTTTTGTGTTAGAGGTTCCTAAAACGAATAGGTCCAGAAAAATAGTGGATATTAAGAGATTCCACAAAGAAATTGCACTTATTTGTGAAGCTAGAACATCTGTGTTTAGATTTGTAAGGTATACAGAACCAGTATTATTGCAGGGTGTGAGGCATTTCATTTTTGTCATTAGAGGTAACAATGGATCCGTAGCCTTCTTAAAGTTGGTCACAGATATTCATAGGTTTCAGTAGCCACTTATCATAAGGCAGAATGTTAGTTAGCTTGCCACTTAAATTTTATTTAAAAACAGGTTCTGAATTTGTAAATAACTCTTTAGAAAATCTACTTACGTCTATCTCAACTAATGATTCATTTAAGTTTCCGACTATATCAGCGACTATCTGCTTACAGTCACAACACTCGCACAGATCTTCCCACGTGTGTTTACTACCTTTGAAAAGTAAACCTTCTGGCTCCAGATCCTGCACCTACAATTGATATATGAATTGTCACTGCAGTGTTCTAATATAGTTCCTATATCATACTACGTAACAGCTGTTATTTAACCCTTGATTAGAAATTCATACTCACAGTTCGTAAATTAACTCGTGCATTTGCAACGGCATCGACTAAGTAGTCTTTTGTTACGGAATCCTTTAGTCGTTTTGTAAAGTCGAATCCCTTTCTAAAATAATTGTTCAAAGGGACATCCACATCAAGTTTGTATGCTACAGAAGCTTGAAGATCTTTTAAGTACTTTAAATCCTTTATTCCGTCTATTTCTTGTAAGTGAGGTAGTTCTGCTCTTATTAACTTGAGGGTGAGCGTCAACACTTTAGCTAATCTAGAATTCAAGGAAATATATATATATTACTTTTTCCTGGTGTATATAAAAAGTAAAAATTTATATATAAATATAGAAAAGGTAAATATCATCAGTACAGCGTTGAAGTAATTTTTCGATGCTACTCTGCAACTAACCCTAGTGGTCAAAGATTAGCTAGTATTAGGATGGGATCAGACGCAATATTCCACCAATTCATTAGCAAACTATTTCTAATCTTATACGTTAATGAATACATTTCAGTTTACTGTTTTTGCGGTAGGTTAGGTTATAAAGTAAGCGCCAATTATGAAACAGATTTTTACCATTTGCACACTAAGTGTAGATTCTATCCCGACATGGGAAGAACTCTTTATGATCAACATAATTATTTATATCTACAGGTAAAAATATTATGTTATATATTAGTATAAAAGTTTATCAAAGTATAATATAATAAGCAACCTTGTTATGGGTAACGAAATTACAATCAGTAACAAATTTCCTATTTAATATTCGGATTAGGTAAAGTACCTAATTCAAATATTTAATAATACCTTATCCAAGTGGATATTTTCAAACATTTGAATTAAGTGATATAGGTATATATTTAACCTTACCAAAGTAAGGTCTAGTTTGGAGACGTTATCATGTTTTTTTTTTTTGAGAAATGTGAGACAATAAATTTTACTAAAGTACTAACGTACACACACATTTCGGTCGTCCCTTTAGAAGCAGTAGAATAAAACTGTGAATCTCTAAACATAAACATATTATGTTTTAACTTTATTAAAAAAATACCAGAATTTATTGGCTCCTCATCATAGTCTTCAGAGATAAAAACAGTCATGTTCTTTTTTATTTGAAGTTGATAACAGGTGCCCACGGTCTCACGTCTTTTAGCTCGTTTTAATACTAATATTATTTAAAAAAAAACTTACAACGTAGCGTTTCCGAAAGCATTCCTCGTCACATTCTGTGCCAAGCACTGCGATACTTTAGTCGTGGACGCTGTCATGTCCTCAAGCAAGTTTTGTTTCACTTGCTCCAGAAACTCGTTTAGAGATTTGTTTAACTCATACGTCGTGTAGTTGCGGGTTGATATTAACTGCAGGTACAGAACAAGGTTAAGAGTTAATATAATCATTAGCAGCATCCGTACTTTAAATCGTCAGATCGTGAATACACACTTGTAATGTTGGTGAAATTCCATCATTCTCAATATAATTTCACAAATATTTTATTGATTAAACTTATTTGAATGTTTTATTCACATAAGAATGAAATATATACAATATTAAAAACTATTTGAATTGACTATTATCAACTTAACCATCAGGGTAAGTATATCATTTCAAGAATAGTAAAGTTAAAGTAAAAAGTAAAGTTACACAGCCTATATACGTCCCACTGCTGGGCACAGGCCTCCCCTCATTTCTGAGAGGGTTTAAGGGCTAGGAAGTGTCCGCCGCGCTGCCCCAATGCGTGTTGGCGAACTTCACATGTCTTCGAAATAATTTTTTTTGTTATTCCTCAGACATGCAGGTTTACTCACGATGTTTTCCTTCACCGCCAAGCACGTGGTATATCAGCACTTAAAATTGCAATTTACAATTTCATTGGTGCCGGCGGGGATCGAACCCGGGTTACTCGCATTCTGTTATATTTACAGCGAGCGTTAACCGATTTAATTTATGTATCGTATAAGCTTAAACCTCCTAAATATTCCTCTACTGTAATGCATCTTTGCAGTTTTTCTAAAATAGACTTTGACAAGCTTAGGAATGATGCTCTTAATCTTGATCTAGCCTCCTTAATAGCAGCATCTACTGTTGACGATAAAGTCACTATCCTTAACCACAATATTCTTAGCCTTTATGATGCTCATGCTCCTGTTCACAAGGTTAGATTGAAGCGTCCCCCTGCCCCTTGGATGACAGAGGGCGTAAAGATGCAGCTTGGGCTGATGTGGATGCTGGTGTGCCGCAAGGCGGTATTCTTTCTCCTATAATGTTTTCAATTTTTATAAAATTTATTACCTCCATCATCGACTGCTCGTACCATTTATATGCCGATGACCTTCAGCTTTATGTGCAAACTGAGATTGGGGATATCCATAATGGGATCAAAAACCTTAACGGCAACTTAGCACCTATCAAGGATTGGTCTACTCGTTATGGAGTTTTGGTCAATCCTTTGAAATGCCAAGCTATACTGGTGGGTAGCTCAAGGATGCTGGCTAAGATTAATCTGACAGACTTACCTCCTATTTACTATGATAATACTACAATTCCTTTCAGTAATTCTGTTAGAAATCTTAGCCTTCACATCGACAGCACGCTGAATTGGAGAACTCAGGTTTCAGATGTGAGTCGTAAAGTCACTGCCACGTTATGCTCTCTGTATCGTTTAAAACATTTTCTTCCCACAAAATCTAAGATCATGCTTGTCCAATCACTTATATTACCCATAATTGATTATGCAGATGTGTGCTACCCAGACCTGTCCCAAGATCTTCTGAACAAGCTGGAACGCCTCCTCAATAACTGTATAAGATTCATCTTTGGGCTTCGTAAGTATGATCATATTTCTCAATACAGATCTAAGCTAAATTGGCTTACAATCCGGCAGAGGTGCAACTCCAGAATATTACTTGTACTTTTTTCCATATTAATTGATCCATCTTCGCCTTCTTATCTTAAGAGTAAATTTCATTATCTTTCTTCATCTCATGATAGGGTCCTACGCTCTTCTTCTAACAACAAAATCTATACTCCAGTTCACTTCACTGAGTTCTATGGTAACTCTTTCACAATTCAGGCTACACGCCTTTGGAACTCCTTGCCCGATGACATCAGAAAAGCTCCCAATAAGTACGCTTTTAAAAACTTGGTCCGTGATCATTTCTTAAAGACAATGCATTTTACATGACTCATCTATTTAATATGTATTGCCAAACAGACGTATATATTCATAGTCATTTGTATATACTAATTATGTATGTATTTAAATATATATATACTTGTATGTATATCCATTTATTTATATATTTGTATATATGTAAGGATAGATCATATATGTATAGTTTATTTATTAGTAGTTTGTATATATTATGTAGTTAATTATCATTTGTATAGTGTTCTCTTAACACCTGCATCAAATTCTCACCACTCCATGGGTTGATTGGTAGAGAATGCCTCAAGGCATTAAGTCCGCCCTTTGTATTCTTTTGTTTAAGGATGCAATAAAGAATAAAATAAATAAATAACCATCTGAGCTACCACGGCTTCTTCAAGAATAGT
This sequence comes from Parnassius apollo, assembly GCA_907164705.1. Lineage (NCBI taxonomy): Eukaryota > Metazoa > Arthropoda > Insecta > Lepidoptera > Papilionidae > Parnassius > Parnassius apollo. The sequence continues at coordinate 2,336,122 of CAJQZP010001641.1, read as the reverse complement.
AAACCTTTTAAATTTTTCGAAACATTTAGAACTTGTATTTTAGAAGGAACTTTACAGTCATCTTTAGATTTTCTGAAATTAAAATTTATATGTAACAAACGACCCCCCTGGCTCCACATGGGTAATTTCTTGATTTCGACAACAGTGCCAACTATCGGGTAAAAAACATGAATCAAACCATCTCAGGATCCATTCAAACGTACGCAAATTTTTTTATCAAAATCGATTGAACCGTTTTTGAGTTTTAGCGAGACTAACGGAAAGCAATTTGTTTTTATATATAGAGATTTATTTTGATGTAATATAATTTATTTTCATCAGTAGTGAGAGTAGTAATTCAATGTGTGTTACATAATTCAATGTTTGCTTAATCTAAAAGCCAAAAACTCAAAAAATTTCAGTCCATGAGCTGAAAATCCGATATGTTCAATTTATGATACATTAACATCAAAATACAAAATTGTTAGTCATAAAAATAATCTTACTTCTTTAATAGCCATATCCCAGTGAAAATCATTTTTTAAACTCATATACACTTCTTGCAAGTTCATTTCATGCAAATGACAGATTAGATTATCGTATTCCTGCTTCTTATAAAGCTGGAGATTGAGCTGTTTGAACCATGTCGTTAATTGAGAGCAGAAGATACATTGGCTGCAAAAAGTAAATATAATAAAATAAACCTTATATTAAACAAATAATATTTGGTGTAGATATTAATTTCACGTATACGGGCGAGCGTTAGTGGTAGTTATGATGTGTAGAGACACGTGTGCTTGTGTGCGTAGTTAGCGTTAGCCAGCCCATCGCAATAAAAGTAATTTGTTTTTGACTCTAGAGATAACGCATACTAAAATAATGTGTAAGAATAAATTATACCCACAAGTAAGGCAAAGATCATTAGAACAGATATGTCCCTGAGCTGAGATCGCGTTTGTCAACCTGCGGCGGCTGATGCACGCTAGGACATTAACCCGAAGAAGAGGTCCATTCCGAATCAGTGACAAAATGGTTCAGAGATTACAAAACGTAGAAATATGATGAAATATGTATCTCCAAAAAATAGACCTTTCACAGTGTCTTCCAATTTATTCGTAATATATTATGAGTTTAAAGTAAATATGATTTAGAAGATGATAAAAAATAAGTGTCATCAGTGGCTTTGATAAACAGTCGTAAGGCGCTTAGAACTATTTCTTATTAAGGGCCTATACTCTACATTAGCTCAAATTCCAATTTCGCCCCCACCTCTCCGCGCGTCGTATGGTATGTACCAACATGTTTGTAATCACTAATACTGTAAGTAGATAGGCCGTTAGATACTTATTTCATTAGGTTTATCATATTTATGCCTGTTTCTTTACGCCAACCCAGTCGCTTCTTATTTTTATTACGGATATTTTCCATTTTAATTTTACGTCGTCCTATTACGTAATGTGTAGTCTGATCGTAAGCGACACAACTTTGCCGTTCGGAAGCTGAAGTGAGACTGGTCGGGCGGCAGGGAACAAGCTTCAAGACGCCGATAGTTTAGGTAATTTCTTTCTACAGTGAAAATAATGGTAATTTAAAAAAGAAACATAAGCCCTGCTTTATATTTAGTTCAGTTAGTATGCAAAGTTTCATGATCTAATTTAAAGCATTTTATGAATACCAGCGCTTTATTGTTTAAATTGGAGGTAACTTTAGATTTTTTTCTATCGAGAAAATTTTATGGAATCGTGTTTTCGTCTAACATATTACTTAGCATTAATCCTCAACTTTACCATATATTTTTTTCAAAATTAATACTGCAATATTTTCGGCATAATGAAGGATATTCCTAAGCCATTTGAGGTAGTATAGGCCCTTAAACGTGCAAGCAGCAGTCTCTAAGCTGGTGAATTTCGGTCCGAAGAATATAACGAGCCAATATATTTATTGACTGTGAGACATTCCAGCTTAGTCTTCAGATGTGAAAACGAAACAGTAAATTAAAATAAGTTACAGTTGCGTTTTTGAAGTTGGTTGCAAGTGTCCATGGCCTGTATTTGTACTTAACATAAGGTGGATTGAAGTTCGTTTGTTATCTCAATTTTATATACAAGGATATAATTTAGGTGTGATATCACTTCATCACATTAACAGGGTTTTATGAAAAATGTGCACACATGTGTAGATGGATGTGGGTAGGGCAGATACCCACTGGTGACACTGCTCCCTATTACCAGGGCGAACATATTTAATATATGTCGTGAATAATGTGTAGGCAAATTCAAACTGTAATAATATATAATAATAGGTGTTTTTTTTATTTATTTAAAAATAAATTTGAACTAGCCAGTGTCTCAAACTTTTTTTTGCAAAATTGTCTGCATGATTTGTCGTACAGGCGGCGGCCTGTCATTATCACAGAATAAATCCCTACAAAATCTTAGTCAATAGACAGAAAATAGTCATTATAACTAAACGCTGATACATGACTTATTTATTTAAAAAACAAAACCGTTAACCCTTACTAGGAAACTTCTTTTAAAAAACTTCAAATGTCACTATTTCAAAGGTAGCCTATTATGGGTTAGATCGTTTTTGCATATCAATATCAACGTCAAATTATAGTCACGTTATTTTACATAAGAACCCTCACAGGTATTTATGATTTTTTTGTAAATACTTTACCTGTTATTTAATAATAATGTGCCCGCATCAACAAGATTCTCCAGTAATCCAAATGATGCTTTAGTCAGCGATTCTTTAGACAGCAGTCCAACCGCAATGGTTCGGAATTCTGTTAACCTCTCTTGTGTCACCCACGTTGGTATTTGTGGAGATTTTGGTCCATTCAGTACGTTCTGTATTTCAGATTCAATTCTAGATACATCCGAATTCAAAGCTGTATAGTTGACATATTTGTCTATTTTCAAATTATTGTCGTACATCTGTAAATAATAATAACTTAAATTGAAAACCTTAAAAACCTCCAAAACAAAAAGAACTGATGATGTTCAGACGGCTGAAAATATTTTCTTGAGTCATAGCTAAGAAAACTCTTGATTTAATCACTTTTCAAACAAGAAAAACTAAGCCTAAAACTTTTGGGAGCTACAATGCCATAGAGAGACACACAGATGCGCGTCGGGGGTTAAAAAATATAGTGACGGAGGTTTCATGGATGACGATAGTGACGATACTTTCTTTGGTGACAAACAAAGTCACGGTCCTTTTAAGGGAATTGATGTGTCCAAAAATCAACTCATTCAACGTTAGTGAAACTTAAAATTTATAAACAAACGTTTTCTCGAAAAATTATCCCACCACCCAACAACAGTCATCGTTGGTCGTAATAGTCTACTGATGAACATGGGTCTCCCTTGGAGGCGGGCTATTTGAAGAAACAATCAACTGGCAAGCTGTGCAAATGCAATTCAATATTTGTGCACACACTAAGCTGGACAGGCGGGATTGTGAATATCCTGGTACTGATAAAACTGCTGCCCATTTCTAGTGCGTGGGCTCTACGCTTTTTGCAGAAATAGTTGGAATGGAGACGAAGTCGTTATATTTACATTTGTAGATAGGGTTTTCTATAATCACCGCATTTTTCAGGCTAGACATATCCTTTACTGCGCATGTCGCAATGAAGGATGTGGCACTAGGGCTAATCTCGGCTTTTTTAACTCTTTATTGTACACCAAAATACAAAATAACGAGTACAGTTAAATCTAAATTAGCGTATGTACAACAGGCGGTCTTATCACTCTGAAAGTGATCTCTTCCAGACAATATTTGCGTAGGGAACTGATGCAAACAATAGTTAATAATAATTAAGAAGAATTAAGAAATAATAGTTAAAATAGAGGGGCCGTACAAAATTAAAATAAAAAATAATGAAAATACATATAAATATAGATAAGTGAAAATTATATGTAATATGATATAATAGATTAAATGAAAAGAGCACGAAAAAGTAAAAGTAATTTATCTAATAGCGTTCTAAGTAATACGATTTAACAAGAGTTTTGAAAGAGTGAAGAGATATAGCACGACGAATGTGGAGAGGTAAAGAGTTCCACAAGAGCACATCAGTATCAGTAAAGGATTTCTTAAAAAAAGGAGGAAACGTGCAAAGGCTTTTTTTATTATAGTGCCATGAAATTAGAACTCGATAAGTTCAAATTTGCTAAATAAACTACTGACGTTGATCAACTCACAACACATTTTTTCATTATTTTAAGAGTAGTTAACGTTAATATTAATAATATTATATTAATATATTATAATTGCCGATGTTGTTATTATGATAAAAATACGAGCCACAACCAGTATTGATTTACTTATAACATCTATCTATCTATCGTCTATCTATCTGTCTCTTTAAATATTTCACTTACGTTTTTACTTACTTGGGAAGCAAATTTCAACGGCGGCAGTTCCTTGAATAGCTCTACCTTGTCTTCTAGACAAAACTGTTGCTTAAAACTTGTTATTGCTCCGGTTTCGTCAGGTAGATATTCAGACATCACTGTGTTAGCCTCACAGAAGCCCTCTTTGCTGTTAGCGTTGATGTCACGAATGAGGCGCACCCACTTTAATCGAAATTTTGATTAATTTTTATAATCACATACGTAAGTACAATGCGACTTACTTTAAGTTTACAAATTTTGAAAATTTTTGTAAAATTGATTATATTAGTTTAGAAAATGAAGAAGTTTTATTGAGATTATATATTCCTCTCCTGGACACAGGTGGCTTTTCTGGGATTGTATTTGATGAAAGGATTTATAGTAGTAATGACACTAGGCTTGCCGTTACTGTTACCGTTACAACCTATTAATGCCCACTACTGAACATCGGCTTCCTGCGTAGATTGCCACACAGGGAGATATTACCCATAGTTGCCACACGGGGGGATATTAGCCATAGTTGCCACACAGGGGGATATTAGCCATAGTTGCCACACAGGGGGATATTAGCCATAGTTGCAATACAGGGGATATTAGCCATAGTTGCCACACAGGGGGATATTAGCCATAGTTGCCACACAGGGGGATATTAGCCATAGTTGCCACACAGGGGGATATTAGCCATAGTTGCAGGATTGACACACAGGGGGATATGCCATGTGCACACAGGGGGATATTAGCCATAGTTGCCACACCAGGGGGATATTAGACATAGCTGCCACACAGGGGATATTAGCCATAGTTGCCACACAGGGGGATATTAGCCATAGTTGCCACACAGGGGGATATTAGGCATAGCTGCCACACAGGGGGATATTAGCCATAGTTGCCACACAGGGGGAATATTAGCCATAGTTGCCACACAGGGGGATATTAGCCATAGTTGCCACACAGGGGGATATTAGCCATAGTTGCCACATAGGGGGATATTAGCCATAGTTGCCACACAGGGGGATATTAGGTATAGTTGCCACACTTGGCAAGCAGATGGGCAACCGTAGTTCTTTATTTTTAGTCGTTATTAAGAAGAAACCGTTGTCCGTCTTCTAATTTGTGTTCTTATGTCGCCTTTTACGACACCCACGGGGTGTTATGGGGTAGTGGATATTCCTACACTGCCACTACGTAAGTCTATTTACTTCATCATCATCATTACAGCCCTTCACAAGTCCACTGCTGAACATAGGCCTCCCCCAAGGTATGCCACAAAGCACGGTCCTGAGCCACCTGCATCCATCGACTTCCTGCATCTCTTACCAGGTCGTCACTCCATCTAGTGGGGGGTCGCCATACACCTCGCCTACCGGTACGAGGTTACCACTCGAGAACCTTTTTCCCCCAATGGTTGTCGGTTTTTCGAACTATATGGCCGGCCCATTGCCACTTCAGCTCACTAATCCGTTGGGCTATGTCGGTCACTCTGTTCAATCCCCATTTCTAAGTTTATCACGCAGAGAAACCACGAGATTGCCCTCTCCATAGCTCACTGAGCGACTTTAAGCGTCCTCATATATCTATTGACTTGCGAATTAGCAATTGAAATGGTCTGGACAAAAAAGCCATTTATTAACTCAGAGGAAGGTGTCATAATATGAAGTGACGTGTTCTCTTTTATCACTACCTGAATATGAGATTACATACTTACATGTATTTTATCAAGATTGGTCAGTATATCTTTAGCAATATCAAAACTTTTTTCAATGTTATCAAAGAAGTTTTTTGCGTAGGGACCATTGTATAGATCTCTCATCTCTTGCCACCAGTTACCGCCCGATAACAAAGAAATGATGACTCTGTGATGTTGCAGATTGTTATGAAGGTATTTCAAATAGACTGGAACACTCAGATCGTAAGCGTACTTAGTAGATTCTATCAGAGCTTTGATCACTTCTGGTCTGTAAAATAAAAAAATATGCATTATACTTTAGTATTTTAGTTATTTTACAATGTTTCTATTACCTCGCTTTGATGTATATTTCTTCGGATCGAATTTAATAATTAAAATAAATTAACTTCCTGATGACCTAGAGATTTGAAATTTTGAAAATAGTTCCAAATCCGATTAGAATGTGAGAATATGAAGAAAAAAACTTGGAACATTAAAAATTCTTAATACATTTTTTTAATTTCACTTGCTTATAATCTACGACTGTTGGAATAAATTCTTACCTGGTTTTTAAAAACTGCGAAATATCAGTAACATTTTCTTTAGTTTTGTTTTGAAGTATGTTTACAAGAGAAACTAAACTTATTTTGGCGTTTTCAAACTCGTTTTCAAGATTAATGCCATATGCAGGTATAAATATATTATACTTCATTGCACAAAGTTGTCTTTTTACTCTATCGCTGTTAGTTAATATTTCTTTCGTTGAATCGTTATTTTTTAAACGATCACACGTCGCTTGAAACGTACTTAGTAAAGTGTGTTCTGCATCTTCTTCCCATAAATTGTTTGTGATTGCATCAAAAAATACTGCTATGCCTTCTGCTGGTCTCCTTTTGAAAATTCTTTTTATAGCAGATAGATCCGCATCTAAATGTTTGATTTCTTCTTCTGGTATATTAGACACTACGTCATTTATCTTCGTATTTTCAATATTACTTAATACTTTGTTAATAATTGTGATGACTCTTGTTAAGTATACAGTAGACGAGATAAGGTTATTATTAGCTTCATTAAACTGACGATATGATGGACTTGATTCGTTTATTTTGTAATTTAGCATTATATCAACAGCTTTCGTTAGTTTTTCTTCAACTGTATCTTTATTTATGTTCTGTTTGACGGTCGTTTTGTTATTCGATAATTCTGTTAGGAAATTCGCTATATCGACTGTTTTTGCGAAAGCGTCTTCAAAGGTACTGTTTAAATTATCAACTAACGATGTAAAGAAATAGTATTGCTGAAACAATCATTGAGAATTTTTTAGTTTTTACCTTAATGCTAATTCAAAGTAAAATAATACATAGATATAGGTACCATAAACTCAATAAAATTAGGATGGAATATGGGTGCTATATTCTATCTTAATTTTATTGTGTTTAAACATTCATGTAATATTGTTCCTATTTATTAAGTTAACAGCAATGAATTCTTGGTGTTAAAAATTCGTCGGTTAACAGATTATGTTACATGTGACACAACACTTTAAAAAATGTGTACATAGGCTTATTCATCATCATCATCATCATCATTACAGCCCTTCACAAGTCCACTGCTGAACATAGGCCTCCCCCAAGTAACGCCACAAAGCACGGTCCTGAGCCACCTGCATCCATCGACTTCTTGCATATCTTACCAGGTCGTCACTCCACCTAGCGGGGGGTCGCCCTACACTACGCCTACCGGTACGAGGCTGCCACTCGAGAACCTTTCTTCCACATCGGTTATCGGTTCTTCGAGCTATATGGCCGGCCCACTGCCACTTCAGCTTACTAATCCGTTGGGCTATGTCGGTCACTCTGGTTTTACTGCGGATATCCTCATTTCTGAGTCTATCACGCAGAGAAACTCCGAGCATAGCCCTCTCCCATAGCTCGCTGAGCGACCTTGAGCGTCCTCATACGCCCAGCAGTGAAGGACCACGTCTCAGATCCGTAAGTCATCACTGGCAACACGCACTGGTTGTACAATCTAGTTTTTAGAGATTGAGGTATACCTGACGAGAAGATATGTCGTAATTTCCCGAACGCTGCCCAGCCGAGTTGAATCCGTCGTGAAGGGCTTATTGCATGAATTAATTTCATTCAAGAGAATTCTATCTACAGTATATACTTTGAATTTAAACCATAAAAGCATAAAGATATAAATAACAACGTACGTGTAAACCTAAATATTAAATGTAAATATGGACGGTATTGTAAGCCTATAAATTTAATAAACTATTAAATTAAAGAAATGAAAAGATGACGCTATTGTTTAGATAAAGTTACTGTTTTGATTTCACAAAAAGGCTGAGGAGAAATTCAAAGTAAATGCGCATATAAAAAGGAAATATGAAAATTCGATATGATAGAAAATTAATGTTAAATCAAGGTGCGATCTTCAAGCAGCAACATGGGATTAAGAAAATAAGAATCGATTTCACAGATACAAAGAGAAATGCGAATGTGTAGGATGTTAAAAGGAGAGGAGTAATGGAGTTTTGTGCTTATAAGGAATCTAACGAAATACATAGTTTGTTGTTCGAAAAGAAAAATTCTGAAATACTCACAGGCTTAGCCACAACGTTTAATAGTGCGTTGTCCCCTCTAGGCAATGATATCCAATAAAGAAACGACGGACACACGAAGGGCTGGACTCTGGCAATGATGGTCTCATCAATCGGACTACCCGGCGCCGGCTTAAGGCTGTTGACGACTGCTTCACAATCCCAGAAGTTACTGAGACTTGCTCGACGAATCTAATCCACACATCAAGGTAAATAATAATCAATGATACAGTATTACGAGTACGTACAATGTAAACTAATACATATATAGTTCCAATTGGCCACTGAATTTGAGCATAAATAATCACTGCTAAATATATGCTTCCTCCATAGATTACCTTATATTTTATAGTATGGTATGGTTTCTTTTATTGTTCTAAGCCAGCGCTTAACTACAATCCCACCTGATGGTAAGTGGTGATGTAGCCTAAGATGGTGAAGCAACCTGACTTAACAAAAGCCTATTCACTCTTGCCTTGAAGACACCCACACTGTAATTGGTTGGAAAGCACATAGCAAACCATTTGGTTCGAATGCGTGGTAAGTCAACAATGAAAGGGTGGAGACTGGCCGTCTGGTTGTCTGATGGCGGAAGGGAGAGGGAGGAATAAAATTATGCAATTCCTGCGCACATTTCTTCGTAATGAATCCTGTAGAAAACCAAAAGGCTGGCTACTTTGCGCCTGTGTTCGAAGCGAGGTTGTTTTTATTCTTTTCAGCGATTGTCAGGAACATAAATAAGATGCTGCTCAGTTTTCCTGTGTCGCTCGCGGGGTGATATGGGGTAGTGGATACGCTTACGCTGCCATTATTCTACCACTTTAAAACGCATGTTGACGTTTTCTACGTGGTTAAGCCATGCTGCTGCAGCTATATAATGGTTGTAGCACAAATCGCTCGTCTCGACCGGAGAAGGTCTCTGAAGGACTTTTGTCATCTCTTACGACACCCTGGGGATGATATGAGGTATGCAGGTTTCTAATAAAACCTTCTAATAAGTTCTTCAGCGTTAAGCACCATGTAAATTATCAATACAAATTGTAAAATAACAACTTAATTGATGCCGGCGGGAATCCAACCCACTGAGATAATTACGACAAGCTCTTATCATTGAGCTATCATGAATTGATAGATCTTATGTTTAAAATAAGTACATAGTTCGAAATGTAAAGATTACTAATCACCTGAGTCATGAAGCCGTAGTCACCGTAAGAATTAACTAATACTCCAATGAAGTCTGGTAGCTTTTCGTACAGTAAATATAAGCTAGTCTTCTTTGTGAAGCCCATTAGTTGCAGCAAATTACTGTCTGGTTCTAAAAAAAAAAGTACATATAATTTCATTCCACCTTAATCTTCAGCAGTGACAGCGGATCTACTTTTAAATTCTTCATCGAGGATAAATGGAGGTGTCTCTGGGTTTAATATTCACTTAACATCGGGTGGACTGTGAGCTAGTTTGTTACCCTTATTCTTTAAGAAATAATTTTTAAAACAAATGGGTGGAACAAAATAAAATGGAATGGAATGGAATCAAATGGAATGGAATGGAATAGAATGAAATGGAAGAGAATAGAATATTTTTAATCCAATATGTTATTACGTATACTACGTACTATATATTACGTAATATTTATTGAAAGACATTTTTTTATTTGCCATTTGTTTGGAAATCTATATCTCTATACCTTTGTCCTGGAAAGAATCAGCGATAACCTCAGCGGTGTGTTTAACAACTTCATTAATAAATTTCTTTCTCTCTTTACTAACATGCCCACAGCGAGGCTCGGGATTCTACCATTGTAGATAAGATTTACCATCGTTACGCTAGGCAGCAGTTTTTGACTGTATATTTTACGCCGACGAGCAGCGTAAGACGTGTCAACATGAACAATATTTTTGAAATTTGTGCTTTTATTAGGAGGAGGAGGAAGAAGAATTTCTACTGCTTCTGAAAGAAGCATTAATTCTATTAAATTATCTAACAAATCCACTGTCAACCTGTGACGCACACCGCAGCGTCGCAACGAGAACGACGCCGCGCAGTGCGGAGCACTCCTCACTTCGCCGCGTTTGCCCTTCGCCGCAGACGTATACTGCGACGGAACAAGAGACTATTCTAGACTAGACTAGTTTTTCATACGACTATGTATCCCGCATCGCATGTTGCATACCGCAGCGTTGTGCGTTACGATCAAGAGACTTAAGATTAATTTCACCATTTAGCGGACGCCATAAGGTCTGTCGTGCACTGCTCACATTTGCCTCTTATGTAATGAAATGGGGCAGCATAGTCGGATGCCTATTCGTTGCTGCAATAAAGATGATATAAAATAATTATGCGGGACCATAATGTATTTTGTAGCCTCAAATAAAGATGTTTTTTTTTCTTTTTATCCTACAAATCCCTCTCTAAATTGGGAGATGCCTACATTTAGCTGTACACTACTACGAGCTGACCCAAAAAGAAGAAGCGGAAATGGCAATGCAAGTACAGTTTTACATTTTGTACCTAATTTTGCAACGCTAAGATAATTGCTACTTATTGTCTAGGGTATAATATCACCACATAATAATTTCTTATATTTAGCGAACACTACACATTGAAATATCTTTTGGAATTTTTCGGGGAAGGACTGTACTTTTTCTTGGTAAGTTTTGACATGGACGTTGAACATTCAGTCCTTCCCGTGGGTAAGTTAATAAATGTAAAAATTGTATTATTTTCACCTCATCAGGTGCAATTTAGTCAAGCTTTGGAGTATAAGACATAAAATTTATCTTTAAAAATTGCTGCAACCTATATCATAATATGTTTTATATTATGTAGTATATTTAGTCACCAATCTTTAAATATTTATAAGCATTAATTACCGTGAATTTCCTTAAAGTAAGTCAATAAGTCTTCCGCAACGTTACTCAAGGTTACTGAGACAAACTTGAAGATATGCAACCACATGGCTCTCCCGACTTCCTTACAACTGTCTTCAATGAAGCCATTGCTGCTGCAGCTCCAGAAGTTCCTCCACAAAGCGATGAGTGGCACCCCGAGTTTTACTGACGGTACTCTGATTGAGTTTAGTATTGTGTCCATTTTTGAGAATACTTTCCTGTATGGAAATGAAGTTTTTTATTAATTCTACAAGGAAATCTTTTAAACATTTCTTTTTATAAAAGTAAGAGTGACGAATGAGCTCACAGTCTACGGGTAAGTGGATACTGTGGTCACACACACACACAGACACTTACACCTACCCTAAATTAAACATCAAAATGCTGACATATTGTCTCTGGCGACTGAGATGGAATGGCTCATTATGAGTAAAACAGTCTTCGTTTCTCACTTGTCACTCATTACATGAAACATTAAGATTATGGTGCTGTTTCAAATTTATATTTGTGGTTATTTAAATTGTTTTTTTTTTTATAAAATAAGGGTGACAAACACACAGTCCACCTGATGGTTAGTGGATACTGTGGCCCATAGACATCTACATTTGTCCTCGATTAAGAATCAAAACGCAGATGCGTTATCACCCCTGAGGACTAAGATGGAATGCCACGTTTCCATTAAAAAAGGGTCTCCGAATCTCTACAGTCACCATTCAGTACAGCAGTATTAAACTGCTATTTTACGCTGTGTTTGTATTCCGTGAGAGCGTGGTCCTGCCCTGGTCGAGCCGACCCATTCGTGCTACAACCATAATATACCTGCAGCATGGCTCTACCTTGTATAAATCTTAAATTTCTTCAGAAGTACGTAACATTTAGTAAAAATGTTTTGGTCGGTTCTTTTGAGACAGGACCACGTGTTCAAACTGTACAACGATCTATTTTATTGGTAAAGAAGGATTCCACCTTTGTCCTCAAGGATGCAACCGCATCTGCATTTTGATCCTTAATCGAGGATAAATGTGAAGAACGACTGTTGAAGGTTTAAGTGGTAGAGCCATGTCAGCTCGACTCGGAAAAGACCACGCTCTCTAGGAATACCAGCGTGAAATAGCAGCTTAATGTTTCATAAGGTGTTTGTAGAGAACCGGAGACCCTTTATAATGAAAACGAGGCATACTATCTTAGTTTTCGGAGGTGACAACGCATATACATTTTGATTCTTAAATCGAGGAGAAATGTTGTGCATGGACCACAGCATCTACTAACTATCACCTGGACTGTGTGTTCGCCTGTCTCTCTTATTCTATAAAAAAGATAAACTAGGTGGACCATGTGCCTATATATCACACTTAATAAAAACTTTCTTTTGGATTAAGATGAAGTTATGTTCAAGTCAACTGGTTAGAATGTGTCTTATTCTACAAGGCTTACCTGAATATGTCATCTCTATCCGTGGTGTTAAAAGCATTAACGGCATGTTTCCATGCGGTCAAAAGAGTTGGGTGGCGGTCAGCTGATTCATTTAAAGCGTCCAGTAAAAAATCTTTAAGTATATAAGTGTCTTCGATCAGAGAATCGAAGGCCGCAGAGAATCGTAGGAATAAGTGTGGCTCAAAAACTGTAGAATTGAGGTCACCTGGGTCCTAAAACGATAAGTATAAACTAAAGTAAGGTTTCAGCTCCGTGACGCAGTGGCTTGGCAATCAATTGAAGGATCGGGGGTTCGAACACCGCACGGAACAAGTATTTGTAAGGCCTACAAACAATTGTTCCGGATCTGGATGTTTGTCCTTGTGCAATTTATTTCTGTAAACTGCCTCCACGATACAGGAAAAAATTCTGGTGTGAGGATAGCGCTTTTTTTAACTTACTTTTAACTCTTTATATGTCCCACTGCTGGGCGCAGGCATCATCTTACTTCAGACAGGGTTATAGAACTGTCAGTAGTCAGCTGCGCTGCCCTGATGTGTGTGGGAGGTTATCTTATGTCCCCGAAATATTTTATTTAAGAATCATCACTTTATAAAAATAAACTTCGATTTCTGCACAATCGTCGCTTACGATGTTTATCGGAAGAAATAATATTTAAATAAATTATTTTATGACACCACTACACGATATCGTAAAACTATAAGAGTTATTTTATTCTTTTTAGTTCTTTTATTTCTTTTATATAGTTCCTCATAGCGGGATTCAGAAAGGGAATGGGATGTACAGATCAAGTCTTTTCCATGCGCATGATCGCGGAGAAGTTTTTGGCCAAAAACCAAAAGGTTTTTTGTGCGTTCATGGACTTGGAAAAGGCCTATGACAGAGTGAATAGGGATGTGCTATGGCAAACACTGAACTCATTTGGGTTGAGCGCTGGCTTGATACAGGCATTGGAGTCTGTTTATAGGGACTCTAGTGCTCGTGTTAGGATCAACGGGGTCTACTCGGACTGGTTTGACATCCATAAAGGTGTTAGACAGGGCTGTGTGGCTTCCCCGTGGATGTTCAACCTATTTATAGACAGTTGTTTGCAAAATTTGAAAGTTGAAGAATGCGGATTAAGAATGGGCGAGTTAACCGTCAAATGCCTTTTGTACGCCGATGATCAGGTTATCCTTGCGTCGTCGGCGGCCGAGTTGCAAATGATGGTTACATTAATGAACAGTTTTTACGTGGTAGAGCCATGCTGCAGTTATATTAGTAGTATAGCTGTAGCACGAATGGGTCGGCTCGACCGGGGAAGGACCACGCTCTCACAGAATACCAGCGTGAAATAGTAGCTTAATGCTGCTGTATTTCGTATGGTGAGTGTAGAGAACCGGAGACCCTTTTTACTGGAAACGAGGCATTCCATCTTAGTCCTCACTGGTGACAACGCATCTGCATTTTGATTTGTAATCGAGGATAGATGTAGATGTCTATGGGCCACAGCAACCACTTACCATCAGGTGGACTGTGTGCTCGTTTGTCACCCTAGCCTATAAAAAAAAAAAAAAAAAAAACAGATCATTAAAAGAAAGGGGTATGAAAGTGAACGCAAGTAAGACGAAGGTTATGGTTTTTGAAAGAGAAGAAAGTAAAAGGATTTGTGAAATAAGTATAGAAGGGGAGTTGATCGAGCAAGTAGATGAGTTTGTATATTTGGGCTGCGTATTTAGCAGGGATGGGAGATATGATAAGGATATAGAACGACGAGTGAATGCGGGAAATAGAGTAAATGGGGCCCTGCACTCTATTGTGAAGAGTCAAAATGTGTCAAAAAAGGCACGTATGGCAATTCACAGTGCTGTGTTGGTCCCTACTTTAACGTATGGTAGTGAAAGTTGGGTGTGGCAGAAGAAGCACGAGAGTAGAATCAACGCAGTAGAAATGCGGTCCTTAAGGAGTATGTTAGGACTGAATCTGAACGACAGGGTAAGAAATTGTGTAATAAGAGAAGAGTGTGGTTTGCAAGATGATGTTGTGACCAGGATTAAGAAAGGAATGCTTCGGTGGTTTGGTCATGTGGAAAGAATGAATGAGGAAAGAGTGACAAAGAAAATTTATGTTGCAGAAGTGAATGGCAGAGTCGGAAAGGGACGTCCTAGGCGAAAATTTATCGACCAAATTGGCGATTTGTTGAAAACGGGCCAAATTAGGAGTACCCTTAACCGACGAGCATGTATGCGTAAGTGTATGGATGTGAAGGAGGCGAGAGAGGTGTGTCAGGATCGTGCCAAATCTGTCTGTAGTCTCTGCCTACCCCTCTGGGTGACAGGCGTGAGTGTTTATTTTATGTTTTTAGTTCTATGAAGTCGGTTTCTACTTCGCGTTAAAGTTAATTTTTTAACCTATTTAATTGACTAAAGAATATTATAATATCTACCTATTTCGCCACTCTTAGTAGTGGTATTTTTTTCTAATTTTATATGGTATAACGTATTTGCATATTTACATGCAAAAAATCATACAGTCGAATTATAAGCGACCTCCTTCTTTAAAGAGGGCTAAAATAAAAAAATAAAAAACTGTGGTAAAAAAGTCTTACAAGTTTATATATATTCTTGGTTTCCAAATACGACATCCAGTCTTCTTGTAGACTTTTGTTCAAACACATAAAATATTCTAAGCCCTTTAGAGCTTCTTTGGACGAGTCACTTATCGTCAGTAAGTCCGCTAGACTAGTCCGTGAACAAGGCCAAGCTGGGACTGCATTCATTATTTCTATTATTGGTTCTATCTGAAAATCAAGAGTTATGTTTAATATAAGTTTTACAGTACGCGGGAAATCCAAGTTCGATCCCCGCCTGCACCAATGAAATGGTTAGTTGCAACTTTTCGTGCTGATTTACCACGTGTTGCGTGGGGAAGGAAAATACCGTGAGAAAACCTGGTTAAAATACGTGAGAAAACTGGGTTAAATAGTGAGAAAACCTGGTTAATAGGAGAAAACCTGCGTTAAAAAAGAGCTACGCGGTTGACTAAATGCTTCAAATCCTTTCAGAAATGAGAAGCCGAAACGAGTTAATATTGTAGCAAATCCGATATCTTTACCATGGTATCATCTTTAACTGGGTCGCTCGACCGGGGAACGAGCACTCTCGTATAGAAAACCAGCCTGAAATAGCAGCATAATGATGATATGCTTCCGGGCATTTTCTTTTTGGTTCTCAGGTGTCATTCATACAACTCATTTTTGATTCGAATCTTACTATCAGGTAGACATGTGCTCGTTTATCACACTTACCGTTTCAGCCTACTAAAATTCATTTCTGAAAATAACCTCCATCACAGATTGCCTATGAGGCAAGGGGGATATTTGCCATAGTTGCTACGCTTGGCAAGCGGGTTGGCAACTGCATTTTTTATTTTTAGTCGTTATTAGGTAGATATTGCTGCACCATTTCCTGATTTATTCCCCTCTGTCGCCTCTTACGACACTAACGCAATGATATGGGGTAGTGTACTCGTTTCTCACCCTTACATTTATAAAAAAAATTGGTTGTCCGTAAAGTCGGTTTACGGACGATAGTTTAACGTGACAACGCCATAACAAAACATTGATGAAATGATTTCATACTTTGCGGAAGAGAGATAGATGCGGCGCAAACCGAACGCGCAAGCTGATCGTGCCTTTCGGTCACTCGTGCAGCGCATTCGATCCGATCGTAACGTTACAATGAGCGTAACGTTACAATGAGTCATCCTTTTTCGAGCGTGCTGCCGGCGTTCATCGATTTATTAGACGTTGTCACGTCATAAAGTAAACTAAGTATTTTACAATTACAGCCCATCCCATAGCTGGGCACAGACTTCCTCTCATTTTTGAGAGAGTTATGAAGCAAGTTGTCCGCCGCGCTACTTCAGCACTAGATATGGTCTTCCCATGTTTTCAAAATATTTTTATAGCACAGACGTTTCCCACAGTATTCTTTCATACGTTGAGAGATGCTGTTCAGCACTTTATATTGCAATTAGCATAGTTGTAGCACGAATGGGTCGGCTCGACCGGGGAAGTACCACGCTCTCACAGAATACCAGCGTGAAATAGTAGCTTAATGTGCTGTATTTCGTATGGTGAGGTAGAGAAGGACCCTTTTTACTGGAAGAGGAATTCACACAAACAAATGTACGTGGTAGAGCCATGCTGCAGGTATGTTATGGTTGTAACGTGAATGGGTCGGTTCGACCAGGGAGGGTCACACGGGGAGGGTTTCGTATGGTGTGTTGGTGAGTGTAAGAACCGGAGATCCTTTTCACTGGAAACGAGGCATTCCATCTTAGTCCTTAGGGATGACAACGCATCTCCATATTGATTCTTAATTGAGATGTAGATGTCTATGGACCATATTTTATATTTAACAGTGGTAGAGCCACGCGGCAGCTTTGCTGTTGCACGTACGGGCCGGCTCAAACCGGGGTGGTACCACGACCTCACAGAATACCGGCGTGAAGTGGAAGTTCTGCTTCCGCGTTTCGTCTGGTGAGTGCAGGTGGCCAGAGACCCAAATCCCCCCCCCCACCATCAACATGGTAGCGGAATTAAATGATGATAGACTACCCCAGGAGGGTACCAGCACCCCTGGAGAATCCCTCGCTGAGCATCGACGACCATGTTTCTCCACTTCTGAGCGTGGGTGCTCAGGCTGCCCTGTGTATTCTGGAGGGGGGGGCAAAATTCTACTCAAGACTACAACTTCTGGGGGCATACGGAGCAATAAGACCAAGGCGACCACTGCCACGCTGTCCGTGAATTTCTGCAATATCAGGGGACTTCACTCTAACCTAAACGCCGTCTACTACCATCTCGAGACGGCGAGGCCGGCTCTGCTCTTTCTGATCGAGACGCAGGTGTCCTTTCCGGCTGATGTCTCGTATCTCTCCTATCCGGGGTACAAACTGGAACACTCCTTTGTGCCTTGGGCTGGAGTTTGCGTTTACGTCAGAGAGGACATCTGTTCTCGACGCCTCGGCAGACTTGAAGGTCGGACCTGTCCATCCTTTGGCTACGCGTAGACAGCGACGACCATCCGCGCGTCTACGGCTGCCTCTATAGGTCCCATAGCGGTAATACCGAAACAGACCGACTCTTCGACCACGTCCAAATGGCTACAGATTCGTTGCCACAGCAGATTCCCTCCGCAGAGATCGTGATTCTCGGCGACTTTAACGCCCATAACGCCGAATGGCTTGGTTCACGTTTAACCGATCATGCGGGGAGATCTGTTCATGATTTTGCCTTGGCATATGGTTTGTCACAACTGGTTACTTCGCCTACGCGGATTCCAGATGTGGAGGATCATGCACCTTCCCTGTTGGATCTTCTGCTGACCTCTCACCCGGACGGATATCAGATTTCCGTCGACGCCCCTTAGGCTCCTCGGACCATTGTCTTGTCCGGAGTGTGGTACCACTCACGCTGAAATCGCAGTTGCATTCTGCAGGCTGCTGCCGTGTTTGGCACTATAGGTCAGCCGATTGGGATGGAATGCGGTCTTTCTTTGCATCCTACCCTTGGGGGCGGGTTTGCTTCTCGCCGGACGATCCCAACGTTGTTGAGGATTCTGTCGCTGATGTGGTACTTCAGGGTATTGAACTTTTCCCTCCTCTGTGGTGCCCATTGGAGGCAAATCTCAGCCATGGTTTGGACGCTCCTGTAAAATAGCATCATGCTATAAGCAGGTGTGCTACCAAGCCTGGGCTGACGATTCAACGTCCCGGGATGTAAACACCAGTGCTCTAAAAAAGAAGTATAATTCCGCCTTTAGGTCCTTCAAAAGAGTCATTGCCAAGGCAAAGTCAGAGCACATAGGCAGAATTGACGAGAAACTAGTTCGCCTTCCTTCTGAAAACCGTGAATTCTGGTCTCTCGCCAAGGCTGTCCAGGGGAATTTCTGTCAGCCATCTCTTCCATCTCTGCACAGGGAGGACGACTCACTGGCCTATACCGCAAAGGAGAAAGCCGATCTGCTAGGCTCTTTCTTTGCGTCCAACTCGACTCTCGATGATGGAGGGAGTACGCCGCCGACCATCCCGCGGTGTGAGTGCTCCGTGCCGGAAGTGCAGTTCACACAGCGCTCGGTTCGCAAAGCACTCCTCTCCCTGGACATCCACAAGTCGAGTGGGCCTGACGGAATCCCCCCAATTGTGCTGAGGACGTATGCTCCAGAGTTGGCACTGGTTTTAATGCGGGTACTTCTACTCCCTAGGCGTAGTCCCAAAATCATGGAAGACGGCTTTCGTTCACCCGATCCCTAAACAAGGCGACCGCTCAGACCCGTCCAACTACCGGCCTATCGCTATCACCTCCTTGTTCTCCAAAATAATGGAGTCCATTGTAAACTGCCAGCTCATGAGGTACCTTGAGGATCACCAGCTGATTAGTGACCGCAAATACGCTTTTCGCCGTGGCCGGTCAGCTGGTGATCTTCTGGTCTAACTAACTCACAGATGGGCGGAGGCAGTAGAGTCCAAGGGGGAGGCATTGGCCGTTAGTTTGGACATTGCGAAGGCCTTCGATCGGGTTTGGCACGAAGCGCTTCTTTCGAAGCTCCCTTCCTATGGGCTTCCCGAGAAATTGTGCGATTGGATCACCAGCTTTCTTGCAGATCGGAGCATCAAGGTCGTTGTAGACGGTGCAAGCTCCGATTGCAAGCCTATTAATTCTGGTGTTCCACAAGGCTGCGTGCTATCGCCAACGCTGTTTCTTCTGCATATCAATGATATGTTGCAAACCCGTAACATTCATTGCTATGCATGACAGCACTGGTGATGCTCTTTACACCGGCCGAGCCAATATTTCTCGGGAAAACGTCTCCGAGTGCCGGGACAAACTTGTGTCTGAAGTCGAGTCTTTGCTGAACAGAGTTTTGGATTGGGGGCGACTAAATCTAGTCCAGTTTAACCCCCAGAAGACACAAGTTTGCGAGTTAAGCGCTAAAAAGAACCCCTTTGTCGTATCTCCTCAGTATCAAGGCACTCCCCTTGTTGCCTCAGCTAGTATTGGAATCCTCGACGTCGACATATCGAGTGACGTGCAGTTTCGTGGTCACTTGGAAGAGAAGGCCAAATTGGCCTCTAAAAAGGTTGGCGTGCTCAGCAGAGCGGGACAGTATTTCATGCCGGCACACCGCCTGCAACTTTACAAGGCGCAGGTTCGGCCGCACATGGAAATGTGCGGCCGAACCTGCGCCTTCTAAAGTTGCAGAACGTGGTCTAATCCAGAGATGGGAACAGTATTCCTACTGTTCCCATCTCTGGATTAGACCACGTCCCAGGAAGCAGCGGAGAAATTAAAAACTCAATCATTGAGGGTGTCTGAGCCCAGGCAGCGCCTTCCCTGGTTGCCCTCAGGGGTTTTGAGAAGGACCCCAAGAACGAGGAAGTGTTAAGCGGCCTCTACGAGCAGAATATTGCTGCCTGTGGCTGGAGTGAGGATAAGGTGAAGGAAGACTGCAAGGTGGCCTTTAAAAAATCATGGAGAGGAAGCAGGCGCACCATGGTCATTCTCCAGTGCTCGGCTGCGTTAAGAGACGTGCTGGTGGGACATAATCGCCTCTACATTGCCTGGGACGTGGTAGAGCCAGCAATACGGGCATCCAGCAAAATACTGCCAGTTTAAGGAGACTGTGTGTGGCAAGTGTGGGGAAACGGGACACGAGCGTGGGGCCTGCAAAGCAAAAGAAGAAAAGTGCGCTTTGGCCTTCTTTCGTCTTTGACCTGCAAGCGATTTGGCCGGCCCGACTCTGGTACGCACGTGACCATGGCAAGGAACTGCCCAGCAAGATTGTATGCAGAGCAACGCTTTGTGGCTACCACACAATACTGCCCATAAGGGCGTGTCTACTGGTTTTCAAGATCGAACCATTAAAATGGGGCAGATCAACTTGGGTCGGGGGGAGCTTGCCACGGCTGAGTTGCCTATTCTGGCGCGTGAACTGCACCTGGACATTGTTCTTGTACAAGAACAGTACTCCCAGGCTGCAGGAATCGTCCAGGTGGGTGGTCACCTGTCAGCTTTGCTGAGCCACCTCAGCAATGAGTTCTGTGTGGTGTGCCACGTAAACCGATGGGACCTCTATGTGGTGTCGGCGTACTTTAAATACAGTGACACCATCGATGACCACCTTCCCCACTTGGAGGTCGCCCTGAGTTGCCTAAAGGGCAGAAGGGTCATCGTCGGCCTCGACGCAAATGCGCACTCGCCACTTTTGCACTGCGATCGTCGACACTACGTGGGTAGAGGCCAGAATGCGACGTACCGAAGGCAGCAGATGGAAGATTTTATATTCGCACCGGCGCTTACGCTGGCAAATCAGCATGACCAGCCCTACACCTACTCTGGACCTGGAGGAGAGTCGAACGTGGACCTTACGCTGTCCATCGGGGAGGTTCACGTTGCTGAGCGGCGAGTGCATGAGGGAGTCTGCGCCAGTGACCACAACTTGATAACGTACGTAGCCACTACCAGCTGGCCGACCACTTGCGCTACACCCGTCAGGGATCCTCCCCGTTTTCGTGACCGGGGAGTGGATTGGGACAGGTTTCGGACGATTGTCAAGTTACGAATGGGATGGCTGCACGTGGAAAAACCCGCAGCCCTCCTGGCAGAGGAGTTCTCCGAGGTGGTAATCCGCTCTGCGGAGGAAGGCTTAGAGGAGCGTCGCCCCAGGAGGTCGGGGGGGGGGGGGGTATGAATCTTGGACAGATGAACTAGATAAGACCCGAAAGTTGCAATGCAAACTTAGGCGTGCTTGGCAGAGTAAAAGGCGTCTGGGAGGCAGGTCTGAGGAGATAGCCAGAACGGCTTTTCACAGCGTGCGTGCGTGATACAGGAAGATGATGGTGGAGGCGCAGCAATCGCAAAACCGAAAAGTCGCCAATTCTGGCAACGAGGACCCATGGGGCCTTGCGTACAGACTCTCCAGTGGGAGGGTGCGTCCGCCTACAAATGTGATCAACGGGATCGCCTTTGCGGGTGGGCACCCGGACAGTCTGGTTTCTGCGATGCGCAGACTAATGTCTGCGCTCTGTCCGGATGACAGCACTGCGACTCACCATACCACTGGCAGGTTCGTCTGCTAGCGGCTTTTATTCCATCTGGTGAAGCTGCGCCTCCACTTGCGGTTGAGGACCTATAAGATAAAGTCAAGGCCTTGCCTAACACGGCTCCGGGACTCGATCGTGTTAGTGCGAGAATTGTGAAGAATGTCTGGATGGCAGCACCGAGGGAATTTCGCTCGGTGTATGCTAAGTGTGTGGTGGAGGGGGTTTTCCCCAAATTATGGAAGGACGGAAGACTGATTGTCATTCCTAAGGGTAATGATAAGCCGCTCACCGATGCCAAGGCGTACCGTCCAATAACGCTCCTGCCTGTTTTGGGAAAGCTATTAGAACGCGTTATTCTGAGATGTGCTCCCACAATCAGCCGTGGGATCTCTGAGTACCAGCACGGATTTTCTCCGGGGCGGTCTACGGTAACAGCGCTACGTGTATTGCTCAGCATGGCGAAGTATTCTCGGGCATGCTACGTACAAGCTATCTTCTTGGACATCTCCGGTGCCTTTGACAATGCCTGGTGGCCGATGATGATGGTCAAAGCTAAGAGGGGTCGGTGTCCACCTAACATTTATAAAATGTTGGTGGACTACTTCACCTCCAGGTGTGTGGGCCTCTACATCGGGGACCGGGTAGAGTGGAAGACCTCGACCATGGGATGTCCTCAAGGCTCTGTGCTGGGCCCAACACTGTGGAACTTGTTGATGGATGATTTGCTCCGACTCCCTCTGCCTGAGGGAGTTGTCATGACTGCCTATGCTGATAATGTCACAATCTCGATTGAATCGGATACGAGAGTGGATATCGAATATAGGGCCAGGGTCACTCTGGACCTTGTACGGGAGTGGGAGCTGAGGAATGGACTGAAGTTTACCTCCTCAAAGTCAACCATTATGACCGTTAGAGGAAAACTTCAGCGCCCCCCCTGTTATTAAACTTGGTGGGGAATCTATCAAGACTGTGACTACCGCCAAGGTACTAGGCGTGGTTTTGGACTCCTATCATTTGTGCAACATGCGACTGATATCTCTGAAAGAGCGACCAAGGGATTCGGTAAGATGACCCGCGTATCGACATCGTCATGGAGCGTGCGATACCCGAGTTTAAAAATTGTCTACAGAGGAGTGTTTGCGTCCACGCTTGCGTATGCGGCAGAGTGCTGAGATACTGAGATCGCAACGATCTGCCTTTGTATTGCTGACCAAGGCGTACCGATCCACTAGCACGGCAGCCTTACCGGTGCTGGCTGGAGTTCTCCCAGCTGACCTGGAGGTCATCCGTGCTGGTAGGATGGGTGTGGCACGTCTCACGGCGCCCAAAGAGGAGTTGAGCAGACGAAAGCGCGAAATTTGGACTGAGGTGATAGGTGACTGGCAGGAACAATGGATGAATGATACGAAAGGACGTGAACTCTATCGATTTTTCCCGGACGTGGCGTTGAGGCTCAGGTATACCTGGGTCTCACCGGACTATCAAACATCGCAGATTCTCACCGGATATGGATGTTTTCGGAAGAGATTGTGCGACATGTGACTGTGTGACACTAGTATGTGTGAGTGTGGTGTGACAGAAGAGGATGTTCACCATGTTCTATGGGAATGTCTTCTGTATGACGACCTGAGAACGAAAATGATGGATGGACTAGTTCGAACGGTTCAGGGACCGATTTACTACTTGGATCTCGTCAGCGATGGGGTGAACTACGGACTGTTGCGCGAGTTTGCGCATAGGTGGCACGATCGCAGGATAAGGCAAGATAGAATGCTGGTAGTAAGGCCCGACGACGTAGGCGTTATTGTAAGGAAGGGGGAGAATGACGTTAAACTGGGACAAGGAATAGAATAAATATTTGTAGGGAGAAAGTGCGCGCGGGAAAGAGCAAGGTGCAAGTACCGCGCGCATCTCCCGAGATTCGCCCCGTATGACCTGAGGGTCGGTGGCGCCATGGGAGGTGGTGGGTTGTTCCCATCTCTGGGCTGGGGCTCTCCAGTAGTAGCTCCTTCCACTTGACCGCATGCAGCGCAGATCGGCTCGAATCGTCGACGACTGAGTGCTTTCCGATCAGCTCGATTCACTGGCACTACGAAGAGATGTTGCATCTCTGCATTTTCTTTCGCATATACCATGGAGAGTGCTCTGAGGAATTGTTCGGATTAATCCCAGCCGCCAAATTTCGTGAACGCACTACGCGGCAAACGTCCCGATACCATCCACACCATCTGGATGCTTGGCGGTCCACCACTGTACGTTTCAAAAGGAGTTTTCTTCCGCGTACGATCTCTCTGTGGAATAGTTTACCACCGGCGATTTTTCCGGACCGATACGACCTGGGGACCTTCAAGAAAAGAGCTTACTCCTTTCTAAAGGGCCGGCAACACACCTACAATTCCCCTGGTGTTGCGGTTGATCATGGGCGGCGGTAGTCACTTAACATCAGGTGAGCCGCGTGCTCGTTTGATAAAAAAACCACAGTATCCACTTACCATCAGGTGGACTCGTTTGTCACCCTTACTCTTCAAATGCTTCAAATATTCATAGCGGGAAGTTAAAAATTGACTTACTTGAGTCTCATCTTTCACGATTAAATCAACCTCATCTTGTAACAACTGTGCTGAATACGGTATGATTTTACTAATGCTCATGATAGTTGACATGGGTAAGGCGGACGTGAAGTGAAGAGTTTCATTCTTCGATATCGCTGTAATTATAACAATTCATTTAAATATCATGTTTTCTTAATTTTACATTAATTTAATTAGAATACTAACAAGTAATTTTAAAAAATAATTAGCGGATTGAATCCACGACCTTCTGAGTTCGCAGTACGCTCCTCGCCGTTAGGTTACTGTCGATCTATGAATGGAACGGAATGTAACGGATTCAAAGGGATTTGAACGGAACGATCGGATGTTATAAAAAAAATAAACAAAAACATACTGGCAATGCTATTAAAATTAATAATATGGTACGTGAGAGTAGTAGTAAATTAATAATATGGTCTTGAATTAATATGGTCGGTCACTTTCCTATAACTCAAAAACTACAGACTTGTTTGCATAGATGGCTTTGTGATACAATAGCTCTTTATCAGTCAATAAAATAATAAAGGGTCAAAAGGGCGCTGCTTTATCGACGCCATTTTACAATATAGATCGAATTTCGAAGCGTTCACAAATATTGCCAAACCTTGTTTGTTATTGTTTTCTTAATGTATTAGTTATATTATATGACTTTGGGATTTTGTTTTATTTATTTATTGATTTATTTGAGACATCTATCTTTACAGGTCGAACCCAGTGCGATTGAGTCCTCTTTTTTTATAATAAACTAAATCTTACACTTACACTAATAATATTAAAATAAATGTAGCTCAACAAACTAAATATAAAAGAACACATTTATAAAATTAAATAAAAAATAAAAAAACATTAAACAGCAAAAAAATTATAAAAAAATACAAATACAAAAAAAAAATCTCTGTCCTAATTTTGGTTTTATAGCGCGGCAAAGCTTAAGGTGACCATATTACCTTCACGTACCTTACTCCCTTTAACCACTCCTGGTACTAACAGATAGAGAGCAGTGCCAGGAGTGAGCTAGGCTCTATTTTATTTGAAAACATTGAAGATTATTTTAAAAATAAAAACGAAACCTTAGTAAAATAAATGGTCTTTGACTATCATAAATATAAATAACGCTACATTCATAGGACCCTACCCAGACAAGCCAGGGTTATAAGTAATTACAAATATATATACAATAATAATTAAATCACCTTGAATTAACTTCACGATATCGTCCATAACCGATAAAGGACCTGACAGCAGACCGAAAGCGTATTTCAACTGTAGCCAAGTGTCACCCTTCAGGTTGAAAATTTCTCGATCCACAAGGTCTAAGACTCCCAGTCCAAGTTTAATACTGAAACAATAGACCAAACCATTAAGTATGAATATATTGTAAGGTGAATTTAGCAAGGACCGAATTTGTTTATGTTGCAGGTTTATTATAGACATGGTTTTTTATAGGATAGGTGACAAAGTGCAGCCCACCTGATGGTAAGTGGTTGCTGCAGCCCAAAAAAATCTTCATCTATCATCGATTACGAATCAAAATACAGATGCGTTGTCACCCGTGAGGACTAAGATCTCTAAGGACTGGGGTCTCCGGTTGTCTTCACTCACGTTAAGCAGCTATTTTACGCTGGTATTCTGTGAAAGTGTGGTCATTCCCCGGTTGAGCCGACCGCATTCGTGCTACAACTATACTAGGTAATATAGTTGCAATATGGCTTTTCCATTTTTAAAACCATGTGGTAGAGCCATTTTGCAGCTTAATACTGATGTGTTTCGTATGGTGAGTGTAGAGAACCGGAAACCCCTTTTTACTGTAAATGAGGTGTTTCATCTTAGTCCTCAGGGGTGACAACGCATCTGCATTTTGATTCTTAATCGAGGATAAATGTAGATGTCTATGGACCATAGCATCCATTTACCATGAGCTGGACTGTATTCTAGTTGGCCGACCTTATCTTATAAAAATGTGAAATTAAAATTTCAATTCCCTAGCAAGTGGAATTAAAACGGCAGTTGAAGACGCAGTGTCACAGCGTGTGATTGTAGCGCTGAGGGCCGGAGGTTCCAATCCCATATGACACAAATATTTGTGTTAACCTTCTTTGTTGTTGTTATTCTGGCTCTGGTTTTTTCGTGTGCAATTTACGTATGTTAAAAGCGTCCAAAATACAGGTGAAGATACTTCACTACTTTGCCTAGGTTGGAAGTAATTTATTTAAAAAAAAAACTAGGCCACAGAAAAACAAAATGATGTTGACATTTTTATATTCCATCCACTACAGGCTATAAAAAGTCCACTGCTGAACGTAGGCTCCCCTCAAAGATTTCCCCATAAGGGGAATTTCACCGGAGTTGTCCCGCCTTGGCAGGCAGGTTGGCAACCGCAGTATTTTACAATTTTAATTGGTCGCGATAACAACTCAGTTGCTGTTGCCCATCTCCTGGTTTATATCCCTTCTTCGCCTCTTATGACACCCACAGGAGGATATGGGATAGTGGGTACTCTTACACCGCCACTACACGGTTACGGTATTACTGTGCTGTTACTGTTACGGTTTTGTTACCTCAAGCGTATACTCCTGTTCATTTTCTTTGTACCAAACCAGAATGTTTTCACTTCTTTAAGCATTGCTCCAATTTCCATCTGCATTTTGTCATCCATTCCAAAGGTTTTGTATTCGAGGAAGTATGGGTAATACTGGGCCATTTTCACGTATAGGTTCTTCAGATCGTTTATGAGTTTCGTCCACTCGATTCCTACAAATTCCTGGTCCTCTTTGGACATAATGGTCGAGACCTAAATTATGGGTAGGAAACAATCTGGCTTCATCTAATGTATACTTGAAATTTAACATTTTTAATAAAAAAATAACCTAATAGTTAAGAATAGAATAGAATATTTTTTATTTAATCAAGATTATAAATAATTCTTTTTTAAAGTATTTTTTTTTACCTTTACCATTAGTTCGGAAAAAAGATTTGTCCCGGAAAGGAGCAGCAAGAAACCTAACGAGACTTTTTTCACAGTAATATTTTTTAATATACTAGGACGATGCAGATGCAAAGGTAAAACTTTTCGATAGCATCATAAACGGAACGGAGTAAGAGTCTAAAGTCAATACTATCTTTATTTCAACAAAAGATTTAATCAAATGGTGTGACAATGCGTAGATGTAAATTAGCGAATTGATTAGATAGTAAAAGAAAAAAAAGAAAATTCAGATTTTTATCTTGTCTGCATTGAGCTACAAATATTGTCGAAAAAATTATGTAAATTGGCCTACGGGTTACGGAGGAGAATCGTTTTCTTGCGCTATGGGAGCTCCGCTCCAATAATAGACTACACATTCTTTAATGATTTCTTATATTTACGCGAACACTACACATTGAAATAATACTAGTTTTTACGGAATTTATAGCGTATATTTAACTTTTTAAACACCCGACGTTGACTGGTATTTTGTTGCAGATTCTAAGTTATTCGCGCGCGTTTCCCCAAGAAAGTAGTTTGCATAAATGAAATTCCATATTAACAAACACATTCTGTCAATTATACGGAGTGGCGATGAGATTATCACATTAAATAAAAAGACATTCGACGTAACGTTCTTTGAACATACACAACTAATGTCGTTCCCGCTTGAGCACTACGTGCCGCCGCACCGTTGCCGCTTTTACAGGTCTCTTCAGGTCAGTAAACTAATATAATCAAAGTGATTTATTTCCTATAAACTTTTATGTCAATTATTTTTTGAAAATTGCACTTTTTATTTTTTATGATTGTTTATTTTTATCAGGCATATATCATCTTTTATTTACCGCTGTGCTATTTTATATAATAACCCCATCGCCACCTAGTATAAGTATATGATACTTACAGCATTTCCAAGGTGTGAATCCTTTTTTAATATGTTTTCAAAAATATCATTTATATTACACAGGGCTGTAACGACGCTATCTCTGTGAACGTCAGGAGGAAATATCAAATACATCGAAGCGTTTTCGACACCCCTACATACAGCGTCTTGACTGAATGTAGACAGTAGTTTGTACGTCTGTAATACAAAATATGTTAGAAGTAAACCATCACTAAAAAGGTTTTTTTATAGAATCAGGGTGACAAGCGAGTACACAGTGCACCCGATAGTAAGTGGATATTGTGACCCATAGATATTTACATTTATCCTCGATTAAGAATCAATACGCAGATGCATTGTTACCCTGAGAACTAAGTTGGAATGCCTCGTTTCCAGTAAAAAAGGGTTTTTGGATCTGTACACTAACCATACGAAACACAGCAGTATAAGCTATTTTAAGCCGGTATTCTGTGCGAGCGTGGTCCTTCCCCGGTCGAGCCAATCCATTCGTGCTAAAACCATAATATAGCTGCAGCTCTTGTATAATATAAAAAATAAGGACTTCCGTACCTTACTCCAAGAACTATATGGTTTTTTAAGTATCATTAGTATATTCTTACCTTTTCTTCATCAAGAGCTGTTGTCAAAATGGTTCGGAGTATTGTAGGGTAAAGGGTTTTCAAATTTTCAGCAATATCTTGAGGCGTTTCATCTATTTCCTTGCTGAGAGCTGAAACTATGGTTGTCGCATCTGTTAGAAAAGGTGCTATTTTTAATTCCAAAATCGGATTTTGTTTGACCACCTCCTTTGCTAACGCTCCATGTACCGTTACTCTGCAAATTTAAAATAAAAATTAAATTAATGCAAAAGGCTTATAAATTAATATAAAACTAGCTGGTCTCAGACGATGTTATGCCATTTCCGGTAGGTGGCGCTATGAGTTTTACCTCAAATTGACTCCGGACTTTTTACAGTGTTTAAAGCGGCTCATTCATTATTCATTTTGCTATACATTCAGCTAAGGTTATACACGACGCACGACGAAAAACGACAATGAGTAGGCAAACTTTAATGTAAAAAAAACTTGGCCACCAATTGGATGTAGACTTTGTTGGAGCCGGTTTCGTTTTTGGCAATGAATTAAAAAGGTATATTTTGAATATGAGTCATTTTGTTCTACAAATAAAGAATTTGCTAATAAATTAGCAACAGCGCCACCTATCGGATCAAAGCGTAGTATCAATAAATCAAACGATATTGTGTGATTACGATCTCAATAGGCCAAGGCGTTCAAAAGTCACACGATTACTAACAGATGCACCAACGATTTTACCCGTGTAATATATAAAGAATAACATGGCGTAATTTTTAACCATCAGAAGCAGGATTATAACGATACAATGTTTCTTAATGTTAAATATTAAAGTGAATCAAACTTTTTATTTATTAAAAGCCTTAAGTGTCGTAAGAGGTGACACAAAAAAGTGAAACAGTAGAAGGACAGTAGCATTTTCTTGATAATTCAAAATAATAAGAAAACTGCGGTTGCCCACTCGCCTGCAGGCAGGCAAAGACAGTCAACCTTAGAAGCTTATAATCAGCAGTTTGCTTTATTAAGATTGTGATGGTGGTGATGTTGATAGACTAAAATTATTAAATATATAGACTAAAAGAACTTAGAAAATGTTTCAAATTAAATATTTTGCTACAAATTTTTACATGTAAAATAAATTTCTTACAACATCTGCTTCCCCAAATTCCTCTTATCGCGAACTATCTTCATAAACTTTGAATCTTGGTTTGAGTCGATAATATTGCTCCAATTGACAGCACGCGGGACTACTTCGTCTATCTTGATAACTGCGTGGACAAAATTCTTGAGAACTTGGAAGTCACGGTCAAGGGTATAAAGCTGCGAAGTCGTATCCTTGCCTAGTATCTCCTGGATGAATAATGCGGCCATTGCATTGATCTGAAATTATTACACAATGATCTGTTAAAATATTTATTGTTAAATTTAATGAACCTAATTTTAAAAATTTATATATAAATATTAGTTTATTGCCACTTTACTTAATCTTAATTAAGTTTAGGCAATCGGAGGTAATTCAGCTTTTAATTACACGGAATTGAAATCCCATGAAGCGTTGGTTTTCAGGCACTCCTTCTTTCCAGAGATGTTATTTATTATGTTAGATACTAATTTATTCCATGTTAATTCAGGGACTAGGATAGAAAAACATCGCGAGGAAATAAACTCAAATGCAAGCTTAAAATATTAAATTATAAAGAATAAAGTATTTTGCATTCAAACCAGAAGCGTGCGTATATTGCTACAGAAATAAACACAGCAGATGGACCCCTAAACAAAAAAGAAACTCAAAAGGTTTGCCTTTATTTCGCACTACAATAATATATAATGATGAGAAAAGTATTTGCTAGGGCCGATGGAGATCTTTCTTCTCTTTAAATCACTGAATGTTTTGTACATTAGATAAAAATCTCATGTACAGTAAGAGTAGAAGTAACCAAAATAAAATAAAAAGTTTGAAAGGTTTAAAATAACGAATTTGGATTTGGCCATGATTGCGAAATGAATAAATAAATTAAGGAATTAATTAATTTCTCACGGTTATAATGAGAAGTTAATTAATTACGACATTTATTTCATATCATATCATAAACTGGAAACATCCTTAAATTGGAAACGCCAACTGAATGAGGTAAGTAAGAAAACCTTCGTCGCTCTTAGTTCACTGCGTCGCCTTCGATCATTTCTTCCCATTCCTACAAAAATTATGCTCGCACAGTCTCTTCTCCTTCCGATTCTCGACTATGCTGACGCAAGCTATGTAGACATAACTAAAGACCAGCTAACTAAGCTTGAGAGACTTCAAAATACTAGTATTCGGTTCATATTTGGATTGCGCAAATTTGACTACATTTCCCAATTTCGCTCACGTCTCAAGTGGTTACCTATCCAATTTCGCCGGAACATGCATATTCTTTCTATTCCGTACTGTGTCTTATTTCACCCTTATACTCCTCCTTATCTTAAGGAGAAATTTAGTTTTGTTGGGCTTCCAGGGGAACCTTTACGCTCTTCAAGAAAACTCATTTTAAGGGTACTAACTCATAATACATCTTTCTTTAATAAATCTTTTACTGTACAGTCTATCAAGCTCTGGAATGCCCTACCTTTGTATTTACGCGAAGCTCAGACTATTGTAGTCTTTAAGCGACTTCTTAAAGAGCATTACTTGTCTCAATCGTTCGAAAATCATTAGGATAAATTATGTGCTTATGTAGTTTTGTATTTATTTGTTTATGTTATTGTTAGTGGTATATATTTGAGGATATATGTATGTATATATGTGTATATATATGTGTATGTGTGTATATGTATGTATGTATATGTATATATATATATGTGTGTGTATGTTTATGTATATACCTATGTATATGTGTATCATATTTTTTAAATGTATTAGTTATTTACTTATATGTTATTTTATTGCATGTATTGATATTATATTAGGTATATTTATATTGCACCAACTACCTAGTACTCACTGTTTTATTCCTTTACACCTTTGGTTGCCTGGAAGAGATCGCTATGTAGCGCCATAAGGCCGGCAAATTGTACATGTAACCTGCTCTCTGTTATGTTCTTTGTAAATTTGTTTGTGGTGTGCAATAAAGTATATTCATTAATTCATTCATAAACACTCACGCCTGTCACCCAGAGGGGTAGGCAGAGACAACAGACTTCCATTTAGCACGATCCTGACATACTTCTCTCGCCTCCTCCACATCCATATACCTACACATACATGCTCGTCGGTTAAGGGTACTCTTAATTTGGCTTATTTTCAATATATGGCCAATTTGTTCGATAAACATTCGCCTACGATGTCCCTTTCCGACTCTTCCGTTCACTTCTGCAATATAAATTTGCTTCGTCACTCTTTCCTCATTCATTCTTTCTACATGACGAAGCCACCGAAGCATTCCTTTCTTATTTCTAGTCACAACATTATCTAGCGAACCACACTCTTCTTTTATCACAAAATTTGTCACCCCGTCACTCAGATTCAGCCCTATCATACTCTTTAACGACCGCATTTCTACTGCGTTTATTCTACTCTTGTGCTTCTTCTGTCACAACCACATTTATTTATTTATTTAAACTTCGTAGCACAAAAATTACCGATAAAGGCGGACTTAACGCCAAAGGAGTTCTATACAAGTCAACCTGTAAGTAAGCAGTTTACAATACTTTGGAGTTGCAGTAAGATTTATAGAATAAGGGTGGGAACCAAGCTCATAGCCCATCTGATGTTAAATGGATTCTGTAACCCTTAGACATTTACATTTAACCTCGATTAAAAATCAAAATGCAGATGCGTTAACACCTCTGAGAACTAAGATGGAATGCCTCGTTTCCAGTAAAAGGAATCTCCGGTTCTCTACTCTCACCATACGAAATATAGCAGCATTAAGCTGCTATTTGACACTTGTATTCTGTGAGAGCGTGATCCTACCCTGGTCGAGGTGACCAAATCGTGCTACAACTATAATACAGCTGCAACATGTCTCTACCACCTATAAATTGAAAAATAACAAATAAAAATCGCAATTGCGGTAATACTCAATATGTTATATATACCAGCATAATGTTGAAGCAGTGTGGCAACACACACAGTCACGTCGTCGTTGTTCTGTCGGTGTCGAAGGTTTACCGAGCTGTTGTCAAAAGTTGTCGTAAATCAACTTACATTGTTTCTAACTTCGTAAATCCCAAAAGTGCGGATTAAGTCTGCAATGTAGTCCTTCCAAGCAGCGGTACAAAGATTAGTTTGCAATTTCACCGCTATATCCTTTTCCACGTTGAAAAACTTTTGCAATTTTTTACTGTCACAAAACATCTCGCCGGGAGAGTCTAGTTTTGATGTTAGGATCTGGAATTTAAAAGTATTGGTTAGCGATTTGCTTTAACTTAAAAATAATTAAAATAAAACTTAGAAAGAGTTATATAATATAAACTAAGGTTCTGGTATTTGAAAAGGACGAAGAGAGAACGAAATGTGAAATATGGGTAAATCAGGAATGTCTAGAACAGGTAAATGAAATTGTATACTTGGGGAGTGCTTTCAGCCGGGATGGAAGATGTGATTTAGATGTGGACAGGCGTGTCGCTGCCGGAAACAAAGTCAATGGTGCCCATGCATTCAGCATTAGTTAAAAGGCAAGGCGTGGTGAAGAGTGCACGCCTTGCAATACATAATGCAGTGTTGGTACCGACTTTGTTATATGGCAGCGAAACCTGGGTATGCCAGAAGAAGCATAAAAGCAAGTTGAATGCAGTGGAGATGCGATCTCTTCGTAAAATGTGTGGCGTTACCATAGCCGATCGAAAGCGAAACGAAGAGATTCGCAATATGGCAGGATTGAAAGATGACCTTATCACAAAAATTGATAGGGGCGTACTCCAATGGTTTGGGCACGTTGAGCGAATGAGTGAAGACCGAATGGTGAAGAAAATATATAGAGCGAAAGTAAATATTAAAAGGTGTCGAGGTAGACCGAGACTAACTTTCGAAAACCATGTGAGCAAATTGCTCGAAGAGGGGAAGGTCAAGAGTACTCGGATACCTAGACGTGCATGTATGAAGAATTTAATGAACCTGAAAGAAGCGAAAGAGCTATGTAAGGATCGTGACACTTGGCGATCTGTTCCCTCTGGCTACCCCGTTAGGGATTGTGCGTGAAGATAAGTAAGTAAGTTATAAAGAGTTATGTATGTACATTACTTTAGTTAAAGTTAAAGTTACAGCTTCTATATACGTCCCACTGCAGGGCCTGTGCCTCCTCTCATTTCTGGGAGGGTTTTTTGGGCAAGAAAATAGTATAGGCGAACTTCATATATCTTTGAAATAATTTTTTTTCTCGTTTTTCAGATATGCAGGTTAAGTCACGATTTTTCGCTTCATCGTCGAGCACGTAATAAATTAGCACTTAAAATTGCAATTAACAATTTCATTAGTGTCGACGGGGATCGAATCCGGGTTGCTCGAGTAGTGTGAAACTTACAGCGAGCGTTAGCCCCTGAGCGGTTCATTACTTTACTTTTTACTTCATTTTAATCTTATTTTAATTGATCTTAATATTTACATGATAAAAATTAGAAAATGATTGTGAACGAGATTACCTGAACTCTTTCAACGTCAGCTAAAGCCTCCAAACCTTGTGCAAAAAATTCTGTTGGCAATGACCTTAACACCTTAACACCTTGAGGGTGCCTCAAGGACACGTTGTAGATCAATTCTTCTATATTCACGTTAATATAGATTACTTTCTCCGCTCCTTCTATTAATTTCGTTATAAGTGTCGAATAAAATAGAACATCATGTTTTGTTTTGTCCGGAAGCCATTTGTAAATGAAATTTGTAATCTGCGGCATTCTGTAAAGAAAGAATCCAACACTATAACACTTTATGGGTAATTTTAACGAATTTTAAGAAACTTTTTTAAGTTCCCGATGTTTTGAGTGATTTACAACACTCATGATCATGGGGAAACTGAGGTATTAGACATATCGATGTACTGATAAGCTGATATCGTTTGAAATAGGAATTTATAACACTTGTATAAATAAATTTCCTAATTTAATATTGTTCAATTAAACAATGATAATTTAGAATTTGAAAATTTTTATGAGTCATTAAAAAATGAATAATTTATGGCCTCCTCTAAGGAATGCCAAGCATGGTCCGAAGTCACCTGTATCCATCAGTCATTATAGAAGACAGTCCGATAGATAAGTAAAATGAAGTAGCAATATGCCAACCAGCCTTATAGCATATAGCTAGCTGATGAGTAAGAAAGGTTCTCGAGTGGCAGCCTCGTGCCGGTAATCGAAGTGTAGGGTGGCTCACCACTAAAAGAAGTGACGATCTGGTGTAATATCTAATAATAATAAAAATTAAGTTAAAAACAACTTTTTTATATTAAGACAGGAGACTAACGAACTCACCGTCCACCTGATAGTAAGTGGTTGCTGTGGCCCATTGACATCTACATCTAACCTCGATTACGAATCAAAATGCAGATGCGTTGTCACCCCCGAGGACTAAGATGGAATGCCTCGTTTCTAGTAAAAAGGATCTCCGGTTCTCTATTCTCGTCCTGCGAAACATTGCTGTGTTTCGCACGGCGAGTTAAGCTACTATTTCACGCTCGTAATGTGCAAGAGCGTGGTCCCTCCCCGGTCGATCAGACCCATTCGTGCTGTAACTATACTATTAATAAAGCTGCAACATGACTCTAACACGAAAAAAACTTAAACACCAAGCATTGATCATGACTTGTCGGAGTGATGATGATGATTTTAGTAATAATACTAGGTTATAGATATGAAATGATTGTAATGTCATCGATTCCTAATATTTTTGCAAAATTTCAGCTTACTAGATGTCTGGAAATGAGTGAAAACTGAATCACAAAATTCCATAATATTCATACCGTATATAGTAGATATATACAGTTCAAGCTGATATAAAGCGTATGCCTATTTCATTTAAAGAGCAATTTGTTTAATCAATAGTTTTAATTAATACTTACAAGTTGAATGCATCTATGGTCGTCCCATTATCAGCAAAATTATCAAAAACTTCAATAGCATTAGAAAAAATATTTGAAATGCCCTCCATTGTAGTGTTCACATTAAAATCCTTTCCTACTCCGCCTACGGACTTCTTTAGCCTTTGTGAGAATCTATGTAAATATTGTATGACAACTACAGTAGAGTCAGCGAAATTTCTAATTGATTTGTATGATTGCGTGTCCCCAAAGTCCGGTTCAAAGTAGTCGAGTATATTAGATATTCTAGAAACAAAATTACAAAATATAATAGCATTAAAAAATAAACAAGTAATAACAACATCAGATTCTTTAATTAATAATTAGTAACTAAAATTGTACATGCAACAACAGCTTTTGGCTAACTTTATACGCATGGTTGAAGAGTTTACATGGTAGCTGACATACGCGCGGTAGTCCCAGCATCAAACTTAGTTGAGAATAAACGTGAAAAGGCAATTTCCTTGTGGATTTTATATCGAAAACTGAGACGTCGTAGATGGAGATATGATATACCCCGCGGTCATGTAGCGATGATAATAATAATAACACTTTAGTTTGAATCGTGCGGTAATGTGTACTTAGAGATTGCCCCTTAGGGGAGATATTTGCCATAGCTGCCAGGCTTTGTGGGCGGGTTGATAACCGCAGTTTTTATTTTCAGTTCCATGAGAAAACCGTTTCAGCCCAAATCCTATCGCAGCCTTATACCGCCAAACTCGGTCAATTTGGTCTTAGTTTATAAAAATTACGTTGTGTTTATTTTTTTCTTACTTGTCTAATTTGACTGCTAGAAAACACTTAATAATTATGAATAAAATCAGCCATTTTAACCTTGAAAATTAAACTATTATTCATGTTCTCTTTTCAGCTGGCTTCAAAAACTTCAAAAAAGCTCTTAACTAGACTGTGTCCTTCTGTTGTACGTTAAGAAATAACTTCGTCAATTGTGAATTAATTTTTACGTTAATGTTTACGTTTATTCTTACTAAATAGGTTATAATTTAGAGGTGGTCTCTTATAAAATTAGATAAAAAATATCATCTCTAAGGGTGGGAAAATAGGGGATGAATTTTAATGTAACTCTTAAGACGAAATTCTAGTACATTGAGCCACATTGAGTTTGCGAAAAGCCTACCGCTAATACTAATAAAAGCCGACGTTTCTTTTATTCCTTTTAGTTCTTTGTCTTTTACTTTTTATTTTTAAGATAATAGGATCAAGCGCTACTTTGCCGAAAGCCCATATGTTAAAGAAGTTCAAAATTTGTTAACTAAGATCCGAGTAATAAAATAAAATGCTGTGTCTTACGTAGTTTGAAGAGCACCTCACGCCCTCCATCAATGGCGAACACTATCCCCGTCACCATTAATCCCAACACCACTACACTAGGAAAGACACACCACCGTCGATAATATAACACGTGTTTTGCCTCTTCACCAGGCATACCCAGGTGAAGTAGACTGCGGTGTCTGGCCGCTAAGTCTCTTCAAACTAAGTAACACACATCATTTTATTTTATTACGCGGAACTTAGAAGATACATTTTTAACGTCTTTAATTTTTTACTTTTATCTATTTAAAACATTACTCACACATCTAGATGAATGTAACTGAAGTCAGGAGTTTCGCCTTGAAATATCTCGATTATTTCTGGCGGTAGGAAGCTTTGCGGCGACATCATACGCAAAACAGCTGCTGCCATCTTTCCCAGCTCCGTTATTCTTTCGTCATTTGATAATTTGAAGTACATGTTCCCTATCTGTTGAAATTTTTTGTAGTTAATATAAGTTATATGATAAATACTGAAATCCCTAAATCAGTTTCACGATTTTACAAAACTACCTCCAATTTTTGAGTTAAAATATAGTCTAGATTACGTTTCATCACAGTCGATTCAACCGTTCCGAAAATTATTTCGGACAGATAGACAGATAAAAATTAAAAAAAATTGTTAGTCCTCTAATTCAATGCAATTTACAGTAAGATACGTAGAAACACCCTAATTTAGCTGCGACACGAAGTGTCTGCTCGATCTTTTCTGTAGAATATATATATATGTATATATATATATATATATATATATATATATATATATATATATATGATGTGATAGTCCACTTAGTGGTAAGTGGATGCTGTAGCCCATATACATCTAAATTTTTTCTCGATCAAGAATAAAAACGCAGATGCGTTGTCACCCCTGAGGACTAAGATGGAATGCCTCGTTTCCAGTAAAAAAAGGGTCTCTGGATCTCTACACTCACCCTACGAAACACAGCAGCATTAAGCTACTATTTGACGCTGGTGTTCTGAGAGCATGGTTCTTTCCCGGTCGAGTCGACCCACTCGTGCTACAACCATAATATAGCTGCAGCGTGGCTGTACCACGTACGATCATGGAAATACCACAATTTGTTTTATATCCATTTTTTTTTGATAAAATGTAGCTTAGGTTAGTTATGGCATTCCTCTGAATATATTCATAATGTTTCATCACAGTTGATTTAGCCATTCCAAAATTTAGTCCAAACAATCAGACAATTTTTTCTTTAAATGCTTCATCATTATTATTATAGCCCTTCACAAGTCCACTGTTGAACATAGGCCAAATACAAATAAAACTCTGAGCTCAATAAATGGTAGTTATTTTAACATTACAGACACATACTTCGATTTTGTTAATATGTATAGATTTATATATTTTTTTAGTTGCAATAAAACCACTCACCATTTGAATATATTTACCCAAATCAAGTTCAACCAATAAATCCATGAACAGTTTTTGAAAGTCCTCGTTGGAAAGAGAACACATTTTTTGCGCGAATTTGTTCAAATGTTCGACGTTATTAATTTTGATAGTTTTGATTATTGATTCTGGACTGCATGTGTTGAAGTTTCCTTGCAGAATCTGTAAAAATAAGCAAATGTTGTTTATCTTCTCTTTTTAGCCGACTACAAAAAAGGAGGAGATTCTCAATTCGACTGTATGATTGTATCTCGTATTCTACGCTTATTTAAAAAAAGTTATCCCTACTCGAGGATTTTTCCTGTAACATAGAGGCACATAAAAATTGTAAAAAGACAAACATCCAGACCCAGAACAATTATTTGTGGGCCACTTAAACGGTTACCATCAGGTGACGACTAACCTGATGGTAAGCGTCCAAGTGGTGGTCATGCTCGTATGCTTCTTCTATAAAAAAATACTTCGTACAAATGTTCGTGGGATTCGAATCCACGAACTCAGTGTGAAGCCACGAAGCTGTCAATGTTACATTATCTTCGTCAACAGAGAATCTTTGTAAACGATTTTAAGGATTCTTTTTTTAGGGTTCCGTGCCCAAAGGGTAACCAACGGGACTCTATTACTAAGCCTCCGCTGTCCGTCCTTCCATACGTCCGTCTCATGATCCGTAATAGGTATTCAATTGAAATTTTTATACAACGTGAATTTTTGTTGCTGCTATAACCACAAACAATAAAATAAAAAATTTAAGAGGGCTACCCTACTAGAAACGTGTTTTTCCGATGCTACGGAACCCTTCATGCGCGACTCCGATTCGCACTTCGCCGATTTTTTTGATTGCAAGCAGTACGAAGAAAAACTGGTTTCAATAGTACTCTACTCTAGCCACAAATTATAAAACCAATTTCATTTAAGCAGAGCTTTCACAAATCATAATAAACAGTAGCTAGCACACTATATTCGTTTGGTTTCATTTTTAAAGAAATAATATATTATAATGAAAACCCTTTTTTTTCGACGTGAGAAACTAAAATTATATTTGTCAAACGCAATATGTTTTAATCTACTTTCTTTATCTTAGTCTACCACCCATAGAGAGGATATGTACCTATCGTTTATTATGCTAGAAATTAAGATTAAAAGAGATGAAAATAGTGACAATAATTTTTACAAGAAAAAAAGACAGAAAATCGGATCGACTTTCATTAATAATCTTTAAACGGTGTTGTGTTCAATAACAAAAAACAATAGAGATCCCATAATGATTTCTTAAATTTACGCGAACACTACACATTGAATAAAACTAAATTTACGGATTTTATCGCGTTTATTTCACTACTTTTACTTATTTTTAATTCCCGACGTTTCGACGACGACGACGATGACATTGGGACGTCAAACATCTCAGTCCCCCCCCGTGACCATGGTTGCTGTAAAGCACCCGAAACGTCGGGAATTAAAAAATAAGTAAAAAGTAGTGAAATAAACGCGATAAAATCCGTAAATTTAGTTTTATTCAATCAATAGAGATCCCCTTTAGAATATAAGGAATCTCATTTAATACTATATATCTCAATCTATTGCCTTACATTTCTATTAAGACGACACATCGAAAACGCTATCGCCGTACTGATTCGAGTGAATACATAATTTCTATAAAAACTTGAAGAAACGCCGTCATAAGGTCTAAAATTGCGTAGCGCCCGCGACGATTAAAAGCGCTTAGAAATTGTCAGAATCTTAAAATATTTTTTTTTAAATTATTGATTTAAGTTATCAAATAATGAGCAAGTAAATTATGAATATCGATGTTATGAATATATTTGAGTGATTCCCAAGCATATAGATCAAATGATTTCGTTGTAATTTCAACTATAGTGATTTTTAGAGGTATTTTCGCAAATAATTATGATCGAGTCAAAATTATACAATCGTGTTTTTGAGCAATAAAATTCAAGATAAAGACATGAATTTACCTATATCAAAATCCCACTTTCGTTAGTGGTGTCATAGTCCTATACTATTCGATGAAAGGAGGTGCATTTTTTCACGGCGTCGCCTTAAGCGAGAAGACTCATCGACGCACAGACCGCCGGCAGTCCATATATTTTTTCAATTACATTTTTTTATGTCCTCTAAAGTGAATCAATTAAAAAATAAACTAATCTTATAATTCAATGTCTGTAGTTACTGTAAGGTTAATAATAATAAGGATTTGATGTCTAACTAAGAGTATAAGAACGATTTTATGTAGCGAAATTGAGGTATAACGAAATTGAAAGTAGAGCACTCCCTCACGTTGTGAGGCGTGCATAACACAAGATCATAGCTATGTTTTAATTACTTTTTTAATCCCTTCTTTATATTTAATCTATTTTAAAATGAGCTTCCTCAAAACATTTAGTATCGTAGTTATTCCACCATCTACGGCTGTCCCTACTCAGCCCGGAGAAAGCATTGAAATGTTGGGAGCTTCGGGTTTAATACTATCGAATCTCTCTTAGGCTATCGTGTATATACCTACATGGACATACACTACGGCATCGATGGTAGATAGATAATACCCGTAATGTCCTGGAACGCAAGAGGAACTCATTCAACAAAGTATCCTCTTTTGTCATTTTTTATCACCCATAATAAGATTATTAATCGCAAATGAAAACGAATGTTCGCGTAATGAAAGCATATTTTTAATAAAATCACAAAAAAATACACATTTTAAGGTAATTAGGCTTATTGTAAATTTGTTGCAAGATGCAGGAGTGTACAAGCTTGATTGTGAGTGTGGTCTCTCCTACATAGAACAAACTAAAAGATCAATTAAAACCCGCGTTAAAGAACATATAGCTGATGTGAAGAATCGACGCTCCGGGAAGTGTGCAGTCTGTGAACACGTACAGGATCGCCCCCGTCACTATATCAGATTTGATAGACCACAAATCCTCGCTAAAGAACACCGATTCCTTCCAAGGATGATTCGCGAGGATATTGAAATCAAAAAAATATCCTAATTTCAATAGAGAAGATGGTTGGGTGCTGCCATCTGCTTGGGATCCTATAATAAATAAAATTAAATCCCAACCC
This sequence comes from Parnassius apollo, assembly GCA_907164705.1. Taxonomy (NCBI): domain Eukaryota; kingdom Metazoa; phylum Arthropoda; class Insecta; order Lepidoptera; family Papilionidae; genus Parnassius; species Parnassius apollo. The sequence continues at coordinate 2,294,141 of CAJQZP010001641.1, read as the reverse complement.
AAGCATACAACTGCAAGACTTCATAATACCATAAGTTCATACTGTGTAGATCGGAACAAAAGTTAAATTTTAATCTATGGTAACCGCGGTTAACTATGACATCTGGACGTTGAACATCTCAGTCCTTCCTGTGACCATGGGTGCTGTAAAGCTCTCGAAACGTCGGGTATTTAAAAAGTTAAATATACGCGATAAATTCCGTAAAAACTAGTATTATTTCAATGTGTAGTGTTCGCGTAAATATAAGAAATCATTAACATAAAAAGGTTTTGATATCAAAAGTACTTACACCTTCGAAGCTAAGGTCTGATGTGAACAAGCTGTTAGCGACTGGCTCATCGAGGCTCATTTCAGTTGTTAAGTATCGTTTCACCCTCTCAGGATTTCTAAACAGCTCTCTTACTTGGAGACCGTTCTCTGAAATAGAAATAGAATTTCACACAGTCCACCCGATGGTAAGTAGTTGCTGTGGCCCACAGACATCCACATTTATCTTGAATTAAGAATCAAAATTCAGATTCGTTGTCACCCCTGAGGACTAGGATGGAATACCTCGATTTCAGTAAAAAGGGTCTCCGGCTCCCTACGCTCACCATACGAAACATGCAGCATGGTCCTTCCCCGGTTGAGCCGACCCACTCGTGCTACAACTACAATATAGCTGCAGCGTGGCTCTTGAGTTGAGGATAAGTGTTGATGTCTTTGGGCCAAAATATCCAATAATCAAAATGTGAACTGTGTGCTCGTTTGTCACCCTTATTCTCTAAGAACATCACTTCAGAAGCTCTAGGATTAAGTAGGAACAAACTGCGTATCTGGCAAAAACCCTGACAAATATCCAATTTGTCTGTTTATAAATGCACATGTCCATCTTGGGACTAAGCAATTCAAGGATGTGCCGGTTCCGTAAAGGAAAAGAATCGGCACCTCTGCGCATCTTAACTGATTGCGGACCCTTAATGTGCAAACGGAACACTCTAACATCAAAAACTGCTATCAACTAAGCAACTCCGTCAACTCATTGAAGATAATAGGGCTTAGCAGTGAACTGTAGAAATAGCAGCGATCACAATAAATCTAACAAGTCGCAGTGATACTGGTCTTCTTACTCGTCAACTTACTTAGCTGCTGGCACAAAAACTAGTTCAGAAATTTTGATAGCCTTTGTTTAACAGTGGGCTTTTAAAAGACTGTAATAATGATGATGATGATGACAGAAGAGTTTTACCTATTATACATTTTAAAGATACTTTGGAAAGGGGGATGAGGTAGTATCCCTTGTTACGCCTCTGACAGTCTTTTGCAGAAGAAAAATGACTGTTACTTACTTGCCACGTAAACGAATTCTGGAACATCAGCGACGTCGGAGAGCGTCGCCAATAGCTTGAGCGCATCAGGCACTGTTACAGCTGTGTCCAGGAGTGATGTGTTAGAGAATAGCGGGGAGAACTGGCGCTTCAGCTGTGTTAATCTGAAAAAAAAAATGGTATACATATATACCTGTCTCTTTTAAACGAAATTTGCTCAATTGCCTCTTATACATATAATATATTGATGACAGCGTGCCTTAGTGGTTATAGGGTTTGGTAATTGCATCGTAAATTCGGGTTTACATATACAGCCTATTAAAGTCTACTGCTTAAGTTAGGCCTCCCCCATAGATTGCCTCATACTTCCCATATATGCATAGTTGCCACGCTTGGCAAGCGGGTTGGACCCGCAGTTTTTCATTTTAGTCGTTATTAGAGAGACGAAGATCTAAAACGCTCATCTCCTTCTGTGTTTCCCTCTGTCGGCTCTTATGACACTCTCTGGATGACACAGCGCAGTGGATATTGTTACACTGCCACTACGCGGTATAAGTTTAGGTTTGGTCCCATTCAAAACCAGCAAGTGTGCAAAAACACAAACGGTAGATTTTCAGTTTAGAGTTGTACAGTCCGGGCCAGCTCCAATAGCGTCATGAAGGCATTTGGTGCCATTTGATTTGACCACTTGAACCGCTGATGTATGGTTTATGTGCTGACAAATCGTTGTCTCTTAGGTTAAGTAGGTTTTCATTTTTTCAATTTTTTAATTTTTTTAACTAGCAAATAGATTTATGATACTTATATTACTGACACATATGATCCGTTTGTTTCAGCACGTATGGGGCAGAGGTAGGATCACGCTTTCACAGAATATCAGCGTAAAATAGCAGCATATTGCTGTTGTGTTAAATATGGTGAGTGATGAGAACCGGGGCCTCCTTTTATTGTTAACGAGTTATTCGACATTAGTCCTCCTGGAGTGATAATCTGCATTTTGCTTTCTATTCAAGGATATATGTAGGTGGAAACAGCATTCACTTACCTTCAGGAGGATGGTTAGTGTAGAGAACCGAAGACGTCTTTTACTGCATACGAGGCATTTTATCTTAATCCTCAGGTATGTCAATGCATCTGCATTTTGATTCTTAGTCGTGGATAACCTATAGATGTCTATGGGCCACAGTATCCACTTACCATCAGGTGGACTGTGTGCACGTTTGTCAACCTTATTCTATAAAAAATAATTGGACTACCTCCTAATTATAAATTCCTTTATTTATGACTGGACTTACTTGGCATTAGAATATGAGGGTATCTCTTCAAACTGATCCATTGGAGAACATTCATTGTTGACACTGCACATGAAGGACTGAAGAAATGTCAGCACACCAGCGCTCGGCAACGCTCGTGCAGGAAACTGGCCTGTGGGAAATTTGATGTAGCGAAAATTATGACGGATATTATGTCTTGCTGTTTCCGTAGATAACATAAGATAACAAGTGATTAATAGTATATTTCATTACGAGTGCGGAAAGCATTTCTTTGCAAAGAGTTCCGAGGCGCAGCCGAAGGTGAGGGATGATAGTCGGAACAAGTTGCAATGACGGTTCCGCACGTGTACTGAACAACTATTTTTAATGCAGTTTCGAAAAATGCTTCATTTTTCGATTTACTGATAATAAAAACACAATAAACTCAACTAACTAATCATTATGTAGCGACCTTTTGACTTTTCCGGTAAAATGTTTTCCGAAGCATTTTGTGTTCCGGTGGTGTTAATTGAAATAAAATATCGTCAAAATTACTCATTTTGTACAACAAACAACTAAACTCGCAAAGAACATTTTTGGAAAATGGCGCCAACCGTAAAATAATTTAAGCAGAGATTTTTTTTGTTTTCTTCACTCATTCTGAGTAGGCAAAGGGAACTATGCCCATACTGCCAAGTCTTCAGTAGATTTTTTTTATTGATATGAAATGAAAATGAAATTTAATGAGATGAAATTAAATGAAACCTAACCTAACTCATTGAATCAAATCGTTATATCTGATATTGAAACAAATTAGTAGCTTTTTTAGAAATATTTAGATGAATCATACAAACTTCTATGAATTTTTTTTAGTAAAAACTTCGTGGTTGGTTTTTTCTTTTTATTAGGCATTATTTTGACGGTTGGGAAAGAGAACGCACGAGTTTGAAAAAGGTAAAGAAAAAACCGAGTATGTAATAGCCCACATCCCGAACGCTATACGTCCCTGCAATACGCCGCTATTTGAGCAACTGTATTAAAAATAAAATTTCGTACAACTGACTACAATATAAACAAAATGAGAACATCATCAATGTAGTCGAAGTCAATTAAATACGCATTATTAAGGATAACTCAAAGACTACTGGTCAGATCTTGATCAAATTTATATGGGAGCACATGAAAAACACGATCATTAAAATCGGTTCATCTAGAAAAATGTTGTAACACACATAAAAATACATTTTATAACCTCCTCGTTTTTTTTGAAGACGGTAAAAAAGAAATAAGTAACAGGATGGACAATATAATTTTTCTAGGTGACTTTAAATAAACATGCTTATGTAGGCGTTGCTAGGGTCAGCAACTGGTTCATCAGATGACCTCCATGGTACCATATTATTGCATTCAAGATTTCAATATTTTTATACAAAATTAGCTCTTAAATCAGATATCAGCAATTGCTTCATAAACAGATTACGAATTTAGAACTAGAAATTCATACGAAAAAAGCAAGTAACAAGCACCTTTTCCTTTTTAAAAGCTTTATCCTTTCTCCTTATTACAAGCATAATGCTTGTAAAAAGAAAGATGTCCCCAATTTTTATAAACTCTGACAATCAAGTAGCACTGCTAGCCCTGAGGTCAAACTTTGTGAACTCGAAGCTAGTTGGAGATTGCGTGAACCGTCTAAACACCCTGGGATGTAACAACAGGGTCGTCTTAAGATGGGTTCCGGGTCATCATCACTGAAATTTCCGACAAGCTCGCAGGGGAGGGCTCAAAGAGTACAAAATTTGGATCCAAGCCATTTTGTGGAATCTCGAAAAGCCTAGCCCGATTGACCGATTGATAAATCACTTGGTCTGACATGCCGGGCTTATAACATTCTTAAAACTTAATCCGGGCTTTCGATCATAAATTCGCTCCAGAAGCCCTGGGATTAAGTAAACATAAATTGCGCATTCTGGCAAAAGCCCTAACTGGACACTGTTGTCTTAAAAATCACATGTCCTTCCTAGTACTCAAGAATGTGCAGGTTCTGTTCCCTAATGGAAAAAACGCCTCTGCATACTGATTGCGGACCTTTAATGCGCAAACGTAACATTCATCTGAGAAACTATGTATTCTGACCAGAAGAAGTGAAATTGCACACAGCTAAACAACTCCTTCTATTCACTGAAGACATAGAGCTTAGCAGCGATCACAGTAGATCTTTTAGGTCGCAGTGATACTGAGCCTTTTCCTGTATCTGCATAGCTGCTCGCACATAATAAAAGAGTAACAAGCACCTTCTCCTTTTTAAACCTTCAATCCCCATCAAATTCCGCATGCGTCGCATGCGAGCACCCACCCACAACACTTTAAACCATTAAAACTTATGTTTAGAGACTACTTTTCTATAAAAAAGTTGGGCATTATAGAATTAATACAAAATATTCTATCCTGTGGTCTAAACAAAAGTCAGTTACTATATGTGTTTTTACTTTTATTTTACTGTCAATTTAACATATTAACATAAAATACAACTTTAATAACTTTTTTATAATACTTTTTATAACTGTATATCTCAACCCTTTGGTCTAAACAAATCTAAGATTTTAATAGGCTGTAAGATACGTTAATGCCAAATAAAAAAAAATCTGACAAATCACACACACACATATACATACACACACAAACACACGCGCGCGCACGCACACCCCCCCCCCCACGCACACACACCTACGAATGGATTTCATACGTATTAATTTTTGCGCGGAATCGCTCAAGCCATTTCAGAGATAAGCCGGAACCAACAGACAGATAGACAGACAAAAGTTTAAAAAATTGTTTTTTGTTTGTTAGCCGTCGTTAACTACGACATTTGGACGTCAAACAGCTCAGTCACAGCCTTGACCATGGGTGCTGTAAAGTACTTGAAACTTCGGGAATTTAAAATAAATTAATATACAATTTGGCCGGACACATTACAAAAAAGCCTGACTGTGTCAGTCTATACATAGTATAAAACGAAGCCGCTTTCCGTGGTCTGTACGCTTATATCTTCTAAATTACTCAACGGATTTTGATGAGGTTTTCATCAATAGACAGAATGATTCAAGAGGAAGGTTTACATATAAATACATGCATATGTCGTTGAGATCCAAATATCATCCGTGAGGAGACGGGACAGATCGCAAGTCTCTATATATAAAAATCAATTTGCCGAGCAAGTTTTTTTGCACAAGATTGTGCATTCTCATTAGCCTTAGTAACTCTGGGCACTCTATAGTGCCCAGAGTTACTAAGGCTAATTAACTTCAATTCCGGTATACGACCAAGTGTTCAAAGAATTTTCAGTTTAGACGTACACAAGAATAACACTTCCTTTTTCAACCCTGTTGTTAAAATGTGCCGTCATTACGACGAGATTAAGCGTAGTAACGTACATCTAGATGTATTCGATAATAGCCTGGTTAGATTTAAAAGAAATTTACGTGTTTCTCTTAACATTTAATGTATTTTTTATCTGTTTTATTTTTGCTAAGACTAAGATTATACTGCAGCTATATTATTAAGCTGTGTACACTTTTTTGGATTGTAGTTCAGATCAACACAAATATACTTTTAATTTTAGACCTTTATATAACTACTGTCTGTTTGTGTAGGTACCTTATTCAATTTAAAAAAAAATGACGTCCGTTAGTGTCGCTCAAACTCAAACATAGCTGGACCGATTTTGATGATATTTTTTGTTTGAGTGGGTTCCTGGATACTTTAGATTCACTATTGGACCCGGACTGCGCTACTGTCGAGATCCAGAAATCACCCGTGCGAAGTCAGGGCAGATCACTAGTCTTAAATACAATAGTTCTCCGCAAAGTAACGACTGATTCTATTGATTAGTTAGTTATTTTGTTTTAAAGTACTACTCACATGAGGGAAAATCTTGATTATCCACATTAATTCGAACGATATATAAGCTGGATATGATTGCCGTCGCCCACACGACTCCAGCAAGTGTTATCTGGAAATAAAGTAACAGTATTAGATATTAAACGTTCCTTTATTTTCTTTTTTTTAATTCTTTTAAAAATGTTGCCATCACACTAGTATTTTCCTGTATCGTAGAGGCAGTCTACAAACATAAACTGCACAAGGACAAATATCCAGACCCGGAACAATCATATGTACCTGTTCCGTGCAGGATTCAAACTAGACCTATGTCGATCGATCACTTCTCGTGACCTGGGTTGATCATGGCCCACTCGTATGGTGATCGGATTAAAAAGATTCGATCATTTGGGTCGCAATTCGTTTGTATACTTTGCATGACCAAATGAAGAATGCTGAACAGGTGCCATAATAGTAATAATACATACTACGATTTGTTTATTGGTTGAACTGTATGTAAATGAAAGAGACACAAGACATTTTGTTTATTAAGTCGTTGTGTGATTGATTGCACGATTCGATCGATTATATGTATGTAAAAATATGCAAAAAAAAAGTAGAAATCGGTTTATCTTGTCACTTTGAAATCGGGTCAAATAAGATCGAATCTTTTATCTCTAATAGATCCTCATGATTCGATCACTCGTGTACAGGTTGCAATCGAATCAAAAAGATTCGATCAATCGCGATCGACACAGGATTAGTTCCAACCCGCGGCTCTCAGCGCCGTAACTCAACGCTAAGTCACTACGATATGGAACCGTCACAAAATAAGATTATAAAATTAAAAAAATACGATTACAGAGTAGCATTTGTTTTTACACAGATGATAAACCCCAGGTTCGAAGTACTAGCCTGAAATCAACATAAAAGATAGTTACTTTATTTATAGAGTAAAGGTGATAAACGAGCAGTCCACCTGGTGATAAGTGGGTACTGCGGCCTGTAGACATCTACATCTATATTCGATTAAAAATCAAAATACGGATGCGTTTTCACCCCTGAGGACTAAGATGGAATGCCTCGTTTTTAGTAAATACGGTCTCCAATTCTCTACTTTCACCAAACGCAACACAGCAGCATTGAGCTGCTATTGTATGCTGGTATTCTGGTTCTTCCCTGGTCAAGCCGACACATTCCTGTTACAACATATATATATATTTTTTTTTTCTGCACCATGACTCTTACAAACGAAGCCAATCATGGTTTCCACCGATGTTGCACAATCGCACTGCTGGAGAAATTATCATCGTCATAATCATCAATATCATATAAAAATAATTGAAATTTTTATTTCATTTTATTTTTATTATTTATATATATAAATTTTTATTCAATTTAAAACAATATAATTGAACATGTTCCATTCATCATTCACTAATGGAATGAAAGAAAGAGAAGTAATGGTGTAAAATTTTGAGATTTAGGGGTTTGTACATGTTTTAGCAGAACCACTGTCAGATGCTGCAAAATTAAGAATTAAAATGCAGATGCGTTGCCACCCCTGAGGACTATAATGAAATGCTTTATTTCGAGTAAAAAGTGTCTTCGGTTCCTTACACTCACCAGTCACCATACAAAACACACCAGCATTGAGCTGCTACTTTACATTAGTATTCCGTGAGAACGTTGTCCATCTCCGGTCGAGCCGACCCATTTCTGCTACAACCATATAGTTGCAGTGTAGCTCTACCGTGTGAAAAATATTTTATTTATTAAATATTTTATAATAAAAAAGATCTAAAATTATTAAATATTTTTATTTTAATTTATTGTTTTATTTCATAATTTTCGTAACATTTTGTATATTATTTATTCATTTGTAGTAGTAATGTTGCATACATTACTACTACTACTACTACTAAGTTTGCCATTTAAATATAATTTCCTTTATGGGTCTACTGGAAGATATTTCAGCAAATTATGGAATAAGTAGTACCTTTGTACAAATTTACGATAAGACTGCTTCTGTATCTTGATGTGTATACATAAATAAATTAAAAAAAAATATTTTAATAATTCTAATTCTTCTCAACAAAGCTTTTTTTCAATTGTGACTCATTAAGATTAGGGTATGACGGGGAGCTGACATTTCCGATCGGAATAAATGCCCCTAAATATTTATTTAGGAGAAGAGGAAAAATATCTAATGTATTTTTTTCACCGGATTTCTTTTCCGCACAAGGTAATCCTTCCACAGCAGCAGCCGAATCTGCCGGCCCGCCGCCATCTTGATAGCAGCTGGTTTTGCGACACCATCACTGTAAAGAAAACAGTCAAATTAACAATATGTTTTAACAACTCAGTAATGCATCGTGGTCGCGGTACATCTCACATGGAATTATTATTTGTATGACTTTTGGAGCAACTTCTAGTGAAACTTTCACTTTCATTAGAAGTTTCTACTCCTTTTTTTAACATAAGCCTGTTTGAGTCTACTACTGGACATAGGTTTCTTTCAAAGTAGCATACTTGATATACTTGACCAGTTTTATATTCTCTTTCTTTATCGACAGGTTTGAAATTGTGTGATAAGAGAAAAGTGTGGTTTTCAAAATGATGGTGTGACCAAGATTAAGAAAGGAATGCTTAGGAGGTTTGGTCATGTAAAAGAGATGAATGAGAAAAGAGTGACAAAGCAAATTTATGTTGCAAAGTGAACTGTAGAGTCGGGAAAGGACGCCCTAGATGAAAGTTTAGCGACCAAATTTGTCATAATATAATTAAGATGGGCCAGATTAAAAGCGTGAATTTACTATTATTTCGACATTATATCAACAGAATTAAATGCTTTTTACATATTTCTTGTTTTATTATTTAAAAAAACCACCCATGACCGTTTGTTACATAAATTTACATACTTTTCCTGAAGTAATTGTTTCTTTAATTATTAAAAATAGTGTTAAAAATGAGGGTAAAATATGTTTTTAAAGTATTTATATACACACAAGTTTTCACACATAGGTTATGTGTTATGTTACATTATATGGATGTAAAGAAGGCGAGAGAGGTGTATCAGGCTCGTTCCAAAAGGAAGTCCGTAATCTCAGTCAACCGCTCTAGCGTGAGTGTTTATGATTTTTTTTTATAGAAGAGGGGGCAAACGAGCATGTGGCTCACCTGATGTTAAGTGGCTACCGCCGCCCATGATCAATCGCAACACCAGGGGAATTGCAGGTGCGTTGCCGGCCCTTTAGAAAGGAGTACGCTCTTTTCTTGAAGGTCCCCAGGTCGTATCGGTCCGGAAAAATCGCTGGTGGTAAACTATTCCACAGAGCGGTTGTACGCGGAAGAAAACTCCGCTTGAAACGTACAGTGGTGGACCGCTAAGCATCCAGATGGTGTGGATGGTATCGGGACGTTTGCCGCGTAGTGCGTTCACGAAATTTGGCGGCTGGGATTAATCCGAACAATTCCTCAAAGCACTCTCCATGATATATGCGAAAGAAAATGCAAAGAGATGCAACATCTCTTCGCAGTGCCAGTGAATCGAGCCGATTGGAAAGCACTCGGTCGTCGACGATTCGAGCCGCTCTGCGCTGGATGCGGTCAAGTGGAAGGAGCTGGTACTGGGGAGCCCCAGCCAGAGATGGAACAGTATTCCATGTGCGGCCGAACCTGCGCCTTATAAAGTTGCAGGCGTTGTGCCGGCATGAAATACTGTCCCGCTCTGCTGAGCACGCCAAGCTTTTTAGAGGCCAATTTGGCCTTCTCTTCCAAGTGACCACGAAACTGCACGTCACTCGATATGTCGACGCCGAAGATTCCGATACTGGCTGAGGCAACAAGGGGAGTGCCTTGAAACTGAGGAGATACGACAAAGGGGTTCTTTTTAGCGGTTAACGCGCAAACTTGTGTCTTCTGGGGGTTAAACTGGACTAGATTTACTCGCTCCCAATCCGAGACTCTGTTCAGCAAAGACTCGACTTCAGACACAAGTTTGTCCCGGCACTCGGAGACATTTTCCCGAGAAATATTGGCTCGGCCGGTGTAAAGAGCATCACCAGTGTTGTCATCTGCATAGCAATGAATGTTACGGGTTTGCAACATATCATTGATATGCAGAAGAAACAACGTTGGCGATAGCACGCAGCCTTGTGGAACACCAGCATTAATTTGGCTTGCAATCGGAGCTTGCACCGTCTACAACGACCTTGATGCCCCGATCTGCAAGAAAGCTGGTGATCCAATCGCACAATTTCTCGGGAAGCCCATAGGAAGGGAGCTTCGAAAGAAGCGCTTTGTGCCAAACCCGATCGAAGGCCTTCGCAATGTCCAAACTAACGGCCAATGCCTCCCCCTTGGACTCTACTGCCTCTGACTACATCTATGAGTTAGGTAGACCAGAAGATCACCAGCTGATCGACCATGGCTAAAACCATATTGGCGGTCACTAATCAGCTGGTGAACCTCAAGGTACCTCATGAGCTGGCAGTTTACAATGAACTCCATTGTTTTGGAGAACAAGGAGGTGATGGCGATAGGCCGGTAGTTGGACGAGTCTGAGCGGTCACCTTTTTTAGGGGTCGGGTGGACGAAAGCCGTCTTCCATGATTTTGAGACTACGCCTAGGGAGTAGGAGTACCGGAAAATATGCGTTAAAACCGGTGCCAACTCTGGAGCATACGTCCTCAGCACAATTGGGGGGATTCCGTCAGGCCCACTCGACTTGTGGATGTCCAGTTAAAGGAGTGCTTTGCGAACCGAGCGCTGTGTAAACTGCACTTCCAGCATGCACTCACGCCGCGGGATTATCGGCGGCGTATTCCCCCCGTCATCGAAAGTCGAGTTCGACGCAAAGAAAGAGCCTAGCAGATCGGCTATGATTTATTTACATTAATATAGAAACACATTATTACGTAGAAGTAAGCTTTTTTTCCTCTTTTTAAGCATATAATGCGCATAGAGGAGTATGAGATTTGATATAGTTTAAGTTTAAAAATGTCTAAAATATTTAAATAATATGTGTTACAAATACATTAAATTGTTTACGTTCATATTGCCATGTCAAACACATTATAGTCTATCGTTTGTTTACGTTCACTATGATAATGTCAAACACTGTGTTGAATTCTAGCAGCATTGAAAAGCGTTATTTTGGCAGTGCTAGTGTAAAGAACTTAAGAGCAGTTAACAGTTAGTCATCATTAACATCAGCTCGTAAAACCCTACTTTTGGACGTGGACCTCTCTTGTCTATAAATGTATGCTTACTCCTTTTTAATATCCCTCACACTAGGATTTTCTCGTGTATGGTTTTGGCTTTTTCAAACATAAATCGCATAAGGACGAACAACCAGACCCGGGAAAATTATTTAGGCCATAAAAGATCACAAAAAATTTAGGCCGTAAGGAGACGTGGATAGGGGATAACTCGCTTTCACAGTACGCGAACAACCTGGGTTCGATCCCCGCAGCACCAATGAAATTGTTAATTGCAATTTTAAGTGCTTATTTACCACGTGCTCGGGGGTGAAATAAAACATCGTGAGCAAACCTGCATGTCTGAGAAATAAATAAAATGTTTCGGAGACATGTGAAGTTCGCCAATACGCATTGGGGCGACGCGGCGGGCACTTTCTTGCCCTAAAAACCCTCTCAGAAACGAGAGGAGGCCAGTGCTCAGCAGTGGGACATATATAGGCTATTACTACTACTTACTACTACATACGTATATTTGTTCCGTACGGTAGTCGAACCCGCAAGCTTCAGCGCCACAACTCAATGCTAAACCACTCCGCCACGGAGGCGTCTAAGTGTATAATCTATGTCTTCCATTTTTCCCTATATCGTCACGCTTGGTAGATAGTTTGACGAACGTAGTACTAGACGTGATTATAGTATTCTATGGTGACCTTTGACGCAGCCGACAGACGTAGGTATGTGATAAAATATGAAACATCACTTCACTGTTATAACTACACATTTAATAACTAATTACGACATAGACTTATGAAAACAAAAATACATATTAATTATTGGCAACATAGTAAAATAATGGAGACAGCAGATTTGTTAATACGGGGTATTTGTTAAAGACATACTCATACTAGTGTATGCTTTAACACCAAAAGGAAGTCGATGGATACTGGTGGCTCAGGCCCGTGCTTTGTACCATTACTTAAGAGGAAATGTTTAGCAGTGGACTTGTAATGACGATGTTGATGATGATGATTGACTTTTCGTGAATTACACATGTTTTCAAAATATTTTCCTTCCTCAGATAAGCAGGTTTCCAAACGATGTTTGCCTTTTTTGCTAAACACATTGTAAATAAGCCCTTAAAATAACAATTGACGATTAATGTATATATATTAATCGTCATATATTATATAATATATATCATATAATAGTACTGACGAGAATAGAACGCGAGCTATTAATATACTGTGAAATTTACAGCAATCACTTAGCACCTGAGGCAACACGGCACACCCGTTATTATTTAATTTACTCATTTATAGAATAAGGTGACAAACAAACAGTCCACCTGATAATAAGTGGATGCTGTGGTCAATAGATATTTATCCTCGATTAAAAAATCCAAAATGCAGATGCATTTTCACTCCTGAGGTTTAAGATAGAATAACTCGTTTCCGGTAAAAAAAGGGTGTCCGGTTTTCTACACTCACCATACGAAATACAGCGGCGTTAAGATGTTATTTTACACAGGTATTCTGTCAGAGGGTGGTCCTGCCCCGGTCGACGGTTTTTTTTAATTAATTAAGTATTTTGCGTAAGAAGTCCATAACTTTTTCAAATAAAACGATCTATTGAATAAAACTTCGGGTTGTATAAAATTAAATTTTCTGATGCCAAAACGTCGGGTAAAATTAAGCAAATTAAGCGCGATAAAATGCGTTAAAGTAGTTTTATTTAATGTGTATTGTTTGCGTAAATATATGAAACCATTATAAAATGATCTAGATACTAGGGTAATATTTAATCTTGACGATTTAATGCCCCATCATTCTGTAACGTCCATAGTTAGTAGACCATTAATAATACATCATTATCTCAATGATTGCTTTACTATCCATAATAACACATTCATTGTTATTGCCAACATTAAAACCTATTTTCACCGACTACAAAAAGGAGAAGGAATAAAGGAACTTTTCTCTGGTTGAACGCTATCTGATGATACATGTATGATGGGTTGGCTCGATCGGAAAAGGACCACGCTCCCACAGAATACCAGCGTAAAATCGTATGGTCCATCTTAGTCCTCAGAGTGGCAGCGCATCTGCACTTTGATTATTAATCGAGGTTAAATGTAGACGTCTATGGGCCACAGCATCCACTTACCATTAGGTGGCCTGTGTGTTCGTTTATCACCCTTATTCTATAAAAATATCTTTTTTTATCTGATAGCTGGTACTTATGTCGGTTATGTTGGACTCGCACCGACTAAAACCCCATGGTGTTCAATGGTGGTGGGCATTGGACTTTACTGATTCCGCTAATTTGGACCTTTTAGTATTATTCAGAAAAGATTTAAAATTCAAACAACAAGTTTAGTCTAATTACTAACTCAGCTTTGATTAAATCAAAGGCAGCTGTAATGTGAAGAGAAGCTGTTTGTCTGGAGATTTTGAGTTTTGTTGGGAGTCTGGAGATCATTTAAAATATCGGGAGAACACAGACGAATCCTGACCATCTGGCAACCCTACTACATACAAACAATTCGAACGCGTGGACTAAATTTTTTAAGATGGTATTTTTTTATAAATTACTCTACAGGGGGGCAATGGAACGGTCGTTTACCGGCTAAACTCCACGTTGGGTCGTCTTCAGGTTACAAGGGATCTCCGGATCTCAATTCAAAACGCAATCGCAGCCCAATTAACGCTTTGCTTAACTGGAAACAATATCATGTAGCAATTATATTAAACGTCGGGGGTCATTGTAGAAGCGTGCTCGTCGCGACCCCTGCCAGCCCTTTTCAGGGCTGCAATTCTACACAGCTGCGCACCCATGCAAACGAGGGTTAGGGCGTCCCCCCAAGGCGACGCACACCAGCTCGTCCCCGTTGGTGTGGAATGCAGCGCGCAAAGCGGCGATGGGGACCGCCACCCGTCACGCACAGCCCGACACGGCGGAAGGTGGAGGACGGAGTGCAGAGTTGGCACGTGGAATGTTAGAGGGGGCATGAAAGATAAAACGAATGAGTTGATCGAAATAATGAAAGAAAGAGAATTAGATGTCGTGTGTATGTCGGAGACCAAACGGAAAGGCAGTGGTATTGAAGAGCTCCCTGGCGGGACGTTAGCTATATGGTCCGGAGTCCCGGAAAGCGAGAACGCCTGCCAGGGAGTGGGAGTGCTGTTGTCGTCCCGGTTGGTCGATCTTATGACTGAATACAAGGTTGTGAACTCAAGACTTCTCTGGGTTCGCTTCAAAATGGGACTGACGAAGTTATTCCTTTTGGCTGTTTATGCGCCGGTAGCTTCGTCGTCCAGGGCTGAGCTGGAGGAGTTTTGGGAGAATGTAAGAGAAGTTCTAGATTTGGTTAAGGGAAACGAAAGAACTGTTGTATGTGGTGATTTGAATGGATGGGTAGGTATCGCTCGACCAGGATACGAGTCGGTGCTTGGAAAGTTTGGCGATAAAAGGGTTAATGATGCTGGCAAGCTTATACTGGCTGTATGCAAGGAAAAGGGTCTTCTTGTGACAAACACTATGTTTAATCACAGGAAAATCCATATGTACACTAGAGAAAGAAAGAATGAGAGAAGTATGATTGATTTGTTCCTGGTGGATGACCGACTGCGAAAACAGGTGATGGATACACGAGTGTTCAGGGGTGCTGACCTGGGAACGGATCATTATCTAGTAATTACTAGATTTAGGGGTTTGTTCGCGGGTTGGCGCTACCGGACGGCAGTAACAGAACCACAGTCGGTCTGTCGCATCCGAAGCTGGAAGCTTCAGGAAGCGGATACTAGGGACAAATATCACACGAGGGTAGCCGAAAAGCTTGACACCATCGATGGCAGGAAAGAATGTGTGGAGAGAACATGGCAGAACCTTAGGGATGGAATGGTAAGTGCAGCGGAAGAAGTATGTGGAACGACAAAAAGAGGTAGTAGTAAGAGAAGAGATGCATGGTGGAATGATGAAGTGAAAGAAGCTGTAAAAAAAGAAGAAAAAAGCATGGTTAGACTACTTGGCCTCTAGTAACGATGAGCATATGAGAGAGAAGATGAAAGAAAGATATAAGCTGCAGAAAGTTCATGCGAAAACATTGATTGAGGAAGTACGTGAAAGGTGTAGAATAGAAGCGGACGAGAGGTTGTCGCACAACTTTAGGGAAAACTCCAAACTCTTCTGGAAGAAAAGAAAGGAAAGAAGAGGTTGGAAGGTCCCGGAGTGGTGCGACAGCTTTAAGAATGAACAAAGTGCTTTCGAGAACCAATGACGTCCTTTCAGAAAAATCGGACGTCATGCAGCGATGGAGTGAATTTTATAGAGAAATGTATGTGTGTCATGATCTTAGTGAAGGATCCGGGGGTGACGCCGTGACTGGCACGCCAGACACGGACCTCGATGACACTGAGGTCATCAGCATGAAAGAGATTGAACGTGCGATTCGAAGTTTGAAATGCGGTAAGGCTGCGGGACTAGACAGAGTTACTGCTGAAATGGTCAAGTACGGTGGGCCTCGCGTCTGGGACAGCTTTCATCTGCTGTGCAATTTGTGCTGGCGGACGGGAGATGTCCCGGATGATTGGCGATCCGCGGTCATTGTGCCTTTATATAAAGGTAAAGGTTCACATTTTGACTGCGGGTGCTATCGGGCGATCAGCTTGACCAGTTTAGCAAGTAAAGTTTACTCGAAGGTTTTGACACGCAGGATGCAAGAGAAATCGGAAAGATTCTTATGGGAGGCACAATGCGGATTTAGACCTGGAAGAGGATGCACGGATCAAATGTTTTCTCTCCGCATGATCACGGAGAAGCTTCTGAGTGTTAACCAGAGGATTTTCTGTGCTTTTGTGGATCTGGAGAAAGCATTTGATAAGGTTATAAGGAAGAAAATGTGAGAACTGTTGCCGGGATATGGTGTGGATGGTCGATTGTTAAGGGCTGTGCAGTCACTTTACTATGACTGTAAAGCCTGTGTGCGGGTAGGGCATGACCTGTCACCCATGTTTAGCGTCCAAGCGGGCGTAAAACAGGGTTGTGTCATGTCTTCCTGGCTGTTCATACTGTATCTCGACAGCTGTTTACAGAAGCTGAAAAATAGCTGTTTGGGTGTGAAATTGGGTGACATAAAAGTTAATTGTCTGCTGTATGCTGATGATGCAGTGCTTATTGCACCATCAGAAGCAGAACTGCAGGCATTAGTCACGTGTATGAAAGAGGAATGTGAAATTAAAGGTCTCCGTTTGAATGCTAATAAAACTAAGGTTCTGGTATTTGAAAAGGACGAAGAGAGAACGAAATGTGAAATATGGGTAAATCAGGAATGTCTAGAACAGGTAAATGAAATTGTATACTTGGGGAGTGCTTTCAGCCGGGATGGAAGATGTGATTTAGATGTGGATAGGCGTGTCGCTGCCGGAAACAAAGTCAATGGTGCCCTGAATGCATTAGTAAAAAGGCAAGGCGTGGTGAAGAGTGCACGCCTTGCAATACATAACGCAGTGTTGGTACCGACTTTGTTATATGGCAGCGAAACCTGGGTATGCCAGAAGAAGCATAAAAGCAAGTTGAATGCAGTGGAGATGCGATCTCTTCGTAAAATGTGTGGCGTTACCATAGCCGACCGAAAGCGAAACGAAGAGATTCGCAATATGGCAGGATTGAAAGATGACCTTATCACAAAAATTGATAGGGGCGTACTCCAATGGTTTGGGCACGTTGAACGAATGAGTGAAGACCGAATGGTGAAGAAAATATATAGAGCGAAAGTAAATATTAAAAGGTGTCGAGGTAGACCGAGACTAACTTTCGAAGACCATGTGAGCAAATTGCTCGAAGAGGGGAGGGTCAAGAGTACTCGGATACCTAGACGTGCATGTATGAAGAAGTTAATGAACCTGAAAGAAGCGAAAGAGGTATGTAAGGATCGTGACACTTGGCGATCTGTTCTCTCTGGCTACCCCGTTAGGGATTGTGCGTGACGATAAGTAAGTAAGTAAGTAATATATTAAACAGAAATATATAGGGTGTTTATCAACGATGTACTCTTTAATTGTTTATTAATACTTATTAAACATTACTATAATAAAATATTGAACTTTTTGGTTGATGGGAGCTGCATGTTTCTGGGATCTTGTAAAAGCATGTTGCTCCATTAAGGAATGCGACAAAACGTTGGGTTTTTTGTTTTTAGGCACTAGTAGAAACATACCTATGCGCTTTGTATGACATGCAAATAAAGTCGAAGTGCAGTTTCTTTATGCATACATACATACATAGGTTGCAAGTTTAAATTTTGTACTAACACTTAAGGACCAAGATTCTTAAGTAATTTTTTATTTATTAAATATTTTACGTAAGAAGTCCATAAATAGTGAAATAAAACGATCTATTGAATAAAACTTTGCATTGTGTAACTAATCTTTCAGATGCCGAAACGTCGGGTATTACAATTAAGCAGGACTTTGAACTAATAACTGGTATATCATATAAACACATCTGTATTAGCGTGAGAATAATTTTTTTGGCGTTAATTAAAATATTTGAATGGACAATGGCACGTTTGGCTGTTTAGTAACATTTGGCTGCGAGTAAAACAATTGGGGTACATAGACTACGTGCACTTGTACTTGGTTTGCAAGTTGTTGAATTATTACATGATTCAATGTTGTAGAAACATTGACTGAGATGTGATAAGGTACTCCATACAATCTACATATCTATACATATAAATACTGACTGTCTCGTTGGTCTAGTGGTTGTAGTAGTGCAGTAGTGCGACTTCTGATCATGAGGTCCTGGGTTCGAATGCCGGGTCGGGCCATAAAATCAATTATTGAGTTTTTCCATCAAGAAATTCTTAGTGCTGCCCGTGGTTCTTCGTGCCTCGGAAAGCACGTAAAGCCGTTGATCCTGCGCCTGATCTTTCTCCGGTTGTGTCGGTTTAAAGTCCCATCGGATTATGAGAGTGAGGGAATAGAGAGTGCACCTGTGCCTGCGCATACAAGTTGGCACTATAATCCTGTCCTGTGCCGATGACTAGTCTCTGTTGAGCCAGGCCGCCGTGACCGAAATTCGGTCTCGAGGATGTTATAGTTACGTATAAATAAAATTAAAATATCCTTCTGTAATATGGAATTAACTGCCTTTTATTGGGCTCATTTTTAACATTTTTGTCAGTGTGTCCAGGCTATTTTTTTTTTTGGTGTGGTTTGATCGATTGTAATGAAACTTGACGAAAATACAAGCAATACCAGGAATGATATAGACTACATTTTATCCAAAAATAAATTATTTAAAAAAAACCGAAAAATTGATAAAATAAATGGTATTTTGACTATCCTAAATACAAACAACGTTTTAATAGATCCTAGATGAAGCTGAGGCGGGTCGCCGGTTATAAATATTTTTGTATCTTTATTAAAAAACCATAAATGGATAAACAATCCATTTATGGTTTTTAATGTATAGTACATGTAAGTCGGAATATATCCAAGGTTAGTTAATCACTTTGTCTTTTTTTTCTATTTTGAAACTTTACCTAATATAATTTTTTCCTGTATCGTGGACAGGTTTGCCAGATCGAAAGACCAAAATATCTGGACAAATTTTGAAAATGTCGGGATTTTGGGGTTGTTCTCGGGAGAAATAAATATTCAAAAAATAAAAGTGTATTTTTATTTTTATTAAGAAGCTACAAAAAGTTCTTTAAACGAAACTAATATAAGTACACTTAGTTTATAGGTTGCCACATGTTTTTTTTTTTTTTATAGAAGAAGGGGCAAACGAGCATGCGGCTCACCTGATGTTAAGTGACTACCGCCGCCCATGATCAACCGCAACACCAGGAGAATTGCGGGTGCGTTGCCGGCCCTTTAGAAAGGAGTAAGCTCTTTTCTTGAAGGTCCCCAGGTCGTATCGGTCCGGAAAAATCGCCGGTGGTAAACTATTCCACAGAGAGGTTGTACGTGGAAGAAAACTCCTTGTGAAACGTACAGTGGTGGACCGCCAAGCATCCAGATGGTGTGGATGGTATCGGGACGTTTGACGTGTAGTGCGTTCACGAAATTTGGCGGCTGGGATTAATCCGAACAATTCCTCAGAGCATTCACCGTGATAGATGCGATAAAATACGCAAAGAGATGCAACATCTCTTCGCAGCGCCAGTGAATCGAGCCGATCGGAAAGCACTCGGTCGTCGACGATTCGAGCCGCTCTGCACTGGATGAGGTCAAGTGGAAGAAGCTGGTACTGGGGAGCCCCAGCCCAGAGATGGGAACAGTATTCCATGTGCGGCCGAACCTGCGCCTTATAAAGTTGCAGGCGGTGTGCCGGCATGAAATACTGTCCCGCTCTGCTGAGCACGCCAAGCTTTTTAGAGGCCAATTTGGCCTTCCCTTCCAAGTGACCACGAAACTGCACGTCACTCGATATGTCGACGCCGAGGATTCCGATACTGGCTGAGGCAACAAGGGGAGTGCCTTGAAACTGAGGGGATACGACAAAGGGGTTCTTTTTAGCGGTTAACGCGCAAACTTGTGTCTTCTGGGGGTTAAACTGGACTAGATTTAGTCGCCCCCAATCCGAGACTCTGTCCAGCAGAGACTCGACTTCAGACACAAGTTTGTCCCGGCACTCGGAGACGTTTTCCCGAGAAATATTGGCTCGGCCGGTGTAAAGAGCATCACCAGTGTCGTCATCTGCATAGCAATGAATGTTACGGGTATGCAACATGTCATTGATATGCAGAAGAAACAGCGTTGGCGATAGCACGCAGCCTTGTGGAACACCAGCATTAATAGGCTTGCAATCGGAGCTTGCACCGTCTACAACGACCTTGATGCTCCGATCTGCAAGAAAGCTGGTGATCCAATCGCACAATTTCTCGGGAAGCCCATAGGAAGGAAGCTTCGAAAGAAGCGCTTTGTGCCAAACCCGATCGAAGGCCTTCGCAATTTCCAAACTAACGGCCAATGCCTCCCCCTTGAACTCTACTGCCTCCGCCCATCTGTGCGTTAGGTAGACCAGAAGATCACCAGCTGACCTACCACGGCGAAAACCGTATTGGCGGTCACTAATCAGCTGGTGACCTTCAAGGTACCTCATGAGCTGGCAGTATATATGGCAGTATACATGTATTTGGCATTGGACTTTACTAAACACCATCAATTTGGATCCTTTAGTTGTATTCAGAAAATATTTAAAATTCAAACAATTTACTTCAAAGTTCAGTCTAATTGCTAAACTCAGCTTTTATTAAGTCTTTAGTGGTGGAAGGAAAAGCGGAGATCTCCCGCCGGCCAAGGTGTTCTGCCCGGGGAGCGGCCAACACTCCATTCGGAGATGTTCTATATATACTGTTTATAATTCGGAATTTTAATAGCGTGGTGTCTGAAGATCATTTGAAATGTCGGGAGAATCCAGACGAACCCCGATCATCTACAACCGTAATCGTGGAAGCAGCTTACATACAGAAATTTCACAAAGACGAGCATCAAGACCCGGAACAATTATTTGTAGACCATGCAAATACAGGATGTCGATGAATGCAGGTGGCTCAGGACCGTGCTTTGTGGGAACATGTTTGGACGTGTGATTGGCTGTAATGATGATGATGACGATGATAATATAACTACATGTTCCGTGATGGATTCAAACCCGTGGCCCTCTGCCCCTCGTCATGGAGCAGTCACTATCAGTACTAATTTAGTATATTTAAAAAAGGTTTCCATCTAAGGTAACAATATAATAATAAAAAAACAACTCAGATTTAAAAATATAAAATATATTTAGTTTTATGCGTGTTGGAGCCACGCTGCAGCTATATTATGGTTACATCATCAAGGGATCAACTCACTCTCGGAGTAGGACCAAGTTCTCACAGAGTAATTAAATAAATGTCCTCCAGACCGTATTTCGGTCAGGAGACTAAGTCACAGGTGCACTCTTTATTCGCTCATTCTCATAGTACCTACGATGGGGACGCTAATCCGACAAGACCGGAGAGAGATCAGGCTCAAGACGGAGGTGAAACACCGTTAAATTGCTGATTCCAAGCTGTTACAGAGAATTTGGATTTTCTTGACAGAAATAGAATAGAATAGAATAAAATAGAATAATTTTTATTAAATATGGATTATATATAATACTTATTGAAAGTTATTCTTGCTTAAAATACTACTGGATCGAAAAAAAACCTCCGTCGTGGGAAGACCTAGTAAGAAACCTACCGGAACTTTTTAAGAGCATAATTTACAATACAATATTTAATACATATGAAAACATTAAGAAATAGCATAGCAGCTATCGCCTCATCAACCCAATGACTGATTTTTTTTCCCGACCCGAGATTTGAATCCGATACTTAATGATCAAAAATCGCATTTTACCATCACTAGACTAACAAGGCAGTAATCGCTCCACGATCGAGCCGACCCATTCGTGCTACAATAATAATATAGCTGCAGCATGGGTTCACCACATAAAAATATATGGAGTAGCGAACTGGTAAGAAATGTAGCTAGTTTAGGTCCGTGTTTTGTAGAACTCCTATGTTTAGCATTGGATGATGATGATGATGATAAAAGAGTTTTACCAATTTTATATTGTTTAGATTGGCGACTGTCAAATACAACCAATATACTACAAGTTGAAAGTAACATACGACCTAATCAGGTTTTTCTTCTACCGTTGAATCAGACGGCCTTGAACCATCAACAGTAACATATTATAGTTATCATTCGTTCAACAGAATTTAAGTAGTCGTTTCATACACGTATTAATCAGTTGTTTCTCTTGCGTTTTTCATCATTTCCTGAGAGTGAATCTATCGAGATAGGTATGTGTGCAACGCGACGTGACGGTTTGTCATTACATGAGGGATTTGTAAAGCAATTTAACTGGCAAAAACGCTTTATTAGACGTCAGTAATAAGATGTTTTATGCTCCGTTAATGATGGAGTCCGTGTTTTTATGTGTTGAATTTAAAATAACACTATTTGTAGTTCCAATGTATGCGAATCTTTTTTTTTAGTTGTCGATCTACGGTTGCTAAGCCTACTATTTAATATAATATCGTTCTTTAATGTCCGCCAGACCGAATTTCGATCATGGCGGTCAGTCTCAACGGAGGCTAGTAATCTGCGCAGGACTAGAGTGTACAAGTGTGTCTCTCATAAACCGATAGGACGTCAACGAGAGTAATCAGGCACAGGTCTAACAAACATCCGCAACCGGTTTTCGCGTGGTAGAGCCATGCTGTAGATATATTAGTAGTATAGTTGTAGTACGAATGGGTCGGCTCGACCGGGGAAGGACTACGCTCTCACAGAAAACCAGAGTAAAGTAGCAATTTTGGAAGATTCTCGCCAAACCGATTTGGGTCCGAGCCGAGCGGTAGTATGTGCCACCAGGGCACGCGTTCCCCTCGTGGTAATTATGTACCGGTAAATAACCTAATAAAATAAAGGTTCTCGAGTGGCAGCCTCGTACCGGTAGGCGTAGTGTAGGGCGACCCCCCACTAGATGGATTGATGACCTGGTAAGACATGCAGGAAGTCGATGGATGCAGGTAGCTCAGAACCGTGCTTTGTGGCATTACTTGGGGGAGACCTATGTTCAGCAGTGGACTTGTGATACTAAAGGAAATTTACTGACTGCGATCAAGTTATTTAGTTCAGGGCTATATTTAAATTATTATAATTATATAAAATAAGTAAAATTATGATTATTATAACTTTTAAGTTATGTTAATTAAATAACACATTGCATAAATAAAGCGTTATGTAAATGTTGGTTTTGTTTTTGATCGGTTATGTTACACTAAATCGATCAAAATTTGTTATGTTTAAATAGTGATAAGCCACGCTGCAGCCACATCGTGGTCGTAGCACGAATCATAATTTTGCAAAACCACGTTTTTTTTCAAAATTGAATATTTCACGAACCAATCAACCGATTTTTACGTCACTTGACGCAATTTTTTCAGCTTAACAAAAAAGCCTTTTACGAAAAAATTGATTTTACGGAATTTTTTCAAGTTATTTTGAAAAAAAAAAAACACTTTTTCAAGATTTCTTTCGTCAATGACATCTCTCGAACGAATCAACCAATTTTGATGTAGTTCTAGGCAATGGACGTCGTTTTTTGAGTAGAAGAGCTGATGAAATTATAGAATTGATCAGAATACTGTCCTCATATATGGGCCCAGGGCACCCCGAGCCAGATCTTTTCACTTGATCGCATCCAGCACAAATTCGAATCATCAGCGACTGAGTTCTTTCTGATCGGCTTGACTCACTGGCGCTGCGAAGAGATTGTTGCAACTTTTCGCATCTACCACAGGGAGTGCTCAGAGGAATTGTTCGGACTTATTCCAGCTGGACAATTTCACTATCGCACATTGCGACAAAACTCGCGACACCATCCATCTGGATGATTGGTGGTCCACCTCTATGCGATTAATTAAAAAATTTCTTAGCCGTAGAACAGGGAGCCGTGGTAGCTCAGATGGTTAACGCTCGCTGTAAATATAACAGAACACGATTAACCCGGGTTCGATCCCCGCCGACACCAATGAAATTGTTAATTGCAATTGTAAGTGCTGATTTAACACGTGCTCGGTGGTGAAGGAAAACATCGTGAGGAAATCTGAATGTCTGAGCAATAAGAAATAAAATATTTCGAACACATGTGAAGTTCGCCAACACGCATTGGGGCAGCGCGGTGGACACTTCCCTGCCTAAACCCTCTCAGAAATGAGGGGAGGCCTGTGCCCAGCAGTGGGACGTACATAGACTGTAACTTTACTTACTTTTTTCCTTTCACAACTGCCTTGTGGAATCAACTGATACGACTAACTAACGGTAAGTCCTTAAGTCGTATTACAAAGTCGTAACAAATGATATGAAAGTCTTTGGTACGCCTTGAGTAATTTTTGTTAAACTAGAACTTGATCTATAAACCTTATACTTCACCTTGGTAATTATTTGGCATTTGAAATTCTTAAAGGTATAATTTGAACATGGCTTTTTTATTAAGCGAAATATGTAGATTAGAACTTCTGCTTGTTTTAAAGTACCTACATATGGAAGGAACGACTGTCGGAACTAGTTTGTATGTGCTTCAAGAGTTACAAATTACCGGATTAGTGGGCTGTTATATAATGGAATTTTATGTCTCATTGACAACTGTTTTACTAATAGTGTCCGAAGGTCGATTTCTGGCTGAAACCCAACCCAAAACCGTCGGCAATGATCACAAACTTCGGTCGGACACTAATTATTAATAAAAATACTATTTTAATTTTTACTGTTACATCTCCTATGTCTATCTCTGTTGGACTTAATGGTAGACTGGAACTGGACTGGATTGACTGGGACCATAGCATAAGTCCGCCATATGTACGACTTTGTTAATAAGAATAATATTCACTATTATCTGGCGAGTTGCATGTGTGGGTTGATCGACTCGGTTTTTTTAAAGAATATTAACAATGCTGAAAACATTACTAATATTCCCCTTAACCACTCGTGGTAAGCTTAAATTGCTTGTGTTACGAGTGGATCACGCCAGTAGTCGAATGGTGGATTCGAACTTTTTGAGTTCGCGGTCCGCGCCCTGCCATTAGGCTACTGTCGCTTAAATGGTTTGTTATAGAATATAATTTTTATACGTGGTAGAGCCACGCTGCTGCTTTGCTATGGTTGTAGCATGAATGTGTGGGCTCGACCGGGGAAGGACCACGCTCTCACAGAATACCGTAAAATAGCAGCTTAATACTGCTGTGTTCCTTATGGTGAGTGTAGAGGTGATTTTTACTAGAAACGAAGCATTCCATCTTAGTCCTCAGGGCTGACAACGCATCTGCATTATGATTCTTAATCGAGGATAAATGTAGATGTCAATGGGTCACAACATCCACTTACCATCATGTGGACTGTGTGCACGTTTGTCACCCTTATTCTATGTAAAAAAGGGTTAGAATAGAGTAATATCATTTTAGTTTAATATAGATTACAATAATTATAATTTAAGCTTTACCACTGGATCGGAAAAAACCGCTGTTCTGGTATAAACCGGTCTGAATCCCTGCGGGGATTTAAAAAAAACTTACAATATAATTATTTTATACAATTAAGTATGTAAATATTTAGAAACAGCATGGTAGCCATCGCCTTATTCCCGGGGTTATTATTTATCCTTAATATAATATCATTATGTATATTAATAATATATTAATAACCCTTACTAAACTATTTTTGTTTAATAAAACGGACTTTATCGCGTATAATAACATATTTTATATTCCCGATGTTTCGAGCACTTTACAGCACTCAAGATCACGAGGGGGGATAAATTAATATACATGATAAAATCCGTAGGAACTAATTTTATATAAATGTGTAGTATTTGCATAAATATAAGAAATTATACACACCGGCACAATTAGCGGAACAGAAAAAAGTGAGACCATGAGATAATAACGCATATATTTGACGAAAATGTAATTAGACACAAAATAACAAATTGATTAACATCTTTTAACAACGACTTTGAAAAGTATTAGTTATTTTTTATTGAAAAATAAAGAAATTTGAAATAAGTGAAATTTTTAGATGATTATGAACCATCACAAAAAAATAAAAAAAAGTAAGCATTAAATGATTTAACAATAAAATTAAAGCAAAATTAATAACGAGTGTTTCCCCCTCTTGCTCTGGTTTCTATTCGTCTGGGCATGCTACAGATTATGTTATCGATGATTTCTTGAGGCAACCGCTCCCACTCCTCAAGTAATGCGTTTCCAAGTTCATTCAGATTGTTGGGGGGGGGGTATTCTGGATTTAACCCTTCTTTTTTAGCAAGTCCCAGACATGCTCTATCGGATTCATATCGGGGGAATTTGCTGGCCACTGCATCACCGGTATACCTACGTGGCTCAGATATGCCTGTACCGATCGTGCACTATGAGCACGAGCATTATCTTGCATTAGAATAAAGTCGTCACCAATAAATGGGGCAAATGGTACAACATGTTCTTCTAAAATATCTCTGATGTATCGATCTGGTGTCATGGTCCCTCCTGTGACTATCACTAACTCCGTGCGAGCTCCCAAACATATCCCTCCCCAAACCATAATCGAGCCGCCATCATAAGCCACTGTGTGTTCAAAATTAGACTGTATGTGGCGTTCTCCTTTGCGTCTCCATATTCGCTGTCTCCCATCGATCTGTTTTAAAAGAACTCTGCACTCATCAGTGAAGAGAACCAGCTGCCATTCGTTCAAATCCCAATGACGATGTTCTCGCGCATAGCTTAATCGGTTTACGCGGTGACGTCTCTTAAGTTTTGGGCCTTTGGCAGGTATATACGATCCTAAAGTAACTTCTTCAAATCTCCTGCGAACTGTACGCTCACTTACTCGTACTCCTCGAACGTCTTCCAGTTCATTTCGAGCTTGTAAAAAAGTTAATCGCGTATTCCTACGAACTCCAAGTTGTAAAAAACTGTCATCTCGCCTCGATGTACATCTTTTTCTACCTTGACCTCTCCTCCTCACAAGATAATTAGACTATCTGTACCGCTGGATGCTGCGATGAATCGTTGATACTGGTCGACGAAGCCTTGAGGCAATCGATCTGTAGGTATGGCCATTTCTTCTCATTTCATCAGCCCTAATGATTTCCAGTGATGTTAAGTCAGGCATAATAAGGAGCTTTTAATAAACAAAATTGCCTATAGAATAAAAAATTTATAAAAAACCATTAAGTGGAATTTTTCAAAAAAATTACAATTACGTAGTTATTACTCGAACAAGTTGACAAAACGTATTGTTCGGGAAAATAAAACAAATGAATGAAAAAAGTGTATGTCATCTAATTTTCTATTTTCAAATTTGACAATAAATTAAAAAAAAAATATCATAACTGGCCAGTTCCTCAAGTAAACGATTTTAAAATCCTGCTTTTTTTGTGTTCCGCTAATTGTGCCGGTGTGTTTATTATTTAAACTTTTCGATAGATAGGTCCTTCATATTTTCTAGGAATTTATTGGGTATACAATACCCCTTAAAGGAATTAATGTTTCTGTGGAGTCGAGGAACTGGTACAACTAGCTTGCGTCTCTTCCTAGAATTTACAGTGTATATCACTTTTTAGACTAAAACTACTTTTGTTTTGTGTACGAATATTAAATTTTCCGAGTTTAAGTATACCAAGTGGCCAAGTAATTCTTATTTATTTAAAAAAAATACGGTTAACCCCACAGGCCTGTAAGTTCCCGCTAATTTCAAATGCAAAGGGGTTCAAAGTCCACTAATTATGACGTTTTGGAGCTAGAAGATTTCAAGGGAAATTCAAGAGGAATTTATCGAAATTTTTATTTTTTAACGATTTCTCTTGAAAGAATAAACCAACTCTGATGTAGTTTGCAGCAAATGATGTTGTTTTTTGAGGTTAACAGCTGATTAGATTTTGGAATCGATCGATACATTAGTTTGTAATTTATCTCAAAAAAAAAACCTTTTTTTAAAATAATTTGTGAGATTTATCATAAACTTCCAAGCCGAATTGATTCAAATTCAACTGAAATTTAAAGGTAATAGAACTCTTTCGAATGCCATAAAACAAGTTTCAATCGGTTAAGGCGTTCAAAAGTTATAAGGAACTTACATACGCATGTCGTACATGTCGCAATGTGTGATGGTGAAATTAAGCGACTGGAAATATATTATCGTTTTTTTTATAGAATAAGAGTGACAAAGGAGCACACAGTCTACCTGATAGTAAGTTGATGCTGTGTCCGATACACATCTACATTTATCCTCGATTAAGGATCAAAACGCAGATGCGTTGTCATCCCAGAGAATGCCTCGTTTCCGGTTAAAAAATGGTCACCGGATCTCTACACTCACCATACGAAACATAGCAGTATTATCCTGATATTTTACGCTGGTATTCTGTGAGAGCGTGATCCTTCCCCGGTCGAGCCGACCCATTCGTGCTACAACCATAATATAGTTGCAGCGCACTACTACGTTTATTTGTTTCCTTAATTTCCTCACGGTATTTTCTTCCAATTAAACACCGATACTCTATCTTCTTATTTACGCTGTTAAATGCTGACATATTATAGATACCACAGATTTATCAGAAACAATATTCGACGTGACTCTGTGTCGGTATGGTTTATCGTTATTTGTACAGAACGTGCTTCTACGTTAAAGATGTTCGATGACATCATTTTTCACATGCGAAATAGATTTGTAATATTTCCGGGAGTCTGAAAATACGCGTGTTAGACAAAGAGAGAAGGAGGCATAGTAGATCAGGGAATACGGCCGTACTCTCTAGTATCTCTGGTACAGCCCTATTCCCTCTCCTCTTGTTCATTAATAAATCACTGAATCGGTGGAGTCGAGTAACTGATATTTATAACTCGTGTTTGTTCCTGGTGTTTTTATCTACGACTACGATTTTTTCCAGTATCGTGAATGCAGTTTACATACATAAATTTCAAACGGACAATCATCTAGACCCGAAACAATTATTTGTAGGTCATATAAATACAGATACAATACATTTGTTCCGTGCGGGATAGAGTGTATATTGTTTTTTTTTTTAATTAAAACTGCTTTTCTTGATCATATAACGCCAACATTTTCCATGACAGTGTATGCATGAATAAATCGAAAACAATCTTCGATAAATTCCTTAGAATGACAGTGAAAACCGCATAAAATCCATTAAGTACTCATAAAGATTTAATTCGACACGTAAACAGATGCAGAGACGTATGATAATAGGACATTGGCAAGTAATAAGCAATTAAAATAATGAAGATTTAACATGCGGTTTTTATACTTTATATGTATTTGTTTTTATGTATTTCTATATGTAAGTATATACGTATTCATGTGGTAGAGCCACGCTACAGCTATATTATAGTATTAGCTTGTAGCACGAATGTAGGGGAGAAGCGGAAAATAGCAGTCCAATTCTGCTGTGTTTCGAATGGTGAGTTTAGAGAACCAGAGACCCTTTTTACTGAAAAGAAGCCGTTCTATCTTAGTCTTCAGTGGTGGCAACATATCTGCATTTTGATTCTTAATAATTGAAGAGTGGATGTAGACGTCTAAGGGCCACAGCACCCACTTACCATCACGTGGACTGTGTGCTCGTCTGTCACACTTATGTTTAGTTACATGAAATGTTTTAGTTACCTATATTTTTTATAGAATAAGGGTGAAAAACGAACAGACATCTACATCTATCCTCGGTAACTCCATAATCCCGAAGCCATACTCTGCCATACATTATATGGCAGAGTATGGCTTCGGGGGTGGATTGCTTCCTATTTTTAGTTTTCTTCCTATTTATCAGTTCGAGTGGCAGGTGTACTCGTGGAAGGTTTTACTTTTGATTTACTGCCAGTTCTTTCAAGCGTACCCCAAGGCTCTCATCTTGGCCCTACCCTATTTAACATCTTGATAAATGATATAGTTACGGTTTTAAAATACTCAAAGGTATATTTTTTTGCAGATGACTTAAAAATTTGTAGAGAAATTAACTCGGACACTGATATTGTGCTTCTTCAAGAGTATGTTGATAATCTGGCAATCTGGGTTGAACAAAATGAACATACATACATACATAAACACTCACGCCTGTCACCCAGAGGGGTAAGCAGAGACTACAGACTTCCATTTGGCACGATCCTGACACACCTCTCTTGCCTCCTTTACATCCATACACCTACGCATACATGCTCGTCGGTTAAGGGTACTCCTAATTTGGCCCGTTTTCAATAAATCGCCAATTTGGTCCATAAATTTTCGCCTAGGACGTCCCTTTCCGACTCTGCCATTCACTTCTGCACCATAAATTTTCTTTGTCACTCTTTCCTCATTCATTCTTTCCACATGACCAAACCACCGAAGCATTCCTTTCTTAATCCTGGTCACCACATCATCTTGCAAGCCACACTCTTCTCTTATTACACAATTCCTTACCCTGTCATTCAGATTCAACCCTAACATACTCCTTAACGACCGCATTTCTACTGC
This sequence comes from Parnassius apollo, assembly GCA_907164705.1. Classification (NCBI taxonomy): domain Eukaryota; kingdom Metazoa; phylum Arthropoda; class Insecta; order Lepidoptera; family Papilionidae; genus Parnassius; species Parnassius apollo. Next base: position 2,263,434 of record CAJQZP010001641.1, on the reverse strand, counting down.
GTTTATTCTACTCTCGTGCTTCTTCTGCCACACCCAACTTTCACTACCATACGTTAAAGTAGGGACCAACACAGCATTGTGAATTGCCATACGTGCCTTTTTCGACACATTTTGACTCTTCACAATAGAGTGCAAGGCCCCATTTACTCTATTTCCCGCATTCGCTCGTCGTTCTATATCCTTATCATATCTCCCATCCCTGCTAAATATGCAGCCTAAATATACAAACTCATCTACTTGCTCGATCAACTCACCTTCTATTCTTATTTCACAAATCGTTTTACTTTCTTCTCTTTCAAAAACCATAACCTTCGTCTTACTTGCGTTCGCTTTCATACCCCTTTCTTTTAATGATCCGTTCATTAATGTAACCATTATTTGCAACTCGGCCGCCGACGACGCAAGAATAACTTGATCATCGGCGTACAAAAAGCATTTGACGATTAACTCACCCATTCTTAATCCGCATTCTTCGACTTTCAAATTTTGCAAACAACTGTCCATAAATAGGTTGAAAAGCCACGGGGAAGCCACACAGCCCTGTCTGACACCTTTATGGATGTCAAACCAGTCCGAGTAGACCCCGTTGATCCTAACACAAGCACTAGAGTCCCTATAAAGAGACTCCAATGCCTGTATCAAGCCAGCGCTCAACCCAAATGAGTTCAGTGTTTGCCATAGCAAATCCCTATCTGTCACACCACTCTGTCATAGGCCTTTTCCAAGTCCACGAAGGCACAAAAAACCTTCTGGTTTTTGGCTAAAAACTTCTCCGCGATCATGCGCATGGAAAAGACTTGATCTGTATATCCCATTCCCTTTCTAAATCTCGCTTGCACATCCCAAATTTTTCCATCAGTTTCTTTCATGACCCTTTCAATCAGTACCTTAGCATACAGTTTTCTCACAATGCTAAGAAGGCTGATTCCACGGTAGTTTTTACAGTCCTGCTGCGACCCTCTTCCTTTATATACTGGGACTATTACGGCTTTGCACCAGTCTACCGGTACCCGCTTCAGTTCCCAGTATAAATTAAACAAGGTGTGCAGCAGGCCTGCCACCACTTCCTCTCCAGCTCTTAGCATTTCGAGTGAAACTCTATTATATCCGGCAGCATTACCTGCTTTCATGCTTTTCATTGCTTTCATTATTTCATCTATACGTATCTCGCTACCTCTTTCCTCTTCTTTCGGTGTTTCTACTCCACTTAGTACACACGTTGTCTCTTCACTCATAAACATGCTTTCAAAATATTCCTTCCATCTCTTTAAACTCAAAACTTCATCATTCAGAATATAGCCATTCTCGTCTCTTATAGCATTCATCATAGGCTGTTTTGAATGTCCCCTGGCAGTTCTTACAAGTTTCCAGAACATTTTAATATTTGCCTGGAAGTTATCCGATATTCTTCTATCATTCTTATCCGTTCTTTCTTGCTTTTTCTTTCAACTACTTCTTTTACTCCCTTATTAATATGTCTAAAGACTGCCTTTTTTCTTTCAATATCACCATTCGTACCGCCAGAATTACCAGCCTTTGTTGCTAGTAAATCTAGCAATGCTCTCTTCTTTGCTTCAACTTCCATACGTATCTCATCATCCACCATAACGTATTATTTTTCCTTTCATTCTTTCTCTTACTAACACCACATACTTCGGTAGCTGCATCCACTAAACCTTTCTTTACATTTTGCCATATATTCTCCAAGTCTAACTCCTTCATACATAATTCATCCAAACCACTTATATTTTATTTATGATAAATATAATTTTATTAGATTTTCACGGGACAGGTTGCAAGCATCACCTTCGTACCACATCAATGGTAAACAACTTAAAGAGGTAGATTCTATCCGGGACCTAGGCGTTATTTTAAACAAAAAACTTCGCTTTCACAAACACATTGAGGATATAACATGTATATATAACATATGAGGAGGTATATCTCATTTCAATCCGGTCTAACTAAGCAGTTGCCTTCGTACGTCCATAGACTTTCAAAATTCAAAATGAAAAACTTAAAAAATGGGAGGCTTATATTAGATCATTTGTTTTTATATAAAATTATAAGAGGTGGTCTGGATTTCCCTGGACTGTTGGAACGGGTTCGGCTTAATACACCCTATAAAATCTCGCGAAAAGGAAAATCTACACCATTTTCTACCAAGGGATCCAAAAGCAATCTCGGCCATCACGCGATCATAGCTGCAACGACAATTCAATGAGCTCCAGAAAAAAACGGACCTAGTTATTTTTTCAAATAGCCTCTCTAAATTCAAAAAATTACTTCTAGGTGCAAGTTTGAAAACGGAATAATTTTGGATTAGTATATTTTTTTATATATTATTACTTTTTAAATAAACATTAAACACTCACATTTGTAAGTTGTGGCTGCCTGTAATTGAATCTGCATTTAGCTTAAATCTTAGATGATAGCTTAAGAATTTAATGTTTTTGGTGTAAGATTTGTTGGCTGTCCTTAATAAATAAAATAAAATAAAATAGTATAAACAACTTTACACTCACGTTTTTAAACTTACGCTGCATAAATTGAACTAACTGGAGGTAACGTTCTAACTTTGTAGAGGTCACATAAATTTCGTCATCGGTGGACAGTTTTTTATATTTTTTATCAGCCCACAAAAGTCTAGTCAGCTGTTCCTGGCTGGTAATTGCAGACCTTGTAGATGACCATTTCCGTTTAGGAGTCCACCTGGCTTGAAACAAGACTGGGAAAAGACTAGAAAAAGCAGCGTAAAATAGCAGCACAATGCTGCCGCGTTCCGTGTGGAGAGTACGTCGGAGAACCTCTTTACAGGTAATGGATTATTACAAATTAGCCCTTACGGGGCAAACGCATCTGCTATTTGATTTTTAATCGAGGATAGATGTAGACGTCTACAGGCCATAGCATCCGTTTATTCATATAGCACTGTGTGTTATCAATCAGTCTGTGTGCCTGTTTGTCACGATTATCAATACACCTTATCAAAGTCCACTGCTGATTATAATCCTTCCCCATATACTGCCCCATAGGGGGTAGGGTGTTTGCTAAAGTTGCTTACGCCTGGGAAGCTCTTTTTGGTGGACTCCAAATTAAGGAATTTTTTCAAGATTGTATTTCTGGATAAAAGTGCTATCGAATATTAAGTATGATTTTTGAGGCGTATGCATAGATTTTTTTAAACAAAGATCTATCTAACTAACATAACTAACATGTTATGCTTATTTTTTCCTAAGATTAAGCTAAAGTGGTGTAAAAAATATGGTCACCTGAGTGCCAAATTAAGGACAAACATGTCTGTTTCATTGGGATTCCGAAATGATATAACTCACTGTAGTTCCATTTTTTTTTAATAAACCCGGATTTGATCCCCACCGGTACAAGTTTATAACGCACTTAATTATATCGTAAATTCCATACATCATTATGGATGTAGCTACACTACATTTATCGTAATTTGTGTATGGTCTTCTTGGTATTATGTCAACGACCTCGCCACTTGCATATTATTAAAATTTAAATGGCTTGTCTCTATTATTGCCCTTCCTTATGTTTATAATTGTTGCAAATTCGACTGCATGTTGAAATAATCCAAGGTTGTTGACTTCAATTGTCTTGGAAATGGCGGAGGAGTTAAAATATTTCCGTATGTAATATTTTTAAGATAACGTGCGTTTTTAATGAAAATCATACTTGGAATTGTGGACCAACGGAATATGGTTATACTTAATTTTGTATTTTTTGTAATGGTATTTCGCTGCTAGTCCGGTCCCATTCCAACAGCTTTATCAGTCATGGTTTAGTGTCTTTGTAATTATTATTATGTTTATTATTTTATTTTATTTATTATTATTTTATTTTGCTGTTCGACGCATCCACTGACCTCCAATTTTACTGCGCACTTGTATATATAGAGATCAGTCGTATGGTCTCATTTAACATATTTATAAAGCGTCATCGTTTAGTGTTTAAAATTATAATAAAATGTATAACACCACAAAAAAAAGGTGTTGTTCGGCATTTTTCTACGTGATAAACTTAAAAATGAGGATATCCGCAGTAGAACCGGAATAACCGACATAGCTCTACAGATTAGTAAGCTGAAGTGGCCGGTCATATACCTTCAAGAACCGACAATCGATGGGGAAGAGAGGTTCTCAAGTGGCAACCTATGACTAATCGATATTCTGGAAGTCGATGGCAGGTGGCTCAGGACCGTGCTATGTGGCATTCCTTAGCGTTTTTTTAGAGAATAAGGGTGACAAACATAGGATCCACTTGATGGTAAGTGGATGCCGTGTCCCATAGACGTCTACATTTCTCCCTAATTAAAAACAAAATTGTAGGTGCGTTGTCACCCTTAAGGACTAAGAGGAATGCCTCGTTTCAAGTTAAAAAGTCTTCGGTTCTCTAAACTTACCAAACGAACACGGCACGGCAGCAATAAGCTGCTATTACGCTGGTATTGTGAAAGTTTGGACCTACCTCGGTCGAGCCGATACATTCGTGCTACAACCATAATATAGCGGCATCGTGGCTTTTCCACGTAAATGCGTGCCAAATTAAAAAAAAACGCACAGAAAATCAGGTGCAAAGGAGATTCATTAAAATAGTCGACGAGTTGTTACTAATTGCAGTTCGTGACGGTATCGTCGATTAACGTTTCATTATGGCCGCATCCTGCGTGACTGGCAATGGCCGATTGAATTGTACACACCTAGTAATTTCCTGCGGCTTTACTTGCTAGGAATACGTAATTTTATACAAAGGTACACCGCGTGCGAGCACTGTACGAGAATTCATATTCAATTTCAGGTATCGTAGGAGTAAAGTACTAAATAACACAACATTTACAGTTATATATGTGTAGGATTGATAATGATAAGATGCGTGAATGCATGAAATGTGAGATGTAATAACTAAATACCTAAGATTCGCGTAATAAAATAAAAGAATTTGTCTTACCTAGATTGAAAAGAAATCCCTGCACTTCCTCAATTGCCCGCATTATCCCTATCACAACTAACCCCAAATCCACAAAACGAGAAAAGACACATCATCGTCGACAATACGACACGTGTTTCGCCTCTAAACGAGGCATCTTCAGGTGAAGTAAACTCTGCGGTGGCTGACCGCTAACTTAGCCATCGCGGAATCTATTACACATTATACTTTGTAATTAATATATTAGTTTTAAGTGTTATTTTTTTATTTTCCTAGACAAAAATTTCCTTACGTCGTCTCGTACTTTTCGTCACCAACGAACTCATAGTAAATCAAAATAAGTGCCGATTTAAGAAATTTGCAGCTACTAAGTGCTTGTTGTTAATTTCACAGTGAATGTTTTGTTTTTTCTCCGCATGGCATTTCTTCCCACCCTCTCGAAACACGAGGCCAAGAGAGGGCCCTATATAGACTTTAACTTTACTAATGTAAGGAATGTTAAAAATCATGTGGCTTCAGATATATCTCGATAAAGTTGTCTCGAATAACATCGTAAATATACGTGGTAGAGCTATGCTGCTATATAGTTGTAGTACAAATGGGTCGGCTCAACCGGGGAAGGACTAAGCTCTCACAGGATACCAGGATAAAACAGCAGCTTAATGCTGCTGTGTTTCATATGGTGAGTGTAGAGAACCGGAGACCCTTTTTACTGGAAACGAGGTATTCCATCTTAATCCTCAGGGTCCTTATCTGCATTTTGATTCCTAATCAAGGTTAAATGTAGATGCCTATGGGCATCTAGTTACTATCAGGTGGACTGTGTGCTCGTTTGTCATCCTAATTCTATATTTATAAAAAAGGAAAAACCTTCAAAACAGATTCGAAAGATAAAATATCTGTATTATATTAACTATATAATAATAAAGACATCAATTAATTTATTTTGCAACCATCCGCTAACAAAATACCATGATGTGTCTTACCTGGATTAAAGAGCATTTGATTGGATTGAATAGCGGTCAGCCGCCGTAGAGACTACATTACCTGAGGATGCCTCGTGTAGAGGCGAAACACGTGTCGTATTATCATCGATGGTGTGTCTTTCGTAGAATAGTGGTGTTGGGAGTAGTGGTGACGGGTGCACGCAATTGAGGGAGGGCGGGAGGTGCTCTTCAATCCAGGTAGGACACATCATTATATTTATTTAGCGGATGGTTGCAAAATAAATTAATTGATATCTTTATTATAATGAATTTCCGCAAAGTAACACCTGATTCTATCAATTAACTATATAATAATATCTGTATTAGAATAACTATATAATTTCAGTACTCGGAAATTCTATTTCAAAACCGTTTAATAATCTCTGGAAAAAATAACGTTTGTGATCGACAAACAGACAGATGAAGAGATTATACCATAAATGCCCAATTTTTGAGCATAGCGCACTAAAAATTAAATGATTATACTATGTCAAAGCGGAAGTGCAAAATTATCTAACTAAATGGCTGAGTGGTACACTGGGCGTAATTTACTGTAAATTGTATATACACAAACAGGAAGTGCTAAGTCCTTAAAAATAGCAAAATAATGCTATCGGGTTGTTTTGTTAGCGAGGGAACTGAACTTCCAAACTAAACATCCATCTTTCCAGAATTTCTCAAACCTTTATGGCGAGGTACATTCACAAAAGTATTACTAAATTGCCTTACAAGCAAGATTGAAGAGAATTTTCGTACCAAGTAGGCCTTGCTGATAGAACAACTGGGAAGAAAAATTCTCAGTAGTCCTACTTCTAATAAAGTATGTATGGAAGTTGGAATTTGATAGTGCTTTAGTATTTTAGGAATAGTACTAAGCAAGCATAAACTTGCAAGAGGCATTGGGATAGTTCTTGGTAAAACTACTTGGATGCCTATCATTTACATCCATTGTATACCGTTTATACGATTTTTTATTTGTTACTAGTATTTTAGGAATAGTACTAGGCAAGCATAAACTTGAAACAGGCAGTGGTATAATTCTTGGTAAAACTATATGGATGCCTCTCATTAACATCCCAATGTATTTGCATATACAGTTTTATTTATTTATTTGTTACTATCTATTTTTGGTTTACGTTGTGTAATAGTGTCTAAGAGACGGGGTTTCTAACCGTATTTGAATGCTGCTTCAGCATTATTCTAAGCGAACTTTTCGTGGTTCCACAGTTTCGTGAAACTTAAAGAATTCTATGGTTATAAATATTTTAAAAGAATTCTCTACCAACTCTACCTATAAAAAATTTCATGTGTCTGAATCAATTTTCGAAATACTTTTCCAGTCCGCCTCAGACACCTCTGTTACTATATACGAGACTCTAATGCTGCTAGCGCGTTTTTCGACGTGAAAACTGTATCTATTTCAACGTTTTTTTATTTATTTAAGGGAACAAAATATGTTACAACGTGCCAAATATGGCAAGGAGGGTGACCCAAAAGCTTCCAGGATAAGTGCTGTTCAGGGAATCCCTCTTTCGGGCGTGACTGCGCAGGCGATTTTTCATGGCAGTATCCCGCGGAGCCCTGAGTTCGTTAGCTATTTGCACACAGAGAGAGTAGTACATATTCTTTTTTTTACAGAAGAGGTTTCAAACGAGCATGCGGCTCACCTGATGTTAAGTGACTACCGCCGCCCATGATCAACCGCAACACCAGGGGAATTGCAAGTGCGTTGCCGGCCCTTTAGAAAGGAGTAAGGTCCGGAAAAATCGCCGGTGGTAAACTATTCCACAGAGACGTTGTACGCGGAAGAAAACTCCTTTTGAAACGTACAGTGGTGGACCGCCAAGCATCCAGATGGTGTGGATGGTATCGGGACGATTGCCGCGTAGTGCGTTCACGAAATTTGGCAGCTGGGATTAATCCGAACAATTCCTCAGAGCACTCTCCATGGTATATGCGAAAGATTTATTTCAATATTCTAAAAAATTTGCGACCAAATTCTTTCCTGCGCTTCTCAATCGATTTACCTTGGTATGTGTTGATTGATTTTGAAAGAGGCAAACGCTACGTTTCTAAATCATTTTCGCGCCATACCACTTGGTTTTGCTTCTAAGCATCGAATCGGTAGGGTGTGTTACCCAATCTCTTTATTCGCAAAACTTCTAGCGTGGCGTCTCATAATGACAATCACAAATAAATATACATTCTACGCATACTTTAAATCGATTTGAAGTTAAATATTATCTACAACAAAGATTTTAGTGAATAGCAGATTGGCAATTCTTCGAAAACATCCGTCTCGACCATTTCGATTTCTTAGAAGCAAAACGGATTAAAAAGGTAAGATGCAAGATTTCGAAATAAAAATAACACTTCATTGTTTTGTTTTAAAGACAACTGGCATGGTTTTTTTTATTTATTTACTTTCCGTGCAAACGGGGTCCTCCCCGGTCGACACTTATTCGCGCTGAAACCAGCGTAACTTTACTACATATAAATGTCATAAAACCTCTCTTTGCTACAGTAGAAACACTTAGTAAAAATACAAAATAATGTATGTTGCCTCAATCTATCTGATGCAAAAATCAATGGAAACATAGGATAACCTTGATCAGACAATACTATTCCGTGCAAGACTGACCTCATGTATAATGATACTACCATTTGACTATTGCAAATTATCGAACGATTAAACTTCGCTCTATCAGACGTTGATGACAACGATTCTTATCTTTAAACACGTAAATAATGATAAATTGATTTTTCTAACTTATTTATTATTATTTACGTGGACCGTGTAGTGGCGGTGTAAGAATATGAAGTACCCCATGCTCGTATCATCTCGTGTGTGTCGTTAGAGGCGACAGAGGGAAACATATCAGGAGATCGGCAGCAGCGTCTTCTAATAACTATCTGGGTGCTTTACATCACCTATGGTCACGGCGAGGACTGAGATGTTTGACGTCCCAATGTTATTTAGTTAGCCCGGCTACCTTTGGATTTTTTATATTAATTTTTGATTCGATCCGCACAGAACGAGCTTACAGTATGTTGAAGGTTTGGATTTAATTTTGTTAATTATAGGATCCCAAGCAGATGGCAGCACCCATTCATCTTCTCTTTTGAAATTAGGATTTTTTTTTTAATTTCAATGGCTTCGCGTATTATCTTTGGTAGGAATCGGCGTTCTTTTGCGAAGATTTGTGGTTTATTATATCCGATGTAATGGTGGGGACCATCTTAAACATGTTAACAGACAGCAGACTTCACTGAGTGTCGGTGCTTCTAGTCAGCTAACTGTTCTTTCACGCAGGTTTTTACAGATATTTTTGTTTGTACTATGTAAAAGAGACCACATTCACAATCTAGCTGCATTTTGTGGAGGAATATTACCTACATATGATGAAAAGTAAAAATTGAATAATCTTCTTCGGCGGCTTGTAGTATGTTTTAATGGAAGCTCGTTTCAAGATGTAGCCAACCTTGTCTGTGACTCGTCTGACATATAGTAGTACAATAGGCACAGCTCGACTGTGCTCGGTTTCACTCGGTCACTGTGACGTAGGCGATTTTATTGATATCCGAAGCTTGTCGTCTTGCAATACTTCATTGACGTGCTGAAGATCGGAGGCCAAATGTTTTCTGTCACAGATCCTTTGCTCTGCTCTTAGAAACAAAGCTTGAACGAATTAGTGGTTAATTCGTTCAAGAAACAAACATACCCACGGTAGCCAACTGTGACGTATGTGGTGAGATTCACCATTTAAATATTGGTTGATATGGGTTTTTTTCCTATATACAGTGTGACCAATAGGATTATCAGAATATTTATATGACTAGTGCAGTCATGCCGCTATAAAATCTAACACAGTACCATAAGCGACCTCGTATGGACTAAAGTACGTTGTGGAAGAGGATTGATAATGGTTGAGTGATAATACATTTGATGCGTCACCTTAAGCTTTGTGGGGGGGGCCGCGCTATAAAACCAAAACGAGGAAGAGGACAGAGACAAAAACACAAGGTCGTATACTACAACTAATATATTAAGAAAATAATAGCAAGCTTTGGCAATTATTAGGAACACTTCAAAAAATCAACTTAAAAAAAACTATCTACACTATACAATATTAAAATCGGCTAAAATATTTACTATAATGTCGACTGTCAAAATTGCGTCGATAAAGCAGCGCCCTTTTGACCCTTTATTATTTGATTGACTGATGAAGAACTATCGTATCAACAGACCTATCTATGCAAACAAGGCTGTAGTTTTTGAGTTATAAGAAAGTGATCATATTAACCGCATGACCATATTACCCTCACGTACTATATATTGGATCGCATTAAACCTTAAAGCTTTATATTAAAAAAAATGTATTTCTAAATTCCAGCAACATGTTTAAGAATAGTGCGACGGACTCTTTTCTGTCCCAAAATCTCTAAATGTGAGACCTGTACCTAACTGTGGAATGTTACGTTACTTGTTTAGTACATAAATAGTATGATTAAATGTTTCTGTGAGTTCAATTTACGCAACACTTTAAATATACGTAAAATTCGAAACACTACACAAGGTTTGTTTTCCTCTTTCCCCTAACTTAACCGTTTTCTATAAGGCAAATTAGATTTAAGACAGGTTTGAAAGTATAACGTATATGAGAGATATTTAACTTTTTTTCATGGCCGAGGCCATCGTGCACTAGTACTTTTGCCAGTGTCAAGTAATAAAAAATACACATTTTAATATTCTGTTTAAAAACTTCTTTAATAAATTCAGATGCGTCACATTGCTAGTTTTTTTGGAGTATTTTACGACAACTTAACTGCGACGGGCAGTCGATGACGTGTATATCAAGTTCTTAAGGCGCCTAAACGAACAAGATAACTTCAGGTTTATATTATTAACTTTGGAGCACTTATTTCGTATTTTATACTAATATGATAGTTCTTATACGCAGACACTTGATAACTAAAGCAGCATCACATTCACATAAGAAAATCCACTTCAATTATTATTTAAACAATCAAACAGGATCAACGATGAAAAATCCCGCCAAAACTCTATTTTTAACTTTAATAGACATAAATGATAACTGTTGATGACCGATTCATCCTTCTTAATGCAAAAACAACCAGAACAAAATCGTAAATATTTCCGTCATTTGATCAACGAACGACATCCTATCCTATGAGATCACTAACACCGGTCAAGTATATAATATACGAAAAATTATATAATCGTACACTGTGACAAGAACACAGGTGATTTCAAATATGTTCCCGATAAACAAAATGGCTACTGCTGTGTCTACAGATTTTTTTAATTATTTACGGCATTGGTACCGAACATATACGTACATAATTAAGTTATTTCGGAATCCTTAGGACGCGTGCCCTACTTGTTCTTGTCCGTTTTCTTTAATCACTAGTCTTTTTTTTCTTTTACTAACTCGTCATGGTTGGCTATGGCGAGGGTAATAGCTGAAAATCAGTGTTTGCTCTCTGAGCAATGTTAATCGCTGAGTTAGGATCGATGTTAAACTGCAAGACACTAAGACAACTTAAGATCTAAATGTACATACATTTAGATCTTAAGTTTATGTAACTTTTTTTTCATAATACATACTCTGCTTTGTATTTACTTAAATCACTGAATTTACGTGTGTGATTGGAGAAACAAATAAATGCTTTTATTTATCTTATCTTTAGAAACATAATGGCCATTATTGTCTAAGCATAGACGCTTAAAACATAAATTTTACTGTTAGGTATAGCTAGTTTCTTTTTGTATCTACTTGGTAAGAGATTAATTATATAAATAATCAAGCTTAGAAGTATAACTTATCATTTATATATATTATAAATTATTTTTAAATTTGATTTATTTGTTTATTTATTTTGACGTAACTGTGACTTACGTAAAGGAAGTTAAGGGATTCACGACAAGGGTGTAAGAATATACTCTACACCAAATCGTCCCGAGGCTGTTGTAAGACGCAAGTGGGAACAATCTGAACCAGGGATGGGCAACAGCTGTTCCGCAGTGGACTCGCCATTGACTGATTGATAGGATTCATCGTCCATCAGGTCTTCTAGCAGTTTTTGTAGTTGTTGTTTTTCGTCTGTCATTCTAATGTACTTAATAAAAGAAATATTTCAAAGCGAAAGTGTTTCAAATGGAAGTTATTGGGCATGCGGGTGCTTTTGAATATCTGTGTGAATGTTATCACTGCGAAATGTGTTTGCGTAACCAGCTCGTTTGTTTTAACACATACCTTGTTGCGCAAATGCATCGGGACGCTGATTATAGATGTGGTGGTAAAATATAGTTTTTTAGAGTTGTTTTAAAGTTACGAATAAAGAATTGATTTTATAGCCTGCATTACTAAATCTAGTAATATCAAGAAAAAAAAACATTATAAAATATTTTCAGATTTAGAAGTCGGTGCTAAAAAATGTGAAATTTTTTATTTTATTATTTTTAGTTATTTGAAGTCAACTTTTTTTTTTATAAAAAGAATTTTTCCCTTTTTGAATAGTCTGAGGAATATTACAATTTAAAAGTCATCTAAATAATGTCATTAAAAACTTCATACTACGTGGAAAAATAGGGAATGAAGTTTCGTTTATTTTTTAATAGGGATGTTAATAAATTCTTAGGGGTGAAATTTTTCGTAAAATTTATGTGGGATATACCTGAATTAAAATCATTTTATATAAAAATGATAATTAAAATCGGTTCACAATGAAGATATCCAGTAATAGTATGTAGGTATACAAACACAAGCATGCACTCGAATTGAGACCTCCTTTTTTTTAGAAGTCGGCTAAAAAGTGGAGTCGCTATGGTACCACATTCGCGCACCTTATAAATAAATCATAAATTTTATTTCCAAGACTCACAGTATAAAAAGATCTTACAATTTATCGAGTGCACTCGTGTTTCGCTAACAATGGTAAATAACATGCAAATACAAAATCAACAATATTAATTAATTACAGTCTATAAAATCATTTACGTCATAATAACATTCGGTTTTTAACCAATTAGACAAATGTTTCTTAAATAATCTTTCGCTTAATAATTTAAATTCGTTAGGTAGTTTATTAAATATTTTTATACACATATTTAGGCAACTTTTGTTGTATTTAACGAATCTAGGAATAACATCTAGAACTAGTTTTTTCTGGGTCACGTCGGTTTCGGGGATATATCTCACGCGCTTTAATAAACAGTGACTTATTTTTAAAGACAAACATACTGAATGTGTCTAAAGGTGTCGATAATAATAGAATTTATTTACTAGCCAAAAGGTATTAATTTGATAATTAATGGATAATTATAATAGTTAAAAATATTAGTTATAATTATTTATTTAAACATAAAGATACAAGGTTGATTTTGTTTTGTATGTGTGAGTTTTACCGAGTTGTATATTTACTTATCTTCAATATAAACCAATAACATCACCCTATCCGAAAAAAAATCATTCTTTATCTCGTTGAGAATAAAATAACATCCAAGTCCGATAAAATAAGACTTATTTTACAATATATAATTAGATTTCAAAATTAAAAAAAAACGAAATAAAAATAGAACAGATTATCTTAAAACATAGCTAAGAACAATATCGATTAAAACACATTTTTAACGAAAAAAAAAGACTTAATCAAAATCGGTTTACCCGTTTAGAAGCTATGATGCTATAGACAGACACACACATACATTACAAACTTATAACACCCCTCTGTTTTCGTGAAGGGTTGAAAATCATAGTAAATGCAGTTATTTTGAAATATTTAACTTTATTTTCTTTTAGTGGAAATCGATGGTGCTGTGATCAAATAATGTTCTCCAGACCGAATTTCGGTCACGGTGGCCTGCCTCAACGGAGAATAGCCATCGGCAGCACAGGATTATAGTGCCCAAGTGTATGCGCAAGCACAGGTGCACTCTCCATTCCCTCACTCTCATAATCCTTACTTACCTTTGAAATAATAATAAGCACAGTGACATATTTGATTTACATAACAGGTGATCAATTGCTCGCAAAAAAACCGGTTGGGCCAGTTTTGACACGCACGGCAATAGTTTAAGGTCCATATCAACTAAATATCTGACCTGTTTTTGTTAAACCTCGGAGATTTATTGAAGTGAAATCTTTTAAAGGCACGTGGGGCACTTTTGGGATGGGGAAAAAGCACTGACACTCGCGTGACCGCCACGCTAAGAAACATAAAATTGATGAAAGAAATTAAAAAAAAAAGATTTTATTAAATTTTATAAAATTGATACGCATTTATAAATGTATTTGTATTATATAGATAATACTCATTATTTTTCATGCAAAACAGCACAATAATTAAAAATATATTACTATAATAATACGGTGATAAAGATGAAAAATACTTCCTAAAAAATATTTCGTAACTACCCAAAAATAATGTTCTCAGTCAGTATGTACATCTGTTACATATGTCGACCGAAATAATATACGTTCGCGAATGTTTACCTTATTGTGTCAAACATTATGCATATACTTATTGACTACGGAATTACTAAATACTGTTATAGGGGATTTGACCAGCTGCCCTACTTAAGCCAAGACGAAAGTTAGAATAGGTATTATATTTTTACAACATTGTAAAGCTAAAGGTGGGTCTACACTTGAGGAGCCGAGCACGAGCTGAACCGCTCTACTCGCGGTGTCAAGTGTGGACGTACAACGAGTCTACAACATGCAAATCAATCCATGCGATGCAAATCACTTTGTATTCGTCAAATAACCGACAATAGGCGGAGCACAGTCGAGTCGAGCACGAACCTCGTTCGAGGCTTGTAAGTCGGTCCACACTATACGAATTTGTGCTTGGCTCATGCTCCGCTCGTGTGGCTCGTCTAGCGTTGACCCACCCTAATAAGTTTTCACTTCGGACGTGCAGTTCTACGACTAACAGCTTTTTTAAAGTTAGTTTTAGAATAACACGAACTGGTTTCTGCAACTTGGGTGGATTATTACTACCATTCACTCACTCCATCCTTCTCATTTTTTTAAGGTCGTTAAGTACTATACTTAACGACTTTTGGTATATTAGTGGTAGCCAATGAAGAATATTTATATTATTTGTTTTTAACTTTTATGTATGACTAGCGATCTACCCCGGCTACGTCTGACGTTTCGTTTATTATATTTGAAATAATCATTATAATTATATTTAGAATTAATAGGATTAATTATATATTTAGAATAATCACCTAACCTTTAAAAAGTACCGTGTAGTGTCGGTGTAAGAATATCCACTGCTCCCATATCATCCCGTGAGTGTCGTAAGAGGCGACAGAGGGGAACAAACCAGGAGATGAGCAGCAGCGTCTTCCTAAAAACTGCGGTTACCAACAAAGGCAATAAATGGCAAATGATGTCCTCCAGACCGAATTTTGGTCATGGTGGCCAACCTCAACGGAGATTATTCACTGCCGCAGAACACGATTATAGTACCCAAGTGTATGCGTAAGCACAGGTGCACTCTCTATTCCATTACTCTCATAATCCGATGGGAAAGAAATCAGGCACAGGACTAACGGCTTTACGTGCTTTTCGAGGCACGGGGGTGAGACACCGCTAACTTTCTGACTCCGGGCAGCTACTGAGTATTTCTTGATGGAAAAACTCAAAAATTTAATTTTTTTTGGCCCGACCCGGGATTTCGAACCCGGGATCTCATGATCAGCAGTACTACTACAACCACTAGACCAACGAGGCAGTCAATGGCAAATATCCTTCCTATGAGGCAATATAAGAGGGAGGCCTATGTTGAGCAGTGGATTTTAATAGGCTGCAACGGTAATCGTAACGGTAATCTAAAAAAATCAAGTTTTGGGAATACAGCCTAGATCACTCCTGGATATGGATTGCTCTCTATCTGTTTGTCAAGTTACGTTACAAAACGCTATACCAAAGATTATCTTTCTATACCTTATTCATGCTAATAAACGATCTTTGTCAGTAATTGGAAATCAAGTACGCTGTGAGATTTTTATCTCTATTTTATGTAATAGTTCGTGACATCGTTGTATTTTTTTCTTTTTCTTTTTAAAGAATATTAACAATGCTACCTGTAAGCCAAGCCATGCGCACTTTCGATCGTACAATACCTACCGTACGTCCGCCAAGCAGTGATCTAATTTGATCAGAATTATGTAAACATGTGTACCTATGAAAAAACTATTTTTTCGTTTTAAACAAAACCAAAGACACTATGCAATAGATAATAGTATCAAAGACAAAGATATGCTCTTTTATTTTAAACCATAACCTGGCAATGTTTCTTAGAAAAAAAAAAAGAAAAGAAATCACTGAACTTTCGGCGTTCCACGTGCCGTTTTGATGAAGGTGCTCCGTCTTTTTTATAGAATTTTATATTTGTGTCTGGACTAAAAACGAAAGTATTATACTTTTTTATATTCCTTGTAATATAGTGAACACATATATATATAATTTGTGGTATAAAAAGTGAAAAGTAAATTGCCAAAAGTGCTTCAAAATCTGGAAGGCCCATTATGGCGGCTGGGTCATAAATGTGGTATTTTTCACATTCTCATTTATTTTTAGTGTAAAATGTAAGTAAAAATAGTTTTCTTACATAGTTCCAATAACTTGACGTTGTATTTATTTCAAATTCACACAAAACTATTTTAGAAATATTGTTCTAAATGTCACACAGATAAAATATTAATATTTAATTTTTTTTAATTTCTTTATATTTTATATTTTGGTATGAGTAACGAATGGAAACACATAAAACATAAAAATATACATATTTCCAAACATTTTCATATAAATTTTTTTTAAAACAAAAGTGTAGAATTCAAATTAGTAGTAATTTTGTCACTAAAATTGAAGTATATACCACTATACAGCTATACAGGGTAATTTACGTATTTTATTACAATTTCTAGCAACCAAAAATAATTTTATTCGATAGTTTATACATTCAACAAGAATTCCTGTAAGTTTTATCCATAAATATTGTCTCAAAGTGAAAATATAGCAAAATTTGCAATATAGCAAAAAATTTGCTAATTTTCAAATTTTGCCGCCATTACGGTCCCGAGCGAACGGGAGTATAACATGTCGCGCGCTGTCAGAGCTTACAGGACCACTCGTGGTAAGCTTAAATTGCTTGTGTTACGAGTGGTTCACGAAAGTAGTCGAATGGCGGATTCGAACCCACGACCTTTTTGAGATCGCGGTCCGCGCCTTGACATTAGGCTACTGTCGACTTGTGTTGTATGACTAAATACTAGGTAGATGTTGTATATAATGGTGCAAAAGCTTCTTTTCAGTTTTTATGAATTTTATTTGAACCCGAGACCCGTGTAGTTCGCCATAAGATTTCAAGCCACGGCAGCAAAACCAGTACGATTGCCGCCTGGACCAAGGTAACAGTTATGGGAATTTTTTTTAAATATTTTATTGACATTATGACATTAAATTTTGTACTAAACTATTTCTTAGATTAATAAACAGTATCCGGATGACCGAGCTTTGCTCGGTTTTTTTAAGTTACATTTATATACAAATTACATGAATAATAGTTTTTGATCTTATTGACATAATAGAAAAAACTGAACTGGTTACTTGAATAAAAAATCGTGAGTGCAATTAGTTTAATTAAAATTTTCGTATTTTTAAAAAATACTAAAAAAAGGGCTCGAAATAATAGATTTTCTCTCAAAAGAAGGGAACTTGAAAAAAAAAGGAAAAAAAGTCGGACCCAAGACGGGACGCGAACCACGGAACTCCGATATCACGCTCGAACAAAATCCCATCTGACATTACGTTTACGCTCGTTAGTAACTTGTCAAAATTTACCTTCTTATATTGCAGTAGTTTATTTTTTGCCTGAAAACACGGACAAAAGGACATTTTCTAAAAATAAATACATGCTAGATCGATTTATTGCCCCCGAAACTCCCTGGACACTAAATTTTATAAAAATCGTTGGAGCCGTTTCCGAGATACCCGATTATACATACATATATATACAAGAATTGCTCATTTAAAGGTATAGGATAAAATATTTAAAAAAAATTACTGTCTATAAGTGCACACATATATTCGTGTGCGTGTATAGTTAGACGATTCCTACACTTTAAGACGCTAATTTTTGTATTAACGTATATATAGTAGATTTTATGTAACTGGTTTTTTGGAAACAGTTTATGATGATGCATTTAGATAACGTTTTACTTTTCAAGTTTAGCTAGTTTTATTCGTAAGAATTTTTTTCTGATGCCGAGCAAAGCTATCCCCCCTATGAAACAATTTGTAGGGGAGGCCTAGATTCAGCAGTGGATTTTTATAGGCTGTAATGGATAGTTGAATGTGCCTCTTACAACACCCACGAGATGAATTGTTTTGATTCTAATTCCCGCCACCGTATCCGTACGGCAAAAAGGGAAAATATATTAATAATAATTCCCCTTGGAGTTTTGGCGTAAACTTGACTGACGATGGATTGCTGGTCCTATATTATATATTATGTAAAAGTGGTACAATTTTGTGTATTAAATGTCCGTGAACTTAGAGTTGTTTAGAGTTAGTGGAAACAATGTTACAAGTACTCCGATGGTAATGTGAAGTTTCGGAGATTAGCTGGAACAAACAGACAGACAGACAGACCGACAGACAGACAAAAATAGTACTTTCATATGCATTTAATAAAAAGCTGTTATTTTAACATTACAAACAGACACTTCAATTTTATTTATTTCTAGATATAGATATAAGATATTATTCATATTGGTGTCATTTTAAAGGGATTATCATGTACTATTATAATAATAAAATAATTGTCTCCAGTAAATATTATACTTTTCTTGTAAAACTCGAAATAAGTAACAAATAAATACGATTTATTTTTATATTCCTATATGCTTTATTTTCATCCTTTATTTTTTATTTGATCAATTTTCTTTTAACAAAATTAAATTCTGAATTCGTTGAGCTTTTTTGAGAATATTTTTATTTGAATGTTAGGTAGGTACCTATTTAGTTTTTCGGTAGTAATCGTTTTTGTTGCGACAGTCTCGCGCGGTCGTAAAAAAAAGTTACTGCGCGGACAGGTGGGACGAGAATCACTTGCGCGGCGTGGACGGTGGATAGGTAGTCTACCTACTGTTATTACCTAGATACCCACAACCTATACAACAAAATTTGGCAAACTGTCGCTGCGTCGTGGACATTAAAATCTAAACTGCCTACCTACCTGCCTAAGTACGTCGGTACTAAGGAAACAGTCTTGACGGGTCACTTGTCTTGATAAAAACATGTGTTTACATCTAGTGATATTGTGTGTATATAAAACAAAGTAAGAAGACAGGTAAGTATTTTTGAAGACAATTTATAGGTAGGCAGAACTAATTACAATTATTATCTAAATATTATAAATGCGAAAGTTTGGATGGATAGATGTATGTTACTCAATCACAGCTGAAGGGATCTGGATGATATTTAGCTCAGAGATAGGTTATACCTGGTCTGTTTTCGAGTTCACGCGTTTGAAGCCGCTGGCAACAGCTAGTACGGATATAAACTGCGATGACTGTTCCAGTTCATGCTTCGGCGTCGTGAACTCTTGAGTGATCGCTGCATGACCACCCGGGGAAAACAAAACATAATAAAATAAGCAATCTATATTAGGTATCTATAGGGCCATAGAGGTATAGTATAAAGCGATAACGAAGCACCTAATAATTTAGTACGAGTTTGTAGGTAGGTACTGCTGATTTCTCAGCAAGCGTCGAGCGGCACAGAATAGGGTGGTATGTATGTGTGCATCGTGTTCGTGTAACTTCGTTTTTGTTCTAACGGTTCGGAACGCCGTACGAACAAGACGTGCGTTCTAACTGCTCTTCACTGATACTATCTCTGTCGGGCACGATGCCAGGTGAGACAACGTGCTTTTTGGCCGTCATCAACAGTCTGCTTGCGTAAGCTGCCGTCAAAAACTATCGAAAATTATTAAAAACAAATTAAAAAGGATAATTTTTTTATTACTGGACACTGGCAATAACACATCTGTACGAGTTCATAAAAAAAGAAAAATTCCATTGATATTGAAGGCCCCGTCTTTTATAATATACAAAACAGATTAATACAAAACTACAATAACAACGGATACGTAGGTACTTACATACGTCTAAGTACGTTTTTGTGAGAGACCGTGCGTATCTCTCACACGTAAACAAGCAAAACGCGTTAATTAGGTCAGTTGTATTGGTGTTGAGTTCGAAGTGACTGGGTCGATTGCCTACCGGCGTATAATAAGAGATTTCCCATAGTATTACCACAGTCTATAAATCCATATTTATTATACTGTGGTATTACACACAGTATTGCAACACGTTCGCTTTTATGGTGAGATATGTTCCCATTATACAGTCAATTACATAAGAGTATGCGGTATAATTATAAATTGTAAGGCATTTTATCTCAGTCCTCAGTCCTGACAACGCATCTCATCATCATCATGTAGCATTCATTTTTTGATGTTGTTTAGCTTCAGATATCTATGGACTGCAATCCAATTATCATTAGATGAATAAGTTCGTTTATGACTTTAGTAAAAAATCTATAAAATGAAATACTTATATCGATTTAATTAAAAAAAAAACTATATCTTTTTATTGTAATTGGGATTTGTGAAAGTTGTTTTTATATAGACAAAGTTTTGAACGTATTCATAATCATTTCCCAGCCCTTCCATCTAAAATATTTTCAATTAAAAAAAATTCAATAATTTATTTTTATGCCTGGTAGTGTCACGTTACGGTTATATTACGAATCGGTCGGCTTAATCGGGGATGAATCATACCTTTACAGAATATCAGCGTAAAATAACAGCTCAGTGATGCTGGGTTTCGTAAGGTGAGTGTAGAGAACTGGAGACCCTTTTTACTAGAACCAGGCGTTCCATTTTAGTCCTCAGAGGTGACAATGCTTCTGCTTTGTTTCTTAGTTGAGGATAAATGTAGATATCTTTGGGCCACAGTTACTTATCATCATCATTATTTAACGAAAAACGCATCATAAATCCTCGTGAGACATCACGTGACTGAGTGAACACTGCCATAGACTGCAACCGGTTTTACGAGTTATTTTTGCAACAACAATGAATATACGATAATCTGAGATTTAATCTCAATGACGCTACGTAATTATTTCTATGATGTCTACCAACGTTAACACGATAATAACGAACGCTCTTAGTTCTTTATTCGAAGAAGTTATTAACATTTCTGTGCTAATAAGTCCGTTGCTGCTCAAGGTTCATTTTTTATATTAATATATTTTTATTCTATGTTAAACAAGTCACCTCTAAATCATAATTTAAAATTGAACGAACGTGAAACTAAAACAGGCGATAAACACCAGCATGTATCTGTTAACAGCTCGAAATACTAAAAAACCTGAGCTTGCCAACACGCATGCCAAGCGTAGAAACTATGGAAAATATGAAGCGACGGTAGCCTAATGGCAGGGCGCGGACCGCGAACTCAAAAAGGTCGTGGGTTCGAATCCGCCATTCGACTACTGGCGTGAACCACTCGTAACACAAGCAATTTAAGCTTACCACGAGTGGTTAAAGGGGAATATTAGTAATGTTTATAGCATTGTTAATATTCTTTTAAAAAAATAAAAAAAAAATATAATATGTAGTACTTGTGGGTAATATGGTCATTTGATTAATATGGTCACTTTCTTGTAAATCAAAAACTACAGCCTTGTTTGGATATATGACTCTGTGATACGATAGCTCTTCATCAGTCAATCAAATAATAAAGGGTCAAAAAGGTGTTATCGACGCCATTTTGACAGTTGAGATTTTAGTAAATATTTTAGTCGATTTTAGTATTGTTTGTACAGTGTAGTTAATTTATTTAAGTTGATTTTTCGAAGTGTTCCTAATTATTGTCAAAGCTTGTTTGCGATATTTTTCTTAATATATTTGTTATAGTGTACGACTTAGTGTTTTTGTCTCTGTGCTCCTCTTAGTGTTGGTTTTACAGGGTGGCAAAGCTTAAGGTGACCATGTTACACTCACGTATAACGTATAAGGTAATTTTTTAGGCCTATGTTTAACAGCCTTGCCGCGGCCGAATCTTGTGGGTTTTTTAGAATTAAATGGGTTATACTGTATGGCTCCATATACATTTGAAGGAAAAATTAAACCCTAAGGTTGTTAAAATAGGGGATGAATTTTTTAATGGAACTATTAGATAATATAGAGATTGTAGTATATCTTACCGCACTCAAAACTGTCAAAAAAGAATTGAACTATACTGAAATCCAGTGCTATCACTGAGACCGGTCCTTTCTGCAGTTTCATGCTATTTAAGGTATTTTTCAACCTAATTCAAAAAAGGAGGAAGTTCTCAATTCGACTATATGTTTTTATGTGTGTTACGTCAGAACCTTTTTCGAACCCATTTTGATGATTCTTTTTTATTTAAAAGTTGGTTGCTTCTCATGTGGTCGCATTTATCTGACCAGTTCTTTCTGACTTATTCTTAATAATGCGTATTTAATTTGACTTCATCTACATTGATAATGTTCTCATTTTATTTATATTGAAGTCGTTTGTACAAAATTTTTGATTTTACAACTTGTTTAAGTGTATTTCAAGATGTTGGTAAATACTCCGTTTTATTTATCTTTTTGCCTTCTATTACTTTTTAAATTTGTGCTGCCTAAATTGGAGTAAACGCATTCCTTTTTTTCATTTTCTTTCAAAGAACTAACACGAATAAAAAAAATTCACTAAAATCTTATAAAGTCAAACTTTTGAACATTTTGTGTAATATATTTTATTATTTTTAGTTCTTGCGAGTCGGCTTTACTTTTTATTGAAAGATTAAATTTTAAAACGTATATTTCATCAGACATTTGTAAATAAATCTCTGAACAGAGGTAGACGAGTGTTTAAATACGCAACTAAACAGGACTTGTTCCATACGAGGTCGACAGCCGCTCGGGCGTTGCATATAAAATAAAAAAATGGTAAAGGCAAAGGCTGGCAAATGATGCATCCAAAAAAAGAAAGGTTACAAAAAAAAATATTGCCATATACATGGGCGCTGTATGAGGCAACAGATAAAAAGTAAAACACGAGATGGGCAGCAGCATATGTCTGCTAACAACTTAAAATATCTAACTAAAAATATAAATCTAAAAAAATAACTATTATAATGAGGCAACCTTTGGGGAGGCCTATGTGCAGCAGTACACTTTTGATAGGCTGCAATTAATGAACGTACTAATAAAAATATAAATGTATAGAAATTTTTTATTATGCATTCGCGTAAATTATTCACATTTAATCAAAGAGTGTATGTCATAACATTATAGGGAAAATTTCTCGACCACGGCGATGACTTTCCCTTCATTATTTCTTTTTATGCATATATGTCGTGGAGGTGTTTTTCATACGTAAATTGCACATGAGCAAAAATCTAGACAGGCTATATTGTTCCGGGTGGGGTTCGAACTTGCTGCAGGCGGCTTCGCGGCCAAATCTTTAGTCACTGCGCCAAAAGTCGTGCACCACTTTCGGATATAACAAGCTTAATAAAGACCACCCATTAGCTAGTTAAAGACGTGGGTTCGAATCCACCATTCGACTATTATCACTGTGGTTTTGTTTTGTACACTGTACTGTCGTAAACGAAGTACTTTAAGCTTACATAAATTTGATATCTAAAATATAAGTTATTACTGACTTATATTATAGTAACTTATATTATATAAAATCATTTTGGCATTAAAAATGAATGAACGAGGATAGAGTGACAATGTTTTATATGCGGTAGAGCCATGCTGCAGCTATACTATGGTTGTAGCATAAATGGGTTGGCTTGGCTGGGCAAGGACCATGCTCTTACAGAATACCAGTGCAAAATAGCAGTCTCCTGCAGCTGTGTTTTGTATGGTAAGTGCAGACAACCGGCAACCCTATTCACTGGAAACGAGGCATTCCATCTTAGTTCTCAGGGGTGACAACGTATCTGCATTTTGATTCTTAATCGTAGGATACATATTGTTACGAGCTTAGAGTTCGTGACAATAAAAATTGCCGATAGAATTACCAAAATTAACACTTTAATTTACTTTACACTAATTAAAACTTAAAAGACACTAATAATTAACCACACTGATTCACTTTATTTCGCTCCGAAGCTTCGCTTGTCTCGCCAAACCAAATTCAATACTGCCCCGACCGCATCTTGCAGCGCCTCTAAATACACATTTTTCACCGAAACGTCCAGAATATGCAAGTAAATACGCGCGCCAACCGACGAGGCGCAGAAAGTTCGAGTGTGGGGCTTCCAGAAAGCTTAATTCTTCTGTTCGATACTAGATGGCGCTGTTGGTTGAAAGTCAAGATTGACATTTTCTTGGAAGCCCTCCTCGCTCCTCGACACTAGATGGCGCTAGTGCCGGGTACATGACATCAACTTGGCGCGCAACAATATGAATGTCTATTGGGCACAGCATACACTAACCATCATGTGGACTGCGTGCTTGTTTGTCACCCTGATTCTATATTAAATGCAAATGTATATATACCGTAGAAGGGCAACGGATAATTTGTTTTACAAGCGTGACATTTTTTGCTATTTATGTCCTCGTTGGCAGTCCTCAAAAGGCGTCAATTCAGTGGAGATATGAGAATTGTTAAAGAAGAAGAAGAGTTATTTCATAGGCTATAGAGATCAAAGTCCATCACACGGTCTACGTACCTAATAAAGAATTTAAAATGCCGATGTAAACATAAAAATATGGATACTCTAGTTGCAAATAAATCGGTTGACACGTTTTTTTGTTATTCGTAATTTCAACGTAATTTCGAGAATAACTGGCTGACATTATGAAAATCTACAATTATAAACACTATCGCAAACAAATTACTAACTTCAATTAACTCGTAACTCATACTGCTGACTAGTATATAGTGCTGACGGTGTTTGATTTGCTAAACGGCCTTGATAATATAAACTCTATTATATCAAATCAAGTTTAAGAACCTTTGTAAAAGTGACAAAACGGTAACTATATTTACAGCCTGTATGTATTCCACTGCTATTATAAATTACAATATATGCTATATGTATATATAATATGTGTATGTTGTATACAAAATGTAATAAACCCTGCGATTTCCGTTAAGAAGAAAAGCGGGCCGAGAGACTTTTGAAAATTAGGTACGAGTATTTGAAGACACTATCGATGTCGTTCTGCGAACGCGAGTGTGCAGTTTTGAATGAATAGCCTAAGTAAAAAGGCATAATTCGAAGTTAGGCTCTCTAACATTTTCTCCCCCAATATTCGACCAATTTAAAAGATACTAGTATAGGAACAATGTGTCCCTATGTTTTTTTTTGGGGTATTAGTCATCAAATTTGAACACTAGGCCTTTGTTGACAGTGGTGTAAATATGTAATTTTGAGCATTTTGTAAACGTTCTAGTACTTAAAATGTTTTACTTTTTCATGATACTTTTAAATATAATGTATCATGAAAAAGTAAAATATAGGGGCATAGAAGAGATTGATATTTATTTTACCGTAAAAAATTATTCCTATACGGTTATAAATCAGAAAGAAAACAGACGAAAGAGCTTGTATGCGGAAAAGACCACCCGCATCACTCCTCTTAAGTGCATTATCAGAATCAATTCAAACGTACACATAGGCTGTTTTTTTATAGAATAAGGGTGACAAACGAGCACACGGTTCACGTGATGGTAAGTGGATACTGTGTCCCATTATTCTCAAATCATAATGAATAAGAATCAAAATGCGGGTGCGTTGTCACCCGTGAGGACTAAGATGGAATGCCTCGTTTCCAGTAAAAAGAGTCTCCGGTTCTCTACACTCACCATACAAAACATAGCAGCATTACGCTTGTATTCTTTAAGAGCGTGGTGCTACCCCGGTGGAGCCGACTTATTCGTGCTACAATTACAATATACCTGCAGCATGGCTCTACCACGTATAAAAGATTCTGATAATGAAGTTAATGGGAACCACAGGGTTTTCGTTACATGTTGTCTGTCCCGTTCTGAAGGGTATAGACTAAAAGAGTCAGTATAACTATCGGCTGAAAGGCGTTCCATCTAAGTCCTCAGATATGACAACGCATCTTTAGTTTTGTGTGTTAGAGTTACAGCAACCCATGAACATCTGTAGATGTTCATGGGTTGCTATAAATTCTTACCGTCTGGTAGACTCTTAGTTCGTTTGTTTCTTCAAATTATTAAATAAGTATCTTTTTAGGGGTCAATAAAAGGAGTACGAAATCTGTGGTTTGTACAGACGTCTCATTTCTTGGAAGGTTTTATGTATGGTGCTACATATAATTACCTTTTATATATTGTATCGATAATATAACATTGTTCTCGTTTTTAACAGACTTCGAAGAAGAAAGAGGTTATCAAGTCGAATGTACTTTCAATATCTTTAACTTATTCTTATTTAATTGATAGAATCAGGCGGTACTTTGCGGAAATCCATTGTAATAAAGAAGTAAATAGTTACTTTGCCACCATGCGCTCAATTAAATACAATGATGTGTCTTACCTAGATTGAAGAGCACCTTCCGCCCTCCCTAAATTGCGTGCACTAATGCCAGTACCACTACTCCCGTGGTGTGGTGTTGGGGGTAGTGGTGCTGGGATTAACTATTGGTATCTTTATTATTCTTATTTATTAACCCGTGGCAATCCAATGCTTCTACCATTGTAGAGAGGATCTATATAGTATTTTGTAATGCTTATAAAATTCGTTGCTCCTTAAATTCTGCTTGCCCGACGGGGCGGGGGTTACAGGCGTGAAGTTTTAAGGTTATTACATTTTCTAAACTATATTCGAATCTTTCACTGACAATAAACATATATTATAATGGTTGTATTAGTCTTGCAACGACCGTATGTATAGTAAATGTTATACAGTTAGTTATACTGTGTCCACTTTAGTCGAATTTTTCAAATAAAACAAAAGCGACTTAGTCAAAATAAAAAAAGGTACGTGAGGGTAATATGGTTACCTTAAGTTTTGTCGTTCTATAAAGCCAAAACTAGGAGAAGGGCGGAGACAAAAATACAAAGATGTATACTACAACTTCTTACTATATTATTCAAAAAAAAAAAAAAACTAGCGCACAAGCTTTAGCAATAATTAGGCTCACTTCGAAAAATCTACTTAAAAACACTAAAATATTTACTATAATGTTAACTGTCAAAATGGCGACTACCAAAAAAGCATCGACCTTTTGACCCTTTATAATTTAATTGTCCGATGAAGAGGTATCGTAACACAAGGTCATCTATGCAAACAAGGCTGTAGTTTTTAGTTAAAAGAAAGTGACCATATTAACCGGATGACCATATTACGATGTGATAATATTAACTACTCCATATCATCCAGAATGAAACATATAAGGAGATGGGCAGCAGCGTCTTCCTTATAACGACTAAAAATAAAAAACCGCGGTTGCTAATATCATACCCCCCCCCCCCTAAGAGGCAATCTATGGGGGAGGTCTACGTTCAGCAGTGGACTGGACTGGCTGTAACGGTAACGGTAAAATTCTGATTACATATTATGAGGAATATAATGAGTTTATGAGGTAATAAATTATTATTATTAGACTAAAAGAACCCACAACCCATATCATCCCGTGGGCTAACAGAGCCAATGGATGGAAATGCAATGCAGATGGGCAGCAGTATCTTCCTGATAACAAACTTTATACGTGGTAGAGCCATGCTGCAGTTGTATTAGTAGTATAGTTGTAGCTCGAATGGGTCGGCTCGACCGGGGAAGAACCACGCTCTCACAGAATACCAGCGTCTAATAGTAGCTTAATGCTACTGTGTTTCGTATGGTGAGTGTAGAAAACCGGAGATCCTTTCTACTGGAAACGAGGCATTCCATCGATTCCATGATTTGTAATCGAGGATAGATGTAGATGTCTATGGGTCACAGCAACCACTTACCAACAGGTAGACTGTGTGCTCCTTTGTCACCCTATCCTATAAAAAAAAAACTAAATTCTACAAAATAATAAAGAACAACACCGCTATAAGGCAAACTATAGGCAATCAACAAGTGGTAAAATGAAAAAAATTGTACAACCGACTTCAATATAAATAAAATGAGAACATCAGTAATTTATTCGAAGTCAATTAAATACGCATTATTAAGGATAACTCAAAAACTTCTGATCAGATCTATGAGAAGCACTAGCTTTCAAATAAAAAAGAATCATCAAAATTGGTTCACCTGGGAAAAAAGCTATGAGGTAACACACATAAAATTACAGTCGAATTGAGTACCTCATCCTTTTTGAAGTCGATTAAAAACATATTATATAATGATATTCTAGTTAAATTAATATTGTTCATTTCTACTGTGTAGTATATCTTGTAGCTGAAATTTTCTGATTTTACATTATGTGATAGGAAAACCCTCAATTTTAACATATCTTGTTAAATATTAAAATGTTGTAGTGTAGACATTGGCAAGCTGATATTTACATGTAGAAGTCTTTGTATAATCAATTTTAAAACAATCCAAGCGAGCATAAATCGAATTGTAAGCAAAAACTTGTTTATTTAGGTCATTTCTCGACAGTCGACCTACGAATATGAAAGTCAAATAAAGATAAATACTGTCATTTAAAATTGGTCAAGTGCGAGCCGGGCCGAGAAAAATGAGTGTTCCGTACCATGTCAGGTATTACCAAAAACTCGCTGGAGCTGAGACTGGAGAGCCGTGCTAACATTAACCTTGCTAACGAAACAATAGTTATAAATTTTAATAAAACATAAAAATCAACTTCAAATTTCTACAAAAGAAGTTAAATATTTACAACCATAAGTGGTGGAATTTTTTCTCAAAATTTATATGGAAGTTCACCCAATTAAAGAAAACAGAATCATTAAAATTGGTTCTTTTCTGCGAAGATATCATAATATAAAATAAACAATAGTTCAATGTGAAACTTTTCCCCTATTTAATACCCTTGGGTGCGGATTTTTGAGAATTTGCATTGCATTGCATCTTTGAGGTAAAGCCTATTTAATCAAAAAAAGAATTAATTAAATCGGTTCACAATCTGCGAAGATATCGCGTAATCATACATACAAAAATAAAATATAAAGGAACATACACTCGACTTGAGAACCTCCTTGTTTTTGGAGTCAGTTAAAAAGTCAAGAAAATTTGTAAAAATGAAACTACTAAAGATAGCCTATTTATATTTTTTATATAGAATAAGGGTGACAAACGAGCACACCGTCCTGACGGTAAGTGGATGCTGTGGCCCATAGACATCTACATTTATCCTCGATTGAGAATCAAGACGCAGATGCGTTGTCACCACTGATGACTGAGATGGAATTCCTCGTTTTCCGTAAAAAAGGGTCTCCGGATCACTCGCCATACGAAACACAGCAGCATTAAGCTGCTATTTTTCGCTGGTATTCTGTGAGAGCGTGGTCCTTCCCCGGTTGAGCCGACCCGTTCGTGCTTCAACCATAATATACCTGCAGTGTGACTCTTCCACGTATACCAAGTGATAGGAATCCTTTTCTGCTGAGGAGTCAGTCTGGGCAGGCACCACCCTGGCACCTAATATTGACGTCAAAGAGCTTGGTGTATTCCGGTCTGCAGGGTATAGAGAGCCAGTATAATCACAGGTTGTGAGGCATTCCCTCTCAGTCCTCAGAGGTGACAACGTATCTGTAGCCTTCTTTGTTTGAAGTTGGCTGCATGTGTCCATGGCCTGCAATGACATTACTACGTGGTAGAACCATGCTGGAGCTATATTATGGGTGTAGCACAAATGAGTCAGCCCGACCGTGGAAGAACCACACTCTCAAAGAATACCAGCGTTAAATAGCAGCCTAATGCTGCAGTGGTTCGTATGGGGAGTGTAGAGAACCGGAGAGTCTTTTTAATGGAACGAGGCATTTCATTTTAGTCCTCAGGGGTGACAACACATCTGCATTTTAATTCTTAACTGGGGATAAATGTAGATGTCTATGGGCCACAATACGTAAGTGGATATTGTGGGTACTTACATCAGGTTGACTGTGTCCTCATTTGTCAGCCTTTTTCTGTAAAAAAAGCCTACCTACCATCATCAGGTGGACTCAGTTAGTTTGTCACTTCGGTTTTATCAAAAAAGATATTAAATTTTTTTGAGTGTTAATTAATAGTCAGTGGCCCCCTTCCACCGCCTGGTGTTGCGGTTGATCATGGGCGGCGGTAGGCACTTAACATCAGGTGAGCCGCATGCTCGTTTGCCCCCTCTTCTATATAAAAAAAAGACTACGGACTTCCATTTGGCACGATCCTGACATACCTCTCTCGCCTTCTTTACATCTATATATCTACGCATAAACGTTTGTCGGTTAAGAGTACTCCTAATGTCCAAATTGGCGATATTTTGAAAATGGGCCATTTTCAAAATATCGCCAATTTGGTCGATGAACCAACCTTCTTCTAGGGCGTCCCTTCCCGACTCTGTCGTTCACACCTGCAATATAAATTGGCTTTTTCACTCTACCTTCGTTCATTCTTTCTACATGACCAAAGCACCGAAGCATTGCTTTCTTAATCCTTGTCACAACATCATCTTGCACATCACATTTTCTAAACATTTTCTAAATTCGTTCTGTGAAAATAATCAATTCACTTTAGGTAAAGTTAAAGGCCTTCTCATCTTTCTGAGAGAGTTATAGAGCCCGCCGCACTTCTCCAATGTCACTTCATATATCCTCAAAAAATATTATTCTAAGCCGGAGCTTTACTACTATCCCACTTGGTGGTAAGTGATGGTGAATCCAAAGATAGTGAAGCGCACTGACTTAACAAAAGCCTATTCACTCTTGCCTTGAAGACACCCACACTGTGATCGGTTGGAAAGACAGATGCTGGCAACTTATTCCACTCATTTGCTGTAGCCATAATGAACTTCATAGTTAGCAAACCGAATAATTCCTTAGGACGTTTCTCTTCACCATCGAGCATTTGGTAAATCAGTGTGCATTTCCGTGCTTTTCTGTGCATTTGTGACTCTATTAATTCTTTGTGCGTGTGTGCGTGTGTGCGTGTGCGCGTGTGTGCGTGTGTGCGTGTGTGCGTGTGCGTGTGCGTGTGTGAGTGTGTGAGTGTGTGCGTGTGTGAGTGTGCGCATGTGTGAGTGTGTGCGTGTGTGGTTGTGAGTGTGTGCGTGTGTGAGGGTGTGCGTGTGCGTGTGCGTGCGTGTGTGAGTGTGTGCGTGTGTGAGTGTGTGAGTGTGTTTGGGCGTGTACGTGTGCGTGTGCGTGTGCGTGTGCGAATGCGTGTGCATGAGTGTGTGCGTGTATGAGTGTGTGCGTGTGTGAGTGTTGCGTGTATGAGTGTGTGAGTGTGCGTGTGTGAGTGTGTGAGTGTGTGTGTGTGTGAGTGTGTGGTGAGTGTGTGTGTGTGAGTGTGTGTGAGTGTGTGTGAGTATGTGTGAGTGTGTGTGAGTGTGTGTGATTGTGTGAGTGTGTGTGAAGTGTGTGTGTGTGTGAGTGTGTGTGAGTGTGTGTGATTGTGTGTGTATGTGTGTGAGTGTGTGTGAGTATGTTGTGAGTGTGTGTGATTGTGTGAGTGTGTGTGAGTGTGTGAGTGTGTGTGAGTGTGTGAGTGTGAGTGTGTGTGTGTGTGTGTGGGTGTGTGTGTACGTGAGTGTGAGCGTGCGTGTGTGTGTGTGTGTGTGCGTGCATGCGTGCGTGCGTGAGGGCGCGCGCGTGCGTGCGTGCTGCGTGCGGTCGTGCGTGCTGCGGGCGTGCGTGCGTGCGGGCGTGCGTGCGTGCGGGCGTGCGTGCGTGTGTGCGTGCGTGCGTGCTTGCGTGCGTGTTCGTGTCTGTATATTTTATGTGTTTGTTGCATGTACATAGTTGAATCGAATTCAAATCCCCTAAAGATTTTAAACGATCATCTACTTTCTTAATTCTATACAAAACACTCATTCGTTCACAATTGGAGTACACTGTACTAATCTGGAGTCCCTTCTACAAAAATATAATTAATAATAAATTGGAAATGGTCCAAAAGAAATTTTTACGCAATATCCATTACAACCGTTCCTATTTCAGAATTCCATACATAAAATTATTAAAACATTATAAAATACTAAGTTTGGCATCTAGACGCTCGTTTATTATGGCCATGATATGGCCATGATGCGGCATGGCTTATGGAATAACAAGTTTGACTGTAGTTACATCACAAATAAGTTATATTATACTGTACAGAGAACAATAATTCGGTTCGCAGGGCGAGCACCTACGTTGTTTTATTACACTATGAGGTGTAAAACGCTGAAGCACAGGCACCCTTCAGCCGCCTCTTAGATAATTATAACACACAGTTCACAGAATGTGATATTTTTGCTCTGGGATCTACAAAGTTTAAAATAATGATTACTAAGCTGCTTACCGACTGTAGTGATTTATAAATTAATAATGTAACAATTAGCACAATTTCCTACACTTTCATAAATAGTGTTGTATTAAACAAAGGCTAAGTGTATAGTATTACTTTGTGGGCATTGGGTGTGGGTTACACGTTATGTACTCCTATTATAAATTAATTGTCTTGTATTACATTAATGTGTACCTGTTTTTTGTCCCAATCCAAAAAAGTATAACTTATGAATATATGTATATGAATATTTGTACATAATTTTAAAGTGTAATTTTAGCTAGTAATATTGAATTTAATTTATTTTTTACACGCCAATTAAGGCAAAACATGTTAACTCTACATTGTTTCACATCTTATGTACCATGGTTTTTATGAAAATAAATTTTCTATCTATCTATCTAGGCAGAAAAGAAATCCAACTACCTAAAAAATTTAAGTATATTATAATAAAATTGAGAGAGTGAAAAAATAATAGTATTGGAATTAGCAATAACATATTCCGAGACGAATATTTCTGACGATGACGATGTCCCCACTATGTATACCACTACCAGTTTCTCGACTCCACAGAATCAGTAATTTATTCTTGGGGCAATGTGTACGCTATTACAACAAAGTCCCAGAAAATATACAAGGTCTCTCTATTACCAAGTTTAAATATTTAATTAAACAAAAACTGTATAAAAAGGGTTATTATGATTATAAATGAATACATGGTTGATAATAACCTCTGGGAATGAGGAGGTCGCTTCCAAGCTGTTTCTAAAATAAATTTTGTAAATATTTTGTGACCCTTGACATTGTAAAATTTATTTAAAAAAAAGTTCCGCTGGGTTTCTTGCTGGTTCTTCCCAGGACAGAGGTTTTTCCTTTCGAACCAGTGGTAACGTAAAAATTGACTTTCAATAAGAATTACTTGAAATCTATATTGAATAAAAAATTATTTTCTTCTATTCTATAAATGTAACGGATAAGTACAACCGGTTGTGTCACTTATTATTGTATACATGCAATTATAAATACTAAAATTCGTTTCTTTTAATCATTTAATCGTGTAGTGGCGAAATCTAGGAATTTCCACTACCTAATGATTTCTAAAAGAGATCTATAAAAACCTACGTAAAAAACAATTAGTTGATGTAAAATACCGACGCTCCAGGAAGTCTGCAATCTGTGAACAGTTTCAAGACCGTCCCTGCAATTACATCAGATTTGATAGACCACAAATCCTCGCAAAACTGCATCGGTTTCCCTTGAGCCTTGAGAATCATCCTTGGTTCCTACCAAAAATGAAATTAAAAAAAACATACTAACTTCAATAGAGAAGATGGATGAGTGCTACCATCTGATTGGGATCCTATAATTAATAAACTTAAAACTCAAACCCAAGCATACCACTGTAAGACCTCAAGACACTGTAAGCTTGTTCTGCGTAAATCGGAACAAGAATTAAAATTCAAAAGCAGAATGCAGTCGGGCTAACTACATACGACATCGGTACGTCAAACACCTCAGTCTTCCCCGTGCTTGAAAGAAAGAAAGACCTTGGGTGCTGTAAAGCATCCGAAAAGTCGGGAATTAAAAAGTTAAAATTAAACTCGATAAAATCCGTAAAATTAGTTTCATTTAATATCCACTACTCTTAATCGTGCCGTGGGTGTCACAGGAAGCAGCTTCATCCAACCAAGCTTGCCTCACGTGGTAAGCGTGTTGGCAACAGCCTTCCAAGCCAAGCTGCCGCGTTGCCCTATTGGCGTAATTGTATTGGCGGACGTTACAAGTCTTTGAAAATTTTTACTCCTAACACATACAGGTTTCCTTCATCGCTATGGTTACAATACCAATTTTATTAATGTCGACGATAATTGAAACGATCGCTCGCGTCTCGCGTACATTGAAACGTAGCAACATTATTTAATCTGTGGTAATAAATATTGCGTACTAGAACAGAAACAGTTTTACGAACAAAATCTGTGAATGTGATCTGTAAGAAAGAGATAACTTTTTATGGCACAGACTAAGTAAATATGCGCTCTAATGGGTGTTGCAAACGATCAAGTCTCGACGTCTCTTCTACACTCGTGAGCAACAGAATCGACTCAACCCTACCAAATATACAAAGTGTAACTTTTTGTAAATGTATATAATATATATATATATATATATATATATATATATATATATATATATATATATATATATATATATATTTGATAGCTTGATCTTTGGGTTTTAAAATAACACCACTGGCATTTAAATTCATTCAGTTTTTTTATCGTCACATCAGTGTAAGCATCAAAAATGCGCTTTGTGCGGTGCCCACGTGGGCGCGTTGCAAGAACTATGGGTACAACATCAGAAGTAGCCTTTCAAGTTGTCGCTTTACTACAGCA
Organism: Parnassius apollo; assembly: GCA_907164705.1. Lineage (NCBI taxonomy): Eukaryota > Metazoa > Arthropoda > Insecta > Lepidoptera > Papilionidae > Parnassius > Parnassius apollo. The sequence goes on along the minus strand of CAJQZP010001641.1, from coordinate 2,228,578 downwards.
GGGCCTTAGCTAGCGAGAAGTCGCTCGTCGACTAAACCTGAACCAATCTGATATGTCAAGGGTGTAAAGAAGATTCCAAGAGACTGGTTCTTACTCTAGAAGGCCATATACCAGTCGGCGCCGGTTTATTTCTGAGAGAGACGACCGTTTTATCGTTTCGACGAGCCTCAGAAATCGCCATCTCAGCGGCATTTCTGTCCAGCAGCAACTGAGAGAGATTCGAGAAGTATCCGTCAGTCAATAGACGGTCTCAAAACAATTGAGAGAAGCGAACCTCATTCCAAGCTGGCCTGCTAGAGGCCCAAAATTGACCAAAGCTCACCGACAAGCGCGCCTTAAGTTTGCTCGCGAATACTTTAATTTGAGTGCTGAGCAATGGTCGGTTCTGTTTACTGATGAGTGAAGAATATGTATACTACATGGCAGTGACAGGAGAGCTCGGGTCTACAGTCGTCCAGGCGAGCGGTTTGCGCAGTGCCGTTTTGTCGGAACAGAGTCCTACGGTGGTGGTTCGTGTATGATGTGGGCGGGCATTTCGCTGGAAGGAAAAACGGGGCTCGTTTTCGTCACTGGTGAAGGCCGAGGAGAGGTCTGATTGCTTTTTTTATAGTATACGAGTAACAAATGAGCACAGAGTCCACCTCATGTGAAGTGGATGCTGTGGCCCATAGACATCTACATTTATCTTCAATTAAAAACCAAAAAGCAGATGTGTTGCCAGCCCTAAGGACTGAGATGGAATGCCTCGTTTTCAGTAAAAAGGGTCTCCGTTTCTCTACACTCACTATACGAAATACAACACCATTAAGCTGCTATTTTACGCTGGTATTTTGTGAGAGCGTAGTCCCACCCCGGTCGAGCCGACCCATTCCCGCTGCACAATATATACGATATGTGGTAAATATTCTTATGAAAGTTTCATCGGGGAGAGCATCCTTTGAATGCATGACAATGTCCGGTTTCATACAGCACGAACCACATCAGTTCATGGATGAAGTTGGCATTCGGACAATGGAGTGGCCAGCACTAATTCCTGATGCCAATCCCACTGAGCATCTATAGGGCGAGTTCAAACTGAGGGTATGAGCCAGAAATCCGGCACCTACAAACATCACGGAGCCGAAGGTAGCGCTGGAAGGGGAGTGGGAAAGGCTTCCTTAGGAAATGATCAAAAAACTTATCAGAGCGATGAGAAAACGCCTTTGAGGTGTTATCAAAGCTAGGGGAGGCAACACCAAGTATTAAGATAATAAATTTTGAGTATTAAACATATTTTATTTTAATTTTGTTCAGCTCAATATTTACTTTAATTAACTTAATTTTTGTCGCGTTTCCATTCCTATCCAATTAATTTACAAAAGTACTGAGTTTTAATATAATGGTATCATTTTGAAGTGTAGGTTCAAAATATGATGTTTTATTTACATTATTCAAGCCATTTTAAAAAAAAATACACTTTTTACATTTCGGAGGGGTGAGTCGATTCAGTTGTTCGCGAGTGTAGTGCGTATTACTACGCAGTACTATTATTTTTTTCTGTGGTATTACTTCAATGCTTGCGTACTATGAATTTTTCAAGGCTCTTATTTCTTTTTTAATGCCGGGTTCCAATTATGGCGTTATAATTAAGATCGGCTCAATTGTCACTACCGATAATTCCTCGAAATCGGTCCGAATAAAATAATAATAAAGTACTGCTAGTAGGTACACGTGATTCAGGAAAAGTGAAAAAGGCAGGATAAGCTACCTAATTTTTTTACTTCCTCAATCACAGATAATAAATATCAAATATTAAGGAAATGACGTGGCCAAACTTGATTACTATACGTAAGTTTTTTTCTCACAAACTCGGGAATGCAAAGAAGAACAAAGCGTTTTCATTATTCAAAATTATTATGTTATTTTTTTTAAGCGAGATGATGTTTCTGAGTCAACAAAAACTTCCAATGTTATAATATGAATTAAGACTCATAAAAATGAATTAGCGAATTGCGTGGTTTTGTCGGGTGCGACAAAAAATTTCAAAGACAATAATAACTAAAAACTAAAATGTGCTAAATTACTCTTACCGCTCCATGGCGCTGTGGTTTAGCTTGAGCTGCTGTACTGAAGGCCGCGGGTTCGAATCCCGCACGGAACAGGTGTTTGTATGGCCTACAAATAATGGATTCCGGTCTGGATGTTTGTGCTTGTGCAATTTAAGTATGTAAGCTGCCTTCACGATACAGGAGAAAATCTTAAAGAAGGGTTAACGTTGTTTAAAAAAATACTTTATTATATTATAATGAAGGTTCTCGAGTGCTTTCTTCTCTCTTTATTGTTATAAGTATAATATTGTATGTGTGAAATAGAAATATGACCTTTTTTAAACATACCAAGAAAACAATGACCTCAAAGTATCTTACCGGTTATTCTTGCGAGACGTCTCTATTCATGAACCGTTGGTAGATTTTGACGAAAGCATTAGATAATTATTGAAAGTTCCCATGAGCTTTCAATAAATAATCTAAATTTAATAAAATATTAACTTAAATTATTATTATTATTATGTGTGGGGTATCTATATAGTTTTCTCATCTGGTTGGGATGTATAAATATATAATTATAAACGAAAATGAAAGGATAAATATACATAAATATCAATAAAATAAAATAAATACAAAAATACATAAATAAATAAAAGCCCAACCAGATGGAAGCCCTCGGCAGGGGAGACCAAACGGCCAAGGGTTAGGAAGAAAGGGAAAGAAACCGGCGGACGATGCGGGCAGTATCAAGGAGCACCGCCTTCTGCATTTGAGCCCGGAGCGGTCCGTCACGGAGTCCCAGTCGCCTCAGATAACCAGAGAGGCTAACTGGGATTAGCCCATTCGCAGAGACGACTACAGGAATAATTTCGGCCGGCAGACCACCCCACATGTCCGTCACCTCGTGAGCCAGGTCCAGATATTTTGATTGCTTATCTGTTTCGGCTCTCACGAGGTTCTCGTCATACGGGATGGTAATATCGACCAAAAATATCCTTGACTGTGCCCGGTCCATCAGCACAATATCAGGCTTATTCGCAAGAATAGTCCTGTCTGTGATGATGGCCCGGTCCCAGTAGAGTCTGGCGCGGTCATTTTCGAGCACGGCTTCCGGCAAGTACTTGTAATACGGCAATTTCCGGTCCACGAGACCGTATTTCAGAGCGAGCTCCTGGTGTAGAATTCTGGCTACTAGGTTGTGCCTGTGCAAGTACTCAGAGTTAGAAAGCGCCGAACAACCGGAGATGACATGCCTAAGTGACTCCCCCGGGATGGCGACAAGCTCGACAGACGTCGACGGTGCCATCCTTTAGGATGTATCTCCGATAGTTGTTGGTCTTAATAACCTGATCCTGTATTGCACAGACAAAACCCTCGGTTTCCCCGAAGAGGTCACCGAAACGTAGCTAGTCGAGGGAGGCGACTGTATCTACGAAGGGCTCATGTAGAGCCTTGTAGTACCTCCCGTGGACCTCCTTCTCCTTCCATACGGTCTCCCGGTCGGAATTGCTAAGCACTGCTGGGTCCTGCCATTGCTCGTTGGCTAAGGATAGAGGGGTAAGCCCTTTATCACTAGAAATGACGTCATTATAGAATGGATCATCCGATCTCGCCAAGAAGTACTGACGGAGACTGCACACTTCGCGATTATGCATGGTGAGCGCGCTCAGAAAGCCACGCCCACCATACTTTCGCGGCAAGTACAGCCTCATTACCGACGATCTCGGATGATGCATCCTATGGGACGTCATGGTAGTGCGGACTTTTCTATCCAGGGCGTTAAGCTCAGTCTTAGTCCACCTGAGTATGCCAAAGGTATACATGAGGACAGGCATGACCCAGCCGTTATATGCGTGTGTCTTATTCACACCGGACAAAAGGCTGTTAAGCACTTTGGTCAAGCGTGCATAAAACACGTCGCAAACTGACTGTTTCATACCAGCCTCATCGATACCGATGTTCTGTGACATACCCAGGTATCGGTATGTTTCAGCCTCGGAAAGGGTCCTTAAGTTGACGGGCATAGACAAGTCTATGCCCTCAGAGTTAGCAACCCTTCCCCTTTCAACATGGAGGACCGCACACTTATCCGTCCCCAGCTCCATTCCAATGGAACTGCTAAATTCACAAGTGATGTTTAGCAGTTCCATAAGATGGGAGCGACTGGAGGCGAATAACTTGAGGTCATCCATATAGAAAATGTGGGTCACTTTTGTCCCTCCTTTCCGTAGCTGAAATCCCCTCCCGGAGCCCTCCAGTAAGGTACTGATCCCCGGCTTCTATAATCAGTTCGTCACTCTATCTAGTGTAGGGCCAGCCTACACTTCCTTTACCGGAAGGAGGCTGTCAAAAACTTTCTTCCCCATAGGTTGCCAGTTCATCGAACTACATAGCCGCCCCATTGCCACTTGCCACTTCAGTTTACTGATTCAGGCTGTTGTAGTTATGTTCATAAAATTTTCCTTCTTTAGAATAGCATATATAAATAAATAAATATATAAGCATATATAAAAAAAACAATTGAATAAAATTACAACATTTTGTTGGTATTATGTCTTATCATGCCACTTGATCACTAAAACGGCCTCCTTGTGGTAGTAAAACATTTTGTATGAACCTGTTCCATTTTGTTCGCACTTATCTGGTAATACTTTTGGCGGATCAGACTAGTTTCATCGGATTCCAAATATCAAATATCGTGTCGGACTACACTAATTTCACACAAACACACAATTCGCGTGATGGAAAATGAATGCTATGGCCCTTATGCCAAAATATTCAAATACTACTCGTGCCGTCTCTATTACTTTAGATTAAAGTGACAGTGACACCACGAGACTTAACGACATCCTAAAATTGAGAAGCGTTGCAGTATTTTGTAACCTTGAATAAAAGTCAGAGCGCTGCGTACATTTCAAGTGACGTAAAAACCATTCTCAACAATCATTCACACACACATCTTTATTTTTTCTTCCTTTAACTACCAGCAAAAGTTCATTGCTATACGCACACATATGCACCCAAATCCATGATGTTGGTTGTAAATGATTTTATGCATGTGTGTATGCGACTGCGTGTTCTTATAATAATCGAATCGTCGGCGACCGAACTCTTTCCGATCGGCTTGAGTAAGGTTGCATCCCTTTGCGTATCGAAGAGTGCTCTGAGGAATTGTTCGGACTAATTTGAGCCGTACAATTTCACCATCGCACATTGCATCAAAACTCTCTTTCCATCCATTTGGATTACTGGCGGTCCATTAGCGTGCGATTTAAAAGAATTTTTCTTCCTCGCACAGTTTCCTTGTGGAAACCACCACCTTGTGCACCACCAGAGATTTTTCCGGACCGATACGACTTAGGTAACTTCAAGAAAAAATCTAACGCATCTGCGATTCTCCTGCTGTTGCAGTTGTTCATGGGCGGCGGTAATCACTTACCATCAGGCGAGCCGTATGTTCCTTTGCCTCTCTCCTATAAGAAAAAGTTGAGCATTGTTTTAGCTTGGTTTTTGCGTCATTTAAAATTAATGTTGCGCTTCGTTTTCCTTTTTTGTTGGTATTTAAAGTTAAAAGTATAGTAAAGTTACAGCCTATATACATCCCACTACTGGGCACAGGCCTCCCCTCATTTCTGAGAGGGCTTTAGGGCAAGGATGTGTCCGCCGCGCTGCCCCAATGCGTGTTGGCGAACTTCACATGTCATTGATATATTTTCATTTCTTATTTCTCAGACATGCAGGTTTCCTCACAATGTTTTCCTTCGCCGCCGAGCACGTGGTAAATCAGCACTTACAATTGCAATAAACAATTTCATTGGTGCCGGCGGGGATCAACCCGGGTTACTCGCGTTCTGTTATATTTACAGCTTAACGATCTGAGCTACCACGGCTCTATTTGAGCTGTCACGGCTCTGTTGGTATTTATTTGTATATAATATAATTCTGCTATTTCATATGGTAAGTTTTGGTATAAATATGTAAATGAGTATAAATATTTCCTATGGTGTTTCGTATAGGAAGCATATAGAACCGCAAAGGAAAAAGCCATTCCAATTCTATCTTAGTCCACAGAGGTGATAATGCATCTGCAACTTTCTTTGTGTAAAATTGTTGGCAAAAGCTTCTTCAACTTCAACACGTTTTACGAGTAGTATTATAGTCGTAGCAGGAATGGATCAGCTCGATCGGATCACGCTCTCATAGAATACTAGCGTAAAATAGCAGCTCAATACTGTTGTTTTTCATATAGTGAGTGTAGAGTACCGAAGACCTCTTTTACTGGAAACAAGGCATTCCATCATAGTCCTCAGTGGTTGCAACGCATCGGCGTTTTGATTCTTTATCGAGGATAAATGTAGATATCTTTGGGCCACAGCGTCCACTTACCATCAGGTGGACTGTGTGCTCGTTTGGCAACATCATGCTATAAAAAAGAAACATCAACTTTAGGTGGATTGTAAGTTCGTTAGTTACTTTAGATTGGTAAGAAAATTTCTAATAACTTAAAAATTTCCGCTAACTTGTATGGAATAAGGGCCTCTACCCATACGCCAATCACGGCGCCCTAAACAAACACGTAGAGCTTAAATCTAACCGAAAACTTGGGACTAAGCAACAGAATTATTCAGTTAAGACGAAAACTTAGTATTGGCAGGGCCTATGGCCACGCCCCTGTTCAACAGATCACTTGGTTTTTTAAGCCAAAAAAACAAGTTTTGATGACCCTATTCAAACGCTTTTTTATTTTATTTTGTAACTGGTTGGCATCACTGGAGCGTCGAAAATTAATAATCCTCAATAAAAATTAACGTTCAAAATTAATTTTAAATAATGGACGTAAAACCCAATTAGATGTTTAAAATTACTTGCAATTTTATAATTAAGCGTATAGCTTTGAGGCAAGAGACTGTTGCGAATCTATTTGACTTCGTTTTTTGGAAGTAAGCTTGGTACTACTAAAAAGTGTTGTTTCACAGGGTATTAGCTAACATTCTTCCCTGTACAGAATATTGTAGTTTTGACACAAAAACGACGGGTACCGTGTCGTGGTGATGTAAGAATAATGTTCTCCAGATATAAATTTCGGTCAACTCTAAACTTTCGGTAAAATTCAGTCTCAACGGAGAGCAACGCAGAACCGGAGTATAGTGTATGAGTGAGAGTTTTCTTACGTTCTCACAGTCCGGATAAATCGAGACGATCGGAGAGAGATCAGTGCAAGCCCAACGCCATTACATGCTTTCTGAGGCATGGGACGGAAACACCGCTAACTTTCTGTCTCAGGGCTGCTACTGAGAATGTCTTGATAATCAGTAAATTCAATAACTGACTTTTCGCCTGGCTCGGGATTCGAACCCGCGACCTCATGATCAGCAATTGCGTCTACTACCACTGAACCAACGAGGCAGTTAAGAAGTGGTGTGAGAATATACTCCAACTCGTATCATCCCTTGGGTTTCGTTAGAGATGACGGATGAAAATGTAACAGGAATTCAAGCAGCATTTCCTGATAATTAAGAAACTGCGGTTCAATATCCGCCTGCAAAGTTTAAGAACTATTAAAGTTGGTAAAAATACTTTGCTTATATCCGCGTGGTGAAATAAAATGATGGGTCTTACCTAGTTTGAAGAGAACCTCCCACCCTCCTTCAATCGCGTGCAATATCGGTGGCTGAACGTTAAGCCAGCGCACAGCTACAGAGTCTACTTCACATAAGGATTCCTCGTGTAGAGGTGAAACACATATCTTATTGACGACGGTGGTGTGTCTTTCCTAGTGTCGTGGTGTTAGGAGTAGTGGTGGCAAAATTCTTCCATGCGGCTATCGATGGGCTAGGCCTATGTGCAGGCGTGGTCTTTAATAGGTTGTAACATTGGTAAGTGGCTTTTCAGACATACACTTTGATTTTATTTTTATGTAAATATAGTGTGTATACACTATGCGGCCGTCCTTGAGTAAGAGATGATAAACTCTTCTCAAGCCTGTTTGTAAAAATCTTTAATTGAAAACAATTTATACATAATCCAATGTCATGTATAAAATATAAATATAGGTACCTTCAGAATTAAACTTTATAACATTGCGAAATCTTTCTATCGATAATTAAAAATTAGTAACGCTGTAAGGATACAACATAGTCGTTTAATAGAAACAAATATGGCGACGTCACTATTAATATATATCAAGTTAAGATGAACGGACAATAAACCGTGTAGTGGTGTAAGAATACATTTGAAAGAATACCCACTATCCCGTATCATCCCATAAGGTTTTCTTTAATTAACGGGATTTACGGCTCTGGGTTCTAGCCCTTCTGAGCCTCATTCTATTAGGAACGTTCAAGGCGACAGAGAGTAATGAAACAGGAGAGGCAGCAGCATTTTCCTGATAACAATTTGAAATATAATATAATACAAAGAGCCGTGGTAGTTCAGATGGTTAGCAGTTGATACACAATTTCACAGTACGCGAGAAACCCGGGTTTGATCCCCGCCGGCACCAATGCAATTGTTAATTGCAATTTAAGATGCTGATTTACCATGTGCTCGGCGGTGAAAGAAAACATCGTGAGGAAGTTCACATAATGATTTCTTAAATTTACGCGAACATTACACATTCTTGAACATGTTCAAAGATTCTGTGAACATGATCAAGATCGTCTCCACCATTACATCAGATTTGATAAACCACAAATCCTCGCAAAACAACACAGATTTCTACTAAGGATAATACGCGAGGCTATTGAAATTAAAAAGCATCCTAATTTCAATAGAGAAGATGGATTGGTGCTGCCATCTGCTTGGGATCCTATAACTAACAAAATGAAACCCAAAATGCAAGCGTAGATCGGACCGAAAATTAATATAAAAAACTGAAGGTAGCCGGAATAATTATGACATTGGGACGTCAAAAATCTCATTCCACCCCGTGACCATGGGTGATGTAAAACGCCCGAAACGTTGGGGATTAAATATAAGTTAAAATAAGTAAATTAAACGTGATTGATTCCGTAGGTATATATAGTTTTATTTAACATGTGAAATTCGCCAACACGCATTGGGGCAGCGCGGCGAACACTTCCTTGGCCTAAAACCATCTTAGAATTGAGAGGAGGCTTACGCCCAACAGTGGGATGTATATAGGCTGTAACTTTAACTTTTAACTTTAATTTGAAATATAATTGAAAAACATCCGCCTGACGTGTCATGTATGGCAATAAGTGCCTATAAGGCGGCAGTCTATGGGGTTCAGGAGTGGACCTTTATAGACTGTAATGGATGATATTAATATTGTATTATATGTCGTAAGATGAGAGAAATCAGGAGATGGGCAGCATTGTCTTTCTAGTGACAACTAAAAATAATAATAAAACTGATGCAAATACGTAGGCGTGTGCGAGGGAAGCGTATGTTAACCGGAGGAATTTTGATAGGCTGTGAATCCAAAGATTTTAAAGATTATATGTTCATTAAAAGTAACTTCAGGATATGGGTCATTCTTGTTGCAGTGTGGATAATTTTTTATAGCGTTGGGTGACAAACGAGCACATAGTCTACCTGATAGATGGACGCTGTGGCGCAGAAAGGTCATGTCAATGCAAATGTCACCCCCTGAGGACGAAGATGGAATGCCCCGATTCCAGTAAAAAGGGTCTCCGGTTCTCTACACTCACCATACGAAACACAGCAACATTACGCTGCTATTTTACACTGGTATTCTGTGAGAGCGTGGTCCTTCCCCAGTCGAGCCGACCCATTCGTGCTACAACCATAATAAGGTTGCAGCGTGGCTCTACCACGTAAATTGTCAAACTTATTAGATGTTTTGTGCCTATTAGAACGATTGTACAAATTTCTCCTTCCCAAGATTCCAAGATTCCTATTCCTACAAAAATTATGCTCGCACAGTCTCTTCTCCTTCCGATTCTCGACTATGCTGACGCAAGCTAAGACCAGCTAACTAAGCTTGAGAGACTTCAAAATACTAGTATTCGGTTCATATTTGGATTGCGCAAATTTGACCATATTTTCCAATTTCGCTCACGTCTCAAGTGGTTACCTATCCAATTTCGCCGGAACATGCATATTCTTTCTATTCTGTACTGTGTCTTATTTCACCCCTCTACTCCTCCTTATCTAATGGAGAAGTTTAGTTTTGTTGGGCTTCCAGGGGAACCTCTACGCTCTTCAAGAAAACTCATTTTAAGACAACATAACTCACAATACATTTTTCTTTAATAAATCTTTTGCTGTTCAGTCTATTAAGCTCTGGAATGCCCTACCTTTGTATATACGCGAAGCACAAACTAATTGTAGTCTTTAAGCGACTTCTTAAAGAGCATTTCTTGTCTCAATCGTTCGAAAATCATTAGGATAAATTATGTGTAGCTTTTTTGTATTTATTTGTTTATGTTATTGTTTGTGGAATATGTTTGAGGATATATATATATATATATATATATATATATATATATATATATATGTGTGTGTGTGTGTGTGTATGTGTATGTATTTAGTTATTTATATATTATTTTATTGCATGTATTGATATTATATTAGGTATATAATATATCATTATGACATGGACGATATGGTGGATAATGATATATATCATTAAATATATCATTGTCCACCGCCGCCGTCACAGGGACGTCAACGAGAACACAACGAGACACATACATTTACTATAGCCACCTGTCCGCCGCAAGCCCGAGCTCCGTCATCTCGGTCGCCGAAGTTTAGAGTAGATCGGCGCGACCGCTAGAACTCGGCCCGAGACTGTGACGGGCCGATATACCGGCAATACAAAACACATTTATACTTGTCCATCAACACCGGCGTCGTGACGTCGCACCGTGGCGACGCACTACAGCTACAACTAAAACTAACTGACTGAACCACCGAGATCGTTGCGGTGGACAAACGATCGCCGTCACGGGTCACGGGGAAATAATCTCGTTCTCGTTGACGTTCCGGTGACGGCGGCGGTGGAGGTGGACTCTACTTGCGGTCACCGGTCTCGGTGTTTTACGACGTAAATGGGACAGTTGTACCGTTGTGTAAAGTTAAAGTTACCTATAAGCATCCCACTGCCGAGCACAGGCCTCCTCCTATTTTCGAGAGGGTTTTAGGGAAAGGAAATGTCCGCCGCGCTGCCCCAATGCATTTGGGCGAACTTGACCCGTCATTTTTTTTTCTTATTTTACAGACATGCAGGTTTCCTCACGATCAAATTCAAGGTTAAGAAAAACATCGTGAGGAAATGGCTAAACCAGATTACATAGTGTTACTATCTGAACCGATTTAAGTTATTCTTTTTTTAATAAAGAGATCACGCTTTCGAGGTCTTCCCATATCTTAAATTTATACAGTACGCGAGGGTAATATGGTCCGGTTCCGGTTAGTATAGTCACTTTCTTATAACCCAAAAACTACAGCCTTGTTTGATATTAGAATAAATATTAAAGGCGATTTCAATATGATGTAATGCGGTTAGTTTTTTTTAAGTAGATTTTTCGAAGTGTTCCTAATTATTGCCAAAGCTTGCTATTATTTTCTTAATATATTATTTATTGTATACGACTTTGTGTTTTTGTCTCTGTCCTCCTCCTCGGTTTGGTTTCATAGGGCGGCAAAGCATAAGGTATAAAAGTAAAATTAAAGTTATAGCCTATATACGTCCCACTGCTGAGCACAGGCCTCCACTTATTTCTGAGAGGGTTTTTCCATTGATTTCATTATTTTTATTCCATTAATTTCGCCAACACGCATTGGGTCCGACGCGCTGCCCAATGCGTGTTGGCGAACTTCATATGTCTTCGAAATATTTTTATATATATATATATATATATATATATATATATATATATATATATATGTATGTCCATAATTATAAATGACAACTGTGTACTCTCGGTATTAGAATATCCACTACACCATATCGTCCTGTGAGTGTCGTAAGAGGCCACAGAGGGCAATTGAAACAGATGATGGATAGCAGCCTCTTTCTGATGATAACTCGAAATATTATCAAATCTATAACAAAAAAACATCCGCCTGCCAAGCGTGGCAACTATGGCAAAATGCTTCCGATGAGACAATCTATGGCAGAATCCTATGTTCAGCAGTGGACAAGGATAAATAGGATTTATTAGGCTGTAATTCTTACAGCTATTCTTACTAGCTACCTTGTTCTAGATCACTATAGATGTCATAATTTAAAAAAAAGAACAATAAATTAAAGTAATATTCATGAGGCATTATAGTTCTTCAACAAATATAAATGATAATTTTAAGCAATTGCATCAGTGTTGCTTGATTAAAATTACTCAAGGATTAATATCTAGATATACTTATACATTATATATCACGCTGTAGTACATCTGCATAGATACCAAGAATATAATATTAAACTATCATTACTATCAGACCCTTTTCAATGGAAACGGGGTATTCCATCTTAGTCCTTAGGATAGTTGTAGGATAGATGTCTATGGGCCACAATATCACTTACCATCAGGTAGACTATGTATTCTTTTTTCAATCTTATTCTAAAAAAAGCTTTTACAGTCCTTCACCAGTCCACAGCTGAGCATGTACCACCCCCAAGGAATGCCACAAAGCACCCTGCATCCATCGACTTTCTGCAAGCCTTACCAGGTCATCACTCCACCACGTAAGGGAATAACAATATGTAAATAAACAACATAAAACTACCCTGCCACCAAATAACTTAACTACCCTTAGAAAAAGCATAACTTACAACAACAAAGTACTTTTGAAAGACCCTTCTTGATTCACAGCACTTTACACAACAATTCAATACAACTTTAAAATAATTATTTTATTTATAACAAACAAACTAACTAACCGCACACACGTCTTATACGGAGCGGTCGTCTGCACGTCAGGGCACGTCCTTCCTCCGCAGAATACGCGCAAGCACTGGTCTTGGTCTGACACAGACAGTCTCTCACTGCATCGCAATCAAGTTCACAAGAGATGAGTTGCGCACGCGCTGGGCGCAGGTTACAAATTCGATGATAAAGGCGACGTCACATCGCGTTTAGAGATTTCACGCGAGATATCCAACCGTGCAAAGCAACCAATTGATTGTTTAGTGCTAAATATGCAGACGATAGCATGGAAATTGTGATCCAGGTTCTTCATTTATGTTTCCTTCACTCTGGTTTAATTATGGATATGACTATGAACTGAACCGTGTAGTGAATTTTATGGCAGTGTAATCATTTCCACTAGCTCATACCATCACGTGAATGTCGTCAGAGGTGACAAAGAAATATGATATACCCAGGAGATGGGCAGCATCATCTTATTGATAACAACTTATATAGCAACCAAAAAATATAGCATTAAGCCGTGGTAGGTCAGATAGCTAGCGCTCTCTGAATTTCACAGTACGCGAGCAACACGGGTTTGACTCGCCGGCCACTAATTTGCTAATTGTAATTTTAAGTGCTGATTTACCACGTGCTCGGCGGTAAAAAAAATCATCGTGAGAAAATCTACATGTCTGAGAAATAAGAAAAAACATATTTCCAATATATGTGAAGTTTGCCAACACGAATTGGCACAGCGCGGCGGACATTTCCTTGCCCTAAAATCCTCTCATAAATGAGAGAGGCTTGAGCCCAGCAGTGGGACGTATATAGGCTGTCACTATAAACTTAACTTTATGGAAAAATATGGGGCAGGCATTAGGGATTTAACCAGCAGTGCACTATTGGATAGGCTGTGATAATTACAATGATCAATAGAAGTTTACGGCCGAATTACGTTGAAGCAGGTAGGCAGTGTCAACAAAGACCAGCCATCACTCAGGGCAGGATTAAAGTGCACGAGTGTGTACCCTCACTATTATATCCGATGGGACGGAGAAGAGACTTTCTCAGGCACGGGGAGAAATTTCCGCCAACTTTCTGATTCCGGGCTTCTACTGAGAATTTCTTGGGAGAAAAACCCTTTAATCGAATTTTAGCACGACACGGTCAATCGATCGGTCGAAGGATGGTGGTCGAACTGAGGATCTTGGTGGACGCACAGAGTAAAGACGCTGTGCAAAGTTATACGTGAAATCACACACAATGACGTGTGTGTGGACCTCCCCCCCTCTTGTTATGCTACTGGTTTAAAAGGTAAGTAAGTCAGTATAAAATTTGTCGACAGGACAGACAACTTATTAGTAGCTTCTTTTGGGTTGATTGTAGGTATCAGATTCATCCATTGAATCACTAATGTTTGTCATTAATTAAGGAGAACAATATTTATTCTTCAATTACGCTTCATCGTCATCTTCATAATCATTACGGCCCTTCACAAGTCTATTGTTGAACATAGGTTTTCCCTAAGGTATGCCACAAAGCATGGTCCTGAGTCACCTGCATCCATCGACTTCGTACAGATTTTTTTTATAGAGAAGGGGTAACAAACGAGCACACAGTCCACTTGATGCTGTGGCTCATAGACATCCATATTTATCCTCGATTAAGGATCAAATTGCAGATGAGTTGTCACCCCCTGAGGACTAAGATAGAATGCCTCGTCTCCAGTAAAAAGGCTTTCTGTTTCTCTGCACTCACCATACGAAACACAGTAGCAATGAGCTGTCATTCTACGCTGGTATTCTGTGAGAGCATGGTCCTACCAAGCCAACCCATTCGTGCTACAACTATTATATAGCTGCAGCGTATAAAATACAGATATACTAGCTTGCCAGGCAGACGTTGTTCTGCCCTTTTCGGCGACCCTTTGTCATCTCCTATTAAAAATCCTTAAATTCACAAAATTGTGAGTCACTTATGGGCAACAAAACTATCCTATCTCTCCAGTTGGAGCAAACTGCACACGATGTGAAAATTTTATTAAAATCGGTTGAGTGGTTTAGGAGTCTAACGCGGACAAACAACGTGACACGTAATTTATATATATATTAAGATGTATATAGATTGATCATTACATTAAATATGTCATAATATTGGTTAGTGTACAATGTACATTCTTGCATATCGAGTCTCGACCTCTAGTGTCAGATTAACATCATAATTGTGAAAAAGTGATAAAGGTTACGTTTTTATGTTTTTCATTAACAGCGAGTTGTGAATAGGTAGGTGTAATATATAATATTATATTGCTATTCTGAACTTTGAAATATAATGTTATAGCATTTTTTTACTATTTTAAGTCAGCGCTAACAATGCCACCTTTTTTATAGGATAGTGGTGACAAACGAGCACGCAGTCCACCTGATGGTAAGTGACATCTACATCTACATTAATCCTCGATCACGAATAAGATGCGTTATCACCCGTGAGGACTAAGATGGAATGTCTCCTTTCCAGTAAATAAGGGTCTCCGGTTCTCTACACTCCATACGAAACACAGCAGCGCTTAGCTGCTATTTTAAGCTGGTGAGAGCGTAGTCCTACCCCGGTCGAGCCGACCCATTCGTTCTACAACTATACTACTAATATAGATGCATGGTGAATGTACCTTAAGATGGTGAAGCGCACTGACTCTACAAAAACCTATTCAATTTTGCCTTGAAGACACCCAATGGGATGGAAAGACAGATGCCGGCAACTTATTTCACTCCTTTGCTGTACACATGACAAACGATGTACTGTTATATGTAACGATGCCTGGTTAGAATGCGTGTGCATACTCTCAGAAACGCATCCTGTAGAAAACATGAAGATTGTGCTCGTTATGACAGCATTGTTTAGATGTAAACATCATTATTATTTGCCTTGATGTTTAATAAAAACTTATTCTTTATGAGTAATTTTTATTCGGGTATGTATTATGTAATTTCTGAAGAATAAGTTTGTTTCACATAGCGCAAATCACACTAGACATTAGATCGATGAAGATACTAAAAAAGGATTTTAAGCATATTATTTTTTAATTCCGGTTGTGCTTGTATTGTGTGTTCTTATTTTTGAAGGAGCAGAGGATTTAAGTTTAAGGGGAAAAGAAAATTTCGTAATTTTTCTTTGCCTCCCAAACGGCTTAACCAAATCCAAATTTTTTATGCGGTGCTAACGAGGCCACCTAAATAGTTCTTAACTATAGTTGGACCGATAGATGGCGCTGTTATCAATATCCAAAATCGCCCGTGCGAAGCTGGGGCGGATCGCTAGTTTTTATAAAAATTTAAGTGACAAGCGATTACATTACTTATACTTACTTTACTTATAAGTTGCCACTGCAACCTATGAACATCTACAACCAACTTCAAACAAAATAGGTGACTGATGCGTTATCAGCTCTGACGAATAAGATGGAATACCTCACAGTCGGTAATTATGCCGGCTCTTCAAACCCTTCAGACCGGAACATAGCAGTGCATGCACTGCTTTTTGGTGATAAATATACGTGTGGTTTTTTAAAGGAGAAGGGTGACAAACGAGCACAATAGCCCACCTGATGCTAAGTGGTTCTTGATGATAAGTGGCCCAGAGACATCTACATCTATCCTCGATTATGAATCAAAATGCAGATGCGTTATCACTCATAAGGACTAAGATGGAACGCCTCGTTTCCAGTAAAAAGGGTCTCCTGTTCTCTACACTCGCCATACGAAACACAGAATTAAGCTGCTATTTTACGCTGGTATTCTGTGAGAACGTGATCATACATGGGTCGAGCCGACCCATTCATGCTATAACTATACTACAACACATAATAAAAACTGCAGCATGGCTCTACCACGTAAGTGTTAAGCTATGCTGCAGTTATATTATGGTTGTAGCATGAATAGGTCGGCACGACCTGGGTAGGACACGCTCTCACAGAATACCAGTGTAAAATTGCTATCTAATTTTGAGTACAGAACACGGGAGATCCTTTTAACTGGAAACGAGGCATTCCATATTAGTACTCGGATGACAACGCATCTGTGTTTTGATTCTTAATCGAAGATAAATGTATATATCTATGCGCCACAGCATCCACTTTTCATCATGTGGACAGTGCGCTCGTTTGTCGCTCTTATACTATAAAAATAGATAAAAATAGTTAAGAAGGTGGTGTCTATCCAGACGGAATCCTAGATAAAAAAGGAATCCCATCATCTAGCAGAAAACCTTACTAACTTCCAGACATTGTGCCAGATTCAATGGTTTAGCATATGTATTAATATGCTAAACCATTTGTTTTAGTTTAATTCTGTAGGTGTAAAACAGTGTTGTAGACTGGCTTTAATTACAGGATTTTCACTATTCCCTGCTAATACAAGCGGAATACTGTTCACAGAATCAAATTTCAGGCGTAATTGATTTTTACCCCTGGGGCCTTTCGGGATATTTTGACCTTCAATGTCCTACAGACCGAATTTCTGTTACAGCGGCAAAAATCAACGGAGACGAGACTTCTACGCAGGAAAGATTATGAGTGTTTGCGCAAGCACAAGTGCATTCTCATAGTCCAGGTCCAGTCCATAGGCAATACGACACTGGCCCCCGGCCACCGTAGCGCGCGCCTCAAAGAGCTGTCAGCAGCGTGAAGGGGCCCGCAAGGGCCGACGCCTGCCGGGGCTGCGGGCTGTTCGAAAGAGATACCGCGGCTCCGGAATGTAAGGGCACTGAAAAAAAAAGGCAATACGACACGATCGGAGAGAAATCAGGCGCAGCTGAGAGTATTTTGACAGAAAAATCTATTAGCCGATTTCGACCTGAACTGGGATTTGAACTGGGGACCCCATGATCAGTAGTCCTGCGTAACGAAATCAACGACGCAATTTTGACATATACGAGACACCCTTCAAGCGTATGATAGCCATGACTTTATGATATCGATTCCTTCTTGTAAAATATTACGACATCAACACGACGAGTCTTACGTCGCCTTCGCGCAACTTGTTTGTCTAAGTTGTTGCTCATACAATCACAACGTACTAATAAAATTTAAAAAAAAAAACTTACAAATACTATAACCATATATGAATATAAAAATATTTATTAAACAAACAGAAAAAATAATAAAATAGAAACAAAAAAATAGCCTCCGGGTGTACCGACACTTTCGATCTTCACGATCTTAACGAACAGACCATTTATAGAAATATAAGACTTTTGATTCAATAAAGATTATAAATAATATCTTTCGAAAGACACTCTTATATTTAATTTATCACTAGTTTGGAAAATACCTTTGTCTTCGGAAGAACCAGGCAGAAACCCAGCGTGACATAACATTTTGAAAAAAAAAAAACGGCTTACAATAATTTAATATGTTACACAACAATTAACAATAAAAAGTAAATTAGAAATAGTTTGGTACCGATCATCTTCCAGGGGTTGTTATCATACATAAATTCCTTAATATTATAAGAACCTTATCTGTACAATGTTTATTTAACAAAAAATTATTTGGCGTTAGAGTGTGTATATTTACTGGGATTTTGTTCTTTATTAAGCGTATATCACACCGGGAATTACTGACTCTGTGGAATTTAGTAACTAGTACTACTAGCTTGTGTTTGTTTTTAGTGTTTACAAAGTGAATAGCACAAATTTTTTTGAATGTCTGTATTAATAAATACATAAATTTATTCAGTTATTATATTAATGTCTTTAAATTTTTTGTAATGATAAATATGTGGCAACAGCCTAATGGTAGAGCTGCAAGACTAAAAGGTCGTAAGTTCGAATAAGCCATTCGACGACTATATTAAAATCTGTCACACGCATTTGAAGCTTAATTGGAGTGGTAAAATGGAATATTAGTATTGTTAACACTAATATTCTTTTATAAAACAAAATAAAAATGTTTTATAATATAAAATCAATGAAAAGTTAAAGTTGACTATAAAGAACTAAATAGAATAAAATAGTTTTACATACTGTATAAAATTATTAAGAGCCCCCAACAATTCCATCCTTTTAAGCTTTCTGAATTCGCCTTTTACATTTTGTTTAAAGTTTTTTTTTTTACAATTTTGTGTGTAATAAGGAATATCACAACTGCAATGTTATCTAATAAGTAACATTATAAACTTGATCCCGCGTTTTACCATCCTTAGAGATAGAATTTTTTATTCGAATCTATATAACTCTCTGGAGTATAACTTAATTATTAATATAAATTAAATTGCATCACAATTGTCGAAGATATTGCGTAACATACAAAAAATACAGTCAAATTATGAATCTATTCTTTTTTTAAAGTAGGCTAAAGAGACATTGAATATATTATATTTTTAAATATGGTGTTAGATGATCAGGCCATAATATATTGTTAAGGTATAGAATATACTTCTTATGATTACCTGGAAAGAGTAACAAAGCTAAATGTAGCAGAAGTAAACGGTATTGTGAGAAAGGGACGTCCTAGGCGAAAGTTTATCGACCAAATTGGCGATATGTTGAAAATGGGCCAAATTAAGAGTAACCTTAAACGACGAGCATATATGCGTAGGTATATAAATGAGGAGGAGGCGAGAGAGGTGTGTCAGGATCTAAATGGAAGTGATCGTGCTAAATGGAAGTCTGT
This sequence comes from Parnassius apollo, assembly GCA_907164705.1. Classification (NCBI taxonomy): domain Eukaryota; kingdom Metazoa; phylum Arthropoda; class Insecta; order Lepidoptera; family Papilionidae; genus Parnassius; species Parnassius apollo. Next base: position 2,209,040 of record CAJQZP010001641.1, on the reverse strand, counting down.
AGTCTCTTTCTACCCCTCTGGGTGACAGGCGTGAGTGTTTATGTTTATGATTATGATTACTTCATAGAAGGGATATTCACCAAAGTTGCAACGATTGCCAGACGGTTTCTTAACCACAGTTTTAACTATGCGTTGTTCTCAGGAAGATTATTCTGGTCATCTTGTACAGTTTCCATCTATCTTCTCCTGCATCACCTCCGGGATGCCATCCTGGTGGGTTTTATTACATCGCCATCACGTGCCTAAAATAATCTAAAAGTAAAATAGGTAAAGCTATGCTGCAATTAAATTAGTAGTATAGTTGTAGCAGGAATGGGTCGGCTCGACAGGGGATCGACCACGCTCTTACAGAATACCAGCGTGAAATAGTAGCTTAATGCTGCTGTTTGTATGGTGAGTGTAGAGAACCGGAGACCCATTTTACTGGAAACGAGGCATTCCATCATAGTCCTCTCGGGTGACAACGCATCTGCATTTTGATTCGTAATCGAGGTTAGATGTCTATGGGCCACAGCAACCACTTACCATCAGGTGAACTGTGTGCTCGTTTGTCAACCTATCCTATAAAAAGAAACTAAAACATTTGTAAGTCCAAATGTCCCTTTTTTTTTGGTAAATACTTGCCAAAGTAACAACGCTTGCCAGGCGACTTGGTAAACGAAGTTTTAATCTTTTTGCATTGTTACCAGGAAGACGGCGCTGCCCATCTCTTGTATCAGTTTCTATTTGTCACCTCTTGCAACATCTTCAGAATCATGGATATGGGGTAGTGGATACTCTTACACTTACTTAAAGAAGAAGAAAAAGAACAATTCGTTTATTCGAGTAACTAACGGCTAAATACTTAAATGCTACTCGATTTTAAGATGTCGTTATGCCTCGTGCTGTTACAGTCACTTTGACTTAGAGTGATAGAGACGACACGAGACAACGGCATCTTAAAATAAAGTATAGTTTGAGTATGTATAAGACATATATTTTGTTAGTATTACTTATAACTAGAAGTAATAATTGTTTTATAGAATAAGGGTGACAAACGAGCACACAGTCCATCTGATGGTAAGTGGATGCTGTGGCTCAAAGACATTTATCCTCGACTAAGAATCAAAAGGCAGACGCACTGTCACCCCTAAGGGCTAAGATGGTATGCCTCGTTTCCAGTAAAAAAGAGTCTCCGGATCTCTACACTCACCATACGAATCACAGCAGTAAATTAAAAAGTAAAGTTACAGCCTATATACGCCCCACTGCTGGGCACAGGCCTACTCCGCTCATTTCTGAGAGGGTTTTAGGGCAAGGAAGTGTCCGCCGCGCGGCCCCAATGCGTGTTGGCGAACTTCACATGTCTTCGAAATATTTTTTTCTTATTTCTCTGACATGCGGGTTTCCTCACGATGTATCAAGCTACTATTTAACGCTGGTATTCTGTGAGACTGTGCTCCTTCCCCGGTCGAGCCAACCCTTTCGTGCTACAACCATAATATAGCTGCGACGTGGCTTTACCACGTATAAATAGATGTACTCTTTGAGTATGTAGGCATAAGACGTATATTTTGTTAATATTACTTAAAACTAGAAGTGACTAGGTCTAATCGAGGCAACAAAATGGTTGACTAGAGGGTTTGTAAGACCAAATGTTTTTTTCTATCACATTTTGTTTCTTTTCCCGCGGTTAAAATGAATATTTTCTGTTTATAAACCGGTGTCAGGTTTATGCAACTATATTTGTTTAAAATTTAAACAAGTTTAGCCGATCGCATAAGGTCATCTCGCGAAATCATGTATATACCCTTGATATAGAATCGTCGACAGTCGTTTCATTATTTTGAATTCTTTATTGGATTTTCAATAGAAATGTTTGTTGTATTGTTACACGGTTTTGAATGGATCAAATATATTCACGAATTGGACAATGAATTGGTTTGGTGGATTGAATTGGTGAATGGCCAGAGTCGGGAAGGGACGCCCTAGACGAAAGTTTATCGACCAAATTGGCGATTGGAATTTCTGAAGGCTGGGTGACAGGTGTTAGTGTTTACGTTTATTTCATAAATGACTAGGTTACGTCATACATAAGCATATATATATATATATATATATATATATATATATATATATATATATATATATATATATATATATATATATATATATATATATATATATATATATATATATGCTTATGTATGACGTAACCTAGTCATTTATGAAATAAACGTAAACACTAACGCCTGTCACCCAGCCTTCACAAATTCCAATCGCCAATTTGGTCGATAAACTTTCGTCTAGGGCGTCCCTTCCCGACTCTGGCCATTCACATCTGCCATATAAATATATGCCATATAATATTTGCTTTGTCACTCTTTCCTCATTTATTCTTTCTACATGACCAAACCACCTAAGCATTCCTTTCTTAATCCTGGTCACAACATCATCTTGCGTACCACATTTTTCTCATATCACACAATTTCTCACCCTGTCAATCCGATTCAGCCCTAACATACTCCTTAACGACCGCATTTCTACTGCGTTTATTCTACTCTCGTGCTTCTTCTGCCACACTCAACTTTCACTACCATACGTTAAAGTAGGGACCAACACAGCATTGTGAATTGCCTCGTTTCCAGTAGAAAGGTTCTCTACACTGACCATACGAAGAACAGCAGCATTAAGTTGCTATTTGACGCTAATATTCTGTGAGAACGTCTACTTATTTATAAAAATTTATAAAAACTTATTTATATTATACACATATTTTGCCAACTGGTAGCCTTGACAGTGTTATCATTACGAATCATGCGTCAATGTTGAAAAAATTAAATATTTTGAATAATTTAGAATTAATATGAGCTTACTTTTTTCTATATTCATCTTGATTCTTGACTTTATTGTGCGCGAACACGCCTCAAGCAATTCACAACCAGTTAATTTTTTAGATAAACTGAGATAATTATAATGTAGGTGCGACAAGAGTTAAATAAATAGTAGTGCAGATCTACAATACCTATAAATGCATAATACGGAAGTTGTAACTATTGTACAGATAATTTATTGCACATATATGTATATGACTTCAGAAGCTATGTGCAAATAATTTAATTTTTTAAAGTTTTTTTAGTTGGTATTTACTTTTAAGTTTATTGTTAAAGTTAGTTAAAGTCACAGAATATATACGTCCCACTACTGAGGCCTGCCCTCATTTCTGACAGGTGTTTAGAGCAAGGAAGTGTCCGCCGTGCTGCCCCAATGCGTGTTCAGGAACTTCACATGTCTTCAAAATATTTTTTTTCTTATTTCTCAGACATGCAGGTTTCCTCAGGATGTTTTACTTCACCGCCGAGCACGTGGTAAGTTATCACTTAAAATTGCAATTAACTATTTCATTCGTACCGACGGGTTTGTACAGTTTGCTCGCGTACTGTAAAATTTACAGCGAGCGCTAACCATCTGATCTATCACGGCTCGGTTACGGCAAATTTATTGTATGTCATTGAATTTATTTGTAAAGTAATATTTTAGATTTTTTGGTATCAATATCTTAGGAATAGAATGTGTTAGGGCGTCATATTTGCAGCTATCATAACAATGCAATTACTATTCCATAACAATCCAATGAATGACGTTAGTATCCAAATAGGTTAGAAAATGACAACTTACATCATTGTCCAATTCGTGAATATATTTGATCCATTCAAAACTCTGTAACAATACAACAAACATTTCTATTGAAAATCCAATAAAGAATTCAAAATAATGAAACGACTGTCGACGATTCTATATCAAGGGTATATACATGATTTCGCGAGATGACCTTATGCGATCGGCTAAACTTGTTTAAATTTTAAACAAATATAGTTGCATAAACCTGACACCGGTTTATAAACAGAAAATATTCATTTTAACCGCGTGAAAAGAAACAAAATGTGATAGAAAAAAACATTTGGTCTTACAAACCCTCTAGTCAACCATTTTGTTGCCTCGATTAGACCTAGTCACTTCTAGTTTTAAGTAATATTAACAAAATATACGTCTTATGCCTACATACTCAAAGAGTACATCTATTTATACGTGGTAAAGCCACGTCGCAGCTATATTATGGTTGTAGCACGAAAGGGTTGGCTTGACCGGGGAAGGAGCACAGTCTCACAGAATACCAGCGTTAAATAGTAGCTTGATACATCGTGAGGAAACCTGCATGTCAGAGAAATAAGAAAAAAATATTTCGAAGACATGTGAAGTTCGCCAATACGCATTGGGGCCGCGCGGCGGACACTTCCTTGCCCTAAAACCCTCTCAGAAATGAGCGGAGTAGGCCTGTGCCCAGCAGTGGGGCGTATATAGGCTGTAACTTTACTTTTTAATTTACTGCTGTGATTCGTATGGTGAGTGTAGAGATCCGGAGACTCTTTTTTACTGGAAACGAGGCATTCCATCTTAGTTCTTAGGGGTGACAGTGCGTCTGCCTTTTGATTCTTAGTCGAGGATAAATGTCTTTGAGCCACAGCATCCACTTATCATCATACGGACTGTGTGCTCGTTTGTCACCCTTATTCTATAAAACAATTATTACTTCTAGTTATAAGTAATACTAACAAAATATATGTCTTATACATACTCAAACTATACTTTATTTTAAGATGCCGTTGTCTCGTGTCGTCTCTATCACTCTAAGTCAAAGTGACTGTAACAGCACGAGGCATAACGACATCTTAAAATTGAGTAGCATTTAAGTATTTAGCCGTTAGTTACTCGAATAAACTAATTGTTCTTTTTTCTTCTTCTTTAAGTAAGTGTAAGAGTATCCACTACCCCATATCCATGATCCTGAAGATGTTGCAAGAGGTGACAAATAGAAACTGATACAAGAGATGGGCAGCGCCGTCTTCCTGGTAACAATTAAAACTTCGTTTACCAAGTCGCCTGGCAAGCGTTGTTACTTTGGCAAGTATTTACCAAAAAAAAAGGGACATTTGGACTTACAAATGTTTTAGTTTCTTTTTATAGGATAGGTTGACAAACGAGCACACAGTTCACCTGATGGTAAGTGGTTGCTGTGGCCCATAGACATCTAACCTCGATTACGAATCAAAATGCAGATGCGTTGTCACCCGAGAGGACTATGATGGAATGCCTCGTTTCCAGTAAAATGGGTCTCCGGTTCTCTACACTCACCATACAAACAGCAGCATTAAGCTACTATTTTACGCTGGTATTCTGTAAGAGCGTGGTCGATCCCCTGTCGAGCCGACCCATTCCTGCTACAACTATACTACTAATTTAATTGCAGCATAGCTTTACCTATTTTACTTTTAGATTATTTTAGGCACGTGATGGCGATGTAATAAAACCCACCAGGATGGCATCCCGGAGGTGATGCAGGAGAAGATAGATGGAAACTGTACAAGATGACCAGAATAATCTTCCTGAGAACAACGCATAGTTAAAACTGTGGTTAAGAAACCGTCTGGCAATCGTTGCAACTTTGGTGAATATCCCTTCTATGAAGTAATCATAATCATAAACATAAACACTCACGCCTGTCACCCAGAGGGGTAGAAAGAGACTACAGACTTCCATTTAGCACGATCACTTCCATTTAGATCCTGACACACCTCTCTCGCCTCCTCCTCATTTATATACCTACGCATATATGCTCGTCGATTAAGGTTACTCTTAATTTGGCCCATTTTCAACATATCGCCAATTTGGTCGATAAACTTTCGCCTAGGACGTCCCTTTCTCACAATACCGTTTACTTCTGCTACATTTAGCTTTGTTACTCTTTCCAGGTAATCATAAGAAGTATATTCTATACCTTAACAATATATTATGGCCTGATCATCTAACACCATATTTAAAAATATAATATATTCAATGTCTCTTTAGCCTACTTTAAAAAAGAATAGATTCATAATTTGACTGTATTTTTTGTATGTTACGCAATATCTTCGACAATTGTGATGCAATTTAATTTATATTAATAATTAAGTTATACTCCAGAGAGTTATATAGATTCGAATAAAAAAAATCTATCTCTAAGGATGGTAAAACGCGGGATCAAGTTTCTAATGTTACTTATTAGATGACATTGCAGTTGTGATATTCCTTAATACACACAAAATTGTAAAAAAAACTTTAAACAAAATGTAAAAGGCGAATTCAGAAAGCTTAAAAGGATGGAATTGTTGGGGGCTCTTAATAATTTTATACAGTATGTAAAACTATTTTATTCTATTTAGTTCTTTATAGTCAACTTTAACTTTTTATTGATTTTATATTATAAAACATTTTTATTTTGTTTTATAAAAGAATATTAGTGTTTAACAATACTAATATTCCATTTTACCACTCCAATTAAGCTTCAAATGCGTGTGACAGATTTTAATATAGTCGTCGAATGGCTTATTCGAACTTACGACCTTTTAGTCTTGCAGCTCTACCATTAGGCTGTTGCCACATATTTATCATTACAAAAAATTTAAAGACATTAATATAATAACTGAATAAATTTATGTATTTATAAATACAGACATTCAAAAAAATTTGTGCTATTCACTTTGTAAACACTAAAAACAAACACAAGCTAGTAGTACTAGTTACTAAATTCCACAGAGTCAGTAATTCCCGGAGTGATATACGCTTAATAAAGAACAAAATCCCAGTAAATATACACACTCTAACGCCAAATAATTTTTTGTTAAATAAACATTGTACAGATAAGGTTCTTATAATATTAAGGAATTTATGTATGATAACAACCCCTGGAAGATGATCGGTACCAAACTATTTCTAATTTACTTTTTATTGTTAATTGTTGTGTAACATATTAAATTATTGTAAGCCGTTTTTTTTTTCAAAATGTTATGTCACGCTGGGTTTCTGCCTGGTTCTTCCGAAGACAAAGGTATTTTCCAAACTAGTGATAAATTAAATATAAGAGTGTCTTTCGAAAGATATTATTTATAATCTTTATTGAATCAAAAGTCTTATATTTCTATAAATGGTCTGTTCGTTAAGATAGTGTCGGTACACCCGGAGGCTATTTTTTTGTTTCTATTTTATTATTTTTTCTGTTTGTTTAATAAATATTTTTCTATTCCTATATGGTTATAGTATTTGTAAGTTTTTTTTTTAAATTTTATTAGTACGTTGTGATTGTATGAGCAACAACTTAGACAAACAAGTTGCGCGAAGGCGACGTAAGACTCGTCGTGTTGATGTCGTAATATTTTACAAGAAGGAATCGATATCATAAAGTCATGGCTATCATACGCTTGAAGGGTGTCTCGTATATGTCAAAACTGCGTCGTTGATTTCATTACGCGGGACTACTGATCATGGGGTCCCCAGTTCAAATCCCAGTTCAGGTCGAAATCGGCTAATAGATTTTTCTGTCAAAATACTCTCAGCTGCGCCTGATTTCTCTCCGATCGTGTCGTATTGCCTTTTTTTTTCAGTGCCCTTACATTCCGGAGCCGCGGTATCTCTTTCGAACAGCCCGCAGCCCCGGCAGGCGTCGGCCCTTGCGGGCCCCTTCACGCTGCTGACAGCTCTTTGAGGCGCGCGCTACGGTGGCCGGGGGCCAGTGTCGTATTGCCTATGGACTGGACCTGGACTATGAGAATGCACTTGTGCTTGCGCAAACACTCATAATCTTTCCTGCGTAGAAGTCTCGTCTCCGTTGATTTTTGCCGCTGTAACAGAAATTCGGTCTGTAGGACATTGAAGGTCAAAATATCCCGAAAAGCCCCAGGGGGTAAAAATCAATTACGCCTGAAATTTGATTCTGTGAACAGTATTCCGCTTGTATTAGCAGGGAATAGTGAAAATCCTATAATTAAAGCCAGTCTACAACACTGTTTTACACCTACAGAATTAAACTAAAACAAATGGTTTAGCATATTAATACATATGCTAAACCATTGAATCTGGCACAATGTCTGGAAGTTAGTAAGGTTTTCTGCTAGATGATGGGATTCCTTTTTTATCTAGGATTCCGTCTGGATAGACACCACCTTCTTAACTATTTTTATCTATTTTTATAGTATAAGAGCGACAAACGAGCGCACTGTCCACATGATGGAAAGTGGATGCTGTGGCGCATAGATATATACATTTATCTTCGATTAAGAATCAAAACACATGGTGGTTTGGTCATGTAGAAAGAATGAATGAGGAAAGAGTGACAAAGCAAATTTATATGGCAGATGTGAATGGCCAGAGTCGGGAAGGGACGCCCTAGACGAAAGTTTATCGACCAAATTGGCGATTGGAATTTGTGAAGGCTGGGTGACAGGCGTTAGTGTTTATGTTTATTTCATAAATGACTAATTTACGTCATACATAAGCATATATATATATATATATATATATATATATATATATATATATATATATATATATATATATATATATATATATATATATACTCGTATATCTACTGGATGATTTTTTACTAAAATTTTGAATTAAATAAATAAATTAATTAAAATCTAAAGAAATTCAAATAATATCCATCCCACTTTACGAGCGCTAATAAAACAATAAATTTTGTAGGCTTTTTGACTTTGTCACTTCGCAGGGTCACAGGCACAAGGGCAAAGGGCAAACTAATTGTTCATAAAAAAATTCAAACGTTTAATTCAACATTTTTGTTTTTATTTTTTTTTAATATCAGTGATATAGGCTTCTATTCCGTCCACATGTTACACCTTATTTTTCCAGACGGTGAAAAAGTCATCCAGTATATATAGATTATAGACTAATTGAGAATCCTCCTCCTTTTTTGCAGTCGGTTAAAAAGCCTTGAAGTAGCTAGCGAAGTAAAGGAATTTATTTCCCCATTTTTTTGTAGGTGTCGTAAGAAGCGGCTATAAAATATGTCAGAAGGATTTCATAACTTGCGATAGATTGTGTATAACCTTCTTGCTGATAGCACCGTAAAGGATGCAAAACGTCCCGCAATTTTGATGCTGTTCCCTGTCGGTCTGGTTATCTTCCGTCCGCGTTTTCAACCACTACATTAGACTAGTCTTGGGTTTAATTCCCGGGTCACACCAAAATCAGTTATTGGGTACTCATGACAAGTAATTCTCAGTAGCGGAGTAGCAACTCGGAGTCTCCTGTGCCTGATCTCTCCGATCGTGTAGAATTACCGTCCCATCAGATTATGAGAGTGAGAGAACAGAGTGTGCACTTGTGCTTACGAATACATCAGGCGTTATAACCCGGTCCAGCGCAAAAGGCTAGTCCCCGCTGAGACTGGCTGCCATGACTGAAGTTCGGTCTCTAGAACATTATTATAGTTATAGTAGTAGTGTAGGTAATATAACCATCCGATTAATATGATCACTTTCTTATAACTCAAAAACTACAGCTTTGTTTAGATAGATAGCTTTGTATTAATAATATGATAGCTCTTCATCAGTCCATCAAATAATAAAGGGTCAAATGTGCGCTGCTTTATCGACGCCATTTTGACAGTTGACATTATAGTAAATAGTTTAGTCAGTTTTAGTATGGTGTAGTGTAGTGTAGTGTAGTTCTTTTTTTAAGTAATATTTTCGAAGTGTTCCTAATTATTGCCAAGATTTATTCTTTATTTTTTAATATACAACTTTGTGTTTTTATCTCTGTCATCCTCCTAGTATTGGTTTTGTAGGGCGGCAAAGCTTAAAGTGACTGACTGTAGATGACAGTTATTATATTTAACTCTGTCGTCGTAATCTACTGCTATTCGGTTATTGTCCTTTCAATAAAGTACTATTATAAAAAATATCCGCTTCTATCCTTAAAAATGAAATAGTTTTTCTTTTTATAGAAAAGAAAGTAAATCAGCATGCGGCTTACCTGGTGGTAAGAGATCAACGTTGCCCTTGAATAACTGCAACATCAGAATAATCGCAGGTTGCCGACTTTCAAAAAGAGTTTGAGAAAAGAATTAGCACTTTTCCTGAAGGTCCCTTAAATTCCCTGTCTGGAAGACCACTGACGACAGTAAATCCCATTTCGTCGTGCGTGGTAGAAACAGAAACAGAAACAGAAACTTTTTATTCAATGTAAATTATAACAATACTTATTGAAAGTCACTTTTTTCATTTACCACTACTTCGTAAAAAAACCTCTGTCCTGGGAAGAACCAGCAAGAAACCCAGCGGGACTATTTTTTTCCAATAATAGCTTACAATCATTTTTACAATTGACAACACAAGACAAATTAGAAATAGCTTGGTAGCGATCACCCTTCCCAGGGGTTATTATCATCCACAAATTCCTTAATATTATAATAACCCTAGCCTAAACCTAAACCTAGAAAATTGCCTGTAAAACAATCTAAGTCGAAAAGCCATCTATCGATGTCAATAGTCCCGAAGTCGGAAGGTGGCTAAAGTTGTGCCAATTTATAAATCTGGCGGTGAAAATATAATAGGAAACTACCGACCCATTTCAATCCTCCCTCAAATGGGTAAAGTCATTGATTACTCCCCTAATTCAAAATTATTTGAAACAATTTTTAACAGACCAACAACATGGATTTACGCGCGGTAGATCGACATCGTCAAACTTAGTGTGCTTCACCGAAGAACTGATTAAGTCTATGGACAAGAACAAACAGATTGATGTTATTTACACGGATTTTAACAAGGCGTTTGATAAAGTATCTCATTGCCTCCTTCTTCGTAATATTTCAGCCTTTGGTGTGCATGGTTCCTTATTGAAATGGTTCAGTTATTACCTAACTCTCAGATGTTTTTTCGTTGTAGTTAATGGTTATTCATCTAAAACCCATAAAATATCATCAGGAGTGCCACAAGGCTGGCACCTCGGTCCTGTTTTGTTTAACATCTTCGTCAATGATGTCTCTGCTAATCTTCATAATGTTAAATCTTTTTTATATGCTGACGACCTTAAAATTTTGCGTGAAATCGATTCCATGGATGATGTGAATCTCCTGCAAGCAGACTTAGATAAGTTGACAAGGTGGTGTCACGAAAACAATATGGTCCTCAACGCGAAAAAGTGTACACATATAAAATTTACGCGCAAACAAAATATTACAAATTCGTCATACCAAATCGATGGTATCAAATTACGAGAAGTTGACAGTGTTCGTGATTTGGGCGTGCTGCTAGATAACAAGCTTAAATTTATAACACATTTCGACCGTATTATAAAAAAAGTAAACCGTTAAGATCAAGATGATTCTTTATAACAGTTTTGTGCGTAGCATTATGGAATACTGCAGTGTTGTTTGGAGGCCCCATTTCGCAACACATACGTTACGCTTGGAAAGGGTTCAGAAAAGGTTTCTATGGCACGTAGCGTTCTCTGTAGATAAAGCTCGATCGTTTAAATTGTACAAAAGTAGGCTTCTCACTTTTAAGTTACTGCCACTTGAAGCAAGAAGTGACATTTCGGATTTGATGTTTGTATACAAGCTTTTCCATAATAAGATTGACTGTCCGCCTTTGCTAAATTCCTTCGTCTCCTGTTCCTAGATTGAGTAGACTTTATAATGAATGCAGCACATTGGTAGATCTTAATTTTGATTCTTCTGAACATTTTCGTAAGCAGATCAGGGACTTTGTCACCAAAAAAAAATCCTCTGTAATTTATTAAAAAATAACTTAAAATAGGTTTAATGATTTTTCTTTTACATAGAGGTAACTTATTACTATCAAACGCACGATGTGTTCCCCTATAAGTAGTTATGCACTTAGCTTAAGACATGTTGGAACTTGTATTTTTTTATTCAAATGTATTGTATTATAACTGTTGGAGAACCTAATAAATAAATAAACTAATAAATCGGTGGTGAACAGCCAATCATTGAAACTGAGTACTCAATATGGATGGAATTTTGAGCTCTGTCGCAGTTTATGAGGTCGAATTAGTAATAATTTACTATGATGTTAGTAACCCTAAAGTAGTGCCTAAAAAGTTTTGGTTCAAAATAAAACGCTGATAGATTTCATTAGTATAACATTTGATCGACGGTATTCAGCATTAAGATACAGTGATTTTAGTGATGATAAAATATACTAAAACTTTGAATAAATACGCGCGTATCAATTAGAAGATCGTAAAAGTTCAGAGCCAAAGGAGTGTCGTCTGTATACGTCGTAATTAATTTAGTGACCTAAGCAAGGCTGAGGTAAACTTGTTTCTAACCGTGCCAAGGACACATAGACGATCATTATAAAGTGGCCCCTAACCTAAATCAATGCCTGATTGTTTTTTTATTTAAATATTTTATAAAATTAGAGAGGCACGCGAACTGGCCGAAAAACGTAAAAAAACAAGCCTTGTGGCTTTTGCATTCAATACTATATTAAAAAAGACTATAATTGCGTTACTATAAATAAGTTATCCCTTCAACTGTGGAACCAAAATTTTGCAATTTTCGCACGATAATACATATAATTAATTTGCATTTAAAATTACAAATTATTTCTATAATGACAACATATGAACATCAAAAACTTAATTATAGTTGCAGTTGAAATAAAACATTTTATTTATAGCAAACAGGTGTAGACTGTTTTAACAAACTTCAAAAAGGAGGAGGTACTCAATTCGACTGCATTTTTTGTGTGTTAGTTATCTTAGAACTTTTTCTGGGTGAACTGATTTTGATGGTTTTTATTTGAAAACTGATGCTTCGCCTGTTAATATAAATTGTAATATAAATTTGATCAAGATCTAACCAGTAGTTGTTAAGTTATCCTTAATAATACGTATTTAATTGACTTCGACTACATTGATAATGTTCTCAATTCATTTATACTGAAGTCGGTTGTACAAATTTTTTTATTTTTTTACTACTTGTTCGGTTTATTACTTTTTTAACTATTAATTTAAAGGCATATTTTAAAGTGTAAGGAAGAAAGGTTCTCGAGTGGCAGCCTCGTACCCGTAGGGGTAGTGTAGGGCGACCCCCCACTAGATGGAGTGACGACCTGACTCAGGACTGTGCTTTGTGGCATTACTCGGGGGAGGCCTATGTTCAGCAGTGGACTTGTGAAGGGCTGTAATTAGGGAATGCAATCGCGCGCAATCCAGCAAATGCGGGATCCCGCTTGAAATTAGCGGGATTATAAATGCGAGATAGCACGCGCGGGATCCGTTTCTCCAGCCTAAATTCGCATAACATCATGTACGGCACGAATGAACGACAATAGTCGGATCCCCAAATTGAGGTACGTATGTGTGTGAGTCGAGTGACGAGTGAATGGGAATTTCTCCCTGTACGAGGATTCCCCAAAATATCTGTCGATACTCTACTAATGCTTGCACTATTTCAGTTTTGACCCGTGAGTTCGTGACGTATTGTACGTACTTTGTGACATGCGATTTAAATTGAAATAAATTTAAACGTTTTATTTTTATATTTAATTAATTAATAACTGGCTATAAGTAAAGTTGGAATTGAGAACTTTAAAATGAATGCTAAAGTAATTTACGAGTATAAGGAATACGACAGTAATAAATTTGTATGGCAGCACTTCTTGAGATCGGAAGATGGCTTTTCTGCTAAGTGTAAACATTCTATCATCAAAATAAGCGCTCGATCTACTAAGGGCTTGCAAGTACACTTGCGTACGAAGTATAAGATAACAGAGGAATCTGTACGTAGCGTTAGTGATACTGAAACCGCCAGTACAAGCTCTTCTCAGCAGCATTCACAACAAAATACTTTAACGCCGGCTAAAAAGGTAAAAGTCAGGTCAAAGGTAAAATCCTACAAATCTTGCGGATCCGCGGGACTGATGGTCTCAATCTTGCGAATTTGCAAGATTATCGTTTGAGTGGTGTATTGCATTCCCTAGCTGTAATGATGATGATGATGATGATGATTCTAAGGTGATAAGACTGTTTCTGCCTAAGAGTCCGTCTGGGTCTCATCATCATATTACTTATTTCTGCCATCAAATGGCGGTGTGTGCACTGATGTGTTCAGGTCTAAAGGGTATGGAGGTGCAAGAATAATTAAAGTCTACGAGGCATTTTATCTGGACCTTAGGTTGACAACGCATCTGTTGCCTTTTACCTGTTCTCAGGGTATGCTACACATATTTACCTTTATACGTGGTAGAGCCATGCTGTAGCTTTATTAGTAGGATAGTTGTAGCATCAATGGGTCTGCTCGACCCAGGAAGCATCACGCACGCAGAGTAAAATAGCAGCATAACACTGCTATGTTTCGTATGGTGAGTGCTGAGAACCGGAGACCATTTTACTGGAAACGAAACAATCCATCTTAGTCCTCACGAGTGACAACGCATTTTGATCCTTAGTCGAGTGCAGAGTAAATGTCTATGGGTCACAGTAACCACTTACCATCAGGTGGACTGTGTGCTCGCTTGTCATCCTTATCCTATAATTTTTTTTTTGATGGTAAGTGGTTGCTGCGGCCCGTAGACATCTACATCTATCTTCCATTACAAATCAAAATGCAGATGCGTTCTAACCCGTGAGGACTGAGATGGAATGCCTCATTTTCATTAAAAAGGGTCTCCGGTTCTCTACACTCACCATACGAAATACAGCAGCATTAAGCTACTATTTCACGCTGGTATTCTGTGAGAGCGTGGTCCTTCCCCGGTCGAGCCGAACCATTCGTGCTACAACTATACTACTAATATAACTGCAGCATGGCTCTACCACGTAGAAAAAATTACCATCAGGTAGACTTTAACTTCAGTTTTGTAAGAAAAAAATCTTTTCATATTTAAAATAGCCTTTTTTGTTAGGTCCAAATTACGTTTTAATATATAATTAAGTTAAATATTGATAATTAGGTAAATCTAATAATTAAGTGAAATATCTTACAACATCAAATGATATAACTGGAGCAAATTTAAGCTTGCATAATTCCGCAAGTGAATAAGTAGGACAGAACACGTCTCGTTTGCCTTCTAGCCTTTTGCACATTTTTTTAGCGCGTAGCTGAATTTTTGTTTAGTGTTTTTTTTTCACCTTAGCAACAATGCCTTTTGCTTTGGTAATACGAGTGCTTAATTTTTTAGGTAAAAACGAATGAACATTCTTTATGTAGAGAAAATAAAAATTTAACAGCAGTTAAAATATTTTAATTTGTTTATAATTATAATATGTGTCTATAATTTTAATGTTAATTTATGCCTTCTTGAAGTTTTTTTTTGTAACGTCTGCAATAGGTTACTAGGTCATAAGTCCTACCATTTTTAGGATTCCGTAGTTAAACAACATGGAACCCGTATAGCTTCGCCATATCTGTCCGTCCGTCCGCGGTATAACTAAGAGACCCTAGGTGCAATAATTCTGTTATTTCGCATAGTTATAGATATTAATCACGCCTACAATACTGTGAAATAGAATCTTAAAAAAACATTTGTATTTTGGGTACCTCCCAAACAGGCAAGGGAGGATAATTTTTTTTTACCGTCTATTCCATGGGGCGTTGGATATTTCTTTCAAAACATTGGGGGGGGGGGGGGTATAGAACAAAATATTTTTATTCGGGGTCCGTTTTCGAAATGTTTAGCTTTAAAGTAGTATTTTTCATTAGTCATGTCCCTCCCTCTACCTACTAAGCCGCTATTTTTGGAAATGTGGAAAGAATACATGATATTATTATATATAATGAAGTTAAAAGGAAAAATATCACTGCTAAGTAGTATTAACAAGTTAACTAGTAAGAGTCTACCAACTTACAAAATATACTTGGATTAGTAAAAATTTCATTAAAACTCTGCATTATAACTTTGTAATATTATTATAAAAACATTTTATGAAGAAAACGACTTATATGCAGCTTTACTTTGCAAAGCAAATGTTGCAGGATAAGCAGAGAGGATCTTTCTTACTTACTTACTACTTTCGCTTATTTCTTAGTTGGTAGCTATTGTAGGCCTCATTAAAAGTATTCATACAATCATATCGCCTCATACAGTTCCATTCGTGGTAGTATTCTGGGTTTCCGCCGGCGACCCTCAGAATAGTTTATGGCAGTGGTGGTTTACGGAAAAGTTCGTTACGGTCATATATATTTTAGGTTTGCACTGCCGGGAGTACGTAGATAGATAGTCAACTACGACCATGTTTGTACGGATTTGGTATGTGAATTTGATGTAGATTGTATTATTTTCAAAATTTTTTCTGCTGGAATAGTCCTTCAGTTGCAATCATCCTATTTGGGCCTATTTTTAGTCAAACCGCGTACTTAATATGCTCATTTTCAAGAAAGCCCCTTCTAAGTTCGCGTATTATGACGGACAACTACGGAACCCTACCTCTACGATACGAACTCGGCCAGTTTTTGTTATCAATATTAAGACCTTATTGTACTCTTAGTGAGCCAACTTGAATACTTGAAAAATTATTCCGCAAAATATGCTTCTTGTAAAGTTCTTTTTGATAAATTTATTAGTTACCTTAAATTATAATTGTCTTAATTTTATCAAAAGCGTAGTTAACATTAGTTATATAATAATGTCCTCTAGATCGAATTTCGTCATGGTTATAGTGTCCTTACCTCTTAAAATCTGATTGGACAGTCATCCGACACGACGGGAGAGAGATCAGGCTCAGGACCAACGGTTTTATCTGCTTTCCGAGGCAGAGGGGTGAAACATCGTCTACTTTCTTACCTAATTCTACTGAAAATTACTTAACATAAAAACTCAAAAACTAATTTTGGCCCAACCCGGGACTCGAACCAGCAATAGGCAATCGCAGGTGCGACCACTAGATCAATGAGACAGGCAATATACCAGTGCAATAGCCATATACTAGCTGGTGTCTTAACATGCGAAGTAATCGGTCGTGGCTCGCGTGGATAGCCATACCACAGCGTAACGGTCTAACGATATCAAAAACTACGCAGTTTCCAGCATTATTTTTAGAAAAGGGTTAAAAACGGATACACATTTAACCACATATTGTGGCTCATTGACACATATGCACCGGAAGGAGAACACAAGGGGTAGGGAGAGGCACTTGCAGCTCCTGTGATATATTTCTTTTTATTGTCGAAATCAGTGAATACAAACTTGAAGCGCCTCGGTTTTAGTCCGAAATTATTCAACATCTTGTCAATGAGTTCAGTTTACTTTTTTACGTACACTGTACATTTCAAAGTCAAATAATTTTATTCTAAAGTGGCATTTACATAGCACTTTTTAAAAGTTGGGGTGGGGTGGTCATTTAATTTACTTAATCCATCCACCCGTGGATGGATTAAGTAAATTAAATGCGATAAAATCCGTAAAAGTAGTTTTATTCAATGTGTAGTAAAGCATAGTATAAACACTCACGCCTGTCACCCAGAGGGGTAGGCAGAGACCACGGACTTCCATTTGACACGATTCTGACATACCTCTTTCGCCTCCTTTACATCCATATATCTACGCATACATGCTCGTCGGTTAAGGGTACTTTTAACGTGGCCCATTTTCAAAATATCGCCAATTTGGTCGATAAACTTTTTTCTAGGGCGTCCCTTCCCGACTCTGCCGTTCACATCTGCCATATAAATTTGTTTTGTCACTCTTTCCTCATTCATTCTTTCTACATGACCAAACTACCGAAGCATTCCTTTCTTAATCCTGGTCACAACATCATCTTACGTACCACATTTATCTCTTATCACGCAATTTCTCACCCTGTCATTCAGATTTAACCCTAGCATACTCCTTAAAGACCGCATTTCTACAGCATTTATTCTACTTTCGTGCTTCTTCTGCCACACCCAGCTTTCACTACCATACATTAAAGTAGGGACTAACACAGCATTATGAATTACCATACGTGCCTGTTTTGACACATTCTGGTTCTTCATAATAGAGTGTAGTGCCCCATTCACTCTATTCCCCGCATTTACTCGTCGTTCTATATCCCTTATCATATCTACCATCCCTGCTAAATACACATCCCAAATACACAAACTCATCCACTTGCTCAATCAACTCTCCTTCTATTCTTATTTCACATACCGTTTTGCTTTCTTCTCTTTCAAAAACCATCACTTTCGTCTTACTTGCGTTCACTTTCATTCCCCTTTCTTTTAATGCCCAGTTCATTAATGTAACCATCATTTGCAACTCAGCCGCCGATGACGCAAATATGACTTGATCATCGGCATACAAAAGGCATTTGACGGTTAACTCGCCCATTCTTAACCCACATTCTTCATCTTTCAAAGTTTGCAAACACCTGCCCATAAATAGGTTGAACAGCCAAGGGGAAGCCACACAGCCCTGTCTGACACCTTTTCGGATGCCAAACCAGTCCGAGTAGACCCCATTGATCCTGACACAAGCACTAGAATCCCTATAAAGAGACCTCAATGCCTGTATCAAACCAGCGCTCAACCCATATGAGTTCAGTGTTTGTCATAACACATTCCTGTCCACTCTGTCATAAGCCTTTTCCAAGTCCATGAACGCACAAAAAACTTTCTGGTTTTTAGCCAAAAACTTCTCCGCAATCATGCGCATGGAAAAGACTTGATCTGTACACCCTATTCCCTTTCTAATACCCTTGCACATCCCAAATTTTTCCATCAGTTTCTTTCATAACTCTTTCAATTAACACCTTAGCATACAGTTTACCCACAATACTAAGCAAGCTGATACCACGGTAGTTTTTGCAGTCCTGCTGTGACCCTTTTTCTTTATATATTGGTACTATAACTGTTTTACACCAGTCATCCGGTACCCGTTTTAATTCCCAACATAAATTGAACAAGGTGTACAGCAGGCCTGCCACCACTCCCTCTCCAGCCCTTAGCATCTCGAGTGATACTCTATCATATCCAGCTGCCTTACCTGCTTTCATGCTTTTCTTTGCTTTCATTATTTCATCTACACTTATCTCCATACCCCTTTCCACTTCTTTCGAAATTTCTTGTTCATTTAATTCAGACGACTCTTCACTCATAAATACGCTTTCAAAGTATTCCTTCCATCTGTTTAAATTCGAAACTTCATCATTCAGAATACATCCATTCTCGTCTCTTATAGCATTAATTATAGGCTGTTTTGTATTTCCCCTGGCAGTTCTTACGAGTTTCCAGAACATTTTTATATTAGCTTGGAAATTATCAGATATCCTTCTATCATTCTTATCCGTTCTTTCTTTCTTTTTCCTTTCAACTACTTCTTTTACTCTCTTATTTAGACGTCTAAATTCTTCCTTTTTTCTTTCAATCTCATCATTCATTCCACCAGAATTACCAGTTTTAGTTGCTAGTAAATCTAACCATGCTTTCTTCTTTGATTAAACTTCCACCCGCACCTCATCATCCCACCACAACGTATTTCCTTTTCCTTTCATTTGTTCTCTTACTTACACCACATACTTCGGTGGCTGCATCCACCAAACCTTTCTTAATATTATCCCACACAGTATTCAAGTCTAAATCATTCATACAAAACTCATTCAAACACGTAATATTTTCTCTCAGTCTACATTTATACTTCTCTTTCACATCTTCATCTTGTAACTTCTCTATTCTTATACGCTGTAACGCAGTGGTAGACACAGATGTCCGATGCCGCCAACGCTTGAAAAGATCATTAATTCGACATAAGACCAAGTAATGATCCGTCCCTACGTTGGACCCCCGGTAAACCCTTGTATCTACGACTGCGCTCCTCATTTTTTCATCCACAATCGAAAATCACGAAATCTATCATGCTTCTATCATCACCTCTTTCCCATGTATACATGTGAATCTTCTTATGACGAAAAAAAGTATTCGTCACAAAGAGATTTTTTCAACACATACGGTGAGGAGGTTTTCACCATTCTCATTTATACTTTCATCACCAAACGTTCCCAATATCCTTTCATAACCAGACCTCTTCACCCCAACCCTTCCATTAAAGTCTCCTAACCTAATAATATTTTCATTTTCCTTACATTTTGTAAACACCATCCTTAACATGTCCCAAAACTGCTCTCGGATGTAAGTGTGCTTAGACATGTCTGGGGCGTACACCCCTAGCAAGAACAGCTTCTTTAAGCCCACTTTCATTCGTATCCATACCACCTCGAGCTTACTCATTCATACTCTTTCACAAATTGACCCATTCTTTCTGAAAGGATGAAACCGACTCCCTGGCATGCCCGTTCGGTCTCGTCTACACCAGACCAATACGCGGTATACGTGCCATGTGCAGTGGCATTCTTTCCCTTTCGTTTCGTCTCACATCATCATCATCATCATTCACACATAAAACATCTATTCCTCTGTCATTCATCATTTCGCATACTTCATCCATCTTATCATTCATTGCTCCACATACATTCAGCGTAGCCAGACGGGCTTCCGCAATCCACTTTTCGCCCCTCCGGGAGACAGAACGTGACGGGTGGCGAACCTCGTCGCCGGTTTTTCTCCCGGAGATTCTTCGCACCCCTGCCCCATTAAAGGGGCGCCGGGAACTCGGGGCCATTTCTTTTATCTCCTGACTCTTGGTGTGAACAAGGGGTGGTGGTAGATTTTACGTCGCTACCACACGGCGGGAAGCCTAGTCTATTTTTTTTCGGCTTGGTCGCTCGTTTAGCACCACACGGGGGACACGTGTAGGGTGGGCCTAAGGTTTGGTGGTCGAAGCCTACGGACGCGAGCGACTTATCCCCCAATCATCATCATCAATGTGTAGTGTTGGCGTAAATATAAAAAATGATTGTAACAGTGACTATTCAGTAAGATTTATTTCTATTCTTCATTGAATAAAAAAGTTTCTATTTCTATTCATATAAGAATTATTTTTACTTGCGCTTTTATAAATAAATTATATATTTATAGATTCTACTTTGGAATATGAATGTATAGATTTATTGCGCATGTTAAAATTATGGACGTAAATTTTTCATTTTGTCAAAGTTTATAAAATAGTTTCTTACATATATGACTAAATAACATACAGTGTACAGGCTGTTTAAACTCGCGCCTAACATAGTTGACTAATTCCATAATTTGACATGTCTGTCAATGCTACATGTTGCCGCTGGAATAGTAGGGCCAATTTAGATGGCCTCGCTCACAGCTGGAAGAACTGGGTGACTCGAGCAATCTCTAAAATATGCGTATTTTAGAAGGGTTTCAAGGTCACAAACTTACACAAACACAAACTTACACACACACACACACACACACACACACACACACACACACACACACTCATGCACGCACGCACGCGCGCACGCTCTCACCCACGCACGCACGCACGCACGACATACGCTCGCACTTTTAGAAAGGAGAAAACTCTTTTTTTTTTGATGGTCCCTAATTCGTATCGGTCCGGAAATATCGCCGGTGGTAAACAATTCCACAGAACAGTTGTACGAGAAAAAAACTCCTATCACAGTGGCGGACCGCCAAGCATCCAGATGGTGAGGGTGGTATCGTGAACTTTGATACGATGTGCGTTCATGAAATTTGGTGGCCGGAACTAATCCGAAGAATTCCTCAGAACACTCCCCGTGGTAGATACGATAGAAAACGAAAAGTGATGCAACATTCCTACGCAGCGCCAGTGATTAGAGCCGATGAGAAAGAACTCGGTTGTCGACGATTCAAATCGCTCTGCGCTGGATGCGTTCAAGTGTAAGCCCAGAAGTGAAAACAGTATACCATGTGAGGCTGAACTTGCACTTTGTAAAGTTGCAAATAGACATTATACGTACAATTACTGTTAATGTGTACATGTTTATTCTCAATTATACGCAATAGGAACATTCTAAACAGTAACTATGATATCACCGTACTAATCGAGACTAGGCTGATATCGGAAATTAGCAACAATGAGTTTATCGATCAACGCTATAATGTGTACAGGTGCGACCGTGATCGTATCAGTACGAATATACTAGGTGGTGGTGATGTCCTAATTGCGGTATTACGTACACTCAGATAATCTGTGTCTTTGACTCGTTTAAATGTTTCATTGCATAAGCTTATCGAACATGTTATCATCGAAGTTCCTAGTAAGCAATCCTCTAAGTGCCATATCTTGAGTGCTGCTTACATACCCCCAAAAACACCCTCTACCGTATACGAACTTCACTTTGAAACTATATAAGAGGTACTGTGTGATCCTAATGTGGATTGTTTCCATATTTTGGGCGGTTATAATCTCCCAGATGTAACTTGGATACAAGGTACCACAGACGCCTTACATGGCAGTGGGGTGGGCTCATCCGTTACTTATAGCCTTTTATATAATTTTATCTCATTTCTAGATGCTGCACAATACAACTACGTAGTGAATACCAAAAACGAAATACTTGATTTATCCATATCAAACCGCTCGTGTAAGATATTGGCCGCGTTGAGTCCCCTACTTCCTATTGACGCATTTCATCCACTCTTTATATGTGCTATAGCCCTCAATATTGATAATGCCAATGAAAAGGCGGACGCTTCAAAGGTACAATTTTTACAAGTCTACTACACGCATATCAACCGCAAAATACGGTCCTCCGGCTGGGATGAAATACTTACACCCTTGGGATCTGAAGAAGCACTTAGCGCATTTTATGGAATAATTGCAAGCAACACACGCCGTGTGTCGGCTCAAGAACCTCTGCTTTTCCGGGTTGGTTTTCAAAATCTCTAATTAGCATATTTAGAAAAATACCTAAAGCGTGGGTGAAATGGAAGAAATATAACAACTTATTAGACTATTATGAGATGTTTTCCCAGTATAGAAAGTTATTTAAGGATATATGCTGTTTTTCTACATGTTGTCATCTGTTGAGGATAGCATGCACAAAATATTAAGGATTTCTGGGTATACATCTCTAATCGTCGTGACAAACCTGGATTACCGGCTAAGGTTGAATATAATGATGATGTTGCAAGTGATCCACAGATAGTATGCAACTTGTTTTCTGAATTCTTCTCTTCCGTTTATGAACCACCCTCACCTACACTATTACACTGGAGGCCACCTGACGATTCAGCATTCCATGACACCACTATTACTAACCTTCATTTTGACGTAGAAAAGCTATTAAGAGAGCTGAAATCCCTGGATCCATCTTTGGGACCAGAGAAGAAATACCGTCTCAGTTGTGCATTACTGAAGGTGTTATGCTAACAGTATGGAAACTTGCTAGCATCACACCTGTACACAAGATCGGATCTAAACGTAGTGTAGATCAATGTCGATCGATATCAGTTTTGTTCACTTTGTTGAAAGTCTTCGAGAGAAATATTGCATAATATACATAGAGCAAAAGCATGGTTTCGTTAAACGTCGATCGACAGCTACCAATTTATTATTATTTTCCAGCTACTTATTTGAAAATGTTTATAATCGCGTAGAGGTCGATGCAGTATATACAGACTTTCGAAAGGCCTTCGATAAGGTGGACCACGAAATGTTGCTAAATCGAAAAACTTACAATTACACCCGGGGTAATTTGTTACGATGGTTGTTTCTTATATCATAACGTTGTCAAAGGGTTGTAATCAATGGATACTTAGATGGTTATTTCTCAGGATCTATTCCCGGTCCTCTGTTATTTGTAATGTTTATTCAACTCTAAATTTTTATTATATGCAGATGATCTTAAAGTTTATAAATCTATCCATACTACAGAATACTGTATTTCTCCTCCAAGAGGACCTAGATAGACTGACAGACTATTGTTACAAAAGCAAGCTTCAGTTTAGTATTCCGAAGTGTAAATATCTCAGTTTTACTAAAAACAAGAATATTATTAAATTTTCGTACTCACTGTGTAACGTTCATTTGGTTAAAGTGGATTCTATGCGAGACTTCGGTATACTGTTTGTTTCAAAACTGTGCTTAGCTTGCATATTAAACAAATTGTAAACAAAGCATACAAATTATATTGATTCATTATGAGATCAACTCGTGACTTCAAACGGACCTTTTCATATCTTTGTTTATATAAAACTCTATTTCGCTCTCAACTTGAGTATGCTGTGCCCATTTGGAATCCTTATATAATAAATTATATATACACAAAATTGTAAATATTCGACGCCGGTTTCTAAGTGCAATATATTATGGATGTCATAAATCTTACCTACCATATGACCAGTTACTCAGTAGATACAAACTTCTAACCCTCCACTCTAGATGTAAGTAATTAGAGGCAATGACATTTTTTCATATACTAAGATGCAAGTTTGACCGTATTGAATTAAATAATGAATTAAATAAACGAGTGCGTTCGGGTAAACTCTTTGCCGGAAGTATCTGTCGATTCAAAACCGGTATTCGTTTACCGATTTGGCGTATGGTTGCCACATATAACGACACCTTCGAGCATATAGACATTTTTACATGCTTAACGGAAAAGTTTCGTGGTTACAAGACACTTTTCAAATAATAATTTTATTACCTTAGCTTAACTCACATTATAATGTTGCGCGGCTCAGTTGACATCTGGCACTAGTGCCATCTAGTGTCGGGTAACGGAGCGAGGGGAGAGCTTTCCAGAAAATGACATCACTAATCTTTCAACCGACAGCGCCATCTGTTGTCGAAATGAAGAACTAAGCTTCTGGAAGCTGACTCTCGAACTTTCAGCGCTTTGTGAATGGTGCGCGTATTTACTTGAATGTTCTGGTTGATTCGGTACTAATGTGTATTTATAGGCGCTGCAAGGTGCGATCGGGGAAGTATTGAATTTGGCGAGACAAGCAAAGCTTCGGAGCGGAATAAAGTGAATTAGTGTGCTTAATTATTGGTGTTTTAAGTTTTAATTTGTGTAAAGAAAATTAAAGTGTTAATTTACGTAATCCTATCGGCAATTTTTATTGTTACGAACCTCAAGCTCGTAACAATTGGTGTAGAAGGGGATAAAATCATGATTTTACCTAAGGAGGAAACGGAGGGTGTCCGTACCCGAAGTCAACGCCAGCAGGAGACGGACCAAAGAAGATTTGGTGGTGCAACGCCACAGACGTCGGAGGGCCAGCCGCCGGCTGCAGGCCCGTCAGTAGCTCCTACATCTGCAGTACCTGATTTAGGTGCTCTGATGCTGGACAGGCTCGCAAGGAGGAGCGGAGAGCAGGAGGAGCAGGCTCGCCGACAGGAGGAACAGGCTCACCGACAGGAGGAACAGGCTCGCCGACAGGAGGAACAGGCTCGCCGACAGGAGGAACAGGCCCGTCGGTTGGAAGAGCAGCTGCGGGGCGGACAAGAGGAACAGGTCCGTCGTTTGGAAGAGCAGCTGCGGGACGGACAAGAGGAACTGGCCCGTCTGTTGGAAGAGCAGATGCTCCTCATGAAGGACCTTTACGCTACCTTCGGGAAGGAGATCAAGGAGGTGAAGGATAGGGTTGCTCAGCATGACAACCGCCTGTCAGAAGCTGAAACCCAAATCGCGAAAGCTGAAACCAGAATCGAGAAAGCTGAAACCCGAATCGACCAAGTGAACAATCGGGTTGACAACGTAATGGCTGACATGAAGAAATCACTGGACGAACTCAAACTTGGGGATGGAACTACAGCTCCCGTAGTAGCTACTACACCTTCGCTACGTGGGTTCAAGGTGCCACCGTTCGATGGGACTTCTTCCTGGTCAGCATACAAAATCCAGTTCGAGGCTGTTATGAAAGCGAACGGCTGGAATAAAAGTCATGCCATGACTGCTCTCGCACTAGGCCTGCGCGA
Source organism: Parnassius apollo (assembly GCA_907164705.1). Classification (NCBI taxonomy): domain Eukaryota; kingdom Metazoa; phylum Arthropoda; class Insecta; order Lepidoptera; family Papilionidae; genus Parnassius; species Parnassius apollo. The sequence continues at coordinate 2,183,394 of CAJQZP010001641.1, read as the reverse complement.
CCAGGCCTTAACAGTTCTGGAAGCTCTCGGTGAGGAAGTAGGCTCTTGTTGACTTATGAGCAACTCCTTGAGGCATTGGAGGCGGGATATGGCGACGCTCACCTGGAACACGTCTTTCATTCGCAGCTTAAAGATCGCGTGCAGCGCATCAACGAAAACCTGCAGCAGTGGGCTCTAGAGGTAGAGAAGCTGGTGCGAAAAGTATACCGGTCTGTACCTGCGCTCATTGAAGGGAACCTGGTGCAGACATTCATCGACGGCATCCGCGACCTGGAAGTCAGAGCTGCTGTGAGGCTCGGGCACCACGAGACGCTTAAGGACGCCTTGGCCCATGCACTGGAGGTGGAAGCCGTGCGGCAGGATCATCGTTTCCATCGCGTCAGGGAGGTTGCAGCAGCTACAGACCGCGACCGCAGCAAAGAATACAGCCCTAGGTGCTGTAGCGGCGCTGTCGTCGCGCCACAATCGAAATACACCGAAGTCTAAATCACGCTATCAACATTCCGAATCAGAAACAGTATATATAGAATATCTCCGAATTATCACACGGAGTGTCGGCCGCTCCCCGGGCAGAACACCTTGTCCGGCGGGAGATCTCCCCATTTCCTTCCATGGCCACAGTGGTGACCATCCGACGTGATCTGAACACGCAACCAAAAACCTTCGGAAATTTCAAGCTTCATCATCGTCATAAAATACCCCACCCATTCACTCCCGAGCAGATATCGTCTGCAATCTTCATATCCTGCAAGCCATCTAGCTTCACAAGGTTCATCGCAGCACTGGAATAATAATGCTTCCTGTTCCTTCAAGCTACTCTCTGCGCTATACAGTGTTCGGCACGGCTCTGAGCCTTACTGCTCGCCTCTGCTTCACGGCACTCTCGCAGATTACTTGCCTTCTTCTCGACTCACCGCAGACTACAAGGCAATCTCCTGGCACTTGCACATTCGTCGACAACTCGACTGCACTATCGACCTCCGGTCTGAGCAGGGGGGTGATGTAGCGGCGCTGTCGTCGCGCCACAATCGAAATACACCGAAGTCTAAATCACGCTATCAACATTCCGAATCAGAAACAGTATATATAGAACATCTCCGAACTATCACATGGAGTGTGAGCCGCTCCCCGGGCAGAACACGTTGCCCGGCGGGAGATCTCCCCTCTTTCCTACCACGGCCACAGTGCTATGGCTGTGGGGAAAAGGGCCATCTTCGATCCAGCTGCCCTAAGCGAACCCTAGAAAGGGAAGTTTAGGGGTAGTGCGGCCAACAGCACCGCCCAACAGCAGCAGGGAAACGAGTAAAGGCCAGAACTGCGGGTCGGGTGCTGGCTGATGTTAAAAGAGCCACAAGGATCGCGATCTCACAAACCCGTGGTGGGAACAGTATAATCATCAAGGGCGAGGTCAACGGAATGCCGTGTAAACTGACAATAGACACTGGACCCTCTCGTACGGTTGTTAGTTCCCAACTTATAAGTCAGTTCCTTGGGGACTCCGCATACAACCGAGAACGCATTAATTTGGTAACAGCCACCGGTCAGCGTATACCCGTCAGTGGAGAGAAGGAGATGGAGTTGAAGCTGGGTAACGTGATCTACCTGTATAATGTCATCGTGGCTGATATAATGGACGACTGCATCCTAGGCCTGGACTTTATGAGGAATAATTGTTGTGAGATCGACGTTAAGCAAGGTGTTTTGAAATGTGGAAAGGAGGAACTTTTTATGGAAGGTGCGTTACCAGGGAACGTTTACAGCATTAAGAAGATTGTTCTTCCGCAGAGATCGGAAACGGTTGTTCCGGTTAGTCTTCCTCGAAACGTTGGGCAAGCTCACCGTTGTGTACTTGTGGAAAGGGTAAACAATGACCTTTCATGGAAAGTAGCTCGAACCTTGGTCAGAACCACTGGCATCTCAGGAGTACGTGTACTGAACCTTTGTGACCGGGAACAGATTATAGAAAAAGGCACGCTGGTTGGTACTTGTGAGGAAGTGGATTGGTTACGTCGGTGCCAATATCTATCGAGTGAGACCCCCAGCAAGGATGCACAAACGAGAGTGACCTCACTTTTGGAAGACTGTCGCAGCGTTCTCTCCCCGACCGAAATGGTCAAGGCGAAGAAGTTGTTACTCAAGTATGCCGATGTATTCTCATCAAACGATGCTGACATAGGAAAGACTGGCTTAGTTCAACACAAAATAAACACAGGAGAAGAATTGCCTATCCGTCAGCGGCCAAGAAGATTGCCGGTAGCACGTGAAAAGGAAGTGGAAACCATGATTGAAGGAATGGTAAAGGATGGTGTTATTGAACCTTCCTCTAGTTCATGGTGTTCACCAGTGGTGCTGGTAAAGAAGAAGGATGGCAGCATGCGGTTTTGTGTTGACTACCGCCGTCTGAACGACGTTACGAAGAAGGACACTATCCCTTGCCAAGAATTGATGACACGCTGGACATGCTTACAGGAGTAAAGTGGTTTAGCACGCTGGATCTAAAAAGTGGCTACTGGCAAGTTGAAATTGACCCCAAGGACAAGAAGAAAACTGCGTTCTCGACGGGAAAGGGTCTGTGGCAATTTAAAGTAATGCCGTTTGGGTTGTGCAATGCTCCAGCAACGTTTGAAAGGCTGATGGAACTTGTACTTGCCGTGCTAATTGGCGATGCCTGTCTGGTCTACTTGGATGACATCATCATCGTGGGCCGTACGTTTGAGGAACACTTTCAAAACCTGGAATGCGTTGCTCATGAAGATTCAGAGTGCCAACCTCAAGTTGAGTCCGAAGAAATGTTCACTATTCAAACGGCGAGTTAACTTTTTGTGGTATGTAGTATCGGAAGAAGGTTCCGCACGGATCCAGAGAAAATCAACGCTGTCAAGGATTGGCCAGTTCCAAAAGACAAGACGCAGGTTAGAGCATTTTTGGGTTTGAGCTCCTACTACCGGCGATTGGTGAACAACTTTGCAGATATATCCAAACCTCTGCATAAGCTAACCGAGGAGAAGCGACATTTCTGCTGGGATGAAAGTTGCAATATCGCATTACAGGAGCTCAAGGACCGTCTGTGCAAAAGACCTATTTTGGGATACCCTGATGCAAGCAAAGAATTTATAGTTGACACAGACGCAAGTGATACAGGGCTCGGCGGTGTGTTGTCTCAACGGAACGGTGATCGAGAGATTGGGATAGCGTACTTCAGCAAGTCGTTGTCAAAACCGGAAAGGAACTATTTTGTCACAAGACGCGAATTGCTAGCTGTGGTAAAGTCGTTGCAGCATTTTAGCAAATATCTTCTGGGACGAAAATTTCACATACGAACTGACCATGCTGCACTAAAATGGCTATTACAGTTTAAAAATCCAGAAGGACAAGTTGCGAGGTGGATTGAACTACTGCAAGAATACGACTTTGAGATCGAACATCGCAGCGGGGGAAATCTCATGGCAACTCAGATGCATTGTCAAGAAGACCTTGTCCTGAAGATTGCAAACATCGTACTAGGCAAGAGAGTAAGGAAGTGGTATCCGTGAGGATGCTCAGGGCAGACCACCTCAGTGCACAGCAGGAAGATCCGGACATCAAGTCGATTCTGGAATGGATGAAGGCCAGTGCTCCCAAGCCCAAGTGGAGCGACGTCTCAGCGATGAGTTCGACCACTAAAAGCTATTGGGCCAAGTGGGACAGCTTGCTGCTTCAGGATGGAGTTCTGTGCCGTAAATGGGAAAATGTTCGGGGAGACAGCTGTCATTTGCAAATGGTTGTCCCTAAAGCTAAAGCACTTGATGTTCTACAGCTGTACCACAATGATTATTCAGGAGATCATCTGGGAGTTAAACGAACTCTACTGAAGATCCGAGAACGGTTTTACTGGGTCCACTGTCGAAACGATGTCGAGGACTGGTGTCGCAAGTGTACAAATTGTACGGCTGTAAAGGGACCTCAGACTCGTAGTACAGGTGCATTGAAGTTGTACAATGTTGGTGCACCATGGGAGAGAATAGCCATTGACGTGGCGGGTCCGTTTCCGGAGAGTGAAAGCGGTAACAAGTATTTCATGGTTGTGATGGATTACTTCACTAAGTGGCCAGAAGTCTTCGCCATTCCAAATCAAGAAGCTTCAACAGTTGCAGATAAACTAGTTCATGAAGTCTTTTGTCGTTTTGGGGTACCTTTAGAGATTCACAGCGATCAAGGAAGGAATTTTGAGTCTCAAATATTCCAGGAAACTTGTCGAGTTATGGGTACTCATAAAACAAGAACGACTTCTTATCACCTGCAATCTGATGGAATGGTAGAACGATTTAATCAGATATTGGAGAGGTACCTAGCAAAAGTTGTAGACAACCGGCAACGAGATTGGGATAAGCACGTACAACCGTTTTTGTAGTCATATCGAAGCGCTGTTCACGAAAGTACATCAGTGACACCAGCTTTCGCAAACTTTGGAAGAGAATTACGGCTGCCTGCAGACCTGATCACCGGGATACCACCCGATGCCCCACGCAGTATAACCGATTATGCAAATGACTTGCGGAACAAAATGAATGACATTTATGAACACATCAGATAATCGGGCCAGCAAATGTCTGAAAAGATGAAAACCCGGTATGCCCGCAAAATGAACAACAAAGGGTTCGACGAAGGTTCACTAGTGTGGTTGCACAATCCAGTCCGCAGCAAAGGGAAATCTCCTAAGCTTTAAGATGGGACGGCCCGTACCGGATTGTGACCAGGATCAACGATGTAACCTATCGGATACAGAAGGGCGCAAGAGGGACTCCTAAGATCGTCCATGTGGATCGCCTGGCGCGTTATTATGGGGCCGATAATGCTCGGGACGAGCATGTCTTAGGAGGGGGCAGTGTTGCGCGGCTAAGTTGACATCTGGCACTAGCGCCATCTAGTGTCGGGTAACGGAGCGAGGGGAGAGCTTTCCAGAAAGTGACATCACTAATCTTTCAACCGACAGCGCCATCTGTTGTCGAAGTGAAGAACTAAGCTTCTGGAAGCTGACTTTCGAACTTTCGGCGCTTTGTCGATTGGTGCGCGTATTTACTTGAATGTTCTGGATGATTCGGTACTAATGTGTATTTATAGGCGCTGCAAGGTGCGATCGGGGAAGTATATAAGTATATATGTAAGTATTTGGCGAGACAAGCGAAGCTTCGGAGCGGAATAAAATGAATTAGTGTGCTTAATTATTGGTGTTTTAAGTTTTAATTTGTGTAAAGAAAATTAAAGTGTTAATTTAGGTAATCCTATCGGCAATTTTTATTGTCACGAACCTCAAGCTCGTAACTATAATAATATTGTTGACCATACTTTGACAATTATATAATACGTTCTTTACAGCTGCAGGTCTCCTAGAATCTTAATTATCTATCCCAAGAGTGTTACTGTATTATATATATATATATATATATATATATATATAATATATATATATATAAAGTAACTGCTAGTTGTTCCACTTTGAATAAAATAAAAAAATACTATTCCGTGCCAAAATTAGCAAAATTGGATCAGACAGCTCGGTATAGAAACACATAATTTAGTTTATTAGAATAACATTAATAACAGTAATACGTCTAGCCACACCTTTTTTATTATATCGGGAATGTCTTTTGATGTATCTTTATGAAGAGTAAATTGCCCTGGAATCAGAAATGCATTTTTTACTTAATAAGGTACGTGACGTTAATATGGTCATCTTAAGCTTTGCCGCCTTATAAAACCAAAAATAGGAGGAGTACAGAGACAAAAACACAAAGTCGTATACTATAACTCGTATATTAAGAAAAAAACAAACAAGCTTTGGCAATAATCATGAACACTTTGAAAAATCGACAAAAAAAATCTCACACCAACAACACAATACTAAAATCGACTAAAATATTTACTATAATGTTAAATTTCAAAACGGCGTCAATAAAGCAGCTTTTGACCCTTTATTAATTGATTGACCGATTAAGAGCTATCTTAGCACAAAGACATATTTGCAAACAAGACTGAAAATTTTTAGTTATAAGAAAGTGACCATATTAACCGGATGGACCGGACCATATTACTATCACGTACTATATTCATAATTTAACTTGATATCTATCGATTTGACAAAATAATGTTGGATTCGATGGTCTGTAATAGCCCATAGTGTTTATATATGCGTTAATTATTTGCATTGAATATTGTTGGAATCATAAAATACCTGTCAGTATATTTTTATGTTCGAGTAGACTTCAAAATTTCATAAATTTAGTTCTAGTGTTCATGATAAGAGGCGACAGAGGAAAACTGAAACATGAGATGAATGGCAGCAGCATCTTCCTGATAATAGTGCAAAGTAATGAAAAGCTGCGGTTGCCATCCCGCTTACCAAACGTCAATACTGTAAAAACCCAGTATTTTTGACAAACAATGGGGGAAGCCTATGATCAGAAGTGAATAGCCCTATTAAAAAAAGTAGCAGCCTAAATATATCCCACTACTGGACACAGGCCATAGCGAGTTTTAGGTCAAAAAGGAGTTGATTACATTGACTCCAACGCGGGATGCCCGACTTCACATACCTATACCTAAAAATAATAACCAAAATATTTTTTTAACTTCTCAGCTAAGGTTTCCTTGCAATGTTTTTCTTCATCACCGAGAACGTGATAAATCGAAACTTCAATTTGCAGCAAAAATATAAGTGAAGTCGGCGCGGATCTCATTGGGTTGCTTACGTACCTATTACGAAATTTACGTATCGATCGTTTTGATTACCTGCTTATAAAGATGACTTTCAAGATTCTATCAATGCAGTTCTATTCACAGTTAAAATTAAAATAAACCGTGTTTAAAATTTGTTTTCTTTTATATTTATAGTACTTTTTCACAAGAGCCTGTTTAATTACACATATGAGCAATGAAACCGGGACGGGATTTAAATAAAAGTTAAAGGCAAAGTTAAAGTTACTGACTATATACGTTCCATTGCTGAGTACAAGCCTCCTCACATTACTGAGAGGGTTTTAGGGCAAGAAAGTGTCCGCTGCGCTGCCCCAAGGCGTGTTGGCGAACTTCACATGTCTTCCAAATATTATTTCTTATTATTTCTCAGACATGCAGGTTTCTTCACGATGTTTCGCTTCACCACCGAGCACGAGGTAAATCAGCACTTATAATTGCAATTTACAATTTTATTCGTGTTGGCGGGGATTGAACCCAGGTTGCTCGCATACTGTGAAATTTACAGCGAGCGCTAATCATCTGAAATACCAAGGCTCTTTTTAAATAAAGATCCTTGCGAATTCAATTCATTTTATTCATTACAGTCTATCAAAAGTACTGCAAAATAGGTCGAAATACCTTAAGATTTTGATATATAATGGATTTTGCTATAGATGTCATGCTTGACGAGTGAGTCAGCAAATGCAGTTTCAGTATTCCAAGCCGTTACTCCTAAAGCAGTTACTCGATAACCGAGTCAGTAATTCCTTATTGGGGCGACGTATCGCGGAAAAAGTTTCATCGTATTTTGGGTATATAAAATTGAAGAAAAGTCTCTTTGGTTGTACCATTCGTATGTGGCTAGTTTTAATATCAATACACATAGGAAATTTAGAAAAAGAAAAAACACTTTCCCACCACTTTGGAATAGTTTTTCTGTCCGCCAAATTTTACTACAATAAAGGGGAAAATGTGAATCAAGCCGCAAAAAAAAAATTCTTGACGTTAAAGGACCTAGTGCAGTATTAGTAAGAGTAGCACAAAGTTGGTTAAAGCGTTTTTCAGTTCGAGAATTTTTTTGTCAATGCTGCAGCTCGCTCTGGCTGCTCTCATACGAATAAAGTCGATGCGATTTTTGAAAGAGTGGAACAAGATCAGCATATTAGTAGTTACGACACAAAAAAAGAATAGTTTTCACTCATTTGAGAAAGTCTGCTTCCACAAAAAGGTCGATATTTAAGGTACCACATGAGCTCACTGAAAGAATCCTAATGAATCGTGTACTCATTTGCGATTCTCTATTGAAACGAAATGAAACCGAACCATTTTTGAAAAGGTTGATCACTAGTGATAAAAAGTGGATCACCTACGCCAAGAACGTGCGAAAAAGATCATGGGAAAAAGATAAGGGTAGTCTAGCTCCACAGACTGTAGCGATACCTGCATTAACACGCAATAAGGTGATGCTGTGTGTATGGTGGAATCGGAAGAGCATCGTTTATTATACTTTTACCGCCGGACAAAACCATCGATTCGGATCTCTACTGCCAACAACCAATGAGATTCAAGCAAGACATTGAGAAAAAACGGCTGGAATTGATCAACAGAAAAGAGTGGTCTTTCATAATGATAATGCCAGACCACACACATATTTGGCCACTCAGCAAAAATTGAGAGAGCTTGGTTGGGAAGTGTTAATGCATCAGCCATATATTCCTAACCTTGCACTTTCATTTTAGATTTTCACCTGTTTCGGTCTTTTCAGAATTTTTGGGTAGTGTTAGGTAAACATCAAGAGAGGACTGTCAAAACCACTTGTCGCATTTTTTTGAACAAAATCCCAAGATTTCTACAGCAACGGAATTATATCACAAAATCCCAACAAATTGTTGAACAAAATGGCACATACATATTTATTATAATTATAATTTTAAAAAAATGTCTTGAATTTGTATACAAAATACGAAGAAACTTTGTCCCCGACCTTTATACGTTTGTACTCATATGTTTGTATCTACATTTATCGTTGATTAAAAATCAAAATGCAGATGCGGTGTGACTCCTGAGGACTAAAATGCAATGCCTCGTATCCAGTAGAAAGGTTCTCTACACTCACTAGTATTCTGTGAGAGCATCAACCCTGCTTGGGCCTAATGTTCTTTTCCTTGATTTATATATTTTTTAAATATTCATGTAAATATTATTTTGCCAACTGGTAACCCTGACAGTGTTTTTTCGCAGCGCATGCGTTAATGTTGAAAAAATTAAATATTTTGAATAATTTAGAATTAATTTGAGCCTCTTGTTTCTTTATTCATCTTGGCTTTATTCCGCGAAAACTGCAGACGGATTTAACACCTCAAGCAATTCACAACCAGTTAATTTTCTAGACAAAGTGAGATAATAATTAAGTAGGTGCCCAAGAGATGAATAAATAGGACTGTAGATCTAATACTTGTACAATCCTAAGACACGCACACACACACACACACACGCGCGCACACACACACACGCGCGCGCGCGACGCACACACACACACACACACACACACACACACACACACATACACACACACACACACACACACATATATATATATATATATATATATACATATATAACACGTAACATAATTAACGCACTTTGAGAAAGTAGTTTGTTCAGAATCGTTAATCGTCGAAATCGTACTGAATCGATTCCTATCATTTTTAATATAGGTAATTTTTTATCCCAAAAATAATTATAACTACGTAAATTGCAGTCACATTAAATCTGTACAGTCAAAACAAAGTGAAATGAACCGTAACTTAAGGCAATAAGACTTTTAAGAGTGCAGTTTTATTTGTATTATTACTAATTCTGTCATTGAATAAAAAATAAAGAAAAATGAACTTTATTTCAAGCACGTTAAAGTCTTTGCGTTCGTGGATTTGTACTGTATTTGTAGTTTCCAGTTATATATATATATATATATATATATATATATATATATATATATATATATATATATATATAGCTGGAAACTCTTTTTACTGGAAACGAGGCATTCCATCTCAGTCCACACGGGTGATAACGCATCTGTATTTTGATTCATAATGGGGGGTAGATGTAGATGTCTATGGGCTGCAGTATCCACTTTGCATCAGGTTGACTGTGTGCTCGTTTGTTACCTACAAAAAATCGCCCTATTTCGTGCAGAGATTCAGTTAAAAAAGACTATGGGAAATCTCTGAATAATCATAAATAGGCTTTACCGCCATAAATCTTCATTAAATGGCGTTAAAAACATCTCGTTTACGTCAGACGTAAAGTAACCAGACCAGTGACGGCAACAGCACCAAAGCTGAGAGATGTCTGGTACAGCGATGTTAATCTGTAATCTTAAATGGGCAAAGTTGTAGATGCCTATGTGCCACAGCGTTCACTTATCAATGGGTGGATTGTGTGTTAGTTTGTCAGCTTGACTTCCAAAAATTGACGTGCATCAGGTGGCCGCGTAGTGGAGGCGTAAGAAACTACCAACATCAGATTAGATAGACCACAAATCCTCGCGAAAGAACACCGATTCCTACCAAGGATGATACGTGAGGCTATTGAAATTAAAAAACATCCTAATTTCAATAGAGAAGGAGACTGGGTACTACCACCTGCTTGGGATCCTATAATCAATAAAATTAAAACTAAACCCAAGCATACCACTGCAAGACCTCAGGACATAGTCAGTTCATTTTGCATAGATCGGACCATAAACAATAATTAAAAAAGCTAAAGGTACTCCGGGTTTAACAATGACATCGGGACGTCAGTCATCTCAGTCCCCCGTGACCATGGGTGCTGGAAAACGCCCGAAACGTCGGGAATTAAAAATAATAGTAAAATAAACGCGATAAAATCCGTAAAAGTAGTTTTAATCAATGTGTAGTGTTCGCGTAAATATAAAAAATCATAATTCAAATGTACATTTTTTTATTCAACAGCGGCGAAACTTAAAAGGAGGATAATGTGTCACCACTGCAGTTATAACGGTCTTTTAACACGATCACATTAGTTTGACCTTTATGTATGTGTGTATGAGTCTCCTTTGATAAGTTAACCAATTTAACCTTCGATCAGTTAGTATTCTTGATCGAAGGATTTAATATAAAAACCGATAGAGTAACTATTTTTCCAGAGCTATCCATACAGAGTTAGTTTGCAATAACCGGCCAAATTTGCAGAGAAGGTTCACAATTAGTTTAAAATTATATTTTTAAAATTAATATAAGCAAATGGTGAAGAAAAATTAATAAAAAAATCTAAAACATTCCGTTCTTTTTATCTTTTAAATTCAAAATACGTAGTAATTAGAGTTGGGCCGATCAGTACTTTGGCCGATTGGCCGATTAGCCGATTAATCGGTTAAGAAATGGCCAATTAATCGGCCAATTAATCTGCTCAGCCGATCCCTATCTGATGACACATTCAAATAGTGGAACAAAAAATTCTTCCAGATATTAAGAAATGTCCCGTTTAGCCAAAGTTTTCCTTTGCTGCTCCGCGAGCTCTGTGTATAGTGAGAGACTTTTTTCTGACGCAGGGAATATCTAGTATCTACGAAACAAAAAAGAAAACGACTTCAACCAGAAAAGGCTGAGATTTTGGCCTTTTTTGCATCACAATTTTCCACTGGTTAAAAATAACAAATAACATTGATTAAAACTACTTTTACGGATTTTATCGCGTTTTATTTATATTAATTTTAATACCCGACGTTTCGGGTGCTTTCCAGCACCCATGGTCACGGGGGACTGAGGTGACTGACGTCCCGATGTCATTATTAAACCCGGAGTACCTTCAGCTTTTTTAATTATTGTTCATGGTCCGATCTATGCAGAATGAACTAACTATGCCCTGAGGTCTTGCAGTGGTATTCTTGGGTTTAGTTTTAATTTTATTGATTATAGGATCCCAAGCAGGTGGTAGTACCCAGCCTCCTTCTCTATTGAAATTAGGATGTTTTTTAATTTCAATAGCCTCACGTATCATCCTTGGTAGGAATCGATGTTCTTTCGCGAGGATTTGTGGTCTATCAAATATGGAAAGCACCCGAAACGTCGGGTATTAAAATTAGTATAAATAAAACGCGATAATATCCGTAAAAGTAGTTTTTATCAATGTATAGTGTTCGCGTAAATAGAAGAAATCATTAAATAACAAATAAATTAAATATTTTCTAAAAAGCCTTCAATACTTTTTCAAATTGAGCATTTCTTTGTAACAAACTATTAGATGATTATAGATACTTTATTTAATAACATTACGGGAAAAAAAAAACAATTTATTGTAATTTTAAGTACAGAAAAATAACAATTTGATTTAATTTTTATTACAAAAAAATAACAATTTAGTTTTAAGTACAGAAACAATTATGTTCTATTTGTCTTTTAAAAATCTATATTATGCGTGTAGTCTAACAAACCTAATTCAAGAATTAAGTTTTTTTTGTTATACAAATGGAGAGACTTAAATTTTTTTTTTAAAGTTTATTGAGAATAATATTATTAATGTTTTATTTTGTTGTGTTACTATTCTGCATTACGATTAGAAAAAGTTAAAAAGGAGAATTAAAATAGTAAGTATTTAGGTTTTTGTTTAGTTTTAAATAGCTACCTCAGATTCTTTTTTTTTTACCAAAGTTCCTATGTCCAGAATAATTAACATTAAAACATGTGAGACTGATTTTTCAATAAAAGTTATGTATGAACCTACTTATTTTATTATTTATTTGATTTACCTACATATAAATCTGACGTGATTTTACGCATGGGAGAGAAACTATTCTTTTCTTAAATTTAAAGCTTTACTCATATCAATGTAGCCGCAGTTACCACGCTTTATGCGTGGTAACTGCGGCTAACCACGAAAAACCTTTCCTAAAATAATAAAATAAAAAGCCGATTATTCGGCCGTTTTAGCCGATTAATCGCCGACTAATCGGTGACTACAAATAGGCCGATTAATCGGCTTCACCGATTAGTCGGCGGCTAATCGGCCCAACTCTAGTAGTAATGCATTGTTTTAAGTGATTTCACTACGCACGCACACGCGTACCTAAGGTCGATCGGTAGGCAAAAACGTTGTAGCTCATGAATTACAATTAAAAGTAGAAGCGTTATTTAATCATATTTTCAGAAACTGCAATAAAATTAGTTTTTATTTGATATATATTTGAACTTAAGTTTAAAATTTGGCTACCCTTTGAAAAATAACCCCGTGTAAGTTTTAAATACATCCGATAATATTTCAAGATTATGTATGATTAGGTATGTGTATTTACCAACAGTTGGTAAAATTTTGATCGTATCATCTGCGCATAATTAATCCACTGCTGGGCGTACCTTGTCTAAAGCAGTTGCTGTAATTGCTAATTATACGCAATAAAATACCAGTTAAAGTTAACATATTTTTAACATTATGGCATATTGTCTACGTTTTTATTGTCTTTATTATCTTTATAACACACTTTTGATTAATTAAAAAAAATTGCTATGTTTTTATTTTATCGACGGCTACAGCGCTAAGGGCTGCGGGTTCGAATCCCGCCCGGAACAAGTATCTGTATGGCCTACAAGTAATTGTTCCGGGTCTGGATGTTTGTCCTTGTGAAATTTGTGTTTGCAAACTACTACGATACAGGAGAAAATCCTAGTGTGGTGGTAACGTTTTTTTTAAATAAAATTAAAAAAAAATATTTTATACGTAGCAGAGTCACGCTGTAGGTATATCAAGGTTGTAGCATGAATGGGTCGGCTTGACCAAATGTAAAGTATACAATATATAAATATAAAATATGATTTTATTTACGTTACACGTGTGTGAAGAACTATATTCATGAACGAGGGTAGAAAAATAATGAAGACGGGGGGGACGGGGAGCAGAATCTTCCTGATTACAGATCAAAATAATAAAATAGGTGCAGTTGGCAACCTGCCTGCCAAACCTGGCAACTATGGCAAATATCCATCTTATTTGGTATTCCCAAATGGGGGAAATTGAATCGCTGAACGGGTGTAGAAATATATTAGCCATGTAGAGGTGGCGGAATAGAAATTAGTATCCCATTTTGTTTCGTGCAAATGTCGTAAGAAGCGGCAGAGTGAAACCGAAACAGGAGATGGGTGGCAGCATCTTTCTGATAACAGCACAAAGTAATAATGAACTGCGGTCGCCATGCGCTGCCAAGCTTGGCTACTGCAAATATTCGGCCTATTTAACTAACAATTGGTTAAGCCTACGATCACCAGCGGGTAGCAATGTTAAAACTAAAAAGTAGCAGCCTACACACATACCACTACTGGACATAGGCCGCGATGAGTTTAAGGAGAAAAGAGTTGATTGAGTTAACTCCAACGCGGGATGAACAACTTCACATATCCCTAAAAATAAGTTCCGACATATTTTTTAACTTATCAGATATGCAGTTTCTTTAGCGATGTTTTCCTTCACCACCGAGAACGTGATAAATCGAGACTTCAAATTGCATTTCAAATATGAGTGGAGTCGGTGCGAATCGAATTTGGGTTGCTTACGTATTTTAAAATTTACGTTTGTATTGGTTAGATTGAGCCGTGGTAGCTCAGATGGTTAGCGCTCGCTGTAAATTTCACAAGACGCGAGCAAATCGGGTTCGATCCCGCCGGCACCAATGAAATTGTTAATTGCAATTTTAAGTACTAATTTACCACGTGCTCGGCGGTGAAGGAAAATATCGTGAGGAAACCTGCATGTCTGAGAAATAAGGAAAAAAAAATTGTAGACATGTGAAGTTCGCCAACACGCACTGGGGCAGCGCGGCGGACATTTCCTTGCCCTAAAACCCTCTCAGAAATGAGAGAAGGCCTGTGCCCAGCAGTAGGACGTATATAGGCTGTAACTTTACTTTACTTTTTGGTTAGATTGCCAGCTTTGACGGATGACTTTCCAGATTCCATCAGTGCAAGTACCATTCATTGTTAAAACATAAGTTTAAGTCTAACAAATTTTTAAAGCTGCAAGAATAAGTATTCAATAGAATTCTCTTTAATTTCATCAATTAGTTATTACTAGTTTATTTAGTAAGTAGATGGCGCTATTATTAGACTAAAACCACAGAATAAATAATAGTAAAACTATGAAAACTAAAACTGTACCCTCTAGTACCTACTCAGCGGCAATAAGTTGAGGTGCAAATAAATTAGGCTTAAAGTAATGTAGATTCTATTAAAAATTTTGCTTTCGTCATAAATACACTATTAGCGCAGCTAGCGGTATGTAATAAAAATATTTTACGATATAGCAATATCGAAGAATAGCAATGTTGTGTTAAGTTATTAATATCGCCAAACGATTTTCATTCATTAATTTGGTCGAGCTATATCATTATAAAGTCGACGACAAACTGTTAAATTTAATCAAATACTACCACGTCTCGCAACGATCGACTACTTTATGATATTATTAATTCTAAGATGTCAATACGTTTAAAATATCTTTATTTAAATTGTAAGGAAAATGAGAGATTTGCAATAATTTCAGTTTTCATCAGTTTATTTATAGATAAAAATCTAATACGTACTAATTTTTTTGTAGATTACAAACTAAACTTAGAAACAAATTTTATGATTTTCGATAGACGTCACTATTATCTATGTATTTTAAGGATTAGTTAGGTACTATTAAATTTATTTATTTCTACTAAAATTAAATAAAAGAACTATAAATGATCGTTAGAATTTTTAAATTAATTATGAATTTAATTAATAGTAAGTTATTTATATATGAAATAAAATAAATGATTTTTTGGACAACATTGTTTAATACTTATTGAAAGTAATTATTTTATTTACAAAAAGTTACTACTTTTTGCTACTTTTAGATGTCACTGTCTTGAGTAAGGTGAAATGTAGATTATTGGCGTAGTTTAAATTACTACTTAACGGTTAAAAGTAATTTAAGGCTTTATTTATAAATATGTTATATATTAAAAAAAAACACATCAATTAACATAGAAATCAAAACCTTGAGGAAGAATAAAAATTAACCCTCCTTTTTTCAAGTTCCGTAATCAGATAAAAAGTAGCTTTTAAGTTGCCTCCGGTTTTAACTGCCTATACACAAACTTTCATAAAAATCTTTTCAGTAGATTTTGCTTTAATAACGTTTGATATAAAAACGTTATTGCAGTTTTTGAAAATACCAGTAAATAAGGTTTCTACTTTTATTTGAAATTATCCCAAACCTAATGTGATTTATGTGCCAGTTATTGCAAAATAACCCTGTAAAAACTCTCATAGTTAAGCAGCACTGCTAGCACTGAGATCAAACTAGTTGAAGACTGCGTGAACCGTCTAAACGTCCTACCATGTACCAACAGGGTCGTTTTAAGACGGATTCCTGGACATGTAGGTATTGTGGGCAGTGAACATGCCGACAAGCTCGCGCGGGAGGGCTCAAACATTACATAATTTATACTCTAAACAAATTCTATAACCTTAATCCGAACTTATGATCGTAAATTTGCCTCAGAAACCCTAGGATTACGTAAGTACACCACAAACCATGCACCATGGATAAATATTTTTTTGTAGAGGATTCAAACCCACTGCCCACAGCGAAATTCTAAGCCTGAGTTTTGCCGAAACGTATGAAAAATTCATGAAATAGTGATTTTAATTAGGTAAGTGAACATTTAACGCCATTAACTGCTATATGTATTAAAAAAAACGTAGCATCTTATTAATTCCGTAATTGAGAGACTTAAAAACGTCAAAAATTATCTACCGTAACAAATTGTGAGGTAAACGCAAGGCCAAGTTCTCGTTCGCTTCCATGACATACCGATGTGTAATCATCATCAGTATGTTATCATCCCAAAGATTTATTTCTCCGTACAAATTAATTTCAAAGTCAAAGTCAAATATTTTTATTTAAAATTTGCTAAAACTACTTTTACGAATTTTATCGCGTGTAAGTCTACTTATTTTTAACCCGACATTTCGGGTGTTTTACAGCACCCATGGTCACGGGGGACTGAAATGATTGACGTCCCGATGTCAGAGTTAAGTCAAAACACACCGGGACCATCAGTGCTGTAGGTGCTACAAACTGTGCTTCGTCGAAAATTAAAAATATATACCATGAAACGTGATAAAATCAGTAAAAGTAGTTTTATTCAATGTGTAGTGCTCGCGTAAATATAAGAAATCGTTATCAAAATTGACTTGTAGGTAAAATTTTCGAGTATAATACTACGCCATCTGTTCATCTAGTTCCTACTACGAGAAGACCTTGTGAGAAGAACTGACAAGAAACTTACAAGTAGGCTATTTTTCTCCCAACAGTTACAATTCTTATATAAAGTTTAGTATTACGTAACGTTTATAAAGCTTAATGTTGCGTGGTAGAGTAACACTGTGGGTACTCGTATATTGTCGTTGTAGGAGGGTAGCCGAACGTCGGCTCGAATAGGAAGGACCACACCGGGTCTGGGCTCTCACAGAATACCAGCGTAACCTAAACTATCAGTTTAATGCTGCCGTATCGCATGGTGAGTCTAAAAAACCAGACCCGGAGATCTTTTTAATGGAAACGAGACATTCCATCTCCATCCTCAGGGGTGACAACGCATTTTGATTCGTAATTGGGAATAAATATAGATGTCGTGCGCCACAGCATTCACTTACTGTACGGTGAATTGTGTGTTCGTTTGTCACCCTTATTCTAAAAAAAATATAAGGAAGCTCGTTATGCTTTAAATTTATAATATCATCTAATTTATAATGTTATCTAAGTTATAATATTATCCTTCCTTCATAAGTGTTTTTTACATACGCTAATTTTTATTGTCATTATTATTCAGGGAGAGACTACAGACTTCCATTTAGGACGATCATGACATACCTCTCTCGCGCATACATGCTTGTCGGTTAAGGGTACTTTTAATTTGGCCCATTTTTACCTAATATATCGCCAATTTGATCGACAAACTTCCGCCTAGGACGTCCCTTTCCGACTCTTCCATTCACTTCTGCAACATATATTTGCTTTGTCAGTCCTTCCTCATTAATTCTTTCTACATGACCAAACCACCGAAGCATTCCTTTCTTAATCCTTGTCACCGCATCATGTTGTGAACCACACTCTTTTTTTATCACATAGTTTCTCATCCTGTCATTCAGATTCAGCTATTTATAATCTAAATATAACTAATATTACGGAGAATCTTGTTATAAACATAAGACTGAGTTTCTGTCACGGCGACCTGTCCCAACGGACATTAGCCGCCTGCACAGGACAGGACTATAGCGTGTCGTGCACTGTGCTGTGTACACGCAGGCGCAGGTGCACTCTCTATTCCCTCACTCTTATAGTCTTATGGGACGGCTATATACACAACTAGAGGGAGATCAGGCGCAGAACCAACGGCTTTAGTGCTTTCCGAGATACGGGGTGAAACACCGACAACTTTCTGACACAAAGTTTGACTTAGAGACTGAGATTTTTTTTATAGAATAATTGTGATAAACGAGTACACAGTCCACCTGATGGTAAGCGGATGCTGTGGACCATATACATTTATCCTCGATTAAGAATCAAAACGCAGATGCGTTTTCACCCCTGAGAACTAAGATGGAATGCCTCGTTTCCAGTAAAAAAAGGGTCTCCAGATCTCTACACTCACAAACACAACAGTATGAAGCTGCTATTTTACGCTGGTATTCTGTGAGCGCGTGGTCCTTCCCCGGTCGAGCCGACCTATTCTAGCTACAACCATAATATAGCTGCAGCCTGGCTCTACCACGTATAAACTTCTTTAGAGAAAACCCCAAATTGATTTTTTTTACGACCACTAAACTAACGAGGCAGTCAAGTTAATTATAGTTATATCTCTACTCAAAAATAAGACGTTAGTTTTATGGAGTCTGTGTTTTGATAGTTCATTTTTAACAGCTAGTTAAAATTTATTGTGAGTGTTTAAAAGCTTAAAATGTTTGTAAAGTTTTTATACAGACTGTAAATGGTACATAAAAATTGCATCTTGCTGAGAAGTGTAGCTAAGCGATAGCGATACTTCGCGGCAGTTTTATTGGAGTGTATTGTTTTATGCGGTAGAACCACAATGCAGCAATATTGTGGTTGTAGCACGAATAGGTCGGCTTGTTACCGTTACATCTTATTAAAATACACTGCTGTACGGCCTTCCCTACAAATAACTTCATACGGGAGGGTGGATATTTGTATTTGCCATAGTGGCACGCTTGCTGAGCTTGTTGCAACCGCAGTATTTTATTTTTAGTCGTTGTAAGCAAAATGCTGCTGCCCATCTCCTGATTTGTTTTGTGCGGGTATTTTCTTACAAAACCCCAGCGTAAAATAGCAGCTTAATGCTGCTGTGTTTCATGCGGTCAGTGGAGAGAAATAGAGACATTTTTTAGCGAAAACGAAGCATTCCGTTTTAGTTCTCAGGAGCAACAAAGAATCTGCATTTTGGTTCTCAGGCGAAGACTGAAAAAAAATTGGTGCAATACCTTACAGAATATATGTGAAATTTTTCTTCATTTTTATTGCCGAGTAATTGGGTTTATAAACTTGAAGCAACATTGAGACTATACCCGTGATATTTCACCGTGTTGCCCGATATTTGAGCTGCCACAAAATTAACTCGTTTACGAGTGCTAATAGGATGAATCCTGAAAACTTTTCCCTGGCTTTTGTTCCAATTTAATTAAGTACTTACTAATCTTGTGATATTGCATACTTTTTTTTAACATGGGGAAATGCCTACGCATACCCGCCTCGCAGGGGCCGACTAAAACCCCATAGTGTTCCACCTTCGTCGCATATTGGCAGGGCTACGGGAACGCTTTCGCACACTTCCGCGGCCCTACCAGCGACTGCTGCCCCATGGCAGCACCTCCTCGGGAGAGGAATATTCCTCCCCGTTCTCCTTCCCAAGTAAGGCGCACCAGAACACATGGCACGCCTTCCTCCACGGCCTCCAATTGCATCTGCGCAACAGACGCCCCCGCGTCCGATGCGCGAAGGCCATGGGGCCAGGAAAAATGAGCACTTAGAAGTACTAGCCTTACCGACCCCAGCGGCGGAATTGGTCTGTGGCTCCGCCGCCAACCAAGATTCGGCTGCGGAGGATAGGGAGAGCGGCGCCTCGCAATACCGACAATCCTCTCCCCCCGCAGCCCCATCACCACCGCATCAACGGTGCGGCCCCGTTTGAGTCGCGGAGGATAGGGCGAGTGGCGCATCGCCATACCAACACTCCTCTTCCTCCGCGACTCCACTTCGGCTGCAGCGGTAGAGGGTGCGGAGTCCCCACTCGCTGCAGTCCACCAGCACACATCCGAAGTGGGCTCCCCAAGCCCACTCGGAGTGGCCACCTCAGGCCGGCCCTTCACCTCGGGCCAGCCACGTGGGTTCCTCTTTGTTCACCGTGGGAGACCAAGCCACGGCTACTAAGCCCCCCCGCCACGACAAGGCGGGAACCCGTTGGGGGGGGGGGTGATATTGCATACCTGCCTTGTTGGTCTAGTAGTCACATACACGCGGTTGCTAATCATGAGGTCCACGTTCGAATACTGGATCACGCCATAGTTAGTAGCTAGGTTTTTCTGACAAGAAATTCTCAGTAGCATCCCGGAGTCAGGAAGTTGGCAGTGTTTCACCCCGTGCGAGCATGTGAAGCCGTTATTCCTGTGTGTGATCTCTCTCTGGTCGTGTCGAATTACCGTAGCATCAAACTATAAGAGTGCACCTGTGCTTGCATGTATACTATAACTATAATCCAGTTCTGCTCAGATGGCTTGTTTTCTTTGACACTGGGCGCCGTCATCAGAATTCGGTCTGAAGGACATTATATGAAATCGGAGGCTCTGTTTATTGCTATCGAGGTGTTCCATGTTTGTCTCTATGGGTTATTACCCATAAATTTTTTTTACCCATAGATTTTGGGACACAGTTACATCAGGTTACTGGATGGGCCGTCCACTTCCAAGGGTTAATGGCTGCTACCTGCGTCATACCTGGGAGCAATCCTGGGTTTGCTATGGGTTGATAAGCTCCAAATATTAACGTCCTCTTTCTTTTGTAGATACTTGATAGAATCAGGCGTTATTTTGCGGAAATTCATTATAATAAAGATTAATATCTAATTCGCAACCATCCGCATTAATTAAATACAATGATGTGTCTTACCTGGATTTAAGAGCACCTCCCGCCTTACCTCAATTGCGTGCACTAATCCCGCGACCACTAGTCCCAGCACCACTACTCCCAACACCACTACTCGCGGTACCACTACTTCCAACACCACTATTCCAGAAAAGACACGCCATCGACGATAATACTACACGTGTTTCGCCTCTACACGAGGCATCTTCAGGAAATGTAGACTCTACGGCGGCTGACCGCTAAGTCAAATAGTTATCGAAGTAGTATTAGTATGATATCTATATTAAGTTTTTCTTTTATGGAAGAGTGAGAGAAGAGAGAAGAGTTTAAGGGAGAGGAATGTCTTACGAAAACATCTGCAGCACTAGGGGAATCTCATGTGCGTTGCCGGCCTTTTAGAAAGATGTAGGCTCTTTTCTTGAAGGTTTTTATGTCATATCGGTCCGCAAAAACTACTGTCGCCAGAAAATTCCACAGTGTAATCATGCGAAGTGGAAAATATTACTAAAATCGCACGTTAGTGAACCGTCAGCCATCGAGATGATGAGAATTTCGAGTTCTGTCCCAGTGCATCGTACAATGCAATGGTAGGATTCGGCAGCTGGAATTAATCTGAACAATTCCTCTGTGTATCAAAGTGTCATTGTGTACTTAAGACGAGGATTTCCACAGTAGACTTTTAGCACTCACTTCTCCGCTGCATGCATATTTGACTAACACGAAGTAAGCGAGCGGCATTTGATGGAAAAAAGATGCTATATTAGAAGCATTTTTACTAATTATCCGGTAATAAAGGATGTAGCCGAAAAAAAATGTAGTCGATTAAGAATCTAATTCAATAACTTCCCTTTATGACCAAAGCTTAGAAGAACGAGAACTCGAGCGTCAATGGTTTTTCCCAGCGGAAAAATTATACTTTAAAAAAAATAAACGGAATAATATTGAGTATCTTAAAAATCCATTTAAGAGTTTAATTGAGTATTTCATGAACACGCATATTTTTCCCGATCATATATTACGTCAAAATTGGGTCTGAAATGAAATTAAATGAATAAAAAAATGATTTTTTTTTATTTACCACTGGTTTGGAAAAAACTTTTGTCCCGAGAGGAATAAGCATGAAAACCAGCGGCCATATTTTTTACCATCCAACATATTTTACTTTACAACAACATTTTTTGTACAATAATTTAAATGATTTTTATAGAACCAGCATGGTGGCGATCACCTCATTCCCAGGGGTTATTTTCGTTTATGTATTCTTTGATATCAGAATAACCCTTTTTGTACAATTTTTCTTTATAAAACATTTAAGCTTGTTTAATGACAAAGGGGAATGCCCACTCTTCATAGACACTTCGGCCATGAGTGCCCACATATAAAAGCATATAGATATGATAATATGCAATTAAAACAATGAAATGGTAAAGGAATTGCTTTAAAAAACATCGGGGTTTTGAAAATATAGAAGTTTTTATTTTCACAAATGCAGTTTTTTAACAACTATTTTTATCGATTTTATCGCGTTTTATTTATTTGATTTTTAATTCCAGACGTTTCGGGTGCTTTCCAGCACCCATGGTTACGGCAGACTGAGGTGACTGTCGTCCCAATGTCAGTGTTAACCCGAAGTACCTTCAGATTTTAAATTTTTATTTATGGTCCGATCTACAGAATGAACTTACTGTGTCTTGAAGTCTTGCAGTGGTATGCTTGGGTTTAATTTTAATTTCATTAATTACAGGGTCCTAAGCAGGTGGTAGTACCAAGCCTCCTTCTCTATTGAATAAAGAATTTTTTTATTTCAATAGTCTCATGTATCGTCCTTTTAGAGGATTTGTGGTCTATCAAATCTTTTTTTGATGTCTAGCTAGTTGGGCCCGTCCAGAATATGATCACAAACTGCAAACTTTCCTGAACTTTGATGCTTCACGTCAGCGACGTCACGCTTCAAGATGTAGCCAATCTTGTCCCTGACAAATGCTACTACTGCACATGCTTTACTGTGGCCGGCTTCACTCGGTCACTGTGACGTAAGCGTGGGCCCGAAGCTTGTTAACGTGCAGAACCTGCTTGACGTGCTGAAGCTCGACAGCCAGATGTTTGCTGCCACAGATCCCTTGTGCTCTCTGTAACAAAGATTTGCTCACGGTAACTAACTGTGAAGGATGATGGTGAGATTCATTGTTTTCTATACACAGTGTGACCTATGGTGTTGTTAGAATTTTGGATGACTAACGCATCTAGGAAAGCTAAGGAATTATTTGCCTCTAATTTACACATCAATACATCATTCAGGAACTGAGCAGGAAGCAAAATATTAGTCTGATGCCGTGCCAACCCAAATACCATATTACTGTCATAACATGGGCACAGCATCCAACAGTTCGACGGCCGACAGTACTTTTTAATTGCACTTCTACCAGAACCATTGCCACTAATTAAAATATATATAAAATACACTTTACGACTAATGGTGATGACTTGCAATTCTAGCCCTAAGTAAAGATCAGCTAGGGCTTAAGTTTATTCCTTCCATAATGCTGCTCCTCTAGTTATTACAGAGTTCTATCCGGTAGCAACCATTAAATCTTATATGCTCACCATAATAGTAGCGAGCTTGCTTTAATTGGCATGTGACACAAGCAATTAATATTAAGTTGCTGTAAGTTAAAACAGGAAATTCCCTAACATTTTAAAGTCTACATTTATATTTCTAAAGTCTGCTTGCCCTAGCTCTATTTAGATTGTTTTCCCTAGCATACTCAGACAAATCATTATTTGTCTCCATATTTTGGTGAACAATTTCAAGTATTTGAGCCGCATCATCCCTGTCCCTTATTTTTGTGTGGAATTTACTAATTATAGCAGCAGCCACAGCAGTCTATCATCAAATGTGTAGAAGCCCTGTTAAAGTAATTTTGATAAAATATTTTAAATTCAGTTTTTAAAATGTCATTTACCACCTCTACTACCCATATCGACACATAGTCACAGCTCTGGATTTATTAGCATATCTTGTCATTAACTGAGATTCACCATCTGCTGGAGACATTCCTGCGACCCTTAGACATCCACATCTATCCTCGATTACAAATCAAAATGCAGATGTGTTGTCACCCGTGAGGACTAAAATCATTTTCTCGTTTCCAGTAAAAAAGGGTCTCTGGTTGTCTACACTCACCATACAAAACACAGCAGCATTAAGCTACTATTTCACGCTGGTATTCTGTGAGAGTGTGGTCCTTCCCCGGTCGTGCTGACCCATTCATGCTACAACTATACTTCTAATATAAGTGCAGCATGGCTCTACCACGTATAACACACATACATAGTAATTGTCACTATGTATGTTTGTTATCGCAAAATGTAGTTAATCACAAAAGAGACATACTCGCAATGCTGATGGAACTGTTACAACCAGGTAAAAAACATTGTGGTTTTAAATAATTAATTAGCAGTACACTGTGTGATGTATGATCTAAGCTTTGTTGTCCTGGGTGCAATACATTACTCACTTTAGATTGCAACAAGGACGGACTAGATGATTCAGATGGTTCCCATTCTGCAGTTGAACGCGATGCTTGTTCTATCAGTTCATTGCCAGCAATTATGATATACACGGCATGACAACGGCAACTGAAATAATGTAAAATACAAAAAATGAAGTCAAAGTGAAAAAATAAAATAGATTTGTTTATTTCAAACTCAAATATAAATAAAATATTTATCAAGTTAAATGTTACTGGACAAGGACGGATTTAATGCCCTATATTATTTAACAATTAAGGCCTGACAGACTACCAGCAGTCCAAAAACAATGAAAAATCAACTGTCTCCTTTCTTGGTAGTTGATAAAAATGGTCAATCTCATAAATAAGCTAGTATGTTTGTCAGATATAGCTAGTGCAGATGTGAAAAAATAAAACAAGTTCTTGAGTTGATATACAATCAGTGTAAAAACATGTATAATTATCAGATATGAGAATCACATTTAATATATTGAAAAATGCTAAACATCTTACCTTATCTTAACTCACGTGGCACAAATTGTTCCTCACGTGGAGAATCGAACCCAAACAATGTGTGTAATCTTATTCTTATAAGTGTCAGTGCCACAGCTGATGTATACATGTTCAAGACGAACTATTGGTGCATTTTGCGAGTGGCACACTACACGTTCACTGTACTCGAAACTTGTACCTAATAAAGAAGCTACAATTATTATATTGATATTATTCAAGTAAACTCAGTTATATAGCATTTCTTAGAGGAAAACATGCCACTTCGTGATATGTACCAACTATTTACCTGCTGTGTTCGAACCAATTGTTGAGAGATCAACAATTGCATTTTCCAACAAAACAAAATAACACGCAATTAAATTCTTGTGACATAACAGTGACAGGGGCCTACATGTCAGATTCGATGTTGCCACTTAACTGTCATAAAATCTATGAAACGATATCGATTTTTATTCGATTAATAATATCATGAAAAGAATAATCTTTGACGCGTTTTAAGTTCTGCACGCTTTTTTAAAATATAATTTCCTTTATTTATTGAAATTCTATTTCAAATGTATTTTTAGGAACAGTTAGCTTGTGCTGTATTGTTTTGTTATGCTTTAGAGAACTCGTGGTAAATCGGCTAGAAATTAACTTCTTGAATTATCGTAACATGATTCCATTTTAAATGTTATGTTAAAAACAGATAAGAATAACAGTTAACTTGTGCAGTAGCGTTTTGTTATACTCTAAAGAATTCTTGGTAAATCAGCTAGTAATTCGCTTGTTTAATTATCATAACTATAAATGTGAAGGTTGTCAATGAATTCAACCGAGCCTATAACAACGGTTGTTTTAGTTTTTAACGGTTGACTACCGCTTTTGATGACTTGAAATGGATAAAAACCCATTTTGTGCAATAAGTTATTTCTCTTTGGTAATGAATAAACCACAGAAACTCCTATAATGTATAATAATCCTTTTTTTAGACACAAGTAGCACATTTTAAATAACCGCAAAAACAACTTTGTTATTTATACAAACACTATGAAAAACAAAATAATTTGTTGCTGGCGATAATGATAGTGGTATTTTGACTCCATTTAAAATATATGCTTGTTACTACAGAACTCTTCATGGGCCTGCGAGTCCGACTCGCACTGAACCAGTTTTTTTCAACTTTTAGTTTTATTTTAAGGGGAAATATAACCTCAAATGGCTTAGCAAGATCCTCCGTTATGCCTTAAAGAAATTACCTAAACTATCGGCGCGTAAGCTTGGTTCCTGTCGCTCCGCAGGAACCAAGCTTACGCGCCGATAGTTTAGGTAATTTCTTTTTACAGTGAAAATAATGATATTTTAAAAAAAGTAAATAACATAAGCACTGCTTCATGGTTAGTTCAGTTAGTATGCAAAGTTGCATGATCTTATTTAAAGTATTTTATGAATAACAGCGGTTTATTGTTCAGTTTGGAGGTAACTTTGGATTTTTTTTTCTATCGAGAAAATTTTACGGAATCGTGTTTTCGTCTAACATAAACCTTAACATTAATCCTCAACTTTACCATACATTTATTTCAAAATTCATGCTGCAATACTTTCGGCATAACGGAGGATCTTGCTAAGCCATTTGAGGTTATATTTCCCCTTAATAAATAGTTTTTTCGTTTAAGCGGAGCTCTTTTACTTTAGATTTATTACCTCCTTATCTATAATAATCAATCTGAGTAAGTAAAGTGTGTAAATACGATTCTTAAATTGTAAAAATAATAATTGGATTTGAACATCTTAGGTAGGTATTTAGTTTTATTAATTTAGAAAATATTAATCTCACAATTAATTATTGTAATAACATAAATGTATCACACAGCTAACGCCCTCATTAGCAATGTAAAAGTAAAATAAAGTTACAGCCTATATACGTCCCACTGCTGGGCTCAGGCCTCCCCTCATTTCTGAGAGGGTTTAGGGCAAGGAAGTGTCCGCCGCGCTGCCCAAATGCGTGTTGACGAACTTCACATGTTGGATAAATATGCATTGTCAACGGTTATTTTAAACCTATATCATAACATCGTAATAATTATCGAAAAATTATATAAGCATTGTAATAATGACACCATAAGTAATCGATGGAAAAGGGGAATCGATTTTTTTAATGAGAATTGTGATTGGCAACACTTTTTATTTTATTCACAAACTAATGAATTAATGATTTACCTAATTTTAATCTTATCTTTTCGGTACTTTTAATTTGTGCGAAAATATTCCCATTGTTTTAGGATAAATGAATACCGCGATTAATAATCATAAATAAAGATATATTTTTTTAACAAATGCACATTGTTGGGCGTTCCATGGCCGAAAATGGGCGATGGGCGATGGGATTTTGTTGTAAAAGCTTGTAATACCCTTGCCCCTTATACGAATTACCATAATTCTGTGGAATCTAGTAACTGATATTACAAGCTTATGTTTGTTCCTAGTGTTTAAAGTATGAACATCTTTATTTTTATGGAAGCTATTTATGTTTTACTTACATACATTACATTTTATAAATATATTGCTATGCCAAAGATAATATGTTTATTTCTTAAAAGTCTTCTCTAAGGTACTCTTTACAATTTAAGTTATAAATCGCACGACTCTGCGCCTCGCGGCTGCCAAAGAGGCAAAACGAATATGACTTCAATGTCAGTTGCATTAGATCATAACAAAATTCCATAAGACATTACGCTATGAAAGTAACTAAAATAAACTAATCTAGCTGTCTCAACATTGGTAATACTTCTTACTGCATATGCTGCAAAAGTAAGTCTGCTCGATGACATTGAACTCTTACGTTTATAGTAATAACAAGAAAAGCAGTGGTATCCACAAGACTTAACTCCTCCCCATTTAAGAGCACACTGGTATTCGAATGTTTAACATTAGGTATTGTAAATTTAATACATTTTGTCTTAATGCCGTTTAAAAGCAAATTGTTGACGTTAAACCAATGTACTAATTTCGATAGAGCATTATGTACAATGTCATGCCCACTGTTCATAGACACTTCGGCCATGGGTGCCCACATATAAAAGCATATGGAAATGATAATATGCAATTAAAATAATGAAATGGTTAAGGAATTGGTTTAAAAAAAGTCGGGATTTTTATGATATAAAGCTTTTTATTTTCACAAATACAGCTTTTTAACGACTACTTTTACCAATTTTATTGCTTTTAATTTCTTTAACTTTTAATTCCCGACGCGTGATTTTTCTTTTGGAGGCCTATGCCAAAAGGCACACCGAACAGAGGGACTTACTTTAACTAGTATTACAATAGGAACTCAAACACAAATATTATGTAACCCCAAAGTTCGGAAATAAATGGCTATATTATTATTATACTATTATTATTAATTCCTGAAGTTTCAGGTGCTTTATAGCACCCATGGTCACGGGGTACTGAGGTGACTGCCATCCCAATGTCAGTATTGGGACATGGAGTACCTTCAGCTTTTTATTATTATTTTTATAGTCCAATCTACGCAGATTGAACTTACTCTATCTTTAAGTCTTGCAGTGGTATGCTTGGGGTTTGTTTTAATTTTATTAATTATAGTGTCCCAAGCAGGTGGCAGTACCCAACCGCCTTCTCTACTGAAATTAGGATGTTTTTTAATTTCAGTAGCCTCACATATCATCCTTGGTAGGAATTAATGTTCTTTAACGAGGATTTGTGGTCTATCAAATCTAATGTATGTCTATCTGGTTGGGGTGACACCCTTGACATACGGTAGTACAGCAGGCACACGCTCAACTGCGGTCGGCTTCACTCGGTCACTGTGACGAAGACGTGGGACCCGAAGCTTGATTTTGTGCAGAACCTGCTTGACGTGCTGAAGCTCCGCGGCCAGGTGCTTGTTCTCACAGATCCCATATGCTCTCTGTAACAAAGATTTGCTCATGGTAACTAACTGTGAAGGATTATGGTGAGATTCACCGCTTAAATATCAGTTTGTATGGGTCTTTTTTCTATACACAGTGTGACCTATGATGTTGTTAGGATTTTGGATAACAAAAACATCTAGGAAAGCTAAGAAATTATTTGCCTCAGATATAATATCATAATTACTGAATATAATTTGGCACAGAGAGTGGTAACGATGGATAAAATTCATAGGAACAACATCCTGATTTAATATTTCTTGGGCCATATTCATGAGCCGCTCTAATTTGTTTCTTGGTACTTGCAATAATGCCTATATGCATTCATCACTATCTCCTGTTCTTACTTTTATCAAATATACAGCAAGTGCAAAGCATCCACTATGTTTACTTGACATTTTGGGCACTTCAGACAGAATTTATTGGCATTGTGCCTTTGATAAGCGTAGATAATAATGTACAGTATATTCGGGCATATTGTAAATATTTTCAAAGTCTATATGATGGTAAATATTATCTTACAATAATGTAGAAAAATCTATAATTTGTGCTACACTAAATGTTTTAATATGGTTATATATTAATTCTAAAAGTAAATACCAAGAGTTACTATTTAAATGGTAGTTACTGATTCTACATTCTGGAGGTACATAGTAATTGTATTCACAAAAATACATACCCGCAATGCTGATGGAACAGTGAGTTGATTGGAATTGTTACAACCAGGAAAAAACATTGATTTTGTGTGAGTGGTGCTCTTACAAAATTAGGCAGCAGTATATTGTATGATGTATGATCTAAGCTTTGTTCTTCTAGGTTCAATACATTACTCACTTTAGATTGCTACAAGGATGGACTAGATGATTCAGATGGTTCCCGTTCTAAAGTTTAACGTGTTGCTGCTTTATCAATCCTTCGCAATCATGACACTCACGCGATGACGATGGCAACTGAAATAATATTAAATAAAAAAAAATAAGACAAGGTGAACAAAATAAAATAGATTTGTTTACTTTAAACTCAAATATAGGTAAATGTTACTTAAAACTTAATGCCCTATATTATTTAATAATTAAGGACTGACTGCCTACCAGTAGTCCAAAAACAATTAAAAATCGACTGTCTTATTTCTTGGTATTTGATAAAAATTGTCCATTTCGTAACTATCTGGTGTTAGCTAGCTAATCTTATCGCCGTGTTCCAAATAAGCTATTTTGTTTGTCAGGTATAGCTTGTGCATATGTTAAAAAATAAAACAACTTCATCATTTCATACATTAATCACTATCAAATATCAGCACTAGAATTAATAAATTAAAAACTGTTGAACACTTACTTTTAACTGTTGTCACACTATAATGTGATCGACAATCTCACTCCATATGAGTTCTTGAGAATTTATTTAAAAAATAACAAACAAAATAACACAATGGCAACTATTTAGTTGTGAATTCACTAGTACCTTTTTACTTGTTGAATTGTGATTTCATTTCGCATGACATATTTCCTATAGCTGTCAGATTTGATGTTGCCACATAACTAACATAAATACAACGAAACGATATCGATTTGTATTCGATTAGTAATTTAATGAAAAAATAATAATATTTGAGTTTCGCTTTCAGTTCTACACGCTTTTTAAAATATATTTTCTTTTATTTTTTTAAATTATGTTTTAAACGTATTTATAAGAACAGTTAAAATGTGGAGTAGCGTATTGTTATGCTCTAAACAGTTCATGGTAAATTAGCTAAAAATTCACTTGTTTAATTATCATAACATGATTCCATTTTAAATGTATTGTTAAAACAGATAACAATAACAGTTAAATTGTGCAGTAGCATTTTATTGTACTCTAAAGAATTCATAGTAAATCAGCTAGTAATTCGCTTGTTTAATTATCATAACATCATAATATCCATAGCGATTCGATTATTATTCGATTAATAATTTCATAAAAAGAGAATAATCTTGGAGGTGTTTTAACTTCTGCTCGCTTTTTTAAAATGTATCTTCCTTTTTTATTTAAATTCTATTTTAAGTGTATTTTTAAGAACAGTTAATTGTGCAGTAGTGTTTTATGAAGCTCTAAAAAATTCATGGTATATCAGCTAGAAATTCACTTGTTTAATTATCGTAACATGATTTCATTTTAAATGTATTGTTAAGAAAAGATAAGAATAACAGTTATATTGTGCAGTAGCGTTATGTTATACTGCATAGAATTCATTGTAAATCAGCTATTAAATCGCTTATTTAATTATCATAACTACAGATGTGAAGGCGGTTGTTAACGTTTTCAACCAAGCCGATAACAACGGTTGTTTTTGTCTTGAAATTGATAAAAATTGTGCAGTTGCGTTTTGTTAAGCTTTAACCTTTTGAGCGCCACGCCAAAAACGCATTACCGTGTCCTGTACGCCAAAGCGCCAAAACAAAATAGTGTTGCCAAGAGTTGATATATCGATAACGTGAAATAACTTGTTTTTGTTGGTTTTTATGCTATAAATGACTCTTAATAAACTGTATGTTTTATTTAATCTTGTGTTTCTTTTTATATATGTACTTTGTACATATAAACATAAATAAAAAACAAACAATAACAATAAAATAGTAGTAAACATTAGCACTACTCTCCATCCTAATGACGACACTGTCGCGACTGGACGACAACGGCGTAGCTGACCTTCCCTTTTGAAACATTCTTAGAATGTTGTGTATCGATTTCAAAATCGATCTAACCGAAATATACAGACATCGATTCATAATATTTTATGTGTCGGGGAAGGCGTAGGCCAAGTGACGCACAGAAGAAAAGTCTTACACTCTTATGACAATGGGGATTTGATATGATGCTGATGCTGCTAGATGATTTTGAGACTGAGAAAGAAAATGGCACAACACAAAATGAAAAATTGCTCTTCACACCCTAAGTAAAAAAAAACATTAATTGTAATTTTGTATTATTATTAAAAAAAGGTACATAATTATTCATTAATCAACAATTGTATATAATTATTCGCACTAGGTAAATCAGCCTTATAATACTAAAATCTTGGTCATGGAATAAATAAACATATTTGTTCACCAATCAATCAAAAATTCAATTCATCAATCAAAAATCAAAATTCATCATCATCGACGCTTTCCAAAATCCGAATGAGTTCTGAGGAATCGTTCATGTTGCATTGCTCTACTTTTCTCGGTAATCACTTATGACGTCATCAGGGTGTCGTCTATTCTTGATCACGGTGCCCAGTGAACTGATTTTCGATGACACGCTAAAGATGCGCTAGAGTTGAGATATTAGATTTATTATGCGAAGATAATCTGATAACATTTTTTTATTCATGTAGCTAATTATAGTTTTATGTTTATAACCTTTAATTTTATTCAAATATCGATAATAATAGAAAAAAACACCATTGAGCTGAATTTTGGATAGTTTTCAAGAAATCTATGCCTCCCGCGTTTGACACTAGCGGTCAACCATAGACGACTTTGGCGTGCTGGACATAGTATTTGCTTAGATAAAAATCCATTTTTATTAGTTCAATGTTTCTTAGTACTTGTGGCTCTAGAAGACTTGTTTTTTATACTCACATGTTGCTGGGTTATTCCTATTTTGAGGAGTGTAGAATTAAAATACCTGTAATAATTTTCCAATATCTATATTTCATATTTTTCGGAGCCGGGTTTTTTGTCAACTATAGACGTCGTTGGCGCTCAGGGCCCGCAGGTGTTGGTCAAGTATAGGCGACTTTGGCGCTCAAAAGGTTAAAGGATTCATGGTAAATCAGCTGGAAACTAACTTGTTTCGTTATCATAACATGATTCTATTTTAAATGTGTTGTTATAAACAGATAAGAATAACTTAACCGATCTTCTTTAAAAACAGATAAGAATAACAGTTCTTATCTGTTTTCAAAGAAGATCGGTTAAGATTAACAGTTAAAGTGCCGTAGCATTTGTTACTCTCTAAAGAATTCATTAGAAATCAGCTAGTAATTCGCTTGTTTAATTATCGTAACATCATAATTATTTAAAAATTATATTAGCACTGTAATGATGACACCGTAAATAATCGATCGAAAAAGAGAATCGATTTTTTAAATGTGTTTTGTGATTGGCAACACTTTTTTTTATTCACAAACTAATGACAAAATGATTTACCTAATTTTTTATTATTATGTTTCCGGTACTTTTAATTTGTGCAAAAATATTCCCATTGTTTGAGGATAAATGAATACCGCGATTAATAACCATAAATAAAGATATAATTTTTTAACAAATTCACATTGTTGGGCGTTCCATGGCCGAAAATGGGCGTCCCCCCTGCCATCTGAGTTTGAAAACGAAAGAGGTATCATCAGCAAATAATACTATATCGTAATTATTCCCCATAAAATAATGTAATTCATTAATATATATATATATATATATATATATATATATATATATATATATATATATATATATATATATATATATATATATATTTCGATCGATATTAGAGTCAAGCTGCAGCTATATTATGGTTTTAGCACGAATGGGTCAATTCAAGCACGGACCACGCTCTCACAAAATACCAGCGTAAAATACCAGCATAACACTTCTGTGTTTTGTATGGTGAGTGTAGAAAACTAGAAACCCTTTTTAATGGAATAAACGGGGCATCTTAGTCCTCAGGGTTGACAAGGCATCTGCATTTTAATTCTTAATTGATGTAGATTTCTATGGGCTACAGCATTCATTGTGTGAACAAATTACCCTTATTCTATATAAAAGAATATTAATAAGTTTAAAGACAAGGAAGTATGTAAATAGTACTACTATTTTAAGTTTAAAGTTTGTTTTTCGATTTTTTTTTTAGGATAGGATGACAAAAGAGCACACAGTCCACCTGATGGTAAGTGGTTGCTGTGGCCTATAGGCATCTACATCCATCCTCGATTACGAATCAAAATGCAGATGCGTTGTCATCCGTGAGGACTTTGGTGGAATGCATCGATTCCAGTAAAAAGGGTCTCCGGTTCTCTACACTCATCATACGAAACACAGCAGCATTAAGCTACTATTTGGCGCTGGTATTCTGTGAGAGCGTGGACCTTCCACGGTCGAGCCGACCCATGCATGCTACAACTATACTACTAATATAACTGTAGCATGACTCTACCACGTAAGATCTACATTACTTAAAAACACTAAACAGAAATTAGTGTTTAGTGTTTTTAAGATTAACATATTAATATTACGGTTTGTACTTGGAATTTAAGTGGTACTACCTCGACGATACAAGGGAAAACACGAGTATATATGTGTGGGTACCACCCCATGTAACGATTTAAAAAAATTTATTACCTTGACCCATTAAACATCATATAATAAAACTAAAATACAACACGCTCTAGCACTATCTCGCCAAATGCCCCGTATCAGATATCAATGGAGTAATCCTGATAAGGATATCATTGTATATGAATCATTTAACAAAAAACGTTGCTCTCGTACATAACAGTGTCGAGTGTTTTTAATAAATAAAACAAAGTGAGGTGTGTTCAAAGGGGAGCAGTGTTCAGAAATTAGTGTTTAGTGTTGCAATTCAATGTTGAAGAATTGTTGTCATAATTGGTGCTTTAGGTATTTGTTTATTTATTAATATTGTGTGTATGTGTGTGTGTTATTTCTTTTGATAAACGACGTAGAAAAGTTTTCCTAACCTATCATAGTCATTTTATTCTCTTTTTCTTTTGACACAAACAGTCATTAATTCAATTTACGTAAACTTAACATTACCTAAAAAAACAAAGTCTCCTTAAACATCATATTAACTCTTAAATATAAGATTATCACTGACCACAACTACTTCACTACTGAATATTATAATCTAATAATGTCCTCCAGACCGAATTTCGGTCACGGCGGCCGGTCTCAACTGAGATTAGACATCTGCGCAGGACAGGATTATACGAGTGTATACAAGCAAAGGTGCACTCTTTATTTCCTCACTCTCATAATCCGATGGGACGGCAATTCGAAACGACCAGAGAGAAATCAGGCGCAGTACCAACGACTTCACATGTTTTCTGAAGCACGGGGGTGCAACACCGCCAACATATTAACTCTGGGTTGCTGATGAGAATTTCTTGACAGAAAATTTAATAACTGACATTGGCCCTACCGTGGATTAGTAGTTATGCTATCTACTGTCAAAACACTGACACAAATCAGATCCAGACGATCCAGGTCTGTGTGTCTTCATCAACTTTTTGCTATGCTAATGGCAGATGTAGATGTTTATGGGCCACAGAGTTCACATACTATCAGGTGGAGTGTGTGCTCGTTTGTTACCCTTGTTGTATAAAAAATAGCTAATCCTCTCTGTACACGGGAGGCTTATGTCCAGCTGTGGACTTTTGAGCTGACGAAGTGGAAGAAAAATAAAATCCTTCTCACGGATTGGTGAATGCTTTACCAGATTTCTTGCTCTACTTGCTTGTCTGTAGATAGTTTCATTTCGGATGATATTGAAAGGATCATTTCGACTCGTCAATATTATTGCGGTACTACTTCATCATTCGCATCATCAGTACATCCCTTCACAATTTCACAGCCGATCAAAGGCCACCCCATGTTATGAATGTAACAAGGTATTCTATGTTAATAAACACGAAAGTGACTAATTATCCTACGCTATTGCGATAGTACCACTAATTCATTTTCTTCTTGCTTCTGCTTTTTCTTCTTGTTCTCTAAGTGATATTTCTCACACGTAAAATCACCTTCGACTATATGTGAAGGTTATAAGGATTTAAATTTTTTGGTTTACTTTATCGATTTTTTGTAGTATTATTATTAACAATGATTGCTTTTAAGCCGTGTTATGTGGTTTATAATATATATAAGCATGTGTCAGAAAGATCTCATTGCTTGTGATAGATACCGGCATAGCAATTTCGTAGAAGTAGGTATCTTCTTCTTCATAATTCTACATTTACTGCCAGATATGGGTTTTTGGAGTAAAAAGAATTTTTCATAATTTCGCTCTACTACGTATAAAATTTTCTTCATTTCATATTTTATACGTAGTAGAGCAAGTTTCAGCTATATTATAGTTGTAGCGCGAATATGTTAGCTTGATCGGGCAAGGACCAGGCCCTCACAAAATCTCAGTGTAAAATAGCAGCTTAAATGGCTGTGTTTCGTGTGGTGAAGAACCGCAGACTCTTTTTACCGGAAGCGAGGCATTCCATCTTAGTCCTTAGGGATGACAACGCATCTGCATTTTGATTCTTAATCGAGGATAGATGTAGATGTCTATGGGCTACAAAATCCACTTACCATCAGGTGGACTGTGTGCTAACTTATCACAATTGTTCTAAAAAAGATTTTTTGCTACACATTAGTGATGACAGTACCTTTGAAGCTACCATCTATTTCAAACCATGAGAACTTCCTAGTACTTCACATGCTCGTATTTAACAAACGTTAACAGGACCACATTGGCTGATTTGTATAATTTCAAAATCGTTTTTGTTCACCATCATCAAAGATCAAAGCCTCTACAAAACTAATAGCATTGTTGTTCAAGTTACTAACAGTAATATTAACAGTTTTGTCATAGACATATGTAACTAACCCCGGTGTGGGATACTTACAAACTAATGCGGGAGTGGCGTTGACGATTGGTAGAATGAGTTTGAACAAGTTAAAGGCAGAGTCGCAGGACAGCGGGACCGGCAGGAAGGACAGTCAGTGCTACTTTTGCAGTGAAGTGTTTGAAATGGGGAAACTGCAGGTAAATTTTTGTAATCGTCGAACTTAATTTATTAGATATTGATAATTAAATACCCTCTGTCTCCTCTTTCAACACCCGTGGGATGGTAACTGTTACTGGATTCTTCTATGCCACCACCACATGGCCAATGAAAAAATGAAATATCTACTACTAACGGATACTGGTAGTGGATATTCTGACGGCGGTGTAAGAATATCCACGAGCACATAATATCTCGTGTATGTCGTAAGAGGTGATAGAGGGAAACAAATCAAGAAATGGGCAGCAGCACTTCGTAATAACGAACATAAATAAACAAAACTTCGGGTTTTTTTAAATAAAATTATGGGGGTGACAAACGAGCGCACAGTCCACCTGATGGTAAGTGGATGCCGTGGCACATAGACTCCTACTTATCACCTTGAATGGGAGTCAAAATGCAATTTATTTTTTTATTTAAAAAGGGTGACAAACGAGGCTAGGCACCTGGGTTAATTCATTAATGTGACGTCATTTAGAATTAACGTAATCAATTTACTTTTTTATTGTTGGCCAGTGCTTAACCACAACCCCTCCTAGTAGTAATAAATAAATAGTGATGATGAACTCCTATCATTGCTGTGTATATAATGGTATATAATGTTCGTGAACTTTCATCGCAATCAGTTCAAGAATTCAGAAGATTAGCATGGACGGAACCGTCAATGGCATCGTCATGTTTTAATGTTATTTATAAAAACCCCTTATGTTAAATAGTGGGCAGGTACTTCGAAAGCACACACGGACACTTAAATTTTATTTGTAATATGTATAAACCAACAAACAATTGATGCAAAAATCGCTTAAAAACTTTATTTTAAGATCTAAGAATCAATGCACCGTGCATTGAAATAAAAAAGACGATTTCGAAGTCCATCATAAAACATGAGTCAAATTAGCATGTTTGAAATAACTTGTTATTAGTTTTAAGCAAAACAGCGTATGGAATATATTTTTGGCATAAACAAATAAAAGAGTAACCAATGGATATTCTCCGAAAACACACCCGTTGTCATGCTATTGATATGAAGAATCGGTTACTTAAAAAATAAAACGATAACGACGCGTATATACCGCCTCGCAATATATTTTTTTTACTTATTACAAGCCAGTCCTTTTTAAAGAATAATGCCCGAATATTCAAACACTGCTCAATTTTCAGATGCCGTTGTCTCGTGCTATCTCTATCACTTTACGTCAAAATGACTGTGACACCACGAGACTTTACGACAACTTAAAACTCAGTAGCGTTTGAGTAAACACTCCGCCATAAGAGTGTCAAACGAGCACACAGTCCCCTTGATTAAGTGACAACTGTGGCCTATAGACATCTACATACATCTAACATCGTTAAAAATCAATTCCAATTTCTTTTTTTTAAAGATTGTCAAACGAGCACACAGTCCCCTTGATGATAAGTGGCTGCTGTGGCTCATAGCTACATTTAACCTCGATTAAGAATCAAAACGCTGACGCGTTGTTACCCCTGAATGTTAAGATGGAATGTTTCCAGTACAAAGGGTCTCGGTTTCTACACACACCGTACGAAGACAGCAGCATTGTGCTTCTATTTTACTCTGGTATTCTGTGAGAGCGTGGTGTTCTCCCGGTCGATCCGACCCATTAGTGCTACAACTATATAGCTGCAGCCTGGTTGTACCATGTAAACAGAGCGTTAATATTGAAGACCAGTGTACATACGCGCAGCTGACGTATATAAAACATCATTCTCCATTTTTTACTATTCCTATTCAAATATAATAAAAGATATATCATAAGTGGATTAATATTCGAATTATATACAAGGTTATTTTTCAAAGAGTAGCCAAATTTGAAACTTAATTTCAAATATATAAATAACGATATATCGTTATTGTTTTTGAAAATCCGAGTAAATAAGGCTTCTACTTTTATCTAAAATTATCCCAAACTGAATGTGATTTATGGGCAACAACATTTTTGCCTACCGATCGATTCCTAAGAATGTGTGTATGCGCAGTAAAATCAATTAAAATAATGCATTAATGTTTGATATTTTTTTTAATTAGCTTTTCACACACATTCAGAAGTTATTATGTGCAAATTGTTTTAATCTTTCGACGGCCGATTTTTCAACCGTCAGGTATAAGTTATTCATCAAATAAACATTAACATGATTGATAAATAAGTAAAAACAATTGCACTATTTTAATCAGACAACTGTGACTTTGAATTTGTTTATTTTGTTTTGTATCCTGTGAATAAGTTTCAACTTAGGATTGAAAAATCGGCTCTTACATTTAGAAATTGGTTTTAATTTTTTTTTATGTATATATTTTTAACCTTTTGTGTATTAACCAATATCGCAAGTTCAAAATAACAACTAGATTGTAGGCTAAATGGTTGCACTAAAATATTCATCATGAATTCTTTCTTAAAATATATTATATGAAGTATAAAAAAAATCTAAAATCAAATAAGTTATGCCCAAACGTACCTAAAAAAATATTATACAGACGAATAGAGAATCTTCCTGGATTTTTAAATTAATTTTAATAAAAAAAGAATAAAAAAGTCTAATAGTAGTTAGTCTTTATATATAAAATTCCGGTATGAGTGTGTTCGTAATTCTTCTCACCCTAACCGGCTCGAAAGATCTTGATCTTATTCTGACACCTGAATAGTTCTTACCTATAGTTGGTTCCGATACCTTCCGAGGTGGCGCTGTTGTCGAGGTCCATAAATCGCCCATGCGAAGCCGACCAAAAACAAGCGATGTATTCTTTTTAAAACAAAGCAAAACTACAACGAAATCTTTTTCTTATTTTTTATTTTTATAACCATCATAATATACATTCTTCGTAACAAGATGTTCGGGTCCCTTGATTGATTAACCTTAAAAACGTTTCACAGAATCATTTGAAGCAATGTGGCAGCATCTTGGAGCAATGCCCGCTGCGATGCGGAGCGTGGATACAGCGCAAGCATAAAGACACACACGTCAATGAGTGTCCACAAATGGAGAAGGTATCTTAAGTATACTGAAGTTTCTGTAATTTAAAGAATGTAAGTTTTTTTTATAGAAAAAGGGTGACAAATGAGCACATAGTCCACTTGATGATAAGGGTATACGTTTACTGATAGGTATCTACATCGATCCTCGGTTAAGAATCAAAATGTAGATGTGTTTATACTAGTAGTACCAGTTATTTGATTCCACCGAGTCAGTAATTCATTCTTGGGGCGATGTATACGCTTTTACAACAAAATCCCAAATATTTTCTGGGATTTTTTTGTAAATTACAAAATTTCACCGCAAAGTTCAAAAACTTTATTGAAAAGGGTTATTTTAATATTAAGGAATTTATGGATGATAATAACCCCGGGACGTGGGATCGCCACCAAGCTATTTCTAATTTGTTTTGTGTTTTAATTGTAACATACATGATTGTAAGCTAATAGGGAGGTTTACAAAAAAAACATTAATAAATCAAATTTAGACAAAATCAATCATGCAGATATTAAAAAGATTATTAGAAAATTCTATATTCTATTAAAAAGTTTCTGCTTCTGTTTCTGTTGTCAACTCTAAGCACTAAGTTGGATGGCCTCATCTCCAGTAGAAGGGTCTCCCGTTCTCTACACTCACCAAACGAAACACGGCAGCATTAAGCTGTTATAAATAATAACCACTACCCCATATCGTCTCGTGGGCGTCGTAAGAGACGATAGAAACATACAAACCAGGAGGTGGGCAGTAGCGTCTTCTTAATATCAACTAAAAATAAAAATGGGGTTGCCAACCTGCCTGCCAAGCGCGGTAACTGTTCAGCAATGGACTTTTGTTAGGCTGCAACGTTAATAGTCCCGTGGGATAATACGTACTTCTGTTACGTTAATTCTGTGTATATAGAGAGATACATCAGTGTATGACGAGCTTGGGTATGCCATGCCTGCTTTAAGGTCTCCGATTGCAGAGGCGTCGTGTGATGGGTTGTCGCATCCACTTCCCTTTAATAATATATACTTGTATAATAGAGCGATGGCTGTCATGGATCGTCCCGTCCGTTAAAAAATATGATCATAGGATGATAGCCGCCACATGGTAATAGGTGCCGCTTATGGATCCTGGTCTGCTGTGGTACCCTTAACACTGATAAGCTCCAAATTTAGATCTCGTTTAATTGTAATTAAACATTTTTTAGGCCAGAAATTCATCATCAGCCACCCACGCCAGGCTGTCCGATCCCGCACCGCCAGTAGTTCCAGCTAGTAACCACACCTGGTCGCCAAAGTCCGTGCCTCTAGAAGACTGTGTCACTTATCTTGAGAAGGAGTTAGCTGGTATCAAGTGAGTAGAAACATATGGATTTTTTAACCTGAAATGACAAACACAAACAGTACACCTGATGAAAAGTGATTACTGCAGCCCATGGACACCGTAGTCAACTTCGAACAAATAAAACTACAGACGCGATGTCACTTCTGAGGACTATGATGGAATACCTGGGTTGTAGACCTACCTGGGGTAGGTTGGCCACTCCCTATTCCCTTACTTTCATAGTCCGGTAATCAGACGTGACCGCAGATCAAACGCAGGACCAACGGCTTTACAAGGCACGTGGTGAAACAGCGCCTGCAACTAATTCCGAGCTGCTACTATTCTATTAAAATAAAAGTGGAACATAATATCGGTACTCGGGCGAACACTCGCGGCAAGCTGGTCTCGACAATAGCGCGGAACACTTACGGCAGAAGCACTGCTGTATACTTGATTCCTAGCATCATAAATAAATTGGATCCTGAGTTTAGGAACTCTATTGATGAACTGTGTTTAATGTGTATTATTAATAGGATATTTTATCCATTTTCAAAAATTGTTTTAAATGATCATTATCTTAGCGTGATAATGAACCACTATAATTTTTATATAATTTTTTTTAAACCGAATAGTGTCATAAAAATTACTTTTAATCTATCGTTTTGAACTTTCGCGTGAAAACGCTAGCCGCCATATTGTTCAACTCGTGACGTCACAGTCGGCGATTCTGTCGATTTTACAAAGGAATAATATACCTTTTAATTTTAATAATGAGTTATCATCTATATCATTATTGTGTTGTGCCTGAATGCAAAAATACGAGCATAAGAATGCCGGGAAAGTTATGTATTACCTAAATGGGCAACTGATTTAAATATGAGAAAAACTTGGTTAAAACTAGCAAGAAGAGACCCGTCTACAAAATTTAAACTACTGTGAAGATCATTTTGATGTAAGTATGACTTATATTTAAGTATCGTTTAATATAAAACAAAACATCATGAGGTGAAGGGTATTGCAAGTCAAATTTTGTAATAAATTACGTTAACTTAGATATTATAACTAATGATTGCTAATGATTGTAATATTATAGATAAACTATACTGTGATAGCTACTAAACTATGTTTTATCAAAATACAGTATCACCTGGTATTGAGTTTTTGTATAAACATATAGGTACTTACATTGGTGTTTTAACATCTCTCAAATCAGCAGAACAAAAATTGGGATGGTATGCAAAAAATTTTGCCACCATCAATTTATTTATCCTTGGTAGATTAGTACTTTCTGCTTTTACGAATTCGTCTTCCATTATGCCTTTCAATAAAACTCAGTAATAGTAATGATAACTTGAAAATTTTCGAAATAACACAGCACGTTAGCTAGTTCTCTTAATCAGTGACAGAACACTAATACCCTTAGGCTGGATCAGTGACGTCACGACATGATGTAATATGGCAGACAGCATTTTGCAGATTTTAGCCACAGACGAAAAAAATTCTGAAAATTGAAATATAAAATTTATAATGCAATTATATAAACAGAAATCAATATTTCTCGTTTACTTTTTACAAACTCCATCATATATATATATTTTTTGATTTTATTTTACATGGTGTAAAATACCTATTGTAGATTTTTATAGGTAATAAATATAAAAAATACCGAGAATTTCTTAATAGAAAACCATATTACTGATTTCTGGCCATACTCGGGATGCGAACCCGTGAACCACACGATATGCAGTCGCAATTACAACTACTAGACCATCGAAACTATAAAACCATATCATATATTACAGATATAAATACAAACCAGACGGAGTCCAGCGTAAAGACGTGTGGGACATCTGGTACTTACTGGTCTGGTACAAGTTTAGGGAATAATTACAACGAAAAGAAAAGGATAATTTTGATTTAATATCTTTGATTTAATAGATTACATAAATACTTATTGAAAGCCATTAAAGTCACTTTGCCACTTGTTTAGAAAAAACGTCTGTCTTAGTAAGAACCAACAAGAAACCTAGGGTTATATCATATCTTATTTTTTTTATAGAAGAGGGGGCAAAGGAGCATGCGGCTTACCTGATGTTAAGTGACTACCGCCGCCCAGGATCAACCACAACATCATATAATTAGTATGAAAACATTTAGATGCAGCATGGAAGCGATCACGTCATTTCCAGAAATTATTATCAATCATATACTATATAGTAGTATGACTACTCTTTTTTACAGAATAAGGGTGACATACAAGCCTGTGTGCTGGTAAGTAGATGCTGTGGCCCATAAACATCTACATTTATCCTCGAT
Organism: Parnassius apollo; assembly: GCA_907164705.1. NCBI lineage: Eukaryota > Metazoa > Arthropoda > Insecta > Lepidoptera > Papilionidae > Parnassius > Parnassius apollo. Next base: position 2,140,108 of record CAJQZP010001641.1, on the reverse strand, counting down.
TAAGAATCAAAATGCAGATGCGTCGTAACCTCTGAGGATGCCTCGTTACCAGTAAAAAAGGGTCTTCGGTTCTCTACATTCACCATACGAAACACAACAGCCTTTAGCTACTATTTTACACTCCTAGCTCGATTGAGCTGACCCATTCATGATACAACTAATATAACTGTAGCGTGACTCTACCACCTAAATCTCTTACTAAACAATTTTTACATGATTAAAACTTTACATAATAAAAATTTTAAACTTTTTGATCGATTAGACCTACATATTTTTTAGGTTTTTGTACGGGAGAGACAAAACAAGACAAGAAAAATGACATATTCGGGAAGGTTCCACTGCCCTCTACTGCAGGCAAGACCTTTCTGCCATAGATGATCCTTCTACCTTACCTTACCTACCTACCTTCATTACCAAATTTAGCAAAAAGATTTCTATTTTTAAAAGGAGGCAAACGAGCATGCGGCCCACCTCATGGTAAATGTCGACTGCCGCCAATGAGCAACTGCAACATCAGGCAAATTGCAGGTGCGCTGCCAGCCTTTTAAAAAAGGGTAAACTCGTTTCTTGAAGGGTTTTTTATAGAATACGGTGACAAATGAGCACACAGTACACCTGATAGTAAATGGGTGCTGTGGCCCATAGTAATGCAGATGCGTTGTCACCCGTGAGGACTAAGACAGAATGCCTCGTTTTCAGTAAAAAGGATCTCCGGTTCTCTACACTCACCACACGAAACACAAAGTATTAAGCTGCTTTTTTACGCTGGTATTCTGTGAGAGCGTGGTCCTTCCCCGGGCGAGTTGAGAATCAAAACTCAGATGCGTTGTAACCCCTGAGGACTAAGATGAAACGCCTCGTTTCTAGTAAAAAGGGTCTCCGGTTCTCTTCACTTGCTGTAATAAAATTTTTTTGTTACGGCACAGCACACACAACGGCAACAAACACAGCAGTATTAAACTGTTCCGGTCTAACCGACCCATTCGTGCTACAATCATAATATAGCTGAGGCGTGGTTCTACGATTATAAAGGTTCCTAAGTCGTATCAATCCAGAAAATCGTCGGTGGTAAACGATTCCACAAAGATATCGTGCGAGGAAGAAAACTCCTAGTAAATCACGATGGTGGACCGCCAAGCATCCAGACGGTGTGGTATGATTAGTTAATAATTTTTTCCAGATTAACACTAACCGAAGAGTCCAGCTATCGTGACGTTCATTCCACGGAACTTGAGAATCTTCGTACGAAGTTAATCCTGGTGGAGGAGCGGAGTCAGCACTTCCTGTCGACGCTGGTGTCGCTGCGTGCTGCCGTCGACGACGAGGCGGAGAGGTCTGCCGACTGGGCCGCGCAGTTCAAGCATGACCTGTCAAATGTGCAGCTGGCTTTGCAGGTGCAGATCGAATTTTTAGGGATTTCTCTGTAAGGATCTCATTGCGAAACTGTAGATTTGAAGTGATAAAAAATTATATTTGACTCGCGAATATTAATTTTTACGTGTGTTGTGTGGAATTTTATTTCCCTAAAGAGTATACCACTCACTTACTGAGAAACATAAAAGAAAAAAAAATTTACATCTGGTTTCAGTAGGAAGGCATAACATATAATATGTGGATTTACATTAAATATTAAATGTTACGTCAAGGTTTTAAATATATTTCAAATGTGGACAAGTGAACGTACCTTAACATATTTATTCTATCCATTAAAAACCAAAATGCAGATGCGTTATTATCTCTAAGGAACCAGATGGAATGCCACGTTAACAGCAAAGTGGTTTCCGATTCTATTTACTCATTACTCATTATCATACGAAGAACAACAACTTCTGTTTTTTTTATAGGATAAGGTGACAAACGAGCACACAGTCCACCTGATGGTAAGTGGTTGCTGTAGCCCATAGATATCTCCATCTATCTTCGATTATGAATCAAAATGCAAATGCGTGGTCACTCGTGACGACTAAGATAGAATGCCTCGTTTCCAGTAAAAAGGATCTCCGGTTCTAAACTCACCATACGAAACACATCAGCATTAAACTACTATTTTGGGCTGATATTCTGTCAGATCATGATTTTTGCCGGTCGAGTAGATCTATTCATAATGCAGCTATAATACAGCAACACCGTGGCTCTACCACGTAAATTTTAAAACCTTTCGAAAAAAAATATATGGAAGAATGGTATTAAATTTAGGAAATTGTCAGAAAATCCGTTTTCTGAGAATTGCTAACGCATCAGACCGGTAAAGTGCTTTTTTAAATAAAATAAGTGACAATCGAGCACATAGTCCACCTGATGGTAAGTACTGCATCCAATGACATTCCACAGACACTTGCAGCTATGTTAGATTAAGAAAAATGTAGATAATTTCTCACCCGTACAGTACAAAGATCGAATGTCACGTTTCCTAAAAAGGGTCTCCAGTTCCCTACACTCAACATACAAAACATATTATTAAGCTAATATTTTGTGCTGGTATTCTGTGAGAGCGTGGGTCCTTCCTCAGTCGAGCCGACCTCCGTGTTACAATCATAATATAGCTGCAGCGTGGCTCTTCCACTTTAACATACCCAGTTTTAAATTTGAAGAGAGATTTTTTTTTTCAAAGATTATTTTGCACACGCATCTTAACTAATTATTTTTTACATCTTTAAAACAGGAAGTTATCATTGTAGATTCATAATATTTTTCACGTTGTTTTAATTTTGAACCGCATAGGAACTGCAAAGCCAGCAGCTTTCAACAGTGATGAGGCTCGAGAGCACGGTGAGCAGCTTGGTGCACGAGCAGAACGAACGGGAGCTGCTGGAGCAGGCGTTGACACAGCAGGACAACAGGATCCGAGCAGTCAGTAGACTTGGTGAGATCATATTATACTGGATACTCACATTATACAGAAGTCCTTATGATAATGTCCTCATCATTATGACGACCGAATTTCGGTCACAACGGGCAGTCTCAACAGAGACCATAGCTATAAGCGTAGAATAGGATTATAGTGCATGAGTGTATTGGCAAGCACAAGTGTACTCTCTATTCCCTGTATTAAATTTCCGGCGAATTATGCAAATTTATTAAATGCTAGCAATATGGGCATAGCTATGGTATGGTACACGACGCCATTTCATACTGCCCGAGCCCAAGTCCCCGCCAGTCGCTCCGGTAATTATGCGTGTGCTGCGCGGGGGTTTTATAAAACAAGGTAATTTTTGTATTTTTATTTTGTCCATCCGGTCTCTTCCTCTTTTGTTATTATTATGTCTGAATACTAACTTTTATGAAGTTATAGCCAGATAAAACTGATCCAAACAGGGCTAAGATCGCTTAAGGCCTGAGTTCTGATGTTCTCCGCGCGAGTGAAGATCGGGTGAATTTTATGTGGGTGCTGTGGCCCATAGACATCAACATTTAACCTCAATTAAGAATCAAAATGCAGATGCGTTGTCACCGAATTGAATTGAAACACCTCAGGTCTAATATGGAATGCCTCAATTCCAGTAAAACGGGTCTCCGGTTCTCTACACTCAACATACAAAACAGCAGCATATATCTTTCCCAGTAAAAAAAAATAGAATGCATTCGATCTTTCACTTACTTATATTGAGCATTAACCTCGATTAAGAATCAAAATGCAGACGCGTTGTCACTGAATTGAAATACCTTAGGTCTAAGATGGAATGCCTCGATTCCAGTAAAACGGGTCTCCGGTTCTCTACAATCACCATACAAAACACAGCAGCATATATCTTTCCCAGTAAAAAAAATCAAATCTTTCACTTATATTGACCAATTACATCTTGTCATAATTAAGTTTGGGAACCACAAAATTACAATTTCTTTATTTATGGGGGTAAGACTGAATGTCACGAAACAAAAAAAAAAAGAATCGTTTGGAACATTTGTGTTTCTAGTAATTTATAGACCACAAATGATGATTCATAATATTTAAATATGTTTTTGAGCGGTAAAGATAGGACAAATTCCTTTTATGAATTTTGTTCTCTAAGCAGTAGAAGTGGCTTTTTTCCACTGACACATTTAAGTCCGGTCTTACCCCTTCATTAATGATAAAAGTAATGAATTATTTCCTTTTACCGGTGAATATTTTTACCTTTTGTAAATGTAAGAAAAAAATACAAAAATAATGTACGACCAGCGTCTGCTTCGAGCTCACTAACATTTCACACCAATTTAGGTTACGGTAGGTTAGGTTATGTAGAAGCTAAAAAGTTATGATTAAATGATAAATAATTAGCACCCTTTATTAATCTGTGGTCAGTTCACATTACTTTCTTTTACTTACCAATAAGTACTCACCAAAAAAGTTCGTTCCTTGATTGTTTTATTACTTTTCTGTCCACAGTTTTCATCACATTTACAAAATCGTGAGGAAACTATGAAGCATGACCGGTTATTATTGGTACTAACCACACTAATTACCTTTGCCGTAATATTTACATAACCTAATTAAGTGTTTGTTTTCAATCTAAGCTATACGCTTATATATAATTCATTAAAAAATCGAATCGAGAATCAATAAAATCCAATAGCATCCGATAGATGGCTATATCGAATGCTATCCGATAGTCAATATAAATATAGTAGTGCATCAGTGCCAAACGTGCCAGACGTCTGGTACTAATGCGATCGATAATCTGCTTGCCAAGTGTGGCGATTATGAAAAATCCTTCCAAAACGAGAGGCCATTTCCAGTATAATCGTACGGGCCGTCGTTGTTGATGATGGTAATAATGATTTACTTTTAATCTTATTCTAGAGGACATGGTGCAATATATAAAGCAGATAGTGGAAGAAGAGAGGGAAAGGAATGCAGAAAGCAGGGCAGCGTTGGAAGCCGAGCTGATGGAGGCGCGGCGGTCTTCCGAGCAACTCGCCAACTTGGCCGCTTTGAGAATGCAGCTTGAAAATGATGCGACGAACGACAGACCGGTAAAGATAATGTCCTCCAGTTACAGTCAATGAAGCCAATATCAACGGTGACTAGCAACTTGCGCAGGACAGGATAACATGTGTAAAATTGTCCCTCACTCTTTTAGTCCGATGAGGTGGTGATCCGACACGAACAGAGAGAGATCAGGCGCAGGACCAACGGTTTTACGTGATTCCCGAGGCACAAGAGGGAAACACCGTCAACTTTCTGACTTCAGGCCGCTACTAAGAGTATCTGTTTTTGATCCGATCCGGGATTCGAACCCGTAACCTCATGGTCATCAGTCGCTTTTACGCCTACAAGACCAATGAAGCAAACAACCGGAAAAGATATTGATCATTTTACAAGTATTGACATATTCTGGATGATGGGACTTCTCCTCTGCATAGGAATCCATCTGGGTAGCTAGGTAAAATAACGGGCTATGAGGTATTCCATCTTAGTCCTCAGAGATAAGAACGAAACTGTAGACTTCTTTGTTTAAAGTTGGCAGCAGTTGTCCACGGCTGCAACAGCCACTTGCCACCAGGTGGACTATTTTAGATGTATATGGATCGTAAGTTCGTTAGACACTTTAACTTTTTTTAAAAAACACTTTCCTCTGTAAAATGCGCCAGCTCTCAGGCCTTAAGGTGTGGCGTAAGAAACAGGCAAGACTCCACGTATCATTGAGCTTGCATTATATAAAGTGGCACCATCTGATGACCCCCAAAGATATCTAATTTATTCAATTGAAAGTTAAAATACAGGTGTGTTGTCACCCCTGAGGACTAACTTAACTGCCACTTTCGTGTGAAGTTTTTTTTGTACAAGATATAATGCAAATTAAAATAGGAGTTCATGATTTAAACTAAAACAGGCATCAGTTTGGTGAATATAGACTGAACAAAACAAACAAAAAAAGTTTTGAGAAATATAATATTATGTTTATAATTTTCATGTAACTTACTGGACTATATTGTAAACCGAGACAATATTTCGCTAATAAACATCCCCGTATTTATATTTTGCATCGCGAAAAATCACACGTTTTGTACCGTATTAACCCTTAAAGTGACTTTGTATAGCAGGGTATACGTCTGACTTTTAAAAAATATCACTAAGTTTCTTTCACACGTTTTATTTACATTATTTCATTACAAGACATATTTCTAAACGTTTCTTTTTACGTCAACATTACACTAAATAGCTAATTTGTGGTAAAGAATCAGTTGTGAAAAATAACGAACAAACCGCGGCCCGAAATTATTGTCAATGTGAGTTTTACTTATTTTCGTGATTTTATTACTTATTACAGGTTTGTAATGCATAAATCGAAAAGGTGAAGAGTTATTCCAACCATTGTGTAACTTAAATGGCCTGGAAGTTGTCATATTTGGATAGTTATAACTTGTTAACATCCGTGTATGGTATACTATACAGTGGTACAATCGCTACTATTTGCCATTATATTTATTTGTATAGAATACTGTTACGAGCTTGAGGGTTCGTGACAATAAAAATTGCCGATAAAATTACCTAAATTAACACTTTAATTTACTTTACACAAATTAAAGCTTAAAACACTAATGATTAAACACACTAATTCACTTAATTCCGCTCCGAAGCTTCGCTTGTGTCGCCGAGTTCAAGTCTACCTCGATCGCATCTTACAGCGCCTACTTATATAAATTAGCAAAATATCCAGAATGTTCAAGTAAACACGCGCAAGGTACCGAGAGTTCGAGTTTTAAACTTCAAGAAGTTTAGTTCTTCGGTTCGAGACTAGATGGCGCTAGTGCGCCGATTTTAGCGCGTAACACTGCCCCCTCCTAAGACATGCTCGTCCCGAGCATTATCGGTCCCATAATAACGCGCTAGGCGATCCACATGGACGATCTTAGGAGTCCCTCTTGCGCCTTTCTGTAACGGCTCCGCAATGTAAAGGGCTGTTCTATCCCGTGGTGCACCAACATTGTACAATTTCGGTGCTCCTCTACTACGTGTCTGAGGTCCCCGCACGGCCGCACAACTTGTACATGTACGACACCAATCCTCGACATCGTCACGATAATGGACCCAGTAAAACTGTTCTCGGACCTTCAGTAGAGTTCGTTTAACTCCCAGATGGACTCTTGAACGACCATTATGGCACAGCTGTAGAACATTCGGCACTTTAGCTTTAGGGACAACCATTTGCAAACGATAGCTATCCCTTCGACCATTGTCCCATTTACGGCACAGGACTCCATCCTGAATCAGCAAGCTGTCCCATTGGGCCCAATAGCTTTTCGTGGTTGAACTCATCGCTGAGACGTCCCTCCACTTAGGCTTGGTAGCACGGGCCTTCATCCATCCCAGAATCGGCTTGATGTCCGGATCTTCCTGCTGTGCATGTCGTAGGCTGTCCTTCCACCCGTTGCTGAGGTGGTCTGTCCTGAGCATCCTCACGGATACCACTTCCTTACTCTCTTGCCTACTACAATGGTTGCAATCTTCAGGACAAGGTCTTCTTGTCAATGCATCTGCGTTGCCGTGAGATTTCCCCCTGCAGTGTCTGATAGTAAAGTCGTATTCCTGCTGCTGCTGGGCGGTGCTGTTAGCCGCACTTCCTTTCTGAGACCGTTCACCTTCCCTTCCTAGGGTGTGCTTAGGGCAGCTGGACCGAAGATGGCCCCTTTCCCCACAGCCATAGCACCTAGGGCTGTATGGTTTATCGTGGTTGCGAACCGTAACTGCTGAAACCTCCCTAGCGTGAGGTGAACAATGATCCTGTCGCCGCCAGGCAGTGCCGTTAGCTGTACTACCCTCTCGAGATCGATCAACTCTCCTTTCCACGGTTAGTTTAGGGCAGCTGGATCGAAGATGGCCCTTTTCCCCACAGCCATAGCACCTAGGGCTGTATCCTTTGCTGCGGTCACGGTCTGTAGCTGCTGCAACCTCCCTGACGCGATGGGAACGATGATCCTGCCGCACGGCTTCCACCTCCAGTGCATGGGCCAAGGCGTTCTTAAGCGTCTCGTGGTACCCGAGCCTCACAGCAGCTCTGACTTCCAGGTCACGGATGCCGTCGATGAATGTCTGCACCAGGTTCCCTTCAATGAGCGCAGGTACAGACCGGTATGCTTTTCGCACCAGCTTCTCCACCTCTAGAGCCCACTGCTGCAGGTTTTCGTTGATGCGCTGCACGCGATCTTTAAGCTGCGCACGAAAGACGTGTTCCAGGTGAGCGTCACCATATCTCGCCTCCAATGCCTCAAGGAGTTGCTCATAAGTCACTTCCTCACCGAGAGCTTCCAGAACTGTTAAGGCCTGGTCGCGCAGGCCTAGTGTGAGAGCAGTCATGGCCTGACTTTTATTCCAGCCGTTCGCCTTCATAACAGCCTCGAACTGGATTTTGTAGGCTGACCAGGAAGAAGTCCCGTCGAACGGTGGCACCTTGAACCCACGTAGCGAAGGTGCTGTAGCTACTACGGGAGCTGTCGTTCCATCCCCAAGTTTGAGGTCCTTCAGCGTTTTCTTCACGTCAGCCATCACGTTGTCAACCCGATTGTTCACATGGTTGATTCGGGTCTCATGTTCTTCGATTCGGGTTTCAGCTTCCGACAGGCGGTTGTCATGTTGAGCAACCCTATCCTTCACCTCCCTTATCTCTTTCCCAAAGGTAGCGTGAAGGTCCTTCATGAGGAGCATCTGCTCTTCCAACCGATGAGCCTGTTCCGTCTGCTGATCTTCCAACCGACGGGCCTGTACCTCCTGTCGGCGGGCCTGTTCCTCCTGTCGGCGAGCCTGTTCCTCCTGTCGGCGGACCTGTTCCTCTTGTCCGCTCTGCAGCTGCTCTTTTAACTGACGGACCTGTTCCTCCTGTCGGCGAGCCTGCTCCTGCAGCATCACCATCAGAGCACCTAAGTCGGGTGCTGCAGATGTAGGAGCTACTGACGGGCCTGCAGCCGGCGACTGTCCCTCCGACGTCTGCGGCGTTGCACCACCAAATCTTCGTTGGTCCGTCTCCTGCTGGCGTTGACTTCGGGTACGGACACCCTCCGTTTCCTCCTTAGGTAAAATCGGCATTATTTTATCCCACTTCTGACACCAATTGTTACGAGCTTGAGGGTTCGTGACAATAAAAATTGCCGATAAAATTACCTAAATTAACACTTTAATTTACTTTACACAAATTAAAGCTTAAAACACTAATGACTAAACACACTAATTCACTTAATTCCGCTCCGAAGCTTCGCTTGTGTCGCCGAGTTCAAGTCTACCTCGATCGAATCTTGCAGCGCCTACTTATATAAATTAGCAAAATATCCAGAATGTTCAAGTAAACACGCGCAAGGTACCGAGAGTTCGAGTTTTAAACTTCAAGAAGTTTAGTTCTTCGGTTCGAGACTAGATGGCGCTAGTGCGCCGATTTTAGCGCGTAACAATACTATACATTGCTACTAAGATGGTACTAACAAATTTTAATTTATTTGGTATGATACGAGTTCTGCATAGTGCATAAATACCTTTTTGGCTTTTATTTGGGTGATGGTTGAGCTGCATGTTGGTTTCGTTTTGTTTTAGACTATAATGAACGGAAGAGCGAGACGCATATTGTCTTTGATTTCAGTACGAAATGCTAGTTCTGATGTTAGAGATGGATCCAGTAGTGATGATGAAGTCAGAGATGTCGAGAGTTCACCAGCACCGTCTCTGGATTCATCATTTGAAAGCTCGACATTCTCGGCAGCGCCACTTCATCGCCCAGTCCTTCGAAGCAAGAGGTGGAATCACGTGTAGAAGACCTTTCTAATGTGGATCCAGAGACTTTTCAAGTTTCAAGTCACACCTTTAGTGACACGTGGGCAAAGAAAACGTACTGGGATAGGTATTATAAACTATGACCCCTAATTGAATGCAGTCGGTCACAATGTTTATCCGTCGAGGAAGAAAATACTTTCAGTATTGATGAAATGGTCGTACTCTACAAAGGTAAAAAAAATCCGGCAGCCGTCGAAAGTATAACACAAGTAAGTGGGGTTTTAAAAATCTGGTTAGAGCCGGTGTGTCCGGTATTATCTACGATTTTCTACTTTATGCTGGCGATAATACGTTTACAGGTGTGCAATTTACAAATGAAGAAGAGTCTTTGGGTGTTGGAGGGAAAATAATTTTGGCTTTATGCAAAACTATAAGTAACAGGCATGTAGTAGTGTCGTATATTTTAATAACTATTTTACATCTTTAGAATTAGTATATATTTTACGTGTAAATTACGGTATATTTAGTTTGGGGATTGTAAGGAAAAATTGGTTGAAAGATGCAGAATCTAAAATGATTTATGAGGGGCCTTTACTCAAGTGGTGTGCAACGACAATAAATTAAGTGTGGTGAAGTGGTTCGATAATAAGCATGTTAGGCTTGTAAGTTCCTATGTTGACGCTTTTCCTCTTGAGAATATCAAACGTTTCAGCAAGGACTCTAAAGGACGCGTAGACATACAGTGTCCTCAAATCGTCAAGCATTATAACCGCCATATGGGAGGTGTGGATTTGACGGATATGTTAATAGCATTATATAGGTATAAAGTCTCACAGATGGTATATGAACATTTTTTTCTCAGTTGCTGGACATTTTCATAAACAAAGCATGGCTGTTACGTCGTAGACACGACAACCACATAAATAAAAAGAGGAAGCAGGTTCGCATAAAAGACTTTCGTTACGAAATTTATGCTGGACTTCTGAAACGTAATAGTATTGTACCCGTAAAAACATTTTATCTGTACCTGAAAAAAGTAAGATTAAGAAACCGATGACCGAGAGGCCTCTTGACAATATGCGGTATGACAAATTTGATCATTGGCCCCAGTTAACCGGTTATCAACGCTTTAAATATTGTAGAGGAGGTCAAGCGAGTGCGATGTGCACAAAATGCAATGTACATCTATGCTATGTTAAGGGTAGGAACTGTTTCTTGGCGTACCCACACGAAGCAGTAATAAAGTATAATGTATAGTATGCTATACGTTGATAATCGCAGATTATTTTCATCGAGTGTTGCAATGTATAGTATATTATACATAGGTTTTTCCAAAAAATAAAACCTCTATATTTTTTTGGTATTTTTAACTTCTTTTAAACGCCTAATAAACCATTAAAACTATTTTTAGTTGTTTTCATTTGCTAATAGTATCGTGCGACTTTAAGGGTTAATATACGCTAGACGCGCGAACACGTACTATATTGGTCGCGGTCACCTGACACGCACGCCAGACGCGCCAAAGTGGCACCTCCCGTGCGTCTCGTACTGTTATTTTTCCCGCTCATCGCAGACGCAAGATGCGTCTTGCTAGCGTGGCACACGACTAAGATGAAATGCCTAGTCTCCAATAATAAGGGTCTCCGGTTCTCCTCAATCACCACACGAAACACAGCAGCATTATGCTGCTATTTACGCTCGTATTATGTGAGAGCGTGGTCTTTGGTGGCTAACACGTACCAAGAGATCTTATACAGCAGAATGTTAATTAGCTGTTAAAAAACTTAATAAAAACTATTTCTTCAGGCTTTAGACAGAGTGGCGATATTAGAAGTGGCGACTGCAGACGTGAGAGCTGAAGCAGCAGAACATTCAACGAGGATGGACAACATCTCGAGGGATCTCCGCGCTTTGATCAAGTCGTACCACAAGATCAGGAGCGAGATTGTGGACTACCAAGCAAGGATCAACTCCATTAACCCTGAATTGGGAAGTGATAATGGTACGTAGTTATTCATAATAGTAATATCTAACAGATCGACTTTCACTCACGGCTACCTGTTTCTGAACAGTAATTATAGTATCCAAGTGAATGTGCAAGCACAGGTGTAATGTGTATTCCCTCAATCTTACAGTCCGATGGTACGGTACTCCGGGCTGCTACTGAAAATTATAACACTATACTGGATAACCTTTTTTTTACCGTCTGGAAAAAAATAGGGTGCTTTATTCAAAATTTTGTTTTTATTTTTTGTAAAATATCAGTGCCATAGGCTTCTACTCCGATCACATGTGACACCACATTTTTTTCGAGACGGTAAAAAAGGTCATCCAGTATAATGCTTATAACTAAACTTAAATTATTCATTAAGGTGTGAAAAATAAATAGTTTTGGAAAATGCAGACCGATACAAAATAAATAAAAAAGCGAAAAGGCAACCTTAAAAACTTATTGGATGTGAACAGGACTGCCACTCAGGATATGCTGTGTCATCCTAGCACTACCTTTTTTTCTTCTGTATTGAGATGAAATCTTAGCTATTGCGCTAAACATCGTATTTACTGTTTATCAGGTCACTTCATTTGGAGGATAGACAATTTTATAAGCAGGATGAAAGATGCCAAGGAAAAGGACTCGGTACTGACCAGCCCGCACTTCCGCACCAGCAAATACGGATACACACTTAAAGTATGTAACATTTAGAAAGAAATGATTTATTTTTCGTGAGGAGCCACGCTGCAGCTATATTATGGTTGTACCACGAATGGGTTGGCTCGACCAGGGAAGGACCACATTCTCTCAGACTAAAATAGCTGCTTAATGCTGATGTTTCGCATGGTGACTGTAGAGATCCGGAGACCCTTTTTTAATGGAAACGAGGCATTCCATCTTAGTCCTCATGGATGACAACGCATCTGCGTTTATCCAGTTTAGACATTCTACATTTATCCTCGATTAAGAATCAAAATTCTTAATCGAGGATAAATGTAGAATGTCTATAGGCCACAGCATCCACTTACCATCATCAAAATAAGGAAGCAACTTTAGGTTCGAATATCTTGTGGCTCTCCCGAGTCTTACTTAGTAAACACCTAACAGAAGGTAGCTACGTGTCCATCTGGGAAGTTACCAAACCTTTTCCCATTTCTGCCACCAGCAGTGCTTGTTCTGTGGTGTTCTGGTGTGATGGGTATCGAGAGTCAGTATATATGTACTATGATGGTGTTAAGCTTTTTAAGTAAGTTTTTAAGTAAGTAAGGTGTAAGTTATCAGAGGGAACAAAGCATCTCTATCCTTCTTTGTTTGAATTAACACCATCAGGTAGATCATAAGTTCGGTTAACACTTAAACTTTATAAAGAAGGTAAGCAGAGAGGCTCTTTCTACCTTAAATGTGTTTTTTCTTTTTCTTTATTAGCCCATATACGTCCACTGCTGAACATGGGCCTTCTCCCGTTGTAAGGATGGTTTGTCTTGATCGTCACCGTTAGCAAGCGGGCTGACGATCACATTACTAGAATTCTTTCACCTCTGACGCTGCTCCTCGTCACCAGCTAGGTATTTTACGTCTGCTGTAAGCAAGATAAAACGCACATCGTGACGATACACGTCATCTGGATACTTGGCGGTTCACTACTGTACGGTTTGCAAGGACTTTTGATCACCGCACGACTTTTTGTGGAATCGTTTACTACCGACGATTTTTCCGAACCGATCCGACTTAAAGACCTTCAAGAAAAAAACCTCCTCCTTTTTAACCTGCAATTCCCCCGGTGTTGCAGTTGTTATATCGCCATCTATAGAGAGCCACGAGGTTAACCTAACATATCCAATAGTCTACTCTTATAAAATATCTTCGATCTCTTACGCCAGCATCACACTCCACAATATGTTTTAGGCAGAAGTTAATCTTAACGGCATTGGAAAATGGAAAGGTCGCCACATCACCTGCACAGTGCGTTTGGTCACCGGACCCTATGACCCATTGTTGGAGTGGCCCTGCGATCTCAACATCAATATAGTGCTAAGGGATCAGCCGGCTAATCGAAGTCAGGTAATATCATCATCCTTCAAATAATGCGAAGTTTAAAAAACTTTTCACGAGTCGAAATGAATGTTAACTTTTCTTTTTCAAAGAAAGTCCCGCTGGGTTTCTTGCTGGTTCTTCCCAGGACTGAGGTATTTTCCGTACCAGTAGTAAATTGAACATAAATGGTTTTCAATGGGTATTATATTGCATATAATTTATATTGAATAAAAAGTTTTTATTTCTATTTAGAAATTAGATTTTGTAAGTGCACTGAAGTCATTGAAATGGTTATAAATTAGACAACCCTCTTGTTGATTTTGAAAGCTGGTGCTTTTCATGTGGTCCCAAATAAATATGATCAAGATCTGACCAGCAGTTTTTGAGTTTTCTTTAATAATGCCTATTTATATTGAAGTCGGTTTGCACAACATTTTTTAATTTTGTCACTTGTATTGTAGACTATTTAAGTTATTAAATTAGCAACCTACTTCACTTCAACACATGCCGAAAGTAGTTTACTGAGTAGGCAACAAAACTACGTATACTAACAAAATTATGTACGTTCCAAACTGTACGAAACGTACATAATTTTGTTATTATGTTCTTGTTCTTGTGGACACCTTCTGCTAAGGAGTCTGTCTTGGTAGATAGTATCTCTTACCTATTTATGTCGTCAAATAGTAGTGCTTGCACAGCTGTGTCCCGCTCTGAAGAGTACATAGTACCAGTATAATTACATGCTGTGCAGCATCCCATCCTAGCCCTCAGAGATGATAACAAATCTGAAGCCTTCCCTGTTGGAAGTAGTCTGCAGGCGCTAGTTGACTGCAGTAAACAGTTCTATGTGCTAGGCTACGTTCGGTCACAGAATAATAAACTAGATGATTTTTTTAACGTCTGGAAAAAATTGGATATAGCATCTAAATGGAATAGAAGCCTATGGCACTGATATTCTACATTAACATTATTTTTTATTTACATTAACGTATTATGAAATCGATCTATCAATGAATACAGTAGTAGATCTATCAATAAATACAGTAGTAGATCTATCAATAAATACAGTAGTAGATCTATCAATAAATACAGTAGTAGATCTATCAATAAATACAGTAGTAGATCTATCAATAATTACAGTAGTAGATCTATCAATAAATACAGTAGTAGTTTATGTAGTAGTCTATCAATAAATACGATCTATCAATAAATACAGTAGTAGATCTATTAATAAATAATACATTAGTAGATTTATTAATAAATACAGTAGTAGATTTATCAATAAATACAGTAGTAAATCCCCCGATAAATACAGTAGCAGATCTATCCATAAATACAGTAGTAGATTTATCAATACAGTAGTTGGGTACTTATTTTAATTTAGATAGTTTTGATTTTATTTAGTTAAAAAAGTTGTTATATTTTAGTACCAAAAGTTTATTTTAAATTAGTAGTATTTATTGATATTTCAATTTCGTACGTTAATGTAAAATATCATTGCCATAGGCTTCTAATCCGTTCACCTGTTACATCCTATTTTTTCCAGATGGTAAAAAAATCACCCAGTATAATAGGTTGACTGCCTCGTTGGTCTAATGGTCGTAAATGCGGTTACTAATCATAAGGTCCCGGGTTCGAATCCCAGGTCGAGCCAAAATCAGAAAGTTTTTCCGACAAGAAATTTTCACAGAAAGAAAACACATAACGTCGTTGAGCCTAAGCGTGATGTCTCTCCGGTCGTGTCGGTGTACCGATCGATCAGACTATGAGATTGAGGGAATATAGTGCACTTGCGCTTGCGCATTCACTCGTGCAGTATAATCTTGTCTTGCGCAGATGGATAGTCTTCATTCAGACTGACGGTCCGGCGAACATTATTATAATAGGTTGAGTTCCGTTTTATTAAAAACACTTCTGCGTACTTTTATTTTCACAGAATGTTGCAATATTCACAGGCAATGGATATTGTGAAATCGCTACAACTGCGCCGCAAATCGTCGTCTAAATGTCATGACTATGACGAAGCAAGTGACGAGAAAACTAAGTCCACGGAGAACCTGGACATGAATGTCATACAGATGAAGAGGCAGTACATTTTCATACCGCATACCAGTTTGGACAAGTTCGAGTATATTAAGAACGACGTCATGTTCTTGGAGTTTATTGTAAATCAATGATATTAACCAATGACCAATGGTCTTGATGCCTTTTCGATCGAGGCGATACGGATTGATTACATAAGTTATACACAGTATGTAAAAAACAACCCGGTGATCCTTTTAAAAACTTATAGATGTACATATAGGTATTGCATTTGACAGTAAATTTTTTGGTAATTAAAAGAATTTAATGTTCACAATAGGTAACTTACTAAATTCGACCTAAATAATACTAAACCCTTTGAAAAAATGTTATTCACTTCTGAACTAACTGATACGCGTATCGGTATAGCGGGGTCTTTGGCAATACTCTTTCCCGGCTATTGCAGAGGTAGTAAACCCACATACAATTTACAAATTTATAAAAATATTGTTTTTGTAAATTTACAAAAACCATATTTTTATGGTCGAGTTTTATGAAGTAGTTTTTTTGAATACTTATTATGATAACGGAAACCACAGGGTTTTTGTTAGATAATACAAATAAAGAATGTGGATTGGGGTTGCCATCTGTTTCGGACTTAGTACAATGACCAAAAATAAATAAAACCTAAGTATCTGGATGGGTTTAAATGGCTATTAAATATGGAATTTTGTGCTCTCTTGTTCATTTTTATCACGTTTTTATTAACTAGCTTTCGAAAGTTGACTACGGACATTCCTAAACAATTTTTAATAACACATTTATATAAAAAGCATTTAAATGGAAATATTTTCATAGAAAAAATTTACCTTAGTTTTTTTTTTACTTAAGCGCAAGACTTCTATGTATAATACTAAGTAGTCGAGCTCTGCGGCTTTAATACATTGCGCACTTAGTTACAGTCAATTCTCTGTAAAGCCTTCAGTCGACTGTGAGCGGCCGAGAAGACTAGTTCCTTGTGTAAACTGCATGGTTGTTTTTGACATACTAATAAGACGTAAATTTATTTCGTACTTGCCTAATTAACAAAAACCGTCGTCAATAAAAATACAACTGCCTGGCATATTTACCGTGCCAGCTATCTATCAGCCTACCCCCGCGCCCGTGCGACCTGTGGAACAAGAATTTTTGTTTCGAATTGCCTGTCTAATAGTACACATAGTCTTTGATTATATGACAATCTATGACAGTAGCTCGAAATAATCGTAATATATTCAAGAAAATTGTTTTGTATTGTGTTGAATTATGGAAATAAAACAATAATTATCTTGTATACATATCTTTATTTGACATAATACGTTTAGACACAGATTACAAATTCATTACATGAGCTGACATCGTTTTATAAAATCCCCTGTAATAGGTATAAATAATTTATCATTGATGTTCATACTACAAAGGGCGTGACTATCGTCATACAAGAAGACTGTACTGGTTCGTATGGCTATATATATAACATTTAATCATATCTTTTATTATACACATAGTAGTTAAGCATTTATTGTCTTACATTAAATGATTCAGTAGCATCTAGATATGAATCAGCGCCATCTAGTTTTAATTTATAGATTTTGAGCTTTCTCTTGTTCAAGTTATTTGTACGGGGATTATCATTCCTAACATTAGATCGCCCATTTTGTATATAAAGTTTATAGCTGTGACAATGACACAATAAATGAACGAAATATGATCGTCACTAGTTCCGAAAGTCCTTTAAAAGCCATTAATACAAATCGAATAATATTATAATATGTTATACTAAAAGATCTACCAGTTAATTTAATTTATTTAAAAATAATAACACTCCCACCGTTAATATGTATCCTGGAGGAATTTTACACGACTATAATGGCACAAGTACAAACATCGATATAAAAATTATTTGTAGGTGATAGAAACATTTCGATGGATTCAAATCCGCAGTCGATAGTATCTTGACTTCTAAGCAGCAAGATATTTAATACAGAAAAACGCATCACTTTTACGTATCAAAATCCGCTACAGTATTTCAGAATAAATATTGTGCAATCGTATTGAACATTACAAAAACGATTGACGAAAGTAATTTTGTTGTAAAGACTAGCTCGTAATTTTAACTATATTACAAACCAAAGAAACTAGATTGTACAACCAGTGCGTGATGACAGAAGCAGTAGACTTTTTATATTGACTTATTTAATATTGCACATAATTCAGTCATTATTCGAGCGTAATTATGTAACATGTAACAAAAACTCTATGCTTCCGTTAAGTGAATACACAGAATCAGTATTCAAACGTAGACAAATAACTTTACTTCAGAAAACTCGACCATAAAAAAAGTTAAATAAAAATTTTTATTCGCAAATTTGTATGTGTGTTTATTACCTATGCATTGGGCGGGGAGTAACAACGTTGTCAAAGACCTCGCTTTACTGAGGCGCGTGTTAGTCAGGGGTAATAAAACCATATAAAATTTGCAAATAAAAATGTATGGTCCAGTTTTCTGAAGTAAGGTTATTTCAATACATTTGAATACTTTATTCCGATAACACACTTGATGGAAACCGCAGGGTTTTAACATGTTAAATATCCCAATTATTTAGTCATAGACAATACTAATAAATCTTATTTTTGTTGTAAATATACTGATAGTATTAGGGGAGGATTTAACACTTGTACCGTGAGGGATTCGAACACGCAACACCGCAGACACTAAGCCGCTGCACTACCGAACCGTCTGTTATAGGTAAGTACTTTTTATTCAAAGTAGAAGTTCTTAGAAAACTTTCGTTTATAAATATCCTATTATAAAATATATGGCAATAGGTCAGTTTGAGGGTAGAATGAGATAACATTATGCTGTACCATTTGCTAACCATTTTTACATACACTTTTCACTATTTATTAAACCTCGACGAAAAAACGGGGTGTTATAAATTCGACCGCTATATGTGTCGGATTGATTTGGATGCGATTTTTTTTATTTAAAAGCAGGTTTTCTAGTGATGATTCTTAAACTTGTTTTATCAATATCGGTTCCGCCGTTTGAAGATAATCTGCCTTTTTTTTCAATTAAAGTTATTTCTTTGCTCTTAATTGATATACCCCAATAATAAGGCTTTAAATGATTCTTCTTAAATCAGAGATCAAGTTTGTTTCCAGGAGACGGATATTAAAATTTTACTTAATTTTAATTCTGGAACTCTTTGGCAATTTCTGAAACAAGTTTTAAAATTAAAGTTAAGGTGAAAATATCAAAAGGAGACAATCGTTTTTGGGCCCACTAGAAATTTTAACGTAACTTAATGGTATAACACATAAAAAAGATACCAATTTATTAAAGAATCAATACATGTGAAAATAGTTTCCAAGTTCAGTGTAATATGGTTTTCCAGAACTACTAAAAGAATTTTCCATCAATCTTAAAGTAATTATAAACTATGAATGAACCGTACACTATTTTAATTTATATTACCGGTGAAAGCTACTAGACAATCGCTTTGAGTTGTTGTTTTTAGGTTATTGTGATATTCATATTTAATTGTTAATTTCTTAGTATTCCCGATAGATGCGGTAAAACTAATATTACTATTGTATTTTTACTATTATTAATCAACATGCATTTCATTAAGTTACGCCACAATTTGTGGTGGGACCATTCTACATACAAAAATGAATTGTCTCCTTTATGATCTATTTAAAAAAAAACTTTTCAGTCGTAGGACTGCACATCACTTCTTAGCTCTACAAAGTTGTATTATTTGTGGGTTGGTAAGATATATTTTTATAGGAAGTATTTTTATTAGAAATTATTTTTATCAACTAAGTAAATTAATATACAAAAAGAATTCCATTTATTGCATGGGAAAGCATAATTATTATATAATATTTTGTACGAGGTTGAGCCACGCTGCAGCTATATTATGGTGGTAGCACGAATGGGTCTGCTCGACCGGGAAAGGACCACGCTCTCACAGAATACGAGCGTAAAGTAGCAGCTTAATACTGCTGTGTTTCGTATGGTGAGTGTAGAGTTCCGTAGACCCTTTTCTATTGGAAACAAGGCATTCCATCTTATTCCTCAGGGGCGACAACACATCTGCATTTTGATTTTCAATAGAGGATAAATGTAGAATGTCTATGGGCCACAGCATCCACTTACCATCAGGTGGACTTTGTGCTCGTTTGTCACCCTTATACTATAAAAAAATATCTGAAAGTGACGATTACGCGAGTTAAATCCTTTTTCCCCATTCGAAAAGTGCTCAACATGCCAAATAAAGTTTTCAATTCAAAAATATCAATGTACTGTATCAATGTGTGGAGGCGGTGTAAGAATTTCCACTAGCCCATATCACTCAGCGGGTGTCGTACGAGGCGACAGAGGGAAACAAACCAGGAGATGGGCAGCAGCATATTCTTACAGCTTCTCAAGGTGTAGCAACCATGGCAAATATTCCCCGTATAAGGCTATTTGTACGGGAGAGGCCTATCCTCAGCATTGGTTTTATGTAAGGATGTAAAGATAAGATGGTGATGAGTGACACTAGAGCCATGTTGCTATGTTTTTTATCATAATATCTTAAAACCGTTAAATAGTTATACCATCCAGTAAACACATTTAGGATATAAAAAATAAAATAAAAACTAACAAACAAGCACAATTTTCTTACGTGGCAGAGCCATACTGCAGCTATATTAATGGTTGTAGCACGAACTGATCGGCTCATCCTGGGAAGGACCACCCTCTCACAGAATACCAGCGTAAACTAACAGCTTAATGCTGCTGTGTTTCGCATAATAAGTGTAGAGATCCGAGACCCTTTTACTGGAAACGAGGCATTCCATCTCACTCCTCAGGGGTGACAACACATCTGCAGTTTGATTCTTAATCGAGTATAGATGTACATATGGGCTTCAGCATCCACTTACCATCATGTGGACTAAGTGGGAGTTTGTCAACCATATTCTATAAAAAAATTCGAGATTTAATTTTAAACGCTTACCTTTACATAAATAATGCAGGTTGAGATCTCTTCTTACAATAAAGACTTATACTCTGCGAGGTAATCTTCCTCCTCTAACAGGGACGTGTCCAAATAGTCATCTTCGTCAGTTCTGATGGCGGACGACAACCTGTTCAAGGCCATCTCGCGCTCCAGCTTCCTGCAGACACATTTTTACGTTTATAGCATGTTTTATATATTTATATTAAGGAATATTTGTTTGATATAAGTTGCATGGAGTTTTTAAGTGATAAAATTTCTGAAGTTAGACACAATTTCAGTCTCGTAACAGTTTTGGATGTTTTTTGTTCTTTTTATGTTTGTCACCTCTATTGAATATAATTGAAGTTTATTTATTAATTCTTGCTTATAATTACATCTTTATATGTGTTTGTGACTGAACTGACAGATTTTGGTGAAATTGTGTGCGTGTGTGTTTGTGTGTGTGTGTGTGTGTGTGTGTGTGTGTGTGTGTGCGTGCGTGCGTGCGTGCGTGCGTGCGTGCGTGCGTGCGTGCGTGTGTGTGTGTGATTAAGTTGTTTCGACAATGCTATATATTCGCAATTGCACCCGGTAGGTGGCGCTATGGTCGAGAACCAAAAATCACCCGTGCGAAGCCGGGGCGAATCGCTAGTATATTTATACAATTTTTATTATAATTCTAGTTTTAATTAAGTTTTGCATTTTCCTAACGTATTACTTTTTCTATTTATTCTTTCTGCTGCTCTCGATGTGACAGAATCATCAAGTCAAATCGATAAAGGAGCAATTCTGTCATCAACGTGAAACATATGTATTATTCTTGGTTTTGTACAGTTAAGAAAAGTTACAGGCTACATTCGTCTCACTTCTGTGCTCGGGCGTCTTCTGATCTATAAGAAGGATTTTGAGCAAGGAAGTGTCTCCATCGCTCACCGCGCCGTCCCAACAATGCCTTTTTTATAGGATAGAGTGACAAGCGAGCACACAGTCCACCTGCGTGCCCAGTGCGAGTTTATCTCGTGTTCAATCCCGAGAGCGTTAACTACTCTTGTGGTTGAGTTGTGTCCCGACTTGTGTGGAATAAAAAAAGCGCCAACTAGTGACAATAATCGGAAACACAATTCATGAGTGCGAGATGATTTCTTATATTTACGCGAACACTACACATGATTAAAACTACTTTTACGGATTTCATCGAGTTTATTTTTGCTTTTAATTACTTTTATTTTTAATTCCCGACGTTTCGGGCGCTTTCCAGCACCCATGGTCGCGGGGGACTGAGATGACTGACGTCCCGATGTCATTGTTAAACCCGGTCCCCCGTGACCATGGGTGCTGGAAAGCGCCCGAAACGTCGGGAATTAAAAATAAAAGTAATTAAAAGCAAAAATAAACGCGATAAAATCCGTAAAAGTAGTTTTAATCATGAGTGCGAGTTTAACAATTCGTAGATATCGACCATCGAACATTGACTCGCATTCAATAGTGCAGACTTTAACGCTGATTTTTCGTGATTGGTTGTTTCAAGAATTTTCCGAGTTCGAGCGACAATTCTGCTCGTTCGAGACGTAACTTTACGCCGTCGCTATCGAAAAAGTTTTTACGTAGATTTTTACAGTGCGATAGTAGTTAACTTCCCAGTGAGAAGTAATTGTAATGGGTCCGATTTTGCAAATTGGAAATTTTAACTTATCTCCACGTTTTAAGGTCTTTAGAGTCGAATAGTATGGAATAGATATATTTTATCAGGATGTCTGTGTGAATTTTCGCCTCGTGTATCTCGAGAACAAAGAGTGATATTGACATGGGACCAGTTTCATTTAACGCATTATGTAACTTAGACCTCATTAAATTTTGAGCAAAATCGGTCAAGTCGTTTTTTGTGCCGAATGAAAAATTGTATAAAATATTAAAACATAATGATATTTTTTTATTCTTTCCACTGGGAAGTTAGTCGTGTGGACCTTTCGGGACGCACCTAGACCGCTTTTTTATTTCGTTTTTTGTGAACGATGTATAGTTATGGCAGGACGTTTTTTCCTTTGTAGGACGTTTGCAGCCACTAAAGCATAAATAACTAATCATTATAGATTATAATAACTTAACTCCAGTGTTGAAGCAAGAGCTCGTGCATATTTTAGTCCGTTGTTACACGCCGATGACAGGCAATTTAAGGACAGATATCGCATTTTTCATTAAAGTTCAAGTTTTGTGTAAATAGTGTTTGATAAATCTAAGGTCTACCATCACTATTCAATAATTAAGTAAATTCCCCTTCAATTCTTCATAGAGATCATTCTATCGCTTGCATAAGACGATACTTTGCTGAGGCCTCGCATAAAAACGCATCAAAGTTCACTTAATACTAAATAACTTAAATTCCATTTAATTCTCAAAAAAAGTCAACATAAAAGTATATTACAACGAAAACATCTTAATGTTTTTTGATTTTAATTTAAAACTTTCAATTATTAACAATTAAATGGCTAATTCACAATCTCATTATACTAACATAAACTATCGAAACCTTAATCAAATTACGAAACACAAACAAATAGGTAATAAAGATCGCTATAATAACCACAAATTTGATAGACAGATGCTGATATTAAGACCACTATATAAAAATGTCAGTCTAAATTTGGTTAGTTTATCTCACGAAGAGAACATGCTACCAACATACTACAAATAAGAGAAGGAATAAACGCCATTCACGGTGAGCAAACGCAAATCGAAAGGCTAGCTTCGATTGTAACTTACACTAGCTCGTCTTCGCTTGTCGATACCGACGACGTTAACTCGGTTAACGCGATGGTGAAGTCATTAGATTAATTTTGTGGAACTCACACTAGGCACACTGATGGTAAGCGGTTGCTGTGGCACATAGACATCTACATTTATCCTCGATTACGAATCAAAATGCAGATGCGTTGTCACCCGTGAGGACTAAGATGGAATGCCTCGTTTCCAGTAAAAAGGGTCTCCGGTTCTCTACACTTACCATACGAAACACACCAGCGTTAAGCTACTATTTTACGCTGGTTTTCTGTGAGAGCGTGAACTTTCTCCGGTTGAGCTGACCCCATTTGTGCTACAACTATAGTTTTAACATGCGTCACATGTATACCTATCAAAATTGTACCATCTTAAATTTGTAATGTGACATGCAATAAACAATTTGAATTTGAATTTAATGTAACTGCAGCATGGCTCTACCACGTATAAACGTATACGCCTGTTGGCGGACTTCATACTTCTTCAAAATACTTTTCTTTATTCCCCAAACGTGCTGCTTTCCTCACGATGTTTTCCTTCACCGCCGAGTACGTGGTACATCAACACTTATATCATATTATATTATTGCAATTAACGTTTTCGTTGGTGCCGACGGAGATCGAATCCGAGTCCGTTTCATTTTTCTCTTTTTGTATAAATACTATGTACTATGAGCTCGTTCAAACACTCAAACAGTTTTTTCAAGCGAAGAAGGGCACACGTGCGTTGTCACCTTGAAGACTAAGATGAAAATATGTCTCAATGATAGCCGGTAATTAAGCTTTCCTTTTTTTCTATTTAAAATGTTATCTCCCCCCCCCACACACACTAAGATTTTAGGATTTTTTCCTATATCACGAAATACAGATGGAGCAGTTTACTAGGATTTTCTCCTGAATCGTGAGGGCAGTTTACATACACAAATTTCACACGAACAAACATCCAGATCCAGAAAAACTATTTGTTGGGATTCGAACTCGCGGCTCTCAGCGTCGCAACTCATTGCTGCACCACGGAGGCTTCGTGTGGTCGTCATGTGTTCCATATAGTCAACACATTTACTATAGCGATAATAGCAAATACTGTCACATATACACCGTTACCGCAGCCTATCAAAAGTCCACTGATGACCATAGCACTCACCCACAGATTTCCTTAAAAGGAATATTTGCCATAGTTGCCAAGCTTGGCAGGCGGGTTGCCAAACACAGTTTTTCATCCAGGTTTGTTCTGCGCCATCTCATGGTTTGTTTACCTCCGTTTTCTTTTTACGACACACACTTTGTATTATGGGGTAGGGAAAATTCTCACACTACCACTACATGGTAAATGAAAATATTCGGACGTACATTTTCTCTCGATCTTGCTTCTGTTTGTTATTAGACGCCTCGCCGGTGCTTGTTGAAGGGTTCCCTGCATCTTCGTCTAGAAAATAAGTAGTATTTTAAATTAAATTCATATATGTAATACAAATATAAAACATTATAAAATCGATATCAAAACATGATGAGTAGCAGCTTCTTCCTGATAGCAACTCAAAATAATACAAAAAAAAAACATTGTCTGCCAAATTGACAAGAGTGCTAAATGTGGCAAAATCCCCTCTATGAGGCAATCTATGTTTGGCAGTAATTTTTTGATAATAATTGCCTGAATGATAACAACTCAAAATAACAAAAAACTACGGTTGCCAATCCAATGCCAAGTGTGGCAACTATGGCTAATATCTCCCCTTTGAGATAATTTATGGGGAGGTCTGTGTTCCTCCCTTCCTAGGTTCCTATGTATCACAGTCATATAATTTACAGATTACATAACGTTTAGATGACGAGTTTTACTATAATGGATGACTTTTTTTTACCGTCTGCAAAATATAGCGTGTAACATGTGAACGGAGTAGAAGCATATGGCACTGATGTTTTACAAAAAGAAAAACAAAAATATTGAATTAAACGTAAAAAAAATATTATTGAACAAATTCTAGAAGCGACAGTAGCCTAATGGCAGGGCGCGGACCGCGAACTCGAAAGATCGTGGGTTCGAATCCGCCATTCGACTACTGGCGTGAACCACTCGTAACACAAGCAATTTAAGCTTACCACGAGTGGTTAAGGGGAATATTAGTAACGTTTATAGCATTGTTTATATTCTTTAAAAAAATTACCCTTTGCCCTTGGGCCTGTGACCCTACGAAGTGACAAGGTCAAATATGCCTACTAAATTTATTGTTTTATTGCCGTTCGTAAAGTAGGGTGGATATGATTTGAATTTGAATATATTTTAATTAATTAATTTATTTAATTTAAAATTTTTGTTTTCATTTTTTGTAAAATATCAGTGCCATAGGCTTCTTCTCCGTTAACATGTTACACCCTATTTTTTCCAGACGTTAAAAAAAGTCATACAATATATCTTACTTCTACCCTTTCTATCTACCATATTTATACTTGATCCATGCGGAATCGAACCCGAAATCTTTGCTACCGTGTCACCGTGTAGTGGTGGTGTAAGAATATCCACTTACCCATATTGTCCCGTGGGTGTCGTAAGAAGCGATTGAGGGAAAGAACCGGGAGCTGGGCAACAGCGTCATCCAAATAACAACTTGAAAATAAAAACTTTTGCCAACCCGCGTGCCAAGCGTGGCAACTATGACAAATATCTCCCTAATGAGACAGTTTAAGGGAGACCTATGTTAAGCAGTAGACTTTATAGTCTGTAACCTGTAACCTCGTAAAGCAGATGTTTCAAAATGGGACAGGTCTACGTACACTACTTCAAAAAAATCTGTAGAATTCGGGAAAATAAAGATAATTCATTTAAATGTATCCTATGGTGGTAAACGATTAATGTTTATCAACTATTATTATCGACTTTCAAAATGCAAATGCGTCTCACTGATTTAGTTACTCTGTGCTTATAGAAAAAGACAGTAAACCATAAAGCGACCATTGATCATAGAAAGAGAACTGTCAGTTGTCACAACAGTGTCAAAAATACGTGAAATAAACATGTCAAATGTCGAATAAAATTATTATTTACGGATTTTATCGCGTTTAATTACTTTATTTTTATTATTATCCTGACGTTTCGGGTGCTTTACAGCACCCATGGTCACGGGGGGGGACTGAGATGTTTGATGTCCCAATGTCATAGTTTTACGCAAATCGGACCAAAAATAAATATAAAAAAAAATCTGAAGGTAGCCGGACTATGACATTGGGACGTTAAACATCTCAGTCCCCCCCGGTGACCATGGGTGCTGTAAAGCACCCGAAACGTCGGGATAATAATAAAAATAAAGTAATTAAACGTGATAAAATCCGTAAATAATAGTTTTATTCAATGTGTAGTGTTCGCGTAAATTTAAGAAATCATTATGTCAAATGTCACTAATCAATAAAACGGCAGCTTACCGCTATGACGGGTTTTTGTTGTGTGTTGCAATTTCAAGCGTAAATTCATGGGTTTTACCAGCAAACAAAGCCATTATAAAATAATCGGACAGTTAAGAAACGCTTAAAATATATTTCCCTATTTTTGAGCATAGTGTACAAGGACCTGGCCCAGGCTCCATACATTTTGGAACATCTCATTTAATATATACATTACTCACTCGGTCGTCTGTTTCTTGACGTGTTTCCTTCATTAGAAAGCATTAGGGTAAAATGCGATTATGACCCTTGTTTATACATAGGAATAAAGCGTTTTGACACAACATGAATAAGTCGATTTTTCAAAATCAAAATTTTAAAGAAAAGTAAAATAACGCGTTGGTATGCATACAGCAAGGGAGTGAAATAATTCGCCAGTGTTTGTCTGTACATCCGTGAGTAAGATCCGAGAGCAAGAGTAGACAGTAGGAGAGCACACAGTCCACCTGATGGTATGTAGATGCTGTAACCAATTGACATCTTTATCTATCCTCGATTAAGACTCAAAATGCAGATTCGTTGTCACCCCTGAGTACTAACGATGGAATGCCTCGTTTCCAGTAAAGGCGTCTCCGGTTCTCTACACTCACCACACAAAACACAGCAGCATTACGCTGCTATCGCTGGTATTCTGTGAGAAAGTGGTCCTTCTCCGGTCGACCCGACCCATACGTGCTACAACCATAATATAGCTGCAGCATGACTTTACCACGTATTATGTTGAGCTAAACCGGTACGCCTTACCAAATTAACTACATCCTATAAAATCATTAGCTAGGATAGTAGTTAAGCATGTGCTTATAAGTGATAAGAAACTTAGCAGTTGATTGTTTCATGTTTTTTTATTAATTCTTTATATATATTAAAGAAAATAAATAGGGGGAGGGGGAGATATTTGTCACACTTGGCATGGAGATTGGCAACCACTTTTTTGTTACCGTTTAATACGTTAACTAGGCTAGTAAGTATATCTGTATTATACTGCATGATTTTCTTTTCACCGTCTGGAAAAAAACAGGGTGTAACATGTGAACGGAGTAGAAAGCCTATGGCACTAATATTATTTATAATTTTTTTTAATTTTAAATTAACATATCATGAAATTGATTTATCAATAAGTACTACTAATTGGGTGTGTAATATTTTAATTTAGATAGTTTTCATTGATTTATTAATTTAGTTTAAAAATTTTGTTATTTTTTTAGTACCGAAAGTTTATTTAAAATTAGTAGTACTTATTGACAGACAAATTTCATAATACGTTAGTGTAAAAAAAAAATATTGTGAAATATCAGCGCCATAAGCTTCTATTCCATTCACTTGTTACACCCTATTTTTTGAAGAAGGTAAAAAAGATCATACAGTGTATGTACATTAGCAATCTTTAACTCGCCATTATTAATAATTCTGTAACTCTTGTAACTCGTAAATAGGGGATTACACACCGACTTGTCAGTGAAGTCACGAGGCTTCAACTGAAAACTAGTGTTACCTTTGCAGCATTATGCTGATTTGGAGACCTATTTGATGTCACATTTTATTTTTTAAGTCAA
Source organism: Parnassius apollo (assembly GCA_907164705.1). Classification (NCBI taxonomy): domain Eukaryota; kingdom Metazoa; phylum Arthropoda; class Insecta; order Lepidoptera; family Papilionidae; genus Parnassius; species Parnassius apollo. The sequence continues at coordinate 2,111,588 of CAJQZP010001641.1, read as the reverse complement.
ATTTTTCCAGAACAGTTATGTTTTGAAACTTGATAAAAGGAAAAAGTGACATTAAAAAGAGACAAACATATGCATTCCACTAGATTCAAACACTGATAGGACAACGGATGGGACGCGTCCACAACGCGTACACGACATACACCCGCATCCCGGGGCGGTTCTCACCGCCCAGAACATCGAAAGACACGAGCCGTCACGAGACACGGGGCTCGCAATCTGTGTTAAGACGACCGTTAGATAACTTAATTACGTGCACTTTAAACTGACATAGGCGAACATCGTTACGCAATTAACGAAGCAGTTCGACACAGAAAATCTTTAATTTAAGTATGCGCCCTTTAAGGCCGCGAGCCATAACACCTATGAAGTTATAAGATAGGCTAACAGCAGCAACATCATTGAAACCAGAGATTACATATGCATCTATAGGATTTATTCTGCAATAGAATAAGATAGAATACAGTATTGTTTACTACTATCTCAATCTTCTTTTCTAAAGGTTTCACATCTACCACGTGGCAGTTCACACACATGTTTTATTTATTACTAATTAACGATAAGAATATTAGGTATATTGTTAATACATAAGCAATTTAAGACATTGGCCACGCTAGAGCGACTGCGGGAGGCGTGAAGATGCTGTGCCTTGTCGCTGAGTGTGGCACGTTGAGGCAGTTGCATGACATGTGCAATCTTCTGCTATTTTTGCGCGAGATTGAGACTGATGCATGCATATTTTTGCCCCTTGCGTTTGTATATATTTATCTTCGAAATTTGGGTATCAGGTAAATAGTTATTGCTTTCTTTCTTTCTTATTAGGAAGACGTTGCCCAAATCCTGTGTTATTTTCCCCTGTCGTCTTTTACGACATCCACGGGATGAAATGGGGTAGTGGGATACTCTTGCATCGTCCCTACTCTGCTAAAATACGGGGAGAAATGAAGATGTATATAGAGGCAGATACCAAAGTGCAGGTTTCCACCGCTCAAGTTTCCCGAGAGCAGCAGTTCGGCTGCAGCATCCACTTGGTTGTTGCAGAGTTTGAGCGCGGCCTTGGCCTCTTCAAGATTGTAGCCGAGTTCCTCCAACTGTAAAAGATTTAATTTTACTGGGCAATTCAAGACCGTGAGATGGTTTAAAATACCAAATAATGATGGTTAAAGTGGAGGTCCGTTGGCCGATCGTTTATCGTGTAGTGGCTGTGTAAGAATTTCCACTGCACCATATCATCCCGTGGGAGTCTTAAGAGGTGACAGAGAGAAACATATCAGGACATATGCAGCATTTTCCTAATAATAATAATCTAATAATAACTTCTTATCCGTTGCATATAAGAATGTCATAAGAGCTCGCCGAGCCTCCTTGCGGATCATCTCCTCAATTGAACAGAAAGAAGAAACAAAAGGTGCGGAGGACAAACTGACGATGATCCGCGCGTACCGCAGCCAGGTGGAGAAGGAGCTGCGCGACATATGCTCCGTATTCTGGGCGTGCTAGACAAGCACCTCATACCCAGCTCGCAGACCGGCGAATCCAAGGTCTTCTACGACAAAATGAAGGGCGACTACCACCGGTACCTGGCCGAGTTCGCGACGGGAAACGATCGCAAGGTGGCGGCGGAGAACTTGCTGGAGGCGTACAAGGCCACCTCAGACATCGCCATGACCGAGCTGCCACCCACACACCCCATCCGCCTTGGGCTAGCGCTCAACTTCTCGGTGTTCTACTACGAGATCCTGAACAGCCCGGACCGTGCGTACCGGCTGGCCAAGGCGGCGTTCGACGACGCCATCGCCGAGCTGGACACGCTGTCGGAGGAGAGCTACAAGGACTCCACTCTCATCATGCAGCTGCTTCGCGACAACCTTACGCTCTGGACCTCCGACATGCAGGGCGACGGAGAGTCAGGTGAAGCCGAACAAAAAGAACAAGCGCAGGATGTGGAGGATCAGGACGTCTCGTAATACCTTTAAACATTCTATTTAAATATAATAAAAAACAACTATAGTATCACGTAAGTCCCAGCCCTCACGACCGCCGGTCGCGAGCTGACCGCATCGTGTCAAATCTACCAGTTGTATACACTCAACTATGTACTTCTTTTTGATATATCGAACCTTTTGTTTTCTATATACGACGAATGTAATGGTTAAAAAAAAAAAAACTAGTTCTTTGTTATCGCATTTTAACTGTATGTTGTTCTTAAGAATGTATTTTCTTAACGGTCGTCTGATCTCTAACGTTAGTTTGTCGCCTCCCGCCTGCAGTTAGTCTCGACTCTCGACACTCTCTAAGGACTCTCGCTACTCTCTAAGGTGGGGATTGTAAATTTTCTAAGTATTTTATACCGCGTGTAAAATTAGTGTATTTAATTCCGTTGCGACCCGGGCACCACGCGGCAGATGTTGGAGTGGGAGAGAGACGGGGTTTAACTTGTGTACATACATACACTAGTGTCGCGTTATGTATCCTCGTAGATGTTCATAGTCTACTTTGTACCGTAAGGTCTCCGTGTCAATTTGGTACACAATGGTGCACAAATAGGGTTTGGTGGCGGACGTGCGGCTCGTAGCGAGACGTCGTGCTTCCGCTTCGTTCGTACTTCGTACGTATTATTACAACATTTGGAGTATTCACACTTGAATTGATTTAATTACTTACGAGTATTGTGATAGAGATTTGTATATTTTAATTTATTTTTTTAATTTCGCATATTCCTCGAGATCGCTGCAGCGCCAGGCTGCTGGCACACATTCCAGGAGCGTGCCTCAGTAAGATATTAGCGATATACTTATTTGAATGTAATATTGCATATATTTTTGTTAATTTATCCACAAAATAAAAATACTGATGCAAATTAGCCTTAGTTATCAATATTGATTTATGTCCTACCAACTACATGGAAATTTATTGTAAATGACAGTGTAAATCTAATAATAAAATTCAAGTCCAAAAAAACTGCGGTTGCCAACCCACTTGCCAACGTGGCAGCTACAGCAAATACGAGGCAATCCATGGGGGGGGGACATGTTCAGCTCTGACTTTAATAGGCTGTAACTACAACAGTAAACGATCACCAGAGGGAGTGATCAACTCCCTCAGGTCTAATATGCTACTGGAGCAAGCGGTGTTCATCATGACAGATCCCATTAGTGATTTTTTCTATCCCAACCCAAGCAGTAAGATATACTGTATCTGACTGCACGTTTAAATGAAACTAAGTTTTACGGATTTTATCGCGCACATTAACTTATTTCATATTCCCGACGTTTCGAGCACTTAACAATACCCATGGTCATGGGGGGGGGGACTGAGGTGTTCGACGTCTCAATGTCAATTAACCACGGCTACCTGTAGCTTAAAATTATTAATTTTTGTTCCGATCTACGTAGTACGAACTTATAGTGTCTTGTAGTTGTAGGGTTGGGATTTAATTTTATTAATTATGTGATCCCAAGCAGAAGGTTTTTTATTTAAATATCCTCGCGTATCATGCTTGGAAAGAATACGGTGTTATTTAGTAAGGATTTGTTATCAAATCTGATGTAGTGACAGGGGATTTTTTTTATAATATAATACTGAATAATAATGATACAACACATACAAACTAGTTTCATTTTAATGTGTAGGCTTCGCGTAAACATAAGAAATCATTATGTAAAAGCTTTTATTTTTATTAGACCAGGGGTTGCGAACCTACATGCCATACATACCAACATGCCATTTTTCTAATGAAATGTTTAATTAGGTAATTGACGTGCCGTAAAATAATTTTGACTTCGTGATTATTGGAAAAATAATAGTACTAAATACTATCGATTCAAAACTCTTTATTTATTAAAAAATAAATAGTTTTGAATTCAGACATTGAAACATTTATTCATGTATTTATGTTTCAGTTATACGCGTAATTCAAATTAAAGTAACATTACTGTGACTTCAGTTGTAGCAGATTAGAAGACAAATAACTTATATTGGGGTTGAAAAATCATAAATATAACACAAATAAACTTTTAAATACGATTGTGTTAACGAAATTGACTATTATGCTATGCGTCAACGAACTATGTATTCTTTGGGGGAGGCGTGGACTTGTATAAATTGCCCTATGAAGGAATTCCTGACTCTTTGTAGTCGAGCACGTCAGTTATACCAATAAGTAACTTGTGCTAGTTCCTAGTATTTACAAAAGGCACAACACTATTTAAAAAAATATTTTGCTTTGTTTACATACATAAAATTATCAAAAATATACTGAGACCAAAGTTAATATATTTATTTCTTTCGATTTTTCTTTAAAGATATTGGAGTTACCTCCGCCACCAATGCCTTGTCGATCTCGACCGGAGAGCCTTCCGAACTGGCCGTGCTCGCTTCCTCTGACAAGTCACCAAACTGTAAACCAAAAAGTATAATCTATAAATACTCGTATGTTCAAAAATCAGGTTCAGGTAGGTAAATATGGTGAACATATACTATGTATGTATTATTCGAGTCAAACGCTTTAACCAATTAAATAAAAGCATTTTGACCGCGTTAATGGTTGTATGAACTAAATCCCTTTGCCTTATATTCGCGGGAAAATATTACACTAAAAAAAGAAATGCAAACAAACACTTCGAATTTCGTAGTTTCGGCTTTCGACAGGAATTTACTGCCGGCGGTTTGCTTCTCTTATTTTATCGTTTAAATAATTTTGATACGTAAAAGTGGTGCGGTTTTGTGTATTAAGTGTCTGAGAATGTGAAATTTAGTAGTAATAAATAAATAAATTTCTGGTAGTAATAATATTTTGAGTACCTACTCACTAATACCAAACTGTTTACGAAGTCTGGACATCAGCCTACATTTTAATTATCAATATTTTTTAACGTCAGTTTTGTAATATAAGCAGGTACGTAGTCAACTATTTACATATATACATATAATATATATATATATATATATATATATATATATATATATATATATACATTTAAAACGCCAACTCACAGATTCTAAAAAAAAAAAACAAATTTCGTTGGCAAAATAGCCATAATAACAGAAAAAGAATAGTTTCAAATAAAACCAATAGAAATTCAAACTCATTTTACTGTTTTGTATTACCTTACCTCCGGACTTGATGGTATGACCTGAAGATGTACTTGTGACCGTTATTGGAATTCGTCGTCGAGTACTACTAGGTGTGCCGAGTTTGGGCTCGTTGAGTTAAGTATTGTGAGTCCTTACCTCCGGCCTCGATGGAGTGACCTGAAGGTGTATTTTGATAATCGCTATTGGAACTCGTCGCCGAGCAGAACTAGGTGTGCCGAGTTTGGGTTGCTTTTGTTAGTTATAATGAGTCTTTACCTCCGGACTTGACTGAGTGACATGAAGGTGTACTTCAGTAATCGCTATTGGAACTCGTAGCCGAGTAGAACTAGATGTGCTGAGTTAAGACTCGTTTTGTTAGTTATGATGAGACCATACCTCCGGACTTGATAGTGTGATCTAAAGCTGTACTTCGGTAATCGCTGTTGGAACTCGTCGCCGTTCAGGCCAGGTCGACGAGTTCCAATAGCGGTTACAGTACACCTTCAGGTCACACTATCAAGTCCTGAGGTATGGACTTATCATAACTAACAAAACGACTCCAAACTCGGCACACCTAGTTCTACTCGGCGACGAGTTCCAATAGCGATTACCAAAGTACATCTTCAGGTCACTCCATCAAGTCTGGAAGTAAGGACTCATCATAACTAACATAACGGGCCCAAAAGCTCGGCACACTTAGTTCCTCGGCGGTTCCAATAGTGATTAACCAAAGTACACCTCCAGGTCACTGATCAAGTCCGGACGCTCATCATAACTAACAAAACGATTCCAAACTCAGCACACCCAATTCTACTCCGCGACGATTACCAATATTGATTATCAAAGTACATCTCCAGGTCACTTCATCAAGTCTGGAGGTAAGGACTCATCGTACCTAACAAAACGAGCCGAAACTCGGCACACCTAGTAGTACTCGGCGACGAGTTCCAATAGCGATTACCAAAGTGCACCTTCAGGTCACTCCGTCAAGTCCGGAGGTAAGGACTCATCATACCTAACAAAACGAGCCCAAGCTCGACACACCTAGTTCTACTAGTTCAGGTGTTCCAGTATTAGTTACCGAAGTACACCTTCAGGTCACTTAATCAAGTCCGGAGGTAAGATCTTATCATAACTGACAAAACCAACCCAAAGTCCACAGTCCATCTCACTGCCAGTAGAGGGCTTCCAGTGCCAAGCAGTCTTTAGAGTAGGTATTCGTATTTCGTATCTAAGTCTAATTACTCTATGTATATTTTTGAGGTATAAGAAATCAAAAACAAATTCAATCTTTCAAATTATCAAAATAATTTTATTTGACTACGATTCCCGCAGTCAACCGTGCGTACCACTTGTGTGCGTGACTCATGTCAATGTAATAGTTCGATTCTATACCTATTAATTTTGTAAACACGTCCTTAAAAAATCTTAACGTAAATTATACTGTGGCAAAAAAGAGCGACACGTCTGTATAGCACCAGGCATATGTAAAGTTGTTCAAAACGACTATAAATCAATAGTACGATACAGACTATAAACTAGAAATTTCTAGCGCGCTATTAAATACGCTATGTTATAGCGCGCTATTTATAAGAAAGTGTGTAGGAGGCCGGCAAGCGCGTTAAGTTTAGCAGCACGCTACTCGTATATCTCGGAGCACGCTACATTACATGTCGTTCATTGGATAGACCGCGTGCTATATAAGATCATTGTTTTGTAATAAGTCGCATTTTAGATTAAAATAAAATAAAGTGATAAAGAAAAATTAAAGAATGCTCTTTCATACTTTTCAGGCTTACGACTTTTTATAATCCTAAAAATATTTTTAAGGACTGTAGGTACTTTTTAAAACAAAATAAAATTAATCATTTTTTTATTATAATTGATGTAAACGTTATTTTAACCTTAATATAAATTATAAATCAAAGGTGTATTTAAAAGTTTATTGATTGTATATACAAAAATCAACTATTTACAAACACTATTAAATACACTTTTGTATCTATATTTTATTTACATTTAAAAACATTAGTTAGGCTTCTTTTGTAGCAGACAACTGTGTCCTTCGATCACTTATAAATATACAGTATACATAAATAACGTCTAACACTAAATTAGTTCGCGCGCGATGAATAGCGTGCTGCTAGATTAAATTTGCATCACACGTCTGCTCCCAACAGCGCTTCTGCTAGACTAATTGCCGCTTGATATGAATAGCGTCAAAGCGTCATAGCGTCATAGCGCCATGGCGACTACTTACATAGCACGCGATATGCGTTATGAAGAGATAGCGCGTTATAATATGGCGCTATGCGCTATATTAACCACCATTAGGCATAGGCCGACAGTGTTTCTGCACAGGCGTTTACGCAAACATCCGTACGTATTATTCCAAAAATAAGAATATGCGATTTAAAAAATATCTATTAGTTGGACTAAAAAATTAAAACACTATAACCTTAGTATGTTGAATGTATAAAAATCTGACAAAAAATCAGAATAAATCAGCATGTATACTAGTATGGCTTTTACTTGGTAAAAGTAAATTTTAGAGTATATTTGTGATTTTTTCTGTCGTATTAAATTAATAGTATGATGTTGTCAACACAGTATCTAACTAGCATATATTCAGAAAAATATCATATATTTTTCTGGGTTTGTTTACTACAATGGATCATATTCTTTGAGGCATTATAAAACTTGGGTTTAGCTGCATGCTTCCTATTAAATACTTTACTCAAATTATTTAACTTAATATTTGATTAATAATGGTAGTAACTTCTCAATTGCGAGCACCAAATACCCACCACATCGGGCTGATCCTGCAGCAACCTGACGGCCTCTGCGACGTCGTTGTTGGAGCGACGCATCGCCAATATAGCACGGTTGCGCGCAAAGCCCATCTCCACTAACGCTTTTACGGAATCTGCGATTACTGGCGATCCGTTGTCGCAGACACCAAGCAGACGCTGCTGTCTGAAGATGAAAAAAAGAGCTATTGTAGCTATAAATCAGCGTTTCATAACCTTTTTCAGCCACTGACCCCTTGAAAATCAAGTGCTAAGGGGGTCCTTGATTTTTTTATAGGATAGGATGACAAACGAGCACACAGTCCACCTGAAAGTAAGTAGTTGCTGTGGCCCATAGACATCTACATCTATCCTCGATTACGAATCAAAATGCAGATGCGTTGTCATCCGTGAGGATTAAGGTGGAATGCCTCGTTCCCAGTAAAAAGGGTCTCCGGTTCTCTACACTCACCATACGAAAAACAGCAGCATTACGCTACTGTTTGACGCTGGTATTATGTGAGAGCGTGGTCCCGCCCCGGTCGAGCCGACCCATTCTGCTACAACTATACTACTAATATAACTGCAGCATGGCTCTACCACGTAAATTAATTTCGGATCATTTTAGTAATGCAAATACAAAAAAAAATATTTTTATATAATTCTTGTATAGTAGAATAAGGGTGACAAACGAGCACACAGTCAGAAATAAAATTCTTGCATCGTACGCATAATGTCACTTTATTTATTGAAAGCAACAGTACCAAGAAACGCTTGAAGAAATTGACTAGTAGGAAGAACTAACCCACAAGACTTTTGCATTTTATTAAATTTACTTATCTGAATCGCAACATGTAAGTTAGGTACTGTACTGTAGGTAATTAAATAATAAATAATGGTCGTATTGACGATATCGATACATAGCGTGAGAACTCACACACTCGGCGAGAGAAAAAACGAAACAGCATGAATGACAGCTGTATCTCGCCAATACAATAGGCGGAAAGTTTAAAACTTTGATGTTGACTATTTAAATGTAGTGCGACATTAAGAAATAATGCGACAGTAGCCTAATGGCACGGTGCGGACCGCGAACTAAAAAAGGTCATGGGTTCGAATCCACCATTCGACTACTGGCGTGAACCACTCGTAACACAAGCAATTATAAGCTTACCACGAGTGGTTAAGGGGAATATTAGTAATGTTTATAGCATTGTTAATATTCTTTTTATAAAAAAAATGTAGTAACAGCCACAGTAACAGCTTAAAGATGTATTTATTTTTGCTGTATACCGAAATTGGGATGGACCGATTTTAACGGGAATTTCACTGGCAGATATTTGATATTATAAGCAGGAAATTAGGCTGCTTTTATTTAAGAAAAATAATTAGGGTAAAAATTAAGACCCACGAAATCCAATCGTAACGAATTCCATGCGGACGAAGTCGCGGGGAACAGCTAATAATTAATAAAAGTAAATACCAAGCCAAGCATAGAACTGCAAGACTTCAAAGATACTATAAGTTCATGCTGCGTAAATCGGAACAATAATTAACAATTTTAAATGGAAGGTAGCCGTGGTACTTCATCCCCTCCCCCCTCCGTGACCATGGAAGTGGTAAAAAATTCGAGACGTCGGGAATATAAAATAAGTTAATATACGATATAAAATCCGTAAAAAACTGTTTTATTTAAAAGAAATAAAGTTTATATTTAAAAAAAAAACCTAAAATTGATAAAATAAAGGTCTTTGACGATCGTATTGATCCAAGTTGAAGCCGGGGTGGGTTGCTAGTACATATTTTTAATATATATATCTAAGTAAGATGTTTCGCACCTGCCAATAATAGGGCATTTCAAAATAGTGTTTTAAACGAACAGGGCCATAAAAATACTTTTAATTTATCATTTTAAAATTTGCACCATCAATGTATTTATACTTGATAGATTAATACCTTCTGCTTTTACGAAATCGTCTTTCGTGATTCCCTTTCAATAAAATTCGAAATAAAACTCAACAATCGTAATGATAAAAATATAAATTTCGAAATAACAGACAGTACATTACTAACGTAACGTTACGACAGATTCTAATATGGCGGATAGCGTTTTGGAGATTGAAGCAAAGATAAAAAAATATTCCTAAAACTGAATTTTAAAATTTATAATGCAGTTTTATGAATAGAAATCAATATTTCTCAATTACTTTTTACAAAATCTATCATAAATATTTTTTTTATTAAGCCTTTATTGATTTTAAACATTTTGTTTTACATAGTATATGATTGTTTTAACTTAATTATAATCTAGCGTATCGGTTTTCCCAGTTTAGTGATCAGCATGTCCTGTGACACATAGGCCTCTTCCAGCTCTTTCCACTCTTCTCTGTTGTTGGCTTTTCTAGTCCAGATCGTCCCTCCAATAATCTTGATATCGTCTGTCCATCTTTTTGCTTGTCTACATTTTTTATTTTGCCATCACGTGGTTGCCATTCTGTTATGATTTGCGTCCATTTTATCCTGCTTTCTCTTCCCATATGTCCTGTCCATCGCCATTTTAACTGTCTAATTTTCTTAATTATGTCTTCCACCTTTGTTGTAGATCTAACATCTTCTGCTCTTTTGCGGTCTTTTAGCGTCACGCCAAACATACTTCTTTCAATTCCCCTTTGACGTGTTCTCAGTTTTCGCCCAGGTTTGGAATCCATGTGTAAGACGTGGTAAGATACAGGAGTTACACACTTTTTTCATGGGTTTTATAGGAAAGTATTTACTTTTGAGTATTTATTTAAGGGACCAGTACCTTTTCCAAGCACAAGCTACTCTTCTGTCTATTTCCATGTCTATATGATCACTAAATGATATTAATTGCCCTAAGTGTGTGTATTTTGTAACATATTCAATATCTTCATAATCTACTTTTATGTCAATTTCTTCCCTGTTTGTCATTACTTTTGTTTTCGATTTATTCATAGTAAGACCAACTACTCGGCTTGCATTCGTCAACTGTTGTAGCACATGTTGAAGTGTATTAGCGTTGTCACTTATGAGTACGATATCATCCGCGTATCATCCGTGTAAATATTTTTTTTACATGGTGTAAAACCCTATTATTTTTGGTACCTAGAATAGGCTGACGTGCAGAGAATGCTGCATAGAATTAAGCCCTTATATATACGCATAGTTTTAAGGTGTTCACACGCGGTAGAAGTGAAACCGTCAGAAAATTAAACTTTTAAAGAATGATTGATTAAAACTACTTTTACGGATTTTATCGCGTTTTATTTATAAATAAATATATATATAATTTACAAATATAAAAAAAACGCGATAAAATCCGTAAAAGTAGTTTTAATCAATGTATAGTGTTCGCGTAAATATAAGAAAACATTATTTTAAAGAATGAGATGAAAAGAGATATTTCTAATCAACAAGGAATCATGTCCAGTTTTGACCTGAAAATTTCTTAACGTGTTTAGTGATGTAAAGCATAATTGAATTTTCAAATAAAGCCTAGAAAAAAATAATGTTACTATGTTTATCATTCTCAATAGACTATAGAGACGAAACGTGATTTACAATGGCTCAAAGGTCCAGAAAACATGCCAAAATATATATTTAAAAAAAAAACTTTTAAACTGTTTCTTACACGTTCCGTTTTAGAGACTACAAAAATCTTGTTCGTTCGTCATGTGGTTATTAATAATTATTTTTATCAAGAGTTGATTTTGGTATATCGAATACTATAATATGTATACATTTCTGAATTCTCTATGAAATTTCCTATAAACGAGTACATATATTTAATAAAGTTTAAAAGTAATTAATATAACTAAATATTGAATAAAGTCAAAACTATCATATTTCTCAATGACACAAAGTTTTTTAATAGTTCAATTTTATTTTATTTTAATATTACATCTATTGTTTACAATATTTTATGTGCAAAATCATAGGCTACAATACAATTTTTTATCATAAAACGCATTAATAATAAGCTTACAAGAACTCACAATCAACTTACACCGATGTAGAATGTAGTTCGGACCAGATGCGGCATAATGCTTTAGTCAATAAAAATAGTTTTTTTTTATTTCATTATAATGATTCAGTCTTGAACCTCTCTTTTTCTTTACATGATTCAGTCATCTTTCAATAGGTCTTGCTAAGTTTTAGAAATCTCATAAAGTATTTCATAAGTACTCTTAATGCCGATATCAAAATTATAGTCGTAAGTGCCATATTTATTAAAAAATTAATAACTTTATTTGAGCAAACAAACTTTACCAGCACTTGTACAGAAATAAAGATTCATTAATTCCTTTAAAAACCATAAAACCGCTCAAGGGTCACTCCCACTGATGAAGAGTTATAAATAACGTTTTTTGTAAACAATACCCAATGCACCATAATATGTGTCAAGTGACAGAGGCGCCGCGAGGTGCGCAGCGGTTATGTTACATTTCCAATAACCAACAACATTATTTCTCCAAAATGTAACATATTTTCTTTAACAAAAATAATAGCTACGAAATAATAAAATTTAAAATAAATATATCTCTTCCTGAAATAAAAAAAAATATTATTTATGTATATTTTTAAAGAACCCACTTCTTATGCATTATACAAAAATATGCCACAATTAAAGTCCGATTCTGCACTTTTTTGTGCATCATGTACTAGGTCATTAAAACATTTTTTATACGTGGTAGAGCCATGCTGCAGTTATATTAGTAGTATAGTTGTAGCACGAATGGGCCGGCTCGACCGGGGAAGGACCACGCTGTCACCGAATACCAGCGTGAAATAATAGCTTAATGCTTCTGTGTTTCGTATGGTGAGTGTAAAGAACCGGAGAACCTTTTTACTGGAAACGAGGCGTTCCATCTTAGTCCTTACGGGTGACAACGCATCTGCATTTTGATTTGTAATCGAGGACAGATGTAGATGTCTATGGGCCGCAGCAACCACCACAGGTGGACTGCGTGCTCGTTTGTCACCCTATCCTATAGAAAAAAAAACATACAAAATAAAGAGGTGTATTCATTTCAACGATGAGAGCCGTGGTGGCTCAGAAGAGCCGTGGTAGCTCAGATGGTTAGATCTCGCTGTAAATTTCACAGTACGCCAGCAAGCCGGGTTCGATCCCCGCTAGCAATAATGAAATTGTTAATTGCAATTTTAAGTGCTGATTTACCACGTGCTCAGGGTGAAGAAAGACATTGTGAGGAAACCTGCACGTATGTGAAATAAGAAAAAACATTTCGATGACATGTGAAGTTCGCCAATACGCATTGGGGCAGCGCGACGGAAACTTCTTTGCTATAAAACCCTCTGAGAAATAAGGGGATGCCTTTGCCCAGCTGTGGGGCGTAAAAAGGCTGTAACTTAACTAACTTAAGTATTCATTTCGACGATGAGAGAGCCCTGGTAGCTCAGATTGTTAGCTCTCGCGTTAAATTTCACAGTACGCTAGCCACCTGGTTCGATCCCCGCCGGCATCAACGAAATTATTAATTGCAATTTTAAGTGCTGATTTACCTCTTGCTCGGCGGTGAAGGAAAACATCATGAGGAAGCCTGACTGTCTAAGAAATAAAAAAAAATATTTCCAAGGCATGTGCAGTTCGCCAACACGCATATGGGCAGCGCGGCGGACACTTCTTTGCCCTAAAACCCTTTCAGAAGTGAGGGAAGGCCCAGCAGTGGGATGGAAATAGGCTGTGTAACTTAACTAACTTAACAATTTCGACGATGATAGTCTGAAATAATTAGCTGAACAAATTATAGCTAGGCAACAATAAAAACTAAATGGATGGATGGACATAAGTATAAAATTGAATAAATATATAACATAGGTACTCATTTCTTTAAAAGGCTCCTGGTACTTGTTGGATTTACTGTATCTACAGTACAATTCATTTACGAATGGTACTGTACGTACACGTTACACGATTTGTAAAGTACATACAGTACCCCTAGCACGAACATTTTGATCTATCGTATAGTTTACGCCACAGTTTAGTTTCAGTTAAATTTTGTATGGGAATTTAAACAGCGCTCCGCGGGCGTATTTGGAACTAAAATTCAGAAGCACGAACATCTAATGCCCTGGCTACACGCTCCGTCTTGCCTGCACAGTGCAGGCCGCGCAGTCATGACGGTACAGCGGCTCGTGCAGGTCAGTTTGTGTAAACTGGACTGTGCAAACCTCAAAGTGTTTTGAGAGCTAGTCACGTCACGATGTGGCCAGAAGAGGTTTTTTTTTAAACGGAGCCTTATATTATTGTTTACTTGTAAAAAAGCAACAAATAAGAACGTTAGTTTTTCAATTAATAAATGATAGGCTTAATTTTTTTTTGTTCCTGTCAGAATATTCCTTACTTTTAATTTGGCACAACGCCGGCAACGATTTGTACAATTCTACGAATTCAGTTAAAAAATCCCTGGAATAATTGCGTACATTTCTCATTTTTAAGATTTTATAACATTACATGTGTCGTCAACAAGAATTTAGACGGACTGAAGCGCGGCTTGAATAACCGGCCACACACTCAAGTTAGCTCGCAGGCAAAGCCGTGCAAACCAAGCCCGCGCAGTCCAATCTTCAGCACGTCAACGATTACGCAGGTCGCCTGCGCGAGCCACCGTCTTACCGTCCACACGCACGCGCTTACCTGTGCAAACCGGTTTGTGCAGGCATGCTCACAGGCAAGACGGAGCGTGTAGCCGGGGCATAACGCTACGTTACGTATTGCTTTCGTATAGTATAACGTATAGTAAGACACAAAATGTATGGGAATCGGCAGCACGAATCTTTTTTTGACGTACGTTATCGTCTATACACTGTAGAGAACTACGAAATCTTTCTCACCGACATTTTTACGGTGAGAACGCTATCGAGAAGTATTAGTTTTAAGTTTTCCTGGGGTTTTCGTTGATTTAAGTTTAAAATATTTTTATTAACAACAAGTAGAATGCTATCCACGACTTTTTATTATTTTGTGTGGCATTTGGCAGTCGAGGCAAGAAAGCAAAGATGAGAATTAAGGTACGCAAAATTTACTATTTAAAGTATTACTAATTAGTATATTACATATATATGTACCCTTATTTTAACTATTTATTTGATTAATAATCATTAGATTTTGATAGCTGTTTCATTTAAATATATCTAAATCGTTCCAGTGATATAACTCAACGAATTTTTATTCGACAAACGGAAGACCCTCCGGATAATTCTGAATTGGAATTTAAAAAAAGATACAGATTAAGTAAAAATGCATTTAAATTACTCTGCCGTTAATTTTGCTCTGAAAACTTCAGAGGGAGTAAAAGAATAAGCTTAGAGCTTAAGGTATAAAAAATAATGCACAAAATTAAGTACCTGCTGTAGTTATTATGTACCTAAGCTCAGTTTTTGGTTATTTATGCTTTATTAATTTATGCAACAAGCTATTATCAAAGTTTAGTCGGTATGGGTAAGAACTTGGACCAAACAAGTGTTATCCAATGTGTCTCTCAAGTTACGGAGGCACTTACTCGTATCAGTCAATAAATAATAACCAATACCTTTATCAGGTTGCCCATGCCCTTCAAGGGCTGAGAGAGAAGTCGTCAATGTAAAGTACTTACATACTTATTTTTAGCTGTGTTGATTTCTCTAGTCTAATTTTTGACGGCTCCGTGGCGCAGTAGCTTAGCAAGGAGTTGTAGCGCAGGGGCCGCGGTTTCGAATCCTGCACGGAACAAGTATTTGTATGGCCTACAAGTAATTACTGCCTCCACGACACTGGATAAATCCTGTTGTGGCGGTTTTAGTATAACTAGTGTTTTGTGACTTTCTACAGATTTCTTAAAACATACAAGATAACGGGTGTTATTGGTTGTATTGATGGATCACATTTCCGCATATTATTTCACCACAAATATAATTAGAAAGAATCCAATACGCACCCAATACGTTAATAAGTTATGTTACATAAAATGTGAAACATTACTAATGAAAAAAAGCTTTTTTGGTATTGCCCCACGAATTTATAATAAACTACCTGATACAATAAAAAATATGAACTTATTTAAATTTAAAAAAGTGCTTAAGTAATGAATATAGACAAATGTTATTCGCCATGGATAAAATTGACGAGTTCTTGAATGATAATTTTGACCAATTATATTGACTAATGATATTATTTTGTTATTGTCATCTATTTAATTTTATCAATGTAGCAATTTCATTAATTTTTATTCTATTTTATTTTTATGGCATGATTCTCACAAGAACACATCATTATATTTGTATGTCTTTAAAACAAAACATAGCGTACTAATAATTGTAACGCAAGACCTTAAATGTTTAAACCTACCTATGTTTGACAAATAAACTATTCTGATTCTGAAAAAGAGATTGAACATTTATTTTATTGCCGAAAGTATTTTCATTATTTAAAGTGCAAGTTGTAAGTTTAACGGTAAAAGAATGTCCACTACCTTATTCGAGATGGGCAGCAGTCTCCTCGCAATAAAAATTAAAAAACTGCGGTTGACAACCCACCTGCCAAATGTGCCCGCTGTATATTATAATCTATGTAGTCCACTGTCAAGTTCAAAAAATATTAAGCAAATATTATATTTAAAAAGGGTTTTTTTATAGGTTAGGGTGACAAACGAGCACACAGTCCACCTGATGGTAAGTGGTTGCTGTGGCCCACAGACATCTACATCTATCCTCGATTACAAATCAAAATGCAGATGCGTTGTCACCCGTGAGGACTAAGATGGAATGCCTTGTTTCCAGTAAAAAGGGTCTCCGGTTTTCTACACTCACTATACGAAACATAGCAGCATTAAGCTACCATTTCACGCTGGTGTTCTGTGAGAGCGTGGTCCTTCCCCGGTGGAGCCGACCCATTCGTGCTACAACTATACATCTAATATAACCGCAGCATGGCTCTACCACGTATGAATATAATATGTATTAAGAAATTTATGGATGACAATAACCCCTGGGAATGAGATAGTCGCTACTAAACTATTTCCAATATGATTTGTATAGTTAATTGTAAAACAACATAATACATGATTGTAAACATTTTGTTTTTAATTTTCAGCAGGGTTTTGTGTTAATTCATCCCTGGATGGATTCTTATGTTTAATTTACCCCTATTTCGGAAGAATCCTGTGATTCTTCCGAAATAGGGGTAAATTAAACATAAGAATGACTTTTAATAAGTACTATTAATAATGTATATTAAATTTAAAAAATCTATTTCTGTTTCCATTGAATCCAAAATTTGATTCTCTACTGTGTTGTATATGTACAGAGCTTGAACGAATTAATACAGAGTTTGAATTTATGTTTTGACTTGTTTTTTGGGATTACGACTTTAGATGATAAGTGTTTTCTATATTTATCGGTATTAATATTAAATTCTAATAAAAAAGTACTTCAACAATTTCAAGGAGACATTTTATTTAAAACATGGACAATAAAAAAGTACAGATTATTATAATATATGTTATCACACTGAGCTCGAAACTGTAGCTCAGTATCATGTTGACGAAGCTCAACGTCTTCTCTGTCGAATCCTTTCTTGTTCTAATTCTACAAACATCCGTTTGCTTATTATCGTTCTGTGTTCTTCTCACTTAAAAATAACATTATTCTAATGATCTGAATGTTTTTTTTTGGGTTGACGGCGCGAAAATGGAAGTGGATTGCCTATTGAGAACAGTTGGAGATTTCTTCGGTGTAGTAGATTTTAGTGCTGTTGGGATCTGGGAGGTGTTAGGGATGTAGGTTGCGTTAGGAATCGGATTGGTTGGAGATAAGTACTGGATCCTTGCTGCAGCCAGGAGTGTTTAAAGTCTTCATCATCTGAAAAAGGTCGATTGAAAAACTTATACTTTTTACATAATTTTTTCTATTTCTTTCATAGTTATTTCCTTATTATATCGTTAAAAATATTTAAAGGTTAAATATATTATAATGAATAACTTGAATTTTAAGTGATCATTATTTATTATTTAATTTTTTTTAATCTTAATTTCAAATAAACAGTTAAGATGCTAACACACAACTAATACTTAAATTATGAAATTATTATTATTAATTTTATTTAAATAAAAATGTAGGTACTTACATCATGTGTAGTTGAAGACATACCAATAGCAGGAATTTCAGGTGGTATAATCATTAAATCTGTATGTAGCTCTGCAAGTATCACTGTTTTATTAATTTTGTATAGGTAACCAGTAACCACATAGGCTGTAAAATAATAAGTTATTAGTCTTACACTGAAGTTATTTATATTCAAATATACATATTTTTTTTCTGAATTATATATTTTCATTGAGAAAGTGTAAAGTCATCATATTATCATGTTAAAATGAAAGTTTGTCAGTTGATTTCTACTAAAGATCTATTTATGTTAAATTACCCTGTTCTCTTAGTATGTGAGAAATATTTTTAATGAATGCTATGAGCAGCTTTATTCATTTTTAGTCACTTCTTTATTTAAATCACTCCACACTCCTTAAGCAAACCAAATAAAACGACAGTGGACACAAAATTCATGAAGTGAACTATGCATTTAAAACTTTATCTAAGCGCTCTTGATTTGTATTGAAGGTTTTTATTAAAGTAACTATTCTTTCTACCTAGTAATTAAAATATAATCTATAAAGTTGCAAAAGGTTGCAAAAGAATAGTAAAAATTAAAATTTAAAAACTAATACACAAATATGACGGTTAACATTATTTGAATTAGATGCGGTGTTATATAACATTATCAACCGTGTGTCGAGGTGATAGTGACTTTATTGTTTCATGCCATCTAGCATCATACATAAGATTAATGATCTATAAACTTTTTGTGATGTGTTGTTTTTTTTGGTTAAAGTGACATCTATTACTAGCAACAATAGTCAGTTACATGAAAGCGTATATACAAACTCATAATTTCGTCAAGAGTAAGAAGGTGTTCGCGGCGTATTGGTACATTCGTCGCATTATAGCATATAGTCAAGAGTTCGGGCATTCAAGTCCCTGTAACTCCCCCCACTCGAGAATTACTTTTTTAAATTATTTTAATGAGCAAACGACAATAAAATATCATTTCAAAATATTACAATAAAATATCACTTCAAAATGTCACCAGTATGTTTTAAATGCAAAAATAAAATATTGGATAAGGATAATTTAACTTGTTCACTATGCAAAGAAAAATTTCATTTAACTTGCACCATAGTTTCTGAAAAAAGATTTCGCTGGATGTCAATAGAAACCAAAAATGCCTGGAAGTGTACAACTTGTACACAGAAAAAAAATAAGACAAAAAATAGAAATACGTCATCAGAAAAATCTCCTAATTTGGACAGCAGTATATCTAGCTGTCACGAAAGGGCAAATGATAATATAACATTGCGAAAAAAACTCAATCCCCCCTATAAGCGATAGCAGCCCGCAATCAATTTCCCACATTGACAACTTAGGTGAAACGTTGATTTCTGTAGACGCCGCTTTAAATCGTAGCTGCCCCAAAAATAACTATTTAGCAATGGAGGATTTGGAGGAAATGAAGATCAAACTACAAAATTTGGAAACAAAGCTCGAAAGTGCTGACCTGGAAGTGGAAAGATTGTTATTAGAAAACAATTCATTGAAAGAGGAAATATCAAAAAGAGATGCAAAAATAAACCAATTATCTCGCATCTGTCGCTCAACTACAAAAAAGAAGGTCGTAAGTCCCTCCCAGAACAATACCTGCGAAAATAATATAAAGAAATATACTACTAATGTATTATTTAGTACTCCCAAAGCAAGTGTCCCATCAACGATAACAAATATAGCATTATGTCACAGCCCCAGTGAGACTAATGAAAGCAAGCGGCAAAATAATAATAATAATAATAATATTAACAGTATGAACCAAACACCATTACGCGACGTAACAAGCCAACAAGAGAACACATTAAATCGATACCTCCCACGTAAGTTGTTGTATCCCCAAAACTGCAATTTTACAATAGAGCATTTTAAAGATTCAAATTGGACTAAAAACTGCATTTATGATTGTATTTTTGTGAAATTTGGTATATGAATGTAATTTATAGTATTCTTGATTACAGTTGAAAGATAAATTAAAAAAAAATGTATATTTTCTGAGATATTGTTCATACAACATTTTACTGCGGAGTACAGTCTGCGACATTTGTCGTATCTCATACTTACAATATTATACCACGGAGTTTAGATTTCGTCAGTTGTTGTATATAATAGTTACAACAATATACATTGAAAAATATAAGTCTCATTCCACTGTATGTGGCAATAACAAATTACATCGGTTAAAATATTAGGTTTGTATTAATATATGTAAACAAATACTAGGTTAAAAAATAAAAAGACATATTGTCAAGGATAAATTTCTTTATTTTTAATAGGAACAACACAAATACTTACTATTATTATATTTTTAGGAACATTTCTATAAACATTGCAATAATAGTACTTACCTAATATTTATAAATTGGCATTAAAATATTAGAGAACACCGATATAAAAATAAAATAATGAATATTAAAAAAAACAGCTTATAATATTATCAAACTTAAGTTATTTTGAAACAAAATAAAAAGGACATAAATGAAAACATAGTACACTCTTTCTATTATATTTTAATAACATAACAAACTCTTCTTAGGATTGTGAAAATAGAATCATAAAAAATCATCATAAAATAACAAAAATAATTATGACTTACTTAATAATTTCTATAAGATCAACTTAACATCAAGATAACTAGTAACCATTTATAGTTATTGGCATAGTAGCTATCCTTGGCTTTAGAGGAATATTTTTTTTATTAGTAATTATACATAAGTAATTGAAAACAGTTAAGTTATTTTTAATTAAACAAACCAAATTTTTGGTTTTATTGGAGCTGTGAAAACTATTATTATTTTGAAAAAACAATGATAAAACGAAGATGAAATTTAAAGAAATATAAATGATTTAAAAAAAGAAAAGACTTTTATAAGTACTATTATGAATCAGAAAATTCAACATTATGAGAGCCAGCAACAAAAGATAGACTCCTGAAAAAGTCATGATATGTGGCTGGAATAATTCCATTATGACAGAGACTCATTAAGTCATCATATTTTGCCTTTGTTAAGGGAAGATGGTTGAAATAGAGAGGGCATAGCTCAGCCATACTATTTCTCTGGCGTCTTCGGGTATTGGTATTAATGGCAATCGTCATAGCATTACTGTTTGCCAAATCGTACCGATATTCAATTTTAAAAGGATCTTCTGCACATACCCGCACTTCTTTTATTTTGTTCCATTTAACTACGTCTCCACTTATATTTTTTGACCAATTACGCCCGTCCAAAAGTTGTTTAAAGTTATAAAAATCGGTGTGCTTCATTTCTATGACGTTATATGATTTTCCATCCTGTTTAGCCCATCTAACCAAGCTAAACCATTCCAGAGGTGTATATATAAGTTTATTTTTAGATGATCTTTCTATTAAAGCGTGTACGCTGTCACCCTCTGCTTGGGTATGACCTTTTTCGAGAAAGGTATGTTTTATAGTAATGTTAAGTTTATGAGCAATATACACATAAAACGCAAAAACAATGCGGCACAATTGTCAGACCAGAATCTGAATTCTTTTGCACCCTGTTCATGCATATTTTGTATAAAATGAGAAAGACAGCTTGATACCTCATTAGAACCACGCTTAGCTTCTCCTTCGTGCCACATATAACAATGTCCCTCTTTATTTGCTAGATCATACAAGGTAAAATTAAAAAACCGACAACTTCCGCTTGTAATATAAAATACTCAATTGGCCATGAGGTGCATTAAGAATCTTTTGAAAATCAAAAGTAGCTGCGACGATTTTACCTTGTGAAGATTTGCTGTCATTTTTATCAGATTTCATGATTTGTCGGGATAACTTCTTGTTTGTGACATGATTTTCATAATCTGCAATTTGTTGTTCAGTAGGACCGTCAATATTTCTAAAAATGTGACATTGATCGCATTGATCTTTCTTAGGCACGTAAAAACTGAGCTTAAAATTTTCATTTACAATATCTCGATATTGACGTTCGGTTTCAGCTTTCTCTTCATATTGTGTGTTAGCCTGAAGCCACTCAGAGTACATTTCAAATAATTTAAGAAAATTTAAATCTCCATCCATATATAATTTGTTTGACCTTTGCCTCGTATGATGTGACTCAACCGGCTGCAAGCTCTTGATGTGATCACACACGCTGGTTATTACCGAATCTGTTTTTTTTACGGGATGGTTTGAATGTCTACCTCTTTTATCTGGGACTAGTACTCCCGTTGTCGTATCCATCTTTTCTAGAGCCTTATAAATAACCTGATCACTGACAGACAAAGTGCTTAAAAAGTGTTTTTTGCACACATCCACATAATTAATATTATCATTGTCAAGACCTACTGGTATTAAGTATTTTAACGTGTACTTACGTCTTGAAACTGTATCTGTATAGACTCTACGTTTATTTTGCTTTTTTACTAAGTTAGCCACATACATCCATTGCTTTTCTCGATCGCCTAAGCTCCAAAAACTCTCAAAAATCTTCTTTCTTTGTTCTTCGCTTAATTTGTCAAAGCACTTCTTGCGGCAGCGACATGGTGGGCCCATCTTTCTGCTTGCTTGTATTTTACCTTTTCTCGAAATATATTCTTTTCCCAAATTACGTAAATACTTTCTTTTATTATCTATCCATTCTTTATAATGTCTTTTTCTTACATTACCTTTATCTTTCCTTGATGGACGACGGTGGCGGTCACTTGTGGTGGGACTATTATTTGAAATATCCGACAGCGGACTATTGTTCATGGTTGTATACGTCGAGCAGCTAGAAATCCATGCTGGTGAGGGTTGAGGTATAATATCGAACGCTGATAAATTTTCTTTTTGTATATAATAATATGGGCAGAAATCATTATCACAGTCGTAGTCCAAGTGATTGATACTACAAGAGGGGGAAGGGTGCGGTGTCTCAAGATTTGCAGTATCAGAATCTGTTGCTACTTCTAAGTTGTCAAAGATGTTTCCATCTATTATATTTGCCAACTCTTTCATTTCAGATTCATTAAAACTTATTGGCAATGGTGACCCTGAAACAGTATTAACGTTTTAATTTGATTGCAACCCGCGTATGTCCTGATGCCTACATCGATTAGGGAAGACATACACCTTTTACCTCTCCAACATATAAAATGCTTTACCCTGGCTGACTGACTTAACGATCCACCAAAGCAGGTCGCACATAGTTGCCTGTGCGACCTGCGTTAGTGAAGCATTAAGTCAGTCAGTCAGGGCAAGGCATTTTATAATGTTGCAAGATCCAATTTTAGAAAAGACTTGACATACATCATCGAAAACGAAAAAGGAATAACAAAGTAAAATACAGCATGTCACTATACAACAAAGTTTTGAATAATAACTCCCGAAGTAAAATGTGGTATCTATTACATACAACAATATTTTTATTTAAATGTAAACGTAAAATGTTATATGTATTACATACAACATTTTTTATGAACGCTCAACGACGTATACTGTTGTAAGTAACTTATACAACATTTTAGGTTGGTATCACGACAAAAAAAGTAACATTAACCTTATTAATGCTAATAAAATATTACAAAAAGAAACATACCTGTGATATTTGGGAGACTTGAATCACGAAAGCTGTTTAGTTCTATTTCATCTAATGAAACATTGTTATTTTCAATGGGTGTCTCGGAGTTTCTATTTTGTGTACTCGTATTATTGACCATATCACATAGTCTACGTCCTCTTGTTATTATCCTGGTACGATTCATTGTTATAATATATTTGAAGTAATTCAATTACGTATAAAGTTATTTTTGAAAAAACTTAAACGGTTCCTACATCATGCGTGCGGCCGGTTGAAAGTCCGGCGTGGTCTGTTGTATGTGTCCAATACGAGACGCGGGCGCGTGATTCTCCTCGCCCTGCACCCCGCGTAAGCTATTGTAAAGGTCTATACAATGCTGTAGTCCGTTCTCGTTTGAAAGTTACAACATTATACGTCTGGCAAATCCTTAAAAAACCGTATTTTGGTTTTTTTTCCACTTTGAATGCATTAAATAATGCAAAATAGGATAGTTTTTTGTAAAAACGCCAAACGCCATTTTTGTGGCATACAACAACTTACGTGGGAGGTATCGAAATAATTCTAAAATATCTCAAGAGAACAAAAAGAAGATATGTATGCTAAGTACTAACAAGTTTACTAAAACAAGATCCATCGCGCAACGATTTTTGCATGGAGATTTTGATATCTGCCATTATCTTCTGACTGAATACGGAATAAAACCACTTATGATGGGACTAAAGACCAAACTTATGGATTATACAATGGAAGACTACTGCATATTACTAATAGGTGATCAAGATTTCAAATCCACTATAAATTACTTTGAATTAACTATATTCGACATTCTTTATCAGAAATTACACACACAAACATCATTTTGTGTCTACCTACCTTTAGATACTGTAGATTCCGAAATTTATTTAACTGGCGAGTAGAAGTTTTTAATAATTTACTACATCTGGATGTAATGACATATGAGTATGCACACCTTATTGATTCCAACCTGAATCTAGAATATGATTATACGATGTTTAAAAAACACACAGGTATCATAAATAACTACGGAATGCAAACCATATTCAAAGACATTAATGCACTTATGTGTGAAATTGAAGATTATGGTTATAATAAAATATTAGAACCCATGACAGAATTGCAGAATGATCAAAATGAACCAATACCTGCCTCGCCACCTCTAAAAAATATGTTTTTTCGATAATAAAATAAGGATTATTTACCAAAACATACAAAGTTTTAATAACAAACGGCATTTGTTGGAAGCTTGGACAGATGAAGATAAAAACGTACACGCTTTATGTCTATCTGAAACCTGGATCAGTGCTCAAAGTACAGGGTTATATGCTGGCATCCCATTTCAGTCGATCTAATTCAATAGGAGGAGGTGTTTGTATACTAGTTAAAGATGATATAGATTATATTGAACGAAACGATTTAAACGCTATGTCCATAGAACCTATAATTGAAATATGTGGAATAGAAATACCAGTTTCAAATTTATTAGTCATAAATGTATACTGGCCAAATAGTAACAGAATGCCTGATACCTTTTACAGTGTATTAGAAAAGCTCTTACAACGAATTCAGCAAAAAAATTCTAAAACAAACGTTGTAATAGGTGGAGACTTTAACGTAGATGTGTTAAAACAAAGTATATCGACTGTAAGACTTTTAAATTTAATGCGTAGTTATAATTTCTATCAACATGTTCAAGAACCAACGAGGGTAACAGAGACTACATCCTCATGCCTAGATTTAACATTCACAAATTTTGATGTCGAACAAGTCGTAATTAATGTTGTAGAGTTGAGTCTCTCTGACCACAAAGGAGTTATAGTAAATATACCAATAAAAGAAAGAAACATACTCGTGCGTAATACGTGGATTCTAGAAAAAAGAATCTTTAGTGAAAAAAATATCCAACATTTCAAAGCTAAATTAAGAGAAGTAAACTTTAGCAAAATAATTACTACTGATAAAAACATTAATGAAAATTATAACTCATTTTGTAATAAAATTAATCATATATTAAATTAAATTATGCCAAAAATTCTCATAAAAATAAGAAGCATAAAGAAAAAGCCATGGTTAACCAATGGAATCAAAACATCGTGCAAAAATAAAAGACTCTTAAAAAAAATATTATCTCAAACAAAAAATCCAGTACTAAACAAGTATTATAAAAATTACTCAAAAATACTTAAAAAAATTGTAAATATTTCAAAAAAAGAACTATAATATTAAAAGAATAAAGAATTCTGATAATGTAATAAAATCAATGTGGAATGTTGTAAAGGAACAAACTAATAAGCTTACACAAAATAAAAAGAACATAGAACTGAATGTCCAAAATAGTATCACTGCGGACCCTGTTCAAATAGTTGAGTGTTTCAATAATTTCTTTTTGTCGGTTGGTAATGATAACAATACTTTTGGCACAACAGGTGCAATCGTTCAGCCTGTCCTTCATCCCGTAAAGAATTCATTCTTTTTACAACCCGCTACTAATCAAGAAATTATAAAATGTATACGTAATTTAAAAAACAAGCGTAGCTTCGGTCATGATGACTTACCGCCTTGTCTAATTAGGCAATGCGCCGAAGAACTAGCCCCAGTTATGACATTCCTGATAAATCAATCTTTACAGAAAGTAAAGTTCCAGACCAATTAAAAATTTCAATAATTAAACCACTCTATAAAAAAGGCTCTAAAACTGAGTGTAACAACTATCGCCCTATTGCTATTCTTCCAACGTTTTCAAAAATATTTGAATCCGTTATGGCTAATAGACTATACTGTTACTGCGAAAAGTTCAATATATTAAATGACAATCAATATGGCTTTCGCAAAAACAGAACAACAACTACAGCAGTATACAAATATGTCAATGAAATATTAAATTTATTTAATAAAAAGAAATACGCGATCGGTATTTTACTGGACATGACCAAAGCCTATGATCGAGTTCGATTTGACATACTTTTACGGAAGTTACACGGAATAGGAGTAAGAGGCCCAACATACAACTGGTTCGAATCATACCTGACCAATCGAAAGCAGTGTGTAGAGATAGAACACCATAACCTAGCCAGTGGAAATGTGATTAAAGTCAGGTCTCAATTTGCACCGGTCACTAAATCAATACCACAGGGTAGTGTTCTCGGTTGTTTATTATTTTTAATTTATATTAATGATTTGCCGAAAATAGTCAAAGCCCCCTGTACCTTGTTTGCCGACGATCTTTCTGTAGTCATACCTTTCGACAATAATACTAACAACAATCTTAACAACTGTCTAGATAGTGTACTTACAGATATCTCTAAATGGTTAAAAAATCACAATCTCGTCATAAATTACACAAAAACTAAGATAATACAATTTAAGCCGTATCAAAAATGCCCCCTATCTATAAATTATTCTTACAGCGATATTAAACTAGAATGTGTTGATTCATATACATTATTAGGTATAAACATAGATTCAGGTATAAATTGGAAAGAACACATAAAGAAAGTATCATCTAAACTTTCCCGTTTCTCGTATGCACTATACGAACTTAAAAAAGTTACAGATTCAAGAACAGCCACGTGTGCATACTATGCTTATGCCCATGCGTGGCTCAAGTACGGCATTTTACTGTGGGGAAACAGCACAGACGTAAATAAATTGTTCATTTTACAAAAAAAAATGTATCCGAATAATTACAAACATAGACAGCAGTGACAGCTGTAAACCATACTTTATTTCATTAAAAATATTAACAATTACATCTATATATATACTATAAGTATGCACATTTGTTAAAAAGAATATGCACCTTTTTTTCAATATACTCCCGGCCTCATTTTTTACGTCCTAGTATAAAATTAGCTCCACCTATCACAAAATTACAAACAGTTAAATCAGGACCCCATGGTATGTGTGTAAAAATTTATAATAAAATTCCCAAATGTCTACAAAAAGAAGAATCGTTGTATAAATTTCAAAGAGAGCTTAAAAAATATTTAATTGAAAAAAAGTTTCTATTCGTTGTCAGAGTTTTTCGGTGAAAAATAATAATTGTTTATTTTGAATATGTATACCTACCTCTTTAATATCGTTGTAAATATTGCAAATGTTTATTTAACCTAAAAGTAATGTAGTAGTTTAAGTAAGTAGTTTAAGTAAATAAAATAAAATTAGTCTTTTTAAATTAATAAGAATAAATTGATATATAACATAATATAATATAATATTGCTACGCCCTATCAGGGCTCATGTTTGGCTCTAATATATCCAACTTAAGAACTATTTATGTAACCACATGAACGCAATAAAATGTTTGTGTTTGAGTTTGAGTTTAGAACAATAAAACTAGAACTTACTTTTCACTTCTTTTTTCACTCCGAGGCTTCGATTCCTTGGCTGTGGAGCAAATTACATAGCTCTTCGTACTTTTGTATACACCACTGTAGTCCGTGCACTAATTCTGTGCTTTCTATTAATCACCATTCCCTAGAAATAAACAATAATCTTTGTTTAACAGAATGAATCAATATCAATAGATAATGTATACACAGACTGAAAAATAATCCAAACTCATGTTTTAATATAGTTACTTACTTTTACATGAAATCTACTATTGTTGTAAACTGTGTGGCTAGTTCTTGACATCATTATGAAATTCAGCAAAAATTAACTAAAACCAATCTAAAATACAAAACTATTAAAACAACACGAAGCGCGAAGTCAAATGTTTATCTTAAGAATGTCGCGTTCGGAAATCACAATTCATAAAACGTGAAACATGGTTTTATAAACATAAAAATGTTCCTCCGTAAATAATTATACAAGCAGTATTTTGTTAATTAACTGTTTTAAATTACAAGTTTTAAGTGACCAGGATTAAGAAAGGAATGCTTCGGTGGTTTGGTCATGTGGAAAGAATGAATGAGGAAAGAGTGACAAAGAAAATTTATGTTGCAGAAGTGAATGGCAGAGTCGGAAAGGGACATCCTAGGCGAAAATTTATCGGCCAAATTGGCGATTTATTGAAAACGGGCCAAATTAGGAGTACCCTTAACCGACGAGCATGTATGCGTAGGTGTATGGATGTGAAGGAGGCGAGAGAGGTGTGTCAGGATCGTGCCAAATGGAAGTCTGTAGTCTCTGCCTACCCCTCTGGGTGACAGGCGTGAGTGTTTATGTTATGTTATGCATATTTTTCTTATTTTTACACACAGTAAAAGACTCTACAACTACAATAATATCAATTTAATAGTAGTTCGTTTTAATATTGAGTCACAAGGTTTGTTTACATATAGTTACAATATAGTATCGAGTACACGTGAGTAAGAGATAAGCGTTCGTGCTGCCGATGACTGTAGCCACAGTTTGGTAAAAGTTTTCGCTTAGTTGACTCGATACGAATTCTTGACGCAATTGTTTATTATTCGTGCTCGGGGTACAGATAAAATGTACATTAAAAAAACCAATATAAGAAATATGTGTCTGAGGTGACCTTCAAAACCACAACCTGTTCATATTAAATAAAAAAAAATAAAAATTTCATATATTAAAAAATATTAAAATAAAATATTAAAAAGCATATTATGTAAATACTTTCTAATATTCTGATTTAATAAATTGTTTAAAAAATTTCGAAGTCTTGTGTTAACATACATGACATATCCAAATGCCACATTCAATTTTTCATAAATCATTGAATAATCGTCGAGTCAACCAAACTCCATTTCTCCGCTCGAGGGCGCTAGATTCTTTACCATTCTAACCATTCAACCGAATTTGAACTTGATGCAGTATGGCAAACTTTAGTTCCTTTTTTCGCCACCCGCAAAACAGAGAAATAGAATTTACTACTGCGGACGTCTCAAAAATGGACACTATTGCACCTATTGCGTATTTACATTAAAATTTTGAAAAAATTGCACTTTATCCTCATTTTGATGTACTAAAACTGTGAACGATGAACAATTAAACATATTTTAACACAAAACTGACAGTCAACACTAAAATTTTACGTACATTTCAAGTCAACTTTCCTCAACCAGCATGTTAGTTCTAAGATAGCAGTTTGCTTCATACATATTAAAAAACGATTTTACACGTACTTAATAAGATAAAACACAAAATGAGATTACAAATAAGAAGGTTACTTACCCAGGCATTGTTTTAACACAATTCACCACACAATAAATATAAATTAATACAAAATAATTACAAACAACTTCGTTGTTGGCGCGCGTCAATCACACTAATGGCAGACTCAAGGAATGGACGACATTTAAGAATGATTTAAATAAAATATACTACACCTCAGGTTGCGCTCGGTTTCACGCGTGTGCTTGCGCTGTGCAGCGCGCTCCGCCAGCTGCGCGTGCGCCAGGTCCAGGTCCCCAGCGGCACCGCGCAGCCCTAAACGCGCCTGCGCGCGCGACCAGCCCAGCTCCATGAGCCGCCCCACCGCCACCTCATCCACCTGGACAAACGTATATTTACGTGGCGGAGCGTTGGTGCAGCTATAATATGCTTGTAGCACGAATGAATCGCTTCGACAGGGGTAGGACCACGCGACCACTGAATACCAACGTAAAACCTTAACCCACCGGCACACAACCATAAAATACATTTACGTAGGCGGTCCCATAATGAATTGGCCTAACTATGAACCAATGAAGGAAATGAAACGAAACCAATTTTATTTTTCAATATAATCACCATGAATACTAACACACTTCTGACATCTGTGAATCAACATCTCTAAACCTTTATAAAAATAATCACATTTTTTATCCTCAAAATGACTGAAGACGGCCGCCTGCAACTCTTCATCGCTTGAAAATTTTCTTCCTTTTAAGTCCCGCTTTAAATTTGGAAATAAATAATAGTCGGACGGGGCTATGTCTGGACTGTAAGGTGGATGTTGAACTTCTGTGAACCCGCATTGACGAACTGCATCCTTCGAAACACCAGCGGTATGAACAGGGTTGTTGTCATGGAGCAACAGGACACCTTTAGACAGCTTGCCTCTTCGTTTTTCCTTTATCTTGTCTCGTAATTTATATATTAAAGAAGCATAATATTCGCAGTTCACGACTGTATTA
This sequence comes from Parnassius apollo, assembly GCA_907164705.1. Classification (NCBI taxonomy): domain Eukaryota; kingdom Metazoa; phylum Arthropoda; class Insecta; order Lepidoptera; family Papilionidae; genus Parnassius; species Parnassius apollo. The sequence continues at coordinate 2,080,931 of CAJQZP010001641.1, read as the reverse complement.
CGTTCTTTAAAATCCACCATCAAAATGCCTTGAAAATCCCAAAATATTGTGCACATCAGTTTTTTAGTCGATTGTTGCACCTTTGCCTTTCTAGGGGGCTTTTCACCCTTATAACGCCATTCCATTGACTCGCGCTTGCTTTGTGGATCATAATACAAGATCATAGTTTCATCACCAGTCACTAGCCGCTCGATCACAGTCTTTGGATTTTCGCCACAAAGATCCAAAAACTCCGAAGCGCAGCGCACTCTTTCCTGTCTCTGTACCGCTGAAAGAAGTTTCGGTACCCATCTTGCACTCACTTTTTTCATGTGAAGATGTTCATGGATCGCGCGATGAACGGTACTCTTAGAGAGCCCAAGCCTTGCTGCAATTTCTCTAATCTTCAAACGGCGGTCACTCAGAACCTCCTCTTCGATAAGAGCAATCGTTTCGGGAGTGAGCACTTCCACAGGTCGACCGTCGTGGCCAAAGTCTTCGACGGTTTCTCTCCCGAGGCGAAACTCTTTCACCCAATTTTTCACTGTGCTATAGGAGGGGGCAGACTCCTTATACACGCCATCCAATCGTTCTTTTATTTGGGCAGGGGATAAACCTTCTTTAAACAGAAACTTTATGACACTTCGATACTCAGTTTTCGACATTTTGAAAAAATACGCGACTCGTTATTCAAATGCCTGTTAAACTAAGACTAAGCATTTCATGTCGATGCATGTTTCTTACATTAAGTGCACGATAAACGTACTATTTAATGCAACACAACATATAGCGACATGTCGCGTTGAACTATATCAGGCCAGTTCATTATGGGACCGCCTGGTACATAATAGACCACCGCTGCAGCTATATTACTGTTACACGAGTGGATTAGCTCTACCAGGAAAGAAAATCCAACTCTATGTCCTAGGTTAAATATATCGATGTTTACTCACAAAAATATGGATATATATCGTCGATATTTTATTCGCGATATAACAATGTCCGATAATTATTTTAGAGTATCGAATTCGTATCAATTTCGGTATATTTTAATATGATATATTTATTTAAACAAAATTAAAAGTTGTTTAGTTTTTTTTCGTCATCCAAACGTCCAGTAACATAATTTAAAAATATCGATATTTTTAATCACAATATCGAACTACACATACCTAAGCACTTACAAAGGAACTTATGTACTGTTTTTTTTGTCGTCAAAACGTCAATTAAGAAATTTTTTGCTACTAATCCGGTTATATCATGCAAAACATGACGATGTATCAATATTTCTCAAACTATATATATCGATACTGCTTAAATATCGATACCATATATATATATATCGATATAAATTTTTTTCACTTGCCCTTCCCACTATGCCCCGAGCTACTGCTAAGTCGTCCAACTACACAACTATATATTTACGTAGTAGGACGCTAGATCCACCGGGGAAGCAGCACGCCATCGCTAAATAGCAACGTAAAATCCTAGTTCATCTACGAATAGCCGTATTATAAATTATAATACATTTACATGGTAGACAAATATCCCCCCTATGAGTCAATGGGGAGGGCCTTTATTCAACAGTGGATTTGAATACACTGTATCGGTAATGGTAACGTAGTAGAGTCATGCTGCAGCTATATTACACACGTATCGTGACGGGCAACAACGGAACACTACCTCTACATTGTTGCGTGGCCCGACACTCACTTGGCCGGTTTTCTGTTAAATGGTGCCTCAATATAATCCAAAATATACTAAGAAAACACAGTTTAAGGCACTAACCCTCAAAGCATTCAACTCTTCCTCTGCTTTCTCTAGCAGCAACTTTGCTTCGGTTCTTTTGTTTTGATGAAATGCCACAATCCCTTGTAACAGGTACAGCCTCATAAGTAAAACACGTTCGTTCGCTGAAAACAAAACATTTAGGACGTGCAATAATTAAAATAGTATACAATGGGTAAAGTAAATCTTCATAACCCACTACTCATGAGAGAAAATCTGTGCCCAGCTGTGGGACGTATACAGGGTTATTTTGCAATACACGCCCAAATTCGCAAAGAAGGTTCATTAATTAAATTGTTAATTAAATTACTTATTAATATAGGCGAATGGTGAAGAAAAATTAATTTAAAAATATCAAATAATCTGTGTTTTTTTATCAGAATGCGCGGTAATGTGTTATTTTAACTGATTGTCATCCTAACTATTTAACTACGCACGCACAACCCTTATGCTGTGTGCGTGCGTGCGCGTGTGCGTGTGCGTGTGCGTGTGTGTGTGTGTGTGTGTTTGTATCGCTCATTCCCCATATCGTCCCATGGGTTTCGTAAGAGGCGACAGAGGGAAATTGTAAAGGTTATGGGCAGCAGTATGTAACTAATAATAACTGAATAAAAAACTGCGGTTCCCAGCTCACCTGCCAAGTATGGCAACTATAACAAAATCTCCCCTATGAGTGAGACAATCTATGGAGAAGGCATATGTTTAGGAGTGAACTTTTATAGGCCCTAAAGGAGACTGTATACTAGTTTGGAATAAAATGCAACCTAGAAACAACGTACAGCGACGATTAGAGACGCTTCACTTACTCACACACTTCAAGAGATGCAATGTTGATGTAAGAATATACATTAACCCAAATAATTCTGTGGGTGCCGTATGAGGCGAGAGAGGTAAGTTGAACTAGGAGATGGGCAGCAGCATCTTCCTGATAACAACGCAATTAAAAAAATCTGCGGATGCCAACCTACTTGCCAAGCGTGGCAACTATGGCGAATAACCCCCCTATGAGGGATCTACAAGCTTACTCTTGAATCCAATAACAATTTCGATCCAATCTCAATTTCAATCCGATGCCAATCTAATTTTGACAAATTACCGTACTCTTGAAAACAATTTTGACAACATTGGATTGAATTCGGACCGCTAAAGTCATAAAAAACCCTTTGTAACTTTCATAAACGAGCTTTTAAGTAGTACAAATACTTAATAAATGGTGTAATTCGTCAAACATAACATCTCTTCATAGAGTTCTTATAAAAAAAAACGCTATATTTGCGAGTTTTAACTAATTATAAGGCTGTATAGGAGCGTGCCTTTGCCTCATTTTTTGTTGTCAGAAAAAAATTGTTATCACGACGATCATGAAACAAAGTAAACAAATATCAACTTTCGAAGAACTCTTTTTTAAGTTTTAAAGCTGAAATGCTTTTTAAGTATGTGTACTGTGAATTACTAATAGCCCTTTCAATTTGGGTATAACTATAAGTAGTTTGAAATATCATTCCCACAATAACACAATTAAGCATCATATGAAACAAACGAACTGGGCACTGTTAGCTAATTAGAAGGAACAAAATGATTTCTTAAATTTACGCGAACACTACACATTGAATAAAACTAAATTTACGGATTCTATCGCGTTTATTTAACTGATTTTACTTATTTTTTATTCCCGACGTTTCGGGTGCTTTACAGCAACCATGGTCACGGGGGTACTGAGATGTTTGACGTCCCAATGTCATTGTTAGCCCGTAAATAAACGCGATAGAATCTCTAAATTTAGTTTTTATTTAATAGAAGGAACAAAATAAATAATAATGGTCAAGGATAGTCTATAAGTATAACAACGTTTTTTAAGAAATTTGTAAGTAGATATGTTTTTTAATTTGGGCACAGGAAAAAAGCAATTTCTGGCCTGTTGAACAACATTAAACTAGGGATTGATAGCAGTCACAGGTGGTCAAGTGTTGCTTTTGGAGACTCAACTTACAATTAACCTTTCTCACTACTTAGTTATTACAAATAACAATGTTGATTCGTTAACTTCTCAATATTGTTGTGTGGCATCTAATAATAATAACTATTTTTTACTCATTTTTAAAGACAGATATTTTAATATTATTTTATTTTTCTAGGAATATCTAATGGATAGGCTAGGGCCACGGCACCAAATGGGCCAACAGCCGGTTGATTTCATGGAGAAGAGAGACTCTTTATGATGAACTTTATCTTCCAGAAACGGCCACATAGAAAGTGGTCTTGGTCGAGTCTCTACATACAGTTTGATAAAAATAAATAACTTGCAATATGTATGCCTTACACTCAAGTGGTAAAAAGGTAATCCATCATTTTTTAATTGCAATAATTTACTTAAATTGACTTCAAATGTGTTATCACTTAGTGTAGAGAATATAGATGTTTCAATAAATTTTAAACATCCTATTAAATGGCCTGTGATGGATTAAAATTTTTAATTCAAATATTCCACCTTAATTTTGTCTGTGTACTTTTGTACTTTTAACGTGGCCCATTTTCAAAAATTGGCAATTTGGTCGATAAACTTTGTGTAGTGCCCCATTCACTCTATTCCCTGCATTTACTCGTCGTTCTATATCCCTATTATATCTACCATCCCTGCTAAATACACATCTCAAATACACAAACTCATCCACTTGCTCAATTAACTCTCCTTCTATTCTTATTTCACATACCGTTTTGCTTTTCTCTCTTTCAAAAACCATCACTTTCGTCTTACTTGCGTTCACTTTCATTCCCCTTTCTTTTAATGCCCAGTTCATTAATGTAACCATCATTTGCAACTCAGCCGCCGATGACGCAAATATGACTTGATCATCGGCATACAAAAGGCATTTGACGGTTAACTCGCCAATTCTTAACCCACATTCTTCATCTTTCAAAGTTTGCAAACACCTGTCCATAAATAGGTTGAACAGCCAAGGGGAAGCCACACAGCCCTGTCTGACACCTTTTCGGATGCCAAACCAGTCCGAGTAGACCCCATTGATCCTGACACAAGCACTAGAATCCCTATAAAGAGACCTCAATGCCTGTATCAAACCAGCGCTCAACCCATATGAGTTCAGTGTTTGCCATAACACATTCCTGTCCACTCTGTCATAAGCCTTTTCCAAGTCTATGAACGCACAAAAAAACTTTCTGATTTTTAGCCAAAAACTTCTCCGCAATCATGCGCATGGAAAAGACTTGATCTGTACACCCCATTCCCTTTAAAACCCACTTGCACATCCCAATATTTTTCCATCAGTTTCTTTCATAACTCTTTCAATTAACACTTTAGCATACAGTTTACCCACAATACTAAGCAAGCTGATACCACGGTAGTTTTTGTAGTCCTGCTGTGACCCTTTTCCTTTATATATTGGTACTATAACTGCTTTACACCAGTCATCCGGTACCCGTTTTAATTCCCAACACAAATTAAAAAAGGTGTACAGCAGGCCTGCCACCACTCCCTCTCTAGCCCTTAGCATCTCGAGTGATACTCTATCATATCCAGCTGCCTTACCTGCTTTCATGCTTTTCATTGCTTTCATTATTTCATCTACACATATCTCCATACCCCTTTCCACTTCTTTCGGAATTTCTTGTTCATTTAATTCAGACGACTCTTCACTCATAAACATGCTTTCAAAGTATTCCTTCCATCTGTTTAAATTCGAAACTTCATCATTCAGAATACATCCATTCTCGTCTATTACAGCATTAATTAAATTCTAGTGTGAAAAGTAAGAATGTGTCAAAAAAGGCACATATGGCAATTCTATGCTGTGTTAGTCCCTATTTTAACATATGGTAGTGGAAGTTGGGTGTGGCAGAAGAAGCACGAAAGCCGAATAAACGCAGTAGAAATGCGGTCGTTAAGGAGTATGTTAGGGCTGAATCTGATTGAGAGGGTGAGAAATTGTGTGATAAGAGTGTGGTTTGCAAAATGATGTGACCAGAATTAAGAAAGGAATGCTTCAGTGGTATGGTCGATTGGCGATATATTGAAAATGGGCCAAATTAAGGGTACCCTTAACCGACGAGCATGTAATTGTAGGTATAATGATGTGGAGGAGGCAAGAAGTGTGTCAGGATCGTGCCAAATGGAAGTCTGTAGGCTTTGCCCACCCCTCTGAGTGACAGGCGTGAATGTTTATGTTGTGTTAAGTTATATGTTATTAAAATTACGTTAGCTATATAATTTTATTTTTAATTCTTATAAAATTATACATTTATTATATTTATATTTCCTTTACGTGTGAAACCCGCCAATAAACCTCTCTGATATGATAACAGACCTCTGCCCAGCAATGGAATGCTTTAGATCATACTTGAGATATCTAAACAATCCTCTTTAAACCTTTGCGCCACCTAACTATTTAAAATATTTCTTCTACCAAACAACCACTTTAAAACGAATTAAAAATAAAGGATGTAACACTTTGTCAATAATAATTCATTTCATTCATAAAATATTGTTACGCGCCTAAGTCGACGTCATGTACCCGGCACTAGCGCCATCTAGTTAGTAGGGGAGCTTTCCAGAAATTGACATTTTACGCGTCTCGAAACGAAGAACTAAGCTTCTAGAAGTCGACACTCGAACTCTCGGCCCCTTGCGCGTGTTTACTTGAATATTCTGGATGTTTCGGTGCTAATTTGTATTTATAGGCGCTGCAAGACGCGATCGGGGAAGTATTGAATTTGGCGAGACAAGCGAAGCTTCGGAGCGAAATAAAGCGAATCAGTGTGATTATTTATTAGTGTTTTAAGTTTTAATTGGTGTAAATAAAATTAAAGTGTTAATTTAGGTAATCCTATCGGCAATTTTTATTGTCACGAACCTCAAGCTCGTAACAATTGGTGTCAGAAGTGGGATCCGTGAGGATGCTCAGGACAGACCACCTCAGCAACGAGTGGAAGGACAGCCTAAGACATGCACAGCAGGAAGATCCGGACATCAAGCTGATTCTGGAATGGATGAAGGCCGTGATACCAAGCCTAAGTGGAGTGACGTCTCAGCGATGAGTTCAACCACGAAAAGCTATTGGGCCCAGTGGGACAGCTTGCTGATTCAGGATAGAGTCCTGTGCCGTAAATGGGACAATGGTCGAGGAGACAGCTGTCGTTTGCAAATGGTTGTCCCTAAAGCTAAAGTGCCGAATGTTCTACAGCTGTGCCATAATGGTCGTTCAAGAGTCCATCTGGGAGTTAAACGAACTCTACTGAAGGTCCGAGAACGGTTTTACTGGGTCCATTATCGTGACGATGTCGAGGATTGGTGTCGTAAATGTACAAGTTGAGCGGCTGTGAGGGGACCGCAGACACGTAGTAGAGGAGCATCGAAATTGTACAACGTTGGTGCACCACGGGATAGGACAGCCCTTGACATTGCGGAGCCGTTATAGAAAGGCGCAAGAGGGACTCCAAGATCGTCCATGCGGATCGCTTGGCGCGTTATTATGGGTCCGATAATGCTCGGGACGAGCATGTCTTAGGAGGGGGCAGTGTTGAATTTGGCGAGACAAGCGAAGCTTCGGAGCGAAATAAAGCGAATCAGTGTGATAATTTATTAATGTTTTAAGTTTTAATTGGTGTAAATAAAATTAAAGTGTTAATTTAGGTAATCCTATCGGCAATTTTTATTGTCACGAACCTTAAAGAAATACGAACCTTAAAGAAAAACGAAACTTAAAGAATAACCAAAAGATTAATATAAACACAATTCCTAAAACGTTACTGTTTTGCTATTGCCTTAATTCCAATTCCAACGCAATATCAAACGCAATAAGCTGCTGTCAACTAACTGTCAAAAGTGCGTCGGGAGCGGGAGCAAAGATTTTGCTTGGACAATTTCAATTCCAATCTCAATTAGTTCACACAATCACCACGCAATACTAAACTAATTTAGCGCTTGAGTCGCTTTCAAGAGTACCAAACGTTATAATTTCAACCCTGATCGATCGGAATTATTTTCAAGAGTAAGCCTACTATTTCCACATGCGTCTTTTAACAACTATGTTGACTTTAAATTTTGTAATAAGTGAAATGTATCAATGCTGTTGGTATTCCGAAAAAACTGTGGGAAGTGTATGTTCAGCAGTAGAATTGTGTTAAGTCACCTTTGAGGACTAAGATGGAATGTGAGGTAAAATGATGGAATGAGAATACAGGCTGTATTTGCTCTCACCGATAGTGCTCTTAATCGACAGCAGGTGTTGGTCTCTACCGTAGCTATTGCTCAGCACTAGCTCGGCTGCGACTAGGCACACTTCACTCACTCACTCAATCAATTACTCACTCACCGGTAGTGCCCTTAACTGCCAGTAGGCGGTGCTGGTCCCTGCCGTAGCTGTCGCTGAGCGCTCGCTCGGCGGCGGCCAGGCGATGTGCAGCATCAGAGGCCGCGCCTACGCTTCGTAGACCGGCGTAGCACCACGCGATGTCCAGCTGGAGGATGCCCCAGTTGTCCACGGTCTGCAGCAACGACGAACGGCACTCGCTGCGAGTGGATGGAATTTTTTTTATTAAAATTTTTATAAAAGACCTTTTTTTAGAGAATAAGAGTGACAAACGAACTCAGTCTACATGATGGTTAGTGGATGCTATGGCCCATGGACATCTAATCTTCGATTAAGAATCAAAATGCAGATGCGTTGCTTCTTCTGAGGACTGAGATAGAATGCCTCGTTTTTAGTAAAAATGCTCTCCGGTTCCTCTACACTCATCATACGCAATAAAGCAGCATTGAACTGCTATTTTACGCTAAATCTGTGAGAGCGTGGTCCCACCCCAGTCGAGCCGACACGCATTCGCGCTACAACCATAATATAGCTGCAGCGTGGTTCTACTACGTATACCCTACATTAGAATGTCCTCTTGTATCGTGTATCGTTAATACATGTTCCGTGCGGGGTACGAATCCACGACCCTCAGCACCGCAACTCATTGTTAAGCCAATGCGCCATGGAACGGAATGCAGAATTGGCGAGACACAAGTTAGTCTTCTTTCGGAAACACAAGCGTTCTGGTCTCTCGCCAAGGCTGTCCAAGGGAACTTCTGTCAGCCATCTCTCCCATCTCTGCATAAGGAGACGACTCACTGGCCCATGCCGCAAACAAGGACAAAGCCGATCTGCTGGGCTCTCTCTTTGCGGCCTACTCGATTCTTGATGACGGGGGTAACACACCGCAGACCATCCCCCGGTGTGAGTGCTCCATGCAGGACGTGCTGTTTAGCCAGCGCTCGGTGCGCAGAGTACTCCTCGCCTTGGACATCAACAAGTCGAGTGGACCTGATGGCGTCCCACCCATTGTGCTGAAGACGTGTGCTCCGGATTTGGCACCGGGTTTAACGCTCCATCTAGCCTATCGCGATCACCTCCTTGTTTTCCAAAATAACGAGATACATTATAAACTGCCAGCTCATGAGGTACCTTGAAGATCACCAGCTGATTAGTAACCGTCAGTACGGTATCCGTGGGGGTCGCTCAACTGGTGATCTTCTGGATTACCTAACTCATGATGGACAGAAGCAGTAGGGTGCTAAGGGGAGTCGTTGGCCGTTTGTTTGGACAAAGCGAAGGTCTACGATCGGGTTTGGCACAAAGCGCTTCTTACGAAGCTTCCTTCCTATGGGCTTCCCGAGAATTTGTGCAATTGGATCACGAATTTTCTTGCATCGAAATATCAATGTCGTAGTAGACGATGTACACTGCGATTATAAGCCCATTAACGCCAATGATTTGAATATCAATGATATGTTGCAAACCGGTGACATTCATTGCGACGACAGCACTGGTGATGCTTTATACACTGGTCATGCCAATATTTCTCGTGAAAACGTCGCCAAGTACTTGGACAAACTTGTGTGTCGTACTTGTGAAGTCGAGTCTTTGCCGAACAAAGTCTCGGATTGGGGGTGACTAAATCTAGTCCAGTTCAATCCCCAGAAGACAAAAGTTTGCGCGTTTACCACTAAAAAGAACCCTTTTGTTCCAGCCTCCGCTGGCAACGGACGCCTCGGCGTCGACATATCGAGTGACGTGCAGTTTCGTGATCACTTTGAAGAGAAGGCCAAATTGACCTCTAAAAAGCTTGGCGTGCTCTGCTGAGCACAATTCGATTAGAGATTAGAGGTCAATTTGACGAGCGGGACAGTATTTCACACCGTTTGCAACTTTACAAGGCGCAGGTTCGGCTGCACATGGAATACTGTTCCCATCTCTGAGCTGGGGATCCCCAGTACCAATACTTCCATTCGATCGCATCCAGTGCTCTTACCGATCGGCTTGACTCACTGGTACTACAAAGAGATGTTGCATCTTTTTGCGTATTTTATCATTTACCACTGGAGTGTTCTAAAAAACTGTTCAGACTAATTCCAGCCGCACAATTTCACCATCGCACATCGCTACAAAACTCGCCATACCATCTATACCATCTGGATGACTGGCAGTCCACCACTGTGCGATTTAGAAGACGTTTTCTTCCTCACACAACTTCCTTGTGGAATCGACTACCACCAGAGATTTTCCGGACCGATACGACTTAGGAACTTTCAAGAAAAGAGCCCTCTCCTTTTTAAAAGGCCGACAACGCATCTGCGACTCCCCTGGTGTTGCAGTTGTTCATGGGCGGCGGTAATCACGATCAGGTAATCGTTTGCCACCACTCCTATAACAAAAAACCGGTAAATATTTTGGTTCGACGAAAAGATATTTTGTTGTATTATAAAATGTTACCGATGCAGTCAATGAGCATATCTACTTTTTGTTTATTAGCGCGCCCGTGTTAACGACGCCGCTGTGAGCTGTGACATAGTGAAGTGTTAGGCGTAAGTGCAAAAATAAATGTAGAAAATAAGTATATCTTATTAATAGATAAGGAGAAGAGTTATACGTTGTAGAGAGATGTTGCTGCTATATTATGGTTGTAGCACGAATGGATCGGCTTGACCGGGAACCACTCTCTTACAGAATGCCAGCGTAAAACAGCAGCCGAATGCTGCTTTGTTTCGTATGGTGAGTGTAGAGAATCAGAGGCTATTTTTACTGGAAACAAGGCATTCTATCTTTGTCTTCAGGGGTGAAAACGCATTTGTATTTAGATTCATAATCGAGAATAAAATGTAGATGTCTCTGGGCCACAGCATCCACTTACAGGTGGACGACTGTGTATTCGTTTGTCACCATTATTCCATAAAAAAGAAGAACAAAAAATAAAAGCAGCTTGTACCCATTTTTAAGCATATTGTGTACCCGGAGAAATATGAGATTTGGCATAGTTAAAGTTTTGTATTGAGAAGGAATGCAGAAAGTTAACATTCATAAATATCGTGTGTTTCAAATATATTTAAAATTACTTGTTTACGTTCATACTGCCAATGTCAAACTCATAATAGTCTGTGGTTAAACAGTCGCAACAGAGTAGAGATCGTGGCCGAATAATTTTAAATTGCCTACAAATAAATATAGAAAAATCGACTAAATGAGCTGTGAATTTATAATGTTCCTTTTTCAATATACTGGGAAGTGTATGTAAAAGTAAAAAGCATTTATTTATATTTTATATATGTTGTATATTAGATGTTTTGATTTGAATATCTGTGTTTTATGCAACAACGTGTAGTTGAAATTGTATTATAGCTCATTTAATAAACAAACTTCAAAAAATTTGAAATACGGTCGATTTTCTACTACTATAGTGTCAGCGTTGAAGCATGGTGCAGGTGACAGCTTACAGTTTACCGTGTGTAGAATATCCATAATATTGGGTTTAGAGATGGAACAATGTTAAATGGGTTTAAAAAAGGCGATTAACGATACACAATGCAAAGCAAACATTATCGATTAGCTATCGTTAAAATTAAAAATCGGAACATATAATTCTTTATAAATAAATTGCAATATATGTAAATTTTAGTAAATACAAATTACGACATTATATTTACATATTACTAGCTTGCTAGGCAGAAGTTTTTCTGTCCTTTTTGACGACCCTTTGTCATGTCCTATTAAAAATAATTAAATTAGCAAAAAAAAATTGTGGGTCACTCATGGGCAAAAAACTATTCTATCTCTCAAGTTGGACCAAACTGAACACGGTGTGCACATTTGATTAAAATCGGTTAAGTAGTTTAGGAGTCCATCGCGGACAAACAACGTGTCACGTAATTTATATATATTACATATAATATGTGTACTGTATTGAATAAAACGATTTATACAATTTTTTTTTTTATAGAAGAGGGGGCAAACGAGCATGTGGCTCACCTGATGTTAAGTGACTACCGCCGCCCATGATCAACCGCAACACCAGGGGAATTGCAGGTGCGTTGCCGGCCCTAAAATACCATAACGGCCATAAATTTTATCGCGTTCAGTGAAATTATTTTTAATTCCCGACGTTTTGGGTGCTTTACAGAACCCAGGGTCACAGGGGACTGAGATGTTTGACGTCCCATGTAGTGTTCGCGGAAATATAAGAAATCATGTATTAAATTGAAAATAAAATTTATTATAATATATACTATTTTTTATGCAGCACCTTGATTTTTAGTAGGTACGGCGTTGACTACAAGTGCAGATTATCAAAATAAACGTGCTTGCGCCTTTAGCTATGTATTATTATGTCTATAAGGGTTGCCAGGTCCAGTGAGTCAAACATCGGGGCAGAAGGTAAAAATAATTTAATATTTAGTTTACAAATCTAATTTAAAAAAAAACAGAATTTTGTAGCCATTTTGCCACCATGAGTTAGACTAGTCTTTTGACTATTGTGCTTTATTATGCATCAGAGCAACGTGCCATCTGGATAATATTACAAGTAGGGTTTAGGTCCCGGGACGTCTCGTGTCTCGAAGTCCCGGGACTTTTCGTAATTTTAGTTGTCTCGAGTCCCGGGACTTTCGAGTCGAGACCGGAGACGAGACAAAATTGTCGAAATTGTTATGTTGTCACTTTTATTTTCAAATAATTGAAGGAGCCTAGCGCCATCTGTTAGTTAAATTAAAAAAGGAGTTTCAGTTGTGTGAAGCAACCGGAAATCGTACAGAAAGTTTACAACTACCGTATAAAGCCTTAAACACGATTAAATCGACATCTGTTGAAAACGAGAGTGTTCGTTTTCCTTGTCCGGTATTCCGTAAATATTTATATCCGGCATTATTACAAAACTCAGAAACAGATTGTCAGACAAATCAGTTAACGTTTTGATTTTTTAAAAGCAAAGTAAATTTTATTAGATCATTTCATTTTATTTAGATTACTTGTATATTTAAATATTTTATTAACAATTCCATTTTTTGTTAATTAGTAATAAAAAAAGAGTTAAATTGAATGAAAAAACTTGTGTAGGTTGTGATGTCATTATATCCGTTGAGGCTTTGAGCTAATCGCAATCACGCTATACTTTTGTATTTTCTATATTCGGATCACCATGTGCCATAACAAAATATATATAACCTGTATTATGCAACGACATATTTTTATTTTGAAAACGTAAACAACGAAAAACTTAAAAAGAGTGTTTTATCATTTCACCATGCAGTGGCGTAATTAAAGTGATATAATGACGTCACTGGCGTTTGGATTTACATTTTAGGGAAGCCATTTTTAATTGTAATATTACGTGAAAAATCGATTGCTATTTTTCTTAATAATTTTTAGTAAACATTCAAAGCAATCAGCCAAATCAAAATCAGAAAAGAAGTCTTATTAATGTGTTAGTTTATTGTTTGAAAGTCTGATTTATAAGTCTGTGTTTTTTTACATTATTTAATTATGAAACAAATCTGTGATTGTGAGAATTAACAATGTTGTGATTATGACCAATGATTAGATTCTAGGATAACGAGATAATAGTAAAGTTATTAAGAATAAGTGTGATTTTAACTAAGTTTGTTTTATAACTATAAGATTTAACTGCTTAAAAGTGAATCTGTATCTGATTAAAAGAAATAAACAAAGCAATTATTAAGACTGAAATTAACGTTGAAGCTATTAAGATTTAATTTTCTGTTAAATTAATGTTGATTTTCACAAAAAATTGCCTTTTTTATACGTTTCACCAGAAATTGACTCAGTTAAAATTCTTCAAAAAATGCTCCCTGTTAAATAATTTTTTTTCTTTAAGGTCGAAGTTCCGGGAATTCCCGGGACTTTGATAGTGGACTGTCTCGTGTCCCGGGACTTACAAATTGTCGGGAATTCCCAAACCCTAATTACAAGCTGTTAAACATACTTTAAACACTTAAAAATTCTGACATTGCCTTCGATGTATATCTACGAAATAAATCTATTTCTGAAATCAAATCCAAACTTTTACAAGACTGCTTTTAAAAGCTACTATACACAATTACGCGACAAAAAAAAGATTACACATAGAAATACCGTATGGAGATACAGCACTACTCAATAAAAGTATTCTTTGTATGGCATCACTGATTCACAACAAACTGCCAGATGTCAGAAAATTGCCTATCTCACGATTTAAGACGATATTACACAAATTTCTTATTAATAAATGTTATTATAATGTCAAAGAGTAACTAGAGACTTCTTTAGTGGTAGAACCACGCGGCAGCTTTGCTGTTGCACGTATGGGCCGGCTCAAACCGGGGTGGTACCACGACCTCACAGAATACCGGCGTGAAGTGGAAGCTCTGCTTCCGCGTTTCGTCTGGTAAGCGCAGGTGACCGGAGGCCCAAATGCCCCCCCCCCCCCATCAACATGACAGCGGAATCAAATGATGATAGACTACCCCAGGAGGGTACCAGCACCCCTGGAGAATTCCTCTCTGAGCATCCACGACCATGTTTCTCCACTTCTGAGCGTGGGTGCTCAGGCTGCCCCGCGTATTCTGGGGGGGGGGGGTCAAAATTCCGCTCAAGACTACAACTGCTCGGGGCAAACGGAGCAACAAGACCAAGGCGACCCCTGCCACGCTCTCCGTGATTTTCTGTAATATCAAGGGACTTCACTCTAACCTAAACGCCGTCCACTACCATCTCGAGACGGCGAGGCCGGCTCTGCTCTTTCTGACCGAGACGCAGGTGTCCTCTCCGGCTGATGTCTCGTATCTCTCCTACCCGGGGTACAAAATGGAACACTCCTTTGTGCCTCGGGCTGGAGTTTGCGTTTACGTCAGAGAGAACATCTGTTCTCGACACTTCGATAGACTTGAAGGTTCGGACCTGTCCATCCTTTGGCTACGCGTAGACAGCGACGATGATCCGCGCGTCTACGGGTGCCTCTATAGGTCCCATAGCGGTAATGCCGAAACAGACCGACTCTTCGATCACGTCCAAATGGCTACAGATTCGTTGCTACAGTAGATCCCCTCCGCAGAAATCGTGATCCTCGGCGACTTTAACGCCCATCACGCCGAATGGCTTGGTTCACGTTTAACCGATCATGCGGGGAGATCTGTTCATGATTTTGCCTTGGTATATGGTCTGACACAACTGGTTACTTCGCCTACGCGGATTCCAGATGTGGAGGATCATGCACCTTCCCTGTTGGACCTTCTGCTGACCTCTCACCCGGACGGATATCAGATTTCCGTCGACGCCCCTTTAGGCTCCTCGGACCATTGTCTTGTCCGTAGTGTGGTGCCACTCACGCTGAAATCGCAGTTGCATTCTGCAGGCTGCCGCCGTGTTTGGCACTATAGTTCAGCCGATTGGGATGGGATGCGGTCTTTCTTTGCATCCTACCCTTGGGGGCGGGTCTGCTTCTCGCCGGACGATCCCAACGTTGTTGCGGATTCTGTCGCTGATGTGGAACTTTTAATTCTTTCCTCTGTGGTGCCCATTGGAGGCAAATCTCAGCCATGGTTTGGTCGCTCCTGTAAAATAGCATCATGCTATAAGCAGGAGTGCTACCAAGCCTGGGCTGACGCATCAGCGTCCCGGGATGTAAACACCAGCGCTCTAAAAAAGAAGTATAATTCCGCTTCTAGGTCCTTCAAAAGAGTCATTGCCAAGGCAATGTCAGAGCACATAGGCAGAATTGGTGAGAAACTATTTCGCCTTCCTTCTGGAACCCGTGCATTCTGATATCTCGCCAAGGCTGTCCAGGGAAATTTCTGTCAGCCATCTCTTCCATCTCTGCACAGGGAGGACGACTCACTGGCCCATACCGCAAAGGAGAAAGCCGATCTTCTAGGCTCTGTCTTTGCATCCAACCAGACTCTCGATGACGGGGGGAGTACGCCGCCGATCATCCCTCGGTGTGAGTGCTCTATGCCGGAAGTGCAGTTCACACAGCGCTCGATTCGCAAAGCACTCCTCTCCCTGGACATCCACAAGTCGAGTGGGCCTGACGGAATCCCCTCAATTGTGCTAAGGATGTGTGCTCCAGAGTTGGCACCGGTTTTAACGCGTCTTTTTCGGTACTACTACTCCCTAGGCGTAGTCCCAAAATCATGGAAGACGGCTTTCGTTCACCCGATCCCTAAAAAAGGCGACCGCTAAGACCCGTCGAACTACCGGCCAATCGCCATCACCTCCTTGTTCTCCAAAACAATGGAGTCCATTGTAAACTGCCAGCTCATGAGGTACCTTGAGGATCACCAGCTGATTAGTGACCGCCAATACGGTTTTCGCCGTGGTCGGTCAGCTGGTGATCTTCTGATCTACCTAACTCACAGATGGGCGGAGGCAGTAGAGTCCAAGGGGGAGGCATTGGCCGTTAGTTTGGACATTGCGAAGGCCTTTGATCGGGTTTGGCACAAAGCGCTTCTTTCGAAGCCTTTCTATGGGCTTCCCGAGAAATTGTGCGATTGGATCACCTCATAAGGTAATAATACAGTGTACATATTGGTACGCGCTCCAGTCAACGATACACTAGCGCCATCTAGTGTCAGGAACGAGAGCGAGGGGAGCATTGAGAAAATGACATCACAAATCACTCAACCGACAGCGCCTAGTCGAAACTCGAACGCTCGGTACCTTGCGCGGGTTTACTTGAACATTCTGGATATTTCTTTGCTAATTTAAATATATAGGCGCTGCAAGATGCGATGGAGTAGTGTTGATTTGGCGAAACAAGCGAAGCTTCGGAGCGGAATAAAGTGAATAAGTGTGTTTAATTATTAGTGTTTTTAACTTTAATTTGTGTAAATAAAATTAAAGTGTTAATTTAGGTAATTTTATCGGCAATTTTTATTGTCACGAACCTCAAGCTCGTAACAATTGGTTCAGAAGTGGGATAAAATCATGCCGATTTTACCTAAAGAGGAAACGGAGGGTGTTCGTACCCGCAGTCAACGCCAGCATGAGACGGACCAGAGAAGATTTGGTGGTGCAACGCCGCAGACGTCGGAAGGCCAGCCGCCGGCAACGGAGGCCGGTTCGTCAGTAGCTCCTGCATCTGCAGCACCTGATTTAGGTGCTCTGATGGCGATGCTACAGGAGCAGCTGCAGCGCGGACGAGAGGAACAGGCCCGTCTGTTGAAAGAGCAGCAGGAAGAACAGGCTCGCCGACAGGAGGAATAGGTCCGTCAGTTGAAAGAGCAGCTGCAGAGCGGACAGGCAGAACAGGCCCGCCGACAGGAGGAACAGATGCTTCTCATGAAGGACCTTCACGCTACCTTCGGGAAAGAGATAAGGGAGGTGAAGGATAAGGTTGCTCAACATGAAAACCGCCTGTCGGAAGCTGAAACCCGAATTGACCAAGTGAACAATCGGGTTGACAACGTAATGGCTGACATGAGGAAATCACTTGACGAACTCAAACTTGGGGAGGGAAATACAGCTCCCGTAGTAGCTACTACACCTTCGCTACGTGGGTTCAAGGTGCCACCATTCGACGGGACTTCTTCCTGGTCAGCCTACAAAATCCAGTTCGAAGCTGTTATGAAGGCGAACGGCTGGAATAACAGTCAGGCAATGACTGCTCTCACACTAGGCCTGCGCGACCAGGCCTTAACAGTTCTGGAAGCTCTCGGGGAGGAAGTGACTTATGAGCAACTCCTTGAGGCATTGGAGGCGAGATATGGCGACGCTCACCTGGAACATGTCTTTCGTGCGCAGCTTAAAGATCGCGCGCAGCGCATCAACGAAAACCTGCAGCAGTGGGCTCTAGAGGTGGAGAAGCTGGTGCGGAAGGCATACCGGTCTGTACCTGCGCTCATTGAAGGGAACCTGGTGCAGACATTCATCGACGGCATCCGCGACCTGGAAGTCAGAGCTGCTGTGAGGCTCGGGCACCACGAGACGCTTAAGAACGCCTTGGCTCATGCACTGAAAGTGGAAGCTGTGCGGCAGGATCATCGTTCCCATCGCGTCAGGGAGGTTGCGGCAGCTACAGTTCGCGACCGCAACAAAGGATACAGCCCTAGGTGCTATGGCTGTGGGGAAAAAGGCCATCTTCGAATCAGCTGCCCTAAGCGACCCGTGGAAAGGAGAGTTGATCGATCTCGAGAGGGTAGTGCAGCTAACGACACTGCCTGGCGGCGACAGGATCATCGTTCACCTCACGCTAGGGAGGTTACAGCAGTTACGGTTCGCGACCACAATAAAAGATACAGCCCTAGGTGCTATGGCTGTGGGGAAAGGGGCCATCTTCGGTCCAGCTACCCTGAGCACACCCTACGAAGGGAAGGTGAACGGTTTCAGAAAGGAAGTGCGGCTAACAGCACCGCCCAGCAGCAGCAGGAATACGACTTTACTATCAGACACTGCAGCGGGAAATCTCACGGCAACGCAGATGCATTGTCAAGAAGACCTTGTCCTGAAGATTGCAACCATTGTAGTAGGCAAGAGAGTAAGGAGGTGGTATCCGTGAGGATGCTCAGGACAGACCACCTCAGCAACGGGTGGAAGGACAACCTACGACATGCACAGCAGGAAGATCCGGACATCAAGCCGATTCTGGGATGGATGAAGGCCCGTGCTACCAAGGCTAAGTGGAGGGACGTCTCAGCGATGAGTTCAACCACGAAAAGCTATTGGGCCCATTGGGACAGCTTGCTGATTCAGGATGGAGTCCTGTGCCGTAAATGGGACAATGGTCGAAGAGACAGCTGTCGTTTGCAAATGGTTGTCCCTAAAGCTAAAGTGCCGAATGTTCTACAGTTGTGCCATAATGGTCGTTCAAGAGTCCATCTGGGAGTTAAACGAACTCTACTGAAGGTCCGAGAACAGTTTTACTGGGTCCATTATCGTGACGATGTCGAGGATTGGTGTCGTACATGTACAAGTTGTGCGGCCGAGCGGGGACCTCGGACACGTAGTAGAGGAGCACCGAATTTGTACAATGTTGGTGCACCACGGGATAGGACAGCCCTTGACATTGCGGAGCCGTTACAGAAAGGCGCAAGAGGGACTCCTAAGATCGTCCATGTGAATCGCTTGGCGCGTTATTATGGGGCCGATAATGCTCGGGACGAGCATGTCTTAGGAGGGGGCAGTGTTACGCGCTCCAGTCAACGATACACTAGCGCCATCTAGTGTCAGGAACGAGAGCGAGGGGAGCATTGAGAAAATGACATCACAAATCACTCAACCGACAGCGCCTAGTCGAAACTCGAACGCTCGGTACCTTGCGCGGGTTTACTTGAACATTCTGGATATTTCTTTGCTAATTTATATAACAAGGCGCTGATAGATGCGATCGGGGTAGTGTTGATTTGTCGAAACAAGCGTAGCTTCGGAGCGGAATAAAGTGAATTAGTGTGTTTAATTATTAGTGTTTTTAACTTTAATTTGTGTAAAGTAAATTAAAGTGTTAATTTAGGTAATTTTATCGGCAATTTTTATTGTCACGAACCTCAAGCTCGTAACAATATTCTAATTTTTTGTAACAATTTTTATACCTGTATTATGTAAATAAATGAATTTGATTTGATTTCAATCAAATTATAACCTCAAACGCCCAGATAAAATACTTGCAACGTACGCATAATGTCACTTTACTTATTAAAAGCAACAGTACCTAGAAACGCTTGAAGAAATTGACTAGTGGAGAACTAACCCACAAGACTTTTGCATTTTACTAAATGTAGGTACTTATCTAAACTGCAGTATGTAAGTTAGGTACTGTACTTATTATTGCTAAAAGAATGAAATAATAAATAATGGTCAAATTGACGACGTCGATGCATTGCGTGGCTGGGCGGGCGGCATCACTCGGTGAGAGAATAAATGAAACAGCATGTATGATATATTTACCTCGCCTACACAATACACGTAAAGTTTATAACTTTGATGTTGACTATTTAGTCCGAGTTTGGTGAGAAAATGTGAAATGTCAAAGCTAAAATATTTTAATGTAGTAACAGCCACAGTAAGTAAACAGGCACACTATCAATTACTTATTTAAGAGGGCATATGCGTTTCGCGTCGAAAACTACATGTTTTAGGGATTTGCCAAGGGCGACATCGTAACGATGTGAGGAGATTATTTGCCGAAAATTAGGGCTTTAGAAATATGAAGTCTTTATTTAGTACATAGCAATGCAAAATCATAGTTTTTAATGACGGTTTTTTAGAGCGAAGATAATCCCTTCACAGCGTTTTACGAAAATATGCGTCAGAGTTATCTTTCAGGTTGAATACAACCATTATTATAAGCTAAAATACTTTATTTTAAGCGTTAGTATAATGGAATATATACCTAGTCTTTTAGTGTATAGCGAAACCTAAATTACGAATATACTTCGATTTAATATTATAAAACAATATTATAAAATAACCAAAACTGTCTACTTCAATGTAATTTTTTTCCGTGTATTTAGTTATAAACATATCTATTTTAATTATTTTATCAAAATACATGTAATGTTAAACATCCAAAAAAAGTTTTAGCTGGTTTTATTTTGTCAATTTTTTTATATAATTATTTGAAAAATACTATAAATCAACACGCGCAGACGCCGTCCGATTCAGTACGCTCCGGGTAATCCCGACGACAGGACGTATCACTTTTTCTCACCGACACCGCGCGATCGCGTTGATACACCGATAGGGATATACTACACTATACTATAACTAGCTACCTATAGCACCATCAAGCATTTTAAACGATTGAGACTTTTTTAAGCGATATTTTTGGTAGTAAGTAATTTTGAAATATGTTTATGGTAATGGTAATATTGTTACGAGCTTGAGGTTCGTGACAATAAAAATTGCCGATAAAATTACCTAAATTAACACTTTAATTTACTTTACACAAATTAAAGTTAAAAACACTAATAATTAAACACACTTATTCACTTTATTCCGCTCCGAAGCTTCGCTTGTTTCGCCAAATCAACACTACTCCATCGCATCTTGCAGCGCCTATACATTTAAATTAGCAAAGAAATATCCAGAATGTTCAAGTAAACACGCGCAAGGTACCGAGCGTTCGAGTTTCGACTAGGCGCTGTCGGTTGAGTGATTTGTGATGTCATTTTCTCAATGCTCCCCTCGCTCTCGTTCCTGACACTAGATGGCGCTAGTTGACTTATTCATGCAACACTGCCCCCTCCTAAGACATGCTCGTCCCGAGCATTATCGGTCCCATAATAACGCGCCAAGCGATCCACATGGACGATCTTAGGAGTCCCTCTTGCGCCTTTCTGTATCCGGTAGGTCACATCGTTGATCCTGGTTACAATCCGGTACGGGCCGTCCCATTTAGCTTGAAGCTTAGGAGATTTCCCTTTGCTGCGGACTGGATTGTGCAACCACACAAGTGAACCTTCGTCGAACCCTTTGTTGTTCCTTTTGCGGTCATACCGGGTTTTCATCTTTTCAGACATTTGCTGGCCCGATTGTCTGACGTGCTCATAAACGTCATTCATTTTTTTCCGCAAGTCATTTGCATAATCGGTTATACTGCGTGGAGCATCAGGTGGTATCCCGGTGATCAGGTCTGCAGGCAGCCGTAATTCTCTTCCAAAGTTTGCGAAAGCTGGTGTCACTGTTGTACTTTCGTGAACAGAACTTCGATATGACAACAAAAACGGTTGTATGTGCTTGTCCGAATCTCGTTGCCGATTGTCTACAACTTTTGCTAGGTACCTCTCCAATGTCTGATTAAATCGTTCTACCATTCCATCAGATTGCGGGTGATAAGAAGTCGTTCTTGTTTTATGAGTACCCATAACTCGGCAAGTTTCCTGGAATATTTGAGACTCAAAATTCCTTCCTTGATCGCTGTGAATCTCTAAAGGTACTCCAAAACGACAGAAGACTTCATGAACTAGTTTATCTGCAACTGTTGAAGCTTCTTGATTTGGAATGGCGAAGACTTCTGGCCACTTAGTGAAGTAATCCATCACAACCATGAAATACTTGTTACCGCTTTCACTCTCCGGAAACGGCCCCGCCACGTCAATGGCTATTCTCTCCCATGGTGCACCAACATTGTACAACTTCAATGCACCTCTACTACGAGTCTGAGGTCCCTTTTACAGCCGCACAACTTGTACATTTGCGACACCAGACCTCGACATCGTTTCGACAGTGGACCCAGTAAAACCGTTCTCGGATCTTCAGTAGAGTTCGTTTAACTCCCAGATGGCCTCCTGAATTATGGTACAGCTGTAGAACATCCGATACTTTAGCTTTAGGGACAACCATTTGTAAATGACAGCTGTCTCCCCGAACATTTTCCCATTTACGGCACAGAACTCCATCCTGAAGCAGCAAGCTGTCCCACTGGGCCCAATAGCTTTTAGTGGTCGAACTCATCGCTGAGACGTCGCTCCACTTGGGCTTGGGAGCACTGGCCTTCATCCATTCCAGGATCGGCTTTATGTCCGGATCTTCCTGCTGTGCACGTTGTAAGCTGTCCTTCCACTCGTTGCTGAGGTGGTCTGCCCTGACCATCCTCACGGATACCACTTCCTTACTCTCTTGCCTAGTACAATGGTTGCAATCTTCAGGACAAGGTCTTCTCGACAATGCATCTGCGTTGCCGTGAGATTTTCCGCTGCGATGTTCGATCTCAAAGTCATATTCCTGCAGTAGTTCAATCCACCTCGCAACTTGTCCTTCTGGATTTTTAAACTGCAATAGCCATTTTAGTGCAGCATGGTCAGTTCGTAAGTGAAATTTTCGTCCCAGAAGATATTTGCTAAAATGCTGCAATGACTTTACCACAGCTAGCAATTCGCGTCTTGTGACACAATAAGGAACTATTCCGGTTTTGATAACGACTTGCTGAAGTATGCTATCACGACCTCTTGGTCACCATTCCGTTGAGACAACACACCGCCAAGTCCTATATCACTTGCGTCCGTGTCAACTATAAATTCTTTGCTTGCATCAGGGTATCCCAGAATAGGTGTTTTGCACAGACGGTCCTTGAGCTCCTGGAATGCGATATTGCAACTTTCATCCCAGCAGAAATGGCGCTTCACCTCGGTTAGCTTATGCAGAGGTTTGGCTATATCTGCAAAGTTCTTCACAAATCGCCGGTAATAGGAGCACAAACCCAAAAATGCTTTAACCTGCGTCTTGTCTTTTGGAACCGGCCAATCCTTGACAGCGGCGATTTTCTCTGGATCTGTGCGGATACCTTGTTCCGATACTACAAACCCCAAAAAGTTAACTTGCCGTTGGAATAGTGAACATTTCTTCGGGCTCAACTTGAGGTTGGCACTCTGAATCTTCATGAGCACGCGTTCCAGATTTTGAAGGTGTTCCTCAAACGTACGGCCTACGATGATGATGTCATCCAAGTAGACCAGACAGGCATCGCCAATTAGCCCGGTAAGTACAAGTTCCATCAGCCTTTCAAACGTTGCTGGAGCATTGCACAACCCAAACGGCATTACTTTAAATTGCCACAGACCCTTTCCCGTCGAGAACGCAGTTTTCTCCTTGTCCTTAGGGTCAATTTCAACTTGCCAGTAGCCACTTTTTAGATCCAGCGTGCTAAACCACTTTACTCCTGTAAGCATGTCCAGCGTGTCATCAATTCTTGGCAAGGGATAGCTGTCCTTCTTCGTAACGTCGTTCAGACGGCGGTAGTCAACACAAAACCGCATGCTGCCATCCTTCTTCTTCACCAGCACCACTGGTGAACACCACGGACTAGAGGAAGGTTCAATAACACCATCCTTCACCATTCCTTCAATCATGGTTTCCACTTCTTTTTCACGTGCTACCGGCAATCTTCTTGGCCGCTGACGGATAGGCAATTCTTCTCCTGTGTTTATTTTGTGTTGAACTAAGCCAGTCTTTCCTATGTCAGCATCGTTTGATGAGAATACATCGGCGTACTTGAGTAACAACTTCTTCGCCTTGACCAATTCGTTCGGGGAGAGAACACTCCGACAGTCTTCCAAAAGTGTGGTCACTCTCGTTTCTGCATCCTTGCTGGGGGTCCCACTCGATATATATTGGCACCGACGTAACCAATCCACTTCCTCACAAGTACCAATCAGTGTGCCTTTTTCTATAATCTGGTCCCGGTCGCAAAGGTTCAGCACACGTACTCCTGAGATGTCAGTCGTCCTGACCAAGATTCGAGCTACTTTCCATGGAAGGTCATTGTTTACCCTTTTGTTTACCCTATTGTGTACCCCACAAGTACACAACGGTGGGCTTGCCCAGCGTTTCGAGGAAGACTAACCGGAACAATCGTTTCCGATCTCGGCGGAAGAACAATCTTCTTAATGCTGTACACGTTCCCTGGTAACGCACCTTCCATAAAAAGTTCCTCCTGTCCAAATTTCAAAACACCTTGCTTAACGTCGATCTCACAACAATTATTCCTCATAAAGTCTAGGCCTAGGATGCAGTCGTCCATTATATCAGCCACGATGACATTATGCAGGTAGATCACGTTGCCTAGCTTCAACTCCATCTCCTTCTCTCCACGGACGGGTATACGCTGACCGGTGGCTGTTACCAAATTAATGCGTTCTCGGTTGTATGCGGAGTCCCCAAGGAACTGACTTATAAGTTGGGAACTAACAACCGTACTAGAGGCTCCAGTGTCTATGGTCAGTTTACACGGCATTCCGTTGACCTCGCCCTTGATGATTAGACTGTTCCCATCATGGGTTTGTGAGATCGAGATCCTTGGGGCTCTTTTAACATCAGCCAGCACCCGCCCCGCAGTTCTGGCTTTTACTCGTTTCCCTGCTGCTGCTGGGCGGTGCTGTTGGCCGCACTACCCTCCTGAGATCGTTCACCTTCCCTTTCTAGGGCAGCTTTCGCTTAGGGCAGCTGGATCGAAGATGGCCCTTTTCCCCACAGCCATAGCACCTTGGGCTGTATCCATTGTTGCGGTAGCGAACTGTAGCTGCTGCAACCTCCCTGACGCGATGGGAACGATGATCCTGCCGCACGGCTTCCACTTCCAGTGCATGGGCCAAGGCGTCCTTAAGCGTCTCGTGGTGCCCGAGCCTCACAGCAGCTCTGACTTCCAGGTCGCGGATGCCCTCGATGAATGTCTGCACCAGGTTCCCTTCAATGAGCGCAGGTACAGACCGGTATGCTTTTCGCACCAGCTTCTCCACTTCTAGAGCCCAAAGCTGCAGGTTTTCGTTGATGCGCTGCACACGATCTTTAAGCTGCGCACGAAAGACGTGTTCCAGGTGAGCGTCGCCATATCTCGCCTCCAATGCCTCAAGGAGTTGCTCATAAGTCACTTCCTCACCGAGAGCTTCCAGAACTGTTAAGGCCTGGTCACGCAGGCCTAATGTGAGAGCAGTCATGGCCTGATTTTTATTCCAGCCGTTCGCCTTCATAACAGCCTCGAACTGGATTTTGTAGGCTGACCAGGAAGAAGTCCCGTCGAATGGTGGCACTTTGAACCCACGTAGCGAAGGTGTAGTAGCTACTACGGGAGCTGTAGTTCCATCACCCAGTTTGAGGTCGTCCAGCGTTTTCTTCACGTCAGCCACCACGTAATCAACCCGATTGTTCACTTGGTCGATTTGGGTTTTAGCTTCCTTGATTTGGGTTTCAGCTTCCGACAGGCGGTTGTCATGTTGAGCAACCTTATCCTTCACCTCCTTTATCTCTTTCCCAAAGGTAGCATGAAGGTCCTTAATGAGGAGCATCTGCTCTTCCGACCGACGGACCTGTTCCTCCTGTCGGCGGGCCTGTTCCTCCTGTCCGCTCTGCAGCTGCTCTTTCAACTGACGGACCTGTTCCTCCTGTCGGCGAGCCTGTTCCTCCTGTCGGCGAGCCTGTTCCTCCTGTCGGCGAGCCTGTTCCTGCAGCATCACCATCAGAGCACCTAAGTCAGGTGCTGCAGATGTAGGAGCTACCGACGGGCCTTCAGCCGGTGGCTGGCCCTCCGACGTCTGCGGCGTTGCACCACCAAATCTTCGTTGGTCCGTCTCCTGCTGGCGTTGACTTCGGGTACGGACACTCTCGGTTTCCTCCTTAGGTAAAATCGGCATGATTTTATCCCACTTCTGACACCAATTGTTACGAGCTTGAGGTTCGTGACAATAAAAATTGCCGATAAAATTACCTAAATTAACACTTTAATTTACTTTACACAAATTAAAGTTAAAAACACTAATAATTAAACACACTTATTCACTTTATTCCGCTCCGAAGCTTCGCTTGTTTCGCCAAATCAACACTACTCCATCGCATCTTGCAGCGCCTATATATTTAAATTAGCAAAGAAATATCCAGAATGTTCAAGTAAACACGCGCAAGGTACCGAGCGTTCGAGTTTCGACTAGGCGCTGTCGGTTGAGTAATTTGTGATGTCATTTTCTCAATGCTCCCCTCGCTCTCATTCCTGACACTAGATGGCGCTAGTTGACTTATTCATGCAACAATATTTAAATAATAAATGATTTAACGGTAGCAAATTTACATTTCATACATATTTTTTTAGAAATGGGTAATAAACATAAGCAATTCGGCTCTAGTAAAAATACAAAATCGTTGGCTTTCACCTTTGGCTCCGTGGCGGAGTGACTTGGTAATGAGTTGTAGCGCTGAGCGCCGCGGGTTCGAATCCCAGACGGAACAAAAATTTCTGTAACCTACAAATAATTGTTCCGGGTCTGTATGTTTGTCCTTGTGAAATTAATGTTTTTAAACTGCCTCCACGATGTACTTAGGAAAAATTCCTACTGTGGAAATAACATTATGATTAAACAAAGACATAAAAAAGATATGGAGCCGTGTTTGCGTTGAGTAGCTCAAGGGCGAAGTGTTCGCCATAAACGCGAGCAATCCGGGCTCGATCCACGCCGACACTAATGAAATTTTTAGTTTGATGAATTATGTTTACATTATGAAACAGAATAAAAGTTTGTCAAATGATATATATTTTATATAGTACATATTTTTAATTAGAACATATTTTATAATATACTCAATAGGGTGAAAATGACTTCCGACTTCAATGTACTAAAAGAATAAAACAATTTCACCATATTAGCCTCCAATTTCTATATACTATTTAAGCCATTATGTGGAAATTATTTTTTATTCTTTTAGTTCTAATAATATAAAAATGATTCGTGCAACTAAAGCCGACTTTCCACTATGGGATATAATATAATTTATATTACATCTCGATATATAAATTAATATCGCTCACCGTACTTTAAATGAACCGTTTCCACTGAGATATAATATATATTACATCCTAAACTATAAATATTTTTTCGATCGACGGAGCGATATTTTCATATTATATTTCACCTCCTGTACCCCGCACACCCTTCCGCGCCTCCGCTACGTCCTCAGATCATCCAATGACGAACGCACACTGGTTAAAAGAATCACACTTTGCCCTTCACACTGTGAGTGAATCGTGGGATATAATTTTATTTCGGGATATAATATGTATTATATCCCATAGTGGAAAGCCAGCTTAAAAGCAACTAGCGTCGAACTCGCCCTGACACGAACACATAGATAACATTGTAGTGTGCGTCAATATTACGCCGTTCCAAAGCGATCGCGTAGATTTCGACTTGGACATATTTGAATATGCGCTCTTAAAGGTATCATCATCATTACAGCCCCCTTCACAAGTCCACAGTGGAACATACGCCTACACCAAAGAATGAAGCAAAGCACAGTCCGAGAGATTAAGTATATAAGCTATAAGGCAAAGCTTACTTGAAGTGCGTATCGGCCTCTAGAAGCAAGATCAAAGCAAGTGAATAGTCTTTCTGCTTGATAGCGGCCCGACCTCGCTCGTGAAGCGCCATCCCCACTAGCAAGGCTTTCCTCTCTTCAGGAGGCAGGTCCACCGTCCTTCCTGATTGATCTTCAAGCTGAAAATTTCATAGATTATATACATCCTAGAATGCCACCACAATAAGACAATTCACTACTCCATATCATCCCCTGGGTATCGTTAACGACAAAGGGAAATCAAACAGAATTTGGGCATCAGCATCTTTCTGATAACAGCTCAAAAAATCTCTTAAAAAACTGCGGTTGCCAACCCGCCTGTCAAGAGTGGCTACTATGGCAAATATCCCTCATAATAGGCAATCTCTGGGTGAGGCCTATCTTCAGCAGTGGACTCTTGATAGACTGTAATGGTAATGGTATTCAATGTGTAGAATTCCCGTAAATATTACATTCGTTATTATATAATGATGATACACAAGTTATACTCTTAACTGTACACACGCACGCAAACACGCACGCTCGCACGTACGTACACACGCACGCATCGTGTCGTTTTAATTTTTTTTAATCGTCTCGTTTTGATAATTTTATTTTTACATATTTTACGTTTTAAATTTCACATATATAAACTGCACACGGTACAAACATGCAGACCCGGAACAATTACTTGCAAGCCATCAAACACTTGTTACGTGCGGATTCGAACCCGCAGTCTAATGATTGTTTGCTTCAATTTGCTTTTCTCTTTAAATTATTTTATTGGAATTGTTTATACCATAGAAATACTTTCCGTGTAGTGGCGGCGTGAGAGAATCTATGACCCCATTTCATGGCGCAGAGAGGCGACTATGGGAAACGCCAAGAAAATGTTATGGATTTCGATAGGTTCGGATTTCTTATGGATTCGACAACGACTAACAGCCTCAAAGGTGTGATACGTATGGTACTGCAATTGTTAATCCACCTGCCAAGTATTTTTATAGAATAAGGGTTACAAATAAGCACACAGGTCACCTGATGGTAAGTGGTTACTGTGGCCCATAAACATCTACATTTATCCTTGATTAAGAATTAAAATGCAGATTGTCACCCCTGAAGACTAAGACGGAATGCCTTGTGTTCAGTCACACTATACAAAAACCAGCAGCTTTATATTCGCGGTAGAGCCATGCTGCAGCTATACTAATAGTATAGTTGTAGCACTAATGGGTCAGTTCGACCGGGGATGGACCAGCATGGTCCTTCCCACACACAGAATACCAGCGTCAAATAGCAACTTAACAATGCTCTGTATCGTATGGTGAGTGTAGAGAATCTTAGACCCTTCTTACTGGAAAGAATGCTTTCCATCTTAGTCCTCACAGGTGACAACGCATTTGCATTTTGATTCGTAATCGAAGATAAGTGTAATGTCTATGAGCTACACTTACTATCAGGTGGACTGTGTGCTCGTTTGTCACCCTCGTTGTATAAAACAAATAATTAACCTGCTATTTTAAGCTGGTATTGTGAGAGTGTGGTCCTACCCTGGTCGAGCTGATCCATTTGTGTTGCAACCGTAATATAGCTGCGGCATGACTCTACCACAAGTGTTACGATATCGACAAATTCTCTGCAATGGGAGAGGCAAGACATATGTGCAGCAGTGGACTTTTATAAGCTGATAAAGAAGAAGATTAATATAGAAATACAGAGCTTAAGGACTTTTCTGTATATATTTTTTGTAAAATAATGGTGACAAACAAGCACACAGTTCACCTGATGATAAGTGGATGCTGTGGCCCATAGATATCTACTTAATATCTCCATTAAGAATCAAAATGCAGATGCATTCCCATAAAAGGTGTCTCCGGATCTCTACACTCACCATATGAAACACAGCAGCATTAAGCTGCTGGTATTCTGAGGGAACGTGGTCCCACTGCAGTCAAGCTGACCCATTCATGCTACTAATAAAATAGAACATCCATAATATTGCTGCAGAATGTCTCTACCACATAAAATAATACATTAAGACAAAAGTGTGGGTGGGACACTTTTTATATAACTATTTTCATATGCAACAAAAATATAAATAAATATTTTCCAATCACCTTTATATATTCATCGTCATCATCATTCACATCATGTACATACTCCGAAAGTAAGGCTGCGTCATCTCTAGTTGTTCTCATCTCTACATACATTTTGTCTTCTCTTTTCACTTCCTCTGGAGTTGCTAAAAAACACTAGTCTATTTAAAAACAAAACATGATAGAAGTAATGAGTGATATTAATTTACCGTTCAAAGTTGCGTTTCAAATAAAAGTTAGTCTCAGTGGTTGCTCTTCAATTTTGTCACCTTTTTAACTCTCTTATTACAATCAGTTCAGCCATTCTGAAGATTAGCTCGGACAGACACACAAACGAAAATTTAAAAAAATGGTTGCTCATGTTTCAATAGCGTGTAAATATTCTATACAAAAATATTGACAAATAAAATCAACAATAATTATGAAGAAAACTATGAGGACGTACGTACGTAGCTCACAAATTCGGACTGAAAAAATCGCAAAACCAGACTGAATTTTTTTTGTTGTTTATAGCACTTTGTTATCATTTGTCAAAAACAAGTTGAACTGAGATTATAGAACGTACGGGAAACGCATATCTTCAGTCTTGTGTGAGTATAGTATAGTATAAGAAAGGCGACAACACTCTCTTTAAGAACTACAGACCGATTTTCCTTCTGCGCTGCGTCTACGTGCTGTTTTCGAGAGAGCCTTCCGAACAAGACAGTTTTCGAAGAGGCATACATAACACATACATACCCTTCCGCAAATTGTACATAAGACTGAAGAGTACAGCTACCTTTTTCTTCCATTTCAGTCTACCATTTTGCCTTGCATAATATGTGAACTACGAGAAAGCTTTTGAATCTGTCAAAATTTGGGCGGTGCTTCAGTCCCTTCAGCGGTGCCAAGTTGACAGCAGGTATATTGAAGTGCTGAAGTGTTTGTACTATGGCTATCCGAATACAGACAGTACGTAAAGAGTACGAACATCCTCCCGCAGAGAGATATAAGACAGGGTGACACTATATCCCCGAAACTCTTCACCGCTGCGATAGAAGATGTTGTCAAGTTACTAAACTGGAAAGTACACGGTATTAACATCAATGGCGAGTACATAACTGACCATCGATTTGTCGACGATACAGTCCTTATATCAAAATCGCTGGAGGACCTAAGCACTCAATGACCTCAATAGCATCTCCTAATGGATAGATCTTAAGAT
Organism: Parnassius apollo; assembly: GCA_907164705.1. Taxonomy (NCBI): domain Eukaryota; kingdom Metazoa; phylum Arthropoda; class Insecta; order Lepidoptera; family Papilionidae; genus Parnassius; species Parnassius apollo. The sequence goes on along the minus strand of CAJQZP010001641.1, from coordinate 2,049,795 downwards.
GAACATGGAAGTTGTTGACGAGTATGATTACCTGGGACAAATAGTGCGACTAGCTAAGTCCAACTTCACCCGAGGGATTATTTAACGGATTAAACTCGGCTGGGCAGGGTTCGGGAGATTACGACATATCTTCTCGTCAGATATACCTCAAAACTTGAATACAAATTTGTACAACCAGAGTAGTGCCCAGTGAATACTTATGGTCATAGACTACTCAGGGTTTCTCTGTGTGATAAACTTAGAAATGTTATTCGCAGTAGAACCAGAGTAAACAACATAGCCCAATGGAATAGTAACCTGAAGTGGCAATGGGCCTGCCATATAGCTCGAAGAACCAAAAACCGATGGGTTAGAAAGGTTCTTGAGTAACAGCCTCGTACTGGTAGGTTTGGCAGGAATTTGAAGGAGTAAGGCGTTTTATTTGGTAGAGGTTTGGTCCCCGATTATAATCCCCGACCCCGCCATCCCCTTCTAACCTAACCTGTCCGAATCAGGGTGCCATAAGTCCCGAACTCGCTTTGCTCGCTCTTGCACTCAACAAAACACCAACATATTAGCTTTTATAATTATGTTAAATTATAAACATAATATATAATACAATAATAAGCACACTATGGCTCACACAGGTGCCTGCGATTTGCTACCATGGGCGGGACTGCTCTCCCTTCTCGCCTATGGCTTTACAAAAACACTTTAGGAGTAGGGCAGACAAGACTATGTGGTATTGGGGCGTGCTGATTTAATTTTAGTACAAATTTGATCAGATCAGATACCTATAAAATTAGGTTGCCTTTGCTCCCACCACAACCATAAAATTCTGCATGCTATCCAGATTTCACAGTAATATCGTATAATTTTTTTCTCAGAAGGGCTAGAACCCAGAGCCGTAAAATCAGTTAATAATAAAAAATTATCATTTTCAATACTTTACGCATTTTAGGTTATAATATATATATATATCCACATATATATATATGTATATATTTTTATCAAGTGACAGTAGCCTAATGGCAAGATGCGGACCCCGAACTCAAAAAGGTCGTGGGTGTACTCGATACGCACAAGTAGCACAAGTAATTTAAGCTTACCACGAGTGGTTAAGGGGAATATTAGTAATGTTTATAGCATTATCGATATTCTTTAAAAAAAAAGTATTTGAGCGAGTCCCTGGATGGTTTAGATTCACAATTGAACCAAGTAGGTGGCGTTGTGGTCGAGTTCCAGAAATCACAGGTATCACAAAAATATACAAAATATAAAATAATCGCTTTTTGTCTTAACAAACACCATTGAGGTCCACAGACTATTGAAAAATTAACAATAAAAATTCACAGCTTGTTCAGTCAATCAGTTTGGCAATACTTTAAAATTCTTTAGCGACAATCTCAACTCTGTGCGTCTGTTGGACCACAGACTAACCTGTTTGACAATTGACAATGGCAGTATGAATGTAAACAATGAATGTTTTATATACAAAATACAACAATGAATGTATTTTATTTAATGCTTTCAATGCCTTAGGGCACATATTTATACATAAATTTTATTAGTCTGCACTCCTTCATCATAGCAACTTTAATACGCAAAGGGTTTCCCTTGACATATTAATATATAGGTAATATCTTTGTATTAACTCCAAAAAAATAAACACTTCTTGTATTAACAAAACTAAACTTGTGTTATGTGTTGTGTGTGTGTTATGTAATTTTGACACTTACTATCTAAAACCAGAGCCATCAGCTGGTTGCCATTTTTTAGATTTTGTTCCTGAAGATTTAGATTCCGCTTTACTATTTGACCATTGGAGATGAGCTTCAATCTGTAAACAATATAAAAAACTAATTATATTCTTAATTTAATTTAAGGGGAGAGGCGCCCATGTCACTCATTTACATAAAAGGTAACAAATTATAAATTTGTGGTCCTATAAGGTTATTTATGGGATAAGCCTACGTACTACAGTGGACATTTGAGAGGCTGTGACGACCACTTATTTTTATTAACATTTTAAATCATTAACAAAATATATAGAAAATTACCTGGACCCTTGCATTCCGAGTTCAGTAGCAACAGCATTTATCAAATCTATTCCAAGTACATTCAACATCTTCTGTATCTTTATGATCTTGGGCTTTTCTTTCAGTGTTATTACTTTAACTCTGAATGTTGCCACTCCTGTCTCTTTAAATTCATCATTGGCCTTTACTCGGTCCATTGAGTGAAGTTGCAACTCATGCAATGCATTGAGGACCTGTTCTGGATCAAGCGCCAAATCAACAGCATACTTCTTAGCTAATTCCTGTAAAGTAAAGGCACAACTCCCAATATAGCAGAACTAAGTTGTTATTTAAATTTAGCAAATTGTGCAAATAACACTGCATAGCATAAAGCCCTATTTTAAAATCTTCTTAGATTAAAAAATAAAATAAAAAAGAAAATACAGTGTGTAAATAAGCTGTGCTGCGCCAACAACAGTCGTGGTAGCTCAGATGGCTAATGCTCGCTGTAAATATAACAGAATGTGAGTAAGTGTGTTTTCCTGGGTTCGATCCCCGCCGACACAAATGAAATTGTTAATCGCAATTTTAAGTGCTGATTTACCACATGCTCGGCAGTGAAGGAAAACATCCTGAAGAAACCTGCATGTTTGAGGAATAAGAGAAAAAAATTTCGAAGACGTGAAATTCGCCAACACGCATTGGGGCAGCGTGGCGGACACTTTCTTGCCCTAAAACCCTCTCAGAAATGAAGGGAACCCGTGCCCAGCAGTGGGACGTATATAGGCTGTAACTTTAAACAAGCGGTGAATGTGTCAAGTATACTATAGTCAAAAAGAAAGCCACCACAGTACATAATTCACACAGAGATAGGAGCAGAAATTCTAGTATATGCGCACACACACAGAACGGGTTTGAGAGTGGTGGTGCAGAGGAGGCATGATAGCATAAGAGAGCGTCATGCCATTTTGCTGTCATGGCATATGGATCGGTTTTAATACCAAGGCACATCAATAGATGTTACACATCAAAAACAACAACAAAGGCAATGATTGCAGATAGAGTCTGAGATAGAGATTCTCCATTCATCGCCCTGGTGCTTATTTTTATATCTGGTTGAATGAGTTGCTGTATAAGAAAAAAAAACTACTCACATCTATATTTTTCCCAGTTCAAATCCACAAGTGATTGACTACAAGTACAGATAACAGTAAGAACAGATAAGTATTAGTTTATCTATTGCGATGCATTATTATTTTATAGGGACTCTCACTAAGCCAGATTTTTCTATATTTATTCTTCAATTTTTGTTAATCCGAATAACAAAATTGTACAAACATTACTAATAGATATAAAACAAAATTGTAATCTTATGTTTAAAAACAAAGTAAGCTAAATTATTTTCTAATGAACTTACTATATAAAATTGTTTTGTTTTCTGATGTCCTTGTATAACTGCAGTACCATACAAAGGTTACAGATGCATTGTTACCTTGGGGGTCTAAGAGAGAATGCTAAAGGGTAGCTACCCAGACAGACTCCTAGGCAAATACGGAATCCTAGATTGATTGATGAATAAATTAACTAAAAATACAGCCTTATTAAAGTAATAGTTCAAACTTTTATGTTATATGGAGTGCATTATTCGAGGCATACTTACTTACCTTTATTATAACGGTTGAAAATCATAAAAACATGTGTGAAAACTTCAAATAGAATTTAAATTACGTTTAAATGCATGCCGGTTTACTTACGTGATAGCCGAAATTTACTTTATTCCCTAAATTAGCACAGGTAAAGGATTGCTAAGGTAATAAAAAATAAATAAGCAATGAACCTGTAAGCTTGTTGAAAATGTTTCGTCAGCATTCAAGTACGGTGGCTCCCATAATTTTATTTTCTCCTCGTTTAATTTGCTTCGAAGTTTAATTAACAAGTCTTCGTGCTGGAGATTTGTCTCCATAATTGTTGTAAGATAATTGAAGTTGAAGCAAATGATTTGCAGATTAATTGATTTTGAATATCAAAATAAAAATACAAGACAGACCAGTGTTGCCAACAGCGCTGGCCCTAATGCATGAAGTAGCCTAATATCGCCGAATTTCAGTTGTAGTAGCCTAAAGTAGCCCAAACACCAAAACATCAATATGAATAAAATAAAATATAGTTTTTATCAATTTATTTATAATATGTTCATAACACACTGATAAATAGGCATAAGCCATCTTTAAAACACGTTAATGAAATTAAAGTTAACATTTTAAAAACTACATAAACAAATAAACAAAAATTAGAATTATTCTGATTCGTCTTCTGCTAGCAATAATAAGACATCACCAAGACTTTCGCCGTCTTCAGTAGTAGTTGATGTGCTAGTACTGGCGCAAGATCCACCGGAGACATACATTTTTCTGCCAGCGTGCAAACTCACCATGTGGTTGCTTGGTTGAAAGTTGTTACAACACAAACCTCTTACATTCATATGGGTACAAATCCTAAGAATTCCGATCAGCATGTGTAGTTGCATACGATTCCTTAATTTTGTTTTGATTGTCCCCATTACGCTGAAAATTCTTTCAACGACGGCATTACTCAAAGGTAATGAAAGGCATCGTATCGAAAACTCTGCTAGTTCTTTAAACATCAGGCTTCCACCAGCATTCTTCATTTTTAGCACTTGTATCCAAACATTTACAATGTCATTAGGAGAAGCAGCTGTTCCGATTATCTCCTCAATGCGCATAGTGCTTAATACGCGCCATTGTGTTATAACAGCCTCTCGGTCAATATTGGGATCACCTAACTGCCATGGAAAATCTTTAATGTTGGGTTTGACGGTTGAGAGGCTTGGTGCAAAAAGTTAAATTTTTTCCACCACCGACACATTAAGCGGTAACCTGTCAACTAACTCTCTTACTAAGCGTACAAGAAAAGCAGAACATCGTTGCTTCACTTCTTTGGCTTGAGTCTTTTTTGCAAGTAAATCATTGAACTTTTCTCCAAAGTCGATTGAGTCCAGTGGAAGCAGTGAATTTTCAAATGGAGCTCCGGATTTTTCTAAAGCTCGCCTAACAGCTGCAATATCTGCTTCATGGAGCATTGATACAGAGGCATTTTCAGACAGACTTTGACTTCTCAGAAATATTGGTTTGAAAACACGTCTTGCAATGGAAAGTAAAAGAATCCGAAGATCGCTATATATTTTTGTGATATTTGCATCACTTGCTTGATATATATTATTCACAATTGACTTTTTATTCGGAGACACAAATATAATAAATTTGTATCATCATTATACATGGCAGCAAGCTCCCTTGCTGTATAATATCTTTCTGATGATTTCACCACATTAAAGTGAGTTTTTAGCTCAAGCCACTGATTGATGTTTGTTTTAACAGCTGAATAAAACGCCAGCCATCTAGTTGCGGATAGCTGAGTTAGTTTCAAGGGTTTTTTTTACCATCATTAATGGTTTCAAATAAGGTGTTGACACACACATTTCAATAGTTGTAAATGGGTATATCTGCTTGTAAGAGAGTGAAAAGGGAGTTATGTTTGCGACAAGGGTTACTTGCTCCATCAGTTCCTATTGAAATTAGATTTTGAAGATTCAAACCTATTTTAGACATAAAACTCTTAAATGATGTATATAGCTATCTGTTGCTTCAAATACTTCTTGAAAGCCTAAAAAATCAACAACTATTTTTTCTAGTTTTGAATTATAGTATCGCATGCAATATGCCATGTACTTTTCTGTTGTCACGTCAGTGGATTCATCCAATATAATAGAGTAGCTCTGGTTACCAACTTCTTCTAAAAGTTCCTTGAGCATGGCTGGTTCTAGAACATTTTTTATAATGGCCGAACACTTTGATCTATGTAATTGAATGTTTTCAAGAGAACTCCCTGTCCCACAGGTTTTTAACACATCTGTCAGATGATCAATGCTGCATATGGAGCTGTGAGCAGCGACATAGGCAGATATTTGTATGTTTATTATTTTTTCTGTCTATTACTAATTGAGGAGTAGCCAAATGATGCAAGCTTGGGTTGCTTTTTTGAAAAACTTAATTCTTTGTCTTTATGTGTTTTAGTTTTCATGTGCTTTTCTAAATCCGTTTTGTGTGCACGGAGTGGTGTGATACATAATTTACAAAATGCCTCACCTTCACCACTATCCGTCAGTACAACAGGTGCTCAACTAAGCCAATCTGTAAAAGAAATTGAACTCAATAATACACTAGGCAGTAGGTATGCATATATTGTATGTACCAGATAGGTATGGTACCGGTGGTTGATAAAAAGATCATATTTCTTGCTATTTGTGCAGTTTCAATCTACCTAATACATCTTAACTAGACTGGGTAAATATTAAAAAAAAAATGATTGTGAAACTAAAAACCACGACTTCTAATTTAGTCGGGAACACAGGTCTGGAAGTAGTAAGACCATGTAATAGATAATATACCTACCTACATCACACAAAACATTAATATAAAACGGTACTTTAGTTTTTACTTACTTTTAAATGCTTGCAGTTTTTCCCATTCATCACGATAGTGCTTGATATATTTACCATGTTTACCCATTTTACAAAACAAACACAGGAGAAGTTGTACAAAGCGAAAGTGACTAAGGAATAACCGGAATTTATCTGAACTATTTAGTCAGTACAACACAGATAATTGCGGTAGTCATTATTCATAATAGAATACATGTAAACCTATTGCACTCTAAATTTGGTTTCATAATAGCTAAGACAAATTCAGGGTATTCCCCGAAAATAACCAATCACAAACAAATAGGGTGACCATCTCAATATCGGGCCTGTTTACATACTAGGTAGTATAAAAAAAAACTTGTCCCTAGAGTAGCCTAATTGGCGAGTCCTTTTTGATTTTTTCGTCGCCGATTCTCGTTCTGAGTAGCCTAAATGGCGAAAAATCGCCTGCGTTGGCAACACTGAGACAGACAGCAGTAGACAATTTTTTAAAATTATATAAAGGCTAAGGGATCTAGGTCCATACTGCCTAATCTATCGTGTAAATCTGCACGATAAAATAAAATACTGTGTCTGTCTGTAATATCAAAATAACTGTATCATAAATGAACTGAGCTATGAGATATACAATCATTTTTAAAATATGTGTTGTATTTCTGTCTGTTTGTCTGAACTAATGGTCGGAATGTCTGAACCGATTGTAACGAAACTTCACAAACAAACTGAGAGCAACGCCAGGAGTGATTTGGGCTATTTTATCCCAAAAAACTTGGTGATTTTCATGTAATGAAAAAACTAAAATAAATGGTACTATTGAGACAAGGAGAAAATTAAAAATCAAACAATAGAATTGGTAATTCATGTTTTAATGGCATGCGATTAAACCAGTTTTAGAGCAGGTCGTAAATTTCGTACGAACTGTCCTAATTTAGTTGTTTGTGGAAATCTTAATTGAAATTGTAAACATGCACATACATTTTATAAATACTGATTTCAATAAGGCTTTTAAGAAAGTTAGAAGCAAATAGTTTTTCAGGCTCTATGCTTACGTAATTTAGGAGTTATCTAGAAAGCCAAAATATTTTTAAATTTTAAATTTGTTTATTTTGGGTATTTAGGCTCAGTTCTATTTAATATGCTTATTAAAGAAATTTCTAAATTTCATTCTTATTGTTTTATATAAGCCTCTGACATTAAATTCTGTAAAATCGTGCTTTTTCATAAGGATTTAATTCGTCTATCATAATAGTGCGATGTTTAGGAAACTAATCTTAAATAATGTGTACACGTTCAGATAAATTAAGTACATTTTTTCATTAATTTATTCCCTCATTGGTGTTAACCAAGCAGTGGAGATTGTTATGGGGCTCGGTGTAATATTTGTAAAAAGCTTATCTACATATATACCACAATTATAATCTGTTTCTAGAGTAGGCGGGAAAACGGTCAACGATACATCGTACTATGTTTGCGTAGATTTAAAACGATACCTGTCGCTTTTCGTTCATTACAAACAATTTTCATACGGTATAGGATGCAGTGAATGACGCGGTCATTCAGAGATAATAAACCTGTCTAAAAACGGCGTGCTGGGAGACTACCTCACCTTGTGATGAAATAAGAAAATATATTAAGAAGCCTGTTTGAAATTGAATTAAATCTAAATTGGTCTTAGGGTAGATTCCATTGAGTTATACAACACTAGAGGAGCAAGCCACATTACCGCACGTCGAAAAAAGTGTAACCACTATCCAAACGCGACGACGTAGCTTTGAAACTAATAACAATTTTAAATAAACATATATCTATCTCACTTACACAAGTTGCGAAAACAATATCGTCGCTACGATTAGATAAAGATGGACACACAAACGTGCAATGGCGGGTTGGTGTGGCTTACTATATGAAATTTTACCTAAAATACGCAATAAAAATGAGTTTTTTTTTAAGCTGCAGTTAATTGTTTTTATATTAAAAAGTATATTTTATTTTATAATCTTTGTTGCGTCCCCTTAGAAAAAAACGGATACAAAGCTTATCAGATAAATAGAAGTAAACATAATGATGAAATAAAACATATTTTTATAAGTATTTTTATTGTACTAATAAATCAAACAATTTAAAAGAGGTAATAAAATATAATTAATATAAAATTTATATGAAATTATAACTAATATATAATTATTAATATAAAATAAGTAGGTCATAAAATATATTTAATAGATAATTCATAAATAAACTAAAATAAGAATAATTAATTACTTTGTATGAAAGTTAAAACGTGGTTTTATTATAATTTCCAAAATATTTAAAATCAGAGGTAACAAATTAACTTACTCCATTAATTATATAGTCCCTCATTAATGTAGGATAATCACAAATGCGGAAAAGTGGCAACATTGAACCTAAATGGCAATATTCGATAATTTTATTTAATTATTTGAGGTTTTTTACGTTTATATGAAAACAAGAACTAAAAATTATGTGTTGAAAGTGATCCCGCTTGATTTGTTACGTTTGTGTGACCTTGAATAGCATTCTTTCACTACGCATTTACTCATTTTTTGTCGCGGCTCAACTCTGTCGGCGTCACATTGAACACTGAACTGACGTTAGCTAGGCATATGGCTGTGGCCATATGTGCAGTGGCAACGCTTTGATGCGGTTATTACTGATCTAGTGTAATATATAAATCAATTGGGTAGATTCGCTAAACATGTTTTTTTAATTCTTATTATTTTTCAATTGTGAAGATCTCTGGACACAGGATACATATAAATAGACATAACATAATTTATATGTTGGTTACCCCCTGTAGCTGGCGTAAAGGTCACTGGTCATTTCTCCTTACTCCCTAGAAACAAACTTTGGAAAGAGTTAATAAGATCACCACAAACATTAGGTTTTGCTATAAATATAGCAAAGTATTCGTATTTTGTATCCGAACTAAACTATTAGTTATTATTTAATAAAAAAAGTAAGCACTATACTATTATACATAATGATTTCTTTTATTTACATGAATAAAATTGATTTTTATTTATTACATAATTTTTAATTTGAAACGTCGGGAATTAAAAATATTTCAAATAATGAGTTGAGGTGCATAAATTGCACATGTTTATTTACTGCTTCAGACCCGCAACAGTTATACGTTTATATTATTACATAGGTGTAGTATGTAGATCTTGCCTCATTAGTCTACTAGTTATAAACGCAACTGTTGGTCAAGAAATTCTAAGTACATACCCGGAGTCAGGAAGTACTAGAAAGTCTCACCCCCGTACCTCGGAAATCAAGTAATGCCATTGGTTCTGCGCTTGATCTCGTGTCGGTTTACCGTCCTATTAGACTATGAGAATGAAGGAATAGATGATGCCTCCTGTGCTTGCGCATACACTTGAGCACTATAATCCTGTCCTGCACTAGTCTCCGTTGAGGTTGACCGCCGTGCCCGAAATTCGGTCAGGAGGACATTATTGTTGCGCACCCAAGTTGACGTCAGGTACATGGCACTAGTGCCATCTAGTGTCGGGGACCGGAGCGAGGAGGGCTTCCTAGAAAATGTCAATCTTGTACTTTCGACCAACAGCGCCATCTAGTATTGAACAGAAGAATTAAGCTTTCTAGAAGCCCCACACTCGAACTTTCTGCGTCTGGTCGAACGGCACCCGTATTTACTGGAATATTCTGGATGTTTCGGTGTAAAAGGTGTACTTAAAGCCACTGCAAGCCGTGATCGGGGCAGTATTGAATTTACCGAGACAAGCGAAACTTCGGAGCGAAATAAAGTGAATCAGTGTTGTTTACGCCCGATTGTAGCAAGCTACAACTTGCAAGGCGCTAGTTACGGGCGGGAAATCGGTTTAGCGTTGCGCGGGAGGGGGCATTCGCTTGCGCCTACGGCGGTGCCTGCCAGTCTGGTAGAATCTTTGGACGCGACGACTGTGTCGATTAGAGTCGCGAGTTACGTTAGAATTGCTGAGTCGCATTGCGACGGCCTCCATTGTGTTGTTTATTTCGTTAATTTACGTGACAACGAGGCTTTTTTTTGAGTTTGAGTGACTATTTAACTTTGATTGCTATTAATTTGCATCGACGCGTGGCTTGTGTTGCGTTTTAATATCGTGCTAAGGAATCTTGCTTTATCGGTTGAACGCTAAACTTTGTGATCCGGGTGGCGATCGCGCTTGATTATAGTTTGTGCTAAGTGACGTTAGACTTTGAGTTCCTATAACGGCAGGCGCCCTATAAAGTGATTGCGCCTTGTGGAGCATGGCGACACATGCGGTTCTGTTTAAAGATTACATCGATGACGTCAGGTTACATTAAACACATTACTACACCACTCACACATATCATTTACTTGCCCCTGACGACGCCTTGTGGTCGACCCTACCTCCGGAGCTCGGTAAATTTGTGTTTGCTTATACAGCCGTTATAAATTAATTATCCATAGGCCATTAGGGCCCTCCCCTCAGTTGCTCGTCGAGTTGGGTTACTATGGGCCCTAGCCCAGTCGACTTTTGTCGGGGTAACTGAGGGCCGTAACAAGTGTGATTAATTATTAGTGTCTTAAGTTTTAGTTGGTGTTCGGTAATAAAAGTGTAAATTTTGGTAATTCAATCGGCAGTTTTTATTGTCACGAACCTCAAGCTCGTAACAATTGGTATACAGAAGTGAGATAAAATCATGTCGATTTTACCTAAGGAGGAAACGGAGGGTGTCCGTACCCGAAGTCAACGCCAGCAGAAGACGACCAAAGAAGATTTGGTGGTGGAACGCCGCAGACGTCGGAGGGCCAGCCACCGGCTGTAGACCCGTCAGTAGCTCCTACATCTGCAGCACCTGACTTAGGTGCTCTGATGGTGATGCTGCAGGAGCAGGCTCGCCGGAGGAGCAGGCTCGCCGGTTGAAAGAGCAGGAGGAGGAACAGGCTCGCCGACAGGAGGAACAGGTCCGTCGTTTGGAAGAGCAGCTGCGGGGCGGACAGGATGAACAGGCCCGCCGACAGAAGGAACAGGTCCGTCGTTAGGAAGAGTAGCTGCGGGGCGGACAAGAGCACGCCCGTCGGTTGGAAGAGCAGATGATGCTCATGAAGGATCTTACCGCTACCTTCGGGAAGGAGATAAAGGAGGTGAAGGATAGGGATGCTCAGCATGACAACCGCCTGTCGGAAGCTGAAACCCAAATCGCGAAAGCTGAAACCCGAATCGAGAAAGCTGAAATCCGAATCGAACAAGTGAACAATCGGGTTGACAACGTGATGGCTGACGTGAAGAAAACGCTGGACGACCTCAAACTGGGGGATGGAATTACAGCTCCCGTAGTAGCTACAACACCTTCGCTACGTGGGTTCAAAGTGCCGCCGTTCGACGGGACTTCTTCCTGGTCAGCCTACAAAATCCAGTTCGAGGCTGTCATGGAGGCGAACGGCTGGAATAAAAGCCAGGCCATGACTGCTCTCACCCTAGGCCTGCGCGACCAAGCCTTAACTGTGTTGGAAGCTCTCGGTAAGAAAGTGACCTACGAGCAGCTCCTTGAGGCATTGGAGGCGAGATATGGCGACGCTTACCTTTTTTTTTTTGCGGATGGAAAATCATCTAATGACCCCTTTCGCTCTGGGTGGAGCGTAAGGGAGTGTCAGACTTTTACTGACTAAAAACCATCCGTGTTCCTTCAGTGCCCTTACGTTCCGGAGCCGCGGTATCTCTTTCGAACAGCCGGCAGCCCCGGCAGGCGTCGGCCCTTGCGGGCCCCTTCACGCTGCTGACATGGCGACGCTTACCTGGAACACGTCTTTCGTGCGCAGTTTAAAGATCGCGTGCAGCGCATCAATGAAAACCTGCAGCAGTGGGCTCTAGAGGTGGAGAAGCTGGTGCGAAAAGCGTTCCGGTCTGTACCTGCACTCATTGAAGGGAACCTGGTGCACATATTCATCGACGGCATCCGCGACCTCGAAGTCGGAGCTACTGTGAGGCTCGGGCATCACGAAACGCTTAAGGACGCCTTGGCCCATGCACTGGAGGTGGAAGCCGTGCGGCAGGATCATCGTTCCCATCGCGTCAGGGAGGTTGCAGCAGCTACAGTTCGCGATCGTAATAAAAGATACAGCCCTAGGTGCTGTGACTGTGGGGAAAGGGGCCATCTTCGATCCAGTTGCCCTAAGCAAACTGTAGAAAGGGAAGGTGATCGATCTCGAGAGGGTGGTGCGGCTAACAGCAACGCCCAGCAGCAACAGGGAAACTGGCGGGTGCTGGCTGATGTTAAAAGAGCCCCAAAGAACTCGATCTCACAAATCCATGATGGGAACAGTCTCATCATTAAGGGCGAGGTCAACAGAATGCCGTGTAAACTGACCATAGACACTGGAGCCTCTCGTACGGTTGTTAGTTCCCAACTTATAAGCCAGTTTCTTGAGGACTCCGCATACAAACGAGAACGCATTAATTTGGTAACAGCCACCGGTCAGCGTATACCCGTCCGTGGAAAGAAAGAGATGGAGTTGAAGCTGGGCAACGTGATCTACCTGCATAATGTCATCGTGGCTGATATAATGGACGACTGCATCCTGGGCCTAGACTTTATGAGGAATAATTGTTGTGAGATCGACGTTAAGCAAGGTGTTTTGAAATGTGGACAGGAGGAACTTTTTAAGGAAGGTGCGTTACCAGGGAACGTGTTCAGCATTAAGAAGATTGTTCTTCCGCCCAGATCGGAAACGATTGTGCCGGTTGGTCTTCCTCGAAAGGCTGGGCAAGCTCACAGTTGTGTACTTGTGGAAAGGGTAAACAATGACCTTCCATGGAAAGTAGCTGGAACCTTGGTCAGAACCACTGACATCTCAGGAGTACGTGTGCTGAACCTTTGTGACCGGGAACAGATTATAGAAAAAGGCACACTGGTTGGTACTTGTGAGGAAGTGGATTGATTACGTCGGTGCCAATATCTATCGAGTGGGACCCCCAGCAACGATGCACAAACGAGAGTGACCACACTTTTGGAAGACTGTCGCAGCGTTTTTTCCCCGAACGAAATGGCCAAGGCGAAGAAGTTGTTCCTCAAGTATGCTGATGTATTCTCATCAAAGGATGCTGACACAGGAAAGACTGGCTTAGTTCAGCACAAAATAAACACAGGGGAAGAATTGCCTATCCGTCAGCGGCCAAGAAGATTGCCGGTAGAACGTGAAAAGGAAGTAGAAGCCATGATTGACGGAATGGTGAAGGATGGTGTTATTGAACCTCCATCTAGTCCATGGTGTTCACCCGTGGTGCTGGTAAAGAAGAAGGACGGCAGCATGTGGTTCTGTGTTGACTACCGCCGTCTGAACGACGTTACAAAGAAGGACAGCTATCCCTTGCCAAGAATTGATGACACGCTGGACATGCTTACAGGAGTAATGTGGTTTAGCACGCTGGATCTAAAAAGTGGCTACTGGCAAGTTGAAATTGACCCTAAGGACAAGGAGAAAACTGCGTTCTCGACAGGAAAGGGTCTGTGGCAATTTAAAGTAATGCCGTTTGGGTTGTGCAATGCTTCAGCAACGTTTGAAAGGTTGATGGAACTTGTACTTACCAGGCTAATTGGCGATGCTTGTCTGGTCTACTTGGATGACATCATTATCGTAAGCCGTACGTTTGAGGAACACCTTCAAAATCTGGCACGCGTTCCAGGTTTTGAATCATGAATGTTCAGAGTGCCAACCTCAAGTTAAGTCCGAAGAAATGTTCACTATTCAAACGGCAAGTTAACTATTTGTGGTATGTAGTATCGGAAGAAGGTATCTGCACGGATCCAGAGAAAATCGACGCTGTCAAGGATTGGCCAGTTCCAAAAGACAAGACGCAGGTAAGAGCATTTTTGGGTTCGTGCTCCTATTACCGGCGATTTGTGAAGAACTTTGCAGATATAGCCAAACCTCTGCACAAGCTAACCTAGGAAAAGCGACATTTCTGCTAGGACGAAAGTTGCGATATCGCATTCCAGTAGCTCAAGGACTGTCTTTGCAAAACACCTATAATAGGGTACCCTGATGCAGGCAAGGAATTTATAGTTGACACAGACGCAAGTGATACGGGACTCGGCGGTGTGTTGTCTCAACGGAATGGTGATCGAGAGGTTGTGATAGCGTACTTCAGCAAGTCGTTGTAAAAACCGGAAAAGAACTATTGTGTCACAAGACGCGAATTGCTAACTGTGGTAAAGTCGTTGCAGCATTTTAGCAAATATATTCTGGGGCGGAAATTTCACCTACGAACTGACATTCCTGCACTAAAATGGCTATTGCAGTTTAAAAACCCAGTAGGACAAGTTGCGAGGTGGATTGAACTACTGCAGGAATACGACTTTGAGATCTAACATCGCAGTGGGAAATCTCATGGCAACGCAGATGCATTGTTAAGAAGACCTTGTCCCGAAGATTGCAAACATTGTACTAGGCAGGAGAGTAAGGAAGTGGTATCCGTGAAAATGTTCGAGGAGACTGCTGTCATTTGCAACTGGTTGTCCCTAAAGCTAAAGTACCGGATGTTCTACAGCTGTACCATAATTATTGTTCGGGAGGCCATCTGGGAGTTAAACGAACTCTACGGTTTTACTTGGTCCAATGTCGAAATGATGTCGAGGACTGGTGTCGCAAATGTACAAGTTGTGCGGCTGTAAAGGGACCTCAGACTTGTAGTAGAGGTGCATTGAAGTTGTACAATGTTGGTGCACCATGGAAGAGAATAGCCATTGACGTTGTGGGGCCGTTCCGGAGAGTGAAAGCGGTAACAAGTATTTCATGGTTGTGATGGATTACTTCACTAAGTGGCCAGAAGTCTTCGCCATTCCAAATCAAGAAGCTTCAACAGTCTTCTTTCGTTTTGGAGTACCTTTAGGTATTCACAGCGATCAAGGAAGGAATTTTGAGTCTCAAATATTCCAGGAAACTTGCCGAGTTATGGGTACTCATAAAACAAGAACGACTTCTTATCACCCGCAATCTGATGGAATGGTAGAACGATTTAATCAGACATTGGAGAGATACCTAGCAAAAGTTGTAGACAATCGGCAACGAGATTAGGACAAGCACATACAACCATTTTTGTTGTCATATCGAAGCGCTGTTCACGAAAGTACATCAGTGACACCAGCGATCGCAAACTTTGGAAGAGAATTACGGCTGCCTGCAGACCTGATCACCGGGATACCACCTGATGCTCCACGCAGTATAACTGATTATACGAATGACTTGCGGAACAAAATGAGTGACATTTATGAGCACGTCAGACAATCGGACCAGCAAATGTCCGAAAAGATGAAAACCCGGTATGACCGCGAAATGAATAACAAAGGATTCGACGAAGGTTCACTAGTGTGGTTGCACAATCCAGTCCGCAGCAAAGGGAAATCTCCTAAGGTTCAAGCTAAATGGGACGGCCCGTACCGGATTGTGACCAGGATCAACGATGTAACCTACCGGATACAGAAAGACGCAAGACGGACTCCTAAGATCGTCCATGTGGATCGCCTGGTGCGTTATCATGGGGCCGATAATACTCGGGACGAGCATGTCTTAGGAGGGGTTAGTGTTGCGCGCCTAAGTTGACGTCAGGTACCTGGCAATAGCGCCATCTAGTGTCGGGGATCAGAGCGAGGACGGCTTCCTAGAAAATTTCAATCTTGAACTTTCGACCAACAGCACTAGTGTGTGTAGTCTAGTGTCGAACATAAGAACTAAGCTTTCTAGAAGCCCCACACTCGAACTGTCTGTGTCTGGTCGGACGGCGCCCGTATTTACTGGAATATTCAGGATGTTTCGGTGTGAAAGGTGTATTTAAAGCCGCTGTAAGCCGCGATCAGGGCAGTATTGAATTTTGCGAGACAAGCAAAGCTTCGGAGCGAAATAAATTGAATCAGTGTGATTAATTATTAGTATCTTTTAAGTTTTAATTGGTGTTCGGTAATAAAAGTGTAGATTTTGGTATTTCAATCGGCAGTTTTAATTGTCACGAACCTCAAGCTCGTAACATTATTATTATATAGGTGTACCTAATTCCCAGGTTCACATTTTTTATATAGTATTGGGTGACAAACGAGCACACAGTGCATCTGCTGGTAAGTGAATGCTGTGACCCATAGACATCCACATTTATTTTCAACTAACGTCACCCCTAAGGATTAAGATAGAATGCCTCAGTTCCAGTAAAAAGGTTCACCGGATCTCTACAATACCATACAAAACATAGCAGCATTACGCTGCATGCATTTTACGCTAGTATTCTGTGAGACATTAGTTTGAATTATTATATATAGAATCAGGCGTTACTTTTCAGGCATCCATTATGTTAAAGATGTTATAAAGATATTAAAAATTAATTACCTAAGAAATAGAAATAGAAATAGAAACTTTTTTATTCAATGTAGATTATAAAAATACTTATTGAAAGTCACTTTTTTAATTTACCACTGGTTCGCAAAAAAAAACCTCTGTCCTGGGAAGAACCAGCAAGAAACCCAGCGGGACTATTTTTTTTAATAATAGCTTACAATCATGTTTACAATCAACAACACAAGACAAATTAGAAATAGCTTGGTAGCAATCACCCTTCCCAGGGGTTATTATCATCTATAAATTCCATAATATTATAATAACCCTTTTTATACAAACTTAGTTTAATAACATTTTTGAACTTTGTGTATGACAAATTTTGTATATTTTCTTGGATTTTCTTGTAAAAGCGTATACATCGCCCCAAGAATGAATTACTGACTCGGTGGAGTCGAGTAACTGGTACTACCAGCTTGTGTCTGCTCCTAGTATTTAAAGAATGAATATCACTTATTTTCGCAAAACTACTTTTATTTTTGTGTACGTACATTACATTTTCATAAATGTATTGAGAGGCCAGAGTTAATATATTAATTTCCTTAAATTTTTGTCTCAGTGACTCTTTTGGTTTTAAATTATATATTGCTTTAATGGCCCTCTTCTGTAAAATAAATATAATTTCAGTGTCAGTCGCGTGTCCCCATAGCAAAATACCATACGACATAATGCTATGGAAATAACTAAAGTAAACTATTCTAGCTGTTTCAACACTGGTAAGAGTTCTAATCTTTTTTACAGCATATGCTGCAGAACTAAGTCTGCTAGCTAGTTTTGATATATGGGGGGAGCCATTGAAGCTTTGCGTCCAGTGTGATTCCAAGAAAAATGGTGGTATCAACAAGACTCAGTTCCTCCCCATTTAAAATTACATTAGTATTGACATGTTTAACATTAGGAGTTACGAATTTCATACATTTAGTTTTAGTTCCATTCAAATGCAAATTATTAACATTAAACCAATTGACTAACTTAGCTATAGCATTATTTACTTCGTCGTAATTTAATAACTGTCGTTTTAATTTGAAAATTAATGAAGTATCATCAGCAAATAATACTATATCATGGTTATCCCCTACTATGTAGGGTAAGTCATTAATATATACAAGAAACAGAAAGGGGCCGAGAATTGAGCCCTGAGGTACGTTCATTTGTACAATCGACCCGGAAGAACTCATACTATTAATAACAACTTTTTGTGTTCTGTCACTTAAATATGAAATAATTAATTTAAGAGCATCATTTCTTACACCGTAGTGTTGAAGTTTCCTGATTAATGTTTCATGGTGAACACAATCGAAGGCTTTGGATAGGTCACAGAACACACCCAAAGCATTCCTGTGAATTCTCCCATGAATTAAATATATATTTAATCAGCTCAACACCAGCATCAGTTGTCGAGTGACCCCTTGTGATAGCAAATTGATTTTTATGAAGTAATTTATTTATATTAAAAAAAATTAACAATTGATCAAGAATAATTTTTTCAAAAATTTTACTAAGTGTTGGCAGTACAGAAATAGGTCTAAAATTAGCGGGGTCCAATGTACTACCAGATTTAAATAAATGTATTACTTTACTATGCTTCATTAAAACAGGAAACACACCAGATTTGATACTACTATTAAAAATAATAGATAGTTGAGGTGCTATTGTATCTATTATAGACGCAACAACTTTAACAGAAATCCCCCACAGATCGGCGGTTCTCTTAATATCAATAGTCTTAAAATATTTTACATCTTTTTATTTTATATCTTTTGATGAAACTTTATGAAATGTAAAATTCTTTGTACACACATTTACATTTCGTTTAAGTAATTATTCGGCGACGGTAGGAGAAGAATTCAGTGACTTAGTGGTTAAGATCGGAATATCAGTAAAATATTTCTCAAAAACCATTGCAACGTCCTGATCTGATTTAGTTAATTTATTGTTAAAACTTAACTGGTAGTTTGAATTGCGAGAGTTGACCTTACCAGTTTCACTATTAATTATACACCATGTCATTTTAATTTTATTAGAAGCAGTCTTTATTTTGTTGCTTAAATACAATGACTTGGCTAAGGAGCACACTCTTTTAAATATTTTGGAATATTTTTTTACATATTCCCTAAATTCGACGCTAGGATTATATGACCTTTCATTGTAAAGTTCATATAACCTTTGTCTACCTCTTATGGACTCCTACTGTCGCCCATTCATTAAATGCTTTACGATTATTCAAGGAGAATGTTTTAGAAGTAAAAGTATTATTAAATTCATTGCAAATGAGCTTAAATAATGTTGCGTACAAAAAATTTGGATTATTTTGGTATGAAAGTAATGGAAGTTTCTTTACTATGTTACTTCTAAACCAAGCGATGTGCATTTACTGGAACAAACACTACTTTTTTATCTACTTGCTTTTTGTGAACATAAGGTAATGAAACAAATTGTCCACAGTGATCAGAGCTCAATTTTTGAATTATACATTTATTGAACGGCTTAACATTTGTAAAAATGTTATCTATACATGTAGCACTAGATTCAGCAATACGTGTTGGCTCCAAAAATAAATTAAAAAGACCATAAGATTTAAACAATGATCTAAATTTAATATTAGTGGAGGAAGCTTCTAGGAGATTGATATTAAAGTCTCCACATATTACAACAGATTTATTCTGTTTATTAAGCTTAGCGAAAACTTCCTCCATATTTTTTTTCAAAAGTATCATATAAAGAACATGGGGGTCTGTAAACGCTCACAACAATGAGGTGCTCAAACTCAACACATGCCATTTCTACAGTTCGCTCAACAGAGAGGCTCACAATATCTTTACGTTCTTTATATGATAATAATTTACTAGCTAAAATTAAGGAGCCACCTCTTAAAATCGTTTCTCTATTGAAAGAACTGAGCACCTGGTGATTACTAAAGTTAAACATTAAATTATGAGCTTTTAACCAATGTTCAGTAATACATAAAATATGAATACTGTTGCTATTTAAAAACAATTAAATTTCTAGCTCTTTGCCTATCATGCCTTGTATATTCTGATGCACCAGGTGTAAACAATTTTTATTATCATTTTGTGGAGTTATACAATTGCAAATATTAAGGATTTGTAAGCTACATTCTAAATTATTTAAATTATTGTAACTGCTAGAGATTACCTCTATTGTCTCATTTTCTAATTTAAATTACTTGGAACGGATTCCAAATTACATGTCAAATCATTATGCTGCTCAATAGGAGCAGATGTCTGGGTAGCCAAGTCCTTGGCTGAGTTAATATATAAATAATAAGATAGCACATTTGCTATCTGTCTTAAATTATATTTGGATAGGTAATACCTATCTGTAGTCAAAAATTTCTTAATTAAATTATTAATATCTATTAAATTAATTCTATTGGTATAATTGTTACAATTAAATGTCAAATTTAAATTATTGTTACATGATAAATTATTCATTAATAAATTTAAATCATATCTTATTTTATTCTCCTGTGGCCAACCCTGTATGTAAGGCAATGTAAACAAGATAATTTTATGTACATTTAAAGTATTGAGGTAATCAATATATTTTAATAATTGATTTTTGTTTACATTGCCTCTTCTCCCAACAAAAATTATTAATGTGCTATTAGGAGAAAACTTACTGGTTAAAACTTTATTCATTATATGACTAAAGGATGTTCCAGGCATACAATAATTACTAATCAATTGTCCTTTTAAATGGTTATTTAACATCATGCCCAAATTTTTACCTATGTCATCACAATACATAATAACTTTATGTTTTTTAATATTTAAACTACTTTTTAAGTTTTTATTCTGTGTTATGGCACCGTCATAGAGTGTTGGTGAAAATAAGGAGCCATTGCTATTTACACATATTGTCCCCGATGAATATGGTATGGAGCGTTGATTCTCACTCTGATGTTTTATTAAGGAGTCAAAGCGCTCCTCATTGTATTTACATGACTTTACCAGATCATTCATGGCCAATATGTGTTCTTTTATCTCAATCTGAGCCGATGCATATTTATTTGAGATAATTTGTAAGGAGTTTTTAAGCGACAAAACTTCTGAATTGAGACATTCTATTTCAGTCTCATAACAGTTTTTCATATTTTCCACCTCAATTGCATATAATTTAAGTTTATTAATTAATACATGCTTTTCCTTACATATATTTATATAATTTTTTGTATTAATTTTTGTTTTAATTAACTTTTGTACTTTCCTAACATATTTATTAATTTTTATGTATTTCTTTAATTTTCTTCTACTGCATGTAATCCTTTCTGCTGTTCTAGATGTGACAAAATCATCACCAGTCAAATCGATTGTTGTGGAGGGATGCAATGTTTTTGAAGATTTACATTCTATGAGCTCATTGAACAGACTTTGAGTTTGGGACACTTTCAATTCATCTAAGTATTGTTTTAATTGCAAAATCTGCTCATTAGCCTCACTTAACTGCAACTGCAATGCAGCAATTAATCTGAGGGAGTCCTCATATTCTTTGCTGCATCGGTCAAACTCATCGACGGTTTCCTGAAGCTGATCCCTTTCTTTTAAAACATTTGTGTAGTCTTTATGCAACTTAACCATATCACTTTTTAGTTGACTATTTTTGGCAATTATATTATTTCCTTTTCGTTGTCATCCCTTTCTTTAAGCAACAGCTCACACTGCTCTTTTGACGCCTTAAGTTCTAGAAGCGCCATTTGAAGTTGGTTCTCCATTTGGCGCGTTTTGGCGTTGCGTGTATTCATTTTACTATTATGTGTAAATAGCAAAAGAAAACAAAGAAAGAAAACCGAAGAAACAGAGTAAGCTAATATCTAGATCTATGGGTCTACTTACAGATCTCAAATTAAATTATCAGGTAAATAATTCAAATTGAAATCCGAAACTGCACTAATTTAAAAGGTAAATCTTAAAACATTAAAGGGATAACAAAGAAAATTACAATAACTTACAGAAAGTTCAAACGATGTTCGTTACAGCTGTCACTTTTAGTTGAAACACAAAACACTATTTAATTAAAATACTTATGCCTTTTACTTATTTTACCAACACAATTAAGTATTATTTAACAACTGTAACTAAAAATTGAGGTGGATATTATCAAATTACAATATTTAATTTTGCTAAATTGTTGGGAGCTATCATTTTACAACTTGTCACTTGGGTTGCCACAGAGTAGCACAGAGTAAGATCCGCGAATTAAAAAAAATTGTGTCTAACGCCTAAATACTCAAACGCTACTCAATTATAAGATGCCGTATCGTGCTGTTTCTATCACTTTGATTCAATGTGAATGTGACACCACGAGACTTATCAACATCTTAAAATTAAGTAGATCTTTAGTTTGGATTACTTTTATAAAATTCGACTATGATTTCTTGAGGGCAAAATTAAAGATGCCTTCAGTTGCAGGACTGTGTGTATAATAATTTATAAAATTTAAGAGCTTTTTAGGTATACAAGTAATTTTCATTTTACAATAGGTAATTTGCTAGCTACGTTACTGGCTACTCACATGATCTCCCCTCCTATACATACTATTCACCAACGACATTCATATCCCGTCGAATGGTGTCAAACTAGCCCTCTTCGCAGATGACATAGCCCTCTACTCTAAAGGCAACTCACTGCTACAGATTCGGAACAAGATCCATAAGTCAGTTAATGACTTAGGAGCTTGGTTCCAAAAATGGCGTATTGACGTAAACCCAGAGAAGAGCTTCGCTGTTTGCTTCGAACATAAACGACACCATCTCACTGCCACTCCGCCAATCAGGATGTTAGGAACCTCTGTCCCATGGCAAACAAAAGCCAAATATTTAGGCGTCACCCTTGATGCAGGGCTCACTTTCGAGCCCCATATCAAGAAGGTAACTCGCACCGCGCGATTTTACATGGGTAGGCTCAACAGCATGTTGGGCAGACACATTAAAATGTCTCTCCGCAACAAGCGAACCCTATATAGGGTCTGTATACGACCCGTTATGACCTAAGCGGCCCCCATTTTCGCACATGCTAATCCCAACCTTATAAACGAACTTCAAATAGTTCAAAATCTCTTCTGTCGTAGGGCCACGAACTCGCCCTATTATGTACTTAACGCAGACCTCCACCGAGATTTAGAGCTCCCAAAAATTCAGCAGTTCCTCAAATCACTCCCTGAGAGATTTTTCAGAGCCTCACAGTCCCACTCAAATCGCTTCATTCGTGAGACAGCTGTCTATGCAGCCCCTCTTCACACTCACTATAGTGTGCGCAGACCGACAAACTCTCACTCTCGGACCCCTCCAACAAGCTTTCGGCTGACCTGAACTGCCTCCTGGCGGCTCAGGCCGAGCCTACATAACATATCCCTTAATCTGCCTTAGTTAGGTACACTTCTAAGCGGATTTTCGCCGCTTGCGCCCTCCTTTCTGCCAAGGAGGGTCGCGTCCGTTTACGGCTTAAAGATCTCTAGTCAGATGGGTAAGCCAATCTCTAAAGGCGGTGTTTAGTGGGTAAAAGTCTCCACATAACCACGCAGACGGCTGCGTGGTATGCTATGAGCATTCATCGCCTCGCTCCCCCCGCTCTCCGGAGGGTTGCCCTTATTGCTTCGGGTGCAAAAAAAACTCACATGATACAAAACAGTCATTGTTGTTTTTTTATAGAATAGGGGTGACAAACGAACACACAGCCTTGCACACACACACACTGCCGTGGCACATAGACATCTACATTTATCCTCGATGAATCAAAATGCAGATGCGTTGTAACCACTTAGGACTATGATGGAATGCTTCGTTTCCAGTAAAGTGGTTTTCTGGTTTTCTACACTCATCACACGAAACACAGCAGTATTAAGCTGGTATTTTTTTGCGCTGGTATACTTTTTTGGACCTTCGCCGGTCGAGCCGACCCATTCGTGTTACAACCATATATAGCTTCACTATGACTACGATGTAAGTGTATTATGACACGATAAACTTAAGTTTCAGTTTACTAAGAATATATAATTTACATATTTAAATTATTAGATTTATTAAATTTAAATACAAACACTTGTTCCGTGTGGGATTTGAACCCGCGGCTCCGCAGCTCTGCAATCTAATGCTTAGCCACTGCGCTATACCACATAATAAATAAGCTATACATAATCGATTTTTTAATGAGCTGTTAATTTCACAGTCAATAAAATTTTAATAACAAGGTGTTTTTGCTTTTGTTTTCAGTGTTTTATTCGTATTTACATTGTTTACGTTTATACATTCTACGCCTAAATTTTGCTTAATTTAAAAATGAGCAAAATATTGTGTTTAGCTGGTAAGGTTTCTATGTGTTAATTTCGTATTAAATGCGGTTATTGAAGAAAAATATTATACCTTTGTGTTACAAACATATAAATATATTTTCATCATTATACTGCCGAATATTAGTCTTCTGCTGAATATATTTTTTGTAATTGCTACGTTGGCAACCGTTGTTTTTATTATTTTAAGTTTCAGGAAGACGTTTATACCTGGTAGAGCCACGCCGCAGCTATATATTATGGTTGTAGCACGAATGGGTCAGCTCGCTCACCATGCTCTCACAGCATACCAGCGTAAAATATCAGCTTAATACTGCTGTGTTTCGTGTGGTGAGTGTAGAGAACCGGAGACCCTTTTTACTGGAAACGAGGCATTCCATCTTAGTACTCACGGGTGACAACGCATCTGCATTTTGATTCGTAGTCGAGGATAGGTGTAAATGTCTATGGGTCACAGCAACCACTTATTATCAGATGGACTGTGTGCTAGCTTGTCACCTTTATCCTATTAAAAAAAAACGTAATACATATACCTAATACACAACCTTTTTAAGTAACCTTACTTGCAGTTACTTCCTTGATTCTTCATACGGTTCATTCGTATATCCTCATGACTGCTAATATGGAGGATGTCCAAAGCATCGTCAGGCTCCTGGCGACCTCTCCGGTGGTCGACCAAGTCAAGAAAATCTGGCAT
The DNA here is from genome assembly GCA_907164705.1 of Parnassius apollo. NCBI lineage: Eukaryota > Metazoa > Arthropoda > Insecta > Lepidoptera > Papilionidae > Parnassius > Parnassius apollo. Next base: position 2,024,920 of record CAJQZP010001641.1, on the reverse strand, counting down.
CGTGCTGCCACTCAGTTTAACAACGAATTACAAAAGCTTCGCGCTCAGGACGACATGGATTTTGGTAAGGCAGAAAGTTCCAAGAAGTAATATAGTAGCTTAATGCTGCTATGCTTCGTGTGGTGAGTGTAGAGAACTGGAAACCCTTTTTACTGGAAACAAGGCATTCCATCTTAGTCCTCACGGGTGACAACGTATCTGCATTTTGATTCGCAAACGAAGATAGATGTGTGGACTGTGTGCTCGTTTGTCACCCTATCCTATGAAAAATAATGTAATACGTGTGAATATATTATTCTTTTTTCTTTTCTTTACATCCATTTTGATAAATATTAAAGCAAGAATACATTAAGTACGTAAACATTGCATCAAAAACAACATTTATTTAGTAGCAAGAAGTACTCGTAAGGTAGATTCAAATAATTGATATTTATTTATTTATTTACTATTATAATATACTAGCTGTACCCGCGATTTAGTTTGCGTAAAATTAGTACTTTTGTTATGATAAGTTATAATTTATATGTACTTTTGTCGCGAAGATCTAGAAAGACACAAATCTGAAGAAACACCTTCAGATAATCACTCAATCAGACAAACTAAAGAACAAACAAATAAACAGCACATTGAGATATCACGTACGAACCTTTCGGTAAAGAGTAAATGTGTTCTATAATACGTACGTGAGTACCAAGAAAATACATTACATTTGAGAAAAGATTATGGAATACGACCCTCACCTAATAATCCGATAGGATGTCAATCCGACGTGTAAACGACTTTACGTGCTTTTTGAGCCACGAGCATGAAACACCGCTAAAATCCTGATTCCGGAGTGCTACTAAGAACTTCTCGATAGAAAATCTAACTAAAAGTTGAAAAGGATTTCCTCGATAGTGTTTAAGTTTTTAAATTTTGTTTACAAGATGAGACATAATATAACTTCCGTAATTTTATTATTTTGTTAGTGTAATTATTTACTTAGGTACTTTCCCCTTATTCATAAAATATTTTAAACGCTTCATTAGTCAAATTGTGTTTTGTCTTATTCTGACATTTGCCAGACACTTGTTGCTAGAAAGTGACGAAACACTATATAACTAACCAAGTGTTTAAAATTTTTTATGAATAAGAGGGTTAATGTTAGGTAGACATTGTTTTCTAGTTTTCATCTTCAAATTTAATTTAATATTAATGGTAGTACAGGCACCTCATATCATAGTACCAATTGGTGAACGTGCTTGCTTATTTAGGGCAATCTCTTATCTGTTCTATGGGAACAAGTGTGGCCTAGAGAAATTCGGGAGCAAATTGGGGATTACGTGTCTTTCTAGATTTCCGCGACAATTAAAATTACAAATAAATCATTATCAATAATTATAACAAGATTGCCATGGACAGCGTTCGCTGTAAATTTTACAGTAACTATGCGAACAACTTTAGCTCAATTCTCGCCGGACAAATGGAATTGTTAATTGCAATTTCAAGTGCTGATTTACCACGTGCAGGAAAACATCGTGGGGAAACCTGCATGTCAGAGAAATAACAAAAAAGATATTTCGAAGACATGTGAACTTCACCAACACGCTTTTGGGCAGCACTATGGACACTTCCTTGCCCTAAGAAACGCTTTCAGAAAAGAGAGGAGGCCTGGGCTCACCTGTGTGACATATATAGGCTGTAACTTTATTATAACAAAATTATCATAATTCAGAAGTCGCTAGTCAGCTAGTTGATAATAAAACCAAATAATTATAATTCAAAATGGCAATCATTTTTATCGTTTCTAGTTGTTAAAACTACGGTTGCCGACCCGCTTGACAAACGTGGCAATTATGGCAAATACCTTCCCTATGAAGCTATATATGTGGTAGGTCTATATACAGCAGTAGACTTTAATAGGATGTAACGGTAACGAATAGGTCGGCTAGGCTCGAAGGACCGTGGAAGGATCACAGAATACCAGCGTAAAATAGCAGCTTAATCCTGCTGTGTTTTGTATGATCAGTGTAGAGAACCGGTGACACTCTTATAGCAACGGGGCATCCACCTTAGTCTTCAGGAGTGGCGCATCTGCATTTTAATTCTTAACCGAAAACAGATGCAGATATCAATAGACCACACATCTACTTACTATCAGGTAGTGTACTCGTATGTCACCCTTATACTATAAAAAAGATAAAAATCGAGATAATAAAAACATGGTATTAAGTAACTTTGTGATACGGCCTTAAGAAATTAACAATAATTAAAAAAATACATTTCATTCTTAGATATGGAGCACTTAGTTATGGAGCACTTAGATAGAATCGAAGAAGAAAACCGTCGAAAAAGCATGGACGCTTTGGTGTCTCTGAGTGAAAACGCCAGTGAATATATCCACTCCTTCAAGAGAGCATTGGATAGTTTTCTCGCTTAAATAAAATTTTGATTATTGATGCCTTTTTTCTACCTCATATGGTTGATCCAGTGTCTATGTCCGCGTAGTCTACAATAGTAAAGAAAAACGGGACCAATCTCTAGATAAGTGGCTTTCTGGAGTGAGAGTATGTAATAGGTTCCCTCCCTTTTTTCATTTTGTGTACGCTTTGTAAAGCAGCAGCTTAATATGTAGGATGTTCTACCTATTAGCAGTCAAGAGAACATAAGAGACTACTGTGTGGATAAATATTTCTATACGTGTATCATATACATCATGGCTCAGTTGTAGTTATTTTAGTCACACGATGGTTCAGCTCGCACATAGACAAAAATACAGTAGGTGATGTTTAAGCAATTAAAGTTTAAATACACTGACACCTTTCCACAAGGCTGCGTGCTATCACCAACGCAGTTTCTTCTGCAAACCAATGATATGTTGCAAACTGGTAACATTCATTGCTATGCGGATGACAGCACTGGTGATGCTTTATACACCGGCAGTGCCAATATTTCTCGGAAAAACATTGCAGATAACCGGAACAAACCTGTGTCTGAAGTCAAGACTTTGTTGTACAAAGTATCGGATTCGGGGCAATTAAATATAATCCAGTTCAATATCCAGAAGACACGAGTTTGTGCGTTTACCGCTAGAAAGCACCCCTTTGTCGTATCTTCTCAGTTTCAAGGCACTCCTCTTGCTGCCTCAGCTAGCATCGGAGTATTCGGCATCTACGTGTAGAATAATGTGCAGATTCATAGTAATTTTTTTTGGCTGGAAATGTATCGGACATACAGAAATAAATTACGACGTTCCCGTTGCTTAATGACATGATTGTTACGGTTCCGGGATGTAGTCCTTGTGCAAAGTCCTTGTGCAATGTTTGTATGTGAAACGGCACCACGGCACAGAAGAAAATCGCACTTTAGACGTAACGGTTTTAAAAGAACAAATTATCGATCTGGGACGTTGTCTTTTATAGTTGATCGTATCAGGAAAGTTAATTATGCTTAGTGAGTTATAGAGGGGACAATGCTCGGTATTTTTCCGTGTGATAAGATTCGAAATTAAGATATTTTTTTTGTAAGATGAGGGTGATAAACGAGCACACAGTCCACCTGATGGTAAGTGGTTGCTGTGGCCTAAAGACATCTGCATCTATCCTCGATTACAAATTAAAATAGAGATGCGTTGTCACCCGTGGGGACTAGAAAATGGGGGGTAGGATGGAATGTTTCGTCTCCAGCAAAAACGGTCACCGTTTCTCTTCACTCACTATACGAAACACAGCAGCGTTAAGCTGCTATTTTACTCTAGTATTCCGTGAGAGCTTTGTCCTTCCCCGGCTTGACTATACTAGTAATATAGCTGCAACATGGCTCTACCACGTAAATTCGTAATAAAATTTGCAGTAGAATCGGTGTCATAAACATAGCCCAACGGGTCAGTAAGCCGAAATGGCCTGCTATATATCTCGAAGAAGCGACAACTGATGGGGAAGTTTCATTTTCGAGTGACAGCCGCGTACCGGTAAGTAAAGGGTGGGGTGGCCCTACCACAAGATGAACTGTCAATCTAGTAAGACACATAGGAAGCCCAAGGGTGCAGGTGACACAGGTCCGTGTTTTGTGTTTGGGGTCTGTTTTCAGTATTGGACTAGAAAAAGGCACTAACGGTGATGATGCTAATATCTTGGTAGTGATTCTAATGTCTTCTGATAACAATATCCTCCAAACCAAATCTCAGTCGGCCAAACGCTGTCTATACAAGTGAGGGTTATAGCGTTCGTGTTTGCATACTTTATTCCCTCACTCTGATAATCCAATAGGACGGCAATCCGAAATGACCGGGCAGATCAGGCGCAGAAACAATGACGTTATGTGCTTTTTCAACTCTGAACTTTTATTAAGAATTTCTTGGCAGTGAAGCCCAAATAACTCTAGTTGCTGCTGGTTACTACAGACACGTAGACCACCCTTTTACTTATTTCTGTCGCCAAGAAGCAGTGCATACCGTGTGCAAGTGCAGTTCATCCGAAAGAGTAGAAAAATAGTGGAGGATTTTTTTAAAAATTAGAATAAGGGTGAGAAACGGGCACACAGTCCACCTGATTGTAAGTGGATGCTGTGGCCCAACAGATAAATAAAACTTGGTAGATGCTAAAAAACTTGTTAAAATGGACATATAATTTAAATAAACATAAAATATATGTGTGTATATTATATACATACTAATATACAAATCATATAGTTTATCAGTATTTTATGCAGTTACTATAATTTTTTTGTGTCTGTAAATTTAAAAATTTACCTACTAACTGTAGTTAAATGCAATTAACATTTCTTTTAATTTTTTTTTATAGAAAAAAGGTAACAAACGAGCACACAGTCCACCTGAAGGTAAGTGGATGCTGTGACCCATACACATCTACATCTATCCTCGATTAAGAATCAAAACGCAGATGCGTTGTCACCACTGAACACTAAGATAGAATGCCTCGTTTAAAGTAAAAAAGGGTCTCCGGACCTCTACACTCATCATACGAAACACGGCAGCATTAAGCTGCTATTTTACGCTGGTATTCTGTGATCGAACTGTTATGGTTGTAGCACGAACGATTCGAGCCGAATCATTCGTGCTACAACCATAACAGTTGCAGCGCGGCTCTACCACGTATATAATATATTCTATACAATGTAATTTAGCACCGACTTCTGAAGCTAATATGTGGAAAATATTTTTATTCTTTTAAGTTCTTTGTAGTATGATTTTACTTTTTATTAAAAGAAATTTTTTTATATATTTTTTTTTAAATCCACCAACTCTAACACGTAGCATTACTTGGAATATTTACATGAAACAAGGCTCATACTCGCTACGCTTTGTCAAACTTTGTTCCGAGCGAGATTAAGTTTTAATCGAATTAGCGTTATACTACGCCGCTCGTGTTTAGTCAGATCTCATGACTAAGAATTGTTATATATTCTCTCAATACTCTGTTACTATATATATATATATATATATATATATATATATATATATATATATATATATATCATCATTACAGCCCTTCATAAGTCCACTGCTGAACATAGGCCTCCCCCAAGTATTGCTCAACGTACAAAGCACGGTCCTGAGCCACCTGCATCCATCGACTTCCTGCATGTCTTACCAGGTCGTCACTCCATCTAGTGGGGGGTCGCCCTACACTACGCCTACCGGTACGAGGTTGCCACTTGAAGAACCTTTCTTCCCCATCGGTTATCGGTTCTTCGAGCTATATGGCCGGCCCATTGCCACTTCAGCTTACTAATCCGTTGGGCTATGTCGGTCACTCTGGTTTTACTGCGGATATCCTCATTTCTGAGTCTATCACGCAGAGAAACTCCGAGCATAGCCCTCTCCATAGCTCGTTGAGTGACCTTGAGCGTCCTCATATGGCCAGCAGTGAAGGACCACGTCTCTGATCCGTAAGTCATCACTGGCAACACGCACTGGTTGTACACTTTAGTTTTCAGAGATTGAGGTATACCTGACGAAAAGATGTGTCGTAATTTCCCGAACGCTGCCCAGCCGAGTTGAATCCGTCGATTGACCTCTCGGTCGAAGTTGGACTTACCTAGTCGGACTATTTGTCCCAGGTAAACGTACTCGTCAACAACTTCGAGCATAGTGCTCCCCACAACTACCGGCATAGGTGTGACATGGACATTGAACATAATATTTGTTTTGTCCATGTTCATCTTAAGACCTATCCGTTGGGAGACACTATTGAGGACATTGAGCATAGTGCTAAGGTCCTCCAGCGATTCTGCCATAAGGACTATATCGTCGGCAAATCGAAGGTGAGTGATTTACTCGCCATTGATGTTAATACCGTATCCTTTCCAGTCCAATAGCTTGAAAACGTCTTCCAACGCAGCGGTGAAGAGTTTCGGGGATATCACGTCACCCTGTCTTACACCTCTCTGCAGTTGGATAGGTTTCGAACTCTGGTTCTGTACTCGGATAGCCATCGTAGCCCTACTGTACAAACACTTCAGCACCTCGATATACCGACAGTCAACTTGGCACCGCTGAAGGGACTGTAGCACCGCCAAAATTTCGACGGAATCAAAGGCTTTCTCATAGTCCACATACGCCAGGCAAAGTGGCAAATTGTACTCTTCGGTCTTCTGTACAATCTGCCGCAGGGTATGTATGTGGTTTATGGTACTGAAGCCTTTTCGGAAACCGGCTTGTTCGGGAGGCTGGAAGTCGTCGAGTCTGCGTGCAAGACGATTCGTAATGACTCTCGAAAACAGCACGTAGACGCGGCTCAGAAGGGAAATCGGTCTGTAGTTCTTCAAGAGAGCGTTGTCGCCTTTCTTAAAGAACAAGACCACCGCACTTCTGCTTCACGCCTCCGGAGTAGTGCCACCATGGAGGACGGAATTGAAGAGCTTCTGAAGGACTTCAAGTACCGGTGTTCCACCCGCTTTCAGAAGCTCCGCTGTAATTCCATCCTCGCCTGGGGCCCTGCCGTTTTTAAGGTGCTGGAGAGCCATTCTAATCTCGCTCAGACTGACGTCCGGGATATCATCGGAATAGTGTCGGGTAAGACTTGCTCTTGTATCGTTACTCACATTTGCGTGTAGCTCCAACGATGATGTGTACAGCTGCCCATAGAACCTCTCAATCTCACTCAGATTCTCAGTCTTCAGCTTTGACAGTTGGCTCTTTCTGGCTGACAGATATCAGGCAAAGACTTTGGAGCCCTGGTTCCGCTCGATCGCTTCTTTAATACGAGCAGTATTAAAGTTGTGTAAGTCTTGCCGCATGCATTTGGAGATCTGTTTGTTCAGTTGCCTGTATGCTGTCAAATCTGTTGACGATTGCAGCCTCATCTCCCGTCTAACCGCCGTGAGATTAAAAGTGTGATCGGAGAGTTTTTGTGTTCTTCTGCGGCGGGTCTTGCAGAACTTAGCTCCGATCGCATGGACAGTTTCCACGAGCTTGTCATTCATATCGTCCACTGCATTGCAATCTTCTAGGCACTGAAAGTGGTTACGTAACTCGAGCTGAAAGTCTCGGGATTCTGGATTAGAGCACGAGGGGGACGGAGCGTTGACTTCATCAGACGAGACCTCTCCAACTTAACGTTTAGGTTCAGTGTGCCTCTAACCATTCGGTGATCGCTGCCGGTTTTCACCCTTGCGATCACTGAGACATCACTGAACAGTTGGCGTCTGGTCGTCATAATGAAGTCAATCTCATTTTTGGTCGAACCGTCGGGGCTCGACCAGGTCCACTTCCTGTGGGGCCGCTTCTGGAAGAAAGAGTTCATCATAAAGAGTCCCTCTTTCTCCATAAAGTCAGCCAGCTGCTGGCCCCTACGGTTCCGTTGCCCTACTCCAAATTTCCCTAACTTCAGCTCACCGCCTTCTCTTGTGCCTAGTTTTGCGTTGAAGTCTCCCATCAACACCGTGTAGTGGGTTTTGGAGGAATGCATGGCTCTAGAAATATCCTCATACATTTCCTCCACCTCCTCATCGGGATGTGCCGAGGTTGGTGCGTAGACCTGTATGACCTTCAGCGAATACCGTTTGGTGATTCTGAGTATCAGGTACGCGACCCTCGTCGACACACTCCCAATCTTTAAAACGTTGTTGACGAGAGACTTGTGGACGATAAATCCGACACCTCCGGGAAGATGGTCGCCCTCGGGCCGGAATTACCGTGTCCTCCCCCTCTCTTCGGACCTCAGATAATCCAATAATATGCCAGCGCAACTTGTCTACCTCTTCTTCCAGCTCCAGTATCTTCTCGTCAGTCCTCAGAGTGCGTGCGTTATATGTTGCCCCTATATATATATATATATATTTTATATTTTATACTTCCCATACAGCTCTATGTATCTATTATTAACTGAAATTAGCTTCATGTATTTAATCGTGTTTAATTTTAACTTTTTCACCAATGAAACAACTATTTTTGAAACCATTGGTAGATTTTGACCTTCTGAAGCGCTATAGAAAACCTAAATTAAAAGAAATATTTTTATTTACTAACATAAAAATTGGCCAAGGAAGAGAAATATAAAATGTTCATCTTTTAAACACATATTTAGCTTATTTAACGGATAATGAAAGATTTTCAAAGAAAGTAAATTAAAAATGTTTTCTACCAAACTTTCTTGTTGGGTACTTACCTCTTTATGAAATGATGAAAACATTTCTATGAAAACGATACAAATTTCTTAAACATTAATAAAGGTCTTAATTAATTTAAATTTATTAAGAAAGGTTAATTTATTAATTCTGGATCGTAACTTGCCATCAGATGGACTATAAAAGATTGTTCGCCACCTAGGCTAGCAACGCACACTTAGATTCATTTGATTTCGTTTAGGACCTCTTACGTTCTACAAAAATATTTTAACACATTTACAAACGACTTTTGTTTGCCAGTGTATCGAAGATCACTAAATTAAATTTCAACTGCTGAATTCTCACAGGTAAACATCCATCCAGCCATTACAGCCTAGAAGAGTCCATTGCTGAACATAGGACTCCCACGTTGATTGTCTCATTGTTAAGATTTTACCATAGTTGCCACGCTTGTCTCTCATCACTTACCATCAGGTGGACTGTGTGCTCGTTTGTCACCTTATTCTATAAAAAAATCAATAGTAAGGATGAATGGGTGCTGCCATCTACTTGGGATCCTATAATTAACAAAGTTAAATGCAAACCCATACATACCACTGCAAAACTTGAATGGTATAGATTAAGGGGGGGAGTTGATTCGTCAGCTAATACCTCAATACCTGAAAACGAGACTGTACAACCGGTGCGTGTTGCCAGTGATGACTTATGGAACTGATACGTAGTCCTTCGCTGCTGGTCGTATTAGGACGCTCAAGGTCGCTCAGCGAACTATGGAGAGGACTATGCTCGGGGTTTCTTTTCATGATAAACATAGAAATGAGGATATCCGCAGTAGAATCAGAGTGACCGACATAGCCCAATGGAATAAGCTGAAGTGGCAATGGGCCGGCCATATAGCTCGAAGAACCGATAACCGATGGGGAAGAAAGGTTCCATCCAGTGGCAGTCTCGTACCGGTAAGCGTAGTGTAGGGCGACTCCCACTAGATGGAGTGACGACCTGGTAATACATGCAGGAAGTGGATGGATGCAGGTGGATCATGACCGTGCTTTGTGACATTCCTTGGGGGAGGGCTGTGTTCAGCAGTGAACTTGTGAGCATCTGTAATGATAAAGATGATGATGAAATCAATCCAGTGTCACAGCGAACTTAAAGAAGGAGGGTTCTTCAATGCTGCTGCCATGGTACAAGAAGATAAAGCAAGCTCAGTTTATTTAACATCCGTACTTAAACGTTTTTATTTAAATGAAGTCTATTTTAAACACGCTTAAATAACATGTACACGATAAAACTTTTCACATCATATTTTCTATATACAAGGCTTAAATGCCTTTTAAATATTAAATAAATTTATACAGTGAATCAAGCTGTTGATTTCGAGCAACTAGCCAGTAATTACTCTGAAAGCATTTTACTAACATAAATCAGTTAAATGCTAACTAACATAGGTAATAAATTTTAAATATTTTAATATTTTTATGCAGATAATTTTGTTTTCTAATATATTCTCGTACATATAATTAAAGCCGTGGTAGCTCAGGGTCTAAGCGCTCCCTGTAAATTTCACAGCATGCGAGCAACCCGGGTTCGATCCCAGCAGCACCAATGAAATTGTTAATTGCAATTTTAACTACTGATTTCCCACGAGCTTGGCGGTGAAGGAAAACATCGTGAGGAAACCTTCATGTCTTAGAAGTAAGAAAAAAAAAACTTCGAAGAGATATTAAGTTCGCCGAGCGCTAAGGATCTGAGCTACCACGGCTCTTATACATTAGTCTGTAACTTTAACATACATATAATACATTATAATACATACAATATGTAACGTAATTAACGCACACCCTCTGACACCCCAATTAGTATATTATGTTATAATCATAATACATTCCCTGAATTTTTATTTAACATTTTTATGCACTGATTATTTATCAAATTAGTTATACTAATTCGGAAGAATGTTGTGGTCACAGTACAAATCCACGAACGAAATTATGATTGTTCATTTGTCTTTATTTTTATTGAATGACAGAATTAGTAATAATACAAATAAAACTGCACTCTTAAAAGTCTTATAGCCTTAAGTTACGTTCCATTTCTGTTTGTTTTGACTGTACAGATTTAGTGTGACTGTAATTTGCGTAGTTTTAATTATTTTTGGGATAAAAAATTACAGTAGTTTGTATCAGGTAAACGATTCTGAACAAACTACTTTCTCAAAGTGCGTTAATTATGTTACATGTTGTATATATATATATATTATAGTTATGCCCACACTACATATTTTATGCAATTCATTAATTTATACACACGATTAAAAACAAAAATAAATATACTAAAAACTGCCATCTAAATTAGATTTCAGTACGTGGTACAGCCACGATGCAGCTTTATTATGGTTGTAACACGAATGGGTCGGCTCTCCTGAGAAAGGACCATACCCTCACAGAATACCAGCATAAAATATAGTAAATATATATAATAAATATACATAACAGCTTAATGGAAAAATCAGGAAAAACCATATTCGATAGTATTATTAAAAGTTATAGTTGAATTGCGATTGTATCTATTATAAACGCAATAACTTTAACGGAAATCCCCCACAGATCTGCTGTTTTCTGAATATCAATAGCTTTAAAAATATTTTACAATACCTTTTGATGATCCATACTTTTGAAATGTTAATTATTTGTAACATTTGTTAAAGTTATTATTCAGGAGAATAATTCGTAAGTAGATGGGATATCGGTAAAATATGGGGAATGGATATGAGGAATTTCATCTTATTATTCATGGATGACAACGCATCTGCATGATCATCATCATTCAACATTACAGCCCTTTACAAATCCACAGTAGTGGATTTTTAAAGGGCTGAAATGTGCTACAGCTAACGGCATAGGTGAGACATAGACGTTACACACGGTCTTATTTGTCTATGTTCATCTTAAGACTTCTCCGTTGGGAGACACAATTGAGTTCATTGAGCATAGTGATTACGCCCTCCAGCGATTCTGTCATAAGGACTATATCGTCAACAAATCGAAGGTGATTGATGTACTTGCCGTTGATATTAATACGTAGGTTACTCAATAAGTTTTGAAACGCTCGAAATTTAAAAATGTAACGCACCCGTGTTATATGTATTTAGGAAGGAAATTTATTTAAAAATAGAAATCCATAAGCTAATTGCTCAATATTAAAAAAAAAGTTCTATTAATTTTCCTACAACTCCCCGCGCTTTTCATTTAAAACATGCACTTAAGAACATTTGCGCGCTATGATACATGTTTAACGAAGTTAAGTTTTTTTTGCACGCGCAGCAGATATTTAGTGGGTTCGACGTCAATAACCTGATAAATTGTAGGTGCCCCAGTAACAACTACTGAATAGTATACTATAGTTGGTCATCATATACCATTACATCAAAGCTTTTCGAGCTGTGCGGGAGAGAAGACCAAATACCGGGCTCCGAGGAATCATGCTGCATCACGATAATACCTCTTCACATACCTTCCTTAGAACAAATGCATTTATTGAGGAATCTGGTGTTGAAACTCTAAGTTACCCACCCTACAGCCCTGGCTTAGCTCCTGGTGATTTCTTTTTGTTCCCCAGAGTCAAAGAAAAAATGAAAGACAAGTTTTTTTCAAGCGTCGAAGAAGTTGTGGCCTACAAAGAAGCGATTTCCGACCTGTCAGATCAAAACTGGCAAATGAGTTTTTAGAGTTGGTTTAGGTGAATGGAACTTTATATAGAGCATCGTGGATGGAAAAGATGTAAAATAAATATTAATAGTGTCTAGCATACTTTTTGTACATCTCAAAACTTATTGAGCGTCCCACGTAGCGTACCCTTTCCAGTCCAGTAGCTTGACAATGTCTTCCAATGCAGCGGTGAAGTGTTTCGGGGATATAACGTCACCCTATCTTACACCCTCTACAGTTGGATTGGTTTCGTACTCTGGTTCTATACTCGGATAGTTATCGTAGCTCTACTATACAAACACGCACTAGGAATAAAAGATTTGTAGCTAATGAATCGCACATAAAGATTTTGAATTTGATTACCTGGAAGAATCAAACACAATGCACTGGGCCTCTTGTTTAGTTCTTTATCATAAAACGTTATACTATTAAAATATAAAAACTGACTTTAATAGGTAACAGCGTCTGATGTCAGCGCTTCAGAAGCTGTTTTAAAATTATTTCTTTTTTAAAGTGAAAACTTCTTTAGTATAGTTTTGACTTGAAACTCAATGAAACAAAAAATCGACACTAAGAAGAGACAAATATATAAATCTATTGGATAGGCCTACGAGAGGGTGAGATAGAATCTATGCTTTATATAACGTGTTTTCGCTTGTTTAAACAAGCTAATTTCTGGAACTACCAGTCCGATTAGATAAAATCTTTTTGTATATAATAGAAAGATTCACAAGGAATAGTATAGACTATCAAACATTAAGCCACGCTTTTCACCTAGCCTCAAATATTGATTTTTGATAAGCAAGTCGGAAGAAAAAGCGCTCCCGAACTGCTTCATCCACGTGCGCCGGCATAATGGCTACTGACACGTAAATACTATGCTCTACAAAAAAATAGATCTTTTCTCCATCTAAAAAAATTCCGCGATACCATTTTTCATACATAAGCTACAATAAGGTATTTTGTGATAAAATTCAAAAATCGTTTATGAGCGTTATTATTAGGCATGGCATATTAATCCTGACGAACGAAACTTACTTCATCATCAAGCCACTTTTTGGAAGATAAACTTTGCTCTATGTGGCATGTTATTTGGACGCACAGTTTAAGAGATAATGAAAAATTAAAATTATTGTGTAAACTGTATCGCGTGAACGTCGCCTAGCCACCCAATGAGATCCAAGGGCACCAAGTACCAACCAACAGTGAATGCATACATATAGTTGACACGTCGCGCAGCTCAGACTCAGAGCGTGACATACGCGAGCGACACCGCAGGTAACAACTAGTGCAGTATAAAGCGTTTCCCATTATTTCGGTCTCCTCTGTGTGCGTGCTTTTAAAATAGTTGGTATAACTTTTAACTGTAAAAATAAAGACTTGAATAATTAAAAAATAAAAAAAAATAATTTAATACTCCTGTTTTGAAGTTGGCTAATAAAGAGCAAAAATTGCTTAAGATTTTGTCCGAGATCCTCATAAAATTATATTAATGTAAGTTTCCAAGTGACTTTATCAATGATAGAGTCTTTCGCAGGTGACGCCGTGTTCCATTATTAACTTTTAAGGTTAAGTAAGATTGTTTTTTAAATTTACCGATTTCATTAAATGCTTTGCCAAATGTTGACAGCAATAAATAAAACAAAATCCTATAAAAAGTAGAGTGACTGCTGTTTTTGACGTAGGAGAGCCGTACTATAGCTGTATTATGGTTGTATCACACTAGGGATCCCTTTCAGTGGAAACGAAGCATTCCATCTTAGTCCAAAGGGGTGACAACGCATCTGCATTTTGATTTTCAATCGAGGATAAATGTAGATGTCTATGGGCCACAGCATCCACTCACCATCAGGTGTGCTCGTTTATTGACCTTATTCTATAAAAGTACTATCCGTTAAAAACAAAGATGTCCTCAATTCTGAAGATTATGAATCAGATAGTTTATCGCGTTGCTAGAGTCCAACTAGCATCTTCTTGAAATAATTTAACAGCCCACAACTGCCCACAGGTTCTTTAAAATGTTTAAGTGGGATTTTGGAACAGGGAGGAATAACTTCGCCGCAATATTTTAATTAATTAGGTTAGGTTTGTTACAGGTTGGTAGGCATTCCATATTAGTACTTATAGGTGACAACGCATCTGTAGAGTTCTTTGTTTGGTTGCAGGTGTACATGGGCTGCAACAACTACTTACCATCAGTTGGACGTGAGTGGATGTAAGTTCGATTGTCATTTCAGTTTTATATATTTTTTTAAAACCATGTAGGTTTCCTCACGATGTTTCCTTTTACCTCTTGGCGAGTATGTGGTAATTGAGGTCCTACTTGATAGATAGCTTTATGGTTACAATATTATTTTTAAAATAATTTTAATGTTATTAAAACTTATAATATTGAAGTTTTAGAGAGAATGAGGAATTTACAATATTTTCACACGTGTTAGTAATTTATATTGACATTTAATAAATTCCTTGAACATTCAGAATTCATTGAACTGTAGTTATCTTCCTACAGCTGCACACATAACCAATCACAGCAATGTGCATATTTTAACCGAATTCATAAAAGGATTTTCAATTCCAGTTGATGTTACTTAGAATTAGTGACATTTATTTGCAAAAAATAAATAAAAAACTATAAAGAATAAAAATATCAAACACTATAAAGAATAAAACAATTTGCTCTAAACGAATGATGGAGAAAAATCCTTTTAAAACTGGAGAGCCCTGAACCCAAAGGCTAGTGACAGAATTACACAGGGACACGATCAGTGCGAGGGTGTCTAAGCGGCGCTCACTAACTCACCTGGCACTGCGCGCTATCTATTCATCAAGTTTCATTACAATCGGTTCTGCCATTTCAAAGATTATCCCCGAGGAGACAGACAGACAGATAAAACATTTAAAATGGTTATTTCTATCTTAATTGCATGCAAATTATCGATAAGCTGTGTAATAATATAACTGCAGCATGGCTCTAACCATAAATAAATATATGTCGACGCTTTTCGCTTATACGATACATTCATCGTTTTATATGTGACTTTCAGTAGTCTGTAATTCTCGGAATTTCTATTGAATGCAAGCTCCAGTGGAGAGCGCATATTTTATCAAGCTTTGACATAAAGTTGTGCAATCGCTACTAATCGTAAAAGGATTGGAAAGCTTACTGATGTAGCAACAACTAGATACTTTGCTTACTTCCGCACTATCATATTATACTGTGGAGGTCTACAGCCGAATCCAAAATATTCTTTTTGCAAAATAATCGATACGGGTGTTCTTTTTAAATAGACAATTTTTTTGATTTTTGTTTAAATAATTTTATTCGTAATTGTGTTCGTGTAAATATAAGAAATTATATTTATATTATAGAAATTAACTTTTAATAAAAGTAAAATCCGACTTAAAATAACTAAAAAGTATTAAATAATTTCACATGTATAGGTACTGTAGTCTATGTTAAGACATAGAGTATAGAAGGAGAATTTGATTGCCTTCTTGTTCAATTGGTTACGAACGTGGTTGCTGATCAAGGGATTGTGTTCGAATCCCGGATCGAGCCAATATCAGTTGTTATTGGGATTTTGTAGCAAGAAATGTCCAGGAGCAGCCCCCGTGCCTCGAAAAGCACATAAAGCAGTTAGTCCTGCGCTGGATCTCTTTCCGTTCGTGTCGGATTACCATCCCATTGGACTATGAGAGTGAGGAAACAGTGAGTGCACTAATGCTTGGGCAACTCTTGCACTATAATCCTGCCCGGCGCTGATGGCTAGTCTCCGTTGTGATTGGCTGCCGTGACCTCTGTCTGTAATGAGGTTGTGTATTTGTCTAAAACTACAATTCACTTTCGTGTTAAATAACGCTGTTAAATAATGGATTACGATCGATGGAAGCAAACTGCTTGACTCTGATGCGACGTAAGTATCTATACTCATATAAATAATATAGAGAAGACTGTAGTATTAAGATGCTGCCATAAATTGAGCTGAGAGGGTTCTGGTACGACCAGTTATGCCATACGCAGCCCCTATTTTTGCTCATGCTAAACCTAGCATCCTAAACAAACTTCAAATAGTTCAAAATCTTTTCTGTTGTCGGGCTACGAACGCACCCTGATTCGTCCGTAACGCCGAGCTTCACCAAGACTTAGAGCTCCCGACAATCCAAAAATTCTTAAAAACACTCAAACTATCACGAATGAGGTGATTTGAGTGAGACTTAAGAGTCTCACTCAAATAACCTCATTCGTGAAGCAGCTTCCTATGCAGCCCCACTTCCCTCTCGCTATCGAGTTCGCAGGCCGAGAAACTCTCTCTCGGACCCTCCTAACAAACTCTCGGCGTACCTGGACTGCCTCCTGGTGGCCTAGGCTGAGTATTCTTCCAATTTGTTGCTTAGTCAGGCGCGCTACTCAGCGACCACTCACCTTGTACCTCCCTTTCTCTAAGGGGGTTCGCTTCCGATACGGCAATAAGACCTTATCAGGGTAAAGCCAGTCTCAGGTGGTGTTTAGTGGGTAGGCAATTAGGTTTCTCAGTGAGGCCCACATAACCACGCAGCCGGCTGCGTGGTATGCTTAGAGCATTCAATACCTCTAATCCCCTTACTACCCATAACTACCTACCTAATCCCCTGCTTCCCGGAGGGTAGCCCTTTACTTTTGCTTCTGGGCACAAAAAAACCCATATCTCTTATTGACTTTCATATACAACGTTTACACGAAAAGAAAAATTGAAACATGCCGGAAACCATGGACCGAAGCTTATTTAATCTGAAACGTAAAGACAAAAAACGAAATACTGATATTAAAAAGAAGATAAATGTTATAGATGTAAAAGACCCTACTGGAGAACAAAAAACAGTTAAACCTCTAGAGAGATTGACGGATAAAATAGAAAGTTTCTGGGAGACAATTTGATTCAGTAACCAAGAATAAGTAAAAAGTGGAAACAACTGGAGGAGATCTATACTCGTAGAGATATCCTTAACAACAATTGAATAAATAACAACAATTCATTAATATTGTTTTGTATTGTAAGTGCGAGAGCCGGATACCCTTTTTACTGTTAACGAGGCATTCCATCTTAGCCCCCAGGGGTGACAATGCATCTTCGTTTTTATTCGTAAACGAAGATAGATGTAGATATGTATGGGCTACAACTTCCACTTACAAATAGGGATGTGTGCCTGTTTGTAACTCTCACTAGTAGTAGTAGTCAAAAGCTGGTAAAATGTCCCAGAGCCTCTAGTTTTCGTCACAAAAAAGTAGTTTTAACATGCGGAACGTAACAACAATAACAAAAATAGTTTTCAGTATAAAATCTGTTTATAAAAATCGGGAGGGTACAATGTATGAAAAGTTGACCAACTGGTTTTAATCGAACTGCAAAAAGAAGAAGGTTCTTTAAATGGCGCAATATTTATGTACCTATATGCAATATATAGAATAATATAGTCTTGATTTTAACTTTTTGGTTGTTTTAAAAATTAACATCATATTCAGGGCAAGCATGGTCCTTCTATCTCGTAAAATATAGTTTCAACAAGGATGTTTTATTTTTAATTTTGTTTGTTATTTTAATTTTATTTATATTAACGCATTTAAATTATTGGAGTAAAGAAAATGAGTAATGGAATCCAGAGTAACGGAATATTAGACGCCACCGCACCCTATTGCAGAAAGGCGTAACGCTCTTGCTGTTGTTTCTTCTTTTTTTAATATTACCTTTTCCTCTATCGTGTACACAGTTGATACGGTTAAGTTGCACAAGGAAAAATACTATTCACTTTTGTCGCGTTGTATTGTAATTAAAAACAAAGCTTAACGAGCTGGAAGTTCCTGGCTAGTTACATTAAAACTTTGAACGAAGTTGCAGTTGTATTCAATAGTCGGACAAAGTTTTTGATTAATTTCAAACTTTCTAGCAAAGAGTATGTTGTGTTAAGTATAAAAATAAATTGAATTTATAAGATACTAACGATCCGCCCCGGCTTCGCACGGGTAATTTCTAGATCTCGACAACAGCACCACCTACCGGATCTGATTGTGAATATGATGATTTATAGTTCATAGGGACCCACTCAAACACACACAAAAAATTTCATCAAAATCAGTCGAACCGTTCGATTCGAGCTTTAGCCAGACTTACGAACAGCAATTGATTTTATATATAAGATACAAAAGTAGTAAACTTACAGCCTATATACGTCCCACAGGTCACAGGCCTCATCATAATTCTTTAAGGGGTTTAGGCCAAGGGAATGTATGAAGCTTGGACCCAATGCGTGTTCGCGAACGCCTTTGAAATATTTTTATTTCTCAGACATGCTGGTTTTCTCACGATGTTTTTCTTTACCGCCGAGCAGGTGATAATTCAGCGCTTAAAATTGCAATTAGCAATTTTATTATTGCAAGCGGGGCCTTAACACGGGTTGCACGCGTACTGTGAAATTTACAGTGCAGTAAGCTCCTAAGCTGCTATCATCTTGGCTCTATAATATGATATATAGGAACTTTTTCTTTCTTTCTTCATAGATGCACTCGTACAATTATACTTTTACCAGTAATGCTTTTTATGTGGTCCCATATAAATTTCATCAAGGTTTGACTAGTAGTTTTTGAGTTAGCTTTAATAATGCGTATGTAGTTGACTTCGACTACATTGATAATTTTCTCATTTTATTTATTTTGCAGTCAGTTACAATTCAATGTTTTTATTTCAGTAAAGACTATTTTAAAACGCTTAAATTATTTGTATACAATAAAACTTTTCATACAATATTTTCGATAAACAAAGCTTAAACGTCTTTTTAATATTAATTAAAATTAAGCAGTAAATTAAGCTGTTGATTTCCAGCAACTAGACTGTAATTACTCTGAAAATATTTTACTAGCATAAATTAGTTAAATGCTAACATAAGAACAAATTTGTTAACTGAAATTTTCAGTACTGATTTACCACGAGCTCAGTGGAGAAGGAAAACGTCTTGAGGAGACCTGCGTGTCTGCGAAATAAGAAAAAAATACTTCGAAAACCTGTTAAATTCGCCAACACGCATTGGATGCAGATATATCCATGCCCTAAGACCCACTCGGAAATGAGAGGAGGCTTGTGCTCAGCTGCGGGTCGTACATGGGCTGTGACTTTAACATATGTATTATAATGTTTCTTCCCTTCACATTATATTTGTGCTATGTTATTGTACGAGTATTTAGAAATACAAAATCTACGATTAAAAACAAAAATAAATACACTAAAACTTTCATCTAAATTAGGTTTCAGTACGTGGTAGAGCCACGCTGCAGCTCTATTATGATTGTAGCACAAATGGGTCGGCTCAACTGGGAAGTACCACGCTCTCACGAACACCAGCATAAAATAGCAGCTTAATGCTGCTGTGTTTCGTATGGTGAGTACCATAGATATAACTGTTTTCAATATTTCTATTGTGAATGCAGAGAACCGGAGACCCATTTTACTTACAAGGCATTTCTTCTTGGTGTTCTGAGTTGACAATGCATCTACATATTAATTCTGAATCGAGAATAAATGTCGATATCTATGGGCCACGGTATCTATTTACCATCAGTTGAACTGTGTGATCATTTGTCACCCTTATTCTATATAAAAAAAATTAGGATCTAGACCAATGTGATAAAAGATCTTCAACGCTTGGATCAATAAAAAATATACCTACTAACTACAAGGCCGTAATGCCTCCATCTTTACCTACAATCGGACAGGCTCGCGTTTCACGTTGGACATTACCAGCTGATAGAGAAAGAAATCCGATCAAATAGCAAAAGTCAAAGGGCACTAGGAACAAAAGATTTGTACCTATTGAATCACAAATAACGATTTTAAATTTGATTCTCTACAAGGATAAAATTGTGTTTACTTCTTTAATAAAATATAAAACATACCTTTAAAATATAAAAACTGACTTAAATAGGTAACGGCGTCGGAAGTCAGCGCTTCAAAAGCTGTTTTAAAATTATTTTATTATTTTTGAAGTGAAAACTTCTGTAGCGTTGTTGTGACTTGAAACTTAACGAAACGAAAAAGTGACACTAAACAGAGACAAATAATAGCTCGGGGAAAATGTTTGTATAAATTTGAAGAAAATCTCTATTACTGAAATATTTGAATCAAGATTATACTAGATAATTTTATGATTACAATATTATTTTTATTTTTTAATTTAACTAAAATTTATAATATTTCTATCGTAAAATATTAAAAGTTGTAAGAAAGTATGTGAAATATTACAATATTTTCAGACGTATTAAATTTTGAATAAATTCCCGAATATGCAAAATCCACTTTTTTGTTCTTCTAATTTTACTAAAAGCTTATTTCCTTTTTTGTAACTTTTTCAATAAAATAAAGGTCTGGAAATTTAGTTTTTTGTAATTCGCAACTGTAAAAAGAGTCTAGAATATTTTGATTATGTTTGTCTCCTATTTGATGACTTTGAGGATTGGTCTGGATGACTTTAACGATACAAAATATTTCTGTAGACCAAAGGTGTTAAAAATCTCCTTTTATTTGCTGAAACGAACGTAATCGCCAAAGCGAGACGTTGGTCTTCGGCGTATCTTAGGCTTTTGAGATTTCTTGATGTTTGACATAACTAAAATCGCATTTGAATCATTAACGTTGAGAGGCTTGAATTTTTTAATGTTCATATTTTAACCGAATTCATGAAAGGATTTTCAATTCGTATGTACTCTGCAGATATTTTTTGTGTATGTTTAGGCACATCATTTTTGTTTACGAACCGAGTTTGATGATTATTCTAATACATATGTTACATTGCAGATGTGTTCCCGGGGATAACGTAGGGGAAGAAATGTTTTATGTAACTATTTAGACTTTATTCTTGTTCTTATCATGAACTTGAATTATTATTTAGATAACTAAAAAGGGTAAAAATAAACTTTAAAAATATCAAAAACCAAAAGGATTAAATACTTTGATCTAAACGAATAACAGAGAAAAATCCATACTTTTGTTTTTAAGCTATTGCATAGCTTCTATCGCGGGCCTTGAGCGCGGGGACCGAATCCAGAAATTCCGTAACGAAAAAAAAACCTCACGCTCCCCACTCCGACGGGCACTGAGGTGTGGCGTTGAAAGCCGTGCATCGTCTAACGTCGTTTCAGTTCGGCAGACTTCGGCACTCGGCAGACTTCGGCACGGTGTTTGTGTGCGTGCGACTAGACGTATGCGTGTACACTAGCTGCTAACTCAATGATAAAAATTCCTGAATAACCCACATGTATTGTAAGATATTAAAAATATTTTAAACAATATTAACTTCTCATTTATTCAATAAGAGAAAAAAAAATTGTTTTCTTATCGGTCACCACGCTCAAAAAGTGTAACTTGATTTAATATCAAAGACTTAACATAACATAAATAAAATAAATGAATAATTATAATTGCATAAGTTGATAAAAAATGGTATGCAATAGCTTTACCGCGGCAGTCACCGAGTGCCACACGTATTTATTTTTATTTATAGGATAAGGGTGACAAACAAGCACTCCATTAGCTAAACTACTTACCATCAGGTGTTCACCTGTGGATACTGTGGCCCATAGACACTTACAGCTATCCTCGTTTAAGAATTAAAATGAAGATGCCTCGTTTCCAGTAAAAAGGGTCTCCGTATCTCTTACACTCACCATACGAAACCAAGCAGTATTAAGCCGTTATTTTACGCTGGTATTGTGTGAGAGCGTGGTCCTTCCCCGGTCGAGCCTGCATGCGAGCATGAACCTAACCACGTATAAATATGTATCGAGTCTTTTAGCGTATACGCTACATTCATCATTTTACATGTAACTTTCAGTAGTCTGTAGCTCTCGGAATTCTCTCGGAAGCTCCAGTGGAGAGCGCATATTTAATCAAGCTTTGACATAAACAAACGTAACAGTGAAAGCCATTTCTACCAAAATACTAATTAACCTAATGTATGTTATACGATTTATTCATTTATTAATTACAGCCTACTGAAGTCTACTGCTGAACACAGGCCTCCCTATAATATGTCTCATAAAGGGGATATTTGCCATAGTTGCCACACATTGATAAGCGGGTTGCCAACCGAGTTTTTATTTTTTAGATGTTATAAGAAAGACTGCATGCAGCCCATCTCCTGTTTTGTTTCTCTCTCTAACGAAACGATTTTTCGTCAAAACCATTTCAGAATCACTCAGGTACTATGACTGGCTATTCCCGGGAGTCATTTTAACCGCGTACATAACATTGAACTAATATTTACTTCGTACTAGAAGCGACGCCGTGACTCGAATTTTTGCGACGCTCGTTAGAGCCCACAGGCTCAATCTGAATTTGTGAGCGACCCGCACTGTAGCACAGATTTCGTCGGCGGTGTTTGTTCTAGTGAATATATGTTACTTTAACGGTACCCAGTTATATTATAATAACCTTTGGAATGAGTCATTAGTTGCAAGTGGCTCAGGTCCGTGTTTTGTGGCATTCCTTGAGCGTAGGTCACGTTTAGCTGTGGACTTGTAAAGGGCTGTAATACTGATGATGATGACGATAACAACAAAAACTGTACAAGTCTTTGTTCAATCTAATTTTTATAGAAAGATCTTGTATATTTGCTGTACATTTGTTGTAAAACCGTATAGATTGACCCATAATTTAATTACTTGACTGATTACTTAGTCAAGTTAACGGTACTACTAGCTAGTGTTTGTTTATTAATGTAATTTCATCTTTTTTGGTGGCATATTACGAACATAGTCCACCTGATGGTAAATGGATGCTGTGCCACATAGCATCATTATCCTGGAGAAAAATAAATATGAATGTTACTCCTAAGATAAGTAGTATCGTAGCTGATAATAGGGATTCACAGCTGATAGGAGTACTTTCTTTTTTCCTTCCTTTCCCTAGCAGTCCGTCCGGGTAGACATCGGCGTCTTGACTATTTCTGACAAAAAGCAGCAGTGCAAGCATTATGCTCTATGTTGTGGTTGTAGCATGTATGGGTCGCCTCGATCGGCGCGAGACCACGCTCTCACGGAATACCAACGTAAAATAGCGGCTTAGTTCGGTTGCGTTTCGTATGATGAGTGTAGGGAATCGTGGACCCTTTTTTGACCCTTTCTGGATACGAAGCATTGTATCCTAGTCCTCAGGGTGACAACGTATCTGTATTTTGATTCATAGATAAAGATGTAGAATCTAGATGTCTATAGGACTAGCTTCCACTTACCATAAAGTAGACTGCGAGCTCGTTTGTGACCCTCATTTTATAAAAGAATAAGATGTTTTAGTTTTGAAGTCGGTTCGTACTTTTATTCAAACATTTATTATTTTAATTATACACAATTATCGTTGACTAAGGTTTTTTTTTTAATTTCGGAACTGTAAAATACAAGCTTATTCATAAACATTAAAGTTATATTTTTCTTAATACAAAGCGTACAGAACGATATTCGATTTCAACTTGCAGTATTGGCACGAACCCACGCCCGCTGCGCCAAAATATTAACACTTAATATGTACGTAGTTATCAGTAACAGCTAAGTGTGCTCGTACGAATGTGATAAAAATAAATGAAACAATATCTCTTTATTTTTCGACGTGGGAATTAAAGTTTCATTTTATATAATATAGAAGGGGCAAGCGAACGTGTAGTTCACCTCATACCAATCATTCGGTCTGTCGGTCGGCTCTACCGGGGAAGGACCAGACTCTCACGGAATACCAGAATAAAATAGCAACTGTAGTTCTTATGATGAGTGTAGAGAACCGGATACCACTTTTACTGGAAACGCGACATTACATCTTAGTACTCAGGGGTTATAAGGCATCTATATTCTAATTCTTCATTGATGATAGATGTAAATATCTAAGGGCCACATCATCCACTTACTAACAGGTGAACTGTGTGCTTGTTTGTCACCCTTACTCCACATATAAAAGAAAGACTCGTAGATATCCTGTATTGCACCAGCTAGTTCTGTAGTAGTGTATTTTTTTTTATAAAAATTCGAGTTAAACACATCCTCTTTCACAACATGATATTCAAACTGTAGACGTAATGGCGTAACTTGTTGCCGGGACACGCTAACACAAGCTCACCCATGGTGATTGTTTTTCTGAATGATAATATATCATTCAGTTTCGATGAATGTATTATCATTGCTAATTAAATAATATAATTCTTCCAAATTTAAAAAGATATTTCTCCAATTATTTCTTCTGCGGCAGCAAGACGCCGCGTACCAGCTAGTATTAAATAAAAATCTATTCTATTCTATTAATAAGGAATGGAAATGGTAATGGTCTTTATAATTAAACATAGCTTTTCATTAAGCAACCAACCAGAAGCTTTGAAGATACGACAAGATACTACATAATATACTACATATGTACGTTGACTTCATATCAAAGTAGGTAATGAGCGGCTTGGACGTACCTTTGAAATGCTATTGAACCAGTTAATTCAATTTAATTGCTTGTTGGCAGAATTCAAGTGTTTTATACGAGGGCGGCACTAAAAATTTCGGGCACAATATTACTATTTAAAAATGTATTTATTGCTGTTCGAAGTATTCTCCGCGAAATTTGACACATTTTTCCATACGATGGAACCAATCATTGAAACAACCATTCCATTCGGAAGTTGGGATCTCCAAAATGGCCGTTTTGTAGGCGTCCACAGCTTCTTCAGGTGATGAAAATCTCTGTCCACGCAATTTATTCTTTATTTTAGGGAAAGTATAGAAATCATTAGGGCTTAGGTCGGGGCTGTATGGCGTATGGTCTAATAATTCTATGTTTTCTTGCTCTAAAAACTCTTTTGTTCTGTGTGCGGTGTGAGAACTCGCATTGTCGTGATGGAGGATGATACGGCGGTTGCAGTTCTCTTTACGGAGTTCAGAATCGACCTGTGGTAAACAAATGCTAGCATACCATTCTGCATTAACCGTTATTTGTCCCTCAAGAGGAATAGTCGTAACATGGCCGGTTTTGGAGACAAACGTGGCCACCATTTTTTTTGCAACACTCCGTGAACGAACAATTTTTGTTGGCTTTAACTCATTTTCGAACACCCAAACTCGTGACTTGTTTTTTGTTTCGGGTTCGTACGTGTGTATCCAGGATTCGTCACCTGATACGATGTTGTATACAGCATTTGAGGATCCTGCATGAAATCTTTCGAGAGGTCTGACGCACCAAGTAACGCGAGCCGCTTTTTGCTCTTCACAGAGCCAATGTGGTATCAGGAAAACAACTTTTTTACACCTAATTGTTCATGCAAGATTATTTGTATTTGACTCATGCCAATGTCTAAAGTTGCCTGAATTTCGCGGTATGTCACATGTCGATCTTCCTCAATCAGCTTACATACAGCATCAACGTTTTCTTGGGTGACTGCAGTATTTGGACGACCTTGACGGGGATCGTCACTGAGCTTGACACGTCCACGGTAAAATTCAGCAAACCAGCGATAATTTGTGGTTTTGGATGGGGCTTCATCACCAAATGCAGAAATCATCCGGTCAACACACTGTTTTTGTGTAAAACCACTTCGAAAGTCATAATAAATCATCGCTCTTTAATTTTCTCGAGTCAATTCCATTTTCTCAACGACTAAACAAGTTTGACAAAACCTTGTTACAAGACCGAGAATCTATTTTTAAATAAATAAATGGTATTCGATTTTTCAAACCAAGGAGTTTTCAATTAAAATATTTTAATATGACAGGAACAGTGGAACTATTCCATTCCCGATACTTTTAGTGCAGCCTAGTAAGCCTGAAGGAATAAACTTACAGTCCACCTCATAGCAAGAGGGTAATTCAGTCTATAGACGTCTGCAGCCAACTTCAAGCATACGTAGAAGGCTACAGGTGCGTTGTGACCTTTGAGTAATAAGACAGAATGCTGCACAGCTTGTAATTATACTAGCTCTGTACTCTTCAGACCGGAATACAGCTCTGCAAGTGCTGCTGGTTGGCGACAGAAGTAGGTAAGGGTGTGGAAGGGTGTGGTGTCCAGGCGGACTTTTAGACAGAAAAGAATTCTTATCAATTCGTACGCAAGATCATTTTGTTCCTACAGCTATCACTACAGGGTAGAAGTAGGTGGTGTGGAAGTAATTAAACGTCAAGTTGGTCTGATCCATGTGATAAAATGCTTAACTCCCTTATTGAAACGTTTCCAGCTAATAGCGGGAATTCTCGCGTCACTGGTTCTTTTCCGACCAGTATGTTTACCTGACACTGGTCAGGTATGTTTAAGTGGGGTAAATAGTTCGACTAGGTAAGTCCAACTTCGACCGAGAGGTCAATTTGTAAAGTATTGATAATATGTTGGAGAAAATAAATACTGCTTTATTATTATCATACATGGCAGTAAAAACAAAAAAAATCGACGGATACAATTCGGCTAGGCAGCGTTCGGGAAATTACGACACATCTTCTCGTCAGGTATACCTCAAACTCTGAGGACTAGAAATTACAACCAATGCGTGTTGCCAGTGATGACTTACGGATCTGAGACGTAGTCCTTCACTGCTGGCCGTTAAAGACGCTCAAGGTCGCTCAGCGAGCTATGGAGAGGGCTATGCTCGGGGTTCCTTTGCATGATAAACTCAGAAATAGGCATATCCGCAGTAGAACCAGAGTGACCGACATAGCCCAACGGATTAGTAAGCTGAAGTGGCAATGGGTCGGCCATATAGCTCGAAAAACCGATTACGGTTGGGGAATAAAGGTTCTTAAGTGGCAGCCTCGTACCGGTAGGCGTAGTGTGGGGTGACCCCCCACTAGATGGAGTGATGACCTGGTAATACATGCAGGAAGTCAATGGATGCAGGTGGCTCAGGACTGTGCTTTGTGGTATTACTTGGGGGAGGTCTATGTTCAGCAGTGGACTTGTGAAGCGCTGTAATGATGATAATGATGAAAATAGCACCATCCACCTAATGGTAAATGGATGCCGTAGACATTAACATCTATCCTCGTTTAAGAAAATGCAATGCGTTTCCACTAATAAGTTCCAATATGGACTGACTCGTAACCAGAATAAAGAGTCTTCGGTTATCTACACTTACCATACGAAACACAGCTGCAATATCACGCCGCCAATCTGTGAGAACGTTTTCTCCGTGACCCATCCGTGCCACAACTATAAAATAGGTGGAGCCTGACTCTACTACGTTCCTATATGTAAACATATGTATATATCTTCTTTTTTTTTTTTTTTATAGAAGAGGGGGCAAACGAGCATGTGGCTCACCTGATGTTAAGTGACTACCGCCGCCCATGATCAACTGCAACACCAGGGGAATTGCAGACGCGTTGCCGGCCCTTTAGAAAGGAGTAAGCTCTTTTCTTGAAGGTCCCCAGGTCGTATCGGTCCGGAAAAATCGCTGGTGGTAAATTATTTCACAGAGAGGTTGTACGCGGAAGAAAACTCCTTTTGAAACGTACAGTGGTGGACCGCCAAGCATCCAGATGGTGTGGATGGTATCGGGACGTTTGCCGCGTAGTGCGTTCACGAAATTTGGCGGCTGGGATTAATCCGAACAATTCCTCAGAGCACTCTCCATGGTATATGCGAAAGAAAATGCAAAGGGATGCAACATCTCTTCGCAGTGCCAGAGAATCGAGCCGATCGGAAAGCACTCGGTCGTCGACGATTCGAGCCGCTCTGCGCTGGATGTGGTCAAGTGGAAGGAGCTGGTACTGGGGAGCCCCAGCCCAGAGATGGGAACAGTATTCCATGTGCGGCCGAACCTGCGCCTTGTAAAGTTGCAGGCGGTGTGCCGGCATGAAATACTGTCCCGCTCTGCTGAGCACGCCAAGCTTTTTAGAGGCCAATTTGGCCTTCCCTTCCAAGTGACCACGAAACTGCACGTCACTCGATATGTCGACGCCGAGGATTCCGATACTGGCTGAGGCAACAAGGGGAGTGCCTTGAAACTGAGGGGATACGACAAAGGGGTTCTTTTTAGCGGTTAACGCGCAAACTTGTGTCTTCTGGGGGTTAAACTGGACTAGATTTAGTCGCCCCCAATCCGAGACTCTGTCCAGCAGAGACTCGACTTCAGACACAAGTTTGTCCCGGCACTCGGAGACGTTTTCCCGAGAAATATTGGCTCGTCCGGTGTAAAGAGCATCACCAGTGCTGTCATCTGCATAGCAATGAATGTTACGGGTATGCAACATATCATTGATATGCAGAAGAAACAGCGTTGGCGATAGCACGCAGCCCTGTGGAACACCAGCATTAATAGGCTTGCAATCGGAGCTTGCACCGTCTACAACGACCTTGATGCACCGATCTGCAAGAAAACAGGTGATCCAATCGCACAATTTCTCGGGAAGCCCATAGGAAGGGAGCTTCGAAAGAAGCGCTTTGTGCCAAACCCGATCGAAGGCCTTCGCAATGTCCAAACTAACGGCCAATGCCTCCCCCTTGGACTCTACTGCCTCCGCCCATCTGTGAGTTAGGTAGACCAGAAGATCACCAGCTGACCTACCACGGCGAAAACCGTATTGGCGGTCACTAATCAGCTGGTGATCCTCAAGGTACCTCATGAGCTGGCAGTTTACAATGGACTCCATTGTTTTGGAGAACAAGGAGGTGATGGCGATAGGCCGGTAGTTGGACGGGTCTGAGCGGACGCCTTTTTTAGGGATCGGGTGGACGAAAGCCGTCTTCCATGATTTTGGGACTACGCCTAGGGAGTAGGAGTACCGGAAAAAACGCGTTAAAACCGGTGCCAACTCTGGAGCACACGTCCTCAGCACAATTGGGGGGATTCCGTCAGGCCCACTCGACTTGTGGATGTCCAGGGAGAGGAGTGCTTTGCGAACCGAGCGCTGAGTGAACTGCACTTCCGGCATGGAGCACTCACGCCGCGGGATGGTCGGCGGCGTACTCCCCCCGTCATCGAGAGTCGAGTTAGACGCAAAGAAAGAGCCTAGAAGATCGGCTTTCTCCTTTGCGGTGTGGGCCAGTGAGTCGTCCTCCCTGTGCAGAGATGGAAGAGATGGCTGACAGAAATTCCCCTGGACAGCCTTGGCGAGAGACCAGAATGTACGGGTTCCAGAAGGAAGACGAACTAGTTTCTCGCCAATTCTGCCTATGTGCTCTGACTTTGCCTTGGCAATGACTCTTTTGAAGGACTTAGAGGCGGAATTATACTTCTTTTTTAGAGCGCTGGTGTTTACATCCCTGGACGCTGATGCGTCAGCCCAGGCCTGCTAGCACTCCTGCTTTTGGCATGATGGTATTTTACAGGAGCGACCAAACCATGGCTGAGGTTTGCCTCCAATGGGCACCACAGAGGAAGGAATAGAAAGTTCCATACCCTGAAGTACCACATCAGCGACAGAATCCGCAACAACGTTGGGATCGTCCGGCGAGAAGCAAACCCGCCCCCCAAGGGTAGGATGCAAAGAAAGACCGCATCCCATCCCAATCGGCTGACCTATAGTGCCAAACACGGCGGCAGCCTGCAGAATGCAACCGCGATTTCAGCGTGAGTGGCACCACACTCCGGACAAGACAATGGTCCGAGGAGCCTAAAGGGGCGTCGACGGAAATCTGATATCCGTCCGGGTGAGAGGTCAGCAGAAGGTCCAACAGGGAAGGTGCATGATCCTCCACATCTGGAATCCGCGTAGGCGAAGTAACCAGTTGTGTCAGACCATATGACAAGGCAAAATCATGAACAGATCTCCCCCGCATGATCGGTTAAACGTGAACCGAGCCATTCGGCGTGATGGGCGTTAAAGTCGCCGAGGATCACGATCTCTGCGGAGGGGATCTGCTGTAGCAACGAATCTGCAGCCATTTGGACGTGGTCGAAGAGTCGGTCTGTTTCGGCATTACCGCTGTGGGACCTATAGAGGCACCCGTAGACGCGCGGATGGTCGTCGCTGTCTACGCGTAGCCAAAGGATGGACAGGTCCGAACCTTCAAGTTTGCCGAGGCGTCGAGAACAGATGTCCTCTCTGACGTAAACGCAAACTCCAGCCCGAGGCACAAAGGAGTGTTCCAGTTTGTACCCCGGGTAGGAGAGATACGAGACATCAGCCGGAGAGGACACCTGCGTCTCGGTCAGAAAGAGCAGAGCCGGCCTCGCCGTCTCGAGATGGTAGTGGACGACGTTTAGGTTAGAGTGAAGTCCCCTGATATTGCAGAAATTCACGGACAGCGTGGCAGGGGTCGCCTTGGTCTTGTTGCTCCGTTTGCCCCGAGCAGTTTTAGTCTTGAGCGGAATTTTGTCCCCCCCCCCCCAGAATACGCGAGGCAGCCTGAGCACCCCCGCTCAGAAGTGGAAAAACATGGTCGTGGACGCGCAGCGAGGGATTCTCCAGGGGTGCTGGTACCCTCCTGGGGTAGTCTATCATTGAATTCCGCTACCATGTTGATGGGGGGGGGGGATTTGGGCCTCCGGCCACCTGCACTCACCAGACGAAACGCGGAAGCAGAGCTTCCACTTCACGCCGGTATTCTGTGAGGTCGTGGTACCACCCCGGTTTGAGCCGGCCCATACGTGCGACAGCAAAGCTGCCGCGTGGCTCTACCACTGTTAAATAACAACAACAACTTCTACAAAAATTACGTGAAACATTGTGTGTCCGCGATGAACTCCGAAACCACTTAACCGTTTTAATGAAATTTGTAAATGTGTGATGCTATATGAGAGAGAGAGAGAGACCAGTTTTTATCAACATTATTATTTTCAAAAAACTTTGGAACAAAAGGCCGTCGGAATGGGAAAAATAAAGTCAAAATTAAGGCCAGCTTTTGTGTGAATAATTTAACAGTCTGACGATAGCGATTCATTCATTTCTAATACCTTCACTTCTCAAAGGGAATTTTTCTTTCAGTTGCGGAATACATTTAATTGAAAAAAAATAGCCTCATAATATCGAAGGAAACTTGAAAAAATTCAAAGGACAAGTTTTTAGAGCGAGTGTCTCAATTTTATTTTTTACGCTCCGATATTTATAAAGAAAAATGATTTTTTATAACATACGTAGGCTCAAGGTCAGGAATACCGCCCCAGGACCCGATGGCTTGCCTGGCAAAACCTGGGTCCTGGCCTCGGAGGCTCTCGGGCCCCGACTGGAGGGGCTCCTAAGCGCATGCTTGGAGAGAGGCCTATTCCCGCTTCGTTGGAAGACGGGGAAGCTGGTCCTCATTCGGAAGCCGGGGCGCCCTGCGGACTCTCCGCCCGGCCCGTGGTGCTGCTAGACGAGGTGGGCAAGCTCTTTGAAAGAGTCATTGCAAACCGCCTCACCGAACACCTTGCGGGGACGGGGCCGGATCTTGCGGAACACCAGTTTGGTTTCCGCAAGAGCGCTCTACGGTGGACGCCATCATGCACGTGAGATCCCTCATGACGGGGGGATGCAGTGGCCAGAGGGGGGTGTCTTGGCGTTGTCTCTCGACATCGCCAACGCCTTCAACTCCATGCCCTGGAGCATCATTAGGGAGGCACTCCGGTATCACCGGGTGCCGACCTATCTCCGTCGTATAGTCGGGGACTATCTGACGGACGGGGCCGTCATCTACCCCGGTCGCAACGGTGAGTGGAACCAGCGAGAGATGTCGTGCGGTGTCCCACAGGGTTCGGTTCTGGGGCCACCTCTGTGGAACATCGGTTACGACTGGGTGCTGCGCGCCGACCTCCCTACCGGCGTCAGCGTAGTTTGCTACGCTGACGACACGCTGGTACTGGCACAAGGGGGGTCATACGAGGCGGCGGCGGAAACCATGACACGCGGGGTTGCGATAGTCGTTGAGAGGATTCGGCAACTGGGTCTCGAGGTGGCTCTGCACAAGTCCGAGACATGCACTTCCATGGTCCTCGGAACAGGCCACCACCGGGATCCTCAGTGATGGTACGAGGGGTATCCATGGGCGTCGAGTCGACGCTGAAGTACCTAGGACTCGTCCTCGACGGCCGATGGAACTTCGTTGAGCACTTCCGACGTTTGGCTCCCAAACTGGAATGGACCGGGGCTGCCTTCAGGCGGCTCCTGCCGAACCTGGGGGGGCCAAACGCCTCCTGCCGGAGGCTCTACGCGGGGATCGTGCGGTCCTTGCGCGGCTTTGGCGCGGCTTGCCGTGCACCACCTGAACGCGCCCCAAAGGGTGGTTGCCGTGAAAATGGTTCGCGGCTACCGCACGATCTCCCGCGAGGCGGCGAGCCTCCTTGCCGGATTGCCGCCATGGGATCTGGAGGCAATAGTCCTCGCGCGCCTGCACGAATGGCGCGTGGAGGCACTATGCCGGGGGGAAACAACCCGCTGCCGCGGCAAGTTGTCGCGCAGCGGACAGACTTCCGGCACGATCTCATGGTGACATGGAGAGAGCGACTATCGCAACCCCATGCTGGGCACGCCACTATAGCGGCGATAAGACCCCTCTTTGAGGAGTGGCTTGAGAGACGCCACGGCATCCTCACCTTCCGCCTGACGCAGGTCCTCACCGGACACGGTGTGTTCGGGAGGTTCCTGCATCGAATCTGGCGGGAGGAAACGCCCGGGTGCTCCCACTGCGAGGATGGACCGGAGGACACGGTGGAACACACCGTGGAGGTGTGTCCTGCTTGGGCGGAGCACCGCCGTGTCCTCGTAGCGGCGATAGGCGGCGGCGACCTCTCGCGTCCGGCCCTGGTCGAAGCCATGGTCCGGAGCGAGACGGAATGGGATGCCGTCACCACCTTCTGCGAAGCAGTGATGCTAGCGAAGGAGGTGGCGGAGCGGGAGAAGGAGAGAGCAGCAGCTTTCCTCCCCGGCCGTCGCGGGAGACGCCCCGGGCGTCGGGGGCCTACGTCGTGGCCCCCCGGCCACCGTAGGCGCGGGCCTGTGGACGGCGAGCAATGGGTAGCTCGCCGTCCGTCCGTCTAACGACGACAGGCCGTGTCGACGGCGCGTTTTGTTCCACGCGCGCCTCAAAGAGCTGTCAGCAGCGTGAAGGGGCCCGCAAGGGCCGCCGCCTGCCGGGGCTGCGGGCTGTTCGAAAGAGATACCGCGGCTCCGGAACGTAAGGGCACTGAAGGAACACGGATGGTTTTTAGTCAGTAAAAGTCTGACACTCCCTTACGCTCCACCGTACGTCTTTCAATGCAATTGTTAAAGAGTTTCGGGGATATCACATCACCTTGTTCTACACCTCTCTGCAGTCGTTTCCGATTCTGTACTCGGATAGCCATCGTAGCCCTACTGTACAAACACTTCAGCACTTCGATACACCGACAGTTCACTTGGCACCGCTGCACCATCCAAGTTCGACGGAATCAAAGGCTTTCTCATAGTCCACATACGCAGGGTAAAGTGCAGTACGTACTCTTCGGCCTTTTGTATAATTTGCCTAAGGATTAACATGTGGTCTATGGTGCAAAAGCCTTTTCAGAAACCAACTTGTTCGAGAGGCTAGAAGTAGTCAAGTCTGCATGTGAGATGATTCGTAATGACTATCAAAAACAACACTTAGACGCGCTTAGAGGGGAAATCGGTAATTCTTCAAGAGAGCGTTGTCGCCTTTATTCAAGAATACGACCACCGCACATCTGTTCTATGCCACCGTAGTAGTGCCACTATGGAGGACGGAATTGAAAAGCTTCTGAAGAACTTTAAATATCACTTTTCTACCCGCTTTCAGAAGCTCTGCTGTAATTCCATCCTCGCCGTTTTTAAAGTATTGGAGATCCATTCTATTCTCGCTCAAAGTGGCGTCCGGGATATCATTGGAATAAAGTGGGATAAGACTTGCTCTTGTATCGTTACTTACATTTGCGTATTGCTCCAACAATTATCTGTACAGCTGCCCATAGAACCTCTCAATCTTCCAGAAACGATACTGTCACATTCGATCCTCAGTTTCAACAGTTGGCTCTTTCTAGCAGTCAGATCTCTGCCAAAGAATTTGGAGCCCCGGTTCCGCACAATCGCATCTTCAATACGAGCTTTATTAAAGTTGCGTAAGTCTCTCAGCATTCATTTGGTGATCTGTCTGTTTAGTTGCCTGTATGCTGTCAAATCCGTTGACGACTGCAGCTTCATTTCCCGTCTAAAAATAGAGTGAGCGGAGAGTTTTTGTATTTTTCTGCGACGGGTCTTACAATAGTTAGCTCCGACCGCAAGGACAATTTCCACAAGCTTGTTATTTATATCGTCCACTTCTTTGCAGCTTTATAGGCACTGAAAATGATATTGTAACTCAAGCTGAAAGTTTTCGGGGCTTTGGATTAGAGCACGAGGGGGACGGAGCGTTGACTTCAGTAGACGTGACCTCTACAAATAAGCGTTTAGATTCAGGGTGCCTCTCACCATTCGGTGACTGCCAGTTTTGACTCTTGCGATCACTGAGATATCACTAACAGTTGTTGTATGGCCGTCATAATGAAGTCAATCTCATTTTTTGTCGAAAGGTTGGGGCTCGACCAGATTCACTTTCGGTGAGGGCGCTTCTGGAATAAAGAGCTTATCATAAAGACCTTTTATTTATAAATTTGGCCAGCTTCTGCCAAATTTATAAATAAAAGGTCTTTATGATGAGCTCTTCCTTCCCCTCTGTTCGGATCTCAGACAATCCTATAATATCCCAGCGCAACTTGTCTTCTTCCAGCTTCAGGATCTTCTCGTCAGTCTTCAGTGTGAGTGCGCTATATGTTGCCAGGTCGAGTCGTCTTAGTTGGCAGCTGAACCTCCACCAGAGATTCTTAGTATCCCCTCCCCCATCCTGACCATGGATATGTGTCGCCAGGAATAGTGGGGCAGACGAGGACTGTGGGCCGTGTCTTCGTAACTCTTATCATGGGGGGGAGGGAGTATATTTGCCTAGTTGCAACGCTTGGCAAGTGGATTGGCAACCGCAGTTTTTTTATTGCTGTTTGCTGTTTTCAGAAATATACTGGATTCCATTTTCTGCTCAGTTTCCCTCTGACACCTCTTACGACACCCACGGGATGAAATGGGGTTGTGGGTATTCTTACACGCCACTACACGGGTACCTTATACTTTGTTTTAATACATTCCTACCCGGTGGTACGTAGTGATACGAAGCCCTAAAGCGCTTTGTGATGGTAATTTGTTTATTACAGTCTCAAAATTTCATTGCAGGGAAACAGGTCCCTTCAAAAGAATATTCCATAGGGACTAGATTTGCCAAAATTGCCTCGCTTTACGAATTAGTAATTTTACACACTTTTTTTTGATGCTGCTGTGTATCCCTGTTTGATTTCCCTAAGTCAACCCTTACAACACCCATGGAATGTGTCAATGGACAAAAATTGGGTAAGTAAATTCTCCCACGATGCTATTATTCGCCGTATTTGTATTATGTGTATTTATAAATGATACGAAAATATATATCATAATAGCTGATACCCGCTCGCTTCGTTGAGCACACGATAATATTTTATTGCGGAACCTTGATGTAAAATATCAAGATTTTTTTCTGAAAAGACTCTCGTAAAATTCGTTCTTTAAATACATATTTTACACATACAGACATGCAAAAAGGCATATACGTTTTATTTATATACAACATGTAACAAAAACCCTGTGGTTTCCATTAAGTGCGTTATCTGAATCAGATCAGACTGATCAGAATCAGACTTATAGAAATTACTTTAACACAGAAAACTCTATCATTCAAATAAATAAAATAAAATAAATGTTTATTAGAAAATTGCATGTGGGTTTATTACATCTTCATTGGCCGGGGATTTGGCGTGATCATGACACACCTCTCTTGCCTCTTTCACGTCCTTATAACTACGCATACACCTTCGTGGGTAAAATTAAACTTAATATGGCCGATCTTCAATATATTGCTAATTTGGTCAATACAGTTCCATCTAAGACGTCCTTGCCAACTTTGCTTTGCTTTAAATTTTTTGTCACTCTTTCCTCATCGAAACTACACAACCCTTTTATACTTGAGAGGACCATGCTACAGATATATTGTGGTCGAATACCAGAATACCAATCTAAAATAGTGGTTAATGCTGCTGTGTTTCATATTGTGAGCGTAAAGAACCGAAGACCCTTTTTCTCTGTCTCTGACTCTCTGAATTTTGATTCTTAAGGGGATACCTTGAAAATAAATCGAAGTTTTGGGGGCGTGGCTTATTCCTTTATCATAAAATCGTAAATTTTCGAGGTTATCACCTTAATCAAGGATGAAATATAGATGTTTATGGTCAACTCCATCCACTTACCATCAAGTGGACTGATTGCATGTTGGTAAACCTTTTTATATCAAAAAAATCCTTGTCTGATACCTTTGTGGATACCAAACCAGTCCGAGTAGGCCTCGTTGAATTTTGTGCCTGTATCAGCCCAGCTCTCAACCCAAACGAGGCTAATGTTTGCCATAAAACGACACTATTCGCTTATTCGTAAGCCTAAGTTCATAAAAGCACAGAACACTTTTAAATTTTGAAAGATTAGTGATGTCATTTTCTGGAAAGCTCTCTCCTCGCTCTGTTACCCGACACTAGATGGCGCTAGTGCCAGATGTCAACTTAGCCGCGCAACAATATATTTTTTCAGTTCTGAGTACATAATACATAAAATCAATCTGCCAAACTGTGAACACTGTTTGTCGGCAGCAGCTCTCATGGATGACAAATATTTATATACTACTTATATAAAGAGCAAAAAAAGGAAAAATAAAATAACCGTCAAATAAATAGTCCGACGATATAGTTAAAATCGCTGATTGACCTAAGCAGTATGCTCAATGACCGCAATAGTGTCTCCCAACGGGTAGATCTTAAGATGGAACTAAGGATAAAACAAAATTCACGTGTTACGTCCATGTCACACCTATGCTGGTAGTTATTGGGAGCACTAATCTAGAAGTTGTTGACGACTATGTTTACTTGGGGCAAATAGTCCGACTAGGTAAGTCCAACTTAGAGCGAGAGGTCAATCGACCGATTCAAATCGGCTGGACAGTGTTTGGAATTCTCGTGAGATATACTTTAAAACTTAAAAACGCGATTGTACACATGATGAATTATGGATCAGAGACGTAGTCCTTCACAGCTGTCCGTATAAGGAAGCTCAAAGTTGCTCAGTAAGTTATGGAAAGGGCTATGCTCGGGGTTTCTCTGCGAGATAAATTTGGATGAGGATACTCACAATAGACCGAAAGTGATCGACATAGCCCAACGAATTAGTAAGCTGAAGTGGCAATGGAGCGGCCATATAGCTTGAAGAACCAACAAACGATGGCAACATAAGGTTCTCGTGTGGCAGCCCGTGTCCCTTACTTGAGTGACTTGGGGGAGGCTTGTTATATACACATGTTATATAAATAAATAAATGTTGAGTTATTATATGTACGTATATTTCTGGCAAATTAATGAATTTTATTTATTTATTTCTTTTTTATTTATACATAGTTATCTATTTATTTGGTTGTTTATACCGTACATTATCAATTCGTTTCAAAAATTCATATTTTTCCTAATATTATCATTGCCTAATTTAGTCAGTTTCTACCATCAATCAAGTGTAATGTCCCTCTACAAGATGCAGTAGTGTACAAGCTTGATTGTGAATGTGATCTCAAGAGATGTCCCATATAAGAATATGGGATAAACAAAACGATAAATAAAAACCCTCGTAAAAAGAACACATAGCTGATGTGAAGAATCGACGCTCCGGAAGTCTGCAGCCTGTGAACACGTACAAGATCGCCCCCGTCACTACATCAGTTTTGATAGACCACAAATCCTCGTTAAAGAACACCGATTCCAAGGATGATTCGCGAGGCTATTGAAATCAATGAACACTCTAAATTCACTAGAGACGATGTCTGGTTTCTACCATTTGCTTGGGATCCTATTATTAATAAAATTAAATCCCAACCCAAGCATACAACTGCAAGGCTTCAATATACTATAAGTTAATACTGGGTGGATCGGAAAAAACATTAATAATTTTAATCTGAAGGTGTCTGTAGTTAACTATGACATTGGGATGTCGAACACCTCAGTCCCCCTCGTGACCATGGGTGCTATAAAGTGCTCGAAACACCGGGGACATAAAGTAAGTTAATACGCGATATAATACGTAAAAAGTAGTTACATTTAAATGTGTAGTGTTCGCGTGAACATAAGAAATCATTAATTATTAGTAATTATAATTACCTGCGTACTGTATAACTTAGATGGAATGCCTCACGGCCTGTCATTATACTGGCTCTCTATACACTTCTGGTGCAAACACTGCTCTTTGGCGGTGGAAATAGGTGATAGGATGGTACCTACCCCGGTGGACTCCTGGGTAGATCAGAAGTCCTACCATCTAGTACAATAAATGTCAAGCAATTTCTAAAAAAAACTCCAAAAGGATATTTCAATTTTACTGACCAAATTGACATCATAAAATAACCTTTACAGAATTTAAGTTAAGAGCCACTGTTAAAAAAATTATTAGCGTTTCAAAGCCTTCAACCGACATTTTTCGGTAATAGAAGGAACGCTGCACTTAATGGGCGAACCTTTCTCCAATTACCGCTCAACAAGGATGTCTGCTAAAAACGAATGAAAACTTACCTGAAGTACGTAGTACTATTATTTATTCTGTGCCTGAAGTAGGTATGTTAACTTTTTTACTTTAAATATTGTACTGCGAGGCCATAAACTGAAAAATATAGTACAATATAGCAACAGAGATAGCTAAAAATATAATATGTTTCAAATTCAAATTTTTACTATTCATATGAATTTAAATTTTATTATTAAAAAATGCTTCGGTGGTTTAGCCATATAAAAGAATGAGGATAGTGACAAAACAAATTTATGTTACAAAAGTGAACAACAGGGTGGGTAAGGAACGGATGTTTATCTACCAAATTGGCTGTATATTGAAGATCGGTCAAATTAAAAGTACTCTTAACCGACGAGCATGTGTGCGTAAATATATGGATATAAAATGCAGAGAGGTGTGTCAGTATCGTGCTAAATTGAAGTCCGTAATCTCTACTTACCCCTCTGGGTGACAGGTTTGAGTGTTTAGTATGTATTCAAGGGAAAATTTCTGCTGTTTTAAGCCTTTATTAACATCACATTCACGCATCATGTCTTATTCAGCTTTAATTAAATTTTATTATATTAGGTGGAATAAAATAAACTAATCACTTAGATTATAAATCACAGGTTCCAGCACTTATAAAAATACACACTACACTTGTATTTAAAACACACAGTACACTACTTAGTAGTAATCACAACTCGTTTTATTTAGTAATACAAACCATGTTATACATACAAGCATCATACAGGTGAGGATTATTTAAATCCAGTATATTTTCCACAAGGCACAGCGATAACGTCCAGTGATGAATAATGGAACAGTTCTCGTAATCGATGAGTGCTTTGTCGCCCACCTCCAAAAAAAAAAAAAGAATAAATTACATTATTGAAAAACGAATGTAAAGGTTCATTTTTGATATTTATCGAATAAAAATTTTGGGCTTAATACTCTTTAACCGTGTATGGCGGTGTAAAAATGTCCACTACCTAATATCGCACCGTGGGTGTCGTAAGACGCGACGGAGTAAATTGCAACAGGAGGTGGCCAGCAGCATCTCCCTGATAACAATCCAAAATAATAAAAGAAAGCTGTTTTTCTTTTTACATAATAAGTGTGACAGCACAGCGTACATAGTCCTCCTGATGGGAAGTGGGTGCTATGGCCTATAAACATTTGCGTCTATCCTCGATTTAAAATCCAAATACAAATGCGTTGTTACCTCCGAGGGTTCCTGTCATGAGTGCACTATATATATGTTTTTACACAAGTGATCATTAGTTTCAAAGGAGACTATATTATATAGATAGACGAGGTTTAGCTTCGCGAAATTTCTCATTTCGCATTTGTTTCGGTAAAGATACCGTCGCAGACAAAACTAATTGTTTGTTAAAGCTTAATCACTGTTTGTAGATTTTCGTAAGTCTTTATTGGATTTTCTCTCTCTCTGAATCTTCGCGGAAAAGATTCTGAAACTATATTTTTGTATTTCTCCCTTGTTTCTTACATTACGCTATTTAGTCCCATTAATTAAACGGACGAAACTTAAAGAGACTTTTGTCTTAAAAGTCAACGTTAAAGAAGAGATCTACGACTTTTTCTTACCACTTAGGTTTGAAATAACCATTTTTTTAACGTGATTAAAGATCCTACATCTGGCAGACAATAAAACTGTGACTAGTTTTGATGTGCACTCACTGTTCACATGTTTACCTATTGAACACTGCATCTCAAAGTAAAGTAAAGTAAAGTTATATATATTGGCCTCCTCTATTTGGTTTAGTAATTGCTCATAGCTACCATGGCTCATCACTGCATCTCATTTGTAACTAACTAGAAGGAAGCAAAACCGACTGTTTGAGTAATACTGCATATTCTACGGGCAACACGTCCGTATTTGCAGTGTTACTCAAACACTACCGTATATCTGGCTACCTATAACAGAAGCAGGAGTTCTACAAGCAAGTAGATGGTGTGGCAATGGACTCGCCTGTATTCTCAATGTCACTGACATATTCATGGAAGACTTTGAGGAGAGAGCCCTGATTAATTTTACCGTAAATCCAAGATTCTACAAACGGTACGTAGACGACACTTTCACAATTCTACCTTTAGTAACTGCATTTTTAAACCATCTCAGCTTCATAAATTCTAAAATTCTGTTCACAGTAGAGTTAGAGGCAAACAATTCTTTAACATTTCTGAAGAAGTGCTGGTAATAGTGCACAAAAGAGACCCATACAGATAGATATTTAAAGGGTGATTCTCACCACCATCCTTCACAGTTAGCTACCGTAACTAAATGTTTGTTTCAGAAAGCACGAGGGATTGGTGACAGTAACCACCTGGCTGCCAAGCGACACCACGTCAACCAAGTTTTGCATGACATCAAACTTCGGGTCCCACGACTACGTCACAGCGAACGAGTGAAGGCGGCCACAGTCGAGCGCGTGCCTGCTGTACTGCCGTATGTCAGAGGTGTCACTGACAAGATTTGCAACATCTTAAAGCTTAATGGAAGCACCATTAAAACATACTTCAAGCCGCCGAAGAAGATTAGTCAATTTTACCATCAGTCAAGTGAAGTGTCCGCGCGGAGTGTATACGCTTGATTGCGAATGTGGTTTCACTTACACAGGCTAAAGAACACGTTGCTGATGCGAAAAATCAACGCTTAGGGAAGTCCCCGTCGCTACATCAGATTTGATAGACCACAAATCCTTGCTAAAGAACACCGATTCCTTTCAAGGATGATTCGCGAGACTATTGAAATTAAAAAAAGAACATCCTAATTTCAATAGAGAATATGTATGAGTGCTACTATCTGCTTGTGATCCGTAAAAATTAGTTTTATTTAAATTTTAATATTAAACTTTAAAAAAAAAGCAAACCGTAAGGAAGAGGCACATATTTCAGTGGTAAATATTGTTTATATAAGTTTTTCAATTTTCTTTTCAATACTTAAGTTAACTTTGTACTAACTCTATGTCCATAAACAGAATACTGCATGCAATATTAGTTTGTTACTATTTTTACGAACTTAGGGTTCGTGACAATAAAAAACTGCCGATTGAATTACCAAAATTGACACTTTAATTACCGACCCCAATTAAAACTTAAAACATATTAATAATTAATCACACTGATCACTTTATTTCGCTCCGAAGCTTCGCTTGTATCGCCAATTCAATTCTTTCCCGATCACGGCTACCAACGGCTATATATAGGGCTATTCCATCGAAACATCCACAATATTCCAGCAAATACGGGCGCGGACAGACCAGGCGCAGAAAGTTCGAGAGTGGACACTTCTAGAAAGCTTAATTCTTCTGTTCGATACTAGATGGCGCTGTTGGTGGAAAGTTCAAGATTGGCATTTTCTAGGAAGCCCTCCTCGCTCTGTTCCCTGACACTAGATGGCGCTAGTGCCAGGTACCAGACATCAACTTAGGCGCGAAACACTGCCCCCTCCGCCGCGAGACGTAATGCTCGTCCCGAGCATTATCGGCCCCATAATAACGCGCCAGTCGATTCACATGGACGTTCTTAGTAGTACCTCTTGCGCCTTTCTGTATCCGGTAGGTTACATCGTTGATCCTGGTCACAATCCGGTAGGGACGGCCCATTTAGCTTGAAGCTTAGGAGATTTCCCTTTGCTGCGGACTGGATTGTAGTACTTAGGCGCGCAACACTATGTACGAGTAAACAATATGTACGAGTAAAAACAAGTACCTCATATGGGGAGGTCGTTATATACTGCGATACTTTGTAGTGAACAATTTTAAAATATAATGATTTTGACTTTGAATATAAAAGTTGCAAACAAAATGGATGAATAAAATTTTCCTGTTTCGTTTATTAAATAATTTAAATTCCTTACGTCACTTCTGGCAACATTCTACGGGACCGAATAGACCGAATCAGAGTGACGCATCTGATACAAGATGAAATAATTTATTTCCCCCAACATTTCAAGCACTCTTCCGTAAAAATAAACGCCTGATATTTTTCAATACTAGGAATGAACATAGGAAGTAAAAGAAATATAAACTGACATACCCTTTTTCTTTAACAGCATTTTAAGTAATAATAATAATGATGTCCTCCAAATCGAATTTCTAGCACGGTGGACAGCCTCAACGGAGACTAGCCATCCTCTATTCTCTTACTCTCATAATCTGAAGGGACTGTAAACCGACTGATCAGAGAGAGATCTAACGAGTGGTACGTCAGTATTTTTCAGATAAGCTAGGGAACAAATACTGTGAAGAATATCAAACAAAGTGGTTAGAAGGAATAACGGAACACCAATAGATCCTATTCGACGGGTCGTTAGTTTATTATAAAATAGTTTAACATTCGGGTGACAATGCATTTAAATTTCGTGTGTCTAGATACTATAATATTTTTTTATTTTATTTATTCTGAACAATACAAATTGTGTTGAATAATTCATGCAAAAATACAA
The DNA here is from genome assembly GCA_907164705.1 of Parnassius apollo. Classification (NCBI taxonomy): domain Eukaryota; kingdom Metazoa; phylum Arthropoda; class Insecta; order Lepidoptera; family Papilionidae; genus Parnassius; species Parnassius apollo. The sequence goes on along the minus strand of CAJQZP010001641.1, from coordinate 1,981,605 downwards.
TTGAAAAGCTTAACAACCAAATTTACAATTATATAAAATTACAATAAAAATATAAAATTACAATAATTAGTACACAATTAAAGTTCGTATACAAAATGGCAATAGCCACACAAAATTACAAGTATAAAAGTAAAAATGTTATGTATTTTAGTCGATGAATGCTGATGGCTCAGGACCGTGCTTTGTGGCGTTCTTTGGTAAAGGTCTATGTTCAGCAGTGGACTTGTAAAGGGCTGTAATGACTATGAAAATAATGAAAAGTTGATCAGGTGACACTTATTATTCAAAAAAAGTCCTGCCGGCTTTCTTGCTGATTCTTCCGAGAACAAAGGTTTTTTTCCGAACCAGAGATAAATTGAAAATAAGAGTGTCTTTTCATTAGTGTTATTTATAATCTATTATAATCTATTTTGAATAAATAATTTCTGCTTTAGTATAACCGCTGTTTTTTTTACCGTGAGGATATAATAGATGAACAAATTAGAAACCTATGGCGTAGATATTTTTCAAATTTATGTTTAGAGTAGACATTTTAATTATAAAAAATGTGAGTGTGATGACCTTACATTATGTGAAAAGCATCAATGACTTTGTAATGTTCTTGGCCTTTAACCGACCGCCAGGTAAAAGCTTACTAAAAATGAGTATTATTTATTGATAGATCAAAATATTAATGGAAACACAATTAATCCGAAAAATATCTATACCATAGGTTTCTGCTTTATATACTTATTACACCCATTTTTTCCTTATGATAAAAGAGTCAACAATTTGATTGGTTTCCAAAAATCTTAACATTTAAATTATTTTTGTCGTGTAATTTTGCGGTAGATATCAACCTCCTCCCCTGGGGCAAGGGTCCAGCGTCTTCCTAATAACGACTAAATACAAAACCTTGCGGCTTCCAACCCGTTCAGCGTCAATCAAAGGGGGGGGGGGGCTATGTTCAGCAGTGGACTGCAATAGGCTGTAACGGTAACAATTTCATTAAAAAGGTCGATTTGAAACAATACGTAGTAGCTGTGGATATCCTAAACTCAAAATTGTACTTTTTTAGTTAAATGGTTGCCAATCTATGAGAGGGGGGAGTGGGAACATATGGAAATATTTTTTCAGCCGTGGACCTTTAATAGGATGTAGTGATAGTGATAGAACAGAATAGAATACTTTTATTCAATATGGGTAATTAGAAAAAAAAGCTTAAAAAGTAAGCTTTCCATATTGAAATTCATTTTATACCATACCAATGGCTCGGAAAAATCTTTGTCCAGAGAAGAAGAATGATACAGCCTTTAAAAATCTATTAGACGCAGACATCATCTCATTCATAAGTGGAGAAAAAGAAATATGTCGAAGACATATAAAGTCTTCAAACATGCATTGGGCCAGCGCATTAAAAACTTCCTTCTAAAAACCTTCTCAGAATTGATGGTATGTCAGTTCCAAATTCGGAATACCACAAAAACTGTTCACCATCCGTGGTGATAGTTATGTGGTTACTTTGGGTGAATCTTTTATATTCTTAGTAATATAGTTCAGTTAAAATATGTTTGAAAAAGCGTAAACTTAACAGAGAATTAACAGGCGGTTAAATTAAGCTTAGGGTTTAAATCTGATTCAGTAAATAGTTTATACCGAAATGTTTGTCAACACTAACCTAACAATAACATCGTTTGGAAAGTCCAACCTCTCAAATTAATTCTATTGCTGTATTAATTATATTGTATTCTATTGCACAGTATTTCAAGCATCGCTTGCAACTTTTTAAAGCGCAAGTTCGGCCTCACATGGAATACTGTTCTCATCTCTGGGCCGGGGCACTCAGTGCCAGCTCCTTCCACTAGACCGCATCCAGTGCAGAGCGATTCGAATCGTCGACGACCGAGTTGTTTTTGATCGGCCCGATACACTGGCGCTGCGTAGGGATGTGGCATCCCTATGCGTTTTCTATCGTATTTACCATGGGGAATGATCTGAGGAATTGTTCGGATTAGTTCCAACCGCCAAATTTCACGAACGCACATCGCGTCAAAATTCCCGATACCATCCTCACCATCTGGATGCTTGGCGGTCCACCACTGTGCGTTTTACTCGAAGTTTTCTTCCTCGTACAACTTCTCTATGAAAACGTTTCCCACCGGCTACTTTTCCGTACCGATACGACTTAGGGAACTTCAAGAAAAGAGCTTACTCCTTTCTAAAAGGCCGACAACGCACCTGTTATTCCCCTGCTGTTACGGTTGTGGCGGCGGTAGTCACTTACCATCAGCTGAGCCGCCTGCACGTTTGCCCCATCATCTATTAAAAAAAGGCAAAAATAGACTGAAATGAAATGATCAACTGCTAAGTGAATGACGAGTCAATCCATTTTTTTTATAGAATAAGTGAGAAAAACGAACACACAGTCCACCTGAAGGTACATGGATGCCGGAACTTTATCAATAGAAACAGAACTACCGCGTTTCCAGAACAAAGGGTTCCGTATTCTGTGAGAGCGTTGTCCTTCCCCGGTCGAACAGACCCATTCGTGCTACAACCATAATATAGCCGCAGTGTGGCTCTAACACGTTCTGAAAATATTTTGCTGACATCAATAATCTACTTTATAAAAAAAGAAACGTTTAAAACGATCCAGGCTTTTCGAGTAATCCATAAAGATTAAAAAAACAAAAAAACAAACGCGTCGCATATAGCTCCGTTTTTTGAACTCGGTTAGTAAATCTAAAAATAAAATTATATCAGTTCTCTGTAAAGTAAAGTAAAGTTACAGCCTATATACGTCCCACTGCTGGGCTCAGGCCTCCCCTCATTTCTGAGAGGGTTTAGGGCAAGGAAGTGCCCGCCGCGCTGCCTCAATGTGTGTTGGCGAACTTCACATGTTGTTCGAAATATTTTTTTCTTATTCCTCAGACATGCAGGTTTCCTCACGATGTTTTTCCTTCACCGCCGAGCACGTGGTAAATCAGCACTTAAAATTGCAATTAACAAACTTCATTGGTGCCGGCGGGGATCGAACCCGGGTTACTCGCGTTCTGTTATATTTACAGCGAGCATTAACCACTGAGCTACCACGGCTCTCAGTTCTCTGTATTACGATTCAAAACATTTCAAAATTTTATTTTTTGAAAATACTTTTATAATACCAGTAATTAATTATGAGGTCCTTCTGTGTAGGTCGTAGGTCGACCCTCTTAACTATTTTCACCGCCGAAGAGCAGTGACGTGTTCAGACCGGGGGGTATAGAGAGATATTTACTAAGTCGGGTCAAATTTTTACTTGATCCGTGTGGGATTCGAACCCGCGGCCCCTAGCTCTAAATCACAACGTTTGTACTGTTAAATATTGTGCGAAGACCGGGCGAGTCTAGTACAATTTAAATAAATGTTTTAGTGTAATAATTGTGGGCAATGTAATATGTAATATAAATTAAATTTAGCGGTCTACATTAGATCGCTTGCTATCAATTAGCATAATGGATGGCAGTTATAAAATATATTTTAACGCCGATTTACTGTTGTTGGCTTGGTGGAAAATATATTGCCATTTGGATAAAGGACACATTTATTAAATACAAAATAAAATAGCATGTCCGCTTAAGTTTGTGGAAGTTATCTATTTTACTAGAATAATTATATGTAAAGATAATATTTTATTTTAGATTACCATTTAGTTGTTGATAAACAAATAAATAAAAACTTATCTTCGGAATTATTATCTATGTCACAAGAAACATTAAACGTAGCTAAAATTGTTTTTATTTTTTTTATACAGGCGTGGACCGGCCCCAGATTACTCGGCCTAAAACTCTTAACTCCAGAGCTCCTCCAAGCTAAGCTGCTCCAAGAGCTGTCACGTTATGTAACGATATCGATTAAAAGAAAAAAGACCATAGCGACCTCCAGGCCGTATTTTTGTAGTATTCAATTATCTCTGCTAATTATTGCTTAATTTATGTCCGTTAGTTGGTCTCGTTAAAATTCTAAAATGGCTCGAATGATATTGATGAATATTTTGTATGCATTTGAGAGTGTCCCTAGACGCTTTATAGTTAAAATCGGACTCACTAGGTGGAGCTGTTGTCAAAATACAGAAATAATTCGTGCGAAGTTTTTCCTGCGCAAAAAATCTCATTACATTTTGACGTAAGATTAAACTTTCTATCCCCATAAAAATCCAATGCAGTCGCATGCAACCGCACTGACCCGCAGCACTTAAACCGTTAAAAGTTATATTTAGAGACTACTCTTTTATGAAGAAATTTGACATTATAGAATCAATATGATATTTTCTTTTTTTAGGATTATTTTTTAGGTGTGCGCGGTCGAATAAAACCGCTCAAATTTTGACGGAATAGCGCCGCGGTCGGATTCGACCGCTTGGGGGCTGAGGGGTTAAGAATTAGGTACTTGTGTTCTATGCACAACTTTTTTGAAAAGGTTGCTCTGACCGAAAAAGAAATAGCTAAAGTAACTCCGCTAGTACACCCCTTGTTTCTAAATTTTTTTACACGTTAATGTTCACCACACACTAAATCAAAAAATATAATAGTTATGTGAAAATAAGTTATTAAAAGGTACTAACAACAACATCATATACGTGGTAGAGCCATGCTGCAGTTATATTAGATGTATAGTTGTAGCACGAATGGGTCGGCTCGACCGGGGAAGGACCACGCTCTCACAGAATACCATCATGAAATAGTAGCTTAATGCTGCTGTATTTCATATGGTGAGTGTAGAGAACCGGAGACCCATTTTACTGGAAACGAGGCATTCCATCTCAGTCCTCACGGGTGACAACGCATCTGCGTTTTGATTCGTAATCGAGGATAGATGTAGATGTCTATGGGCCACAGCAACCACTTACCATCAGGTGGACTGTGTGCTCGTTTGTCACCAATATTTATATATATATATATATATATATATATATATATATTTTTTGCTTGTTAGTTATAATGTTTATAATGTTTAGCTTACAGCCCACTTGATCGTAAGTGGATGCTGTGGTTCATAGACAGTCTACATGTATCATCGATGAAGAATAATAATACTTTCGTTATTCATAAGAAATGTGGTACAAAGTTGAGCGTATAAAATAATAAAGTATCACATATTTTACTAGTTTTGGTATATGAAAATTTATGGTTGGAAAATACAATAATTAAATAAAATAAAAACTAAATTTAAACGTGCGTCGGTTTACAATTTTAACAGCCCTTAAAATAAAGAAGACACAGCGTATAACAGTCTACAGAAACGTGCTTTTATTTTCAGCAGTTCATGTACCAAATAAAATTATTTTTCCAAAAGCCAATTTATTTATTTTCCTCTAAATCGGTTATAATCTAAATGCGAATACGTTGTCACCCTCTGAGGACTAAGCTGGAATGCCTCGTATTTAGTAAAAAAGGTCTCTGGTTCTTTATCTCACCATATGAAACACAGCAGGGTTAAGCTGCTATTTTACTGTGGTATACTGTGAGAGCGTGGTCCTTTTGACCCATTTGTGTACAATTATAATATAGCTGCAGCACAGCTATGGCATGTTTAAAATGTGAAATCCGCCAAATGCACTTGATGAGTGCGGCGAACTTACTGCTCTATAATAAGAGGAGGCATGTGCCCAGCTGTGGGTGCTTATATTGTAATTTACTTTACTAAATTTACTTTTTTTTAATAAAGTTGACAAAAAAGCACAATGTGCATGTGACGGTAAATGCATACTATGGCCAGTAGATATCTACATCCATCCTCGGTTAATAATTAAAATTCAGAACCTCATTTGCAGTAAAAATATCAACTTCATAGTCTCCAAATACTAATTTGTTGCATTTTAGACAATGAGTTACTTAATTTTGGGACTTGTGTTAGCTATACGTATCATAACAAACCTACCTTCTAATATTATAGAGCTTATATATCTTTATTTAGAGATAATTTAAAATCAACAAAGTGTTCCAAAATTCATTAATGATTCCATTAAAACATAATCTCGCTAAAAGCTAAATTTGAACACGTTGACATTGACTTGTATGAATACTAACATTCTGATTATCATAGTGATTTCTTATATTTACGTGAACACTACACATTGAATAAAACTAATTATACGGCTTTTAATTTCCGGATTTTCGTCCGATTAGTCGTCAGGTGGGGAATAAAAAAATCAATTGTTTTTAGGTTGATTTTTTGAAGTGTTCCTAATTATTGCCCAAGCTTGTTTGTTATTTAGTTTCTTAATATATTATTATAGTATGCGACTTGGTGTTTTTGTATTATGTCATCCTCCTAGTTTTTAGTTTTATATGGCGGCAAAGCGTTACTTTAAACTTTTATTATGTTCTCGTTGGTGTAGGTAAATATCGTGACGGATACTAAATTTTTAAAATGAAAGTAAATAAAATAAAATTTGTCAACATACAATAGGGCAACGCGATGTATTTTTCATTGCTACAAAAATTCCCCTAAAAATGTGTACACCCACTAGTGGAACATTTACTCATTTAATAAATAGAATCAGCGTTATTCTGCGAAAAGACAATATATTGAAATTGTTAGAACTTAATTTCCTTTTTTTTAGTTTGAATAGCACCTCCTCTTCCCTAATTCGCGTGCACTGTACCCATCACCACCAATCCCAACACCACCACTCCCAGCACCACCCCATTCAGCACCACGACTCACGCTATCTTAGCGGTCAGCCACCGCAGAGTCTACTTCACCTGAAGATGCACGGGGTAGTGGCGAAACACGTGTCGTATTGTCGAGGGTGATGTCTCATTCCTAGTGTCATCATTTTATTCATTACGCGGGAATAAGCAAATCAAGTTATAACAATTTCAATATACGGATTTACTTTAATTTTTAATTAACGAAGAACATCTCGTCTCAGTGTCTCTCTATTTAAGAAAAAACCTACTTTTTAAATCTTCAGCGCGCATCCTAGTTCTACATCACGAAGTATTTCCTGTTAAAAACTCGTATTGTGCAAAGACTGGACGAGTGTCTAGTAAAATTTAAATAAATGTTTTAGAGTAATAATTTTGGGCAATTAAATTTAGCGGTCTTCATTAGATCGCTTGTTGTCAATTTGCATAATGGCAGTTATAAAATAGTACCCGGATGACCGAGCTTTTTTTTTAAAATTACATTTATAAATTACATACTGATGAAACATAAATAATATTTTTTGATCTTATTGACAGAATAGAGATGACTGAACTGGTTATTTGAATAAAAAATCATGAGTGCAATTAGTTTTATTAAAATGTTTTGTATTTTTAAAAAAATACTAAAAAAAAGGCTTGAAATAATATATTTTCTCACAAAAGAAGGGAACTGGAAAAAAAAAGAAAAAAAGGTGGACCAGAGACAGGACGCGAACCACGGAACTCCGACATCACGCCCAACCGACATCCCACCTGAGCTATTACGATCGTTAGTGATCTGATTTTTATTGCCTGAAAACACGGACAAAAGGACATTTTCTAAAAATAAATCCTAGCTATATCGATTTATTGCCCCCGAAACTCCCTGGACACTAAATTTTATGAAAATCGTTGGAGCGGTTTCCGAGATTCCGATTATATATATACAAGAATTTCTCGTTTAAAGGTACCTATAGGATATTTTAACGATGATTTACTGTTGTTATTTTGGGAGAAAATACATCAAGTCATTTGAATAAAGGACACAGAAATTAATTACAAAATAAAATAGCACGTCCAATTAATTTTGTAGAAGTTAACCATTTTACTAGAAATAAATAAAAACTAGCCTTTTTGGAATTAGTGTCACTAAAAAAAACATTAAGGGTAGCTAAAAAATTTTATATTTTTTATGCCGGCATAGACTGGCCACAGTTTGCTCGTTCGTTAAATTGACATTAATCCAGAAGATCAGGAGAGCGGAGTTGTTACAGACTCACAACCATTCCTATTCCTATAGTCATCCTTCTAACAACGCATATTTTCAGATTAAGAATAGATAGAAATAAGGAACAGGTTTATTTGAAGCTACAATATAATATTATGTACGTTAACTTTATCTACATATATAGTTCTTCTGTACGTGTGTTTGTAATTGAACATCTGCTCAACAGATGGACCGCTGTTGATGAATTTTTTGTGTGTGGTTTAGTGGGTCTCTGGAGGATGGTTTAGATTCACAGTTAGACCCGATAAGATACACTGTTATCGAGATCCAATAGTCACCTTTGCGAAACTGAACCGGATCTCTAGTTATATCGTATACATCTAATTTCTTATTTATTAGCCCGTAAGAGTTCTCTATTGGGCATGGATCTCTACCGCCGTAGGAAGATTAGCCTTAATCGTCACGCATGATAAGTATAGATTATGGTAAGTATAGATTGGACACTGCTGCCGTCTCTTGTATTAGTTTCCCTCTGTCACTTTGTACACAACCACGGTATAACAAGTAGTGTTGACGCTACTACATCGTACAAATGAGAAATTAAACAAGCTTTTTATACAATTTGTTTTTAAGCTTGAACTTCGATTTAGCGACAGCATACTAATGCCCTGCCATTATTGCGCACCGCAAACTCAAAAGGTTGTGTGGTGAAGAACTCCTACAACAAGCATCTTAGGCTTACCAGAAGTAGTTAAAGGGATATTTTAATAGCATTGCCAGTTTTTTTAATATTTTTTTATATAAGAAAAAGATGACAAGCGAGCACACAGTCCACCTGATCGTAAGTGGTTACTGTGGCCCATAGACATCTACACCCAGCCTCGTTCACGAATCAAAATGAAGATGCGTTGTCAGCCTTGAGGACTAAGATGGAATGCCTATTTTCCAGTAAAATGGGTCTTCGGTTCTCTACACTCACCATACGAAACACAGCAGCATTAAGCTGCTATTTGAAGCTGATATTCTGTGACAGCGTGATCCTTCACCGGTCGCGCCGACCCGTTCGTGCTACAACTATACAATTAATACAGCTGCAGCTAGGAATGGAAAAAATGTAACAAAATTAAAGAAAACATTTTAAAATATTTCACACTTTATAGTACACAGTACATTTGCCTTTATACGCAGTGCAGCCAGTGAACACAGTGGTTTTATATCCATTAACTGGTTTCCTTACGAGCTAAGGCGCTATCTGCTAATGGAAAACTTGAATTTGGGTCGGTAACTCTAACTTTATGTGATTCCGGCTTTTGAAATCAATAATACTAAAAACAAATACGTAATGTAATCTTTACGCGGTTGTAGTAAATACAACCCATAATTAATTAATTGTCTGCTTCATTGTTTCGGTGGTCATAAGGGCGATTGCTGATCAAGAGGTCCCGGGTTCGAATCCCGGGTCGAATCAAAATCAGTTATTGGGTTTTTTTGTCAAGCAATTCTCAATAGCAACCCGGAGTCAGGAAGTTGACGGTGTTTTACCCCCTTGTTACGGAAAGCATGTTAAGTCGTCCTCCGCCTGATCTCTGTCCGGTCGAGTCAGTTTACCATTGGACTTTGAGAATGAGAGGATAGGGAGTCCACCTGTGCTTGCGCATATACTTGGGTTATGTAATCCTGTCCTGCGCTGATTGCTTCTTTCCGTTGAGACCGGCCGCCATGACCAAAATCGGTCTGGAGGACATTATTAATTAAAACGTTTTTAATGTTGTATCATTATCAACATATAATTATGTTGATAATGATAGGCCTATGTTCAGCAGTGGACTTGTGAGAGACCGTAATGATGATGATGATATGTTTTCTTAGCAGATCTCCAAATGCACGCGACGGGACCTACGTAACTTCAATATAGCTCCTATCGAAGAAGCGATAAAGCGGAATCAGAATCTTAGCCAGAGACATCTCTACCAGAAAGAGCCTACTGTCAAAGATGAAGACCGAATGTGACAGTATTGTTTGCTGAACACATGAGGTTTTGAGTGAGATTTCTCTCAATCTATGTATGTAATAGAACCTCTGTTCTGTGGACAACTGTACACGACACGAGCAAGTCTTATCCGACGCTTTTCCGATAACATCCCGGACGTCAGTCTGAGCGAAATCCGAATGGCTCTCCAGCACTTAAAAATTCTAATTCCCCAGGCAAGGATGAAATTACAGCGAAGTTTCTAAAAGCGGGTGAAAACGGATGCTTAGAATCCTTCACAAGCTCTTCGATTCTGTCCTCCATGGTAGCACTACTCCGGAGGCGTGGAGCAGAAGCGCGGTGGTCTTGTTCTTCAAGATAGGCTACGACACTCTCTTGAAGAACTACAGACCGATTCCCCTTCTGAGCCGCGTCTTTGTTTTAATTTTTATAAGCCAGTGCTTGACCACAATCCCACCTTGTGGTAAGTGGACTACTACTACGTGCTGTCATAAAGAGTCATTACGAATCGTCTCGCACGCAGACTCGACGACTTCCAGCCTCCCGAACAAGCCAGTTTCTTTTCAGTTCCAGGGTTTAGCACCATAGTCCACATACATACCCTTCGACAAATTGTTCAGAAGTCCGAAGACTATCTGTCACTTTGTCTTGCGTATGTGGAAAATTAGAAAGCATTTGATTCCGTCGAAATTTGAGCGATGCTGCAGTCTCTTCAGCGGTGTCAAGTCGACCGTCGGTATATCAAAGAGCTGAAGTGTCTGTATAGTAGGGCTACTGTGGTTATCCGAGTACTGAACCAGAGTATGAAACCTCTCCAACTGCAGAGAAGTGTAAGACACGTTGACGTTATATCCCCGAATCTCTTCACCGTTGCATTGGAAGACGTTTTCAACCTACTGGGCTGAGAAGGATACGGTATTAATGGCAATAATAAGTACATAATTCACCTTCAATTTGTCGACGATATTGTCCTTATGGCAGAATTGCTGGTAGACCTAAGCACTATGCTCAATTACTTTAATAGTTTCCCCCAACGAATAGGTCTTAAGATGAATATGGACAAAACATAAGTCATGTGTAATGGGGGCATTAAGCCGGAAGTTATTTAAGAGTATGTTTACCTGAGGCAAATAGTCCGACTAGGAAAGTAAGTTTTTTTTCATTCTGTTTTTATTATTTTATAGTATAAGAACAATAAAATAATAAAAACAGAATGAAAAATTATTATTATTTACTTTTAAAACGACAAAGAAGAGGTTACCTGTTACCAGCTATACAAGTACCATTCTTTAGCAGTTTTTTCAGCAGCTCGTTTCAAATCGTCAGGTAAAGTTTGTTTTGAAACAGCGGGTAATTCCATTTTGTCAAAACTATTCGACCTTTGTTCTGTGCAAATTGCTGGCTGTGTGTCCCTATACTTTATTAAGAAAATTAATCGTGACAGGATTTTTTTAATTCACGTTATTGCCTGAGTCTAAATTCTCACTCTTCACTCTTCATATATAACTGCATTATTTTTTTGTTTTACTTAGTTTCGTGTTGGGCTACATGATAAGCTGTTATTTTTACTTGAATTGTTTGACAAAAACAATGGTTTCTTTATCTTATTTCAGAGACGCTGAATCCATACCAACTTTTCAATTCCCGGGAAAGTTTGTTTTAAAAAACAAAGCAGGTAATTAAATTTCCGTCAAAGCTTTTCGACCTTTGTTCTGCGCAAATTGCTAGTTGTGTATTCTGTTAAGGCTGATAAGATTAGATGAGATGTAGGTGGTGACACACTTATGTTAAATGATCAAAATGATGAGATAAGGGGATAACTCGTGTGTGGCCCTATTCGCTTGTCGCAGATTATTTTTTCAGACCATTGAAATCTACTGCCAGGCACATCGACCCTCTCTTGTAGGAAAGGTTTACCATAATCGTCACACGTGGCAGGCGGTCGCAACGCCTAGAGAGTAGGAGTACCGGAACAGACGCTTTAGAACCGGTGTTAACTCTGGACCACACGCCTTCAGTACAATTGGAAGGATTTCGTCAGGCCCACTCGACTTGTGAATGTCTAGGGAGAGAAATGCTTTGAGAACCGAGCGCTGTGTGACAGACGTCTATCCCAGTGTTTCTGTTCGTTGGCTTGTAAAACTGCGACCTGTCCTGGCTTTGCCTGGATAGAATATATTAGTGAGGAGTATTTAGATTCAAAATAGTTATTCATTTTATTTATTATTCGCTTTTCAAATATCCAAGATTTTCGGTTAATGTATTGCCCAGATCAATCCTGGCATCGCGTTCTCCGAAGATCAGCCTGGGCAGACAGACCGACAGACAGACAAAAATTTACAAAGCGTTATTCTTGTCTTAGTAGCATTAAAATAACCTAATATAAGCTAGCTACATATTTTGCAAATTTAATCACTGCTTGAAATAACAAGATACTGCATAAGTTGGTCTAACATATTTGAATCTACTCGTACGCTCGTTGCGATACCACAAATTCAATTTGTATGCATTTAAGTGGTAATTTTGCTCTTCATTGAGTCGCGACCGAGTCCGACGTTAATAACGGTTATGGAATTTCTTTTGACTCATAACTATTTACAAAGGGCGTAATATTTCGCATGTTATTTATTCGTATTTAACAGTTACTGATACGATACTGGTATGGAATGTACATTGTTAATTTTCACTCTTTTTTAATTTCTTCATTGTCTTGCAGTGTATAGTGTTCAAAAATAGTATTAGCTATTTGATTATTAAATACAAACAAGTAAAATAAAAAAAAGATGTATTGAAAATTTTTAACCTAAGTAGATACCATGTCTGTATTTTATTTTTCACGTTGTCATTCGACTAAACTATATTTGAAATTTCAATTCTCTAATGTTAACATAGTAAGAATGTAGGTATTTTATTATATTGAAGAAAATCATGGACTTTATTATAAATTTTCGGTCATCTTATAATAAGGTTGAAAACTGTCATCAATTAGGCAATTTTAAGTATCCACTTAATTTTTTTTGTAATTATGAACTTTTATTATAATTTATTATATTAATTAATTAATATTATTTTTATGTACTTTGTATATGTACTGGTACAAGTCCTACAATTTATAATGCACCTGGCCGCGATTTTGGTGACGTAATCTCGTGACATTGAACTCTTAGTGTAGGTAAACAGTGTCGGTCAACCCCCACTAGATGAAGTGACGAAATGGTAAGAGGTGCAGTAAGTCCATGGATGCATCCATGGCGGCTCAGGGCCTTACTTTGTGGCATTCCTTGGTGTAGGATTTTGTTCAGCTTTTCACTATACCATCTATACCATCTATACCATCTGAATGATTGGCGGTCCACCATTGTGTGATTTAGAAGAATTTTTCTTCCTCGCACAACTTCCTTATGGAATTGATACGACTAAGGTACCTTCAAGAAAAGAGCCTACTCTTTTTTAAAAGGCCGGCAACGCACCTACAATTCCCCTGGTGTTGCATTGATTGTGGACTAATAGTTCGCATTGATTTTGTTTTATTTGTGGTCAATATTTGTTTAATTTAGGATAATTGTAGAAAATCTATAACTGACTTTATGAAGACTGCTTATTTTGAGTGTGTAATTTGGACAAGCCGTGTGTGCCTATAACGGTTTACCAAATTTTGTTGTTAGTTTTCTACAGTGGGTAAATGGAAAAAGAAATTGGATTTAGTTTACTTTCCCTACAAAATGATTTAGTTTTTTATCAAGATTAAATGAATAACATGGGTTTAGAACAATATACTCCACATAATTAGCGACTTTTCAGATTGTAGAAAAAGGAGCTAAAAATGTGTTTTGTTACATGATGGTAAAGTTCTAATCCTATTGCATATTCCACGAAATTTATAGAAGCGTATTAAAATATTTCGGGTTGGGTTTGAAATGAAGTCGCCTGAATTTGCGGATTCTGTCACTGTGGGGGGGGGGGTCAAGGGGGTCTATCTGAAGCACCCCCATGCTATTTTTGTTGCCAGAGCAGCGTCGAAGTATTTTTAAATATAGTGGATTTTGAATAGGTAAATTTTATTCCGGGACAAATTCCATTATTTAAACTCTCCGGATCATTTTCGGTCACTTTAGTGATGAACAAGTAGAAAGATTCCTCCAAGAAATTTGTAAAATGGACGAATGATATATGGGTAGATGGCACCAGCATATGATGGCAGATTACTGCTGGAGTTTGAAAAGAGACCTATTTCAGGTATTTCATTCAAGAAAATCGTTAAACAGATCATTTTTAGCTACTTTTGGAAATTAAATGTATTTTTAGGTAAGTATTTTAAGTGATTTTCTATTCAAGTGCACATATGTCAAAGCTCGAAAACTGAAGATGATAGATAAAAACGGTTCTAATTTTAAAAGTCAAGGCACCGAATATCTACAGAGAAGCTGTTTATCCTTCTGGGAAAAAATCTTTGTAATTATGGTCCGCCATCTTCACTATTAAAATTAGGATGTCTTTTAATTGCCTGCCGGATTTTTACTGCCTCGTGAATCGTCCTTGGAAGGAATTGGTGTTCTTTTGCAAAGATTTCTAGCTTATCAAATCTGATTTAATGTTTGGGACGATCCTGAACTTTTTAACCGACTTCAAAAAGGAGAAGGTTCTCAATTCGAGTGTATGTTTTTTTGTATGTATGTTACGCGATATCTTCGCAGATTGTGAACCGATTTTAATATTTCTTTTTTATTAAGTAGGCTTTACCTCAAAGGTGTTTCTATTAAATTTTGAAGAAAAAATTCCACCCTCTAAGGTGGAAAATAAAAGTTATATATTGGATTACTGTTTAAGTATATTTCGTATGATATCTTCGCAGATAAAGAACCGGTCTTAATTATTTTTTCTTATCAGTTTTTACTTCAAGGCTGGTTCCACATAAATATGTAGAAAAAATTCCAACCCTATGGATTGCAAATAAATAACTTTTTTTTAGCATTTTGAAGTCGGTTTTCACTTTTTGTTGAAAGTTATAATTATTAAAAATTAAAATTAGTTCAGTAGTCATAAAGAAAATTAGTTTAATGCCATGTGTAGTATTCTTGTAAATATATGAAATCATTATGCGTAACTTTATAAATTTTATCTGAAATCATAAACATGTCTTTTAAAAAAAAAAAATAGAAATATTGTTTAGATGAAGTAGTCTTAGTATTCGATTCGATACTCTTTGATGATTATCTTATATCTAAACAACGCCAAATCAATAGATCTCACTCAAGCGTCACCGGGGCGGGTCGCTAGTACTAAAAAAAATATTATGCTTGATTCATCTTTTTGGTTGAGGTTGAGGGCTGTGTAGCCAATGCCACAATAAAGAAGAAAAAGATGATGTACTTGCTTGTGGTGTAACAAATCATTTTGTCAACTATATTTTTATCCTATTTAGAAAGATACTAGCCGTGTAGTGGCGGCAAAAGAAAATCCATTACTTACCCCAAATCATCCCGTGGGTGTCGTAAGAGGTGACAGAGAGAAACTGAAATGGGAGCTGGACTGCATGTCCTTCTCGATAATTAAAAAATGTGGATACCAACCCGCCTGTTAAGAGTGGCAACTATGGAAAATATTCCCCCTATGAAGCGATGAGATGTTGTCACTGCCACAGGGCATTTATTCTTCTTCTGTCTGTACCAAATACTTACCGAACAATTGTCGGAGATATTTCTGTATTATATACGTGTATGAATTTTGGATAGTTATTTTCTGCTTACATGTCAATTTTATGTGCGACATATTGTACTGAATACTGAATCAGTCAATATCCGATACATTAATAAGGCTGTCGCCTGCAGACTCCCTCAGGGCAGCGCATTATGTGATTTTGCTTTGTTGCTTGTATAATGACAGCTACGCGGTAACGAAGTGGATTTAAAGTTTAGCTGTTGCACTGAGGGTCTTGGGTACAAATCCCGTAAGGAACAAGCATATATTAGACCTATATTTCAGGCCTATAAAACTTGTGATTATGTTACGCTCCATGAATGAATGTGATTAATTAAAAATGATTTCTCATATTTTCCGCGAACACACATTGAATGCAATTATTACCATTACAGTTCATCAAAGTCCAACTGCTAAACACAGGCCTCCACAAAGATTGCTTCATAGAGGGCATTTCGCTTATTGCCAACCTACCGGCCAAGCGTGGAACAAAATATTTGGTCCGTGTGGAACTCGAACCCACGGCACTCAACGCAGCAATTTAATGCTAAGCCGCAGCGCCACGGAACCATAAGATTATATGAAACTTAATCGATGATAGGTTGCGTGTATGTTCGTTTGTCACCCTTATTATATAAAAATTAGCCAAATTCACGACTTTATTTTTTACGCGGATCATATTACCATTCCTATGTATAATTAATTCCGACAACGTAACGCTCGACTCTATAAATTATTTATCTTCAAACAAGGTAAGGCATTCCATTTCACGCGGATTTCAGCTAATTAAATTTTACATCTCGAGTCTTAATTTTTTTATATAACAGGGAAAATGAGCATGCGGCTCACCTGATGGTAAGTGACTACTAATTGCAGGTGCTACGGCGTCATTAAAAAAATAAAAGGCTCTTTTCTTGAAGTATCTAAGGCGTATCGGTCCGGAAAAGTTGCTGATGGTCATCGGTATTACAAGGAATTTGTACGAGGAAGGAAACCTCTGGTAAATTCACAGTGGTGTACCGCCAATCATACAAATGGCATGGATAGTATCGCAAGATTGTCGCGATGTGCGGTGGTGTAATTAATCGGCTGGAATTAGTCCTCTGAGCTCTTGTCGTGACAGTTGTGATTGAATATACGAAGCGATACAACATCTCTTCGCAGCGTCAGTGAGTCAAGCCGAACGGAAAGAACTCGGACGTCGACGATTCTTGGTTCTTCCCAGGACAGAGGTTTTATTCAGAACCGGTGGTAAAAGCGTGAATAGATTTTACTAAGTATTCTTGTTATTTAAATATTCTTGAATAAAAAATTATTCTTTTCTATTTCTATTCTACAAAGATCCTTAAATAACGTTTATAATTAGATTTAAAATACTTAGTGTACGTAAATTATCCACGTAACCTTATTTCTTTTATTAAAATCTGCAAGGTCACAAGTGCTTGAAGTCCTTAGTTACCCCTGGCATTACTATTAATTATATGTGCTAACTTTTCGCATCACCGCGCCTCATGTAAAAGGGACGGCGCAGATTATAAGTATTTAACAGTTTTCATTATGCGCTTAGTATTAATTTATCTTACTTACTAACCCAGACAAGTCCACTATTGGGCAGGAGATTTTTGCTCAGGAGTCTGTCTGGATAGGTACAGTCCTCTTAGGAACCTATTTCTATCGCCGAGCTGCAGTCCGTGCACTGCTGTGTTCCTGTCTGGAGGGTATTGAGAGCCAGTACAGTGACAGACTGTGATGCATTCCCTCAGAGGTGGCAACGTGTCTGTAGCCTACTTTGTTTGAAGTTTGTTACAAATGTCTATTCAGTGGCCACTTACCATCAAGTAGATTGTAGGTTCGTAAGTTATTACAGTTTTATAAAAAAACATTCCAACCTTAGATTTGACTGGTCTATGAGTTCGTCTCTCACTACAGTTTTATATTGAAACAACGCTGCAACCTTATGTTTCGCTTGTTAAAGAACAAAAGCGTTAGAAATATAAAATGTACTCGTATGAAACCCGTATTCAACACGTTTTGAAAGTATTTTCAATGAACAACATAAAAGCAACAATATGTTTTTATTGTTTCAGTTCGCATTGAAACGACGAATAATGGCGACGTGTGCTCTAAATTACACTTCAATGTACATTTGTAGCCACATAAAATTGGAAAATGATATTTGTTCTAGATGTAACTATCAATTACTAGAAAAAATGTAGTTAGTAATAAATACCCGTGCGAATACACACGTTTAAAATGTGGTATGTAAAAAAGTTGTATAAGCGGTCAACGCTCCGAGTGGTAGTTTTTTTTGCGCCCGAAGCAAATAAGGACAACTCTCCGGTAACAGGGGATGGGAGGTGGTGAATGCTCATAGCATACCACGCAGCCGGCTGCTTGGTTATGACGAGAATTTTACCCACTAAACACCACCTTTTGGGGTTGGCTTAGTGATCCAGCGAGAGATCTTTAAGCCGTAAACTGACGCGACCCTCCTCGGCTGAGAGGAGGGCGCAGAGTGGTAGTGCGGAGCTATTCTATATATACTGTTTTACTTCGGAACTTTGATATCGCGATTTAGGCTTCGATGTGTTTCGTTTGAGGCGCGACGACATCGCCACCACCAACTTGCTTGTTGTTTGAATCAAACTACACATTACCACAGAATACTTGATTTATAATTTTTTGTTCTACCTGAAACATTTCATCTTAAGGATTACATTATAAGTGTGAATCATATCTTTTTTTAATTATCAAACATTATTATTATTAATACCATGGATGTTACCAGCTTGCTGTTCTGTAGTAGACATACAAAATGCACAAACTCTCATGCCTTTTTCTCAGAGGTATGCAGAGACTTCCATTTAGCACGTTTTTGACACACTTTTTACTTGCTTTTTTTACATCCATGTATCTACGCATACATGCTCGTCGGTTAAGGGTCCTCTTGACTTGACCCATCTGCATTGTATTACCAATTCGGTCTTTAAATTTTCGTCTAGGGCGTCCCTTGCCTACTCTACCACTCACTTCTGCAGTATAAATTAGTCACAACATCTTCTTCTGACTCACTCTTTTCTTTTAACACATAATTCTTTCCCTATTATTCAGAGCCAATATTATCATCATCGTTATAGCTCTTCATAAGTTCACTGCTAAATACTGACCTCCCCAAAGTAATTCTCCTATGCATTATGGTTCCTCAGCTACCTAAATGTCTTACTAATTCGTCGCACACTTCACCTTCTGGTATGAGACTGCAAATCGATAACTTTTTTCCCATCGGTTATCAGGTTTCGACCTATATGGCTGATTCATCGCCACTTTAGCTTACTTCGGAGTCAGTCCTAAAATACTTTTTGATGACCAAATTCCAACAGCGTTGAATTTACTTCCCTGTTTATTTTGCAGAAACAGATTTTTTATTCAAGATAGATTATAAATAATACTAATCGGAAGTCACCTTTTAGTTAATTAACACTGGGTCAGAAAAAACCTCTGTCATGGGAAGAACAAGCAAATAACTTAGTGGGACCTTTAAAAAAAATAGCTTACAGTCATGTATGTTACACAGTTATTCAACACAAAACAAATTAGAAATAGCTGTTAGCGTTCACCTCACCAGGGGTTTTTATCATCCATGAATTCCTTAATATTATAATAACTCTTTTTATACAAACTTAGCTTCATTGAGTTTTTGAACTTAAGCAGGTCAAATTTTGGTTTCTGGGATTTTGTTTTAAAAGCGTATACATTGCCCTGAGAACGAATTGCTGACTAGATAGAGTCGAGTAACAATACACAGTCACAAACAGTCGAGTACTTACTACATTAAAGGACTGACACATCATTGTGAATTATGATACGCAATTTTATAGTCCACTGAAAATAAATCTCTTATTGCACGTGTTCAGCTTAAAGCACTTCGGAGTGTTTTCTCTAAAAGAAGAACTGCAGCATTGTAACTTATTACGATAATAACCGAACGCGAACAGGTTACAAATCCGCACAACTATAATTTACAAACTTCGTTAGTTTTTAACGAGATTGTTGCAAAATTATTTTGTAACGAAACTGGTTGGGCGGCGGGCCTTAGGGTTGCCGAGTTCCGATTCCCCGGTCGAGCCCGGACCCTATTAAGCGAGATGTTACACTAGATGGACTGTATACGCTGGAAGCTTCTCATGCATCAACAAGATGGCGGATGTGGTACGCGGTTACTTGACAATGCACTCGCTTTTCCGAAATGTTTTCCAAGGTTATGGAGGAATCCTGCTTGAATACTTTATGAGAAATGAAATGGGGCGGGAACAAACAAATACTCAAGCAGGCATTGAATTATAGGAAAAAACACACTTACCGGGGTGTGACTTCGATGCGGCTTAGCCGCTTCCATTGCTGTGGTATGACTTCTGGTGGGTCTCCTGGGGCACCCCAGGGATGCGGTCCTGGCCGGTGGTGCGATGGAAGAGTGCGGTGCGCGACGATATCTCACACTAGGTGAGGCGGTTGCTCCTGGCGCGACTGCTCCAGGTTGGTGCGGTTTGAACGAGAGGCGCGTGGGCAAGAGCCCTCTAGGACGCGACTGTCCCAGGAGGTGTGGTTCCAACTAGCGGCGCAAAGGCAACAGAGCGCTCGAGCCCAGCGCGCGAGCTTATATCGGCTTCTTTCCCACCGAAGTCGGGCGCTCTTCTCATTGGTTGCAAGAATCACGCAACATTCTAGAATCTCTTCTTTCCCCTCTCACCCCACCACCCCGGTGTGTACGGAGGGACGATAGGTTAAGGAAAGGACAAACGCTTGACAAGCATACCCTCGAATAAAATTAAAATTACGAATGATTTTCCGCGCAACCATCCCCCCCGGCTTAAAGGGTCCCCTTCAAAAATAACTAAAACAACTAACGCTAAGATTAAACTAACAAAATAACTAACGCTAAGACATACACATAAACACTCACGCCTGTCACCCAGAGGGGTAGGCAGAGACTACAGACTTCCATTTGGCACGTTCCTGACATACCTCTTTCGCCTCCTTTACATCCATATATCTACGCATACATGCTCGTCGGTTAAGTGTACTTCTAACGGGGCCCCTTTTCAAAATATCGCCAATTTGGTCGATAAACTTTTTTCTAGGGCATCCCTTCCCGACTCGGCCGTTCACATCTGCCATATAAATTTGCTTTGTCACTCTTTCCTCATTCATTCTTTCTACATGACCAAACCACCGAAGCATACCTTTCTTAATCCTGGTCACAACATCATCTTGCATACCACATTTATCTCTTATCACGCAATTTCTCACCCTGTCATTCAGATTCAACCCTAGCATACTCCTTAAAGACCGCATTTCTACAGCATTTATTCCACTTTCGTGCTTCTTCTGCCACACCCAGCTTTCACTACCATACATTAAAGTAGGGACTAACACAGCATTATGAATTACCATACGTGCCTTTTTTGACACATTCTGGTTCTTCACAATAGAGTGTAGTGCCCCATTCACTCTATTCCCTGCATTTACTCGTCGTTCTATATTCCTATCATATCTACCATCCCTGCTAAATACACATCCCAAATACACAAACTCATCCACTTGCTCAATTAACTATCCTTCTATTCTTATTTCACATACCGTTTTGCTTTCTTCTCTTTCAAAAACCATCACTTTCGTCTTACATGCGTTCACTTTCATTCCCCTTTCTTTTAATTCCCAGTTCATTAATGTAACCATCATTTGCAACTCAGCCGCCGATGACGCAAATATGACTTGATCATCGGCATACAAAAGGCATTTGACGGTTAACTCGCCCATTCTTAACCCACATTCTTCATCTTTCAAAGTTTGCTAACACCTGTCCATAAATAGGTTGAACAGCCAAGGGGAAGCTACACAGCCCTGTCTGACACCTTTTTGGATGCCAAAACAGTCCGAGTAGACCCCATTGATCCTGACACAAGCATTAGAGTCCCTATAAAGAGACCTTAATGCCTGTATCAAACCAGCGCTCAACCCATATGAGTTCAGTGTTTGCCATAACACATTCCTAACTAACGCTAAGATTAAACCTAAATTTCGACTACAATTTCTAATCTAGAAAACTAATCCAAATATTGAATGGGCAAAGGACGCAAACGGATTGTGTTACTCGACAAGACCTAAGGTCCGCCATTTCCGGAAATGACGGCTTAGGACGTACTCGAAAGCAAGCTATACATCTGTGCACCCTATTGCGGATCAAATTACGTGTTGAAAGAATCCAATAATTCTGACCGAAGATTGACATCCGCAAGTCGGGGCCAGCGTGAGAATTCAATTTATGGTGGTAATCAACTAAATTAATACTACTAAAACTAACTAAATTACTAAACTTAATTAATAAAATTCATGATATAGTCTTTACGCGGTAAAACTATAGGGTGCCGTTGGTCGAAACTCAACTGCGAGTTAGACAAGCGCCCTCCTACCCTGACGATTCCATCTTGTAAAAATGGCTTAAGACGTTAAAAAGTGCGACTACAAGTTCTATTTTGAAACAGAAACAGAAACAGAAACAGAACTTTTTTTATTCAATGTAGATTATAACAATACTTATTGAAAGTCACTTTTTTCATTTACCACTGGTTCGAAAAAAAAAACCTCTGTCCTGGGAAGAACCAGCAAGAAACCCAGCGGGACTATTTTTTTCCAATAATAGCTTACAATAATGTTTACAATAAACAACACAAGACAAATTAGAAATAGCTTGGTAGCGATCACCCTTCCCAGGGGTTATTATCATCCATAAATTCCTTAATATTATAATAACCCTTTTTATACAAACTTAGTTTAATAACATTTTTGAACTTCGTGTATGACAAATTTTGTATATATTCTGGGATTTTGTTGTAAAAGCGTATACATCGCCCTAAGAATGAATTACTGACTCGGTGGAGTCGAGTAACTGGTACGACTAGCTTGTGTCTGCTCCTAGTATTTAGAGAGTGAATATCACTTATTTTCGCAACTACTTTTATTTTTGTGTACGTACATTACATTTTCATAAATGTATTGCGAGGCCAGAGTTAATATATTAATTTCCTTAAATTTTTGTCTCAGTGACTCTTTTGGTTTTAAATTATATATTGCTCTAATGGCCCTCTTCTGTAAAATAAATATAATTTCGGTGTCAGTCGCGTGTCCCCATAGCAAAATACCATACGACATAATGCTATGGAAATAACTAAAGTAAACTATTCTAGCTGTTTCAACACTGGTAAGAGTTCTAATCTTTTTCACAGCATATGCTGCAGAACTAAGTCTGCTAGCTAGTTTTGATATATGGGGGAGCCATTGAAGCTTTGCGTCCAGTGTGATTCCAAGAAAAATGGTGGTATCAACAAGACTCAGTTCCCCCCTCCCCCATTTAAAATTACATTAGTATTGACATGTTTAACATTAGTAGTTACGAATTTCATACATTTAGTTTTAGTTCCATTCAAATGAAAATTATTAACATTAAACCAATTTACTAACTTAGCTATAGCATTATTTACTTCGTCGTAATTTAATAACTGTCGTATTCGATTGTAATCTTGTAATTTCATCGGAAAAATGTGCACGTTGAAGTTCGCGCAATACTAGCAACTCGGCATAGCTGTAATCAGACGCTACGATATACGAACGTCGCGGTAAAAGCTTCGCGAATCGACAAACGTAAATCACGCTATGCAATAATTTCGACCAAGAGGACAAACGGTTCGCCAAAGCAATGATTGGAGAAACCTCGCTCGAAACGTTCGCCACAAGGAGCGTGCCTCTTCTCTTCCAGTGGTTGGGACACTGACGAAGGGTCGAAATCAGTTATTGGCCACTGCGAGGGTTCCAAGTGAACCCAAGATGGTCCGTGAAACCAAAGCGGATGGTCCATTATTTGCATCGGGGTGAGTACGTTTCGGGTGCTTTCCAGCACCCATGGTCGCGAGGGACTGGCCGTGGGTGCTGGAAAGCACCCGAAACGTCGGGTATCAAAAATAAATAAAACGCGATAAAATCCGTAAAAGTAGTTTTAATCAATGTATAGTGTTCGCGTAAATATAAGAAATAATTCTGTTAGTGTTGGGATTCTTTGTAACATAGCACTTAGTAATTTACCAGCAAATGCCACATTTACAGCTGACTTCACAGATAAAATAGATACTCTTTACGACGTATTTAATTCCTCTAAGTATAAAGAATATAAAAAATTCAGACGTCCTATATCCATCAATTCTACTCATATATATTTAAATTAAATGAATTAAGTAACATTTTGAAAGAATTAAGAGTTTTAAATAAAAGAAAGTTGAATCCATTGTGTATAAATGGGTAGCTAATTAATATAGAGGCATTAAAAATGTTGTGGCAAGATTTAAAAATTATTTTAAATTCTTATTCACTCGCAGGCTTACACAATATTGTATAGAAAATTTATTTTCTATAATTAGATATAAGGGTCGAAATAATGCTACACCTGACCGCTCCATTTTTAGGTGCAGCTTGTGTTCAGTTATAGCAAATCAACTGCTACATCCTTCATCTGATAGCAACAGTGAAGTAGATGCTTGTGAATTTCTTTTGCAAAGAGAGCAAATCATGCAGAAAAACATAAGTGTTACTGTCTCAAAAACAAATAGTCTTAACCAAGCTCATTATCCTGTGAGTATTTATGAAAAGAATTCAGAATACTTTGTTTTAGGTCAGGTATATAGTTCACCGCCACATTATAAATGTAAAAAATTAGTATGTAGCCTAGTTAATGATTATAGTTCAGAAAATACATAAATAGAGTTAAAGAAATATGACAGTTCATCAAAGCTTTTCTTCCCTAATGAAAATGCCAAGAGAGTTTCTGACATTATCAACAAAGTTTTCAAAGAAAATATAGACAATTATTTAAAAAAAAATCTGTAAACAATGCTAAAGGTAGATTAATTTCAAAAGTATATGCACAAATAAATATTTATATGTGATGAATGTATAAGATTATTTTAGACAAGTATTTCAACGTTCTGCTAAAAGCATACGTAAAAAAGTTTAATGATTCGCACACGAGTAGATTGAAGTCTAGAAACTTGAAACTAAAGAAAATTTCACATACCTAATGTATTTAGTTTTATTTTAAAACCCCCAAGAAAGTTTCAGAAACTACGTGTTGTTTCTTGTGCAGTGTAAAATTGTACAAAATTACTTTCAAATTTTGTTGAAAAACTACGTACAAACGATTTTCGCATAGTTCATAACTTTTTCATCAACTCATGCCACTAGATGGCGCTATTTTGATAGTTGCCATTCCAATGTATGGAAACTGTCAAGAGCTGCACGTATTAAACCGTAAGGTTTTATAAAGTATTCGTTACAAATAAACGTACAGTCGAATCGTAAACCTTCTTTTTTATTTAAAAAGAGCTTGCTTCTAAAGATAGCTTTATTTAATGGCCGGTCATTTCATGACTCAATGCATTTTTGTTATTAAAGTAATATGTACTTACGTATTAGAACAGATATTACAAACAAAAAAAGTGCGATACTCTGTATTCGCGCGGTTGGTTTTTTTATCATAGAATAAACATGGGTAGAATGATCAGTATGTAATAGTAGATTGTATTGTTAAATAGGTAAAGTATAATATAGAGAACAATTTTTAAACTTTGTCATTTATTTTGTATATTATATTTGCTTATTTAATATAATATTACATAATATTATATCACAATTACATTTTAATGATATTTTTATCTGAATATTTTAAAAAGTATCTATGTCTAATATAAAAAATATGCTAAATGTATGTTTAACAAAACTTATTAATATAACATTTAAATAACAAATATATTTATTTAAATTATAATAAGAGTCGTTCATAAATGCTGGGCATGCGAGAGTTAAAAATGAACGAATTTATTACACTTTGACTTTGATGTGGAAACCTAAAAATAAAATAGATTTAAATATAAAAAAATTAAGCCTAATTATGATAACTTATATATGTTTCTACAAAAAAATGTGTATAATAATATATTCGTCCTATACTTAAGTATCCATAGAAATGTCGCATCTTAACAAATTAATTTCAAAATCTATATTCCATGACACGAGATGGCGTCTTAGGAATAATTTGTTTTACTATTAATCTATTATACTTTTTTTATTGATTAAGTATCTTATTAACTGATGAAAAGTAATTCCTTGGTTTTTACTGACATTTCTTGAATTCTTTGTGCAATTTTCAAATACAAACTACGGAATATCAAGAGATTTTTTTAAATCAACATAACACGTGACAACTCTACAAGCGCCTAGCGAGTGACTGATTAAAGTGCGGTGTAAGCACCGCAGTTGAATGGAAAAGAGTAGCTGAATGCAGTGTCGTCTCTTGTACATAGTACATAATAGGCCAATGGTTTTTGTTTTCAAATTTCGGTGAAAGTAATTTGATGAAACATAGCGACTGCCATCCCGGCCATCTCACATGGATGGGCTGCGGTTTAAAACCCTTTTTAAATTCAATGAAGGAATAGACCTTTACCGATATTTAGTGTAACAATTCAGTACGAAAGTCGTTTACAATATTTCTTAACATAAAATAGTAAAGTGTTTTTATATATATATATATTTGCAAATACACTAGTGCCATCTTTTACTATATCCGCATAAACTTTCGAACATTAAATTCTAAAAGGTGCGCTAGATGGCGACTACACCAATTCTGGTTATTCTCGAACTGGCAAGTAGCAACTTACAACTTTATATAACATAATAGCTACCGGCGTCTGAACAAGTTGTTGTTTTATTAAAGTTTATCAGTTGTTGCTACAATAAGTTTGGTTGAGTTGGGATTAGCCCTCTGTTTCTTGTTGTCTGTTTAGATTTTAATGATGGAACCACATTGTATGTTTGTCTAGTGTTGTGCGTAATAGACGCTTTCATTTATCATTCCGGTAACCCGGTGGACATATTTAATTTGGTTTGGTGTTGTATTTTGCGGAATAGAAGCTTTTACATCGTGTATGTTAAATATATATAACAAAAATAAATGTTAATATTACTGAAATCTATAACACGTCTTTAATTGAATATTTATAGTTTAAGGGATTACCCTTAAAATATAAATATAACCGTCTATAGTATAGATAGCTGTATATACATAACTACATACAGCTATCTATAGTCAACATAATATTGAGATTAGTTCAAGGGATATGATACCAGCGACACTATTCATATTGGGTGACAAAAAATCCTAGGAAATGGCTCTCCATTTCTGTATATATTACTTTACTCTATGCTTGCCCCGCCAAAGTCGAGGGAGGGAAGTAGACACCAGCCAGCGAGTGATATAAAAGCTAGGAGCGATGATTTTGTGCATTAATTTTCTAATAATAATTGTAAGGGAACACTCTGCCCGAATAAACTTATAAATCAATTTGTTTATCTTTTTAACCACTTTTATTATACACGGTCGTTATAACTTATTGTGTACGTAGTTATCAGTAAGAGCTAAGTGTGCTCGTACGAATGTGATAAAAATAAATGAAACAAAATATTTTTATTTTTCTGACGTAGAAATTAAAGATTCATTTTATATAATATAGAAGGAGTAAGCGAACGTGCAGTTCACCTTATACCAATCATTCGGTCTGTCGGTCGGCTCTACCGGGGAAGGATAAAATAGTAACTGCTTTTCTTATGATGTGTGTAGAGAACCGGATACCATTTTTACTGGAAACGCGATACTACATCTTAGTACTCAGGGGTTATAACACATCTATATTCTAATTCTTCATTAATAATAGATGTAAATATCTATGAGCCACAACATCCACTTACTAACAGATAAACTGTGTGCTTGTTTGTCACCTTTATTCCATACATACAAGAAAGACTCGTAGGTATCCTGCATCGCACCGGCTAGTTTTTTATTATTTTTTTTTGAAATAAATTCGAGTCAACTACATCCTCTTTCGTAACACGCTCTTCGAAATATAGACGTAATGGCGTCACTTGTTGCCAGGACCCGCTAACACAAGCTCACCACGGTGATTGTTTTTCTGAATGATAATATATCATTCAGTTTCAGTGAATGTATTATAATTCCTAAAAAATAAATAATATAAAAAGATATTTCCTCAATGATTTCTTCTGGGGTTGCGACACGTTGGGTACCAGCTAGATTGAATAATAGCAATTCTATTCTATTCTATTAATAGGGAATGATGTGGTAATAAGTGCAGGCTATAGGTTTGTAGAAGTAATTAAACATCAAGCAGCTTGTTCGATCCATGTGAGAAAATGCTTAAATCCCCTAATGAAACGTTTCTAGTTAATAGCGGATGTTGTCGCGTCACTGGATCATTTCCGTTATCACTAATGCTGGATAGGATTTATTAAAAGAAGGCTCTGTGGTTCAGTGGCTTAACAATGAGTACCAGCGTTGAGCGCCGGGCCTTCGAAACCCACACGGAATAACTGTTTGTATTCGTGTAAATAATTGTTACGGGTCTGGATGTGTGTCCTTGTGCAATTTATGCATGTAAGCTACCCCCACGATTCAGAAGAAAATCCCAGTGTGGAGGTGAAGGTACTTACTTACTTACTTACTTATCTTCACGCACAATCCCTAACGGGGTAGCCAGAGAGAACAGATCGCCAAGTGTCACGACCCTTACATACCTCTTTCGCTTCTTTCAGGTTCATTAACTTCTTCATACATGCACGTCTAGGTATCCGAGTACTCTTGACCTTCCCCTCTTCGAGCAATTTGCTCACATGGTCTTCGAAAGTTAGTCTCGGTCTACCTCGACACCTTTTAATATTTACTTTCGCTCTATATATTTTCTTCACCATTCGGTCCTCACTCATTCGCTCAACGTGCCCAAACCATTGGAGTACGCCCCTATCAATTTTTGTGATAAGGTCATCTTTCAATCCTGCCATATTGCGAATCTCTTCGTTTCGCTTTCGATCGGCTATGGTAACGCCACACATTTTACGAAGAGATCGCATCTCCGCTGCATTCAACTTGCTTTTATGCTTCTTCTGGCATACCCAGGTTTCGCTGCCATATAACAAAGTCGGTACTAACACTGCGTTATGTAATGCAAGGCGTGCACTCTTCACCACGCCTTGCCTTTTGACTAATGCATTCAGGGCACCATTGACTTTGTTTCCGGCAGCGACACGCCTGTCC
The DNA here is from genome assembly GCA_907164705.1 of Parnassius apollo. NCBI lineage: Eukaryota > Metazoa > Arthropoda > Insecta > Lepidoptera > Papilionidae > Parnassius > Parnassius apollo. Next base: position 1,952,830 of record CAJQZP010001641.1, on the reverse strand, counting down.
ACATCTAAATCACATATTCCATCCCGGCTGAAAGCACTCCCCAAGTATACAATTTCATCTGTTCTAGACATGGTGAAGATAAGGTTAAATAAAATATTTCTTGAATTTCTTAAATGCATAATTCGCCAATATTTTCTTATATGTTTAATTACTTCTTATCTATTTGAATAACTCGCTGTGAAGTGGCAGCGTAACAGATTCCACTATCCTATATCATCCTGTGGGTGTCGTAAGTGGCGACCGAGGAAAATAAAACAGGAGATGAGCAGCATCTTACTGGCAACAACTCAAATTAATAAGCGTGGCAACTATGGTAAATATCCCATTTATGACCATCCATCTATGGGGCAGTGTATATTCAGCAAGAGATTTTAATTATCAGATCTTTAATAAATAAATCTGATGACCATATGAGACTCCATCGCATCTTATCATCATTTTTATGCCATGCTTATGTACGGCTTATAACAACAAATAACAAATTAATGCATACGTTTTAGAGTCACGCTGCAGCTATATTATTATTGTAGCACGAATTGGTCGGCCCGACCGGGAAAGGGCCACGCTCTCACAGAACACCAGCGTAAAATAGCAGCTTAATATTGCTGTGTTTCGTATGGTGGTTGTAGAGATCCGGAGACCCTTTTTTACAGGAAACGAGGCATTTGAGTTTAAAGAAATTTTATTTTCAAAAAAAGAAAAACAATGCCACTTACATGAAAATAACAATTACATTTTAGTATACTTATTCTAATGGTCGCCGAACACTCAGTCAGTAACTTCACAGCCTCCATATAATGGTGAAAAATGTTTAATTACGTATTGTGATAGCTGAGACTTAAAACTACTAAATGAGCTTACATTTTTATATTACAAGGCAATTTATTATAGATCTGTGCTCCTTCAAAGATAATGCTTTTTTTTTGCGTAGTTTGTTCTTACCTTTTGTAGTACAAGTAAGCTAGGTCGACGAAGACTGCGTTTACAAATTTATGATTTTTTTACAAAAGACAAGTTAGTATGGATGGTTTTACCTAGTATTTTCTTAATTATAATGCAAGTATTATATGTATATAGTTGTTGAACATTCATTAGTTTTGTTTCTTTGAAAATTTTAGAAGTTGCTGTTAAATAGGTATAGTGAAAATGTATTTTTTTGATTTTATTTTGTATTCTTTGAAGTTCATGTAACTTAATTTTAGCAGCATTGCCCCAAATTTCTATAAGATAAAGTAAATGCGATTTAACTAGTGAGTTATAAATAATGTAACGAATTTTTTTAGGTAGACAATTGTGAAGTGATCCAGTAAGTGCCGAAAGTTTACTTTTAATGTGATCTATTTGCCTATTCCATGTTAAGTAATTGTCCATTCTCAAGCCTAGGTATTTTTCGCAGGTTTTTTTTGTTCTGAGCGGATGTTATCAACTGTCAGTGGGTCATGTAATGGTATAGTTTTATTCTTTGCTTTAAAAATTATGTAACATGTTTTAGAAGTGTTTACCGTTAGCAAGTTATATCAGAACCACTCATACAATGTTCTAGATCTTCTTGCGCTAGCAAGATAATATCATATATTTTAGATTCGAAATAAAATAGACATGTATCGTCAGCATACAAAGTTAGATGACCATGTAACCCTAGCTCTGCGATTTGGTTAATATAGACTAGAAATAGGAGTGACCCAAATATAGATCCCTGCGGAATACCATGCGTGATAGGTAAAGCTACTTTGAAAATTATCCAGCTTCACTACTTGCGATCTATTTGATAGGTATGATTTAAATATTTTAAGATAGTCAGGGGGTTTTCATGCTGGTCTACCTTTCCGGTGATCCTGTTATGGAATACGGGTATGCGACCCCGGCTCCCCGAGCTACTGTTATTCTCATACCTTTCCTGTCGAGATAACAGTATCCTTACACCTGCGCTCCTACCCCCAACCTTCTTTTTCCTTTTCCCAAAATGGTAGCTTCCTCTACCAACAATAGCATACCCAAAGAGGGTTGGTGTCAGGCAGGCGGCCGACTGTAAAACTTTTGCCAAATCCCATGCAGTAAACCTATGAATATTACGAGTTGTGGGATATATGACAGGGCTAGGGCGTACCCCGCAGGCGACGCGCAGGGGCAGCACCCGGCTCCTGTGGGAAGTGGGCAAGGGTTGTCGCACCTTACGGAGCGGGTGCGACGTAAGAGGCGAGCCCGGAGAGAGAAGAATGTCAGAGTGAGGTTTGCAAGCTGGAATGTAGGTACGATGACTGGAAGAGGAAGAGAGTTAGCAGATGTTTTGAAACGACGAAGAGTGAATGTTGCCTGTTTGCAGGAAACAAAATGGAAGGGCAATAAAGCAAGAGAGATTGGGGAAGGATACAAGTTTTATTATTGTGGAAGTGATGGGAAGCGAAATGGAGTAGGAGTTGTGTTAGATAGTGGAATGAAAGAACGAGTGACAGATGTGAAAAGAGTAAATGACAGAATGATAGTTGTTAAATTAATGATTGAAAACAAAGTAGTGAATGTTGTAAGTGTGTATGCTCCGCAAACAGGCTGTGAAGAGAGTGTGAAAGAGAAGTTTTGGGAGGAATTTGATTGTATGATGATGGGAATACCTGAGAGTGAGGATGTTTATATGGGAGGAGATTTTAATTGACATGTAGGGAGAGTGAATGACGGGTATGAAAGAGTACACGGTGGATGGGGGTACGGAGTGCGGAACCGTGAGGGGGAAGTTCTTCTGCAAGCAGCATGTGCTTTCGACCTGGCTGTAGTAAACACGTGGTTCCAAAAACGAGATCAGCATCTTGTTACTTATAAAAGTGGCCACCACGCGACACAGATCGACTATCTTCTGATAAGACGGAACCAAATCAAGAGTGTAAAAAACTGCAAAGTGCTTCCAGGTGAAGACTTAGTATCCCAGCACCGAATTCTGCTGGCTGACATCTGCTTAACTGTTCGCCTCAACAAACATAAGGATCGTCCTCCACCCAAAATAAAGTGGCATTTGTTGCATAAGGAGGAGTATGCAAGTGAATTTAGAGAGCTAGTTGTAAACAAGATGATAGAGATGGGTGATATGGAAGGAATGAGTGTGAATGAGTGCTGGAAGGAAATGGCTGATTGTATCCGAAGTGTGGCAAGGAAGGTGTTAGGAGAAACAAAAGGGAAGCGTATGATAGATAAGGATGGGTGGTGGTGGAGTGAAAGTATTAGAGAAGTTTTGAGAGAAAAGAAAAATGCCTTTAAAGAATGGCAGAGCGTAGAAGACCGGAATGATTCCATAAAAGAAAGTAAGAGAGGGGCGTATAAAGAATGTAAGAAGAGAGCAAAGAAGGAAGTTGCTATTTGTAGGGCAGAGGTGCAAGATAAATTATATCGGTCCCTTGAAAGCCCCGAAGGTCAAAAACGACTTTTTTCAAATTGCAAAAGCGAGAGAAAGGAATGGAAGAGATGTTTCACATGTAAAATGTATAAAAGATGATTCTGGAAGGATTTTGACTGACGATGAAAGTATAAAGAAGCGATGGAAGGAGTATTTTGAGAAATTGATGAATGAGGAGAATGAATGGAATGGTATGCTTGAAAACCCACCAGTGAATATGGGCTTAGTGAGAGAAATTAGTGTGGAAGAAGTAAAAATGGCTGTTAGGAATATGAAGAATGGGAAGGCGGTCGGCCCAGATGGAATACCAGTAGAAGTGTGGAAGTTGCTGAGTGCGGATGGATGGAAGTGGTTGAGTTTATTTTTCGGTAAATTGTTGCAGGAAAAACAAATACCTGAGGAATGGTGCAGTAGTATACTGGTCCCCATTTTTAAAAACAAAGGAGACGTTCAAAACTGCAGCAGTTACCGGGGAATAAAACTCATGTCACATACGATGAAAGTCTGGGAAAGAATAATAGAGAAAAGAATGAGAGAAGAGTGTGAGATAACACAAAACCAGTTCGGATTCATGCCCGGTCGAGGTACGACAGATGCCATTTTCGCATTACGCCAATTGTGCGAAAAGTATAAGCGCGTGCATAAAAATCTGCACATGGTTTTTGTCGACCTTGAAAAAGGCGTACGATCGGGTTCCCCGTGAGGTTTTGTGGTGGGCGTTAAAGATGAAAGGTATGCCTGGGAAGTATGTATGTATGGTTAGTCCGTGCTATGTACAGAGCATCCCGTACATGTGTACGATCTGCCGCGGGAACTACGGGCAGTATCGATGTGGCGGTAGGGCTGCACCAAGGGTCGGCATTGAGCCCTTACCTCTTCCTACTGATTATGGACGCTTTGACGTCGGACCTGCAGGATGAGGCACCCTGGTGCATGCTCTTTGCCGATGACATCGTGCTTGTCGGGGAAGAAGGCATCGAGGTACAGAGCAGACTGACGGGGTGGCAACAGAGGCTGGAAAGTGTTGGCTTGAAGATCAGCAGATCCAAAACCGAATATCTGTGCTGTGATTTCGGCGGTCTTTCCAGTCCTGTACCCATGTCGTTGGATGGCGCTATACTGCCTACCTGCTCAGAATTCAAGTACCTCGGTTCCCTCATTCAAGGCGACGGCGGAATAGATAGAGCTGTGCAGCATAGGATTAACGCAGGGTGGATGAAATGGCGACAGGTCACAGCCACAACGTGCGATCCCCGAATGCCAATAAGGCTGAAGGGGAAAATTTACAAATCGATCATCCGACCTGTCGTCATGTATGGAAGTGAATGCTGGGCCGTCAAGAAGAAGGATGAAAATAGACTGCATGCGAATGAAATGAGAATGTTACGATGGATGTGTGGTGTGACAAGGATGGATAAGATAAGGAATGAGTATATAAGAGGAAGCCTGAAAGTAGCGCCAGTGGTAGAAAAGGTGAGAGGAAGCAGATTGGCATGGTTTGGGCATGTGATGCGGAGGGATGAAAGTCATGTCACAAAACGAGTGTTAAATATGAATGTGGAGGGACACACGGGCAGAGGAAGGCCGAATAAAAGATGGATCGATTGTGTGAAGAGTGATATGAGAATGAAAGGAGTAAGTATGGAAATGACGGCTGATAGAGAGGAATGGAACAAGAAGATTTACTGCGCCGACCCCAGATAATGGGAAATGGCTTAGAGAATGATGATGATTTAAATATTTTAAGATTTAGGTAAAAGGTAGTGCACCTTTGATTCAGATGCTTTCAAGTTTTTCTAATAGCAATTTGTAACTTATAGTATCAAAGGCTTTTTTTAAATCGATAAAAACACCTAAAACCACTTGCCGTTTATCTATACTATCTTTTATTTTCGTTGTTAGATCGATTGTTGCGGTAGTGGTGCTACTTTTGGCTCGAAATCCATATTGCCGTTCTGATATAAAGTTAAAAGAATTTAAGTAATTTTCTAAACGATTATGTATGACTTTTTCTAAAATTTTTGACATGACCAGTAATACCGATATCGTACGATAGTTTCCTGGGTCAGTTTTAAGTCCCGATTTATAGTTGTTATCTCTGCAATCTTCATAGTATCTGGAAACTCTCCATCGATCATAAGTTTATTGAAACATTGAGCTAAGTCATGTGCTATCATTTAATATTAGTCCTTGGGGGTAACAATGCATCTGCGTATGGATTCTTAATCGAGGATAAATGTAGATGTCTATGGGCGACATCATTAATTTTCCATCGGTTGTCACCTTTATTCCATAAAAAAATATGTGATAAACTGTGTTAATTGCCTAACATGTCGTGCAAGACGACTTTTAGGATATTGTACCTTGTGATTGTGTAGGTGATGGGCTAGATACCACTTCTTCCATAATTTTCCATCTATACCCATTTTCAGCTTAACGTGGTCCGAGTGGCTCACTAATTTTTGGATTCTACTTACCTCAAGGATTACAGGCGCCTGATAAATTTTTTATTTTTATAGAATAATGGTAACAAACGAGCACACAGTTAACCTGATGCTAAGTGAATGTCACAAATATCTACATCTATCCTTGCTTAAAAAAATACATTAGTAACCCCTGAGGGCTAAGATGAAATGACTCGTATCTAGCTAAATCAGTCGTCGGTACTCTACACTCACCATCCAAACTACAGCAAACATAAAGCTACTATCTTACGCCGACATTCTGTGGAAGCGTGCTCCTTCTCCAATGAAGTCGACGCATTCGTGCTACAACTATAAATTAGCTTTTTAGCTAATTTATAGTTAGCTTTACCACTTGTGTGTAAACATATGTACATATTTTGTATAAAAATTACGTGTCACATTATTTCTCCACGATGAACTCCGAAACCACTCAACTGATTTTAATGACATTTGTAAATGTGGACGGACTACTTGCTACATGAGACATAGGATAGCTTTTATCAATATTTTTATTGCGAATTTAAAGATTTTTTCAAAATATAAAGGGTCTTTGGAAAGAACAGAACAAAATCCGCCTGGCCATCTAGTGTATGTATAATTTAATAGCCTGACAGCGATTCATTAATTTCAAATACTACCACCTCTCAAAGGGAATTTTTCTTTCAGTTGTGAAATACATTTAATTAAAAATAAATAGCCCCACGACCACGATATTAAAGAAAACTTGAGCGTCATTTATATACCTACCTCAAAAGGCAAGTCTTTGGGGCATGTTTTTGTCTCAATTTTATTTTCTTACGCTCCGATATTTTATACAGAAAAATTATTGAACAAAAGCAAGACCTAGCAAGATAAATTCTCACATTTTCATAAAATTGAAGTGAAGAACGAACTCACAGAACACCTGGGTGTATTACAGCCTGCAACTAACCTTATACTTTAACACTGAGTACTAATATCGAATGTCTAAAGCTCCTGTAATTACACTGGTTCCTTTACCCCTCAGCACAGAACAAGAGTGCATTGTCACCTGGCGGCAGCAGTAGGTAACATTGTAGAACATAAACGGATTTCTGGCTAGATTGGGAGTCCTACCAGCCAGCAATGATGCCTTTATGATGTGATGTGGAAGCGTGAAGGAATTTTTACTAAGTTTGTTGTATTTATCATTTTTTATTTTAACTTATATTTTATTATCCTATGGTTTTTATAGAATAAGGGTGACAAACTAATAGACTACATCTTTTCTCAATTAAAATTCAAAATCCACTGTCACTCCTGAGGACTAAGACGAAATGCCTCGTTTCCACTAAAAAAGGGTTACCTGTTATCTACATAATACGTACGAAACGCAGCCGTATTAAGCTGCTACATTACGCTGGTATTCTGTGAGAGCATTATCCTTTTTCGGTTGAGCCGACTCGTTCGTGCTACAACCATTATAGCTGTAGCGTGGCTGTACCACGTTTATGGAGTGGTAGTGGTTGAAGAGAAACCATCAGTCTGTTTCTTTCTACGGATATCATTCGAGGCATCTTTAGAAAACCCCAAAATGGTTTTTAGGCCACAGTTAGTGGTAAACCATCACGTATATTTTAGATGTATAATTATTAGATAGACGAGTGATGCTTTGAATATATGCATAAATTATAACCAGTATCCTATAATTTACTCAAAGAAAAACCTAGGGTGGTAAACGAGTACACAGTCCACCTGATGGTAGGTGAATCCTGTGGCTCATAGACATCTACAGCTATCCTCAAATAAGTATTAAAAAGCAGATGCGTTATCACTCTTGAGGACTAAAATAGAATGCTTTCTTTCTTTTAAAAAAAGTCTCCAAGAAAGATGCTAAGTGAGATCAATATTTATAAGCCTAGTCATGATAACTTGTCGCTTTCGTCGGCGGTAATATTCGTACCTTAAAAGGCTTAATGTGACAAGTACCATTAATCTTAACCAAAATGTAATAAATCTTAATAATAAATGGATGACTGCTTGTACAAAGTATAATAGCTTTTATATTATTACAACATAGCGTACACGTGCCTACAGTGTACCTTATTTTAATTCATTCATACATTACAGAATATCAAAAGCCCACTGCTGTATTCAGGCCTCGCGCGTTGAATTACCTGATAAGGAATTTCACAACAACCCCTGTCCCGAGCCACCTGCATTCACCGACTTCTTGTGCCTTTTACGTGGTAGGAGTCACCGAATACCACCGTGAAATAACAGCTTAATGTTGCTGTGTTAAGTATAGTAAGTGTAGAGAACCGGAGACTTTTCTACCTGTAACGCGGCATTCCATCTTAGTCTTTAGAGATGGCAATGGATCTGGTTTTTTATTCTTAATTGAGTATAGATGTAGACGTCTATGTGTCACAGCATTGACTTACAATCAAGTGGACTATGTGTTAGTGTGTGCCAGAATTGAAAAGCAATTTTACGCTGGAATTCTGTATGAACGTAAACCTTCAAGGTCGAGCCGACTCATTTGTTTTGTAGCCATTGTGCACCTGCAGCGGCTACCTTTACCTGTCAATTCCAATTATATTGAAAAATTCTGAAACTTTTATAGGACAATTAGTCCGTCGCCTTGTCTAGTGCATATTGGTGGACTTAAAGTCTTCGAAATATTTTTATTGTTCAGAAATGCAGGTTTGCTCACTACGATTTTCTTCGCTACCGAGCATGTGCTTAATCAGCTTTTAACATTACCATTGACAATTTCATTATTGCCGGTGGGGATCGAACCTAGGTTGCTCGCGTATTATGGAATGCAGGGCTAGAGCTTAGCTCCTGAGTTGCTTTGGCTCTCTTAAAAATATAAGAACGCTTGAAAAATATTGTTCTTTTTTCATATACTCGTATTAAGCCTGTATCAGCCTAGCTCTCAACCCAAACGAGTCCAATGTTTGCCATAAAGCGACACTATCCACTTAGTCGTAAACCTAAGTTCATAAATGATGAAAACTTTATGATTTTCTAAGTCCAACTAAGTCTCGGCGTCTCTGATATACATAATAATATATTATAATATTTCAATGGTTTAAGAAAAATTTTTAGTTATACTGCAGGTTCAAATTCACTTGAAAAATAATTTCCTCGAATATCCAAATAGATATCCAAGTAGCTATAAAGTCATTTTATTGTCTTCTTAGATTTAATATTGATTTATCTTACAATAAAAAAACTTAAAGGCATTTTTTTACAAAATGAAGTACATATAATGACATCTATAGGAGAGGATCATCCTCAAAGCCTCATAGCTCAAAGAACCGACAAACGATGGCGAAGCAAGGTTCTCGCGTGGCTCAAGTTTAGGGCGGTTCATTACTTAATTGAGTGACTTGGGTGGGTCTATTTAAATATTGATTTATTTTACAATAAATGAATTTTATTTATTTCTTCCTTTCTTATTTATACATAGTTATCTAGTTATTTGGCCGTTTATACCGGACACTTTCAGTACATTTCAAAAATTATTTTTTTTTCCTTATATTATTATTTTCTAACTGTACACGGGCAGCCAATGCTAAAACTTAATAAGAAAAAATAGCCAATGCTAAAACTTAAAAAGAAAAATTAAAATTGATGAAAACCAGAGCTTATTGAAATGCAACGTTATGTCGAAATTTCAAAATATTCGGTGCTGAGCTTTCGGAGATTTCGTATTTTGAACAAGTGAACATTTGCTTTTTTATTTATATAGATATGAAATATTTTTTTCCATATAGTAGGTTTTTGAATAAATTACAAGTAGATCGCTCCTGGCGTTGACCTCGATCTGTTTTTCAGGTTGCATTACAATAGGTTTGACCATTTCGAAGATTAGCCCGAAAAGAAACAAACAGGCTTAAATTTTATTTTATATAAATGTGAAATTAGGTAAAATCTCGCATATACCTGATCTAAATATTAGAAAATGTTTACAATTCCCAAATAAATTCTCAGTTTACTCAATAAATAAGCAACAAAATTCATTACACGTTGCTGATATAATTTATATTCATATACGCAAACTCTACAAATAAATTAATTGGTTGTAACGTTTTCCAAACTCTCGAGCTCTCGGCTAATCGGACTGCCTGTATTCACTCCATTAAATACTAATTTTTCCTTTGACTCTTTTTCGATCACATCCATATATTATCCTTTCATAATAACATAATATGCATTATATAGTATAGGCAGGACGTTATTTTTAATTCACACTTTTTGTGTGATATACTACCAACCACCTGCGGCTTCGCTCACGTCGTATTACATCGTCAGAAATAGAAATGAAGCCAATTTTGTTTATAGTTGCTCTATGTGACGGTGGAAGTATATCCTGCCTCATATCATTCCGTGAGTGTCGTAAGAAGCGACAGAACGAAATTGCAACAAGTGATGGGCCACAGCATCTTCCTGCAACAACAAAAATTAGCAACTCTAATAAAATACTGCGTTTGCCAACCCGCCTGGCAAGTGTGGAAACTATAGCTTTGTTTGTCCTATGTAAGAGAGACTACATTCACAATCAAGCTTGTACACTGCTGCATCTTGCAGAGGGACGTTACACTTGACTGATGGTAAAAACTGACTAATCTTCTTCGGCGGCTTGAAGTAGGTTTTAATGGAAGGACGCTTCTATATGTACCCAATTTTGTATGTGACACCTCTGACATATGGCAGTACAGCAGGCACACGCTCGACTGTGCCGGTGAACCCGGTTTGTCATTCAATGTGACCTAGGAGTGTACAAGCTTGATTATAAATGTGGTCTGTCCTATATAGGACAAACAAAACGATCGATAAAATCCCGCGTGAAAAGAGAACACGAAGCTGATGTGAAGAATCGACGTTCCGGGATGTTTGCAGCCTGTGAACACGTACGAAATCACCCCCGTCACTACATCAATTTTGATAGACCACAAATTCTCGCTAAAAACACTCCAAAGATGATCCACGAGGCTATTGAAATGAAAAAACATCCTTATTTCAATAGAGAAGAACCAATAATTAATAAAATTCAATTCTATCCCAATCATACAACCGCAAGACTTCAAGATACATTAAGTTCATACTGCGTTGATTGGTACAAAATTAATAATTATAATAATTTTAATCTGGTGGTAACCGTGGTTAACAATGGACATGGGACATCGAACACCTCAGCATCCTTCGTGAACAAGGGTGCTGTAAAGTGCTTGAATCGTCAGGAATACTAAATAAGTTAATATACGCGGTATACTCCGTAAAACCTAGTTTTATTTCAATGTGTAGTGTTCGCGAAAACATAAGAAATTATTAGTTATTAGTAATTATAATTACCTACGTATTGTATTACTCAGATGGAATTCCTCAAAGCCTGTAATTATACTGACCCTCTATACACTTCAGACTGCAGCACAGCAGAGCAAACACTGCCGTTTGGCGGTAGAAATAGGTGATAGAAGGGTACCTACGCAGTCGTACTCCTGGACAGAAGAAAAGTCCTACGTCCTATTAAAATAAATGTCAAGCAATTACTATAAAAATTGCTTATTTTGACAACTCCTAAAGTGTATTTTGATTTTACTGACCAGACTGATATATATAAATAATATAACATTAGATGTGTAAAGATACATCTAATGTATACTGATGAAACTAATATACAGAGATTACTAATTATTATTAATTACTGCTCAACAAGTATGTCTGATAAAACTGAATGAAAACTTACCTGAAGTAGATCTGCTAACTTATTTTATTTTAATATGGTATTGTGAGGCCGTAAATTGAAAAATAAAAAATAGGGAGCCGTGGGAGCTCAGATGGTTAGCGCTCGCTATAAATTTCACAGTAAGCGAGTAAACCGAGTTCGATCCCCGCCGGCACCAATGAAATTGTTTATTGCAATTTTAAGTGCTGATTTACCACGTGCTTGGCGGTAAAGGAAAATATCGTGAGGAAACCTGCGTGTCTGAGAAATAAGAAAAATATTCCGAAGACATGTGAAGTTCGCCCAGACTTCTTAGAGCAGTGCGGCGTACAATTTCTTGCCCTAAAACCATCTCAGAAACGAGCGGAGGCCTGTGCCCAGGAGTGGACGTATATAGGATGTAACTTTAAAAGGAAACATATAGTATAATATGGCAAAAGAGACAGCTTAATAATATAATATGTTTTCAATTTATATTTTATAATTCATAGAAATTTAAATTTTGTTATGAAAATACTACTTCGGTGGTTTGTCATATAAAATAATGAGGAAGAAGTAGCCAAACAAATTCATGTTACAAAAGTGAACAGCAGAGGCGGCAAGAGATGGATGTTTATCTACCAAATTGGCTGTATATTGAAGATGGGTCAAATTAAGAGTACTCTTAAACGACGAGCATGTATGCGTAAATATATATGAATGCAAAATGCAGAGAGAAATGTAAAATACGAAATATAACAGCATTACGCAGCTATTTTAAGCTGATATTCGTTCCTTGCCCAGTCGACCCTACCTATTCGTGCTGCAACCAGAACATGGAACGCATGGAATGTTATGAAATAAAAATGGAACTACATATTGGATTCCGCCAACCGTTATAAAATCCAAGACAGTCACTGATTAGACTGAAATTTTTTAGAACAGTGAGTCTTATGAAAATTGACGTTCTTTGTAAAACTTCTTGAGTGTGTTTTGTGCTAAGACATAGTACATTGAAGAATTAAAGCCCCAAGGTAAATACTTCAGAAGCTGAAAACTTATTTTATTGTTTTTAGTTCCTTGATACATTGTTTATCTAAAAAGTTTAATTCATTGACCCTTTTAAGTGGACTCAACAAAGTGGCAAATTATGTAGTGATTTCTTATATTTACGCGAACATTGCACATGATTAAAACTACTTTTACGGATTATATCGCATTTATTTTTACTTTTTATTTATAATTCCCGACGTTTCGGGCGCTTTCCAGCACCCATGGTCACGGGGGACTGAGATGACTGACGTCCCGATGTCATTGTTAAACCCGGAGTACCTTCAGCTTTTTTTAATTATTGTTTATGGTCCGATCTATGCAAAATGAACTGACTATGTCTTGAGTTATTGCAGTGGTATGCTTGGGTTTAGTTTTAATTTTATTGATTATAGGATCCCAAGCAGGTGGTAGTACCCAGCCTCCTTTTCTATTGAAATTAGGATGTTTTTTAATTTCAATAGCCTCACGTATCATCCTTGGTAGGAATCGGTGTTCTTTCGCGAGGATTTGTGGTCTATCAAATCTGATGTAATGGTTGGGGCCGTCTAGGATATGATAATGGTTGAACTTTGATGCTTCACATCAGCTATATGTTCTTTTACGCGGGTCCTTATTGATCTTTTGGTTTGTCCTATATAAGAGAGACCACATTCACAATGAAGCTTGTACACTCCTGCATCTTGTAGAGGAATATGACACTTGACGGATGGTAGGAACTGACTAATCTTCTTCGGCGGCTTGTAGAATGTTCTAATAGAAGCTCGCTTCAAGATATAGCCAATCTTGTCTGTGACACCTCTGACATATGGTAGTACAGCAGGCACACGCTCGACTGTGGCCGGCTTCACTCGGTCACTGTGACGTAGGCGCGGGACCCGAAGTTTGTTGTCGTGCAGAACTTGCTTGACGTGCTGAAGCTCGGCGGCCAGGTATTTGCTGTCACAGATCCCTCGTGCTCTCTGTAACAAAGATTTGCCCACAGTAGCTAACTGTGAAGGATGGTGGTGAGATTCACCGTTTAAATATCGGTTTGTATGGGTCTTTTCCCTATAAACAGTGTGACCAATGGTGTTATTAGGATTTCGGATGACTAATACATCTAGGAAAGGTAAGGAATTATTTGCCTCTAACTCCATAGTAAATTGAATTTTAGCGTTTATGGAATTAAGATGTTCTAAAAATGCAGTTACTTTGTCTGATGGTAAATTGTGAAAGTATCGTCTACGTACCGCTTGTAGATCCTTGGTGTAACAGGTGCAGTAAGGAGGGCTTTCTCCTCAAAGCCTTCCATGAATATATCGGCGACAATGGGAGATACAGGTGAGCCCATCGCCACACCATCTACTTGCTTGTAAAACTCTTCCTTCCACAATAGATAGCCAGATGTAAGGCAATGTCTTAGTAATACTGCATATTCTGCTGGCATGTTATTTTCCTTTAGTTTCCTAGTTATAATTGAGATGCAGTCTTCAACAGGTAGGCATGTAAATAGAGACTGAACATCAAAACTGACCATGGTTTCATTGTCAGTAAGATGTAGGTCTTTTGTCTCACTGACAAAATGGTATGAATCCTTAGTGTGTGCTCTTGTGTGTCCTCTGAGTGGTGATAATATTTTAGCTAAGTATTGAGCCAATCTGTAAGTTGGCGAATCAATCTGACTCACTATTGGACGTAATGGAGCATTCGGTTTGTGTATCTTTGGTAACCCATACAACTTCGGTGGTTTGGCACAGGAAGGTATTATCGAATTAACGTCCAGATTCAATTTTTCGGAGTATTTCTTAATTAGATCGCTAGTTGTTTTAAGCGTATTAGTTGTAGGGTCTGTTTTGACCTTTCGATAAGTAGTTTCATCCGACAAAAGTTGTTGTATTTTAAAATTGTAATCTGACGTATCCATTATAACCGTAGAATTACCTTTATCTGCGCGGAGAATCGTAAGCTCTGGTCTGTTGCGTAAGTTTTTCAACGCGTTAAATTCATTTTTGGGGAGATTTAATTTCGGCGCTGAACTTCGACGTAACATAGACGAGATGTCTTGACGTATGGCCTCTAAATCTTCATTACCAATATTATTTTTATACAGACAGTCCTCAACACTACAGATAATGTCCTCATACGGTATTTTTCGCGGTGTTATTGCGAAATTAATACCTTTCTCTAAAACTTTTATTGTGGCGTCGTCCAGTGTTTGTTTTGATAAGTTGTAGACAGCGCGTTGTTTATGATTCGTGTCTGTGGTCAACGATTTCGTATGTTGGACATTTGATTTAGTTGTTAATTTATGGTATTTATCAATGTGTTTATTTTTGCATTCATTGTATTTAGTTGTTTCGCGTTTATCTAAAGTTTCCATGCAATTTTTATAATCAAATGTCGATAAAACTGTCTTTAATTCACTGGACGAATTGTCTATGGTTTTGTTTATGAAATATAGATCGGTACGTTTTTGCTGAATCACCGTTATTAACAACTTTTTACTAGCCTGATTTAAGATCTTGGTGCTTCCTCGAATGTCTTTCAAAAAGTTCTGCACGACAACAAGCTTCGGGTCCCGCGCCTACGTCACAGTGACCGAGTGAAGCCGGCCACAGTCGAGCGTGTGCCTGCTGTACTACCATATGTCAGAGGTGTCACAGACAAGATTGGCTATATCTTGAAGCGAGCTTCTATTAGAATATTCTACAAGCCGCCGAAGAAGATTAGTCAGTTCCTACCATCCGTCAAGTGTCATATTCCTCTACAAGATGCAGGAGTGTACAAGCTTGATTGTGAATGTGGTCTCTCTTATATAGGACAAACCAAAAGATCAATTAGGACCCGCGTAAAAGAACATATAGCTGATGTGAAGCATCAACGTTCCGGGAAGTCTGCAGTTTGTGATCATATCCTAGACGGCCCCAACCATTACATCAGATTTGATAGACCACAAATCCTCGCGAAAGAACACCGATTCCTACCAAGGATGATACGTGAGGCTATTGAAATTAAAAAACATCCTAATTTCAATAGAGAAGGAGGCTGGGTACTACCACCTGCTTGGGATCCTATAATCAATAAAATTAAAACTAAACCCAAGCATACCACTGCAAGAACTCAAGACATAGTCAGTTCATTTTGCATAGATCGGACCATAAACAATAATTAAAAAAGCTGAAGGTACTCCGGGTTTAACAATGACATCGGGACGTCAGTCATCTCAGTCCCCCGTGACCATGGGTGCTGGAAAGCGCCCGAAACGTCGGGAATTATAAATAAAAAGTAAAAATAAACGCGATAAAATCCGTAATAGTAGTTTTAATCATGTGCAATGTTCGCGTAAATATAAGAAATCATTATGTTAACCAGTACGGACTGGAAATAGCAAATAAAATACGCCGATTAGAAGATCTAAAGACCAAGCGCGCAAGATACATAACAGCTTTAAATTACTTGAAGAGATGTAGAGATCATAATCTCATTCCTACGTGTGTCAAGATATCCACTAAAAAAGACATTCGAGGAAGCGCCAAGATCTTAAATCAGGCTAGTAAAAAGTTGTTAATAACGGTGATTCAGCAAAAACGTACCGATCTATATTTCATAAACAAAACCATAGACAATTCGTCCAGTGAATTAAAGACAGTTTTATCGACATTTGATTATAAAAATTGCATGGAAACTTTAGATAAACACGAAACAACTAAATACAATGAATGCAAAAATAAACACATTGATAAATACCATAAATTAACAACTAAATCAAATGTCCAACATACGAAATCGTTGACCACAGACACGAATCATAAACAACGCGCTGTCCACAACTTATCAAAACAAACACTGGACGACGCCACAGTAAAAGTTTTAGAAAAAGGTATTAATTTCGCAATAACACCGCGAAAAATACCGTATGAGGACATTATCTGTAGTGTTGAGGACTGTCTGTATAAAAATAATATTGGTAATGAAGATTTAGAGGCCATACGTCAAGACATCTCGTCTATGTTACGTCGAAGTTCAGCGCCGAAATTAAATCTCCCCAAAAATGAATTTAACGCGTTGAAAAACTTACGCAACAGACCAGAGCTTACGATTCTCCGCGCAGATAAAGGTAATTCTACGGTTATAATGGATACGTCAGATTACAATTTTAAAATACAACAACTTTTGTCGGATGAAACTACTTATCGAAAGGTCAAAACAGACCCTACAACTAATACGCTTAAAACAACTAGCGATCTAATTAAGAAATACTCCGAAAAATTGAATCTGGACGTTAATTCGATAATACCTTCCTGTGCCAAACCACCGAAGTTGTATGGGTTACCAAAGATACACAAACCGAATGCTCCATTACGTCCAATAGTGAGTCAGATTGATTCGCCAACTTACAGATTGGCTCAATACTTAGCTAAAATATTATCACCACTCAGAGGACACACAAGAGCACACACTAAGGATTCATACCATTTTGTCAGTGAGATAAAAGACCTACATCTTACTGACAATGAAACCATGGTCAGTTTTGATGTTCAGTCTCTATTTACATGCCTACCTGTTGAAGACTGCATCTCAATTATAACTAGGAAACTAAAGGAAAATAACATGCCAGCAGAATATGCAGTATTACTAAGACATTGCCTTACATCTGGCTATCTATTGTGGAAGGAAGAGTTTTACAAGCAAGTAGATGGTGTGGCGATGGGCTCACCTGTATCTCCCATTGTCGCCGATATATTCATGGAAGGCTTTGAGGAGCAAGCCCTCCTTACTGCACCTGTTACACCAAGGATCTACAAGCGGTACGTAGACGATACTTTCACAATTTTACCATCAGACAAAGTAACTGCATTATTTAGAACATCTTAATTCCATAAACGCTAAAATTCAATTTACTATGGAGTTAGAGGCAAATAATTCCTTACCTTTCCTAGATGTATTAGTCATCCGAAATCCCTCCCAATTTACATGTGTAGATTACGCAGTAGTAGTTGGTGGAGCCACGTGTTTAAGGCTGCCGAAAATCTAGTTCCCCGGTCAAACCTCAAACCTATTACGCGAGATATTAACTAAAGTGGACTGTATATGCGATTGCTTCTACGCTTACGTAAAAGCGACTACTATAGCATGCGGTACAATGCACTCGCTCTTCCCTAAACTAAACTATTACTTGTCGAATCGATGAAAGGAATCCTGCTTGATTAGGAAAAAAAAACACAGATTGGAGCGGGTTAAACTATTAGCAAGCAGGTATAATTAAGGAATATTGACTCACCGGGGTTTCTTCTTCCTGTCGATCACTATAGCGGCGACTTCCGGAACCTCCTCTGGACAGACACTCTGGGGCCCCAGTGGTGCGTCAGGAGAGAAGCGTTGGTTCAACGACGACTGCGGCGGGAGAAGAGGCTCGCGCATCGGTCGCGCGTGTCTTATATATCCTCGGCTCGGGTGATTACGCGATGTTCTAGAATCGTCTTCTTTCCCCTCCCACCCCACCACCCCGATGTGTCGATAGGAGGGTACGAATGATATTGTTTGGAAAGGAATAATGATTCTACAAGTTCCTACCGTCAAATAAAAAACGCGAATGGTTTTCCGCGCAACCATCTCCCCCGCCCTTGAAGGATTTCCTTCAAAAAAAATAACTAAACAACTAGAGCTAAGATCGACTAACAAATAACTAACTAACGCCAAGATTACCTAAATTAAACTACAATTTCAATCTAGAAAGCTAATTTAAATTATGGAAGAGGCAAGGGGCACAAACGGATAACAGGACGTAGGTAAGACCCAACCGTGGTCTTAACGCGAGCTATCCTAATTACTCCGTCGGAACCGGGAAAGACCTCCTCGACGATTCCTAACGGCCAGTGGAGAGGCGGCGTATTCTCCTTAGTGAGCACAACTACGGTTCCTACAGCTAAAGGCTCTGTCGCTGTGTTCCATTTTTGCCGAGACTGCAAAGTATGCAAGTATTCCATCCTCCATCGTTTCCAAAACGATTGCACTAACCGATCTAATAATTTGTGGCGTGTGGAAATGCTAAGTCTGTTCTCATCCATATCCGCGGCGGGCAGATACCTTAGAGGCGTTAAAGTCAAAAAATGTGCTGGAGTTAGAGCCAGCGGTTCCGAGGGGTCACTAGATAACGTCCGACAAAGTGGGCGGCTATTCATTACGCATTCAATTTGAGCGAGCACCGTACTTAGCTCTTCGAAGGACAAAATTTGATCTCCTATTACTCGGTATAAGTGGCTCTTTAGACTTTTAATATTAGTCTCCCAATTGCCCCCAAAATGACTCGCGGCTGGGACGTTCAGAGACCACTCAATGCGGTTCTCGGCTAGAATGTGAGCGAACTCCGAATTATAATACTTGCTAGCTAAGAGCTCATGTAGTTCCGATAGAATACGTTTTGCACCGACGTAGTTCGTACCGTTATCCGAATATAATTTACTTACAGGGCCTCTGCGCGATAGAAATCTTTTAAATGCACCCATAAAGCCTGCTGTGCTTAGATCACCAACGAGTTCTATATGCACTGCTCGAGTAGTTAGACATACGAAAATGCAGACGTAAGCCTTTGTGGATCTTATACCACGCCCGCGAGTGAGCGTGACCTTAAACGGACCAGCAAAATCAGACCCGGTGTGCGTGAAGGGCTTTACCGATTGTATCACTCTACAAGATCTAAGTTCCGCCATTTCCGGAAATGACGGCTTGGGGCGTGCCCGAAAGCAAGCTATACATCTGTGCACCCGATTGCGTATTAAACTACGTGCAGAAAGAATCCAATAATTCTGACGCAAGATCGACATCAATAAATCGGGGCCAGCGTGCGAGTTCAATTTATGATGATAATCGACTAATAAGTTCATGATATGGTCTTTACGCGGTAAAACTATAGGGTGCCGTTGGTCGAAACTCAATTGCGAGTTGGACAAGCGTCCACCTACCCTTACAATCCCATCCTGTAAAAATGGCTTAAGGCGTTGAAAGGCGCGACTACAAGCTCTATTCGATTGTAATCTTGTAATTTCTTCAGAGAAGTGCGCACGTTGAAGTTCACGTAATACTAGCGACTCGGCATAGTTGTAATCGGATGCTAAGACATACGGACGTCGCGGTAAAAGCTTCGCGAATCGACAAACGTAAATTACGCTACGCAATAATTTCGACCAAGAGGACAAGCGGTTCGCCAGAGCAATGATTGGAGAAACCTCGCTCGAAACGTTCGCCACTAGAGCGTGTCTCTTCTCTTCCGGCGGTTGTGACACTGACGAAGGTTCGAAATCGGTTATTGGCCATTGTGAGGGATCCAAGTAAACCCAAGAAGGTCCATGGAACCAAAGCGGGTGGTCCATTATTTGCATCGGGGTGAGTCCCCGGGATAGACAATCGGCAGGGTTTTCCTTACCGGACACGTGATAAAAGTTCCGCGTTTCTAACTCGTCTTGGATCTTGGCCACTCGGTTCGCGACAAACGTATCCCAACGGTGGGGTGAAGAATGAACCCAACATAAGGCGACGGTGGAGTCGGAAAAGGCAAATATTCTTTCTATGTGAACTCTATCCCTACATGCGCCGATAACTGTGGTAATAAGCTTGGTGAGTACTAATATTGCGCAAAGCTCTAAGCGCGCCAGAGAGACAACCTTACGGGGGGAGACTCTCGACTTAGAACTAATGAGGCTAATCGAATTTCTACCATTATTCTGGACATGGAAATATACAACGCCCCCGTAAGCCTTCTCGCTGGCGTCTGCAAATCCAACAACCGTTATGCTGCTATTTCTATCGACATTTATATGACGCGGTATTTTAATTTCTCTTAGTAAAGGAAGTTCCTCTCTAAAGCGCTGCCACAATCGAACAATGCTGTCAGGCGGCGAGTCATCCCAATCGCATTCAAATAACCAAAGTTGTTTAATCAAAAGCTTAGCGTATAATACCACCGGAGCTACGAAACCCATGACGTCCCATAATCTAGCAACGCATGACAGTATTGTGCGCTTTGTGCATTTCTCTACGGGCGGATTTACCTTAAGGCTAAACACGTCGGACTCTGGTGACCAACACAGACCGAGCACCTTGTGTGTATCGGAATCGTCGAATTCCTTTATCGCCGAAAGACGGTGTGATAGTGGGATTGTATCTAAAACCGGACGCGAATTACTAGTCCACTTCACAAGATCGAATTGACCCGATTTCATGAGCCTTATAACCTCGGCGGTGGTTAGGGTGGCCTCCTCCACGCTATCGACCGAATACACAAAATCATCCATATATAATCCGCTCTCAATTGCCCTCTTAGCTTTAGGATAAGAGGGACCTTCATCGTGAGCGAGCTGTCTCACCGTGCGTAACGCATGAAATGGGCTCGACTTTAAACCAAAACAAACGCGGTTAAATTCTAACACCATTAGAGGTTCCTTTGGGTGGAAACGATATAAAATGCGCTGGAATCTACGGTCGCATTCACGGACCCCTATGCAAAGAAACATTTGGCGAATATCGGCGGATAGTGCTATACTAAACAAACGAAAATTGACTATTATATCAAATAAACTGCCCTGTAAATTTTGCCCACTATAGAGGATATCGTTAAGCGACAGGTGAGTGCTAGTTTTAGCACTAGCGTCGAGCACTACACGTAATTTAGATGTAAGTTTGTCCTCTCTAATGACTCCGTGGTGTGGTATAAAATACGACGGTGTGTCTTCGTAGTTATCTAATTTCGAAGCCACAAGTGATATGTAACCTTCTCTTATATATTCGTTAATGACGCCGTCGTAAGCTTCCTTTAACTGGGGCGAAGCGAGCATCCTACGCTCCAAGCTGTAGAAACGTTTTTCCGCCATTTGACGCGAATCGCCGAGAGATAAAACATCTCCCTTAAAGGGTAGCGCTACACTATATCTACCGTCGCGATCACGAACGGTCGTGCGGACGTAAATTTCCTCGCATATCCTGTCATCTGAACTAGCTATGGGTGGGACGTTCACCTCCTCCATCTCCCAAAATTTGCGGACTAACGACTCGAGCGGTTCGACAGCCATACCACAATAAGAGGCTGCCGAAATACTATCTAGGATGGGGGCGGAGCCAAGGATCACATAGCCCAATACGGTTTCCAGTGCGTAAGGCGCGGTATGCGAGGAGTTGCCCCTGACCTTATTGTTTAACAAAAGATGAGGGAAAAGCGATGCCCCAATGAGCATGTCTATGTTTCCAGGAACGGCGTAAGTGTCGTCTGCTAGAGTCAAATTTTTAAATTCAATCATTGCCGAGGTGTCAACCGAAACGGTTGGCAACCGTTCAGTGACCCTATCTACTACTAGTGCATTTATATCAAAGTTAACGTTACGATCTATCCGAGAATAAAATTTTAAATTTATATATCCCTGTGTCGCTTTACTAGTACCTCCGATGCCTTTAACTACAGGACATGAAAGTGACCTATTTATTACTAAGCCTAAGCGCTGACAACATTGTCGTGTTATAAAGCTATTTTGGGCTCCGCTGTCCAGCAGTGCACGGACGCTTTGTTTGTTTCCACGCGAATCCCTAACCAAAATACGCGCCGTACCCAGTAACACGGTTGAAGGAGGTTGTGCTCCCATATTTGCCAATGAGCACAGAGCGACATCACCAGGTCGACCGCTAGAATCGTTGACCTTAGTAGGGGTGAATTCCTTATTCGCCTTACTTGACGCCGCTATGTTGCTATTTTCAAAATGTAATAGCGTGTGATGTTTCCTGGCGCACTTGCTACATACGGAACTCGAATTGCATTTTGCAACTAAATGCTTATCGCTTAAGCAGTTCAAACATAGGTTGTTTGTTTTTACTAACTTATAACGTTCGCTTGGTGAATATTTACGAAAAGTCGCACAGTTATATAAATTACCGTGTTTATCTTTACATACTATACAAGTATGCTGGAGTGATGTCGGCGTAGCGGTTACGTAAGTTAACGACCCTGCTATTTTAGATGGTTGAGTCTGTCTACGGTCGACGCACCTTTTAATCTCCCGTTTAACGTTCGGAGAGCGCTGCATCACCTTTATTTGATCTCGCACGAACGATGCTAATGAATGAAAGGAAGGCATCTCCGAGCTACGATGCTCCATTTCAAACGCACGCACGGTGTCGGAGTCTAATTTCTTTAATGCTATATGGAGAAACACCACGTCCATGAGGTCATTAAACTTCAAATTCTTAAGTGCAGCCACCGATGCCACAAATTTATCGAGAAACTGCTCTAAGCCGTTGATGTTCGCGGATGATATAGGTTTAAGATCGAATATCTGGTTCAAATATTCGGAAGCTAACATTCTCCTATCTTCATATTTAGTTTTAAGCGTTTCAAATATTAATAAGTAATTGTTTGCTGTAGGTGTAAAACCCGAGCATATCGATTGTGCTCTGCCACTAAGTTTACTAATTAAGTAATATAATTTTTCAGCGTCCGATAACGATGGGTTGTTGTGTATATTGTTTTGAAAACTACTGAAGAAGAAGGGCCACGTCTTAATATCACCATTGAATACCGGAATATCTATTGGCGGTAACCTAATTGAGTCACGAGGGCGTACCTGCATTTCAGGCTTCGCTTCACCTTGAGATTGTAGCAATTTTGCGGTTCTCTTCACGCGACACAACATATCTTCGAATGCCAGCAGCGGTTGGTAGTTCACTATGTATTTCGGGTCGGTTTGTAGTTCCGAATGATTAATTTGATCTAATATTCTTTCGTAATCTGTCCGCAAATTATCTATCGTTTCGATTTCATTTAAAAAGGCCTCCCGTACTGCCTCTATATGAATGTTCTTTATATAATCACTTATATTCTGCACACGCGAAAAGAGTATGTCCCTCTTGGCATAAAGCGTTTTAATTTTGATTTCACTTCCACTAACTGCCATTTTAAATTATTATAATAAAGTTATATTAATCACAATTAATCTCACACGCATAAACGACGTAGGATGAATACTCGGCGTGCCGTATTACGTAATCAGATCGAGCGCCCGATGCAGTCAAGGCTACGCGTCGTTTGCTAAACCTAATAATTTTATAAAAATTGTGGGGTAAGCGTATCAAACGGTTGCTATCACGCCGTTTCAATTATTTAATAAGCTTTAAATTTAACCAAATACGAGCGCTATTAAATGAATAATTCTGTTTGCGAGTAACAAATCAAAATTTTAATTTAAACGAACACTATTTAAGTCTATTCTATAAATTAGAGTGCGTTATCTAAACAATTAATTTAATAATTCGACCAGAAAATGGTTGGATAACCACTAAACACCAATCCAGATCCTGCCGAAGTGACCATAAAATGGTGGAGCCACGTGTTTAAGGCTGCCGAAAATCTAGTTCCCCGGTCAAACCTCAAACCTATTACGCGAGATATTAACTAAAGTGGACTGTATATGCGATTGCTTCTACGCTTACGTAAAAGCGACTACTATAGCATGCGGTACAATGCACTCGCTCTTCCCTAAACTAAACTATTACTTGTCGAATCGATGAAAGGAATCCTGCTTGATTAGGAAAAAAAACACAGATTGGAGCGGGTTAAACTATTAGCAAGCAGGTATAATTAAGGAATATTGACTCACCGGGGTTTCTTCTTCCTGTCGATCACTATAGCGGCGACTTCCGGAACCTCCTCTGGACAGACACTCTGGGGCCCCAGTGGTGCGTCAGGAGAGAAGCGTTGGTTCAACGACGACTGCGGCGGGAGAAGAGGCTCGCGCATCGGTCGCGCGTGTCTTATATATCCTCGGCTCGGGTGATTACGCGATGTTCTAGAATCGTCTTCTTTCCCCTCCCACCCCACCACCCCGATGTGTCGATAGGAGGGTACGAATGATATTGTTTGGAAAGGAATAATGATTCTACAAGTTCCTACCGTCAAATAAAAAACGCGAATGGTTTTCCGCGCAACCAGTAGTAAAGGTATGTAGTAATGTAAGATGTAATATTCGTATAACTATTAGGTAATTTAAATAATGTTCACAGATTCCGAATAATTTAGTTTATTACGATCAATATACACACACAATTATTAAAATAAGAAGGAGAAGGGAACGATAGTAAATTGATACGGTATTATAATATTAATAGTTCAATAATAAAATTAACTTATGGGATCACAGTCTTTCACTACTTATATTTACGGATCAAATTTGTATGTTAACAATCGAGCGACGGAGCAAGGAGCGACCTGCGCTTTTACACGTATAAAGGTCTCGTTGCTAACTGGCGCGTCTTCTAAACTATGCACCGCGGCTGGTCGACCGGGGAACCGGTTCTACGAGAGTGCCTTCCACGTACGGGACTTGATAATATAAAATACTAATATAAGTGATAATAAATAAGTATGCAGTGCGTAGTAAATAAAATATGTACATGAATACTATAGATTGTGTATGATAAACTTAACTGTATAAAGAGTTATTTATATACATATGTAAATGGCTATTTAAAATGTGTGTGTAAATAAATAGATACACCACATCACTCCCCCCCGGAGACCGTTACTACGGGCGATTAAAATCAGGGAAACGTACAACGCGCCCCAAACGCGTACGTTTTACGTTTTCCTTGACAGGTGTTGGTGCTGGGTCGGTTAATTCTGACGGTTTAGGGACAGTTGTCCCTTTAGGGGAAGGTTGAGGATAAAAAGTAGGGATTGAATTAGGTGAGGGGTCTGTCAGTATATAGGCTGGTTTAAGACGGTCTATCGATACTGTTACAGCTTTCCCTTTTACCCATATTTTAAATGTTTTATCCCCGTGTTCGGCCACTTCGTAAGGGCCAGAATATGGAGGTTTCAATGCACCTCTTAAGGCATCGTCTCGCAAAAATACGTGCGTTGAAACTTTTATGTATAAAGATGTTGTTTTTACTGTGACATGTGGCGGGTGTCGGTGATAGCTTCTGGGTGAGCTGTCGAAGCCCAGTGGTAAAATCTGATACATCGGTGTTATCCAGAGCAACCGGTTGGAAAAATTGCCCTGGAAAACGTAAGGGCTCTCCGTATACCAACTCTGCCGATGTAGCTTTTAGCTCTTCTTTATAAGAGGACCTAATACCCAACAGTACTAAAGGTAATGTGTCTACCCAGTTGCTGTCTGCGTGACACATTATTGCAGCCTTTAGCTGCCGGTGAAACCGTTCCACCATACCGTTACACTCTGGGTGATACGCGGTAGTTTTTCGATGTTTGAATCCAATCACTTTTCCTAAATAATGAAAAAGGGTGGATTCAAACTGTCGGCCGCGATCAGTTACGATATCTGTTGGACATCCAAATCTGGATATCCACGATATCAGAGCCTTTCCAACGGTCTCAGCTGTCATATCGACCATTGGCAAGACTTCGGGCCAGCGTGTGAAACGGTCCACGATGGTGAGGCAGTATCGATTTCCTTGTGATGGGGGCAGAGGTCCTATTATGTCCACATGGATAAAAGAAAAACGTGCCTTGGGTAGATCGAACGTACCGAAGGGGAATGACACGTGGTGATGCACCTTTGTACGTTGACACGCCAGACAGTTCCGTGACCACTCTCTTGAAAATTATAAAATTATTTATGAGCGTTATTGTTAGGCATGGCATAATCCTTACGAAATAAACTTACTTCATCATCAAGCCACTTTTTAGAAGATAAACTTTGCTCTATGTGGCATGTTATTTGGACGCACAGTTTAAGAGATATTGAAAAATTAAAATAATTCAACTCTCGGCTCGGCGCGTGAACGTCGCCTAGCCACCCAATGAGATCCAAGGGCACCAAGTACCAACCAACAGTGAATGCATCTATATAGTTGACACTTCGCGCGGCTCAGAGCGTGACATACGCGAGCGACACCGTAGGGAACAGCTAGTGCAGTATAAAGTG
Source organism: Parnassius apollo (assembly GCA_907164705.1). Classification (NCBI taxonomy): domain Eukaryota; kingdom Metazoa; phylum Arthropoda; class Insecta; order Lepidoptera; family Papilionidae; genus Parnassius; species Parnassius apollo. The sequence goes on along the minus strand of CAJQZP010001641.1, from coordinate 1,926,352 downwards.
TTTCCCATTATTTCGGTCGCCTCTGTGGGCGTGTTTTAAAAACAGTTAATATAACTTTTAACTTTATTAAATAATAACTGTTAAAATAAAGTCTTGTGTGTGTCTTCTGTAAAAATAAAATTAATTTAATGCCCCGGTTTTAAAGTTGGCTAATAAAAAGCAAAAATTGTTTAAGATTTTGTCCAAGGTCCCTATAAAATTATATTAAAGTAAGTTTCCAAGTAACTTTATTTATATACTAGAGGCTTTTTCAGGTGACGCCGTGTTTCATTATTTACTTGATGAGGAAAATTGTTTTTTAAATTTATCGAGTTCATTAAATACTTTGACATATGTTGACAGCAGTAAATAAAACAAACTCCTATCTCATTTTGTTAGGAGCCCTAAAAGCGATTTAAAAGTAGAGTGACTGCTTCTTTTTACGTAGTTACGTACATGTAACACGAATGGGTCGACTCGACTACCACATCACGTAGGCAACTGTACACATCATCGTTGGAGCCACACGAAAGTGTGGGTAACGATTCAAGAGCAAGTCGTATTCGACACTATTCCGATGATATCCCGAACTTCAGTCTGAGCGAGATCAGAATGGCTTTCCAGCACCTTAAAAACGGCAAGGCCTCGGGCTAGGATGGAATTACAACGGAGCTTCTGAAAGCGCGTGGAACACCGGTACGTAATGTCCTTCAGAAACTCCATCCATCCTCCATGGTGGTACTACTCCAGACGCGTGGAGTGAATATGCGATGGTCTTGTTTTTTAAGAAAGGCAACAACGCTCTCTTGAAGAACTACAGACCGATTTCCCTCCGAGCCCCGTCAAAGTGCTGGTTTAGAGAGTCATTACGAATAGTTTCGCACGCAGGCTCGACGAATTCCAGCCTCCTGAACAAGCCGGTCTCTAAAAAGGCTTCAGTACCATAGATTACTTTTGTAACATGCAGCAGATAGTAAAGAAGACCAAAGAATAAAATCTGCCACTTTGCCTGGCGTATGTGGACTATGAGAAAGCTTTTGATTCCGTCGAAATTTGGGCGGTGCTACAGTCCCTTCAGCGGTGCCAGGTTGACTGTCGTAATATGAAAGAAAGAAAGAAAGAAAGAAAAAATATTTATTTTTGACACACACAAGGAACCAGAACACAGAAACAATCAAAACAAAAAAGTAACAATTTATGAACAACCAAACAGCCAGTTAAAATTAGGAAAAAAATTATACATAATATATAATCTTAAAACTAGTGCCTCAGAGTGATTCCAAAAGATAGGAACCAATTCAATATGATCTCAGGTTGGAAACCTAACGCTGATTTTCTATTGGCCCCCTAAATTGCATCCGTCTTCACCTCTAAAACCAGTTACCGTGTACTTCCGCAAGAACAATCAGTATACGTGAACTCTATGAAAAAAATATATATATAATTACTTATATAATAAACGATTAATAAAATATGTATATAATATATGACAGGATCAAATTAAATACTTTATTATTAGCAAGATACTGCGCCTGAAACTGTAACAACATAATAACATCAGCAAAAAATAAAAAATAAAATAAATTAAAATAAAATATAGAACATAAAATGTACCTCTCAAATAAACATCAGATATAGGACATGTTAGCATTAGTGTTAACCATGCCTAGGTCTTTTTGTGCATTTAACATGTACTGTTTTAGGTGACTTTTAAAGGTAGTAATAGAGCTTAGCTGCCTTAGAGGTGGTGGTATGTTATTCCATATTTTCGAGGCTGCATAGCAAATGCTCCCTTGAAAGATGTCAATTTGTGCTTTTGTACCGAAAGTTGCTACGAGCACTGTCTTCTATCACATTGCCTCCTTGTAGCAACCCAGCCAAGTTTATTCATTATACAAGTAAGATGGTTCTTGATGTTTTATGACGCCAAAAAGCAAGCACGCCAGATGCAATTTCTGTCTCGACTTCATTTTAAGCATTGCGTGATCATTAAAAAACGGAGTGACGTGCCCCCGAAAAGGAACTGTGAAACAAAAACGAGCGCAAGCGTTTTGAACGCGCTGTACAAGCCGCTCCGTTCTGGCCAGTAGTTGTGGACCGTACACAGCATCAGCATAATTAAGCTTGGATAAGACTAACGTCTCCACCAACTGTACACGCAATTCCTCCGACAAATACGGCCTAATTTTATATAACACTTTGAGCCGGTAGAAGCAATTTTGACAGCTTCGGCAACATGTTTTTCAAACCGTGAGCCCTCATTAAGCTTTAAACCTAAGTTCCGTGCTATGTTTACCCATTTTACTTTCTTTCCCTTCAGTACGATGCCTAAATCTTCCGGTAATTTATTTAATTGATTCTTTGTCCCAAATATCATATAATTAGTTTTATCAGGGTTTAATAGTAAACAGTTATGCTCATACCACACAGTGACACATTTTAAATCGTCAATTAGATCCTTAACTGCTGTTTCCCATTGACTGGGTTTGAACGAGATGTAAAGTTGTGTGTCGTTTGCATACATATGATACTAACATTTTACAATATTTTTTGGTAAGTCCGCACAATATAAGTTAAAAAGAATAGGGCCTAGAACGGAACCCTGTGGCAGTCCTCTGTTCACAGGTGCTAGGTTAGAATCCACAGAGGTTTCATTCCCACGACACAAACTGACCAATTGCTTTCGATTGGATAAATAACTATTGAACCAGGACAGCGTGCTACGTCCGAAACCATAAAAGCTCATTTTGGAGAGTAATAACGGTATATTTATGGCATCGAAGGCACGCGAGTAACCTAATAACACCAGTATGGTGCACATGCCATCGTCCTGGGCTTTGAGGAAGAATGTTCTTTTGCTCAAGATATTCCGTAAGCTGCCGGCAGACAATCTTTTCAAATACTTTTGATAGGCATGGTAAAATGCTAATTGGGCGTATATCTTTTAAGCTCAAGGGGTTATTGTTCTTAGGGAGCGGTCGAACAATAGCTATTTTCCAAAGGTCAGGGAACGCAGAGGTTAAGATTGACATATTAATGATTGTATGTATGATCTTTAAAGGTAATGTCATGATTATCATTTTTAATGATAAATTGTCAATTCCTATTGCATTTGATTTTAAGCTGAGAATTACGCGTAAAATATCGTTCTGACTGACTGATGATATAGTGAATGTTGCATCGCCGAACCTGTGAAATTCAAAGTAGGTTAGATAAGACAGTGAAGTTTGTGGTTCTCCTGGCACGTCAAAAAAGTAATTGTTAATTTTATTTGCGTCATTAAAGTGTGAAGGCAATTCTACGGTCTGCTTTGGAGGTAATACTGTCCTTATCAGATTTTTCCAAAGCGATTTTGGATTATTAATTTTGTTATTAATGCTGTGGCAAAAGTATGCGGCTTTTTCATTATGTAATGATTTTATCACTAGAGATGTAAGCTGCTTGTAGTACTCTCTACTGGATACCGACTTAATTTTACGGTACTTAGCCAAGGCATCATCACGAATTTTCATCATAAACCTAATATTATCTGTAAACCACGGAGGGGAAGGCTCCTTTAAAACACTCTTCCTAATGGGTGCATGCGCATCGAACACGAATAAAATGTTGCGGTTAAAGATATCAACTATTTCATTTACAGAACAAGAAAACAAAATTTTGAAATTCAAGTTAGGTACATCAAAATTAATCTTATCTGAACATATATTATCTAGCGGTCTATATTGTACCAATTGAGACGTAGGCTTGTCCTTTATGATATGAAATTCACAAACAATGATTGCATGTCCATATAAATTACCAGGCTTAAATACAGACATACGCTTCGATTTTAAGTCGGAGCAAACTAGATCTATCAATGTTTCGGATATGCTAGTGAAATGAGTAGGAGAAGTAACCAGCTGATTTAGTCCCAAACACGATAGACAATCGTTTAATTTTTTTGTTTTTACTTCAGATTCATTTAGCAAATTGACGTTAAAGTCACCCATAAGTATAAAGTGGTCATTATCCCCCAAGGCACCTATTGCGGTGCTTAATTTATTTATATATTTTATTCAAGGTGTACTTAGATTTACAGAAATTTAAATCTAAGTACACCTTGAATAAAATATATAAATAAATTTTCTAAGATAAATTTATTTATTTATTAAAATATAACCGAAATATAAAACTGTAACCTACCGTTTTGATTTTTCAACTTCTCTCTTCCAAGTAGATTTATCGGATATTTTCTTACGTCCTCTTCTATTAGGTGCTAGAATAACTTCTTTTTCTTTAAATTCCATTTTAGAACACAAAATTGATAACGAACTTTTCTTTCGTAGATAGTAGATACGTGCGTGAACGTTAACAGCATCAAGCGTACTGGTAGACAAGATGGCGGAATCTGCACGAGTACGTTGGCGTCTTAACGCCATTTGCAAGTGAATAGTAACTTAGACAGTTTTGAAAGTTAACTGTCATATATCATAGCGACTTTTGAAAGGGTACACCATATTTAGCCTCAAATTATTCGTAATGTAGCGAGTTTTGAAATAGTATGATAAATGTAGAGTAACAGAGTTTAAATTTCAAATACAATGGCTGCCATTGCAAAAAATGCCATTTTTTGCAATGGCAAAAAATGGCATTTTTTGCAATGGCAGCTTAGAGTAGTTTACAAGTGGACTCACTTCAGCACTTCGATATTATGATGAGGTATTCGTCTTCACGCTTCGTCCGAGTCAACAGTGTTTTTAACGTCTCCGTTTAAATCTTCTTGATACCCTAGTAAATGTTTATTTTTAATAATAAAATTTATATCAGTTTAAAAATAACAGTTTGAGCTCTCCGTTAGTGACGATTTAAATCTAAATTAAGTGAGTGATTGGTGAATAATAACAAGAAATAGTGCAAAGTTTCAAATATTCTTCGCAACGGCTGAGACGGCCGATTCAAGGGCGCCCCGCCCGGTCGGTCGGCCACTGACCTCACTAGCTACGGCGTGCTTTTTCCTATAACAAGCGTTGCTGCATCTTTCTATCTCTGTCAGCCGCTGCTAGCTGTTGCCACTTCGACTGTCTGCATTGTTTGTTTACGCGTGAGTCACTAAGCTTTAATTGCTTTATAAGGCTAAATCAGCTGTTTTGCTTTGTAGATAAAATTAAGTTTTTACAATTAGCAGTATGCCTAAATGCGGAGCTTGCGGTAAATTCCTGTCAAAAGCGGACAGTATTCGTTGTAATTGTTCCGCTGCTTTCCACAAGGCATGTGTAGGGATTCCAGAGACTTCTTCTGTAAAGAGCGCGTGGGTTTGTCCCGGTCGTAAAATTAAAAAACCTGGAGAGGACAACACTTCTACTCCTGTGAAGAGACTGGCTGATACATACCAAAGTACTCCTAATACTACGAATAATTCAGCGGACAATACCACAGAGGAACTTAAGGTTGATCTGGTCCCAGAAATTAGATCAGAGCTCAAAGCCATTAGAGAGGAGGTTCACGAGTGTCGCCTAGAAATCATCGGAGTTCAAGCCAAACTTAGTACGTTTGAGATAAGAATGAGTGAAATAGAAACCAGGATTTCTGCTCTGGAGAACAAGAACTCCCAAATAGCATCCTTGTCAAACACTAGCGCACTCGAGGATACTATCACCGAGCTGAAAGTTCAACTTAATAACAGGGACCAGGAGCTCCTCTCCAATGACGTTGAAATATCCGGCATAACTGAGTTTGGAGGAGAAAAGCTTATGTCAACAGTTACAGTTCTATCTACGAAGCTCGGAATAACATTAGGCAAAAGAGACATTGTTAACGTGGAACGTGTTGGCTTAGCACGTCGCAATAGGGTGGAGTACTTGCGACGATAATCTCAGCTCAATGCGTCCTCGCATTATAGCAGTGCGGTTCACCCGCCAAGCGACGAGGGACGAGTGGCTGCGCGCAGCTCGCGTGCGCCGCAACCTCTCCACAAAAGACATCGATGTGACTGGCAAGCCGAGTAGCATATATATTAATGAACAACTCACGCGAGCTAATCGACACCTCTTCTTCCTTGCACGTCAAGAGGGCAAAAAACGTGATTGGAAATATGTCTGGCGAAAGATGGAAGAATACTGGTTCGTAAAGACAGTGGTGAGAGGGCGTTTCATATCCGTAGTGAAAAGGACCTTTCCAAAATTTTTAGTCGATCGTAGTTTGTCTCGATCGTACCCTATCTTTTTCTTTATACTGTATATAAACATGTATTTTTACTGGTACCTTATTTATCTGTGTCTCAAATTTCTTCCAAGAATATTATCTTACCTTGTATATGATTATTTATACCCCACTGTAACACAAATAAATTTTTATTTTTTAGATATGCCTATAGGTCATCTTCTGGTAACTTATGTTATATTTATAAAAATAGCCTACGGTTATGAACGTCTATGCACAGCAGGAGCAATCTTCAGTTTAAGAGTGTCCGTGAATTCTATTAATATATATTTTGGTATATCTATATACCATATTATAAATATGTTATTTAATGTACTTAATTTATATTTCAAAGTATTAAGTCTTTACTCGTATCTCATAATGTTTACAATTTTAATCTATTGCAATAATATAAACGGAATGAAAAAATGTTTTCCGCATCATACCGTATCAGGGTATTCTAAGCTAGTGTTTTATCATGATTTTATTTGCAGGCTTATTATTTTGCTCCATAGCTCGTAAAAACAATTTAACATTAAAATTGGCTTTTCATAACGCTGGGTCACTGGGTACCAATCATGACGATTTTATATCACTGTTTTCCATGCACAAAATTGATATCATGGCCGTGAATGAGACTTGGCTGCGGCGGGGTGAAGAGGGCCGTGCGCCCACGGTTCCTGGGTATCAGTTATGTCACATGCCGTGCCCGTTAAGTGTACGTGCGGGTCGTGGTGGAGGAGTGGGTTTTTACGTGCGAAGAGGACTAAATGCACATACGTGTGTTTTGACTGTGGATCTCAAACCTGAAAATATTGAACAAATGTGGCTAATACTTAACATCAGACGGAAAAAAATTGCTATAGGCACTGCCTATCGGCCTCCATGGTAAGACCTGGATCTGTTCCTGGATGCCGTAGCCAGTTCAATAGGTGCCTTGGGGGATAATGACCACTTTATACTTATGGGTGACTTTAACGTCAATTTGCTAAATGAATCTGAAGTAAAAACAAAAAAATTAAACGATTGTCTATCGTGTTTGGGACTAAATCAGCTGGTTACTTCTCCTACTCATTTCACTAGCATATCCGAAACATTGATAGATCTAGTTTGCTCCGACTTAAAATCGAAGCGTATGTCTGTATTTAAGCCTGGTAATTTATATGGACATGCAATCATTGTTTGTGAATTTCATATCATAAAGGACAAGCCTACGTCTCAATTGGTACAATATAGACCGCTAGATAATATATGTTCAGATAAGATTAATTTTGATGTACCTAACTTGAATTTCAAAATTTTGTTTTCCTTGTTCTGTAAATGAAATAGTTGATATCTTTAACCGCAACATTTTATTCGTGTTCGATGCGCATGCACCCATTAGGAAGAGTGTTTTAAAGGAGCCTTCCCCTCCGTGGTTTACAGATAATATTAGGTTTATGATGAAAATTCGTGATGATGCCTTGGCTAAGTACCGTAAAATTAAGTCGGTATCCAGTAGAGAGTACTACAAGCAGCTTACATCTCTAGTGATAAAATCATTACATAATGAAAAAGCCGCATACTTTTGCCACAGCATTAATAACAAAATTAATAATCCAAAATCGCTTTGGAAAAATCTGATAAGGACAGTATTACCTCCAAAGCAGACCGTAGAATTGCCTTCACACTTTAATGACGCAAATAAAATTAACAATTACTTTTTCGACGTGCCAAGAGAACCACAAACTTCACTGTCTTATCTAACCTACTTAATTCACTATATCATCAGTCAGTCAGAACGATATTTTACGCGTAATTCTCAGCTTAAAATCAAATGCAATAGGAATTGACAATTTATCATATAGATATATGGAACTGAGTGAGACTCAGCTAGAATAGCAGTATTTGTTGCACAAGTTACTGGCTAGATACACACAACAGTGAGAGGAGGACAGTGTTTAAAAACCAATGCCGGCCGAACTCATTATCTGAGTGTCTTTCTGAATTCCATGTGTTCTTATTATTTTTTGCCGGTATTGAGATTACATTAAGATTATATGTATACTGCTATGTTTTTATACAGTGTACATTATCCTACTGTTGGTTAAATAAATTGCTCAATTTTCATAACCCTGTTGTTAATATGAAAAGAACTACGTTAACATTTTGTGGCTTTATGTAGTATTTTGACTAAGAGAGCTTTATAAAATAAATGCCTTTAATTGACGATCAAACCATCCAGTAAATCTTGTGTTGAATGTATTCTTTCAATCATAATAGTTATTATAGTGATATATATATATATTTTTTTTTTTTTATTTTTTTTTTTTTTTTTTTTTTGAATAATAATGAAGTACGGTCCAGCAAAATGTGAAGTTGTAATGAAATAAACTACTTACCACTTGAGGTGCAACCCATTGCTGTATAACTGGAAGAATGCTTTCATCTTCTACTACTTCAGAGTTGCTGGGTGAGAGCTGATAGAAACGCCCATCATTTTATATCTGCACCATCAGGATCCTCAACATCAGTATATGAAACAAGTGAACACGAGGAATTGACTTTGCAGTCTACTTCAGGGGCTACACCCAGGCTGAGTGAAGCTATAGTGTTACCTGACTATCTAAGGGCAGCAGAAACCGAATCTCGCTGTTTTAGTGATTAGTGATTGCATCACCACATTAATACGCACTCACGAAATTTTCTCACTGAAGCTTTAGAAAATTATGTTAATGTATTTACAGCATTGTATATTCAAAACATGCTAGAATTAAAAAGTCACTCAAATGCTGGCCTTGATTTTATCAATATTCTTCGTATGGAAGACCGTTTAGTGCACCATTGATTAGGCTTTACGAAAGAGCAGTATCAAAGGATTTTAGATGAAGTGCTACAATTGCTGCAAAAGTCATCGGGCCCTATTGGGTTGATAGCATATTTGATAAATCTGAGAACCGGTGATTTTAATGACAGAATATCAGCTCTGTTCAACATTTCTAAAAGAACTCTTGATGGATATGTGTCTGAAGCTCGTCACTTACTATATTAATATTTTGTACCAAGGCATTTAGGACTTAAGTATATAAATCGTCAGCAAATTATTCACAGATCCTTGTTGATACCATGCGGTTTATTTGGAAACTATCAAAGGGAAATAAACCTGTAATAAATATTGATGGGACGTATTGGTCTATAATAAAAAGTTCAAATTATTTGTACCAAAAAAGAACTTATAGTGTACATACATAAACATAAACATAAACCCTCACGCCTGTCACCCAGAGGGGTAGGCAGAGACTACAGACTTCCATTTAGCACGATCCTGACATACCTTTCTCGCCTCTTCCACATCCATATACCTACGCATACATGCTCGTCGGTTAAGGGTACTCTTAATTTGGCCCATTTTTAGTATATCGCCAATTTGGTCGACAAACTTCCGCCTAGGACGTCCCTTTCCGACTCTTCCATTCACTTCTGCAACATATATTTGCTTTGTCAGTCTTTCCGCATTCATTCTTTCTACATGACCAAACCACCGAAGCATTCCTTTCTTAATCCTGGTCACAACATCATCTAACTCTTTCTTATTGCACAATTCTTATAAATCATCTTGCAAACCACACTCTTCTTTTATCACACAGTTTCTCACCCTGTCACTCAGATTCGGCCCTAACATACTCCTTAGCGACCGCATTTCTACTCTCGTGCTTCTGCCACACCCAACTTTCACTACCATACGTTAAAGTAGGGACTAATACAGCACTGTGAATTGCCATACTTGCTTTTTTTGACACATTCTGACTTTTCACAATAGAGTGTAGAGCCCCATTTACTTTATTCCCTGCATTCACTCGTCGTTCAATATCCTTATCATATCTCCCATCCCTGCTGAATACACATCCCAAATATACGAATTATAGTTTACATAAGTATAATAACTTGGTAAAACCATTAATGATTGTATGTGCAGACGGTCATATTATTGATACAATGGGCCCCTATCCTGCTACCACTTCAGATGCAGATATCATTTATCATGAGTTTCGTGACCCTACTTCAATGCTACGTGAATACTTTCAAGTTGGTGATGCATTCATTTTGGATATTCAGAGATTCATTGCCGTTATTACATAAATGTGGTTATAGAACTCATGTCCCACCAACATTGCAGGCGGGTGAATGGCAGCATTTCACAATAGAGGCCAATAAATCGAGAGCAGTCACCATATGCAGATGGGCTGTTGAAGTAGTTAAATGGAAGATTTAAAAATGATTTTGAATTATTTAGAAGAGACTATTTTAATACTGCTTCGAACCATTTAATGATAGATTTTGAGGTGGCTGCCGCTCTACTACATGCATTTCATCCTCATATTACAAATTGTGTTGATGCTGGGGATATTTTACAAATAATCAATGAGAACATGAACAAAGAGAACGATTTAGGTTGTTACGTGATTAAAAATAATATAGACCGACGTAGAACAGATTTTATAAGAATTCATGTGCAAAATGATAACTTAAATGATTTTCCCCAGCTCACACATAGTGATTTAATAAAGATATATTTAGGTATTTATCAAATTAAGCAGGCTAGGTCCTATTATGAAGAACACATACGACAAGACGGTAGATATGAAATAGAAGTTTGTCGAGAAACGGACAGCAGCCTACTAAGAGAACTGTCAATATTCAATCCTTCTAGCTGGCTATTAAGAGGTCGAATAAAATCTAGACATGTAGGTTCAAAAACATATTTTACATATATTTTAGTAAACAGTTCTCTTAATGGTAGAGAAGCCATAAAGCAATATTATTGTAATTGCATGGTAGGAAATAGAACTGTAGGTTGCTGTTGTCATGTAATGTCCATAATATGGTACCTAAACCGGGCAAGACATCAAGAGAATTTAATACCGCCTCTACCGTTTTTAGACAATATTTTAATTGTTTTTGATGAAGTGAACGATAAATAAATCAATAAAAGCGAAAGTGTTTTTAATTAATACTCCCTCTGTTTATTTATAATTATTTCAAACCTCTGGAATTTAGTTGGACGGCGTCTGAATCCTCTTTGTGTGTATGTCCTACAATAAATTATGGTAAAGTCTAGTTTGCAATAAAGTCTAATAATTATTTTCTTAGTTTAATGTGAGAGGTTGGTGTAAGAATAACATTGTAAGCATAACATAAGCAATGTTATGCTTACAATGTTTATATACAAACAAATAATATCCTATATTTTTTTCTACTATGAAGCAGTCGTAAAGATTTTAGTTTTTTTTTAAATGGTATTAGTATATAAATAATGCAGTAATCACTACTGTAATATTGGGCCCAACTTTCTATGAACTTTCGCCCGTCTCCTTTACAGCGAGAGCTAATCATCTGAGCTATCTCAGCTCACGACTCAGTAAGCGAAAAAATATATAATATCTTATATCGGATTTATACAAAATTATAAATCCGCTATAAGATATAAAGGTTTTATCTTAATAAATATTTAGTAAAATAGTTATAAGGCAGCTGCGAATTCAGAAAAAAAATTCGCGGCGCCTGTTTTAGTTGAGTAAAATTATATTATCTTCAACTTCTCTAAACGATAATAATTGTCATTTTTAAATTTTTACAATATTTGAAGACTGCCTTATAACTACTACGATTCAAAGTACAATAGATTAATCAAAATCGTATTTGTATACCAATGTCTCTTTGTTCAATTCTACAAAATTGAGTCTTTTGAGAATTGTTCAAATATTTCCACAGCGACAGGCAAGACGAAGCCGCGATTTCACTTAAAATAAAAAGTAGTTATAAATCAAAATTGAATTCACAAAGCTGCTTTAATTATAACAGAAGCTTAGCGTCTTAATCTGACGATACTTAGTGATTATATCAATAATTGATAATAATTATTTTTATGTCTTATCATTATATAACATAAACTTTTCTTTTATTTTCTTGTCTGTAAGTGTATATGATGTACGGAAATAAATTTTGATGACTCCGTGGCGTAGTAGCTGCGTGTTTGGTTCAGCCGCTGCAGGGTCGTGGATTCGAATCCAACAGAGTACAAGTGTTTGTAAGACCTACCAATAATTTTTTCGGGTCTGCATGTAGTTCTAGTGTAATTTTTGTGTGAACTGCCTACACAATACAGGAGAAAATTTCACTGTAGGCGTAACGGTTTTAAAAAACAAAATATGGGTCTGGGACGGACTGGTAAAGGACAATTTTATTGCTGGCCGTATGAGGAAAGTTTAGATCGCTTAGGAAGTTATAGAGGGGATCTATGCTGGGAGTTTCCCTGCGTGATATTATTCGAAATGTTAGACGAGGATTCCGATTCCTCAGCTAGCATCGGAATCCTGTTTCGTGATCTCTTGGAAGGGAATGCCAAATTGAACTCTAAAAAGTTTGGAATGATCAGTAGAGCGAGACAGTATTTCATGCCGGCACATCGCTTGCAATTTTACAAAGCGCAAGTTCGGCCTCACGTGGAATACTGTTCTCATCTCTAGGCTGGATACCACAGTGCAAGCTCCTTCCACTTGAATGCATCCAGCGCAAAGCGCTTCGATTCGTCGACGACCGAGTTCTTTCTGATCGGCTCGATTAACTGACCCTAAGCTTGAACCTTTCGGAAATTATGAAAATATTTTTTAAGAAAACGATACAAAATATAACATATAACAAATATACAAAATATTTCTTTAATCTTAATTAATGAAGGTTAATTATTAATCCCGGATAGTAACTTACCATCAGGTGACTAAAAGAATGTCACTTCAGATAGCAACGTCCACTCAGAATTCATTTAATTTCGTTTTAACTTCTCTTAGGTTCTAAAAATATTTTAACAGATTTACGAAGACTTGTTATTTTACTGTGTATCCAGGGTATCAAAGGCATTAAAAAAATTAACTACTGCATTCTCACATGTATACATCCCTACATCCATTACAGCCTAGAAAAATCCGCTTCTGAACATAGGGTTCCTACATTGATTGCCTCATTGTTAAGTTTTATACCATAGTTACCACGCTTGGCATGCGGGTAGGCAACCGCAGTTATTTTTATTCAGCTGTTCAGCTGGACGATGTTGCTGCCCATCTCCTGGTTTAGATTCCCTCGGTCGCCCCTTACAACACCTACGAGATGATATGGGATAGTGGATAATCTTAAGGTATTATCCACACTAATTGATCAATCGTCAATCGATGGTGAAATGGATGAGTCGACGTCAATTGATATTTTCTACCACACCAATCAATCGACGGTATCGATCGATGATAAAATGGATTAGTCGACGTCGATCAAGCTGCATGATTATTTGAGAGCCCGCCCGCTCCACCGAAGCGTATTTAAAATGTCGTCTAGATGAATTTAAGCTATCTTTGACCTTAAAAAACAGCCGCAGTCAGAGTCAACCACATCGATTAATTGTGGATCGACGTCGTTCGATGATTGAACAACGTTTTATAGGCCAGTATCGGTCTGTCAGCTAAAGCTACCACACCAATTGATTGACATCGAAAACTTCGACCGATGGCATCGATCGATTTATGTAGTAACGCACGAGTTTTGTGCTCTCGATAATTTGAAACAGCTAACATAAATCTTACCATGCAAAAAGCAGAGTGCCCAAATGACTCACAACTTATAAAGTTTGACCCTTGCACTAATAACTGGCCATAGTAACTGTTAACTTTAGAGTGAATTGCAGCCCTTAAAATTGAGATGGTAGAATATTTACCCAACTTTCCCAAAAGGAGGGTAATGTTTTTCGAATGTATGTATGTTTTTTTCTTTGGCACGCTCTGTAGCCTACACGACTTATTAAACTTGTTAAAATGATTGCAATGCTTACAGCATTCTTATTATCCAAAAATCAATCCCTTAGATAAACAAAAGTCTATTTATTCTTGCCTTGAAGACACCCAACCTACCTACTAAGACCTACGGCTTTGCGTGCTTTCTGAGGTACGAGGGTGAAACACCACCGACTTACAGACTCCGGGTTTCTTCTGAGAATTTCTTCAGAGAAAACCCACGAGCTAAGTCTAGCCTGACCCGAGATTCAAACCCATGATCTCATGAACAGCCACTACGTCTACGATCACTAGCCCAACGAGGCAGTCACACACACATGACATACACATAAAACATACTCATAACAATATATTACAACAAATTAAGATTTAAACAATTTCAAATTAAGTTAATTCCACGCAATAACATTCAGCAAGTAATTGCTTTAGGCCTCGTGTGCGGAAGGCGCAAGAATTGTCCTGGAACCGACCGTAAAACGAGCCAGTACAAATTACAAACCTATTAAAGAAAATAACTGTTCACTGAAACGGAATTCTTAGTTCGCTGTCTATGGGGTTACTTTTATTTGACCTTCTAGAAAAACGCGAAATGAAACAATTATATCGCCAACAGTTGTATATTTTATATAAATAAACACGACAGCAACACTACAAAGCATTTTCAATGCCATATTCTTGTTATTTTATTATAGTTATTAGGAGTAGTGGCGGTGTAAGTATATCCAATAGCCTATATCATGTGTAGAGGAAAATCAAGAACATAGCAGTGCAAGCACTGCTATTTTGCGTCATAAAATATGAAAGGTTAAAACATTCCCAGAACTACTCCTAGGAAGAAAAAATCCCTACATCTAGTAAAGATAATTCCGATCGATTCGATAAAAATATAAAATATATTCAGTCTCATTTAGATCACTTTTTTATTATGCTTTTGAAATCAAAGGTAATACGGCCCGAAGGACTCACTCAATGTAATTAAATGTATGTATGTATGTTGCCGAGGTTTTAACTTTACGGGGCGTTAGTAGAGGACCATGTCCTAAAATCCGCTCTCTCTCTATACTACTGAAAAGATATTAATTATGGTAAGATGATTCAGTTTAATCGAAATGGTAGTTGTTTGATGATTCCTTTTTTATTTTTAAGGTTTGAATTACAAAATTGTACCTTTTGAGAAACGGTCAAAAAACTCCAAGACGATAGATAGATAAGATGAAGAAACGATTTAACATAAAGAGTACAAGTGGTTAAATTTAAATTATTTCTAGTACTCGTACCAACTTCGTTATCGAAGTCAATTAAATGCGCATTATTATGAATAACTCAAAAACTACTGATCACATATTTATCAAATTTATTTTGAAATACATGAAAAACACCAACTTTGAAATATAAAAGTATCATTAAAATCGGTTCACCTAGAAAAAAATTCTAAGATAGCTAGCACACATAAAATTGAAACAAAAAATACAGTTAGCTCAATCATCTTATAATTGAAATTGATTAAAGAAGGTTAATTAATTAATTCTGAATAGCAAATTACCATCAGGTGAATTATAAGACAGTCATAGTTTTTTTAAACATCTGTTTTCAGGAGGAAGAAGCTTCCCATCTGCCGACTTAGATTCCCTCTGTCTCCTCCTATGAAACCCAAGAGATACTATGTACTCTTTACACGGCTTTAGGATTTTTTAATATAATAAAATTCTAGCTTTTCTTGCCCACGGCTATGCTCTCGTGTGAGTCGGTAAACAACATAATTTTGAAAATTCAGGTCCCATGGTCACCTTATAATTATATATACCTTTTATTTTTCACCAAAACGTGCAAGTGTTGGATGCTCGATAGTAAAGATCAGCTACCATAAAGCTTACCACACGCATTACCCAAATGACCCGCTACTTTTATTGATTGGCCATTGGACTTATGGTACACATATATGATAGTAAATGTAAACTTTAGCGCGAATTATAGCCATTAAAATTGAGATGCTAATGTTTTTACCCGACTGTCACAGGAGAGCAATGTTTTTCAAGAGTATATGTAGGTATGTATGTTTGTCTATTTCTTTGACACGCTCTGTAACCTAAATAGCTTAATGGATTTTAACAAATGAGATGTCGTTAGATTTGTTTTACTTGTGGAAGTAATAAAGTGTATATATTTATGTTTTTAGTAAACTTTTTCGCGCAAGTGGATTTTTTATGACTGTTTTAATCCTCTAGTAAAGAATGATCGAAATGCTTCCCGCATTCTAATTATCCAAAAAATAATCTCGTTTGGCTGCTCCAATCAAATTAGAGGCCTTTACAATGTTTCTCCCCAGGCTTGTGATGCGCATTCAGGTGCCAGTGCACTATCGTGGTGCACTAAGGATACTGTTCAGCAGAACTGGGCCGCCAACTTTTAGCTGCAGCTTAGAAAAAAGCACATCTGTTAAATCTATGGAGTTGGGAATTTCGAACCAGTAGACAATACTGTGGCCCTCCGAATACTACGAGTACTGCGTGTATTTTGTTTTAATTTTTACTATTATAAGGCAGTGTTTGACTACTATCCCATTTGATGGTAAGTGGTGATGCTGCCAAAGATGGTTAGCTGCGTTGACTTAGTTTATTTATATATTATAATATATCAAATAAATAATACGCACTCAATTAGTAGAATATGTTGATAAATCAATTTCATAATATGTTAATGTAAAAGAAACAAAATTGTAATATAGACTTCTATTCCGTTCACCTGTCACACCCTATTTTTTCCAGACGGTAAAAAATCTACCAGTACACATTAAACGTTAATATTCAAATAAATAAATTAATGAATACAGTGTTTGCCACATATATTTGACAAATTAATGGAATCATGGCTTCTAAATTAATTGTAAACATTGTATCTTTGAAGAGTGTATTTTCATTTAAAAAGTACAAACTTATTAGATTCGGGAGACCTGTTGTGTTTGCTTAAAAATAACTAACTATTCTGCAGAAAATAATTTACTTTTTGCATATTATTATATTATAGAACTTTGTCGTAACATTATGTTGCGAACATTTATTAATTCCTTATAGCTTATCAATCACCCTACCACAGTGAATGCCTTATTGATCCGGACGTTGTAAGCATGACTGCTGATGGAGTGGTCCGCGGTTCAAATCCGGGGTCAAAATCAGTTATTAAGTGCTTCTTCCAACAAACTTTTAATGGCGGCCTCAAAATTCATGTAAATGGCCAACCTTTTTCCTGTACCTGATGATCTCTCTCGGGTTGTATCGAATCGTTGTACTATCGTATTATGAAATCAATCTCTAGTGTGGAGATTACACGTATACTTAAGTACATACTAAGGCACTATTATTCTGTCCTACGATGGGTAATCTCCGTTGAGACTGGCCGCCGTGACCGAAATTTGCTCCGGAGATCATTATTGTTGTTGCGGCTCTTCAAAAACCCGCTGTCGGTATAAAGGACACCCCACAGTATAAAATAGCTACAAACATAATACAGCTTTAGCATGGAGCTACCACGTATAAAACTCTTGCGATACCCACAACATCATCTGGAGAGACGGGTTCTTTCAAGCTGCCACTATAGATCAAGAAAATTAATCATTTAATATCTGTCCTGAAGCACCATTAACAATTCTCTGTTTTTTTTTCTTCGTAAAACCTATCAAACACGCTTAAATAATTTGTGTACGATAAAAAAATATTTATATTATATTTTCTATTAACAAAGAGTTTTAGCCTTATTTAAGTTAAAATAAATTTAAACAGTGAATCAAGCTGTTGGTTTCTAGCAAATAGTGTGTAATAACTCTGAAATAATTTTACTAACAAAGAAAAAAATTTTAAACGTTTTTATATTTTTAAGACAGATTTTTTTATTTATTTATGATTCTCGTACGACGTATGTATTATAATGTTTATTCCCAACAAAAAAAGAAAAACATTATTTATATGAAATATTATTATGTATAGAAATACAAAATCGACACGATAAACTGTCGTTTAAATTACAATCTAGATCAATACTATAAAAGACCTTCACCACTCTGATAAATAAAAAACACACACCTGCCAAGTATAAGGGTTACGGCCTTCATAGCTACGTTTCGCATTAGACTGTACGTGTTGATAGTGAAGGTGAAATGCCGATCTTATCTAATCAGCTTTTTAATTATTATTTATGGTCCGATATATGAAGAATGAACTTACTCTGTCTTGAAGTCTTGCAGTGGTATGCTTGAGTTCCAAACATAATGCCCGACAGAAAGATATACAAACAAAAACGTTGATAACAACAAAATTAAACCACCGAAAAAACCGAAAGGACACGACATGACTCAAAATTACTTAGGTATACTTACATTAGTTTAAGAACTTAGTTATTAAGGCTAATTAAAACATAAAATAATCACAAAAATATATATTTCTTTCTTAGAACTTAGTTATTAAGGTAAGAGGAAAAGGCTTATTATTTTTTACTTTATTTTTTTAAATAAATTCATATTGTCGTTTATTACTAGAATATAATAAACAAAATAAAATTAATAGGTAATATACGCGGCGTTTTGCGCGCACTTTGAACTCAAAAGCGAAAGCCAACGAAGGACTTAGGTACTAGGAAAAACCCAAAAAACTCCACTCTTCGAGTGATAAAAAGAAGCGTCCACTATATGGCGATTAACTAATTTTGATACAATATCTATTATTTATTCCGTGCTAATATTTAGTAGTAATATTTAAAACATGGGAAGTTTTATGAACATAAAATTTTGTCACAATTCAGTGATCAAGAATAAAAATAAAAATAAGTATTGTTAATCGTCGGTCGATAAAAAATGCTAATTATTAGATTTTGAAAAACATAGCAGCATAATAGTTTAAGTATTTGTTATTGTGTGGATTTATAACACAATTTTTTAAATGTTTCTTGTTATAAAAGTGTTTTAATGTATTTTTATTAACACTTACGGACGCTGTCTGAAGTAAATCAATAAATAATAACTATTATTAAAAAAATAACATAAAAAAATCACGAATTTTTTATCGATTTAGAAAATATCAAAATTATGTTATAGAGTACAATAGCTTTGCCACGTCTATGCAAACAAACAAGCATCAAACACCAGTAGCGCGTTAGCACTGATATTGACGGTTGTGTTTTATATTGCGAAATTAATATTCCGCGTGAGTGACTTGTGTGCGATGTCTTACTTAAACGAAGAATATTTTAATATGTTGATGTGTCTCGGGAAATGTAACTGCAATTATGCAGAAGCACGAAGACTTTACTGGGAGTGCTTTGCTACTCCACGAAATATACAATTGCCGTCGGCAATGACGTTCCAACGACTTCACATTCGTATGTACAATACTGGCAGTGTGCATGGCCGTGATCAACAACGTACAAATTCAGGAAGACCGAGGATGTACGACGATGACATCGAGGAGCACATTCTCGACATGTTCGAGGAAGATGCGACGCGGAGCACGCGCTCGGTGGCACGTGAACTAGGTGTGAACCACATGCGCGTTTGGAGAGCCCTCAAAGATGATGGCCAGCACCCATATCATTATCGTCGAGTTCAGTGTCTTCATCCTAACGACTAAGAGCCGAGAATGGATTAGATGATTAGATGGTTACTTGATAAGGTTGAAGGAGATTCTGAGTTTTTGAACCGCGTACTTTTTACGGATGAATGCTCTTTCGTAAGAACAGGTGTATTTAATACTCATAATGAACACGTATGGTCAACGACAAATCCGCATTCGTATAAACCAAGCCACTTTGTCAGGCCTGTTGGTCTAGTGGTTAGTGACACTGACTGCTATGCCGCAGGTCGTGGGTTCGATTCCCACCCAGGACAATGTTTGTGTGATGAGCACGATCATTTGTTCTGTGTCTGGGTGTAATTTATCTATAATATTTATGTATTTAGAAATATATAAGTATGTTTATCAGTTGTCTAGTACCCATAACACAAGCTCTGCTTAGCTTGGGACTAGATGGCGTTGTGTGATAGTTGTGGAAGATTATTATTATTATTATTATTACTTTCAACACAGATGGAAAATCAATGCATGGGCGGGAATTATAGGTGACAAAATTATTGGTCCGTATTTCTTAGACCACACAATGAGATGTGAAAACTACGGACGTTTTTTGCGAGAAGAACTAAGCAATGAACTTGACGAAATAAATTTAGACCTCGTTCGTCGCATGTGGTTTCAACACGATGGTGCTCCGCCGTATTTCTTCCGTTGTGTAAGAAGTTTTTTGGATACTGAGTTCGGTGAAAGATGGATTGGTCGCGGTGGACCGGTCAACTGGCCGGCACGATCACCTGATCTCACACCTTTAGATTTTTATCTCTGGGGTACGATTAAGCAGACTGTATTCCAAAAAAACATGCGATACCGAGGCAGAAATGCGTATGCGTATAGGCCTTTGAAAAAATAAAGTCCGGAATGTCTGTTATGCAACGCGTGCGTTCAGACATTACAGGTCGGTGTCAAAAATGCATAGAGGTGCAAGGTGGACATATTGAACAACATCTTCGTGGTCGTCAAGTAGACATAGTGATAAATTAGTGTTTGACTATAACAGCTGTGATGTGACGAGGTCACGACCTCAGTGTGCAGTCAGTGTAGATAAGACGCGCGCGCGCGCGCCTCGTCTTTGATGTACGTCACCGCCGGCCGCCACCCGCCGCTGTCGATAATTCCAGGCAGAGGTAATCAATCCACATAAAATTTACAAATATTATTTAATTAAAATTTAAATAATATTTGTAAATTGTTCGAGTTTTCTGAAGTAAAGTTATTTCTATACGTTTAAATACTGATGAGCCCCACAGGGTTTTTGTTACATATTGTATACCTAACTTAAACTTAAAATTGAGATAGTAATTTTTTGCTTGACTGTCCCAAAATGAGGGTAATGTTTTGATTTGATGAGTGTAAGTATGTTAAACTATTCACGCTGTTATTTTTTTAAATACTGTTATAATCTTTGAGCTTTTTAGAATGATTATAATACTTTCCGCATACTAATTATTATCCAAAAAAATTCTCTCTCTCTGCTCTCCAAAACCCTATTTACTTTTGCTTTGAAGACACCCGCATTATGATCGGTTTGAAAGACTGGTAAATTATTCTACTCCTTTGCTGCATTATGGACGTATTTTTGGATTATAGATTTTAATGCCTTTAGGAATTTTCTACCAGTCAATCACTGGCTGAGCAGAGAAACTTATGCTGGTGCCATAGACATTAAATTATATATACATACATAAAAATATAAAAACACAAAATAATGTCGTCCAGAACGAATTTCGGTCACGGGGACCAGACTCAAAGAAGACTAGCGATCTCCGCACGATGAGATTTTAGCGCCCAAGTGTATGCGCAAGCACAGGTGCACTCTCCATTCCCTCACTCTTATTGTTCGATAAGACGGTAATCCGACACGACCGGAGAGAAATCAGGAGCACAACCAACTGCTTTAGGTGCTTTCCGAGGCACGGGATGTAACACCGCCAACTTCTAGAATCTAGACTGCTTCTGAGAATTTCTTGACAGAAGAATTCACTAACTGATTTTGGCCTGACCCGGAATTCGAACCCAGGACTTAATGACCAGCAATTGCGTGTACGAACACTGGACCATTGAGGCAGTCACACACACATAATATAGGCACTTATAAATACACTTATAAATATATATTACCTACAACAAATTTTGATATAAACAATTTCAAATTAAGAATATTCCACAAAATAACATTCAGCAATCAATTACGAGTATTTCAGGTCTCGTGAGCAAAAGGCGCAAGATTTATTCTGGAATGGGCCTTAAAGTAACTCAGTAAAAACTACAAACCTATTAAAGAAAATTAGAGTTTACTTAATCGGAATTCCTATTTCACTAACTGCGGAATCACGTTTAAAGACGCGGAAAGACGGGGAATACAGTTTTCTTACAAAAATATAAAATATATTAAGACTCCTTTATATCACCTATTATCTTAAATTACACTTTAAAAATAAAAGAGATATAAATGTAATACGGCATGAAAGACTAAATAAAATCAAATGTAAGCAAGTGTTGCCAACCTTTGAAGTTTATGGGACGTTTATAGAAGATAAACGTGCCCTGTAATCCGCCATATCCATGTAATATAACTGAAAGAATGCTACCACAGGACAAGAAGATAAAGCAAGCTTAGTTCATTTAATATTCGTTCTTTGCTGCTTTAGAAGCTGGTTTAGAAAATATTAACATTTAACTGTGTTTGTTTCAGTGAAGCTTTTAAACACGCTTGAATAATTTGTATACGATAAAAAATTTCATGAAATATTTTCTATATACAAGGTTTAAATGCCTTTTACATATTAAATAAATTCAAACAGTGAATCAAGCTGTTGATTTCTAGCAACTAGCGTTTAGTTACACTGAAAGTATTTTACTTGCATAAATTAGTTAAATGCTCTTTAACATAAGAACGTAATTTTAAATATTTTAATATTTTTATTAAGAATTTTTTTCTAATATATTTATTTATTTATTTACACTTTATTGTACTAACGGTACAAACGGCGGACTTAATGCCATATGGCATTTTCTACCAGCCAACCGGAAAGTTAGTGGGAGATGTGTGTACTGCAGTGGGCTAGGATGAAACCTAAAAATTGATAAATTTCACACACACATACACACCACACACACAAATACACATCACACACACATACACACTCATAGCTCAAACTTAATTAAATATATATAAGGATCTAATAGATTAAATAAATTATTTATATATTTATGTGTCAGATGAACCCAAATAATGTTCCTTTACCTTTGTTTTAAAAATCCACTTCTTGGGGGATTTTGTTATTGCTAGGGGAAGCGCATTCCAGAGTCTTACAGCTGTAACAGCGAAAGAGTTTGAGAGGAAACCAGTACGGTGAGAGGGAGTATGGAGCACGAGATTGTTACGAGAGCGAAGATTACAATCATGGGAAGAACGCAGGTATTGAAACTTACATTGCAAATACTCTGGGGCCAATGGATCGTTAAGAATAGTGAACAGAGTGCTAAGGATTCTAAGGCTCCTGCGTTGTGGGATATTTAACCATTTAAGTTGAGAGCGATAGAAAGAGACGTGGTCATACTTTCGAAGACCGTAAATGAAACGGATACAGTTGTTGAGAAGACGATCCAATTTATTGACCGAATATTAGTCTGCATCTAAGTAACACACATCAGCATAATCAAACATAGGAAGAATTAGCGATTGAATTAGAATTTTCTTCGTACTAGGCGATAAGATATTTTTATATCTGTACAATTGTCTCAAAGTAGTACAAACTTTACGGCTAACTTCCTCAACATGACTGCGCCAAGTAAGTGAACAATCCAAGGTTAATCCCAAGTCCCTAACATGAGAGCTGTAAGGAATTACCTCGCCATTATAAATCAGAGGATCGAACGATGTATGATTAAGTTTACCTAATTGACGTGCACTGCCTAAGACTATAGCTTGGCATTTGCTTGGATTAACAGCGACCCCATACCTTCTTGACCAATTAAGAATCCAATTAAGATCGGAGTTAATCACGGTTACAGCATTATTTATGGAAGTAGCATTGGTATGAGCATAGAGTTGCAAGTCGTCGGCATACATATGGTAGGAAGCACGAAAATTACAAGTAATCATGTTCCACCTTGCGGAACACCAGTGGTTAATTCACCCCAATCGGACACCATACCATCGACCCGAATCGCCTGCTGGCGACCACGAAGATAGGAGGAGACCCAATTCCGTGCTGACAAGGAAAAACCTACGTAAGACAAGATGGCGATAAGAATATCATGGTCAACGGTATTAAAGGCGTTAGAAAAATCTATTAAAACTAACACCGTCAACTTTCCAAACTCCATGCCATCACGCACATCCTTTGTTATTTTTAAAAGCGCCGTTGTGGTGCTATGTCCAGGCCGAAATCCTGATTGGTGTTGATTCAGTATGTTGCTTTTGGTTAAGTGAGTTTTTTTTTTCGGAAAAATCGAGATAGGCCGGAAGTGATTGAGAGCACTGGGCATAGAGATTTTTAGAAGAGGGAGAATAAAAGCCTTCTGCCAGCATAACGGAAACTTTCCCAGTAAGCAATGAGCGGTTTATAATGGAGGTTAAAATTGGTACAATATGATCTGAAACATATGATATCATGGTTCTTCCTATGTTGTCATGACCTACTGCCTTTGACTTAAGTTTTTGTAATACTTTTAAAATATCCTTCTCAGTGACAGCAGAAAAAGAGAAAGAATCAGTATGCGGGGATGACATGGAAGTAATATCCGAAATAGTTTTCATTTTAATGTGAGATGGGAGGCAAGCTGCTGTAGAAAAGTGAGCATTGAGATCATTTAATGAGAAAATATCTGAGATTACTTGTTTTTTAGTTTTACTGAGACCATGAGAGTGAATGAACTTCCGTGTCTCCGATTGCGAAGAATTAATTAGGAAGTCATGAAAATATCGACGTTTAGCAGACCTGACCACCTGATTGCAGCGATTCCTAACCTTTTTGAAGGCCTCCCAGTTCTGTATAGTACGGCAAGATTTATATGTGACAAAAAGTCTGTTGCGTCTGTTCATTGCCAGGCGTACGTCGCTAGTGATCCACGATACTGATGGACGTTTGATTTTAACCTCAAACGCGTACACGTAGCGTTCTGGCGCATGTGTATTGAAAATATTCAATAATTTAGAATTAAACTCCATAACCATATTATTAATTGAGTCAGTATTTAACACTGGAGACCAATCAATGGCGGACACATCATTAATTAAGCTATCTCTATTTAATCGAGCATAGCTACGTAACTTTATTGTATGAGGGATATGTTTAGGTGGTTTTAATTTATATGAGAGAAATAACAAGTCATGGTTCGAAAAAAAAAACCAGGAGCTGGGAACTGACCATAACTCGCAACTTTATTAGAAGATGTAATAATTAAATCGATCCAAGAATTTGCGGTAGAAAAATTAGAGTGAGTAGCTTTAAGGGGGAGAATGGAGAGGTTGACCGAGTTTATGATGGATCGTAACTTTTGAGAATTAGAGGAGTTTTTTAACAGGTCTGTGTTGAAATCACCCATAATAACTGTTATTCTGTTATCTATATATCTGTTATGTATATTCTGTTTAGATAAGAAAGAGAGGGGTTTCCAAACACAGGCATTACTTGCTTAAATGGAGATCCCAATCAAGTACGTCATTAATTTAAGTTTTGTGAAGAAAAATAAATAATTTTATTTAATTTTTAATTTGTTTCGTACATATAATTATTATTAAAGTTGTGGCAGCTCAGGGCCAATCGCTCCCTGTAAATTTCAAAGTACGCGAGCAGCCCGGGTTTGATCCCAGCAGCACCAATGACATTTTTAAGGGCTGATTTACCACGAGTTCTGTGGTGAACAAAAACTTCGTGAGGAAACCTGAATATCTTAGAAATTAGAACAAAAAATTTGTTTGACTTGTTTAGTTCACCAACACGCGTTAGGGTAACGAGGTGGATATATCATTGCCCTAAATCCCTCTCAGAAATGAGAGAAGACTTGTGCCCAGCAGTGCTGTAACTTTAACAAATGTATTTTAATGTTTCTTCTAAATATTAATGTTCTTTTTCTGCCCACACAACATTATATTTATGCTTTATCATTTTATTCAAAAATACAAAATCTTCGATTAAAAACAAAAATAAATACACCCAAAACTGTCATCTAAATTCAATTTCAGTACGTGGTAGAGCCATGCTGCAGCTTTATTATGGTTGTAGCATGAATGGGTCGGCTCAACCAGGAAGGACGACGCTCCCACTAAATACCAGCTTAAAATAGCAGCTAAATACTTCTTTGTTTCGTATGGTGGGTTCAGAGAACCTGAGACTCCTTTTACTGAATACGAGGCATTCCATCTTAGTCCTCAGGGTTGACAACGCATCTGCATATTGATTCTAAATCGAGAATAAATGTCGATATCTATGAGCCACGGTATTCATTTACCATGAATACCGTGGTATGCATAGGTTACCATGAATAGATGGACTGTGTGATCAATTGTCACATATATTATATATAAAAAAATAGGATTTAGACCAATGTGATAAAAGATCTTCAACGCTTGGATAAATAAAAACTACTCCTGCTAACTATAAGGCCGTTATGCTTCCATCTCTACCTACAATCGGACAAGCTCGCGTTTCGCGTTGGACATTACAGGCTGATAGATCCGATCAAATAGCAAAGATGAAAGATCACGAAAGATTTGTACCTACTGAATCACAAATAACGATTTGAAATTGATTATCCGCAAGGATAAAATTGTGTTTACTTCTTTATCATAAAATATTATACTTTTAAAATATAAAAACTGACTTAAATAGGTAACGCGCCTCAAGTCAGTGCTTCAGAAGCCGTTTTAAAATTATTTTATTCTTTTTGAAGTGAGAACTTCTGTAGCGTTGTTGTGGCTTGAAACTCAATGAAACGAAAAACCGACACTAAGCAGAGACAAACAAATAACAGATCGGGGAAAATGTTTCTTCGTATTTTGTTTGTATAAAGTTGAAAAAAAATCTCTATGGTTGTAATGTTTGTATTCAAATTATGCTAGATATTTTTATGATTACAATATTATTTTGAAATTAATTTAATTTAACCAACATTTACAATATTTATATCGTAAAATATTGAAAGTTGTAAGAAAGCATGTGAAATATTACGATATTTTCAGACGTATTAAATTTTGAATAAATTCCCGAATATGCAAAATCCATTGAATTGCAGAAATATTTCTACAGCCCCTGTACACATGAACGACCACAGTGTACAGTGGTACGCCTTCCTTCATCGATTAGTATAAAATGAGATAATTAAAACAAAGCAGCCTCCCAAACGTACCATAGACCACATACATACCCTGCGGCAGATTGTATAGAAGACCGAAGAGTACAATCTACCACTTTGCCTGACGTATGTGGACTATGAGAAAGCCTTTGATTCCGTCGAAATTTGGGCGGTGCTACAGTCCCTTCAGTGGTGCCAAGTTGGAGTGCTGGAGTGTTTGTACAGTAAGGCTACGATGGCTATCCGAGTACAGAATCAGAGCTCGAAACCTATCCAACTGAAGAGAGGTGTAAGACAGGGTGACGTTATATCCCCGAAACTCTTCACCGCTGCATTGGAAGACGTTTTCAAGCTACTGGACTGAAAAGGATACGGTATTAACATCAATGGCGAGTACATCACTCACCTTCGATTTGCCGACGATATAGTCCTTATGGCAGAATCGCTGGAGGACTTAAGCTCTATGCTCAATGACCTCAGTAGTGCCTCCCAACGGATAGGTCTTAAGATGAACATGGACAAAACAAAGATTATGTTTAATGTCCATGTCACACCTATGCCGGTAGTTGTTGGGAGCACTATGCTCGAAGTTGTTGACGAGTACGTTTACCTGGGACAAATAGTCCGAATAGGTAAGTACAACTTCGACTGAGAGGTCAATCGACGGATTCAACTCGGCTGGGCAGCGTTCGGGAAATTACGACACATCTTCTCGTCAGGTGCACCTCAATCTCTGTAAACTAAAGTGTACAAACAGTGCGTGTTGCCAGTGATGACTTACAGATCAGAGACGTGGTCCTTCACTGCTGGCCGTATGAGGACGCTCAAGGTCGCTCAGCGAGCTTTGGAGAGGGCTATGCTTGGAGTTTCTCTGCGTGATAGACTCAGAAATGAGGATATCCACAGTAAAACCAGAGTGACCGACATAGCCCAACGGATTAGTAAGCTGAAGTGGCAATGGGCCGGCCATATAGCTCGAAGAACCTATAACCAATGAGGAAGAAAGGTTCTCGAGTGGCAGCCTCGTACCGGTAGGCGTAGTGTAGGGCGACCCCCACTAGATGGAGTGACGACCTGGTAAGACATGCAGGAAGTCGATGGATGCAGGAGGCTCAGGACCGTGCTTTGTGGCATTACTTGGGGGAGGCCTATGTTCAGCAGTGGACTTGTGAAGGGCTGTAATGATGATGATATACAGTACTAATTCATTTTTAAACACCCAACTATTTTCTTCGTCACTTAAACCTCACCATTTTACTAAAAGCTTATTTCCTTTTTTTATAACTTTTTCAATAAGGTAAAGGTCTGGCAATTTAATTTTTTGTAATTCGTAACCGTAAAAAGAGTCTAGAATATTTTAATTGTGAGGATTGGTCTGGTTGACTTTAACAATACAAAATATTATGATTTCTTATATTTACGCGAATACTACACATTGAAATAATACTAGTTTTTATGGAATTTATCGCGTATATTTAACTTTTTAAATACCCGACGTTTCGAACGCTTTACAGCACTCATGGTCACGGGCGGGACTGAGATGTTCAACGTCCATATGTCATAGTTAACCGCGATTACAATAGATTAAAATTTAACTTTTGTTCCGATCTATGCAGTATGAACTTATGGTATCTTGAAGTCTTGCAGTTGTATGCTCTGGTTGGGATTTAATTTTATTTATTATAGGATCCCAAGCAGATGGTAGCACCCAGCCATCTTCTCTATTAAAATTAGGATGTTTTTTGATTTCAATAGCCTCGCGAATCATCCTTGGAAGGAATCGGTGTACTTTAGCGAGGATTTGCGGTGTATCAAATCTGATGTAGTGACGGGGGGCGATCCTGTACGTGTTCACAGATTGCAGACTTCACGGAGCCTCGATTCTTCACATCAGCTATATGTTCTTTAACGCGGGTTTTTATTGATCTTTTAGTTTGTCCTATGTAGGAGAGACCACATTCACAATCAAGCTTGTACACTCCTGCATCTTGCAAAGGGACATTACACTTGACTGATGGTAAAAACTGACCAATCTTCTTCAGCGGCTTGAAGTATGTTTTGATGGAAGCGCGCTTCAAGATGTAGCCAATCTTGTCAGTGACTCCTCTAACATATGGCAGTACAGCAGGTACACGCTCGACTGTGGCCGGCTTTACTCGTTCACTGTGACGTAGGCGCGGGACTCGAAGCTTGTTGTCATGCAAAACTTGCTTGACATGGTGGAGCTCGTCAGCCAGGTGTTTACTGTCACAGATCCCTCGTGCTCTCTGAAACAAAGAGTTACCCACGGTAGCTAACTGTAAAGGATGGTTGTGAGAATCACCGTTTAAATATCTATCTGTATGGGTCTTTTTTTCTATACACAGTATGGCTCAAGGTGTTATCAGGATTCCGAGTTACTAACACATCTAGAAAAGCTAAGGAATTGTTTGCCTCTAACTCCATTGTGAACTGAATTTTAGAATTTATAGAGTTAAGATGGTCTAAAAATGCAGTTACTTTATCTAAAGGTAGAATTGTGAAAGTGTCGTCTACGTACCGCTTGTAGAATCTAGGATTTATGGGAGAACTAAGCAGGGCTTTCTCCTCAAAGTCTTCCATGAATATGTCGGCGACAATGGGAGATACAGGTGAGCCCATCGCCACACCATCTACTTGCTTGTAGAACTCCTCCTTCCACAATAGGTAGCCAGATGTAAGGCAGTGTCTGAGTAATACTGCATATTCTACGGGCATGTTGTTTTCTTCCAGCCTTCTAGTTACAATTGAGATGCAGTCTTCAACAGGTAAGCATGTAAACAACGACTGCACATCAAAACTGACTATAGTTTCATTGTCTGCCAGATCATCATTCTCTAAACCATTTCCCATTATCTGGGGTCGGCGCAGTAAATCTTCTTGTTCCATTCCTCTCTATCAGCCGTCATTTCCATACTTACTCCTTTCATTCTCATATCACTCTTCACACAATCGATCCATCTTTTATTCGGCCTTCCTCTGCCCGTGTGTCCCTCCACATTCATATTCAACACTCGTTTTGTGACATGACTTTCATCCCTCCGCATCACATCACATCACCTTTTCTACCACTGGCGCTACTTTCAGGCTTCCTCTTATATACTCATTCCTTATCTTATCCATCCTTGTCACACCACACATCCATCGTAAATTTCTCATTTCATTCGCATGCAGTCTATTTTCATCCTTCTTCTTGACGGCCCAGCATTCACTTCCATACATGACGACAGGTCGGATGATCGATTTGTAAATTTTCCCCTTCAGCCTTATTGGCATTCGGGGATCGCACGTTGTGGCTGTGACCTGTCGCCATTTCATCCACCCTGCGTTAATCCTATGCTGCACAGCTCTATCTATTCCGCCGTCGCCTTGAATGAGGGAACCGAGGTACTTGAATTCTGAGCAGGTAGGCAGTATAGCGCCATCCAACGACATGGGTACAGGACTGGAAAGACCGCCGAAATCACAGCACAGATATTCGGTTTTGGATCTGCTGATCTTCAAGCCAAACTTTCCAGCCTCTGTTGCCACCCGTCAGTCTGCTCTGTACCTCGATGCCTTCTTCCCCGACAAGCACGATGTCATCGGCAAAGAGCATGCACCAGGGTGCCTCATCCTGCAGGTCCGACGTCAAAGCGTCCATAATCAGTAGAAAGAGGTAAGGGCTCAATGCCGACCCTTGGTGCAGCCCTACCGCCACATCGATACTGCCCGTAGTTCCCGCGGCAGATCGTACACATGTACGGGATGCTCTGTACATAGCACGGACTAACCTCACATACTTTCCAGGCATACCTTTCATCTTTAACGCCCACCACAAAACCTCACGGGGAACCCGATCGTACGCCTTTTCAAGGTCGACAAAAACCATGTGCAGATTTTTATGCACACGCTTGTACTTTTCGCACAATTGGCGTAATGCGAAAATGGCATCTGTCGTACCTCGACCGGGCATGAATCCGAACTGGTTTTGTGTTATCTCACACTCTTCTCTCATTCTTTTCTCTATTATTCTTTCCCAGACTTTCATCGTATGTGACATGAGTTTTACTCCCCGGTAACTGCTGCAGTTTTGAACGTCTCATTTGTTTTTAAAAATGGGGACCAGTATACTACTGCACCATTCCTCAGGTTTTAATTTAACATTGTCTGCCAGATATAGGTCTTTAATCTCGCTGACAAAATGGTAGGAATCCTTTATGTGTGCTCTTGTATGTCCCCTGAGCGGTGAGAGTATTTTCGCTAAGTGTTGAGCCAATCTGTAAGTTGGTGAATCGATTTGGCTCACTATGTGACGTAATGGAGCATTGGGCTTGTGTATTTTTGGTAACCCATACAATTTTGATGATTTGGCGCACGTAGGTATTATCCATTTTACGTCCAGATTTAATTTTTCGGAGTGTTTCTTTATGAGGTCACTAGTTGTTTTTAGTGTGCTATTTGTTGGGTCGTTTTTAACCTTTTTATAAGTACTTAAATCCGAAAAAAGTTCTTGTATTTTAAAATTATAATCTGACGTATCCATGACTACCGTTGCGTTTCCCTTATCTGCGCGGAGAATCGTAAGTTCTGGTTTATTGCGTAGGTTCTTTAACGCTATAAATTCGTCTTTGGGAAGATTCGGTTTAGGCACTGCACATCTATCCTCGTTTAAGAATCAAAATGAAGATGCTTCGTTTCCAGTAAAAAGAGTCTCCGTATCTCTCCACTCACCATACGAAACCAAGCAGTATTAAGCTGTTATTTTACGCTGGTATTGTGTGAGAGCGTGGTCCTTCCCCGGTTGAGCTGACCCATTCGTGCAGCTAATACCATAATATAGCTGCAGCATGACCTTGACCACGTATAAATATGTATCGAGTCTTGTCGCGTGTACTTCAGTAGTCTGTAGCTCTCGGAATTTCTATGGAAGCTCTAGTGAAGAGCGCATTTTTAATCAAGCTTTGACATAAAGTTGTGCAATCGCTACTAAAAGGATTGAAAGCTTACAGCAAGTTAGCAGTAGCAAGAGCTAGATACTTTATATATAGATATTTTATAGATTCGATTTTTATGGATTCTATCTTTATAGATTACTTATAAGACATTTATTTTCTCAAAATATTGACAAATCACTTACAGAGAAAATACTCATTATAAAGAAAAAAAAACATTAAGCCGATTGGCGTAGTGAGCTAGTGTTATAATAGGACGCTAAAACTTATTTTCTAATTGAGTGCTTGGTAATTTATGTTTACATAAATAGGGTAGTTGCAAATGTATTCGTCCCAAAGCTAAGCAGACCATCGTCACTTCGGTCAGAATTTAATGAATGTGGCGAGTTATTTGTTAAGGCCTATGATACATTAACTATTTCATTGTGTTCAAAATTAATTTATAGTGCTAGCTGTTATTGTTTGTATTCATCTTTTAAAACCATTACTATATGTAATACGATACTATAATTAGTTAGTGTTTATTTATTTAGTATATTATATATTTAGGTATTAGTTTGTTTGTAATAATATAAGTAGTGTTGCACATACATATAATGGAACATATATATACATACATACACACGTATACACAAATATATGTATCGTATATACATTAGTTATATTGTCTCATATCTATATTCACATTGTATATAATTAATAATATTGTATTATCTCTATACAATTATTTTATTGTAGATAGTAGCTTTTTACCCGCGGCTTCGCTCGCGTGACCTTCCCTTGAGGAACATGATTAATACTGCTCCATACCAAAATCAGTAAAGTTGGATCTCTTGTAGTATGGAGTGTAGAAGTAAGGAATACAGACTGTGTATTAAAAAGTGTCCATAGAAAACCGTTAAATAAGGATGGCGCCACTATAACTACGGGGTAAATTTTAAAGAACGCACCGAAAAATATTAGTGAGATAGATGACTTTTTAGAGGTTATAAATACTACATAAAATTATTTTAGATTTTAGAGCTACTGAGCAGTTTAGCAGCACACTTAAACCGTCGACAACTGCTAGGTTCATTTCATCCCAGTAGCTACTCTAGCGCTGTTGTGGAGAATTTTTGAGCTGTTATTTTGCTGCTTACAGATGGCCACTTTTTCAACTATATATATATATTCCACGACCAATTTCGGCCACGGCGACTTCTTCAACTCCGATCCTGTCGTTGGTGTGCTCGTACATGGCTAACGTAGCCGATCTTATTTACAAATGTTCGCGCGCAATGCCGGCAGGTGAGCACACCGTTACAGAAATTGTAGTTAATCGCACAAGGACGCCCATGCTTTGAGTTCATCACGTCGGGAATCCAATTCAGAGCAGCGATTCTCCTCAAACATTTTGACCTTGGCTTTCACCAAATACCTCCACTCCGGTCGTCGAGCGGCTGCTTGCTCCCACTCTAAAGGCTCAATGTCGCACTTCTTTATGTGGCGCTTAAGTACATCTTTGTACCTGAGGAGTTGTCCGCCATGCTTACGCTTGCCCCTCTTAAGTTCAGAGAAAAGATGCACTTTGCCGTACGCTGGTCTGACATTCGCGATAAGTGTCCACACCAACGGAGTTGTCGCTCCATAAGGTAGGCCTCAATCCCCATGGTATGGGCTCTACGCAGCACTTCCGTGTTCCGAGTGCGATCAGACCAACGGATGTTGAGAATTTTGCGCAGACATTGCAAGTGGAAGCGATCCAGCGTCCGTATGTGACGGCGATAAACTGTCCATGACTCTGAAAAGTACAATATGTTAGGCAGCACTACCGCCTTATAAATGTCAATTTTGGTAGCCAGCTTTAGGTCATGTGAACCAAAGACTTTGCGATACAGTTTACCGAATACCGCAGTAGTGGCACCGATCCAACTGTTGATTTCAGCATCAAGGTCACACTTTGATGTTATCGTGCACGATTTTTCGACTATTCTACTATGGGAGTTGGTACTCCTTGCTTCTACACTCCATACCTTGTAGAGTCGCCTCGTTGTCAGGTTTAGTCAAGTGATATCTTTTGAATTCCTAGAGATTATCACACGTATATTTTTTGTAGAATTGCATTAATATCGTACGTCTAGCAACCCCTGTCACTTTTTGTATCGTTCATGACTTTCGAGGTATCTTTAATAAGGGTAAATTATCTTTGATTCAAAGTTACCTTATTTACTTTTTAGTCTTTACATTTATTCGTAAATTAAGGTAATTTAATTTTGACCAAATAATGTCGAATTTCGTTGTCTTCTATTAATATACGGCAGAGTGTTTATTTGCGATATTTGTTTAATAATATCATTGGCCTATTGAATATTGATTGGCACTATAAAATAATTGCTTATATTTTTACTAATCTATCAAATAGAGATAAAAACTTACATCGGATAACTTAATACAAAAGGAAGTTTGTGAAATTATTGCTATATATATATATATATATATATATATATATATATATATATATATATATATATATAACTTAAATGTTCGTGATAAAACATAGTCATGTGGATTCTGTTAAAAATTAAAATAGTGCGCCTATTTTACGATGTTAGAATATTATGAAAAAGCAATGTTGGGTTTAGTAGTACTTATCATTGGTTAACAGACAGTGTTAAATTTCACGAAATGCTACAATTTCATGTAATTATCGAATATTCATAATAAAATCATTTCTACGATCTGGCCACGACGTATAAAAATATCCTTAAAAAGGTATAAGCGTCATGATCAATAATCGCAGTCAAACCAATGTTAATTAGTTCATTATTATATATTATTAATTAAACTAAAAAATCTGAATTTTCATAGATTTCACTATTATCTACTTATTTAAATTATTAGTATTAAAATTAAAGAATGAAAAACTTAAAATAAATCTTAGAAGTTTCAAAACATTTTATAAAGTATAAATGTAAGTTATTTATGTTATTTAGTTTATTACTTAGTAACTAATAACTAAGGGCTAAATTTGCTACTTTTTACTTTTTATGACAGATGGCGCTATTTCGGAAACGTACAATGTAGATCGTTGGCGTAGTTTCAAATTATTAGAATTAAACTTTAATTGTAAATGTTGTATTCGTTTAAAAAAAACACTACGTTATCCCGCTTATAACTAACAGTATCATACATAATAGAAAATTAACTTCTAAAGAAAGGAAAATATTTAACTCTCCTTTTTAAAGTTCCGTAATCGTAAAAACGTAGCCTATAAGTAGCCCCGGGTCACTAACTACCTGCATACAAAATTTCATGGAGATTTGTCCAGTTGTTTTTGCGTGAATCTTTAATTCACTAGACAGATAGACTGACAAAAATTCTAAAAACCAGTAATTTGGCTTCAGTATCCTTTATTTAGTCCCATGGACTTGTTTTTTCCAGAAAATATTAGAATTACAGACACGACTGTTCTACAGATTTATTATATGTATAGATATAGATTATTATTAAGGTTGCATGTGTATTTCATATATGTAGATTAGAGGTTTGTGATTATTACGTTATTATGAAAAATCCTTTACAATGTGGCTTTTTTGTAATTTCTTAAAAGTGGACAGGGATTTTGCTTCTTTAATGTTTTAGGTAATTGGTTGTAGTGTTGAGCTCCCTCATAAAGGACACTCCTTTTCCCATAGTTTGTTCTATATAATCTCAAACATAGGTTATTAGCCCGCCTTGTCATACGTTTATGGTAATCTATCTTTTTTGTAAATGTTTTTAGAGAGTGAGTATCATTAGTAAGTATTTTTCTAATAAAAATTCATATTTTATATTTGTACGTTTGGGCTATATGAAGTAACTTTGTTTATTTATATATTTGAATGGTAGGTGTTAAGTATTTATATTGGAATAATGTTTTTATAATTTTATTTTGTGTTACTTGTAGTTTTTGCAACGTTGATTTAGTGGCTGAGCCCCAAACCTTACCCTTTGTCCTTCCCTTCGTCGTATCTCCTCAGTTTCAAGGCACTCCCCGTGTTGCCTCAGCCAGTATCGGAATTTTAAATACTTTTTCATTTAATTTTTGTTTAATAGCTTTGTTATATTTTTAATTCATTTATTTATAAGTTGTGTGCCAATATGTTTATAACATCTACTTACATTAGAAAGCTTATCAGACGGAA
Source organism: Parnassius apollo (assembly GCA_907164705.1). Taxonomy (NCBI): domain Eukaryota; kingdom Metazoa; phylum Arthropoda; class Insecta; order Lepidoptera; family Papilionidae; genus Parnassius; species Parnassius apollo. Next base: position 1,890,350 of record CAJQZP010001641.1, on the reverse strand, counting down.
CAGGGATTATAAAGACGTAAAATTAATGGAGATAAAATCCGTAAAAATGATTTTATTCAGTATAGACCGTAATATAGCGTTGATGTAGTTTTTCGAACGAAAATTTCAATGACCTTAGTTTTAAGGAAAGCTTCTATGGAAAATTCTATTTATCAAGAGTTCAATCTAGGAATATATTTGAATAACTTTACAGTTCAATATTACAGACCACAAGAATTCCAGAGAGACGCACAGAGGATTCCACGACGGCTTCGCGGCGCAGTGCATTGCTTAAGTTGCAGCGCTGAGGGCCGCGGGTTCGAATCCCGCACGATATTTGTATGGCCTACAAATAATTGTTACAAGTCTAGATGTTTGTTCTTGTGAAATTTATGTATGCAAACTAAGATCACAATAAGGATGATTTTTGAGAGTCTTGTAGTCCATCTGAGTTATTGCCAACTACAAAAATTTTTTGCAGTCTAACAGCAGTGCACTCCCCTATTTTGATTAAAAAGGTAAGTCATTGGCATAAACGTGGTTGAGCCACGACAAAAAGTATTATTCAAACGTATTTGTATTCAGGGGTAACAACGAATGAGGATAAATGTCGGTGTGTTTGGATCACAACATCAGCTAACCATCAAGTGAATTTTTTATACAATAAAAAAGAGCACAGAGTCCACCTGATGGTAAGTGGATTGTGTGGCCCATAGACATCTACATCAAGACTCGATAAAGAATGAAAATGCGTATAAGTTGTCATCCTTGAGGACTAAGATGAAATGGCTCGGCTCCGGTTCTCTATACTCACCATATATAACATGGCATCATTAAGCTGCTATTTCACGCTGGTATTCTGAGAAAGCGTGGTCCTTCCCGGGTTGAGCCGACCTATTCGTGCTACTGCTATCATATAACATCAGCATGGCTCAACCACTTACAAACTGACAGACAGAGTGTGCTTGCTTGACATCCTTACTTGTATTAAAAAATTGTTTTTTTTTAAATATAATTAAAATTGATGGTGCGTTGGTCTTCCGTACGCTCGGAAGTGGTACACATGTGACTAACACAACGCCCTCCGCCCGCTCGGCAATGGTACACATATGTCTACTAATAATTTATGAGGGCGAACCCGACAAAAAAAGGTTTGTCATTAAAAATTATAGCAAAGTTATAGTGAAATAAAAAAAAAAGAAATACTCTTTAATTTGGTACCATAATCTGTCAATTTTGAACTAAAAATAAACATAAAAATCATTCTGACGTAATGGCTTCTTACACCAGTAGGGCGTGGTTGTGCGTGAGCTATTGCTGAGTGATTTCTCCGTTTTTCTGTGTGTTTTTGAAATAAAAAGGTGAGTTTTATACTTTTGTGTACTTCTTGTAATAAAACAAATACGTAGATATATAATTTGTGGCATAAAAAGTGAAAAGTAAGTGCCAAAAGTACTTCGAAATCGAGAAGGCGGTTGGGTCAAAAATGTGTTATTTTCGAATTCTCATTTATTTTTAGTGTAAAATGTAACTAAAAAATAGTTTTATAACATATTTCAAATAACTCGACATTGTATTTATCTCAAATTCACACAAAAATATATTTGAAATATTGTTCGAAATCTCATACAGATAAAAATTAATTTCGTTTTTTTAATATTTTGGTATGAGTAACGAATAGAAACACATAAAACATAAAAATATACATATTTCCAAACATTTTCATATTTTTTCATTATCCTCCAAAAACAAACGTGTAGAATTCAAATTAGTAGTAATTTTAGACTAAAAGTGAAGTATCTACTACTACTATAAAGGGTAATATATGAATTTTATTACAATTTATAGCAACTAAAAATAATTTTATTCGATTGTTTATAATTTCAGCAAGAATTCCTGTAAGTTTTATTCATAAATATTGTCTCAAAGTGAAAATACAGCAAAATTTTTAAGTTAGCAAAAAATTTGCAATTCCCGCCATTTTACATGTCATTTTGCGAACATGCGTATCGAATAACGTCGCCTTCGGAACATACAGGTGTTGATGACTGCTGATCATGAGGTCCCGGGTCCAGGAACGTGACAAAAGAAATAGTCATTTTTAAGCTATTGCATAGCTTCTATCGCGGGCCTTGAGCGCGGGGACCGAATCCAGAAATTCCGTAACGAAAAAAAACCTCACGCTCCCCACTCCGACGGGCACGGAGGTGTGGCGTTGAAAGCCGTGCATCGTCTAACGTTGTTTCAGTTCGGCAGACTTCGGCACTCGGCAGACTTCGGCACGGTGTTTGTGTGCGTGCGACTAGACGTATGCGTGTACACTAGCTGCTAACTCAACGATAAAAATTCTTGAATAACCTACATGTATTGTAAGATATTAAAAATATTTTAAACAATATTAACTTCTCATTTATTCAATAAGAGAAAAAAAATTGTTTTCTTATCGGTCACCACGCTCAAAAAGTGTAACTTGATTTAATATCAAAGACTTAATTGCATAAATAAAATAAATAAATAATTATAATTGCATAAGTTGATTAAAATGCTATGCAATAGCTTTACCGCGGCAGTCACCGAGTGCCACACGTATTTTTTTTATTGATTTTTTCTGTCAAGAAATGCTCAGTGGCAGCACGGAGTCAGGAAGTTGGCGGTGTTTCATCCCCGTGCCAAAGACAGCACGTTGGTCCAGAGGTAATGTCGTTCTGCCGTCTCATTGGACTATAAGACTGAGGGAATAGAGAGTGGACCTGTGCCCGGGCTCCACATAATCCATTATTGCGAGATGACTAGTCTGCGTTGAGGCTTGCCACGTGCCGAACACTATTATTATTAAAAAATTATTATACTTAAAAATTTTACTATCTAATAGTTGCAGACGTAGAGTCGACATCACCTGAAGATGCCTCGTGTAGAGGCGAAACACGTGTATTACCGTCGATGGTGTGTCTTTCCTAGAATATTGGTGTTGGGAGTAGTGGTGTTGGGAGTAGTGGTGCTGAGATTAGTAAATCTGGGATCGCAATTGAGGGGGGGCGAAAGGCGTGCGTTTGTGCGTGTGCGTGCGTGCGTGTGTGTGCGTGCGTGTGTGGTTGCGTGCGTGCGTGCGTGCGTGTGCGTGCGTGTGTGCGCGTGCTTGCGCGTGTGAGTGTGTATGTGTGTGCGTGCGTGCATGCATGCATGCGTGCACGTGTGTGCGTGGCGTGTGTGAGTGTGTGAGCGTGTGTGTGCGTGTGTGCGCGTATGTGCGCGTGAGTGCGCGTCTGTGCACGTGCGAGTGCGTGTGCGTGTGCGCGTGTGTGTGCGTGTGCATGTGCGTGTGCGTGTGCGTGTGCATGTGCGTGTGTGGATGTATGTAAACCTTTTACAACTTTCTAACAGCTTAACCGATTAAAATAAACTACGCAGATTTCCAAAGTGTTTCATCAAACTTAGATTTTCTATGAATTTTAACTAATTCGGACCGGTAGATTTTAACAAATCTCAAAAATAAACATTTTAATAACGTTTTTTTTGGAATACCTTTTAAGCTTCTTTACCGATCGATTCCAAAAACTAAATAGCTTTTATTAACCTTGAAAAATCACGTCGAACGCCGCTGATCCGGTCAAAATCGGTTGATTCGTTCATAAGATATCGTTAACGAAAATTTTCGAAAAAATTGTTTTTTTTTTTAATATATTTTATTACTCCGATATTTCATATTCAAAGTCATAATTTGATCAAATTTGAAGCGCTTTCCATTTGAAAATAGCGGGATGTTCCAGGTATGACCTGCATGGTCAACCATTTTTTAAATATAACGAGATTTACGTGTACACTATGACTATCTTCTGTATCGTAGAGGCAGTTTACATACATATATATATTACTCCGATATTTCATATTCAAAGTCATAATTTGATCAAATTTGAAGCGCTTTGCATTTGAAACTAGCGGGAAGTTCCAGGTATGACCTGCATGGTCAACCATTTTTTAAATATAACGAGACTTACGTGTACACTAGGACTTTCTTCTGTATCGTAGAGACAGTTTACATACAAAAATTGCTCAGGGACAAATATCCAAACTTGGTGCGATTATTTGTAGGCTATAGAAATACTTGTTCAGTGGAATCCACAGCCCTTGGCGCCGCAACTCAATGCTAAGCCCTTGCGCCACGGAGCCGTCACAGTGCCTCTGGTTGTATTGCGTTAAATGTAACAATATTGATTACAAGAATAAAAACGTCGAAAAAAAGACGTGTCCGCCGCCTTGACCCAATACGTATTGACGAAGTTCACATCATGTCTTCGTATTTTTTTCTTGTTTCTCAGACATGCAAGTTTCCTCACGATGTTTTCCTTCACCACCAAGCACGTGGTAAATCAAGACTTAAAATTGCAATTGACCATAGTTATACAGAAAAGGATCAAAGTCCAATTTTGCCAATCGATTTACATAAGTCATAGTGAGCTAGATGTTGTGCACCGTATTCTTAATAAGACGACTAATTTTTCGTACTTCAACTTTTTTGAAATTATATAATTATGTTAAAAACGACTACTAAGCTCTTTGAAAGTGTCCTCTTTGAAAGCACCCATTTAAATCATATTTATTTATTCAGCAGAAAATACCAAGATTCGTTCAAGATTTAGTCGGGTTCTGCAAAAAAGTATACTTTTTGTTATTCACTGAAAACGACTAGAAAGTTGGTTGCATTAGGCAATTTAATTTATTTTAAATACTCGTTTATTTGTCGCTTAAAGAGAATTCTTAAACCGAGCGTGTGGTAGTTTGATTATTTTGCAGGAGACAGTAGAAGTGTGAAGTGAATTAATAATTTAGTTGACTAAAATTATTTATTACAATCATACTGAGTATTAGTAACTTGCTTTTTGTCTCCAGATAGATTTTTGTTTATTCTTTTTTCGTTTTGTAATAAAATACCTGATATTCTAAATAGGTATTTTACTAAAAACAGCTGACTTATATAGCTGCTTCGATATGAATACAAAATTTCAATATTGAAATTTAGCAGAAGTAGACTATAAATCACTACAGATATAATAGGTCGTTATAATATTTTTGTAATATCAAAAACTACATTCTGTAGAATACCACCAACTATTTTGTGTTTAGGTTTTTTTTTTCAATAAGACAACAATAAATTTATATAAAATTGCTTTGATAAACTAACTAATACCAATTTCTATCAATTAGCTTTATTATACACCTGTAAAACACAAAAAGGTAGGTAATTCATAAGAAATTATTAAAACTTAAGACCTATATATCTTGTCGTAAAGCGACAATTAAAAACTAAATAACCTAACCTAACTACAACAAAACAACCAAAAATAAAATAAATTATTTAAAAATTTGAAAAGATTTACAGTTTCTTTTATAAAAAAAAGGTATGAAGGTGATGATGGGCTGTAATGATGATAGTGATTTACAATATTATTAAAAAAAATAACAAAAATAAAGATACTGCAACGAAGTATGCACAGGCTATGCCTATGATAGGTGCACAGCGCCTGCTCTAGGTACACGCAGAATCTGGAGAAAGCACATGCAGCGTCTGGAGAAGGTACACGCAGCGCTTGGAGTAGGCACACGCAACGCCCGGAGCAGATACACGCAGCACCCGGAGTAGACACGCAGCGTCTGGAGTAGGTACACGTGGCGCTTGAAGTAGGCAAACACAACGTCCGGAGTAGACACACACAGCGTCCGGAGTAGACACGCAGCGTCTGGAGTAGGAACACGCAGCGCTTGAGACAAGCACGCTCAGTGGCCGAAGATAGCGCGGGCACTAATAGGTGGAGGCGTAGGCGTGGCTAGGCGACGACTTCAGGAGAAGGCTTGCAAGATCCCGAGGCAGTGCGGATAAAGCCTTTAAGAGGTGCTTCTCGTATCAAAGCTGAAGTGAGGACCTCTATCGGCCGATTCTTCGGCTTTTATACTTTTTCACGGATCTGGGATAAGAACGAGAAATTATTTGAAATTATTTAAATTAAAAGCAAATTTTTGTAAATGGCCAAGAAGAAAAGAGTATTTTTGAAGTAAAAACATCAGGCCGGTAATAATATTTGAATAAAAATTGCCACGACAACCAGATAAACAACGATGTCAAAACATGTCAAATTTTGGTTTTAAGCTCGTAATACAGAAACGGCAAGATTTAAGTGAAAAATGAGATATTATTTATATAGGAAAAAAGGTAGCGCAAGAGCGCGCACGAAACCCGAAATTGTAGAGTTACGGAGAACTAAATAAAAGATCGAAAAAGGTAGACTCCATTGACACCGATTTAAAAAGTGCTGATAACGTGAAAATACGAAGTGAAAATGATTTGTTATTGTGTTCTTATGAATTAAAAATATTACAGGATCCTATGGAAATAAAGGTGATGCAAAATATCCAGTTTTGAGGTGAATGTAGAAAATCAAAAACAGAATGGAAAAATAAAAATAAAATAGTGTAAAATGATATGTAAGTATGTATGTAAGCATAACACTACATTTTCCCCCCGACCCTGGAAAATTTTTGACTCAGCAAAAATTTTGAGATGTACATTCCAAAATAAACCATAAAAACACAGCTTTGCAGTAACAGACATCACCAGGCAATATCAGATATACTATCTCTTACATTCATCATCTGCATTCAGGTAAGGGTGGAGTTCACATTCAATGACTACCACTCTAAAAGTGTGTTTTCGAAAGGACATTCAGGCTTATTTAAGGAGTTGTCATCCGCTCCTGCGTGGAAAAAAAATTTTGAAAGGACATCCAGGCTTATTTAAGGAGTTGTCATCCGCTCCTGAGTGAAGATAAAGTTAAAGAAATTAATCTTAAGCAAGCTTTAGCCGCTATGACTTAAGTAAAGATTAAGAACGGCCAGAGCGGTAGGGCTCAAAGCTAGAGATCAGCAACATCACTAACGAAATGTGTCTGAAATAAAAAGTGAAGATTAACCAACGAAAATTCGAGGTCCTAAAGCAAGATGTGTTGAAGAACACTGGATCACCAAACAAACGAAGAAATAAAAATAATAAGGTGAGAATGATGGTGATATTTATACATATATACAGTTAATAAAAGTTAAAAAAAAAATTATGATTTTACATCTTTGATGTGCCACTTGCCTCTAACTCCATTAGGGTCTTCAAGCACATAGACTAGTGGTGACAGTTTAGCTATCACTTTGCACTTGATGAACTTAGGGGCAAGTTTAGCATTAAAGTATGCGCCGGCATTGCTTAAAACATGGTTTTTACGCCAAACAGTGTCTCCCACATTAAATTCTTTAAAAGACCGGCGAAGATCATAGCGAGCGCTATTTTTAGCGTGAGCTATGTGAAGTTTAGTTTGAACTTTGTGAAAAATAGATGAGAGGAGACCAGCATTAGACGCGTAAATATCACGAGGCATAAATATCAATTCCTCGAGGCTATGAGTTGGAGTATAGAAGGAACCACAAGGTATTGTTTCCCTACCAAAGACTAAAAAGTTTGGAGTAAAGCCAGTAGCTACATTTGTAGCGCTGTTTATTGCGTACTGAATCTTAGCAAGATGGTTGTCCCAGGATCTATGATCGTCTCCTACTAGAGATGCTAGAGCTGTAATAATTGTACTATTAAACTTCTCCGTAGGATTAACCTGAGGACAATATAAAGCTGTGTGAAAAATACAAGGAACGTTATAAGAATTTAAGAATGAGTGGAATTCTCGCGACTGAAATTGAACCGCGTTGTCCATTATAATAGTTTGAGGAATGCCATGAACTAGAAAAACTGAATTTTCCAAAACATTAATAATATTAGCTGAAGTAGCACGTTTAAGGGGAAAAATCATAGTATATTTAGTAAAATTGCAGTTAATTACTAGAATATATTGGTTTCGTCTTCGAGTCATAGGTAATGGACCCATAAGATCTAAGGATATAGTTTGAAAAGGTCTGGAGCAAAGTTTGGGTTTACCCATAAGACCATAGGGAGAATGATTAGGGTGTTTGTAGGTTAAGCAGGTTTCACAAGACGAGATTAATTTGGCAATGTCCTTAAACATACCAGGCCAATAGTATTTTAAAGATATTTTCTTGAATGTCTTGAAGATACCAAGATGGAGTTCTGAAGGGGAACCATGGTTAACTTCAATAAGTGTATGCCTATCTCGAGGTAGTGGAACTTCTTTCCAAATAAAGTCATCGTTTAGACGATCGGGAGAATGGATGCAGCGGTAAAGTTTGTTATCCCTGATAGTGTAGTTGGGATATGCGTCTGGGTTGTTGGAGCATCCGAGAAAAATCTTGTTGTAGTGCTCAAGTTCACGATTAGGTGGTTCTTCAATCGTAATAGGATGTACGCCTTGAGGTGAAGTTTCTCGTGTATCAGGACGTTCTTGATTCTTATGTCTTGATAATAAATCTGGAACAACGTTATCCTTTCCTTTTTTATGTTTCAGGACAAAGTTAAAGCATGATAAGCGTAAAGTCCAGCGAGCAAGTCTTCCTGATGGATTCGATAAGTTCTGAAACCATTTAAGTGCAGCATGGTCAGTATATATTGTAAATTCTTTACCATTGTCTAGGTAACATCGCCAATGTTCTAACGCAGTTATTACAGCCAATGTTTCTCTTTCAGTAGTTGAGTAGTTCTGTTGATTTTTGTTTAGTGCTTTACTCATGTAAGCAATCACGACTTCTTTGTCATCTTGATGTTGAGTAAGCATTGCTCCTATGCCATAATTTGATGCATCACAATGTACAGAGAAGGGTAGTTTGAAGTTAGGGCAAGCAAGGACAGGAGCAGTTACCAAAGCTTCTTTAAGTTTCTGGAAAGCAGCTGCAGCTTGTGAATTCCATAAAAATTTAGGAGCGTTCTTCCCGGAACAGGTTAGTTGGTTGAGTGGAGAGGCAATGGTGCTAAAGTTTGGAATGAATCTTCTGAACCAGCTGCAGGTGCCTATGAATCTTCGTACTTCTTTTCTGCAAGTAGGTACAGGATATTCTAAAATAGCTTTTATTTTATCTGGATCAGCACGTAGACCATACTCGTCCACTAGAAAACCAAGGTATTTCAGTTCTTTCTTGAAGAATTGACTCTTCTCAAAGTTAATAGTCAGATTAGCATATGAAAGTTTTTCATGAACTTTCATGAGAAGCGATATGTGTTCATCAAAAGTCTCGCTAATAATAACGATGTCATCCAGATAGCAAAATACCTTGTTCTCAAATTCAGGAGTAAAAAGCATATCCATTAATCTTTGTAGAGTTGCAGGTGAGTTAGAGAGACCAAAAGGCATTACCTTGAATCTAAACATGCCTCTTCCAGGTACATAAAATGCAGTTTTATCTTTATCAGCAGGATTCAAGGGAATCTCCCAAAATGCTTTCGCAATGTCGATGCTTGATAAGAATTTGGCATTCTTCAGGTTGTCCAAAATTTCGCTTATTAGTGGCAGACTATAAGCATCACGACGTGTAACTGAGTTAAGCTTCCTGCTGTCTACGCAGAAACGCCATTCACCATTCTTCTTCGGAGTGATGAGAACTGGAGATAGCCAAGGACTTTCGCATTGTTCAATGACGTTCCATCCCAGCATCTTGTCAACTTCATTAATTAACGCCTTTTGTTTTTCAGGAGACAGTCTGTAACATCTTTGTTTGATTGGAAGAGAATTACCAGTATCAATCTTGTGGGTGATTAAGTGTGTGCTTCCCAGGATACCTTTTTCTTCAAAAGAAATTGTCTTGAAGCGTTGGATGATGTCGTTAGCGATGTCCTTTTGGTTAGGAGTTAAATGCTCATAAGGTAAAACTTTAATATCTTTAATTTCGATAGCAGAGCATTTAGATTCTGTAAAGTTAAGAGAAGATAAAACACTAGGTAACAGATTAAATTTTCTCCAAAAGTCAATACCTAGTATTAGCGAAGGAAATATTTCCGGAAAAACATAAGCTTTAATCAAATGAGTTTGATTATTGAAATGAACAGGTAAGTCAAAATAACCCAAGGAATTAACTTTTTGATTATTAGCAGTAGAGACACTAATAAGATCTGACTTGAAAAGTTTACAGCCCAGTTTAAGAATTTCCAAATGAGAATTATTACCCAGAATAGTTACTGAGCTGCCAGAATCTAGTAAACCAGATAAAGTTAAGTCATAAATTTTGACATTAACGAATGGACGATTAAGATCTTGTTCTTTGGAGTAGAGTGTAGAAGAGATTTTGTAACAAGAAAAGAAGTTTTGAATTGTTTTAATCCAACTAGCCCAATCGTCACTATCAAAGTTTAAGTTACTTTTCAAGTCAGCAGTTAGTTTTTTGAACTAGTATGTGGTTTGGGAGAACAAGTAGGGCAATCTGCAGTTTTAAAACCTTTAAGACCACATTTGAAACAAATCACGAATCGTGGTTGAGTACAAGTGTTCAAAGTATGACCTTGTTTACGACAGCGAACACAAAAAGAGCTTTCTTGAGGAGCTTTAGTTTGAGAGAGACTATTAACTTGTCTAGAAGGGTATTTGTAGGATGAAGTGAATTTATTCATAAAGGGAGGAGAAGGTTGTGAGTTATTAGAAGAATTTGAAGAGCCAACTGAATTTGAAGTGGAATGCTTGTAGTTGAATTCAGAAATAAGAGGACTTTGTTGTACATTTGGTTCTTTAAATTGTTTGTCTCTGTCAAGGAACTTTTCATAGTTTTGGCAAGTAGCCAGAAGAGAGTCGATAGAGTCAATGTCTTTTAGAGCTACGAAGACTGAATAACATGGGCGAATATTCCTCAAAATAATCTCCAATTGTTCTGTTTCAGAAAGTTTCTTCGAAAGACGAGTGAACATTCCAGACATGATGGAAATATAGATGACGATAGGTTCATCACGGCCTTGAGTTCGGTTCCTAATCGCTTCTAGAAGTTTATAATCATAATCAAAACCACCAAAGTCTTTGATTAATAAAGAGGAAAGTTCGTTCCAAGTTAAGTTTGGATTCTGATTATATTTAAATCTGAACCAATGAAGAGCATTGTCGGTGAAAATTTCAAATGCTTGAGAGATCAACAAGTCTTTGGATAAGCCGCGAGCTAAGCAGTATTCTTCAAGTTTTTGAAGAAAGGATCTTGGACAGCTTTTACCATTGAACGTGTGTCTTTTCAGATCTTTGAAGACGTTAGTTGGAGAAAAAGATTGAGGTAGTGGTGAAGGATACGGGGTATGGATCGTAACAGATGTTTGAGAAACAAGAGGAGGTTCCATGACAATCGGGTCAACAGGAGGGTCAAGTGATGGAGAGTCATTTTCAGTTGGAGGTGGAGTCAAGGATTCGAATTGTTTAGTAATAGCGTCAAATTTCATCTTCAAAGTATCGAAAATAGCTTTAAAGTCTGGATATAAGTCAGTATCTATTCGCTCCAATCTGTAAAAAACATGATTAATAAAAGTTTCTATTAATCGTAAGTATTTGGTTTCACCTTGTAAAAATTTTTCAATTTTACAGTCCAGGTAAGTCAAAGTAGAACCAATTTGAGACAAGTCATCCTCGATCGGAATTGGAGAAGTCAGAATATCTTCAGGGTGAGAATTCACAACTAAACGCAAAACCTGTTTTTTTAGAAGCAAAACAGTATTAGCTGGTTCCTCACATCTAATCTTCACTTCGTATTCGAGTTCGGCCTTGTTAAGGAATTCGTACTTAATAACCCGTTTCATTGTTATAATTAAGTGTTAAGTTTAAGAAATAAAAATTTAATAAAAAATTGTACCTCTAGAATAAAAATATTAAAGTGATGAATGTAAGTGAAGTGTTATATGTAGGTCTAAATGTAATCCAGATAAGTTGAAAAACTAGATGAAGTTTTGTTTTAGAATTTGGAAGATATGATAAGGATGAGTAAATAAAGAGTTAAGAACGAAAGAGAAAGCAATTCAATCAAAAGGAAATGGATAAGGCGTAGCTAAGGTGAAGAAAAGAAGAACTTTTACGTCGGGCGCCAAATTGTCGTAAAGCGACAATTAAAAACTAAATAACCTAACCTAACTACAACAAAACAACCAAAAAATAAAATAAATTATTTAAAAATTTGAAAAGATTTACAGTTTCTTTTATAAAAAAAAGGTATGAAGGTGATGATGGGCTGTAATGATGATAGTGATTTACAATATTATTAAAAAAAATAACAAAAATAAAGATACTGCAACGAAGTATGCACAGGCTATGCCTATGATAGGTGCACAGCGCCTGCTCTAGGTACACGCAGAATCTGGAGAAAGCACATGCAGCGTCTGGAGAAGGTACACGCAGCGCTTGGAGTAGGCACACGCAACGCCCGGAGCAGATACCCGCAGCACCCGGAGTAGACACGCAGCGTCTGGAGTAGGTACACGTGGCGCTTGAAGTAGGCAAACACAACGTCCGGAGTAGACACACACAGCGTCCGGAGTAGACACGCAGCGTCTGGAGTAGGAACACGCAGCGCTTGAGACAAGCACGCTCAGTGGCCGAAGATAGCGCGGGCACTAATAGGTGGAGGCGTAGGCGTGGCTAGGCGACGACTTCAGGAGAAGGCTTGCAAGATCCCGAGGCAGTGCGGATAAAGCCTTTAAGAGGTGCTTCTCGTATCAAAGCTGAAGTGAGGACCTCTATCGGCCGATTCTTCGGCTTTTATACTTTTTCACGGATCTGGGATAAGAACGAGAAATTATTTGAAATTATTTAAATTAAAAGCAAATTTTTGTAAATGGCCAAGAAGAAAAGAGTATTTTTGAAGTAAAAACATCAGGCCGGTAATAATATTTGAATAAAAATTGCCACGACAACCAGATAAACAACGATGTCAAAACATGTCAAATTTTGGTTTTAAGCTCGTAATACAGAAACGGCAAGATTTAAGTGAAAAATGAGATATTATTTATATAGGAAAAAAGGTAGCGCAAGAGCGCGCACGAAACCCGAAATTGTAGAGTTACGGAGAACTAAATAAAAGATCGAAAAAGGTAGACTCCATTGACACCGATTTAAAAAGTGCTGATAACGTGAAAATACGAAGTGAAAATGATTTGTTATTGTGTTCTTATGAATTAAAAATATTACAGGATCCTATGGAAATAAAGGTGATGCAAAATATCCAGTTTTGAGGTGAATGTAGAAAATCAAAAACAGAATGGAAAAATAAAAATAAAATAGTGTAAAATGATATGTAAGTATGTATGTAAGCATAACACTACAATCTCAAATCTGAAAATAAATTATTGTAATGATTTCTTATATTTACGCGAACACTACACATTGATTAACCCTTAATTGATCTGTTAGGTCCCAGGGACTCCACGCGATTTTCAAAGTGTTGTGATTTCTTTGTTTTGGCACTCAAAGACTTGTGCGTCACAGTACCTTCATACAGTAGCGTGCGACGCGCAGGGGAGAGAGGAAGTGCGTCTGCGCTTCATCCATCGGTGAGTTTTTAAGCTAGTAGAGTCCGCCGGACTCTACTAGGGCATTTGTGTAACTTTTTTTCAAATTCACTTATTAATTTTTTTGTTTTTTTGATTTTTTTTGTTTTAGACTGGAAAATGGTTTCGAATAGACAAGTAGTTAGCGTAGATCAACCAAATGCTGAATCTATTCTACTCGACTGGCTAAATGACGAAGATTGTACCGACGATGAATCTCAATCACTTGAACCATCTCGAGCCGTGATACCTAAAGAACTATTATCCGACTCTAAAGATGACTGTTTACCTTCTGATCACGACTCGGACTCAGAGTGTTCAGTTGACTCAGATGATGAAGATGTGTTGACCTCAGGTGAGAGCGCTAAATATTATTACGGAAAAAACCGATTCAAATGGTCAAGCGAACCCACGTCAAGAAACATCCGCACACAGTCTCACAATATTCTTCGTTTACCTTCAAACCAAAATGATTTAGTTACAGAGAATGGTCCGATTTCTCCTTTGGATGCATTTCAGCTTATTTTTGATAATCAAATGATAGAAATGATTTTAGAGTGGCCTAATAAAAAATTGGAAAGAGTTCGTGAGACCATTTCACTAAAGGGGCAATACGCTTTCAAGGAGACGAGCCAAATAGAACTGAAAGGTTTTCTCTCTCTGCTACTATATAGTGCAGCATTTAAGTCAAATCATGAAAGTGTATTGTCGTTGTTTGCAACTGACGGAACAAGGAGACCTATATTTCGGGTTTCTATGTCTAAAAAACGTTTCCTTATACTACTTCTAGTTCTCAGATTTGACAATTTCACTGATAGAGAAGCTCAAAAAATAATCGATCCAGGCTGTGCTGTTACTTAATTTCTTGAAATGTTCAATAAAAACTCACATGTCCCAGGTGCTAATGTTACTGTTGACGAGATGCTGCTGGCTTTTCGTGGAAGGTGTAGGTTTAAAATGTATATCCCCAGTAAGCCAGCCAAATATGGAGTGAAGGTACAATGTCTAGCTGATTCTGCAACATTCTACGTATATAACACTTACATATATACAGGAAAAGGATCTGACTTACACATTATCAGAAGAAGATAAGAAAAAGCCTGTTCCAACTCAAGCAGTACTTAGACTGTGTAACCCAATATTTAACACCAACAGAAATATAACAACTTGGTATTCGTCAATAGAACTTTCACAAGAACTTAAAAATAAAGGATTGACTACAGTAGGTACTTTGAAAAAAAAAAACAAAGCTGTCATTCCAAAAGAGTTTTTACCTGCGAATAACAAGGAGCTGAATAGTTCACTGTTTGGATTTACAAAAGATTGCACTTTAGTCAGTTTTGTGCCTAAAAAAACAAAGCAGTAATATTGTACTCTACGATGCATCACGATTCTAAAATTAATCCAGAAACTCTAAAGCCTGCAATTATTGAATATTATAATGACACAAAAAGTGGCGTAGATTCGGTGGACCAAAAATGCTCTGTATATTCATGTAGTCGACGTACGCGACGTTGGCCAATGGCAGTTTTTTTCCGCATATTGGACATGAGTGCGTGAAACAGCTATGTTATTCACAAAAGCCAAGCAGCTATCAACAAAATGACACGTCTAAATTACATAAAAGGATTGGCTGAGCAACTAAATGACATGAATTTGAAATCACGGCAATACAACGAAAGACTTCCTCGTCAGCTACGCGAGTTGATATCTGACATAACAAAGGTACCTCTTGTAGAAGAACAACAAGTTTTAGATGACAAATTGCCTAGAAACCAAAGAAAATACTGCCATATATGTCCTAAACGCTTGAAAAGAAAGACTTCATTTTTGTGCCATACCTGTATGAAGCCAGTATGTTTGGCATGTACGAAGAAGATTTGCACTCATTTTGTTGCGACAGCTAAAGATTAAGTGTTGCACGTTTTTTAATTTTATATGAAACAGTATTCTTTTTTAGTATATTTTCATAAGTTCATTAGATTGTTTAAGTATTTTCTAAGTAAAAAAATTTATATTCCTTATATTCAAATTGTTATAGCAGCTAGAAGTTGAAGCAAATTTTTGTTAATTTAATTTCAAGGGTAGTTTATTTTTCGAATGCTAAAATGTTCAAATGATAATTAATACCAAAGTTTTATATAAAAGTAAGAGAAGGTAATGTTTTTTAGTTAAATAAATGATTTTGAAACATAAAATGTCGTTTCACTTTAAATTTATCAACAATTTCTTGAATTGAAGTCCCTCGGACTCCACAAGATAAATTAAAGTATATTTAGGCACCAGGTTAACTGAGGGTTAAAACTACTTTTACGGATTTTATCGCGTTTAATTTTACTTTTAATTATTTTTAATCCCCGACGTTTGGGGTGCTTTCCAGCACCCATTATCACGGGGGACTGAGGTGACTGACGTCCCGATGTCATTGTTAAATCCGGAGTACCTTCAGCTTTTTTAATTATTGTTTATGGTCCGATCTATGCAAAATGAACTGATTATGTCCTGAGGTATTGCAGTGGTATGCTTGGGTTTAGTTTTAATTTTATTGATTATAGGGTCCCAAGCAGGTGGTAGTACCCAGCCTCCTTTTCTTTTGAAATTAGGATGTTTTTTAATTTCAATAGCCTCACGTATCATCCTTGGAAGGAATCGATGTTCTTTCGCGAGGATTTGTGGTCTATCAAATCTGATGTAATGCAGTTTGTGATCATATCCTAGACGGCCCCAACCATTTTCTGTATAACTACAGTCAATCAACGGTGGGGATCGAACCCGGATTGCTCATGTACTCTGAACTACCACGAGAACTGAACGAGAGCTACCACGGCTCTCTACAAAAGCTAATTATACTTATTAAAACATAATTGTAATGTGAGTAATGTTAATATACATACTGTCCCAGAAATCAACGTCAAGCCGAAAACGAGCAATAGGCGAAGTCGTGACAGTTGTTAGAAAAATATAAAAAAAAATCCTGGTCATGTACTTTTCAAATTATAATGATTCAAAATAAATCTTAAAAACTGAAAATCTTTCAAGTCCTGTGACTACAAATGTTAACATTTCGTCAGTTTTTTTTCTGTGAGGTAACCATGAATAATCCTTCTGTAAATTACACTCGATTTCGATGTTGGTATTTTCAAGGCAAGAGAGAGTAGGTGTTTGTTAAGCTGTGAGATATTTTTATAGCATGAGCAAACGAGCACACAGCCCAACTGATGATAAGTGGATGCCGTGGCCCGTAGACACCTACATCCATCTTCAGATTTTTTACATTTTCGATCACTATGTTTTCGGACTTGTGTTAGCTATATTTATAACGTTCTTTGCAAAACTAGCTTCTTATATTAAACAATAAAAAAATATAATATTGGCGTAAAATCAACAACGGGTTTCAAAATGTATTCCATTAAAACGTATCTTGTTATGATACAGTACAGTACAATTCCGTACTGTACGCACCCGAAACACTGGGAATTAAAAGTTACAAACAAACGCGACAAAATCCTTAAAACAGGTTTAATTTAATATCACTCATTTTGTCAAAGATATTCAATAGTTTCTTACATAAATAATATACGAAACGCATGTATGATGAATGGTGTAATTATGTAAATAAGACGTGTAATATCCAGGGTCGGACCAAAATCAGTTAATGGGTTTTTTCTGTCAAAAAATTCTCAGTGGCTGCCCGAAGTTAGGAGATGGAGGTGTTTTACCCCCGTGCCTCAGAAAGCACATAAAGTCGTTGGTCCTGCGGCTGATCTCTATCCGGTCGTGTTGGATAACTGCCACTTCGGATTATGGTACCTCAGATAAGACTGAGGATATAGAAAATACACCTGTGCTTACGCATACACCCGGTCATTATAATTCAGTCTTCTACAGATGGCTAGTCTCTGTTAAGAGTGGCCGCCGTGACCGAAATTAGGCCGGTAGGACATTATAAGGACGTATAGCTGAAGTGGCAAGGGGCTGGCCATGTAGCTCGAGGAACCGACAACCTATGGCGAAAAAAGATTCTCGAGGGCAGCCTCATACCGGTAGGTGAAATGAGAAGTGTGAAGGGAAGGCCAGCTTCCCACCGGATGGAGTGACGATCTGGTAAGACATGCAGGAAGTCCATAGATGCAGGTGAATCGGGACCGTGCTTTATGGAAAACCTTGGGGAGGCCTATATTCAGAAGTGGACTTGTGAAGGGCTGTGATAATGATGATGATGAATAAAGTCGTAGCCATTTAGTTATATTACAAAGGGCGTGTACTAGCGGCGTATAAGAATCCCCTACCCCAAAACATATCGTTTCGTAAGAGTCGACAGAGAGAAATGAAAGTGAAGATGGGCAGCAGAAACTTCCTGATTTTATCGCAGTTTTTTACTGTTTTGTGTGATTGGCAAAGGTTGTTTGGCAACTATGGCAAATAATATAAAGTAGTTCAGCAGTGGACTGTTGGTAGGCTGAAATAGACTGAAATAAAAACACGCTCAGGAACGCAGTCAAAGGTGATTGCGACTTCCAATTCGAATCCAATTTTTAGCTGCAGTTCTCAAAATTCATAATTTAATTAAAAGTTTTGTGAAGGGTCCTTTCATTTGCAAGAGAACGAAGTGATAAATGTCTTTAATAGATTTCTCAAGCGCTTATTACTCCAAAGCCATTATGTTGACTTTTCCTTTCTCTTTTTTATTTTATCACTCAAATTTATATCCACACAAAAAATACAAAAGCATAATGATTTCCTATATTTACGCGAACACTACACATTTATTAAAACTACTTTTACGGATTTTATCGCGTTTAATTTTAAATGGTTTTTATTTCCCAACGTTTCGGATGCTTTCCAGTACCCATGATCAAGGGGGACTGAGGTGACTGACCACCCGATGTCAATATTAACCTGGAGTACCTTCAGTTTTTTAATTATTATTTATGGTCCAATCTAAGCAGAATGAACTTACTCTGTCTTGAAGTGTTGCAGTGGTATATTTGGGTTTAGTTTTAATTTTACTAATTACAGGGTCCAAAGCAGATGGTAGAAACCAGCTTCCTTCTCTATTCAAATCAGGATTTTTTTAAAATTTTAATAGTCTCACGTATCATCCTTGGTAGGAATCGATGTTATTTCGCGAGGATTTGTGTCTATAAAATATGATGTAATGGTTGGGGCCGCATAGGACATGATCTCAAACTGCAGACTTCCCGGAACGTTGATCCTTCATGTTGATGTTATACGTATATGTTCTTTTACGCGGGTTCTAATTGATCTTTTTGTTTGCCCTATGTATGAGAGACCACATTCACAATCAAGCGTGTACACTCCTGTACCTTGTAGAGGAATATGACACTTGAAATGTAGTAAGAACTGACTTATATTCTTCGACGACTTGTAGAATGTTGTTATAGAAGCTCGCTTCAATATGTAGCCAATCATGTAAAATATCTGGATGGTTTAGATTCACAATCGAACTAATAAGTTACGCTGTTGTCCAGATCCCATAATCACTTGTGCAAATCCGGACCGAATCGCTAGTAATATCACATAAATCTACTCTCTCCTTTATTTCCCCGTATAAAGTTCCTTATTGGGCATGGGTCTCTAACGCTGCACAGAGGATTTGCCTTCATCGACACGCATAGTAGGTGGATTCACGATTGATTAAACGCTGCTGCTCATCTCCTGTTTCATTTTCTCTCTGTGGCCTCTTACGACACCACGAAATCACTAGGAGTAGTGCTTACGCTACTACACGGTACAAATGAGAAGTTAATAAAGCTTTTTATAAACACATTTGCTTGAGTAGCGACAGTAGTCCAATGACAGGGCGCGGACCGCGAACTCAAAACATTGTGGGTTCGAATCCGCCATCCGACTACTGTCGTAAACGACTCCTAAGACAAGCGTTATACGCTTACCAGGAGTAGTTAAATGGAATATTAGTAATGTTAATAGCATTGCCAGTATTTTTTTAAACAGAAGTAGATTAGAGAAAACATTTTGAAATATATCTTTATATTAAACAATAGAACTGCTTTTACATGAGACAATGAAACAAGTGAACGCAAATATTTAATTTGCGTTCACTGGGCTGAATCCATTTTGGGGTTCATTAAATCCTTTTAAAATTGGATCGATTACGTGTACCTATAATAGTGAGGCCATTCCATACAAGCATCTACGAAATTTACTAATGAAAAACTTGATTTTAGGTCGTAAGTCTTGCTTCATGCGTAATAATAATAACAATACGTCCCACAGAATGGTGGGAGTGGCTTTTTGAGAGTGCTCGCCATGCATAATCGCAAAGTATACAGATTTCTTAATTACTTCTTGACGAAATCGGATGGGTCATTATGTAAGCACGTTATTATTATATGTGTTTAAAATTGAGATTAGTGGTGACAATTGACGGTGATATCAAAGAGTATATTAAAATCAATATGTGATGATAGTACATGCAATTGAGGGAGGCTGGGAGCTGCTCTTCAAACTATGTAAGATACTTAAGTCTTATTTTTTTTCACGGCTGTTAGCTAATTAATTTAGAAAATTTTTAAAAATGAATAAATAAAATCACAGACATGAATACAGATGAACTATTTAAATTATAACAAATTGAACTGTTTGTTAATGCACTTGCACTAATGGTTTTGTCCTAGGCATTACATTTATTGCGAAATATTAAGTTGGCTTATATCATTTTACAACATTATTTATTTTGTTTGATGTACTAGGTATACTTCATGCTCTTTTACCCTTTATTAAGTGAGATGTTACTATTTCATTCTAATCTTTAGAATGTATAATGACGTTTGAATGATCCTTTACAGGTATTTTTTATAGAATGAGTGTGACAAACGAGCACACAGTCCACCTGACCCTCGATTAATAATCAAATTTCATAAGCGTTGTCACCTAAGGACTACGATGGAATGTCACATTTCTATTAAAAAGGGTCTCTGGTTCTCTACAATTAGTATACGAAAAACAGCAGCATTAAGCTGTTAGCAGTACTTACTACAGGATTTGTACAGTTACTTTGTACATCTTGCAGATAAAAAACTATACTAAGGTGAAGGGTGAGCCTTCATTAAAATTTATAGACGAAGTCACCATCCATTTCTCGAATTCCTTAATTCCACCGTCTGTCAAGCAAATGTAATTTAATAAAGATTTGAAATTGTACCACAATCTAGATACCTACTTATATATAAGAAATAGTTTAATATTGTTCACTTATCTAAAATATTAATAATCTAGAATAAAACTAAAATTTAAAGTAAAAACAATATGATGTACAATACGCGGAAAGTAACTCTAGTGCTGAACGAAATGTGAAGGGGATAGCTGTATGCGGCCACTTGTGCACTATAACGGTCACCGCTAGACTTTCGTGCCGCGAGTTGTATCAATCTAAATATTCTACTACCGATTTGAAATTAGCTTTCCCTGGCCGGAGAAGAAACTGCTAAAGTATCATTTCAGAAACCTATTCTGTGCCATTTTTAATATGGACAACAAAATGTTAAAAACTGAATGGAAAATAGTCACAAATCCGTTGGTTACTACAAAAAGTGACGTTAATTTTTAAAGCTAATCAGTACATATCGTAGGTATTATATGTAGTAGAGGGAAATAACAGCTTAATACTGTTATGTTTCAAATGTTTCGTGTTAAGAACAGAAGATCTTTGAACTTAACTCGTGATAGTACTAGATTATTTATACATAAGTCTATTTCGAGAAATGGATGGTGACTCAGTCTATAAATTTGAATGGAGGTACACCCTTAAACTTGGTATAAATTTTTCCCTGCAAATTCCACAAAGTTTTGTTTTGTACAAATTCTAAAAATATTTGTACTAAGGGCTGCAAAAATCTTAACGCTGCTGTTTATCGCATGATGAGTGTAGAGAACCGGAGACCCTTTTTACTGGTTGCCAGACATTCCAAATCCTCAGGAGTGACAACGCATCAGCATTCTGATCTTTAATCGAGGATAAATATAGATGGCTATGGGCCCCAGCAACCACTTACCATCAGGTGGCTTGTAATTGTAACCTTTATTCTATAAAGAATACTAATTCGTGATAGGTTTGCTTTTTGCGAAATCCATATTTGCGTCTTAGTCTGAATGCCCTTCATTTTATTTTATATTCATTCTATTTTTTTAACTTTGTTTTCGTGGGTGGCGACACCGCAAACTTTTAGTTTTAAATAAATTGGTTGATATCATGGAATTAAATGTTTGGGTGGGTAAGGGGACTTAAAAGTCCAATAGTAATAGCGGAAGAGAATAGTTTTGCTCTCTTATTTAAGAGTCGCTGAATCCGTACCAACTGGTCGATTCCGGGGAAAGTTTGTTTTGAAACACAAAGCGGGTAATTAAATTTCCGTTAAAACTATTCGATCTTTGTTCTAGGGAAATTGCTGGCTGCGTATTGAGTTAAGCCTGAAAAGATTAAATCAGATAAAGGTGATTATACATTCAAGCAAAGTGATCAAAAAATTAATCTTAATCTAGTATTTTTATCTCAATCCTCAGGGGGACAACATGTGGCCTTCTTCGCTTGTAGCAGATTGTACTCGTACTTTAACAGACTTTTGAGATCCACTAACAGACATAACGACTTTTTCTTGTAAGCAAGATTTGCCATAATCGTCACGCTTGGCAGGGGGTCAGTACCAGACATATATCTCAGTGTTTCTGTTCGTTAGCTTGTAAAACTAGCGTTGTGGGAACGATTTGTTTTATAATCGTCACGCTTGGCAGGCAGTCAGTAACAGACGTCAATCCCATTGTTTCTATTCGTTGGCTTGTAAAACTAGCGTTGTAGGAAAGATTTGATTCATAATCGTCACGCTTGCCAGGCGGTCAGTACCAGACGTCTTCCCCAGTGTTTCTGTTCGTTAGCTTGTAAAACTAGCGTTATAGGAAAGATTTGATTCATAATCGTCACGCTTGCCAGGCAGTCAGTACCAGACGTCTATCCCCGCGCTTCTGTTCGTTAGCTTGTAAAACTAGCGTTGTAGGAAAGATTTGATTCATAATCGTCACGCTTGCCAGGCAGTCAGTACCAGACGTCTTTCCCAGTGTTTCTGTTCGTTAGCTTGTAAAACTAGCGTTGTAGGAAAGATTTGATTCATAATCGTCACGCTTGCCAGGCAGTCAGTACCAGACGTCTTCCCCAGTGTTTCTGTTCGTTAGCTTGTAAAACTAGCGTTATAGGAAAGATTTGATTCATAATCGTCACGCTTGCCAGGCAGTCAGTACCAGACGTCTATCCCCGTGCTTCTGTTCGTTAGCTTGTAAAACTAGCGTTGTAGGAAAGATTTGATTCATCATCGTCACGCTTGCCAGGCGGTCAGTACCAGACGTCTTCCCCAGTGTTTCTGTTCGTTAGCTTGTAAAACTAGCGTTATAGGAAAGATTTGATTCATAATCGTCACGCTTGCCAGGCAGTCAGTACCAGACGTCTATCCCCGCGCTTCTGTTCGTTAGCTTGTAAAACTAGCGTTGTAGGAAAGATTTGATTCATCATCGTCACGCTTGCCAGGCGGTCAGTACCAGACGTCTTCCCCAGTGTTTCTGTTCGTTAGCTTGTAAAACTAGCGTTGTAGGAAAGATTTGATTCATAATCGTCACGCTTGCCAGGCAGTCAGTACCAGACGTCTTTCCCAGTGTTTCTGTTCGTTAGCTTGTAAAACTAGCGTTGTAGGAAAGATTTGATTCATCATCGTCACCCTTGCCAGGCAGTCAGTACCAGACGTCTTCCCCAGTGTTTCTGTTCGTTAGCTTGTAAAACTAGCGTTGTAGGAAAGATTTGATTCATAATCGTCACGCTTGCCAGGCAGTCAGTACCAGACGTCTTTCCCAGTGTTTCTGTTCATTAGCTTGTAAAACTAGCGTTGTAGGAAAGATTTGATTCATCATCGTCACGCTTGCCAGGCAGTCAGTACCAGACGTCTTCCCCAGTGTTTCTGTTTGTTAGCTTGTAAAACTAGCGTTGTAGGAAAGATTTGATTCATCATCGTCACGCTTGCCAGGCGTTCAGTACCAGACGTCTTCCCCAGTGTTTCTGTTCGTTAGCTTGTAAAACTAGCGTTGTGGGAAAGATTTGATACATAATCGTCACGCTTGCCAGGCGGTCAGTACCAGACGTCTTCCCCAGTGTTTCTGTTCGTTAGCTTGTAAAACTAGCGTTGTGGGAAAGATTTGATACATAATCGTCACGCTTGCCAGGTGGTCAGTACCAGACGTCTATCCCAGTGTTTCTGTTCGTTAGCTTGTAAAACTAGCGTTGTGGGAAAGATTTGATACATAATCGTCACGCTTGCCAGGCGGTCAGTACCAGACGTCTTCCCCAGTGTTTCTGTTCGTTAGCTTGTAAAACTAGCGATGTGGGAAAGATTTGATACATAATCGTCACGCTTGCCAGGCGGTCAGTACCAGACGTCTTCCCCAGTGTTTCTGTTCGTTAGCTTGTAAAACTAGCTTTGTGGGAAAGATTTGATACATAATCGTCACGCTTGCCAGGTGGTCAGTACCAGACGTCTATCCCAGTGTTTCTGTTCATTAGCTTGTAAAACTAGCGTTGTGGGAAAGATATGATACATAATCGTCACTCTTGGCAGGCGGTCAGTACCAGACGTCTATCCCAGTGTTTCTGTTCATTAGCTTGTAAAACTAGCGTTGTTGGAAAGATTTGATTCATACTCGTCACGTTTGGCAGGCGGTCAGTACCAGACGTCTTCCCCAGTGTTTCTGTTCGTTAGCTTGTAAAACTAGCGTTGTAGGAAACATTTGATTCATAATCGTCACGCTTAGCAGGCGGTCAGTACCAGACGTCTATCCCAGAGTTTCTGTTCGTTAACTTGTAAAACTAGCGTTTTAGGAAATTCTTTCCAATTCAATTCTTGCCAATTCTTTCGATATTACAGACAGCCACTTTTATTTTAACCCCTCAGCCCCCTTAAAATTCTCATGCAGTCGTCAACGGCACCTACGCGCAGCACTTAAAACCATTAAAACTTATATTTGGAGACTACTTTTCTACAGAAATGTTTGGCATTATAAAATCTATATAAAATTATCTCTATAAAAGTCATGTTTTAGTTCATTACAAAAAGACTATTGTATTTTGATAACAAAAACAGTACATACCAAGCGAATGTCGGCAGTGTGAAAATCACAATTATTTCAATATATATTGCTCGAAATTATTTACACAAAAATATAATTTATATTCACACAAAAACTTTAATTACAATTTTATAATAAAACACAATACTAAAACACTAATAAAACACTAGAAAAATCCAATAATAAACACAATAACATTCACGCGAAAATGGCGTACGAAATGAACGTAGATTATAAATACATATCCATAGCATAAATATTTTTTATTGCACGAGAGGATAGAAAATTTCATACTTATTCTATTATGCCAAACTTTTTGATAGAAAAGTAGTCTCTATATATAAGTTTTAATGGTTTAAAGTGCTGTGGGTGTGCGCGGTTGAATTCGACCGCTTGGATTTTGACGGAATAGCGCCGCGGTCGAATTCGACCGCTTAGGGATTGAAGGGCTAAATTAATCTACAGATTTTGTAACATAAATCACTGCTTCAAATAACAAGGTACCTGCAGTAGTTGTTCATACACATTTGAATGTACTCGTGCGCTCGTTGTGATTCCACAAATTCTATTTCTATGCATGTAAGTTGTAATTTTGCTTTTCATTGAATCCCGACCGCAAACCGAGTCTGACGTTTATACCAGTTATGGAATTGCTTTATGGTTTATAGCTATTTTAAAAAGAGTATAATATATTTAATGTTATTTTTATGCATGCGGCATGACGTCATGTCGTTCGCCGCAACGCGAACGCTCTTGACTCTTTTGTATGTAACGTACATTATCTTACGAATGGCTGAACTGATTGTAAAAAAATTCACACGATGATAGCGAGCACTATCCGGAGTAAAATAGGCAATGTTTTATATTAAATAACGTTTTTAAATTATAATATGGTTAAGATAAATAAATGGACTTTGATAATCATCTTAAATTTTAATAACGCCAAATTAATAGATCTCACCCAGACGAAGCCGTGGCGGGATGCATGTTTTAGTTATGGTTGAGGGCCGTGTAGCCAATGACATAATAAAGAGAAAAAAAGATGGTGTACTTGAGTGTGGTGTACTTAACAAATCATTGTGTCAATTATATTATAGCTTATCTTATTTTTATAAAGATAGTCGATAGAAAAATAAAGTAGTCGTGTAATGGCGGTATAAGAAAATCCACGCCTACCCTGCAGGGACCTGTGGGTGTCGGAAGAGATGTGATATTATTTATTTAAGTTGGAACTCCTTAAAATATTATGACAGTGTAGACTAAGGATCTTGTCACCATTAATCTATATAAAAAAAACTTTGCGACAAGTCTAGAAGATTAGGGAGGAATTTAAGTAATCATCTACTTCAGTTTAACTTTGCCTCTTACGACACTTTTGGAATGATAGTGTCAAAGTTATAATAATATTTTATAGTAACGTCGCGTTTAATCTAAAATATGTCACACTTAACTTTAATTATTATTGAGAATAGTTACGCACAAGGGTAATAAAGGTCAAAGTAAATGTGACCGAGTCATTTATTGCCTGTACATGACTATTTCTAATGAATGTAAACTGTTCTTTTTTATTTTGAAATGTCCCTTTGGGTTTCTTGCTGGTTCTTCCCTGGACAAAGGTATTTTCCGAACAAGTGGCAAATTAAACATGAGAGTGATTTTCAATAAGTATTATTTATAATCTATATTGAATAAAAAGTTTCTATTTCGAATTCTATTTCTATACCTATTTATCTTCTTCTGTATTTCTCTTTTTCTCTTCTATACAATCTTTTGCATTATTTAGGAGCTATTTTACCAGAGTTATAAAAACAAGAAGTTACTATATCCGACCCGTTTATATTTATATGTACTTTTCCGATTTGTTGGAAACGGCTGAAGGGATTTTAATTATTATTTTTTATAAATGTGTTATATATAACGGGTGATCCCAAATAAATTGAATCAAAAATCGTTTTTCATAATGCGTACAGCAAATTAATGGAATAATTTGTCAGCGTATGTCTTTCGGAACGATTACAATGTGGGTGTCATCGAGGCAAGAGTGATTCAAGATCTAGGGCTCTCGTCACTGCATGCCGCTATGTGGTATTGTAGTCAAACAATAGTCAAGAAAACGCATGTCCCAATGAGCGGTCCGTACTTTCTAGCTGACTGTCACAAACTGTTAAGCAAACTGGCGTGTGTTTAAGGTAGGCAATTGCTTTTTAAATAGGAATATAACCGATCTGTGGCGCAGTGATGCAGTGCCATGGGCTCAAATCTCGAACATTTATTTTGTGAGGCCTACAAATTACTGTTCCAGGTTTGAATGTTTATCCTTGTGCAATTAATATATGTAAACTGGCTCCACGATGGAGGAGAAATTAGTAGTGTGGAGCTAACTTAAAAAAATTGATAAAAAATAATCCCTGGGAATGAGGTGACCGCTACCATTCTATTTTCAATTCTTATTTGTAGTCTAGGAGATATGCCCCGTCGCTACAAATCGCGCTATAAAAACAACCCGTTTAATTTGAAATCTAATTTAGTCCTACATAGCTCCAGTCCCAATTCAATGTCTATAAAAATAAATAACAAACTACCTTAATATTAAACGGGTAAATACTGTTCTGAAGGGTGTAGAGAGCCAGTACAGCAAAGGGCTATGAGGCATTCCCTCTCAGTTCTCAGAGGTGACAACGTATCTGGAGCCTTCTTTGTTTGAAGTTGGTTTCAGGTGTCTATTCCGTGGCCACTTGCCATCAAGTAGACTGTAAGTTCGTAAGTCATTATACTCGTAGTTTTTAAAAAAACATTCCAACCTTATGTTTGACTGGTCTGTGAGTTCGTTTCTCACTAGTTTTATTTTGAAACAACACTGCAACCTTATTCTTCACTTGTAAAGGAACAAAATCGTTAGAAATATAAAATGTATGAAACGTATGTACAACATGTTTTCAAAGTGTTTTCACTGAAAAACGTAAAAGCAATAAAATGTTTATATTGCTTTAGTTCGCATCCAAACGACGCATACTGGAGATATGTGCTCAAAATTATACTTTAATGTACATTTTCGGCATATGCGGAAAATGGTATTTGTTCTAGACCTAACTATCAACTAAGACTTGAAAACTTGTAGTTTAGTAAAAAAATGTCAAAATGTGCGAACACACACGATTAAAATGTAGTGTGTAATAAAGTTGCTGCCTTTCAGGACAATTGGTTCACCGTACTACTAAATGTGTTGTATACTTTGTGCTAAAATTCAACTTTTAACAAAAAGTAAAAACCAACTTAAAGCACTAAAAACATCTCTTTACTTAAAAGTTCTATTAATGGTAGCTGTTTAGGCCTAATTTAACGTTTGGCGGCCTGCGTTGGCGCTCGGGTCGAGCGGGAGGCGAGCCTGACGGCTGAGGCGCGGGGGGTGCGGGCTGGTGCGGCGTCCGGCCGCGCCGGTGTCGGCGTTTTGCGGAACACTTGCCGCAGAGCTTGGAACTGAGTAGTTGCGCGTCGTGTTAATAGCTTAGTCGCCCGCTGCCTCTGACGCCTATACTTCGCGAACCTGAGTTGTTTGCAACGCGGCCCGGTGATATTGCATTTTTCACAAATGTCGAGTTTGTTGTAACGCGCGTTCGGTTAAATCTTGTTGGAATTTATTGGATTAACCTAATGATAATTGACTTGACTCCAATTAACAAGTGAGAAACGAGTATAATTTCCGAGACTCTTAAATTTTTGTGACGGACTGCCACTTCGATATAAAGAATAGAGGTGAAGCCTTGGGATCGGCGGTTCTGCAACCAGCGGGAAGTCAGGTTACATAATAGAACACAACACAACACAATACAGCACGCACACACTTACACCTGAATCTTCCTAGGGTTGACCCTACTTCGAAGAAATAGGTAAGTTTTGTTTGGTTCCCTTTTTACCGCTAACGTGTAATATTCCACAAGCTATTTAGGCCGACCTCCTGTTACTCGTCGAGTGGAACCCCTGATGGGCCCGGGTCCTACGACCTTGCCCGGGTAACTAGAGGCCGTAACAGTAGCTTTTTATCATGTGCAAAGTTAAAATTGAAATTTCCACTTAAAATCATGGGTAAATCATCAAATATTTTGCCAAATTTTCTTTGAAGTAATTCGGAACCTTCTTTAGAATAAATTAAAAAAATTGTTTGAAAACCCTTGTACCGCCCACATAGACTTATCCGGTGAAACACTAAGCGCATACATTGTAATCAACTGGCCATTTTCAGAGTGGCTACGACAAACACAACATATCACAGATGTCAGAAACATTAGTCCAAAGCATACTACTAAGTCTTACACTATCATTCATATGCGACGTGCACATTCTGTGCATTGAATTATCTGAATTTTGATAAATAGCTAGTGACATGTGACAATGTCTGTGTTTCCGTTATCTTAGTGTGGTCACCGACCCGTGTCATGGTACGGAGCTGTCCTGTATCAGAGAACGACGGTAAATTCGATAGCGTGATTTAAGTTTCGATTTGTTTCACTTAGGGCGTGACGACTGCGCCACAATAAACGAATTGAAAAACTGAAAAACCTTATCATCGGAAAACGTAACTTATCTTTGTAATACCTAAAATAAACATATACATAGATATAACAAGATTGCTGTTCTGTAGTTGACATACAAAATACATAAACTCTCAAGCCTGTTACTCAGAGGTAGGCAGAGACTTCGAACTTCCATTAGGCACGTTATGAAACAATACCAGAAACAGAATCTTTTTTATTTTTTTTTATAAATAATGCTTACTGGAAGTCACTCTTTTAGTTAATTACCACTGGGTCAGAAAAAACCTCTGTCATAGAAAGAACCAGCAAGTAACCCAGTGGGACCTTGCAGCTTACAGTGTATGTTACACAGTTATTTAACACAAAACAAGTTAGAAATAGCTTGGTAGCGATCACCTCACCAGTGGTTATTATCACCCATAAATTCCTTAATATTATAATATCCCTCTTTATACAAACTTAGTTTCATTGAGTTTTTGAACTTTAAGCAGGTCAAATTTTTAATGTCATCGCCCCAAGAACGAATTACTGACTCGGTAGAGTCAGGCCTCTATTACTCTCGCTACCTACGTGAAATAATTACCTAAAAATCGCGATGCGCCCGGGCGAAATAACGCAGTCAGGGCTAGTACGTTGGAGGCGATTGAATGTTAAAGTTTTTTAACGCTGTTTATGTATATAACTTTTTGTGAATATTGTTGAAATAGTTTTTGTTTTGTGTTTAGTATATTTAATTATAGGATAAATAGTTCAAAAGTTTTAATGTAATTTAGGAATTATATATTATATATATTACCAATTATTTTATAAATTTTAATATGGCAAAATGTCGTTCCTACTATAATTGTTGCGTGGATAGACGCTAAATGACCAACAAAATGTTTCAGATATATCATTCTTTATTACCGAAGGATTTCAATAGGAAATTATGAAACGTGAATTTATTTAATTTTTATTGTTAGATAGGTACTTATAGCAAAAAACAATTAAGTAATAATTTATTTAATATTTACGAACTTTATTACAAAATTAGTAGAAATTTACTTCACTATCCAAGTATCTACTTACGTACATATACTTGCCTTTTGTATTAAAATATTTAAGCTGTTATTTTAGCTTAAAATATTTTAAGCTAAAATAACACAAAATACTGAAATCAAAACTTTGTTTACCAACAAAATTTAACTAAGTAGAATACGATTACATTTCTGTTAGGAATCGTATTTCAAGTTTACCTTTTCCTTCCGAGCCAAGCGTCGCGATTCCCGACGAATGGCCTTGCAAGTTGCATGCGTTAGGCATCCCAGAACTCACGTAGGTGCGAAAATATGGTCTGTCGATCATAATCGAAAGCCTAAGTAATCTAATTAATATTTCGCAATGTATTTTGTTACTTTTTATTGACATCCCTCCATAACAACGGAAATCCACCGTAACGTAGGAAGAGGAAAATGTGCAAAGTAATACGGACACTCTCGCGCAGCGATAAAGTTTTATTTAGCTTGCGAGTGCGATTTATCTAATTAAGAATAATTATGTAGGCTATTAAACGTCGGCAAGCAGTCAACATTAAAAGAGTGAAACTTCTGTACGTAGTATTATTATTTATTCTGTGGTAGAGTCGAGTAACAGTATACAGTCACAAACAGTCGAGTACTTACTACAATAAAGGACTGACACAGCGTTGTGAATTGCCATACGCAATTTTATAGTCCACTGAAAATAAATCTCTTATTGCCAGAGTTCAACTCACAGTTTTTCGGAGTATTTTCTCTAAAAGAACAACTGCATTGTAACTTATTATGCAAAACAACCTAACTCTAGAACAGGTTATAAAACCGCACAACTATAATTTACAAACTTCGTTAGTTTTTAACGAGTTTGTTGCAAAATTATTTTGTAAGGAAACTGTTATAAAAATATTTTTTACTGTACACCTAAATTAGTTTCAAGCCTCTGCTTGGTCCAAGTTAGTGCAAATAACTGTTTGCGGTTTCGAAATACTTTTGTTTATTTTTTAATGAAAATATTTGTATATATTTATAAGGTACATGAACAGTAGTACATAGGTGTAGGTACATGAACAAGTCTTACAAGTTATTGTTATGTTCGCATATTAAATACTTTACCATCTTCGGCTGCATCACCACTTACAGTTAGATGGGATAGGATTCAAGCACTGGCCTCGAATACTCGTATTAAACATAAAAAAATATTATATGAACTCGAATACCTACTTTAGACATACACAAAATTGACAATAAGGCATGAAATAAAAAATTAAAAATTCTTAATCGGAAAACGTAAAGAAAACGAAATGAAACTAGCTTAAGCATCCATCTATTTAAAGGTAACTTCATTTATTATTTTTGTCAGCCGCGGCTAAACATTGGTTTCTTCCTTAGATATTACCTCGTGGGGGGATATTATTTTCCATAGTTGCTACGCTTGCCAGGCGAGTTGGTAAACATAGTTTTTATATTATAAGCTGTTATCAGATAGATGTTGCTCCCCACTCCTGATTCATTTCCCTTGAATTGTTTTATTGCTTTTAACATTGTAAATCAGCACCTTTACGTAGTAGAGCCATGCTACATTTCTATTAGTAGTATAGTTGTAGCACGAATGAGTCGGCTCGACCGGGGAAGGATCACGCTCTCACATAATACCAGCGTAAAATAGCAGCTTAATGTTATTAGAATGACGCTGCCGACAATGACCTGTTTAAGTTTTCCTCTGTTGGCTTTTAAGTCACACCCATGGGACGACATGGTGTAGTGGATATTCTTACACCGCCACATGGTTTTCATTTAAATTTTATTAAAATATTCCACGTGAGTGGTGTGAACATAAGAGACAATTTACTTGTGGTAACTGGACCACAACACCCATCCAGCTACAAATACTGGAGTAATAATGTTTGTTTTTTTGCTGCATTTTTGTGATTTCTTGTCAAGGTGAAAAGATTAGTGGCCTCTAAAAGGAATAAACCGACATTAATTGATATAAGTTTTACTGATATAAAACTTATATCAATCAGTGGACTAATTTATTAGTTCGCTGGTGAATAATGTAAAAGCCTCTTAAAACTAATGATAATAAAAGCTCACCTGAACTGTGTGTCAAGTCATCAAAATAGGTTCACAATTAACAAAGATGTAGCGAAATATAAACAAAAAACGCACGAGAATTGTACATATATCTGCCCCTTGTTTGAAGTTGGCTAAAAGAAGCACAAACGAAGAACAAAAGAAGAACAAATAAACATACAGTCGATTCGTAAACCTTCTTTATTTAAAAAGAGCCTGTTTCTAAAGATAGCTTTATTTTATTGCCCCTCATTTCATGACTCAGTGCGTTTTTGTTTTGAAATTTCGGTGAAAGTAATTTGATGAAATACAGCGACTGCCATCCCGCCCATCTCATGTCTGGGTTGCGGTTTAAAACCCTATTTAAATTCAATGAGGGAATAGGCCTTTACCGACTTTTAGTGTAACAATTCAGTACGAAAGTCGCTTGCAATATTTTTTAATATAAAATAGTAAAGTGTTTACACACACACACACACACACAATATATATATATATATATATATATATATATATATATATATATATATATATATAATATACTAGATGGTGACACCGATATTTTTAAACATGATATTATATTGTTTTTGAATTGATAAACGTTCACGACCATTTCTGAAATATGTGTATTGATGGTATGATGATATGATATGACATGATATGATGTAATACAATATGACATGATATAATGTCATTTTATCCTTGGTGACCCCTGAGTAACATTTGTTTATTAGCTTCATATTCATACCATTACATTACGTCTCTAGCCTTAACAGTGAAAGCCATTTCTACTAAAATATTAATTAACCTATTGTATGTTATACGATAGTTGCCACATATGACAAGTGGGTTGGCAACCGAGTTTTTTTTTATAGGATAGGGTGACAAACGAGCACACAGTCCACCTGATGGTAAGTGGTTGCTGCGGCCCATAGACATCTACATCTATCTTCCATTACAAATCAAAATGCAGATGCGTTGTCACCCGTGAGGACTGAGATGGAATGCCTCATTTCCAGTAAAAAGGGTCTCCGGTTCTCTACACTCACCATACGAAATACAGCAGCATTAAGCTACTATTTCACGCTGGTATTCTGTGAGAGCGTACAACGTACGTACACGTACTCATTTTTTAGATTTTATAAGAAAGACTCTGCAGCCCATCTCCTCTTTTTTTCTCTCTAACGAAATGATTTTCATCCAAATCATTTCAGAATTACTCAGTCGCTAAGGCTGGTTATTCCCAATAGTCTTTTTAACCGTGTACGCAACATTGAACTAATATTTACTAGCGACGTCGTGACTTGGATTTTTGCGACATGCGTTAGAGCTTACGGGCTGACACAAACTGACTTTGTGTGCGACCCGCACTGTTGCACAGATTTTGTCGGCGGTGTTTGCTCTAGTATATAGTACATGTTACTTCAACGGTACCCAGTTATATTATAATAACCTTTGGAATGAGTCATTAGTTGCAATTGGCTCAGGTCCATGTTTTGTGGCATTCCATGAGTGTAGGCCACGTTTAGCTGGGGACTTGTAAAGGGCTGTAATACTGATTGTGGCCGAAGTAGGAAAAGGGGAGATCTCCCGCTGGGCAAGGTATTCTGCCCGGGGAGTGGCCAACACTCCGAGTGATAGTTCGGAGAAGTTCTATATATACTGTCTATGATTCGGAATGTTAATAGCGCGATTTAGGCTTCGGTGTGTTTCGGTGTGCTAGTGGCGCGACGACAGCGCCGCTACACTAATGATGATGACGATAACAACAGAAACTGTACAAGTCTGTATTTAATCTAATTTTTATAGAAAGTTCTTGTTTATTTGCTGTAGATTTGTTGTAAAAGCGTATACCTTGACCCATGACTGAATTACTTAACTGAGTAATTAGTCAAGTTAACGGTACTACTTGCTTGTGTTTATTCAATAATGTAATTTCGTCTTTAATCTGTTTTTTGGGTGGCATATGACGAACAGACAGTCCACCTGACGATAAGCGGATTCTGTAGCCCATAGAAACTTTCATCCATCCTGCTTAAAAAATGAAAATGCATGTTACTCCTAAGATAAATAACATCGTAGCTGGTAACAAGAATTCACAGCTGGTAGGAGTCCTTACTGCCCAGGAGTCCGTCCGGGTAGACACCGGCGTCTTAACTATTTCTGACAAAAAGCAGCAGTGTAAGCATTGTGCTATATTGTGGTTGTAGCACGAATGGGAAAGGCTCGATCAGGGAAGGACCACGCTCTCACAGAATACCAACGTAAAGTAGCGGCTCTGTTTTGCTGTGTTTTGTATGGTGAGTAGAGAGAATCGGGGACCCTTTTTTGACCCTTTTTTTGTACGTAGCATTGCATCCTAGGCCTCAGGGGTGACAATGTATCTGTATTTTGATACATAACTGAAGATGTAGAATGTAGATGTCCATAGGCCACAGCTTCCACTTACCATGAAGCAGACTGCGAGCTCGTTTGGGACCCTCGTTTAATACAAGATGTGTAAAATAATTATTTTTTTTTAGTTTTGAAGCCGGTTCGTACTTTTATTAAAACATTTATTATTTTAATTATACGTAATTATCTTTTGTTGACTAAGATTTTTTTTAAATTTCAGAACTGTAAAATGCAAGCTTATTCATACACATAAAAGTTATTTTTTAATACAAAGCGTACAGAAAGACATTCGATTTCAACTTGCAGTATTGGCACATACCCACGCCAACTGCGCCAAAACATTAACAATTATTATGTACGTAGTTATCGGTAACATCTATGTGTGCTCCTACGAATGTGATAAAAATAAATGAAACAATATCTCTTTTTTTACTTTTCTACGTAGGAGTTAAAGATTCATTTTATATAATATAGAAGGGGCAAGCGAACGTATAGTTCACCTTATGACAATCATTTGGTCTGTCGGTCGGCTCTTCCAGGGAAGGACCACACTCTCACAGAATACCAGAATGAAATAGCAGCTGTTTTTCTTATGATGAGTGTAGAGAACCGGATACCATTTTTACTGGAAACGCGATACTACATCTTAGTACTCAGGGGTTATAACGCATCTATATTCTAATTCTTCATTGATGATAGATGTAAATATCTATGGGCCACGGCATCCACTCACTAACAGGTAAAATGTGTGCTTGTTTGTCACCTTTATTCCATACATAAAAGAAAGACTCGTAGCTGCCCTGCATCGCACCGGCTAGTTTTTTATTATTTTTCTAAAATAAATTCGAGTCAACTACATCCTCTTTCACAACACGCTATTCAAACTGTAGACGTAATGGCGTCACTTGTCGTCAGAACACGCTAACACAAGCTCACTCACGGTGATTGTTTTTTTGAATGATAATATATCATTCAGTTTCAGTAAATGTATTATCATTGCCAATTAAATAATATAATTCTTCCAAATTTAAAAAGACATTTCCCAACGCCGCCATACGCCGGGTACCAGCTAATATTTAATAAAAGCGATTCTATTCTATTCTATTAATAAGGAATGAAAATGTTAATGAGTTCAGGTAAGTTCTCAAAGTATTAGAGTGCGCTTAGTAATTAAACATAGCTTTTAATTAAGCAACCGACCAGAGGCTTTGAAGATACGACATGATATCACATAATATACTACATATATACGTTGATTTCGTATCAAAGTAATGAGCGGGTTAGACGTACCTTTGAAATTATATTGAAACAGTTAATTCAATTTAATTGCTTGTTTGCAGAATTCAAGTGTTTTATAAACCTGAAGGGATAAACTTACAATCAACCTCACAGCAAGAGGTTAATTCAGTCTATAGACGTCTGCAGCCAACTTTAAGCATACGTAGAAAGCTACAGGTGCGTTGTGACCTTTGAAGAATGAGACAGCATGCTTCACATCTTGTAGTTATACTGGCTCTGTACTCTTCAGACCGGAACACAGCTCTGCAAGTACTGCTGGTTGGCGACAGAAGTAGGTAAGGGTGTGGAACTTGTCCAGGCGGACTTCTAGACAGAAAAAGATTCTTATCAATTCGTGCGCAAGATCATTTTGTTCCTACAGCTATCATTACAGGGATATAGAAGTAATTAAACGTCTAGTAGCCGGTACCGATCCATGTGTTAAATGTTTAAGTCCCTTAATTAAACGTTTCCAGCTAACAACGAAGCGACGGAAGTTCTCGCGTCGCTGGTCCATTTCCGCCACCACTAATGCTAAAATGGATTTATTAAAAGACGGCTGTGTAGCGCAGTGGCATAGTAGTGCGTTACGGGGCTGGGGGCCGCGACTTCGAATTTGTATGGATAAGTATTTGTTCCGAGTCTGGATATTTGTCCTTGTGCAATTTGTGTATGCTGCCCCATGGGGAATACAACTTTAGTGATTAATAGAATCGCTTTTTCTCAGAAATATTGAATCTTAGGGGGGAAAAGTGTCCGAATAATGTTTTAAGATAATTCTATGATTTACAATTTTATAACAGCTATTTTTATAAAAAAACTAACGGTTTCGCAAAAAATTCAAAAAACTCATTCTTGGAACTTGGATAAAATTTTCTGCAAACCCCATGTGTCGATCGATGGGGACTTTATAAAATTTAATTTTAATGTATTACATTGTACTATTTTATATAAGTATCTAAGTCCTAACGTTCATGTAAATGTTCAGCTTTTTGGGAATTTATGTAAGTGAGAATGTCTATTTTGACCGGACTATGACTCTCTATGGTCTCTATCACACCCACCATAATTTTTTATATTAAATACAAAAATTGCTCTAACAAAGGAACTTACAGTTCACTCGATGGTAAGTGAGTATTTCAGCTCATCGACATCTACAATCAGCTTCAAACAAAGAAGCCTATAGATGGCGTTGTAACCACTGAGGACTAAGCTGGAATGCTTGACAGCCTGAAAGTAGTATGACAACACAATTGGTAAGAGGTAAGAACCTATCCTAACGGATTGAGAGCCCCATTAAAACTTATTAGTGTATATAATTTAGTTCCACGTTGATCTGGGATTTATAGTTTCCACGTATATCTGGGACTTATAACAACAAAGAATGTGCCAATTTTGTAACTTTCCTAACATGTGGCAAAAGGAAACTGATGGGATATTGCATTTGTGATCATGTAGGCGATGGCCTAGCCGTCTGTCACTTCTTTCATAATTTTCCATCCATACCCATTTTTTAGTTAAGCGTGATCCGAGTGCCTAACTAATCTTTGGATTCTGCCTACCGAAAGGATTAGAGGCGCGTCATATATTTTTATTTTGTTTATATAATAAGTGTGGCAAAAGAGCACACAGTCAACATAATGGTAAATGGGTGCCACAGACATTTACATCCATCCTCGTTTAAGAACATACAGATGAGTTGCCACTCGTAAGTTCCAAGATGGAATGACTCGTATCCAGTAAGAAGGGCTTCTGGTTCTCTACACTTACCATACGAAACGCAGCAGTATTTAGCTGCTATTTTACGCCGCTAATCTGTGAGAACGTGTTCCTTCCCCGGTCGATTCGATCCATTCGAGCCACAACTATAGAATAGCTGAAGCCTGGCTCTACCACGTTTCTGTATGTAAACATATAGTGTCTGCGATGAACTCCGAAACCACTCAACCGTTTTAATGAAATTTGTAAATGTGCATTGATGTTTGAGAGATATGATAGTTTTTATCAATATTTTTTATTGTGAATTCATTTTTGTTATTTTAAATGACAAAAAATCGTCGGAAAGTGCAGAACAAAGTCTACTTGGCTAGCTATAGTATGTATAATTAAAAAGCCTGACAGTGAGTCAGTGATTCATTTATTTCAAATAACTCTCAAATGGAATTTTTCTTTCAGTTGCGAATTACATTTAATTAAAAATAAATAGCCACACGACATCAAAGAAAACTTGAGTGTTATTTATAAACCTCAAAGGACAAGTCTTTAGGGCATGTTTTTGTCTAAATGTTATTTTCTCACGCTGCGATATTTAAGTAGAAAAGTTATTGAAGGTAAGCAATACCTAGCAAGAGAAATTTCCGCATGTACTATACTTTACATTAAATTGAAGTGAGGAACGAACTCACCGAACACCTGGATCTATTACAAAATGCAACTTTAAGCTTTATCACTGAGGACTAAGGTCGAATGTTACCTCCTGTAATTACTCTGGATCTCTTTACCCTTCAGCACAGAACACAGCAGTGCGCGCACTGTCACCTGACGGCAGCAATGGGTAACATTTTAGTACACAAACGGATTTCTGACCAGAATGGGAGTCCTGCCACCCAGTAATGATGCCATTATGACGTGATATGGAAGCGTGGTGGAATTTCTACTAAGTTTATTGTATTTATCGCGTTTTATTTTAACTTATATTTTATTATCGTATGTTTTTTATAGAATAAGTGTGACAAACTAGAACACGGTCTACCTGATGGTAAGTGGGTGCTGTGGCACATAGACGTCTACATCTTTTCTCAACTAAAATTCAAAATCCGCTGTCACTTCTGAGGACTAAGACGAAATGCCTCTTTTCCACTAAAAAGGGTCACCTGTTATCTACATACTACATACGAAACACAGCCGTATTATGCTCCTACATTACGCTGGTATTCTGTGAGAGCATTAGCTCTTCCTGTTGAGCCGACCCGTTCGTGCTACAACCACTATAGCTGTAGCGTGGCTGTACCACGTTTATGGAGTGGTAGTGGTTGAAGAGAAACCATCAGTCTGTTTCTTTCTACGGATATCATTCAAGGCATCTTTAGAAAGCCCCAAAATTATTTTTAGGCCACAGTTAGTAATAAACCATCACGTATATCTTAGACGTAAAATTATTAGATAGACGAGTGATGCTTTGTTATATGCATAAAATATAATCAGTATCCTATAAGTTACTCTAAGAAAGATTTTTTTAATAGAACTAGGGTGGCAAACGAGTACACAGTCCACCTGATGGTAGGTCAATGTCGTGGCCTATCTACATCAACATCTACCCTCATTTAAGTATTAAAATGCAGATGCGTTATCACTCTTGAGGACTAAAATAGAATGCTTTGTTTCTTTCAAAAAGGTCTCTAAGAAAGATGCTAAGGAAGATCAATATTTATTAGCCTAGTCATGATAACGTGTCGCTTTCTTTGGCGTCTGTAATATCTTGAACGGCTTAAAGTGACAGGGACCATTAATCTTAACCGAAACGTATAAATCTTAATAATAAATGGATGACTGCCTTTACAAAGTCTAATAGCTTTTAAATTATTACAACATATCGTACACGTGCCTACAGCAGATCTTATTTTAATTCATTCATACTTTACAGAATATTAAAAGCCCACTGGTGAATATAGGCCTCCCGTATTGAATTGTCTGATAACGAATTTCATAACAACCCCTCTCTCGAGCCACCTGCATCCACCGACTTCTTGTGCCTTTTACGTGGTAGGGATCACAGAATACCACCGTGAAATAACAGCTTAATGTTGCTGTGTTAAGTGTTGTAGGTAGTAAGTGAAGGGAATCAGAAACTTATTCTACTGGTAACACGGCATTCCATCTTAGTCTTTAGATATAGAAATTGATCTGATTTTTGATTCTTAATCGAGTATAGATGTAGACGTCTATGTGCCATAGTATCGAGTTATCATCAGGTGGACAATGTGCTAGCGTGTGCCGGAATTGAAATGCAATTTTACGCTGCAATTCTGTAAGAACGTGGACCTTCAAGGTTGGGCCGACTCATTTCTAAGCATGTGCTTTTTATTCATACATACTTGTTGCCAAATGAGGAGGCTAGTGAGGTCAGACCAAATCACTTCCACAAATACTTACTCTCATTATTCCCAACAGCCTATCCAAGTCTACCACTGACATTTATCATAGTTGCCAAGCATGGCAGGCGGGTTAGCAACCGCAGTTTTTTATTGTTTTGCTGCCCATATTCTGGTTTGTTTCGAACTATTTCAAATTTCCCGCGCGCTGCTCTGTTCTACACAAGTCATGAACTCGTAGCCTTAGCGACACTGCTGTCATAAAAAAAGAGTTGAGCGTTTAGTCGTCACTTTCACACGCGTGGGCTTTCTGCCGGGCTTTCGAGAAGACGACCACTCCCTTTCTAACATGTGGCAAAATGTTCTATAATGAAATGTAACTACGAAATGTTTATAAAGCTATTAGTATGAAGCAAAAAGCCGGGGTTTATAGTGTGAAATTGTCCGCGGGTGATACGTTTGCAAGTTTACTTCAATTTTCAATGTTAGCTCTGTGTGTTTACTTCAGCAAACGAATATTGAATGAATATGAATATTGCGAGTTTAAAATTTATGCTTTTTTAAAGATTTTAGTGTAAATGGAGGATAATAGTGTTCCTTGTGATGAATTGAAGTGTGTTAAAGTGCTAATCGGCGAGGATAAGGTAAAATCCTTAAACTTTGTTGAGAAAATACACAAGGTCAAGAGCGTCTTTCAGACTTATTAATTATCGCAATTGAAAAACAGTTATTGGTACACTTAAAACGTTCACCAACATTTTACGCGGACGTAATCAAATCTTTACTACGACTTACGAGAGACAGACAATTCGATTTAGAATATAAACAATTTCTTTTTTTTAATTGTGTACATAGTTTGTTTGTACTTTGTTGATGCTTTTCTTTTGTTCATGTATTATATTGTATGTAAATATCTTTTTCTTTCACTCAAGCAAACCCAAACGGCTTTTTTCAAAGCCACCGAAGGTATGCAATTGCTGATGTGTCATACAATCTATCTAGCAGTAGTATACCTTCTTTGTGCTTTGTTAAACACATCCTCGACAGAACTGATTATGAAACTGAATAGTGGAGACATATCAAGATTGGTGTGTTTTTATAAAACTGTTAAAAACAAAAAACTATATCTTGGGCTTGCTCTAGTTTGAAGCACTAGCTTCGCTACTGGGTGAAGGGATATATATGAGGTGAGTCGTTCTTGGTTTCAAAATGACTACAGGTGTCCATAGGCCGCAGGAGTCTCCATTGGGACTTGCACTGTTAGTTCCTTTGTCATTTAAATTTTATACGAATAATGCAATTTTCAATTCTTTAATTCAATTTTTAAATTTTATAAAAATAATATTTATAAATAAACTCGAGTCAAATACATCCTCTTTCACAATACGCTATTCAAAATGTTTCGCCTAATGACGTCTTTAGTTGCCAGAACACTCCTGTAAGCTCTGATAGCGCGCGACATGTTATAATCCCGTTCGCTCGGGACCGTAATGGCGGCAAAATTTGAAAATTAGCAAATTTTTTGCTATATTGCAAATTTTGCTATATTTTCACTTTGAGACAATATTTATGGATAAAACTTACAGGAATTCTTGTTGAATGCATAAACTATCGAATAAAATTATTTTTGGTTGCTAGAAATTGTAATAAAATACGTAAATTACCCTGTATAGATGTATATTGGTATATACTTCAATTTTAGTGACAAAATTACTACTAATATGAATTCTACACTTTTGTTTTTAGAGAAATTTATATGAAAATGTTTGGAAATATGTATATTTTTATGTTTTATGTGTTTCCATTCGTTACTCATACCAAAATATTAAAATATAAAGAAATTAAAAAAATTAAATAATAATATTTTATCTGTGTGACATTTAGAACAATATTTCTAAAATAGTTTTGTGTGAATTTGAAATAAATACAACGTCAAGTTATTTGAAATATGTAAGAAAACTATTTTTACTTACATTTTACACTAAAAATAAATGAGAATGTGAAAAATACCACATTTATGACCCAGCCGCCATAATGGGCCTTCCAGATTTTGAAGCACTTTTGGCAATTTACTTTTCACTTTTTATACCACAAATTATATATATATATATATATATATATATATATATATATATATATATATATATGTTCACTATATTACAAGGAATATAAAAAAGTATAATACTTTCGTTTTTAGTCCAGACACAAATATAAAATTCTATAAAAAAAGACGGAGCACCTTCATCAAAACGGCACGTGGAACGCCGAAAGTTCAGAGTGATTTCTTTTTTTTTCTAAGAAACATTGCCAGGTTATGGTTTAAAATAAAAGAGCATATCTTTGTCTTTGATACTATTATCTATTGCATAGTGTCTTTGGTTTTGTTTAAAACGAAAAAATAGTTTTTTCATAGGTACACATGTTTACATAATTCTGATCAAATTAGATCACTGCTTGGCGGACGTACGGTAGGTATTGTACGATCGAAAGTGCGCATGGCTTGGCTTACAGGTTAACACATAAGCTCATTCATTCACGGTGATTGTCACACAAGGGACGTACATATCCTTTCGATATTTATTTTCTTTTGAATTCGCATACAGACTCGTTATGGCGTTTGTGAAATTTAAAAAGGATTTATAAATCTTATTATTCTTCTAGACTGAACTAACAGCTACACTTTCTTAATTCATAAGTCAAAATTGTATTACTAACAAGAAAAGATAAAAGTGTAGAGCCTTCCTGCAGCTATATCATGATTTTAGCACGAATAGGTTGGCTCTGCCGGGGGAGGACCATTCTCTTACCGAATACCAGCGTAAAATAGCAACATAATGCTGCTGTGTTTCGTATGGTGAGTGCAGAACACCGCACTTGAGTGCTCAAAGGCTAAAAATATAACAATCTTATTTTTAATATTTTTTATTGCAATGATTTTTACTGCTTATATTATAAGAGATCCGCTCCGTTATTCCGAAATGGTAAAACTTAAGTGACTTTCAATAAGTGTTTTGTAGAATATTTTGTGTAATTCATAGAATAAAATCATTTTATTCAATATAGATGATATTAAATATAAATGATTCTATTTTCTTCTATTAGTGAGGAATGAAAATGGCAATGTGCGCAAGTAAGCTCTCACGGTATTAGAGTGGGCTTGATTATTAAACAAAGCATTTTATTAAACAAAGCATTTTATTAAACAACTGACCAGATGCTTTAAAGATACCACATGATAAACGCATACCTTTCTTTCCTTTCTTTCGTATCAAAGTAATAAGCGAGTAAGTTTTACCTTTGAAATGAAATTGAAACAGTTAAATCAATTTAAATGCTTGTTGGCAGTATTGATATGTTTTTTTATAAACCTGAAGTAATAAACTTGCAATCCACCTCGAAGTAAGAAACCAATGCAGTCTAAAGACGTCTGCAGCCAACTTCAACCGTAGAAAGCTAGAGGTGCGTTGTAACCTTTATGGAGTAAGATAGAATGCTTCAGAGCTTGTAGTTATACTGGCTCTGTACTCATCAGAGCTGAACACAGCTCTGCAAGTGCTGCTGATTGGCGACAGAAGTAGGTAAGAGTGTAGTACCTGCTCAGGCAGACTTCTAGACAGAAAAGAACTGTTATTAATTCCTACGCGAGTCTATAGCTGTCATTATAAGGTTGTAGAAGTAATTAAACGTTAAGTATCAGATACGATCCAAGTGATAAAATGTTTAAATTCGTTAACGAAACGTTTCCAGCTAATAGCGGAAGCCCTTGCGTCACTGGTTCGTTTCCGCTGCACTAGTGCTGAAAAGGATTAATTAAAGCACGGCTCTGTAGCGCAGTGGCATAGCAATGAGTTACGGCGCTGAGGGCCGCGACCTCGAATCCCGCACGGAACAAGTATTTGTATGGCCTATTAGTAATTTTTCCGGTCTGGATGTTTGTCCTTTTGCAATTTTTGCATGTAAACTGTTCCCAAAATACAGAAGAAAATCCTAGTATTGAGGTAACGTATAAAAAAATGTATGTCAACTTTGTTGTATGATTAATTCGCCTATGCTTTCTTATACGCATAATTTCTTCTTATTTATATTCGTAATTTGCAGTGTAGTGGCGGCGTAAGAGTATACACTATCTTATATCATCCTGTTGGTGTCGTAAGTGGCGACAGAGGAGAGTGAAATAGAAGATGAGCAGCAGCATCTTACTGACAATAACTCAAATTAATAAAAAATTGCGGTTACTATACCCGCATGCCAGGCGTGGCTACTATGGCAAATATCTCGTCTATGACGAAATCTATGGGAGGTGTATTTTCAGCAAGAGAATTTAATTATCAAATCTTTAATAAATTTAATCTGATAACAGTATGGGCATCTATCACAACTTATCATCATTTTTGTCATTTTAAATAGAACAATTCTGTGACAAAGGGACTTACAATTCACTTGATGGTAAGTGAGTATTTCAGCCCATTAACATTTACAATCAACTTTAAACGAAGAAGGAAGATGGCGCTGTCTCTAGTGAGGACTAAGTTGGAATGCCTCGCAGCCTGCAGGTATGACTACGCAATTGGTAAGAGGGATAAAGCTATCCAAACGGATTTGGAGTCCGATGAAAACGTATCAGTTTATATAATTTATTTTCACGTTCATCTGTTATTTATAGTTACCATGTTTACGTGGGAAGTATAACAACAAAGAATGTGCCAATTTTGTAACTTGCCCTAAATGTCGTAAGAGGAGACTGATGGGATATTGCGTTTGTGATTGTGGAGGCGATGACCTAGCCACCTATTGCTTCTTTCATAATTTTCCATTCATACCCATTTTTAAGTTAAACGTGTTTCGAGTGCCTCACTGATCTTTGGATTCTGCCTACCTTAAGGATTA
The DNA here is from genome assembly GCA_907164705.1 of Parnassius apollo. Taxonomy (NCBI): domain Eukaryota; kingdom Metazoa; phylum Arthropoda; class Insecta; order Lepidoptera; family Papilionidae; genus Parnassius; species Parnassius apollo. The sequence goes on along the minus strand of CAJQZP010001641.1, from coordinate 1,845,520 downwards.
TAGGCGTGTTATATTTTTTATTTTTTTATAGAAGAAGTGTGGCAAAAGAGCACACAGTCCACATAATGGTAAATGGATGCCACAGACATTTACATCCATTCTCGCTTAAGAACATACAGATGAGTTGCCACTCGTAAGTTCCAAGATGGAATTACTGGTATCCAGTAAAAAGGGCCTCTGGTTCTCTACACTTACCATACGAAACGCAGCAGTATTTAGCTGCTATTTTACGCGGCTAATCTGTGAGAACGTATTCCTTCACCGGTCGAGCCGACTCATTTTTGCCACAACTATAAAATGGCTGAAGCCTGGCTCTACCAGGTTTCTATATGTAAATATATTTACCTATTTATCTTTATATATAAAAATTACGTATTACATTGCGTGTCCGCGATGAACTCCGAAATCACTAAACCTTTTTAATGAAATTTGTTAATATGTATTGCTAGCTGTTTGGGGGATAGGAAAGTTTTTATCATTATTTTTATTGCGTTTTTATTTTTTATTTTTTTAATGAAATAAAGTCGTCGGAAAAGGCAGAATAAAATCTACCTGGCCAACTATTGTACGTATAAATTAATAGTCTGACAGCGATTCATTTATTTCAAATACCTTCATTTTTCTAAGGCAATTTTACCTTCAGTTGCGAAATACATTTAATTAAAAAGAAATAGCCTCACAATATCAAAGAAAATTTGAGCGTTATTAATAAACCTCAAAGGACAAGTATTTGGAGTACGTATCTCAATTTTATTCTTTTTTTGTGCTACGATATTTATACAGAAAAATGATTGAAGAAAAGCAAGACCCGGCAAGAGATATTCATACTTTTTTTGTAAAATTTAAGTAAGGAACGAACTCACAGAACACCTGGATGTATTACGCGATAACTTTAAGTTTTAATTCTGAGGACGAAGATCCAATGTCTAAGCCTCCTGTAATTATACTGCTTCACTTTACCCCTCAGAACAGAACACAGCAGTGCACGTACTGTCACCTGGCGGTAGCAGTGGGTAACATTGTAGTAAACAAAAGGAGTCCTACCAGCCAGTAATGATGCCATTATGACGTGATGTAGAAGCGTGAAGGAATTTTTACTAAGTTCATTGTATTTATCGCTTTTTATTTTAACCTATATTTTATTATCGTTTGGTGTTTTATAGAATAAAGGTGACAAACTGGAACACGGTCAACCTGATGGTATGTGGATGCTGTGGCACGTAGACGTCTACATCTTTTCTTGATTAAAAAGCAAAATCCGCTGTCACCCCTGAGTACTATAAGACGAAATGTCTCGTTTCCAGTGAAAAGTGTTACCTGTTCTCTCATACACCATACCAATTACACCGTGTTAAGTTGCTACTTTACGCTGATATTCGGTAAGAGCGTGATCCTCTTCCGGTCGAGCAAACCCGTTCGTGCTACAACTAATATAGCTGTAGCGTGGCTCTACCATGTATAAACAGTGGTAGTGGTTGAAGAGAAACCATCAGTCTGTTTCTTTACACGGATATCGTTTGTAGCATCTATATAAAACACCGAAACGGTTTTTAGACCACAGGTGGTTTTGAGGACTAAAATAGAATGCCTCATTTCAATATTCCATTCAAGATCAATATTTATTAGCCTAGTCACGAATATTTTTTTTAAATAACGGACGGAGTCGGTTCTACCTTAAACGGCTTAAAGTGACAGGGACCGTTAATCTTAACCAAAACGTATAAATCTTGATAATAAATGGATGACTGCTTGTACAAATCTGATAGCTTTTATATTATCTTTTATATCTTATTTTGATTCATCCATACATTACAGAATATCAAAGCCCACTGCTGAATTTAGGCCTCCCCCATAGATTACCTCGTAACGAATTTCGCTACAACTCTGCTGAGCCACCTGCATCCACCGACTTCTTGTGTGTTTTTAACGTGGTAAATTTCATAGAATACCACCGTGAAATAACAGCTTAATGTTCCTGTGTTTAGTACAGTAAGTGTAGAGAACCAGAAAATTTTCTTACCCGTGGCATTCTATCTTAGCCTTTGAGATGGCAATGGATCTGAATTTTAATTCTTATTCGAGTATAGATGTAGACGTCCGTCTATGTGCCACAGCTTCGTCTTACCATCAGGTGGACTATGTGCTAGTGTGTGGCTGGTATTCTGTAAGAACTTGGACCTTGAAGGTCGAGCCGACTCATTTATACTGTAGCTATGGTACACCTATAAAATTTATATTTATAGTATGTCATACATATACCTATCAATATCAATTATACTAAAAAATTCGGAAACTACTATAGAACAACTAGACCGCTACCTTGTCTAGTACATATTGGTGGAATTTACGTCTTCGAAATAATTTTATTCCTCAGAATTTTATATAAAAAAAGTAAATAAATATTTTCAAAACGTACATTAACTTTGGCTGATACCTCGCAAACTAATAATAATTTAAAGATTTCATTAATGCATTGGGTTCATCCAAAGGCAAAATGCTTTAAAAGCTTTATAGTAACCACTCAATTTAGAAACAAATGAATATTATTAAAAGAAAAATTTCACATAGGTGTAGCCATGGAAGGAAAAAAAGGAAAACAAAAAGAAACTAAAATAATACGAAATAGATTACAGAAGAGAGTATCGAAAGGAACCAGCTCTATATGATTCTCAATATAGTTAAAAAAAATTAGGTCATTTTGTCGTGTAGTTCTCAAGATATCGAGTACACAGAGAATTTATGAACCACCGACTAAAGGACAATATTATTTATTACCGGACTTTTTTTTTATAATAATAAGTGTAGTTGAATTAAAAAAAAACATAGGGATTGTTCACTAGTGTTTTCTCTTTCTAATCATGTCATATCAGTGAGGTCAGACCGCATCACTCCCACAAACACTTACTCTCATTCATTCATAACAGCCTATCCAAGTCCACTGCAGACATAGTAGCCGAGAATGGCAGGGAGTCAGCAACCGCAGTTTTTTAGTTTTTGTTTGTTATTAGGGCGATGCCGCTGCCCACCTTCTGGTTTGTTTTTCTCTGTCGCTTCTTACGACACCCATGGGATGATATGAGGTAGTGGATATTCTTTCGCCGCCACTACATGGTTACACAACTTTACATAAAATGAATATATTATTTTAATATATAACCCAAGAGAAACTGCACGTTCAAAAACCAAATTTACTTCGAAAATGGAAAAGCTGCAATGGCAATAAATTTTCTTTCAGACGCGCCAACTGAGAATCAAACAAGTTAGCAACGTTCACAAATGATATTGGCATTAATATTTTTTTAGCTTTTGCTTAGCATTTTTTAAGTTTTAGATATTGGGTTCAGGGCACGATGAAAGTCAAGGTCAGGATCAGCCACCTTCAACCAACAGAGACAGCAAATAGTAGAAAAAGAAAAATCTGTGCTAATGTTCATATACTAAAAGGCGCATGAGAAAGTTATCATGCGCTAAATGTAATTCAGCAATATGTGGGGAACATAGGGTTGATTTTTGTTCAAAATGCGCTTTGAAAAATTTCTATTTTTTATCTAAAAAAGTTTTTTCTACTTTTCTAAATAGTTTATAATATTATAATTTAGGTACGCTAAAGAAGAAAAGGCTATTTTTTGTTTTTTACTTTATTTTAATTTTTATAAATATGTTGTCTTCAGTGATATCATGAAAGCTAGTGCCTTTCTATAAGAGTGATAAAATAAATATAATTAGCAATAACACAGAAAGTCATTGTTTCATTTTTTAGAATAATAGTTGGACCAAGTATATGTGCAATACATATAACAAAAAGTTATATTATAACTTGAAATCAAAACATTCTAAAAAGTATCCGTCGAATCAACGAATGGTTAGGGTTTATAGGGGGCAGTAAACGTTAGGTGTTTAGAATTAAAATAGTAGCTGTGTTTCATACGGTGAGCGTAAAGGACCGGAGATCCTTTTTCTGTTTGTGTCTCAGGGGTGACAGCTCGTCTCCATTCTGATTCTTAATCGAGAATAGATTTTTAAGGTCTACAGCATCCACTTACCATCAAGTGGACTGATTGAATGTTGATCACCTTTTATCTATCAAGAAAACCCTTGTCTGACATCTTTGTGGATACCAAACCAGTCCGAGTAGGCCTTGCGGAATTTTGTGTCTGTAACAGCCCAGCTCACAACCCAAACTAGTCCAATGTTTTTCTTAAAGCGACACTATCCAATAAGTCGTAAGCCTAAGTTGCTAAATATAAAGAAAACTTTCTGGCTTTCCAAGTCCAATCAAGTATCGGCGTCTCTGCTATACATAATACATATTACTTAAATGGTTTTAATAATTATTTCAGTTGTACTGCAGCTTCGAATTCACTTGAAAAATATTTTTCTTGATTACCCAGCTGTTGCTACTCGTATAAAGTCATTTTATTTTTCTTATTAGATTCTATATTTTTTGATCTTACAATAAAACAACACGAATGTATTTTTTACAAAATGAAATCTATTAGGAGAGGATCGGTGCTCAGTCCCTTCAGCGGTGCCAAGTTGAGTGTCGGTATATCAAGTGCTGTAGTGTTTGTACAGTAGGGCTACGATAGCCATCCGAGTACAGAACCAGATTATGAAACCTATCCAACTGCAGATAGGTGTAAGACTGGGTGGTGTTATATCCCCGAAATTCTTCAGCATTGCATTGGAAGACGTTTTCAAGCTACTGGACTGGAAAGGATACGGTATTAACATCAATGGCGAGTACATTACTCACCTTTTATTTGCCAACGATATAGTCCTTAACGCAGAGTCACTGGAGTACCTAAGCGTATTGCGTTTTCTGTGAGCCGACCCATTCGTGCTACAACTATACTACTAAAATTACTACAGCATGGCTCTACCACGTGAGTAATTATTAATTGTAGACTTATTATGTGTTCGTATAAATCTGGCATATAAATTAATTTTCTTTCTTTCTTTCTTTTTTTATTTATTTATAGATATTTAATTTGTTGGTCGTTTATACCTGACATTACCAATACAATTCAAAAATTTCTAATTTTCTTTATATTATAATTTCCTAAGTGTACACGGGCAGGCGATGCTATAACTCAAAAAAATAAAAAATAAAAGCAATTTAAAACATATGCTTATTCAAATACAACGCTATGTCGAAATTTCAAAACAATCGGTGCTGAGCTTTCGCAGATTTCATATTCAGAAATTCATTTCATGAACAGAAACAAACAGGCTTAAATTATAAAAATGGTTATTCATGTTTATGCATAGTAATGGAAATTGTTTGTTGCACAATTTGTTTCTGGTATAAGCTCGCGTATAGTTGATCGATATAATATTAGAAAATGTTTACAATTCCCCAATACATTCTCAGTTTACTCAGTAAATAAACTAGAAAATTATTTTCACTTTTCTGGCATAATTTGTGTTCAAACACGTAAACTTTAAAAATAAATTAATAGGTTGTTAAGTTTTCATAACTCTCGAGCTCTCGGCTGATCGGACTGCCTGTATTCATTCCATTAAATACTTATATTCGACAATTTTCCTTCCAGTTCTTTTCAATAAAATCCATATATTTTTCCTTCATTACTTCGTATGCGTTACTAAGGTGGAACGTTTTTAGCTCACATTTTTTGTATGATATACTATCAACTACCCCCGGCTTTGCTCACGTCGAATTACGTCGTTCTAATAGAAAATTATGCCAAATTTGTTTATAGTTGCTCACTGTCACGGTATAGGATTACCCCACATTCCGTGAGTGTCGCTAGAAGTGACAGAAGGAAATTGTAACAGGTGATGGGCCACAGCATCTTCCTGCAACAACAAAACTTAACAATTCTAATAAAAAACTGCGTTTGCCAACCCGCCTGCCAAGTGTGGCAACTATGGCTTTGTTTGTCGTATGTAAGGGAGACCACATTCACAATCAAGCTTGTACACTCCTGCATCTTGCAGAGAGACATTACACTTGACTGATGGGAAAAACTGACTAATCTTCTTCGACCGCCTGATATATGTTTTAATGGAAGCATGTTTCAGGATGTAGCTAATCTTGTCAGCGACACCTCTGACATATAGCAGTACAGCAGGCAAGATCTCGACTGTGGTTGGTTTCACTCGTTCACTGTGATAGAGGCGCGGGACCCGAAGCTTGTTGAGAAAAAACGACACTTACAATTCTACCTTTCGATAAAGTATCTGCATTTTTAGACCATTTTAACTTCATAAGTTCTAAAATTCTTTTCACAATAGAGTTAGAGACAATACAATTCTGTAGCTTTTCATGATGTGTTAGTAATTCGAAATCCTGATAACACCTTGAGCCACACTGTGTATAGAAAAAATACGCGTACAGATAGATATTTAAACGTTGATTCGCACCACCATCCTTCACAGTTAGTTACTGTGGGTAAATCTTTGTTTCAGAGAGCCGAACTCTCTGAAACGAAGATTTACCCACGTACACTTCAAGAAACTTTTGCAGGACAACAAACTTCAGGTTCCGCGCCTACGTCACATTGAACGAGTGAAGCTGGCCACAGTCGCTTGCTGTATTGCCATATGTCAGAGGTGTCACTGAAGATTGGGTACATTTTGAAGCGTGCTTCCATTAAAACGTACAAACAAACCGATCAATAAAAACCCGCGAAACAAGAACACATAGCTGATTTGAAGAATCGTCTGCGGTCTGTGAACACGTACTAGATCGCCTTCGTCACTACATCAGTTTTGATAGACCACAAATCCTTACTAAAGAACACCAATTCCTTCTAAGGATGTTTCACGAAGCTATTGAAACTAAAAACATACTAATTTCAATAGAGAAGAACCTATAATTAATAAAATTAAATCCCAACCCAAGCATACAACCGCAAGACTTAAAGATGCTATAAGTTCATAGTGCGTTGATCGGAACAAAAATTAATAATCTTAATCTGGAGGTAGCCGTGGTTAAATATGGTATAACTTAGATGCATTGCCTCACAGCCTGTAAGTATACTGGCTCTCTTTACACTTTAGGCCGCAGCACAGCTGTGCTAACACGGCTGCTTAGCGGTAGAAGTAGGTGATAGGATGATACCTACACTGACGTCCTTTTAGACAGAACAGAAGTCCATTCCAGTAAAGTAAATCTCAAGAAATTTCTATAAAAATGCTTATTTTGACAACTCCTAAAGGGTATTTCAATTTTATTGACCAGATTGACATCAAAGACTAACTTTTACAGAATTTTAGTTAAGAGCCGCTATTAACAAAATTTTGCTTTTGCTGCAAAATTTGCTGTTCAATGCCCTCAACCGACATTTTCCGATAATAGAAGGGACGCTGCACTTAATGGCGGACCTTTCTATAATTACTGCTCAACAAGGATGTCTGATAAAACCGAATGAAAACGTACCTGACTTAATAACTTTTTTTGGTTTAAATACTGTATTGCGAGGCCATAAACGGAAAAATATAGCATAGTATAGAAAAAAAGAGACAGTTTAGTAACGAATTATGTTCCAAATTTATAATTTATTCTGCGTAGTACTTTAAAATTTATTTTGAAAATGATGTTTCGGTGATTTAGCTATATAATAGAATGAGGAAAGAGTAACAAAACAAATTCATGTTACATAAGTGAATAGCAGAGTCAGCAAGGGACGGATGTACATCTATCAAATTAGCGGTATATTGAAGATGAGCCCAATTAAAAGTACTCTTAACCGACGAACACCTATGCGTAACCATACGGATGCAAAATGTAGAGGTGTGTATATCATGTAGTATCGTGGTCGTGCTAAATGGAAGTCCATAGTCTCTGCCTACCCCTCTGAGTGACAGGTGTGAGTGTTAAGTATGTATGTATATGTTAAAAGGCCAATATCTGCTGTTTTGAGCCTTTGTTAACATCATATTCACGCATCATACCTTATCCAGGCTAATTAAAATTTAGTAGCACCACCTACTAATTAAATAGAAGGGAGGAATTATGTGTTTTTTTTTATTTTATTTTAAACATCGTTGCGGAAGTTTAGCTCGTATGTAGTTTGTTGAGTGATTTCGTGTCAAGGAAAACATTATTCGTCTTTTAACAGGAATACTTGAAATCTAGATATTTTATTAAATTCATTTCATTGAAACATAATCCACAGTTTGTACATTTTTAAATATTAAACATGTTTTGGCTATATTATTTTAGTTATATTTTTTCAATTATTTTGAAAAGAATAAAAAAGACAACGAGTACACAGTACGGCACTCACCTGAGCACCTGATGGTAAATGAATGCTGTGGCCCATAGGCATTTACACCTATCCTCGTTAAATAATTAATATGTAGATGCGTTGTCCTTCCTACGATAGAATGCCTTGTTTCCAAGAAAAAGTATCTCCGTTTCTCTACACTTAAAATACGAAGCATAGCAGCATTAAGCAGTTATTTTATGCTGGTATTCTGTGAGCGAGTATTCCTTTTCTTGTGTTGCCATTCGTGCTGCAAGCATAACATGGCTCTACCACGTATGCCACGTTACAAAATTAAAATGAATCTACATATTGAATTCCATAAGCCGTAATAAAATCCAACACTGTCACTGATTCGTGATGATGATTTTATTTTTTTATTTAGATTTTATTTAGATTTTTTACCACGTGCTCGGCGGTGAAGGAAAACATCGTGAGGAAACCTGCATGTCCTAGAAATAAGAAAAAAAATACGTGTGGCACTCGGTGACTGCCGCGGTAAAGCTATTACATAGCATTTTTTATCAACTTATGCAATTATAATGATTTATTTATTTTATTTATGCAGTTAAGTCTTTGATATTAAATCAAGTTACACTTTTTGAGCGTGCTGACCGATAAGAAAACAATTTTTTTTCTCTTATTGAATAAATGAGAAGTTAATATTGTTTAAAATATTTTTAATATCTTACAATACATGTAGGTTATTCAGGAATTTTTATCATTGAGTTAGCAGCTAGTGTACACGCATACGTCTAGTCGCACGCACACAAACACCGTGCCGAAGTCTGCCGAGTGCCGAAGTCTGCCAAACTGAAACGACGTTAGACGATGCACGGCTTTCAACGCCACACCTCCGTGCCCGTCGGAGTGGGGAGCGTGAGGTTTTTTTTTCGTTACGGAATTTCTGGATTCGGTCCCCGCGCTCAAGGCCTGCGATAGAAGCTATGCAATAGCTTAAAAAATATTTCAAAGACATGTGAAGTTCGCCAACACGCATTGGGACAGCGCAGTGGACTATTCCTTGCCCTAAAAACCCTCTCAGAAATGAAAGGAGGCCTGTGCCCAGCAGTGGGACGTATATAGGCTGTAACTGTAATTTTACTTTTACTGTACTGTCACTGATTAGACTGAAATTTTATGTAATAGTGAATCTTATGAATATTGATCGTTCTTTGTAAATCTTCTTGAGTGTGTTTTGTGCTAAGACAAAGTGCATTGAAGAATTAAACCTCTAACGTAAAGACATCAGAAGCTGTAAAATTACTTTATTATTTTTAGTTCCTTTATACATTGTATATCTAAAAAAATAATCCATTGACCCTTTGAAGTGGACTTAACAAAGTAATAGCTGAAATTTGGTCTAAATAGTAATGTGCATAATGTATATCTCCTTCCATTTGCCACCCTTTGAAGTGATACTCGCTACAAATTCGTATAGTAATACTCTTGCAATAAAACTTAAATTAACTGAAATTCTATTAAAAAAGTTAACAACCGAAGAAGATGTCGCGTAGCAACACAAAAAGTAATACATTTGAATTGCGAATCCCCTTTTATGTTTAACAGCTGAAGGTGATACGGGCTAACTACGACATCGAGACCTCGAATGCATCAATACTCCCCCCGCAAGTTTAGCTCAGTACACGTTTCGTTGTGCAGCACCATGTGTTATGAGTGCTGCAAATCATTTGAAAGTTGTACTAGGCGGTGGAGCGGGTTCGAAGTCCGCCTCGGCCTGTGTTGGTACCACCACCCTGTTACCTATTTCTGCCGTCGATAACATACTGGTATAAATAGGTAACAACTATGTTCCGGTCTAACATTCAAAGAGCGCCAGTACAGTTACAGTCTGTGAGGCATTGCGCCTTAGTCCTTGCAGGTGACATACCACCAGTGACCTTCTTTGTTTGAATTTGGCTGCAGGTAATTCAGTGTTTGCAGTAGACACTTACTATCAGATGTCAATATTGTATAACATAAAATTCGCATTAAGGAATTAAAAACAAGTTTAATTTGATGTGACAAAACCCATTAAAATAGTTTTATTCAATATGTAGCTTGTGTAGTATGTACACGTAAACACAAGAAATCATTAATCATGTATAACCAATCCATGCCATACATACAATCATCATACAGGTGAGGATTATATGAATTCTGTTTATTTTTCACAAGGCACAGCGATGACGTTCACTCGACGCGGGATTTGAACCCGGGACCAAGATCATCAGTCGCGTTAACGACCACGAAACCAAAATAAGTAGACAATATGGCATATATCGCCACTATAATCTATGAAGGCGGCCTATATTTAACAACGGACTTTTATAGTTGTAACTCTTTTGTACGATTTCGTCTTCAGTAGATCTTTTTATGGAAGAAAGGTAACAAACTAGCACACAGTCTACCTAATGGTAAGTAGTTGCTCTGGCCCATAGACATCTACATCTATCCTCGACTACGATTCAAAATTCAGATACGTTTTCACCTGTGAGGACTAACTCGGAATGCTTCGTTACCAGTAAAAGGAGTCTTCGGTTCTCTGCACTCACCGTACGAAACACAACAACGCTAAGCTGCCATTTTACGCTGGTATTCTTTGAGAGTGTGGTCCTTCTACGTTTGAACCGACCCATTCATGCTACAACCTAAAACTCGTAAACCTACTAAACCGTTCTACCACGTAAACTTATTTATTAATTATACGCACAGGCAATCCGGCAGAGGCTGTCATATTATAAAAACTTTTTGATCCCAAATTGTCATGACCGAGCCTCTATCTAATATTTGCAAGTAGCCATATCACAACAACATGTTGATCATGAATTGTCTTGAATTAGCTTTTGAAATTCATCATTAATATCATTAATACAGCCTGTCTAAGTACACTGCTGAACATAGACTTCCTCTACAGATTTCCTTATTTTATGTTAATGTATGTGCTATATTTTCTTTGCTTATGATTGAAGTAAGAATGGGTTGGCTTAGCCGGGGAAGGACTAACGCTCGCACAGAAAACCAGAATCTAATAGCTGCATAATTTTGAATATGGGCCACATCATCATTTGTAGGACTAGTGTGACTAAAGAGCACGCGAGAGTATATGAGTACCTGAGGTTAAGTAGATGCTGATGGTAGAGGTCAATTGGTCTCTACATTTATCCTCGGTTAAGAATTAAAATGCAGATGCGTTGTCACCTCAGAGTTGTAAGATGGAATGCCTCTTTTCCATTGAAAAGAGTCTCCTGTTCTCTACACCGACCATACGAAACAAGCATTAAGCTGCTATTTGCGCTGGTATTCTGTAAAAGCGTGGCACTCCTTCAGTTGAATCGACCCATTCTTGCTACAACTATAATAAAGCTGCAGCATATCTCTCTCGCATAAAATACCGTACCACCCATTACAGATAGTAATAGTAGTTTTTATCACTCTCTACATTTTTTTTAATTTAACTTCCTCTGCTCTAAAATATGTCAAGTCTTTCACCTCATATCAAATTACGCCACCTTGGTGACAGAAAAAGATTTGAATGTCCTCATTGATGTCGAATTTTATGAGTGAGAAAGGCCATTAATTTTCTTCCCTTTAATTAATAGAAATAGAATACAATAGAAGAAGTGAGAAATAAAAAAAATTGTTTCAGAATCTTTTAAGCCAATATAGTTTAATAAAAACTTACGACATCTACAAACTGCGACAAAAATTATAACAAAGCTAAATGAGTTTTGTGCGCGACGGACGACGGTGTCTTTGCGAAACAAATACGAAATGAGAAATTTCACAAGGTACAACTATTGTCTATCTATCCTTTGAAACTAGTGTTAACTTCTGTGTAAAACGAATATATCTATATAAAACCCTAGGCATTATATATCAAGAACCGGAAAAGACAAATTTATTACTTCATGTTATCACCTCAACCTCGAATAAATCGAACCGATTAAGTTTTATGTTAAAAAAACCTACTCTAACCTTGTTTTTGTTTTATATGGAAAATTGCTTACGCACATCCGCCTCGCGGGGGCAAGGACGGATTATGTCGGACTTGCACCGACTAAAACTCTGTGATGTTTCATCTTCGTCGCATATTGGCAGGTAAACAAAAACGCTTTTGCACACATCCTCCGCCTCTCACGAGTAGGGCCGCCAGGTAAAGCGCGCCAGAACCACACCTTCTTCAACTTCACTCGTGTCCGACGCAATGCAATACGTGTGACAGATAATGACATCTGTAGTCATTTTATAAAATTGATCACAATTCTGATAAAGCATAACATAAAGCATGCATGAAGATATAGTAAGCATGTGCTAAAACCATCAATGCACGCTTTTAGAAAGGACTTAATTAAAACGGCCTGCCTTTGACATTATCCTTGTATTTATAAGACAAAAGATATCAAGTGCACAAAAATATTACGCCTCATCCGACTCAAAGGACCATTTGTTAGGAAATTTAGTAAATAAAAAGTTATAATGAGCTGCAACATAACTATTTGATATAGAGAAACTAAGTTATATAAATGTGGTAAAGCCATGTTGCATGTATATTATGAGTAGGCACTTCCCACTGAGTAAGTATATTAATGAAATCGACTTGGTTTAAGAACTTAATTAACAACATGTGTGTTGTTAGTTAAATATTTCTAGATCCTTAGTTATCCTATTTCACCATATAATAGTAATTTTTCATGCAAATTTTAGTTTAAATATAACTTTTTATGTAAAACCTGTTGCCGAGAAATACCTCAGTCTATAAATTTGAGTGAAAGCATCACCTTTAATTTTGAATCATAACTTTTTGTTGAAAATTGTACATTTTTGGTGTAACTGCACTAATTCTGCCACAATTTGTGCTAGCTCGTGGCAGTGTTTTTTTTTGTAAATTCCATGTTAGCTCTTCAGTATGAATGCACCAACCAGTAAGAAATATATTTAAAGACATTAAATTAATATAATTAAATTTATATGCAAAATAACAAACTTTAGATTGTGGCACCAATTTTAGTTGTAAATATTATGTTCAATATGCAAACTTGAGTTAGCTTTGTACTAGCTGTTTGTCCCTAGACGTAGTACTGCATTTAACATCAGTATGTTATTATACATCCCCATATACTACGATGCTTGAAATCGGACGTGTTGTGCTCTCGTGCTTATAAAGCTAGAATGATTCTTAATTTCAAATTCTGATAACATGTTGAACCAGTGGATAGTTTATTGAAAATCCTTTAATAGTTTAAAGTCTCTTACAGTAGTGACTTGTTAAAGCGATGGCGTACCTTTTTCGACTATCAGAAAATGCTTTATAGTGACCAATTTAAAAATATTATGACTTTCACTTTCAATATGAAAATTTCAAATAAAATGGTTGAATCTAATTTTCCTGTTTCGTTCATTAAATACTTCAAATCTCTTACGCTACTTCTGGCAACAATCCATGGGACCGAATGGACCGAATCAGATCGACGCATCTGATACATGACGAAATAATTTATTTCCACCAACATTCCAAGCACTCTTACGTAAATATGAACGCCTGATATTTTTCAATACGATGAATGAACTTAGCAAATTTTCATGTGTAATCAAATTTTCATATTGTGATGTTTTACGTGAAAAAGGATGATTATTAATATATACAATATTTATAACACAAACAAATTTATAAATACATATCAATTTTATAAAATTTTATCAGTGGAATTTTCAACAATATTTTCATATTTTTTTTGTTTTTCCCCATAACAAAATTGCCCAACTTGCTTTAAGAAATTTTCACTACAAAAACATTTATAAAGCGCCTTATTACTACCATGGAACCAGTTATGTTTTCATCCAAACTATAAGAGACACCGAATTCCGCATACTTTCTATCAGGCAAGAAACTGACAATACTGAGTGTATCCTATATACATTAACAGATTATTGAAAGGAAAATTCTGAGCGAAGTGACGTTATCGACCGAGTCGGACCACTAAACAATCAGCGCGAATGCGCGCATCGAAGTGGATGCTGTGGCCTATAGACATTTACATTTATCCTAGATTAAAAATCAAAACATAGATGCGTTGACATCCCTGAGGACTAAGATGGTATTCCTCGTTTCAAGTAATAAGAGTGTCCGTTTCTCTTCACTCACCATTCGAAACACAGCAGCGTTATGCTGCTGTTTTACGCTGGTTTTCTTGAGAGCGTGGTCCCTCCCCGGTCGTGCCGACCCATTTGTGTTACAATATACTACTAATATAGCTGCAGCATGGCTCTACTACGTAAAGATGCTGATTTACAATGTTAAAAGCAATAAAACAATACAAGGGAAATGAATCTGGAGTGGGGAGCAACATCTATCTGATAACAGCTTATAATATAAAAACTATGTTTGCCAACTCGCCTAGCAACATCGGCATCTGCAGTTGGCCGATAATTGACCAACAACTTAGTTTAAAGGGAAAATGTAGCCCACTAAATTGGTTTATCGATTCATAACTAATCGTCATAATAGCATACATCTTAATACTAATTAGGAAACCGACTAAGCTTTCGCCCGATAGAAATTCTGCAGTTTATTGATTTCTGTTTTTTTCTTTTTAACGTTTGAATTACAAAATTATGTCTTTTGAATCCGCAATTTAATTTAAAAGACAAAAAAATGTATTAAATAAAATTCTATTCACGAAGACGCTTAATTATAACAGAAGCTTAGGCTAACGATACTTTATTTTAATTAATTGTTTGTAATTCTTTTTTTTTTTTATCTACTTATATACTCTATTTTTTTGTCTACTTATATTCCCTTATCTGGAAATGTATCCGACTAATGGAAATATATTTACTTATGTAGTTTGATGTAACGTAGGTTACCTGTTAGCTCGCGGTACTGCAGGGTCGTGGGTTCGAATACAGTAGAGATTAAGTGTTTGTATGGCTTACAAATAATTGCTCCGGGTCTGGATTGTAACGATAAACGGTAATATGGCCAGTATAAATAAAGACAGGCATTCCATTTTAGTCCTCGAGTTGGCAACGAATTAGCTATTACCATCTAATTGCACTTGTCGGGTAGTTACTAACGCCTGTATGTTTACTGAATGTATATTACGCGGTATCGTCGTCAATTGTGAACCGATATTTATTTAACCCTTTACTTTTTTAATCCACCAACTCTAACACTTAACATTAACGGAAATATTTACTAAAATTAAACAAGACTTAGACTCGCTACCCTTTGTCAAACTTTGTTCCGAGCGAGATTAAGTTCTAATCGAATTAACGTTATCTACGCCCCTCGTGTTTAGACAGATCTCTTGACAATCTGATTTTATTCCATCAGAACTCTGTCAACGATGCTTTCCGTAAAACTCTATATTGTATGAATAATAAAATAAAACTAACTAACTTTTAACTTATTCACTTATGAAAGAACTCCTTTTAAATCCTTTGGTAGATTTCAAACTTCTGAAGCGCTATAAATAAATCTAAACTAAATGAAATACTTTTAATTACTAATCTAACTATTGGAAAATTAAGAAGATAATGAAAATTTTCATCTTTCAAACACATTAGCTTAATTAACGGATAATTAAATAATTTCAAATCAAGTAAATTAAAATTATTTTCTACTAAACTTTCGTTATGACAATATTGTCTATGAAAACGATACAAATGTCTTAAACATTAATAAAGGGCTTAATTAATTTAAATAGAATAAGGAAGGTTGATTAATTAATTAAAGATAGTAACTCACCATCAGGTGGACTATAAGATTGTATGTCACTTCAGCTAACAACCTCCACTCAGAATTCATTTAATATCGTTTCAGTCCTCTTACGTCCTATAAAAAGATTTCAACACATTTACGAAGACTTTTTGCTTAACAGTTAACGGAGGACATCACTGACATTCACAAAATTTGATTTTTACTGCTGTACTCTCACTGATAAACATTCATGCATCCATTACAACCACACACAATTGCCATCAAGACGATTGAAAAAGTGTTTTATAGTTAAAGAACTGAGATACGGAGTTTGACGGAGCAGTTATTACAACATGCTTGCCGTCAATGGCTCCGATACAGTTAGGAAAATACCAAGTATTCCAAAACTCCTCTGCGATTCTTAGCCACTGTTCTTTTGTAGGGAGAGGCATTGTTTCCTTCATCATCCGTTCTATTATTGCACTGCAAACCTCTTTCACTATCTTGTTCACGGTGCTTACTCCTAGTCTATAACTAAATGCTATAGAAACGAAGGAGTCCCCAGTAGCTAAAAATCTGCAAAGAAAAACATTATAATATTATTAATTTGTTTCCTTATTTCAGGAACAGAATGTAAAAAAGCATGGGCATTGCTGCGAGATGCCTTCAGACGTTCTATTAAAAAGAGAAAAGATACTAAAAGTGGGCAGGCTAGTATTCCTGACAAAAAATGGAAGTATGAAGATGAAATGGAATAAAAGAAGACCTACTATATGTCCTATTCCAACAATACCAGATTTTGATGACGACAACGCTAACGAAGAAGAAAATATTGCTCAGTCACCTGAAGTTGGGCAACAAACGACCGACATACCGCCATCTACACCTGAGGTTCGTCAACAAATGGCTGGTACATTGCTAACTACACCATCACCAACTACAACTGAAAACTACCGTCAGCCAAAACGCACTAAACGAGGACAAAAACGAACTGAAGAAACACCTAGCACAGTACTAATGAAGTATATAATAGACAGTAAGAAAAATACTCCACCACTGGATGGCATTGAACAATTTACGGCTGGTATGACAACTACCTTGCGATCTTTTCCACCAAGAGACAGGGCTATTGCAAAAGCCAAGATATTTGAAATAGTCTCTCGTATGGAAATAGATATTCTGAGCAGGCCATCCACAAGTACTTCTATGGTATCCACACCATCATCGTATAACTCGAACTATGCAGAAAGTACTCCTATGCCAGATACAATGCAGGACTTCTCCCAAAGATATTTTTCGCTAGATACAGAGGAACTGACATATGAGCGCTTAGAATAATATTAATGAATGACCCTGATACAAAAAAATTCTCAATAAATCTTCCTGAACATACTGTTTTTCTTTTGGTGACAAGGCTTCCTTGAAAACTGTATCTAGTCAAGTTGCGGGAGCTGCCGAGAGCTTTTTAAAAACTAATTAAAACTACATGTTCACAGAGAGAGATGTAAATATATATCTGACCATTGTCTTTTACAATTCTTAATCCTATGCTTACAGACTACTTAAATTACTACATACTCAGCGTTTTTGTATTTATGCTGATGGATGCTTTATACGTATTATGAGTGGTGCTGGTGTAACCATAATTTTTTATCAGCGGTTCTATTTTCTTTAGTAAAATATCGAACTGAAACCGACTCATACGAAAATATAAGAAAAATGTTTCTTCTTCGTCAATAAGTTCTTTAAACAGTGTCCAATATTCTCCTTTTAATTCTCTCTTCTTGAGCATAGGATGAACGGCCATGCGTTTTGCTCTTTTTTTAGTTTTATCCCGGTCTTCTTCTTCTAGTAACAATGCAATTATTACTAAATCTTCCACAGAGAAGTGTCTGAACATTTTCTACAAAAATAAACGTGCTTTTCCTACAAAAGCTATTCAATAAGTGAGAGCGGTTGCGTCTGACGCCCACGACGGTGTCTGTCGATGACAAGATGCACTTATGGCACGCTAGATGTAAATAAACGGTTTCTGTGGGTGTCTGCCATGACATTTGTCTGTAACGCACTGTGTCTGTAGATATAAATGTTCCTTCAGAGGGTGATTTTTAGAGGTCGATAGGCTAAGGCCTACTTTACTAAAAGCCTATTTTACTCTTGCCTTTAAGCCACCCTCATTATGATTGGATAGAAACACAGATTTTAGGAGATTATTCCAATCCTTTCCAGCACTATGAACACATTTTTGGATTTTAAACTCTATGTATTTCGGCATTCTCCACAAGTCAACCACGAGCAAAGCAAAGAAACTTAAGCAGCTGCAGAGCATTACACTTATAAATATATATTACTACAAATTAAAATTTAAACAATTTAAAAAAATACTTGTTCTACGCAATAACCTTCAGTGAGCAATTTTTTGAGACCTCGTGTGCAGATGGAAGAACCGACCGTAAAACGACTCAGTACAAATTACAAACCTATTAAGGAAAATAACCTTCACTTTTACAGAATTCTTAGTTCGCTATCTACGGGATTACGTTCCTTTTAAACTTGACGTGGAATACAAGTTTCTTCTACAACAATTGTATTTTCATCATTTATTAGATCAAAATATTTATCAATAAATTGCCTATCCATTAGTGTCAATCGCAAAATTATGAGGAGATGCACGTTATCAATAATTATTCCGTGTTTCTGTGGTTTCGTTGTAGGAAGGTTCATCAAGTATTTACTCATTTAAAAAAAATGAATTGGCTATTATGAAATCAAGATTATGTAGAAAACTAATACATTTTATATTAGTTATATATCTTTTTAATAACAAGGATAATTCCTAAAAACCTCAAAAACAACGACTATCGCGACATTTTAATTATTTTATTTTAAAACGAGACATTTGCAAGTTCTGCGCTATCTATATTACGAGTAATTTGGTACAATTATCTGTATTAAAATTTAAAATGAAGAGATATGAAGAGAATAGAAGAGTTTAGTCTTAATTAACAATATGTTTTCACATATTTCACGAAATCGTCTCTAATTTTACATATTATGGATACCGATATGAGTTAAAAATAGTAATAGCGTCTATATCGAAAAGAGCAGCTTTTACCACAAGTGAACAAAATATAAAAAGATAAATCAATTGAGTGTCACAGCGAACTTAAAGAGGGTTCTTCAAAGCTGCTAACACGGGGTAAGAAAATAAAGTAAGCTTAGTTCATTTAATATCCGTCGTTAAACACGAAAGCAGGTTTAGAACCTAATAACAATTCGCTGTTTTTATTTCAGTGAAGCCTATTTAAATACTCTTAAATAATTTGTATTTGATAAAACTTTTATATTTTTATACAGAAAGCTTAAATGCCTTTTAAATATTAAATTAATTTAAACAGTGAATCAAGCTGTTGATTTCTAGCAACTAGCGTGTAATTACTCTGAAAGCATTTTACTGACATAAATTAGTTGAATGTTAATAAATATAAGAACCAAGTTTTAAGTATTTTTATATTTTTATGCAGATTTTTTTTTCTAATATATTCTTGTACATATAATTAAAGCCGTGGTAGCTCAGAGCTAAGCGCTCCCTGTAATAATTAACTACATGCGAGCAGCCCGGGTTCAATCCCCTCAGCACCACTGAATTTGTTAATCGTAATTTTAAGTGCTGATTTACCATCATCTCGGCGGTGAAGGAAAATATCGTAAAAAAACTTGCGTGACTGAGAAATAAGAAAAAATACTTCGAAGACATGTTAAGTTTGCCAACATGCATTGGGCAGCCCGGCGGATATATCCTTGCTAATAAAACCCTCTCAGAAATGAGAGGAGACTTATGCCCGGCAGTGGGACTATATAGGCTGTAACTTTAACATATGTGTTATAATGTTTATTCCCCATACTACATTATTTTTATGAAATATTATTTGAATTATATTGAAAAACAAAAATATAAATACACAAAAACTGTCATCTAAATTAGGTTTCAGTACGTGGTAGAGCAACCCTGCAGCTTTATTACGGTTGTAATATGAATGGGTTGCCTCGATCGGGGAAGAACCACGCTCTCACAGAATACCAGCATAAAATAGCAGCTTAATGCTGCTGTGTTTCGTATGGTGAGTGAATAGAACCGGAGAGCCCTTTTAATGGACATGAGGCATTCCATCTTAGTCCTCAGGGTTGACAACGTATCTGCACATTGAATCTGAATCGAGAAAAAATGGACCACAGTATACACTTTCCATCAGATGGTCTGTGTGATCGTTTGTTACCCTTATTCTGTATAAAAAAATTAGGATCTAGATCAATGTGATAAAAGATTGTCAACGCTTGGATAAATAAAAAAACACACACCTGTTGACTATAAACCCGTAATGCCTTCATCTCTACCTACAATGGGACAGCCTCGCATTTTGTATTGGATATTACCGGCTGATAGGGAAAGAAGTGCCGATCAAATAACAAAAATCAAAGAGCACTAGGAACAAAATATTTGTACCTATTGAATCACAAATAAAGATTTTGAATTTGATTATCCGAAAGGATCAAACACAATGCACTGGGCGTCTTGTTTAGTTTTGTATCATATAACATTATACGTTTAAAATATAAAAACTGACTTAAATAGGTAACAGCGTTTGAAGCCAGTGCTTCAGAAGCTGTTTTAAAATTATTTTATTCTTTTTGAAGTGAAAACTGCTTTAGAGCGTTGTTGTGACTTGAAACTCAATGAAACGAAAAAGAGACACTAAGAAGAGACAAATAAAAGGTCGGGGAAAAAGTTTCTTTGTATTTTGTTTGTATAAAATTGAATAAAAATCTCTTTGGTTGTAATGTTTGTATCTAGATTATGCTAGATATTCTTATGATTACAATATTATTTTCATTTTATTTTTAATTTAACTAAAGGAGATGAACGAAATTGGGTGCTTGACGACGTATCGAACAGTTATACAAAATATGCAGGTAATAAAACGATAAATTATAAGCATAATTAAATGGTTTTTATTTTTGTAGTTTTAGTAAAAATCATAAAAACATTTTTTAGACTGAAAGACGAAAGCTAATGCTTTTACTATAGCAAAAACAAAACGTTAATAAATATTGTGGCCGTGGAAGGAAAAGGGGAGATCTCCCGCCGGGCAAGGTGTTCTGCCCGGGGAGCGGCCAACACTCTGCGTGATAGTTCGGAGCTGTTCTATATATACTGTTCATGATTCGGAATGTTGATAGTGCAATTTAGGCTTCGGTGTGTTTCGCTTGTGGCGCGACGACAGCACCGCTACAATATATTCTGTATTTCGTCTACGGCAATAAATAATAACGGCTTTTTAACAAGCTTTTTGCCATGGATGCTTGTCTTTTAAGCCATTCTTCATTTCATTTGAGATCTTCGTATTTAAAGATTTTTTGTAGTTGACGCGAATATGATGACAGTCACTCAAGTTCGTAAGGCTCTAATATTACTTGAGGTTTATATTGATGTCGATGCACTTGTTACGTCGATTTTTCTAATAATTTACACGCGCAGATAATTAATTCACAAAAACGCATCACTTTACGTATCAAAATATACTTCAAATCATTATTTGAACGATGAAACTGTAAACAATCCGCCGACGCTAAAGTACCCTACAAAACTACATAATGAAAGCTATTTTTTATTTTGAACGTTTCCGTGATGTATATAGACTTCATCTATTGACCTATTAAAAGGTTTGTGGAGAAATAATAATAATAATTTTATTTCATTTTTTTAATTTGACCAAAAATATATACATAATATAAAACATAAACATAACACTATTTAGGGAACTTTCTTCTTTAGCGCGTCCCTGTATCGGCGATACCCTAGCCCAGAAGGTCAGAAATTGGGTGCGAGGAATGTTTCTGTGTATTTTGCAGGAACCTGGAGTATATAGGAATTGAAGTTCGTTGACCTATAAAACTTCAGACACTGTAAATGTGATGAACTGTGACCCATAGACATCTACATTTATCCCCGATTAAGAATCGAAATGCAAGTGCGTTGTCACCCTTCAGGGCTAAGATGTATTGTGTTTTCAGTAAAAAAGGTTAGAAAAAGGGTAAAAATTCTCTGCTCTTGAGACACCTGATTCTCTGCTCTTGAGACATCTGATTCTCTGCTCTTGAGACACCTGATACATGACATCTATTTTTTTATCGAACAAAGGCCAGGAACTCGTGGACTTCAACGGTACCGAAGCAATAAGGTTGACACGCCATTTCGAATTATTTTTGTTCAGTAGTTACGCCACGAAAATATTGCGAAGCGACTGCACTGACCGGTAGTAGAATTGCGACTGAAACTTATAATATTGAAATATTAAGGTGTATTTGTAGAGATCATTGCTGAATAAAAGAAATCTATATAGAAAAACTACTGAACAGGCTATTTTATTAAACTCAAAAAACATTTGAATAATATTTTACACACTTTAATAGGCTTTATTATCAATGATCATTGCCCGTTTCAAAGGAGACGATTTTAATAACTCTTTTTGGTAACTGCGAGAATCCCGTTTAACAAGTTGAAACTTGCATCTCGCAGCGAGATGCAAGTTTTAACTTGTCAATGAGCATTTGGCATTGTAAGTGTGTTTGCGGTTTGTGATAGATTTCGTGATTTTACTTGGTGGATTTATTTAACTTGACTCTTGGTTTTGGATCAGTTCTGGATCAGTAGTACTAGGATTTCGAAGTGCATTGTGATTACCTGGCATTTGTGTTACGGACTCTGGATTTTGCCTAGCGAATATGGATTCCCGTTGCGTTAATTGTGGAATTAACACCACCCGCCATCGGCGGTATTTCTTAGATAATAACGAACCCCTTCAACTTGTTATAAATCAATGGATCGCACCTCGTACTGTAAGTACGGTTAATAGTTTGATTACTCACTAATATATACTTCTAACCGCTATATAATTAAAATATTTTTTTTTTCAGTTTACAATTGCTAGTGAATCCATTAATTTGCCTACACCATCTCAATCTCAAGTTGGTTACCATCATGTGTGCGTTTAACTGTGGCAAATTTTTGTTAAGAATTAGATCTCATCAAATAAGAAGAGATAACGACCGGGAACTCCACATTTTTGGTGTAATTCAACAATGGAGCTCACCACATGACGTAAGTATTGTTATTAATGCTCGCTATTGCCTATTGATATCACCCTCTGGGCACAAGCCTCTACTCATGTTATAGGAAGATTTGGGGAATAGACCCTCAGCGCTGTACTAATTCGGGTGTGAGGGCCTTAAAAAATTCTATCCCATTCATGATAATAACTGAGACTGCAGCCTTACATCCACTGGCATAACTTTGAGGGACAGGAGTGAAACACTTGCATTTTCTAACTCCAGGCAGGTACTGAGAATTAGGAAATCCTAAACCTACAATATTTTAGTCATGAATCTAACCCATACATTTTAACCACTGTTTGTGTTTTTATAAAACAATACTTAAGTAAATATTTATCAAATACATACCTAATACTACATTTATTTATTTAACATTTATAACTTACTTTATAATAACGGATATATAAACGGCGGACTTAATTCCTAATGGCTTTCTCAACCCGTCAACTCTGGATGGCTTGAGAACCTGAGGCAGGTTTAAACAATTACTTCATATATTATATTTAATAAATAAGTAATAAAGGTATAATACAATAAACTTCAAATAAATAGAATATAGTTAGTAAACATATAGTAATTAATAAACATAATAATAATAATGTCCTCCAGACCGAATTTCGGCCACGGCGGCCTGCCTCAACGGAGACTAGCCATCGGCGCGGGACAGAATTATAGTGACCAAGTGTATGCGCAAGCACAGGTGCACTCTCTATTCCCTGACTCTCATAATCCGATGGGACGGTAAACCGACACCACCGGAGAGAGATCAGGCGCAGGACCAACCGCTTTACGTGCTTTCCGAGCTTATCCCCGTAGGATAAGACACCGCCAACGTCCTGACTTCGGGCAGCTACTGAAAATTTCTTGACGGAAAAGCTCAATAATTTTTTAGCTCGACCCAGGATTCAAACCCAGGACCTCATGATCAGCAGTCGCACTACTACAACCACTATAAATAAACATAATAATAAAAATTTAAAGGAAATTAAAATAAAGTTATAAAATTAAATAAAAATATGAATAGGGACATTCTTGCTGATTTTGTTAGTAGTAACAATTTAATTATGAGACGGTCCTTATTCATAAACATAAATGAAAACAATATTAACGATTTCCCCCAGCTTACATACAGCGACTTAGTTCTAATATCTGCTGGCACATACCAAATAAAACAGGCCCGTTCGTACTATGGTGAACATTTATGAGCGAAAGGCACCTTCACAATAGAAATGAGCAGGGAGGGGGCACAAGACCTACTGCAAGAGCTGTCAACTTCGGCCACTGTAATGGCTTTTAAGAGGTGGAATAAAGTCTAGATACAGTGGTCAAAAAATATACTTTTGTTATATTTAAATTTTTTTGTTGTAATTGCTCTTTACCTGGCCGAGACACCATACTTGCTTACTATTGTAACTGCAAGGTCGGTAAAAGGACAGTAGGTTGTTGCGCCCACACAATGACAATAATGTGGTACTTGGGTTATGAGAGAAACATAACAGAAAATTTTGCGGTCTCCGGCTGCTTTACTAGAAAATATTTTGTAGATAAGGGAAGAAAATAATTAAATAATAATTACTACAAAACTGAATTTTTTGTGCCCTTTTCAAATTATTTAAGCAACTTTTGACGAAATGAAAGATTTAATAACATAACCTACAAATCATAAAAACAACATAAAAGCAAAACCCCAGATCCTGCAAAATATGATTTTTTTAAATAATTAGCAAATGTTTGAATCTTCAAAGTGAGACATATTTAAACTTCGTTCACACCGGGCCCAACCTTGTATGTAACCATGTCCATCTCCTTTACAATAACTCTATCGTAAAATATTGAAAGTTGTAAGAAAGGATGTAAATTTTACAACATTTTCAGACATAATAAACTTGAGAATAAATCCTCGAAAATGCAGAATTCATTTAACTGCAGAAATATTTCTACAGCCCTGCACACATTAATCCATTAATCCAAGTTGACTATCGGTATATTGAAGTGCTGAAGTGTTTGTACAGTAGGGCTACGATGGCTATCCGAGTACAGAACCAGAGCTCGAAACCTATCCAACTGCAGAGAAGTGTAAGACAGGGTGACGTTATATCCCCGAAACTCTTCACCGCTGCTTTGGAAGACGTTTTCAAGCTACTGTACTGGAAAGGATACGGTATTAACATCAATGGCGAGACATCACATTTGATTTCTTATGGCAGAATCGTTGGAGAAGCACTATGCTCAATGACCCCAATAGTGCCTCACAACGGATAGGTCTTAAGATGAACATGGACAAAACAAAGATCATGTTTAATGTCCATGTCACACCTATGCCGGTAGTTGTTGGGAGCACTATGCTCGAAGTTGTTGACGAGTACGTTTACCTGGGACAAATAGTCCGACTAGGTAAGTCCAACTTCGACCGAGAGGTCTATCGACGGATTCAACTCGGCTGGGCAGCGTTCGGGAAATTACGACATATCTTCTCGTCAGGTATACCTGAATCTCTGCAAACTAGATCGTACAACCAGTGCGTGTTGCCAGTGATGACATACGGATCTGAGACGTGGTCCTTCACTGCTGGCTAGTATGAGGACGCCCAAGGTCGCTTAGCGAGCTATGGATAGGGCTATGCTCGGAGTTTCTCTGCGTGATAGACTCAGAAATGAGGATATCCGCAGTCAAACCACGAGTGACCGACATAGCCCAACGGATTAGTAAGTTGAAGTGGCAATGGGCCGGCCATATAGCTCGAAGAACCGATAACCGATGGGGAAGAAAGGTTTTCGAGTGGCAGCCTCGTAACGGTAGGTGTAGTGTAGGGCAAACCCCACTAGATGGAGTGACTACAAAGTCGATGGATGCAGGTGGCTCAGGACCGTGCTTTGTGGCATTACTTAGGGGAGGCCTATGTTCAGCAGTGGACTTGTAAAGGGCTGTAATGATGACGATGATGATGATGATGCACACATTAACGTTCACAGTTATATTCATATTTTAAATGAATTCCTAAAAGGATTTTCAATTCGTCTGTACTCTGCAGATATTTTTTGTGTATGTTCAGGCACATCATCTCTGTTTATGAACTGATTTTGATGATTATTTTTAATAATAATAATAATAAATATCTTTATTTGACTCTTCTATTTCATACAAGATCATTGAGCTCTGACTCCTGAACTATAATACCTAAGTAATATTGCAGGTGGTCTCGGGGATAACATAGGGGATGAAATTTTTTGTGTAACTATTTAGACTACATTCTAGTCCTTATCTTGAACTTGAGATATTCTTTAGATCACTCAAAAGTGAAAAGTATCGAAATCCGTATAAGTAATCAATGATGACAGACGGAATACTTACCTGTAATAAATGTCTTCAAATATCTTCTGTCACCTTACGGAAAGTAGCGGCATAAAGCTGTTATTTCTATTCTGTGAGAGCGTGGTCCTTCCCCGGTCGAGACGACCCATTCGTGCTACAACTATAATATAGCTACAACGTGCTTCTACCATGTATAAATATGTATAGAAATTTTTCATGTATACGCTACATTCATATTTTATAACCTACAGTAGTCTGTAACTCTCGGAATTTCTATTGAATGCAAGCTCCAGTGGAGAGCGCATATTTAATCAAGCTTTGACATAAAGTTGTGAAATCACCACTAAAAGGATTGGAAAGCTTACTCATGAAGGAACAGCTAGATACTTTGCTTACTTCCGCAGTATCATATTCTTTTTTGTATTGCTGTGGAGATCTACTGCTGGATTCGACATGATATTTATTTTGCAAAGCGAGCGATACAGGTATCCTTTTTAAAGATTTCGATTTTTGTCTTAACTTCCATAGTTGTTCACTTTTGACAACATTATTTTTTACTAATGTACGGAAAAATATACGAAAAATATACACAAATTTAATAAAAAAAACGTAATAGTCCCCTGTAAAACGTGTCGAGGTGACATATTTAATTTTTTTTTAAATTCGATCGGATAAAAATATAAACCCTTTGAGTAAATGTAGCAAACTTTATAATAATATCTTTAAAAATATAATGCTTTAATCTGATATCAAATATAAAATATTCTTTAGGAATACTAACAAAGGTCTGCAGTAAAAATATCAATATTAGGTGGAATTTGGTTTGAAATCGATTGCAAAATTTGTATTGAATAGGCATACAAACAGGCAGACATGAAAATGAGTTTATATTGCATCGTCATCCGATTCTGAGCGAATTATTTAAGTTTCAAATGTGGAGTAACATACTATTAATTGACAGAAGTATGAGCGTATATCCTCAACCTTCTCCATTTCTCGCTGAGTAACTTTGAGCTTATACGGCAAGGAGTGAACTATGTCACAGATCCATAAGTCATCACTGGCAACATGCATTAGTTGTACAATCTTGTTTTGAAGTTTTGAGGTATACCTGAGGAGATGTGTTGTTTCTGTGATTGACAATATAGACATATTTCGATATACAACATATATAAATGAAATTGAAGTGTATGTCTGTAATATCGAAGTAACTGCCAAATTTGGGTTATTTGCATGCCATTAAGACAGGAATAACTGTTTTTAAATTATTTGTCTGTCTGCCTTTCCGGGATAATATTCAGAATTGCTGATCCGATTGTTATGTATAAAAAAACAGTTTTAAATTTCTGCTGTGTTTACAAGCAAACTTCTACTTTTATTTCTAAATATAACGCACTGAGTATATATCAGATATCAGTCTGGGTTTCGTCCTGGTCACAGTACCACTACTGCTTTAATAGACATCAAAGATGATATTAGACAAGGCATGGAAGAAAAGAAGTTACAGTACTAGTACTAGTTGATTTCTCAAATCCTTTCAACACTGTTGATCATGAAATCCTTCTTTCCATACTGTCTTACCTACATTTTGGCCCTTATGCTTTGGAATGGTTTGCATCTTATCATCGCGGTCGACAACAGTCTGTCTGTGTGGAGCAAATGACCTCAGCCTGGGCTGATGTGGAAGCTGGTGTGCCGCAAGGCGGTATTCTTTCTTCTATAATTTTTTCAATTTTTACAAACTTTATTACCTCCATCTTCGATTGCTCATACCATATGTATGCCAATGATCATCAGCTATACGTGCGAGCCGAAATTGGGAAAATCCATATTGGGATTAACCCTTCAATCCCTATAAAATTCCCATGCAGTTGCATGCGCCTGGCATATCCCGAGCGGTTGTAGTAGAGTCGCCCCCCCACTTCCACCTCCTACCGGACGAGCTTAATTTTTTTTTATAAATATTTGAAAATGTCATTTTGAGGTTATGTTTTTGTAATGTTTTCGACTATGAACCTGATTTATGGGAGGAGAGAGTTGGGGGAGGGAAGCACCACGTAGCGCTGTCAAGGGAAGCCCGGTCCTACTTCTGAGTGGTTTACAAAAAAAAATAACCACGAAGAGCACTCAACAAAACACCTAAATATTAGCTTTTATGATTAGTTTTAATTATAAACATAATATATAATAAGCACACTACGGCTCGCACAGGTGCCTGCGATTTGCTTCGGGCGGGGGCTGCTCTCCTTCCGTGCCTACGGCTTTACAAAAACACTAGGGGTAGGGCAGACAAGACTTCTTGGATTCGGGGAGTGCTGATTTAATTTTAGTACAGATCAGATATCTATAAAGTTAGGTTGCCTTTGTTCCCGCCACAATCATCTAACCTATTACAACTGAAAGTATTACTGGGTGTTTAAGTATTAAATTAATTAACTGCCCAGACAGTTTTAAACAATTTAGAAATAAAACAGAGTAAGTATATTATAATCATTTCTTTATTGTTTATAAACATAATTTATTATTTTTATTAATTCCTCAAAAGGATCTCTTTTATTTTTTACAATTTCTCTTCTCCATAAATATTCATATATCAAGTCGGTAAAATCTTCTCTATTATTATAGTTTTTACCGAAATATTTTTTGACGATACGACATTGAGACTCAATTCTTTGAGTGTGGGTGCTACCACGAAAGGATTTTCAAGGTCACTATGATTTACTTTTTTGTGTATGTACCAATAATTTTCTAATCCATCATAAGCCCGCCAAAAATCAGTATGGATGATGGTGCCTTCAACCACATGTTTTTTAATCAGGGGCATCAAAACTTCAGAAGATCGCACATTTTGGGGGCAAACTTCTAATCTTAAATCTTCAATGTGCCGACTTAAAACAAAATTAAGTATTAATTTAAAATTTTATTGATAAAAATTAGCCTATTTCATCTCCAGGTCGTTAACTATATGCATGCATTTAGGCATAACTCACCTTTATTATATTTCCCTTTTCCAAATTTACTTTCATCTATTTGGACAATTTTTCCCAGGAAACTTTGTTTCTCTCTTTCATAAATGACTACAGCCTCCCGACAGTCGTTGAACCAATCATTAACAGTTGCTCTAGATAAACAATTTTCCCTTTCAAAATAATCTTCTTTTAAAGTAGTCATGTCATAACTCCACTTATTTGCATATTCATACATTAAGTAAAATATTTGCGGCATTGTTAATTTAACATTCTCAAACCAAGTGCCTTTGCCACGGCTAACTTTTGATTTAGATCTGCATGGGCCTCGGTTGCAGACAAATGAGCCTACCGTTCTATTGGTGGAGTATTCTACACACATACTCTTCCTCAGCAAAAGCAATAGCTCGTTCCCGTGCGCCAAGTTTTCGGTACACAGTGACTAAATTCCATATTGCTTTCATCTCCTCGACATATAAATGGGGTTTCACTGGTGGTTCTTCACGGTCAAAACCGCGACTCGTAGATGGTTGAGGTTACTCCGAATCAGACATTTTCAATGTTACACGCGTAGCGTCCGGTGTAGAAAAGCAGGTAAGTCGTGTAAGCAAGCAATCGAAATTCAAATGCGCGCGCAGGTCTATCAAGTAGTCAGAAAATCGGTGTCCGGGGTAGAAAAGTAGATAATTCGTTGTGTAAGCAAGCAATCGGTATCCAAAAAAGAGAAAACATTCGTCGATAAAAGCTACAATAATACACTGGAGAACACACATTCACGCAAAAAAAGCAAACAAGGGCGGAAATGGCGGGATCCATTTTTTTGCAATCGCTATCCAGCTTTCACAGTATCGTATAATTTTATCTCAGAAGGGCTAGAACCCAGAGCCGTAAAGTCAGTTTAATAATAAAAATTGTACCATTTTTCATACTTTTAGCATTTTAGGTTATGATAGTTTTTATTTATTTTTTCGATAACGGTGCATTACCATTTTATTGTGAGTGGTATAACTATAATCTGGGTCCAAACCTCAACCAAAACACTTTATTCCTCCAAATTCTTGCCAAACGATTCTAAATCAAACCCGATACTTATTTTGTTGTTTATTATTTACTATTATATTCAATAGTGTCCATTAGTATGCAGTTTTGATATATTAATAAATATTTATATTATAATTAATTTTAAATTTATAGTGAGATGACGATAATACATACTTATAATATTCATACTTATGTGTGCTTATGTTTCAATGTGTTTCAGGAACAAGATTCTTCAACGAATATTCTACTAACGGAAGCAGATATTATCAATATTCCTAAAGTAGCGGTATCATATATTTTTAAAGTTAATAAATGCAATTACAAAATCTAATTAAAATTATAAGTTTTAATTCAAAAATTTATTTTGTGCTTATGTGAAATAGATTTGGGACAGTTATGTTATATGTGTTTTATCAGCAACGGTCTTACATTTTCAGACACCACAGCGACCCAATGAAATTGAATGTGTTCTTGGGACATCGCATTTTTCTTCACAGCCAAGTGAAGTACGCATAGTATGTAACTCATTTAAAGGTTTATTTTAGAATCCTTCTGTAATTGCATATTACAATAAAAATCTTGGTTTCAGGTGTCTCAAAGCCCCATGCCAAGAGCACAGGTTAGGCCCACCACCCCTCCAAAAGTTGGTTCACCAGTAAGTCCGATACCTACCACATCTTCTGGGTCAGGCAGATACCTACAGCGAGGTATGCTAAATGTTCGTCGGCAGCTGGCTAGATCCTCCCACAATGCCAGTAATTATATTTTGGACTATTATTACAAACATGAAAGTATGTTTGGTTGTCAGTCTTTCATGTCGAAATAGAGTGACGGATTAATGTGGTTTTAGGGGGGGGGGGGTGGGGGGGGTTCGCCTCGGGCAATGTGCTAGCTTTTTGTATATGTATATTTTTAGTACAAAAATATTTTAATTAAATTCTTATGTGTATAATATTCAATATTTTTATATAAAAAATCTCGAAAAGTAGTTGATGAATTGATCCCATAACTTTACATATGATTGCATTGAACAAGAAGTATTTTTATATATTTTTTTGAAGTTCCAACAGAAACGAAAGTGTTTTATTCCCCTAATAATTAATATCCATACTAATATTACATATAAATGCGAAAGTAACTGTATCTGTTTTTATGAAATTTGGTGTGGAGATAGATAGCTTAGACTTGGAAATGGACATAGCCATACTTTTTGTTTGGATGCAAGCGAGGCCGCGGGAAAAGCGGTAGTAATTAATATAGTAATAAAGCCACAGCACAGCGAGTTTATCTATTATTAATACTAGCGTTTGATGTCGGTTATTGCACCAAAAAGCCTATATCCATCTCCAGGGTCCAAGCTGTTTTCATACCAAATTTCATCAGAATTTGTGCAGTATGTCTGTGTAAACAACAGACTTATAATTATTCACGTATACTCATATATACAACAGATATACTTATAATAGACAAATTTATAATAATAGTATTTAGTATAATGATGTAGATTTGAATTTGATTTTGGTCTCTTTATAGCAACTTCAAGTCGTCGTGGCAGACATCACAGACCACTGTCACCACCATGTCAGCGACAGTGTCATTTGACTAGTCTAGCCGAGCGGTTCCTACGAGTGGAAGAACAGCGGACTGAAATCCAACGGCAGAGCCTTGCAATATTGCAATCTTATCTGGATAATCAGATAGAAAGGGACCGCTCTACAGCCCAAGCAATGCATGTGCAATTGGGGATGGGTTGAAGTTGTAGGCAGAAGTATTAAAAAATATTTTGTAAAAATGTCTTTTAATGCATTATGTTCCTTGCACGCCATAATCTATTTACTAAGTCTTGTCTAGTAAAATAGCTTCTCTGGACACACCATCAACACTAGAGCCTCGTGCACATATATCTGTGTAAAACGAATTTCTTCTTGTAAGTCATACTCGCCCATAGCTGGATCAGGAAGCCCTGCACGGTTGCAAATATTATGTAGCATACAACAAGCTATCACAATTTTTGAAAAAATTTCAGAATTATAGTGGAGCATCCTGTGCACCAATAAACACGTAAATCTTG
Organism: Parnassius apollo; assembly: GCA_907164705.1. Classification (NCBI taxonomy): domain Eukaryota; kingdom Metazoa; phylum Arthropoda; class Insecta; order Lepidoptera; family Papilionidae; genus Parnassius; species Parnassius apollo. The sequence goes on along the minus strand of CAJQZP010001641.1, from coordinate 1,813,024 downwards.
CCTTTAGCCTGCCAATCGCTTTCTCCTCAGTATTACGTACTGTGTCATGTAATTTATTGTAGTACTCTTTTGGTGATCCTTCTTCAGCGATAGGTACTGGTACCATCAGATAAGTGCGATAGGCATATCCGGAATCACCTGCAATATAAAATGTTTTATTTTGCGTTTCAACTAATCGACGTGATCTTTATGAAGAGTGGTTGTAGAAAAATTATGGGAATTTTCTTAAAGTGGTACTGTTTTTACATAAATATGTGACTGGTTCTTTTAGCTTACCTAGCAAATATACTGTTTCACTAGCTGCAACTAAACTTTCAAGTTTAGGTTGAATCACACAATTATTAAAAATTAAACCGTCGTGTGTAGCGCCTCCGTAAGTTGCGTCAACATGTAATATACTTAAGTCAGCGTCAGTGATCTATAAAACAAAAAATATAGGCATAGTAAAAACACTGGCCTTTTCAATTTTTTATTTTACTTTCACTAGCTCGGTATACTTACTAACTGCAGATTTCTTGCATAGATTTCGAGAGTAATAACGGTCTTCTTTCTATGATGGTCTCATCATTGTAATGTAGATCCCATCAACAAATCCTATTACTAGGAATATTATATTTTGTAAAGAATCTGTATTTTTTTAAATGTCACTCTTCATTGGATACATTTCCTGTATTGTGGGTCCATTTACGTAATATCACATGCACAGACTCACAGCAACTACCTATGGATCACAAATGTTTGTTCCATGCGGGAATCGAACCCGTGACCAGTGGCGTTGCATTCGGGTGGTTCGGCCACTGTGCCAAACATGTCATCAAAATTATATATAATTTAAAAAAAATAAGTATATTAATATTTTAAAATAAAATATTATTTAAATGTGCCGTCAAGGCGCTATTTAAAAGCGAAGCCTTTCTTCTTGCGCTGGTAGGTACTTTATTTTTCCTTTAGTTGGAGCCTTTCTTCAAAGTTTTGCGGGAATCGAATATATTTTTTGACAACACTCGGATGATTAAGGGCTTCCACAACCTCATGAACGCAACGGGACACTGAAGGCTGCGACACATAGGCGTTAATATTTTTGCCGCATATTCTTTATTTTTTCTTTTATAGAATAGGGTGACAAACGAGCACAAAGTCCACCTGATGGTAAGTGGTTCCTGTGGCCCATAGACATCTACATCTATCCTCGATTACGAATTAAAATGCAGATGCATTGTCACCCGTGAGAACTAAGATGGAATGCCTCTTTTAATTGCCTTACACTTTTAAAATTTATTCTAAGCACTGCTTCGAACACACTCGATAGCTCCCGCACAACTTTTAAAATGACAGGTGAATTCGAGCTTCGCCAGTAACGAAACTCGAATTTTAATCAAAATGTGGAAGAGCATACCCTACAAAATTTCGAATAACTAGATAATAAGATTCTAAATATCACAAATACGGTAGTACATGTAGTTGCGCAGAAAACGATTAGTGTATTTTAATTTTATTCGAGGGTATATTGTGCCAAGTGTCCTTCCTTCGACCTATTCCTTCCGTACACACTGAGGGGGGAGGTGAGAGGGGAAAGAAGAGATTCTAGAATGTTGCGTGATTCTTGCAACCAATGAGAAGCGCGCACGACCGAGATGCATTGATAGGAGGGCCGAAGCAATATAAGCTCGCACACGGCCCTCGTGCGTTCTCTTCCATCGCACCACCGGCCAGGACCGCATCCCTGGGGCCCCAGAAGATCCGCCAGAAGTCGCACCGCAGCAACAGAAGCGTCCAAGCCGCATCGAAGTCACACCCCGGTAAGTGTGTTTTTTTTCCTATAACTCAATGCCTGCTTGAGTATTTGTTTGTTAGCTAACCCGCCCCATTACATTCCTCCTGATGTGCTCAAGCAGGATTCCTTCATAACCTTTCCTTCTCTCGCGGATTCTGTGTTATTCAGACGTGTCTATAGTGCAATATCAAACTGCAAAATTAACTTTGTGAAATAGGAAAAATAAGAAGTTAAATATTAGGAGTGCATAATATCATTTAGGCGGCCGTAGAAAGTCAATCCAGCAAGAAATATAGTCAATGACAGTGAACTGTGAACAAGCACACAAGAGGCTATAAAGTCATAATAGTATAATAATTCTCTTCAATAATACTAGGAGCACATAGCATCAGAGAGCTAACTTGCAGTGAAAGAGCAGTATAATACGTCATTGGACGAAGGCGAGAATAACAACGTGAGTCACCTCATTACTAACTACTCCTACTTACTCAAACAGCATTTTGCTATCCTATTTTTACACGTTTGTGCTGCTCTCGCGTAGCAATTCATATATAATATACTACGCATATTGTGTTTTCGCTCTCACGGCTGTTCAAGCCTAAGATTTTTGCGTATACCGCCTAATTGATTTAATTATATTAACGATGTCGACGCAGCGGACTCCGCCCGGCTCTCGTCAGCAACTGAATATACAAAATTCTCTACAATGCATTACAACTCAGACTCAGCCCTTAACACGTCAAGTAACCCCCGATTTGGATGACAATAATTATATTAAGATTACAAAGAGCCTTAAACGTACGTTAGGCGATCTCCCATTTCAGCCGCTGTCGTCCATCTCTGAAATCAAAGTTATGTTTGCTGAGCTAAAAACTCAACAAGATCAGAAATTTGAATTACTGAATACCGCCCTCATGACCATCGTGACCCAAAATCAAGAAATTCAAAAATCTGTTGCGACTCTTACTCACCAACATCAAGATTTGTTAGCAAAAATAAATCATTTAGAGCTAGAAAATAATGAATATAAGCAGCAAATCCTCACCTTAGAAACTAAACTAGACCTACTTGAAAAATGCGCGCGGGGTAATTCAATTGAAATACGTAACCTGCCGGTACAGACCAACGAAAATAAGACAGTCCTGAACGATATAATCCATAAACTAGGCTTAACTTTGGGTCTTAATACTCCCATTCAGGACTCGGAGATAAGAAATATATTCCGTACAAAGACAGACGCCATAATAGTAGATTTCAATTCAATACTGAGGAAAGAAACGTTTCTATTTAATTATAAAATGTATAATAAATCCAAACGGCAAAACGGAGAAACAGTGTTAAACTCGGAACACATTAATTTACCTGGTACACCGCGCTCAATCTACATTTCAGAATACTTGACAACCAAACTAAGAAGAGTTTTCTATATAGCCCGTGAGAGTGTCAAGAACAAAAAGCTATTCGCTGCATGGACCGATTACGGTAAGATCTATGTGAAGAAAGAAGAGGGAACTAAGCCAATTCGCGTTGACAACGAATCAGAGCTATATAAACTTACTTTGTGACTAATATTTGTTTTGTCATATTGTTTTTTCTATTTTTCTTTACTACTTAAGTTTTTTCAATATTTTTTATTAATGTATTTTTCTGTTGAATTCTACAATTACTTTTATTGTATACTAGCGAATTGCAGACCAGCACATACATTATATATTTTAAGCAAACACTACATACATTCCACACATAATATTCATCACACTGCACCTTATCAAATTTTGACACAGGAATACAACAGTAAGCAATACTTCTCAATCGTCGATGTGATTTTTTGCAGCGTAACGCATATCAGGCGCCACAGATACTTTTGTTCCGGATTAAGGTTTAATTTTTTTAACAAATTAAGACTTTTAAATCACGGCCGTGCCGTGATAGTATATATTTTATTAGATATTATTGTATTTCGTAGAGACGAATGCAAATTATTGAAACTTTGAATCTTGATCTGGACACTTTTCAAGTGGCTAAGGCGATTACCTGTGACGTCGATGATGTAAAAAACCACATTTCAAACAACAATAGTAAACTAAATATTTTGTGTCAAAATATACGCAGCATTAACTGTAATATGCCGAATTTAATCACGCTTCTAAATAGATCCGAATTATCCTGGGATATTATAGTCCTAACAGAATGTTGGCTTTCTCCAACGAGGCAAATTCCCGATCTTGAGAATTATCATATCATTGCAACTACTGTTCATAACTCTCAAAATGAGGGAGTTGTAATATATTACAATAAAAATATTAACGTCACATATGAGGAACCTCACATAAGTGATGCAAATTGCCTACTACTAAAATTAAACTCATATACTTGCATTATTGGTATATACCGCCCGCCGAGTAAAACTAACATATACGATTTTATTAACTCCTTGGACTTACTTCTTTTAAAACTAAGTAGCTATAAAAATATCATTATTTGTGGTGATATTAATATTGATATAATCTCTAATACCTCCGATAAGCGCTCGCATGATTATTTAAACGTACTAGCAAGTCATTGTATTCTACCTGGCCATACTATACCCACCCATGGACGAACATGCTTAGATCACGTAATGATAAAAACCAACCTGGAAGCAACCTGTTTTGTTTTTAAATCATCAATTACTGACCATGAGACCGTAGCTGTCAGTCTCAATCAAATCACTTACTCTTCTCAATTTAATAAAAAAAATTATAATCGATTTTGAGGGATTAGATAAATCGATATCTAATATAAACTTCCGGCCAATTATTGAAAGTAATGATGCCAACGTAGCGACAAATATGCTCATATCGTACTTATATAGTGCCATTGAAAACAACAGTAGGTTGATTAAAACTCCTATTAGACAACGTATTAGTAAACCGTGGATAACTAAAGGTCTGCTTCGGTGTATGAGGAATAGAGACAACCTCCATAAAAAATTGAAAAAAAAATCCCACTGACGAAAATATCAGGATTTACAAACGTTATAGGAATTTTTGTAACACGTTATTAAAAAAAGCGAAACTAAGCTACGAAAAACAAGAAATAAAAAATACTAAAGGCAACAATAAGAGACTATGGGAAGTCATAAAGAAAATTAGCCGGTGTAAGACACCTGATAAATCCTCTTATCAGATATCTTCTTTCAATTCGGAAGAGAGAAAGCAGAGTGTAAATAATATTAATACTTATTTTGCCAATGTGGGATCAAGGCTGGCCGAGCAAATAAATTATACAAACCGACAATTAGCTGCACCTGATGGTAATTTTTCTCCTCTCTTTACTCAAACCCCTCTTAACTCACTTGTTATGCTTCCTGCCGATGAAGCAGAAATCTCCCAGCTCATTAAGGGGTTAAAAGACAACTGCGTTGCGGGAAGTGATTTGATTTCCGGAAAAATTATAAAGAGGTATATAAAAATATTAATACCCCCAATTTTACGAATATGCAACCTGGCCTTAGAAACCGGTGTATTTCCTAGTGCATTTAAGATAGCCCTTATCACACCCATCTTCAAGGGAGGTGATAAGAACTCGGTCGTTAATTATCGGCCGATTTCTATTTTACCAACCTTATCAAAAATTTTGGAGCGACTAGTCAATCAAAGGTTGGTTAGCTTTTTTGGAGTCAAATAACTTAATTTCACCCAGTCAATTTGGTTTCCGACGCGGTAAAACTACTAATGATGCTGTTCATGATCTTATTAACACGACTATACTTAATTTAGATAGAAAAAACAAGTGTTTAACAGTGTTCCTTGACTTGTCTAAAGCTTTTGACACAGTCTCTATCCCTCACCTCGTAAAAAAACTAGAAAGGGCTGGTGTAAGGGGTATTCCATTAAAACTGATAGAAGATTATTTGACCGATAGAAGACAGCGGGTCCGTTTAGATCATTATACATTAAGTGATGAGTTACCTATCAAATTTGGTGTGCCACAAGGCAGTATTCTCGGTCCGACACTTTTTTTTGGTATATATCAATGACCTATGCCAACTTCAGCTCTCTAAAGGAAAAATAATCACCTATGCTGATGATACTGCCCTTTTCTTTGCCGATGATTCCTGGCATAATGGTTTTGAGAACGCTCAGATGGGATTAAATAGGGTCTGTGAATGGCTTAGTTACAATGTCTTAACACTGAATGTTGATAAAACAAAGTACATTGCATTTGGTCATAGAGCTAACCTTCTTCCACCTCTATCTTTGACAATCACAGCCCACACCTGTGGTCTTAGACTTCCCGGATGCCACTGCCCCTTAGTTGAAAGAACCGATAAAATCAAATATCTTGGTATTTTGATTGATCAGACTTTAACGTTCAAACCCCACTTTGAAGCTTTAGTATCCCGTCTGCGAAAACTCATATTTATATTCGGAACCTTAAAACATATAGCAGAACGCCGTGTTATAATGATAGTTTACTTCGCTTTATGTCAATCTCTGATTGAATATTGTATAACATCATGGGGAGGAGGTGCCAAAACATATCTTATAGAAGTAGAGAGAGCACAGCGTGCAATTCTCAAAGCAGGTGCCGGTCTCCCTTTCCATTTTCCTACAGACGAGCTGTATAAAAAATGGGATGTACTAACGGTTAGACAAACCTTCATCCTGCATATCGTACTTAGACAGCATTCTCATCTACATTATAACCCGGATTTTCTTAAGGATAAGAGCCGCAAAGATATAATTTGCAAAACTCAAACTTTCAACTCAGCTCTTTCACGTAAGTTTTTCTGCTTCATGGGACCCTTTCTTTATAACAAACTAAACAAAAATTTAAACATATATCCCAAAACCAAATCTAGTTGTAAAATAACATTGACAAAATTCTTAAAAACCCTTAATTACCAAGATACTGAGAATCCTCTTTTAACCCAACATTAATAATTTAAATTTTCTCAAACGAGTAAATTACTCATATAACAATTTCTAAAACCGCTACTAACGATACTCCAGCATCAGGATTGTTTCATTAGCACACACGCGCGCACACACACACACACACACACACACACACACACACACACAAACATCCAGTATATAATTTTACAATTCGCCTATTATGTAACTTTTTATAACTCTTATATGATGTATTTCCTTTCTGTATTGTACCTTGTAGTATATGTAACCTATCCGCGAGGGGGGCCTGGTGACCTGTAACTCAGGTTTTATTATAAAACCTATCATAGGCACCAGTCTCTCACAACGTTAGGTCCTTACTACATTGTTATTGTTAACTAGCCAGTAAAAAGTTGTGAAGAGATCAATAAATAAATAAAATAAATAAATAATAAATAACCTTGGCAAACAATAGATTTCGGAAGAGCGAGTGCATTGTCAAGGAACCGCGTGACACCTCCGCCATCTTGTTGAGGCAGAAGAAGCTTACCGCGTATACAGTCCATCTAGTATAACATCTCACGTAATAGGTTCAAGGCTCGACCGGGGAATCGGACTCGGCAATCCTAAGGCCCGCCGCCCAACCATTTTTCTGGTCCTTCGGCCGGATTTGGACTGGTGCTTTGTAGCCACACCAACCATTTCTGGTCATTCGAGCGGATTTGGAACTGGTGCTTTGTAGCCACATCGAGTCGAACTGCTGGATTAATTCCTTAGACAATGCACTCTAATTTAATATTGGATAGATTATGTAGTTTTGTTTAGTTTAAATTTGGAATTTATTATTTTATAAGTAAATCGACTTATTTATTCAAATAGTTTGGCTCCGCTTGACCTTATTCAGCCTACCCACCATTTGTAAAAATAGTTTTAGATTCTTATCTGTCGACGCGCGTTGTCTCGTTTGGTTGCAAAGGTGTTCAATTTAACGACGTAATACGGCACGATAAGACAATAGTGTGTTGTGAGATATAGTTGTATTACATTGTGTCCATCCCCCAGCGTTGTGCGATTGTTCGTGATTAATCTAATATTACTTATAGTGATTTAAAACGGCAGTTAGTGGAAATGAAATTAAACTTAAAACTCTTTACGCCAAGAGGGACGTACTCTTTTCACGTATACAATAGATCACATTAAGAATATTAACGTAGAAGCAGTGCGGGAAACGTTTTTATGTGAAATCGAAACGGTGGACTCTTTGCGGACGGATTACGAAAAGATATTAGACCAAATTAATAATTTAGAATTGCAAGTCGACCCTAAGTATACAGTGAACTATCAGCCACTTCTATCATTTGAAGATATGTTGTATCGCGTGAAAAGAACGGCAAAGCTCTTAAAGTCTCCAGCCCAAAGCGAAGCAAAACCAGAGACCCAGGTACGCCCACGTGAATCACTTAGATTGCCCCCCATAGATATTCCGGTATTCAATGGAGATATTAAAACTTGGCCGTTGTTCGTAAATAGTTTTGAAAATAATATACATCCATACAACAATCTATCGTTATCGGACGCTGAAAGATTGTATTACTTAATTAGTAAATTAAGCGGTAGGGCATAGTCCATTTGTTCGGGCTACACACCAACAGCAAACAATTATTCGTTAATATTTGAAACACTTAAGAACAAATATGAAGATAAGCGAATGTTAGCCTCTTCATATTTAGACCAGATATTCGATCTTAAAGCTATATCATCCGCGAACATCACCGGCTTAGAGCAGTTTTTAGATAAATTTGTAGCATTGGTGGCTGCACTCAAGAACCTGAAATTTAATGACCTTATGGACGTGGTGTTTCTCCATATATCCTTAAAGAAACTAAACCCGGACACCGCGCGTGCGTTTGAAATGGAGCATCGTAGTTCTGAGTTGCCATCATTCGATTCATTAGCATCCTTTGTGCGAGATCAAATTAAAGTGATACAGCGCTCCTCGAATGTCAAACAAGAAGTTAAGAAATGTGTCGACCGCAGACAGATTTCATCATCTAGAACCGCTGGGTCTCTGACGTACGTAACCGCTGCGCCTGCACCACCTCATAGTGCCTGTATTCTATGTAAGAATAAACAACACGGTAATTTGTATAATTGTGCGACCTTCCGTAAACATTCACCCAGCGAACGTTATAGAATAGTGACGACGAACAACTTATGTTTAAATTGCCTAAGCGATAGACATTTAGTTGCTAAATGCAATTCTAGCTCCGTACATTTCTAAAACGGCAACATATTCGCGTCAAGTAAATCGGACAAGGTAATCACACCTACTAAAGTCGACGATTCTAGCGGTCGACCTGGTGACGTCGCTCTGTGCTCATTGTCAAATATGGGAACACAGTCTCCTTCCACCGTGTTACTTACTGGGTACAGCCCGTATCGTAGTTAGGGATTCACATGGAAACGAACAAAGTGTCCGTACATTGCTAGACAGCGGATCCCAGAGTAGCCTTATAACGCAACAATGTTGCCAGCGTTTAGGACTGCCAATAAATAAGACACCTTCATGTACCGTAGTCAAAGGCATCGGAGGTACTAATAAACTTACCCAGGGCCCTATAAATTTGAAATTTTATTCTCGGCTAGATCGTAACATTAACCTTAATATGAATGCATTAGTAGTAGATAAAGTCACCGAGCGTCTGCCAACCGTTTTGGTCGACACCTCGGCAATGATTAATTTTGAAAATTTGACTCTGGCAGACGATACTTACGCCGACCCCGGAGACATAGACATGCTCATTGGAGAATCGCTTTTCTCTCATCTTTTTTTACACAACAAGGTCAGGGGCAACTCCTCGCAGATCGCGCCTTACGCACTGGAGACCGTCTTGGGCTACGTCATCGTTGGTTCCGCCCCTATCATGGATAATATTTCGGCAACATCCTGTTGTTGCACCGTCGCTGTCGAACCTCCCGAATTATTGACTCGCAATTTTCGGGAAATAGAGGAGGGGAACATCTCGCTTTTACTTAGCTCGGGTAATAAATTATGCGAAGGCTCGAGAAGCAAGACGTTAGAGTCTGTTGTTAGTGAACCTGTTGTAGTCTGGTCGCAGCCGAAGGGAACGCCGAGTAGGGATAGCCCTGGAGCTAGGTTTACCGACACCGCGAACAAGGCCCAAATTAGCAAGATTAGATCACCCCGCAACCCGTCAGGTGACATATTCAGTGCACGTGTTTCGCAACCCGGGACTCAAATCGATCTCGAAAGCGGAAGCACGCGCGGCGTGGTTCGAGGTCGCGGTCGCGGCGCATGGAGACGCTGAGCCGCTGCGACAGAAAGCGTGCCTCACTGGAGGCTACGGAATAGACCTGCTGAGGCCAATCTTGCTTGGCGGGAGGAAGTGAGGCTTCGCGAGCAACAAGCCATAAGCAGTATTGTTCCGAAGCGTTCATCGCATAGTTTTACCGCTTATTAATGATTATAGTTTAGTCGCTTAGAATTTGCATACTTGTGATTGGATAGTTTTATTATTTAAATATTAGTTTGTCGTTGATAGAATTATATGTTAGTATTTTCTTACTGTTTGTTTAGCTTGTTAGTGTTACACAGCAATACGCTGTGTTACATTTAAATCATTTTTTGTTATTACAATGTAGCCTTTGTAGTTTATAGTTGCGTCCAATTGTAGTTCTAGAACTTCAACGTGCGCATTTTTCCGATGAAATTACAAGATTACAATCGAATAGTAGTCGCGCTTTTCAACGTCTTAAGCCATTTTCACAAGATGGAATCATCAGGGTAGGTGGACGCTTGTCTAACTCGCAGTTGAGTTTCGACTAACGGCGCCCTATAGTTTTACCGCGTAAAGACCACATCATGAATTTATTAGTTGATTACCATCATAAATTGAATTCTCACTCTGGCCCCGACTTGCTGATGTCAATCTATCGTCAGAATTATTGGATTCTTTCAGCACGTAATTTAATCCGCAATCGGGTGCACAGATGTATAGCTTGCTTTCGAGTACGTCCTAAGCCGTCATTTCCGGAAATGGCGGACCTTAGGTCTTGTCGAGTAACACAATCCGTAAAGCCCTTTATGCACACCCGCCCCATTTCATTCCTCCTAATGTGCTCAAGAAAACAATAGATTTCGGAAGAGCGAGTGCATTGTCAAGGAACCGCGTGACACCTCCGCCATCTTGTTGAGGCAGAAGAAGCTTACCGAGTATACAGTCCATCTAGTATAACATCTCGCCTAATAGGGTCAAGGCTCGACCGGGGAATCGGACTCGGCAATCCTAAGGCCCGCCGCCCAACCAACATGGGTAGTACTGAGTTTGTAAAACTATTACATCCCCACTTTGTTCGTATTCACGTTCCATCGCTTCTTTGCGTGCTAAGGCCCTTACTTGATTGATGACTGAAGATGACAGATTCATCATTGATTTTGAAGCTAATTGGAGTTACTATCGAAGCAACAATGTTTTGGCAAAACAATTAATTCTTTAGCTAGGTTGTAAATTGGGGCACAGATTTATATAGCTGTTTCATGATTTATTAGCTGTTGCGCGCCTAAATTGACGTCTGGTACCTGGCACTAGCGCCATCTTGTGTCAGATAACAGAGCGAGTAGAGCTTTAAAGAAAATGCCATGACTGATCTTTCAACCAACAATACCATCTAGTATCGAATTGAAGAACTAAGCTTTCTGGAAAGTTCCGCACTCGAACTTTCTGCACCTGGTCGATCGGGGGCTCGTATTTGCTGGAATATTCTGGATGTATCGGTGAAAAAGGCGTATATAAGCCTAAGATGGTGAAGTACACTGACTTAACAGAAGCCTATTTACTCTTACCTTGAATACATCCACATTGTAATCAGATGGAAAGAAAGATGCTTGCAGCTTATTTCACTCCTTTGCTGTACGCATGATGAACGATGTAGCAAACCATTTGGCTCCAATGCGTGGTAAGTCAACAACGAAAGAGTGGAGACTGGCCAAATGTCTATTTGTCAAGGTGCAAGGAAAAGGGAGGAAATAAGTTATAAAATTTCTGCTCATACTCTCCAAAATGAATCTTGTATAAAACTGAAAGGCTGGCTACTTTGCGCCAATGATCGATGCTTTTAAAATTGGTTTTAAGCAGATCTGAGTTACCAAAAAAAACCTCATGGCACGTCTATTTATTTATGTTAGGTGGTATTTTGCAGCACTAGCTGATACATGGCAGAAATACTTTACGCACGACCAGACTTGCGCTTTTTATAGAGTAAGTCGCTCTATTGGCGTGAAATACCGCCGCACCTTTGCCAGAACTTCTAGCTTTTTATCAGCTGCTTTGGCTTTGTACTCAATGACCCACCTAAAGAAGTTTCAGGATATTTTAACCCCCAACAAATGAAGTTGGTCAGTGTACTCCTGTGATACAGAGCTAAGGTGCGCTGGCACCTTTTTGCAGTGAAGAGAAACGGTTGTGTTATGGAGGCGTCGAATTTTGCAAGATTGACATCGCCCGATTCGGATACACTCTGAAGTGTAAGATTCACGCGCTCAACCATAGCTTCCCTTTCAAAGTTTGATTTGATCCCGACTAGCCCGAGCACTTGGTTGGTATTTTCCACGATTGTACTGTTGTACGCATACCCACAGATACCGGGCATAAGCAGATCATTAATATGAATCAGGAAGAAATTTGTGGAGAGAAAGGACCCCTGAAGAGGCGTTAGTCATCACAGGATCATAAGAACAGCCATAGATGACGACCCTGAGAGACCGTTTACATAGAAAGTCCTTTACCCAGGTAATTAAGCCAAGGAATAGGCCGTACGTTGGAAACTCACCCAAAAGTCTAGTGTGCCAAATTCTGTCAAAGACCTTCGAAACATCAAGGAAAATAGCAAGTGCTTTCCAACTGTTATCGAGTGCCTCGCCCCATATGTGCGTAGCACACGCAAGGTCATTAGCTGAACGATTTAGGCGAGGCTCGTATTAAATTTCAATGAAAGAGTCACCTCCTTGCCTCGAAAAGCAAATATAGCCGATAGTACTGCGCCTGAACTCTCTTCGGTTGTGTCAGATTACCGCTCCATCGCACTATGTGAGCTAGGGAATAGAGAGTGCACCTGTGTTTGCGCGTAAACTTGCGCAGGCACATAATACTCTCCTGAGCAGATGGCTTAGTTACCATTTAAACTGGCCACCATTATAAAAATTCGGTCTGAAGGAAATTATTATTTACGACACCACTATATAACACTACTAATATAATAGAGAGGCAAATCTAAAAGTTTGTTTGTAAAAGATAATCTCTGAAACTACTGATCTGATTCTGAATATTATGCCATATAGCTTTTTATCTACATTACTTGCGTGTTACCAAGAATACGTTTTTTTATCAAAATTAGTTTTCAGTATAAATCAGAGTATTTGCAAACATCAAGTGGGTACAATATATGAGAAGTTAACTACTAGTAACTAGTTTTAATCAAACTCCAAAAACGGGATGGTTCTTTAATAGACGCATTTTTTATGTATGTTCACCATTTTCTTGGAAACCGATTTCAATGAGTTTCACTCATTAAATGAATAAAATAGGTTAATATTTAATTGTTGACTTTGACTTTTTTAAAAGGACCATTTTAAATATTACCTACTCCTGTATCGCCGATATAGTTTACATTATTAAGTTAGACACAAGGACAAACATCCGAACCGCTTTTGTCGCATGGAACTGGCAATAATATGTATCCTCGAAACATTCGAGAGTTTAACATGTCACATTGTTGGAGGAAGTTGCCCCAGTGTTAATCCAGCCATACTTTTGCTCGCTTCCATGCGGTATTGTAATTAAAAACAAAGCTTAACCAGCTGGACGTTCCTAGCTAGTTAAATTAAAACTTTGAACGAAGTTGCTGTTGTATTCAATAGTCGGAGAATGTTTTCGATTAACTTCAAGCATTATATCAAAGAGTTATGTTGTGTTAGAACAAATATAACTTGAATTTTTTAAGATATATAAATAGTAAAGTTACAGCCTATATAGGTCCCACAGGCCACAGGCCTCCTCATATTTCTTTAAAATTTTAAGGTCAAGGAAATGTACGCCACTCTACCCCAATGCGTGTTGGTGAACGTCTTTAAAATAATTTTTTTCTCAAACATGCTATTTTCCACACGGTTTTTCCTTTACCGCCAAGTAGGCGATAATTCAGCGCTTGTAATTGCTATTAACAATTTCATTGTAGCAAGCGACGAATTAACAGGTGTTTGTGACAGGATTTTTTTTTCGAAATTTACGTTGGCGTCTTAGTCTTAATGCACCCTTCATATTATTTTAATTAAAATAGTTTTTTGTTTTACTTAGTTTTCGTGGTGGGCTACATGTAAGCCGTTAATTTTAATTGGTTGATACTATCGGATTGAATGCTTGGTTGGGTAAGGGGACTTTAAAGTGTAAGTTCAACATAAACAACCAATGGCTCTTTTATCTTATTTAAGAGCCGCTGAATCCGTACCAACTTTTCAATTCCGGGTAAAGTTTGTTTTGAAACACAAAGCGGGTAATTGAATTTCCGTCAAAACTATTCGACAATTGTTCTGCCCAAATTGCTGGCTGTGTATTGTGTTAAGGCTGATAAGATTAGATGAGATGAATGTGATTCAATAGCTAAACGAAAAAAATAATCTTAATCAATTATATTTATATTATTTTTCTCTCCCCCTGAGGGGACTACATGTGTGTGGCCTTCTTCGCTAGTTGCGGATTATTATTTTCAAGACTTTCGAAATCCACTGCCAGACACAACGACTCTCTCTTGTAGAAAAGATTTGCCATGATCCTCATGCTTGGCAGGCGGTCGCAGTCTATCCCAGTGGTTCTGTTCGTTAGCTAGTAAAACTGCGACCCGTCCTGTTTTTTCTTGCAAATGATATAATAATGTATAAGATTTAAGATAGTTATTAATTTTATCAATTGTTTGTTTTTTAAATGTGTAAGATTTTCGGTTAATAAGTAGCCTAGATCGATTCTGGAATCGCTTTTTCCGAAGATTAGCCTGGACAGACATTACAAAGGATTATTCCTGTCTTAGTAGTATATTAAAATAACTTATAGTCAACCAAAATCTAAGAAATACCTTTTGACGTTTCACATTAATAATTTCGCAATAACTTTGCACAAGCGTACTCACACGATTCAAAATAACCTTTTACATAAATCCGAATAATTATAAAGTTATCTATATTTCATTACAACGTGTATAGTTTTTTTTATCACTAACTTAAATTCGAATCTTTCAAACAAAGCAAATTTTAAAAAATAACCGGTACCAACCTTTTTTACTTGACGTCGTTTCAATGATATGTCACTATGTTCCTTACCGTAGTGTTTGGATCATTAAAATTCATTGTTATGCGAATAATAGGCAAAAATATTCAAATAATCGGTAAAAATATTCAAATAATCGAATTATTAATTTTTCAATGTATTATTTGTTTAATTAAATTTTTAATTAAATTTTTAATTAAATTTTTAATTAAATTTAATTAAATTTCAAGTAAGACGAAAGTGATGGTTTTTGAAAGAGAAGAAAGCAAAACGCTATGTGAAATAAGAATAGATGGAGAGTTAATTGAGCAAGTGGATGAGTTCGTATATTTGGGATGTGTATTCGGCAGGGATGGGAGATATGATAAGGACATTGAACGACGAGTGAATGCAGGAAATAAAGTAAATGGGGCTCTACACTCTATTGTGAAAAGTCAGAATGTGTCAAAAAAGGCACGTATGGCAATTCACAGTGTTGTATTAGTCCCTACTTTAACGTATGGTAGTGAAAGTTAGGTGTGGCAGAAGAAGCACGAGAGTAGAATAAACGCTGTAGAAATGCGGTCGTTAAGGAGTATGTTAGGGCTGAATCGGATTGACAGGGTGAGAAATTGTGTGATATGAGAAAAATGTGGTACGCAAGATGATGTTGTGACCAGGATTAAGAAAGGAATGCTTCGGTGGTTTGGTCATGTTGAAAGAATGAATGAGGAAAGAGTGACAAAGCAAATTTATATGGCAGATGTGAACGGCCGAGTCGGGAAGGGACGCCCTAGAAAAAAGTTTATCGACCAAATTGGCGATATTTTGAAAAGGAGCCACTTAGAAGTACCCTTAACCGACGAGCATGTGTGCGTAGATATATGGATGTAAAGGAGGCGAAAGAGGTATGTCAGGATCGTGCCAAATGGAAGTCTATAGTCTATGCCTACCCCTCTGGGTGACAGGCGTGAGTGTTTATGTATTAAATTTTTATTTTTAACATTCCTTAAATTACATGAATCCAAGTTTATTAAATATATATAAAAACAAGTTTATTTTTTTTAAATTTGTCAACGTAAATTTGTGTAGGTAAAAAACTCATATACAAGGGCGCGCTGAAAAAACCACTACGTAATTTCAATCTTCTGCCATTTCGGGAGCTTACTGTTCGTAATTTTGTGATTTTGAGTTTGTCTACTTATTTTGTGACTCGGCTTTAACTTTTTGGACTGTTTCTTCTAAATTCGTTGAAGCATGTGCCCATGTCACAAAGGATGATTAGGCAAGTGGTAGAAAAAACAAAAATAATTGATTATGGATGACTTTGAAAGAGACATTAATTTTGAATGCATTATTGAAAATGTCACAATTAATCTAAAGTACACAGCATTATGGACCAACAGACAGACCGTATGGAAAGAGCTACTTCGGGGAACTCTTCGGGGAAACCGAAGGTTTTGTCTGTGCAATACCGGAACAGGCTATTAAGCAAACAACTATCGGAGATACATCCTAAAGGATAGCAACGTCGACGTCTGTTGAGCTTGTCGCCATCCCTGTGAGTCACTTAGGCGTATTATCTCCGGTCGTTCGGAGCTTATTAACTGAGTACTTGCACAGGATTCTACACCAGGAGCTCGCTCTAAAATACGGCCTCGTGGGTTGGAAACTGCCTTATTATAAGTACTTACCGGAAGCCGTGCTCGGAAATGACCGCGCCAGGCTCTACTGGGAGCAGGCCATCATCACAGACAGCGAATAAGCCTGATATTCTGCTGATGGACCGGACATAGTCAAGGATATTTTTGGTCCACATTACCATTCCATAGGATGAGAACCTAGTGAAAGCCGAATCAGATAAGAAAACAAAATATCTGGACCTGGTTCACGATGTGAATTATTCCTGTAGTCGTCTGCAAATGGGCTAATCCCGGCAACTCGCGGTCTCTCGAGTCATCTGAGGCGACTGGGACTCCGTGACGGACCGCTCCGGGCTCAAATGCAGAAGACGGTGCTCCTCGATACCGCCCGCATCGTCCGCCGGTTTTTTCCCTTTTCTCCTAACCCTGGGCCATTTGGTCTCCCCTGCCGAGTGCTTTCATCTGGTTGGGCTTTTATTTACTTGTGAATTTTTTATATTTATTTTATTTTATTAATATTAATGTATATTTATAATTTCATTTTCATTTATAATTATATGTTTATAGAACCCAACCAGATGAAAAAAAATGTAGATACCCCAAATTAATTTAAACAACGACAGCTCAACTACTTTTGTACTGAAAGTGATTGAATAAACTTATTTTTAATCTAGTTTTATTCTTTTTAAATTTTTATAACTTTGCCTCTAGAAATAATCAGTAACAAAAATTCGAAGAAACTGATAAATCTTGTGTTTAAAATTAACCGTTTTTAATTTATTCTGGTGTAGCGGCGCTGTCGTCGCGCCACAAGCGAAATCCACCGAAGCCTAAATCACGTCGGGGTCACCACTGTGGTCGTAGTAGGAAAAGGGGAGATCTCCCCTTTTCCTTCCACGGCCACAGTGGTGTCCCCGACGTGATCTGAACACGCAACCAACAACTTTCGGAAACTTCAAGCTTCATCATCGTTATTGAATACCCCACCCATTCGCTCCCGAGCAGATATCGTCTGCAGTCTTCATATCCTGCAAGCCAGCTAGCTTCACAAGGTTCATCGCAGCACTAGAATAATAATGCTTCCTGTTCCTTCAAGCTACTCTCTGCGCTATACAGTATTTGGCACGGCTCTGAGCCTTACTGCTCGCCTCTGCCTCACGGCACTCTCGCAGATTACTTGCCTTCTTCTCGACTCACCGCAGACTACAAGGCAATCTCCTGGCACTTGCACATTCGTCGGCAACGAGGCTGCACTATCGACCTCCGGTCTGAGCAGGGGGGTGATGTAGCGGCGCTGTCGTCGCGCCACAAGCGAAATCCACCGAAGCCTAAATCACGTCGGGGTCACCACTGTGGTCGTGGTAGGAAAAGGGGAGATCTCCCGCCGGGCAAGGTGTTGTGCCCGGAAAGCGTTGGCCGCTCCCCCGGGCACAACACCTTGCCCGGCGGGAGATCTCCCTTTTCCTACCACGACCACACTGGTATTATTCAAATCAAACTGTAACTGATTACCAACTATAGATAATCGATATCGATTTTTTTTAAGAATCGAACATTTTACGTTCCCATTTTTTGGGTTGGCATGCTTGGTGCAATAAGTCTGACAGCTGTCAAAATATATTTCTTAGATTTGGTTGACTATAATATAAGCAAGTTATCTCGATTTTACAGATAGACACCTCAATTTCATATAAATATACAGATTTTGTAATATTAATCACTGATTGAAATAACATGATACTAAATAGTTAAGTTGGTCATACATATTTGAAACTACTCGAACGCTCGTTGTGATACCACAAATTCAATTTGTATTTATGTAAGTGATAATTTGGCTCATCATTGAGTCACGACCACAAACCGAGTCTGACGTTTATAACGGTTATGTAATTGCTTTTGGCTTATAGCTATTTTACAAAGGGCGTATTTCGCATGTTATTTATTCGTGGTTGACAGCTATTGACATGATGCTGATATGGAATGTAAATTTTTAATTTCCACTCTTTTTAATTCCTCCACCGTCTATATTGTGTATTAAATGTCTGCGTATGTGAAAGGACTTCAAGTTATTTTGTAGGCTTAGGCGACCTTGGGATAATATCTTCATTGATTGTCTGATGCCTAAAGCTACCGTCAAATACATACCAATGTGACGCATCAATATAATGTGAAGACATGTTAATATATTCATATAAATTTAATTATAACTACATTAATATAAATAAAATTAAACTGTATGTCTGTGATATGAAAATAACTACACTTTATTGAGCTGAGGGGTTGCTTACAAGGCTTTCTTGCACGTCATTGAGACATAAGTAACCATGGAATATAACCAATTTTACGAATATCATCGCGTTTCATTTTAACTATTTAACTCCCGACGTTTCGGGCATTTTGCATCACCTATGATCACGGGGGGGAGGGAGGAGACTAAGGTATTTGATAACTAATAATTATTGGTACGATCTACACGGAACGAGCTTACAGTATCTTGAAGTATTGCAGTAGTATGCTTGGGTTTAGATTTAATTATATTTTTATTAATTATGGAATCCCAAGCAGATGGTAGCGCCCAGCCATCTTCTCTATTGAAATTAGGATTTTTATTAATTTCAATAGCCTCGCGAATCATCCTTGGTAGGAATCGGTGTTCTTTTACGAGGATTTGTGGCTTATCAAATACAATATTACCCATTGTTGGGATGATTCTGAACTTTTTAAAGTAAAAATAAGTTTAGTAGTAAAAAAGAAATTAATTTTATTCCATGTGTAGTATTCACGTAAATTTAAGAATCAATTCATGAAAGAAATTATTATGAGTAATCTCTTTTAAAATGCTTGTCTGTCTGTTTTCGTTGGTTATATTTATATTGACTACTGCTTTCGATTTCGGTTTGCTGCGATTTGTTTTGAGATTTGGTTTAAGTTGATTCGATTTTTTTTGGCTATCGTTTTCGGATTCGTGTTTTGTCTTGAATTGGTTTTGTTGTTTTGATTTTAAAAAATGTTTCAAAGGAATATTTATTCCTTTTAGATATTTTGGATATGCTTTTAAAAAAAATATTTAAAAGGAAATTTAATTCCTTTTAGGTATTTTAACGTTTTTTTATAAATAGGTTTTTTGTTTCTTCATAATGCCTCGCAAGCGTAAGTCCAGCCTTTTAAGAGTATCTTCTCAAAGACAAGCGAAAATATTAGCTCGATCGCTAGAATCTTTAGAAGATGCTGAACTGAGAAGGCAAGAACAAGCAGAGCAACAGCAGAGAACAAGCTCCTTGCTTCCCTTTACACGAAAGGCACCCAACAGTTAATCACCTTGCTGTGCACTTAGAAAATGGAGAGCGTGTATATTTCATAGAAAGAAATTTCCAAGAAAGAATTGCATCACCGCCAAAAACTACACTAACAGCCTTCTTTCAACTTTGTCAAACCGACCCTTTTGCAAAAACGTTCTTAAGTGCCCCGCTATTATACTTGGAACACATCTAGGCAGGAGTGGAAACGCCGTATTCAAGGCGCGCCTGTAACAAATTGGCCCGGTGTAAAGTCATCAGATTCCCTTGGTCGTGTGTTTACCGTCCATGTAAATAATTTTGAATGTTTCTGTTTACGATTGCTGCTGCACCATGTTCGGGGTCCTACAAGATATAAAGACCTTAAAACTGTCAACGGTCAGGAATACGCAACTTATAGAGAAGCATGTGAAGCTCTGCATCTTTTAGAAAACGATAATCACTGGGATAAAACCATGGAGGAAGCTGTGCAGTGCCAGTCACCAGCCAAAATTAGGGATCTTTATGCAACTCTCATATCATATTGCGGGCTATCTAATGCACATGAATTGTGGGACAAATATAAAGAGTACATGGCGGAAGATATTTTGCGAAGGTTACGGCAGACATACAATGAACACATTTATAATGAAGCACTTGGAAAAATTGAAGATAAAGTAATGGCAATGGTAGGCAAAAAAAAAATTAAGCAACTTTGGAATGATAAGCCCTCAGCAAACAACCGAAAATGAATTAAGTGATGAAATTATACGTGAAACAAACTACGATATACCACCTCTGCAGCAGCAAGTAGCCGAATTTGTACGAGAATAGAAAAAAAAAACGAGAGAGAAAAGAAAAAACGAGATTTTGACAAAGTATTAGGACAAATTGAATCTGGAAATGGTGTAATTTTCTTTTTAGATGCCCCTGGAGGAACTGGGAAGACATTTTTGTTAAATTTATTATTAGCGCAAGTACGAAAAGATAAAAACATTGCTATGGCCGTAGCTTCCTCCGGTATAGTCGCCACGCTGCTAAGCGGGGGCCGCACTGCACATTCTGTTTTAAAACTCCCTCTAAATCTAGCCCAGGAAGAATCGCCGTTCTGCAACTTTAGCAAAAATAATGCACGAGGTATAATGCTACGACAATCCAAGCTTTTAGTGTGGGACGAAAGTACAATGTCACATAAAAAAGCTGTAGAAGCACTAAATCGAACGCTACAGGATTTGCGCAGCAATACCGATGTAATGGGAGGAATGGTGGTTTTACTGGCTGGTGACTTTCGCCAAACTTTACCTGTCATTCAAAAGGGCACACCTGCATATGAAATTAAAGCATGCCTCAAGTCGTCTATTTTAAGGAACAAGGTGATAAAATTCAGTTTAACTACGAATATGAGAGTGCATTTGTATAACGATATCAATGCTGGAAACTATGATGATACACTAGTAAAAATTGGCGATGGGCAGTTGGAAACGGATGCTGAGGGCTGCGTTAAATTGACGAGAGATTTTTGTAATTTAGTACAGAGTCATTCCGAATTAATTGCGAGCGTTTATTCAGATTTAACGAACATGCATGAAGACAAATGGTTATGTGAAAGGGCAATTCTTGCACCAAAAAATGAGAGCATTAATAAAATAAATTCAGATATATTAAGTGAGAAATAACAGATTATTTGTCGGTAGACACAGTTATGGACACAGAACAGAGCACTTCATATCCCGTAGAGTTTCTATTCTCTAGAGTTGTCAGGTGTGCCCTCATATAAGCTTCAATTAAAATTAGGCGTCCCAGTCATGCTAATGCGAAATTTAGATGCTCTTGGGTTATGTAAAGGGACACGGCTGTGTGTGACACATCTTGGACGGAACATAATCGGTGCTACAATTTTGACAGGCGTAGGAAAAGGTGAAAATGTTATTATAGCACCGATCCCTATAATTCCCACAGATCTTCCTTTTCAATTCAAAAGGTTGCAGTTTCCTATTAAGCTCAGTTTTGCAATGATAATTAATAAAGCGCAAGGGCAAACGTTACAGGTAGCGGGGGTCAACCGTCAGCTGTATGTAGCATGTTCGCGTTTGTCAAATGCCCAGAATCTACACATTCTTTCCCCGAATGGAAAAACATATAACATTGTGTACAGTAGCGTCTTAAAATAGTGTTCAGTTAGTTTTTTTTTTCAAAATTCCCACAATCAATTAATCAGAATTCCCACAGATCTTTCCTTTTAATTCAAAGTTTCCTATTTAGCTCAGTTTCTTTCAATTCCAAATGCTGCACCTCTGACGGACCTATTAAGCTCAGTTTCCTTTCAACTCAAAAGGCTGCATCTCTGACGGATCTTTTATTTGGCTCAGTTTCCTTTCAATTCAGAAAACTGCATCTCTGATAAATCAATTTGGCTCAGTTTCTTTTCAAAAGTCTGCATCCCTGACGGATAATTATGCTCAGTTTCCTTTATTTAAAAAAATATCCCATTTCCATTTGGAATAAACAGGCTATTTTCATGCTTTCCTATACAGTTTCAAAAGATTTAAATAGGCTGACGAATCAATTTTGCTCAGATTAATTTTAATGGCTGCATCTCTGATGCAAATCTATAAAACTCAGTTTTCTTTCAATTCAAAAAGCAATGGATAGTTCATTTCCCAGTGACCATGCGGGCGAAGCCGCGGGTAACAGCTAGTTACTAATAAAACAAATTATTTCTAAAGACCGATTTACACTTCGACATGTACAGTAGCGAGTTTAGTCACAGGGCAGTTGACAGTAAACTGTTAAGTGGGCAGTAGCGTTCAAACAATGTCTTCGTGGCGAGTTTAGTTAGGGACATTAGTTTGTAGAGTTCGTCGGAGTATGACGTTTCAAGACTACAGAATTTTTCTGGTTTTCGTTCAAGAATTAAATGATCCAGTCAGAGAAGCATTAATGGTTGTTTTTAAAGAAGTTTTTAAGAATTTTCATGAGTGCAGCATCTTGAGCAGATTTCATTTTACAATTTGAACTTCTATTACATAAACCTTCGTTATATTACGAGGATGGATTGAAAAGTACTCGGCCTAACCAAGAAAATAAACACATACTAAATCAGTTATATTCTTATTTTTCTACATAATCACCATCAAGTTCAATACACTTTTGCCACCTCCCCCTTCCAAGCATTTAGACCGTTGAAAAAAAATGATTCTTCCTTAGAGTCAAAATATGCGTCTACAGCTGCTTTGACCTCGTCGTTTGTTGATAATCTTTAACCTCCCAAGTGCTTTTTTAGGTTAGGGAACAGAAAGAAGTCTGATGGTGCCAGATCAGGTGAATACGGCGGATGCGGTAACAGTTCAAAGCCACAGTTGTGAATTTCAGCCATTAACTGTACTGACGTGTGAACACGGGCGTTATCTTGATGAAACAGGACTTTTCTTCTGAGCATTCCTTGACGTTTTTCCCAGAATACTGAAGCCATCACCTTATTTGCCGACAAAATCGACTTAGCCTTTTTAGGGGGTGGTGAACCAGGTCTTCTCCACTGTTTTGATTGTTGTTTTGTTTCCGGTGTACAGTAATGAACCCATGTTTCGTCCATAGTAACAAAACGATTCAAAAAATCATCTGCATCGGCTTCAAATAACTCCAAACAGTCGCGTGAAATAGTCAATCGCGTCCTTTTTTTGTTCAACTGAAAGCAGTCGCGGAACCCACCTCGCAGACACCTTGTGGAAACCCAACTCGTTGACAATGATGTTTTGAGTTCGTTCATAAGAGATGCCTATAATCTCGGCTATCTCTCTAATTTTTAATCTGCGGTCTCCCATTAGTAAATCAAGTACTTTTTTAATATTTTCGTCAGTAGTTGACGTCGAAGGTATTCCAGAGCGGGGTTCATCTTTCACACTCTCTCTACCACGCTTAAATTCTGCTATCCATTTTTTGACGGATGAATATGACAGAGCACAATCGCCTAATGTACTGACCATGTCATCATGGATGGCTTTTGATGATAGCCCCTTCTTATGGAGGTACTTAATGACGGCACGCTGCTCGATTTGCTCCATTCGCGGAAATTATGTCCGATTACTTTGTTAATAAATTTATAAAATCACAACTAATTATCGCACACGTTTCGAACTTCACACAATGAACTAGTCTGAACTGAACTAAATAATGTTGGTAGATTTGATTTTTAGAATTGAATGGATCTGTGTTAGGCCGAGTACTTTTCAATCCACCCTCGTAATACTCCTGTACAAATTTATACGTGATATCTTCCGTCCATTTCATTATTAAAACTCAATATAAAACGTATAAGTATTCAATAAACAGTATCGTACAAACTTTGTGGCGAGTTTAATTATAAAAGTACAATTGTACGTTTCGGCGCGCAAACGTTGTGTCCTGTCAACTTATGCACTGAACTAAACTCGCTCGTTTACACGAATGGCGAGTTTAGTTGCGGGTGGCGGCAAACGCGCGGGAGGGCAGCACTTCGCACTTAACTCGCCGAAAAATAGCTCGGTCGGCTACCCCGTTCAACTTAATCGTTAACTTGCTAATTAACTCGCTTATTGCCGTTCAAACGAGGTTCAAACTTAACTCGCCGTAACGTAAATCGTCTACGAACGCGACCCTCCTTGGCAGAAAGGAGGGCGCAAGTGTGTTCGTCTGTCACCCGTATTCTATAAAAAGATCGCTAATTTCACCATTACATTTTTACACGGATCTTATTGACGTCCCTAATATCGCTATAAATTATCTTTAAACTGGTTAAGACACTCCAATTCACGCGGATTTTAGCTTATTAATTTTAACATTTTAAGTCTTATTTTTTATGTAACGGAGAAAACGAGCATGCGGCTCACCTGATAGTAAGTGACTGCAGTCGCTCATGAACAACTGCATCACCAGGGGAATTGCATGCGCCCTCCTTTCTGCCAAGGAGGTTTATACGGCTTAGAAATCTCTCGTCAGGTCGGTAAGCCAATGCATAAAGGCGGTGTTTAGTGGGTAAAAGTCTCCACATATCCACGCAGCCGGCTGCGTGGTGTGCTATGAGCATTCCCCGCCTCCCTCCCCCGCTTTCCGGAGGGTTGCCCATATTTGCTTCGGGCGCAAAAGAAAAGGGAATTGCAGGTGCGGTGCCGTCATTAAAAAAACATAGGCTCTTTTCTCTCTTAAAGTCCCTAAGGCGTAACAGTCCAGAAAAGTTGCTAGTGGTCATTGATTCAACAAGGAATTCCTATGAGGAAAAAGACTTCTAGTAAATCACACATTGGTGTACCGCCAAACATCAAAACATTTCATCCTAATGTTTCACTGGTCTGTAGGTTCGATTCTTACTACAGTTTTTTATTGAAACAATAGTGCAATCTTATGTTTCACTTGTCAAAGAATAAAAACGTTAGAAATATAAAATGTATGAAACCCATATTCGACATGTTTTGGAAATATTTTCACTGAACAACGCAAACGCAATAAAATATTTTTATTGCTTCAGTTCACACTCAAAACGACGCATAATGACGGTGTGTGCTCTAAATTATTCTTTAATGTACATTTGCGGTCACATGCGGAAAATGATATTTGTTCTGGACGTAATTAATAATTACTAGAAAACATATAATATAATACACACGTTTAAAATGTAGTGTGTAATAAAGTTGGTGCCTATATATGTTGCACCGCTGGGCACAAACATCGTTCCTTTTATGGGAACTTTGTGCTGAAATTAAACTTTTAATAAAAACAAAAAACGAATTAAATAAAAAAAAACAATAAAGTCATTTCCAAGTAAAAGCTTAGTAATAGCTCATACAAAGCGTACTGTACAAATAAGGCCCCGACTTCGGAAGCAATCATGTGAAAATTATTCTTTATTGATTTTGAAGCAGAGCGACAAATTTGGCAATATTGGCAAATAAAAATGTATTTAAATATTACTTAATACTATAGTCAACCAAATCTAAGAAATACATTTTGAAGTTTCAAATTAATCATTCCGCAATAACTTTGCTCAAGCGTACTCACACGATTTAAAATAACCTTTTACGTAAATCCGAAGAATTATGAATTTATCTACATTTCATTACGACGTGTGTAGTTTTTTATTACAATTTTAAATTCGAATCTTTCAAACAAAGCAAAATATTAAAAAAATAACCAGTCTCAACTTTTTTACTTGACGTTGTTGTAATGATATGTCGTTATGTACCTTACCGTAGTGTTTGGATGATTAAAATTCATTGTTAAGCGATTAACCGGAAAAATATTCAAATAATCGATAAAAATATTCAAATATTCGACTTATTAATTTTGTTAGTGAGTAATTAGTTTAATAAAATTTTTATTTTTAAAATTCCTTACATTACATGAATCATGAATAAAATAATTTTATTTTTTTAACTATGTCAACGTAAATTTGTGTAGGAAAAAAACTCATATATACGTGTTATATACGTAATTTCAATCTCCCGCCGTTTCGGGAGCTTGCTGTGCGTAATTTTGTGATTTTGTGTTTGTCTTCTTATTTTGTGACTTGACTAACTTTTTGGACTGTTTCTTCTATATTTCTTGAAGCATGTGCCAACGTCTTAAATGATGATTGGGCAAAAGTGGTAAAAAAATTGTTTATGGATGACTTTAAAAGAGACTTAATTTTGACTGAATTATTTAAAATCAAATAATAATTAATCTCAAAAACGACAGCATAACTAGTTGTATTGATAGTGATTGAATAAATTTATTTTTATATATATAAGCAGTAACAACAAATACGAAGAAACTGATAAATCTCGTGTTTTAAATTATCGTTTTTTAATTTATTCTGGTATTATTCAAACCAAACTGTAAAAGATTACCAATTTTTTACGAATCGATTATTGTACGTTCCCATTTTTTAGTTGACATGCTTGGTGCAATAACTCTGACAGCTGTCAAAATATATTTCTTAGATTTGATTGACTATAAAGATCCGCCCCGGCTTCACACGGGTTATTAATGGATCTCGAGCGCCACCTACCAGGTCCAATTACTTTAGACTGGTAAATGTATTTTTTTTTTGTTTGTTTTTCTTTTTTTGTAAATCCAAACCATCGAGGAACTCACTTAAACACACACAAATAATTATCAAAATCAGTCAAGCCATTTCCAAGGTTAAGAGACGAGAATAACAGACAGTAATCGGTTTTTATAAGATAAATAATTTATTACTTCGCAACCTTCCGCTAACTAATTACAATGATGTGTCTTACCTGGATTGAAGAGCACCTCCTGCCCTCCCTCAATTGCATGCACTAACTCCGTCGCCACTAGTCCCAGACTACTCCCAAAATACTCGGCACCACTACTTCCAACACCGCTATTCCAGGTAAGACCCACCATCGACGACAATACGACACGTGTTTCGCTTCTACACGAGGAATCCTCAGGTAATGTAGACTCTACGGCGACTGACTTCTAAGTGAGCGGCGAGCCGAAACATCTGCTATTTATACACGCCGACACAACCACTTTTTATATGTACATATAGAGATGTATTGTCGAGTTTTCTGAGGTAAAGTTATTTCTATACGTATACTGATTTTGATGACGCACTTAACGTGAACCACTTGGGTTTTTGTTACATGTTGTATAACCTGCATAGAATATTTTTATTCTAGAATAGACTAACATTTGTCTACAAAACTACATGACTTCTAGTAGCGTTGAAATTCAGGGTGATGTACGATAGATAGCCGCTTCACAGGAGCCTTAAAGAGACCGTGATGGTAAATGTAATAGATATAGGAAGATGAAAGTTGGTAAGAAGTTTCTTTCAGGTCTTTGTTTTGAATGACGCGAAGTCAGAAATCCCTCTGTTTGCCTTCGACATAATTTATTATAATTATAGCCTACCGTAGCCAGGAATAGCAGGGCCGTCTGGGGACTGGGGGCTCTCTCTTCGTAACTCTTTATAACTTACTATGGAGAGGGCTATGCTCGAGGTTTCTATGCGTGATAAACTTAGAAATGAAGGAAACCCAATGGATAAATAAGCTAAAGTAGAAATGGGCTAGCTATATAGCTGGAAGAAACGACAACCGATGGTAAAAAAAAGGTTCGCGGGTGGCAGCATCGTACAGATAGGTGAATTGTATGGCAACCACCCCCAAGATGGAGTGACGATTGATGCTGGTGATACAGAATCGTGCTTTGTGGCATTCCTTGGAAGAGGCCTATGTCCCACCACCTAATATTGATTTGGAGTAGGTACCAACTGCCCCAAATCAATATTAGAGGCCTATGTTCAACAGTCAACTTATAGACGGCCGTGATGATTATGATGATAGCCTACTCGAAATCCACTGCTGAATTTAGGCTTTTCCTATAGATTGAGTTACAAGGGGAGTATTTGCCATAGTAAAATTGGCAGGCGGGTCTGTAATCGCAGTTGTTTTATCGAGTTGAAATATTTTTTATAGAATAAAGCTGTCAAACGAGCACACGGTCTACATGATGGTAAGCGAATACTGTGGCCTATAGACATCTACATCTATTCTTGGTTAAGAATCAAAATGTAGAATGCGTTGTCATCCTTGAGGACCAATACGGAATGCCAATGATGGAATTTCCAATAAAAAGGTCTCTGGTTATCTACACTCAACATAAGAAAAACGCTGCTGTTTCACGCTAGTATTATGTAAGAGTGTAGTCTTTCCCCGGTCGAGCCGACTCATTCGTACTATAACCACAATATAGCTGTATAATGACTCTACCACGTAAAAAGGAAGATGCTGTTGCACATCTCCTGTTTTATTTCTCTTTGTCGCTCCAAGACCCTTCGTAATCTTTGTGTGGTTTCCGTCCCATGCCATATTACGGATCAGTCCCATAACGGAGTACATCTTTAACTTCGATAGCGTTATTTATTAGCTTTTTGTTTGTTTCACTTGTGACGATAACGCCACCGCAATCGAATTGAAAAACGCTTTTTCTGCTCACACTTTATTATGCAATTACATCCTGTCAACGGAATACGTTGTATTACACATGTATAATATTACCGATATAACTGCAAATGAACAAACTAAATACCAGTTTGCTGTTCTGTAGTCGACATAAATACAAAAACTCTCACGACTGTTTCCTAGAGAGGTAGGCAGAGATTACGGTCCACCTTTTGATACAACCCTGACACACCCTTCTCGCTTTTTACACACTCGTCGGTTAAGGTTACTCTTGATTTGACCTATCTTCATTAAATCATCAATTTGGTCGATAAACTTCGAGGCCATTCTTTGCCGGATCTGCTTCTTTTATGACTCTTCTGCAGCATAAATTAGTCACAGGATATTCTTGCAAACCATACTTTTCTCTTAACACACAATTTCTCGCCCTATCATTCAGAGTCACTTCAGTGATCACTACAGCGCTACTCAATCCCACTGCTGAACATAAACCTCGCTCCCACGAGGAATGCCACAAAGCCTGCCTGAGCCATCTGGATCCATCGAATTCCTGCATGTCTTACCAGGCCGTCACTACATCTAGTGGGCACCAGTCTTATATTTTGCCTACTGGTATTAGGCTGCAAATCAAGAACCTTTCTACGAATTGCAATATGCAATTCTGTAGCCTACTGAAAATAAATCTCTTATTTCCAGTTTTCAACTTATGACTCTTCGAAGTATTTTCTCCAAAAGAACAACTGCGATTGTAACTTATTCTGCAAAACAACCGAGCGCTAGAACTGGGTACAGAAATTGCACAACTATAATTTACGTTGACGACTCGTGGGCTTAGCTTAATGAGTGGCGCTGGGGGTCGCGATGGTTCGAATCCCGCACGTAACAAGTATTCCTTGCATGGTTACAAATTATAGTTGTAACTCCGGTTGGATGTTTGTCTTGGATTGCAATATAATATGTTTAATGTAAATGCACGATACACGAGAACACAATCGTTTATTTATTTGTTTATGTGGTACATTGTTGAGTAGGTATTTAAAAATTCTCAAATATTAATGACATGTTCTCTTAATATGCGCCATTGCTTGCTGATAAAAAGGTTCCGGTTTCGAATTCAAAGTCGAGCTAAAGTCAGTTATTGGGTTTTTCTCCTCAAGAAATTCTCAGTAGCAACCAGGAGTCAGAAGTTGGCAGTGCTACAACCGGTGTTTAGTAAGAAACTCTTTGTCATATCTCTTCAGTTTCAGGGCGGAAATTGGAATCCTCGGCGTCGATGCATCGAATGACGTGCATTTTCGTGGTAACTTAGAAGGAATGCCAAATTGGCCTCTAAAAAGCTTGACGTGCTCAGCAGAGCGGGATAGTATTTCATGCCGGCTCAGAGCCTGCAACTTTACAAGGCGCAGGTTCAGCGTCAAACCGAATACTGTTCCCACCTCTGGGCCGAGGTTCCCAGTGTCTGCGCCTTCCATTTGATTGTATTCAACGAAGAGAGGCTCAAATCGTCGCTGCGAAGAGATGTGGTATCTCCATGCGTATTCTATCCTATTTACCACGGGAGTGCTCAGAGGAATGGTTCGAACTGATTCCAGCCGCTCATTTTCACCATCGCACGTCGCGACAGAACTTTAGATATCATGCTTACCACTTCGATCATTGGCGGTTCACTATTGTGCGAAATACAAGAAGTTTTCTTACTCGCACAACTTCCTTGTGGAATCGTACACAACCAGCAATTTTTCCGGACCGATACGACTTAGGGACCTTTAAGAAAAGAGCCTACTTTTTTTAAAAGGCCGGCAACGTATCTGCAATTTCCCTGGTGTGGCAGTCGTTCATGGGCGGCTGTAGTCACATACCATCAGGTGAGCCGCATGCTCATTTGCCCCCTCTCATATTAAAATATCAGAACTTTAAAGTGAAGTTGATCTTCATACTCAGTTATGTAGCTGGGCTTGAACCCGTACTGTGGTATTTACTGTGTGCACTTAATTCTTGAGCTACCACCGCTACCTGTATCGTGTTTTGATTTGCTATCTATCTATTACAGTCTATAAAAGTCTACTGCTGAACATAGGCCTCCCATACCATAGGAGGGATTTTGCCATAGTTGCCACGCTTGTTAGGTGGTTTTTTTATTAAGAAGACGCTGCTGCCCACCACCAGTTTTAGTCTCCATCTGTCGCCTCTTGCGACGGGAAGATATGGTGTAGTGGATATTCTTCACCAGCACTACAAGGTTTATTTAAAATTTTATTAAAACATTTCACGTGAGTGTTGAACGTAAGAGGCAACATACTTGTGGTAACTGGGGCATTACATCCATCCAGTTACAAATAGCTGGAGTAATAATGTGATTTTTTTCTTTTAAACCGCATTTCGGAAATTAAGCTCGTATGCAGTTCGCTAAGTGATTTCGTGTCAAGGAAAACATTAGTGGTCTTTTAAAAATGGTATCACAAATCGAGATTTTTTAAATTTTTTTATTGAAACATAATCTATAGATCGTAGCTTGTACGTTTACTAATATTAAGTTTTTTTCGATTGTTTTTTTTATTGAATACGGGTGACAAACGAGCATACCACACCACATTTACCTTTGAATAAGAATTAAAATTCAGATGCGTTTTCATCCTTGTGGACTTAGATGGAATGCCTCGTTTCCTGTACAGGGTTGCCGGTTCTTTACACTCAATACGAAACACAAAATCATTATACAGATTTATTTAAGTTTGTATTTTGTGACAGCGTGGTTTTACCCCGGTCTAATCGAATCATTGGTGCTACGACCACAATATATCTGCAGCGTGGCTCTACCACGTAAAATTATAATATGTTTATAGATATTACTGTATGCCGTATATGGGTTATTAGTGAGAAGGACACATGTGTATATTGTGTGTGTATTGAGAGGTGAAACATGCAATCTAAGATAAGTAATTATTATATGCTCTTAATACTCTATTCGTAACTGAGTCCTTTGCATAGTTTTTATAACATAGTGGTACATAAAACTTACACAAACTTTGAATATACAAATAGTTGAAATAAGGTCATTGTTATTTTTTTATATGTTAATATTTCATAATATATTTAATCATTATATAATTCATTCATTAATTCATTACATCTTTCAAAAGCGCACTGCCAAATATTGGCCTTTTAAAAATATTTTTAAAAAATGTTTAAGGGTGGACATGGTCCCTGGTGGATTCTAGGGTTAAAGGTGTGGTCGGTGGAATGAGACTGCAATATACTGTGGTATATACATGTCTGACTCACGTTGACTCACATTGACTCACACTGACTCACACTGACTCACACCAACTCACACGGACTTATATGACTTACACTGACTCAGTCAGTGTTATAGTGATAGAGTCGAGACACGTGGCAGCTTTTGCTGTCGCACGGATGGGCCGGCATGAACCGAGGTGGTACCACGACTTCACAGTATACCAGCATGAAGTAGAAGTTTACCTCTGTATTAGTCCTGTAAAGTGCAGGGAGCTGAGCCCAATTCACCCCCCCCCCCTCTATTTATCACGGTAGCGGAGTTGAATAAAACACTACCCCAGGAGGATACTAGCACTCCTAGTGACGGAGGATCCCTCGCTGAGTACCTGAGCTACCCTACTATACCTCTCAGTCTGCCCCACATATTCTAGTGGGTGAAATTCCGCTCAAGACTAGAACTGCTCGGGGCAAGCGAAGCAATAAAACATAGGTGAACCTTACCAAGCTATCCGTGAATAATAAGTCTGACTGACTTAGCGGTCAGCCGCCGTAGAGTCTACATTACCTGAAGATGCCTACTGTAGAGGCGAAACACGTGTCGTATTATCGTCGATGGTGTGTCTTGCCCGGAATAGTGGTGTTGGGAGTAGTGGTGCTGGGATTAGTGGTGACGGAGTTAGTGCATGCAATTGAGGGAGGGCGCGAGGTGCTCTTCAATCCAGGTAAGACACATCATTGCATTTGTTTGGCGGAAGGTTGCGAAGAAATTTATATTTTTATTTTTTATTATAATGGATTTCCGCAAAGTGACGCCTGATTCTATCAATTAACAACTTGTTACTTCATCTACGGGGATCCCAGATGTTAAGTCACCGATGTTCCACATGTTCCAGCAGAGGGTATCATGTACCTTCTCAGGTGGAACTTCTGATAACCTCTCATCCGGAAGGATATCAGATCTCTTTCAGTGCCCCTCACGGCTCTTCGGACCATTGTTTGATCCAGAGTTTGGTGTCACTCACGCTTTCATCGCGGTTGCGTCCTGCAGGTTGCCGCCGTGTTTGGCACTACAGGTCAGCCAATTGGGACATAATGCGATCTTTTTGCAATCTACCCTTGGTGACGGGACTGCTTCTAGCTGGATGATCCCAACGTTGTAACTGATGATTATTTTACCTCATGTAGTACTTTAGGATATGAAAGCAATTACTCCATCACCTGTGCTACCTATTGAAGGCAGAATTCAGCCGCGGTTTGGTCATTCCTATAAAATTGCATCAAGCCATAACCAGGACTGCTACGGGGCCTGGGAAGACGCATCAACGTCTCGGGATGCATACACTAACGCTCCTAAAAAGAAGTACAATTACGTCTCATGGCCTTCCAAAAGTGTCATTGCCAAGGAAAAGTCAGAGCACTTCGGCAGAGTTGGCAGGAAACTAATTTGACTTCCTTTGGTAACACATGAATTCTGATTTCTCGCCAAGGTTATCCAAGCGAACTTCTGTCAGCCATACCTGCACAGGTAGGACGACTCACTGGTGCATGCCAAAAATAGAAAGCCGATTTGCTAGACTCTCTCTTTGCGTCCGACTCGTCTCTCTATGACGGGGGGAACACACCGCCGACCATCCCATGGTGTGCTTCATGCAGGATACACATGCACTGCGCTCGGTGCGCAAAGCGTTACTCTCCTTGGACGTTAACAAGTCGAGTGAGCCTAATACTCCGGGTACTCTAAATTTAAATACGGTTTATAAAAAAAAATAAGAAACGGGAGCCACATGGTTAATTGGTGAACTACATGAATACTTGCAAATTTGAATGATATATTACGACGATAGTTAGCCGCTCTACAGGAGCCTTGAGGAGACCATGATGGTTAACGTAACAGGTACAGGACGATGAAAGTTGATAAGAAGTTTCTTTAAGTTTTTTGTCTTGAACGACGTGAAGTCCGAAGTCTCTAACTTTGCCTTCGACACAATTCATTATTATTTATTATAGCCTATTGAAGGGACCCCACTGCTGAAATTATATTTTTTTATAGATTGCGTTACAGGGAGAGTATTTTCCATAGTTGCCATGATTGGGGGACGGGTCTGTCATGATAGTTTTTGTAAGGGTTGTCGAATGGTAAGTGGTTACTGTGGCCTATAGACATCTACATCTACGAGCACACAATCCGCCTGATGGTAAATTGATGCTGTAACCTATAAACATTTACATTTATCCTCCATTAAAATCAAAATAAAGATGCGTTGTCAACTCTGAGTACAATATTTTTAATAGAAGAGGGGGCAAACGAGCATTCGGCTCACGTGATGGTGTCGACCGCCACCCATGAACAACTGCAACACCAGGGGAATCGCAGGTGCATTGTCGACCTTTATAAAAAGAGTAGGCTCTTGTCTTGAAGGTCCCTAAGTCGTATCAGTCCGGAAAAATCGCTGGTGTTTCCTTACTAAGAAAACTTCTCGTAAATCACCCAGTGGTAGACCGCCAGTCATCCAGATGGTGAAAGTTAGCGGATGGAATTATTTTGAACATCCGAACTTACATAGACGTTTCTAATAAATTACTTCAATTTGGTGGTTGTTTTCTTTGTGCCTTATTCGAGTTTTACTTTCGATTTCATTCTTAATTTATCTTTTTGTGTAATTAACAAAAAGACAGTCTTTTTATTGCAATATGTAAGTATTTGTGGGCCACAGAATCCACTTACCCGAAATTACCCGAACTTAAAAAAAAGCTGATATTTGCTTTGTCAAATTGTTTGATATCACTCCGGATCACAGACTAAATTCATTATCCAAGCCAGGTCGGGATGCGAAGTGTAATTAATTTTGATCGAATCCAATTAGTTTCAGTGACAATTGAGTGATTTCCAACGCGAGATTTTGCCTTTATTTTGTAGATACTAAATATATTGGGCACCTATAGTACGTTTAGGAGCTGACTCCATATGGGTGCCTATTGGTGACCATAATGAAAGATGAAATCTTTTACTAATATATTTATTATAGCGGAACGTGCCATACAGTTGGCGGGCAACTAGTGACTGGTTGAAAAATCTTATTCACTACATAATATAGTTACAATACAACATTGCGAAGTTTACATGTGTGTGCGCAGCACACCTACAATACTTCCCCCTTTACAAAAAATGAATACAAAAAACTTAAAACTATACAATGAATATAAACTTAAAACTAACAACAAAAACTTGCTAATGCGCTTGCTTTGCTTGCAGCGCAGGGCTGTACGGAGACCCCCCGCGAAAGGGGTGGCGGCCGCGGCGGGCGCGGGCACATGCTGCAGACTGGTGCTAGAAGCACCTATCATGTGACCCATATTCTGGCCCGATATCGGAACGCCTGTCATTAACACCTGATGACGAAGCCAGCTTTTGAGCTTCTTATTAAACTTTACCCAAATAGTGTACAGGATTATCGCCCCCATAAAACTGGCTATCACATATAACCATGTTTGAAAATTATCCACTTTATTCTCTACAGTATTTTGAGCCTGAGAAACAATAACTGGTTTTTCTTGAAAATTACCCATAGTAAAAATCGTAAAACTTATCGCGCTAATGCTATCGCAAAGGAAGTATTTCGAATGAAATTATATTAAATACATTATAACTAAACTAGCTACCTGGAACCTATATGAAAGTGCAGTATACGCAAAATACTGAACACGATACCTCTACAATTACATTCAACTTAAATAATGTAACTTGAATATCCTGAATGAAAATATTATGCACTTGACAATGCAAATAATACTTTCACATCCATAGTAACTAAACCTGATTATCATTTAGACATGTAATTGTATAATATATATTTTATATTAACACTAGCTTATAAATCGTGAAGGTAACTTAACAATCCGACCACTTCGCGTTGTTTTCACGGTTATCGGGTTGCTCGGACCGGGTAACAACGACGTCAGCGGTGTGGACGGTGGTAACGGAAACCGTACATGCGCAGGTGCCACATCCGCTGCGTTGTCAGCGTTACTTTGGTGTGGCGTTGCTTCGTTACCATCACATTCCTTTAATACATATGCAGGCTTTAATCTGTCGATAGAAATATGTACCTGTCTATCGGGTAATTGAATTAGGTAAACTTTTGAGCCCCTTTTTATCACGCGGTATGGACCGTCGTAGGGTGGTTTCAAAGGTTTACGTATTGAATCGTCCCTAACCAAGACATATTCACAGTTACGTAAGTCCTTGTGCACAAAAAAACTATGACAGTTACGTGAATCGTCGGATGTAGGCTTATAACTACGAATAGTATCTCTAATCTTATCCACTAAACAATAATCATTGACGTTACGGTTGTTCGAAGAGCCGTCATAAAAGTCTCCCGGTAGACGTAAGTTTCGTCCGAACGTTAACTCGGCGGCGCTAACCCCTGAGTCACTGCGGGCGGCCGCGCGAAGCCCAAGTAATACTGTGGGTAGCTCTTCCACCCAGGACCCATGTGACAGGCGAGCTGAAAGTGCTGTTTTTAAAGAACGATGCCAACGTTCAACTGCGCCATTGCTTTGCGGATGATAAGGAGTAGTTCGAATTCTATTAACCCCCAACATTTTTTAACAGCTGGTTAAAAAGACTACTCTCAAACTGGCGACCTTGGTCGCTAGTTAACTTTATCGGGCAACCGTAACGACAAATCCAACCTTCATATAAATGTTTGGCAACAGTTTCTGCCGTAATGTCTCGTAACGGAAAAGCTTCAGGCCACCTGGTCCTCCTATCAATTATCGTGAGTAAGTATCTATAACCATCTGGTGAGATCTCAAGAGGGCCAACGATATCGACGTGCACATGCTCAAAACGCTCTACTTCCGGAAACTTAGTCAGATTCGATACCGTATGTCTGTTAACTTTAGAACGTTGACATTGTATGCACGTTTTTGCCCACAAAGAAACATCACGATTCATACTAGGCCAGAAATACTTTTTTGGCTAACATCTTTCGCGTAGAACGAATTCCAGGATGGCTCAAATTATGTAAACTATC
Source organism: Parnassius apollo (assembly GCA_907164705.1). Lineage (NCBI taxonomy): Eukaryota > Metazoa > Arthropoda > Insecta > Lepidoptera > Papilionidae > Parnassius > Parnassius apollo. Next base: position 1,775,913 of record CAJQZP010001641.1, on the reverse strand, counting down.
AAAAGCTAGGCGTCGAAACTTTTCCGGTAGGTACGGACGAGCTGTATCAGTAGACATCTCACAAAAAATAGACTTATTTAACATAGGTATAACTAGTTCCTTTAACAAAATATTATCGGTATTTAAACCAGACATAACATTCATGATATAACTGTCGCTACGCTGCTCATTTGCAATGTCATCGAAATTCAACGCAGTTGGCATAGTCACGGCTTCGATGCGCGATAAGGTGTCAGCTACGATGTTATTCGTACCGGTTATATGTCTTATATTTGTAGTGAACTCACTTATGAAAGCTAAATGTCTCGTTCTCCGAGGCGTTTCGCTTTCATCGCGTCCTACCTTTTGAAATGCAAAAGTTAAAGGTTTATGGTCCGTATACACGGTTATTTCTTGCCCTTCAAATAATTTCCGAAAATGTTTTATAGCTAAGTATATAGCGAGCAACTCGCGATCGTATGTGCTATATCGCTGTTGGGTGGTGGTCAATTTTTTTGAGAAATAGCCCAATGGTTTCCAGCTATCTCCTTCCTTTTGTTGCAAGACTGCTCCCACGCATGTATTAGATGCATCAGTCATTAAAGCGAGTGCGGAACCCACTCTAGGGTACGTCAATGTAGCGGCCTGTGTGAGACCTGCCTTACATTGCGTAAATGCTTCGTTCGCACTATCCGTCCAGACGATGGGAGTCTTATCATTTTTCTTTGAGCTTTTAAGATATTTATTTAATTCTGTTAGATATAAAGTTGCGTTGGGAAGATGAGCTCGATAAAAATTGACCATACCGAGAAAACGTCTTAGTTCTGCAACAGTTTTCGGCTTCGAAAATTCCACAATTGCCTGAACCTTATCTTGCAACGGCCTGACGCCGTCGGTACTAATCTCGTGTCCTAAAAATTCTAGTTTAGTTTGTCCGAAACGACATTTTGCCAAATTAATTGAAATTCCATATTTATTAAGCCTTTTAAAAATAATTTCTAAATGTTGCCTGTGTTGAACTTCGTTGTCACTAGCTATAAGTAAGTCGTCTAAATAACAAAAAACAAAATCAAGACCTTGTAAAATGGAGTTCATAAAGCGCTGGAAGGTTTGTGCTGCTCCGCGCAAACCGAAGGTCATTCGAGGAAACTCGAAAAGTCCGAATGGTGTTATGATAGCGGTTTTCTCCACGTCACCTGGTGCGACAGGTATAAAATGATAACTTCTATTGATGTCTAATTTTGAAAATATCTTTTTATCCGGAAGAATAAAAAGTAAAATCGTTCAAGCGAGGAATCGGGTATCTGTCGGGCTTTGTTATCGCATTCAGCTGGCGATAGTCCCCACAAGGTCTTATATCTCCATTCTTTTTAGGAACTACATGGAGCGGACTAGCCCACGCGCTCTTTGAAGGACGACAGATGCCCAGTTCTTGCATGATGCGAAATTCTTCTTTAACTTTTTTATACCTGTCAGGTGGCAACGGGCGCGCTTTCGCGTGCACGGGCGGGCCAGAGGTCTCGATATAGTGGACGACATCGTGTTTCGCAGTTTCTCGGAATGACGCTGGTTTAGTGATGTCCGGATACTTTAACAATAAATCCTGATATGGATGATTTACATCAATAGTTTTAACACTAGGTTGAGATACATTGACAACAGATGCCGAAACATTCAATTCTGTAGTTTTATCTATTAATTTACGCGCGTTTAAATCAACTAATAGTTTGTGGTACGCTAAAAAATCGGCGCCCAAAATTGGTTGTTTGACATCTGCTACAACGAATTCCCAACGATAAGGTCGGCGTAAGTTTAAGTTTAACACTATTGTCTTGGTACCGTAAGTTGCGATTTCATTGCCGTTAGCTGCGTATAATTTATATTCACTACACTGATTTAGACGATCTTTTCTCACGGCTGGTAAAACAGACACATTGGCACCGGTGTCAACTAAAAATCTAAGTCCGGAGTTACTGTCTGACACACACAAACGATTGAATGGAAAAACGGTACAGACCTGAAGACCTCGGACTGTACCTCGCTGCTCAGTTTTCCGGCTGTGTTGTTTTCCACGCGCAAGGCTTCGTACACCTGTTGGCCTTTTCTCGGAACCTGTAATGGTAAAAGCATAAGTAGTTCTCCTTCCGGGGACGGCAGGGACTGCTACGGCGCCTGGACTGTGAACGACGCCGGTTGCGATCAGGGGCGCGGGACCGCGACCTCTGCTGCTCGATCCGGTCCACGGTAGCCTTTATTTTAGCCACCTCAGCTCTCAACAGGGCCAAGTCATAGGCGGTAGTAGATGCTGGCGCTGGCACGGTGTAAGTAGCGGTGGCGGCATAGGAAGGCCGCACAGCCTCCATGACGTTATCTGCGACTGCTGCTAGGTTGTCCAGGTCCTTGGAGTCAGACACACGTCATCACATCACGTCGGTCACGTTCATCACGTCGGGGTCACCAGTTTAGGAGCTGACTCCATATGGGTGCCTATTGGTGACCATAATGAAAGATGAAATCTTTTACTAATATATTTATTATAGCGGAACGTGCCATACAGTTGGCGGGCAACTAGTGACTGGTTGAAAAATCTTATTCACTACATAATATAGTTACAATACAACATTGCGAAGTTTAAATGTGTGTGCGCAGCACACCTACATACGTATCATGTAATTCATCAATTGATAGATCTGAAAAAATCTTATAACCGAAAAATAGTAAAGGATTTTTTTGCTGTGGTAGTGGTTAAATTCTCTATCATCACATTTATCCCCTTGGTTGTAATAAATGGCGACAATGGATAATAGCAGATGGTGCATCTTTTTGCATTTTCAATCGCATTTACTACGGGCAGCGTTCTGAGAAATTGTTCGGATTTTTTTAAAGTACGAGCAGTCCTTAAAGAACTAAAAATAATCAAATAATTCCACATTCTGAAGTTGATGCCAAGTCGCTCATGAATAAAATATGCTATTTGGACCCCTTAGGGTTTATGACCAGTCATTTGAAAGAAAGAAAAAAAAGTAAGAAGTAATTAAGTGTTAAAAGATAAATAAAACTAAATTAAAAATAATTTAACATCATTACAAATTTAAGAAAACATTTAAAAATACCCTGTGCTGCAGCAAGAAACCGTGATACGGACCGGACTCAGTGATAGCACTGGTTTTCAGTCCAGTCTTTACCCAGAGGCAGCTCGGGCGGCAGACTGGACGCTCGCTCTTGATGTCCGAAAATTCATAATATATAATATACATATACATATGCGTACCAAGGTTTATATATTGGACTGACAGTAGAATTAGGCGTTTTTTTTTTCCAAAAATAATACGTATAGAAGCAATATCTACAGATTTGTATTATTAAAAAAATAAAATAATAACTAAGGTAAATAAACACACAACTCGTATAAGAATTTTTAAAAGAAAGAAAAGGAAAAAACAAAACAAGTAGGCTACCCACATTATATGCTGAATTTCAATGTTGCTATATTTACATTTTTTAAATACAGGATTTAGTATAATTTAAAATGCCAAACCGCTCGGTGTCTATGAAATACAGTTACATTACTGGTAAATTCATTCATTGTTGGTGTCTATGAAATACAGTTACATTACTGGTAAATTCATTCATTGTTAATTGAATAAAAAATTGCTACATTAAAAAATTATCATAAGTTATTTATAGCTAGATTCTACATCTTAACCAACATTTTTTGTTCCTTGAGTAGTAGTAATATTTGTTTTTAAAACTATTAATTGTTATAAGGCTACGTAAGGGTGGCAGATTGTTCCAACACTTTTTGCATTGTATTTAAAACTTCCTCTGAATGCAGTAGAGCGGCTAAAAGATTATATTAATTTTTGTTCAACTGATCTGAGATAATGTGTATTATTGTGATCTTTGGCCCAATCAAGCTTATTGTACAGATATAATGGTTCTTTGTTTTTTAAAATACCGAACAAAAGAGTGGCAAAGTATAGTCATTTACGGAGGTCCATTTTTAATATATTGACTTTGTTATAAAATGGTGTTACATGTGTATGTGGTGGTATGTTAAATCAAAAATGCGCGCAGGCATTTTGCACCCGTTGTTTAATTTGTTTGGTATGAACTAGATTACTCGGTCCTATGAGAGAATCAGCATAGTTAAATTTTGAGAGAACAAGGGACTCGCATGAATTAACACGCAGGGTCAGGTTTAGGTAATTGCGAATTCGATAAAGTACTTTTAGCCTAAAAAAGCAATTACGTAAAATGTCAAAAATGCGCTTTCTCAAGACTCAAGGGTACTTTTAACTATATGTTTTAGCTCTTTGCTTTCTTCTTTCTTCGAGCCCTAACCAGTGCTTCACCACGCGTCTTCATCATACACTTTATGTTATATGTTATCCAAGGATAATATTTGTTTTTATGTAAGCGGTCTTCATTGGTGCATTTTTATCAAAAATATTTATTACAGTTGTGTTAAAGATACCCACCATATCATTGTCTAATTAGTTCTCAATGGTCTGAACGTAACCCATCTAGGCTTTAATCGGTCTTTTAGAATGTTAAATTCACGCAGAACTACGGCATGACTACTTAAGTCACTAATATAGTCTACTTTTATATGAGATACCGGTGCATCAGTACACACAACATCTGTGAGAGTCTGACTACTTTCGGTAAAATTCGTTGGTACTTCAACTTATTGTGTAAGTGATTTCTTATATTTACGCGAACACTACACATTGATTAAAACTACTTTTACGGATTTTATCGCGTTTATTATTTTTTCTTTTAATTCCCGACAATAACACCGCGAAAAATACCGTATGAGGACATTATCTGTAGTGTTGAGGACTGTCAGTATAAAAATAACATTGGTAATGAAAATTTAGAGGCCATACGTCAAGATATTTCATCTATGTTACGTCGAAGTTCAGCGCCAAAATTAAATCTTCCCAAAAATGAATTTAACGCGTTGAGATACTTACGCAACAGACCAGAGCTTACGATTCTCCGCGCAGATAAAGGCAATGCTACGGTTATAATGGATACGTCAGATTACAATTTTAAAATACAACAACTTTTGTCGGATGAAACTACATACCGAAAGGTCAAAACAGACCCTAGAAATAATACGCTTAAAACAACTAGCGATCTAATTAAGAAATACTTCGAGAAATTGAATCTGGACGTTAATTCGATAATACCTTCATGTGCCAAACCACCGAAGTTGTATGGGTTACCAAAAATGCACAAACCGAACGCTCCATTACGTCCAATAGTGAGTCAGATTGATTCGCCAACTTACAGATCGGCTCAATACTTAGCTAAAATATTATCACCAATCACAAGAGCACACACTAAGGATTCATACCATTTTTTCAGTGAGATAAAAGACCTACGTCTTACTGACAATGAAACCATGGTCAGTTTTGATGTTCAGTCTTTATTTACATGCCTACCTGTTGAAGACTGCATCTCAATTATAACTAGGAAACTAGAGGAAAATAACATTCCAGCAGAATATGCAGTATCATTCAGACATTGCCTTACATCTGGCAATCTATTGTGGAAGGAAGAGTTTTAGAAGCAAGTAGATGGTGTTGCGATGTGCTCACCTGTATCTCCCATTGTCGCCGATATATTCATGGAATAATTTGAGGAGAAAGCTCTCCTTACTACACCTGTTACACCAAGGATTTACAAGCGGTACGTAGACGATACTTTCACAATTTTACCATCAGACAAAATAACTGGATTTTTTGAACATCTTAATTCCATAAACTCTAAAATTTCCTATGGAGTTAGAGGCAAATAATTCCTTACCTTTCCTAGATGTGTTAGTCATCCGAAATCCTAACAACACCATTGGTCACACTGTGTATAGGAAAAAGGGCCATACAAACCGATATTGAAACGGTGAATCTTACCACCGTCCTTCACAGTTGGCTACCGTGGGCAAATCTTTGTTACAGAGAGCACGAGGGATCTGTGACAACAAACACCTGGCCGCCGAGCTTCAGCACGTCAAGCAAGTTCTGCATGACAACAAGCTTCGGGTCCCGTGCCTACGTCACAGTGACCGAGTGAAGCCGGCCACAGTCGAGCGTGTGCCTGCTGTACTACCATATGTCAGAGGTGTCACAGACAAGATTGGCTACATCTTGAAGCGGAGCTTCTATTAGAACATTCTACAAGCCGCCGAAGAAGATTAGTCAGTTCCTACCATCCGTCAAATGTCATATTCCTCTACAAGATGCAGGAGTGTACAAGCTTGATTGTGAATGTGGTCTCTTGTATAGGACAAACAAAAAGATCAATTAGGACCCGCGTAAAAGAACATATAGCTGATGTGAAGCATCAACGTTCCGGGAAGTCTGCAGTTTACGATCATATCCTAGATGGCCCCAACCATTACATCAGATTTGATAGACCACAAATCCTCGCGAAAGAACACCGATGCCTACCAAGGATGATAAGTGAGGCTATTGAAATTAAAAAAACATCCTAATTTCAATAGAGAAGGAGGCTGGGTACTACCACCTGCTTGGGATCCTATAATCAATAAAATTAAAACTAAACCCAAGCCTACCACTGCAAGACCTCAGGACATAGTCAGTTCATTTTGCATAAATCGGACCATAAACAATAATTAAAAAAGCTGAAGGTACTTCGGGTTTAACAATGACATCGGGACGTCAGTCATCTCAGTCCCCCGTGATCATGGGTACTGGAAAGCGCCCGAAACGTCGGGAATTAAAAATAAAAGTAACTGAAAGTAAAATAAACGCGATAAAATCCCTAAAATTAGTTTTAATTACTCGTATTCTGTAAGACAGTTGAGAAAGTCGTGGAACATTTTAGTACTTACGCTATGTCTATTTAGGAGGTCAATATTAAAATCACCAATTAAAACAGTAAAGGTTACCTATTATTAAAAATATGATTTACTATAAAATTACTTATATTACTGCTATTCGTGAATACAATCAGTTACCACCAGCTATTAAGCAATTAAATGGAAATATGTTTAAAACAAAATTAAAGAAATTGTTAATTGAAAATGTTTTTTACAATCTCAATGAGTTTTTTAATAAAATTAATGTTAATAATTAGTAAATTTTATATTTATTTTTTTAATTGTTGCATATCCTAAATGGGTAAACTCTTGAGCCTAAAACTATATTTTTTTGTACTAAAATCATATTGTACACAGTTATGCAATAAATGTATTTTTATCTTTAAGTACAATCGTACCCTGCGAAGGACTCTAAGGACTCACTCGACGCTTCCAAGAATTATTGTACACTAAGCCACGGGGGACGGTAAGCAGTGCATATGAAAATTGATTTACCATTCATTTTAATACTTATCCACATTTGCTCCACCGTAGGGCAAACAGGATGCTGAATAATTCGCGTAGTCAAACCCTGCCTCAAATATAAACCTATCCCCCTCCCCACCGCGTGGACGGACTTCAGCAAGTCATGGAATGTGTCGCAGTCGATAACCTGGGACTGATGGCGCACGGCTTTTCACACCCTAACGAAGCCATGTTTCATTGATGGCCATTATGTCCACTGAATGTCGCGCCATGGCAACCAAGAATTCATCGTGTTTGGTGCTAAGAGATCCAGGATTTAGTACACCAATTTTTTATTTATTTAACTTAATAATTTTTGCTAGGATTATCTATTTTTGCAAGGATAGAGATAATTAATTTATAATATTATTATATTATATATTAATTTATAATAAATATCAATATAATAAGTAAACAAAACCCGATTATGATTCCGTACTCTAACGGTTAAAATTACAATTTTAAAAGGTACATGACTACTTAAAACGAATAACATAATAAGTATAGATAAAAAAACGGACATGGATGATAACGGACGAGACAACATTATTACTTGGCACGCTGCAGCACGGATCTGGGCAAGCAAAAGACCTAGGGAATAACTTAAATATATCGAAAACAATAAAATAACACTAATTTATTTAAAACAATAAGATAATAAAACAACTTAAATTTATCTAAAACAATAAAAAACTTATGGAGCCGTGGTAGCTCAGTGGTTAAGGCTCGCTGTAAATATAACAGAACGCGAGTAACCCGGGTTCGATCCCCGCCGGCACCAATGAAATTGTTAATTGCAATTTTAAGTGCTGATTTACCACGTGCTCGGCGGTGAAGGAAAACATCGTGAGGAAACCTGCATGTCTGAGGAATAAGAAAAAAAATATTTCGAAGACATGTGAAGTTCGTCAACACGCATTTGGGCAGCGCGGCGGACACTTCCTTGCCCTAAACCCTCTCAGAAATGAGGGGGAGGCCTGAGCCCAGCAGTGGGACGTATATAGGCTGTAACTTTACTTTACTTTACTTTAATAAAAAACTTAAACCTATCTAAAACAATAATTGTAGTTAATACTACAAATGTAATATTTATATAAATGTGAGAGGGTTTTTTTCCATTTCCATCTTCTATTTTTTAAACGATAAAAATAGTAAACAAAGATGATTATGTGTGAAAACTTTAGTTCAATAGTGTTAAAATAAATCTAATAAACATTAGCCAAATTACTTTTAAGGCAACACAGCAATGAACAGATCCAGATGTCTTTGGTATGTCAAGGTCGGTGCCAATCCGGTTGCGAGATGTGTTCGAATCGCGGCGTGTAAAAATGCATCCAGTCCGCGTCCATACATACCGCCAGCCCTCACGCCGCCCTTCCTCCAGTGTCTTGTAGAATAACTGCTTATTAATAGGAGTAAGGCGCTCATTTACATAAAACCGGCTCGTCTCAACTCTTATGTTTAGCCCACCGGTGTCAGCACCGCGTCGCACGCGCGCCACACGTATCACTTGATCTCGAATCGCTCGCCAGTAAGTTGCACAACTAAAGAACGTGGTCTAGGCTTATCGATGCCGCTTTCGTCTTCGCGACGCATGACTCCTACACGCCTCATACTTACCACATCGCGCTCATCCACCTCAACACCGATCTTAGTGGCTAGCAATGTCACGACATGCAGGGAATTTTCGCCCTTGAGTTCCGCTACTCCAGATGTTCCAACGACATTGAGTAATAATTCTTGATCCGGCTCATTTATGCGACACTTGAGTTCAGTTAACGTGTCTTCCAATTTGGAGTCTGTCAGCTGAAGTTGTAGGTCCGCCGCGCGCTGATCAAGATGTATTACCCTTTTTTCAATATCGCCGACTCTGTTGTTTAGCTCATTTACATTAGAACTTATTTTTGATATATCGTAAGTTTATGTTATTGTTACAGCACCCTCTGTCGCTAGTGCTCGGTACTACTTTGCCGAGCTCAGTATCCGTGCCACCAGAGCCAAGCGAGCCAGGCGTAGTGCCCACACCTGCTTCACTTGGACACCTCGTTTTGCATCCGCGACATTTCCGTTTATTTAATATACGGGCATCGTTCTTAAGATTAACGCATTGCCGGTGGAACATATTTAAACAATTAGAGCACTTTGCACCGTCCATTGTGGAGGTGAATCTTCTTCAGACATCACACTTATTCGCCATTTTTATCCATACTTATTGGGCAGTGTAAACAGTTCTAAATATCGTTAGATATCACTGTAACAAGTTTAATTTAAAAGCTTGTTTATAAGATTTAACTTATGTTAATTTTATTCATATATTTATAATACGCACTTCCTATTATATGGAATGTAGTTTTAATCACTTATTTAAGTTGTTCGCACAATTCAGAAACAATCCAAGGACTAACAGCTGATCTTACAATCAGCTGATACGCGGTCAGTTGATTTACACCTAAAAAGTTATTTCTACCATTATAACATTGAACCACACACTGAATCACGCCACACTACTTAATTGTTTATAATATACGTCTTCACTTAGTAAGAATAACCGTATTTAAATAAAAAAAATACTTCCAACATAAGAGACGAAGCGTTTAACAGCCGACCGTGCTACCCTTTTGCTAAACATACATATATAATAATATACAAATAAACATACAGTCGAATTGTAAACCTTCCTTCTTTTAAAAAGAAAAGAGCTTGCTGTAAAAGAAAGCTTTATTTTATGTCTAGTCATTTCATGGTTCAATGCATTTTTTAAAGATTCGTTGACAGTAATTCGAGTTCGAGTTGCGACTCCACAAAATGATAATAAAAATTGTTTACATCTGGTGCATCAGAATATACAAGGCATGATAGGCAAAGAGCTAGAAATTGAATTGTTCTTAAATAGCAACAATATTCATATTTTATGTATTACTGAACATTGGTCAAAAGCTCATAATTTAATGTTAACTTCAGTAATCACCAGGTGGTCAGTTCTTTCAATAGAGAAACAATTTTAAGAGATGGCTCCTTAATTTTAGCTAGTAAATTATTTTCATGTAAAGAACGTAAAGATATTGTGAGCATCTCTATTGAGCGAATTGTAGAAATGGCATGTGTTGAGTTTGAGCACCTCATTGTTGTGAGCGTTTACAGACCCCCATGTTTTTTATATGATACTTTTGAAAAAAATATGGAGGAAGTTTTCGCTAAGCTTAATAAACAGAATAAATCTGTTGTAATATTTGGAGACTATAATATCAATCTCCTAAAAGCTTCCTCCACCAATATTAAATTTAGCTCATTGTTTAAATCTTATGGTCTTTTTCATTTATTTTTGGAACCAACACGTATTGCTGAATCTAGTGCAACATGTATAGATAACATTTTTACAAATGTTAAGCCGTTCAATAAATGTATAATTCAAAAATTGAGCTCTGATCACTGTGGAGAATTAGTTTCATTAATTAGTTCACAAAAAGCAAGTAGATAAAAAGTAGTGCTTGTTCCAGTAAATGCATATCGCTTGGAGAAGTTTAGAAGTAACATAGTAAAAAACTACCATTACTTTCATACCAAAATAATCCAATTTTTGTATGGAACATTATTTAAGTTCATTTGCAATGAATTTAATAATACTTTTACTTCTAAAACATTCTCCTTGAACAATCGCAAAGCATTTAATGAATGGGCAACAATAGGAGTCCATAAGAGTAAGCAAAGGTTATATGAACTTTACAACGAAAGGTCATATAATCCTAGCGTCGAATTTAGGGAATATGTAAAAAATATTCCAAAATTTTTAAGAGTGTGCTCCTTAGCCAAGTCATTGTATTTGAGCAACAAAATAAAGACTGCTTCTAATAAAATTAAAATGACATAGAGTATAATTAATAGTGAAACTGGTAAGGTCAACTCTCGCAATTCAAACTACCAGTTAAGTTTTAACAATAAATTAACCAAATCAAATCAGGACGTTGCAATGGTTTTTGAGAAATATTTTACTGATATTCCGATCTTAACCACTTAGTCACTGAATTCTTCTCCTGTCGTCTCCGAATCATTACTTAAACAAAATGTAAATGTGTGTACAAAGAATTTTACATTTCATAAAGTCATCAAAAGATATTGTAAAATATTATAAAACTATTGATATTAAGAGAACCGCCGATCTGTGGGGGATTTCCGTTAAAGTTGCGTGCGTGCGTCTATGATAGATACAATCGCACCTCAACTATCTATTATTTTTAATACTAGTATCGAATCTGGTGTATTTCCTGATTTAATAAAGCATAGTAAAGTTTTAAATTATTTAAATCTGGTAGTACATTGGACCCCGCTAATTTTAGACCTATTTCTGTACTGCCAACACTTAGTAAAATTTTTGAAAAAATTATTCTTGATAAAATGTTAATTTTTTTTAATGTAAATAATTTACTTATAAAAATCAATTCAGTTTCAACAACAACGAACACTGATGCTGGTGTTGAGCTGATTAAATATATATTTAATGCATGGGAGAATTCACAGGATTCTTTGGCTGTGTTCTGTGACCTATCCAAAGCCTTCGATTGTGTTCACCATGAAACATTAATCAGGAAACTTCAACACTACGGTGTAAGAAGCGATGCTCTTAAATTAATAATTTCATATTTAAGTGAAAGAACGCAAAAAGTTGTCACCCATAGTGTGAGTTCTTCCGGGTCGATTGTACAAATGGGCGTGCCTCAGGGCTTTTATGAAAATGTACGTACACAAAAATAAAAGTAGCTTTGCGAAAATAAGTGATATTTATTCTGTAAATACTTAGAAGAGACACATGCTGTAAATACTAGGAACATTCATTCTTTTCGCTTTTACAACAAAATCCCAGAAAATATACAAAATTTGTCATACATGAAGTTCAAAAATATTATTAAACTAAGTTTGTATAAAAAGGGTTATTATAATATTAAGGAATTTATGGATGATAATAACCCCTGGGAAGGGTGATCGCTACCAAGCTATTTCTAATTTGTCTTGTGTTGTTTATTAAAAACATTATTGTAAGCTATTATTGGAAAAAAAATAGTCCCGCTGGGTTTCTTGCTGGTTCTTCCCAGGACAGAGGTTTTTTTGGCGAACCAGTGGTAAATGAAAAAAGTGACTTTCAATAAGTATTGTTATAACCTACATGGAATAAAAAAGTTTCTGTTGCTGTTTCTGTTTCTGTCGCAGAGTACGATGGCCGCACGATGCTATGACTCATATACTTCTCTATCTTCCAATTTTTTTTTATTATGATGGTATGTCCTTTACATAATCTTCATCTTTTGAATATGGAAGTACTTAAAGATATTTAGAGTTTTGATAACAGCAACATAGGAGACACTGTCAAATATAAATCCGAGCCCATATTAAATACATCACAAACATCAAGATAAAGAGAAAGGAAACTGTTACGTAAAATTTTTTTTCTGTAAATTATTTTCTTTTTTAAATCGATATTAAATTAGAACTTTGTTTTTTGTTTTGCTTTGTTTGAAACATAGGACCGTGGTTAAATATATTGATTGATATAGCATGCAAATTAGTTTCTTGGTTTTCCTTTTAAATAACATCTTAAATTAAATATCACCGAGGCAATAAATAATAAAAAAACTAAGTAATAAATTTTCTTAAAGAAATATAAGTACGACATATGTAAGGAATTTGATTTCATTTTCTGAAAATTAAAAAGCATTATGAAATTACAAAGTTAATAGAAATGTATCTTTGTCTGTGTATATTATGTTAATGAATTTAAAAAAAAAACATTTGTGCAGTTCTCACGCGGTGGAAGTGTAGAAGACTTAAGATAAGATAAGATAAGATAAGAAAATAAATAATAATTATTTTACCCATTTTTTTAATTTTTTTTGGCTTTATAGCTGGCTAATATAATCATTACCTTTATGAACGTATTGTGATGGTCCATTATTATTATTAATAATTATTATAATATCATAATAATAATTAAATCATATTAAACAAAATATACAATTTTTATAAATAATTAATATTATTAAAGCCGTCAAAATGTATCTAAGAAATAATATTTTAAAGAATTAAAATACAATACTAAGAATAAATTTAAGATGAATACATTTCAGACATTAAGTATTATAGTATATTAAAGGCTTAATGTTGCTCTTTAAAATTAACAAATTTACTAAAAACTTTGTTAAAATATTCAATTAAAATACTTGTACTAGGGACAATAGGCGTAAGAAAGGAGTGAGTGAAGAGGTAACGGATCTTCTTCTTCTTAAAGTGCCATCTTCTTTCGGAGGTCGGCGATCATTAAGGCAACTTGGATCTTTGATGCCGCGGCTCTGAATAAGGAACAGGTGCTCTTTTCAAACCATTGGCGCAGGTTTTTCAGCCAATATGTTCTTCTTCGACTCACACTTCGTTTTCCTTGGATCTTGCCCTGAGGTAACGGATATAAGAGGAGAATAAAATAGGAAGACATGCTATGCCGACTTTGGGGCTTCCGCAAGCTTCTAACAAAAATTGGGAGAGATTACAGTAATTTCGTTTAACTGAAAATGGCTTTTCTACTTTTGGCGGACTGAATTATGAAGATCGCGTAACATACTACAAAAGGATACATAAATGCAATGATATTAACGACTATGAGTTTTTGAATAATTTCCAGTGGTTGGAAGGATACAAGTTTGTTTTCTTTATTTTCTCTATTTAAAACAGTAAAGAGTTTCAATATTTAAAAATAATGTTTTGTTTTCTCTCCGTAATGAGCGTTTTGGCCTGTACGAGGTGGACTTCGAGAGCCCCGGGCGCACGCGCATGCCGCGCAAGTACGCCTTCGTGTACAAGCAGATCGTGCGCACGCGCGAACTCGATTGGCACCACGAGCACTGTTCTGGCGTCATGACCATCGATGAGGGGCACTAAAATATTTTTATAAATAAATAATTATAAGCTTAATCTTTACTTCCCACCCTATCATTTCTTTAATACTACAACTTATTTATAAAAAAAAATCACTAAAATCAAGCAATTACTATAATAAATGAAGTCAAATTTACTATATATTCGAAAAAATCTGCTATAACTGTACGATAGTGTAGTACTGCTAGCAAAGTTAAAACATACGAAATATTACAAGCATTTTAATTCGTTTAAGGTTAATTAAAAGCGCCTATGAACCACAATTTTACCACTGATTCGAAATTTATAGCATTAAATATATAGCATAATTATATTGGAAAAAATCTAGTAAAGAAAGACTGCACCCAGATATAAACTTGTGAGCGAGAGGTTAATACAAGTTTAATTAATCAGAGCATGATTACACTCCTAGAAGGAATCCCCAATGATATCCACTGGGGCTTCCTTCTAGGATATACTACTAATATGACTGTAACATGACTCTGTATATAGGGAATTTTTATAGGCTTGAATGGATGGATTGATGGCGCTGTTTTGAAAACGTAAAATGTAGATAGATCGTCGGCGTAGTTTCTAATTACGTAGTACACAATGATTATTATAATTTATTTGAAAACACTACGTTATCCCGCTGTTAATAATACATAATCATATATAATAGAAAATTTACATCTAAATAATAATAATAATAATATTTTTTTATTTGTGTATTTTTTGTATTTATTTTATGTTATTGATATTTATGTATATTTATCTTTTCATTTTAATTTATAATTATATATTTATAGAACCCAACCAGATGAGAAAACTATACAGATACCCCAAAAATAATAATAATAATCCTTTATTGCAGACACAAATATCCATATTTACAAGAAAATATAATATAGCATATAAAGGATATAATATATATATATATATATATATATATATATATATATATATATATATATATATATATATACATACGTAATGTCTTGTGCTATAATATATATTCACAAACTAATTCTAATACTAAAAACCTTAAAAATATATATTATAATAACTAAATTAAATTATTAAAAAAGAGGTCCTTTAGGCAAGGTTCCGAAGATACTGGCAGCGTTTCCCCGTTGAATAGCTAGACTAATTCTTTGTCCGAGGTAACTGCCAGCTCTTCGGTCTCCTGTGACGTCGATTAACCTTTTTGCTATTTCCTTAAAAAGGCTTATAGCGCTAGGACCCCACGGACCAAGGGTCTCGACACCGAAAGGGACAAAAATATATTCGGAGCCTAGACCCCTGTATTTGCAAACTTTAGCCTTTTCTGCCGCTTCACAAGCCGCACCAGCTCTGTTGTTGGTTCCACGTAGATGGGAAGGGGCCAGCGTGTCTGAGCAGGTTGCATCCCATACCAGCACCCGGCCCATCCTCCATGGAATCAAACTCATACCGTCCGGTCTCTTGCCATCGTCTCTTGCAATACCAGACGGCTCAAGTAGACTTGGCACGTTGACGGTGGCAAGAGACCGGTGTATGATATCGTTAAGAGCTGCATGTCTCGAGAAGCGACCTGCACTTTTTTGGCATGATAGCCCGTGATATCCTAGCTTGTCGACGTCACTGCCATACGGACATTTATGAGGAGCGCAGACCGGAACCCCAAGCCGTAGACAGGTTGCGATTCGGAGCGTGTCAGGCTCAAGAAATGTTCCTGTGTTTGACGAAGGATACGCGTGAAGCCAGTAGCCGGCCTCATGCGTACCCACGGCCAAAAGCCTAGCACGCGCCGAACCTGTACTAAAGCTCAAAAGATTGTCATAAGTCAATTTGCAGTTTATGTCGTCCTAGCTCCTCTGTGAATTTAGAGGAAATTGAAAATTTTGACCAGGGCATGCAATTACGAAAGCGTTTCTAGCTTCTTCCAGGCCAGCAATCTCAAAGTTTGAAGGGGATGAAGATAGGAAGGCTGGTAGAGAGACACTGGAAATTTTGCGAATTCCTAAACCACCTTAACGGATGGGTAGGGAGGCTTGGGTCCAAGATTGCTCGTTCATGTGTATATTAAGAATCGATTCTAAACTAATTTTGATTAAGTTGTCCACTTGTGTCAAGAGGTCTGGGTGATGCCAAAAGGAGCAGCAACGGAGCACATACGTAAATTTCGGGACAAAAAGGCAAGATTTTAAAATGCAAAGTGCATAATGTGGACTAATTTCAAGGAGACGGTCAGCAGAATTTTGAAATTTAGCAATTGAATTATTAATATATTCAGACATAGATTCGTTAAAAATTGGAGAACCTAAAAGGTAAAGGGAATTACTGTTAACTATTTTAATATTTGGTGCCAAAGTATTAAATTTGTGTTTTACGTCATTTAAATTTAAGTTGCAGTTATTTATAAAAAGTTCGCATTTGCTAAAGTTAAGCTCCAAACCAATGGCTTCAAATTTATTTTTGATTGAAAAAAAGGTCAGAAAATACAGTTTCCATATCACCTCCTAAGGTTCCGTCATCCAGATACCAAATATTGAATTTAGAATTTAAACTTTTGATTATGGGATTTATAGCCAAACTAAAAATTGCTGGTCCAAGGGGATCACCTTGTTGACAACCTACTTCCGAGGATAATTCATTAGACCGATATAACAATTTTGTTGGGTCAGAGTAACTGAGAAGAAGATAATTGTATATTTCGGGTATATGTTGATTTATTTCGGTCAGTAGGGTCCCCCTATTTACCGAATTGAAAGCATTTTTGACATGAATTTTGAGCAACACGTCAGGATGTCCATATGTTAGGAAAGAACGTAGGGCATGGACGGCTGCCTCACACCCTCCTTTTACACCGTAGCCTAACTGTACGGGTTCAAATTCCGAATTTAATTTCTGTAAAATATGTCGAACAGCAATTTTAGAGGCCAGGCGTCGTAGTGTTGATCCAACAGCAATTGGTCTCACCCCTCCGTCCTTTTTGGTGAGAGCAATGAGGTTCGCACCGAAAAGAATTGGAACAATTTCTGGATTGACATTACCGGAATACATAAAGTTAATTAATTTAGTGATCGAATTTACAAGTTGCTCACCTGCATCACCCACAGAATGCGATGTTAAGTCTTTCAAATGTTGCGGTGAGATTCCATCCAAACCTGCAGCCGAACCTGGTTTAAAAGATAAAATGGCATCCGTAACATCTTTGTTTTGAATTTGAAGGCATGCTTGCCCTACTGTTGGTCGGTCGAGAAAATATGGGTTTACTGGAGCTAGAGGATGTTTTGACCGTAAGGCCTGAAGGGTGTCAGGGGTATCTAGTGAAAGCACCTCGTTGGAGTACAAAAGGCGAGCGGCACCTTTGAGATCTCCGTCACAGATTTTGTTTTCGATTAGTTTGTTGCGATTACGAGGGGAATCATGTTTGATTAGAGGTGCGGGAGAAGGTGAGGAGCTGACAGTACAGTTATTTTTAATCTTTTGTGTCAAGGAAAAATTTGGTTTATCAGTTTTTGTTATATGTAGTGTGCTGTATGAAAATAATAATAGGTTCTGCCAGTCTTGAGTACAATTGCTTATGTAACATTTCTGGATTAATTGTGACAAATGTGTAGCAATGGTTATTCGAGCTCCTCGAGGGATTCTTTTAACTGTCTGTATACTATTTTTCAAATGGCTAAGATATGTGTGGAATGGAGTTGTAAAGTTGGCTGCAAAAGTAGGCGTATTTGGAATAAAAGAGTGTATGTCTAAAGGTGAACTGTTTTGGCTAATACATTTCCTGTGTGTTTTTGTAGTGTGTATGTTGAGGCCTTTTAAAGATTTGAATGACTTGTTGCACTATGTACATATAAGTGTCGCGTTTGCCGTGTCATCACTAGATTGGGCTACGGACTGCATTCACAACAGTTAAATACAATAACAAAAAAGAATAACTTAAAACAAATTAAAAAAAACACAATAAAGTAACTTAACAATTACACTGAAGATATAAAGAAGTCAAAGTCAAAATATGGAGGCTGCTTGTTTTGGTAACAAGACGCATGCGTCGTTACGTAGGTGCGTCACAGGACGGTTCTGCAATTGGAAGCTGCAGTGTAAGAGATCCACGGACGTATGGCGTCGCTAGAATAAACGATGGCGGCCTTAGCAACCGTGTCTTGAAGTTATCGTACGCGGACTAGAACTTTTCAAATACTGAACAGGCACTGTAGTGGGAACAAAAACAAAATCCCCATGCGAAAATATGAAAAATATCTAACTCTTAACTCTTATATGGCTTTGCGATACGATAGCTCTTCATCAGTCAATCAAATATATAATATTTCAGAAATCCTTTGTTGCGAATTGTTTTGTTACATTTGGCATATTATGTCACAATCTTGAAAATTTTTTATGTCTCGTAGTTAATTTCAGATATTATATAAACCACTGTTATACTATTTAAATCTTTGACAACAATAAAAATTTCCTTTGTGCACTAAAATTTTACAATTAAAATGTATAGTTATTTTTATTAAAATATTTTATTAATATATATATGTATACAAACATCTCAGTCAATGACATTGGGACGTCAATCATCTCAGTCCCCCCCCGTGACTAAGATGATTGACTTTATCCCCCCCCCCCCATCAACATGGTAGCGGAATTAAATAATGATCGACTACCCCAGGAGGGTACCAGCACCCCTGGAGAATCCCTCGCTGAGCATCCACGACCATGTTTCTCCACTTCTGAGCGTGGGTGCTCAGGCTGCCCCGCGTATTCTGGGGGGGGGCAAAATTCCGCTCAAGACTACAACTGCTCGGGGCAAACGGAGCAACAAGACCAAGGCGACCCCTGCCACGCTGTCCGTGAATTTCTGCAATATCAGGGGACTTCACTCTAACCTAAACGCCGTCCACAACCATCTCGAGACGGCGAGGCCGGCTCTGCTCTTTCTGACCGAGACGCAGGTGTCCTCTCCGGCTGATGTCTCGTATCTCTCCTACCCGGGGTACAAACTGGAACACTCCTTTGTGCCTCGGGCTGGAGTTTGCGTTTACGTCAGAGAGGACATCTGCTCTCGACGCCTCGGCAGACTTGAAGGTTCGGACCTGTCCATCCTTTGGCTACGCGTAGACAGCGACGACCATCCGCGCGTCTACGGGTGCCTCTATAGGTCCCATAGCGGTAATGCCGAAACAGACCGACTATTCGACCACGTCCAAATGGCTGCAGAATCGTTGCTACAGCAGATCCCCTCCGCAGAGATCGTGATCCTCGGCGACTTTAACGCCCATCACGCCGAATGGCTTGGTTCACGTTTAACCGATCATGCGGGGAGATCTGTTCTTGATTTTGCCTTGGCATATGGTCTGACACAATTGGTTACTTCGCCTACGCGGATTCCAGATGTGGAGGATCATGCACCTTCCCTGTTGGACCTTCTGCTGACCTCTCACCCGGACGGATATCAGATATCCGTCGACGCCCCTTTAGGCTCCTCGGACCATTGTCTTGTCCGGAGTGTGGTGCCACTCACGCTGAAATCGCGGTTGCATTCTGCAGGCTGCCGCCGTGTTTGGCACTATAGGTCAGCCGATTGGGATGGGATGCGGTCTTTCTTTGCATCCTACCCTTGGGGGCGGGTTTGCTTCTCGCCGGATGATCCCAACGTTGTTGCGGATTCTGTCGCTGATGTGGTACTTCAGGGTATGGAACTTTTTATTCCTTCCTCTGTGGTGCCCATTGGAGGCAAGTCTCAGCCATGGTTTGGTCGCTCCTGTAAAATAGCATCATGCTATAAGCAGGAGTGTTACCAAGCCTGGGCTGATGCATCAGCGTCCCGGGATGTAAACACCAGCGCTCTAAAAAAGAAGTATAATTCCGCCTCTAGGTCCTTCAAAAGAGTCATTGCCAAGGCAAAGTCAGAGCACATAGGCAGAATTGGCGAGAAACTAGTTCACCTTCCTTCTGGAACCCGTGCATTCTGGTCTCTCGCCAAGGCTGTCCAGGGGAATTTCTGTCAGCCATCTCTTCCATTTCTGCACAGGGAGGACGACTCACTGGCCCATACCGCAAAGGAGAAAGCCGATCTTCTAGGCTCTTTCTTTGCGTCTAACTCGACTCTCGATGACGGGGGGAGTACTCCGCCGACCATCCCGCGGTGTGAGTGCTCCATGCCGGAAGTGCACTTCACACAGCGCTCGGTTCGCAAAGCACTCCTCTCCCTGGACATCCACAAGTCGAGTGGGCCTGACGAAATCCCCCCAATTGTGCTGAGGACGTGTGCTCCAGAGTTGGCACCGGTTTTAACGCGTCTTTTCCGGTACTCCTACTCCCTAGGCGTAGTCCCAAAATCATGGAAGACGGCTTACGTCCACCCGATCCCTAAAAAAGGCGACCGCTCTGACCCGTCCAACTACCGGCCAATCGCCATCACCTCCTTGTTCTCCAAAACAATGGAGTCCATTGTAAACTGCCAGCTCATGAGGTACCTTGAAGATCACCAGCTGATTAGTGACCGCCAATACGGTTTTCGCCGTGGTCGGTCAGCTGGTGATCTTTTGGTCTACCTAACTCACAGATGGGCGGAGGCAGTAGAGTTCAAGGGGGAGGCATTGGCCGTTAGTTTGGACATTGCGAAGGCCTTCGATCGGGTTTGGCACAAAGCGCTTCTTTCGAAGCTCCCTTCCTATGGGCTTCCCGAGAAATTGTGCGATTGGATCACCAGCTTTCTTGCAGATCGGAGCATCAAGGTCGTTGTAGACGGTGCAAGCTCCGATTGCAAGCCTATTAATGCTGGTGTTCCACAGGGCTGCGTGCTATCGCCAACGCTGTTTCTTCTGCATATCAATGACATGTTGCATACCCGTAACATTCATTGCTATGCAGATGACAGCACTGGTGATGCTCTTTACACCGGCCGAGCCAATATTTCTCGGGAAAACGTCTCCGAGTGCCGGGACAAACTTGTGTCTGAAGTCGAGTCTCTGCTGGCTGCTGGACAGAGTCTCGGATTGGGGGCGACTAAATCTAGTCCAGTTTAACCCCCAGAAGACACAAGTTTGCGCGTTAACCGCTAAAAAGAACCCCTTTGTCGTATCCCCTCAGTTTCAAGGCACTCCCCCTTGTTGCCTCAGCCAGTATCGGAATCCTCGGCGTCGACATATCGAGTGACGTGCAGTTTCGTGGTCACTTGGAAGGGAAGGCCAAATTGGCCTCTAAAAAGCTTGGCGTGCTCAGCAGAGCGGGACAGTATTTCATGCCGGCACACCGCCTGCAACTTTATAAGGCGCAGGTTCGCCCGCACATGGAATACTGTTCCCATCTCTGGGCTGGGGCTCCCCAGTACCAGCTTCTTCCACTTGACCGCATCCAGCGCAGAGCGGCTCGAATCGTCGACGACCGTGTGCTTTCCGATCGGCTCGATTCACTGGCGCTGCGAAGAGATGTTGCATCTCTTTGCGTATTTTATCGCATCTATCACGGGGAGTGCTCTGAGGAATTGTTCGGATTAATCCCAGCCGCCAAATTTCGTGAACGCACTACACGTCAAACGTCCCGATACCATCCACACCATCTGGATGCTTGGCGGTCCACCACTGTACGTTTTACAAGGAGTTTTCTTCCAAGTACAACCTCTCTGTGGAATAGTTTACCACCGGCGATTTTTCCGGACCGATAAGACCTGGGGACCTTCAAGAAAAGAGCTTACTCCTTTCTAAAGGGCCGGCAACGCACCCGCAATTCTCCTGGTGTTGCGGTTGATCATGGGCGGCGGTAGTCACTTAACATCAGGTGAGCCGCATGCTCGTTTGCCCCTTCTTCTATAAAAAAAAAAAAAAAAAAAGACCATGGTTGCTGTAAAGCACCCGAAACGTCGGGAATTAAAAATAAGTATAATCAGTTAAATAAACGCGATAGAATCCGTAAATTTAGTTTTATTCAATGTGTAGTGTTCGCGTAAATTTAAGAAATCATTACATAACTTTCTAGTTTGAAGTACTGTAATCCGAAAAAGTTGCCTACAAGTTGCTCCACTAACTACTTAGATACGAATAGAGAGACGGACAAATAAAAATGTTGGCCTATCGTTTAAATAACTTTTTGATTTAAACTTTAAAAAAACAAAACCCTTGAGAAAAATTGTCAATTTCGTAGAAACTATGAAGACTGCATAAAAAGAGTCATCGATTGTCGTGCAACATACATCTACAGCAAGGGCATCAACTCAAAATGGCGCCGTCCATGAAATGCCAAGTATGTGTTAATAGTTAAAGCAAATATTTCGATTAATTAAAGTATTTTAGTAAAAAAAATCGTTTAGTAAAAAAAGTTTTTAAGATTTTATTGCGCAAAAAAAACAGCGGGCTCGAAAGGATTGATGTGTAATTAAAAAAAAAACGGTTTATGAACTTTTCTCTTTATTTAGATAACACATTATAATAAATTAGTACTTAAAAAAGGTATTTAGAATAATACGGAGCTCGGCTAGGCCGTGAGACGTATATGTATACTGCTGCTTTACTTTTTTACCTTTAATTTCTTTACAGTTCATATAAAATTGTGATAATTAGAAACTTGCATCATCTTTAACGTGTTCACGGACTTTAATTTTTAAAAAAACAAACCTTATTGAGTGCTTTTTTATCGTCAAGAGGAATTTCATTTCGGAATCTAATGGGAATCGAGGAATTGGATTTGGTTTCAGAAGCTAATATTGAGTTACGATTTTTGTAGTGAAACAGATATCGATAAATTATCATTGACAAAAGTTGAAATAAGTAAAGTGAAAAGTGATCGATTTACGTTGTTTATTTAGAGACATTCTTTTTATCGAGTGCGATAGGTAGGTCCTTAAGATAATATTAGAAATATGGAATCACTTTGAGATATTTAGAGTTTTGATAACACCGACCTCACTGGTACAGTTGAATATAAACGCGTGTTTATTTTAAATATATCACAAATATCAAGATAAAAGGAAATAGAAATGTTACGTAAAATTGTTTTTCTGTAAGTCATTTTCTTATTTTTTTAATAATTTATTAAACTTGAATTTAAAATTTAATTTTAAATTATTCAGTTTCGAAAATGTATCTTAAACTACAACCTTGTTGATTTCTAAAACACGTCTTAAATCGAATTGTCACCTACTTGCTAAGTAGTACATTTGCACTAAAGAAATTTATCATACACACGTATTCATAAATAAAAATAAGAGCATTGTTATTAAATTAAATGCTGAGTAGAAAAGTATTTTTAAATGTATGGCTGTGCATGTTATTTTTATGAGTTTTAAAAAGCATTATAAAGCAGCTGATTCTGAAAAAATAATAATTGTGTAACAGTTATTTTAAGCGCTTAAGAGCTGAAGAGTAAAAATCAGGACATTCGACGAGATGTAAGAAAATTTCCGGATGGATTTTTATTTGGAACTGCTACTGCCTCTTATCAAGTAGAAGGAGCATGGAACGAAGATGGTAATCTTTTTTTTTTTCGGAATACTTAAAATATTTTTTACAAATTTTGTATAATATTGTTTCCTTTTGTAGGGAAGGCGGAAAGCATATGGGATCATTTAACACATACCCAGCCCTGCGTCATCAAAGATTGTTCTAATGGGGACATTGCTGACGACTCTTAACCTTTGTACAAACGTGGAAATGATGCGGGAGTTAGGACTTGATTTTTACAGATTCTCACTATCATGGCCACAAATTTTACCCACAAGCTTTCCTGATAATATAAATGAAGCAGGTGTTCAATAATACAACTTAATCGATGAAATGCTTAAATACAATATACAACCAATGATTACTCTTTATCACTGGGATTTACCACAGAAACTTCAAGAAATGAGTGGCTGGAGTAATCCACATATTGTAGATTGGTTTGGTGACTATGCTAGAACAGCATTCCAGCTTTTTGGCGACAGAGTAAAATACTGGATCACTATGAATGAGCCTTACCAAGTTTGTAATCAGGGCTACGGTGACATTGTAAAGGCACCAATGCTTAATATCAAAGGCGTGGCGGAGTACATTTGCGCCAAAAACTTGCTCTTAGCTCACGCGAGAGCTTATCATATTTATGACGAGGGGTTTAGATCAACACAAGAAGGTGCTATATTTATTTCATTTAGCGCTCAGTGGTATAAACCAGCATCTGAAAATGATACTGAAGCTGCTAATGAACACAACGATTTTCAGGTAAAAATGTAATGATCACCTGGCTCATATAATCATTCCCTTTATGAACTTTATCATATATCGCTTAACAATAATTTTCCTCATCTGTACTGGCCTCTACCTATGAAATTGGCGTTTTTTATGAAATAAGTTAAAATATTTTCTTGTATTAATCAAAGTAATCACCCACGCAATCGATTTATATTTTCCAATGCAGTGGCAGTTTATTGATGCCCTCATTGAAGATATCAGCTGCACAGGAGGCAACAAATCTGCTAAGGCATTTTGTAATACCTGACGGTTATGAATTATTTTACGCCAAAAAGTTATCCAAATTATGGAAAAAGAAGAAATCTGTAGGCGCACAGTGGGGTGAGTACTGCAGATGACGAAGAGGTGCCAACCCCTGCTCTTGTTACATAGAGACCGTCTGTTGTGCAGTATGGGGCCGCGTTATCGTGCAGGTGCAACGAGGACGTGCCATTGACCAAAGCGGGTTGGAGACGTGCGAGCTTTTCTATTGTTGTGTTCAGTTCTTCACAGTACACATTCGAGATAATGGTAATTCCGTTTGGTAAGAAGCTGTGATGAATCCCACCGAGGCTAGACCGCCATACAGTGACTAACATTTTTCTAGGGATAATTTTTAGTTTAGAATATTGTTTAGGTGCTGCAACAGGATCCAACCAACTTGCTGAACACTAGAGATTGTCAAACAGAATCCATTTTTCGTCGCAGGTAACAACGTGGTTCAAAATTTCTTCGATTGTGTGCCTGTTAAGCTCTGCGCGAGGCGAGTCTCGATGGGTGCTTCACGTTGGCGATCATTGAGTTCGAAGGGTACCTATTTGTCAAGATTTTTTACCTTGCCAATTTGACGCCTATAGACCAATATTATCATCAGCTTCCACAATCGCCTTTAAATCGTCATTGTCGGCTAAACAGAAGAAGGCAAATTAATATAAGGTGGTGCTTTCGTTTGTAGTATTCGCTCGATAGTTTATATTAAACATATCACATATTGCTTTACAACAATTTTGCATTTTCTCTCATCTGTATTGTAGTATCAGTGGAAACATTATCGTTAAAAAGGTACAAATAAAACTTTAGACATTTTTTAAATATTTTATTTGAATTCTTGTGAACCAAAAAGTATTTTATTTTTTTTGGCTTGTAAGTACAAAATTGGTAAATGGAGAAATATTCTTCAATTTTCTAGTGGGGAGAATACGCTCATTCTGTATTCCCCGTAACGTACGACTTTCCACCTCCTTTGAAAACAGAGATAGCGTCTAAAGGTGCAGCTCAAACGTATTCTAGGTCTAGGCTTCCTGAATTCACTCCTGAAGAAATTTAATCTCCGAACCAGTGACGGGGACGAATAAGCAGACCTAACATAACCTAACCTAGACTAAACTTGAATTTTATCCTATGAATTTAAACCTAGAAAGTTCAGGTTTTTGTTTTTTTTTTAAAAACTAGATTTTCTCAGTTTAATGATAAGATTAAGTCAAGAGAAGTTCAGGTTTTCGATCAAAAAACTGTTTTTTCATAAACCTGCGAATTATAGTTATTTATATATTTTAATTCTTTTAAATAAAAGGATATTTTATTTTTACGCTTGTAGATATAAAATTAAACTGAGTAATATTTTTATTTTTTTTAGTGGGGACAATACACTCATCCTGTATTTTCAGTGACGGGTGACTTTCCACCTTCCATGAAAAAAAAAGTTAGCAGCTAAAAGTGCAGCTCAAGGCTATCCTCGGTCTAGGCTTCCTGAATTCACTCCTGAAGAAATTGAATACATACGCGGTAGCTCAGATTATTTCGGACTTAATCATTACGTAACGCATTTAGTATACAGAAACGAATCTGTGTATGGTTATTATGAATCTCCGTCGTTTGGAGATGATTTAGAAGCCTTAACTTACCAGAAAAGCGAATGGATAATTGACGAGTCTGAATATATAAGGGTAATGAAGTTTTAGATAGCTGCATTTGTATACATGTGTATAGTTAATTAAATGTCGAGGTATACTATGCTAACTACAAAAGTCAACTTTATCCAATACAGGAGTTTTATATAATTAGAAAAGAAAGTTAACTGTTGAATATAGATTGCCTATATGGGTATAATTTATCGTTTTTATCTAAAAATGCTGCTACCTACTACATTTTACGATACCCTCACAGTTATATCAGGTAGTGCTTTCTTTTACGCAGTCATTACACGACAAATATCGTAACTTGATGGGCAATATTTTACTTTTATATTTTTAATTTTATTTACGTCTACGCAATACAAGTTACAATTATTTTTATCATTTCCTTTTTTTTTCTTGCTTAAATGTGAATGTATATTTTGTTTATTATATTATCTTTAATATTTATAATGTGTGTTACAGTATATACCTTGGGGCTTTCATAAGCTTTTAACAAAAATTAGGAGAGATTACAATAATCCTCCGATTATTATAACTGAAAACGGCTTTGGTACTCATGGCGGACTGAATGATGACGATCGCGTTACTTACTACAAAGGATAAATTAATGCGATGCCGGATGGCATTGACAACGGATCGAATGTTAGAGCGTATACGGCTTGGAGTCTAATGGATAATTTCGAGTGGATGCAAGGATACACGTTCGTTTTTTTTTAACTCTATTTAAAGCAGTAAAGGTTTGAGATTTTTCAATATTTCAAAATAATGTTTTGTTTTCTCTCTTTAGTGTGCGTTTTGGCATGTATGAGGTAGACTACGAGAGCCCCGAGCGCACGCGCACGCCTCGCAAGTCCGCCTTCGTGTACAAGCAGATCGTGCGCACGCGCGAATTTGACTGGAACTACGAGCTCAGCACCGACGTCATGACCATTGATGAGGGACACTAAAATGTATTAGTAAATAAAGAATTATAAGCCTTGATTGTTACTTACTATGCTTTTACTCTATTAACACTACAATTAATGTATTGAAAATTACGCTAAATATCAAGCAATGGCGAAAATATTGAAGAAAAATATACCGTTTATTACCACCAGTCTTTTAAAACTTACACTAACAATTTTTTATACTATAATTTCCGAACCGGCGGTAAAAGTAAAAAAAAAACAGATCGTGTAGTAGCGAAGCAACTGGTTTCTATATTGAATTTGACTTTGTGTGCTAAATTGATTATTTATATCATTTTTATATAGGAAAAACTTTTAAGGTGAAGAAAGGCTGCACCTCTATGTAAACTTGTAAGCGAGAGGTTAGTGAATGTTTTATTGATCAGAAAAGGATTATGCTCGTAAAAGCAAGCCCAATGGTTAAAACAGTAATTGAAAAAACTCGACGGTGTAATAATTTAACTGAAAAGTTAAACTACTTATAAGTACCCTATCTCACGTTCACGCAAAAGACGAATGCAAAGAACCCGATATTGTGTTTACAAAACAATATCGGGTTCTTTAGAAACAGGAATTGACCCAAAGTTACTTACTGAAGTAACATTGCGTCGATTTCTGTATCTGTATCTCGTTAACGCTCCGTGACGCAGTGGCCTAGCAATGAGTGGCTGCGCTGGGTGCCGAGAGTTCGAATCCCGCACGGAACACGTATTTGTATGTACTACAAATAATTGTTCCGTGTCTGGATGTTTGTCCTTGTACGATTTATGTTTGTAAACTGCCCCCACGATACAGGAGAAAATCCTAGTGTAGGGGTAACGTTTTTATATTAAAAATATTCCTGTTGAAATAATACTAGTTTTTACGGAATTTATCGCGTATATTTAACTTTTTAAATACCTGACGTTTCGAACGCTTTACAGCACTCATGGTCACGGGCAGGACTGAGATGTTCAACGTCCATATGTCATAGTTAACCGCGGTTACCATAGATTAAAATTTAACTTTTGTTCCGATCTATGCAGTATGAAATTATGGTATCTTGAAGTCTTGCAGTTGTATGCTTGGGTTGGGATTTAATTTTATTTATTATAGGATCCCAAGCAGATGGTAGCACCCAGCCATCTTCTCTATTGAAATTAGGATGTTTTTTGATTTCAATAGCCTCGCGAATCATCCTTGGAAGGAATCTGTGTTCTTTAGGGAGGATTTGTGGTCTATCAAATCTGATGTAGTGACGGGGGGCGATCCTGTACGTGTTAACAGACTGCAGACTTCCCGGAGCGTCGATTCTTCACATCAGCTATATGTTCTTTAACGCGGGTTTTTATTGATCTTTTAGTTAGTCCTATGTAGGAGAGACCACATTCACAATCAAGCTTGTACACTCCTGCATCTTGCAGAGGGACATTACACTTGACCGATGGTAAAAACAGACTAATCTTCTTCAGCGGCTTGAAATATGTTTTGATGGAAGCGCGCTTCAAGATGTAGCCAATCTTGTCAGTGACTCCTCTAACATATGGCAGTACAGCAGGTACACGCTCGACTGTGGCCGGCTTCACTCGTTCACTGTGACGTAGGCGCGGGACTCGAAGCTTGTTGTCATGCAAAACTTGCTTGACATGGTGGAGCTCTGCAGCCAGGTGTTTACTGTCACAGATCCCTCGTGCTCTCTGAAACAAAGATTTACCCACGGTAGCTAACTGTGAAGGATGATGGTGAGAATCACCGTTTAAATATCTATCTGTATGGGTCTTTTTTCTATACACAGTATGGCTCAAGGTGTTATCAGGATTCCGAATTACTAACACATCTAGAAAAGCTAAGGAATTGTTTGTCTCTAACTCCATTGTGAACTGAATTTTAGAATTTATAGAGTTAAGATGGTCTAAAAATGCAGTTACTTTATCTAAAGGTAGAATTGTGAAAGTGTCGTCTACGTACCGCTTGTAGAACCTTGGATTTATGGGAGAACTAAGCAGGGCTTTCTCCTCAAAGTCTTCCACGAATATGTCGGCGACAATGGGAGATACAGGTGAGCCCATCGTCACACCATCTACTTGCTTGTAGAACTCCTCCTTCCACAATAGGTAGCCAGATGTAAGGCAGTGTCTGAGTAATACTGCATATTCTACGGGCATGTTGTTTTCTTCCAGCCTTCTAGTTACAATTGAGATGCAGTCTTCAACAGGTAAGTATGTAAACAATGACTGCACATCAAAACTGACCATAGTTTCATTGTATGCCAGATGTAGGTCTTTAATCTCGCTGACAAACTGGTAGGAATCCTTTATGTGTGCTCTCGTATGTCCCCTGAGTGGTGAGAGTATTTTCGCTAAGTGTTGAGCCAATCTGTAAGTTGGTGAATCGATTTGGCTCACTATGGGACGTAATGGAGCATTGGGCTTGTGTATTTTTGGTAACCCATACAATTTTGGTGATTTGGCGTACGTAGGTATTATCCATTTTACGTCCAGATTTAATTTTTCGGAGTGTTTCTTTATGAGGTCACTAGTTGTTTTTAGTGTGCTATTTGTTGGGTCGTTTTTAACCTTTTTATAAGTACTTAAATCCGAAAAAAAGTTCTTGTATTTTAGAATTATAATCTGACGTATCCATGACTACCGTTGCGTTTCCCTTATCTGCGCGGAGAATCGTAAGTTCTGGTTTATTGCGTAGGTTCTTTAACGCTATAAATTCGTCTTTGGGAAGATTCGGTTTAGGCACTGAACATCGACGTAACATAGACGAGATGTCTTGACGTATCGCCTCCAAATCTTCTTTCCGCATATTGTTTTTAAATAAACAGTCCTCGACACTACAGATAATTTCTTCGTACGGTAATTTGCGGGGTGTAATTGTAAAGTTGAGGCCTTTGGATAAAACCCTAATTGTTGCATCATCCAGTGTTTGTTTTGACAGATTATAGACGTCACTACATCAGATTTGATAGACCGCAGATCCTCGCTAAAGAACACCGATTCCTTCCAAGGATGATTCGCGAGGCTATTGAAATCAAAAAACATCCTAATTTCAATAGAGAAGATGGCTGGGTGCTACCATCTGCTTGGGATCCTATAATAAATAAAATTAAATCCCAACCCAAGCATACAACTGCAAGACTTCAAGATATCATAAGTTCATACTGCGTAGATCGGAACAAAAGTTAAATTTTAATCTATGGTAACCGCGGTTGACTATGACATATGGACGTTGAACATCTCAGTCTTGCCCGTGACCATGAGTGCTGTAAAGCGTTCGAAACGTCGGGTATTTAAAAAGTTAAATATACGCCATAAATTCCGTAAAAACTAGTATTATTTCAATGTGTAGTGTTCGCATAAATATAAGAAATCATTAAATATTCCTGTGTAAAAAGTGGGGTTTAGATTTTACAAAAAAAAATCATTACTTATAAACCATACATTTGCGTAAGGGGGAAAGCCCCCCTAGTCTTCTGCACTGAACCGCTCCCCCACCCCATTTACCCCCGTACGCAAGTACCGGATGTCTATACTTTCACCCAGGTCAGGTTACTGTGTATGACATACGATATCTTACTATAATCATACATACGATAAAGATTCAAATTGAAATCAACTTCAAATGAATGTAACATGAAAATATAACCCTTCAAGCGTCATAAAAATCCCAGCAAATCCCGAGCGGTCGCATGCGGCCGCACAGCACTTAAAATTATTAAAACTTATATTTATAATGCTAAACTTTTTCGTAGAAAAGTAGTCTCTATATATGTTTTTATGGGTTAAAGTGTTGTGGGTGGGTGCGACCTCATGAGACCGCAAGGGATTTGACGGAATATGGCCACGGTCTCATGAAACCGCTAAGGAGTTGAGAGGTTAAAAAGGTTTTAGCCTCTTTCTAAAGTCTGCTTCATTTACCCCTACAATGTCGGCTGTAAACCTTTTGATTATTCCTTGGCCTTCCTGTTAGCACTTTTGCAGCAGTTTTTCTTTACAAATTAATTCCCATCCTGGAGTATTTTTTACATAACTTACAAGGCATTATTTTGCAGTCTGTAACAACCGTTAAAAGATATATAAAAAACTCTCTCGGATTAAACCGCTAAGTTGAACAGATGTGTGTTATTTTGCTCCCTAATAATATATATATATATATTTTTTTTTTTTTTTTTTTAGATAATCCACACTTCAAATTTACAGCGAATAAAATTTGAGTTTTGAGGTATACTCGTATTTCAAATCGGACCTATGTGTGTTCGCTTTTTGTATTAATACCTTATTTGTGCAAATAAACCATATTATACGAATAGCCCGTTTACACACACGAAATGCAATGTGCAGGGCCGCCTTCACGTATTCAAATTTTGTGTGTGGTGTTCGCGATAATTATGAAGTCAATTAATAATCGCAGGATGGGAGGCGTTATAGTCCTGACGCGTTTATCATTTGCAGTCCGTTGCAGAAGTCCATAAGCTGTAGTATCCACTTACCATCAAGTGAGCTGTTAGCTCGTCACTCCAAAATTAAAGACGAAGTAATTTATTTTAATTAAGGCGTAGTCAAACCCTGCCTCAAATATAAACCTATCCCCCTCCCCACCGCGTGGACGGACTTCAGCAAGTCATGGAATGTGTCGCAGTCGATAACCTGGGACTGATGGCGCACGGCTTTTCACACCCTAACGAAGCCATGTTTCATTGATGGCCATTATGTCCACTGAATGACGCGCCATGGCAACCAAGAATTCATCGTGTTTGGTGCTAAGAGATCCAGGATTTAGTACACCAATTTTTTATTTATTTAACTTAATAATTTTTGCTAGGATTATCTATTTTTGCAAGGATATAGATAATTAATTTATAATATTATTATATTATATATTAATTTATAATAAATATCAATATAATAAGTAAACAAAACCTGATTATGATTCCGTACTCTAACGGTTAAAATTACAATTTTAAAAGGTACATGACTACTTAAAACGAATAACATAATAAGTATAGATAAAAATACGGACATGGATGATAACGGACGAGACAACATTATTACTTGGCACGCTGCAGCACGGATCTGGGCAAGCAAAAGACCTAGGAAATAACTTAAATATATCGAAAACAATAAAATAACATTATTTTATTTAAAACAATAAGATAATAAAACAACTTAAATTTATCTAAAACAATAAAAAACTTATGGAGCCGTGGTAGCTCAGTGGTTAAGGCTCGCTGTAAATATAACAGAACGCGAGTAACCCGGGTTCGATCCCCGCCGGCACCAATGAAATTGTTAATTGCAATTTTAAGTGCTGATTTACCACGTGCTCGGCGGTGAAGGAAAACATCGTGAGGAAACCTGCATGTCTGAGGAATAAGAAAAAAAATATTTCGAAGACATGTGAAGTTTGTCAACACGCATTTGGGCAGTGCGGCGGACACTTCCTTGCCCTAAACCCTCTCAGAAATGAGGGGAGGCCTGAGCCCAGCAGTGGGACGTATATAGGTTGTAACTTTACTTTACTTTTATATATATATATATATATATATATATATATATATATATATATATATATATATATGGTGGTGGTCGGATCCCCAGTTGACACTACAACTTGCATCTATTGACTCACTACATAGGTTATTATAACATAACTAAGTACCGATTAAGTAACATGTACTACTAGAACAAACACCGCCGCCAAAATCAGTGCAGCAGCACGGGTTGCACACAAAGTCAGTTTGAGCCCGTGGCGTGGGCTCTAACTCCTGTCGCAAAAATCCAAGTCACGGCGTCGCTAGTAAATATTAGTTCAATGTTGCACACGATTAAAATGACTTTCAAAAATAACCAGCCATAGCACCTGAGTGATTCTGAAATGGTTTTGATGAAAAATCGTTTCGTTACAGAGAGAAACAAAAGAGGAGATGGGCTGCAGAGTCTCTTATAAAATCTAAAAAATAAGCACTCGGTTGCCAACCCGCTTGTAATGTGTGGAGACTATGGCAAATATCTCCTTCATGAGGAATTTTATAGTGAGGCCTATGTTCAGCAGTGGACTTCAATAGGCAATATAAAATAGTGATTGAATTAATGAATCGTATACATACGCTAGGTTAAATTAGTATTTTGGTAGAAAAGGCTAGAGATGTAATGTAATGGTATAAATAACAAGC
Organism: Parnassius apollo; assembly: GCA_907164705.1. Classification (NCBI taxonomy): domain Eukaryota; kingdom Metazoa; phylum Arthropoda; class Insecta; order Lepidoptera; family Papilionidae; genus Parnassius; species Parnassius apollo. The sequence goes on along the minus strand of CAJQZP010001641.1, from coordinate 1,742,461 downwards.
TAATTAACAAATGTTTCTCAGGGGTAACCAAGGATAAAATGACATTATATCATGTCATATCGTATTACATCATATCATATCATCTCACATCATATTATACCATATCATGTCATATCATATCATATCATCATACCATCAATCCATATATTTCAGAAATGGTCGTGAACTTTTGTCGATTCAAAAACAATATAATATCATGTTTAAAAATATCGGTGTCGCCATCTATGTAGTTATTTGTATATACATATATTTTATTAAAAATGTAACATTGAAACATAACCAATTTAATATACTTAAACACTTTACTATTTTATGTTAAGAAATATTGTAAACGACTTACGTACTGAATTGTTACACTAAATATCGGTAAAGGCTTATTCCCTCATTGAATTTAAATAGGGTTTTAAACCGCAGCCCAGACATGATATGGGCGGGATGGCAGCCGCTGTATTTCATCAAATTACTTTCACCGAAACTTCAAAACAAAAACGCACTGAGTCATGAAATGACTGGCCATGAAATAAAGCTTTCTTTAGAAACAAGCCCTTTTTAAATAAAGAAGAAGGTTTACAAATCGGTTTTATTTTTATTTGTAAGTATGTTACGCAAACGACTTGAATTGAATGAATTAAATCTATGAAAATATGAATGAATTAAATCTTTGAAGCAAGCCTTTTTAAGCCAACTTCAAAAAAAAGGTAGGGATATATGTACAATTCCAGTGCGTTTTTTGGTTATATTTCGCGATATCTTTGTTAATAATTGTGAACCGAGTTTGATGATTTAATACACAGCTTTTATTATTTTTAGTTTTAACAGCCTTTTAAATTATTCACTAACGGACTAATAAATTAATTAGTCCACTGATTGATATAAGTTGTATATCTGTAAAACTTATATCAATTAATGTCGATTTATTCCTTTTAAAGACCGCTTATGTTTACCTTGACATGAAATCATTCAGCAAACTGCATACGAGCTAAATTTTAAAACAGCTAAAAAACATTATTACTCCAGATATTGTAGTTGGATGGGTGTAGTGGTTCTGTTTAGGTCAAATCGTAACCACTTAAAACTTGCAAAGGCGCTAGTCTCAGGCGAGGAACCGGTTAGCGGTGCGCCGGGGGGATTCGCTTGAGGCCTGCGGCCGAGCCAGTTAGTCTAATCCACCTAATTTGTTGACTGTACTGGGCATTCAATATCAGCCTGTTTAGGATACTTTCACGTATCGAGTCAAACTCGATTCCCCTCCTAAATTATGCACCAAGCGCTCCATGCTGTCTACAGTAGCCCGCACCTTCGATCCTAATGGATGGATCACTCCGCTTATTTTTTGCTAAGTGCTTTCTTCAAAAGCTCTGGATATCCGGGTTGGGTTGGGACGACCCTATAAGCGATGCTCTCTTGCGAGAGTGGCACTCCATTGTGTCCTCCCTTCCGGACATCAACCGGGTCTCCATACCAAGGTGCTTCCTCCCTCCAGGGAAATGTGGGGCTACCCTACATGGATTTTGTGACGCCTCTGAGAAAGGCTATGCTGATGTCGTATATTTGCGGACTGTGAGCTCTTCTGACCATACTTCCGTCCATCTCGTACTTGCTAAAAGCAAGGTTGCTCCTGAAGTGATGTGGGGAGATTCTTAATAAATTACTCACAATCACTTTCTATAAAATTTTATTGTAAGCAGAACAGCTCACACAATTAAATAGTTCACCTATGCTATAGTTCACAGATACAATAATACAGTAGTTCACAAATACTATAGTTCACGAATACAGTAGTTCACAAATAAAATACTGTTTATAATTTAGCACAAAGCGTAGCACAGAAGTTATTAGCACAAGAAGGAAGAAAAAGTTCAAAGCAAGTAGCAAATACAAACAATAGCCGGGCGCAAGCGTCAAATGTCTTATCGTCACAGTAATATATTCTTACTAACCGCGTGGCGGGTGCGCCGCTTCGATGTCCTCAATCTTTTGCTCGATGCATTATCGGGGCGTCTTTACTACTCAACGACTTGATCACGATTTCTGCGACGATACGACACGACTTCAAGGTAAGTTTTATATTACTTATTTATTTTTGTATTCTATTTTAATTTTAATTGTGTAATGTAGATTGTTTAGTTGTAGATTATTAATTTTAATTGTTTATTTTTATTTTTCATATTAATGACGCCACATCACTCCCCCCCAGAGACCATCTGTGATGGGCGATAATAATCAGGTAATTTAACTCTGCGTCCTGAGCGTGTACAATTTCTCTCATACTCTTCTTTTTTGTTTGCAGGTGGTGTTCGACATGCAGAGGCGTCAGAGGGTGTATAGGCAGGTTTTATTCTATCTATTGAGTCAGTTTGTACTTTGCCTTTCACGAGTAATTTGTAAATCTTATCTCCTCTTTCTAGCACTTTGAAGGGACCGGTGTACGCTGGTTGCAGTGAACCTTTCACAGAGTCATCCCTGACATAAACGTGAGTCGTGTTTGGTAAGTCTTTAAAGATAAATACTTTTTTACTATCGTGACGTGCTCCAGGTGATGGGCGAATATTGTTCATTATCAGCCTTAAGCGTGATAAGAAATCCGTTATATCTGTGTTTCTTTCGCTGTTGTTAGAATGCAGAAATTCTCCTGGTAACCTAAGTGATTCACCATAAAGTAACTCAGCGGGTGAAGCTTGAAGGTCTTCTTTTAATGTATTTATCATACCCAATGCCAATAGTACTAATGGCAATGATTCTGTCCATTGTTGATTATTGTGGCATACAATAGCGGCTTTAAGCTGTCTGTGCATCCTTTCTACCATACCGTTGCAAGCTGGGTGGTAAGATGTAGTTCTCTTATGCTGAAATCCGATTAGATTGGATAGATGTTTAAATAAGGAACATTCGAATTGTCTTCCTCAGTCTGTGATGATTTCAGCAGGACACCCAATAAAACGCGAGATCAGATTAAGAATGCTTTTGAAGTTTCAGCAGTGATATCTGATAAGGGTATTGCCTCAGGCCATCTCGTAAATCTATCAACTGCTGTAAGACAATATCCATCTGATACAGGTACAGGTACAATGATGTCCATATGGAATCTGGCAGGTGGTAATTTGTATGTACCTAAAGGTGCGGAGACATGACGTGTTATCTTTGCACGCTGGCAGGGGTGGCACGTTATTGACCATTCACGACAGTCTCTCTTTACTCCTGGCCAAACGGAGCGTTCTGTTATCATCTTTGTTGTGGCTTTGACCCCAGGATGGCTCAGCGAATGTAAACTCTCAAAGACTTGTTTCTTTAAGTTTTGAGGTACGTAAGGCCTTTGATTTCCAGTTCCATCATCACAATATACGTCTGTCTTCGTGCCAGGTATTGGTACCTTAACTAATCGAAGTGATGTCCCACCTTTCAGAATTTCTTTCAATTCCATATCCACGTCCTACATTTTGGCTAAGGTAACCAGACTAACAGGCTGAGCTAATTCTTCAACTCTTGAAAGCGTATCAGCTACTATGTTATCTTTTCCGGAGATGTGTTGGATGTCGGTGGTGAATTGAAATATGAAATCGAGATGACGATACTGGCGGGGTGAGCACTTATCCTTTCTGATGTGAAATGCATAACAGATTGGTTTGTGGTCAGTGAAAACAGTAAATTGTCTTGCTTCAAGCATGTGTCTGAAGTATTTCACTGACTCGTATATAGCAAGAAGCTCCCTGTCGTATGACGAGTATTTCTGTTGCGCTGGTTTCAGTTTCTTAGAGAAGAATGCAAGTGGCTGCCATGATATATTCTTTACTTGCTGCAAGGCGGCACCGATTGCCTTATCTGAGGCGTCGGTTACCAAAACTAATCTTGCGTTCAGATCTGGATGTGCCAAGAATGCTGCTTGACAGAGGCTATTTTTGCACCTCTCAAAAGCATGTAGGGTTTCTCCAGATATATCCACGGAACGTGATCCTTTTACGGACCCCGTCAGCAAAGAGTTTAATGGTGCCTGAATTTCGGCAGCTCCTTTGATAAATCGGCGATAAAAGTTTAACATCCCTAGAAAATGCCGAAGTTCTCGTACATTTTTCGGAGTGGGGGATTCTTTGATGGCTTGAACCTTATTGTCCAAAGGCTTAACACCGTTGACTGAGACGTGATACCCTAGAAAGATAGACTCTTTCTTACCAAATTCACATTTGCTCATGTTGATAACCATACCGAATTCCTGAAGTTTTTCAAAGATTTCGCGAAGGTGGTCAAGATGGCTGTCTTCGTCCTGGGAAAATATTAGAAAATCATCCAGGTACGGGAAGCAAAAATCAAGTCCTCGTGTTATTTCGTCTACAAACCTTTGAAAGGTTTGGCTCGCATTTTTTAATCCATAATTCATATATGGAAATTCGAACATACCAAATGGTGTAGTGTCTTCAGAATATCATATGGGTTGACTGGTATCTGGTTGTACTCTTTCAGCAAATCTAGCGTAGAAAAAGTTGTACAACCCGATATGTAATGGGTAAAGTCTTGTAAGTACCTGATGGGATATTTGTCTGGAATTGTCTGTGCGTTCAACATTCTGTAATCGCCACATGGCCGCCATCCGTTATCTTTCTTTGGTACAAGATGGAGCGGAGAAGACCACGGGCTCTCAGATGAACGTGCTATTCCACTCTTTATCATTGCCTCGAATTCTTGCTTCGCTATTTTCAGTTTTTCTGGTGATAATCTTCTTGGGTTGCAAGACACAGGTGGTTCTGGCTTAGTACGAATAAGTGGACGGTACTATGCTTAGGAGCTTGCGATACACCTGACGGTCGGGTTATCTCCGGAAAGTCACGTAGTAATTCAACATACTTTGAATGACCTCTCATGGTTTTAACTGAAGCTATCACATTAGCTGTAGCAGACTCAGCAGGTGTTTGCAACGAAGTACTGTTATCTATTAACCGACGGTTACGACAGTCGACAACGATATGGTAGAATGATAAGAAATCAATTCCGATGATTGCTTTGTTTACATAGGCTACTACAAAGCGCCATGAAAAATCTCGTCGAAGTCCCAGATTTAGTTCGAGATGAGCATAGCCGTAGGTGGGTATGGGAGTTCGTGGTCGTCGTTGTTTAAGTGCCGTACGCGGGAAGACACAAAGGTCGCTTCCGGTGTCGACCAAGAATTGCATCTTCGTTCTGCGATCCGTGACAAACAGGCGACCGGATGAACTGAGGCAATCATTTGTCGCCTCTAACGACTGCCCTGATCATTTTCCTGTTGGTAATTACAAGGCTTAACGCACTTATTAGCCTTATTGCCGAATTTATAATGATAGTATCAAAATGAAAATCTTCTATAATTTGACTGAGACCGATTACGAGTATAACTGTGACTGTGACTATGGTTGCGGTCTCGTTTGTTGTCTCTATTTTGTGACCGTGATTTCCTTTGATTTCGAAAGGATAATGCTTGCACTTGACGAGTAAGTTCCGCGATCTGTTTTGACATTGTGTCAAGTAAAGATCCTGGTACTGCATCCATCGAAGCTACGTGTGGAGATTCCGGAACAAGTTCATGTACCTTAACGGCTAAGGAAGCCAGTGCTTACAAAGTTGAGTCAGGCTGTGATGCAATTACGGTTTGCAAATCGTTTGGGAGGCCGCTAGTCCATATTGTCCTGATAAAGTCATCTGAAACGTTAGGGCCCGCTAAATGTTCCAAATGTCGAAAAAATTGTGATGGACGCCTATCTCCAAGTTCCTCATGCATTAGCAATTGCTTCACTTCTTTTTCTCGAGATGCTGAGAGCCTTCTGATAAGTTCTGTTTTAAGTTTCTCGTATTTATTTTTTTGAGGTGGTGAAACTATAATGTCTTTGACTTCTGCCGCATATCTATGGTCTAATTGTGCAATTACATAATAATATTTTGTTTCGTCTTCTTTAATACCGGATAGTGCAAAATTCCCTTCTACTTATGCGAACCACACAGTAGGCTCTTCAGCCCAAAACGGTGGCAGTCGGACACCGAGACGACATATATCAGATGGTGTAAATGACCCTTCTTCGTTACGTGTTTCTCGTGATAACGATTGGGAGGGTTTAGCTTGTTTCTCTGCCATCTTATTTTGAATATTGTTATTAAAATATTACTTTGGATTCTGCTTATGTTTGGGTTCTCGCAGTACAAAGTCCAAGCGGGGTCACCAGTGAAGTTATGTGGGGAGATTCTTAATAAATTGCTCACCAATCACTTTCTATAAAATTTTAAATATAAAAAATATAAAATTTTTTAAATATAAAATTTTTAATATAAAATTTTATTGTAAGCAGAACAGCTCACACAATTAAGTAGTTCACCTATGCTATAGTTCACAGCTACAATAATTCACGAATACAATAGTTCACGAATACTATAGTTCACTAATACAATAGTTCACAAATACTATAGTTCACGAATACAGTAGTTCACAAATAAAATACTGTTTATAATTTAGCACAAAGCGTAGCACAGAAGTTATTAGCACAAGAAGGAAGAAAAAGTTCAAAGCATGTAGCAAATACAAACAATAGCAGGGCGCAAGCGTCAAACGTCTTATCGTCACAGTATATATTCTTACTAACCGCGTGGCGGGTGCGCCGCTTCCATGTCCTCAATCTTTTGTTCGATGCATTATCGGGGCGTCTTTACTACTCAACGACTTGATCACGATTTCTGCGACGATACGACACGACTTCTAGGTAAGTTTTATATTACTTATTTATTTTTGTATTTTATTGAATAAAACTATTATTTGCGGATTTTATCGCGTTTAATTACTTTAATTTATTTTTATTATTATCCCGACGTTTCGGGTGTTTTACAGCGCCCATGGTCACGGGGGGGGACTGAGATGTTTGACGTCCCAATGTCATAGTTAGTCCGGCTACCTTCAGTTTTTTAATATTAATTTTTGGTCCGATTTACGCAAAACGAGCTTATAGTATCATGAAGTCTTGCAGTGGTATGCTTGGGTTTGGGTTTAATTTTGTTAATTATAGGATCTCAAGCAGATGGTAGCACCCAACCATCTTCTCTATTGAAATTTGGATGTTTTTTAATTTCAATAGCCTCGCGTATCATCCTTGGTAGGAATCGGTGTTCTTTTGCGAGAATTTGTGGTTTATCAAATCTAATGTAATGGTGGGGACGATCTTGAACATGTTCGCAGACTGCAGACTTCCCGGAGCGTCGGTGCTTCACATCAGCTATATGTTCCTTCACGCGGGTTTTTATAGATCTCTTTGTTTGACCTATGTAAGAGAGACCACATTCACAATCTAGCTTGTACACACCTGCATCTTGTAGAGGAATATTACATTTGATAGATGGTAGGAATTGACTAATCTTCTTCAGCGGCTTGTAGTATGTCCTAATGGAAGCTCGCTTCAAGATGTAGCCAATCTTGTCCGTGACTCCTCTAACATATGGTAGTACAGCAGGCGCGCGCTCGACTGTGGCCGGCTTCACTCGGTCACTGTGACGTAGGCGCGCGACCGGAAGCTTGTTGTCATGCAGTACTTGCTTGACGTGCTGAAGCTCGGCGGCCAGATGTTTTCTGTCACAGATCCCTCGTGCTCTCTGAAACAAAGATTTACCCACGGTAGCTAACTGTGAAGGATGATGGTGAGATTCACCATTTAAATATCGGTTGGTATGGATCTTTTTCCTATACACAGTGTGACCAATAGTGTTGTCAGGATTTCGGATGACTAAAACATCTAGGAAAGCTAAAGAATTATTTGCCTCTAACTACATTGTGAATTGTATTTTAGAGTTTATGGAGTTAAGGTGGTCTAAAAATGCAGTTACTTTGTCAGATTGTAAAATTGTGAAAGTGTCGTCTACGTACCGCTTGTAGAACCTTGGATTTACAGGAGCAGTAAGAAGGGCTTTCTCCTCAAAGTCCTCCATGAATATGTCAGTGACTATGGGAGACACAGGTGAGCCCATCGCCACACCATCTACTTGCTTGTAGAACTCCTCCTTCCACAATAGATAGCCAGATGTGAGGCAATGTTCAAGTAGTATTGCATATTCTTGAGGCAAGTTATTTTCTTCTAGCTTCCTAGTTACAATTGAGATGCAGTCCACAATAGGTAGGCATGTAAATAGTGACTGAACATCAAAACTGACCATAGTTTCATTGTTAGCGAGATGTAGGTCTTTTATCTCACTCACAAAATGGTATGAATAAGTGTAGTAGTAGTAGTAGTAGTATGTAGTAGAATACTTATTATAGAAAATTTATTTATATTCATACCAATAAGTAAATTTAAGAAATCATTTTGTATTTTATTTTAATTTTAATTATGTAATGTAGATTGTGTAGTTGTAGATTATTAATTTTAATTGTTTATTTTTATTTTTCAGATTAATGACGCCACACTCTCATTAGGTCCCGCTTAACTATCTCTAAATTGGAACTGTCCGGAGCCGCTCTTCTCACGCGACTCCTGCGTCGATTTGTCCGCAATTCGAAAGACCCGTCCAATCGAACCTCTAATTCCGTTTTGTCCCCTAGCGAGCGTCGTGAATCCTGGATGCATTGGACCCGTATGGTTCAAGCGGAGCATTTAGAGCCCGTGATTGACACTTTGAAGCGGGGCTCCGTTGTCAAGGGCACTCTGGCCCGCCTGAACCTCTTCCTGGACGACGCTGGGATGCTGCGCGTTGGCGGACGTTTAAAAATTCTCAACTGCCGTACGGAGCTCGACACCTGTTACTGCTCCCTAAGGACGGCGCCTTTGTTCGGTTGCTGGTAACTCACCATCATGTTCAGAATGCCCACGCTGGGTGTAACGCTCTTTCGGCTATTTTGCAGCGGGATTTTTGGATTTTGGCTGGCCGACGCACCATTCGGAGCGTCATTTTTAAGTGCATACCTTGTTATAAACTGAAGGCCACCATATCGCCTATGATGGGTGACTTACCACCCGACCGCGTCGGGGCCATCCGATCATTCGCTGGAGTCGAAACCGACTTTGCTGGCCCCTTCCTCGTCAAGTCCTCCAACCTTCGTAACGTGCGTTCACATAAGGCCTATCTGTGCGTTTTCGTGTGCCTTGCCACTAAGAACTTGTAAGTACCCTCAGCACTGAAGCCTTTGTGGCCACGCTGGGCCGCTTCGTATCGCGTCGCGGTTTGACGGACCTGATCCGGTCTGATTGCGAAACGAATTATATAGATATTTGAAAGAGGTCGTCGAATTTCTGTCCAGCAATAAGACTTATTTATTGAAATAATACTAGTTTTTACGGAATTTATCGCATATATTTAACTTTTTAAATACCCGACGTTTCGAACGCTTTACAGCACTGCAGCGGTGCATTGGACTTGAACATCTCAGTCCCGCCCGTGACCATGAGTGCTGTAAAGCGTTCGAAACGTCGGGTATTTAAAAAGTTAAATATACGCGATAAATTCCGTAAAAACTAGTATTATTTCAATGTGTAGTTATTTAGGTATTGCGATATCCAAGAAGGGCATCCAGTGGAAATTCGATCCTCCGGCTTGCCCACACTGTTAAAATTGCAAAAACGCATCTCATCAAACGTTATTGGCGAAACTATTTTGACATTTGAGGAGCTTGCCACTATATTCTGTAAAATTGAGGCGGTACTCAACTCTTGGCCCCTCTCGTCCGATCTGAATGATTTGGAGGTTCTTACCCCGAGCCACTTCCTGATTGGTCAGCCACTTAACGCCCTGCCCGAGTACCCCTTCAGGGAAATAAACTCTTCGCGGTTGAGCAGATTTGACCTGCTGCAACAAATGACTCAGAGTTTTTGACACCGATGGTCTCTGGAGTACTAATCTTTTGCAGCAGTGCGTTAAGTGGTCTGACAAGACGGATCCTCCTCGGGTTGGAGACCTCGTGTTATTTAAAGAACCTAACGTTTTGCCTTTGTATTGGCGCCGTGGGCGTATTGTTAAGTGGTCGTATGGACCGGATGGGGTGCCTAGGGTGGCCAAGGTTTTGGTTGGAGATTTGGTCTGGCAAAGTGCCGTCGCGACCCTATCCCGTTTGCCAATTTACTCCCGGACATAAGGACTTATGTCCGGGACGGGGGTTTGTTTAGGCCAAATCGTAACCACTTAAAACTTGCAAAAGCGCTAGTCTCGGGCGGGGAACCGGTTTGCAGTGCGCTGGGGAAATTCGCTTGCGGCCTGCGGCCGAGCCAGTTAGTCTAGAACAATCTTTGTCCGCGACGGCCGCGTAGGTTAGAATCGTTGCGTCGCATTAAGACTGCCTCCTTTGTGCTGTCTTATTTCGTTCATATACGTGACAACGAGGTTTTCCTTAAGTTTGAGTGATTAATTTAAATTCGATTGCCACTTATTTGCGTTGACGAGTTGCTTATGTGATATGGATTGATTGAAATAAACACGGAATTTTTGCTTTGTCGGGAGGAACGCTAAACTTTGTGATCCGGGAGGAGATCGCGTTTCTCCTCGATTATTGTTTTGTGCTAAGTGACGTTAGACTTGATTACATATAACGATGAACACTCACTGGAGTGGGTTGCACTTTGTGGAGCAGGGCAGTGCTGGTGGGTCTGCTAGCCGATTACATCGGTGACGTCAGGTTAAATTACACACCTTCCTACACAACTCACACTTACCATTTACTTGCCCCTGACGGTACCTTGTGGTCGACCCTACCTCGAGAACTCGGTAATTTTGTGTTTGCTTATCCAGCCATTATAAATTAATTATCCTAAGGTCATTTGGGCCCGCACCCTCGGTTGCTCGTCGAGTTGGGTTACTATGGTCCCTAGCCCAGTCGACTCTTGTCGGGGCAACTGAGGGCCGTAACAGGTTCAGTTACCACAAGTAAGTTTTATCTTATGTTCACACCACTCACGTGGAATATTTTAATATAATTTTATATAAAAACCGTGTATGTAGAGGCAGTGTAAGAATATCCACTACACCATGTCGTCCCATGGCTTTGTCCTAAAAGCCGACAGTGGGAAAGTTAAACAGGTGATTGTCGGTAGCGTCCTTCTGATAACAACTAAAAATAATTAAAAAAATATACAGTTGCCGACCCGCCTGCAAAGCGTGGCAACTGTGGCAAAATCACTTCTATGAAGCAATCAGTGGGGTAGGGGTTATCTTATAATAGGGTTCGTTTAGAAGTGGACTTTTATAGGCTGTAATAGATAGATAGATAAAAACTAAAAACTTCCTAAAAGTAGCTGTTGTAGCTTAAATAATTTAATTTAATAAATTTAAGTAATTTTTTTGTACATGTAAAGTGGGTATGTATATATTTTTTTTAATATTCGAATCCAGTGCTTGAATACTATCCCTTCTATCAGTGTGATATAAGTGGTGATGCAGCCGAATATGGTAAAGTATTTAATATGTGAACATAACAATAACTTGCAATACTTGTTCATGTACCTGCACCTATGTACTACTGTTCATGTACCCTATAAACACATAAATATATTTTCATTAAAAAATAAAAAACCGCAAACATTTATTTGCACTAACTTGGACCAAGCACAGGTTTGAAACTAATTTAGGTGTAGAGTATAAAATATTTTTGCAACAGTCTCGTTAAAAACTAACGAAGTTTGTAAATTATAGTTGTGCAGTTTCTGTACCCAGCTTTAGCGCTCGGTTGTTTTGCAGAATAAGTTACAATGCAGTTGTTCTGTTGGAGAAAATATACCGAAGAGCTATAAATTGAATACTGGCAATAAGAAATTTATTTTCAGTCGACTATAGAATTACGCATAGCAATTCACAATGCTGTGTCAGTCCTTTGATGTAGTCAGTAGTAACAGTTACTCGATTCTACCGAGTCAGTAATTCGTTACATATATATATATATATATATATATATATATATATATATATATATATTGAGAGAGGTTGTAAGGTGGTAGATTAAAAAAAGTGACATTCAATAAGTATTATTTATAATTAATATTGAACAAAAATGTTTTTTTGTCTTTGCCTAGCTCTGAGTAACAGGCGTGAGAGTTTTATTTTGTATGTTAACTACAGAACAGCAAGCTGGTAATATCTATGTATATGTTTATTCTAGGTATTGAAAATAAAAAAAAATGAAATATACTTTATTTAACAGTTAGCACTTTTACAAATAATTTAGCAGTGATTCTCACACTAGGCACGTAGACCTGTATCGTGAGATTCGTATACACATATTAATATAAAACAGAAATTTGTGCACGGCTGACTTTACAAAGCTTTCCCTTTAAATATCTACTCCAATTAATTTATGGTCTATAAATATGAACATATACTTCTTCTTTTTTTTTCTTTATTGATCATAGAACAAACAGCATGCTATAAATATTAACAGAACTTCTCAAATAATCCATAATTCCAATAACAGGTTCTTACTTTATATAAATGTACATACTATCGCTTGTTATAGTTTACAATTAATAATATTACAATCAATAAATTGCAAATTAATAATATTAATTACAAAGTACTTGGATATATTAAAGAATATTAATATTATTATATTGAATTTAAAAAATAAGTTTCACAAAAAAGAAAGACACGTGCGTGCGTGCGTGCGTGCGTGCGTGCGTGCTGTGTGGTGTGTGTGTGTGTGTGTGTGTGTGTGTGTGTGTGTGTGTGTGTGTGTGTGTGTGTGTCTGTGTGTGTGTGTGTGGTTGATTATGTGTGTTTGTTATAATTTATTACTTAATATTGAAATATTATCTTTTTTTAAAGACTGATTTGCTTTGGTGGAAGATGTCAGTTGAATAAAATTCTTTATTATAGGTGTTAAGTATGCGACATATTACAGAATTCTGTGCATAATTTGAGTTACTTAAAGGAACATTAAATAACGGAGTATGTCTAGTGCGCTTAGTAGGTGCTCGTAGTTGTAAAGTACTGGAAATTAATTCAGGACTATCAATTTTGTTACTGCAGATATCATGAAGAAATAGCATCTGGAGTAGGGTGCGTCGAACTTTCAACTGCATTAATTTATGCAAATTACATGATTCTGTATAACTTTTTGTTTTATTTTGACATCGAAAATTCAAGACGTTTATAAATTTTCTCTGTATTCGTTCAATTTCTTGTGTGTATGTTATGTAATTTGGGTTCCACAAAACACTACAATATTCTAGGACGCTGCGTACATAAGAATAGTAAAATCTTTATACATTCTATGTCCGAAAAAGGTTAACAAACTCGTAATACAAAGCCCAGATTTTTATAGGCCTTTGCAACTATTGCCGAGATATGATCAGTTGTCATCATTTTCGAATCAAAGACTACTCCGAGGTTTTTTCTAAAGGAAATTGTTCAAGTAGTATTGAGATATAAATTTTCTCCTTTTGCGAGTAAAACTAATTTGGAAACATTTCGATACATAATACGGTTATCACGGTAATACGGTTATCACGGCAGTAGCTGCAGAAACGGTATAAGTCGTTCTGTAGCTTGAGAGCATCTGCTTCAGATTTTATGTAAGCATAAATTTTCATGTCATCAGCCTACATCAGAAACTTAGCAGAATGAAAACAGATGCCCACATCATATAAGTATACTGCATACAGCAGCAGCTGTATGCAGTATACTTATGCAGCTACTTAAACATATATACACAAACATACATACATACATCCAAATGTATATATAGTATCATACTTACAAACATACATACATACATCCAAATATATATATATCCACATATATATATATATTAATATATATATATATCCAAATATTACGTGCCCAGTATTGATATTGATATTGTTATTATAGCTGTAATTGCAAATTCGAAATACTGTAATATTAACAGATTGTAATATCTATGTGTGTGTGTATGTATAGCGCAGTGTGATGTATATATATATATATATATATATATATATATATATATGTGATGTATATATATATATATATATATATATATATATATATATATATACATCACATATACATACATACACACACACATAGATATTACAATTTGTTAATATTACAGTATTTCGAATTTGCAATTACAGCTATAATAACAATATCAATATCAATATTGGGCACGTAGCTACTATGACAATGTTTGTAACAGCTTTTCTGTTTGTTCATAACTAAGCGTAAGCAACCAATTTCGTATTTTTATTCTAGCTGTGTTCGTCGAGCAATATCTTATGTCGCATGCCTTCATAATTTTATTATAAATTAGTGTTTCAATGAATGGACTAAATAGTTTTGCGAAAGCTGTGCGAACGCTTGGTAATGGCATTTGAAACACACGTTTTTTCATCAGCTTACTGTATTTATGTGAGCTTAATATTTGTCTATGAACACATGTAGCCACTAGCCACACATAAGACAAATAGCTGCAGAACTCTAAGTATTTTAATATCTCTGTACAGTTTAACTGTTGGATACCTGTATTTCTTGTTAAGCATAACTTTCAGGACCGAACTTTGAGCTCCCTCAATTCTCATCATGGCAAGAAATAAAACACGCTAGCAGAGACTGACATAGGGCATAATAGATGGACATTAATGTGCTCAGGGGTGCAGAGATTCTCAGCCGTCTCATGATGTAAACTATTTTACGAATTCTTGCTGCCTATGCCGATATATGCGCCTTGAAATTAAGGTTGTGATCAATTAATGTACCCAGGTATATAATGGATTCCACTCTTCGAATTTTCCACAACTATACAATTTATTTTGAGTCGTGCAAAGATGCAATCTCATGTGTTTTTCAGTAGGTGGTGTTGACGAACGGGTCTTATGAAAGCAAATATAATTAGTTTTCTCCGCATTAAAAGTTAACAGATATTACAATGATAAGTTACGTTTTTCTATGGTAGGGTGTACAGATTGCATTACGAAGTGTGTGCAGGAAAAGCGTATTTAAATTCGTTGGTAGTGGCTCTGTCATCACGCCCTAATTGAAACCAATCGAAGCTTAAATCACGCTATCGAATTTACCGACGTATTCCGTTATAGGACGACTTCGTAATGTGACACGGGTCGATGACCACACTAAGGTTCCGGAGGGTCATAAGAACGACAGAGAGAAATAAAACAGGAGATAAGCAGCAGCATCTCCTTGATTTTTAAAGTGGTAGAGTCATTCTACAGCTATATTGTGGTTGTAGCACGAATAGGTCAGCCGGGGAAAGACCACACTCTCACACAATACCAGCGTGATACGGCAGCGTATTTCGTATGTTGAGTATATAGAACCGGAAACTCTTTTACTGAAAATTTCATCATTGGCTTTCCTTATTGGTCCTCAGGGATGACATTAAATTTTTATAGCATAGGGTGAGAAACGAGCGCACAGTCCACCTGATGATAAATGGTTGCTGTGGCCCGTAGACATCTACATCTATCCTCAATTACAAATCAAAATGCAGATGCGTTGTCACCCGTGAGGACTAAGATGGGATGCCTCGTTTTCAGTAAAAAGGGTCTCCGGTTCTCTACACTCACCATACGAAACACAGCAGCATTAAGCTACTATTTGACGCTGGTATACTGTGAGAGCGTTGTACTTCCCCGGTCGAGCCGACCCATTTGTGCCACAACTATACTACTAATATAACTGCATCATGGTTCTACCACGTATTAAATCATCTGCATTTTCATTCTCCTCCTAGGATAAATGTAGATGTATATAAGCCACCGTATCCACTTACCATCGGGTAGGCTGTGTGGTCGTTTGACAGCCTTATTTTATAAAAAAAATACCAACTGGCTAAAAAAATGCGATTGCAAGTACTCCCCCTGTAACGCAATTTGTATAAAAAGCCTAAATTCAGCAGTGACTTCGATAGGCTATAATAAATAACAATGAATTGTGTCGAAGGCGAACTGAGGGATTTCGGACTTCGCGTCGTTCAAAACAAAGAACTGAAAGAAACTTCTTACCAACTTTCATCTTCCTTCAAGGCTCCGGTGAAGCGGCTATCTATCATTATAATGCATAATCTTAATTGCAATATACTAGATTTGTAGTATAGTATTAGTCTATTTAGAATAAAAATATTCTATGCAACATCTTCGCTCTTACAGAGTATCAGCGTAGAAAAGCAGTCAAAAGTGACGCTGTCTTTGATGTGGTGCTTGTAGCGAACCGGAACCCCTATTTACTGTAAATGAGGCATTTCATTTTAGTCCTCAGGGGTGACAACAAATCTTAAATTCATACTTAATAGGTAATAGATGCAGAGATCTATTGGCCACAGTATCCACCAACCATCAGGCCGACTGTATTTATGTTTGTCGCATGCAAGTAGCTATTTATCAAAATTCAGATAATTCAATGCACAGAATGTACAAGTTGAATATGAATGAGCGTGCAATACTTAGTACTCGTAGTATGCTTTGGACTAATGTTTCTGACATCAATGATTCTATGTGTTTGTCGAAGCCACTCTAAAATCGCCAGTTGATTATAATGTATGCGCTTAATGTTTCACCGGATAAGTCTATGCGAGCGATACAAGAATTTTCATACAATTTTTTTTAATTTATTCTAAAGAAGGTTTCGAATTACTTCAAAAAAATATGGCAAGAGATTTGATAATTTAGCCATGATTTTAAGTGGAGATTTCAACTTTAACTTTGCACATGATAAAAATCTACCATAAATAGAACTTTTAAATTAAGAGTTGTTTTCAGTTTTTTAGGTCATCATCATCATCATCATTACAGCCCTTCACAAGTACACTGCTGAACATAGGCTTCCCCCAAGGTATGCCTCAAATCCCGGTCCTGAGCCACCTGTATCCATCGACTTTCTGCATGTCTTATCAGGTCGTCACTCCATCTAGTTTTTCAGGTCGGTTTTTACTTTTTATTAAAAGTTCAATTTTAGCACAAAGTATAAATCACATTTAGTAGTACGGTAAACTAAGTGTCCTGAAATGAAAGGTCTGTGCCCAGCGGTGGAACGTATATAGGCAGCAACTTTAATATACAGCACATATTAATCGCGTGTGTTCGCACGGATATTTAAATACTAAACTACAAGTTTTCTAGTAATATATAGTTACGTCTAGAACTAATATCATTTTCCGCGTGTGCGGCGTGTGCTAGGTGCGTTCATGAGCGGCTGTAGTCATGCATCAGGTGAGCCGCATGCTCGTTTTCCCTGTTACATAATAAAAATTAAGACCCTTAACGAAAAATTAGATTAAACCTAGTTGAAGATAATTTATAGATCCTGAGGGTTACGTTGCGGGAATTAATTATATTAGGGATGTTGATACGTGCCCGGCGTAAAAAAAATCTTGAACTTGGCTATATTTTACAGAATAAGGGTGACAAATTAGCACACACTGAACCCTAATGTTAAGTGGATGCCGTGATCCAAAACCAGCTAGATCTATCCTCGATTAAGCTTAATACACTCTTACGGTTCCGTGGCTTTACGCATTAGCATTAAGTTGCTGCGTTGAGTGTAATTGATTCGAATTCCGCAAGGAACATATATTTTGTTACCACGCTTGGCTGGGTTTTTTGGCTACTAATCAAATGTCCCCTCTATGAGGCAATCTATGGAGTAGGCCTGTGTTCAGGTGTTGGACTTTGATGGGCTGTAATGGTAATAACTTCATTCAATGTGTGTTCGCGGCAAGTATGAGAAATTTTTACATTTATTAATTGAATGAGACATAAGCACAGGTTTACTAGGACTGAAACAATAAGTCTTACGTATTATGCGTACGGGATTTGCACCTACCTCCCTCGGTGCAACAGCTAAACTTTAATCCCCTGAGCTACAACGTAGCTGTCATTATACAAGCAACAAAGCAAACTCACACAATACACTGCCCCGAGGGAGAGTCTGTAGGCGAGAGCCTGATTTAGATATTGACTTACCCACAAGTTCCTGTAGGGTAGGCGTGGTTTTACTTATACTGCCATTACACGACTAGTTTATTTTTCTATCGACTATCTTTATACAAATAGGATAAGCTATAGTATAATTGACACAATGATTTGTTAAGTACACCACACTCAAGTACACCATCTTTTACCTCTTTATTGTGCCATTGGCTACACGGCCCTCAATCATAACTAAAACATGCATCAAACATATTATTTTAATACTAGCGACCCGTCCCAGCTTTGTCTGGGTGAGATCTATTGATTTGGCGTTATTAAAATTTAAGATGATTATCAAAGTCCATTTATTTATCTTAACCATAATACTATGATTTAAAAACGTTATTTAATATAAAATATTGCATATTTTACTCCGGATAGTGCCCGCTATCATCGTGTGAATTTTTATTACAATCAGTTCAGCCATTCGTAAGATAAGAACGTGCACGTTCTTATCTTACGAATGGCTGAACTGATGACTGACAAAAGAGTCAAGAGCGTTCGCGTTGCGGCGAACGACATGACGTCATGCCGTTTGCCGCAATTGTATACGAGTTGGTTTAAATGCCAAGGCGCGCCATTAGACGATTTACATTAAAAAATGACAATCTATTAATTAATAGCTAAAGCCCTTTTTTGAACAGTCTGTTTGAACAATTAGAGAAGAGGTGAAAATAAAAATAATCATCGCATACCTGCTCCATGTCACTATCTGTCAAGTACGAATAATATTCAATATATTATACCCTTTGTAAAATAGCTATAAACCAAAAAGCAATTCCATAACTGGTATAAACGTTAGACTCGGTTTGCGGTCGGGATTCAATGAAAAGCAAAATTACCACTTACATGCATACAAATAGAATTTGTGGAATCACAACAAGCGCACAAGTTGATTCAAATGTGAATGAACAACTACTGCAGGTACCTTGTTATTTGAAGCAGTGATTTATGTTCCAAAATCTGTACATTTATTTAGCCCTTCAACCTTTAAACGGTCGAATTCGACCGTGGCGCTATTCCGTGAAAATCCAAGCGGTCGAATTCGACCGCGCACACCCACAGTACTTTAAACCATTAAAACTTATATTTAGAGACTACTTTTCTATGAAAAAGTTTCTATGAAAAGGCATTATAGAATCAATATAAATTTTTCTATCCTCTAGTGCAATAAAATTAGTTATGTTATGGATATGTATTTATAATCTACGTTCATTTCGTACGCCATTTTCGCGTGAATGTCATTGTGTTGATTATTGGATTTTTCTAGTGTTTTATTAGTCTTTAGTATTGTGTTTTATTATAAAATTGTAATGAAAGTTTTTGTGTGAATATAATTTAACTTTTTATGTAAATAACTTCGAGTAATATATATATTGAAATAATTGTGATTTTCACGCTGCCGACATTCGCTTGATATGTATTGTTTTTGTTTTCAAAATACAATAGTCTTTTTGTAATGAACTAAAACCTGACTTTTATATAGAGAATTTTGTATAAATTTTATAACGTCAAACTTTTTCCTAGAAAAAAGTCTCCAAATATAAATTTTAATGGTTTTAAGTGCTGCGGGTGGGTGCCGTTGCATGCGACCGCTCGGGATTTGCCGGGCGCATGCGACTATTATCGGTACTCGTAAGCAATCTTATCTTAAAAGGATTTAATGAACCCCAAAAAGGATTCAGCCCAGTGAAACCAAATTAAACATTTGCGTTCACTTGTGTTATTGTTTTGTAATAGTGGAGACGAACTGTCCACTATTAACAGACTCCGAGTGGTTTTCTTTAAGGTGGAGAAATGAAACTACTGTTTATAAGCAAAGCGGAGTATGAATTTAGAATGTACTGTCGAATGGGATTCGGAATGGAATATCTTTTGCATCAACCTTGCCTATATTTATATGGCTGGCTCACTATTGATTTGCCAATGGTAACAATTAATATTTTGCCTAGCCAATTATATTGCTTATTTTATGACCAATGAAAACTATTTAAAATATACAATTATCTACGTTTCGTTTCCCGGCGTGAGACTTGTTTGTTGTTCACGAAGCTACGTCGCTGGACCGGGCTATATAAGACATGCAGATCGGTGCGCACACGAACAGCAAGAGGAAACGAACTGCGGCGTTGAAGAAACGGCTCACCATTGGTCGACGGATACGTGACGATAGCGGCGTGTGAAGTCGGTGTGGCGCTGAATGATATTTGCGGCTGCTTCTTGTTTCTTTATAAGAACGTCAAATTATCTATATACAGTCCGCAGTATCTCAGTAGCCAAGAATAATTAGGAAATAAAATGTTTTTTTATTTATTCTCGCCTTCCGCGTTATGGTAGCAGCGGAGTATATATTATTTATTCCCGTTTAGGTTTGATTAATCTGGCTGCTACATCACTCTCCCCCCAGCGAAAGCGTACCGGAGGCTTGACGACTCGCCCGTATTTCGTAGTTTTTAAAATAGGTTTCAACTGGGTTGATGTAGATGATGAAGTTTCAAGCTTCCTCGCTGGTGGTTTTGATGATGATGATGAATCCTCTGCAGTATCCTCGTTAATAATATAGGCAGGCTTTAGTCGGTCGATCGATATAATCGTAGATTTCCTTCCGGGTATTTGTAGTTTAAAAGTCTTGCTATTTCTCTCTAATACTTTATACGGTCCATCGTAGGTAGGTTGAAATTGTTTTTTCATTGCGTCGTTTCTTACAAAAACTTGTTTGCATGTTTTCAAATCTTGGTGAATGAATACTGATTTATTATTTCTGTGTGATTGCATTTCGGTGCATTTCAACGATAAGGCTTTGTTAATTGATTCTCGAAGTTTAGTTACGAAATCGTAATCCATTTCTTGTTTGTTTGACGCTGCTGAACTGAAGAAGTCACACGGCAGCCTTATGCTGCAGCCGTAGGTTAGCTGAGCGGCGCTAAGACTAGTGTCTGCACGCGGTGTTGCTCGTAGTCCGAGTAGCACTGTAGGTAGCTCATCAATCCACTTTGTATGTTGAGATAAACGAGTTTTGAGTGCAGTCTTTAATGTACGATGCCATCGTTCGATTATTCCGTTTGACTGAGGATGGTATGCTGTTGTACGCGTCTTCTGTATTCCCATAGTTTGAAGAAGTTTGAGGAATAGGTTGCTTTCGAAATTCCTTCCTTGATCCGTTGTGATGGTTTTAGGTGATCCGAAACGAGTAATCCAATTTTCATAAATTATCTTCGCGACGGATTCGGCTGAAGTATCATCGGTAGGTATTGCTTCTGGCCATCTTGTTGTTCTGTCGATCATTGTTACGAGATAACGATGTCCTTGCGGTGAAGTAGGTAATGGTCCAACGATGTCAACGTGCAAGTGTTCGAATCTCTCCGTGGGTGGAAATGTAGCTAGACTACTTGATGTATGCCTTTGTACTTTGCATTTTTGGCATTGAATGCATTGCTTCGCCCAGTTGCCAACATCCGCTTGCATTGCAGGCCAAAAGAATTTTTCAGTGATGAGTTTTCTTGTTGTTCTAACACCTGGATGACTAATGTTGTGCAGTGCATTGAAGACTTCGCGACGACATTCTTCTGGTATGTATGGTCGCATGGTTGTCGTTGAGGCTTCACAGTATATAGGTAGATGCGTCATTGGCATTGTAACTTGCTTGATGGACAAGTTACCTTGCTTCGATAGATGTTTTATGTTGTCACTATCTCTGTCTTGTGCTGCGGCGATCTTATGATAGTCGATTGATGTAAGGCACGTTACACTGTCGATTGGTACGCGACTGAGTGCGTCGGCAACTATGTTGTCCTTTCCACTGATGTGACGTATGTCGGTCGTGAATTCACTTATGAAAATAAGTTGTCTTGCTCTTCGTGGTGTTTTCGATGGTGATGGTTTCTTTGGAAGTACATATGTTAATGGCTTGTGGTCGGTAAAAACGATCAGGTTTCGACCCTCGAACGTTTTTCTGAAGTGCTTGATAGCCATGTAAATAGCGAGTAGCTCTCGGTCGAATGTACTGTAGTTACGTTGAGTATCGGAGAACTTCTTCGAAAAATATCCAAGTGGTTGCCATTTCCCATTGCTGTATTGTTGGAGAACTGCTCCTGCTGAGAGATCGGATGCGTCGCTGAAGATAGCAAGGGTTGCTTCGTGTGATGGGTGAGCGAGTAAAGCTGCATTTTGGATCGCAATTTTACAAGCTTCAAATGCCTTCGTGGCTTCATCGTTCCATTCGATTGACGTTTTATCTTTTTTCTTCGTGTTGTGAAGGTAGGCGTGAAGTGGTGCTTGGATTTCAGCGGCTTTAGGTATGTGTTCTCTGTAAAAATTTATCATCCCAAGAAAACGCCTTAGCTCTTCGATAGTTTTAGGTTTTGCATAATCGATGATTGCTCTGACTTTTTCGGCAGGCGGTTTTATTCCTTCCTTGCTGACGGTGAAACCAAGAAATTGAACTTCTTGCTGTCCAAATATGCATTTCGAAGGGTTGATTGTGATTCCGTTGTCTTCTAATCGCTGTAGCACGGTGCGTAGATGGGTTTCGTGCGTTTCTTTATCAGGGCTTGCAACAAGGAGATCATCAATAAATGCGAAAACGAAATCCAGTCCATGAAGTACTTCGTGTATGAATCTTTGGAAAGTTTGACCTCCGTTCTTTAATCCTGGGATCATTCTTGGGAATTCGAATAATCCCATTGGGGTAATTATTGCTGTCTTCTCTATGTCTTCATCGCGGACTCTTATTTGTTGGTAAGCTCGGTTGAGATCGATGGTGGAGAATATAGTCTTGTCTGATAGTTGATGAGTGAAATCCCTGACTCGCGGTATTGGGTAGCGGTCAGGAGTGGTAATAGAATTCAGTCTTCTGTAATCTCCACAAACTCGTAATTCTCCGTTCTTCTTCGGTACAATGTGAAGTGGTGATGACCAAGGGCTTTTGCTTGGACGGCATATTCCTTGCTCAATCATGTTTTCGAATTCCTTTCGAACTTGCTCGTATAGGTGTGGTGCGATTGGACGTGCACGACAATGAAGTGGTGGTCCATTGGTGTCGATGAAATGCTCAACGTCGTTCTTCGGTGTTAATTTCATTGAAGTTATTCTTGTGATACCAGGGTATTCTTCGAGGATCTTGTGATACGGTTGTTGCACATCTATGCTTCTTATTGTGGGCAGATTGGTTGCTTGTACAAAAGACTGAGATGCAAGATTGGTTTTCCCGTCGATGATTCTTCTATTTTTGATGTCGACGACCAACTGGTGATGTTGAAGAAAATCAGCACCGATGATTGGTTTGCTGACTTTAGCGACGATAAATCTCCATTTGAATGGTCGGCGTAGATTAAAATCAAGTTCCATTGTTTTTTCTCCATATGTAGGAATAACCGTATTGTTTGCTGCATAGAGTTGAAAATCTAGTGGCTTCAACTTCTGTCCTTGCTTCGGCGGTAACACTGAGATATTTGCTCCGGTGTCGATAAGGAAAGTAAGCTTGCTTTTTTTATCGGTGACGAAAAGACGGTAGGACTTTGCTGTTACGCTGGATCCCGTCGCATCGAGCGTACTAGTTAGTTTTCCGTATTCGTATTTTCATTTTTGAATGTACACGGTGCTGTGCATTTTCTTGCCTCGACCCCGAAACGTCGATGATAGTAGCAGTAAGGGGATCTTGATGTTGAGCTTATTCGACTTCTACTTGCAGAGCGGTTGCGACGAAAAGGTGATCTTCGGTGTTGCTGATTGCGCTGGTTGTACTGTTGCTGGTAAAAGGTATGATGCTGGGAAGCTTTGAGCGCGGCGACTTCGAATGATAGCTTCCGAATTTCTTCGAGAAGAAACTGGGTATCATTGGCCTTTGTTGAAGTGCCTTCGATGATCGATATGTGTGAGCTACTGCTGTTTTCGATCATCTTGTCCGCCAGGAGTGCCAGTTCGTCGAGCTTCGTCTGCGTGCTGAATGTTTCGCTGACTGCTATTACCGATCGAATATGTGGTGGTAGGTGGTTTACCCACATTAGCCGTAGTGTTGAATCCGGAACTTTATCTCGCGCCAAAGTACGCATTTTGCGTAGGAGTTGTGTGGGTTTCTGGTCTCCAAGTTCTATTTCTGATAGAAGTTTTTGTAGCTGTCGACTGTCGGATTCTTCATATGCGGAGATCAGACGATCCTTCAGTGAATTATACTGGTCGACTGCTGGTGGGTTGTACAACAGGTCCGCAATTTGTTCGATGTCTTGTTTCTCAAGTTGGGCTATCACCATCTGTGCTAATTGCGCTTGGCTCTTCTTTAAACCATTCGTTGCGGCTTCAAAACTGACGAACCAAAGTCGTGGTTTGTCTCTCCAAAACGGTGGTATTCTTAACGATAGAGATATACCGGCGATTTCTGGTTCCTTTACCGGGTTTGATGTATATGTGTTTGCCTCCTGCTCCATAATGACGGCTTGATTACACTGATTTTATATAAACTGAAGTCTTCCTTCTCGGTGTTCGTACGGGTTTCCTTCGCGGTGTTCGTGCAATAGTAGTGGTACGTCGCAGGGTGTTCCTTCTTGGTGTTCGTACCGGATCTTCCCCCTCGGTGTTCGTACGGGGTCACCACTGTAATAGTGGAGACGAACTGTCCACTATTAACAGACTCCGAGTGGTTTTCTTTAAGGTGGAGAAATGAAACTACTGTTTATAAGCAAAGCGGAGTATGAATTTAGAATGTACTGTCGAATGGGATTCGGAATGGAATATCTTTTGCATCAACCTTGCCTATATTTATATGGCTGGCTCACTATTGATTTGCCAATGGTAACAATTAATATTTTGCCTAGCCAATTATATTGCTTATTTTATGACCAATGAAAACTATTTAAAATATACAATTATCTACGTTTCGTTTCCCGGCGTGAGACTTGTTTGTTGTTCACGAAGCTACGTCGCTGGACCGGGCTATATAAGACATGCAGATCGGTGCGCACGCGTAGTCGGCGGGCGGCGGCGGTGTGGAATACAGCTCCGGAACAGCAAGAGGAAACGAACTGCGGCGTTGAAGAAACGGCTCACCATTGGTCGACGGATACGTGACGATAGCGGCGTGTGAAGTCGGTGTGGCGCTGAATGATATTTGCGGCTGCTTCTTGTTTCTTTATAAGAACGTCAAATTATCTATATACAGTCCGCAGTATCTCAGTAGCCAAGAATAATTAGGAAATAAAATGTTTTTTTATTTATTCTCGCCTTCCGCGTTATGGTAGCAGCGGAGTATATATTATTTATTCCCGTTTAGGTTTGATTAATCTGGCTGCTACAGTTTCATATAAAAGCAGTTCTATTATTTAATATAAAGATATATTTCAAAATGTTTTTTCTAAACTATTTCTGTTTAAAAAAATACTAGCAATGCTATTAACGTTACTAACACTCCCTTTTACCACTCCTAGTAAGCTTAAAATGCTTGTCTTAGGAGTGGTTCACGACAGTAGTCGGATGGCGGATTCGAACCCACAATGTTTTGAGTTCGCGGTCAGTGCCCTTTCAATGGACTACTGTCGCTAAGTAAGCATTTAAGTAAATGTATTTAAAAAAGCTTTATTAACTTCTCATTTGTACCTTGTAGTAGCGTAAGCACTACTCCTAGTGATTCCGTGGTGTCGTAAGAGGCCACAGAGAGAAACAGGAGATGAGAAGCAGTGTTGAAGAAGCAGTTCAATAATGAATCCACCTACCATGCGTGACAATGAAGGAAAATCCTCTGTGCAGCGTTAGAGACTCACGCCCTATAGGAAACTCTATACGGGGAAATAAAGGAGAGAGTAGATTTATATGATTTTACTAGCGATCTGGTCCGGCTTCGCACAGGTGATTACGGGATCTCGACAACAGCGTAACTTACCGATCCGATTGTGAATCTAAACCGTCCAGATATCTTACAAGATTGGATTCATCTTGAAGCGAGCTTTTATTAGAACATTCTACAAGCCGCCGAAAAATATTAGTTAGCCCCTACCATCTGTCAAGTGTCATATTCCACTACAAGGTTCAAGAGTGTACAAGCTTGATTGTGAATATGGTCTCTCATACATAGGGCAAACAAAAATTCAATTAGAACCCGCGTAAAAGAACATATATACGTATAGCTGACGTGAAGCATCAACGTTCCGGGAAGTCTGCAGTTTGTTATCATATCCCAGGTGGCCCAACCATTACATCAGATTTGATAGACCACAAATCCTCGCGGAAGAACATAGATTCCTACCAAGGAACTAACTTGAGGCTACTGAAATTAAAATAAAATCCTAATTTCAATAGAGGAGGAGGCTGGGTACTGCCACCTGCTTGGGACCCTGTAATTAATAAAATTAAAACTAAATCCAAGCATACCACTGCAAGACTTCGAAACACAGTAATTTCATTGTGCATCCAGGTTAACATTGACATCGGAACGCCAGTCACCTGTCTCTCGTGACCATGGGTGCTGGAAAGCACCCGAAACGCCGCCAATTAAAAATCGTAATATATTAAACGCGATAAAATCCATAAAAGTAGTCTAGTGTTCGTGTAAATATAAGAAATCATTATGCTTTGGTATTCGTTTGTGTGGATATAAAAAAAAACAAGTAAAGGCAAAGTCAACATAATGGCTTTGGAGGAATAAACACTTCCGAGATCTAATATAGACATTTTATCTCTTATTTTCTTGCAAATAAAAGGAGTTGATAAAGCCTTCACAAACGTTTTAATTAAAATATGAATTTTGAGAACTGCAGCTAGAAATTGGATTCTAATCAGAAGTCGCAATCAGCTTTGACTGCGTTTCTGAGCGTGTTTTTATTTCCGTAGCGGTTAACGAATCGCTTCGAACTATCGAACCATAAAATTGAGGGTCTAAAGGTAGTTTTTATATCCCTATTTTATTACAAAGAAAACAATTTTATCTATTGAAAAGTGAAGACAGGTCAAACAAACATACATCCACCCATTTCAGCCTATCAACAATCAACTGCTAAAAACATAAGCCTCCTAATGCACCCATAAACTGCTTCATAGTGGAGATATTTGCCATAGATGCCATACAACCGTTGCCAATCACACAAAATAGTAAAAAAACTCCGATAAAATCAGGAAGATTCTGCTGCCCATCTCCTCTTTTATTTCTCTCTGTCGACTCTGACGAAATGATAATATTTGAGGTAGGGGATTCTCTTAAGCCGCCACTACACGCCCTTTGTAACGTAACTAAATGGCTACGACTTTAGTCATCATCATCATTATCACAGCCCACTCTGTCTGTCTATCTGTAACAAGTCCACTTCTGAATATAGGCCTCTCTCCAAGGTTTGCTACAAAGCACAGTCCCGAGTCATCTGCATCTATGGACTTCCTGCATGTCTTAACAGGTCGTCACTCCATCCGGTGGGAAGCTGGCCTTCACTTCACATTTCTCATTTCACATTTAACGGTGCCAGACTGCCCCTCGAGAACTTTTCCTCCCATAGGTTGTCGGTTCTTCGAGCTATAATGCCACCCCTTGCCACTTCAGCTGTAGGTCCTTATAATGTCCTCCCGACCGAATTTCGATCGTGGCGGCTAGTCTCAACAGAGACTAGCCATCTGTTGAAGACTAAATTATAGCGACCACAGGTGTGATGCAAGCGCAGGTGCACTCTGTATATCCTCACTCTTATAATCCGACTCACTCTTATAATCCGAAGTGGCTATTATCCGACACGACCGGAGAGAGATCAGCCGCAAGACCAATGGCTTTACGTACTTTCTGAGGCACGGGGGTAAAACACCGCATTTTCCTATTTTCAGGCTGCTACTGAGAATTTTTTGACAGAAAAAGCCCCATAACTGATTTTAGTCCGACCCGGGATATGACACTTCATATTTACAATGTTACACCAGTCATTACACTTGCATTTTGTATATTATTTATGTAAGAAACTATTTAATATCTTTGACAAAATGAGTGATATTAAATGAAACCTGTTTTACGGATTTTGTCGCGTCTAATTTTAACTTTTAAATTCCTTATGTTTCGAGTGCACACAGTATGGAATTGTATGGAATTGTGGTTAGGATATCAAAGCTATTTTATAAATTTATTGTTATCTTAATGAAAAAAACCTAAACACAAAATAGTTGATCGTATTCTGCAGAATGTAGTTTTTGAAAATACAAAAATATTATAACGACCTAGATCTATAATGATTTATAGTCGTCTTCTGCTAAATTGCAATATTGAATCTTTGTATTCATATCGAAGATAAGTCAGCTGTTTTAGTAAAATACCTATTTAGAATATCAGTTACTTTATTACAAAACGAAAAAAGAATAAACAAAAATCTATCTGAAGACAAAAAGCAAGTTACTAATACTTAGCATGATTGTAATAAATAATTTTAGTCAAGTAAATTATTATTTAACTTCACACTTCTACTGCCTTCTGCAAAATAATCAAACTACCACACGCTCGGTTTAAGAGTTCTGTTTAAGCGACTAATAAACGAGTATTTAAAATAAATTAAATTGCCAAATACAACCAACTTTCTAGTCGTTTTCAGTGAAATAAAAAATTATACTTTTTTGGCAAAACCCGACTAAATGTTGAACGAATCTTGGTCTTTTTCTGCTGAATAAATAAATATGATTTTAATGGGTGCTTTCAAAGAGGACACTTTCAAAGAGCTTAGTAGTCATTTTTAATATAATAATATAATTTCTAAAAGTTGAAGTGCGAAAAATTTGTCGTCTTTTGCAGAGTACAGTGACTGGACTGGACTTGGACTTTGATCGTTTTCTGTATAACTATGGTCAATTGCAATTTTAAGTGTTGATTTACCACGTGCTTGGCGGTGAAGGAAAACATCGTGAGGAAACTTGCATGTCTGAGAAACAAGAAAAAAATCGAAGAAATGATGTGAACTTCGTCAACACGTGATTGGTCAAGGCGGCGGCCACGTCTTTGCCCTAAACCCTCTCAGAATAGAGACGAAACTTGCGCCCAGTAATGGGACGTTTATAGGCTGTAACTTTTTTTAATTTAATGATTTCTTATATTTACGCGAACATTGCACATGATTAAAACTACTTTTACGGATTTTATCGCGTTTATTTTTTCTTACTTTTTATTTTTATTTTTAATTCCCGACGTTTTTTTTTAATTTAATTAGATTTTGTAAGATATACTATGCAACTACAAGTACCAGGCCTCGGGGGCTGGTATAGACTTTCTTTTATTTTATTCTTATAATCAGTATTGTTACATTTAACGCAATACAACCAGAGGCACCGTGACGGCTCCGTGGCGCAACAGCTTAGCATTGAGTTGCAGCGCCCGGGGCTGCGGGTTCGAGTTCCGTATTGAACAAGTATTTGGATGGCCTACAAATAATTGTGCCAAGTCTGGGTGTCTCTCAATGTATGTAAATTGCCTTTACGATACAGAAGTAAGTCCTAGTGTATAGGTAAAGTTCGTTATATTAAAAAAGTGGGACACACCCCTAGGCAGGTCTTGCTGTCGGAGCACTTAAGTTAAATTAAATAAAGTGCAATTTCATTTATTCAAAAGAAGAATACCCTATTTGCCGTCTGTGTGTTGAGAAATGTCGTAGCTGCGAGGATAAAAGCTTCAGAACGTGCAAATTGTAGCCAGTCCCCGCCTGTATAAAAATAAACAAAAAAAGTTTAGCTACGCTTAATGTTTTTTTTTTGTGTGACATAAGCACTAATTCCGAAGGTTAGTTTATATTTATTTATCAACACAACAAAATATTAATCTATTTTAGATTTATATTTTGTTATGTTGATAAAAACATAGATATACATAATATATTTAAATATATTGCTTTTAGTAAAATGGATAATTTCCACAAAATTAATCGGATGCGCTATTTTATTTTATAATTAATTACTGTGTTCTTTATTCAAATGACTTAATATATTTTCTCCCAAGCCAACAACAGTAAATCGGCGTTAAAATATATTTTATAACTGCCATCCATTATGCTAATTGATAACAACCGATCTAATGCAGACCGATAAATTTCATTTCTCAAACAATTACTCGAAGATTAAAAGGGATTAAGATTTAAAAAGTAGTTTTTTTTTTAAATAGTACCTGAGACGAGATGTTCTTCGATAATTAAGAAGTAAAGTAAATCCGTATAATGATGTTTTTATAACTTAATTTGCTTATTTCCTCATAATGAATAAAATGATGACACTAGGAACGACACACCACCCTCGACAATTGATGTTAATACCGTATCCTTTCCAGTCCAGTAGCTTGAAAACGTCTTCCAATGCAGCGGTGAAGAGTTTCGGGGATATAACGTCACCCTGTCTTACACCTCTCTGCAGTTGGATAGGTTTCGAGCTCTGGTTCTGTATGTGTTTCGCCTCTACACCATGTATCCTCAGGTGAAATAGACTCTGCGGTGGCTGACCGCTAAGATAGTGGGAGTCGTGGTGCTGAATGGGGTGATGCTGGGAGTGGTGGTGCTCTCTAAACTGGGCAAGACACATCATTTTATTCCATTACGCGGAAATAAGAAAATTAATTTCTAACAACGTCAATATAACGGATTTCCGCAAAATGACGCCTGGTTCTATTAATTAAATCCGTATACGCATATGTATATCCCACTAATGGGTATTCACATTTTTAAGAGAGATTTTTGTAGCAGGGAAACGTACATCGCGATGCCATACTGTATGTTGACAAATTTTATTTAATTTACTTTCTTTATTAAAATGTATATTTCATCGCTATATTTTCCTTCACCACCGAGAACGTAATAAATATCTAAAGTAAAGTCTTTAGTTTAATAAGGTTTTGTCGCCTTATTAAACTAAAAACTTTTATATAGTTTAGATTTTTGAGACACTTGTAGTCCATTTGAGTTATTGCCAACCACTAATTTTTTTGCGGTCAAACTGCAGTGCACTCCCCTATTTTGATTGAAAGGGTAAGTAATTGGCGTAAAACGTATTTTTATATATATTCAGGGGTAACAATGAATGAGGATAAAGGTCGGTGTGTTTGCGTCACAGCATCAGCTAACTATCAAGTGGACTTTTTTTTTTTAAGAATAAGAATGACAAAGAGCACACAGTTCACCTGATGGTAAGTGGATGCTGTGGTCCATAGGCATCTACATCAATCTTCGATAAAGAATGAAAATGCATAAGAGTTGTCACCCTTGAGAACTAAGATGGAATGCCTCGGATCCGGTTCTCTACACTCACCATATAAGTTTCACGCTGGTATTCTGAGAAAGCGTGGTCCTTCCCGAGTTGAGCCGACCCATTCGTGCTACAGCTATAATATTACATCATCATGGCTCTACCACTTATAAACTCACGGACTGTGTGCTTGCTGGTCATTCTTACTTGTATTAAAAAAACTCTTTTCTCTCTCTTCTCTTTTTTAAATTAATTAAAAGTGATGGCTCGTTGGTCTTAAACATGACTGCTGATCATGAGGTCCCAGGTCCGGGGACGTAACAAAAAATAGTCTTTTAGTGATCTTTTCTGCCAAGAAATTATCAGTAGCATCTCGGAGTCGGGAACAAAAAAGCACCTAAAACCATTGGTCCTGAGCCTGATCATTCACCGGTCACGTCGTTCTGCCGTCTCATTGGACTCTCTCTGGACTATAAGACTGAGGGAATAAAGAGTGGACCTGTGCTCACGCATACACCCGGGCTCCAAAATATTTTCTTTCGTAGATGACTAAACTGCGTTGAAGTTAGCCGCGTGCCGAACACTATTATTATTATTGTTGCATGAATAAGTCAACTAGCGCCATCTAGTGTCAGGAACGAGAGCGAGGGGAGCATTGAGAAAATGACATCACAAATCGCTCAACTGACAGCGCCTAGTCGAAACTCGAACGCTCGATACCTTCCGCGTGTTTACTTGAACATTCTGGATATTTCTTTGCTAATTCAAATATATAGGCGCTGCAAGATGCGATCGAGGCAGAGTGAACTCGGCGACACAAGCGAAGCTTCGGAGTGGAATTAAGTGAATTAGTGTGTTTAAATTATTAGTGTTTTAACTTTAATTGTGTAAAGTAAATTAAAGTGTTAATTTAGGTAATTTTATCGGCAATTTTTATTGTCACGAACCTCAAGCTCGTAACAATTGGTGTCAGAAGTGGGATAAAATCATGCCGATTTTACCTAAGGAGGAAACGGAGGGTGTCCGAACCCGAAGTCAACGCCAGCAGGAGACGGACCAACGAAGATTTGGTGGTGCAACGCCGCAGACGTCGGAGGGCCAGCCACCGGCTGAAGGCCCGTCGGTAGCTCCTACATCTGCAGCACCTGACTTAGGTGCTCTGATGGTGATGCTGCAGGAGCAGGCTCGCCGACAGGAGGAGCAGGCTCGCCGACAGGAGGAGCAGGCTCGCCGACAGGAGGAACAGGCCCGCCGATTGGAAGAGCAGCTGCGGGGCGGACAGGAGGAACAGGCCCGCCGACAGGAGGAACAGGCCCGTCGTTTAGAAGAGCAACTCCAACGCGATAAGGAAGAGCAGATGCTCCTCATGAAGGACCTTCACGCTATCTTCGGAAAAGAGATACGGGAGGTGAAGGATAAGGTTGCTCAACATGACAACCGCCTGTCGGAGGCCGAAACCCGAATCGACCAAGTAAACAATCGGGTTGACAACGTAATGGCTGACGTGAAGAAAACGCTGGACGACCTCAAACTTGGGGATGGAACAACAGCTCCCGTAGTAGCTACAACACCTTCGCTACGTGGATTCAAAGTGCCGCCGTTCGACGGGACCTCTTCCTGGTCGTCCTACAAAATCCAGTTCGAGGCCGTCATGGAGGCAAACGGCTGGAATAAAAGCCAGGCCATGACTGCACTCACCTTAGGCCTGCGCGACCAAGCCTTAACTGTGTTGGAAGCTCTCGGTAAGAAAGTGACCTACGAGCAGCTCCTTGAGGCATTGGAGGCGAGATATGGCGACGCTCACCTGGAACACGTCTTTCGTGCGCAACTTAAAGATCGTGTGCAGCGCATCAACGAAAACCTGCAGCAGTGGGCTCTAGAAGTGGAGAAGCTGGTGCGAAAAGCATACCGGTCTGTACCTGCGCTCATTGAAGGGAACCTGGTGCAGACATTCATCGACGGCATCCGCGACCTGGAAGTCAGAGCTGCTGTGAGGCTCGGGCACCACGAGACGCTTAAGGACGCCTTGGCCCATGCACTGGAAGTGGAAGCCGTGCGGCAGGATCATCGTTCCCATCGCGTCAGGGAGGTTGCAGCAGCTACAGTTCGCGACCGCAACAAAGGATACAGCCCAAGGTGCTATGGCTGTGGGGAAAAGGGCCATCTTCGATCCAGCTGCCCTAAGCGAACCCTAGAAAGGGAAATTGAACGATCTCAGGAGGGTAGTGCGGCCAACAGCACCGCCCAGCAGCGGCAGGGAAACGAGTAAAAGCCAGAACTGCGGGGCGGGTGCTGGCTGATGTTAAAAGAGCCCCAAGGATCTCGATCTCACAAACCCATGATGGGAACAGCCTAATCATAAAGGGCGAGATCAACGGAATGCCGTGTAAGCTGACCATAGACACTGGAGCCTCTCGTACGGTTGTTAGTTCCCAACTTATAAGTCAGTTCCTTGGGGACTCCGCATACAACCGAGAACGCCTTAATTTGGTAACAGCCACCGGTCAGCGTATACCCGTCCGTGGAGAGAAGGAGATGGAGTTGAAGCTAGGCAACGTGATCTACCTGCATAATGTCATCGTGGCTGATATAATGGACGACTGCATCTTAGGCCTAGACTTTATGAGGAATAATTGTTGTGAGATCGACGTTAAGCAAGGTGTTTTGAAATGTGGACAGGAGGAACTTTTTATGGAAGGTGCGTTACCAGGGAACGTGTACAGCATCAAGAAGATTGTTCTTCCGCCGAGATCGGAAACGATTGTTCCGGTTAGTCTACCTCGAAACGCTGGGCAAGCTCACCGTTGTGTACTTGTGGAAAGGGTAAACAATGACCTTCCATGGAAAGTAGCTCGAACCTTGGTCAGGACCACTGACATCTCAGGAGTACGTGTGCTGAACCTTTGCGACCGGGAACAGATTATAGAAAAAGGCACACTGGTTGGTACTTGTGAGGAAGTGGATTGGTTACGTCAGTGCCAATATATATCGAGTGGGACCCCCAGCAAGGATTCAGAAACGAGAGTGACCACACTTTTGGAAGACTGTCGCAGTGTTCTGTCCCCGAACGAATTGGTCAAGGCGAAGAAGTTGTTACTCAGGTACGCCGATGTATTCTCATCAAATGATGCTGACATAGGAAAGACTGGCCTGGTTCAACACAAAATAAACACAGGAGAGGAATTGCCTATCCGTCAGCGGCCAAGAAGATTGCCGGTAGCACGTGAAAAGGAAGTGGAAACCATGATTGAAGGAATGGTGAAGGATGGTGTTATTGAACCTTCCTCTAGTCCATGGTGTTCACCAGTGGTGCTGGTGAAAAAGAAGGATGGCAGCATGCGGTTCTGTGTTGATTACCGCCGTCTGAACGACGTTACAAAGAAGGACAGCTATCCCTTGCCAAGAATTGATGACACGCTGGACATGCTTACAGGAGTAAAATGGTTTAGCACGCTGGATCTAAAAAGTGGCTACTGGCAAGTTGAAATTGACCCTAAGGACAAGGAGAAAACTGCGTTCTCGACGGGAAAGGGTCTGTGGCAATTCAAAGTAATGCCGTTTGGGTTGTGCAATGCTCCAGCAACGTTTGAAAGGCTGATGGAACTTGTACTTACCGGGCTAATTGGCGATGCCTGTCTGGTCTACTTGGATGACATCATCATCGTGGGCC
This sequence comes from Parnassius apollo, assembly GCA_907164705.1. Lineage (NCBI taxonomy): Eukaryota > Metazoa > Arthropoda > Insecta > Lepidoptera > Papilionidae > Parnassius > Parnassius apollo. The sequence continues at coordinate 1,707,748 of CAJQZP010001641.1, read as the reverse complement.
GTACGTTTGAGGAACACCTTCAAAACCTGGAACGCGTGCTCATGAAGATTCAGAGTGCCAACCTCAAGTTGAGCCCGAAGAAATGTTCACTATTTCAACGTCAAGTTAACTTTTTGGGGTTTGTAGTATCGGAAGAAGGTATCCGCACAGATCCAGAGAAAATCGCCGCTGTCAAGGATTGGCCGGTTCCAAAAGACAAGACGCAGGTTAGAGCATTTTTGGGTTTGTGCTCCTATTACCGGCGATTCGTGAAGAACTTTGCAGATATAGCCAAACCTCTGCACAAGCTAACCGAGGAGAAGCGACATTTCTGCTGGGATGAAAGTTGCAATATCGCATTCCAGGAGCTCAAGGACCGTCTGTGCAAAACACCTATTTTGGGATACCCTGATGCAAGCAAAGAATTTATAGTTGACACAGACGCAAGTGATATAGGACTCGGCGGTGTGTTGTCTCAACGGAATGGTGACCAAGAGGTCGTGATAGCGTACTTCAGCAAGTCGTTGTCAAAACCGGAAAGGAACTACTGTGTCACAAGACGCGAATTGCTAGCTGTGGTAAAGTCGTTGCAACATTTTAGCAAATATCTTCTGGGACGAAAATTTCACTTACGAACTGACCATGCTGCACTAAAATGGCTATTGCAGTTTAAAAACCCAGAAGGACAAGTTGCGAGGTGGATTGAACTACTGCAGGAATACGACTTTGAGATCGAACATCGCAGCGGGAAATCTCATGGCAACGCAGATGCATTGTCAAGAAGACCTTGTCCTGAAGATTGCAAACATTGTACTAGGCAAGAGAGTAAGGAAGTGGTATCCGTGAGGATGCTCAGGGCAGACCACCTCAGCAACGAGTGGAAGGACAGCTTACTACATGCACAGCAGGAAGATCCGGACATCAAGCCGATCCTGGAATGGATAAAGGCCAGTGCTCCCAAGCCCAAGTGGAGTGACGTCTCAGCGATGAGTTCGACCACTAAAAGCTATTGGGCCCAGTGGGACAGCTTGCTGCTTCAGGATGGAGTTCTGTGTCGTAAATGGGAAAACGTTCGGGGAGACAGCTGTCATTTGCAAATGGTTGTCCCTAAAGTTAAAGTACCGGATGTTCTACAGCTGTACCATAATGATTGTTCAGGAGGCCATCTGGGAGTTAAACGAACTCTATTGAAGATCCGAGAACGGTTTTACTGGGTCCACTGTCGAAACGATGTCGAGGACTGGTGTCGCAAATGTACAAGTTGTGCGGCTGTAAAGGGACCTCAGACTCGTAGTAGAGGTGCATTGAAATTGTACAATGTTGGTGCACCATGGGAGAGAATAGCCATTGACGTGGCGGGGCCGTTTCCGGAGAGTGAAAGCGGTAACAAGTATTTCATGGTTGTGATGGATTACTTCACTAAGTGGCCAGAAGTCTTCGCCATTCCAAATCAAGAAGCTTCAACAGTTGCAGATAAACTAGTTCATGAAGTCTTCTGTCGTTTTGGAGTACCTTTAGAGATTCACAGCGATCAAGGAAGGAATTTTGAGTCTCAAATATTCCAGGAAACTTGCCGAGTTATGGGTACTCATAAAACAAGAACTACTTCTTATCACCCGCAATCTGATGGAATGGTGGAACGATTTAATCAGACATTGGAGAGGTACCTAGCAAAAGTTGTAGACAATCGGCAACGAGATTGGGACAAGCACATACAACCGTTTTTGTTGTCATATCGAAGTTCTGTTCACGAAAGTACAGCAGTGACACCAGCTTTCGCAAACTTTGGAAGAGAATTACGGCTGCCTGCAGACCTGATCACCGGGATACCACCCGATGCTCCACGCAGTATAACCGATTATGCAAATGACTTGCGGAAAAAAATGAATGACGTTTATGAGCACGTCAGACAATCGGGCCAGCAAATGTCTGAAAAGATGAAAACCCGGTATGACCGCAAAATGAACAACAAAGGGTTCGACGAAGGTTCACTTGTGTGGTTGCACAATCCAGTCCGCAGCAAAGGGAAATCTCCTAAGCTTCAAGCTAAATGGGACGGCCCGTACCGGATTGTAACCAGGATCAACGATGTGACCTACCGGATACAGAAAGGCGCAAGAGGGACTCCTAAGATCGTCCATGTGGATCGCTTGGCGCGTTATTATGGGACCGATAATGCTCGGGACGAGCATGTCTTAGGAGGGGGCAGTGTTGCATGAATAAGTCAACTAGCGCCATCTAGTGTCAGGAACGAGAGCGAGGGGAGCATTGAGAAAATGACATCACAAATCGCTCAACTGACAGCGCCTAGTCGAAACTCGAACGCTCGATACCTTCCGCGTGTTTACTTGAACATTCTGGATATTTCTTTGCTAATTCAAATATATAGGCGCTGCAAGATGCGATCGAGGCAGAGTGAACTCGGCGACACAAGCGAAGCTTCGGAGTGGAATTAAGTGAATTAGTGTGTTTAAATTATTAGTGTTTTAACTTTAATTGTGTAAAGTAAATTAAAGTGTTAATTTAGGTAATTTTATCGGCAATTTTTATTGTCACGAACCTCAAGCTCGTAACATTATATTTAACTTTATAAAACTTACACTGTCTAATAGTCGCAGAGGTAGGTGGAAAAAAATGAATGAATGAATAAAGATTATGTAATTTTAATTGCAACAACTTAAAATTAAGAGAAGAAAAAAGAGTCAACATCTGTTTTTCTTCTCTTAAACATTGGAGAAAACTTGAGTGTTGCTCTTATAGAGAGTCCTTTAATTTGTTATATATAGTATAATAGAAATTTCGGAAGATAGCTCTTCTACAATTTATGGGAACGTAAAATCCAATCATTCAGATAATTAATCTTGTCAAGAACTAATTAGAGGTTGGACCTTCCAAACTATGTTCTTGTTAATCAGAATTTAGTGTTGACAAATCTTTAGGTATACATAATTTACTTAGAGTTAGATTTAAATCCTAAGCTTAATTTAACAGCCTCCTAATCCTCTGCTAGGATTAGGTTTTTTAAAAAATATTCTAACTGAGCTATATTACTTAAAATATGAAATATTTTCCCAACGTTATCACATAAATATCACCGCGCATGGTGAACAGTTATTGGGGTATTTGGAATTCGGTATTGATATTTCATCATTGAGAAGGTTTTATGCGTGTATGCGTGTATGCAGACTTTATATATCTTCGAATTACTTTTTTTGATCAAAACCCTCTTCGGAATGAGATGATGTCTTTGTCTAGTGGATATATAAAGGCTGTATCACTATCACTAAATCCCATTAAAGGTCTAGTCTTAACACTCCTAGATTGTCATAAAGTACGATTCTGAGTTAAGAATATTCACATCTACATTGACATGACATAAACATGCATTTTTATTTAGCAACTTAGACTCATATTTTTGATACAGAAAATGAAATGATAAATAACTACAGCAAAGATAAAAATAAACACGAGAAAACAGACATAAAATAATCCGATTGCATGAGTGATGTGATACTTAAACCGCCACTGACTCAACATAATCCTATCGCATGTTTGCACTAGCGTTAGTTTTCAGCAATGCCCATTAAGATTGGACTCGCCCACGAGGATGCATAGTTAAATCGCATGAGAATTTATTTAAAGCCTTTGATTATATACATGTTTAAAGCCAACTATAGCGTCATGTTGTTTTTAAAGTTTGTTTTGGTTTTGTTACGTATGAATAAGAGCGTTTTTCAATTTTGTTAAATAAAATATAAACACTGTTTAACCGAGTTCTCAATACAAGAATGTTATATGTTCGATGCGCACATTTATGTATGTTTGCTGATTTCTCGGAAACGGCTAAACCAATCAATGACGATCTAAATTTGAATATTAACTTTAGTAACCCAGTGAGAAAACACATGAATAAATTTGTATGGATCAAACGCTCAGAGAGATAACACGTAAGTAAATTTTAATCTACGCTGCGGAGTTTCGTATGGTGAGTGCAGAGAACCGGAAACCCTTTTTACGGGAAACGAGGCATTCCATCTTAGTCACCACGGGTGACAACGCATCTGCATTTTAATTTGTAATCGAGGATAGATGTAGATGTCTTTGGGCCATAGCAACCACTTACAATGAGATGGAATGTGTGCTGCTCGTCTGTCACCCTTATCTTATACAAACAGAATAGAGTAAAATTTAATTGAGTAGAGTAAACCTACATACAACATTTTTCAATAGTTTTTTTTAACTTACCAATGGTTCGGTAAATACTCCTTTCATAAAAAAACACAGAAACTCAGCGGTATTTTTTAAATATAATCGTTACAATTTTAAACGAATTTTCATAGAATCAGTATGTTAGCGATCGCCTTATTCCCCGCGGATATATTTATTCACAATAATGCATAAGTACAGTATTATTTTCAAACTATTAAGACAAAAACAACCATTTCTTTTTTTTTCTGATCTGTTTGTCCGGGCTAACCCTGGCCATGGCTGAACTGATTGTGATGAAACTTTACAAACACATAAAGTAGTGCCAGGAGGTATCTAGGCTTCATTTTATCCTGATATTTTTATGAAGTTTTTTCGGAAACAACGAGTAATTAAAAACGTGAAATTGCGTTTGATTACTTTGAATCTGCATAACGCCATTGAAATTGATCCAATCCATGCGCCGCCAGGGCGGGTCGCTAGTATATACATAAAATATTGCCACTTATTGCAGCTTACTGACCCTTTTCACTATATCGGCTACTCTAAGATCAACGTTCTCGAGTGGCTGCCTCGTATCTGCGAGCGGAGTTTAGGGTGACCCGCCACAAGATGGAGCTGATAAGATATGAATGCAGGTGGCTAAGGAACGTGTCAGTGGCATTCCTTGAATGATGATGATTGCTCTTTAATAAAGTTTTTTTTATAATAATATTTAAAAAATATATTTAAAAATGAATTTTTCTTTCACCGTGTAATAGTTGTGTGAGAGTATTGTCCCGTGGATGTCCTAAGAGACGACAGAGGAAAACTAATCAGGAGATCGGCAGCAGCGTCTTGCTAATACCATCTTATAAAAACCAATGTTGCCAGCTCTCCAGCCAAGCGTGGCAACTATGGCAAATATCGCTCCTATGAGATAAAGCTACACTGCAGCTATACTCGTATTATGTTTGTAGCATGGGTCGGCTGGACCAGAGTAGGATCACGCTCTCACAAAATACCAGTGTAAAATAGCAGCTTAATGATGCATTTTATCTTAGTCCTCAGGGATAACAACGCTTCTGCATTTAGATTCTTAATAGAGGATGAATGTAGATGTCTGTGGGCCATAGCTTCCACTTTCCATTAGGTGGATTATGTGCCGTTTGTCGCCCTATTATATAAAAAATTAAACAATATATGGGGGACCTATGTTTGGGAATGGATTACTGTTAGGCTGTAACGAATGTTTCTTTGCAGGTCTCGTATGAATTGCTGTGCCATTCAACCAATTACAAAACTTTGGTGAGTTATTCTGCATGCGCCCGTGACGATTTTTTATATAGGTATAGCGGATGCTGGGTACAGTTTATGTCTAATAAAACAAAGATATTTAAATTGACATTTAGAACTCATACTATAAGCTCCCGAGTACAATGCTGAATACAGGTTTACTCATAGATAAGCCTCATAAAGGGGATATTTGCCATAGTTGCCACACAGCTGGTGGGCAACCGCAGCTTTGTTTTGGTTGTTAGTAGGAAGACACTGCTGCCGATCTGCTTTTCCCCTGTTGGCTCTATCGGTAAATATGGCATGATATGTGCTAGCGGATATATATATATATATATAAATATTATATAAAGCACAGTACCTTTCGAATGCGAAATTTTCTCATTTTACTTGTATATTGTTTATTTTTATATTGTATATTTTTACATATTATCGAAGTGGCTTTACCGCGTAAACACCGTTTCACTTGACATAAGTTCCTTTCAAAAAGGGTCAAAAAATTGCCTATAAAAATAAACGATCGGTGACGTTTCCACTTTTTATCGAGACTTAATATAAATAAAGTGACTATGTATTTATTTTTTCCTCATAGTGGGACACCTTTAAAATTATTATAGTTTTAACACTTTTGACTGTTTTCTTGGTCTAACGGTTGCAAACGCAATTGCTGATCATATGGTACCGGGATCGAGAGTCAGGCCAAAAATCATTTATTGGGTTTTTCTGTCACAAATTTCTCAGTAGCAGCCAGGAATATTGATTTCGAACTTATTGAAGTTGGCGTAAAACACATAGTTGTTTGATCTTTTAATGATCAAAAGTGAGAATGAGAATTCAGAATCATATAAAATCTGACTGGTGGCTTTTTATAATATATACTAATCAGAAAAAACTTATGTTATTTGATAATTCATTGTAGATTAATTAAAAATTGTCACTTCGTAACTTTAAGTTCAAAAGGGAAGTTTTACAGAATAATCACGTAACTAGTCAGGCCATGCTGGCAGCTGGATGTGTTACAACTAGTGCCAACTCCGGAGTACACGTCTTAAGCACAATAGGAGAAACTTGATCAGGCCCACCCCACTTGCTGACGTCTAGGGAGACGAGTGCTTTGTGAAACGAGCGCTGTGTAAACCGCATTGACATGCATGAAGCGTTCATATCGTGGGATGGTTGGCGGTGTGTTTCCCCGTCATCAAGAGTCGAATTTGACGCAAGGATAGAGCCTCAGAGATCGGCTTTCTCCTTCACAGCATAGGCCAGTGAGTCGTCTTCTCTGTGAAGAGTGGGAAAAGATGGCTCATAGAAGTTCCCTTGGAGAGACTTGGCGAGAGACCAGTTTATGCGCGGTGTCATAATGATGGTACGGGTGATAGTTTGCACGATGCTACGCTTTTATTTGTTAAACGGGACATTTTTACGTATTTTAGGTACAGCGGGATACAAATCTTTGAATCAGGACCGTCCCGCCTAAAGTGGGACGTATGGTCATAAATTAAGTAAAAAAAAAGTAAACTTACAGCCTATGTACGTCCCACTGCTGGGCACAGGACTACCCTCATTTCTGAGAGGGTTTTAGGGCAAGGAAGTGTCCGCCGCGCTGCCCCAATGCGTGTTGGCGAACTTCACATGTCTTCGAAATATTTTTTTACTTATTCCTCAGACATGCAGGTTTCCTCACGATGTTTTCCTTCACCGCCGAGCACGTGGTAAATCAGCACTTAAAATTGCAATTAACAATTTCATTGGTGCCGGCGAGGATCGAACCCGGTTTTCTCGCGTACTGTGAAATTTACAGCGAGCGCTAACCATCTGAGCTACCACGGTTCTTATTTATGGTCATGTTAAGTATAAATCATGTATAAGCTCTTTATAGTTTAGATACAGTCTAGAGAAATTCGGCCATGAAAGTAAGTTACACACAGTCTTTTGTTAAAGGAGACGGTCCATTTCAGGTCCAGTCTATGTACACTATACCGTAAAAAAGCGAAAAATTCAGGGATTTTATTAAAAATATAATAAGAGAGCAAATAAAACTAAATACTTGCTGTAAATAAAAATGCAATTCCAATTTTTGATGAATTTGCAAGGTGAAGCTCTTCCAGTCATAAAACTATATGTCAAATGTCATGTCTAACAAATGACTTGAGACATTAAATAATGTAGGTAGTGTGATATTTTTTTTGCTTATTTCGAACTTGTTTGTGTAGTCGCGAAGTCATGATTGCGTTTATGGAGTTTCTTTTGGATTTTTTTTGGCGATTTGGTTTTTTTTCTTTGGACTTTGGATCTGTTACTACTTGTTTGACTCGGCTTTTGTTTTATGGAATTCACGATTTATATACTCAAACAAACTGTACCCGTAATCGTGCGTAGAAATGACGTAGTGCTGACTTGTACATATTGAAAACTATAGGAGAAAATAAGCTGTAATGGAACAAGGCATGCGGAAGCAAATGACAGATGATCGATGCACTAATAGAGATGAGAAAGTATTATTAATATTTCAAGAGCTCAAATTGGAATGAAAGAAAGTAATGTGTTGTTTATGTTTGTGCTTTTTACAGCTGTTTTTTTTTGTTGTTTTTCTTTTACAGCTACATATCTATACATACTGCTGCGCGGCATAATTAATGCCACTAGCGCCATCTACTATCGAGTAGCAAGACTAGGAGAGATTTCTGGAAAATTCCTTGCTCGAACTTTTGATATTTTACTCGAACATTCTAGATGTTTCAGGGGAAGAGGCCGCGGGGCAGTATTGAATTGTCTTCGGATCTAAATAAAGTGAACTAATGTCTAGACGTCGGAGGGCCAGCCGCCGTCTACGGAGGCCGGTTTGTCAGCAGCTCCTACATCTTCAGCGCCTGACTTAGGTGCTCTAATTATGATGCTGCAGGAACAGGCCCCTCGGTTGAAAGAGCAGTAGGAGGAACAGGCCCACCGACAGGAGGAAAAGGCCCGCCGACGGGAGGAACGGGCCCGTTGATTTAAAAAGCAGCAGGATGAACAGGCACGTTGGTTTAAAGAGCAGCAGGAGGAACAGGCCTGCCGACAGGAGGATCAGGCCCACCGACAGGAGGACCAGGCCAACCGACAGGAGGAATAGGCCCGTCGTTTGGAAGAGCAGCTCAAACGCGATAAGGAATAGCAGATGCTCCTCATGAAGGACATTCCCGCTACCTTCGAGAAAGACATAAGGGAGTTGAAGGATAGGGTTGCTCAACATGACAACCGCCTGTCGGAAGCTGAAACCCGAATCGACCAAGTGAACAATCGGTTTAACAATATGGCACGTGACTGACATAAAGAAATCACTGGACGAACTTAAACTTGGGGATGGAACTACAGCTCCCGTAGTAGCTACTACACCTTCAATATGTGGATTCAATGTGCCGCTGTTCGACGTGACTTCTTCTTGGTTGACCTACAAAATCCAGTTCGAAGCTGTTATGAAGGCGAACGGCTGGAATAAAAGTCACATGATGACTGCTCTCACACTAGGCCTGCGCGACCGTGCCTTAACTGTTCTGGAAGCTCTCGGTAAGGAAGTGACTTACAAGCAGCTCCTTGAGGCATTGGAGGCGAGAGTTGGCCACATTCACCTGGAACAAGTCTTTCGTGCGCAGCTTAAAAATTGCGTGCAATGCATCAACGAAAACCTGCAGTCTGTGCCTGCGCTCATTAAAGGGAACCTGGTTCAGACATTCATCGACGGCATCCGCGACCTTGAAGTTAGAGCTGCTGTGAGTCTCGGGAACCACGAGACGCTTAAGGATGCCTTGGAAGTGGAAGCCGTGCGTCAGGATTATCGTTCCCATCGCGTCAGGAAGGTTGCAGCAGCTACAGTTCGCGACTACAATAAAGGATACAGCCCTAGGTTCTATGGCTGTGGGAAAAGTGGCCATCTTTGATCCAGCTGCCCTAAGCGAACTGTAGAATGGGAAGGTATTAGATCTCGAGAGGGCAGTGCGGTAAACAGCACCGCCCAGCAGCAGCAGGGGTAAACGAGTAAAAGTCAGGACTGCGGGACGGGTACTGACTGGTACTTTTACTTGCATAATGTCATCGTGGCTAATATAATGGACGACTGCATCCTAGGCCTAGACTTTATGAGGAAGAATTGTTGTGAGATCGACTTTAAGCAAGGTGTTTTGTAATGTGAACAAGAGAAACTTTTCGTGGAAGGGGCGTTACTAGGGAATGTGTACAGCCGTGCGAAGATTGTTCTTCCGCCCTGAGATCGGAAATGATTGTGCCGGTTAATCTTCCTAGAAATCACGGGCAAGCTCATCGTCGTGTACTCGTGTAAAGGGTAGACAATGACCTTCCATGGCAAGTGGCTCGAATCTTGGTCAGAACCACTGATATCTCAGGAGTACGTGTGCTGAACCTGTGTAATCAGGAACAGATTATAGAAAAAGTACACTGGTTGGTACTTGTAAGGAAGTGGATTGGTTACGTCGGTGCCAATATCTATCCCCAGCAAGGATGCACAAACGAGAGTGACCACACTTTTAGAAGACTGTCGCAGCGTTCTTTCCCCAAATGAAATGGTCAAGACAAACAAGTTATTACGCATGTACGCCGATGTATTCTTGTCAAACAATGCTGACATAGAGAAGACTGGCCTAGTTCAACACAAAATAAACACAGGGGAAGAATTAACTATCCGTCAGCGGCCAAGAAGATAGTCGGTAGCATGTGAATATGAAGTGGAAACCATTATTGAAGGAATGATAAAGAATGGTGTTATTGAGCCTTCATCCAGTCCGTGGTGTTCACCCGTGGTGCTGGTAAAGAAGAAGGATTGCAGCATGCTGTTTTGAATTGCCCACCGCCGTCTGAACGACGTTACAAAGAAGGACAGCTATCCCTTGCCAAGAATTGATGACACGCTGGACATGCTTACAGGGGTAAAGTAGTTTAGCTTAATAAAAGTGGCTACCGGAAAGTTGAAATTGACCCTAAAGACAAAGAGAAAACTGAGTTCTCGACGGGAAAGGGTCTGTGGCAATTTAAAGTAATGCCGTTTGGATTGTACAATGATCCAGCAACGTTTGAAAGGTTGATGGAACTTGTACTTACCGGGCTAATTGGTGATTCCTGTCTGGTCATTATCGTTTTTCGTACGCTCGAGGAACACCGATTCAGAGTGCCAACCTCAAGTAGAGTCTGAAAAAATGTTCACTATTCAAATGCCAAGTTATCTTTTTGGGCTATGTAGTGTCGGAAGAAGGTATCCGTACAGATCCAGAGAAAATTGCTGGTTAGAGGTTAGAGAGTTAGAGATTTTCTTCAATTTTATACAAACAAAATACGAAGAAACCTTTTTACTGACCTATTATTTCTATCCTTTTAGTGTCATTTTTTCGTTTCATTGAGTTTCAATACACAACAATGCAAAAGAAGTTTTCATTTCAAAAATAATAAGATAATTTTAAAACAGCTTCTGAAGCACTGACTTCAGACGCGTTACTTATTTAAGTCAGCTTTTATATTTTAAAAGTATAATATTTTATGATAAAGAAGTAAACACAATTTTATCCTTGCAGATAATCAAATTCCAAATCGTTATTTGTGATTCAGTAGGTACAAATCTTTCGTCCCTAGTGATCTTTGATATTTGCTATTTGATCGTATTTCTTTCGCAATCATCCGGTAAAGTCCAATGCGAAACGCGAGCCTGTCCGATTGTAGGTAGAGATGGAGGCATTACGGCCTTATAGTTAGCAGGTGTATTTTTTATTTATCCAAGCGTTGACAATCTTTTATCGTATTGGTCTAGATCCTAATTTTTATATAGAATAAGGGTGACAAACGGTCACACAGACCACCTGATGGTAAATGGATTCAAAATCAATATGCAGATGCGTTATCAACCCTGAGGACTAAGATGGAATGCCTCGTATCCAGTAAAAGATGTGTATAATGTTGTGTGGGAAAAAACAACACAATACATATGTTAAAGTTACAGCACTGCTAGGCACAAGTCTTATTCTGAGAGGGATTTAGGGCGAGAATATATCCGCCTCGTTCCCCTAACGCGTGTTAGCGAACTGAACATGTCTTAAACATTTCTTGTTCTAACTTCTAAGAGGTTTCCTCATGATTTTTTCTTCACCACAGAGCTTGTGGTAAATCAGCACTTAAAATAGTGACTAAAAATTTCATTGATGCTGCGGGGATCGAACCCGGACTGCTCGCGTACTGTGAAGTTTACAGGGAGCTTAGCCCCTGAGCTAACACAGCTTTAATTATATGTACGAGAATATATTAGAAAAAACATCTACATAAAAATATTAAAATATTTAAAATTTCGTTCTTATGTTAATTAGAATTCAACTAATTTATGTTAGTAAAATACTTTCAGGGTAATTACACGCTAGTTGCTAGAAATCTACAGCTCGATTCTATTCTTCGATTATATTGAAAATATGTCATGAATTTTTTTATTATATACAAATTATTCAAGCGTGTTTAAACAGGCTTCACTGAAATAAAAACAGCGAAATATTAAAAGATTCTCAACCGGCTTAAGTGTTTATGAACGGATATTAAATGAACTAAGCTTGCTTTACCTTCATGTCCCGTGGTAGCATTGAAGAACCCTCCCTCTTTAAGTTCACTGTGATACTCGATTGATTTGTCTTTATATTTTGTTTATTTATTGTAAAAGCTATGCTTTATAAAAAAGTGTTCCTCGGAGTGAATTACGGTCATTGCGGCCAGTCTGAAGGTAGGCTAAGCAACGCAGAACGGAATTATAGTACCTTAGTATGAAGGTAAGTATAGGTGTATTGTCTACACCTGAGAGTGATGGACGACAATTGGATACAACCCGAGAGAGATCAGGTGCAGGAAAAACGTTGGCCATTTACATGTTTACCGAGACTGCTACTAGGAGTGTCTCGAAAGAAACACTCAATAACTGGTTTTTACCTCGGATTGAAGTCCCGGACCACTGCATCAGCAGTCACTACTATTGTGAAAATCTTATTGGCCTCTAGACCAATAAGATTTTCACAATAGTAGAGTGATTGATAGAGCTGTATATATAAATTTTTGTAACAGTTTAAACTTCTGAAGAAGCACCTCTAAAATACTTGGCGTACTCTACACAACGGGACAGTATTTTATGCCAGCACGTCGTTTGCAACTTTATATGAATGAATTAATTAATTAATTTCTTTATTTTGCAAATATGGGTAATACAGAATGTGGTGACAACGGTGTGTAGGTTACAAGGTACTCTCTCATCTCTGGACCGGGGCCTCCTAGTGCCAGTTCCTTCCACTTGACGGCGTCTAGTGAAGAGTGGCTTGAATCGTTGTCAACCGAGTACTTTCTGATCTGTTCGATACACTGGCGTTGCAAAAAGAGATATTGTATTCCATTGAGTTTTCTATCGCATTTACCACATAATGGATATCCTTTCGGTTATATGAGGAGATGGAGGATTATAGGGCACGTTTACCTTCTATTAACGCCCCATAAAGTTAAAACGTCGGTAACACTTGTATACACTTGATTTCATTTTGTCTTTCGAGCCGTATTACATTTATATCTCTTTTGTTTTTAAAGCGTAATTTAAGAAATAAGTGATCTAAATTAGACTGAATATATTTTATATTTTTAGTAAGCGGTTGCGCAGTTTAAATTTGTCGTTTTATTTCGAAAATTTCTAAGATTTTCGGAAGTCATATAACCTAGATCACTCCCTGCATTGCTCTCTATATATTCGTGCAGTTTCATTATAACCGTTCGGGTATTTCGCAAATAATCCCGAAGACAGAAAGATAGACAGGCGGAGAAAATTGAAAAAATGGTTATTTATGACTTTATGGTGTGCAAATGAACAATGCTTTTTCAATAGTACAGACGGACACTTCAATTTCATTTACATTTATATAAAATTTAATTGGGTTCTGTAATCTTATTAAAATAGGTTCGGCGACTGAGTTTACACAGATTCATTTTAAAGTATGCGAAATGTCACCCAAGGCAACGTAAGAACATTTTTGACAGCAACGATGTTGGGATACATGGAACAAATGAATCATTTGCCCAGCCTAAATGATTCTGAGAGTTGATCCTGAAATCACTAATCTAGCTACCAAGCGCGATGACTACGGATAGTATTTCTAGTTTTTGGAAAAATCTTTCTATACAAATAAATGAAATTGAAGTGTCTGTTTGTAATATCCAAATAACAGTTTTTTTACTAAATGCATGCCGTTGTAGCTCAGTTTGTTAACGCTCGCTGTAAATATAACATAACGCGAGTAACCTTGGTTCCTCGCCGGCACCAATTAAATTGTTAATTGCAATTCTAATTGCTGCTTTACCACGTGCTCGACGGTGAAGGAAAACATCGTGAGGAAACCTGCACGTCTGAGGAGTAAGATAAAAAATATTTCGAAGACATGTTAGGTTCGCCAACACGCATTGAGGCAGCGCGGCGGACACTTCCTTGCCTTAAAACCCTCAGAGAAATGAGGGGAGGCCTGTGCCCAGCACTGAGGCGTATATAGGCTGTAACTTTACTTTTTTTTACTAAATGCATATGAAGATTTATATGTTACTTATAACAAAAGAAAAAACAATTTTAAAATGTTTGTCTCTGTCTCTCAGTTCTAATCTCCAAAACGACAGAACGGATTTTGACTTTTACTGGCAGATAGCTGATGTTCTAAGGAGTAATTTACGCTAATATTATTTTAGAAACAGAATTAGAATTCTGTGCAAAAAAAAAACAAATAAGCCCCTTAAAATCCATCGTAATAAATTCCATACGGACGAAGTCGCGGAGAAAAGCTAGTATATACATATAAATAAAATTGAAGAGTCTGTATGTAATAGCAAAGTTACTGCCTTATACTTGAACTGAGGGCGTTATTTGCGTGCCATTTAGACATGAACAACCATTTCTAAATTTTTTGACTGTCCGTCTGTGTCTGTTCGCACTAATCTTCGAAACGACTGAACCAACTTCTCGATAAGATAGAAAGCAACGCCAGGAGTGACCTAGGCAATATGTTATCCAAAAACCTTGAGATATTATTTAAATCAAATATTTACAAAATAGCTGATATTTGAATATTTTGTATAAGACCACATTAATACTTGCTGAAACTACATTTGCATCACCAGGCATGATCCCCAGGGTCGGCAGAAATAAATAAAAATAAAAAAGTAATGAAATATTTTGTTCTACAGAAGTGAGTGACAATAGGCGCCCTATACGGAAGTTTATCAATGGCTTATTCCATTTATTTACTATAGGCATTTATTGCAGGAACAATGTATAACCGAGAGATGTGTGACGGGATTGTGCAAAAAGGAATTTCGTAGTCTCTCTGTCCGCCTGTGTTTTTTTTTGTGTTGTTAATTACTGTGTAAAGTATTAAATGTTTGTAAACTGTTTCTTTTTTATTCTTGGTTTCTTTTTGTTCTTCCCAGGACAGAAGTGTTTTCCAAACCGAATAAGTACTATTTATAATTCAATATCGATCCACCCTAGCGCCACCTACTGGGTCAAATTGTGAATTTAACTCGTACGAACCGTTTTCGAGTTTATGTTTTTAAATAAAAAGATTTTATGAAAATAATTGAATAAAACGTTCCTATTTCTATTTAATGTTCTATTTCTAACCCTCTGCGCACCACAGGCTTGGGAGTTAATGTACATATGTATAAACAAAAAAAAAGTACTAATATAATCCGATCCCATCATTTATAATAATCCACTCCAACTATATGATGTAATATGCTAGAAAATGTTAATAGTTAAGTACAATTATATACACAAGGGTTGGTTACAAATCTAAATATAAACTAGGGTAACGATAAGGGTTGAAAACTTATTTTATCCAAATATTTTCGAGCACAGTCCTCAAATTTATACGTGGTAGAGCCATGCTGCAGTTATATTAGTAGTATAGTTGTAGCACGAATGGGTCGGCTCGACCGGGGAAGGACCACGCTCTCACAGAATACCAGCGTGAAATAGTAGCTTAATGCTGCTGTATTTCGTATGGTGAGTGTAGAGAACCGGTGACCCTTTTTACTGGAAACGAGGCATTCCATCTTAGTCCTCACGGGTGACAACGCATATGCATTTTGATTCGTAATCGAGGATAGATGTAGATGTCTATGGGCCGCAGCAACCACTTACCATCAGGTGGACTGTGTGCTCGTTTGTCACCCTATCCTATAAAAAAAAATAACATTAGAACAGGAAACAATGAAAATTACAATATACAATATGTAAAATCTTGTCGTTTTATTAGGGTGTTTATCGGTATCTTGTTTCTATTCATGTAACCCTTTTGAAAGAATAAATGAAGAAATAATCGATATCAGGCTGCCCTGAGCGAGTCAACATAGTTTTTTTCGTAATTTTATTTTTCCTACAGTTAATATTAACACAAAATTACGGGGTGAAATTATTATGACCCAGTCTCTGGAAGAAACCTTTGTGGCAGACAGACATACAACGAAGTGATCTCAATGGCACGGAACATTAACAATATTGGTAAAGCGAAGCCCACGCGAACAAAGCCGCAAGAAGAGCTAGTTATACTGTAAAATAAATAAACAAAAACCTTAATTTTTATAAAAAATATCATAATAAAAAAAAACGAAAAACTTGAATTATTACACAATTCCACTCCCCGCGGTATAGTGCCAAGAAGGCTGGCTGCGTTTCTTCATTGAATGACTATACTTAGCATTCGAGTGCGAAAAGCTAACCATCTCATCACCAGCAGTGACGGTCAGTCGTAGATAGAGTTCCTTTAGGAACTTCACCGCACGTGGACCCACGGACCGATAGTCTCTACAGTACATGGCACAAATATGTAGTCATCTCTCAGAGACTCATATTTGTGCCACTAAAATCAGCTGCCTCCGACGCCGCCCCGGCTTCACAATAGGTAAACTTTCTTTACTCTTAAACTTTGAAGGTCTAACAAGGCTTTACAAGGTTAACCCTTGTAAGGAATGTTTGTACGTTTAAATTACATACGTGTGTTCAGTACAAAATTTTGTTCCATGAACCAAGGGATTCATTCGACCGTATGTAACAATGCGTGGGAATTACAAGTCGTGTAATCACGGCCTCCAATAGACATGCAAATGTGCACGATGATTGGGTCGCTTTGTTTAGGTTTCCTATGTAAAATATTAACTATCGATCTTTTCTTCGTTCAGTTGTTTTGTCAATGTTTGCACATTCATGTCACTTGAAATAATATTTATGGGCTGTGAAAATTTTTTCTATAGAAATTGTATGAGGGTAGTCAATGATAGTGTATTTATATTTATATTATTATATCCTCTTGTCTGTCCAAAACCTTCTAAAGGTTGCTATTAAAAAAGTACGCGTCTGTCCACAACCTTTAGAAGGTTGCAATTTACTTATAAACTTCGGACACGAAACATCCGTGGTAAATGTATCTGTATCTCCCTCTAACTCATACAACATTGTTTTAATATCATTAACCTACTTATCTCGGTATAGAATTGTCGCAATTCAAGTACAAAATGTGCTATTTTTGTGCCTGTTTCGGGTCATCTTAAGTGGCCCACATTATTGTCGAGCTTGTGGTGTAAAAAAAATGTACGCCAAGTTGTGTTTTTTTTATTAATTATTGTAAATTGTATTTACCTTATTGTTAATAAAATAAGTATTTATTGAAATAATTGTTTTTATTTTTTACATTTTTTTATTCACCAAACTGGAAAAAATCGCTTTAAGCATTTTTACCATGGAATTTAGTAAATATAAAAAAGGTGAATGTACACATTTACACATATTCTATTAGCTTACTTAACAATAATTCTAACAATATATTATTTTATAGAGTTTCCATTCATAATTATTAAGATATTGCCATTTTAATGATACGCGCCACGTAGACAATAAATCATTCACCAAAGGGACCATTTGGACCGGGACAGTTGAGAGGTTAAAGGAGATAGATGATGCATGCTGATACTTCACGTCTTTCTAAACTTGTTCCGTTTTGAAGTATATATACTTATTATAACGATACACGTAGTTTTTTCAAACGACTGCGAAGGAGTATACGGCTTGTAGGCGTGGGAAAGGGATAGTTGATACTTATAGACGTTATTACGTTCAAGTTAAAGTTATCCTTTTTACACTCAGTTAAAAGTGTATAATCTGTCCTGTACTTACAACAAAATAGAATTCTCTAACTCTATTTTGAACTGAATTTTAGAATTTATGAAGTTGAGATGGTTTAAAAATGTAGTTGCTTTATCAAAAGGCAGAATTGTGAAAGTGTTGTCTACGTACCGCCTGTACAATCTTAGATTTACGAGAGAAGTAATCAGGACTTTCTCCTCAAAGTCTTCCATAAACAGCGACATTGAAAGGTACAGGTTAGCCCATCGCCACACCATCTACTTGCTTGTAGAACTCGTGCTTCCGTAGTAGATAGCAAGGTATAAGGCAGTTATTGAGTAATACAGCATATGCCCGTGGGATATGCTGTATTACTCAAACCGTCGATTTCCTTCCAGCCTTCTAGTTAGGTACAAATGAGATGCAGTCTTCAATAGGTAAACATGTGAATAGTGACTGCACATCAAAACTCAGCATAGTTTCATTGTCTGCCAGATGTAGGATCTATAATGATGCTAACAAAGTGGTTATCTCATTCCTAACTGGTAAGAAAAATTCGTAGATGCCTTCATTAACGTCGACTCTTATGAGAAAGGTCATTTATTTTCATCACTTTAATTAATAGAACTAAATAGAATGTAAGAAACAAGTGAGAAATATAAAAATATAACTTCAGAATCTTTTACGCCAATAAAAAATCCAATAAAAACTTACGGAAATGTACTAAACATTTAACAAAGCGAATTAGTTTTGTCTGCGACGGTATCTTAGCGAAACAAATTCCAAAAAAGAAATTTCGCATTTGTTTCCTCGTCTATCTGCCCTTTGAAGCTACTGATCACTTCTGTGTAAAACACATATATATATATATATATATATATATATATATATACATACTGCTGAACATAGGCCTCCCCCAAGTAATGCCACAAAGCACGGTCCTGAGCCACCTGCATCCATCGACTTCCTGCATGTCTTACCAGGTCGTCAATCCATCTAGTGAGGGGTCGCCCTACACTACGCCTACCGGTACGAGGCTGCCACTCGATAACCTTTCTTCCCCATCAGTTATTGGTTCTTCGATCTATATGGCCGGCCCATTGCCACTTCAGCTAATCCGTTGGGCTATGTCAGTCACTCCGGTTTTACTGCGGATATCCTCATTTCTGAGGTTATCACGCAGAGAAACTCCGAGCATAGCCCTCTCCATAGCTCGCTGAGCGACCTTGAGCATCCTCATACGGCCAGCAGTGAAGGACCACTTCTCAGATCCACTTTACTTTTCAGAGATTGAGGTATACCTGACGAGAAGATGTGTCGTAATTTCCCGAACGCTGCCCAGCCGAGTTGAAGCCGTCGATTGACCTCTCGGTCGAAGTCGGAGTTACCTAGTCGGACTATTTGTCCCAGGTAAACGTACTCGTCAACAACTTCGAGCATAGTGCTCCCAGCAACTACCGGCATAGATGTGACATGGACATTAAACATGATCTTTGTTTTGTCCATGTTCATCTTAATAGCTACCCGATATGTATGTGTATTTACCGTGTAGTGGCGGTTAAGAATATCCACTACCCCATATCTTCCCGTGGGTGTCGTAAGAGGCGACAGAGGGAGACAGGCAGGAGATGGGCAGCAGCATCTTCCTGATAACAGCAACTGTACGACAAAAAAAAACTGCGGTTGCCAACCCGCTCGCCAAGCGTGGCAACTATGGCAATATACCCCCCATGAACAATTACACAAATAAACGGCCCCCAGTCCCCGGCGGCCCCGCTATTCCTGGCTACGGTGGCGACCATGGTAACGGCGGGGCAGGGGGTGCTAAGAATCTCCGGTGGAGGTTCGGTTGCCACCTACGACGACTCGACCTGGCAACATTTAACGCACGCACACTGAGGACTGACGAGAAGATCCTGGAGCTGGAAGAAGAGATAGACAAGTTGCGCTGGAGTATTATAGGATTATCCGAGGTCCGAAGAGAGGGGGAGGACACGGTGATTCTCGAATCCGGCAACTTGTTCTATCACCGGGAGGGCGACCATCTGTCCCAAGGAGGTGTCGGATTTATCGTCCACAAGTCTCTCGTCAACAACGTTGTACAGATTGAGAGTGTGTCGACGAGGGTCGCGTACCTGATACTCAGAATCACCAAACGGTATTCGCTGAAGGTCATACAGGTTTACGCACCAACGTCGGCACATTCCGATGAGGAGGTGGAGGAAATGTATGAGGATATTTCCAAAGCCATACATTCCTCCAAAACCCACTACACGGTGTTGATGGGAGACTTCAACGCAAAACTAGGCACAAGAGAAAGCGGTGAGCTGAAGTTAGGGAAATTTGGAGTAGGGCAACGGAACCGAAGGGGCCAGCAGCTGGCCGACTTTATGGAGAAAGAGGGACTCTTTATGATGAACTCTTTCTTCCAGAAGCGGCCCCACAGGAAGTGGACCTGGTCGAGCCCCGACGGTTCGACAAAAAATGAGATTGACTTCATTATGACGACCAGACGCCAACTGTTCAGTGATGTCTCAGTGATCGCAAGGGTGAAAACTGGCAGCGATCACCGAATGGTTAGAGGCACACTGAACCTAAACGTTAAGTTGGAGAGGTCTCGTCTAATGAAGTCAACGCTCCGTCCCCCTCGTGCTCTGATCCAAAATCCCGAAAACTTTCAGCTCGAGTTACACAACCGCTTTCAGTGCCTACAAGATTGCAATGCAGTGGACAATATGAATGACAAGCTCGTGGAAACTGTCCATGCGGTCGGAGCTAAGTTCTGCAAGACCCGCCGCAGAAGAACACAAAAACTCTCCGATCACACTCTTAATCTCATGGCTGTTAGACGGGAGATGAGGCTGCAATCGTCAACAGATTTGACAGCATACAGGCAACTGAATAGACAGATCTCCAAATGCATGCGGCGAGACTTACGCAACTTTAATACTGCTCGTATTAAAGAAGCGATCGAGCGGAACCAGGGCTCCAAAGTCTTTGCCAGAGATCTGTCTGCCAGAAAGAGCCAACTGTCAAGGCTGAAGACTGAGTGTGGCAGCATCGTTTCCGGGACACCTGAGATTTTGAGTGAGATTGAGAGGTTCTATGGGCAGCTGTACACATCATCGTTGGAGCCACACGCAAGTGTGAGTAACGATCCAAGAGCAAGTCTTATCCGACACTATTCCGATGATATCCCGGACGTCAGTCTAAGCGAGATTAGAATGGCTCTCCAGCACCTTAAAAACGGCAGGGCCCCAGGCGAGGATGGAATTACAGCGGAGCTTCTGAAAGCGGGTGGAACACCGGTACTTGAAGTCCTTCAGAAGCTCTTCAATTCCGTCCTCCATGGTGGCACTACTCCAGAGGCGTGGAGCAGAAGTGCGGTGGTCTTGTTCTTTAAGAAAGGCGACAACGCTCTCTTGAAGAACTACAGACCGATTTCCCTTCTGAGCCGCGTCTACGTGCTGTTTTCGAGAGTCATTACGAATCGTCTCGCACGCAGACTCGACGACTTCCAGCCTCCCGAACAAGCCGGTTTCCGAAAAGGCTTCAGTACCATAGACCACATACATACCCTGCGGCAGATTGTACAGAAGACTGAAGAGTACAATTTGCCACTTTGCCTGGCGTATGTGGACTATGAGAAAGCCTTTGATTCCGTCGAAATTTGGGCGGTGCTGCAGTCCCTTCAGCGGTGCCAAGTTGACTGTCGGTATATCGAAGTGCTGAAGTGTTTGTACAGTAGGGCTACGATGGCTATCCGAGTACAGAACCAGAGCTCGAAACCTATCCAACTGCAGAGAGGTGTAAGACAGGGTGACGTTATATCCCCGAAACTCTTCACCGCTGCTTTGGAAGACGTTTTCAAGCTACTGGACTGGAAAGGATACGGTATTAACATCAATGGCGAGTACATCACTCACCTTCGATTTGCCGACGATATAGTCCTTATGGAAGAATCGCTGGAGGACTTAAGCACTATGCTCAATGACCTCAATAGTGCCTCCCAACGGATAGGTCTTAAGATGAACATGGACAAAACAAAGATTATGTTTAATGTCCATGTCACACCTATGCCGGTAGTTGTTGGGAGCACTATGCTTGAAGTTGTTGACGAGTACGTTTACCTGGGACAAATAGTCCGACTAGGTAAGTCCAACTTCGACCGAGAGGTCAATCGACGGATTCAACTCGGCTGGGCAGCGTTCGGGAAATTACGACATATCTTCTCGTCAGGTATACCTCAATCTCTGAAAACTAAAGTGTACAACCAGTGCGTGTTGCCAGTGATGACTTACGGATCAGAGACGTGGTCCTTCACTGCTGGCCGTATGAGGACGCTCAAGGTCGCTCAGCGAGCTATGGAGAGGGCTATGCTCGGAGTTTCTCTGCGTGATAGACTCAGAAATGAGGATATCCGCAGTAAAACCAGATTGACCGACATAGCCCAACGGATTAGTAAGCTGAAGTGGCAATGGGCCGGCCATATAGCTCGAAGAACCGATAACCGATGGGGAAGAAAGGTTCTCGAGTGGCAGCCTCGTACCGGTAGGCGTAGTGTAGGGCAACCCCCACTAGATGGAGTGACGACCTGGTAAGATATGCAGGAAGTCGATGGATGCAGGTGGCTCAGGACCGTGCTTTGTGGCATTACTTGGGGGAGGCCTATGTTCAGCAGTGGACTTGTGAAGGGCTGTGACGATGACGACGATGACGATGTATGTGTCTATAGTATGTGGTCTATGGTACTGAAGCCTTTTCGGAAACTGGCTTGTTCGGGAGGCTGGAAGTCGTCGAGTCTGCGTGCGAGACGATTCGTAATGACTCTCGAAAACAGCACGTAGACGCGGCTCAGAAGGGAAATCGGTCTGTAGTTCTTCAAGAAAGCGTTGTCGCCTTTCTTAAAGAACAAGACCACCGCACTTCTGCTCCACGCCTCCGGAGTAGTGCCACCATAGAGGACGAAATTGAAGAGCTTCTGGAAGACTTCAAGTACCGATGTTCCACCCGCTTTCAGAAGCTCCGCTGTAATTCCATCCTCGCCTGGGGCACTGCCGTTTTTAAGGTGCTGGAGAGCCATTCTAATCTCGCTCAGACTGTCGTCCGTAAATAATCCTCATCTGTATGATACTTGTATGTATAACAAATTACATTATATAAAATTAATTTTAAGATATAAAACTAATTTTGCGATAAATTTCACTTATTTTTAATTCCTAAATAAAAAAAATTGAAATAGGAAGCGACACCTGATGGCAAGCGAATATTGCAGTCCATGCACACCTGCAGCCAACTGCAAACAAAGCAGGCTACATTTGCATTGTCACGTGTGAAGTCTAAAACGGAATGCCTCAGTCTATTATTATACTGGCTCCTATACCCTGCAGACCGGAACAGAGCAGTGCAGCACTACTATGTGGCGGCAGAAATAGATAAGAGGGTGGTGGTACCCACCAGACAGACTGACGAACCAGAAGAGAAGTTCCACCACCTAGTACAAGCTTCAGCTGATTTGCAGCACTCATAACCCATAGTGCTAAAAACAAGAACTGGGCTAAACCCACGGAGGAAACGTGTACTAGACTAAACTCACGAGGGGAGGACTGAGGTATTCGAAGTCCGACGTCATAATTAGGCCAAATCACCTACAGCTATTAACCGCCCATCAAATAGTGGGTTCGCAATTCAAATGTATTCCTTTTTGTACTGTTACGCGATATCTTCGTCAATTGTTAACTTATTTAATAAAAATATTTTATTTATCATTTTTTAATTAAATAAATTATATTTCAGGAGTAGTCCCATGTAATTTTGTAGAGAGTGGCAAAGGGTGGCAAATGGCAGGGGATGAACATTTTGCACATTACTATTTAGACGACATTCCAGTTATTACTTTGCCACTTTGTGGAGTCCACTTAAAAGGGCAATGAAATAAACTTTTTAGATAAAAAATGTATCAAGGAACTAAAAACAATAAAATTATTTTTCAGCTTCTGAAGTCTTTACGTCGGGGCTTTAATTCTTCAATGCACTATGTCTTAGAACAAAACACACTCAAGAAGTTTTACAAAGAACGGTCAATATTCATAAGACTCAACGTTCTATAAAATTTATTTTTTCTTTATTGCATTTTATAACGGTTGGTGGAATCCAATACGTAGATCCATTTTTATTTTATAACATTTCATACGTGGTAGAGCCATGTTCCGATTGCAGCACGAATAGGTCGGCTCGACTGGGCAAGGAAATAATATCAGCGTAAAATAGCTGCGTAATGCTGCTTTGTTTCGTCTTTCAAGTGTAATACTGACACTCCTCTCTGCATTTTGCATTCATATATTTACGCATATATGCTCGTCGGTCAAGAGTACTCTTAATTTGACCCTTTTTCAATATACCGCCAATTTGGTAGATAAACATCCGTCCATTGCTGCCTCTGCTGTTCACTTTTGTAACATGAATTTGTTTGGTTACTTCTTCCTCATTATTTGATATGACAAACCACCTAATTAGTATTTTTGTAACAAAATTTAAATTCCTATGAATTATAAAATATAAATTGAAAACATATTATATTATTAAGCTATCTCTTTTGCTATATTATATTATATGTTTCCTTGTAAAGTTACATCCGGTATACGTCCCACTCCTGGGCACAGGCCTCCGCTCCTTTCTGAGAGGGTTTTAGGGCAAGGAATTGTACACCGCGCTGCCATAAGGCGTGTTGGCGAACTTCACATGTCTTCGAAATATTTTTTTTAATTCTCAGACATGCAGGTTTCCTCACGACGTTTTCCTTTACACCAAGCGCGTGATAAATCAGCACTTTAAATTGCAATCAACAATTTCATTGGTGCCGGAGGGGATCGAACTCGGTTTGCTCGCTTACTGTGACATTTACAGCGAGCGCTAACCATTTGAGCTCCCACGGCACTCTATTTTTTATTTTTCAATTTACGGGGTCACAATACCATATTAAAATAAAATAACTTAGCAGATCTACTTCAGGTACGTTTTTATTCAGTTTTATCAGACATCCTTGTTGAGCAGTAATTATTATGCAGTAAATTTTCGCCCATTAAGTGCAGCTATTATCGAAAATTGTAGGTTAAATGTCTTGAGCAGCAAATGATTTTGTTAATAGCTGCTCTTAACTAAAATTCTGTGAAGGTTAGTTTATGATGTCAGTCTGGTCAGTAAAATCAAAATATCCTTTAGGAGTTGTCAAAATAAGAATTTTAATAGTAATTGCTTGAAATTTGTTTTAATAGATCGTAGGACTTTTCTTCTACCCAGGAGTCCACCCGGGTAGGTATCATCCTATCACCTGTTTCTACCGCCAAACAGCAGTGTTTGCTCTGCTGTGCTGCGGTCTGAAGTGTATAGAGAGCCAGTATAATGACAGGCTATGAGGCATTCCATCTAAGTTCGACACTACGTAGTTAATTATAATCACTAATAACTAATTGTGGAAAAATTCGGAATCATAAATAGTATATATAGAACATCTCCAAACTATCACATGGAGTGTTGGCCGCTCCCCGGGCAGAACACCTTGCTCGGCGGGAGAACTCCCTTTTTCCTTCTAGGGCCACAGTGGTGACCCCGACGTGATCTGAACACGTAACCAAACACCATCGGAAACTACAACTTCAAGCCTTCGTCATTATCCTCAGGAACTCCTACCATTCACTACTGAGAATCGTCTTCTGCAGTCTTCAGTTCCTGTAAGCCAGTCCAACTTGTCTTCATCTCGACTTACTGCAGACTACAAAGCAATCCACTGGCACTTGCACATTCATCATTCATCATTCATCATCATTGCACAGGAGCGATCTAGTTGTAATTTATTTAAAGACTTACTTTATGAAAATAAAAATATTTCATATCGATATAAATAAAAAAGCAAATGTTCATTTGTTCAATATATGAAATCTCCGAAAGCTTAGCACCGATTGTTTTGAAATTTCGACATAACGTTGCATTTGAATAAGCACTGGTGTTATATTTATTTTTATTTTATTTATTAAGTTTTAGCATTGCTTGCCCGTGAACAGTTAGAAAATAATAATATAAGGAAAAATATGACTTTCTGAAATGTATTGATAGTGTCCGGTATAAACGGCCAAATAACTAGATGACTTTGCATAAATAAGAAAGAAATAAATAAATAAAATTCATTTATTTTACAGAAATAGACTCAATCAAGTCACTCAATTAAGTAAGGAACCGCCCTAAACTTTACCTACCGGTAATGGGCTGCCACGCGAGACCTGAACTTACTTCGCCATCGTTTGTCGGTTTTTTGAGCTATGAGGCTTCGAGGATGATCCTCTCCTATAGATGTCATTATATGTACTTCATTTTGTAAAAAATACTTTAAGTTGTTTTATTGTAAGATAAAAAATATTTAATCTAAGAAGACAATAGAATTATTTTATAGCTATTTGAATATCTATTTGGATAATCGAGGAAATTATTTTTCAAGTGAATGTGAAGCTGCAGTGTAACAAAAAGAATTTTTAAAACATTAAAGTATTATATTATGTATAGCAGGGACACCGAGATTTAGTTAGACTTAGAAAATCATAAATTTTTCTGTGCATTTATGAACTTAGGTTTACGACTAAGTGAATAGTGTCGGTTTATGGCAAACATTGGACTCGTTTGGGTTGAAAACTAGGCTGATACAGTCATAATATATGGAAAAAGAACATTATTTTTCTTAAATAGCTGGGTACAAGCGTTCTTACATTTCTAAGAGAGCCAAAGTAGCTCAGGAGCTAAGCTCTAGCCCTGAATTTCATGATACGCGAGAAATCTAGGTTCGATCCCCACCGGTATTAATGAAATTGTCAATAGTAATGTTAAACGCTGACTAAGCACATGCTCGGCGGCGAAGTAAAACGTAGTGAGCTAACCTGCATTTCTGAAGAATAAAAATATTTCGGACACGTGAAGTCCACCAATATGCACTACCAGGTGGCGGACTAATTGCTCTATAATAGTTTCAGAATTTTTCAGAATAATTGAAATTGACAGGTAAAGGTAGCCGCTGTAAGTGTACAATAGCTACAGTACAAATGAGTCGACTCGACCTTGAAGGTCCACGTTCATACTAATTCACACACTAACACATAGTTCAAATTATTGTAAGTCAATGCTGTGACACATAGACGTCTACATCTATACTCAATTAAGAATAAAAAACAGTGAATAAAACTATTATTTACGGATTTTATCGCGTTTAATTACTATAATTTATTTTTATTATTATCCCGACGTTTCGGGTGCTTTACAGCGCCCATGGTCACGGGGGGGACTGAGATGTTTGACGTCCCAATGTCATAGTTAGTCCGGCTACCTTCAGTTTTTTAATATTAATTTTTGGTCCGATTTACGCAAAACGAGCTTATAGTATCATGAAGTCTTGCAGTGGTATGCTTGGGTTTGGGTTTAATT
The DNA here is from genome assembly GCA_907164705.1 of Parnassius apollo. Taxonomy (NCBI): domain Eukaryota; kingdom Metazoa; phylum Arthropoda; class Insecta; order Lepidoptera; family Papilionidae; genus Parnassius; species Parnassius apollo. The sequence goes on along the minus strand of CAJQZP010001641.1, from coordinate 1,680,666 downwards.
TTGTTAATTATAGGATCCCAAGCAGATGGTAGCACCCAACCATCTTCTCTATTGAAATTTGGATGTTTTTTAATTTCAATAGCCTCGCGTATCATCCTTGGTAGGAATCGGTGTTCTTTTGCGAGAATTTGTGGTTTATCAAATCTAATGTAATGGTGGGGACGATCTTGAACATGTTCGCAGACTGCAGACTTCCCGGAGCGTCGGTGCTTCACATCAGCTATATGTTCCTTCACGCGGGTTTTTATAGATCTCTTTGTTTGACCTATGTAAGAGAGACCACATTCACAATCTAGCTTGTACACACCTGCATCTTGTAGAGGAATATTACATTTGATGGATGGTAAAAATTGACTAATCTTCTTCAGCGGCTTGTAGTATGTCTTAATGGACGCTCGCTTCAAGATGTAGCCAATCTTGTCTGTGACTCCTCTAACATATGGTAGTAGAGCAGGCGCGCGCTCGACTGTGGCCGGCTTCACTCGTTCACTGTGACGTAGGCGCGGGACCCGAAGCTTGTTGTCTTGCAATACTTGCTTGACGTGCTGAAGCTCCGCGGCCAGATGTTTTCTGTCACAGATCCCTCGTGCTCTCTGAAACAAAGATTTACCCACGGTAGCTAACTGTGAAGGATGATGGTGAGATTCACCATTTAAATATCGGTTGGTATGGGTCTTTTTCCTATACACAGTGTGACCAATAGTGTTATCGGGATTTCGGATGACTAAAACATCTAGGAAAGCTAAAGAATTATTTGCCTCTAACTCCATTGTGAATTGTATTTTAGAGTTTATAGAGTTAAGGTGGTCTAAAAATGCAGTTACTTTGTCAGATGGTAAAATTGTGAAAGTGTCGTCTACGTACCGCTTGTAGAACCTTGGATTTACAGGAGCAGTAAGAAGGGTTTTCTCCTCAAAGTCCTCCATGAATATGTCGGCGACTATGGGAGACACAGGTGAGCCCATCGCCACACCATCTACTTGCTTGTAGAACTCCTCCTTCCACAATAGATAGCCAGATGTGAGGCAATGTTCAAGTAGTATTGCATATTCTTGAGGCATGTTATTTTCTTCTAGCTTCCTAGTTACAATTGAGATGCAGTCCACAATAGGTAGGCATGTAATTAGTGACTGAACATCAAAACTGACCATAGTTTCATTGTTAGCGAGATGTAGGTCTTTTATCTCACTCACAAAATGGTATGAATCCTTTGTGTGTGCTCTGGTATGTCCTCTTAGTGGTGATAGTATTTTTGCTAAGTATTGTGCCAGCTTATAGGTTGGTGAATCGATCTGGCTCACTATGGGACGTAGTGGAGCGTTTGGTTTGTGTATCTTCGGTAACCCATACAACCTCGGTGGTTTGGCACATGATGGTATTAGCGAATTCACGTCGAGATTTAATTTTTCGGAGTATTTCTTTATTAAATCGCTAGTCGTTTTAAGCGTGTTAGTTGTAGGGTCTGTTTTGACCTTTTTATATGTACTTTCGTCCGATAAAAGTTGTTGTATTTTAAAATTATATTCCGACGCTGTAAATCCAAGGTTCTACAAGCGGTACGTAGACGACACTTTCACAATTTTACCATCTGACAAAGTAACTGCATTTTTAGACCACCTTAACTCCATAAACTCTAAAATACAATTCACAATGGAGTTAGAGGCAAATAATTCTTTAGCTTTCCTAGATGTTTTAGTCATCCGAAATCCTGATAACACTATTGGTCACACTGTGTATAGGAAAAAGACCCATACCAACCGATATTTAAATGGTGAATCTCACCATCATCCTTCACAGTTAGCTACCGTGGGTAAATCTTTGTTTCAGAGAGCACGAGGGATCTGTGACAGAAAACATCTGGCCGCGGAGCTTCAGCACGTCAAGCAAGTATTGCAAGACAACAAGCTTCGGGTCCCGCGCCTACGTCACAGTGAACGAGTGAAGCCGGCCACAGTCGAGCGCGCGCCTGCTCTACTACCATATGTTAGAGGAGTCACAGACAAGATTGGCTACATCTTGAAGCGAGCGTCCATTAAGACATACTACAAGCCGCTGAAGAAGATTAGTCAATTTTTACCATCCATCAAATGTAATATTCCTCTACAAGATGCAGGTGTGTACAAGCTAGATTGTGAATGTGGTCTCTCTTACATAAGTCAAACAAAGAGATCTATAAAAACCCGCGTGAAGGAACATATAGCTGATGTGAAGCACCGACGCTCCGGGAAGTCTGCAGTCTGCGAACATGTTCAAGATCGTCCCCACCATTACATTAGATTTGATAAACCACAAATTCTCGCAAAAGAACACCGATTCCTACCAAGGATGATACGCGAGGCTATTGAAATTAAAAAACATCCAAATTTCAATAGAGAAGATGGTTGGGTGCTACCATCTGCTTGGGATCCTATAATTAACAAAATTAAACCCAAACCCAAGCATACCACTGCAAGACTTCATGATACTATAAGCTCGTTTTGCGTAAATCGGACCAAAAATTAATATTAAAAAACTGAAGGTAGCCGGACTAACTATGACATTGGGACGTCAAACATCTCAGTCCCCCCCGTGACCATGGGCGCTGTAAAGCACCCGAAACGTCGGGATAATAATAAAAATAAATTATAGTAATTAAACGCGATAAAATCCGTAAATAATAGTTTTATTCAATGTGTACTGTTCGCGTAAATTTAAGAAATCATTAAATAAAAAACAGATCAATTGCCATCTCTAAAGACTAAGATGGAATGCCGCGTTACCAGTTACAGTTTAAATTAATAATTAAGAAATATATAATATAATAATTATATAATATATATATTATAATAATTATCATAAATTTTTCCATAAAATTTATAATATAATGTAATAATATAAAAGCTATTAGGCTTTGTACAGGCAGTCATCTATTTATTATTAAGATTTATACGTTTTGGTTAAGATTAATGCTTCTTGTCACGTTAAGCCTTTCAAGGTATGACCGACGCCGACGAAAGCGACAAGTTATCATGACTAGGCTTATAAGTATTGATCTTTCTTAGAGACCTTTTAAAAGAAACAAAGCATTCTATTTTAGTCCTCAAGATTGATAAGGCATCTGCATTTTAATACCTAATGGAGGGTAGCTGTAGATGTCTATAAGTCACAGCATTCACCTAACATCAGGTGGACTGTGTACTCATTTGCCACCCTAGTTCTATAACACAATCTTTCTTTGAGTAAATTATAGGATACTGGTTATAATTTATGCATATATGCAAAGCACCACTCGTCCATATAATAATTTTACGTCTAAGACATATGTGACGGTTTACCACCAACTGTGGCCTAAAAATCATTTTGGGGCTTTCGAAAGATGCCTCGAATGATATCTGTAGAAAGAAACATACTGATGGTTTCTCTTCAACCACTACCACTCCATAAACGTGGTAGAGAAACGCTACAGCACGAACGGGTCGGCTCAACTGGAAAAGGACCAAGCTCTCACAGAATACCAGCGTAAAGTAACAGCTTAATTCGACTGTGTTTCATATGTAGTGTGTAGATAACAGGTGACACTTTTTAGTGGAAACGAGGCATTTCATCTTAGTCCTCAGGGGTGAGAGCGGATTTTGAATTTTAATTGAGAAAAGATGTAGACGTCTATGTGTCACAGCACCCACTTACTATCAGGTTGACCGTGTGCTAGTTTGTCACCCTTAATCTATAAAAACCATGCGATAATAAAATATAAGTTAAAATAAAAAGCAATAAATACAATAAACTCAGTAGAAATTCTTCCACGCTTCACCATCACATCACAATGGCATCATTACTGGGTGGCAGGACTTCCATTTTTGCCGGTAATCCGTTTGTGTACTGCAATGTTACCCGTTGCTGCCGCCAGGTGACAGTGCGCGCACTGATGTGTTCTGTGCTGAAGGGTAAAGAGATCCAGAGTAATTACAGGCGGTTAGATATTCGATCTTAGTCCTAAAGTTTAATGTTAGTTGCAGTTTGTAATATACGGATTGGTGGACAGTTTGTAATATCAATTATTATTTGTATTAATGTATTCGGTGAGTTCGTTCCTCACTTCAATTTTATATAAAGTATAGTACATGCGGAAATTTTTCTTGCTAAGTCTTGCTCACTTTCAATAATTTTTCTACTTAAATATCGGAGCGTAAGAAAATCACATTGAGACAAAAACATGTCCTAAAGACTTGTCCTTTGAGGTTTATAGATAACGTTTAAGTTTTATTCGATATCGCGTGGCTATTTATTTTCAATTAAATGTAATTCGCAACTGAAAGAAAAATTGAGAGGTATTTGAAATAAATGAATCACTGGTAGGCTATTAAATTATACATAAAATAGCTAGCCAGATAGATTTTGTTCTGCACTTTCCTACGGTTTTTTCTCCTTTAAATAATAAAAATAAATTCACAATAAAAATATTGATAAAAACTATCCTACCTCTCAAACAGCAATACACATTTACAAATTTCATTAAAAGGGTTGAGTGGTTGCGGAGTTCAGCGCGGACACTATATGTTTACATACAGAAACGTGGTAGAGCCAGGCTTCAGATATTTTATAGTTGTGGCTCTTATGGATCGGATCGACCGGGGAAGGAACACGTTCTCACATTGGCGGCGTAAAATAGCAGCGTAATACTGCTGTGCTTCGTATGGTAAGAGTAGAGAACCGGAAACCGGTACATCTTGGAACTTACGAGTGGCAACTCATAGGCATTTTCTTAAAAGAGAATAGATGTAAATGTCTGTGGCACCCATTTACCATTATGTGCACTGTGTGCTTTTTTGCCACACTTATTCTATAAACAAAATAAAAATATATGACGCGCCTCTAATCCTTGAGGTGGGCAGAATTCAAAGATCAGTGAGGCACTCGGACCACGATTAACTAAAAAATGGGTATGAATGGAAAATTATGAAAGAAGTAACAGGCGGCTAGGCCATCGCTTACACAATCACAAATTTGTTATCTTTTGCCACATGCTAAGCAAGTTACAAAATTGGCACATTCTTTGTTGCTATAAGTCCCAGATATACATGGAAACTATAAATCCCAGACCAACGTGGAACTAAATTATATACAGTAATAATAAATATATTAAAATTTAATTCGCAACCATCCGCCTAATTAAATACAATGATGTGTCTTACCTGGATTGAAAAGTACCTCCCGCCCTCCTAAGAAGCTTAACAGTCAGCCGCCGTAGAGTCTACATCACCTGAGGATGCCTCGTGTAGAGGCGAAACACGTGTCGTATTATCGTTGATAGGTTTGTCTTTCCTGGAATAGTGGTGTTGGGAATAGTGATGTTGGGAGTAGTGGTGTTGGGAGTAGTGGTGCTGGTACTAGTGGTGAGGGGATTAGTGCATGCAATTGAGGGAGGACGGGAGGTGATCTTCAATCCAGGTAAGACACATCATTGTATTTAATTAAGGGGATGGTTGCGAATTAAATTTTAATATCTTTATTATAATGAATTTCCGCAAAGTAACGCCTGATTCTATCAATATACTAATAAGTTTTCATGGGCTCCAAGTACGTTTGGAGAGGTTTTTCCCTCTTGCCTATTGTGTTGTCATACTTCTTGCAGGCTGTAGGGCATTCCAGCTTAGTCCTCAGTGGTTACAACGCCATCTCTAGCCTTCTTTGTCCGAAGCTGATTGTAGATGTCGATGAGCTGAAATACTCACTTACCATCGAGTGAACTGTAAGTCCCTTGGTCAGAGCAATTTTTGTATTTAAAATAAAACATGGTGGTAAGTTGTGATAGAGACCCATATGGTCATAGTCCGGTCAAAATAGACATTCACTCTTGCATAAATTCCCAAAAAGCTGAACATTTACATGAATGCTAGGATTTATATTACAACGTAATATATATATATATATATATATATATATAGTATAACGACCCGTACGTGCTACAAATATACTACTAATACAGCTGCTGCATGCAGCGTAGCACGTAGCCATGGCTCTACCACATAAAGATGCTGATTTACAATCTTAAAAGCAATGAAACATTTTGAGGGTAGCCGATTACCCGAGTACCGAGTGCCGAGTATCCGATAATAACTTACGACATAAAAAAATGTATTTGGCAACTCGCCTGGCAAGCGCAACAACTGTGGAAAATATTCCCCTATGAGGTAATGCCTAAGAGAGAGACCAATGTTAAGCCACGGTTGACATAAAATAATTAATGAAATAACTTTTAAATTAATGGTTCTGTGTGATTTATTATAAATTGTATGAATGTACTCACGTAAGTGACATTAGTCTTAATGAGTAAATAAAGATCTTAGACCGGAAATGTACCAAAACTTCACTTATTTTCTCTAACGTTTACAAAGCAGAGGTTTTAAACTAATTTAAGTGTAGAGTAAAAAATGTTTTGCAACAGTTTCGTTAAAAACTTAACAAAATTTGTAAATTATAGTACCCAGCTTTAGCGCTCGGTTGTTTTGCAGAATAAGTTACAATTATTTTAGAGAAAATACTCCGAAGAGCTATAAGTTGAACACTGACAATAAGATATTTATTTTCAGCCGAATACAGAATTGCGTATTGCAATTCACAACGCTATGTCAGTCCTTTAATGTAGTTAGTGGTAACCGTTACTCGACTCTAACGAGTCAGTAATTCGTTCTCGGGGTAAAAAAGAATAATTTTCACATGATTGCTTCGGAAGTCGTGGCCTTAATTGTCCGGTACGCTTTGTTTGAGCCATTAATAAGCTATTACTTGGAAATCACTTTATTGTTTTTAGTATTTGAAGTCAGTTTTTTGTTTTTATTAAAAGTTTAATTTTAACATTTTGGAGAAGGCCAAACCGGCCTCGGTTTAAAAAGCTTGGTGTGCTGAGCAGAGCTGGACAGTATTTCATGCCGGCACACCGCCAGCAACTTTACAAGGCACGGTTTCGGCCGTACATAGAATACTGTTCCTACTACGGCCACATGATGACAGTTTTCTGCCTTGTAACAAGTTGACCAAAAGTTTATAATAATGTTCATGATTGTCTTTGAAATAATAAAATATTTACATTCCTAACATAGAGAATTGAAATTTTGAGCTCAGTTTAAAATCGGATGACAATGTAAAAATTAAAAAACAAACATGATATCTACTTATATTAAAAATTTTCAATACGTCATTTTTTTAATTTCACTTGTTTGTATTTAATTGTCAAATAGCTAATACTGTTTTTGAACACTGTAAACTGCTAGACGGTTAAAAAATTAAAAATGTACATTCCATACCAGTATCATGTTAGTAGCTGTCAAACACGGATAAATAACAAGCCCAACGAATAAATATTATGCCCTTTGTAAAATAGCTATGAGCCAAAAGCAATTCCATAACCGTTATTAACGTCGGACTCGGTTTGCGGTCGGGACTCAATGAAGAGAAAAATTACCACTTGCACATGCTTTTAGCATACAAATTGAATTTGTGGTATCGTAACGAGCGTACGAGTAGATTGAAATATGTTAGACCAATTTAGTATCATGCAGTATCACGTTATTTCAAGCAGTAATTAATGTTACAAAATCTGTACATTTACATGAAATTGAGGTGTCTGTCTTTAATATCTAAATAGCTAGCTTATAATATAATAATAATAATAATTTATTGTTTCTCACATAACTTTTACAAACAAATCATATTGAAGCTCTGTAGCCCGTGGTAGTTGAAAACTGTGTTACAGGCTACAGCATCTTCCCCGTTTCAGTGACATATAGTTGTAATATGACAAACTGTTATAGCAAACGTCATAAAAAATTAATTAGAATGACATCAAAAATAACATATAGCTTAACAAAGTATAAAGAGAGAGAAAAAAAACAATAATAATAAGGTAAATAAACAGTGTGTGTGTGTGTGTGTATGTGTGTGTGTGTGTGTGTGTGTGTGTGTGTGTGTGTGTGTGTGTGTGTGTGTGTGTGTGTGTGTGTGTGTGTGTGTGTGTGCGTGCGTGTGTGTGTGTGTGTGTGTGTGTGTGTGTGTGTGTGTGTGTGTGTGTGTGTGTGTGTGTGTGTGTATGTGTGTGTAAACGTCGTGATATTGTGTAAGAATTATGTAGTGGAAGATATTCTCGTAGCGTTGTATTTTAGTGAATTGATTATTTATGTATGTGGGCGTGTTTTATAGTTAAAGTGTCTTCTAGCAAAGTTGCTCTTGTAGGGGAAGTGATGCCGTCTCTTTTATGTGTATTTGGAGAGTATTGTGTGATATTTACGAATAGAATGGAAGATATATAACTTTCGTGTGTGTAAGTACGCACATATTTTGTGTAAGTCCTCAGTCGGGTGTCTAGGTAGGCCTTTAATAACTTTCAAGACGTTGTGCACGTTCGTGTTCGATAAGGTGTGTTTTAGCTGCCCCACCCCAAGAACTAATGCAGTAAGTCATAACACATTCTGCAATGGCTTTATATACTTTCATTATAGCCTCATTATCTAAAACATCTCTTAAGTTTTTAAACACATATATGAGCTTCCTTAATTTATTACTAACAGCAGCGATATGTGCTAACCAATTTAACTTGTCATCAATAATTACGCCCAAGTATTTTACATTGTCACTACGCAATAAGTGCGGACAGTTACATTCAGGTGTGGTGGTTGGAAACCTGTTACAAGGAAATTTATGTATTACTAATTTTGAATTTACACTCGGCTTGCAAGCATTTGTAATGCTAAAGCTTAAGAACTTTGTTTTAGACGTATTTAATGATAGTAGGTTGTCTTCCAGCCATGCAGTAACGGTTTTTAAACCTTCTTCAGCCAACTTGTATACTGAGTTCCAGGTTCGTTCCCGAAATAGAAGTACAGTATCGTCTGCAAACATCTGAATTGTTGCGCCATTTACTACTGTATTACACAGGTCATTAATGTAGATCACAAACATCGTGAGGCCCAGTGTACTTCCTTGTCGAATACCATATGTACAGTATGCGCTGTCACTTAGTAAGTTATAAAGTCGTACGTTTTGTTTTCTTTCACTCAGATAGTCTTTAAACTACATTAGCGGGGTACCTCTTATACCACAGCCTTCCATACGTGCCAGTAGGATGGGAATAGACACTGTATCGAATGCTTTTTTGAAGATCCAAAAATACGCCAAGGCATTTATCACCCGCATTCAGATGATTGACTATTTGTGATGTAAGATTTTGAACAGCATCATCCGTAGATCGTCCGCATCGAAATCCAAATTGGTTATTGGATATAAATTTATGTTGTTCCAGATATCTTAAAAGTCTTTTGTTTACAATTTTTTCCATAACCTTAGATAAGGAAGTCAACAATGAAATGGGCCTATAGTTGGTGGGAAGTCTTTTGTCACCTGATTTGTATAACGGTGTAACTATTGTTCTTTTGAATATATTAGGGAAGGTACCTGTATTAAAGCTCAGGTTACACAAATGCATCATAGGTTCCGCCAGAACATAACAACTGTCTTTCAGTACTCTACAAGGTATGTCGTCCCAGCCAGTTGCACTAGATTGCCTGAGGTCCTTTATGGCACTTACTACTTCCAACGGATTAACTTGATAAAGCACAAATGAGTTTAGTGGAGTACTTTTTGTAAAGATTTTGGAAGCTAATTCAATGTCTGTAGTATTTAAGGTCTTGAGTGTATTATTAGCTATACTGTTGCCAATACTGGTAAAATAATTATTGATTTCGTTAAGTGATTCCTTTACTGTTGGTTTAATTTTCAAGAGACATTCAGCTGTTTCGATTCTTTTTGTGAAACCCCCAACTTCTTTAATTAGGTTCCACGTTTTCTTACTATCTTTAAGATGTTTAGTAAATTGCTGCTTATAATAATTAATTTTAAGTGTTTTAATTATTTTATTACATATGTTTCTATAATGTATGTATTTAAATTTGAGTGTGTTATCATTTGTAGACTTTTTATAATTGTTATACAATTTATTTCCTTTCCTTATTGCTCTAACTACTCCGTCCGTAATCCATGGTTTTAGGCGTCTTTTCCTGTTAGAGACTTTTATAGCGTATGTGTTTTTATTGATCACATTTTTTATTCTATCTTTAAGATTTTCTGCAGCTTTGTTGGTGTCATTTATAAGTAAATACTCTTGCCAATTTTCCAATGCTAAGTCGTTTTTGATAGCACTATAGTTTATTTTATTTATGTACTTCAATTTGTTATTTTGAGCAGGTGAGTTAATATTTTCTACAAGTAGCAAAATTGGCGAGTGATCGGTAATTTCACTAAAAACGAACGATTGCCATCGTTGGTTTGTTTTTATCATGAAATGGTCAATACAGGTGTTATATCTAGTTGGTTTATCGACGCCCGGAATGAGACCATAATAGGCCAGTTGCGTTAGGTACGAGCAAGCGTGACTAGATATTTGATTAGGAAGAATATCAATGTTGACATCTCCAGCCAAGATAATATTGCGTGAGGGTAGGTTCTGAAGTAGGTTACCTAATGAATCAATGTAGTTTGTAGGCTTAGAAAAACAAGGTGGTCTATACGTGCAAATGATAACAGTGTCGTTCTGCAAGGTTACTGTTAAGTAATTACCTTCTGTTATACAGTATTCATTCACCGTGCATTCTATGGTGTTTCGTACGTAAACTACCACACCGTCGTTTTGGTTATAACTCTTTTTAGTAAAATGTACTTTATAGCCATATATATCAGGTGAATTTTTATATTCATTAGTCCAGCATTCTGTTAGTACTAGAATATCGATAGTGTATTCCAGGCTAGAGAGAAAAATAAGCAATGTATCTAGATTACGATTTATGCTCCGAATATTAAGAGCTAATATTGATAAGTTATTACAAAAGCTACTCAATAGTTCTGAACAACATGTTGTGTCATCTACGTAGATACAGTGCGGATTAACATTATTGTCAATGTCTTTAATATTATTTGGATTGAATTTTATTAAAGAATATAACAGTATCAATATAATCCAAGGACAAATTTTATGCATATTGAAAAGTATATTAAAGATGATATATTTCGTGGTATTGTTAAGTATATTTGGAAGTGGACGACGCTTATAATATGTAATTGAAAGTAGGTGTTTGTATGTGTGTTAAAAATACTATCAATATTAAGAGAAAACATATTTTAAAGAATATTAAGGTACTAAACAAAATTGAGTGCTTATAAATAGGCATTAATACTAGCGGTGTAATCTTCAACATATAGCAGCCGATGTATAGTGCTAGTCATATTTCCTTGTTCTTTAGATTATTAATGTCACTTTCCGAATTTATGCCAATCTGTGGAGCACCAGATTCTTTTCTTAAAAGACCTTACCAAAGGAAGTCCAACAAAACTTATAGTTATAAATGACAGCATGTTTTCTTGCTAGATAAAAGAGATGTTTGCTTTTTGGCGTTAGATTTTCGGAAATGAATACTGGTGTGCGTGGACCTTTGATTGATAATTGGTCTGTGTTTAACTTATCTTCTTTGTGTTCTTTGTTGAAGTATTTCGAAGCCCTTATAAATTTTTCCTTTACTAATACTGTCGTGAACTCGACAATTATCGGCTTGTTTGTTGATTTTGAATAGGGTCTGAAAACATCTTTAATATCCGAGTTCTGTATTGGAATTTTAATTATGTTTCCTATAGTTATAACAGTATTTGCCAAATCCTGCTTAGTCTCATTCTGATTTTTTGGTATGTTTCTAATTTCAATACTAGCAGAACGAATCTGCTTTTCTAACTGTTAAATTTTTTCTTCGAATATTCTCGTCTGGCTTCTACCTTCTTTTTTTGTATTCTCAAGTTGAACTAATCTCTCCAATACATCATCATATTTTGCCACAGTAAACTCGACAGACTCCTGTAATTTAGCATTTTGTTCTTTGATTTGTTCTATTAGCGACTGCAAAGACAGAAAGTATTGCTGCTGTTTCTTTTCAAACTCCCAAAACACACATAAAATTTCTGATTTGAATGCTAACATTTCTGATTCTCCAATTTCTTATTTTCTTCTTTTGCTGCGTTTTGACACATTAGAAGTAAGTTCTGAGTCAGACAACGTTGGCACTTTCGTATTATCAGCTTGCGCTGCTAGCAAGGTAGATTTCGAGCCAGATTGCGTCGGTGGCGGCATGCGGTCGACAGGCATATTTAAAACAAAGTACGAAATAACAGGCTTATAATATGTGCAACCGTAAATCAATTAACTACTATTTTAGATCTTATTGCAATAGATATACAGTGTTCACTACATAATAGCTTTAGGGATCTCACTTACTGGGTGACAATCAAGGTTTTCATACAACTTCACAAGTCGACCAGTCTTAGTGGACCTCTTCAACAGCTTCCATGCGATACTGTATTTCTTTCTTCGTCGTACACAAAATAACACAACGCTTATCAAGTAGAACGCAACGAAGATACATTTGTTTCACTTTACCCTATGACATTAATTAGATAGTTCCGTCTTCCTCTACCTTTAGAGTGATCCGAGTGTTAATGGAGGGGTACGGGCGGGCAATTGTTTATGAACCCTTGCAAATACAATAAGCAAGCGCTTCGTTCTTTAACACCTCCGTGCCTTTTCTGCACTCCTAATATTATGACTTTATTTAAACTTGTTAAATAATTTATATATTTTTTAATGAAATATACGTATTTACTTAAACACGTCTGAACACCTCAGAGATCCGCGGGGGAAGACTATTATATTAGGTTATTTTATGCTACTAAGACAGGAATAATGCTTTGTAAATTTTTGTCTGTCTGTTCGTCTGTCTGCCCAGGCTGATTTTCGGAGAAAACGATGCCAGGAGTGATCTAGGCAATATATTAACCGAAAAACTTTGACATTTAAAAACTAATAATAAATAAAATGAATAACTATCTTAGATCTAAATACTCCTCATCAATACATTCTACCCAGGCGAAGCCAGAACAGGTCGCAGTTTTACAAGCCAACGAACAGAAACACTGGGATAGACGTCTGTCACACAGCGCTCGGTTCTCAAAGTATTTCTCTCCCTAGACATTCACAAGTCGAGTGGGCCTGACGGAATCCTTTCACTTGTGCTGAAGACGTGTGGTCCAGAATTGGCACCGGTTCTAATGCGTCTTTTCTGGTACTCCTATTGTGTAGGCGTTGCGACCGCCTGCCATGCGTGACGATTTTGGCAATTTTTTTCTACAAGAGAGGGTCGTTATGCCTGCCAATAGATTTCAAAGGTCTGTAAAATAATAAACTGCAACAAGCGAATAAGGCCACACACGAGTTATCCCCATATCTCATCATTTTGATCATTTAACTTAAGTGTATCATCACCTACATCTAATCTAATCTTATTAGCCTTAACAGAATACACAACTAGCAATTTGCCCAGAACAAAGGTCGAAAATTTTTGACGGAAATTTAATTACCCGCTTTGTTTTTCAAAACAAACTTTCCCGGGAATTGAATAAAAATAACAGCTTATCATGTAGCCCACCACGAAAACTAAGTAAAACGAAAACTAATGCAATTAGCATAATATGAAGAGTGCATTTAGACTCAGGCAATAACGTGAATTAAAAAAAAACCTTGTAACAATTAATTTTCTTAATAAAGTATAGGGACACACAGCCAGCAATTTGCACAGAACATTGGTCGAATAGTTTTGACGGAAATTGAATTACCCGCTGTGTTTCAAAACAAACTTTTCCTGACCATTTGAAATGAGCCAGTGAAAAAACTGCTAAAGAATGGTAATTGTATAACTGGTAACAGGTAACCTCTTCTTTGCCGTTTTAAAAGTAAATAATACAAGTAAATAATCTACGTAAATAAAGTATATAATATAAGTAAATAATCTACTTCTTGCATTAACGATAAAGCAAAACATATTACTTTGGATTCTCTTTCAAAAGCTCCTACTCCGGACACCTCTGCTTTTAATTTTAGCCAATTTAACAGTTGTGATGTTAAGAGAGCCATAATGTCCATCCATTCAAATTCGATTGGTAGTGACTGCATTAGTCGGAAAATGGTAATCCCTCTCATTGATCTCCTTTTACCTATAATCACGTCTATCCTGAATAATTCACTGTATTCTGCTTTTTTCCCTTCAGCTTGTAAAGACGCATTTCTAGTTCCTCTTCCGAAAAAGTCAAATCCCTCTAGTTTTTCTGATTATAGACCTATCTCTATTTTACCTTTCTTTTCCAAAGTTCTAGAACATCTTGTGCACAATCAATTAAGCACCTATCTTTTAAAACACAATCTTTTAAATCCCTTGCAATCCGGTTTCCGTCCTGGCCATAGTACGACTACCGCACTTTTACAAATCACTGATGATATTCGGTATGGTATGGAGAAACAAAATCTTACCATTCTCACGTTGATTTTAGTCACGCATTTAATACTGTAGATTATGATATCTTGTAAAGCATCCTACGTTCTCTCAACATATTTCCAACTGTAGTTGACTGGTTTCGAAGTTACTTGTTTGGTCGCCGATAGCGAATTTAGGTGCTAGAGGTTTTTTCCACGTGGACTACTACAGCTGCTGGTGTACCACAAGGTGGCGTGTTGTCTCCTCTCCTTTTTGCAATTTTCATTAACTCTATAAGTCATAATTTGTCCTCTTCCTACCACCTGTATGCTGATGATCTCCAAATCTATACTCAGTCCTCTCTTGAAGATCTATCTAAAGCATTTGACACTATTAACGCTGATCTGACTTGTATTTCGAATTGGAGTAAATGTTATGGTTTAACGATTAATCCTAAGAAAACTCAGGTCATTGTCATCGGTAGTTCTAGATTAATTGGTAAAATTGACTGGTCTTCCCTACCCCCTATTATACTAGACTGCACTCTAATCCCTTACAGTAACAATATTAAAAACCTGGGGTTGTATCTTGACTCATGTATGTCTTGGAACTCACAGGTTAATGAGGTCAGTAGAAAAATGTTTGCTGCGTTAAGTTCTTTACGTAGATAACGTAATTTTCTTCCCACAGCAACTAAAGTTACGCTCGCCCAGTCTCTACTTCTGCCTATCTTTGACTATGCTCATATTTGCTATCTTGACATTACCGAGGAGCAGCTTAATAAGCTTGAGCGCATTCAAAATGTATGCATTAGATTTATATTTGGGCTTCGCAAATATGATCATATCTCCGAATTTCGCAAACAGCTCAAATGGCTCCCGATCCGCCTTCGCAGAAATACTCACATTCGCTCCGCGTCGTATAGTGTGCTATTTAATCCTTCCACTCCTCTTTATTTAAAAAACCGTTTCCAGTATCTTTCTCTTACCCATAATCGGTTCCTTCGATCCTCTGTCAATCTTTCTCTCTCTACAACTTTGGGCTAATCTTCCTTTTTCAAGAAATCCTTCACTGTAACCGCTGTGCGATTGTGGAACTCCTTACCTCTCCACATTCGTCGTGCTAAATCTCTTCACTCTTTCAAAAATCTTGTTAAATCGTATTATTTAGAACGCTATTAGATAAATTACTTTATATTTCTCGTACCCTTTTCATTTAATAAATTACTTTACCTTTCTCGTACCCTTTTCATTTAATCTACTATATGATATTTTATATATAACTTTCACTTATCTTTATTTGTATGTATTATTATATTTTTTATTATTATTTTGTATGCCCCCCTCTATTTTAACTTTAGTTTGCATCATTCCTCTACGCAAAAGTTGTCTGGAAGAAATCACTTTCAGAGTGATAAGACCGCCTATTGTACATACTTTAATTTAGTTTTAACTGTACTTGATGTTTCTTTATTGTGGTGTACAAAAAAGAATAAATAAATAAATAATACAATAAAATAATAAAAATGGAATGAAAAACAATCGATAACTTAAAAAAGAGACTTAAAACTTTTTGGTATTAAAGCTCAGGGCGTATCGATTTCGTAATACGTGATAGAGCTATGCTGTAGCTATATTATGGTTATAGCACCTCAATTGGCCAACTCAAATGGGAAATGACCTCGATCTCTAACAATACCAGTGAGCAGTAGCAGTTTTATGCTGTTGTGTTTAATATTGTTGCGCGCTTAATTTGACGTCAGGTACCCGGCACTAGCGCCATCTAGTGTTGGGGACCAGAGCGCGGAGGGCTCAAAATTTCTGCGCCTGGTCGGTTGGCGCGCGTATTTGCTTGAATATTCTGGACGTTTCGATGAAAAAAGTGTATTAAGACGCGGTCGGGGCCGTATTGAATTTGGCGAGACAAGCGAAACTTCGGAGCGAAATAAAGTGAATCAGTGTGATTAATTATTAGTGTCTTTTAAAATTTAATTGGTGTTCGATAATAAAAGTCTAAATTTTGGTAATTTAATCGGCAGTTTTTATTGTCACGAACCTGAAGCTCGTAACAATATGATGAGTATGAATTTCCAGAGATCCTTTTTACTGGATATGAGGCATTCCATCTTAGTCCTTAGGAGTGAAAATGCATCTGCATTTAGATTCTGGATCGTGGATAAATGTTTATGAACCTTAGAACCCATTAATCATTATGTGAACTGTGTGCTCGTTTGTCCTATAATTCTAGAAAAATATAAAGTATCGTTCAAACGTCATTAAATCTGTTAAAGATTTGAAGTAGGTAGTAACATCTGAATTAATGAGGGTTGGAAAAGCATAAATTAAACCTAGTTCATAACATTCAAACTCAAAGTTTCGCAATTACTGTAACGCCTGGGGCAAACTACAGTCCGACTTGTTGTTATTTAATCTGTTTAACTGCATTCATATCTGTGACTTAATTTATTTATTTTTAAAGATGTTTAAAATTAGCTAAGATCCATGTAAATAATAAAAGTGAAAATTTTACATCTTTAATATAATGGATTTCAGTAAGTAAAGAAACTTTTAGAATTCCAAAGTAAAGGTCATAGCTCATTAGAGCCACCCGGCACCCGACTCTCACCGCCTAGCCTCGAGCGGTTCGTATTCTTCGTATGGGCCTGCGCTCACTACATCAACTCCGTACCATCACCGGATAGCCTCGCTCGCGAGGTGTCCACGCGCGGACTGCGAGTGGACCACTCGATAATAGCTCGCTGTTGGAGTGCTTGCATCGCGTGAAGCGCGAGCTGGCAACGCGCGGTTCCCATTCACACACTTCATTTCGAGTTTTTCTTTCGAATGTGTCGGACGCATTGTTGTTTGCTTTTAAAATGTACAAAGAAAAACTTATAAAAGAAGTTTGGAAGTATAATTTATTGTATGATTTAAGGGTCACTCGTTGATCACGCGAGGTAGTTGAGAGAGGGGTCACTGGTGACAACGCGGCGTTCACCCGTGGTCCACCTGTCGACTACGAGTAGACGCCTGGCAACGAGGCGGTGAGGGTCGGGTGGCTCTAATGAGTTGTGACCTTAACGCCTGATTTTAGATAATATATAGGTTACAAAACATTTCAATGAAATGAAAATGAATTTCGACTCAAGAAATTTTTAGGGGGGTTCATCGCATTGCATCAGCACGTATTGATGGAATAAATATTTATTATCATCATCATCATCATTACATCCCTTCGCAAGTCCACTGCTGAACATAGTAGGCCTCCCCAAAGAAATGCCGAAAGCCCGGTTCTGAGCTACCTGCATCCATCGACTTCCTGCGTGTATTACCAGGTCATCACTCCATCTAATGGGGGATGTCTTACACTTCACCTGCCGGTACTTGGCTGCCACATGAGACAATTTCTTCCCCATCGACGGCTCCGTGGCGCACTGGCTTAGCAATGAGTTACAGCGCTAAGGGCCGCGGGTTCGAATCCCGCACGGAACAAGTATTGTATGGCCTACAAGTAATTGTTCCGGGTCTGGATGTGAAATTGATGTTTGTTAACTGCCCCCACGATACAGGAGAAAATCCTAGTGTGGAGGTAACGTTTTTTTTAAAGAAGAAGAAAAAATCGGTAGTCGGTTCTTCGAGCTAGCCATCCTATTGCCACTTCAGCTTACTGATCTTATTCTTATATCTTATATTCGTTGGGCTACGTCGTTGGATCTGTTTCTACTGCGGATATCCTCATTCCTAAGTTTATCACGCGGAGAAACCCCGAGCATAGCCCTCTCCATAGCTCGCTGAGTGACCTTGAGCTTCCTCATTTGATCCGCAGTGAAGGACCAGGTCTCAGATCCATTGGTCATCACTGGCAACACGTACTGGTTGTACAATTTAGTTTTTAGGTTTGGAGGAATGCTTGACGAGATGTGTCACAATCTCCCGAACGCTGCTTAGACAAGTTGAATCCGTCAATTGACCTGTCGGTCACCGTTGGACTTTCCTAGTCGGACTATTTGCCTCAGGTAAACATACTCTTAAATAACTTCCGGCTTAATGCTCCCATTACACATGACTTATGTTTTGTCCATATTCATCTTAAGACCTATCCGTTGGGAGAAACTATTAAAGTAATTTAGCAAAGTGATTAGGTCTACCAGCAATTCTGCCGTAAGGACAATATCGTTGGCAAATTGAATGTGAATTATGTACTTACCATTGCCGTTAATACCGTATCCCTCTGTGCCGGGTGTTTCTCATTTTTCGTGCATATTACACGTCCAGGAGAAAAGTCTTCATTTTTTTATTAAATATCTACATTTCTTATAAAGGAAATCAAATGTAAAGTGGTAATGCTTACATGCATGTAATATTTACAGATGAAAATAACGTAATAAATTAATGATAAATAAAAAACTTCAGTAATTCTCATTATCTTCGGTGTCCATTTACTACTCTCCTAAAAAAAATTGTATTTTTAACCAAAAATATAAACATTAAATATAAAAAATAACCATATTATGAAACTTTATTAAAAAACACAACGTTTACACTTAAAATAAATAACGATAACCCCACAATATAAAGAAATTTTATTACATAAATGTTTATCAAAAAAATTCTGATTACCATCGGTTTTAGTGAAAATCTAAATTATAGTCCGCGTATTGGCGTGAATGTCACTATACCACCATGCCGCGCTCCGCACAAGTCTCAGCCAGCCAACAAACGTCGTAGAAGGTTCACGCCTGTTCTTGGAAAAAAAAATATTTACGTGTAAAGTTTCGCGGGAGGTGATTATTCTGGAATCGTCCTCTTTCCTCTCGTCCATATTATTAAGTGAGTATTAATGATTTTGTTTAATATGTAGTTAATTATCAATTCTAGTGATTACCGCCGTAATTTAAAGTAAGCACGAGATTCGTAATTTTGACATTTTTTACGAAACAATAAGATAAGAATAAAAACCTCATTATCTACGTCCTCACTACTTTCGTTTACCGTCGTTTTTTTAGCGATGGTGATGAGGTCAAAACGATGACAATTAGAATCAATTTTAAGTCAATTTATTATTATTTATTACAGTGCATTATTACATTACAAACCGTGTGGTCGCGAGTTCTAGTCCAACCCGTAGTTGAGATTTTTTTCCACAATAATACTAGTACGATACAGTTATAATAATAGTTTAATTCATAGTAAAATAAAGAATCAATAATTTTTACTTTGTTTCTTGATGTAGCTTTAAGTTTGTTAACAAATAGTACACTCACAAGCTAACCTTGTGAGAGTACTTTTTATTACTTTAGTTATTAAGGATGAGCTTGATATGAAGAATACGAGCAATATCATATAATGTGTTGTTACAGATTATTAAGAACTAATAATGCCAAAGAAAGCCAGACAAACATTAGAGCAGAAACGAGAGTGCGATCGATTACAAAAACAAATAAAGTATGAGGAAATTAAGGAAGATCCTGAAAGTATGCAGATCTGAAGGCAAAAGAAAGAGCAAGATACCTTAAAAGAAAAGAACAGAAAAAATAAGTAGCGC
Organism: Parnassius apollo; assembly: GCA_907164705.1. NCBI lineage: Eukaryota > Metazoa > Arthropoda > Insecta > Lepidoptera > Papilionidae > Parnassius > Parnassius apollo. The sequence goes on along the minus strand of CAJQZP010001641.1, from coordinate 1,660,807 downwards.
AAAAGATATGACACTTAGACAATTGAGAGTTTAGAGAAAGAAGTGAAGAGTTAATTCAAAACGTCATTATGAAAGAAAAAGAAAGAGAAAGCTATTCAACAGTTGTTAATAGATAATTCTCCACCAAATAGTGACAATGAAGTACATCCAGCTGCACAAGATCCTCTCACTCAATCAGCTCTAAGCCTCATCCTCATACCTAATTCATATCTAAATCGTTTGGAGTACGGTAATAGTAATTCTTGTCAAGGGTGCCTAAAGAAAATACTCTTCAGAGAAAGGTTCGCTACCTGCATAAAAAAGAAATAGGCATTTTGAAACATGAAATAGAAAAAACGAAGAAACAGAAAGATGGCATTAGAAAAATGTTGTATAGAATAATGAAAAATAAGAAGAAAAATGAAAATATATCGACTGAAGAAAAAGTAGAACAACTAGTAGAAAATGTTAATACACAAAAGCGTGAAGAAATTAAAGAGCGACTAATGTTTGTGAAATACTTTCAAGAAGTGTTGGAGAAGGGTATAAGTGCTTGAGGAAAAAGGATAAGAAAGAATTCTCTAATGTAGTTATGACGAAAAAGGAAAGTTTAAAAAATATAAACTCTTGACACAAACAAAAATATTTACAGTAAGAGATAAAAAAGAAAATAAGACAGCTAAAAATGAAAACTTGAAAGAGCAATTAATTTTGGAGTTTTTGGACGATAAGGAGATGACTACAATTGCAGCTGATAAAAAAATATATAACTAAAAACCAAATAAGGAGGCAGAAAAGATACATAACGGACACTTTGACTAATTTGTACAAAAAACTTACGCATAATTCGAATGTCGAAGTAACGTATCAAAGATTTTGTAAATATTGCCCATTATGGGTATATTATACTATTATATTATATATTATATTTATTATACCCAAAGGAGTCCAGTAGAAATACGTGCGCTTGCAAAGTTCATATTAATGTCGATTTGTTGATAAAATGTCTTAATACAAATAAAATACTAAAACAATCTAACAGGACGGGTGTTTTAGAAAGCTTAAGTTGCAACGTCTACGATGAAAATCCCTCATCATCCCTATCCTTTAACTTAACTACTCAATATCATTCCCTTCCTTAACGTTCTCATTACCGTTTCATTACGATTTTTGATATGATAGTAATTTTATTGTTATCTATACAAGGAAGGTAGAAACCACAAAAAGTTGAAGGATTTTATGGATATTAAAGATATTGGGGGAAAAACGAAGTTATTCGGCAATAAATTTGACATTTACAAATGTCGTGGAATTTGCACGAAATACGCGAAACACCCAGCCCAGTAGCTTGAAAACGTCTTCCAATGCAGCGGTGAAGAGTTTCGGGGGATATAACGTCAGATGTCTTACATTCCTCTACAGTTGGAGAGATTTCATACTCTGGTTCAGTACTCGGATAGCCATATTAGCCCTACTATACAAACACTTCAGCTCTTCGATATACCGACGATCTACTTGGCACCGCTGAAGGGACTGCAGAATCGCTCAAATTTCGACGGAATCAAATGCTTTCTAATTGTCCACATCGCAAGACAAAGTGACAGATTGTACTCTTCGGACTTCTGTACAATTTTTCGAAGTGTATGTATGTGATCTATGGTGCTAAACCCTAGAACTGAAAAGAAACTGGCTTAATCGGGAGGCTGGAAGTCGTCGAGTCTGCGTGCGAGACGATTCGTAATGACTCTCTAAAACAGCACCTAGTAGTAGTTCACTTACCAGGTGGGATTGTGGTTAAGCACTGACTTATTAAAAGTAAAACGAAGTAGTGGCTCAGAAGGGAATTGGTCCGTAGTGAGCCTGAGCCTTTCTTGAAGAACAAGAGCACCGCGCTTCTGCTCCACGCCTCCGGAGTAGTGCCACCATGGAGGACAGAATCGAAGAGCTTGTGAAGGATTCTAAGTATCAGTTTTCACCCGCTTTCAGAAACTTCGCTGTAATTCCATCGTCGCCCGAGGACTTGGAATTTTTAAGCTGCTGGAGAACCATTCGAATCTCGCTCAGACTGAAGTTCGGGATATCATCGGAATAGCGTCGGATAAGACTTGCTCTTGGATCGCTACTCACACTTGCGTGTGGCTCAAGTGATTTCGTGTACAGGTACTCTCCGTTGAACCTCTCAATCTTACTCGAAATCTCAGATGTTTAGCAAACAATGTTGCCACATTCGGTCTTCAGCTTTGACAGTAGGCTCTTTCTGGCAGAGATGTCTCTGGCTAAGACTTTGGAGCTCTGGTTCCGCTTTATCGCTTCTTCGATACGAGTTGTATTGAAGTTGCGTAAGTCCCGTCACGTGTATTTGGAGATCTGCTAAGAAAACATATCATCATCATCATTACAGCCTTTCACAAGTCCACTACTGAACATAGGCCCTATCATTATTAAGATAATGATTGAAATGCTTTAATTAATAATGTCCTCCAGACCGATTTCAGTCATGGCGGTCGGTCTCAACTGAAACTAGCCACCAGCGAAGGACAGGATTACAGAGCTCAAGTGTATGCGCAAGCACAGGTGAACTCCCTATTTCCTCTTTCTCATAGTCCAATGGTAAACTGACTCCATCAGACAGAGATCAGGCGCCGGATGACTTTATGTGTTTTCAAATGCAAGGGGGTAAAACACTGCCAACTTCCTGACTCCGGGTTGCTATTGAGAATTGTTTGACAGAAAAACCCAATAACGGATTTTGGCCCGACCTGGTATTCGAACCCGGGACCTCTTGATCAGCAGTCGCGCTTACGACCACTAGACCAATGAAGCAGACAATTAATTAATTATGGGTTGTACTTACTACAACCTCGTAAAGATTACATTACGTATTTGTTTTAAATATTATTGATCTCAAAAGCCGGAGTTACATAAAGTTAGAGTTACAAACCCAAGTTAAAGTTTTCCATTAGCAGATAGGGCCTTAGCTCGTAAGGAAACCCGTAAACGGATATAAAATAACAGTGTTCACTGGTTGCACTGTGTACAAAGGCAAATGTACTGTGTAATATAATTGTTTGCTGTTCTTTCTGAGCTAGCTGGATAAAGTGTGAAATATTTCAAAATGTTTTCTTTTATTTTGTTCCATTTTTTTATACTGACAATGCTATTAAAAATTAGTTATATTCCTTTAACCACTTCTGGTAAGCCGAAAATGCTTGTTGTAGGAGTGATTTACAAAAGTAGTCGGATAGCGGTTCCGAACCTACAACCATTTGAGTTTGCGATGCGCACCCTGCCATTAGTATGATGTCGCTAAATCGACATTCAGCCTTAACTTAGTTATTCCGTGGGTGTTTACGAAGTGACAGAGGGAAACTGATACAAGAGATGGCAGCAGCGTCAAATCTATAGTTATTCAACTTGCCACGCATGACGATTGAGGCTAATCCTCCTACAGCGGTAGAGATCCCTGCCTAATAGTTGTGTTAACTGTGTAATGTAACTGTTACGGGCAAATAAAGAAGAAAGTAGATTTGTACGATATAAGTAGCGACCCGGTCCGGCTTCGCAAAGGTGACTATTTATCTCGATAACAGCTTATCTTATCGGGTCTAACTGTGAATCTAAACCACCCAGAGACCCGCTAAACCACACACAAAAAATTCATCAACAGCGGTCCATCTGTTTAGCATATATTCAATTACAAACACACGCACAGAAGAATTATATAGATAAAGTTAACGTACATAAATATTGTAGCTTTAAATAAACCTGTTCCTTCTTTCTATCTATTATTAATCTGAAAATATACGTTGTTTGGAAGAAGACTATTAATCGTTGGGAGTCTATAACAACTCTGCTCTCCTGATCTTCTGAATTAATGTCTTTCAAGTTTTTCGTTTGATATTATTATAAATAAATGTAACATAAAGGAATAATTACAGATCATTTTAGTCCTCAAAGTGAAAATGATCTCGCCTTTTCTGTTTAAAGTTAGTTGCAGTTACACAATGAATGTGTTTACCATCAATTGGACAGTCAATTCGTTACGTCCCTTCCATTTTATAAAAAATAATATAACAAAATCCCCTAGAAAATCTGCTTACAGAAGAAAAAACTTTTTAAACATCTTAGTAGCACCAGGGACAATATTCCTCAATAGGATATTGACGAGCTCATTCTGAGTAAGCTGAACCGATTCATACACAATAATGACCAGATAATGTGACAAATAATGAAGTTTAATTCTTAGCCTTAACTTAAAGATTCTGATTCTTTATACAAACTCACTACATTAATGATTTTGTAATCTTTTGTATGAATATAAATAATTTAAAGAAAACCGAGAAGGCACGGTCAACATAATGACTTTGGAGAAATAAGCACTGCGGGGATCTAATAGAGACAGTTATTTCTTCATTTTCTTGCAAATAAAAGGATGTGATTAAGCCTCCACAAAATTTTTTTAAAATATGAATTTTGAGAACTGCAGCTAGAAATTGTATTCTAATCGGAAGTCGCAATCAGCTTTGACTGCGTTCCGGAGCGTGTTTTATTTCCATTGCGGTTAACGAATCGCTTCGAACTATCGGACCCTAAAATTAAGGGTGTAAAGGAAGTTTTCATATTCTTGTTATAAAGAAAACAATTTTATCTATTGAAAAGTGAAGACAAGTGAAACAAACATCCATCCATCCATTTCAGCCTACCAACAGTCAACTGCTGAATATAAGCCTCCTAATCCATAAACTGCTTCATAGGGGAGATGTTTGCCATAGTTGCCCTACAACCGTTGCCAAGCACACAAAATAGTAAAAAATTGCGATAAAATCAGGAAGTTTCTGCTGCCCATCTCCTCTTTCTTTTCTCTCCGTCGACTCTTACGAAACGATATGATTAGAGGTAGGTGATTCTCTTACGCCACCACTACACGCCCTTCGTATAATATTGGCCTTCCCAAAGCCACAAAGCACGGTCCGTGTAACCTGCATCTATGGACTTCTTGCATGTCTTAACAGGGCGTCACCCATCCGGTGGGAAGTTGGCTTTCACTTCACACTTCTCATTTCACCTACCGGTATGAGGCTGCCTCTCGAGAACCTTTCCTCCCCATAGGATGTCAGTTCTTCGAGCTATAATGCCAACCCCTTGCCACTTCAGCTATACGTCCTAATAATATCCTCCCGGCCAAATTTCGGTCACGGCGGCCAGTCTAAACAGAGACTAGCCATCTGCTGAAGACTGGATTATAGTGACCAGGTGCATGCGCAAGCACAGGTGCACTCTTTATATTCTCACTCTTATAATCCGAAGTGGCGGTTATCCGACACGACCGGAGAGAAATCAGCCGCAGGACCAACAACTTTACCTGCTTTCTGAGGCATGTGGGTAAAACATCTTCTTAACTTCGGGCTGCTACTGAGAATTTTTTGACAGAAAAAACCCACAACTGATTGTGGTCCAACCCGGGATATTACACGTCCTATTTACAATATTACACCATTCATTACACATGCATCTTGTATATTATTTATGTAAGAAACCATCTAATATCTTTGACAAAATGAAACTTATTTTACAGATTTTATCGAGTTAAATTTTAACTATTTAATTTCCAAAGTTTCGGGTGTGTACAGTATGGAATTGTACTGTACTGCATCGTAACAAGATACGTTTTAATGGAATGAATTTTGAAACCTTTTGTTGATTTTAAACTCTGTCTATATAAATTTTTTTAGTCGTATAATAAAAGAAGGTAGTTTTTATAAAGAACGTTATAAAGATAGTTAACACAAGTCGGCCAATATCCAACATGTCTAAAATGTATAAAATAAGTATTTGGAGACTATAAATTACTCAGTAGACTCTTTTCACTAAAAACGAGAATTTCTATCTTATTCCTCAGGGGTCAGAACGCGTTCTGAATTTTGATTCTTAATTGAAGATGGATGTAGATATCTATGAACCACGGCATCCACTTATCATCAGATGGGCTGTGTGCTCGTTTGTATTCCTCATGCTATAAAAATATGTCATAGCTTAACAAACACCTACTGTCTCTTGCCTTGAAAATACCAATATCGAAATCGGTTTAATATTCGGTATTTTACAGAAGGGTTATTCATGGTTACATCACAGAAAAAAAACTGACGAAATGTTAATATTTGTAGTCACAGGACTTGAAAGATCATCACAGTTTGTCCGTTTTTGAGATTTAGTTTTGAATCCTTATAATTTGAAAAGTGCGCAAGATTTTTTAAATATTTTTCTAATAACTATCACGACTTGGCCCATTGCTCGTTTTCGGCTTGACGTTGATTTCTGGGACAATCTGTATATTAACATTGCTCACATTACCTTTTGTACCTGGCTAAGCGCTCGCTGTAAATTTCAATACGTACGATTTTGAATACGTGAGCAACCCGGGTTCGATCCCCAGAGTTAATTTACTGTAGTTATACAGAAGCGACAAATAATTTATTTTCGGATTTGAGATATATAGGTCTTAAGTTTAATAATTTCTTATGAATTACATTTTATGTTTTCCAGGTGTTTAACAAAGCTAAATGATAGAAAACGGTATTATTTGGGATATCAAAGCAATTTTATATAAATTTATGAAAAACCTAAGGCTTATTGAAAATACCTAAACACAAAAGAGTTGATCGTATTCTACAACATGTAGTTTTTGAAATTACAAAAATATTATAACGACCTATATCTACATATAATGTATTAATGATATATAGTTGTCTCCTGCTAAATTGCAATATTGAATCTTTGAATTCATATCAAAGCAGCTATATAAGTCAGCTGTTTTTCGTAAAATACCTATTAAGAATATCGGGTATTTTATTACAAAACGAAAAAAGAATAAACAAAAATCTATCTGAACACAAAAATAAATTACTAATACTCAGCATGATTGTAATAAAAAATTTTAGTCAAGTAAATTATTATTTCACTTCACACTTATACTGCCTCCTGCAAAATGATTAAACTACCACACGCTCGGTTTAAGAATTCTGTTTAAGCGACTAATAAACGAGTATTTAAAATAAATTAAATTGCCAAATTCAACCAACTTTCTATTTGTTTTCAGTGAATAATAAAAAGTATACTTTTTTCGCAGAACCCGACTAAATCTTGGACGGATCTTGGTCTTTTTCTGCTGAATAAATAAATATGATTTTAATAGGTGCTTTCAAAGAGGACACTTTCAAAGAGCTTAGTAGTCGTTTTTGACATAATTCTGTAATTTCAAAAAGTTGAAGTGCGAGAAATTAGTCGTCTTATATTGCAGTGCAAATCATTTTGGCAAAATTGGACTTTGGTCGTTTTCTGTATAACTATGGTCAATTGCAATTTTAAGTGTGCGTGCGTGCATGTAACTTGCTTGGCAGTGAAGGAAAACATCGTGAGGAAACTCGCATATCTGAGAAATAAGAAAAAAACTCGAAGACATGTGAAGTTTGACAACACGTTTTAGGTCAACGCGGCGGACACTTTTTTTGCCCTAAACTGTCTCAGAAATGATATATATATATATATATATATATATTATTATATATATATATAATTGGCAACTACATATATGAGAACTCTCTCTCTCTCTCTTTTAACGCGATTTTTACATTTAACGCGATACAACCAGAGGCACCGTGACGGCACCGTGGCGCAACAGCTTAGCATTGAGTTGCAGCGCCCAAGGCTGCGTGTTCGAAACTCGCACTAAAAACGTATTTGTATGCCCTACAAAAAATCGCGCCAAGTCTGGATGTTCGTTCTTATGTAAACTGCTTCTACGATACAGAAGAAAGTCCTAGTGTACAGGTAAAGTTCGTCGTTCTAGGCAGGTCTTGCTGCCGCAGCACACGCACAGTGCTAGACACGATGATTCAAGAACCAACAACGATCTAAAAATGTTGCCCTACTGATCAAATTATCTCCACTAATTAAAACAACGCGTCTAACCACGCTCTTGCTTTGTGTGATGATATGATTAAGTTTTAATCGAATCACGGTAACATGCCGCCTCTTGTGTTAAGAGAGTTCATTGATTACCTTCATGGAAGTGTTTTGTGGCTTTCCTTGCGGAATCTTTATGTGCAGTGAACTTGAGATGGGCTGTGATGGGAGTCCGTTGAACTGATAGGATAAAGTCTTTTAAAGCGCATTTCTACCTTTACGGACAAAAACACTTATATACTAAATAGACGAAAAATGCACTTAAAGTAAATAATATAAAGTGCAATTTCATTTGTTGAAAAGATAAAAAGTAGCTTTAGATCGAGCAACTTGGGGCTGGTCCACGCCAGCATAAAAATAATAAACACAATTTTAGCTATGCTTTTTTTGTGTGACATAAACATTAATTCCAAAGACAAGTTTTTATTCATTTATTTATCAACTATTATTATCAGATGGAGAGGGCGCTACTGAGCCACGATAAACATCGTATCCGTATTTAGTGTAAAATAAAAATATTAACAAGTGATATTTAACATCAAAAACAAGTGGAGTGGTATAATAAACAAGTGTCTATCGCAAAACATTGTGGACAAGGTTCAAAAACAGTGAATAACAAATTATTACTCGTGCAAAACAGTGACTTGAAAAAGACCTCAAACTGATCTAATAACAACATTACCCGTACTAGATTCTAATATTGGTCTACAAACAAATGAACGAAGTGCAAAAACTATAATTTACATCATTCAAGTTCAAAACTTACAAAATCAATTAAATTGATGCATGATTATGCAGTTTTTGATCAATAAAACAGTGCCACCTAGAGAAAATACTCAAAAACTATAAAGACTGTCTCACACCAAACGGCTGTCCCGATCTCTAGTTCATAGTTGAGCCAACAGAGGGCAGCACAAGTTACGAAACAACTCAAAATAATCACAACACCACATTATCGTAAAATATATCCGATAATCATGGAGGAAGTAATGAATATGCTTAGATAAATTCAAAATGAGTTGAATGAACAAAAAGCAACAATTGTACAGTCGGTTGACAAAGTTACGGAACAAGTTACACAAAATATAAATTACATATTGGAGGAAAAGTTCAAAGCAATTGATATAAAATATAGGTTTTCCAGCTTTTCTTTGATGTTTTCTTCGAATAAAAGCTGGAAAACCAAGAAAAAAGATTATACTTCTTAGAAAGACAGTCAAGACAGAGGAACATCGTAATTTTTGGCTTAGCCGAAACTGATACATCGTATGCAAATTTGGAAAAAACCGTAATAAGTTTCATAAATAAATACTTCTCTGTAGGGCTAGAACACAGAGACATAAAAGAAATTAGGCGAATAGGAAAGAAAGGAGAAAAACCACGGCCGATTACCGTAACTTTTGCTTCATTGGGCACGAAAATAGAAATCTTTAAACAGAGGAGAGTATTAAAAGATACCACTTATTATATAAAAGAAGACTTCCCACAGCATATTTTAGCAAAAAGAAGGGAACTGCAAGAGCAAGCAAATATTGAAAGAGAGAAAGGAAACTCCGTCACTATCAAGTACGACAAACTGATAATACACCACAAAAATACAGATACATCAGGAAACAAGAAAAGAACTCTACCAACATCACCAAACTACAATGATTTCATGCAACTGGGACTACGAAGATCGTCGAGTTTGTCAAAGGGAGTTATTAAACCAGGAATACTCAGTTTCCTAACGACCAAAAATCAAACCACCTACAACCAAAGCAACCTATCATACGACCAAACAAACAAAAAGAACGAACGATAGCAATTACCGGCCTCTTTCACGGAAAGCACATTACAAATAAAAACGAACAGTAAACCACATCTTTCAAGCCGGCTGGTCTCCGTGGAAGATTATGACCGAAACCCTCCAGAGGAAATATTAGCAAGCCCTTCAAATAGTACAAAAAACAATTATTCGTATCATAACATCCCATATATATCGACTTACAACGTTAAAACCTTTTCCACTTACTCACGACTACTAGAACTAACAGAATCTTTACAAAACGTAAAGTACGATATAATTGGTCTCTCTGAAGTCAGAAAACTCGGCAACAAAATAGAGGAACACGATGAATTTATTTTCTGCTACATCGCAGAAACGACAGGCTATATGGAATAGGCTTTATTATCAAAAAATACCTGAAAAAATACATAAAAAGTTTCAAGGGACTGTCAGAAAGAGTGGCGCTGCTAACAATGGATACGAACAATATAGACTTAAGCATTATTCATGTTTACGCCCCAACAGAAGCCTCGAAGGAAGAAGAGCTAGAGGATTTCTACAGTACTGTCGACAAAGCTATACAACTCTTAGGAAATAATATAATAGTTATGGGTGACTTCAATGCCAAAGTCAACCCAAACCAAACGAAACTATCACGGGAAGTTACGGCTATGGTAATAGAAACTGTAGAGGAAACAGACTCATTGAGTTCGCATATGAGTACAATTAAGCCATTATGAACACTTTCTTCAAAAAGAACAACAAACAGAGATGGACTTGGAGATCACCTGATGGTAATACGAGAAACGAAATAGACTACATTTTAACAAACCTACCGAGAAACGTAGACAATATGCAGGTCTTAAACATCACTTACCCTTCGGATCACAGACTTGTTAGGGCAGCGTTCAGTACTCTTTTAAGGTCAAAAAATCGTAGCAAGTATGGTAAACGCGCCAAATCTCACTTAAAGAACGAAGAAGAAGTGAATAGCTACATTGAATCGATGAACAGCTGCTCAGCAAATCTGCTCGACTACACGAATGACAAAGACACCGTCCAAAATTACTATGATAAAATAACCAATGCAATAGATATCAGCCTGAAAAAAGCACTAGAGCCAAAAACTTACACAATCATAGAGAGAAACCAAATAATTTCAGCACGCAAAAAGGCATTAATCAGCAGAAGACAAGAAATACAAAAAACAAAACAGAAATCAAGGGCTATTATCAATCAAAAATGAATTAAAAGCACTTTATAAGCTTATAAGTAAACGAATTAACCAAGATTATAAGGCACACCGCACACAAGCTATAGAAAAATGTCTTCAGGCCGCAGGGAGCGCTAAGAAAGCGTACAAGGAATTGAGAACTCATAAATCATGGATTGAAGAGTTGAAAAACGAAACTCACTATACACAAAATAGAACGGAAATACTTAAAATAGCAACAGATTTCTACAAAAATCTTTACAGCTCACCAAAGCTACCAGCATATAAGTTACCGAGTGTTAGTGCAGACGAGGCGAAAGCAAGCATCGACGAAGTGGTTAAAGGAATTAAAGCACTAAAAATAGATAAAAGCCCAGGGCCCAACAGAATCACCAACGAGTCTATAAAAACAGGATTCATGTATCTAATTAAGTCTCTAAACAGACTGTTCAACATGATACTGAATTGAAAAAACACCCAACGTCAATGATCAGAGTTGGAAATAATTTTGCTCTACAAAAAAGGAGAACCATACTACATTGGTAATTACAGACTACTGCTACCTTCATTATATAAACTTTTCTCCTCTATAATTGAGAAGAAAATAAAAGAAACTACAGAACAATTCCAGCCTATAGAACAGGCTGGCTTCAAACGAGGTGTTTCCACAGTTAACCATACACACTCGCTAGAGATGATAATAGAAAAATTCCAAGGGTTTAACAGACCACTCTATGCTGTCTTTATTGATTATGAAAAAGCCTTCGACTCCACTCATCAATTTGGGATGCTCTACTCTCTCAAGAAGTGGCATTAGACTACATACAAGTGCTGAAAACCATCTACGACAATAGTACTAGCAGAGTGAAGTTGGAGACAACTGGGCCAGTCATACAAATAAAAAGAGGTGTAAGGCAAGGAGACCCAGTCTCACCAACGATCTTTATAGCGGTGCTAGAGTCCATCATTCGCAAACTAAACTGGGAGAAAGTGGGAAAAAACATAAACGGATGTTACTTGAGTCATCTCAGATTTGCTGACGACATAGTTTTACTATCAGAAAGCACAAACCAACTCCAACTGATGACAAACTCTCTACAAGGGAAAGTCGTAAAGTAGGCTTGGAAATCAACTTAAATAAAACTAATGTCATGACAAACCATACTAAAATACCTATATATCTCAAAAATCTGCCTTTAACCTAGGTTGATACATTCATATACCTGGGTAAACAAATCTCATTTAACTCACGCAACAATGAACAGGAAGTAGAGAGAAGAGTCAAAATCACCTGGAAGAAATTTTTAAGCCTAAAAGAAATTCTAAAAAGCGACTTGCCCATAAGGCTGAAAAGCAAAGTCATGAACAACTGCCTACTCCCCTCACTAACGCCATACAACAATACGCCTGTCAAACCTGGAAATTTACTAGGAAAATAAAAAATAAGATCATAACAAGTCAAAAAAGTATGGAAAGAAGCATTCTGAGGATTAAGAAGACCAAAAAAATCCGCCATACTGTCATAAGACAGAAAACTAAAGCCATCGATGCTCTCAGCTATTCACAGAAACTAAAATGGCGATGGGCCGGACATATAGCCAGACTTACTGACAATCGCTATACCATAAAGACAACTACATGGTTAGGACCATCAGGCCAAAGAAAAAAGGGTAGACCAATCGCGCGCTGGACAGACGACAATGTAAAAATAGCTAGGACTTCCCGGAACGTTGAGTCTGCAGTTTGCGATCATATTCTAGATGGCCCCAACCATTACATCAGATTTGATAGACCACAAATCCTCGCGAAAGAACATCGATTCCTACCAAGGATGATACGTGAGGCTATTGAAATTAAAAAAAACATCCTAATTTCAATAGAGAAGGAGGCTGGGTACTACCACCTGCTTGGGATCCTATAGTTAATAAAATTAAAACTAAACCCAAGTATACCACTGCAAGACTTCAAAATACAGTTAGTTCATTCTGCGTAGATCGGACCAAAGACAATAATTAAAAAGCTGAAGGTACTCCGGGTTAACTTTGACATCGGGACGTCAGTCACCTCAGTCCCCCGTGACCGTGGGTGCTGGAAAGCACCCGAAACGTCGGGCATTAAAATTAATATAAATAAAACGCGATAAAATCCGTAAAAGTAGTTTTAATCAATTTATTAAAACTTTTAAAATGCATTCTTGTAATGGTCTGCAACTACTAGAAGTAAAAAGTAATTTATTGCATTTAATTAATGAAATTGTAAGTCTATTATAAACCTTGTTCTATTACAAGCACATAAATATCAAAAGTAATATTTACCAAAATACTAAGTTTTGTAACACTGGGTCAAATAATTTTTGCATGCACACTGTTTCAAACTGTAAATCTGTACTATGAAGCAAGAAATAAAGGCTTTTTTTATTTTTTTATATATAAGCAACTACACATATGAGACCTCTCTCTCTTTTAACGCGATTTTTACATTTAATGCGATACAACCAGAGGCACCGTGACGGCTCCGTAGCGCAACAGCTTAGCATTGAGTTGCAGCGCCCAGGGCTGCGGGTTCGAAACTCGCACTGAAAAAGTATTTGTATGCCCTACTACCTAATCGCGCCAAGTCTGGATGTTTGTTCTTATGTAAACTGCCTCCACGATACAGAAGAAGTTCCTAGTGTACAGGTAAAGTTCGTCATATTAAAAAAAGAGGGACACACCCCTAGGCAGGTCTTGCTGCCACAGCACACGCACAGTGCAAGACACGATGATTCAAGAACCAACAACGATCTAAAAAGTTGCCCTATTGATCAATTTATCTCCACTAATTAAAACAACGCGTCTAAAATTACTTTATATTGTCTTTAGTAATTTAAAGTCAGTTGTAAGTTTTTATTCAAAACTAACTTTTTTTCTTTATATGGTCAGAATAACAAAAATAGAAAAACGTAAACTTAAATTACATGTGATGTCGAAACCATGCTTAACTTCTTGACATGCACTTACAGGCACATCTCATCTCTTTCTTACTTTATCAGCCCGTATAAATTTACATTTGCAACTAAAATCATGTTGTTGGTTGCAAGTTATTTGAGATGCACACGTGTGTGAGTGCGTGTTCTTATAATAAGTTAAGCATGGTTTTTGCAATGCTATTTTAGCTGGTATTCTGTGAGAGCGTGGTCCTTCCCCGGTCGAGCTAACCTGTTCATGCTTCAACTATAAGTATATAATGTAGCTACAGCATGGCCAGCATACCACATCTAAATAAATGTTACAAAATATTCCAAAAATGCAAGGAAGGCTCTCGTTATTGAGGGAGGTTGTCTTAATCTCCCCGATGGGCCCGTGCCATTTGTGGACGTTTGCGGACTGGTAATGAAGAAGAAGAATCGTATAGATTAGTAATTGAACAAAAAATCTAATATTTCATATTTCAAGAGGAAGTTTTGTAAAATAGAAGTAAGAATTTAGAGCTATTCATACATATAATGCTCTGTGTTACGAATGCCGAGTGTAGAGATCCGGATACCCTTTTAACTGAAAACAAGGCATTCCATCTTAGTTCTCAGGGGTAACAACGCATCTGCATTTTGATTGAAGGCGGACCTTATGCTCACTTGTCACCTTGTGCTGTAGCACGAATGGGTCGGCTGTAGTTGTAACTATACCAGTAATATAGCTGCAGCATGGCTCTACCACGTAAGTAAATATGATCATCCGGTTAGTACTCGTATAATCACTTTCTTATAAGTCAAAAATCACAGCCTTGTTTAAAAAAGCCAAATAATAAAAGGTCTAAAGTTCACATCATATTAATTGCTATTGTTTAGTGTAGTTAGTTTTTGACACGCTGTTATTAATTCACTTTCTTGTTTGTGTGTCTGTCTGTCGTTTCGGGTACAAGTTTTTTGTAATTGATTTTAAACTAACTTCCCGATGAGCTGGAAATTTGAAATTTGGAATATAGCTCAAATTCGGATAACAATGCAAGAATTTGATAAAAATTAAAAAAAATTACTTGTTTTTAAGTTGATTTTTAGAAATGTTCCTTATTATTGCCAAAGCTTGTTTGGTTTTTTTTTTCTTAATATATTAGTTATAGTATTCGACTTTGTGTTTTTGTATCTGTACGTCTCCAAGTTTTTAGTTTTATATGGCGCCAAGGCGTAAAGTAACCATATTACCCTTACGTACTTTAAACTTTTTTTACGTTCTCAGTGGTGAAAGAAAATATCGTTAGGGAATCTACATTTTTAAAATGAAAGCGAATCAAATAAAATTTGCCTACATACAGTAGGACAAACGCGATGTACTTTTGTATTTATGTTATGTTTGTATTTATGTATGTATGATTATGTTTGTAATTTTTATGTTTAACGATTACTCGGAAAGGCTGAATCGTTTAAAATGATTATTTTTCATGAAATAGGCTGTTTATGTCAGCGAATTGTTTTCACAGTGTGGTAGAGCCACGCTGCACCTATATTATGGTTGTAGGTAGAAAGAGTCGGCTCGACCGGGGAAGGACCGCGCTCTCTCAGAATATCAGCGTACCGTCCCTGCGAATTTCGACGGATAGCCTTGTTTCCACTAAAAAGGGTCTCAGATATTCTACACTCACCATACGAAACACAACAGTATTAAGCTGCCATTTTACTCTAGTAATCTGTGAGAACGTGGTCCATCCCTGGTCTGGCCGACTCGTCCGTGCTGAAACCATATAATAGCGAGAGTAATGGTATAGTAATGGAGTAGTGTGGAGTTTAGGGGCAGCGCGAAATGAGAGGTAGAGGTGAAAGGGAATGGGAAGTACAGAGGCGCTCTCCAAAATCATGTACACTACACTATATTACTTAGCTAATAGTGTTTTCACATCGTTTTCGTAATTTATCAAACGAAATAAGGTTTGACAGAAGAATTTTTTTCTTCTTCGAATAACTTTGTTCCATTAAATTTGATTCATTCAATAAATATATACACCCTTACATTAGTAGTCTCTAACTTGTATAAAGAAGCAGATTTATTTTCTGAAATTCATATTACATTTTATTTAAGAACAAACATCTAGTCCAGATCACTCCAGGCATAGCTCTCTATCTGTTTGTTAAGTTTCATAAGTCTGCTCGGCCATCGCAAATATTAAGCCGGACATACAGACAGAGAGACAGAAACATTAAAAGTGATTATTAATGTCAAGATAACATTCCAATAACACCTCAGCTCTATAATTGGCAGTAATTTCGATATTAAAGACAGCCACTTCAATTTTATTTTTAAGTGTAGATGTATAAAGTAAATAAGCTATATAAACAACTATAAGCACACGCTCTTGTCAGTAATCCGTGGCAATTAAAACGACAGTCTTAAGCACAGAACTCTAATACTCTAGCGAGAGGACCTTAGGTACTGTTGATACTTACGAGTATATTAAAATTATTTAAAGTTTTCGCCTTGGGGCACAATTTAACTTAACATTAATTAAATTTATAGATTCTTTTCTCATTTAGGTGTATTGGTTATAATACATAAATATTCTAAAATTAATATACAGTACTCAAGTATCTAGTAATAGTAGTTGAAAAATCTTTTCAAAATTTAAAGATAAATTAAAAAAGCACTAACATTAATTTAAAGACAGTGCTTTTTTAATCCTAATTTTGGTACCTATATTTATGCAACTTTATTCATATAAGTCACCGTATTTAAATGTATAATTTTTACCAATTATGTTATTTTTAAGTCTCATATAAGTGAATATTTGTTACTTTTTGAAATAATAAACTCTTTAAACCTAAGTATCAAAATTTTAAGTTTATCAAACTACTAAAAAGTACATTATAGATAATAACCCTGGGAATGATCTCATAGCTCTGATAACAAGATAGATCTGATAACCATAATGTTTGTAAATGTTTTCATACTCAATTGTTAAACATATTTAATAGTTTAGTTTATTTTTGTTTAAAAAATGTCCGCTGGGTTTTTGCTGCTTCTTCCCAGGACAGAGGTGTTTTGTCGAACCAATATTCTTGTAAACTGTCTTTATCATCATCATCCTTATCATCATCATCACTATTTTAGTCCTTCTAGAGTTCACTTCTGAATATCGTTCGAATATTTTTTTTATAGAAGAAGGGGCAAACGAGCATGCGGCTCACCTGATGTTAAGTGACTACCGCCGCCCATGATCAACCGCAACACCAGGATAATTGCGGGTGCGTTGCCGGCCCTTTAGAAAGGAGTAAGCTCTTTTCTTGAAGGTCCCCAGGTCGTATCGGTCCGGAAAAATCGCCGGTGGTAAACTATTCCACAGAGAGGTTGTACGTGGAAGAAAACTCCTTGTGAAACGTACAGTGGTGGACCGCCAAGCATCCAGATGGTGTGGATGGTATCGGGACGTTTGCCGTTTTCCTCAGAGCACTCCCCCGTGATAGATGCGATAAAATACGCAAAGAGATGCAACATCTCTTCGCAGCGCCAGTGAATCGAGCCGATCGGAAAGCACTCGGTCGTCGACGATTCGAGCCGCTCTGCGCTGGATGCGGTCAAGTGGAAGAAGCTGGTACTGGGGAGCCCCAGCCCAGAGATGGGAACAGTATTCCATGTGCGGCCGAACCTGCGCCTTGCGCTTGCGGTGTGCCGGCATGAAATACTGTCCCGCTCTGCTGAACACGCCAAGCTTTTTAGAGGCCAATTTGGCCTTCCCTTCCAACTGACCACAAAACTGCACGTCACTCGATATGTCGACGCCGAAGATTCCGATACTGGCTGAGGCAACAAGGGGAGTGCCTTGAAACTGAGGGGATACGACAAAGGGGTTCTTTTTTTGCGTATATTTTTAGAATATATTTGGGTTGGGATTTAATTGTATTAATTATCCTCCCATTGTAGATTAGAGTTTTCCTAATGATCGCACCAGTAGTATTAAACCTTTGACACTGCTGCCTATTGCCGGTTCATGTACATATTTTACGCCTGGCGTAAACGAAAAGGATATACCGCCATCCAGAGGATACCATAAGATTTTTGTAACATTTCTCATAGTCGCCTATTAAGATGAAATGGGGTGATTGTTTATATAATATCTTACAGCTATATATATCTACGGTATGAATCATATCTATACTGACATATCCATGGTGAAATAGCTTAGGAGTTGTAGTGCTTAGTGCCGCGGGTTACAAATATTCCGGTGCCGGGAACAAGTATTAAATGTAATTGATAGAACCAGGCGTTACTTTGCGGAAATCCATTATAATAAAAATATTAATTACTTTGCAACCTTCCGCTAACTAAATACAATGTTGTGTCTTACCTGGATTGAAGAGCACATCCCGCCCTCCCTCAATTGCATGCACTAACTCCGTCACCACTAGTCTCAGCACCACTACTCCCAACACCACTATTCCAGGTAAGACACACCATCGACGATAATACGACACGTGTTTCACCTATACACGAGGCATCCTCAGGTGATGTAGACTCTACAGAAGCTGACTGCTAAGCTATAGTCATTTACCACCAGGTGAGCCGTATGTTCGTTTGCCCTCTCTTCTATATAAAAAAGATAAATGTAGGTGTGTATGTATCACAGCATCAGTTAACCATCAAGTGTACTTTTTTTATAGAATAAGAGTTACAAACGAGCACGTAGTCCAACTGATGGTAAGTGGATACTGTGGCCCGTAGACATCTACATCAATCCTTGCAAAAGAAAGAGGTAAATAAAAAATGACTTTCAAAAAGTATTATGTAGTAAACTATACAGAATAAAAATCATAAATTTCATTTCAATCAAAATGCAGAATCGTTGCATTGATACAGACCCTTGAGAACTAAGATGTAATGCATCGGCTCCGGTTATCTCACTCACTGCTTCGTGCACAGCATCATTAAGCTGTTATTTGAGAGCTCTGTGAGAGCATGGTTCTTCCCGGTCGAGCCGATTCCTACTTCAGCTATAATATAGCTTCAGCATGGCTCTACCACTTATAAACTGACAGACTTTGTGCCCACTTGTCATCCTTACTTGCATAAAAAATCTTGCTTTTTTAATTTAATTTAAACTGACTGCTTCGTTGTTCTAGTGAACGTGAACGTGAATGCTGATCACGAGGTCCGGGTTTCAAGAAATTATCAGTAGCAGCCAGGAGAAAGGAACTTGGCGGTGTTTCATCCCGTGCCGAAGAAATCACGTAAAATAGATAGCCTTTCTTGCGCAGACGGCTAGTCTCCGTTGAGACTGGCCGTCTGGATTATTTTTATTATTATTATTAAACTTATAACTTAAAACTTACACGGTCTGGCAGCCATAGAGGTAAATGGATAGTAAGAATTAATTAGTGAATAAAGATTATAGAAATTTCATCGCGAGGTTGGCTCTTTTTACTTCTCTTAAATATGGGAGATAACTTAAGTGTTTTTCTTATAAAGAGTATGTACTTTAATTCGTCTACTATAATGGAAATTTCGGAAGATTACTTCTCTATAATTTATGGGAAGGTGAAATTCAATCGTTCAGATAATTAACCTTGTCAAGAACAGCTGTACTATGGAAATAAGTTAGAGCAATAGAATTAGTTAGAGAGGTTGGACTTTCCAAACTATGTTATTGTTAGTTAAAATTTAGTGTTGACAAACATTTCGGTATAAACTATTAACTGAATCTGATTTAATCCCTAAGCTTATTTTAACCGCCTGTTAATCCTCTGTTAGGTTTAGGCTTTTCCAAGAATATTCTAACTTAACTATATTACTAAAAATATAAAAGATTTACCCAACGTAACCACATAACTATCACCGCGGATGGTGAACAGACTTTGGGGTATTTAGAATTTGGAACTGACATACCATCCATTCTGAGAAGGTTTTTAAAAGGAAGTTTTCACCGCGCTCGTCCAATGCATTTTTGAGGACTTTATACGTCTTGGATATATTTTTTTCTCTTGATTCATTTTGTATAGCCGCATCTTAATCGTGATAATATACGTTTCCAAGCTGGACTGTGATCTATGTTTACATATATCTTCAGGTTTGGTGAAACAGGGTTAAACCAATGCATGGATGTAGCAAAAGTCTAAGTGAGATGGATGACCGTGTCTTTCGCGGAATAAAATTGATGTATGACTATAATACTAAAAATATTTGTATTGTTATATTTATTTTTATTGTTTTTGTGACTAAAATTCAAATTTAACTGTGAAGTGAACTAAATGTTTGAAAAACAAAGAGTGATTTTGTGTTTCTTTTGCTATTGAGAAACTTTTATCCAATTATGCCTCTATTGTACTTATATCCGCGTCGAACCATTCGACGTTGCGGCTCGCCTTTACCAGATATTATAATATTTTAGTTCACTACGTATTGTTTCAAATGGACTGTGTTTAATTAAATTGCGACCGCTACAGTCTATTGCAGTTCACTGCTGAGCATAGGCCTGCCCTTAGATTGCCTTATAAGAGGAATATTTACCATGGTTGCCACGCTTGACAAACAGGTTGGAAACCGCAAGATTTTGTTTTTAGTGGTTATGAGGAAGACGCTGCTGAACTTGTTTCCCTCGGTCGCCTCACACGACACCCACAGAATGACATGGGGTAGTGGAGGTTCTTTCCCCGCCGCTACATGACAAAATTTAAATTGTAACGGTTAAGATTTTTGGAAACCAAACTTGAATTGGTTGACTTTTTAATTAGAAAGAAAAAAGGGTGTAACAGGTTTATAGAGCAGAAACATATAGTTTAGATATTTTCGAATTTATTGCGTTTTTATTAACATTTTATCAAATTTATCTATTATTAAATAATACTCATTTGTAGTAAGCTTTTACCTGGTTGGTAAGGCCAAGAACATTACATATTTATTGATGATGTACACGTAATGTATGATCATCAAACTCACATTTTTCATAAATAAAATGTCTATTCTAAACATAAATTCGAAAAATATCTATGCCATAGGTTTCTACTTTATTCATCTATTATATCCTCACGGTAAAATACAACAGAATATATAATACTGAAGCAGAAATAATTTAACATAACATAACATAAACACTCACGTCTGTCACCGAGAGGGGTAGGCAGAGACTACAGACTTCCATTTGGCACGATCCTGACACACCTATCTCGCCTCCTTCACATCCATACACCTACGCATACATGCTCGTCGGTTAAGGGTACTCCTAATTTGGCCCGTTTTCAATAAATCGCCAATTTGGACGGTACATTTTCGCCTAGGACGTGCCTTTCCAAATCTTTCGTTTACTTCTGGAACATAAATTTGCTTTGTCACTCTTTTCTCATTCATTCTTTCGACATTACCAAACCACCGAAGCATTCCTTTCTTAATCCTGGTCACAACATCATCTTGCAATCCACACTCTTCTCTTATTACACTATTTCTTACCCTGTCGTTCAGATTCAAACAATTTATTCAAAATAGATTATAAATAATACTAATTAAAAGACACTCTTATTTTTAATTTACCTCTGATTCGGAAAAAAACTATGTCCTGGGAAGAATCAGCAAGAAAGCCAGAGGGACTTTTTTTGAATAATAAATGCATTGAAGCCACCTCATCAACTTTTCATTATTTTCATAATCATTACAACCCTTCACAAGTCCACTGCAGAACATAAGCCTCTCCCAAGGAATGCCACAAAGCATGGTCCTGGGCCACCTGCATTCATCGACTACCTGCATATCTTAGCAATTCGTCACTCCATTTTGTGGGGGACGCCCTACACTTCACCTGCCGGTATGATGCTGCCACTCGAGACGCTTTCTTTCCCATCAGTTATCTGTTCTTGGCGCTTTATGGCCGGTCCATTACCATTTCAGCTTACTAATGCGCTATGGCGGTCTGAAAATAGCCCTCCCACATGGATTGTCTAAACCTTGGCAACCAGAGTTAAATTTGCGTTATCGGAAAGTTGATCTCCCATCTCCTGCTTCAGTTTGGTGGATATTCTTACACCGCCACTACGCATGTTAAATATAAGAACATCTATAGCAGATATAAATAAGCAATACGTCATCGACCATTAACGATGTTTCCAAGTTCCAACGACCACATGTGGTGACGCGAAATGGCGGCATCGTACGCCGTACCTCAATCCAAATATAACAAACATCGTATAGTTGTCACATACTGTAATATATAAGTATATTTAGAAAAGAATTATTTTTTTGGATACTACCTTCTCGCTGAACATAATTCACAATAAAACGAAACATTATTATAAATAAATTACCAGACTTTTCGTCATTTTTGTCATGTTTCACTTTATTTATGCGTTTAATTTACAAAATTTAATGAGAAATACGATAACGAGATCTCTTGCCAATGTAAGGACTTTTCTTTTTTGCGACCAAATGACGTTCTTTTTGTTGACACGTTTATAAATATATAAGAGAAAATATTCTGTTAAAGGAAATAGCAAAAAAAATTTTAACATTTTCTTAATTTCATTTATATAGTACAATTATTATTGAATAAAAAGTAATTTTTATTCAATAAAAATTGTTTGTCCGAGTCATTGATGGTAAGGGTTTTAGGAATATATTGGCGGGTTTTGATAGGAATGTGAAGGATGGTGGTGAGAATCTTTACCTATCTGTAGGGGTTTTTTTTATACACAGTGTGGCTCTAGGTGTTATCAGTATTCCGAATTACTAGCACTTCCAGAAATGTTAAACAATTTGCCTTCTCAACTTTGCAACCTGAATTTTAGAATTTATGAAGCTGAGATGGTTTAAAAATGCAGTTACTAAATATAGAATTATGAAAGTGTCGTCTACGTACCGTTTGTAGAATGTTGGATTTACGGTAAAAGTAATCAGTGCTTTCTCCTCAAAGTTTTCCATGAATATGTCAGCGACATTGGGAGATACAGGTGAGCCCATCGCCACACCATCTACTTGCTTGTAGAACTCCTGCTTCTGCTATAGGTAGCCAGATATACAGCAGTGTTTGAGTAATACTGCAAATACGGATGTGTTGCCCGTAGAATATGCAGTATTACTCAAACCGTCGGTTTTGCTTCCTTCTAGTTAGTTACAAATAAGATGCAGTGCTAGAGTATAAGTATAATAGAATAGAATATTTATACGTGGTAGAGCCATGCTGCAGTTATATTAGTAGTATAGTTGTAGCACGAATGGGTCGGCTCGACCGGGGAAAGACCACGCTCTCACAGAATACCGCGTGAAATAGTAGCTTAATGCTGCTGTATTTCGTATGGTGAGTCTAGAGAAGCTTTTTACTAAACGAGGCATTCCATCTTAGTTCTACCGGTGACCGCATTGCATTTTGATTCGTGAGGATAGATGTAGATGTTAGGGTCAAGCAACCACTTACCATCAGTTGGACTGTGTGCTCGTTTGTCACCCTATCCTATAAAAAAAATAGGTAAACATTTGAACAGTGAGTGCACATCAAAACTGACCACAATTTTATTGTCTGCCATATGTAGGGTCTTTAATCAGGTTAAAAAAAATGGTTATTTCATACCCAAGTGGTAAGAAAAAGTCGTAAATGTCTTCTTAACGTTGACTTTTATGAGAAAAGTCTCTTTAATTTTCGTCCGTTTAATTAATGGAACTAAAAGCGAAATGTACGAAAAACAAGGGAGAAATACAAAAATATGGTTTCAGAAACTTTTCCGCGAGTAGAAAATCCAATAAAGACTTACGAAAATCTACAAACTGTGATTAAGCTTTAACAAAGCGAATTAGTTTTGTCTGCGACGGTATCTTTACCGAAACAAATGCGAAGTGAGATATTTCGCGAAGTAAAACCTCGTCTATCTATATAATATAGTCTGTTCTTTGAAACTAATGATCACTTGTGTAAAAACATATATATAGTGCACTCATGACAGGAACCCTCGGAGGTAACGCATCTGCATTTGGATTCTAAATCGAGGATAGATGCAGATATTTATAGGCCATAGTACCCACTTCCCATCAGGAGGACTATGTATGCTGTGCGGTCACACTTATTATGTAAAAAGAAAAACAGCTTTCCTTTATTATTTTGGATTGTTATCAGGGAGATGCTGCTGCCCACCTCCTGTTGCAATTTACTCCGTCGCGTCTTACGACACCCACGGTGCGATATTAGGTAGTGGACATTTTTACACCGCCATACACGGTTAAAGAGTATTAAGCCCAAAATTTTTATTCGATAAAAATCAAAAATGAACCCTTTACATTCGTTTTTAAATCATTTAATTTATTCTTTGTAATGGAGGTGGGCGACAAAGCACTCATCGAGTACGAAAACTGTTCCATTATTCATCACTGGACGTTATCGCTGTGCCTTGTGGAAAATATACTGGATTGAATAAAACTATTATTTACGGATTTTATCACGTTTAATTACTTTAATTTGTTTTTACTATCCCGACGTTTCGGGTGCCCATGGTCACGGGGGGGGGGGCTGAGATGTTTGACGTCCCAATGTCATAGTTAGTCCGGCTACCTTCAGTTTTTGAATATTAATTTTTGGTCCGATTTACGCAAAACGAGCTTATAGTATCATGAAGTCTTGCAGTGGTATGCTTGGGTTTGGGTTTAATTTTGTTAATTATAGGATCCCAAGCTGCTGGCAGCACCCGTCCATCTTCTCTATTAAAATTTGGATGTTTTTTAATTTCAATAGCCTCGCGTATCATCCTTGGTAGGAATCGGTGTTCTTTTGCGAGAATTTGTGGTTTATCAAATCGAATGTAATGGTGTCCCCACCATGGTGTCCCCACTACATGGTGTCAGAACTACTAATTTTCCGTAAACGCCAGAGACATAGGTGGGGACACCATTACTTTAGATATGGTAAACCACAAATCCTCGCAAAAGAACACCGATTCCTACCAAGGATGATACGCAAGGCTATTGAAATTAAAAAAAAAAAAACATCCAAATTTCAATAGAGAAAATGGATGGGTGCTGCCAGCAGCTTGGGATCCTATAATTAACAAAATTAAACCCGAGCCCAAGCATACCACTGCAAGACTTCATGATACTATAAGCTCAATTTGCGTAAATCGGACCAAAAATTAATATTCAAAAACTGAAGGTAGCCGGACTAACTATGACATTGGGACCTCAAACATCTCAGCCCCCCCCCCCCCGTGACCATGGGCACCCGAAACGTCGTGATAGTAAAAACAAATTAAAGTAATTAAACGTGATAAAATCCGTAAATAATAGTTTTATTCAATGTGTAGTGTTCGCGTAAATTTAAGAAATCATTATACTGGATTTAAATAATCATCACCTGTATGATGCTTGTATGTATAACATGGTTTGTATTACTAAATAAAACGAGTTGTGATTACTACTAAGTAGTGTAGGTGTGTTTTTTAATATAAGTATAGTGTGTATTTTTATAAGTGCTGGAACCTGTGATAAGTGTGATTAGTAAAGTTTATTTTATTCCACTTATGTCTCTAGCGTTTACGGAAAATCACACATTATTTTATATGACTAAACCACCGAAGCATTATTTTAATAATAAAATTTAAATTTCTATGAATAGTAAAAATATAAATTTATTATATGTATTATATTGTTAAGCTATCTCTTGCTATATTGTAGTTGTGTTTTTCAGTTTATGGCCTCGCAGTACAATATTTAAAATAAAAAAAGTTAACAGACCTACTTCAGACACATAATAAATAATAATACTACGTACTTCAGGTACGTTTTTATTCGGTTTTATCAGACATCCTTGTTGAGCGGTAATTGGAGAAAGGTTCGCCTATTGAGTGTAGCGTTCCTTCTATTATCGGGAGATGTCGGTTGAAGGCATTGAACAGCAAATAGTTTTGTTAATTGCGGCTCTTAAATTCTGTAAAGTTTAGTTTATGATATCAATCTGGTCAGTAAAAGTGAAATAAGCATTTTTATATAAATTGCTTGAGTTTTGTGCATGTTTGCCAGGAGTTTACCTGGGTAGGTACCATCCTATCACCTATTTCTACCGCAAAACAGCAGTGTTTGCACTAGAAGTGTATAGAGAGCCAGTATAATGACAGGCCGTGAGGCATTTCATCTAAGTTATACAGTATTATAATTAATATACTTATAAATATATATAATTATAATTACTAATAAACTAATAATTAATGATTTCTTATGTTCACGTGAACGTAGTGTTCACGTGAACATAAGAACATTTAAATACAACTAGTTTTTACGTATTATGCCGCGTATATTAACTTATTTTATATCCCCGACGTTTCGAGTACTTTACATCACCCATCGTCACGAGGGGGACTGAGATGTTTGACGTCCCAATATCATCATTAACCACAGCTACCTTCAGATTAAAATTATTAATTTTTGTTCCGATCCACCCAGTATGAACTTATAGTATCTTGAAGCCTTGCAGTCGTATGCTTGGGCTGGGATTTAAATTTATTAATAATAGGATCCCAATCAAATGGTAGCAACCAGACATCGTCACTATTGAACATCCTAGTTCTTTGATTTCAATGGCCTCGCGAATCATCCTTAGAATCGGTGTTCTTTAGCAAAGATTTGTGGTCTATCGAAACCGATGTAGTGACGGGGGCGATCTTGTATGTGTTCACAGACTGCAGACTTCCGGAACGTCGATTGCTTACATCAGCTATGTGTTCTTTTTACGAGGGTTTTTATTTATCGTTTTGTTTGTCCTATATAAGAGAGACCACATTCACAATCAAGCTTGTACACTCCTACACCTTGTAGAGGGACATTACACTTGACTGATAGTAAAAACTGACTAATCTTTTTCGGCGGCTTAAAGTATGATTTAATGGAAGCAACTTTAAAATGTGCCCAGTCTTGTCAGTGACACCTCTGACATATGGCAGTATAGCAGGCGCACGCTCGACTGTGGCCAGCTTCACTCGTTTAATGTGACGTAGGCGCGGGACCCGAAGCTTTTTGTCGTGCAAAACTTGCTTGACGTGCTCGGCGGCCAGGTGCTTTCTGTCACAGATTCCTTATGCTCTCTGAAACAAAGATTTACTCATGGTAGCTGTGAAGGATGGTGGTGAGAATCACCGTTTAAAAATCTATCTGTATAGGAATTATTTCTATACACAGTGGGGCTCAAGGTGTTATCAGGAGTCCGAATGACTAACATATCTAGAAAAGCTAAAGAATTGTATTGCTTCTAACTCCATTTTGAACTGAATTTTAGAATATATGGAGTTAAGATGGTCTAAAATGTAGTTACTTTATCTTATGGCAGAATTGTAAAAGTGTCGTATTTTTCTCAACAAGCTTTGGGTCCATTACAGTGAACGATCTGACCATAGTGCAACTTGTGCTATATGTCAGAGGTGTTACTGACAAGTTTCTCTTCATCTAGATACGTGTTTTAAAACATATTTCAAGCCACTGAAAAACATTAGTCAGTTTTTACCATCATTCAAGTGGAATGTCTTTCTGCAAGGTGCAGGAGTGTACAAGCTTGATTGTGAATGTGGTCTCTCTTACATAGGACAAACAAAGCCATAGTTGCCACACTTGTCAGGTGGGTTGGCAAACGCAGTATTTTGTTGGAGTTGCTAAGTTTCGTTGTTGTAGGAAGATGCTGTTGCCATCACCTGTTGCAATTTCGCTCTGCCGCTTCATACGACACTCACGGAATGATGTTGGGTAGGATATTCTTATAACGTTACGGGGAGCAACTATAAATAAACTTGGCGTGATTTCCAATCTGAACGACGTAATTCGACAGGAGCAAAGCCGTTGGGGTGGTTGGTGGATCATACAAAAATGTGAGTTAAGAAAGCGTCCCGCCTAAGTAACTCATACGTAATTATAAGAGAAAAATATATGGATGTTATTGAAAAGAAATGGAAGAAAAATTGTAGGATATTAGTATTTAATGGCATGAATACAGGTAATTCGAACAGCACGAGAGTTTGGAAAACGTAACAACCAATTCGTTTATTTTTAGGGTTTACGTGTATGAACATAAATTATGCCAGAAAAGTGGAATGTACTTTCTAGTTTATTTACTGAGAAAACTGAGAATGTATTTGGGAATTGTAAACATTTTCTAATATATCGATCAGGTATACGCGAGATTATACCCGAAACAAATTGTGCAACAAACAATTTCCATAACTTTGCATATATATGAATAACAATTTTTAGAATTTAAGCCCGTTGTTTCTGTTCGTGAAATGAAGTTCTGAATATGAAATCTGCGAAAGCTCAACACCAATTGTTTTGAAATTTCGACATAATGTTACATTTGAATAAGCACGTATTTTTATATTACTTTTATTTTTATTGTTTTCAGTACTTAATAGCATCGACTGCACGTGTACAATTAGGCAATGATAATATTAGGAAAAATATGAATTTTTGAAACGAATTGATAATGTACGGTATAAACGACCAAATAACTAAATAACTATGTATAAATAAGAAAGAAAGATAATAATTCAACACAATTCACAAGCCTCTCTCAAGTCACTCAAGTAAGGGAACACCATAAACTTTACCTACCAGTATTAGGCTGCCACACGAGAACTTTATGTCGCCATCGTTTGTCGGCTCTACAAGCTATTTGGTCGCTCTATTGCCACTTTAGCTTACTAATTTGTCGGGCTATGTCAGTCACTTTGGGTCTATTGTGAGTATCCTCATCCAAATTTATCTCGCAGAGAAACCCCGAGCATAGCCCCTTCCATAACTTGCTTAGCAACTTTTAGCTTCCTTATACGGACAGCTGTGAAGGACTACGTCTCCGACCCATAAGTTATTACGTGTACAATCGCGTTTTTAATTTTTGAGTTTAGTATATCTTACGAGAATTCCAAACGCTGCCCAGCCGATATGAATCGGTCGATTGACCTCTCGCTCTAAGTTGGACTTACCTAGTCGGACTATTTGCCCCAAGTAAACATAGTCGTCAACAACTTCTAGATTAGTGCTCCCAACAACTACCAGCATAAGTGTGACGTGGACGTAACACATGAATTTTGTTTTGTCCTTAGTTTCATCTTAAGATTTATCCATTGGGAGACACTATTGCGGTCATTGAGCATAATGCTTAGGTAATTCAGCGATTCTGCCTATATCGTCGGACTATTTATTTGACGGTTATTTTATTTTTCCTTTTTTTGCTCTTTATATAAGTAGTATATAAACATGTGACATCCAATAGAGCTGCTGGCGACAAACTGCCAAACTGTGAACAGTTTGGCAGTTTGATTTTTAGTACTATGTACTCAGAACTGAAAAACATATCGTCGGCAAATCGAAGGTGAGTGATGTACTCGCCATTGATGTTAATACCGTATCTTTTCCAGTCAATTAACTTGAAAACGTCTTTCAATGCAACGGTGAAGAATTTCGGTGATATAACGTCACCCTGTCTTACGTCTATCTGCAGTTGGATAGGTTTCGTACTCTGTACAGCACTTCACATCTATCTGCAGTTAGATAGGTTTCGTACTCTGTACAGCACTTCAATACACCGACAACCAACTTGGCACCGCTGCAGGGACTGGACCACTGTCGTTAAATCTCTTCACTCACCATATGAAACACAGCAGCATTGAGCTACTATTTTACTCATGTATTATATGGTTGGTAGATATAGGCTTACACTTTGTTTAAACCTATATTGATTATATTTATTTAACCTTGTTACTCGACCATGTTACGCAGTGACGATGTAAGTGGATATTTGTCATAGTAGTATGTATTGTAAGAAGGAAGGGTCAGATAGATTTCAACCCCTTAAATTGGTGGTGACATACCATCCCATATAAAAAGGATGTGAACTACCCAGACCAGCCACGGGGAGCAGCGTCAAAGGTGCGGAAACCTGGTACCGTGATCGCCAATCTGTGGCAGTTAATGCTACTCCTTAATACAACTGTAAAGGCCCATGCCCAATAGTGGACTGAATGGAGCTGATAAAGAAGAGGGTTCTCATCACACTGTTTTTATTTACTAATAGTAGATGAGAGCAACATCTATCTTCGGCTCTACTAGGTTAAGGGACTCCTTTCTATGAACCCATCTGAGTAGACACCATCCTCTTACTCATTTCCAACAGCAAGCAGCAGTGAAAGCACTACAATGTTCCAGTCTGCAAAGTGTAGAGAGCCAGTCTAGTAACACGCTGTGAGGCATTCCATCTCAGTTCTCAGAGGTGATAACGTATCTGTAGCCTTCTTTGTTTGTAGCGAGCCGGGCGTGTTTGACTTGTGCTGTTTGCCATTTCTGTATTATTTAAAAAAGAAAAAAAAAACAATAAAAGTAGATATGATTCTTATTCACGGACTGGAGATCATGTGCCGTCCGCCACGGACTCTAAATGAAATGAAATACGATCCGTGAAAATTATTTGACATTTTCGAAGATACTCGTACATTTTCAGTACTTTTCCACTTATAAATTTGTAAACTTAATAAATGTGCAAACTAAACCAAATTTGTTCACTTGAAAAAAATTATACTCTCCTATATATTTCATAATATTTACTTCATTTTGTAAAAAAATACCTTCGTGTTGTTTTATTGTAAGATCAAAAAATACGGAATCTGTATTATGTATAGCAGAGACGCCGATACTTGATTGGACTTGGAAAGCCAGAAAGTTTTCTGTGCATTTAGCAACTTAGGCTTACGACTTATTGGAGTTCGCTTTAAGAAAAACATTGGACTCGTTTGGGTTGAGAGCTGGGCTGATACAGACACAAAATTCCGTAATACTTACTCGGACTGGTTTGGTATCCACAAAGATGTCAGACAAAAGTTTTCTTAGTAGATAAATGGTGACCAACATTTGATCAGTCCACTTGATGGTAAGTGGATGCTGTAGACCTTAAAAATCTATCCTCGATTAAGAATCAAAATGGAGACGAGCTGTCATCCCTGAGACAGAGACAAAGAAAAAGGATCTCCGGTCCTTTACGCTTACCATATTTATTTATTTATTTAATATATTATACATGATAAAGAGGATATAATACGGTACAACATAAGCTTAATGAAAAACTTAACCGTGACCACAAACCGCCGACATAATTTTTTTTTAAATATGAGCTACACGTTAATCTACAAAATATGTTTAATGCAACACTATTAAACACTAAACCGCAATTGGCACGGTCAACACGCGGTAAATCGGCAATACATACGTAGTTACCTCATAGTGAACAAGAAAGGTGTGAGTCTTGCCACCGCCTACTTCACCGCGTCAAAAACCGGTCGTTCCTGCGTTGCGTATACAAGGGGTATCAATTAGTTAGTTACTTAATATTTAATAGTAAAGTAATATAATGATTATTCTTAGGTTGTATATCATATAGGTAAATATAGGAAATATAGTTAGTGGGGATTATAGTATTTAATTTTATTATTTTTTAAGTCTGAATTCTGATATATACAGTTCGCATAATAGTTTTTTAATTTGTGTTTAATATTTTTATGATTAATTTCATTTTCAAAGGATATTGGTAAATGATTAATTAAATTCGGAACCATGTATTCTAAAGTATGTTTTCCGTATAAATTATTATAATTAGGTTTTTCTAATTTTGGTTTGGCCGCACTGCGGGTTTTAGAATAGTTAGAAATGCCATATTTTTTTTTTAAATCTTCATTAAAAAATTCTTCATTTAAGAGAGTATATTCTACTTTTTTATACACCGGTATAATTTTGCAGTAATCGAATAGGTTATGGTAATCAGAATCCCTGTGTAAGTTTTTGACTTGGTCTGGGACTATAGTTTTTAAGATGCGTAGTTGCAATGAATAAATGTTATCTAAATGTGATTTGTAAGTTCGCCCATAACTAGACAAGCCATATGAAATTTTAGATTCGGCCAGTGATTTATATAATTGTAGCAGAATTCTATACGCAGAATTTTATATTATATTAAAAATAGTAGCTGTGTTTTATACAGCTACTATTTTAACCCTAGATACCTAACGTTCACTGCCCCCTATAATAACCCCGTGCCCTAACCATTCGTTGATTCGAAGTATACCTTTTAGGGTGTTTTAATTTCAAGTTATATTATAACGTTTTTTTTATATGTATTGCACATATACTTGGTCCAACTATTATTCTACAAAATGAAACAATAATTTTTTGTATTATTACTAATTATATTTATTTTATCACTTAAGAGTGGCTTTAGAAAGGCACTAGCTTTTATGAGATCACTGAAGACAAATATTTATAAAAATTAAAATAAATAAAAAACAAAAAATAGCCTTTTCTTCTTTGGCGTACCTAAATTATAATATTATAAACTGTTTAGAAAAAACTAATTTTTTAGAGCGCATTTTAAACAAAAATCAATCTTATGTTCCCCACATATTGCTGAATTACATTTAGCGCATGGTGACTTTGTCATGAGCCTTTTGGTATATGAACATAGACCACAGATTTTTCTTTTCCTACTATTTGCTGTCTCTGTTGGTTGAAGGTCGTTGCTGAATTGTAGCTGACCTTCATGGTGCCCTGAACCCAATATGTAAAACTTAAAAAATGCTAAGAAAAGCTAAAAAAATATTAATGTCAATATCGTTTATGAACGTTGCTAAATTGTTTATTACTCAGTAGCCGCGTCTGAAGGAAATTTATAGCCATTGCAGCTTCTCCATTTTGTTATTTGGTTTTTAAACGTGTAGTTTCTCTAAGGTATTAAATGTTAAAAATAATATATTCATTTTATAAAATAGTGTAACCATGTAGTGGTGGTGTAAGAATATCCACTGCTCCCATATCATCCCGTGGGTGTCGTAAGAGGCGACAGAGGGGAACAAACCAGGAGGTGGGCAGCAGCGTCTCCGTAATAACAAAAACTAAAAAACTGCGGTTGCTGACCCGCCTGCCATGCTTGGCAACTATGGTAAATGTCAACAGTGGACTTGCATAGGCTGTTATGAATGAATGAGAGTAAGTATTTGTGGAAGTGATTCGGTGTGACCTCACTAGCCACCTCATTTGGTTATTTCACGGTGATATTCTATGAACTTTACCACGTTAAAGTCACACAAGAAGTCGGTGGATGCAGGTGGCTCAGAGCAGGAGTTGTAGTGAAATTCGTTACGAGACAATCTATAGGGGAGGCCTAAATTCAGCAGTGGGCTTTTGATGTTCTGTAATGTATGGATGAATTAAAATAAGCTATTAGATTTGTACAAGTAGTCATCCATTTATTTTTAAGATTTATACGTTTTGGTTAAGATTAATGGTCTTTGTCACTTTAAGCCGTTCAAGGTATTACCGACGCCAACGAAAGCGACAAGTTATTATGACTAGGCTAATAAATATTGATCTTGAATAGAATATTGAAATGAGGCATTCTATTTTAGTAATCAAGAGTGACAACGCATCTTCATTTTAATACCTAATCGAGGGTAGATGTAGATGTCTACAGGCTACAGCATTCACTTACCATCAGGTGGAATGTGTGCTTGTTTGCCACTTTAGTTCTATAAAAAATCTTTCTTAGTGTAAATTATAGGATACTTGTTATATTTTATGCATATATTCAAAGCTTAACTTGTCTATCTAAGAATTTCACATCTGGCATATACGTGATGGTTTACCACCACCTGTGGCTCAAAAACCATTTTAGGGTTTTATAAAGATGCTTCGAACGATATCCGTAGAAAGAAACAGACTGATGGTTTCTCTTCAACCGCTACCACTCTTTATACATGGTAGAGCCACGCTACAGCTATAATAGTTGTAGCACGAACGGGTTTGCTCGACCGGAAAAGGATCACGCTCTTACAGAATATCAGTGTGAAGTACCAGCTTAATATGGTGTAATTGGTATGGTGTATGAGAAAACAGGTAACACTTTTCACTGGAAACGAGGCATTTCATCTAATAAAACTCAGGAGTGAAAGCAGATTTTGATTTTTAATCAAGAAAAGATAGCTAGCAATTCATATTAACCAATTTCATTAAAAAGGTTTAGTGGTTACGGAGTTCATCAGGGAATAGAGTGAATGGGGCACTACACTCTATTATGAAGAATCAGAATGTATCAAAAAAGGCACGTATGGTAATTCATAATTCTGTGTTAGTCCCTACTTTAATGTATGGTAGTGAAAACTGGGTGTGGCAGAAGAAGCACAAAAGTAGAATAAATGCTGTAGAAATGCGGTCTTTAAGGAGTATGCTATGGTTGAATCTGAATGACAAGGTGATAAATTGCGTGATAAGAGATAAATGTGGTATGCAAGATGATGTTGTGACCAGGATTAAGAAAGGAATGCTTCGGTCGTTTGGTCATGTAGAAAGAATGAATGAAGAAAGAGTGACAAAGCAAATTTATATGGCAGATGTGAATGGCAGAGTAGGAAGGGACGCCCTAGAAAAAAATTATCGACCAAATTGGGTATGAATGCGTTAGAAGTACCCTTAACTGACGAACATGTATGCGTAGATATATGGATGTAAAGGAAGCGAAAGAGGTATGTCAGGATCCTGCCAAATGGAAGTCCGTAATCTCTGCCTACCCCTCTGAGTGACAGGCGTGAGTGTTTATGTGTATGTATGGAGTTCATCGCGGACACACAATGTAATACGTAATTTTTATATATAAATATAAATAGGTACATATACTTTCATATAGAAACATGGTAGAGCCAGACTTCGGCTATTTTATGGTTGTGGCAAAAATTGGTCGGTTCGACCGGTGAAGGAATACGTTCTCACAGATTAGTGGCGTAAAATAGCGGCTTAACACTGCTATGTTTCATATGGTAAGTGTAGATAACCTGAGGCCCTGCTTACTGGATACGAGTCATTACATCTTGGAACTTACGAGTGGCAACTCATCTGCATTTTCTTAAACGAGGATGGATGTAAATGTCTGTGGCATCCATTTACCATTATGTGGACTGTGTGCTCTTTTGCCACACTTGTTCTATAAAATAAAAAAAATATATAACGCGCCTCTAATCCTTGAGGTAGGCAGAATCCAAAGATCAGTGAGGCACTCGGAACACGTTTAACTAAAAAAATGGGTATAGATGGAAAATTATGAAGGAAGTGATAGCCTATACAATTACAAACGCAATATCCCATCAGTTTCCTTTTGGGACATATTGGGCAAGTTACAAAATTGGCACATTCTTTGTTGTTATAAGTCACGTAAACATGGAAACTATAAATCCCAGACGAACGAGAAAATAAATTATATAAACTAATACGTTTTTATCGAGCTCCAAGTGCGTTTGAATAGGTTTTTCTCTCTCACCTATTACGTAGTCATACTTGCAGCCTGTGAGGCATTCCATCTCAGGACACAGTGGTGACAACTCCATCTCTAGCCTTCTTTGTTTGAAGTTGATTTTAGATGTCGATGAGCTGCAATACTCACTTACGCGTACCATCAAATGAACTGTAGGTTCCATTGTCACAGCAATTCTGTATTTGAAATTAAAAAAAAATGATAAGTTATGATAGACTCCCATATAGTCATTAGATTTATTTATTAACATTTGAGAATTAAAATCTCTTGCTGAAAATATACTGCCCCATAAATTGCTGCATAGATGGGATATTTGCCATAGTTGCCACGCTTGGCATGCGGGTTAGCAACCGCAATTTTTTATTAATTTGAGTTGTTGTCAGTAAGATGCTGCTGCTCATCTCCTGTTTCACTTTCCTCTGTCGCCACTTACGACACCAACAGGATGATCTAAGATAGTGGATATTCTAACTCCAACACTACATGAAAAATACATAAATTAATAACAAGAAATTACGCGTATAAGAAAGCATAGGCGAATTATACATGTAATAAAGTTGGCATACATTTTTTATAGGTTTCCTCTACACTAGGATTTTCTTTTGTATCGTGGGGACAGTTTACATACATAAATTGCAAAAGGACAAACATCCAGATCGGAAAAAATACTAATATGGCCTATTAGTATTTTTACAAATACTTGTTCCGCGCGGGATTGGAAGTCGCGGCCCTCAGCGCCGTAACTCATTGCTGTCACTGCGCTACAGAGCCGTCCTTTAATAAATTCTTTTCAGCATTAGTGATAGCGGAAATGAATCACTGACGCGAGAACTTCCGCTATTAGCTGGAAACGTTTCATTAAGTGATTTAAACATTTCATCGCTTAAATCGTACGAGATACTTAACGTTTACTTACTTCTACAACCCTTTAATGATAGCTATAGGATCAGAATGATCTCGCGGTGGAATCAATAGAACTTCTTCTCTGTCTAGAAGTCCGCTTGTGCAGGTACCACACTCTTACCTACTTCTGTCGCCACCAGCAGCATGTGTGTTCCGTTCTGGTCTGAAGAGTACAGAGCCAGTATAATTACAACTTGTGAGGCATTCCATCTTATTCCTCAAGGTCACAAAGCACCTGCAGCCTTCCATGCTTGAAGTTGACTGCATGCGTCTATAAACTGCATTAGCTTCATGCTATGAGGTAGATTGTATGTTTATCATTTCAGGTTTGCTAAAAAGACATATAAATTCAACCAACATGCAATTAAATTGGATTAACTGTTTCAATGTCATTACAAAAGTACGTCTTACCCACTCATTAGATTGATACGAAATCAAGGTAAGTATATTTATATTATGTGGTAATCGAATTTAAAATAAAATATATATCGACGGGATATGTACGTCCTTGTGTAACAATCACCGTGAGTTTGCTTTAACGTGTCCTGGCAACGAATGATGTCATTACGTCTACATTTTAAATAGCGCATTGTGAAAGAGAATGTATTTGACTCAAATTTGTGTAAAAATATTATTTTTATAAAATTGCAGTGACAATGAAACTTACAGTGCAGGTCCCAGAGGACTCCTCCAGCCCACTCATACAGCCAACTTCAAACAAAGTACGACCCCACCCCAGATCCATTCCTTCATTCATCCATTATAGCCAACGGAAAGTCCATTGCGGAACACAGGCCTTCTCCATAGATTGGCTCATCTGGGATTTTCCCATAGTTGCCACAATTCATAGAAATGTAGGAAATTGTAGTATTATGTCAAAGTTATGTAAGTTAAGTCGTTACGGGCAAAATTAAGTAAGTTATGGAAAGATTTGGGGTAGTGAACATTCTTATTTCTTCTTTTGTGTGGTATTTTAATAAATACCAATAAAACATTGTAATGCGAGCTAATATTTTACCTGATGATAATTAGCTACTACTGAACAATAAAGACACTTGCACCCGCTCTTCATCTAAAGAAGTTGATAAATGTGTTTTCAGTTTGGAGGATTCAAATACTTTACTGCATGCAATTATTGTATTGGCTCCACATACCCTTCAATTAGATACACATACAACAATGCGTCAACTGCTGTTTTATGACTGAAGCAGGAGGGTTATACCTAGCCGGTTATACTACTAATGGATACTTATTAAAATATTATGGAAGAGCAGGAAGAGTTGCCCAATGTTTATTTTCCATACAAAGTTTGAATGAATATACTTTTATTGTTCACTACAAACAAATATACAGATAACAAATGATTGTGTTTTATTTAGTCATGATTATATATATTTATATTTAAAAAGTATATATTTAGTTATAGCTTTTCGAAATTGATGCAAAATACCTACAGTTAACCAACTAAGAAAGTACTAACCCAATAAAGTACCACATTACCTCTTACGTTGCAAGGGCGGAAGCTCCAAGTGACTTTCTGTCAAATACAACTCTGTGTAGGGTAAGTTAGATAGCAGTAGTTAAAATAGGCGTATATGTATCTAATGGGGTTATAATTATCGTTGCGATTAATGCGACGAAAATTTAAATTTACATATAACGCAGAGAAACTCCGAGCATAGCTCTCTCCATGGCTGGAAACATCGAGAGGGCAAATGTGCATTTGGCTAACCTGATGGATTTTTGTAATAGAATAACGGTGACAAACGAACACGCAGTTCACCTGCTGTTAAGTGGAGCTGTGGCCCATAGACATCTACATCCATCTTCAATTACGAATCAAAATATAGATGCGTCACCCCTGACGACTAGGATAGAATGCCTCGTATCCAGTAAAAACGGTCTCCGATTCCCTACATTCACCATACAAAACACAGCAGTATTATGCTGCTATTTTGTGAGTGCATGGGTCGTGGTCCTTACCTGTTCGAGCCGACCCACTTGTGCTAGAACTATAATATGGCTGCAGTATGGCTCTACCACGTAAAAAGTGATAAGTCTCGACAACCGCGTATGAACTTGATGATGATCCATGAAATGCAGGTGTGTTGCCGGCCTCATGAAAAGTAGTGATCTCGTGTTTTGAAAGTTCCGTATGTCATCACTGGCGACACACACTTGTCGTACACTTGATTTAAAGTTCTGAGGTACATATTTATTGCAGCTTGAGTATGATTCGTCATTCGGTTTCAGTATATCCAGGTGTTCTGTGAGTTCGTTCGCCACTTAAATTTTATGAAAATGTGAGAATTTCTCTTACTAGGTCTTGCTTTTCTTCAATCATTTTTCTGTAAAGATATCGGAGCGTAAAAAAATAAAATTGAGACAAAAACATGCCATAAAAACTTGTCCTTTGAAGTTTATAAATAACACTTAAGTTTTCTTTGATATCGTGTGGCTGTTTATTTTTAATTAAATATATTTCGCAACTGAAAGAAAAATTCCCTTTGAGGTGGAGGTATTTGAAATGAATGAATCAAATACACTAGATGGCCAGTAAGTATTTTTTCTGCCCTTTCCGCAGACCCTTTGTACTTTGAAAAAATCTTTAAATTCGCAATAAAAATATTGATAAAAACTATCCTATTTCCCATGTAGCAAGTATTCCACATTTACAAATTTCATTATAATCGGTCGAGTGGTTTCGGAGTTCATTACGAACAAACAATGCGACACTTAGTATTTATATAAAATATAAAAACTACGTGTCGCATTATTTATGCATATAGTATATGCATATAGAGGTACAAACGAGGTAACATTTTATAGTTGTAGCATGGATGCGTTGGCTCGATTGGGGAAGGATCACGCTGCCACAGAATGTCGGCCTAAAATAGCAGAGTTATGTTTGCTGTGTTTCGAATGCAGAGTGTAGAGAACCGGTGACCGTTTTACTGGATACGAGTCATTCCATCTCAGCCCTCAAGGGTGACAAATGCATTTTCTTAAAAAAGGATAGATTTAGATACCTGTGGCATTCACGTAGCATTAGGCTTACTGTGTGCTCGTTTATTACTATTATGCTATAAAAAAATGAAAAATATATGACGCACCTGCGATACTTGAGGCAGGCAAAATCCAAAGATCAGTAAGCCACTCGGACCAAGTTAAGCTAAAAATGGTTATAGATGGAAAATTGTGTAAGAGGTGGTGTCTAGCCCATCACCTATACAATGACAAGTCCCAACAGTCGCCTTGCACGACATGTTAGGCAAGTAACACAGTTACCACATTTTTTATAGAATAAGGGTAATAACAGAAAGTGAATTCCGTGGTTCATATACGTCTACATTTATCCTCGATTAAGAATCAAAACGCTGATGCATTGCTACTCCTGAGGACTAAGATTAAATGCAAACATAACGCTGCTGTTTTACGCTGGCATTCTGTGAGAGTGTGCTTGGTCCTTCTCCGGTCGAGCCGACCCATTCGTGCTACAACCGTAATATAGCTGCAGCGTAGCACACTCTAACACGTATGCAGTAATTTATTCTTTATTGTTATAAGCCACACATAAACATGGGACCTATAATTCCCAGACCAACGTGGAACTAAATTATATAAACTGATAAGTTTTCATAGGGCTCTAAGTCCGTTTGCATAGGTTTTTTACTCCTACCAATTGCGTAGTCACACTTGCAGTCTGTGAGGCATTCCATCTCAATCCTCAGTGGTGAGTACTCTATCTCTAGCCTTCTTTATTTGAAGTTGGTTGTAGATCTCGATCAGCTGCAATACTAACTTACTCGTACCATCATATGAACTGTAAGTTCCTTTGTCACACACAGGAATTTTGGTATTAAAAATTAAAAAAATGATAATAAGTTGTGATTGAGTCCCGAATGATCAACAGATTTATTTATTAATGATTTGATAATTAAAGTCAATTGCTCTATTCCCCTAGTGTTGCGGTTGTTCATGGATGGCGGTAGTTACTTACCATCAGGAGACCGAATGCTCGTTTACCTCTCTTCTTTAAAAAAATACATTGTCCAATAGATTGCGTCATAGACGGAATATTTGCCATAGCTGCCACGCCTGGCATGCGGGTGTAGTAACCGCAATGTTTGATTAATTTGAGTTGTTTTCAGTAAGATGCTGCTGACCATCTCGTTTCATTTTTCTCTGTCACTCACGACACACACGGGTTGATTACAGGGTAGTGGAGTCTCTTACACTGCGATTTCATGGCGAATTATACACAAAATAGGAAGTAATTAAACACATAAGAAAACATAGGCAAATTATACGTATAAGAAAGACGGCGGGATACATTTTTAAAAGTTACCTCCACACTAGGACTTTCTTCTGTATCATGGGGACAGTTTAAACACATAAATTGCACTAGGACAAACATCTAGACTCGGAACAAATACTTATAGGTCATACAAATAATTGTTCAACGCCGTAACGTATTGCTATGCCACTGCGCTAGAGAGCCGTCCTTGAATAAATCCTTTTCAGCACTAGTGCAGCGGAAACGAACCAGTGACGCGAGAACTTCCGCTATTAGCTGGAAACGTTTCATTAAGGGATTTGAATATTTTATCACATGGATCGAACCGGCTACTTGACGTTTAATTACTCCTTAATCCCTATAATGACAGATATAAGAACAGAATGATCTCGCGTAGGAATCAATAGAACTTCTTTTCTGTCTATAAGTCCGCCTGTGCAGGTACCACACTCTTACCTACTTCTGTCGCCAACCAGCAGCACGTACAAAGCTGTGTTCTGTTCTGAAGAGTACAGAGCCAGTATAATTACAAGCTTTGAAGTATTCTATCTTATTCCTCAAAGTGACAACGCACCTGCAGCCTTCTATGCTTGAAGTTGGCTCTAGACATATATAGACTGCAATAACCTCTTGCTATGAGGTGGATTGTAAGCTTATCACTAAAAGTCTATAAAAAAACATGAATTCTGCCAATAAATAATAAAATTGCATTAACTGTAATTAAATTTCAAAGGTGTCTTACCCGCTCATTACTACGATACGAAATCAAGGAATATGTATATTATGTGGTATCTTGTCGTATCTTCAAAGCCTCTGGTCGGTTGCTTAATGAAAAGTTATATTTAATAATTAAGCACACTCAGATACTTTGAGAGCTTACTACTTATAGAACAGATTAGAATAGCTTTTATTCAATACTAGCTGGTACCCGGCGTGTCGCAGCCGCAGAACATATAATTGCGGAAATGTCTTTTTAAATTTGGAAGAATTATAGATATTATTTAATTGGAAATGATAAAACATTTATTAAAACTGAATTATATAGTAGCTGGATGACCGAGCTTTGCTCGGTATTTTTTTTTTTTTGGAAATCGTGTTTTTTGAAATTATTATTTATTTATTTTATTTATTTATTTATTTTATTTAATATTCTTTATTGCACACCATATATAAAAAATTACTAATTATATATACAAAAGAAGTATGCAATGGGTGGTCTTATTGCTGATAGCAATTTCTTCCAGACAACCAGTGAATGGACAGGATTACACAAAAATTACAAGGGGTAGGGCACATTGGTGTGATAAAAAAAAAGAATACACATTTCATATATATATATATATATATATATATATATGTTAACAGCTGTGATGTATTTTATGAGGTTGAAATCCATATTGTTTTTCTTGTAATATTTTGTTGTTGCCATAAAATTCATAAATTTGCTACAAATATATTTTTCAACAATTTTATCAATTGTGGGTAGAATAGTTATTGGCCTATAGTTTTCGTAGTCTGATGATATATTTAGATAAAAATTACATACTGAATTAAATATGAATAATATTTTTCGATCTTATTGACAATTATGTCAATAAGATCGAAAAATATTCTATTCTATTAAGAACAAACTGAACTGGTTATTTAAATAAAAAATCAAGAGTGCAATTAGTTTTAATTAAATTTTTCGTATTTTTAAAAAATACAAAAAAGGTCTCGAGATAATAGATTTTTCACAAAAGAAGGGAATTTGAAAAATAGTTGTAACGAAGACATCGAACTGGACTCGAACCCAGGTACTTCAGGGTGACCGCCCGATAACCCATTTAAGCTATTATAACAATTAACGCTTTGCCAAAATTTACCGTCGTATTCTAATGATATTGTAGCAGTTTTTCATTGCCTGAAAACACGGATAAAACAAAATTTTCCAAAAATGAAACCTAGCTAAATCGATTTATTGCCCCCGAAACCCCCCAGGATAATAAATTTCATGAAAATCGTTGAAGCCGTTTCCAAGATTGCGATAATATATGTACAAGAATTGCTCATTTAATTATATAAGATGACCATTCAAGTAAATTATTCGATACGATACGCGTGCCACTTACTGTAAGTTGATTGTACTATACCTATAACATTCGCAGAAGTGCAAGCAATATATTGACAAAGTTTTACCATAATCTGAAAAAAGGTATGGCAGCGCATAAAATACGAAGAAACAATAATTTTTATATATTACAAGATAGATAACAAAAACACTTATTGAATCTCATTTAAGTGTTACCACTGTTTCGATAAAAAACCTCTGTCCTGAGAAGAACCAGCAAGAAACCCGGCGAGCCGTATTTTTTAAACCACAATGTAATAGTTGATACAATTAAGTATGAAAACATTAAGAAACAATATGTTAGCGATTACCTCATGCCCAGGGGTTATTATCAGTCGTGTAATACTCTATAGTAGTAGTACTTAATAAAAGTTTAAATATTTTAATAAAAAAGTCCTGTATATTTTTTGGGATTTTGTTAAAAAAGCGTAGACATAGCCCCATGAAGGAATTACTGACTCTTTGGAGTCGAGTAACTGGTATATCCAGTTTGTGCCTGTTTCTAGCATTTACAGAATGTATTGTACATACATAATTGTTTGTAATGAAACTATTTTTGTGAATTATAATATTTCTTCACTTAAAGAAAATACTTATCGAAAAGATGTGTCCGTCCCTTGTGTAACAATCACCATGAGTGAGCTTGTGTTAGCGGGTCCTGGCAACAAGTGACGCCATTATGTCTACATTTTGAATAGCGTGTTACGAAAGAGGATGTATTTAACTCGAATTCATTTAAAAAAATATTATAAAACTAGCCGGTGCGACACAGGACAGCTACTAGTTTCTTTTATATATTAAATAATACTGACAAACAAGCACACAGTTTACCTTTAGTTAGTGAGTGGATGCCGTGGCCCATAGATATTAACATCTATCGTCAATGAAGAATTAAAATATAGATTCGTTATAACCCCAGTTTAACCTACCGTTTTGGTGCTCCAAGTAATGTCAAAACCTATAATGAAAAATTCTGCATTTTCTACTAGAACCCCTTTCCCTACACCGAAATCCCTTAGACATGTCACCCCTACATAAGATCGTTAATAATTACATTGACTGTGTCCCGTTATTGTCCAAATCCAAAAATTCAATTTAACGTACCAAGATAACCGTGTAGCATTTTTAAGATTATATTTTGTAGAACCAACTTAGGTCGCGACTCCCCAGTGATCCGTTTATCACTCCTGTATAACAAGCTCACCAAAAATGTACCCGACCTTGACGTTCACCATGATACCCTTGCTCAATTTATTGCCAAACTGAAACATGTTGACGTACGTTAAACTCCAGTTGCACAATTAACTTTTATTACTTTTTCAATTTTTTTTTATTTATTTTTTATTTAAGAACATATTTTTCTCATTTTTGTTTAACATTTGTAACACAACGCATGCTGTGATTGCCTATAATTATAAGAGCAGTTAATCATGTAAAATGTATAACGCTGTAATGTAACCAAACATTAATTGCTGTTTCTTATGTTGGCAATCCAAATTTAAAAAAAACCCTGAGGACTATGATGTAATGTTGCGGTTCCAGTAAAAATGGTATCCAATTCTCTACACTCATCATAAGAAATACAGTTGCTATTTTATTCTGGTATTCTATGAGAGTATGGTCCTTCCCCGGTAGAGCCGACCGACAGACCGAATGATTGGTATAAGGTGAACTACACGTTCGCTTGCCACTTCTATATTATATAAAAGGAATCTTTAATTCCTACGTCGAAAAATAAAGAGATATTGTTTCATTTATTTTTATCACATTCGTACGAGTAGACTTAGCTGTTACTTATAACTATGTACATAATAAGTGTTAATGTTTTGGCGTAGTAGGCGTGGGTACGTGCCAATACTGCAGGTTGAAACCGAATGTCGCTCTGTACGCTATGTATTAAAAAAATTATAACTTTAATGTGTATAATAAAGCTTGCATTTTACAGTACTGAAATTAAAAAAAATCTTTGTCAATGATAATTATGTGTAATAAAAATAATAAAAATTTTAATAAAAGTACGAACCGACTTTAAAACTGGTATAATAATGTAATTTACACAACATATTATTCTTTTATAAAATGAGGGTGACAAACGAAATCGTAGACTACGTAATAGTAGGTGTAAGGCGTGGCCAATAGGCATCTACATTCTACATCTTCAGTTGTGAATCAAAATACAGATACGTTGTCACCCCTGAGGACTATAATGCTTTGTATCGAAAAAGGGTCAAATAAGGGTCCCCGA
Source organism: Parnassius apollo (assembly GCA_907164705.1). Taxonomy (NCBI): domain Eukaryota; kingdom Metazoa; phylum Arthropoda; class Insecta; order Lepidoptera; family Papilionidae; genus Parnassius; species Parnassius apollo. Next base: position 1,616,087 of record CAJQZP010001641.1, on the reverse strand, counting down.
TTCTCTATACTACCGATGCCGGTAGTTGTTGGGAGCACTATGCTCGAAGTTGTTGACGAAAACTTTTACCTGGGACAAATAGTCTGACTAGGTAAGTCCAACTTCGACCGAGAGGTCAATCGACGGATTCAACTCGAGACAAGAAGATTTGTCGTGATTTCCCGAACGCTGCCCAGCGTTTGGGAAATCTCGTCAGCTATACCTCAAAACCTGAAAACGAGACAATACAACCAGTGCGTGTTGCCAGTGATGACCTATGGAACTGGGACGTAGTTCTTCACCGCTGGCCGTGTGAGGACGCTCAGGGTCGCTCAGCGAGCTATGGAGAGGGCTATGCTCGGGGTTTCTCTGCGTGATAAACTTAGAAATGAGGATATCTGCAGTAGAACCATAGTGACCGACATAGCCCAACAAATTAGTACGCTGAAGTGGCAATGGGCCGGCCGTATAGCTCGAAGAAAAGACAACCGTTGGGGAAGAAAGGTTCTCGAGTGGCAGCCTCGTACCGGTGGGCGAAGTGTAGGGCGACACCCCACTAGATGGAGAGATAACCTGGTAAGACATGCAGGAAGTCGATGGATGCAGGTGGCTTAGGACCGTGCTTTGTGGCATACCTTGAGGGAGGCCTATGTTCAGCAGTGGGCTTGTGAAGGGACGTAAAGATGATGATAATGATTCTCTATACTCACCATACGAAACACAGCAAAAATGAGCCGCTATTTTACGTTGGTATTCCGTGACTGACTACACAATACACATCCGTTCATTCCGTGACGTTGACTACAATATCACATAGCGGTAAGCAGTGACGAGATCACTAGATGGTGAATCACTCTTGCCTTGATGCCCCCACCCCACATTGTAATCGTTCCGAAAGACAGACGCTGACAAATTATTCCATTAATTTGCTGTACGCCTTAAGAAAAACGATTTTTGATTCAACTTATGTGGGATCAATGGTTATATACAATATATTTAATAAAATATAATAACATACATACATAATACATAAACACTCACACCTGTCACCCAGAGGGGTAGGCAGAGACTGCAGACTTCCATTTGGCACGATCCTGACACACCTCTCTCGCTTCCTTCACATCCATACACCTACGCATACATGCTCGTCGGTTAAGGGTACTGCTAATTTGGCCCGTTTTCAATAAATCGCCAATTTGGTCGATACATTTTCGCCCAGGACGTCCCTTTCCGACTCTGCCATTCACTTCCGCAACATAAATTTTCTTTGTCACTCTTTCCTCATTCATTCTTTCCACATGACCAAATCACCAAAGCATTCCTTTTTTAATCCTGGTCACAACGTCATCTTGCAAACCACACTCTTCTCTTATTACACAATTTCTTGCCCTGTCGTTCAGATTCAGCCCTAACATACTCCTTAACGACCGCATTTCTACTGAGTTCATTCTACTCTCGTGCTTCTTCTGCCACAACCAACTTTCACTACCATACGTTAAAGTAGGGAGCAACACAGCATTGTGAATTGCCATACGTGCCTTTTTTGACACATTTTGACTCTTCACAATAGAGTGCAGGGCCCCATTTACTCTATTTCCCGCATTCACTCGTCGTTCTATATCCTTATCATATCTCTCATCCCTGCTAAATACGCAGCCCAAATATACAAACTCATCTACTTGCTCGATCAACTTCCCTTCTATTCTTATTTCACAAATCGTTTTACTTTCTTCTCTTTCAATAACCATAACCTTCGTCTTATTTTGATTCAATTTCATACCCCTTTCTTTTAGTGATCTGTTCATTAATGTAACCATCATTTGCAACTCGGCCGTCGACGACGTAAGGATAACTTGATCATCGGCGTACAAAAGGCATTTGACGGCTAACTCACCCATTCTTAAACCGCATTCTTCAACTTTCAAATTTTGCAAACAACTGTCCATTAATAGGTTGAACAGTCACGGGGAAGCCACACAGCCCTGTCTGACACCTTTATGGATGTCAAACCAGTCCGAGTAGACCCCGTTGATCCTAACACGAGCACTAGAGTCCCTATAAAGAGACTCCAATGCCTGTATCAAGCCAGCGCTCAACCCAAATGAGTTTAGTGTTTGCCATAGCACATCCCTATCCACTCTGTCATAGGCCTTTTCCAAGTCCATGAACGCACAAAAAACCTTTTAGTTTTTGGCCAAAAACTTCTCCGTGATCATGCGCATTGAAAAGACTTGATCTGTACATCCCATTCCCTTTCTAAATCCCGCTTGCATATCCCAAATTTTTCCATCAGTTTCTTTCATGACCCTTTCAATCAGTACCTTAGCATACAGTTTTCCCACAATGCTAAGAAGGCTGATACCACGGTAGTTTTTACAGTCCTGCTGCGACCCTTTTCCTTTATATACTGGGACTATCACGGCTTTGCACCAGTCTACCGGTACCCGCTTCAGTTCCCAGCATAAATTAAACAAGGTGTGCAGCAGGCCTGCCACGACTTTCTCTCCAGCCCTTAGCATTTCGAGTGAAACTCTATCATATCCGGCAGCCTTACCTGCTTTCATGCTTTTCATTGCTTTCATTATTTCATCTATACTTATCTCGCTACCTCTTTCCTCTTCTTTCGGAGTTTCTACTTCACTTAGTACACACGTTATCTCCTCACTCATAAACACGCTTTCAAAATATTCCTTCCATCTCTTTAAACTCAAAACTTCATCATTCAGAATATAGCCATTCTCGTCTCTTATAGCATTCATCATAGGCTGTTTTGAATGTCCCCTGGCAGTTCTTACAAGTTTCTAGAACATTTTAATATTTGCCTGGAAGTTATCCGATATTCTTTTATCATTCTTATCCATTCTTTCTTGCTTTTTTCTTTCAACTACTTCTTTTACTCTCTTATTAAGATATCTAAAGACTGCCTTTTTTCTTTCAATAACATCATTCGTACCGCTAGAATTATCAGCCTTTGTTGCTAGTAAATCTAGCCATGCTCTCTTCTTTGTTTCAACTTCCATACGTATCTCATCATCCCACCATAACGTATTATTTTTCCTTTCATTCTTTCTCTTACTAACACCAGATACTTCGGTAGCTGCATCCACTAAACCTTTCTTTACTTTTTGCCATACATTCTCCAAGTCTTACTCCTTCATACATAATTCATCCAAACCACTTATTTTTTCTTTCAGTCTACATTTGAACTTGTTTTTCTCACCTTCATCTTGTAAGTTTTCTGTTCTAATACGCTGTAACGCATTGGTAGACACAGATGATCGATGGCGCCAACGCCTGAATAGACCATTAATTCGGCATAAAGCCAAATAATGATCCGTTCCTACGTTAGAACCCCTCATCTAGTTAGAATCTTTCATCCACAATTATGAAATCTATCATGCTTCTATCGTCACCTCTTTCCCAAGTATAAATGTGAATTCTCTTGTGGCGAAAGCAAGTGTTCGTCACAAAAAGATTCTTTTCCATACATACGGTGAGGAGACTTTCACCATTCTCATTTATACTTTCATCACCAAACGTTCCCAATATCCTTTCATAACCAAGCCTCCTCACCTCAACCCTTCCATTAAAATCTCCTAGCATAATAATCTTTTCATTTCCCTTACACTTCATTAACACGATCCTTACCATTTCCCAAAACTGCTCTTGGATATAAGTGGGCTTAGACATGTCTGGGGCTAACACAAACAACTTCTTTAAGCCCACTTTCATTCGTATCCATAGCAGTCTTGGGCTTACACATTCATACTCTTTCACACATTGGCCCATTCTTTCTGAAAGGATGATACCTACTCCCTGGCATGCCCGCTCGATCTCGTCTACACTACTACACTACTACTGTATGCGGTATACATGCCATGTGTAGTGACATCCTTCCCCTTCTTTTTCGTCTCATTTACACATAACACATCTATTCCTCTATCATACATCATATCGCATACTTTATCCATTTTATCATTCATTGCCCCACATACATTCAACGTAGCCAGACGGGCCTCTGCAATCCACTTTTCGCCTCTCCGGGAGACAGGACGTGACGGGTAGCGAACCTCGTCGCCGGTTTTCCTCCCGGAAATTCTTCGCACCCCTGCCCCATTAAAGGGGAGCCGGGAACTCGGGGCCATTTCTTTTATATGGTTCCTCATGATGCGAAATATGGGGTAGTATATTTTACGCCGCTACCACAGCGTGGAGCCGAGTCTGTGGTATCGGCTTGTCGCTCATTTAGCACCACCCGGGGGACACGTGTAGGGTGGGCCTAGGAATAAATAGGTGGTCAAAGCCTACGGACGCGAACGACTTATCCCCCTCCTAAAAAAATAATAATACTTATTATAATAATATAATACTTCGTATTTGTATTTGTATTAAATTCCCTTCAGCCGTTTCCGATAAATCGGTGAAAGTATTTATAAAAACAAACGGGTCGAATATAGTAACTTCAAATTTTTATAATATAACAGATTGTAAGAAATAATGCAATAGATTGTATAGAAAAAACAAAGAGAAATACAGGAGAAGGTATAGAAATATAAATGGAAATAGAAACTTTCTATTCAATATAGATATAAATAATACTTATTGAAAATAACTCTTATGTTTAATTTACCGGTTGTTCGGAAAATATCTCTGTCCTGGGAAGAACCAGCAAGAAATCGAGCGGGATACTTTAAAATAAAAAATAACAATTTACAAGCATTAGAAATTGGTCATGTACAGGCAATAAATGACTCAGTCACATTTACTTTGACTTTTGGCACTAGCCAACAAGTGTTTGGAGCTGGCACATTTCCCCAAAAAATGGAAGGAGGCGACAGTAGTGGTGCTGCGAAAGCCTGGGAAGGAGGACTACACGCACCCCAAGTCCTACAGGCCGATTGGGCTATTGCCTGTGCTAGGAAAAGTCCTAGAAAAAATGCTAGTACGGAGAATCAAGTGGCACATCGTACCCAAACTAAGCAAAAAACAATATGGTTTAATGCCACAGCGCAGCACCGAGGACTCCCTCTATGACATGATACAGCTTATAAAGGCTAATATCAATGATAAAAAATTGACTGTATTAGTATCATTGGACATAGAGGGAGCCTTCGATAACGCCTGGTGGCCAGCTGTACGATGTGCACTTGCAGAAACCGGAAGCCCCATAAACATTAGGCGACTAGTAGATAGTTACCTCAATGATAGATCTGTATCCTTCAAATATTCAGGGGCGGAATGGGTAAAAAAGACCACGAAGGGGTGCGTGCAGGGCTCAATAGGTGGTCCACTGTTCTGGAACCTTCTGTTGGACCCACTCCTGAAAGAGTTAACTGATAGAGGGGAGTACCGCCAGGCTTTCGCAGACGACGTGGTCCTAATATTCTCCGGAGACAAGGGTTTGGAAGTGCAGGAGAGAGCAAATGCAGCCCTCGCACATGTTCGGAAGTGGGGAGTCAAAAATAAGTTAAAATTCGCATCTCAGAAAACTAAAGCAATGGTCATTACGAACAAGACCAAATATGACTCGCCACTTCTGAAGATGGGTGGGGAAAGCATTGTAATGTCAAAGGAGATAAAAATACTCGGCCTCACAGTTGACAATAAGCTAACTTTCAACACCCACGTGAAAAATGTGTGCTGTAAGGCACAAAACATATACCGTCAGCTGTGCAGAGCCGCAAAGGTTCATTGGGGCCTAAACTCCGAGATTATTAGGACCATCTACATCGCGGTAGTGGAGCCAATCATCATGTATGCGGCAAGCGCCTGGTCACCGGCAACAAATAAACAGCTAATTAAAAAACAGTTCGATGCGGTACAACGCGGGTTCGTACAGAAAATCGTGAAGTCATATAAAACTCGGCCCTACTACTTGCCGGGCTGCTTCCTCTGGATTTGAGAGTCCGGGAAGCGGCTTTACTTTATGAGATAAAGAAAGGTTACTCCCGGCGAGTGGTAGGGGACAGAGAAATAGAAAGAAAAGTAGAATTTGACAGGACACCACACCCCGCGGACCAGCATGGCCTCCAATTCACATGTCTGGAGGACGGTGCACAAATGGACCAACACGACAACCAAGGCCTAAAAATTTATACTAACGGCAGTAGGATTGACGGGAAAGTCGGCGCTGCGTTATCCATATGGAATGACGCGGCGGAGATAAGTCACCGGAAACTAAAGTTGGAAAATTTTTGCACCGTCTTCCAGGCTGAGCTGTTGGCCATATTGGAAGCAAGCAGGCATGCCCTCAGGGACCCGGCAGAGAGCTGTAATGTATATAGCGACTCTAGATCTGCTCTCCAGACAGTCGTCCAAAACGTTTCCCTCCATCCTATAGCGGTAGAAATAAGAGAAAATATCAGCAAATTAGACAAACAAGGGAAATCCCTTAAACTTTACTGGGTTAAAGCACACGCAGGGTTGGAGGGAAACGAGAGAGCGGATCTACTAGCTAAAGAAGCCGCAATTAAAAGCAAATGTAAGCCTCACTATGGAAAATGTCCGGTATCATTCGTCAAGCGACAGATACGTCTGGAATCGCTTGACGAATGGAATCGTACATATATAGAAGGAAGAACGGCTTCCACCACCAAGGTATTTTTCCCGGATGCCTTGAGTGCATATCCCATAGTTAGAAAAATAGAAATGGATCATATAGTGGTACAGGTGATGACAGGTCACGGCGGGTTCTCTGAATATTTGTATAGGTTCAAATGTAAAGAGGGCCCGTCGTGTATCTGCGATCCAGAGAAGGAGGAATCAATTATTCACCTCATAACGGAGTGCCCTATTTATGGTAAAGAGCGAACAGATATAGAAATAGAGATAGAAATTAAGGTAAATGAACAAAATGTACATAAAATTATAAGTAATAAGCATGTCAGAAATAGATTTTTAACTTACTGTAAGAATATAGCAAACAAAGTTGTAAAAAAGAATAAATAAAAGTAGAAATAAGGAAACTGTACATAATATATATAAAATATATAATGTAAACAGCCCATGATAAATAGAAATAAGAATAGTTAGTTAATAATAAGTAGTATTAAGTAATAAATGTACCTAGAATTAATAAGATAAGAAAACAAAAGGAAAAACCTAAAAAAAGAAATAAAGAAACCAGTAAAAAATGAATAAAAAGTATAAAAAATAATACAAAAAAATAAAAAGGACAAAATAAAAACAAAAAAAGCAAAAACATAACAAAAAAAGAAAGAAAAAGTCCTTGATTTCCACGTCAGGGGGAATCAGATTAAAATAAAAATAAAATAAAATAACCTAACCTAACCTAACCTAACCTTTTTTTTTTTTTTGCATGGGGAAATGCCTACGCATACCCGCCTCGCGGGGGCAAGGACGGGTTATGTCGGACTTGCACCGACTAAAACCCCATGGTGTTCCACCTTTGTCGCATATTGGCAGGGCTACGGGAACGCTTTCGCACACATCCGCGGCCCTACTAGCGCCTGCCGCCCCATGGCAGCACCTCCTCGGGAGAGGAAAATTCCTCCCCGTTCTCCTTCCCAGGTAAGGCGCACCAGAACACATGGCGCGCCTTCCTCCACGGCCTCCAATTACGTCTGTGCAACAGACGCCCCCGCGTCCGATGCACAAAGGCCATGGGGCCAGGAAAAAGAGCACTTAGAAACACTAGCCTTCCCGACCCCAGCGGCGGATCTGGTCTATGGCTCCGCCGCCAACCAAGATTCGGCTGCGGAGGGTAGGGAGAGTGGCGCCTCGCAATACCGACAATCCTCTCCCCCCGCAGCCCCACCACCACCGCATCAACGGTGCGGCCCCGTTTGAGTCGCGAAGGATAGGGCGAGTGGCGCATCGCCATACCAACACTCCTCTTCCTCCGCGACTCCACCTCGGCTGCAGCGGTAGAGGGTGCGCGAGTCCCCCCTCGCTGCAGTCCACCAGCCCACATCCGAAGTGGGCTCCCCAAGCCCACTCGGAGTGGCCACCTCGAGGCCGTGGGTTCCTCTTTGTTCACCGTGGGAGACCAAGCCACGGCTACTAAGCCCCCCGCCACGACAAGGCGGGAACCCGTTCGGGGGGGAAACCTAACCTAACCTAACCTAACCTAACCTTTTTTTTTTTTTACGTGGGGAAATCCTCATGGATACCCGTCTGTCGTGTAGGCGTCAGACAGGTTATGCCGGACTCCTACCGGCTTTTACATCTCATCACCTTTTGTCAGGGCTACGGGAACGCTTTCGCATACTATCGCAATCCCGACGGCAAAAGTCCTTACAGGCTCCGACTCGATGACTTCTTCTTGTAGGGGCGTACCATCACACCGTACGCGCCACCTCGAGGCCCTGCATAATAGGTGACGGACAGCCCCAGTGTCCGCCCCCTAAGCCTCAATTACGGGGGGTGGAAGAGAGCCTGATATGCTCTTCTCCGGCGCCCAGCTCTCCGGCTGCGGATTGGGATTGTTGCCGTCTTTTCCCTCTCCCTCTCCCCAACTTCCTTTTGTGACATCACTTTTTCGCAAAAGGTTACCCCAGCACTCCACGCCCTCTCGCATCCAACCATAGCTTTAATAAAAGCTGGAAGCGAGAGGTCATCCCCCACTACAGCCACGAGGTCCCGACGCAAGTCAGCCCAAGTCGGGCAAACCTCAAGGGTATGCTGCGCCGTGTCCTCGTCGCTACCACAGTGATGGCACTCAGTTGTCGGCTCTCTTCCGGCTATACGGCACAGATACTTACCAAAGCACCCATGTCCGGAAAGCACCTGCACCAGCCGGAAGGTCAGTGACCCATGCCGCCTGTTTGTCCAGTCTAACATGACCGGAAGAACAGCATCGACAGTTCTGCTTCCTGCCTTCGGATGGGCTAGACGCTCCTTCCACTTTTCAAGCACCAGTTGCCGAGTGTGGAGCTTTCGCAATTGCCACTCTCTGGGAGAGGGGCGACATCCTCGGTGTCGAAGTTCCAAGCGCCAATCGTACATAGACGCAAGGAACTCCGCCTCTATATCCCAGGGTGGGGACGCCGCCAAAACGCATGCCGCCTCAAAGGAGATCGTCCGGTATCCTCGCACGACTGTAACGGCCATCGCCCTCTGGGGCCTTCTCAGGAAGGCGATGGTTCTTTCCGTCAGAGCCCCAACCCATATAGGGGCCCCATATAAAGCCATGGACCGAACCACCCCCAAATAGAGACGGCGGCAATTCGCATCGGGCCCTCCGACATTGGGTAGCAACCTTTTTAAGGCAGCTGTTGCTCTCATTAGCCTGGGGGCCAAGCACCTAAAGTGCTCGCGGAAGCTCCAACGGCTATCCAGGATGAGTCCTAGGTACCTCATATTGGACCCAACCTGAATACGGACATCACTGACAATGATGTGGGATCCCTGTGGCGGTGCTTTTCGAGGCCTGTGAAAGCAGATGGCCTGGGACTTGCTTAACGCCACTTCCAGCCCCAACATCCTAATTCTGCCAACAACCAGTGCCACTGACGTAGTGGCAATACGAGCGGCTACCTCATAGGTCTCCCCCCGGGCAGTGACCAAAGTATCGTCTGCATAGCAGATTATGCCAGCACCCGGGGGAAGGTCTCCCCGCAACACCCAGTCATAACCGACGTTCCACAGAAGCGGTCCTAAAACCGAGCCTTGTGGAACGCCGCACGACATTACCCTCCTTAATATCCTGCCTTTCCGCCCAGGATAGCAGACACATCGCTCAGAGAGATAGCTCCCGATTATTCGTCTGAGATAAGGAGGCACCTTGTGGTACTTCAGTGTCTCGCTGATGCACTCCCAGGGCATGGTGTTGAAAGCGTTGGCAATATCTATAGACACTGCCAATAAAACCCCACCCCTTGCTAAAATCTCGTCCGAATGGGCCTCGACGCATTTAATTGCGTCTATCGTTGACCAACCCATTCGAAAGCCAAACTGCTGGTCTGACAAATCGGGACCTATCTCTTCGAGATGCCCGATAAGGCGACGGGCTATTATTCGCTCGAAGAGCTTATCTGCTTCATCGAGGATTACTACAGGGCGGGTGGCGGAGGGAGAGTCGGCGGGGCGCCCATCCTTCTTCAGAAGGACTAGCCTGCCCGTTTTCCACTGTAATGGGAACCGTCCCATCTCCAGACAGGCATCAAGTAGCCTGCGGAATCGTTCCCCTAGTTCCTTGAGGGCTAAAACCCAGGCACGGCCAGGAATGCCGTCGGGACCTGGAGCTTTGTTTTTTTTGCTCGGAGTTTTAAGACTGCCGCACGAAGTTCCTCCTGCGACACTCGTGGCACCTCATTCTGTCCTTTTTCCATCTCCTGTACAGAGGCCATTGCTGGTGGTAACCACTCCGCCCGATCTGGAAAGCACGTTCACCATTCTTAACAAATTGAGGTTGGAGACTCTCCGTGAGTGGAGGCGCCCAAGATCGAAGTGTGCCCCTGACCATCTTATACGGACGTCCCCATGGATCTTGGTTGAGGGTCTCTAAGAGCTCCTCTCTTGAGCGTGTCTTAGCCTCGCGAATGGACAGCTGCAGAATTTTCCGGCATTCTCTATACTTTTCGTATAGCTGTTCTTCTACAGTATCGTTACGAAGCCGTCTTCTGCGATACCTGGCGTACAGGCGCCTCGCTTTCACACAGTTAGTGCGTAAAACTGCTATCTCTACAGACCACCAGTACACCTGGCGCCTAGGAGGTGGGTGTTTGGCGCGGGGCATGCTTGCGTCACAGATGTGTGTCATAGCATCCTGAAACCAAGTTGTCTCCGTCTCAACCTCTACAGGCCCATTTGGTGGGGACAGCCACGATTGGACAATAGAGACTTCAATGATAGCATCTTTACTCATACCTCTCAATACCCATCTTTTGGTTAATGGTGGGATATGCCTTCTGACCGGAAGACCGACGCTCGGAGTCTCTGGAGAACCTAACCTAACCTTTTTTTTTTTTTTTTTTTTACGGGGGGGAAATCCTCATGGACTGCCTCTGCCTGGGGACAGGCGGAGGGGTGTGCCGGACTCTTACCGGCTAAAACCACCCCGGTGTCTCCTCGCACGTGCACGCGTGGGGCCGCGGGAATCCAAATTCTTCCGCAGCCCCACACTAGTGCTGGCCCGGTCTGTACGGGCCTCGTCTCCTGTACGGGGTAGTGAGGTGTTCAACTACCCCCTGTATCACCTCAGAGGCACGCGCCGACACCCACGCGTGCCTCCGCCTCGGGTCCATCGAATAGGGGGCGGGGCTTCCCCTAGTCCCTCGCCCCTGGACTTATTCATGGGGGCTGGAAAAGGGCGTTGTCCGCCCTTCTCCTGCGCCCGGTGCGCCTTCTGCGGCCAGGGAAGGGAGTCGAGGTCTCCCTCTCCCGTTCCGCAGTTTCCTTCTGCGACATCACGTCCTCACAGAAGGACACCACTGCATCCACGATTCTGCGCTACCGACCATACTCCGCACCAAGGCCGACAGCGACAAATCGCCTCCTACTACATTTGTGAGGACACGGCGCTGCTCTTCCCAAGCTACACACTCGGCGAGCGTGTGTTGCGCCGTGTCCCCCGCAATGGACGCAGTGGTGGCACCGAGCGTCCGGCTCCCTGTCTATGCGGCACAGGTACTTGCCAAAGCAGCCGTGCCCCGACAGCACCTGCGTCACCCTAAACGACAGGGAGCCGTGCCTTCTCCCGAGCCAGTCGTCGAGTACTGGCCGGATCGCCTCGACGATAGCGAGGCCGGCGGTAGGGCGCAGAAGCCTTTGCCGCCATTCCGCCACCAAGACCTGACGGAGCTCCTCTCGGCGCAGCGCGATCTGTCGCTGCACCGGCCTCGAGCCCCGTCCCCGCTCTTCCTCGCGCCATCGATATAGTGACGCGAGTACTTTTGCCTCTAGGTCCCAGGGCGGGGATCCGGCCAGGACGCAAGCCGCCTCGTAGGAAATCGTGCGATACCCGCGGGTGACTCTGACGGCCATCGCCCTCTGCGGTTTGCGCAGAATGGCGAGAGTGCTGGCCGTCATGTCCATCGCCCATACAGGGGCCCCATACAGGGCCATGGACCGCACGATTCCCACGTACAACCGCCTACAGGCAGCGCTCGGGCCCCCCAAGTTGGGAAGCAGCGTTGAAAGTGCGCCAGCTGCACGCATCAGCTTGGGCGCCAGCCGCCGGAAGTGGGGCCCAAATTCCCATCGGCTGTCGAGCACCAATCCCAGGTACTTCATGGTGGACTCGACAGCTATCCGGGCCCCGCCGACCACGATGTGCGATCCCGGTGGCGGCGCGCGTCGAAGGCCATGATAACACCATGGCCTCTGACTTGTTAAGGGCCACCTCCAGGCCCAGGCACCGGATGCGGTTCACCACTTGTGAAACCGCAGCCGTGGCAACCAACGCTGCTTCCCTGTGCGAGCTCCCCCGGGCAGTGACGAGCGTGTCGTCCGCATAACAGGTCAAGTCAGCGCCCGACGGGAGCTCACCTCTCAGCACCCAGTCGTAGCCGATGTTCCACAGGAGCGGTCCCAAGACCGATCCCTGCGGAACACCGCACGACATGACGCGTCGACCAGCGCTGTCACGTCCCCAATACGTGACGCATCTCTCCTCAAGGTAGGCCCCTATTGTGCGGCGGAGGTAGGGAGGCACGCGATGGTAATTAAGCGCCTCCCGAATACAACTCCAGGGTAGGGTGTTGAAGGCGTTGGAGATGTCTAATGACACCGCCAGCACCACCCCACCCCGGGATACTGTCTCCTCCGCCAGGGCCCTCACGCGCGTAATAGCGTCTATGGTGGAGCGCCCGCGACGAAAACCAAACTGGTTCTCGTCCAGGTCTGGCCCCACTCTGCACAAGTGGCTGACGAGGCGATCTGCGATGATACGCTCAAGAAGTTTGCCCGCCTCGTCGAGCAGCACTATGGGCCGGTACGCGGACGGTGAGTCCGCGGGGCGCCCCTCCTTCCTGAGTAGGACCAGCCTTCCCTCCTTCCACACACTGGGAAGCTGACCCTGCTCGAGACATGCCGTGAAGAGCCCCCTCAGCTGGGGCTCCAGCTCCTTCAGAGCCAGGACGAGAGCTCGACCAGGAACTCCGTCGGGTCCGGGCGCTGTGTTCTTGGCCCGAAGTCGCGCCATGGCCGCTCTCATCTCCGCTTGCGTCACCTTGGGGACATCGGTGCTCTCCTCCTCTGGAGAGTCTGTGGCTGAGGGCGAAGCCATCGCCGGGGGAACGTGTCCCACTCGTTCAGGGAAGAGAACTGATACCACCGTCTCTAGCAACTGGGGTTGCATTGTTTGCGTTAGTGGGGGCGCCCAGGAACGCAACTTGCCCCCGTACCCAACGGTAGGGGCGCCCCCCACGGATCCCGATCTAGGGACCCCAGCAGCTCCTCCCTGGCACGCGACTTCGAGTCGCCGATGGCCAAGCCACAGAGTCTCCTTAGACGCGCGGTACACCTCGTACAGCGCGTCCTCCTCGGCGGAATCCCGTCGACGCCGTCTCCGGTATCGGGTGTACCGGCGTCGGGCCGCAACGCACGCTATGCGCAATTGCGCGATCTCGGCGGTCCACCAGTACACCTGGTGCCTTGCGGACCGTTGGCGGACACGGGGCATGGACGCGTCACAGATCTGCGTCATCGCCCCGCGAAACCATAGCGCCACTGCTTCGACGTCGACGGTACTGTCCGTTGCCGACTCCCAGATCCAGGACTGGACTAAGGCAGCTTCCTCGAGTAGTTCCCTGTCGATGCGCTTAAGCGCCCAACGCGGACCGTCGTTAATCGGGGTAGTTGGATGGCGGCCTCTCGCAGTCTGGGCAGAGACGTCGAACCGGATATACCGATGGTCCGACAACGTCTCCACCCCTACGGCGACACGCCAGTCGTGGACTCGGCTGGCGACAGAGGGGCTGGCAAACGAGACGTCCACTATCGACCCGCCCCGCTGCCGCACGCACGTGTATTCCGAACCCCGATTCAGGACGACCAGACCAGTTGTCACTGTCCACTCTTCTAGCACCTCGCCCCGAGGATCAGTGACCGGAGATCCCCACGCTGATGACTTTGCGTTGAGATCCCCGAGCACCAGAACGGGACGAGGGTGATAGCGGCCTACGACGGCGCCCAACTCGACAAGGAAACCCTCAAAGTCGGCGAGACTCTTGTTGGGGGGAGAAATACGCCCCCACAATAACGATACCACCCGAGACCGCAGCAACCCAGCCACGGCCCCGAGACGGTTCGATCAGAGTCTCGCCAATAATGGCCACCAAACCGTCAGCGCATCCCAGCCAGTTGTCACGGGCGGGAATGAAGTACGGTTCGGCGACCACAGCCACGTGAATCGACCACTCTGCCAAGCTCTGGAGTAGGAGATCCTGAGCTCTGGCACAGTGGTTGATGTTGCCCTGGAGAAAATGGAACTTTGCCATTATTGGCATTCCATTTCCTTCTCAACGGTCCTGGGCCGGGAGTCGCCCGCGGAGCTGCTGGCCTGTGTGGGCAGCGAGGTTAACTCGGCGGGCTTGGTGCTCCTCTTCTCTTCTTTTTTGGCCTTGGACTTGCTGGTAGGCGCCCCACAGGCCCCTCCGCCTACTCTGTGCTCCGCTGGCCTTCCCGCAGCAGAGCAAAGGCTGCAGTTGAACGCCGCGGTGCACAGGGCCGCCTTGTGGCCAGGCTGGCCGCAGCGGTAACAAAGGTCACTGCGGTCAACCTCGGCGGTGCACTTCGCCCGGACGTGCCCTTTTTCAAGGCACCGGAAGCACTGCAAAGCCCGGGGCTGTAGCAGCTTCGTCCTTGCCGCCACCCAGCCTACCAGCAATCTGCCGCTATCGGCAACCTTCTTTGCCGCCGCTACAGGGCACCGAACCCAGACCGCGCCAAGTCCGGTGGCATCGGTGCGTATATCGCCGGCCCGCACCTTGTCCGGCGGACACTCTCCGCTTCTGGCAACGGCCGCCACCACCTCCTCAGATGTCACGGAGTCGTCCAGGCCAGCAATCCGCAATTCTGCGGTTTTCATTGGTCTGGAGACCCGGACGTCCTCAGGGTTGAGGACCTCTCTCATCTTGGCGGCCAATGCGTCCGCCTTTTCGGCACTGTCGCTCACAGTGCCAGCCACCTCGAACAGCCGCGCACCCGTGGCAGCCTGCCTGAGGGTGACGGACTGAAGGCCAAGATCTGATAATTTAATCTTGGCCTTGGCCTCAGCGATGACCGACTGGTACGTCACGCCACGCTCCACAGTTATTGCAATGTTATTGTCACCGCATTGGACCGCGGAACACGTACAGCCGATTTCTTGCGACCGCCTTTGGCAGTCCGACGCTCAGGTTGAGGAGCCGTCTTTGCGGTTCCACCTGGGGCATGTGCAGCTGCTGCGGCCTTCTTGGCGGCTTTGCGGGCCTTCTAGCGGCCCACGACTTTCGCCCATGTCTCACCCTTAGACCCGGCTGTCGTGGGCTGGTCGCTCGGAGGAGCTCCCTCCGCGGGCTTTATTTTACCCTCCATGGGCTTCCCCTTTTGAGGCGCAAGTCTCGGCGGCTCCTCAGTTCTCCGCGTGTCAGCTGCCAAAGGCGGACGTAGGGTTTCCGCCGGGAGACGCCGAGAAATCGCCTCCAGCCGAGCGTTAACCATGCTCCCGCACTGGAGCATGCAGAGCCGGACAATGCGCTCGACCTCTTCGTCGGTACGAGGGCTTGTCGGTCGCGGTGCGGGAGTCGGGGCCACTGCAGATGCGGCATCGGTGGATGTGCATCTCTGCTGCTGCTCGCTCAGTGCCGCGACTTGCTGCCGGAGGTCCTCTAGATCATTTCTGAGGCGGCTATTTTCCTCCTGTAGTTTGGCGACCTCGTCAGAGGCCGTCCTGTTGAGGAGAATGCCAACCGCCTCCCTGATGTCCGCGGCAGCCTCTTTTAAGCCACGGGTGAACGTGCCCTTCAGGCTGCCAGACTTGGTGGCAACCTTCAGGACTAAGTCCACCCCATCCAGAGCCAGCTGGCTCAAGGCCACCGCAGATGGCTCTCCTTTTTCCGCCGCCAGAGCAGCTCGTCGTTCGCGAGCACGTCGGGCCATTTCAGACACTTCGTCTGCTGCGACGGCTTTGCGCTGTTCCCTCTTGGCGGCGTTGAGCTCCCCCTTTGAACTCCCCAGCGAGGCACAGCTTTCGCCGCCATCGCCGGGGTCCTCCGTAGTGACCCCCATGTCACTCTCTGCTTCACTAGCCGCCGAGGTATTGGAGCACACGAATCGTCCGTGCTTATCCCTTCGCGGCTGCGAAGCATTTACCCCTCTCGATGCCTGCCGACCCCTCCTCGAAGTCGCCAACTTGGGGGCTGGCAGGCCTTCCTCGTCCGAAGACCGGCACACTGGACGTTTCCTGGCGGAAGACGTCCCACGCGATCTGTCCACGTCTGATTCATCCTTTTTTCCTACGTCTACATTTTTTAAAGATTTATTCATTTTTTTCCCACGAGTGTGGAGGAAGTAACGGTCCGTCCGAGCAGAGCCCCCTTTGCCCGGATAAGCCTATGCATAACCCGTCAAGGGTGTCGGCCGGTACCCTGACGGGGGGCAACGCTAACGACTGAACATTTACCCATCAGCCATGCAGCTCCTCACGGCGTGCCACGCTTGAGCTTCGGGTGATTTTTTATAGAGGTTATCATCCTCGCGACTCCAGGCGGTTAAGCCAAGAGCCCTCGGCCCCTCAGGCGCCGCGAGACATGATCCACGACACGCCAAAGGGATTCCGAGGTTCGAACAGTGGCAGAGTCGATACGGGTTCTTCCCATGCCTGCCCAGAGACCGGGTGAGGGAACTCTGAGCCCATTCTATTCCCGCGATGACGGGTTGCCCGGCGTCGGCAAAAGCCGAGTGCACCTGGCATCTCACCGCGCATGTCACATCCTCTGTTCCTCTCAGTGGAGAGGATACGGGAAGCAACTAGCAGGTACTTGATTCCATTCGGAACCAGAGGTACGCCCCAAACCCAGCCAGTTTTGGTCCGCGACGGTTTCCCCGCTACCACTCATATCTGAGTGGCATTCCCCTATCCGCCACCTGGGGACGCGCCCGATGGGAGGACTGGCAACTCCACACGGGAACCTAACCTAACCTAACCTAACCTAACCTAACCCTTGTGCGTAACTATTCTCAATAATAATTAAAGTTAAGTGTGACATATTTTAGATTAAACGCGACGTTACTATAAAATATTATTGTAACTGTGACACTATCATCCCAAAAGTGTCGTAAGAGGCAGAGTTTAACTAAAGTAGATGATTACTTAACGTCCTCCGTAAACTTCTAGACTAGTTGCAAAGTTTTTTTATATAGAAAAAGGGTGACAAGGTACTTAGTCTACGCTAATCATATTATTTTAAGGAGTTTCAACTCAAATAAATAGTATTTTATTGATCTATGGAAGGATTCTTTTTACACGATTATACGTATATCGTAAGATTATACTTTTGCCAATAAATATAGTAATAAGAAATAATCCTTTATATAATATTTTGTTTCAAAAACTTCTTCATAATATGCGGTTGCGATACATCGAGATATTTTGACGACAGCTAAACCCAATGGATTGTCGATAATGACAGTATCTCATGTTCTCAAGGCGCCTAAGCGGACAAAAACTTGAGGTCTGTATCAATATTGGAGCACTTATCGTTTTCACTCGCGGTACACATGATTCACTTAATACGCAAAGCTGCACCACTTTACATATAAAAATCCACCTCAAACCTACAAGAAACAGAAGCAACAATCCGTCGGAGGCCAAGTTCCCATCAAAACTTAATGACATATTAATAGTTTTTCCTTTTCATTTCATGTATATTTAATTTATACAAACGAGTAATTAAAAATTAAGACCCAAGATGTAGATAATTATTAGCTAAGATCCGCGTAGCTTGGAGTGTCTTATCTATTTTGAAGATAATTTATAGACTCAGGCGTTACGTTGGGGTATTTATTTATATAAGAGATGTAAATATGATCGCGTAAAAAATAAAATCGTGTACTTGGCTATTTTTCCCGATTTATCCTCGATTAAGTTTAATACACTCATACGGTTCAGTAGCGCTGTGCCTTAGCATTAAGTTGCTGCATTGAGTGCCATTAGTTCATTCGATTTAAAGATCGAATTATGTAAAGGATCGTTCAAACGTCATTATATATTCTAAAGATTAGAATTAAGTAGTAACATCTCACTTAATAAGGGTTGAAAGAGCATGAAGTATACCTAGTACATCAAATAAAATAAATAAATGTTGCAAAAATGTATTATCCAACTTAATGTTTTGCAAGAAATGTAATGCCTAGGGCAAAATCATCAGTGCAAGCGCATTAACAAACAGTTAAATTTGTTTTAATTTAATTAGTTCATCGGTACTTGTGTCTGTGATTTTATTTATTTATTTAAAAAAAATTACGAAATTAATTAGCTAACACCCGTGAAAAAAATAAAACTTAAGTATCCTTACATAGTTTGAAGAGCAGCTCCCGCCCTCCCTCAATTGCATGTACTATCATCACGTATTGATTTTAATATACTCTTTGCTATCACCGTGAATTGGCGATTTACGACCTAAAATCAAGTATTCCATTAGTTAATTTCACCGATGCTCGTATGGAATGGCCTCACTATTATTGGTACACGTAAGCAATCTTATTTTAAAAGGATTTAAGAACCCCAAAAAAGATTCAGCCCAGTGAAACGAAATTAAGCAGTTGCGTTCACTTGTTTCATTGTCTCATATAAAAGCAGTTCTATTGTTTAATATAAAGATATATTTCAAAATGTTTTCTCTTATCTATTTCTGTTTAAAAAAATACTGGCAATTCTATTAATATTACTAATATTCCCTTTCACCACTCCGGGTAAGCTTAAAATGCTTGTCCGACAGCAGTCGGATGGCGGATTCGAACTCACAATGTTTTGAGTTCGCAGTCCGCGCCCTGTCATTGGACTACTATCGCTAAGTAAACATTCAAGCAAATGTATTTATAAAAAGCTTTATTAACTTCTCATTTGTACCTTGTAGTAGCGTAAGCACTACTCCTAGTGATTCCGTGGTGTCGTAAGAGGCCACAGAGAGAAACTGAAACAGGAGATGAGCAGCAGTGTTTAATCAAACGTGAATCCACCTATCATGCGTGACGATAAAGCCAAATCCTCTATGCAGCGTTAGAGACTCACGCCCTATAGAAAATTCTATACGGGGAAATAAAGGAGAGAATAGATTTATATGATATTATTAGCGATCTTGTCCGGCTTCGCACAGGTGATTACGGGATCTCACAACAGCGTAACTTACCAATCCGATTGTGAATCTAAACCGTCCAGATATCTTACAAAATTGGCTACATCTTGAAGCGAGCTTTTATTAGAACGTTCCACAAGCTGCCGAAAAATACCATCTGTCAAGTGTCATATTCCTCTACAAGGTACAAGAGTGTACAAGCTTTATTGTGAATATGGTCACTCGTACATAGGGCAAACAAAAATTCAATTAGAACCCGCGTAAAAGAACATATACGTATAGCTGACGTGAAGCATCAACGTTCCGGGAAGTCTGCAGTTCGTTATCATATCCTAGGTGGCCCAACCATTACATCAGATTTGATAGACCACAAATCCTCGCAAAATAACATAGATTCCTACCAAGGATGATACGTGAAGCTATTGAAATTAAAATAAAATCCTGATTTCAATAGAGATGAGGCTGGGTATTACCACCTGCTTTGGACTCTGTAATTAATAAAATTAAAACTAACTGGCAAAATGTTAAAAAAGGTTTCGTGGATGCAGCTACCGAAGTATGTGGTGTTAGTAAGAGAAAGAATGAAAGGAAAAATAATACGTTATGGTGGGATGATGTGATACGTATGAAAGTTGAAGCAAAGAAGAGAGCATGGCCATATTTACTAGCAACAAAGGCTGGTAATTCTAGCGGTACGAATGATAATATTGAAAGAAAAAAGGCAGTCTTTAGACATCTGAATAAGAGAGTAAAAGAAGTAGTTGAAAGAAAAAAGCAAGAAAGAACGAATAAGAATGATAGAAGAATATCGGATAACTTCCATGCAAATATTAAAATGTTCTGGAAACTCGTAAGAACTGCCAGGAGACATTCAAAACAGCCTATAATAAATGCTATAAGAGACGAGTCTGGCTATATTCTGAATGATGAAGTTTTGAGTTTAAAGAGATGAAAGGAATAATTTGAAAGCGTGTTTATGAGTGAGGATACAACGTTTGAATTAAATGAAGTAGAAACTCCGAAAGAAGAGGAAAGAGGTAGCGAGATAAGTATAGATGAAATAATGAAAGCATGAAAGCAGGTAAGGCTGCCGGATATGATAGAGTATATCTCGAAATGCTAAGGGCTGGAGAGGAAGTGGTGGCAGGCTTGCTGCACACCTTGTTTAATTTATGCTGGGAACTGAAGCGGGTACCGGTAGACTGGTGCAAACCCGTGATAGTTCCAGTATATAAAGGAAAAGGGTCGCAGCAGGACTGTAAAAACTACCGTGGTATCAGCCTTCTTAGCATTGTTGGAAAGGCCTATGACAGAGTGGATAGGGATGTGCTATGTCAAACACTGAACTCATTTGGGTTGAGTGCTGGCTTGATACAGGCATTGGAGTCTCTTTATAGAGACTCTAGTGCTTGATCCTAACGATCAACGGGGTCTACTCGGGCTGGTTTGGCATCCATAAAGGTGCGAGGTGAAGTCGCCCAAGATAGGTCAGCGCACTAAATAGCACATTTTCTTTTGTCTTGAAGACAACCAGGTTGTGATCAAATGTAAAGGCAGATGCTGCAAGCTGCAAGATCATTGCACTTCGTCAGTGCGCGTGCTACGTGTATGAGGTCGGTGCTTAGACAAATTGTACGGGAGATAGTCCTGAACTCAGAATGTAAAATTATTTAAATATCTTTAGTTGTTTGATTGGCTATTGCTTTTTAGTAAAGACTATTTTAAGTGGAAAGGAATATCGCAATCTGTGTGGCTTTCCCGTAGCTGTTCAACCTATTTATGGACAGTTGTTTGCAAAATTTGAAAGTTGAAGAATGCGGATTAAGAATGGGTGAGTTAACCGTCAAATGCCTTTTGTACGCCGATGATCAAGTTATTCTTGCGTCAT
Organism: Parnassius apollo; assembly: GCA_907164705.1. NCBI lineage: Eukaryota > Metazoa > Arthropoda > Insecta > Lepidoptera > Papilionidae > Parnassius > Parnassius apollo. The sequence goes on along the minus strand of CAJQZP010001641.1, from coordinate 1,594,979 downwards.
CGGCGGCCGAGTTGCAGATGGTGGTTACATTAATGAACAGATCACTAAAAGAAAGGGGTATGAAAGTGAACGCAAGTAAGACGAAAGTTATGATTTTTGAAAGAGAAAAAAGTAAAACGATATGTGAAATAAGAATAGAAGGGGAGTTGATTGAGCAAGTAGATGAGTTTGTATATTTGGGTAGCGTATTTAGCAGGGATGGGAGATGTGATAAGGATATAGAACGACGAGTGAATGCAGGCAATAGAGTAAATGGGGCCCTACACTCTATTGTGAAGAGTCAAAATGTGTCGAAAAAGGCACTTATGGCAAATCACAATGCTGTGTTAGTCCCTACTTTAACGTATGGTAGTGAAAGTTGGGCGTGGCAGAAGAAGCACGAGAGTAGAATGAACGCAGTAGAAATGCGGTCGTTAAGGAGTTTGTTGGAGCTGAATCTGAATGACAGGGTGAGAAATTGTGTGATAAGAGAAGAGTGTGGTTTGCAAGATGATGTTGTGACCAGGATTAAGAAAGGAATGCTTCGGTGGTTTGTTCATGTGGAAAGAATGAATGAGGAAAGAATGACAAAGAAAATTTATGTTGCAGAAGTGAATGGCAGAGTCGGAAAGGGACGTCTTAAGCGGAAGTTTGTCGACCAAATTGGCGATCTACTGAAAAGGGGCCAAATTAAGAGTACCCTTAACCGACGAGCATGTATGCGTAGGTATGTGGATGTGAAAGAGGCGAGAGAGGTGTGTCAGGATCGTGCCAAATGGAAGTCTGTAGTCTCTGTCTACCCCTCTGGGTGACAGGCGTGAGTGTTTATGTATGTATATGTATAAAACTGAGCCCAAATATACCACTGCAAAACTTTATGACACAGTGAGTTCATTCAGCTTAGATTGAACCATAAATAATAATTAAAAAGCTGAAGGTACTCCGGGTTAAAACTGACATCGGGACGTCAGTCGCCTAAGTCCCCCATGATTATAGTTGCTGGCAAGCACCCGAAACGTCGGCAATTAAAAATCATATAAATTAAACTCGATAAAATCCATAAAAGTAGTTTTTATCAATTGTGTAGTGTTCGCGTAAATATAAGAAATCATTATGCTTTTGTATTCTTTTGTGTGAATATAAATGGATGATAAGTGGATATAAATAAAAACGAAAAAGGGAAAGTCAACATAATGGTTTTGGAGAAATGAGGGCTTCGGAAATCTATTAAAGACATTTATCACTTCGTTCTCTTGCAAATAAAGGTATTTGATTCCTTCACAAAAGTTGTAATTAAAATATGAATTTTAAGAACTGCAGCTAGAAATTGGATTCTAATTGGAAGTCGCAATCTGCTTTGACTGCGTTTCTGGGCGTGTTTTTATTTCCGTTGCGGTTAACGAATCGCTTCGAACTATCGAACCATAAAATTGAGGGTCTAAAGGAAGTTTTTATATTCTTGTTTATACTATAAAGAAAATACTTTTATCTATTGTACTTTTATCTAAAAGTGAAGACAACTCAAACAAACATCCATCCATCCATTTCAGCCTACCAACAGTCAACTGCTGAACTTAAGCCTGCTAATCCTATTTACTGCTTCATAGGGGAGATATTTGCCTTATTTGACATACAAACGTTGCCAACAACATAAAATAGTAAAAAACTGCGATAAAATCAGAAAGTTTCTGCTGCCAATTTCCTCTTTCATTTCTCTCTGTCGATTCTTCCTACGAAACTCTTTTTACGAAACGATATGCTTTGGGGTAGGGGATTCTCTTACGCCGCTAATACACGCCCTTTGTAATGTAACTAAATGACTACGACTTAATTCATCATTACCATCATTACAGCCCTTCACAAGTTCACTTCTGAATATGGGCCTCCCCCAAGGTTTGTCACAAAGCACGGTCCCAAGTCACCTATGCACCAAGGCATCTATGGACTTCCTGCATGTCTTACCAGGTCGTCACTCCATCCGGTGGAAAGCTGTCCTTCACTTCACACTTCTCATTTCATCTATCGGTATGAGGCTGTCCCTAGAGAAACTTTCCTCGCCATAGGTTGTCGGTTCTTCGAGCTATAATACCAACCCCTTGCCACTTCAGCTATACGTCCTAATAATGTCCTCCCAGCCAAATTTCGGCCGCGGCGGCCAGTCTCAACAGAGACTAGCCATCTGCTGAAGACTGGATTATAGTGACCAGGTGTGTACGTAACCACAGGTACACTTCCTATATCCTCACTTTTATCCATGTGGCGGTTATCCGTCACGACCGGAGAAAAATCAGCCGCACCAACGACTTTACGTGCTTTCTGTGGCATGGGGTAAAACACCTCCAACTTCGGGTCGCTACTGAGAATTTTTTGACAAAAAAAACCCAATAACTGATTTTGGTCCGAGACGGGATATTGCACGTCCTATTTTCAATATTACACCTTTTATTACACATGCATTTTGTATATTATTTATGTAAGACATTATTTAATATCTTTGACCAAATTAGTGATATTAAATGAAACCTGTTTTACGGATTTTGTCGCGTTTCATTTTAACTTTTTAATTCCCAATGTTTCGGGTAGGTACAGTATAGAATTGTACTGTACTGTATCATAACAAGATACGTTTTAATGTAATACATTTTGAAACTCTTTGTTGATTTTAAACTCTGTCTATATAATTTTTTTAATCGTATAATACTGATACGATTAAAAAAAGCTAGTTTGCAAAGAACGTTGTAAACATAGCTAACACAAGTCCGACAATATAGTGATCCAAAATGTCTAAAATAAAAAATAAGTATTTGGAGACTATAAATAACTCAGTAGACACTTTTTAATTCTTAATCGAAGATGGAATTAGATGTCTACGGATCACGGCATCCACTTATTATGAGTTGGGATGTGTGCTCGTTTGTATTCCTCATGCTTTAAAAATATGTCAGCTTAAAAAACACCTACTCTCTCTTGCCTTGAAAATACCAATATCGAAATGGGGTGTAAATTACAGAAGGGTTATTCATGGTTACATCACAGAAAAAAAACTGACGAAATGTTAATATTTGTAGTCACAGGACTTGAAAGATCATCACAGTTTGTCCGTTTTTGAGATTTAGTTTTGAATACTTATAATTTGAAAAGTACATGATTAAGATTTTTTTTCTATTTATCTAATAACTGTCATGACTTGGCCTATTGCTCCTTTTCGGCTTGACGTTGATTTCTGGGACAGTCTGTATCACGTTAGTGTAATGTTTTAACAGGTATAATTACCTTTTGTAGAGAGCCGTGGTAGCTCAGCGCTCGCTGTAAATTTCAGAGTACATGAGCACCCCGGGTTCCATTCCCACCGTTAATTGACTGTAGTTATACAGAAAGCGACCAATAATTTGTTTTCAGATTTGAGATAAATAGGTCTTAAGTTTTAATAATTTCTTATGAATTACCTACTTGTTGTGTTTTACAGGTGTGTAATAAAGCTAATTTATAGAAAATGGTATTGGTTAGGATATCAAAGCAATTTTATATCAATTTATTGTTGTCTTATTAAAAAACCTAAACACAAAATAGTTGGTCGTATTGTGCTGAATGTAGTTTTTGAAATTCAAAAATATTATAACGACCTATATCTGTAATAATGTATAGTCGTCTTCTGCTAAATTGCAATATTGAATCTTTGTATTCATATCGAAGCAGCTATATAAGTCAGCTGTTTTTAGTAAAATACCTATTTAGAATATCAGTTATTTTATTACAAAACGAAAAAGGAATAAACAAATCTATCTGGAGACAAAAAGCAAGTTACTAATACTCAGTATGATTGTATTAAATAATTTTAGTCAAGTAAATTATTATTTCACTTCACACTTCTACTGCCTCCTGCAAAATAATCAGACTACCACACGCTCGGTTTAAGAATTCTGTTTAAGCAACCAATAAACGAGTATTTAAAATAAATTAAATTGCCAAATGCAACCAACTTTCTAGTCGTTTTCAGTGAATAATAAAAAGTATAGTTTTTTTGCAGAACCCGACTTAATCTTGATCGAATCTTGGTCTTTTTCTGCTGAATAAATAAATGTGATTTTAATGGGTGCTTTCAAAGAGGACACATTCAAAGAGCTTAGTAGTCGTTTTTGACATAATTATATAATTTCTGAAAGTTGAAGTGCGAAAAATTAGTCGTCTTTTGCAAAGTACAGTGTAAAACATCTAGCTCACAATGACTTATGTAACTCATTTTGGCAAAATTGGATTTTGATCGTTTTCTGTATAACTATGGTCAATTGCAATTTTAAGTGTTGATTTACTAAGTGCTTTGCAGTGAAGCAAAACATCATGAGGAAATTTGCATGTCCGAGAAACAAGAAAATAATTCGAAGACATGATATGAACTTCGTCAACACGTATTGGGTCAAGGCAGCGGACACGTCTTTGCCCTAAACCCTCTCAGAATAGAGAGGAAACTTGCGCCCAGTAATGGGACGTATATAGGCTGCAACTTTTTTTAATTTAATTAGATTTTGTAAGATATACTTGGCAACTACAAATACGAGGCCTCGGGGGCTGGTATAGTCTTTCTTTTATTTTATTCTTATAATCAATATTTTTACATTTAACCCAATACAACCAGAGGCACCGTGACGGCTCCGTGGCACAATAGCTTAGCATTGAGTTGCAGCGCCCAGGGCTGCGGGTTCGAATCCCGCAGTGAACAAGTGTTTGTATGGTCTACAAATAATCGCGGCAAGTCTGGATGTTCGTTCTTGTGCAATTTATGTATTTAAACTGCCTCTACGATATAGAAGAAAGTCTTAGTGTACAAGTAGCGCAGTTGCGTTATATTAAAAAAAATACAGATCTTGCTATCGGAGCACACTGGCAGTGTTAGACACGATGATTCAAGAACCAAGAACGATCTAATAAAGTAACCTTACTGATCAAATTATCTCCACTAATTAAACCAACGCGTATGACCGCGCTGTTGCTTTGTGTGATGATATGATTAAGTTTTAATCGAATCACCGTAACCTGCCGCCTCTCGTTTTAAGAGAGTTCACTCAACAAATTTAATTCGCTTTTCGTATTATAAAGTCGCTGTTGGTTTAATTACCTTCATGGAAGTGTTTTGTGGCTTTCCTTGCGGGAGTTTGTAGAATAAAGTCTTTTAAAGGGTATTTATGTCTTAACGAACAAAAGCACTAATGACACTAATAGAAGAATTTAAAAAATAATTTTAATTTAAATTAAAATTAAGTGCAATTTCATTTGTTGAAAAGAAAGATACCCTATTTGCTATATGTGTGTCTGTGTGTTGAGTTATTGTGTATAAAAATATCAGAAGTTTTTAGCTACTCTTTATGATTTTTTGTGTGACATAAACACTAATTCCGGAGGAAAGTTTTTGTTTATTTATTTATTAACAACAAAATATTAATTTCAAATAAAATATTTTTAAATATGTTTCTTCTAGTAAAATGGATAACTTTTACAAAATTTATCGGACGTGTTATTTATTTTGTAATTAATTACTGTGTCCTTTATTCAAACGACTTAATATATTTTTCCCCCAAGCCAACAACAGTAAATCGGCGTTAAAATATATTTTATAACTGCCCTCCATTATGCTAATTTTTAGCAAGTAATCTAACGCAGACTACTAAATTTCATTTCCCAAAATTATTACTCTAAACATTTATTTAAATTGTACTAGACACTCGTCCGGACAATATTTAACAGTATATACTTCGTAATGTAGAACTATAATGCGCGCTGAAGAAATAAAAAGTGTTTTTTTTACGTCCCGCTAAGAAAATTGAAAATATTCAAAAATAGGGAAGTTATTGGTTTCACCACGGTTTTCGAAAATCGAGTTTTCATCATATCTCGACGTTTTGAGATCCCAGGAAGCTATTCTATCTCTAATTTGACTCTAATTCAAATTTGGAGCGCTTTGCATTTTAAATTAGCGGGACGTTCCCGGGATGGCCTGCAGGGCCAACAAATTTTTTAAATAGTACCTGAGACGAGAAGTTCTTCTTCAATGAAGACGTAAAGTAAGTTCGTATAATGAAGTTGTTATAACTTTATTGGCTTATTTCCGCGAAATAATTAAAATGACGACACTAGGAACAACAGACCACCCTCGACAATAAGACACGTGTTTCGCCTCTACACGAGGACATCTTCAGGTGAAGTATTAATTTCCTCACGATATTTTTCTTCACCACCGAGAACGTAATAAATATTTATATGGTAATACGGTCACCTTACGCTTTGCCGTCATATAAAACTAAAAACTAATAACTAATATACTGAGAAAAAATATCAAACAAGCTTTGGCAATAATTAGAAACACTTCTAAAAATCAACTTAAAAACAAGTGAATTAAAAAAACCACGTTTTTTATCATATTCTTGTATTGTCATCCGAATTCGAGCTATATTCCGAATTTCAAACTTAATCAATTCCGAAATTCAAACTTAAATTACTTAGCTAATCGGGAAATATAAAATCAATTACTTAAAACTTCCACAACAGACAAACAGACAGGAAACAAGAAGTTATATAAAAAGTGATAAAAACTACACAACAGTAAAACATTTAGTATAATGTGAACTTTTGATCTTTTACTATTTAGCTGACTGATGAAAAGCTAACGTTTCACAAACTTATCTATACATACAAGGCTGTAGTTTTTGGTATGGTAAGTATAGAAAACTGGAGACTTTTTTACTGGAAAGGAGGCATTCCATCTTAGTACTGACAACGCACCTGCATTTTGATTCGTAATCGAGCATAGATGTATAAGTCTAAGGGCTACAGCAAACACGTAGCATCAGGTGGACTTTGTGCTCGCTTGTTACCCTTATCCTATCAAACAAAAAATATTACCCTCACATACTAAACTACTATTTACAATTTTGTGAACTCCGGCAAGCATCGCACGTGGGTTGTCGGCATACTAAGCGAACACTTATCTCCTGATCTACTACGGTTCCTTCCGTAATTAATAAATAAATTCAAAATTTCTTTATTTCTCTAATTCTAATTCATTAATGTATTTTTGTAAAATATAGGTGACAAGCGAGCATATAGTCCGCCTCCAATCAAAATGCAGATGCGTTGTCAGGACTAAGATAGAATGTCTTGTTTCCGGTTAAAAGGGTATCTGGATCTCTACCCTCAGTATTCGTAACTTTTTATAATGAACGACTTTTAATAAGTGAACGAGTGAAGCCGGCCACCGTGGAGCGTGTGCCTGCTGTACTACCATATGTCAGAGTAGTCACTGACAAGATTGGCTACAACTTGTATTATATGTTCTTTTTCATCATCAATAGCTCGTAACAGTCCACAAATGGCTCTGGCCCCTCGGGGAGATTAAGACAAACCCCCTCAATAACGAGAATCTTTATATTTTTGGTATATTTTGTAACATTTTTTAGACGTGGTATGCTGGCCATGTAGCTATAATATATAATTATAGTTGAAGCACGAACAGGTTAGCTCGACCGGGGAAGGACCACGCTCTCACAGAATACCAGCGCAAAATAACAGTTTAATGCTGCTGTGTTTCATATGGTGAGTGTAGACCGGAGAACCTTTTTACTGGAAACGAGGCATTCCATCTTAGTTCTCAGGGTTTAAAATGCATCTGCATTTTGATCCTCAATCAAGGATTGATATTGATTTTTTGGGGTCACAGCATCGTCTTACCATCAGGTGGACTTTGTGCTCAATTGTAACTATTATTCTATAATTAAAAAAAACATTGACCATAAAATCTAAATTAGCGCGTCTTTTCTATTGTGTTTTAGTAAACTTATAACATTTTGACAAAATTTGACATGACAAAAGTGATAAATTTTAGCAATACAAGGGAAGCGTGCAGTTTTGATTTAGATCTACTAGTATTTATTTTGTGAGAAAAATCATTATTATGTCACTCAAACCTCGAACGTATTTACTCAAACGAATTAAGAAAATAGGACGGACGGAGCGTTGCGTCCATTTAAACTGATGCAAAAAAAAACCAAGCCAAGACAATGCTCAACTGTCTATAAGAACACGCACTCACTTACATATGTGTGCACCTAAAATAATTTACCACCAAGGACAACATGATTAGGTGCACATGTGTGCATCCAGCAGTGAATTTATACGGGCTGATAAAGAAAGAAAGAAAGAGGATAGATGTGCGTGTAAGTGCGTGTCAAGAAGTTGGGCATCGTTTCGGCGTCACATGTAATTTACGCACGGCTACAAAGTTACAACTGACTTTAAATTACAAAAGACAATATAAAGTAATTTCACATTCAGAAGTCGGTGCCAAGAGATAATGAAAAGAATAGAATAGAATAATTTTATATACAATATAGATTAGATGTAACTTTAATTATTATTTTATCATCCCGTGGGTGTCGTAAGAGGTGACGGAGGGCACAGGATATGGGCAGCAGCGTCTATCTAATAATAATAAAAAATAAGGAACTGTGGTTGCCAAACCACTTGCCAAGCGTGGCAACTATGCCCCCCCCCTATAAGGTAATCTATGGGTGAGGTCTATGTTCAGCTGTGGACTTTAACAGACTTTAACGGTAGCCGTAACACTTATTGAAAGTCATTATCTATTTATTTATTTATTTCGAAAACCAACAGCGTATACAGAAAATATTTAACATTAATTTAACAAACTAAAAGTATGGCCAATAACAGGTTTCCCTTATATTGCTTGATGGTATATTGTTGTTGGAAGAAATACAAAATTAGTGTAACGAGGGTGGTCACAAGCTTACAGATAAGTTGAGTTCTTTGGAGGGTCTGGTAGATTGATATTATATATTACATAAATGCATATACATACACACATACGCATATACAAACATACATATATACACATTTATATATACATATATATACACATATACATATATACATATATATAATACGAACATAAATAGTAGATGTATATAAACATAATAAAAGTAATTAAGTATAAATAAAATAATTTATTTTGATTAATCATACTGGCAGAAAAAAACATATAAAAAAAGAAAAGAGAATACATGGTTTTAACTGCAACTGCTATCCTCCTTAATGGTTTTCATGATGTCATGCCTAAACAAAACCTTAGATTTCGTAAAGATGTCAATGTGTCCAAACTGTTCATTATACGTGCGAGCGAGTCGCGAGAGAACAGAGTTTCGGCAGTAATTTGTATGGTGCCGGGGAGTTTGTAACAAGGTTGTATTGCGGGTACGGTATTTTGGAGTACGGAAGAAGATTCTTGAGACAAGATTTGGACAATCAACATTACTGTTTATCACATCATACAAAAAGCAATGTCAAGCACAACACGCCGTTGTTCCAAAGATAAGAGATTGTGCTCAGTGCAACTGTCTGTGTAAGTACCGAGTTGTTTACGACAGCGAAAATTAAGATGATTAAATTTTTTGAATTCGCTCAAGGCGGTTTTTGTAAACATAGTATCTGGAGCCATATCGAACTAGCATATTCCAAAACGCTTCTGATATACGCAAAATAAACCGTTTTGATTGCATTAATGTCCGTGAATGGTTTACAGATGCGAAGAAGAAAACCAAGATTTTTATAGGCTTTACTGATAACATAATCAATGTGTTCGGATTGTATCATTTTATGATCAAAATATATGCCAAAATCCCTAACATTTAGTTTTCGGCTGATTTCCACTCCGGTAAATGATGATATTTATGTAGAATTGGCTTAGTTTTCCGCATAAAAGTAATACATTCACACTTGCCTATCTATTTCACCACGGGTTCGAAAAAAATCCTCTGTCATAAGCAGAACCAGCAAGAAACCCAGCGAGACTTTCCTTTTTAAAGTAAATTATACAATTCGAAAAGTTGTACAAACTACACACACAATTTATTTTAGAAACGGCTTGGAAGCGACCACCTTATTCTCAGGGGTTATAATCAACCGTGTATTCATTTATACTACAATAACTCTAAATGTACGGAATAGTTAAACAACTGTAGAATGTGAAATTATTCTTTTTAGTTTTTATAAGCCAGCTTTTAGTTTTAAGTAAGGGTAAATTTTTTTACCCTTTTGAGTGGATTAAGTATTATCACAATCTCAATGTTGTCTAAACAGTTCCATTAAAAATTTCATATCCTATTTTGCCAACTTAAGAGGAGGAGTTTTTTCTCCAAATGTACCTATTAGAGATCATTCCTGAAGTATAAGCTATTTGATTAAAAAAGGATTATCAAAATCGGCCCACAACCGATGAAGATATCGCGTAACATACGAAAAACGAACATAAAGACGTTAATGTTAACATCGTCCTTTTTTGGAAGTCAGTTAAAAACGTAAATGTAGTAATGCTTGATTAAAATAGTTTGTATACTTTAGATATGTGTACTTATATTTACGCGAAAAATACACATTGAATAAAACTATTTTTGTGGAATTTATCGCGATAAGTTTAATTTGGTTTACTCTGGTCTACTTTCCTCCACGTCTAAGCTCGAATTTTGCATGTGTGCAGGAATATCGTAAGTATTCCAGGCAAGACATCCCATCGAAGAAGCTTTATCTTTTTTAATTTTACTTATTTTTAATTCCCGACGTTTCGGGTGCTTTGCAGCACCCGTGGCCATACGCAAGTACTTTTCTTACTCTGTGCATGGTCACGATGGGATTCAGGTGTTCGACTTTCTCATGTCATGTTTTAACCGGAGAACCTTCAGATTTTTCATTAATAATTTTGGTTCGATCTGTACAGAAATATAACGAAAGCTTAGAAGCTTGCTCGGATCCTGAAGCAAGGCGTTTGTACATGGATATCTCATCACGCCTTGTCATTGTCTCTGATGATACAAATTTGGTGAGTGGATCAGCCTTGCAGTACAGTGAGGAAACACAGCCAGTCTTAAGCACACTACCCTACTACCCGACAGACGGCGGCGATTTCACAAGTATTTTTTACTTAAATTAAGCTTGTACAGTATGTAACTGTATAACTTGTAAAATAGTTTTTTCCCTTAACTTTAATATCTTAATTGAAATAAATTATGTTTTAATTGCATTTATTTAGAAGTTATCTGCCAACGTATTTATAAAATCTAAAGCTTATCAGATTGAACAGGAATTATAAAGAAGTAAAATTAGTTGAGATGAAAGCATTGAAGTACTTTACCAAACTAAGGAATTTCAATGAGCTTTCTTTTAAGAAAAGCTTCTTTTGAAAATTGCGTTCGATCTGCTTACTTACCTTGGAATAACTTAACAGTTTAATATTACACTCCACAAGAATCCTAGAGAGACGAACAGAGGATTTGTAAACGACGACGGCTTCGCGGCGCAGTTTCATAGCTTGAGTTGCAGCGCTGAGGGCCGCGGGTTCGAATCCCGCACGGATCAATTATTTGTATGGCCTACAAATATTTATTACGGGTCTGGATGTTTGTTCTTGTGAAACTTATGTATGCAAACTACAATCACAATCAGCATGAGCTTTACGAAACAGGAAAAACCTAACGTTTCCAAAAAATACAGAAAAAATAAAAGATAAAGGCTAAGTGCAGCACAATATGGCATCTTCATTACTTTTATTTATAAAACTGAAGTCACAAACGAACTTGCAGTCCACCTGTTGGCCACTTACCATCCGGCTACTAAGTCCACAAATACCTGAAGTTAACCTCAAGCAAACCTCAACCGACCGACGGGTTGTCACCTCTGAGCACTGACATGGAATGCCTCACAGGCTGTAAATATACTGTCCCTTTATACCCCCCGGGCTGAACACGGCACTGCTCTTCGGCGGTGGAAATAGTTAAGAGGGTCATACCTAAACAGAAAGACCTGCCCAAAACGACCTCATAATTAATTACTGTGTATTATAAAAGTATATTCAAAAAATAAAATTTTAAAATGTTATGAATTGTAATACAGAGAACTGATATACTTTTATTTTTAATTTTACTAACCGAGTTCAAAAAACGGAGCTATATGGGACGCGTTTGTTTTTTTTTTTAACGATTACTCGGAAAGGCTGAATCGTTTTAAATGTTTCTTTTTTTATAAAGTAGGTTGTTGATGTCAGCGAAATGTTTTCACAACTTGTTAAAGCTACGCTGTGGCTATATTATGGTTGTAGCACGAATGGGTCGGTTCGACGGGGAAGGATCACGCTCTCACAGAATACGGCACCCTTTTTACTGGAAACGAGGTATTATATCGCCGTGTAGTGGCGGTTGAGAATATCCACTACCCCATATCTTCCTGTGGGTGTCGTAAGAGGCGATAGAGGGAGACAGGCAAGAGATGGGCAGCAGCATCTTCCTGATAACAACTGTGTTATAATAAAAAACTGCGGTTGCCAACCCGCTCGCCAAGCGTGGCAACTATGGCAAATATCCCCCTATGAGAGCTGGAAGAAGAGGTAGACAAGTTGCGCTGGCATATTATTGGATTATCTGAGGTCCGAAGAGAGGGGGAGGACACGGTAATCCTCGAGTCCGGCAACTTGTTCTATCACCGGAGGGCGACCATCTGTCCCAAGGAGGTGTCGGATTTATCGTCCACAAGTCTCTCGTCAACAACGTTGTAAAGATTGGGAGTGTGTCGACGAGGGTCGCGTACCTGATACTCAGAATCACCAAACGGTATTCGCTGAAGGTCATACAGGTCTACGCACCAACCTCGGCTCATCCCGATGAGGAGGTGGAGGAAATGTATGAGGATATTTCTAGAGCCATGCATTCCTCCAAAACCCACTACAGGGTGTTGATGGGAGACTTCAACGCAAAACTAGGCACAAGAGAAGGCGGTGAGCTGAAGTTAGGGAAATTTGGAGTAGGGCAACGGAACCGTAGGGGCCAGCAGCTGGCTGACTTTATGGAGAAAGAGGGACTCTTTATGATGAACTCTTTCTTCCAGAAGCGGCCCAACAGGAAGTGGACCTGGTCGAGCCCCGACGGTTCGACAAAAAATGAGATTGACTTCATTATAACGACCAAACGCCAACTGTTCAGCGATGTCTCAGTGATCGCAAGGGTGAAAACCGGCAGCGATCATCGAATGGTTAGAGGCACACTGAACCTAAACGTTAAGTTGGAGAGGTCTCGTCTGATGAAGTCAACGCTCCGTCCCCCCTCGTGCTCTAATCCAGAATCCCGAGACTTTTCAGCTCGAGTTACGTAACCGCTTGCAGTGTCTAGAAGATTGCAATGCAGTAGACGATATAAATGACAAGCTAGTGGAAACTGTCCATGCGATCGGAGCTAAGTTCTGCAAGACCCGCCGCAGAAGAACACAAAATCTCTCCGATCACACTCTTAATCTCATGGCTGTTAGACGGGAGATGAGGCTGCAATCGTCAACAGATTTGACAGCATACAGGCAACTGAACAGACAGATCTCCAAATGCATGCGGCAAGACTTACGCAACTTTAATACTGCTCGTATTAAAGAAGCGATCGAGCGGAACCAGGGCTCCAAAGTCTTTGCCAGAGATCTGTCTGCCAGAAAGAGCCAACTGTCAAAGCTGAAGACTGAGTGTGGCAGCATCGTTTCTGGGACACCTGAGATTTTGAGTGAGATTGAGAGGTTCTATGGGCAGCTGTACACATCATCATTGGAGCCACACGCAAGTGTGAGTAACGATACAAGAGCAAGTCTTATCCGACACTATTCCGATGATATTCCGGACGTCAGTCTGAGCGAGATTAGAATGGCTCTCCAATACCATAAAAACGGCATGGCCCCAGGCGAGGATGGAATTACAGCGGAGCTTCTGAAGGCGGGTGGAACACCGGTACTTGAAGTCCTTCAGAAGCTCTTAATTCCGTCCTTCATGGTGGCACTACTCCGGAGGCGTGGATCAGAAGTGTGGTGGTCTTGTTCTTTAAGAAAGGCGACAACACTCTCTTGAAGAACTACAGACCGATTTCCCTTCTGAGCCGCGTCTACGTGCTGTTTTCGACAGTCATTACGAATCGTCTCGCACGCAGACTCGACGACTTCCAGCCTCCCGAACAAGCCGGTTTCCGAAAAGGCTTCAGCACCATAGACCACATACATACCCTACGGCAGATTGTACAGAAGACCGAAGAGTACAATCTGCCACTTTTTTTTTTTTTTTTATAGAAGAGGGGGGCAAACGAGCATGTGGCTCACCTGATGTTAAGTGACTACCGCCGCCCATGATCAACTGCAACACCAGGGGAATTGCAGACGCGTTGCCGGCCTTTTAGAAAGGAGTAAGCTCTTTTCTTGAAGGTCCCCAGGTCGTATCGGTCCGGAAAAATCGCTGGTGGTAAATTATTCCACAGAGAGGTTGTACGCGGAAGAAAACTCCTTTTGAAACGTACAGTGGTGGACCGCCAAGCATCCAGATGGTGTGGATGGTATCGGGACGTTTGCCGCGTAGTGCGTTCACGAAATTTGGCGGCTGGGATTAATCCGAACAATTCCTCAGAGCACTCTCCATGGTATATGCGAAAGAAAATGCAAAGGGATGCAACATCTCTTCGCAGTGCCAGAGAATCGAGCCGATCGGAAAGCACTCGGTCGTCGACGATTCGAGCCGCTCTGCGCTGGATGTGGTCAAGTGGAAGGAGCTGGTACTGGGGAGCCCCAGCCCAGAGATGGGAACAGTATTCCATGTGCGGCCGAACCTGCGCCTTGTAAAGTTGCAGGCGGTGTGCCGGCATGAAATACTGTCCCGCTCTGCTGAGCACGCCAAGCTTTTTAGAGGCCAATTTGGCCTTCCCTTCCAAGTGACCACGAAACTGCACGTCACTCGATATGTCGACGCCGAGGATTCCGATACTGGCTGAGGCAACAAGGGGAGTGCCTTGAAACTGAGGGGATACGACAAAGGGGTTCTTTTTAGCGGTTAACGCGCAAACTTGTGTCTTCTGGGGGTTAAACTGGACTAGATTTAGTCGCCCCCAATCCGAGACTCTGTCCAGCAGAGACTCGACTTCAGACACAAGTTTGTCCCGGCACTCGGAGACGTTTTCCCGAGAAATATTGGCTCGGCCGGTGTAAAGAGCATCACCAGTGCTGTCATCTGCATAGCAATGAATGTTACAGGTCTGCAACATATCATTGATATGCAGAAGAAACAGCGTTGGCGATAGCACGCAGCCCTGTGGAACACCAGCATTAATAGGCTTGCAATCGGAGCTTGCACCGTCTACAACGACCTTGATGCTCCGATCTGCAAGAAAACTGGTGATCCAATCGCACAATTTCTCGGGAAGCCCATAGGAAGGGAGCTTCGAAAGAAGCGCTTTGTGCCAAACCCGATCGAAGGCCTTCGCAATGTCCAAACTAACGGCCAATGCCTCCCCCTTGGACTCTACTGCCTCCGCCCATCTGTGAGTTAGGTAGACCAGAAGATCACCAGCTGACCTACCACGGCGAAAACCGTATTGGCGGTCACTAATCAGCTGGTGATCCTCAAGGTACCTCATGAGCTGGCAGTTTACAATGGACTCCATTGTTTTGGAGAACAAGGAGGTGATGGCGATAGGCCGGTAGTTGGACGGGTCTGAGCGGTCGCCTTTTTTAGGGATCGGGTGGACGAAAGCCGTCTTCCATGATTTTGGGACTACGCCTAGGGAGTAGGAGTACCGGAAAAAACGCGTTAAAACCGGTGCCAACTCTGGAGCACACGTCCTCAGCACAATTGGGGGGATTCCGTCAGGCCCACTCGACTTGTGGATGTCCAGGGAGAGGAGTGCTTTGCGAACCGAGCGCTGAGTGAACTGCACTTCCGGCATGGAGCACTCACACCGCGGGATGGTCGGCGGCGTACTCCCCCCGTCATCGAGAGTCGAGTTAGACGCAAAGAAAGAGCCTAGAAGATCGGCTTTCTCCTTTGCAGTGTGGGCCAGTGAGTCGTCCTCCCTGTGCAGAGATGGAAGAGATGGCTGACAGAAATTCCCCTGGACAGCCTTGGCGAGAGACCAGAATGTACGGGTTCCAGAAGGAAGACGAACTAGTTTCTCGCCAATTCTGCCTATGTGCTCTGACTTTGCCTTGGCAATGACTCTTTTGAAGGACCTAGAGGCGGAATTATACTTCTTTTTTAGAGCGCTGGTGTTTACATCCCTGGACGCTGATGCGTCAGCCCAGGCCTGGTAGCACTCCTGCTTATAGCATGATGCTATTTTACAGGAGCGACCAAACCATGGCTGAGATTTGCCTCCAATGGGCACCACAGAGGAAGGAATAAAAAGTTCCATACCCTGAAGTACCACATCAGCGACAGAATCCGCAACAACGTTGGGATCGTCCGGCGAGAAGCAAACCCGCCCCCAAGGGTAGGATGCAAAGAAAGACCGCATCCCATCCCAATCGGCTGACCTATAGTGCCAAACACGGCGGCAGCCTGCAGAATGCAACCGCGATTTCAGCGTGAGTGGCACCACACTCCGGACAAGACAATGGTCCGAGGAGCCTAAAGGGGCGTCGACGGAAATCTGATATCCGTCCGGGTGAGAGGTCAGCAGAAGGTCCAACAGGGAAGGTGCATGATCCTCCACATCTGGAATCCGCGTAGGCGAAGTAACCAGTTGTGTCAGACCATATGACAAGGCAAAATCATGAACAGATCTCCCCGCATGATCGGTTAAACGTGAACCGAGCCATTCGGCGTGATGGGCGTTAAAGTCGCCGAGGATCACGATCTCTGCGGAGGGGATCTGCTGTAGCAACGAATCTGCAGCCATTTGGACGTGGTCGAAGAGTCGGTCTGTTTCGGCATTACCGCTGTGGGACCTATAGAGGCACCCGTAGATGCGCGGATGGTCGTCGCTGTCTACGCGTAGCCAAAGGATGGACAGGTCCGAACCTTCAAGTCTGCCGAGGCGTCGAGAACAGATGTCCTCTCTGACGTAAACGCAAACTCCAGCCCGAGGCACAAAGGAGTGTTCCAGTTTGTACCCCGGGTAGGAGAGATACGAGACATCAGCCGGAGAGGACACCTGCGTCTCGGTCAGAAAGAGCAGAGCCGGCCTCGCCGTCTCGAGATGGTAGTGGACGGCGTTTAGGTTGGAGTGAAGTCCCCTGATATTGCAGAAATTCACGGACAGCGTGGCAGGGGTCGCCTTGGTCTTGTTGCTCCGTTTGCCCCGAGCAGTTTTAGTCTTGAGCGGAATTTTGCCCCCCCCCAGAATACGCGGGGCAGCCTGAGCACCCACGCTCAGAAGTGGAAAAACATGGTCGTGGATGCTCAGCGAGGGATTCTCCAGGGGTACTGGTACCCTCCTGGGGTAGTCTATCATTGAATTCCGCTACCATGTTGATGGGGGGGGGATTTGGGCCTCCGGCCACCTGCACTCACCAGACGAAACGCGGAAGCAGAGCTTCCACTTCACGCCGGTATTCTGTGAGGTCGTGGTACCACCCCGGTTTGAGCCGGCCCATACGTGCGACAGCAAAGCTGCCGCGTGGCTCTACCACTGTTAAAAATTTGCCTGGCGTATGTAGACTATGAGAAAGCCTTTGATTCCGTCGAAATTTGGGCGGTGCTACAGTCCCTTCAGCGGTGCCAAGTTGACTGTCGGTATATCGAGGTGCTGAAGTGTTTATACAGTAGGGCTACGATGGCTATCCGAGTACAGAACCAGAGTTCGAAACCTATCCAACTGCAGAGAGGTGTAATACAGGGTGACGTTATATCCCCGAAACTCTTCACCGCTGCGTTGGAAGACGTTTTCAAGCTACTGGACTGGAAAGGATACGGTATTAACATCAATGGCGAGTACATCACTCACCTTCGATTTTCCGACGATATAGTTCTTATGGCAGAATCGCTGGAGGACCTTAGCACTATGCTCAATGACCTCAATGGTGTCTCCCAACGGATAGGTCTTAAGATGAACATAGACAAAACAAAGATTATGTTCAATGTCCATGTCACACCTATGTCGGTATTTGGAGGGAGCACTATGCTCGAAGTTGTTGACGAGTACGTTTACCTGGGACAAATAGTCCGACTAGGTAAGTCCAACTTCGACCGAGAGGTCAATCGACGGATTCAACTCGGCTGGGCAGCGTTCGGGAAATTACGACACATCTTCTCGTCAGGTATACCTTAATCTCTGAAAACTAAAGTGTACAACCAGTGCATGTTGCCAGTGATGACTTACGGATCAGAGACGTGGTCCTTCACTGCTGGCCGTATGAGGACGCTCAAGGTCGCTCAGCGAGCTATGGAGAGGGCTATGCTCGGAGTTTCGCTGCGTGATAGACTCAGAAATGAGGATATCCGCAGTAAAACCAGAGTGACCGACATAGCCCAACGGATTAGTAAGCTGAAGTGGCAATGGGCCGGCCATATAGCTCGAAGAACCGATAACCGATGGGGAAGAAAGGTTCTCGAGTGGCAGCCTCGTACCGGTAGGCGTAGTGTAGGGCGACCCCCCACTAGATGGAGTGACGACCTGGTAAGACATGCAGGAAGTCGATGGACGCAGGTGGCTCAGGACTGTGCTTTGTGGCATTACTTGGGGGAGGCCTATGTTCAGAAGTGGACTTGTGAAGGGCTGTAATGATGATGATGATTATGATGAGGTATTATATCTTGGTCTTCGGGGGTGACAACGCATGTACGTTTTGACTCTTAATAGGGGATAAAGTTTCGGCATCCATGTACCATCAGGTGAACTGTGTTCTCGTTATGATTTCTTAAATTTACGCGAACACTACACACTGAGTAAAACTAAATTTACGGATTCTATCGCGTTTATTTAACTGTAATAATTTTACTTATTTTTAATTCCCATCGTTTCGGGTGCTTTACAGCACCCATGGTCACGGGCTGGACTGAGATATTTGACGTCCCAATGCCATTGTTAGCCCGGCTACCTTCAGTTTTTGAATAATAATTTTTGTTCCGATTACGTGATCACGTAGAGAAACCCCGAGCATAGGCCTTTCTATAGCTCGCTGAGCGACCTTGAGCTTGCTCATACTGTCAGCAGTGAAGGACCACGTCTCAAATTCATAAGTCATTACTGGTAACACGTACTGGTAGTAAGATCTATAAATATATACTGTTCATTAAATTAAATTGAGCAGTTTATCTCGTATTAAAATAAAACAGATGTGTAAATAATCACCTAACGCTAAGTTGAAGGAGTGGCACTAGCAAACGAATTATACATCCGTTTAAATTGTACCTACGTAGAATTATATTCAGCATCGTTTTGCGAACATCCACATTTTCGTTTAGTTTCTACATGCATAGTTAAATCCCGTGAGAATTTATTTAAAGTCAACTCTAACGTTTTGTTGTTTTTGAAGTTTGTTTTGGTGTTGTTACGTATAAATATGAGCGTTGTTCAACTTTCGTTAAATAAAATATAAACATTTTTTAACCGAGTTCACAAAACGTTCTATATTCGACGCGCACTTTTATGTATGTTTAACGATTTCTCGGAAACAGCTAAACCGATTTAAATGATACTTTTTATAGAATAGAATTAGGTTGATATAATAAAGAATAGAATACACTAACACGAAAGGGTGGACTCGATCGGAGAAGGACCTCATAGAATACCAGCGTGTAATAGCAGCTTACTGCTGCTGTGTTTTGTGTGGTGAGTGTATAGAACCTGGGACCCTCTTTACTGGCCACATGGGATTTCATCCTAGTCGTTATGAGTTACACTACATCTGAACATTACTTCTTAATTGATGAGTATTAATGTAGATGTCTATGTGTCACAGCATCCACTTACTATCAGGTGGACTGTGTGCTCGTTTGTCAAACTTATTCTACATTAAAAACATACAAAAATCCTTTAAACATTCATACGTGGTAGAGCCATGGTTGCAGTTATATTAGTAGTATAGTTGTAGCACGAATGGGTCGGCTCGACCGAGGAAGGACCACGCTCTCACAGAAAACCAGCGTAAATGCTGCTGTGTTTCGTATGGTGAGTATAGAGAATCGGAGACCCTTTTTACTGGAAACGAGGCATTCCATCGTAGTCCTCACGGTCGTAATCGAAGATACATTTAGATGCCTTTGGGCCACAGAAACTACTTACTATCAGGTGGACTGTGTGCTCGTTTGTCACCCTATCCTATAAATAACTTCAATAGGTATTTAGTCTTTTTATTTAGTCTTTATTGAATAAGGACTGTAACTTAAAAAATACGTGTGATACTCGGTGACTGCCGCGGTAAAGCTATTGCATAGCATTTTTTATCAACTTATGCAATTGTAATTATTTATTTATTTTATTTATGCAGTTAAGTCTTTGATATTAAATCAAGTTACACTTTTTGAGCGCGGTGACCGATAAGAAAACAATTTTTTTTCTCTTATTGAATAAATAAGAAGTTAATATTGTTTAAAATATTTTAATATCTTACAATACATGTAGGTTATTCAGGAATTTTTATCATTGAGTTAGCAGCTAGTGTACACGCATACGTCTAGTCGCACGCACACAAACACCGTGCCGAAGTCTGCCGAGTGCCGAAGTCTGCCGAGGTTGAACTGAAACGACGTTAGACGATGCACGGCTTTCAATGCCACACCTCCGTGCCCGTCGGAGTGGGGAGCGTGAGGTTTTTTTTTCGTTACGGAATTTCTGGATTCGGTCCCCGCGCTCAAGGCCAGCGATAGAAGCTATGCAATAGCTTAAAAATACAATGTCTACGGATTGTATTCCGTAAAATTTAATTTATTTAATGTATAATATTCGTGTAAATTAATTTAAAATATCCCTTCTATACTGTTCTGGATTATACATTTTTTAATATTGGGATTGGGAACCAGCAATAAATTCCCTTTATCGACGTACATGTAAGCAATATCGCTAATCAGGGCGTTCCAATCATCTTGCTTCATTTGCATGTCTATTGTAATACATAAGTTGTGTAACGGTATTCTGTACCACTAAGCTATAATGCATAATAAAGCAACCAATTGCAATAAAGTAAGAAGTAAGTTATGTAAGCTGAGTGGGCAGTGGTCAGACACCATATACTCGTAGCTTGAAAAATCGACAGCCGATGGGGTATGTTCTTGAGTGGCAGCCTCGTGCCGATAAGCAAAGTGTAGGGTAGCTCCACACTAGATGAAATGATGACCTCGTAAGAGACGCATGAAGTCGTTGGAAGCAGATGGCTCAGGACTGCACTTTATAACTGTTAACGCATTATATAAATTTAATAAAGCTAATAATTCAAATAGAAATTACGTATTGTTGATAAACTGAAAAGTTAATTTACTTTTAACGTAATTTAAATTACCTGTTAAAATTTATATTATTATACGCACAGATCTCCGTACTGATCACTTTTTATATTCACTTTTATTAAACTACTGGTATAATTTTATTAAAGTACTCCGAACTCTAAACCTATTACTGATATTTTAGCAATTTTGTTTGACACAATATACCTAGGAGAAGGCCTGTGTACAGGAATGGACAGTAATTTTTGTCATGATTAATAATTACAGAATATTCATCCCGCTTTTAGGTACCAACTTCAAATAGAGAAGGCGACTGATTTTCACCACTAAGAATAGTTTACTATATTTACTTATGAGTGTTTCAACCTATTGCCTATAATTATAATAGCATTCTTTCTCTTACTCTTCAAACTGGACTATATTAGTGGGTATGTCCGTTTAGAAAATGAACTGCTAGATAGAATAAATAAATTATTTGTTAGTAAGAAATCTAACTAGACCAAAACGGTTTGCTTCGTTGTTATTAATGCCTTCAGCAAATGAAAGCATATAGAGGAAGGAAAGAGAGAAGTATAAAATACTTTGCCAGCATCTGTGTTTCTCTTCGATGGCAATGTTCAATTCAATGTCAAGGCAAGAGTGAATCGGCTTTTATTAATCTTTATCGGTGTGCTTTACCATCTTTGTCTTATATTACCACTTACCTTCAGGTTGGACAGTATAGCACAGGTTTATAATTGTTTACACTACTTCCTTCCTACATAATCGTACATTTCATTTCATTTCATTTTCTTTTAAAAAACGTTAACCCCAGTGATGGGAACGCCTCTAATGGACCAAAACAACTTAAATGCGGGACTAAAAGCCACAATTTTTGTAAGAATCTGCAGCTCGAGGTAAAACCGGAACTGGTGATAAGTTCAGCGAGAAATGACCAGAAACCTGATATATGCGAGGTGACGGGGGCCGTTAGATACTTTCTTACGATAGCTCAGACCCACGGTATAAGCTGATTCAAGTTAAACTAGATAAATTCGAAGGACCAGCGGGTTATCGCGTGTTCAAGGCCTAATGAGCTCACCTGCAATCTTCGGATACGGGGAGGCGAGGCGTGCTCCACACATCAACAGCTGCGATGCGGTGACGCTGGCCCAATTTGCAGGTGTGCGGAAAAGTTTTATTAACATTATCACACGGTCTTTAAAGATATCAGTTTTAAAGATTCTTATAAAATTTCATCACAACACGTGAGAAAATGATGCGAACTAGGAGTCCAGCGCCATGCGGCAATATGTGGAATAGATTTTTTTTTATAGGATAGGGTGACAAACAAGCACACAGTCCACTTGATGGTAAGCGATTGCTGTGGCCCATAGACATCTACATCTATCCTTGATTACGAATCAAAATGCAGGTGTCACCCATGAGGACTAAGATGGAATGCCTCGTTTCCAATAAAAAAGGGTTTCATTTTACACTGGTGTTCTGTGAGAGCGTGGTCCTTCCTCGGTCGAGACGACTCACTCGTGCTACAACTATACCATTAATATAACTGCGGCATGGCTCTAACATGTAAAAATAGATGATGAAATTTCATGTATTTCAGGGGTGTACGCCCCAGACATGTCTAAGCCCACTTACATCCGAGAGCAGTTTTTGGGACATGGTAAGGATGGTGTTTACAAAATGTAAGGAAAATGAAAATATTATTATGTTAGGAGACTTTAATGGAAGGGTTGGGGTGAAGAGGTCTGGTTATGAAAGGATATTGGGATCGTTTGGTGATGAAAGTATAAATGAGAATGGTGAAGACCTCCTCACCGTATGTGTTGAAAAGAATCTCCTTGTGACGAATACTTTTTTTCGTCATAAGAAGATTCACATGTATACATGGGAAAGAGGTGATGATAGAAGCATGATAGATTTCGTAATTGTGGATGAAAAAATCAGGAGCGCAGTCGTAGATACAAGGGTTTACCGGGGGTCCAACGTAGGGACGGATCATTACTCGGTCTTATGTCGAATTAATGGTCTTTTCAAGCGTTGGCGGCATCGGACATCTGTGTCTACATTATGGCATTACAGCGTATAAGAATAGAGAAGTTACAAGATGAAGATGTGAAAGAGAAGTATAAATGTAGACTGAGAGAAAATATTAGGTGTTTGAATGAGTTTTGTATGAATGATTTAGACTTGAATACTGTGTGGGATAATATTAAGAAAGGTTTGGTGGATGCAGCCATTGAATTATGTGGTGTAAGTAAGAGAACAAATGAAAGGAAAAGGAATACGTTGTGGTGGGATGATGAGGTGCGGGTGGAAGTTGAATCAAAGAAGAAAGCATGGTTAGATTTACTAGCAACTAAAACTGGTAATTCTGGTGGTATGAATGATGAGATTGAAAGAAAAAAGGCAGAATTTAGACGTATAAATAAGAGAGTAAAAGAAGTAGTTGAAAGGGAAAAAAAGAAAGAACGGATAAGAATGATAGAAGGATATCTGATAATTTCCAGGCTAATATAAAAATGTTCTGGAAAATCGTAAGAACTGCCAGGGAAAATACAAAACAGCCTATAATTAATGCTATAAGAGACGAGAATGGATGTATTCTGAATGATGAAGTTTCGAATTTATACAGATGGAAGGAATACTTTGAAAGCGTGTTTATGAGTGAAGAGTCGTCTGAATTTAATGAACAAGAAATTCCGAAAGAGGTGGAAAGGGGTATGGAGATAAGTGTAGATGAAATAATGAAAGCAATGAAAAGCATGAAAGCAGGTAAGGCAGCTGGATATGATAGAGTATCAGAGGAGAGGGAGTGGTGGTAGGCCTGCTGTACACCTTGTTTAATTTATGTTGGGAATTAAAACGGGTACCGGATGACTGGTGTACAGCAGTTATAGTACCAATATATAAAGGGAAAAAGGTCACAGCAGGACTGCAAAAACTACCGTGGTATCAGCTTGCTTAGTGTTGTGGGTAAACTGTATGCTAAGGTGTTAGTTGAAATAGTTATGAAAGAAACTGATGAAAAATTTGGGATGTGCAAGCGGGTTTTAGAAAGGGAATGGGGTGTACAGATCAAGTTTTTTCCATGCGCATGATTGCGGAAAAGTTTTTGGCTAAAAACCAGAAAGTTTTTTGTGCGTTCATGGACTTGGAAAAGGCTTATGACAGAGTGGACAGGAATGTGTTATGGCAAACACTGAACTCATATGGGTTGAGCACTGGTTTGATACAGGCATTGAGGTCTCTTTATAGGGATTCTAGTGCTTGTGTCAGGATCAATGGGGTCTACTCGGACTGGTTTGGCATCCGAAAGGGTGTTAGACAGGGCTGTGTGGCTTCCCCTTGGCTGTTCAACCTATTTATGGACAGGTGTTTGCAAACTTTGAATGATGAAGAATGTGGGTTAAGAATGGGCGAGTTAACCGTCAATTGCCTTTTGTATGCCGATGATCAAGTCATATTTGCGTCATCGGCGGCTGAGTTGCAAATGAAGGTTACATTAATGAACTGGGCATTAAAAGAAAGGGGAATGTAAGTGAACGCAAGTAAGACGAAAGTGATGGTTTTTGAAAGAGAGGAAAACAAAACGGTATGAAATAAGAATAGAAGGAGAGTTAATTGAGCAAGTGGATGAATTTTGGGTATTTGGGATGTGTATTTAGCAGGGATGGTAGATATGATAAGGATATAGAACGACGAGTAAATGCAGGGAATAGAGTGAATGGGGCACTTTACTCTATTGTGAAGAACCAGAATGTATCAAAAAAGGCACGTATGGTAATTCATAATGCTGTGTTAGTCCCTACTTTAATGTATGGTAGTGAAAGCTGGGTGTGGCAGAAGAAGCACGAAAGTAGAATAAATGCTGTAGAAATGCGGTCTTTAAGGAGTATGCTAGGGTTGAATCTGAATGACAGGATGAGAAATTGCATGATAAGAGATAAATCTGGTATGCAAGATGATTTTGTGACCAGGATTAAGAAAGGAATGCTTCGGTGGTTTGGTCATGTAGAAAGAATGAATGAGGAAAGAGTGACAAAACAAATTTATATGGCAGATGTTAACGGCAGAGTCGGGAAGGGACGCCCTAGAAAAAAGTTTATCGACCAAATTGGCGATATTTTCAAAATGGGCCACGTTAAAAGTACCCTTAACCGACGAGCATTTATGCGTAGATATATGGATGTAAAGGAGGCGAAAGAGGTATGTCAGGATCGTGTCAAATGGAAGTCCGTGGTCTCTGCCTACCCCTCTGGGTGACAGGCGTGAGTGTTTATGCTTATTATGAAATTTCATGAATATATCACCATACTGCGCGTGTGTCCATGTAGACGGCATAAGCGATGCGGGCGTACTGTGCGAAGCGTGCAGCGATAGTGATTGCGTGGGTGCCCGCCCAACGTTGGACCTTTCAGTATATTAGAAATTACTCAGTTGTTGGACCGCGACTGACACGTCGACAGGATTTTACACGTAAGGTCATGAAACGCAATTCTAGAAGTGATACAGACTATGTAAGATAAAGACATAAAGCGATCCCAGGCGCATACACCCACCCTCGGTTTTTTCCTGTACGTCGAGACAGTACACAAACATAAATTGCACAAGGACAAATATCTATATCTGGAAAAATCATTTGTAGGACATACAAATACTTGTTCCATTCTGTATTTGAACTCTCGGCCTCCACTCTCACCACCCTCCAAGCCACTGCGCCATGGAGCCGTCAAATGGCAATCGCATAAGAGCCTCAAATTGATGCAGTCATCGAGCCAAATCAAAAAGCCAGAATATGACGTGATATACAAGGTGGGGCTCGTGACGAAGATGCATGCTTTTTTGTAATTTTCTAACTTACACATTTATTTATTAATTTACATAAAAATATAAAAATAATCTACAAATTTAGCCGTAAGCAAAAAACTTGAAATGTTTTTAATAAACATCCATTACGACAACTCTGACAATAAAGCTTATAAAAATAGGAGCCCTTTTGCTTCGAAAGTCCTCAAGGAGGTTCCAACATTGCTAGATTTTCTTTCGATTTAATCTATAGTTAGATTTTCTATCGATTTAAACTTCTTCAAACTGGAAAACCAATTGAAACAATTAAGTACATTTGTAACAACATTCGATGATCTAAAATTTTTAAAATCGATAAAAATATAAATAGCTAATAAATAATTACAGCATTAAGTAATAAAAACAACCAAAACCTTTTATCATACCATAACATTTTACCGACGCTAAATCACGTCAACTTTAATCTAGGCTGCGGTGTTTCGTATGGTGAGTGCAGAAAACCGGAGACCCTTTTTTATGGGAAAGGAGGCATTCCATCTTTATCTTCACGGGTGACAACGCTTCTAGATTTTAATTCTTATAGTCAACCAAATCTAAGAAATACATTTTGACAGCTGTCAGACTTATTGCACCAGGCATGCCAACCAAAAAATGGGAACGTACAATATTCGATTCTTAAAAAAATCGATATCGATTATTTGTTGCTAGGTACTGCTTATTTTTTGAGGCACAGTTATAAAAATTTAAGATTATAACTAAATTAAAAATAAATTTATTCAATCACTATCAGTACAATTAGTTGAGCTGTCATTGTTCGATTTTCAATAATGCAGTCACAATTAATGTCTCTTTAAAAGTCATCCATAATTTAAAAAAAATTGTTTTTTCTACAACTTTTGCCCAATGATCCTTTGTAACATGGGCACATACTTCAACTAATACATAAAGAAGAAACAGTCAAAAAGTTAAAACCGAGTCACAAAATGAGAAGACAAACAAAAAATTAAAAAATTACGCACAGTAAGCTAGCGTAATGGCGGGATATTGAAATTACGTAGTGGTTTTTCAGCGCAGCCATGTATACGAGTTTTTGCATACACAAATTTACGTTGACAAATTAAAAAAATAAACTTGTTTTATTCATGATTCATGTAATTTAAGGAATTTTGCAAATAAAAATTAAATTAAACATTTAATACATTAAAAAAATTAATTATTGGATTGTTTGAATATTTTTACCGATTATTGGAATATTTTTGCCGATTATTCGCATAACAATTATTTTTAATTATTCAAACACTACGGTAATGTACATAGCGACGTACAATTGAAACGACCTCAAATAAAAAAAGTTGATACTGGTTATTTTTTAATATTTTGCTTTGTTTGAAAGATTCAAATTTAAATTAGTGATAAAAAACTATAAATGTTGTAATGAAATATAGATAACTTTGTAATTATTCGGATTTACGTAAATGGTTATTTTAAATCGTGTGAGTACGCTTGTGCAAAGTTATTGCTAAATGATTAATACTCGTATGAAACGTCAAAAGGTATTTCTTAGATTTGGTTAACTATAATCGAGGATAGGTGTATATGTCTTTGTACCACAGTAACCAGTTACAATCAGGTGGAATGTGTGCTCGTCTGCTTCCCTTAACTTATAGAAACAGAATATAGTAAAATATATTGAGTAGAGTAGAGTAAAACTACATACAACAATTTTTAAAAAAAATTTAACTTACCAATGCTTCAGTAAATACCCCTTTCCTGGGAAAAAAAACACAGAAACTCAGCGGTATGTTTTAAATATAATCGTTGCAATTTTAAATGAATTTTCATAGAAACAGTATGTTAGCGATCGCCTTATTCCCCGTGGGTATATTTATTCATTTAACAAGAATGCATAAATAAAGAATTAAATATGAGAAGAACCGATAACCGATGGGGAAGAAAGGTTCTCGATTGGCAGCCTCGTATCGGTAGGCGTAGTGTAGGGCGACCTCCACTAGATGGAGTGACGACCTGGTAAGACATGCAGGAAGTCGATGGATGCAGGTGGCTCAAGACCGTGCTTTGTGGACATTACTTGGGGGAGGCCTATGTTCAGCAGTGGACTTGTGAAGGGCTGTAATGATGAATGATGATGATATAAATGAAAATTGTCTGCTTGTAATGTTGATTTATTGTTATTTTCAAACTATTAAGACATAAACAACCATTTTTATTTTTTTTCTGATCTATTTGTCCGGGCTAACCCTGGGCATGGCTGAACCGATTATGTTAAAACTGTACAAACAGATAGATTACAATGCCAGGAGGTATCTAGGCTTCATTTTATCCTGATATCTTTAAGACATTTTTTCGGAAACAACGAGTAATTAAAAAAAATAAATGGCATTTGGTTACTTTGAATCTACATAACGCCATATAAATTGATCCAATCCATGCGCTGCCGGGGCGGGTCGCTAGTATAAACATAAATATTGCCACTTCAGCTTACTGACCCTTTTGACTGTCGGTTACTCTAAAATTAACGTTCTCGAGTGGCTGCCTCGTATCAGTAAGCAGAGTTTAGGGCGACCCACCACTAGATGGAGCTGATAAGACATGAATGCAGGTGGCTCAGGAACGTGTTAGTGGCATTCCTTGAAAGATGACGATTATTCTTCAATTTTGTAGAAGGTTTTTTTTGTAATAATATTTAAGAAATATATATTTTAAAATGAATGTTTCTTTCACCGTGTAGTAGCTGTGTAAGATTATTGCCCCGTGGATGTACGAAAATGTATGTATGAAAACTAATCAGGAGATGGGCAGCAGCGTCTTGCTAATACCATCTTATAAAAACCAATTTTGCCAGCTCTCCAGCCAAGCGTGGCAACTATGGCAAATATCGCTCCTATGAGATACAGCTACACTGCACCTATACTCGTATTATGTTTGTAGCACGGGTCGGCTTGACCCGGGTAGGACGCTAGGCGTGGCCACGCTCTCACAAAATACCAGCGTTTTATCTTAGTGCTCAGGGATAACAACGCATCTGCATTTAGATTCTTAATAGAGGATAAATGTAGATGTTTATGGGCCGCAGCATCCACTTACTATCAGGTGGACTGTTTGTTCGTTTATCACCCTTATTCCAATAAAAAAACATTAACGTATCGTTAGTGTTAAAATATACAGGAACTGTATAACAAGGGTTATAAAAATTGACAAATCGCCTAGTATCGTTCCAGTATGAAAGCCACGACTGATTCAGAGAAGAAAGACAATGTAATTATACCATTATACTCGTATGTAACATTTTTTTCTTACCTTTAGTTGCTGAACTGAGTGCCGCGGACTCAAATCCCGAACAATATATATATATATATATATATATATATATATATATATATATATATATATATATCTATGGCCTACAAATAATTGTTCCGAGTCTGGATGTTTTGTTCGTAAACTGCAAGATACAGGAGAAAATGCTATATATGGGGTTATGTTTTTATTTAAAAAAAGGAAATTTATAAGGGTGTATTAATAACAATCTCAGATACATGTAAAGAAGCACTCATAAGCACTCACGCCTGTCACCCAGAGAAGTAGGCAGAGACTACGGAAATCCATTTGGCACGATCCTGACATACATTCCTCGCCTCCTTTACATTCATATATCCACTCATACACGCTCTTCGGTTAAAGATACATCTAATGTGGGCCATTTTCAAAATATCGCCAATTTGGTCGATAAAATTTCGTCTATGGTGTCCCTTCCCGACTCTGCCGTTCACGTCAGCCATATAAATTTGCTTCGTCACTATTTCCTCATTCATTCTTTCTACATGACCAAACCACCGAAACATTGCTTTCTTAATCCTAACCACGACATCATCTTGCATACCACATTTTTCTTTTATCACACAATTAGCATCAGCATCAGCATATCAAACACTAGCATCCTCCTTAACGACCGCTGTAAAGAAGGGTAACAGAATATTAATTTAGTTTTAGAGCCAAGCTTTAGATGTATTATAGCTGCAGTAATAATAGATCAGTTAGATCGGGAAAGGACCACGCTCTCAGTAGACTTGCTATAATTTTTTTCTTTCAAGGGTGACACAAGCACTTAGTCCACCTGATAGTAATTAGATGCTATGAGTCATTGACAACCACAGCTGTATTAGATTAAGAACCAAATGCAGATTCATTGTCCTGAGGATTAAGATGGAATGCCTCGTTACCAGCAAAAGGAGTTTCCGGTTCCCTTCAATTGAATAAGGAAACACAGCAGGACTAAGCTACTATTTTTTACGCTGGTGGTCCTTCCCCGGCCGAGCCGATCTGTTCGTGCTACAACAGAAATATAGCCGCAGCGTGGCTCTACCATATTTAATTTTCTAGACTGGGCAGGGAGTAGATTAACAGAGTTTTCTGTTACTTTATGTTGATACTATACTACTGCTCATCTCCAATCCCATTTCCCTCCGTCGCCTCTTACGATACCGACGGAATGATTTATAACACCGCCGTTACAAAGCTACGAAAAACATAATTTATTTTTTTGATATTATGCTATTTTTTTCTACAATGTTTCTTGGTAGATTTTTAAATCACTTCCATTTTTCGTCACGTTTTATTCAGGATAGGATAGACTAAGTATGTTTGGAATAGTTAATTACTTAAAGCTCAATTCAACATTTTAACTGCTATTTTTTAATTACATGTCAAACTCATATTCAGTCCACCTGATAGTCATTGGTAGCCACTACAGTCCAGGGACACCTACAACTAACATTTAAAAAGAAAAACTACAGATACGTTGTCCCCTTTCAGAACTAAATGGAATACCAAACAACCTGTGATAACCCTAGCTCTATAAACCCTTCAGACTGGAACACAGATGTGCACGCACTGCTGTTTGCTGCAGAAAGAGGTAAGAGGGTTTTTAATGGGCGGCGGTCAACACTTACCATCAAGTGAACCGGAAGTTCGTGTGCTCCATCTTCTATGAAAGAAAATATTTAAGCTTTGTGTATACTTTGAATTCTTTTCTTTTTTCACCTGTATGTTGGACATGGACTAGATGCCTTTGACTTAGTTTAGAATGAACATTACACTATCACTCACTAAAGCTCAGTACAAGTCCACCGCTAAGCATAGGCCTTCATCATAGATCGCCAGAAAATATAGTCCTAAGTTCTCTGCATCCATCAAATACCTGCGTTCATATTACCACTAATTTAACTTAAAATAATATGTAATGTATCCGATATCAACGTTCCAAATTTGCAGAACACAACGCCAAAGCTGTACGGATACTGGTGCCAGTACACCCACAGATCGTTAGGGAGACCTGCCAACAAGCCAGCACTACATCAATTGATTTAAGGTTCATAAGGTTGTCCTTAAATAAGGCCTGATTTAGCTGGTATGTTTAATTATATAATTAATTATATACCAGAATAGATAAGCAGAAACAGGCTCTCAGCTATATAAGAATATAATATTTAAATTTTAAAACATAATAATAAAAATTTTAAGTCAATCCGGTGACTTCGGTGACTTTAAATCAATGATTTCAAAGGGAAGGATAGGCCCATCTAAATATTTTATTCATAACTTTTTCATACAAGAAAAAGTAGCGCATTTGTCATAATACAAACGTCATATCAAAAAACGACGTAACCAGGGTCGCATTTCGAAGTATAATTATCCTCATTGTACCATTATTTCATATTTTGTAATATATAGTATTGTAGTAATACTAATCGAAAATACCATAATTTTACCTAAAATCGACTTGTATTATTATTGGGTCCTTTTAAATTTTAATATTAACCCTACGATATCGAGAATTTCTGTATTGTACATGAGTACCGCTTTTTCTTAATAAAATTAGAATTAGCTTCTTTTCTAGTCAACCGATGCTCGATCGATGCATTTATACAACTATAATGATATATATCCTTGATACAACTATAATGAGGGGCACGATAAAAACTATATGCTCCAGAAGTAATCGGTATGAAAACAGAATATTTTATAAATCAGATTTTCAGATTAAATTAAGCAGATATGGTATTTTTACCCTTATTGAATGTAAAATATATTAGGTACCAATATTCAAAATTTAACTTACACATAGTTCTTTAGACAAAAGTTAAACAGAAATAAAAATAAAACCGTCAAAAAACGAAACGTATAGATAAACTAGACGCGTGACACCAAAATCTCGGCACATGGGAAAAAAGAAATATGAAAATCAAACGTGATATAATTTTTTAAAAATAGTATAATTTTATTTTCCATGTACAATATTTTTGAGGGTCTGAATCCAACCCTGACCTAATATTGGTAACGTAACTAAACTATATAATAATTTAATAATTTAATAGTAATAAAATTAATATAAGGTTATTTACCGATGATAAGATTAATTTTTGCATTCTTTTACCACGCACCTAGACATATTTATCACAGGCAAATCTGTTCTGCGCGCGCGCTACTGTCGACCGATTCGCGTTGGCCCTAAACTGTAAATTTAGGGCCAGCGCACTGGTCCGTTTTAGTTGTTCGGTCGGGACGGTCCTTACGCTAGTAATATTATGTAAGTCAATGCTTTAAATTTCCTCGTATAGTCAACAGTGATAGACCACGTTTCAGTTTGTAAAGATTTTCTTAAGCATAAAATTATTTGGTGCAACTATACAGGTTGCTATTTTTTTCTTGACAATTTCTTATATTCTCTACTCGGCTCTTCATATCTTGTTAGATATGAATAGAGCTACGCCTGGAGCTTTTTTTGCGTGATATAATCCATAGCAAAGACTTTTTACTAAAGTAATCCGCAGTAGAAACGAGGTACCCGACATAGTTCAACGTGTCAGTAAAGTAAGTTTCTCCTAGAGTGACATTCTCGTACTGGCTATATATATAACATATCTCCTAGAATAACATTCTCGCACTGTATATGGTATATATAGAACTAAGTTTTCATAAAATACAGAAATGAGCTACTAGATTCGGCTCAGTTTCATTTTATAAAAGTCTTTAGATGATCCTGATGTTCAGCAGTTAACTTAAGGGGGCTGTAGTAACGATGTGTATCATTTGTCTTGGACATTTTATGCTGAGGTAGACTTCTTTATGCTCGTAAAAATACATGAATATAGCCTTTTCTTGCCACCGTGTCAAAAGAATAAAATGATCGCAGTGGCCGGAATTGACAAGAGATCATCTATTAATGTTATAATAATGTTAAAGTACGCGGGGTTAATATGGACACCTTAAGCTTTAGCCGCACTATGAAACCAAATTATAGAGCCCTGGGTAATACCTAATTAGCATTGAGTCAGTCGTAATAAACCAGTCGCGAAGCTTATACGTATCCCCATTTATCCTCCCCGCAACCCGCACATTTCACTAAAATGTCAACTGTCAAAACGGTGTCAATAAAGCGCCTTTTCACCTTTTATTATTTTATTGACATATGAAGAGCCATCGTATTATAGAGCTATCAAACAAGGCTGTAGTTTTAGATTTTAATAAAGTGACCATATTAACCCGACGTCCATACTACCTTCAAGTACGCTAATCGTGCTAATAAACATTGCGTTTTAAATAAAAGGACATAACAAATACATAATGACCGCAATAAAAACTTTATTGAAGTAATAAAAATTTACTTTTATATTGAAATGTGATCAAACGACTACAATACGGCCGCCTCTCCCATATAACGATAATAAAACTCGATAAAGTTAAATGAAACCGTTATTGATGACTTCCGACATTTTCAATTATCGTCCACATATTGCTCTTATAACGCTGTGGCTTTAATGTTGTGTAATTCTGATGATCTCATCTCATCAAAAACAGAAAATAAAAGAATAACAAACGAGCACACAGTCCTCCTTATGAGAGTAGATGTTGTGAACCATAGACATTTACGTGTGTCCTCGATTAAGCTACAAAAATGCAGATGCATCCCTGAGAACTGAAATGGATTGCCTCGTTTCCAGTAAAAGGGGTCTCCAGCTCTCAACTCTCACCCTACGAAACACAGCAGCAT
Organism: Parnassius apollo; assembly: GCA_907164705.1. Classification (NCBI taxonomy): domain Eukaryota; kingdom Metazoa; phylum Arthropoda; class Insecta; order Lepidoptera; family Papilionidae; genus Parnassius; species Parnassius apollo. The sequence goes on along the minus strand of CAJQZP010001641.1, from coordinate 1,560,894 downwards.
TGAGTTGCTATTTTGCGCTGGTATTCTGCGAAAGCATTGTTCTTCCTCGATCGAGGCGACTGATTCTTACTACAACCATAATATATCTGCAGCATGGCTCTACCACGTAACAATAACATAAATTCAATTAAATTCAAAATCCTTATACGTCCCACTGCATGTTACTCTTCTTATTTCTGAAAGAGATTGAGGGTAAGGGAGTGTCCGCCGCTCTGCTCGACGCGTGTTGGCGCACCTCACTTGTCTTCGAAATATTCTTTTTAATTTCTTAGACATGCTCGTTTCCTTACGATGACGATTAATAAGCACTTAAAATTGCAATTAACAATTGAGATCGCACCCCTGTTACTCATGTTTTACGGCCAGCTCTTAAGCGCTGAATTACCACGGCCCAAAATCGAAAAAAGCCGTGGTAGCTCAGATGGTTAGCGCTCGTGGTATATTTCACGGCACGCGATCAAACCAAGTTTGGCCCCTGCCGGTACCAATGAAATAGTTAATTTCAATTTTAAGTGCTGATGTATCACGTGCTCAGTGCTGAGTGGAAACATCGTGAGGAAACCTGCATGTTTGAGAAATAAGAAAAACATATTTCATTGTATGTGAAGTTCGCCAACACGCATTGGGCAAACAATTCCTTGCCCTAAAACCTTCTATGAAATGAGAGTAGGCCTGCGCCCAGGAGTGAAACGTATATGTTTATATACGTTTCACTCCTGTAACTTTAAAATCGAAGATTCAAATTCGACTACCGTCGTTACTACCTATATCAAGCATTTGAAGCTTACTTAGAGAACCTTAAAAAGCATTCTCTCTTCTAAGTAGGGTTCACTGAAAATTTTGTGTAGCATGTAAATAAAACTATTTATATGTAAACGAATATATCTACTACTTGACAAAGTACTCTTCATTACATTTTAAATAATTTTTCATTCGTTGAAAGCTAATTTTGAAAACATAAAGACCATTGACCTGTGGGAATGTTTTTCGTAATGGTTGAAAACCATCACGGTCTATTTTGGCTCCATTCATATTAAATCTTTGATTTTTCAGAAAATAAAGAAATCACATGGCTCAAACCATCCGGTGTAGGCTGTGAGCGGGATGTGTTCAAGCTCTACTTTTTCAGAATAAAAAAATAACGTTGTCTTGTTTGCGGTGAACCCAAGCATTGTCATGATGCAGAAGGATGCGACTTCTTGGTAGTTTTTTCTAACTTTGTTAGAGACACTAGGCAAATAAGTGGTGGTGTACCATTCGACATTAATTGTCTTTCGTTCATCAAGTGAGATCATGCAGACAGGACCAGCTGGAAGAAAAAAAGCGTATTCTTTTTTTAGCGACGCTTCTAACCTTCCTCAGTTTTGTCGGTTTGCTGTCGCCTGCCTGATGTTTTCTTTTCGGAATGTAACGTTATGCGAGTACGCACGCATCAACTCCAGTCCCATCCGTGCGACAGCAAAAGCTGCCACGTGGCTCTACCACAGTTGAAATTGTATATTGTTTTTATGTTTTTTATACTGTTTATAGTAAATATTATAAAATATCGAAAGCGATCGAGAGCAGATAAACTTAGACTTTTGTAATTAGTAAGGTACACTAACACTCCAAGTTTTCTTAAACATACGAGAGGTCATATTACATTTCGTTGACATCGGAGCGAAATTTGTATCGGAAAAACTTTATTCGTTTTATCATTTATTTATTTATTAGGATTACCAACAGAAATTACAACAGTTATACAAAGATTATTTTCATAACAAATAAAGCACATTATAATTGTATTTCTTTTTATAGGTAATCACAACATGCATTGATTATTTAGTAAATGAAAGGATTATAAGAAAAAACTTGAATTACATTATTGAAAAGAAATAGAATTATTTAACAATATTATAGATAACTTCATTATCATATTAAAATAGATTAATCTCATTATAGAAAACTAAAACAATTCCAATATTATACTTATTAATGAATTGATTCATTATTTTTAAAGAAATTGATTAATTTTGATTTTAAGGTAGATAAACTAACGCAACTAATATCGAGGCCAGAAATCTTCGAGGACAGTTCATTATAAGTGCGAGCCAGTCTGGCTAGAGGGGCTAGAGGACTTTTTCAATGTATCTCTTTATAGATCTAACTTTCCCAAGTTATATCTATAAAGAGATACATTGAAAAAGGCTTGCGGTGTCCTGTGCAGTCTTGATGGTACTTTAAAGTTAAATAATTGAATTCAATATTTTTTTTTTCTGTCTAAATACTTCTACACGATTGTAATGATGTGATGTTAAATTGCGCCAACTGCTTTTCATAGGAATCATTAGTTTGATAGCTATTCGAACGGTACGCAAGATGACGTAGCATTTGTTATTGTATTCTTTCAATTCTAATGCTATGGATATTGTAGTGCGGAATCCACGACCTAAGCAGCCAGATGTTGTTGAATGATGTTGATGTTGTATCTTTAAGCCTCATTTGCTATTTATTCCTTGACCATGACCAGTATTGCCACTGCAAGTGTACTTATCTTTGAATATGTAAGTTACATGTCTTCTGCAGCGAGTAGTAACTTTATTACGGATTTAATGACGCAATGAACTCGGAGCTCTTCGAGCTTTTATATGACGAGCAGTAAATTGAAATGATATTACTTACAACACGCCTCACCTCGTGTATATGTCTGTTTTAATATTTAATGGTTTACCGAATGAGAAAATTCGTACCAAATTGAAATGATTCGCCTCAACCGGGAAGGAACTACTTTCTTTCAGTGCATACATTTAACAATACCGTACAGCATTACAGATTACAGCATTACAACCGTTACCGATTGCCTTATAGGGGGGATTTTGCCATAGTTGCTACGCTTAGCAGGTGATTTAGAGGTAACCACAGATTTTTATAGTTTGCCCTTTGTCGCCGCTTACGACAGCGCCGGGGGTCGGGATGATTGGATATACTTACACAGCCGCTACACGATTGGCACGGTTGAATTTATTTTGTACAACAAGCACAACAGCATTAAACTGCTATTTTAAGCTGTTTTAAGCTGGTATTCTGTGAAAACGTGGTCCTTCCCTGGCCGAGCCGACGTCCTACAACTATAATATAATTATATGGTTACAGCATGACTCTACCACACTTATATGTTTAAATTTAATTATTATTGCATTATGCTACTATTTTACATCTTTACTCTTCAGAGCGAGACTCAGACATTGCACGCACTGCTATCCTTTCCCCAAAGTATATCAGCGTGAAACTTTTGTGTCAATGGCAATCGGTCATCATTTAGTTTGTTTTCCACTTTCACTTTTTCGATATAGGGAAGTGGATACACTGTCGTGTAGTGGCGATGTAAGAGAGACACAAACAGAAGAATGTATGCTCCAAACTTATTGTTCTTGGATACATATGAACAGCTTAGTCACAAGTTACTTAACTTTGCTAGAGTTTCCTTAAAATTTTAGTTAATCTTCGTCCAATTGCAGCAATTTAGATCCCCTTGTGTAAAAAAAAACTCCTTCTTTTTTCTTTAAAAAAAAACACGGCTCACAGTTGCCATTAATAAGAATTTGTAGGTCATATGTCTCTATTGGAATCAAATACCACGACATTTGATATTTTCCTAAATACATTACGTAACGTACGTACGTACGTACGTACGTGCTCTGAGGAATTGTTCGGATTAATCCCAGCCGCCAAATTTCGTGAACGCACTACACGGCAAACTTCCCGATACCATCCACACCATCTGGATGCTTGGCGGTCCACCACTGTACGTTTCAAAAGAAGTTTTCTTCCGCGTACAACCTCTGTGTGGAATAATTTACCACCGGTGATTTTTCCGGACCGATACGACCTGGGGACCTTCAAGAAAAGAGCTTACTCCTTTCTAAAGGGCCGGCAACGCACCTGCAATTCCCCTGGTGTTGCGGTTGATCATGGGCGGCGGTAGTCACTTAACATCAGGTGAGCCACATGCTCGTTTGCCCCCTCTTCTATAAAAAAAAAACGTAAGATGTGGAATGATGCCACTCATCTACGTTATTTGATATAAAAAATAAGATATTCTTTTTACAAAACAAAGTAAACACCCATTTATTATTATAATTCTTAAACATACTTATCTGTAGGTGGTAGAGCCATGCTACACCTATATTGTGGTTGTAACGTGATTGGGTCAGGGCCCATAGACATTTACATATACACGATTACGAATCAAAATGCGGTTTAAATGCCTCGTTTCCAGTAAAAAAGGTCTCCGTTTCTCTACACTGACCAGACGAACACAGTAGCGTTAAGCTGCTATTTTACACTGGTATTCTGTGAGAGCGTTGGTTCTCCCGTTGGAGCCGACCCATTCGTGCTACAACTGTACTACTAACATAGCTGCGGCATGGTTCTACCACGTTAAAAAATATGTAACTGATAGCCTAATTACGCTATTCGGCTGCAACATATACAATCTACAAACTACCTGGAGCCTGGAGTTTTAGCTGGAACTTGATCAACGACGGCTTTTCCTCCTGTTTTATAATTTTTTAATGATTTGAAGTTTAATGAATAGGTGTCTGCGCATGTTTTTTATAGGATAAGGGTAACAAACGAGCACACAATCCACCCGATGGTAAGGGGCTGCTGTAGCTCACAGAGAACTACGTTTAACCTTGATTAAAATACAAAATGCCGATGCGTTGTCACCCTTGAGGACTAAGATGGAATGCCTCCGTTCCAGTAAAACGGAACGGTCTCCAGTTCTCCACACTCACCATACGAAACACAGCTCACATCATTGTTCTCATTAAGTTGCTATTTTACGCTTGTATATTGTGAGCTACTACGTGTGGTAACTACGAAACAAGTGTTTCGATGTTGATATTAAACCTCGGGTGTTTTTTCCGCTTATGCCTTAAGAACTTGAGATACTGTCGTCATCGACTATCCGTTGGAATGAGCTGTCGTCAATATCTTTCACATGTTACTAATCGGCATATTGTGAAGAATTTTTTTAGATAAAATATTATAAAGGATAATTTCCTTTCACTTGACAATATCAAAAGTATAATCGTACGATTCTAAATCATATAGAGCCAATATGATAGCAGTTGAATAAATTTCACAGTACTCGTGCAACCCGTGTTAGGTCGCCGCTTGCAACAATGAAATTCTTAATAGCAATTTCAAGCGCTGAATTATCACCTACTCGGCGGTGAAGGAAAATATCGTGAGGAAACCAGCACGTATGAAAAATTGAAAAATATTTCAAAAACGTTAACCAACACGCATTGGAGCAGAGCAGCGTGCATTTCCTTGCCCTCAAACCTTTAAAAAATATGAGGAGGGCTGTGCCTTGTGGGACGTATATAGCCTGCAATTTTACTACTCTTTTATATCTTAAAAATGTAAACTAATTTGTAACTAACAACATACTCTGTGTTTGAAAGTTTAAAATTAATCGAAAATATAGTCTGACCATTTAGTACAACTGCAACTTCGTTTAAAGTTTTAACGTAACTAGCCAGGAAAATCTAGCTTGTTAAGCTTTGTTTTTAATTACAATTCCGTGTGGAATCAAGTTAAAAGTAAGGCCGGATTAACTGCGGCAACATCCCCCAAGAACATCTCGTCACACTCTCGCATGTTTCGAGGACATATTAGTGCGAGTTCCATGCGACAAAAGTGGTTAGGATGTTTGTACTTTTGCAACTTAATTATGTAAACTATGTCAGCGATGCAGAAGTAGGTACTATTTAGAATGGTCCTTTTCCAAAACAGTCAAAGTCAACAATTAACTTTTAAATATTTTATTCATGAGTAAGAATCAATAAAATCGATGTTGCCGTTTCCAATAAAACGGTGAATATACATAAAAACAGAGCCCTAAAGTACCTTCTCGTTTTTGGAGTCTGCTTAAACTGATTAGTTAACTTGTCATGTATTGTACCCACTCAATTTTTAAAAATATACTGATTTATACTGAAAACTAGTTTTGAACACAAAAATCGTATTCTTGGTAACACGGTAATAGTGTAGTTTTTATCAATGAGGTGATTTTCACAATCGGATCAGCTGTTTCAGAGATTAGCTTTTACAAAAAAACTTACATACGACCAGATTTACTTCTCTATAATATTAGAAGTATAGAGAGTGCCATAGATAATAATGTCCTTCAAATCGAATTTTGGTTACGGTGGCCAGTCTCAATGGAAACTAGCCAACTGCTCAGGACAGAGTTTTAGGTTTTAGTAATTAATAAGCTATGGTCCTACTGTGACATAGATACTGTGTTTGTATTAGCAATAAGTATATATTTATGATCGAAAAATATTAGTTTGGAGCTGTGTAGTTGTAGTTTATAAAAATTGTTGTCTACATTATCGTGTTAGGTGATAAACCTGTGAAGGTAATTGTATAGAGGGAAATAAATAAATATAAAAAGAGTCAGTTCACCCTGGCGCCTTTTTGCCGAAATGTATCCCAAGAATACACACCAACCGCCTTCATTTGTTGAGGGTTGAGATATTCTCAACCCTAAACTTTGGGTGTTTTATTGAGTCCAAGGCCAAAGCAGCTGCAAGGAAGCTAGGAGTCCTTGTAAAGGTGAGGTGGGATTTCACGCCGGGACTCTATATAAAGCGCAAGTCTGGTCGTACGTCGAATTTTGCTGCCTATATGAGGTAGTGCTGCCAAATGCCACCCAGCAGTTTTGTACTCAATTGAGAGAAGTGCTAAGAGGCTTATTGGTAACTCGAATCTGGTCAAAATCAATCCTAACAGCCCCGAACACAGGCCCAAAGTAACCAGCCTTTCGGTTACTGCAGGATTCATTTTGGAGAGTGTGAGCAGGAAATGCATAACCTAATTCCTCCCTCCACTTTCCATCATCGGACAACCAGACGTACGCCCAGTCTCCACCCTTTTGTTGTTGACTTACCACGCATTCAAAACAAACGGTTTGCTACATCGTTCGACGTGCGTACAGCAAAGGAGTGGGATAAGCTGCCAGCATCTGTCTTTTCATTTTGATCACAATGTGGATGTTTTCAAGGCAAGAGTGAATAGGTCTTTGTTAAGTCGGTGTGCTTCACCATCTCAGGCTTAACCACCACATACCATCAAGTGGGATTGTAGTTAAGCGCTGGCTCAGCATAGTTAATTAAAACTTTCAGATTCCGGGCTGGTACTGAGAATTTGATTGTCAGAAAAACTCAATAAGTGACTCATACTTATATCACTTAACGTATTTTGATGGATTTTATCGCGTTTAGTTTAAACTTTTTTGATTCCTGACATTTTGGATGCTTTACAGCGCAAAAGGTCACGGACTGACGAGTTCGACGACCTGATATTAGAGTTAATCATGGTAATCTTCAACTTTTAAATATTAATATTTTAATCCGATCTAGGCAGAACGTGCTTACAGTATCTTGAAGTCTTGCAGTAGTATATTTGAGTTTGTTTTAAAATTTATCAAATTTAAGATCTCACGTAGATGATAGCACCCAGCGATCTTCTCTGTAAAAATTTAGATGTGTTAAATTTCCAACTAATTTTTTTGTAAAAGCCCGAAACGTTGTGAATTTAAAAAGGTTAAAAACAAACGCGGGAAAAATATACATATTAGTAAAATTTATATTGAACCTGTATTAACCTACAACAATGCAAGGTTTCCTTTATAGAGAGGTAAAAACTAGTACTCAATAAATTGTTATTACACGTTCCGGAGGTTTCATGAAACAGTTACTTAAATCTGTGTCCCAATTTACAACCTAGCTATAGAATTCATTGTTTGACCGTGCCTTTGTCACTTCGATAGTAACTCCAGGTAGCTCCAAAATCAATGATGAATCTGTCATCTTCAGTCGTCAATCAAGTAACGGCCTTTGCACGCAAGGAAACGATGGAATATGAATACGAACAAAGCGGGGATGTAATAGTGTTACAAGATCTGCAGAACCGTCTTTGTAGTATTAAGAATTTTGTGATCCAATTATTCGAAATTTTATTTTTCAATATATTGGTAAAAGCAATTTGTAATTTTTATGGATAAATCAAGCGTGTTTTACTATATTTGACCCGGAATAAATCCCTAACTATCTTAATTTTAGTTCAAACTTGAGCACAGTACCTTTCGAATGAAATATAATCTCTTTTTAAGATAATCACTTAAATGATATTTAAATTTTCGATGTTCACGTATTAATATAACAATGAAAATATTCCCGGCATCTATGGGTACGCAGACATAATCACTGTTGTTGAGAGATGTTGAAGCACCTGCGTCCTCTTTGTGTGCAACGAGTCAAACAATGTACTCGTAGTAATTACGTTAGGTTCTGTGTCCTAACAGTATTTTATCACCCTCTCAACTGTTGTGAGCTTAATACAATCGTCCAAGTTGACATTCAAGTTACATTATTTTAAAATTTCCTTGAGTGCTCGAGACGGTCTGAACCGAAAGAGAAGCTTCGGATGAGCGTTTGAATCTTTCACTACAAACAGTCTTCAAATGGGGCGATGCCAAACTTGTAAAATTCAACGCCTCCACAACATAAGCGTGTTTCTTTAGCAGGAAAATCAGGAGAAGGGAAGTCCGCTTACCTAGGCTTCTACTTTCCGGAATGTATCTACTTTGAAGTATACCGACCGTCTTCAGTTTTTAGGGATTAACATTTCTCAAACCTCAACATTGGATAGTTTAATGAGAGGAGGGCAAAAGCTATCGCGAGTAAATGGGTGTACTGACAAATAATTGGTTTTAATACAAATCGAGACAGTTTCTAACTATATGTAGCGTATACGCAAGTCCGGTCGAGCATGGAGTACTGCTGTCATATATGTGCCGGTGCTGCAAAGTACCTTCTAGAAGCATTAGACTCAGTGGAGAAGCGGCTTTAATTTAATTTAAACCAATCTTGCAAGCCTGGAGCACAAGCATAGAGTAAACAACACAATCCATCTGATAATAAGTGGATACTCTGGCCCATAAACATCTATATTTATTCTCACGGATGTATTGCCACCCCTGAGGACCAAGACAAAATATTTCATTTCCAGTAAAAAGATTCTCTGTTTTTATAAATTCACCATATGAAACACAGCTTCAAGATTTAATTTCACGCTGGTATTCTGTCCATCCGGTCAAGCCTACTCATTCGTGCTACAATCATAATATAGCTGCAACGTGGCATTACCACGTAAAATGTTTTTACTGGACAAAAATTCGATAGGGTCAAAAATTGCCTATAAAAATAAACGATGAGTGACGTTGCCACATCGTTGTTGAGACGTAGTACAAAGCAAGAAGCTCTTTATAGCTTATATATAGTCTAGAGCACTTCGGCCATGAAAGTAAGTTAGACATCGTCCTTTGTTTAAACATCCCCAGTCAATCAAATAGTACCTGCCACGTTCATTAATTGGAAGTCAGATAAATTTAAATTTTGAATATTAAAGGGGTTGTCAGCTTACTATGCCTATGTTCATTCGTGGCTTACGTACGGAGTTATGTTGTGGGGAAGTAGCGTTTATGTGCAGCAGCTATTTTTTACCCAGAAGAAGTTCATTAGAATACCAGCCCAGATAGACAACAATACTAGCTGCAGACCGTATTTCAAACAACTAAATATTCTTACCTTACCCTGTATTTACATTTATGATCTATGCCTGTTTGTCCACAAAAATACACACTTAAAAAAATAAATTAAACATACCGCAATCGCGAATAAAAATGTTAAATACAGGCCCCTACTATAAGGCAATAAAAGTTTATAATAAATTACCACAGGAAATAAAAAAAATATATAAGAATTAACCAAATTTCAACCAAGCCGCAGTAAGTATTTAAAACAAAACCCCTTCTACTCAATTGAGGAGTATTTAGATAAAAAATAATACTATTATGTATTTTAAATTTATGTAGTTTCTAAGTAAGTAAGTAAGTAAGTGCCTGAAAAAGGCGTCTAAGTTGTAAGCACATTTTTAATTTAAGACCAATTATGTACACTTGGATTGCAAATAAATGATTTGATTTGATTTTATATAGCTATCTATATTTATTATGGCTTGGTAGCACAAAGAACAAAAAGTTCGACTCTTTTTTAAAAGGGAGGCAACGCATTTGCAATGCCTGTAGTTGTACGTGGGCAACGGTAGTCACTTACCATTAAGTGAGCCGTATGCTCGTTTGCTCGCTTTTCATATTGTAACGCTCCTTCCCTCGCTCTTAATATATTATTTAAAATTATATATTATTTTATTTCCCTCTTTTTAAGTAAAATTATATATACCAGACCAGGATCATATAAGACTAGGATCAATAAAATATGTTTTATCTTTTTAAATGATCTTTCTAAAAGTTTAATAATAAGACGTTTGTAATATTTTTGGCGTGATCGTATAGTTAGGACCATTTTTACGTTGAGTTAGTTTAGTAACTTAATTCTTTTAGGTGCCTTTTGGAAGAATGAATATTCACAAGAGCAATTGAAAGCTGTTGGTAGTGCCTTATAAGCTAAGTGAAGCCCGTTCACGAAGACAGTGCTCGAGAAATGTTAAGAACATAAAACGTGCCCATTCCACTTGTATCAGGTTTATATTATTAATTTAATATTAATTGTCCCTTCCCGCTTGGAAAAGACTCACAATATTTTTATACATAAAATACCCAAAACGAGGGTTTCGCTCTCCCAAATTTATTTTAAAAATCTGTGGGAGGCACACGGCTCCACACACGCCGTGAGCGGTGAGCACCAAATATTTTATTGCGTTCCCCCCTGAGGGAACGCTAAATCGGGAATGGACAGTAGTCCATAGCAAAATAACTAGCGAACCAGTAAAAGAGGGGTTGGCCCCTTGGTAGTGCGTAAGCACAAACGTCGACCGAAGTCGCGCATGTCAATGCGTGTAAACGCCATGCAGAATATGAACGAATCCAGCCACAGTGAATGTACGTCACACGGTGTAGGCAAATAAACGTAAAGCCTCCGTGAGCGCCGCCACCTACCAGGCCGCCGCTCCTGCAGACGTGATGTTAGTGTATGGCATTACCACCGATTGCATGATCAGCACGGCTACTAGCCACACAGCGTATCATGAGTCTACTGCTCACCTCAAGGGAATGGGGTCCCACGTTGTGTGGCTTTTGGCCGCAGCTTTGAGAGTCTCCTCAGATCCTCCCTCCAGCTACCACCCGCATGAGGTCAACACATATGCTCCACCAACCAATACAATGGCAGATATAGCCAAGAGACAGTTATAAGACAAGATTAATAATTCGTCATGATAAAGGGTTTGTGTCACTGACATTGAATAAATGCCCTTTCGGTCATGTTTGTCTCACCCACCAACAAGTTGCCTTTAATCATTCAAAGATGGGAAAGTTACAGAGATATATTATTATGTTGTTATATAAAATATCATGGAGGTCAGACAGTCTGCAGACCCTTAATGAAGGGACCCGACTTGGGCAAAGCTACTTAGGTCTGAGTCAAACCAAAACGCAGAGAGCGCCATTGAGAATAGCGTCCCACCAAACAACCATCGCAGAGATGCAATGCTGCAGAACGCAACAAGCATCAATACGACTATCGTCGGGCTTATACCATTCCAAGGTCCCCCATACATCACAGCAGACATCACTACCCGCATAGCTCCATCTACCAGGATCACAAGAGTGTGTCGAATCAGGCGCAGCACGACCCCAGATCCATCACAAGACGCAATACCGCAAGAAGCACTAAGCATCAATGCAACTACCATACGGATGGCGCTCCCTCACAACACACCCACATGTTCGCTATCGACTGTGGTAACAAAATTTGTATCGTTGTTAACTAAAAAATAACACCAACGTGTCATAGTAGCACGCTACTAAGACGGTAGTGAACAAAACTCCACGTATCATAGTGCTAATGTACTAAGACATGAAGTTGAGTATGCTTATTACAATTAAAAGTGCTACCAAACATACTCATCCCAATCTGAAAGATACGACGACCTATCGCTATGCGCTACGACGTCGCCCATAAGCAGTATGGGTGTGCGATGTCCACGGGAAAGCCGTATTGCTACAACAAACCCGCCTACCACCGGCACTAAGATGATATGTCTAGGACACATCGGTTAGCGAGTCCAAGTTCAACTCGGGCTCAGTTGCTCGTGAAGCAGCATTCACGCCACTATAATAATCCTTGTCAAGTCCTATTTCTATTAATATAATGCTTTTACTTATTTGAGACCTTCCACATATTTGCTTTATTTCATAGACCTTACTATTTTATATTTTTAATATATAGGACTTCAACCCATAACTCTATTATCATAATGCTTAGGCGTCAAAGAGACCTTCTATCGTCTTTAACCTCTCAAACACCAAGCGACCAAATTTGACCGCTTCGATATTCCGTCAAAATTCAAGCGGTCAAATATGGTCGCAAGCACCCACAGCACTTTAATACATAAAAAGTTAATATTTAGAGCCTACTTTTCTACGAAGAAGTATGTCATTATAGAATCAAAATGAAATTTTCTATCTTCTAGTGAAATAAAGAAACAGTTAATCTATGGATAATAATTTATATTCTACGTTCATTACGTACGCCATTTTAATTTGGATGTTGATTTTTGGATTTTCGAGTGTTACGCTAATCATTTAAAATACAAACTAAAATTAAATCTAAATTAGTTGGTACGCACCCTTATTTCTGTTTCGGTTGCATTAATTGTTCAGTCATTAAAATTTGTGCGCAATTTTCAAACCTATTTTAATTGTTTACATTTTACCCACATCTACAGTCAATATTCTGAATGCTCGTAATGGATTCCTTTATTATTGTAAATTTTTAATTTCTCGTAAGCGATTTGTAATCTTTTGAGAAACAAATAATATCTTAAATCTTTATAATAGTGTTTTATTATAAAATTTTTATAAAAGTTTTTGTGTGAATATAATTTATCTTTGTACGTAAATAATTTCGAGTAATATATAGAAATAATAGTGATTTTCACGCTGCCGACATCCGCTTGGTATATTTTTTTTTGTTATCAAAATACAGTAAAATCTTTTTGTAATCAAGTAAAACCTGACTTTTGTTAAGACCAGAGGATAGAGAATTATGTATAGATTTTAAAATAGTCTATAAATATAAGTTTTAACGATTTTAAGTACTGTGGGTGGGTGCAATCGCATGCGACCGCTCGAGATTTTTTGTTTATAGAAGAGGGGGCAAACGAGCATGCGGCTCACCTGATGTTAAATGACTACCGCCGCCCATGATCAAACGCAACACCAGGGAAATTGCAGGTGCGTTGCCGGCCCTTTAGAAAGGAGTAAGCTCTTTTCTTGAAGGTCCCCACGTCGTATCGGTCCGGAAAAATCGACGGTGGTAAACTATTCCACAGAGAATTTGCACACGTAATAAAACTCCTTTTGAAACGTACAGTGGTGGACCGCCAAGCATCCAGATGGTGTGGATGGTATCAGGACGTTTGGCGTTTGAAATTTGGCGGCTGCGATTAATCCGAACAATTCCTCAGAGCACTCTCCATGGTATATGCGAAAGAAAATGCAAAGAGATGCAACATCTCTTTGCAGTGCCAGTGAATCGAGCCGATCGGAAAGCACTCGGTTGTTGACTATTCGAGCTGCTCTGCGCTGGATGCGGTCAAGTAGAAGGAGCTGGGAACAGTATTCTATGTGCGGCCGAACCTGCGCCTTGTAAAGTTGCAGGCGGTGTATCGGCATGATATACTATCCCGCTTTGCTGAGCACACTAAGCTTTTTGGAGGCCAATTTGGCATTCTCTTCCAAGTGACCACGAAACTGCACGTCACTCGATATGTCGACGCCGAGGATTCCGATACTGGCTGAGGCAACAAGGGGAGTGCTTTGAAACTGAGGAGGTACGTCAAAGGGGTTCTTTTTAGCCGTTAACGCGCAAACTTGTGTCTTCTGGGAGTTCAACTGGACTAGATTTAGTCGCCCCCAATCCGAGACTCTGTTCAGAAAAGACTCGACTTCAGACGCAAGTTTGTCCCGGTACTCGGAGACGTTTTCCCGAGAAATATTGGCTTGGCCGGTGTAAAGAGTATCACCAGTGCTGTCATCTGCATAGCAATGAATGTTACGGGTTTGCAACATATCATTGATATGCAGAAGAAACAGCGTTGGCGATAGCACGCAGCCTTGTGGAATACCAGCATTAATAGGCTTGCAATCGGAGCTTTCACTGTCTACAACGACCTTGATGCTCCGATCTGCAAGAAAGCTTGTGATCCAATCGCACAATTTCTTTGGGAAGCCCATAGGAAGGGGGGGCTGGTAGCACTGTTGCTTATAGCATGATGCTATTTTACAGGAGCGACCAAACCATGGCTGAGATTTGCCTCCAATGGGCACCACAGAGGAAGGAATAAAAAGTTCCATATCTGAAGTACCACATCAGCGACAGAATTCGCAACAACGTTGGGATCGTCCGGCGAGAAGCAAACCCGCCCCCAAGGGTAGGATGCAAAGAAAGACCGCATCCCATCCCAATCGGATGACCTATAGTGCCAAACACGGCGGCAGCCTGCAGAATGCAACTGCAATTTCAGCGTGAGTGGCACCACACTCCGAACAAGACAATGGTCCGAGGAGCCTAAAGGGGCGTCGACGGAAATCTGATATCCGTCCGGGTGAGAGGTCAGCAGAAGGTCCAACAGGGAAGATGCATGATCCTCCACATCTGTAGTCAAGATATCTGAAGTCAAGTAACCAGTTGTGTCAGACCATATGCCAAGGCAAAATCATGAACAGATCTCCCCGCATGATCGGTTAAACGTGAACGAAGCCATTCGGCGTGATGGGCGTTAAAGTCGCCGAGGATCACGATCTCAGTGGTGGGGATCTGCTGTAGCAACGAATCTGTAGCCGTTTGGACGTGGTCGAAGAGTCCGTCTGTTTCGGCATTACCGCTATGGGACCTATAGAGGCGCACGTAGACGCGCGGATGGTCGTCTCTGTCTACGCGTAGCCAAAGGATGGACAGGTCCGAACCTTCAAGCCTGCCGAGCTGTCAAGAACAGATGTCCTCTCTGACGTAAACTCAAACTCCAGCCCGAGACACAAAGGAGTGTTCCCGTTTGTACCCCGGGTAGGAGAGATACGAGACATCAGCCGGAGAGGACACCTGCGTCTCGGTCAGAAAGAGCAGAGCCGATCTCGCCGTCTCGAGATGGTAGTGGACGGCGTTTAGGTTAGATTGAAGTCCCCTGATATTGCAAAAATTTACGAATAGCGTGGCAGGGGTCGCCTTGGTCTTGTTGCTCCGTTTGCCCCGAGCAGTTGTAGTCTTGAGCGGAATTTGCCCCCCCCCCCCACAGAATACGCGGGGCAGCCTGAGCACCCACGCTCAGAAGTGGAGAAACATGGTCGTTGATGCTCAGCGAGGGATTTTCCAGGGGTGCTGGTACCCTCCTGGGGTAGTCTATCATCTTTTAATTCCGCTACTATGTTGATGGGGGGAAGGGATTTGGGCCTTCGGCCACCTGCACTCACCAGACGAAACGCGGAAGCAGAGCTTCCACTTTACGCCGGTATTCTGTGAGGTCGTGGTACCACCCTGGATTTGAACCGGCCCATGCGTGCAACAGCAAAGCTGTCGCGTGGCTCTACCACTGTTAAAAACCACTGTTTGTCAGGCGCATGCGACTGCATGGGAATTTTATTGGGATTGAAGGGTTAATATATGGGACTTCAACCCACTACTCTACTATTTTAATGCTTATTCATCATAGAGACCTTCTATAATAATGCTTTAGTATAATAAACCTTACTATCATAAGTCCCTAATATAGGAGTAGTCATGGTACAACATTACTTCAAGCAGTCGGTCACTCGACCACCTCATATATATGTACGACTTTGGATGTGCGTCTCCAGCAGCTCCTCCATACAAGCAATCTATACATGAACACCGTACAAACTTCAGAAAATTTTCTTTTATACAAGAAAACCCTCCATGACTTAGACAATTTTTAACCAATTTTCCAATTATTTTATAAATATTATTTTTCTTTATTTTCATAATATTTTTGGCTAGTATTTCTATTATTTATCACATTTTGAATATTTTTAAATAATATTTTGGCTTTAATTTACTATAATACTTAATATCTAAAATGTATTTATTTTAAATGTATGCTGATTAATGTATTTTTATTGTTTGATATATATCTTTTAAGATTATTTTTGACGCCCCCTTGTATAGCAATTAATTATAAATTATTAATAGTAATGAAGGGCCGTAACACAAAAGTATTCTTGTAGTCTATATTGAATGAAATTATTAAATTTCATTCTATTGTATTCCAATCTATAACATGTAATAAATAAAATAAAGTTTGATGCGAAGCATGCAGAGAAGTGAACAAAATGTAAACAAGTAACGAAGCGATGCTAATATCAAACGAGCAGCATCTTCGATCCATTTTCAAATATTTACCTAAGCACTTCTAGCTTCTCTTCATTTTATAGTCTTTATAGAAAATAATATGAATTGTAAAATGCGTCAGTGAATTTATTTTCCTCATTGAACCGGATTTATAAGTATATTATAATAATGAGGTACATCGCGTAGTGGCGTTGTAAGAGTATCCGTGATGTGGGTGTCGTAAGAAGCGGCAGAGGGGAACTGAACACGTGATGGTCATCAACATCTTCTTGATAACAACTCAAAATAAAAACTGCGGCTGCCAATCCACCTGTCTAGCGTGGCATCTGTAGCCAAACCCACCGTCCCCTTTGGAAGAAGTAGGGTGTAATACTGTTCAAGTATTACACCCTACTTCTAGCCCGAGGTGATTTTTTTTGAGACATATTTCAGAGTATATAATTACTACGTTTTAATATTACTGTAAAGAACAATAACTTCTCTAATCACAGTAAATGATCGGCATTGGTGTTGCGTGCTATATTCAAAGTTTTAATTATGATCTTCTCTTAATTTAATACACGAGCTAATTTTCTTTGCTATTCAAATTATCTCCATTCTTTTAACTGTTAAAGACTCCAAACGACACAGCTTTAATGAATGGAGAATTTTAAGATATTAGTTGAAGAGCTAGAATCCCAAGCAGATGGCAGCACCTGTTCGTCTTCACTATTGAAATTGGGTTGTTTTTTTTTTAAATTTAAATAGCCTAACGATTTCAGAGAACAAAAGGGATCTATGACAGACAATATCTGGCCACCGAGCTTAAAAAAGCAAGCAAGTATTGCAAGACAACAAGCTTCGCGTCCGCGCGATAACATCCGTGTAAATAGTTTTATTCAATGTATAGCGTTCGGGAAATCATTAAAAAATTGATGTAAATTTTGTATGTTTATTAAGTTAATTGACTAGTTTAAATGTGATTAGCCTCTTAAAGTAAACTTTAAACATTTGTGGTAAATGAGAATCGTCATTTTTCATGTCAATACGGATTTTATATGTTCAATTAATTTCTTTAGCTCATGCCGTGGATATCGATCCCTCTCTACACCTGAGAGTGGTGGAGGAGATTTCGATACAAACCGAGAGAGATCAGGTACAGGAAAAACGTTGGCCATTTGCACGTTTTCTGAGACTGCTTCTAAGACTAACAAACATTCAGTTACTGATTTTGACCCCGGATTTGAATTCCAGACCACTCCATCAGCAGTTCCGCTTATGACCTCTGTACCAACAAGCTTTTAAAAATTTTGGAGAAAATGATAAATTGTGAGGAATAAATAAATGTTCCTAACAGTTTTAACTTCAGAAGAAGCGCCACTAAAAATATTGGCGTACTCTACGGAACTGGACAGTATTTTATGCCTGCACAACGTTTGCAACTTTAGTAGGTGCAAGTTCACCCCTACATGGAGTACTGTTCTCATCACTGGGCCGGGGAACTCTAATGCCAGCTCCTTCCACTTGAACGCGTCCAGTGAAGAGTGGCTCGAATCGATGACAACCGGGTTTTTTTCTGAACGCAATGATTCACTGGCGCTGCTTAGAGATGTTTCATCCCATTGAGTTTTATATCGTACTAGCTGTTACCCGCGGCTTCACCCGCATGGTCACTGGGAAATGAACTATCCATTGCTTTTTGAATTGAAAGAAAACTGAGTTTTATAGATTTGTCAGAGATACAGCTATTAAAAGGAAACTGAGCAAAATTGATTCGTCAGCCTATTTAAATGTTTTGAAACGCAGCGTATAGGAAAGCATGAAAATAGCCTGTTTATTCCAAATGGAAATGGGATATTTTTTAATTAAAGGAAACTGAGCATAATTATCCGTCAGGGATGCAGACTTTTGAAAAGAAACTGAGCTAAATTGATTCGGCAGAGATGCAGTTTTCTGAATTGAAAGGAAACTGAGCCAAATAAAAGATCCGTCAGAGATGTAGCCTTTTGAGTTGAAAGTAAACTGACCTTAATAGGTCCGTCAGAGGCGCAGCATTTGGAATTGAAAAGAAACTGAGCTAAATAGGAAATTTTGAATTGAAAGGGAAGACCTGTGGGAATTCTGATTAATTGATTGTGGGAATTTTGAAAAAAAAAACTAACTGAACACTATTTTAAGACGCTACTCTACACAATGTTATATGTTTTTCCATTCGGGGAAAGAATTCTGGGCATTTGACACACGCAAACATGCTACATACAGCTGACCATGAGAGAAGCACGGTTTTTCTAAGTTGACCCCCGCTACCTGCAACGTTTTACCTTGCGCTTTATTAATTGTCTTTGCAAAACTGAGCTTAATAGGGAACTGCAACCTTTTGAATTGAAAAGGAAGATCTGTGGGAATCATAGGGATCCGTGGTATAATAACATCTTTTCCTACGCCTGTCAAAATTGTAGCACCGATTATGTTTCGTCCAAGATGTGTCACACGTATCCTTATCCCGTTACATAACCGAGGAACATCTAAATTTCGCATTAGCATGATTGGGACACCCAATTTTAAATGAAGCTTATGTGAGGGCACACCTGACATCTCTAGAGAATTTAGAAACTCTACGGGATATGAAGTGCTCTGTTCTGTGTCCATAACTGTGTCTACTGACAAATACTCTGTTATTTCGCCTGCCACTTCGCCTAATATATCTGAATTTATTTTATTAACCATCTCATTTTTGGTGCAAGAATCGCCCTTTCACATAACCATTTCACATAACCGTTGTTCGTTAAATCTGAATAAACGCTTGCAATTAATTCGGAACGACTCTGTACTAAATTAAAAAAATCTCTCGTCAATTTAACGCAGCCTTCAGCATCCGTTTCCAACCGCCCATCGCCAATTTTTAATAGTGTGTCAGCATAGTTTCCAGCATTGATATCATTATACAAATGCACTCTCATATTCGTAGTTAAACTGAATTTTGTCACCTTGTTCCATAAAATAGGCGACTTGAGGCATGCTTTAATTTCATCTGCAGGTGTGCCCTTTTAAGTGACAGGTAAAGTTTAACGAAAGTCACCAGACAGTAAAACCATTATTCCACCCATTACATCGGTATTGCTGCGCAAATCCTGGAGCGTTCGATTTAGTGCTTCTACAGCTTTTTTATGTGACATTGTACTTTCGTCCCACACTAAAAGTTTGCATTGTCGTAGCATTGTACCCCGTGCACTGTTTTTGCTAAAGTTGCAGATCAGCGATTCATCCTGGGCTAGATTTAGAGGGAGTTTTAAAACAGAATGTGCAGTGCGGCCCTCGCTTAGCAGCGTGGCGGCTATACCGGGGGAAGCTACGGTCACAGCAATGTTTTTATCTTTCCGTACTTGCGCTAGTAATAAATTTAACAAAAATGTCTTCCCAGTTCCTCCAGGGGCATCTAAAAAGAAAAGTGCACCATTTCCAGATTCAATTTGTCCTAATACTTTGTCAAAACTCGTTTTTGTTCGGCAAACAAGCGGGGTACAAATTCGGGTACCTGCTGCTTCAAAGCTGGTATATCGTTATTTGTTTGACGTATAATTTCATCACTTAGCTCATTTTAAGTTGTTCGCTGAGGGCTTATCGTTCCAAAGTCGCTTAATTTATTGCCTACCATTGCCATTACTTTATCTTCAATTTTTCCAAGTGCTTCATTATAAATGTGTTTATTGTATGTCATGTTCACGTGTGTCTGCTGTAACCTTCGGAAAATATCTTCCGCCATGTACTCTTTATATTTGTCCCACAATTCATGTGCATTAGATAGCTCGCAAGATGATATGAAAGTTGCATAAAAATCCCTAATTTTGGCTGGTAGCTGGCACTGCATAGCTTCCTCCATGGTTTCATCCCAGTGATTATCGTTTTCTAAAAGATGCAGAGCTTCACATGCTTCTCTATAAGTTGCGCATTCCTGACCGTTGACAGTTTTAAGGTCTTTATATTCTGTAGGACCCCGAACATGGTGCAGCAGCAATCGTAAACAGAAACATTCAAAATTAGTTACATGGACGGTATACATACGACCAAGGATATCTGATGACTTTACACCGGGCCAATTTGCAATAGACGCACCTTGAATACGGCGTTTCCACTCCTTCCTAGATGTGCTCCAATTATAATAGCGGGGGACTTCAGAATATAACAACGTTTTTGCAAAGGGGTCGGTTTGACAAAGTTGAAAGAAGGCTGTTAGTGTAGTTTTTGGCGGTGATGCAATTCTTTCTTGGAAATTTCTTTCGGTGAAATATACACGCTCTCCATTTTCTAAGTGCACAGCAAGGTGAGTAACTGTTGGGTGCTATCGTGTAAAGGGAAGACAAGGAGATACCACGCTGCCTCGTTACTGCTGACATAACGCCATTTTTGTTGCAACGCTCTTTTTTGCCATTCAATTGAATACATGAAGCACTGCACCTCTCCGAAAATTTTCCCTTTGTTAATTACATACATTAATTTTTGTACTTTTAATATAAATACTCTAGCAACTAAATCGTGTCTGTCAGTACTTTTTTGGCCCGGCATTAGCTCCTCGGTTATTTCTTTCCATGTGGGTTTGCAAATAAAAGGAACAAAAAGATCAGGTCTTCCGTAAGTTCGTACATAAGCGAATGCGTCTTGTGTGTACTCATGTAGGTAGCGGGGACTATTAACGAATGATGAGGGCAGAATTACCATTTTACCTAAATCTCTGGGGTTTACATTGGCATCGCTAGAAACTGCACCTTGTAAATGTATATAATTCTCAACGCTCAGATTTTTTTGATTTAAAGATATATAATGGAGACGTTCACTTTCAACCTTCACATGGATGTCTATACAATTGAATACATGAAGCACTGCACCTCTCCGAAAATTTTCCCTTTGTTAATTACATACATTAATTTTGTCTTTTAATCTAAGTAACTAGTAACTAAATCGTGTCTGTCAGTACTTTTTTGTCCCGGCATTAGCTCCTCGGTTATTTCTTTCCATGTGGGATTGCAAGTAAAAGTAACAAAAAGATCAGGTCATCCGTAAGTTCGTACATAGGCGAATACATGTTGTGTGTCTGTGTCTCTCTCAACTCCCTGGATAAATTGTCAGCGACGGTCTACCTTACTTTTTTCTTCGTTACTTCTAAAATATACTTGTAAAAATTTATGCTGTTTGTTTTCAGCTGGAAAAAGTGAACCCATTCTATGATAAATTTGCCCTTGCACCGTAAATGTAGGCGAAAATCCTGGCATTATTATTTCCCGGTCAACTCCGAAGGACGTCATTTGAAAGCATGAGTTATATTTCTGGATCCTGTTTAGAAAGCGCCGTGACTCATTAGCATCAGATAAAAAGAGAGTTTTCAAAGGTTCTTCTGGTTCCCCAAGTAACGGAAGAGACACTTTGCCATTGGAACAGCACATGCCTACTGTGTCATCTTTCCATTTTAAAGCTCTGCAAAATCGATACGCCTTGTCCATCAATCCGATAACAACAGACCGATAACAACGAAAAACAACGGATCATAATTGAATGCTGCGTCATTTAAAACCGACCAATTGTTTCTTTGAAAATTTTGTCGACGTTCAGCTTGAAGCTGTGCATTTGCACCTCTTCGCGCCTGTGTCCGTTCTGATGTTTCAGATGCCCTTATAGTAGATTGACGTTCAGCTTGCTCAATGAGTCTGTGTTGAGTTTCATCAGGTGTTTCAGAGGCTCTTAAGGCGGCCTGAGGTTGCGCTTGTTCGAATAGCCTTTGCTGACTTTGAGCAGATGTTTCAGTAGCTCTTAAAGTAGCTTAACGCTCTGCCTGTTCAAGACGCCTTCGCTGAATTTGAGAAGGTGTTTCAGAAGCTCTTAAAGTAGCTTGACGCTCTGCCTGTTCAAGAAGCCTTTCCTGACTTTGAGAAGGTGTTTCGGAAGCTCTTAAAGAAGCCTGACGCTCTGTATGTTCAAGACGCCTTTGCTGACGTTGAGAAGGTGTCTCAGATGCTCTAAAAGCAGCCTGACGCCCTGCTTGTTCGTGCCTTCTCAGTTCAGCATCTTCTAAAGATTCTAGCGATCGAGCTAATCTTTTCGCTTGTCTTTGAGAAGATACTCTTGAAAGGCTGGACTTACGTTTGCGAGGCATTATGAAATAACAAAAAAAAACCATTTATAAAAAAACGTTAAATACCTAAAAGGAATTAAATTTCCTTTTAAATATTTTTAAAGCAAATCCAAAATATCTAAAAGGAATAAATATTCCTTTTAAATATTTTTTAAAATCAAAACAACAAAACCAATTCAAGACACAACACGAATCCGAAAACGATAGCCAAAAGAAAATCACTCTACAGTCACCGAACTGGACAATCAAACAAAGAAACAAACACACTTTCGCATTTATTATATTAGTATGGATATGGATTTTTCACGTAATGTGATATACATTACAGTTATATAAGGAGATGGCTGATTATAGGGCACGTTTATCTTCTAGTAACGCTCCATAAATTTCAAACATCAGCAATACTTGTTTACATTAATTTCATTTATTCTTACGAGCCGTACTACATTTATATCTCTTTTGTTTTCAAAGTGTAATTTAAAAAAATAAGTAATTAAAATGAAACTGTATATATTTTAGAGTTTTGTTAACGGTTGGGTGGTTTAAATTTCTCGTCTTAGCTGTCTAGCCTAGACAACTCCTTGCATTGCTATCTATATATTCGTGAAGTTATGACCGAGTGGACAGGGATGTGTTATAGCAAACACTGAACTCATTTGGGTTTAGCGCTGGGTTGATACAGACATTGAACTCTCTTTATTACCTATGAAGTGTGCTCTAGTGTGTAAAATTTGACAAAGCGTAGCGAGTCTGAGACTTGTTTAATTTTAGTAAATATTTCACGTAATGTTAAGATTTTGAGTAAGTGCATTAAAAAAAAACATAAATGTAAAACTTTTATTAAAAAGTAAAAGCCTACTGTAAGTAAATTAAAAAAATGATATACTTTTCAAATTATACCTTCTGAAGTTGGTGTTAAGATATGGTTTAATAACGTCTTCCAGACCGAACTTCAGTCACGACCTCGATGGAGGCTAGACATTTGTGCGGATTATAGTGCCCAAGAATATGTGCACACACACGCGCACATAGTTGCACTTTTTATTTCCTCACTTTTATAATCCAATAATACGGTAATCTTACACGAATAAGACCGAGGGAGATCTGGCGAAAGATCAACGGTCTTACGTGTTTTCCGAGGCACGCGGGTAGAACACCACTATTTGCTTACTCCAGACTAAGACTTTCTTCACAGAAAACCCAATAACTGATTCTGACCCGACCCGTGCTTTGGACCCGGAACCTCATGTATAAGCGTATACATGAGGTTTACACACAAGAAAATCAGAGTAGAATCTATGCTATTAAATTAAACAGGCACAATAAAATTACTGACAATTAATTGAAATAATCACAAAGTCTCGTCAGTCTAAGATAAGCTTCTGTTATAAATAAAACGCCTTTGTGAATGCAATTTTAATTAATGCCTAATTTTCTCTTTTAATTTAAATCGCAGCTTCGTCTTGCCTATCGTCTTGGAGTTGAACAGTTTTCAAAAGACACAATTTTATAATGCAAACCTTAAAAAGAGAAAAAGCAATCAACAAACAACAACGATTTTAATTAATCTATTATATTTTGAATGTCAACATAATTAGTTTTATAGTAATAACGAGGCCCTTTTTAATTATTTTTTGATTCATAAGCGAGTACATATTCCATATCACGGTAAGTGGCTGTTGTGGCCTGTACAATACAATACAATACAATACTCTTTATTGCACACAAAATGATACAAAGAACAACAAACTTAAATTGATAAATTTATGTACAATTAGGTGGCCTTATCGCTAAACAGCGATCTCTTCCAGGCAAACCTTGGTGAAGGAGATCTTTTACATATAAAAATATAGAAGTGTGCATAAATAGTAGATAAAAAATTATACATAACACATAACATATATATACACACATAATCATACACATATATACATATTTATACATATACATACTTATACATATACATATTTATAAATATTTTTGTAACACATTATAGCCACACATTATATACATACCATATATACACAAACCTTTTCAAGTATAGTAGATATGAGAATGAAATATATTAAGTAGAACACATATTTAAATAATAATTTTAACCAGTTTTTTGAAGGACTCAATGCTTTGGGCTTTCTTAATTGTTAAAGGAAGCGAGTTCCATAATTTAATTGCTTTGACACAAAAGGAGGAATTAAAAAATTTTGAGTTGTGAGCAGGCATTCGCAAAATAAGTTTATCGGATAATCTGGAATGATCTTTATCTGCACCCGCGAACTCAAATTTTTCTTTTAGATACATCGGTGTTTTAGGATCAAATACTACACAGTACAGTTGAGATAGATTGTGAGTATTCTGACGAAGTCTGATAGGAAGCCACTTGAGCTTAGTACGAAACTCGGAAACATGATCATATTTGCGGAGGCCAAATATAAACCTAATAGCGAAATTCTGAAGACGCTCAAGTTTATTTAATTGATCCTCAGTAAGATTAGAATAGCATACATCAGCATAATCAAGGATAGGAATAACAAGGACTGTGACAGTAAAATTCTAGTAGGAATGGGTAATGAGTTACGCAAACGTCGTAAGGAAGATGATGCCGCAAACATCTTTCTACCGGACTCTTTAATATGGGACTAAGAAAGATTTTTGATCAATGTGTAATCTTAGGTCATTTACAGATTTGCTAAAAGGTATCACAACACCATCAAGAACAATAGGTGGTAGGTTATCCCAACAAATTCTGGAAATTACAGTACTATTTCCAACAATAATGGCTTGGGTCTTATTGGGATTTAAATTAAGCCCAAACTACCTGCTCTAATCATGTGTTGCAGCAAGATTCATATTAGTGTCATTGATGGCACTGGGAAGGTTCTGGAGTGATGTATGGGAATAAACTTGAAGATCATCTGCATACAAATGGTAGAGAGAAGAAATTCGTGAAGTAACAGAATTAATAAACACAGAAAAAAGGAAAGGAGACAACACGCCACCTTGTGGTAAACCAGCAGTTAGTTCACACTACGAAGATGTGGCACCCCCCTACCATAACCCGCTACCGGCGGCCACGCAAATAGCTTTGAAACCATTCAATTGCCGCTGGAGATATGTTATTAGAACGTAGCAGACTCAGCAATACATCAAAATTGACGGTGTTAAAAGCGTTACTGAAATCCAGCAGCGTATGTATAGTAAGCTGCTTTTGGTCCATACCCCAGTGAATATCATCTGTGATTTTAAGTAACGCTGTAACCGTACTATGATCAAGTCTGAAACCCGATTGAAAGGAGTCAAGAAGGGAGTTTTTATTTAGGAAGAGGTTAAGTTGTGCAAAGACTAAACGTTCAAGGACTTTTGAAAGGAATGGAAGGATAGATATAGGTCGATAATCTGAGGGTGAACATGGGTTCTTCTTTTTAGGAGGAGGAATGATATTTGCTTCCTTCCAAATTCGAGGAAAGAATTTAGAGGATATGGAGTAATTGAAAATATGAGTTCAGATGGGGAGAATAATGTCAATCAGGGGGACGATCATTTTACAGCTAATTTCATCACATCCGATGGCACTTGACGATATGGACAAAACGTTCTTCTTAACATCACGGTCGGAAAATTGATTGAAAGTGAACGGCGAGAAATTAGGAGTTGATGCTTTGAACAGATTGTTTAAAGTATATGATTTTATATTATCGCTTGAAAACAAAGAGGTAGATGACAAGTGTTGATTTAATGATTCAATATCAACGTCTTCATTCGAAATAGTAGATTCTTTAGATTTTCCAACTCCTATAGATCTAAGAAACTTCCAAATTTTGGGTCTCCGTTCTCGACTGATCTTTGAACATGGCGTTGTTGTGCGTCTCTACAAATTGTATTGCAGCGATTCCGTATGATCCTATACTTGTCCCTATTGTGGTCCGATTTATCACTGTTATAAATAAGCCTAGCTTTATTTTTCTTATTTAACAGTGATTTAATATCGTCCGTTAGCCAAGGTGCAGGGGTGTGTTTAACTTTAACTGGTCTGATTGGTGCATGGGTGTCATAAAGGTCAATTAAAATGTAATTAAATGTTTCCACTTTTAGGTCTATAGAATCTGCAGAGTATACAGCAGACCAGTCAGCATTCCGGGCATCCTCTTGTAACAGTTCTATATTCATTCCACTAAAATTCCGTAGCATCAGTACCTTGCCTCGAAGTTTGGGAGTACGTATTTTATATGACAGAAAGATGAGGCCATGATGAGAGAATGCCACAGCTGCACATTGAACATACTTTGACACGTGATCGGGAGATGAAACTATGATAAGATCTAACAGGGATGAAATACAGTTAGGTAAGGTGTGTGTAGCATTAAGTGACAGATTATGTAAATTACACGAGTCAGTAATAGAGCGCAGCTTTTTAGTGCGGTGATTATTCTTTAACAAGCAAGTTTTAAAATCGCCCATAAAAATAATGTGATTGTATAGAGGAGTCAGGTCTTCAAGTGTTTTCTCAAACGAAGGGAAATAATTCACATGGAGGGATGGGCTATAAAAGACGCCTAGTAAGATTTTGGTGTTAGATAATATAATTTCCAACAAGAAATGTTCAGCTTCATTAGGCAAGGGTGCTTGAGTAGACAATTTATGCAATAATATTAAAAGGAATATCATATATAAGGTAAATTGCTACCCCGCCACCACTCTGGCCTACTCGGTCATTTCGAATAAGATTGAATCCTGGTAGTAAATAGCAGGTAGAAGGTAAACATGGTTTGAGCCACGTTTCGGATACAAGAATAGCGCTGAGGAAACTAGTGTTAAATCATGCAAGCATGTCTGGAAAATGGGTCGGAATACTTTGTGCATTAATATGAATAACATTGAAACTTTTCAGAACATCTGAGAATTGAGAAGATAGGACTTCGTTTAGAGGAGTGAGATATGTACTGTGAAAACTATCGTCACTACTGTCGCTTTCAGAGTAAGATGTCACAAAGGAATCATTATTTGAAACAATATAATTGAACGACTGGGAACTCATAATAAGTCTTTCTTTTTATGAAAAATATATATGGTAATGCGTATATATATAACGATATAAATTGATAAGAATAATATATTAATATATAGATACAAATAATATGAATAAGTAAAAATGAACTACTTCTCCTTCACCAACCAGCGTTACCAGAATATCAATCGATCAAAAATGCAACTGAACTATCAGTAGTACATAGTTACACTTCATACGTACACAACAGTTACCTACTGCAAAAAGTAGTATAGGCTAATAATATTACAAACGGTAGCACAAATTGATATTACAAACAAATAGAAAAATTAACAGTAGGTCTTAAAAGTAAACAAATTAATTTTATTGCACATTTTTTTGTATACAAATAAGTTAATATAAAACTTTGAGTATAGGTTGGCTGTATGGTCATTCGATTTTTGCCTATATAGACATCAACAAGATTTACTTTGACAGACTTAAGTCAATGTCGAAATAGAGCATAATTTTACCCTTTTTAGTTAAATTTTTATCAAACAATTGAAATCATTTTAACTTAAGACCACAACTTGTAATAATTTTGAAGTATCGATAGGACCCAGTAAACAAATGCATATACTGTATTAATAATCCGACTTAAAGTACCTATGCTAATGAACCAAACACTAAACGATTACAGAGAAATAATTATCTACCCAAAGTACCTAGCATTAGTAGCAAATATAGTAAACTAGTTTAAATATACTAAAGCATCTAGCTTTATTATGAAAAATAATCAAGTGAACAAGGGTAATCATTTTGCAGTGTGTTGGTACAACACAGTAAATGCAGTTATAACCATTACCCATGTTATTGAATAAAACACTTGAACGATTACAGTACAGAGAAGAAAGAAATATTTACTTATTGTATCAATCTAAGGTTCTTTAGTACCTATCTTTAGTAAAAGATATAATAAAGTTGCCTAAAATTATGAAGTGATGGTACAACAAAGTAAACACAGTCATATGCTGAAGTAATAATACAACTTGCAGTACCTATATTAATAAATAGAACACTTGAGTGGAAACTATGGCAAATGTCGGCCTTATATAGCAATGAATAAATGAATGAATGAATGAATGAATGAATGAATATACTTTATTGCACACCACAAACAAATTTACAAAGAACATAACAGAGAGCAGATTACATGTACAATTTGGCGGCCTTATCGCTAGATAGCGATCTCTTCCAGGCAACCAAAGGAGTAAAGGAATAAAACAGTGAGTACTAGGTAGGTGGTGCAATATAAATATACCTAATATAATATCAATACATGCAATAAAATAACATATAAGTAAATAACTAATACATTAAAAAAATATGACACACATATACATAGGTATATACATAAACATACACACACACATATATACATATATATATACATATACATATATATACATACATACATATACACACTTACACATATATACATACATATATCCTCAAATATATACCACTAACAATAACATAAACAAATAAATACAAAACTACATAATCACATAATTTATCCTAATGATTTTCGAACGATTGAGACAAGTAATGCTCTTTAAGAAGTCGCTTAAAGACTACAATAGTCTGAGCTTCGCGTAAATACAAAGGTAGGACATTCCAGAGCTTAATAGACTGTACAGTAAAAGATTTATTAAAGAAAGATGTATTGTGAGTTGGTACCCTTAAAATGAGTTTTCTTGAAGAGCGTAAAGGTTCCCCTGGAAGCCCAACAAAACTAAATTTCTCCTTAAGATAAGGAGGAGTAGAAGGGTGAAATAAGACACAGTACAGAATAGAAAGAATATGCATGTTCCGGTGAAATTGGATAGGTAACCACTTGAGACGTGAGCGAAATTGGGAAATGTGGTCAAATTTGCGCAATCCAAATATGAACCGAATACTAGTATTTTGAAGTCTCTCAAGCTTAGTTAGCTGGTCTTTAGTTATGTCTACATAGCTTGCGTCGGCATAGTCGAGAATCGGAAGGAGAAGAGACTGTGCGAGCATAATTTTTGTAGGAATGGGAAGAAATGATCGAAGGCGACGCAGTGAACTAAGAGCGACAAAGGTTTTCTTACTTACCTCATTCAGTTGGCGTTTCCAATTTAAGGAACTATATCAAGGTAAACACCAAGATTTTTGACATTGTCAAAGTAAGGGATCACAACCCCATCGAATACAACAGGTGGTATGGAAAACCAGTCAATTCTTGAGATAAAGCTCTGACTACCAAAAATGATAGCCTGTGACTTTTTAGGATTGACATTTAGGCCATATGATTGACTCCACTCATGAATCATATTTAAGTCATTGTTTAATGTAGCGATTGCATTTGGCAAATTCTCAAGAGTTGACTGGGTGAAAATCTGGACATCATCCGCATACATGTGGTAGAGAGAAGAAATTTTATGAGTAATTGAATTAATGAAAATGGAAAAGAGTAAAGGTGACAACACGCCACCCTGCGGCACGCCTGCAGTAATATCACACCAAGATGAGTGAGTTTCATCAACATGAATACACTGCCGACGGCCACAGAGGTAACTTTGAAACCAGTCAATTACTGATGGAGATATGTTAAGGGAATACAACTGACTCAACAGTATATCGAAATCAACAGTATTGAACGCATTGCTGAAATCTAGCAAGGTCATGACTGTGAGTTGTTTATTATCCATACCCCACCGTATGTCATCAGTAACTTTAATTAAGGCAGTAACCGTACTATGACCGGGACGGAAACCGGATTGTAAAGAATTCAACAAATTGTGCTTATTAAGGAAAAGTGTCAGCTGTTGGCAAATAAGTTTTTCGAGGACTTTAGAAAGGAAAGGTAAAATCGAAATGGGACGGAAATCAGTGAGGTTGACGGGATTAGATTTCTTCGGAAGGGGTATAACATAAGCACTCTTCCAGGCTTGTGGGAATTTAGAGGAAGATGCACATGCGTTAAGCAAATGAGTGATAATGGGAGTGATAACATCAAGGAGAGGAACGATCATATTACGGCTAATGCTGTCGCTACCGACAGCATTTGAGGAGATGGATAATATGATTCTCTTAACATCACATACAGTAAATTGA
Source organism: Parnassius apollo (assembly GCA_907164705.1). NCBI lineage: Eukaryota > Metazoa > Arthropoda > Insecta > Lepidoptera > Papilionidae > Parnassius > Parnassius apollo. The sequence goes on along the minus strand of CAJQZP010001641.1, from coordinate 1,530,224 downwards.
TTAAAAACGAACGGAGAATAATTAGGAGTCGGACTTACAGAAAGAGAACGAAGTGTTTGCAGTTTATGTTCACTATCAAAAGAGTTAGAAGGATTAGAAAAATGTTGATTTAATAGTTCAACATCAACACTGGGAGGTGAAGTATTAAGAGAGTTTCTACCAACTCCAACTGTTTTAAGAAACTTCCACACCCTAGATGAGTCGCCGTTCTCGACTGATGAATGAATATGGCGTCGTTGTGCATCTCTACACAATGTGTTGCAGCGATTCCGGATTTTAGTGTATTTTCTAAGGTTTTACTCTGTTTTGTTCCTCTTAAGCTTTGACAATGCCGCATTTTCCTTCAAAATTAGCCTTTTCAGATCATCAGAGAGCCATGGAGCAGGTAAGTGCTTGAGTTTAACATAATGCATTGGCGCGTGTACGTCATATAGCTGAGTGAGAAGGGAATTGAAAAGTTCCACTTTATCGTCAATGCATGGTGCTCTCTCAATCACTGACCAGTCAATATTATGAGCATCTTCGCAAAGTTGGTCAATATCCATTCCTCCAAAATTACGTCGCAGAACTAATTTAGGTTTGATTTTAGGAGGGCGTAGTTTATACGAAAGGAAAAGTAAATCGTGATAAGAGAATGCATCAGCAGGACACTGTCCATGCTTCAAAACTAGGTTTGAAGATGACACGATAATTAAGTCCAGAAGGGAAGGAGTACAGTTAGGAAATTTGTGAGTAGCAGCAAGGGGTAGGATTTGCATATTACACGCTTCAATTATAGACTCAAGTTTTATTGCCCGATTGTCGCCTTTAAGTAAACAGGTGTTAAAGTCACCCATCAAAATAGTATGACTATATGTAGGGACTAGTGATTCTAAAAGAGATTCAAAAGAAGTAAAATAGTTTATAGAAAGAGAGGAACTGTAGAAAACTCCAAGTAGGATTTTATTCTGAGACAGGGAGACCTCAACTAGCAAATGCTCAGTAGAATCACCAGGAATCACCAGGAAATAGTAGCTTAATGCTGCTGTATTTCGTATGGTGAGTGTAGAGAACCGGAAACCCTTTTTACTGGAAACAAGGCATTCCATCTTAGTCCTCACGGGTGACAACGCATCTGCATTTTGATTCGTAATCGAGGATATATGTAGATGCCTATGGGCCACAGCAACCACTTACCATCAGGTGGACTGTGTGCTCGTTTGTCACCCTATCCTATAAAAAAAAATTTTGCAAAGTGCATACAGATAAAATGTACATTAAAAAAACCTATATAAGAAACATGTGTCTTACCTTAAAAACCACAACCTGTTTATATTAGAATAAAATAATAAAATTTCAAATATTAAATATTAAAATAAAAATATTAAAATGCATATGTAAATACTTTCTACTTTTCTGTTATAAAAAATTGTTTAAAAATTCCGAAGTCTTGTGACGACTTTATCGTATGGTATATAAAAAAAATCCTCTCGAATGACGAGGTCATTTTGGCCAATATGGCGCATCTGTCGAGTACTTTCCGAAGTACTTAGTATATAACAAGTATACTAAGTATATATGTATATATACTAAGTAAGTGTATTGAAATCATATATCAATGGAAACGTTATTAAATAAGCTATCAGATTATGCATAACGGATATGTTATATATATGTATGTTACATATATCATATATATGTTACAAATAGTTTGCTATCACTCGACGCCATATTATGGCGTTTGACAGATGCGCATATTATTTGAGACGCCAGAATATGGCGTTTGTACAGACGAGGGGCTAAAGTGTATAAGCTGTGGAGTTTTTATGGTAACCTTTTTTATCTTGTACACATCGACATATGGTAGAATGATTTAGACATATTGCGTGATGCTTTATTTCGACATTAAAAGAGTGGGTAAAAATGTCCAGTACTTGGACACCCGCAGTCAACGGAGATATTTTCGTACCCAAGGGTTAGACGTCCGCAGTTGAGAGGATATAAAATAAAGTGAATAAATGTGACCCAGTAAAAGGCAGAAAAAATTTGAGTATTCCGGCGAAGACGATTTGGGAATGGTGATAATCACCTGATATGATGAGATAATGATAATGATTTCGGCTCCATTAATGATTTTTCAACAATAACTAGAAAGTTAATTTAACAATTAAGTCTCAACCTATTTGCTTTAACTCGACGAGGATCTCTCTTGTGATTGTCAGAATGTTTATTTTGAAACAAATGCATCACTTTGTTCCTCCCATAACATTAAATTTGATTAATTTGAGATGATGGAAATGTTTGATGGTATTTTGCTTATTGATGGAGTTTTATAAACTATAAACCAGTTACGATTGATACCTCACTTGATTTTATGGTAATGTAGCCGAAGACGATGAAACGCACTGGCTTAGCTTATTAAAGATATTAAAGTTCTATATAGATAATAAAGGCGGTGAGAGTGCTTTTCTGCCCAGGATTCTATCTGTTCGTGTCAGACACCTGAAAAAATTCACCTGATTCCTGTCTGTACTGCTGTGTGTCGCTCTGAAGTGTATATAGTCAGTGTAAATACAGGCTGTAATGTATTCCATTTTAGTCAAATTTTCAAACAAATTTAAGTTGATTTCAGGTGAAGTTATGCTGTGAAGTTATGTTAAGATGTTGATCAGGTGGACTTTTTAGTTGTTTATCACTTCAATTTCATTGATAAAATCTATGAGAAAAAAATTAAATTTATAAAAAATAATCGAAAATCAAAAATTAGTAAACATTTATTTATTCCTAGACAAAGTTTAAAGCAAAACGTACATTATAAATATACTTCTAATTTTGTTACGTGGTAAAATTTCCTCTTATGCCAAGGTGGGGATCTTTATTGGTGACAATGTCTCACTTTTATATAAAAAATAAGGTTGACAAATGAGTACACATTCCATCTGAAGTGGATTTTGTGATCCGTATATACCTTCATCGATCCTCGATAAGTATTTAAAGATGTTAAAATTAATCAGCTAAGATGACCGTGAAAAATCAAAATTATGTATTTTACCTAGTTTGAATGAAACCTGCCTACTTTATAAAAACTGTCAGCAGTTGGTCATGCACAGTCTATTCTCCTCGTGACGCTGGTCAAGGGGCAAGAAAAGTGTTGGCGGTGGTGAGTCTGTCCTAGTGTAGTGATGTTGGGATTAGTGGATGCAAATTAAGGCGAGAGGATGGTGCTCCTCTTACTAGTTATAAAACATCATTTTTATTTTTGACACAGATCTTAGCTAACTAATTTTAAAATCTTAACATTTAAACATCATGAACTCATACTCGAAATTAACAAAATGCACATGAGTTTTTAACCGTGACGACTAAGGTGGAATGCCTCGTTACCACTAGAAAAGTTCTCTTCTTCTTGTCAGTCACCATACGAAGCGCATAATCATAACGCTGCTATTTCATGTTGGTATTCTGTGACACATTCGTGCCGCATCAGAAATATAGCTGCAGCGTTGTGCTATAACTTTTGTTTTTGTCTTATTTCTTATTTCCTTTGTTCCTTCTTCATTCGGCTGCGAAACAGCAGCGCATATATAACTCAGGAGTACATTGTACAATTATAATTAGCCTAGACCTATGGTAGCCCAGGGGCTAAGTTGACAGTAAGCGAACAACCCGACTGGATTTCCAGCCGGTGTCACATAAATTGTAAAGTTCCATTTTAAGGCTGATTTGTCACTTGATCCATGTTGAAGTTGAACTTAAGGAAGGTAAGATATCTTTGCCGCATGAAGACCAGGGCTAAGCGTATAGCTGTTATAATGTACTGTTATTGTACACTGAAAATAAGAGAGAAGAAAATTTATTTGGTGGTCCTATCGCTTAGAAGCCATTTCTATCAGGCACCATATTGCAGAGGATATATGGGAAACGGTAAGTTATTAGAAAATACATATGACATTTATATAATTATATACTCAATAAATATACACAGTTACCGTTACAACCTATTAAAGTTCACTGCTGAACATAGGCCTCCTCCATAGATTGCCTCATAGGGGTAGGATATTAACCATAGTTGCCACGCTTAGCGAGCAATAAATACATACATATTATAATATATAAATACACTTCAGTTACAAAATATAGAAATACTTACTCAAAAGCATAAAGTAGTATACAAATTTTCGTCGGTAAAAAAACATGTAAAAGTACTTAAAATATATTAAACAGAACCCCAGCCAAGTGCTTAAATTTGGGAGCATTAAATCATTCTGTAATTTTCCTCTAAATATAGCATATTATATGGATTAAGGAACTTTCTACCCACGTGTTCGAATAGAGGAACGAACATATGGAAATGTCAAGTTCTCGTTATAAAATTTAATTGGGTTCTGTAACCTGATTCAAATAGGTCCGGTGGCTGTTTTCACAGAATCATTTTAAAGTATGCAGAATGTCACCCAAGGGACGCAAGAACATTTTTGACAGCAATGATATCGGGACACATGGGACAACCGAATAATTTACAAGCATAATTTGTTCTGAGAATTGATCCCTTAACCACTAATTCAACACTACCAAGCGTGATCATTACTGATACTATTTCTAATTTTTGGAAACATCTATCTATACAAGTAAATAAAATTGAAGTGACTGCTTGTAATATCCAAATAACAGATTTTTACTAAAGCATATAAAAGTTTATACGGTACTTATAACAAAAAACAACTTTTAATTTTTTTGTGTCTATTTGTCTGTTTGTTCCGGCTTGTCTTCAAAACAGCTAAACCGATTTTGACGGACTTTCACTGGCAGATAGCTGATGTTATCAGAAGTAACCTAGGCTACTTTTATTTTAGAAAAAGAATTAGGGATCCGAGCAAAATAATTAAAACTCTTGCAATCCATCGTAATAAATTCCATGCGGACGAAGTCGCGGTGAAAAGCTAGTATATACATATAAATAAAATTAAAGTGTCTGTGTGTAATATAAAAATTACTGCCTTACTTGAACTGAGGGGTTATTTGCATGCCATTTAGACATGAACAAACCAATTGTAAAACTTCACGAACAGATAAAATCATAATCATAATCATAATCTTTATTGCAATCATATTGGTAACAATGTTAATCATAATGGTAACAATAGATGTGATGTTTTTAAAAAATAGTTCGCATTTGAACCCAGTTTGGGCGTAGCAATTATAAAAATATTAAATATTATTTTTGAACCATAATATTAGATTTCATTAATAAATTACATTATTAGATTATATTATTTTAAAATTCTGTAAATTTAATTAAATTAATTATCACAATGTTAGCTTAAAAAATAATAATTATTATTATAAATAAAAATAATAAATAATAATTGAAAGAAAAATTAAATTAAATTAGATAGGCACATTTCGAAGTTGTCCACACAAATTAAGAAATATTTGTATCAAAATATTCATTTAAATTATAGAAACATTTTTCAATTAATTATAACTTTAATTTGGATAAAAATAATGTAATACTCGTTAAATTTTTTATATCACTTGGAAGGTTATTAAAAATTTTAACTGCCATACAGTAGGGACTAGAGCTATGTAAAGCAAGAGTAGATTTCGTCAATAGTAGCCTATTCTTATTTGGTATAATTGAGTATTCGTATTTTTTTCACTTAATTTGGTAAATAGTTTTGGGTGGTTTTTACAAATTTGCATGTTTCCCAAATATAAATAGAAATCAAAGTCAAAAGCAGAAAGTAGAAAGCAACGTCAGACATTGATCTAGGCTATACATTAACAGATGCTGAATCTACATTGCCATTTAGGATCTGCGTCGCCAGACATGACCCCCGGATCTGTAGTAATAAATAAAATAGAAAAAGTTATTAAATATTTTGTTCCACAGAAGTGACGGCCTGTACGGAAGTTTATCCACAGCTTATTTTAATTATGTACCATAGCGATATATTGCAGAAGTGCCAAATTAAGAGTACCCTTAAACCGACGACAATGTATGCGTACACAATATATGAATGTAAAAGAAGCGAGAGATGTGTGACAGGATCGTGCAAAATGGAAGTCCCTAGTCTCTCTGTCTGCCTGTGTTATTTTGTTAGTTATTGTTTAACGCATTAAATGATTGTAAACTGTTTCTTTTCTTTTTTTTTTGAAAAAAAATAGCCCGGGTTTCTTGTTAGTTCTTCCTAACAAGAAACCCGGGATATTTTATATTTTATGGATTATTTATATCATATGGATTATTATGGGTGATTTCTGGATATCAACAACAGCGCCACCTACATGGTCAAATTGTGAATCTAAACCATCCAGGGACCCATTCAAATGCTCACAAAAAATTCATCCAAATAATTCGAACCGTTTTCGAGTTTAAGTCAGACTAACTTACAGCAATTGATTTTTTATACAGTGATATTGAATAAAAAGTTTCTCTATAGATAAAAATACTTATATAATACGATCCCATATTTATAATAATTCACTCGAATGATGTAATGTGCTAGAATATTTATACTTTAGTACACTTAAATACACGAGGGTTACTTACAAATCTAAATACAAACTAGGGTAACGATAAGGTTTGGGAAATTATTTTAACCAAATATTTTCGAGCACGGTCCCCAAATAATATTAAAACAGTAAACAATGAAAGCAATATTATATAATTTAAAAAACCTTGGCGTTTCATGAGGGTGCTTATAGGTATCTTGTTTCAATTCATGTAATCCTTTTCAGAGAATAAATGAAAATAAAACCGATATTACTACTTACTACGATATTACTGGGTATTACTGGTCGAGTCAACATAGTTTTCTTTCGTAATTGTATTTTTCTTACAGTTAATATTAACACAAAATTACGGGGTGAAATTATTATGACCCAGTCTGTGGAAGAAACGTTTGTGGCAGACAGACATACAACGAGGTGATTTCAATGGTATGGAACACTACTGATATTGGTAAAGCACAGCCGCAAGAAAAGCTAGTTTTACTATAAAGTATATTAACAGCAACCTCACTATTTTCCTAAAAAATATATTCTGTTTAGTATCATAATAAAAAAGATCTAAAAACTTAAATTATTACACAGTTCTACTGCCCACAGTATAGTACCAAGAAGGCTGGCTGCGTTTTCATTTTGACCCACGGACCGATAGTCTCTACAGTACATGGCAAAATATGTAGTCATATTTGCGCTATTAAATTCAGCTGCTTCTGACGCCGCTCCAGCTCTAAACGAGGTGTCCCTGAGTCCAATACTATGTAAACTTTCTTTACTCTTAAACTTTGAAGGTCTAACAAGGCTTTACAAGGTTAACCCTTGTAAGGAATGTTTGTAGGTTTAAAATACATACGTGTGTTCAGTACAAAATTTTGTTTAATGAACCAAGGGATTCATTCGAACATATGTAACAATGCGTGGGAATTACAAGTCGTATAATCACGGCCTTCAATAGACACGCAAATATATGTCCTAAGTAAAATTCTAACTATCGTATTTTTTTATCGTTCACTTGTTTTGTCGTTGTTTTTACATTCATGTCACTCGAAATAATATTTATGGGCTGTGAAATTTATTTCTATAAAAATTGTATGAGCGTAGTAGTCATTGACTCCGTAGTTTACGACTTAAGACATCTATTTCATTTTTATTTAACCTATTTATTGTAACTAATTTAACGGATTTTATCGCGTTTAATTTGACTTTCGAATTTCTATCAAACCCCAAAGGTCGGGAGCTCGGGAGTTACCGTGTTTATTGGTTTTGATATTTACTGTCAGGATTTATTTGAAATTTATTAAGTTAAACCACTGCTCGGAATACTAGAAAGTGACGAAATCGGCCACTCGAAAAATAGCGGCTGTGGTGCGCCACGCCAAATGCTGTTCGACAACATCTAGTACTATTAAAGTAATAAAGTTTAATATGGAAAATTTTATGTACAATATGGCATTGGGATCTTGTGTAAAATAGATATTTTCTTTTCCCTTTTCCCTTGCTAAAATAAAAATTCACTTACAATGATAAATACTGAATACGTATTAAGTGTATAAATAAATGAAAAGGACGGCACAAAAGATACTCGACATAAATACTTTAAAAATGTACACAATATGTTCGCAGCAATTTGCACTATCGCCTGACGCTTATAAGAGATTCGTTAATTATTATCTAATAAGAGTACTGCAAACTCCATTTCCGGGTTTTCCTATCTACCGCCATTTTATGCCCAGTATGTGCTCGTATACCTGGGGGGAGGCCTATGTTCAGCTGTGGACTTGTGAAGGGCTGTAATGATGACGATGATGATGATGTGCACTCCTATGTTAACGGGGTTCACACAAGTTGAAAAGACACGCAAGCATATATCTCGCGTCATCGCTGCCGCGCTTGTGTGATTCGGATATTGAACTATACAAGAATAGGCAGGTTCGGCCGCACATGGAATACTGTTCCCATCTCTGGGCTGGGGCTCCCCAGTACCAGCTTCTTCCACTTGCCCGCATCCAGCGCAGAGCGGCTCGAATCGTCGACGACCGAGTGCTTTCCGATCGGCTCAATTCACTGGCGCTGCGAAGAGATGTTGCATCTCTTTGCGTATTTTATCGCATCTATCACGGGGAGTGCTCTGAGGAATTAAACCCAGCCGCCAAATTTCGTGAACGCACTACACGTCAAACGTCCCGATACCATCCACACCATCTGGATGCTTGGCGGTCCACCACTGTACGTTTCACAAGGAGTTTTCTTCCACGTACAACCTCTCTGTGGAATAGTTTACCACCGGCGATTTTTCCGGACCGATACGACCTGGGGACCTTCAAGAAAAGAGCTTACTCCTTTCTAAAGGGCCGCCAACGCACCCGCAATTCCCCTGGTGTTGCGGTTGATCATGGGCGGCGGTAGTCACTTAACATCAGGTGAACCGCATGCTCGTTTGCCCACTCTTCTATAAAAAAAATAGTAAAATGTATAGACATTTGCAATAACGCCAAATTTCGCGATTACCTGTGAAGTATATAAATGTGAAGAAAGCCGGCGCCAAATCTTCGTGGTTGCGCAGCCCTCAAGGGCAGATCAGCGGAAGTCCAGGTGAATGCGCATGCATTCCTTCACCTATTTGCATTTGCGGTATGGCGAATATAATAAATTCTTCTAGCTGCTCGCACCGCGATTTATATACAGTCCACTATTTAATTAAATAACCGCACCGCATAATAATATTTAATAAATTTGAACCAACAGTCGGTCATTAAAACCAACACGCCATACCCCAATAGATAAAGTTATGATTAAACAATTTATTACTTGATATTTTAATTATTTGAAATTTATATTATATAATATATTATATATAATTTTAAATGCGTCAAATAAAAAAAAATAGAATAAGGAACCTATTACGTATTAAAGCATACTACACGTATATGCGATACGTAATAGGTTCCTTACTACAAGAACAGTTTCCATCGTATTGGATGTAGGTCAGTGTGTAACTCATAGATTTAGTATAAACTGGTATAACTAATTTCGTAATTCGGAGACGCCCTATAAAGAGTGATATTTTAATTTTTTATTCAGGGCAAAATACCTGCGTAATCTACACATGTAAATAAAATTGAAGCGCCGGTCTATAATATTGAACTAACCAACTTCTGTTACGCTCAAGTGATTATTTTAATACTAATAAGACATATTATACAACTATTTTTTTGTCTGTCTGTCGAGTCCAGGAGGGATGTGTGCTATATTATATTCAACAACTTGAACATACTCGTAATTCCAAAACGCATTATATAGTATAAAAATGTTACTTTATAGACATTTATACATACATACATACACACACACACACACACACACATATATATTTCAAAGTGTAAATCATGATACTGTAAAGAAATCTCCGTAGTATGTAGATTTATGCATCGGAATATTTAAAGTCATGCCGGTCATTGAACAGGATAAGCTTAAGTATGAAAAATGTTCTTTCAGATAACCTGGGGAACATGGATTGTGAAAAACAAAGTGGTTAGAAAAAATAACGCTACATCAATAGATCTTATTCGAAGCCGGGCGGAGCGGCGTGTTGCTAGTTTATTAAAAATAGCTGCAGTTTCTTGTAATCGAACAAATTAAATATTATCTGTATATTTTAAGAAAGCGAGATTTTAGTGATATTATCCACATATTTCGAAGGGCGGGGTGTTTCTCTGCGTGATAGAGTCCGTACGAATACCTACAATCGCAGTAGAACCAGAGTACTCGACATAGTCCTAAATTCAATATCAAATCAGTAACCTAAATTGTCAATACCTTGGCGATATAGCTTGAACTGACAAAGGAAGAAAGATTCTTGAGTTACAGGCTCGTCTCCTACTAGATGGATGGATAACCGAGTAAAGCTTGTTTGTCACCTTTCTTAAAAATGACTGCCTCGTTGGCCTAGTGGCTGTAAACGCATTTGCTGAGGTCCCGGGTTCGAATCCCGAGTCCGAACAAAATCAGTCATTGGGTTCTACTGTCAAGAAAATTTCAGTAGCTACCCGGAGTCAGGAAGTTGGCGTATTACACCCATGTGTCTGGGAAAGCATGCAATGCCTCTTGTAAGGTCTCTCTCTCTCTCTCTCTCTCTCTCTCTGATCTGTCGGTTTACCGTCCCTTCAGATTATAAAAGTAAAGGAATTGAGAGTGCACCTGCACACATACACGCGGGTACTATAATTCTGTGCTGAGCAGATAACTAGTCCCCGTTGAGGCTGGCCGTCGTGCTCGAAATTCGATCTGGAGGACATAATTATTATTATTACTGAAAATAAGGAAAAAGATATTTTATAAATTCATATTTCTTTTACTTCCTACATTTATTCCTTGCATTGAAAAATATCAGGCGTTTATTTTAACGGAAGTATGCTGGGAAAATTAATAAATTATTTCGTCTTGTAGCGGATGTGTCGATCTGATTCGGTCCATTCGGTCCCGTAGATTGTTGCCGCAAGTAGCGTAAAATTTGATTCAACCGATTTTGTTTGCAACTCTTTTATTTAAAGTAAAAGTCATAATATTTTAAAATTTGTCACTACAAAGCATTTTCCGAAAATCAAAAAAGTTACGACATCGCTTTAACAATTTACAACTGCAAGAGACTTTGAACTATTAAAGGCTTTTTAATAAACTATCCACTGGTCCTACAGGTTATCAGAATGTTAAATTGAGGATTATCCTGGCTTTACAACCACCAGAGCACAAACACCTCCGAATTCAATACACAGTATATAACATTAAACTCCCTATACATAGTAACAAACAGATGTCAAATGTGTGGTATTGGTATGTATTGGGACATAGAGCTAGTACATTGTTAACTGAAGTTTGTATATTGAAAAAAGTCGAAGAATTTAAGTATATAAACAATATTCACAACTGAAAATGGTGCCTCAATCTAAAGTTTTTATTTATATTTTACTTATTACTTTATATTATGTTGATGCTTTTCAATTATTTAATGTCCTTAAGTATATTCACTTTAGAATTCTAAAGGTGATAATCCCATAGTAATTGGTTCCTCATTGGGTCAATTTACAATAAGGAGCTAAAATGGAATTTACAAAAAAAACCCTTCACGAGTTAGCACAAATTGTGCCAGATTTAGTACAGTTACACAAAAATTTTACAACTTCTAAGAGAAAATAATAATGCAAAATTAAATGTGGTATCTTCATTCAAATTCATAGACAGGTTTTTCTCTGAAACAGGCGTTACATAAAAATTTATATTTAAACTATAATTTGCATAAAACATTACCATTATACGGAGAAATAGTGTAAAAAGGATCTATGAATATTCAACTATATGTTTTGTTAATACAGTTCTTAAACCAAGTCGATTTCACTAATTAAATTTGGCCTTACCGTCGATATATACATACTGTGCGGAAATCTATTATTTGAAAGATGTTTACAATTAATTAGCTAACATCCACTTCAAGACATTTAGCCCTATTTATTTTTCTTTAAATAAATAAGTATACAATTTTAGTAATAGGAATAATATTTAAAAACACGTATTCTTTTCAGTTTCACAACAGAATATAATGATTTCTTGTATCGACGCGAACACTGCACATTGATAAAAACTACTTTTACGAATTTTATCTCATTTAATTTACTTGGTTTTTACTTCCGATGTTTTGGTTGCTTTCCATGCAAACAAAAAAATCAATTAGAACCCACGTAAAAGAACATATAGCTGACGTGAAGCATCAACATTCCGGGAAGTCTGCAGTTTGTGATCATATCCTAGACATCCCCCACCATTACATCAAATTTGATAGACCACAAATCCTTGCGAAAGAACATCGATTCCTATCAATGATGATACGTGAGGCTATTGATATTAAAAAAAAACATCATAATTTCAATAGAGAAGGAGGCTGGGTCCTACTACCTACTTGGGATCCTGTTATTAATAAAATTAAAACTAAGCTCAAGCAAACCACTGCGAGAATTGAGAACACAGTAAGTTCATTCTGCGTAGATCGGACCGTAAATAATAATTAAAAAGTTAAAGGGTTAACAATGACATCGGGACGTTAGTAGCCTCTGTTCCCCATGACCGTGGGTGCTGGAAAGCACTCGAAAGATCGAAGAAGAATTAAAAACCAAGTAAATAAAACGCAATAAAATCCAAAAAATTAGTTTTAATCAACATCACAGAACACTTAATAGTACAAGGTAGTTAAACTTATTTCCTAGTTTCAAGAGACATCTCGTTCTCATTTAGAATCGGTTTTATTCGGAAAAATTACGCCAATTTAAAAAACCTTTAAACTAACGTCATTTGCTTAAACAGTACTATTTCTTTAATATAATATGTTATAGAAATGCCATGCACTACACGCACACACGTTGGATAATATGCTGCAACGAAAAACTAAACTTTTTTTAATATATGGAAACCCACCTGGCTTGTTCGACCTTCGAAGCATGGTTCAGTTAGCAATGAATTGGTCTTTGGGGTGTAGATTAGAATTCAGATCGAGCTACCTACAGCTACGCACGCTATTAATATGTCTCAACTAATCAAACTATACTCTTATATAGACGAGAATGTTGTCAAACGCGGGCAGTGGCGGGCAGTATTAAATAATTCCTTTCTAAGAGCGCGTTGGTGGTTGTAACACACGCTTACTAAGTCCTCAATAGGTATGTGCATACTTTGTCAGTATTGTAATCCATTTTATAAAATAACTGGGGATACCATCGTCGGGATTGAAAATATCGGACAAAGTTTCATAAAAACGGAAGTAATAGTGCGATTTACCAACTAAGAGTTTACCATTACTATTTAAATAAAACTAGTTTTTAAGGATTTTATTGCGTATATTAACTTTTTATATCACCGACGTTTCGAACACTTTACATCATCCATAGTCACTGAATCGTAGACAGAGAATAAGGTTTCTCTGTCTACGGTCTGAATGGTGTTCGATATCCCGATGTCATAAGTTAACCACGGCTACCCACAGATTAAAATTATTTATTTTTGTTTCGATCTACACAGTGCGAATTCATGGTATCTTGAAGTCTTGCAGTTGTATGCTTGGGTTGGGTTTTAATTTTATTAATTATAGGATCCCAAGCAGATGGCAGCACCTAACCATCTTCTCTATTAAAATTACGATGTTTATTAATTTCAATAACTTGGAGAATCATCCTTGGAAGAAATCGATGTTCTTCAGCGAGTATATGTGGTCTACCAAATCTGATGTAGGGCCGGGTGCGATCCTGTACGTGTTCGCAGACTGCAGACTTCCCGGAGAGTCACATCTTAACATCAGCTATGTGTTCCTTAACGCGGGTTTTAATTGATCTTTTAGTTTGTCCTATGTAAGCAAGACCACATTCACAATCAAGCTTGTACACTACTGCATCTTGCAGGAGAACATTGCACTTAACTGATGTTAAAAACTAACCAATCTTCTTCGGTGGCTTGAAGTATATTTTAATGGAAGCGCACTTCAAGATGTAGCCAATCTCGTCAGTGACTTCTCTGATATATGGAAGTAAAGCAGATACACGCTAGACAGTGTGCCGGCTTCAATCGTTCATTGTGACGTAGGTGGGGGGCCCGAAGCTTTTTGTCACACAAAACTTGCTTGGTGGGCTGGTGGGTGTTTACTGTCAGAGATCCCTCGTGCTCTCTTAAACAAAGACTTTTTGAAAGAAAGGTTGATTGAAAATTATTCTATGTACTCATGTAGTGTTACATGAGTACATAGAATAATTTTAGAAAAATAAAAATAACAAAATTAAACTTATAAAAATAATAATAAATAATATTTCCATAATACCATGAAATGGACCGGGCGTGGATTGATTTCGAATTGAATTCCGAAAACTTAAAGTTTGTTTGTAACGCCAACCACTTACGCGCCAGATTAAAAGCTGATATTGGTTTTCTTCACAATGATAGTGCTCCTGAAAGTCGAATGATTTATTGAGTTTACCGGATGCCCCTGAAACAATAATATCTCGGTCCGGCTTTACAATGGTACACAGCGGGCAGACCGTCTACCGTCCACAAGTCTATTGCTAAACATAGGTTTTACCTATCAATGCCACAAGCATGGTCCTGAACCACCTGCATCTATCGACTGTCTGCATAGTTTTTTTTTTTATAAAAAAGGGTAACAAACGAGCACATAGTCCACCTGAGCACATCTATCCTCAAATGAGGATCGAAATGCAGATGCATTGATACCTCCGAGAACTAAGACGGAATTAGTTTCCACTAAAAACGGTCTCCAGTTCTCAACAGTCACCGTACAAAATGCAGCAGTATTTAGCTGTTTTTTTATTTTTTTCATCATATATGTGTATATATATGAATAATTCCTGTGAAACTAGTGATGATAGAAGTCATTATTAGTTTCAAAGGACAGACAGACATGGGCTTTATTTCGCGAAATTTCTCATTCCGCATTTGTTTAAAAGTCGACGTTAATGAGGGCGATCCACGATTTTTTCTTACCACTTAGAAATAATGTGAAAGATTTTTTTAAACGTTACTTTCACACTAGCTTTTTTTACTTCATACAGAGGTTCAGTTTATAAACGTACAATACGTATATACAACAAGGGACAAACTTACCAGTCTCAGAACAATTATTATTTTTAGGCTATAGAAATAATTGTTTCATACGGGATGCGAAAATATTAGAAAAGTGCAGATATTAATATTTCTTTCTAAAATATTTGTTATATTTAATATTAATTAGATTAGAAATGGATCAACCAAACTACGGATATTCCTAAAATTAGAATAGTAAAAAAAGTGTAAAAAATTAAAGTATACAACACTGAGGCATATTTTTGTGTGAATGCCTACACTAGGAAATGAAAAACCTATAATTATATCGTAATTTTTCAATAATAACGTCACTGTGTGACTATCTATATTATAAATAAGTTCACCTTTCACCACAAACTAGCGACATCAAGTAGCATTCAAGCGTAAGATTATTAACCCTCATTTAAGAAATTTTTGTTGTTCTCTCCCTTTTGACGTAATAGTAATAGAAGAAAATATGAATAGAGAATCAGTACTTATTTTAAGTACCTAAGCGGTAGTCAATGTTTACTAGTAAGGCCGTCATTTAATAATACCCGTGTAATTTTTTAATAGAAGTAAGCGCGATCAACAAGCACACAATCCACACGTGGTAACTGGATGCTGTAGCTCGTAGATGAAATTATGCTGTTGTTTGACGCCGGTGTGCTGTGCGAGCGTTAGTGCTTCCCCGGTCGGGCCAATCCATTAGTACTACAAAAATAAAATACGTATAAAATATAGCAAATATATTTATAAATATAAGGCGATCTGTAGAGGAACCCCATGTCCAGTAGTGTAATTTCGAGAGGCTGTAATAATAACAATAATAATGACTGCCTTGTTGGTCACTATACCAACTATAACAACCGGCCACTAGGCCGTAAACGAGATTCCTGACCATGAAGTGCCGGGTTTGGTTTTTCTTTCAAGAAATTTTACAGTGGTAGTCTGTAGTCATAAAGTGAGTAGGTATTTCACCCTCGTGCCTCGGAAAGAACGTAAAACCGTTGGTCTTGTGTCTAATTTCTTTCCGGTCGTGTCGGATTACCTTCCTATCGGAATATGAGAGTGAGAGAGTACACCTTTGCATGCGCACACACTCTGGCACAAAAATCCTGTTCTGATAGCATGGCTAGTATTTGTTGAGACTAACCGCCGTAACTGAAGTTCGATCCGGAGGAGATTATAGCCATAGTTGCCACGCTTGGCAGGAGCTCTGGCAAACGCATGTTTTATATATTCGTTGTTATAAGGAAGACGTTGCTGCCCATCTATTGTTTCATTTGCCTTCGTCGCTTCGAAATAGTGTACTGGATATTCCTTCACCGCCTTTACACGGTGAAATAGTGTAATGGATATTCCTTCACCACTTCTACACGGTGAAAAGAGTATTAAGCCCATAAATCATATTGAAAAAAATAGCAATAAACCACAACCTTTATATTAATTTTTAAATCATGTAATTTATTCTCCGTAATGGAGGTTGGTGACAAAGCACTCAAGGAGTATGAGAGCTGTTCCATTATTAACTGGATTATCGCTGTACCTTGTGGAAAATAAACTGGATTGCAATAATGCTCACCTGTATAATGCTTGTAAGAATGATTTGGTTTGTATTGCTAAATCAAATAAGTAATGATTTCTTGCATTTACATATGCTACTCACACTACACGTTAAATAAAACTAATTTTACGGGTTTGTCACGTTTGATTTAAACTTCTAAATATGTTATTTTATAAATCCAAAGTGACAGTCCACCTCATGGTAATTGGCTACTGTAATCCATGGACACCTGCAGCTGACTTCAAATAAACCAGGTTAGTTCAGCCATCTCTGAGGACTAAGAAAGAATGTCTCGCAGTCAGTAATTATACTGGCTCTCTTTAACCTTTAGACTAGAACACAGTACTGCTATTTGGTGGCAGAAGTGGGTAAGAGCTACCCTTTTGGATAGACTCCTAGGCAGAAAAGAGGTTCTAATATCTAGTACACGTTTCGAATGATTTGCAACACTCGTGGTCATGGAGGGAGGACTAAGGCATTTAACGTCCTGATGTCATAGTCAGCCCAGGGGACCTGCAGCTATTAACCCAATTTCAAAAAGGTGATTCTCAATACAAATGTATTCTTTTTTATTTTTAAGCGATTTATTCATCAATTACGAACTGATTTTTTTAATAAAATTAGTTGTACTTCAGAAGTAGTCCCGTAGAATTTGTAGAAAGTACCACTTCAAAATAGGGGATGAACATTATGCGTATTGCTATTTAAACGGTTATTACCTTGCCACCTTATTGTCCATTCAAAAGAATCAAAGACTAAAATTTTATTTTTATATATACACGGTATCAGAGAACTGAAAACAATAAAATTATTTAACAGATTCCGAAGTCGGGGCTCTAATTCTGCTATGTCACAAAACACTCAATAATTTTACAAAGAACGGTTTTTTATAGGATAAGGGTGACAAACAAGTACACAGTCTACCTGATGTTAAATAGTTGCTGAAGCCCATAGACATCTACATCTATCCTCAGATAGGAATCAAAACTTAGATGCGCTGTCACCCGCGTGGACTAAGATGGAATGCCTCGTTTCCAGTAAAAGCGTCTCGGGTTTTCTACACTTACCATACAAAACACAGCAGCATTGAGCTGCCATTTTATGCTGGTGTTCTATGAGATCGAATTCCTTCCCCGGTCGCACCGACCCATTCGTGCTACAACTATACTACTTATATAAATGCGGCGCGGATCTACCACGTTAAAAAGTAATGTATTCATAAGACTCACTATTACATAAAATTTCAGTCTGATCAGTCCTAGTCCGTGATTTTTTCGTTTTTTTTTTTTGTATAGGATAGGGTGACAAACAAGCACACAGTCCACCTGATGTTAAGTGGTTCCTGTGGCCAATTGACATCTACATCTATCCTCGATTACGAATCAAAATGTAGATGCATTGTCACCCGTGAGGGCTAAGATGGAATGCCTCGTTTTCAGTAAAAAGGGTCTCCGGTTCCCTACACCCACCGTACGAAACGAAGCATTATGCTACTATTTGACGCTGGTATTCTGTAAAGGCGTGGTCTTTCCCCGGTCGAGCCAACCCATTCGTACTACATTCGTAATATAACTGCAGCATGGCTCTACCACGTATAAAAAGTTTCGTAGTTGTGAATCCAATCTGTTGATCCATTTTTCTATTGTAACATATTATAAGTGTTAGAGCCATGTAGCAGTTATGGTTGCAGCACGAATAGGTGGGCTCGACCGGGTAAGGACTACATTTTCTTAGAATACCAGCGTGGAAAACAGCGTAATGCTGTATTTTTACGGTGAGTGTAGAGAACCGGAGACGATTTACGCATCAATAAGTCATGATGCGTAAATACAATGTTAATGAAGATGCAAAGCAGCAGACAATTAATACACAAAGACTCTTAATACATACTCTCTTGATCAATAAGTTTTCGGATTAGGAAACTTACTATTACTGCTGGGTTTCACTTGATGCAGCACCCATCGTATTCTGCGGGTCTACCCCCGAGTGATTTATTCCTTTTTACTCACCTGACAAACCACTTGCGTGGTTTTGTTACGAGATGTGGGCTGTAGGGGCCTTTTTAGAGTCTCAGGATAAAGCCTTTTTTCTATCGGAATAAATTAACTTGCAAAATGCTTTTTAAGATGCATAAACTTATAAGGCTTAAAAACTTATAACGTTGTTAAAAAGATACAATTGACATATGTGTACATATCCTAGTTTTATTGCGTTTCCAAAAACTTATTGATCAACTTAGTATATAAGCACTCACGCCTGTTATCCAGAGGGTGAGACAGAGTCTATAAACTTCCATTTAACACGATCCTCGCATATCTCTCTCGCCTCTTTTAAATCCTTAAACCAACGCATACGCTCGTCGGCATACGCATGCTTACTTTGCCGTTCACTTCTGTAACGTAAATTTGCTTTGTCACTCTTTTCTCATTCATTCTTTTACTTTACTAAATTACCGAAACATTTTTTCTATAGGAATATTCAAAATCACTATGAATAACAATATAACAATTTTAAATATACTATATTATTTATCTCTTTTGATATATTATACTTTACTTTTCAGGTTTCCGCCTCAAAATACAATGTTTAAAATAAAAAAGTTGGCAGACCTACTTCAGTTATGTTTACATTCGGTTTTATCAGACATTCCTGTTAAGCAATAATTAGAGAAAGGTTCATCCATTAAGTGTAGAGTTACTTCCATTAACGGAAAATGTCGGTTGAAGGCCTTGAACATCGAATAATTTTGTTAATAGTGGCTCTTAACTGAAATTCTGTAAAGGTAAGTTTTTGATGTCAACCTGGTCAGTTAAAATTGAAATACTCTTTAGGGCTTGTCAATATAAGCATTTTTATAGAATTTGCTAGACATATATTTTACTAGGTTGTAGAACTTTTCATCTGCCTGGGAATCCACTTGGGAGGTCTGTTTTCCCGCTCTTTCTTTTTTTTTTTGTTTGTTCCCCCCTGGGTGTTCCCTAAAAAAAAAAAAAAAAAAAAAGACTATCCTATCACCGATTTCTACCGTCAAACAGCAGTATTTTCACTGCTGTGTTGCAGTCTGAAGTGTATAGAGAGCCAGTATAATGACAGGCTGTGCGGCATTTTATCTAAGTTATACAGTACGTCATCATCTACTTGGAGTTTCTTCCTTGCAACACTTTTTTATGGATTTTTATCACTGGCTATTTTCCCGAACGGATACGATTAGGGACCCTGAATAAATGAGCATATTTCTTTTTTAAAAGGCCGGTAACACACATGCGAATCTCCAGATGTTGCAGTTGTTCATGGCTGGCGGTCAACTCTTATCATCACCTGATGAGCCACATGCTTGTTTGCCCCTCTTCTATAAAAAAAACAATGACATATGGAATTCAATGATACGGTCCACACGCAGTGATATAAGTCTATGGATACACGGGTTGACTATGTCCTTGCAGTACCACAGTTTCTCTCTGTCGCTCTGTCGTAAGAAGCGACAGAGAGAAATTGCTCTCTGTCGCTTCTTACGAAACTCACGGAATGATATGGAGTATTATATTCTAATACTGTCACAGGGAGCGGCTATAAACAAAATTGGCTTAATTTATAATTCGAAAGACGTAGTTCGACGTAAGCGAAGCCGCAGTAGTTTGGTAGTATATCTTGTAAAAATTGTGATTTTAAAAAACACATCCTGTCTAATTAATGCATACATAATTATGAAAGAAAAATATATATCCACTACCATCTCCAGACGGCGAGGCCGGCTCTGCCCTTTCTGACCGAGACGCAGGTGTCCTCTCCGGCTAATGTCTCGTATATCTCCTACCCGGGGTACAAACTGGAACACTACTTTGTGCCTCGGGCTGGAGTTCGCGTTTACGTTAGAGAGGACATCTGTTCTCGACGCCTCGGCAGACTTGAAGGTTCGGACCTGTCCATCCTTTGGCTACGCATAGACAGCGACGACCATCCGCGCGTCTACGGGTGCCTCTATAGGTCCCATAGCGGTGATGCTGAAACAGACCGACTCTTTGACCACGTCCAAATGGCTACAGATTCGTTGCTACAGCAGATCCCCTCCGCAGAGATCGTGATTCTCGGCGACTTTCACGCCCATCACGCCGAATGGCTTGGTTCACGTTTAACCGATCATGCGGGGAGATCTGTTCACGATTTTCCCTTGGCATATTATGGTCTGACACAGCTGGTTAATTCGCCTACGTGGATTCCAGATGTGGAGGATCATGCACCTAACCTGTTGGACCTTCTGCTGACCTCTCACCCGGATGGATATCAGATTTTCGTCGACGCCTCTTTAGGCTCCTCGGACCATTGTCTTGTCCGGAGTGTGGTGCAACTCATATTGAAATCGCAATTGCATTCTGCAGGCTGCCGCCATGTTTGGCACTGTAGATCAGCCGATTGGGATGGGAACGGTCTTTCTTTGCATCCTACCCTTGGGGCGGGTTTGCTTCTCGCCGGACAATCCCAACGTTGTTGCGGATTCTGTCGCTGATGTGGTACTTCAGGATATGTAACTTTTTATTCCTTCCTCTGTGGTGCCCATTGGAGGCAAATCTCAGTCATGGTTTGGTCGCTCCTGTAAAATAGCATCATGCTATAAGCAGGACTGCTACCAAGCCTAGGCTGACGCATCAGCGTCCCGGGATGTAAACACCAGTGCTCTAGAAAAGAAGTATAATTCCGCCTCTAGGTCCTTCAAAAGAGTCATTACCAAGGCAAAGTCAGAGCACATAGGCAGAATTGGCGAGAAACTAGTTTGCCTTCCTTCTGGAACCTCGTGCATTCTGGACTCTCGCCAAGGCTGTCCAGGGGAATTTCTGTCAGCCATCTCTTCCATCTCTGCACAGGGAGGACGATTCACTGGCCCATACCGCAAAGGAGAAAGCCGATCTTCTAGGCTCGTTCCTTGCATCCCACTCGACTCTCGATGACGGGAGTAGTACGCCGCCGACCATCCCGCGGTGTGAGTGCTCCATTCCGGAAGTGCGCTTGCTTCGCAAAGCACTCCTCTCCCTGGACATCCACAAGTCGAGTGGGCCTGATGGAATCCCCCCAATTGTGCTGAGGACGTGTACTCCAGAGTTGGCACCGGTTTTAACGCGTCTTTTCCGGTACTTCTACTCCCTAGGCGTAGTCCCAAAATCATGGAAGATGGCTTTCGTCCACCCGATCCCTAAAAAAGGCGACCGCTCAGACCCGTCCAACTACCGGCCTATCGCCATCACCTCCTTGTTCTCCAAAACAATGGAGTCCATTGTAAACTGTCAGCTCATGAGGTACCTTGAGGATCACCAGCTGATTAGTGACCGCCAATACGGTTTTCGCCGTGGTCGGTCAGCTGGTGATCTTCTGGTCTACCTAACACACAGATGAGCGGAGGCAGTAGAGTCCAAGGGGGAGGCATTGGCCGTTAGTTTGGACATTACGAAGGCTTTCGATCGGGTTTGGCACAATGCGCTTCTTTCAAAGCTCCCTTCCTATGGGCTTCCCGAGAAATTGTGCGATTGGATCACAAGCTTTCTTGCATATCGGAACATCAAGGTCGTTGTAGACGGTGAAAGCTCCGATTGCAAGCCTATTAATGCTGGTGTTCTACAAAGCTGCGTGCTATCGCCAACGCTGTTTCTTCTGCATATCAATGATATGTTGCAAACCCGTAATATTCATTGATATGCAGATGACAGCACTGGTGATGCTCTTTACACCGGCCGAGCCAGAAAATTTCTCGAGAAAACGTCTCCGAGTACCGGGACAAACTTGTATCTGAAGTCGAGTCTTTGCTGAACAGTCTTGGATTGGGGGCGACTAAATCTAGTCCAGTTTAATCCCCAGAAGACACAAGTTTGCGCGTTAACCGCTAAAAAGAACCCCTTTGTCGTATCTCCTCAGCTTTAAGGCACTCCCCTTGTTGCCTCAGCCAGTATTGGAATCCTCGGCGTCGTTTCGTGATCACTTGGAAGAGAAGGCCAAATTGGCCTCTAAAAAGCTTGGCGTGCTCAGCAGAGCGGAACAGTATTTCATGCCGGCACACCGCCTGCAACTTTACAAGGCGCAGGTTCGGCCGCACATGGAATACCGTTCCCATCTGTGGGCTGGGGCTTTCCAGTACCAGCTCCTTCCACTTGACCGCATCCAGCGCAGAGCGGCTCGAATCGTCGACGACCGAGTGCTTTCCGATCGGCTCGACTCACTAGCACTGCGAAGAGATGTTGCATCTCTTTGCATTTTCTTTCGCATAAACATAGAAAAGAGACGTGGTAGCTCAGTGGTTAACGCTCGCTGTAAATATAACAGAACGCGAGTAACCCGGGTTCGATCCCCGCCGGCACCAATGAAATTGTTAATTGCAATTTTAAGTGCTGATTTACCACGTGCTCGGCGGTGAAGAAAAACATCGTGAGGAAACCAGCATGTCTGAGGAATAAGAAAAAAAATATTTCGAAGACATGTGAAGTTCGTCAACACGCATTGGGGCAGCGCGGCGGACACTTCCTTGCCCTAAAACCCTCTCAGAAATGAGGGGAGGCCTGTGCCCAGCAGTGGGACGTATTGTTACGAGCTTGAGGTTCGTGACAATAAAAATTGCCGATAAAATTACCTAAATTAACACTTTAATTTACTTTACACAATTAAAGTTAAAACACTAATAATTTAAACACACTAATTCACTTAATTCCACTCCGAAGCTTCGCTTGTTTCGCCCAAATCAACACTACTTCTATCGCATCTTGCAGCGCCTATATATTTGAATTAGCAAAGAAATATCCAGAATGTTCAAGTAAACACGCGGAAGGTACCGAGCGTTCGAGTTTCGACTAGGCGCTGTCAGTTGAGCGATTTGTGATGTCATTTTCTCAATGCTCCCCTCGCTCTCGTTCCTGACACTCGATGGCGCTAGTGTATCGTTGACTGGAGCGCGTAACACTGCCCCCTCCTAAGACATGCTCGTCCCGAGCATTATCGGCCCCATAATAACGCGCCAAGCGATTCACATGGACGATCTTAGGAGTCCCTCTTGCGCCTTTCTGTAACGGCTCCGCAATGTCAAGGGCTGTCCTATCCCGTTGTGCACCAACATTGTACAATTTCGGTGCTCCTCTACTACGTGTCCGAGGTCCCCGCTCGGCCGCACAACTTGTACATGTACGACACCAATCCTCGACATCGTCACGATAATGGACCCAGTAAAACTGTTCTCGGACCTTCAGTAGAGTTCGTTTAACTCCCAGATGGACTCTTGAACGACCATTATGGCACAACTGTAGAACGTTCGGCACTTTAGCTTTAGGGACAACCATTTGCAAACGACAGCTGTCTCTTCGACCATTGTCCCATTTACGGCACAGGACACCATCCTGAATCACCAAGCTGTCCCATTGGGCCCAATAGCTTTTCGTGGTTGAACTCATCGCTGAGACGTCCCTCCACTTAGGCTTGGTAGCACGGGCTTTCATCCATCCCAGAATCGGCTTGATGTCCGGATCTTCCTGCTGTGCATGTCGTAGGTTGTCCTTCCACCCGTTGCTGAGGTGGTCTGTCCTGAGCATCCTCACGGATACCACCTCCTTACTCTCTTGCCTACTACAATGGTTGCAATCTTCAGGACAAGGTCTTCTTGACAATGCATCTGCGTTGCCGTGAGATTTCCCGCTGCAGTGTCTGATAGTAAAGTCGTATTCCTGCTGCTGCTGGGCGGTGCTGTTAGCCGCACTTCCTTTCTGAGACCGTTCACCTTCCCTTCGTAGGGTGTGCTCAGGGTAGCTGGACCGAAGATGGCCCCTTTCCCCACAGCCATAGCACCTAGGGCTGTATCTTTTATTGTGGTCGCGAACCGTAACTGCTGTAACCTCCCTAGCGTGAGGTGAACGATGATCCTGTCGCCGCCAGGCAGTGTCGTTAGCTGCACTACCCTCTCGAGATCGATCAACTCTCCTTTCCACGGTTCGCTTAGGGCAGCTGATTCGAAGATGGCCTTTTTCCCCACAGCCATAGCACCTAGGGCTGTATCCTTTGTTGCGGTCGCGAACTGTAGCTGCCGCAACCTCCCTGACGCGATGGGAACGATGATCCTGCCGCACGGCTTCCACTTCCAGTGCATGGGCCAAGGCGTTCTTAAGCGTCTCGTGGTGCCCGAGCCTCACAGCAGCTCTGACTTCCAGGTCGCGGATGCCGTCGATGAATGTCTGCACCAGGTTCCCTCCAATGAGCGCAGGTACAGACCGGTATGCCTTTCGCACCAGCTTCTCCACCTCTAGAGCCCACTGCTGCAGGTTTTCGTTGATGCGCTGCACGCGATCTTTAAGCTGCGCACGAAAGACGTGTTCCAGGTGAGCGTCGCCATACCTCGCCTCCAATGCCTCAATGAGTTGCTCATAAGTCACTTCCTCACCGAGAGCTTCCAGAACTGTTAAGGCCTGGTCGCGCAGGCCTAGTGTGAGAGCAGTCATGGTCTGACTTTCATTCCAGCCGTTCGCCTTCATAACAGCCTCGAACTGGATCTTGTAGGCTGACCAGGAAGAGGTACCGTCGAACGGCGGCACTTTGAATCCACGTAGCGAAGGTGTTGTAGCTACTACGGGAGCTGTTGTTCCATCCCCAAGTTTGAGGTCGTCCAGCGTTTTCTTCACGTCAGCCATTACGTTGTCAACCCGATTGTTTACTTGGTCGATTCGGGTTTCGGCCTCCGACAGGCGGTTGTCATGTTGAGCAACCTTATCCTTCACCTCCCGTATCTCTTTTCCGAAGATAGCGTGAAGGTCCTTCATGAGGAGCATCTGCTCTTCCTTATCGCGTTGGAGTTGCTCTTCTAAACGACGGGCCCGTTCCTCCTGCCAGCGGGCCTGTTCCTCCTGCCGGCGGGCCTGTTCCTCTTGTCCGCTTTGCAGCTGCTCTTTCAACTGACGGGCCTGCTCCTCCTGTCGGCGAGCCTGCTCCTGCAGCATCACCATCAGAGCACCTAAGTCAGGTGCTGCAGATGTAGGAGCTACCGACGGGCCTGCAGCCGGTGGCTGGCCCTCCGACGTCTGCGGCGTTGCACCACCAAATCTTCGTTGGTCCGTCTCCTGCTGGCGTTGACTTCGGGTACGGACACCCTCCGTTTCCTCCTTAGGTAAAATCGGCATGATTTTATCCCACTTCTGACACCAATTGTTACGAGCTTGAGGTTCGTGACAATAAAAATTGCCGATAAAATTACCTAAATTAACACTTTAATTTACTTTACACAATTAAAGTTAAAACACTAATAATTTAAACACACTAATTCACTTAATTCCACTCCGAAGCTTCGCTTGTTTCGCCCAAATCAACACTACTCTATCGCATCTTGCAGCGCCTATATATTTGAATTAGCAAAGAAATATCCAGAATGTTCAAGTAAACACGCGGAAGGTACCGAGCGTTCGAGTTTCGACTAGGCGCTGTCAGTTGAGCGATTTGTGATGTCATTTTCTCAATGCTCCCCTCGCTCTCGTTCCTGACACTAGATGGCGCTAGTGTATCGTTGACTGGAGCGCGTAACAGTATTATAGGCTGTAACTTTACTTTACTTTAAACCATAGAAAGTGCTCTGAGGAATTGTTCGGATTAATCCCAGCCGCCAAATTTCGTGAACGCACTACGCGGCAAACGTCCTGATACCATCCACACCATCTGGATGCTTGGCGGTCAACCACTGTACGTTTCAAGAGGATTTTACTTCCGCGTACAACCTCTCTGTGGAATAGTTTACCACCGGTGATTTTTCCGGACCGATAAGACCTGGAGACCTTCAAGAAAATAACTTACTCCTTTTTAAATGGCCGGCAACGCACCTGCAATTCCCCTGGTGTTGCGGTTGATCATAGGCGGCGGTAGTTACTTAACATCAGGTGAGCCGCATGCTCGTTTGCCCCCTCTTCTATAAAAAAATATGGATGTTATTGAAAAGAAGTGGAAGGAAAATCGGATATTTATATTAAATGGAATGAATATGGGCAGTCCAATTAACCGAGTGCTGGAAAGCTTGGAAAAAGTAATAACGGAGTTTTTAGGGTATGCGTAAATGAATAAAAATTATGCCAAAAAAGTGGAATGAGTAAACTGATAATGTATTAGAAAATTGTAAACATTGTTTAATGTTTTGATGAGGTGTATAATAAAAGACTATACTTGAAAGAAATTGTGCAACAAACAATGTTCTTAACTGCACATAGACATTAATGAAAATTGTCAATGAAACTTGACTAACAGGTAAAGCGCAATGCTAGGGCTGATCTAGGCTATAATTTATCTGAAAACTTCGAGATTTTTAATAGGAATGAAAAAAATCATTTTTTTTAAATAAATAAAAAAATTCCCCGGCATTCCGGTCGTGGTTTTAACAAAATGCTATAGAATAAAGTGAAAAAGAAAACACAATTTAATAAATACAAAATAATATGTAGGGGTAAAGAGCAAGTAATAAAAATAAATATTCGCGGACTGGCATTAAATTGGATAGATTCATATCTTAAAGACCGAAAGCAAAGTGTAGAAATTTCAAGGTTAAATTACAATAAGGAACTCGAGAAATATAAATCACCGTACATAATTAATGGATATGGCGTACCACAAGGCAGTGTACTAGGTCCACTTTTATTTTAATTGTATATTAATGACATCTCTTATGTAACAAATAATTTATTGACTTTATTTGCAGATGATATTGCCATGCTATTGACATGTAACAAAAAATCTGCCATTGGTAAATTTGTAAATGACATTAATGATTCTTTGAAATTAATAATTGAATGGCTAGAACATAACAATTTACTCATAAATATAAGCAAAACCAAGTTAATACAATTTTATAATAAAAAAATAATGAAACAAAGCTAAATATTGTATACAATGGCGAAAATATAGAACAAGTAAAAGAAATTTCCTTTCTCGGTATACATATAGATGCATTCTGTAACTGGAAAACTCACATAGAAAAAGTATCTAATAAACTTAACCGCTTTGTTTATATATTACGGAACCTTACAAAAACGGCATCGCAATCAACAGCTCTCATGGCGTATTACGGATACGTTTATTGTATACTTAGCTACGGTATAATAATATGGGGAAATTCTGTAGACATCAATAAAGATTTTATTGTGCAAAAAAAAATGTCTACGTGCAGTATGTAATATGGCCCCTCATGAGTCGTGTAAATCAATATTTAGAGATTTGAAAGTGCTAACACTTCCGTGCATATACATTCTTGAAACAGCAAAATTTGTTAAAAATAACCCCGAGCTGTTTATAACTGCTGGAGATATTATCAAATCCAAAGCTTTGAGGCATTCAGATAAATTAGTTATTGATAAAATACCAAAAACGGTTAATTATCATAAGAATTGCTATGCAATGTGTATAAAAGTATTTAACGCTATACCCGATAACATAAAACTACAACCAAGGAAGAGTTTCGGGAACGAGTTGAAAAAGTGGCTATTTAAGAAATCTTTTTATTCGGTTAGTGAGTTCTTGGAAAAACAATATCTTAAAATTTTGGACTAATCTTAATAATAATATATAATGTGACATGAAAATATAAATATTAATAATGTGATAGTGCAATTAATAGTAAATGTTTTTGTTTTATTATGTCGCTTTCTAGTTTATTTTTATGTTTTTTTTTGTTTGTTAATTATTATCAATGTTTTTTTTTGTAATTTTAATCTATATTGTAGTTAATAATACTTAATGTTTTTAAATTTATATCATTTTGTACACCAGAAATGGTTAATGTGTTGTACTATATTTTTTCTTTATAACAACTGTAAAACACACACATTATGCAAAATAATTAAATAAATAAATAAATAAAATAAATAAATAAATAAATAAATAAATAAATAAATAAATATGTATACATAATGGAAATAAAAATATTTTATATCTATATGAATAAAAAAGTTAATAAATTAACTTTTTTGTATGTTCAAAATCTAAAACCTCCGAAAGTTCTTCAACGATTGTTTTGAAATTCTGACACAACATTGATTTTGTGTTTTGGAAAAAACCTTTTGTGTTTTGGACCATAGTCGAAGCAATCACAAAGCTACTATGTTTTATACGAATAGTCATCAAAAAATTTAACCCTTTTACCGTTTTTTACCGAGTTCAAAACAAGAAGGTTCTATGTTTGAGGTGTAATTTGTTTTTATGTATATCCATTGATTTCTTGGGAACAGCTGAACCAATTAAAGTGAATATATTTTACAAAAAAGGTTACTAAGTTTCAAAAAAATAGGAGATGATGACCTCAATGTATCTATTTTGGCGTCATTGTAGTTGTTACCTTGAGCATGCATGATTTTTCTTAGATCACAGAAAAGAAAAAGTACGAAAAACCAACCAAACCAAATAACCAACCAAAAAATATAATATAAAAAGTACAAACCTACATTTATATTAAAAAAATGTTACTATACCTTAGCGCTGACAGATTTCACAAGTGATAGAGCTACACTGCAGCTGCGTTATGGTTCTAGCGCGATTGGTGTTTGGTGTAAACTACAGGATACCCTTTATAATGGAAACCAGGCATCCCATGTTAGTCATCAGGGGTAACAACACATCTAGATTTAACTTCTTAATCGAATATAAATGTAGATGCTAAAGGGTCGCTTAGTTTTCGAGTCGGTTTCTACTTTTATTCTAAATTTTATTATTTTAATTTTACATACCGATGACAAAGGTAAGCTTAACTGTTCATATTAAAGTTATAAAATTGTATAACGATAAAATCCAAGCTAATCTATTCATATTGAAGTTATAAAATTTCTAATAGAAAGAGTACAGAAGATAACACTCAATTTCATGGCAGTATTGGCACATGCGCATGTCAACTGCGCCAAAACTTTAAAACTTAATTGGTACGTAGTTATCAGTAATAGAGAGGTATTATAGTATCAATAAATGAAACAAAATCTATTTATATTTATTTTTGCGACATAAAAATTTTAAATTGGTTTTAATTAGTAAGTAGGGCAAGCGAACATGTACACGACCTTATACAAATAATTACATACCTTTATAAGTGCACTGCTGAACATAGGTCTGCCTCAAGGAATGCCTCAAGGCCCGGTCTTGATACCCCTGCATCCACTGACTTTCTGCATACTTAACAATCTACCTTGTGGGGGGCTATTCTACACTCTGCTTACTGGTACGAGGTTGCCACTCATATTGATATTGGAGATAATATTACTTCAACGAACTTCTTAGTCGAGCCTGTTCGGACTTTTGAATTGTGTTATGAGGAAAGCAATCTTTGCGTTGTCATCTGCGGGCTCCCTAAGGAGCTATAGATTAAACACATTTACAACGATCTTAAAGCCCAAAATCTCCCCGTCCGAGAGGTGCACAGAATGCACCATGACACCGACAAAAGCGCTTATTAGACCTGTGCCTTGTCATTCTAGTCTTGTCTCTAGAAGGCAAGCGATATTTAATGTCCGGCGTACATGCATCCTGAGAGGGATTGCATTTGAAGTCCCCCACAATAGGGGCATCGTTAGCCAGTGCCACCGATGCCAACTCTACGGCCACTCGACGAGAAACTGTTTTGCAAGGCCTAGGTGCGTTAAGTGTCTAGGTGACCATTGTACTACTGACTACACCCGCACGCCCGAGTCAATCAAGTCTCTGAGTTGTATCAATTGCGGTGAAGTGAAACACCCAGCGAACTATCATGGGTGTTCCAAAGAGCCGCGAAGGAAATGTCGCGGATGTAAAAGCCGTCTCGGACGCGCGGACCAAGCCAGTGTGTCTCGCTCTCGGCTGCCAACCCCCAAACCTACACCGTCCTCAGTGCCCATATCCTCGCCTCAAACCGCCACCAAGCCCGCCTCC
Source organism: Parnassius apollo (assembly GCA_907164705.1). Taxonomy (NCBI): domain Eukaryota; kingdom Metazoa; phylum Arthropoda; class Insecta; order Lepidoptera; family Papilionidae; genus Parnassius; species Parnassius apollo. Next base: position 1,499,683 of record CAJQZP010001641.1, on the reverse strand, counting down.
GTTGTGGGGGTCTCCCCGTAAGCTCAGACCTTCCTGCGACTTCCGCGCCGCAACCCAATACGTGGGTAAAGCCTCCTACATTTGTCGCCTTAGGACCATTACCACCACCCCAGACCACTGAACCCAAGCCCTTCCCTTCTTAAGAGCCTTGTCTCCTTCCTTCGCCGCTGACTTCTCATTAGTCTGCGACTTTATGAGCAACGTTAACGATGCTGAATTATAGTTCGTTGCCCGCAAACTCCGCGAAGCTACTACCCCTCCAGACACGCTCAACACTACAGATGAGCATATAGAACTTATCGATGCAATCTGGTCTTTCCAGTGCGCTTAATCACCTTACATAATTATCATTACGGCAGTGAAATAGCTAGTTAGAATCAAAACAAGTTTTTTGACTGTCGTGTTCTTGAACGCAAACGAACCCAGAAACCACAAAGACGATATCGAGCTCTCAAGAGACCTTCTTGAAGCTTAGCCATCGCGATCCCGATTTGTTAGAAATGAAAGGTTGATCAACCATGGAGGCAACACCTTGATCTACTACAACTTTGTCAACTTCGACGATCTCTGACTATTTCAAGTAAATGTCCCGGTGATACTTCGAGAGGGGCGAGACACATCCAAACCCGCTAATGGTAAACGCAGCCACCTACGCTCCGATTCGCACCGCTCTGTGCTGGATGCGATCAAATGGAAGGAGCAGGCACTGGGAAGCCCCGGCCCAAAGATGGGAACAGTATTCCATGTGCGGCCGAACCTGCGCCTTGTAAAGTTGCAGGCGTTGAGCCAGCATGAAATACTGTCTCGCTCTGCTGAGCACGCCAAGCTTTTTAGAGGCCAATATGGCCTTCACTTCCAAGTGATCACGAAACTGCACGTCACTCGATATGTCGACACCGAGGATTCCGATACTGGCTGAGGCAACAAGGGGAGTGCCTTGAAACTGAGGAGATACAATGAAGGGTTTTTTTTTGCGGTAAACTATGGGGATTAAACTGGACTACATAATATAATCTGTTAAACCGAAGTAGAGTTCACTTTTTTATTGTGATCTTTACTCAGTCTTGTTTTGGTCTTTTTGGTGCATTATTTTAAATTATCTTTTTTTGCAGTCGGGTTTTTGATTTTTTAATTATTATTTGTTGTATTTAATACTTTTTAGAGTCCCAGTCTACTGTGTAAAGATTTTTGCCAATTTTTCAATAACTGTGTGATTTAGATAGGTCGATCTATATTTCCTGAAATAAACGTTGTTTATTTATTACATTTTTTTCAAAATTTCAAAGTATAAGGTTCAAGATTTATTGAAAACAATTTATTTGTTTCGTTTTATATGTAATTGGGCGACGGATATAAATAACTATTCTTTTTTCATATAATAAATAGCACGAGGTCGGATACAAACATTGCACATTTTATATACCAGTTATCAAAAACTTTATAAACCAATTTATTATTCCTAGTTAAATTTAGCCATCTAGTGGCGGTTGAGAATATCCACTACCCCATTGTTGGCGACGCGCCTATAAAAATGTTTCAGTTTATTAAATCAACCGATGACGTTGCTATGAAAAAAGGGGCAGTCACGAGCAACGACGCTCTGATAAGAGAATGCTTAGTTAAATCTTTAAGAAATGTCGAATTAATGATATGAAGGTCTTGGGTTCGACTCCCAGGCCGGACTAGTTTGTTTGTTTTCCTAAGTAATATCGCTTAATAAATTCGTAAGGAATTTAAGATATAAATTATGTTACCGGATTTGTTCCCCGGTTGAAATCATCTTTCAAATGATGTAAATTCATAAGAATATTAAAGTGAAGTTAAAGATCGGATTTGTTCCCCGGTCGAGATAATCACTCTGTGCATAGGCAGAATTAATGGATATTAATTGCATAAATGTTGTTTTGTATAAGTTTGATACGTTTTGTACGAAAACAAATGCCTATTTGTTATGATTGATTAATGAGAACATTCATTTATATTGTTATCTGATTAAAGATAGTTTCATACAGTTCGAAAATTGTATAAAAGCATTTAATTTGCCTAATATGGTCAAAATTGGTGTATTTCATAATTTAATTTTTTCTGATAGCCGAGAGCCGTGCAAAGTTAGTTGTTCACATAGCGCGAGTACACAGAAGCACGCTGGCCACGCCCTTAGGAGGCCGAATATGTAAAAATTTAAAATGTTTGTAATTCAGTGATTTATGTAAAAATTACTTGTAAAATATTTCAGGTTAATTGTACGTGCTAAAAAGGTAAATTCTGTGTTATTTTCATGTGAAAATTCCTGTGTATAAGTGAAATAATGATAGTTTTGTATAAGAAATTTAAAAGTGTTTTAAATAGTGAAATAAATAGAAAAAATGTAAATTAAACTATTGTATTGGTTAGCTTATGTATAAATTCAAGTGAGAAACATTGTTTTAACTTTCTGTGTTAAATATTTAAGAAATTTCGATTTCGAACTTGTGAGTAAAATAGGCAGTTTTCGTTTAATAAATAAAAGGTTTTTTATGATATGAAGATATGATGTATATCATGGTGTAGATATTGTTTTGTACTACCTATATTGATAAATTGTATTTGTATATGATTTGAATAAATAAAGATATTGAGTGAAACGTGAGAGAGTAATAGTACAAATTCATGTAATTAAGTTGCGCAAGCGCGCAGATGGCGCGGCTCACTTTCGCGTTTAGCTTAGGGGTAGGATAGTAAATTGATTTTATTGCAATTCGTTCGGGGAAGTTCGGAATCGTTCGGGGATCTTACCAGCAGTCAATAAGAAGAAGAAAGAAAAAGTGTAGGGAAGTGATAGGGAAAAGTGATTACTCTCTCACGGAACGGTTTGAAGATAATCGCTGTTTCATTCCCAAGTAATTCATCCCTTAAGTTATACAGTCCACATCGAAGAATTAAGGCGTCGGGACCGGGACGACTTCGGAAGACCCGTAATCCCCGTCTGAACCTACTTGCTGAAAAGGAAGAGGTTATCGCCCTTGTGTGTTACTCCGTTGCGGAGATCACATACGTTGTTCCCGAACCCAACGTAGGCGTTATAGGAGGCCGGATCGAGAGAAGCCTCGATTCCTGTTTCTTAGTACCCTATCCGCTAGGTCCCTTTCAATTGGTCCTTTTCAGGATCAAGAGGGAAATCCGACCTGGTCCTTTTCAATTGGACCTTCGGAGCCGGATTGAAGACCACCCGAACCCCGCCAGCTGGATCAAGGAACCAGCTGTGGACTGCTGGTTGTGGAAGAAGAAGACCTTCGGAAGCCGAGTGAAGATCAGCAACCGAAGGAAGCCAGAGGTTTGAGCTGAAGCAATAGGACCAAAGGCCTGAAGACCAGGACGGCAGCACTGAAGGGCTGGACCTGGAACTACCGGAAGAATGAAAACCGGGATTGCAGCTTGGGGCGTGTGCTCGCATGGGGCACATATCGCAGCCGGGCGCAGGTGTCTTGTGAAGGCACTCATCGTGGCCAAGCAGGGCTTGGCATTTTTCCTGTCGGGCAAGCGTGCTCGGCATTTCCTGTCAGACGATCGTGTCTGGCATTTCCTGTCGGACGACCGTGTCCGGCATTTCCCGTCGGGTCATCAGGGTGCAAAAAGCATCCACCGCTGCTGCTGCCGGGCGAGGGTGCGCGTGGGCACCTGACTGCATCGCGGCCGGAGGAGGGCGCTTGGACGAGGCGTCACCGGCAACTGGGCGGCGAGCACAGCATACATCCCGACCACCTAACGGTGCCAAACGGTTGGGCTCTGGCATAACACCTTCGGGTGGAGCAGTTCTCTCGAGCGAGACTGCGCTTGCACTACCGCTCGACTGTTTCGTCATATTCCTTGGCGGGACAGTTCCTAAACCTTTCCTCCATTCCATTCCTGCACGACTCCATCCCTGGACGGCTCACCTCGGTAGGCCCCGTTCAGGATTGATAGGGCTGATAGGGCTGTTAGGGTGGTAGTAGGGTTGTAGGGTTGGGAGATAAAGTGGGGGAGGGGTAGTGGTGTTAGGTTGGGGTGTAGAAGGGTTGTAGGTAAGGGGTTGTAGGGACCGTAGGGACTGTAGGGACAGTTAGGGACCGTAGGCCAACAATCACCTTCCTGCAAGATGAAGAAGGCACAAGACCAGACAGGGAGAAGCGAAGGGAGCAGGACAAGGACAGGGCTCTCAAGAAAAGCTAAAGAAGCGGAATCATCTGGAGCGACCACAGCTACTGCGTCAAATGGAGCAACTCCTTCAAGTGGAGCCACCACAGACACGTCCACATGCACGTGGGACTCAGGGACGTCCATGGCAACGACAAGCAACCGGACGGACACCAGTGGTACACAGGCCAGCACCGCACAACAATCCGTTATATCCAGGAGTGAAACGGTGGTCGAAAAAGTAGGTCAAAGGACCGAAGAAGCGGCATCGTCAAGGACAGTAATCGGGCACACTAGTGATAAAGGGTCACAGAGAGGTAGTAGGTCATCGCGATCGGCGAGGCTGAAAGCCGAATTAGAGGCGCGGATTAAATTCGAACGCTCAGAGCTCGAACGAGCACAGGCAGCTGCTGCCTTAGCCAAGTCTCAATTGGAGTTGGCACGACTCAACCGAGAAGAGGAAATCGACTCGAGTGAGGATGATGAAGAGCGGAATACTCAGGTGGAACCTTTCGTAAGGAGTTGGGTTCAGCAAACCATAATGAGCGCGCCGGTTAGTGTAGCACAACCCGATATTACTGATAAGGAAGCGTGTAAAGGATCACGCCGCAAAGGGGCGGAGGTCGAGCGCAACCTAGGAAATGCACAGAAAACACACGCGAGTGAGGTGTCAGAATTGACCGAAGCGATTGTGAGTGCAATAAAAATAGCTGGTAAAGATAAATCTTCCCAGCTTCATTTCCTCCAGGAATTACCGGTGTTCGATGGAGACCCGGGTGAATGGATAATTTTCAAAACGGTGTTTGAAGACACAAAAGGCCAATTTTCAAGGGTGCAAAATGTCGCACGCCTTAGGAGGGCATTAAAGGGCACCGCTAAAGAGGCGGTTAAGTCGCTGTTATTTACTTTATGTGAACCTGAAGAAATAATGAACGCTCTCGAAAGAAGATTCGGTAGGGTTGAGATGCTCATTCTAGCCGAAATCGAGAATGTAAAGCGTATGCCAAGATTGGCAGAAGATTGCCGAAATATAGGATCTTTTGCAAGTCGTATTACGAACGTGGTTGCCACAATACAAGCGTTGAATCAACCACAGTATTTATACTCACCGGAGTTAGTGAGCCGCATAGTGGAGAAACTTGGAACTATGATTAAATTTAAATGGTTTGAATATCGAGCTCAATATCCTTTGGAGCCAGAGTTACAGAAGATGGCCAAGTTTTTAAATTTATTGAGTGAACAATTTGGAACGTCCTTAAGCAATGAAAATGCGCCTGAAAAAAGGAAGCGTCCTGAATTCAGGAAGCAAACTGTACACACTGCAAAGGGAGGTGTACGCAGCTGTGCCGAGAGCGAGCGCTATATGCGCCGAAGTAATATGAGCGAGCGTTTAGAACGCCGAAATAATAAAAGGCACAACCGACAAGTGGTTATGATAACCCAGGACAAGCCTGTAAGTCGGGTAACACATAAGTGTGTTATATGCAACAAGGAGCACTCTATAGTGAGTTGTTACAAGTTTAAGGACATGAATATTCGCGAGAAATGGGAAGCCGTCAAAAAGGCCAAAGTATGTTTCCAATGTTTGTCACCTAACCATAGGAGGTTAGAGTGCAAAGCGAAAAAATGTGGTGTAGAAGGATGTAGAATGTCACATCATCGAATGCTACACCGATACCCCAATGAAAACACCTCGCCACAAGGGGACGAGGGGGGTAAAGAGGCTCAGATTACAACTGTTAGTACAGTAAATGCACTGGCATGTGCATATTTAAAGATCATACCGGTCGAGTTGCATGGGCCTAGAGGAAAGGTCAGGACAACAGCTCTTCTGGATGAGGGATCGACCATGACACTCATAGAGGAGTGGATGGCTCAGAAGTTAGCGCCTCGCGGACGTAAAGAGGGATTACGTATCGAAGCCGTGGGAGGTAAGCGAATTAACGACGATAGTTCGTATCGCTTAAACGTTAAAATAAAAGGCATTTATTCGAGCGACTTAGAAGAGATAAGTGTACAAAAAATTAAGTCACTTAACCTCGCTCCTCAGTCGGTAAGCCGAGAATTATTGCAACGGTGTTCTCATTTGACACCGATCAAGGATGAGTTGATGTATGAGAGGTCCAAGCCTACCATATTGATTGGTCAGGACAATTGGCATCTCATAGTTACTCGTGAATTGGTTTCGGGAGGTAAGAACCTACCTGTAGCATCGCTCACCAAACTGGGGTGGGTTTTGCATGGTCACATATCGGGTGGCATTAAACCAATCAAGATTGTTAACCACATTTCCACCAAGAAGGAGGAAGATATGGATAAATTAATCAAGGATTATTTTAGTTTGGAATCTCTGGGAGTATCGGCTAGAAAGCCCGTGAACGACCCAGAAGAACGAGCTTTAAATATTTTGAACAAAACGGTACGTCGTATACCTAATAATAGGTACGAGACTGCTTTGTTATGGCGCACAGACAATGAGTGCTTGCCATCGAATAGGGCACAGGTTGAAAGTCGCCTGTTTAATATTGAGAAAAAGCTCGACAAAAATAGCGAGTTGAAAAAGGAATACGAGAAGCAAATTGAAAATCTCATCGTTAACGGTTACGCAGAGAAAGCGAACCATATTTCCATTTCCCCACGTACGTGGTACCTTCCTCACTTCGCAGTGACTCACCCACAAAAGAAGAAAATAAGGATAGTTTTCGACGCCGCCGCAAGGACGGGCGGACGTTGTCTTAACGATGCGTTGTTGACCGGACCGGACTTATTGAAGTCGTTGTTCGGAGTTCTGCTACGATTCAGAGAAGGAAGCGTGGCAGTAATGGCAGACATTAAGGAAATGTTCCTGCAAGTGAAAATCCGGAAAGAAGACAGGGATAGCCTTCGATTCTTATGGCGGCACAATCGTGACGCGCCACCGGAAGAGTATGGAATGACGTCACTCATATTTGGAGCGGCATCATCACCATGCATCGCTATATATGTAAAGAATAGAAATGCGCAGGACAACGCACATATCTATCCAGAAGCAGCTTCCGCTACGGAAAGCAATTTTTATATGGATGATTACCTACAGGCATTTCCCGACGTGACGACGGCCGAAAGGATAGTAAACGATATGTATGAATTACATAAGCATGCTTCTTTCCAACTGAGGGGATGGGCTAGCAACCGACCCGAAGTTTTAAGTAATATGGAAAATAAATATAAGAGCGACAGTGCTTCGCTTGGAGATAAAGAGCACACAGAGCGCACGTTAGGTTTGATTTGGAATATCGAACGGGATATAATAAGTTTTTTCCACAAGTCTTCGTAGCACACCGGAAGAGGTGATGGAGGGTTTACGACCGCCTACGAAGAGGGAGATAACTAGCGCTGTGATGTCAGTCTTCGATCCTTTGGGACTCGCATCACCCATAACGATTCAAGGGAAGTCGCTGATCCAGCAAGTATGGAGGACAGGCATCTCTTGGGATGAAGAAGTTTCACACGAGTTACACGTGTTATTTTGTAAATGGATATCGGAAGTGAAGAAATTAGGTCACTTAGAAGTACCTAGACCCGTTGCTGAAGGCATCGGCAAAGGAGAGTTACATACTTTCACGGATGCTATTGAAAAAGCATACGCTGCCGCGGTGTATTACGTCACCACGGACGAGCAAGGAATAAGGCGGATTACGCTGATCGCCGCAAAGGCAAGAGTAGCGCCGTTGAAACCAATTTCGATTCCAAGGCTTGAATTGCAAGCAGCTCTTATGGGCAGCAGACTGGCTGCTTCGGTTAGTGAAGAGAGCAAGTACGAGATGTCCGAGAGAGTGTTTTGGACAGACTCACGTACAGTGTTAGCGTGGATTAAGTCAGATCCTCGCGCTTTTAAACCATTCGTTGCTCATCGATTGGCTGAGATCGAAGATCACAGTAAGCCATGTGAATGGCGATGGGTTCCAACGTCACAAAACGTGGCAGACGACGCCACTAGAAATTTTCCTTCCACCTTCGATGTAAGTCATCGCTGGTTTCAAGGACCTGAATTCCTCAGGAAAAGTCCTGATTTATGGCCCAAACAAGTGGACACCATAAATAGCTTAGAAACAGGTGAAGAAAAATCGCCAAAGGGCGTAAATACGTTAAGAAAGCAAGAACCGTTAAGTCTACCCGACTACGGACGATTTAGCAGCTTTAAGAAATTCCTTGGAGCAACTACACGCACCTTACAAGCGGTAGAAAAATTCAAGAGTTTAAGAAAGTCGGTTAAAGGACCCGACGACGCAACCGAAAAGTCGGTTATGTGTTCCAACAAAGTTTTAGCAAAGTCGGTTAAAGGACCCGATAGCGCGTTGGACACAGCGCTCTTGAAAAAGGCGGAAATATTAATTTGGAAATTCATTCAAGACGAGTGTTTTCATTCGGAAATAAAATGTTTGAAAGCAGGCAAAAGCGTTGAAAGAAGTTCACGCTTAAGTAAATTATCTATGGAAATAGGAGAGGATAACTTACTCCGTTTAAATGGACGTTTACCTTTCAAGTCTAATTTGACCGAGGAAAGTAGAAAACCTGTCATATTAGACGGTAAACACGAAATCGTTAAAATGATGATTAGAGAAGTTCATCATCATTTTGGACACGCCAATCACCAGACGGTGATGAATGAGGTGAACCAGAAATTTTACGTCTTGAACTTGCGTAATGTAGTACGAAGTGTGTCACACCATTGTCAGTGGTGCAGGACATACAGGTCAAAGCCGCAAAACGTGCCACAAGGAAATATTCCTCTGGAAAGAATAGCTCATCATGAGCCACCTTTTACATGCTCAGCTGTAGATTATTTTGGTCCTATGAGTGTGACTATAGGAAGGCGACACGAAAAACGTTGGGGCGTTTTATTCACGTGTCTGACCACCAGAGCAGTACATCTGGAATTAGCAGCCTCATTGACACCAGCGTCAATGATAATGGCGTTAAGGCGATTTATCGCCAGAAGAGGAAAACCAGCCGTTATATACAGCGATAACGGGACAAATTTCAAAGCTGCAAATAAAGAATTATTGAAAGCATGCGAAGAATGCTATGAGGGCATGAAAAACGAGTCATTTAAGAAATATATTAAATGGAAATTTATACCTCCGGGAGCACCGCACATGGGTGGCGCCTGGGAGAGGTTAGTAAGATCGATTAAAATTGCGTTGACCGCTACGCTTAAGGAGAAGAGCCCACGAGAGGAGGTTCTACATACGTTACTTTTAGAAGCAGAGCATACGGTAAATTCCAGACCTCTGGTAACATTCAGTATGGATAGTCCTGAAGAGGGTTTGACACCCAATCATTTTCTTCTGGGACGCTCATGTGGTGATCGACCACCTGGATTATTTTTAGAGCGACATCTGACGGATCAACTCAATTGGAAAGCTGCACAGAGGTTAGCCGACCATTTTTGGACAAGATGGCTGAAAGAATACATGCCTACGTTAATACCTCGAACAGGTGATAACGGCAAGTTCATGGAACCTAAAGAAGGCGATATTGTTTTGATAATAGATCATTCGTTGCCACGAAATACGTGGCCAAAAGGTAAAATTAGTAGAACGTTACCGGGACCAGACGGTCACACCAGAGTGGTTGACGTCATTACTAGCACAGGTATCTTGAGGAGACCTACATCCAGAATAATAGTCCTGGTACCCGCGACGCCTCCCAAATGATGGTGCTAACGCACGGGGGGGAGATTGTTGGCGACGCGCCTATAAAAATGTTTCAGTTTATTAAATCAACCGATGACGTTGCTATGAAAAAAGGGGGCAGTCACGAGCAACGACGCTCTGATAAGAGAATGCTTAGTTAAATCTTTAAGAAATGTCGAATTAATGATATGAAGGTCTTGGGTTCGACTCCCAGGCCGGACTAGTTTGTTTGTTTTCCTAAGTAATATCGCTTAATAAATTCGTAAGGAATTTAAGATATAAATTATGTTACCGGATTTGTTCCCCGGTTGAAATCATCTTTCAAATGATGTAAATTCATAAGAATATTAAAGTGAAGTTAAAGATCGGATTTGTTCCCCGGTCGAGATAATCACTCTGTGCATAGGCAGAATTAATGGATATTAATTGCATAAATGTTGTTTTGTATAAGTTTGATACGTTTTGTACGAAAACAAATGCCTATTTGTTATGATTGATTAATGAGAACATTCATTTATATTGTTATCTGATTAAAGATAGTTTCATACAGTTCGAAAATTGTATAAAAGCATTTAATTTGCCTAATATGGTCAAAATTGGTGTATTTCATAATTTAATTTTTTCTGATAGCCGAGAGCCGTGCAAAGTTAGTTGTTCACATAGCGCGAGTACACAGAAGCACGCTGGCCACGCCCTTAGGAGGCCGAATATGTAAAAATTTAAAATGTTTGTAATTCAGTGATTTATGTAAAAATTACTTGTAAAATATTTCAGGTTAATTGTACGTGCTAAAAAGGTAAATTCTGTGTTATTTTCATGTGAAAATTCCTGTGTATAAGTGAAATAATGATAGTTTTGTATAAGAAATTTAAAAGTGTTTTAAATAGTGAAATAAATAGAAAAAATGTAAATTAAACTATTGTATTGGTTAGCTTATGTATAAATTCAAGTGAGAAACATTGTTTTAACTTTCTGTGTTAAATATTTAAGAAATTTCGATTTCGAACTTGTGAGTAAAATAGGCAGTTTTCGTTTAATAAATAAAAGGTTTTTTATGATATGAAGATATGATGTATATCATGGTGTAGATATTGTTTTGTACTACCTATATTGATAAATTGTATTTGTATATGATTTGAATAAATAAAGATATTGAGTGAAACGTGAGAGAGTAATAGTACAAATTCATGTAATTAAGTTGCGCAAGCGCGCAGATGGCGCGGCTCACTTTCGCCTTTAGCTTAGGGGTAGGATAGTAAATTGATTTTATTGCAATTCGTTCGGGGAAGTTCGGAAATCGTTCGGGGATCTTACCAGCAGTCAATAAGAAGAAGAAAGAAAAAGTGTAGGGAAGTGATAGGGAAAAGTGATTACTCTCTCACGGAACGGTTTGAAGATAATCGCTGTTTCATTCCCAAGTAATTCATCCCTTAAGTTATACAGTCCACATCGAAGAATTAAGGCGTCGGGACCGGGACGACTTCGGAAGACCCGTAATCCCCGTCTGAACCTACTTGCTGAAAAGGAAGAGGTTATCGCCCTTGTGTGTTACTCCGTTGCGGAGATCACATACGTTGTTCCCGAACCCAACGTAGGCGTTATAGGAGGCCGGATCGAGAGAAGCCTCGATTCCTGTTTCTTAGTACCCTATCCGCTAGGTCCCTTTCAATTGGTCCTTTTCAGGATCAAGAGGGAAATCCGACCTGGTCCTTTTCACCCATATCTTCCCGTGGGTGTCGTAAGGGGCGACAGAGGGAAACAGGCAGGAGATGGGCAGCAGCATCTTCCTAATAACAGCAACTGTACAACAAAAAAACTACGGTTGCCAACCCGCTCGCCAAGCTTGGCAACTATGGCAAATATCCCCCCCTGAATAATGACGCAAACTAACAGCTTCCAGTCCCCGGCGGCCCCGCTATTCCTGGCTACGGTGGCGACCATGGTAACGGCGAGGCAGTCCTAACGATCTCCGGTGGAGGTTCGGTTGCCACCTAAAACGACTCGACCTGAGGACTCACGAGAAGATACTGGAGCTGGAAGAAGAGGTTGACAAGTTGCGCTGGCATATTATTGGATTATTCGAGGTCCGAAGAAAGGGGGAGGATACGGTAATCCTCGAGTCCGGCAACTTGTTCTATCACCGGGAGGGCGACCATGTGTCCCAAGGAGGTGTCGGATTTATCGTCCACAAGTCTCTCGTCAACAACTTTGTAAACATTGGAGGCGTGTCGACGAGGGTCGCGTACCTGATACTCAGAACCATCAAACGGTATTCGCTGAAGGTCATACAGGTTTACGCACCAACCTCGGCACATCCCGATGAGGAGGTGGAGGAAATGTATGAGGATATTTCCAGAGCCATGCATTCCTCCAAAACCCACTACAAGGGAGACTTCAACGCAAAACTAGGCACAATAGAAAACGGTGAGCTGAAGTAAGGGAAAATAGTTCTAGGGCAACGGAACCGTAGGGGCCATCAGCTGGCCAACTTTTTGGAGAAAGAGGGACTATTTATGATGAACTCTTTCTTCCAGAAGCGGCCTCACAGAAAGTGGACCTGGTCGAACCCCGACGGTTCGACAAAAAATGAGATTAACTTCATTATGACAACCAGACGCCAACTGTTCAGTGATGTCAGGGGTGAAAACTGGCAGCAATCACCGAATGGTTAGAGGTATAGTGAACCTAAACGTTAAGTTGGAGAGGTCTCGTCTAATGAAGTCAACGCTCAATCCCCCTCGTACTCTAATCCGAAATTTTCAGCTCGAGTAACATAACCGTTTTCAGTGCCTAGAAGATTGCAATGCAGTGGACCATATGAATGACAAGCTCGTGGAAACTGTCCATGCGGTCGGAGCTAAGTTCTGCAAAACCTGCCGCAGAAGAACACAAAAACTCTCCCTCTCACACTCTTAATCTCATGGCTGTTAGACGGAAGATGAGGCTGCAGTCGTCAACAGATTTGACAGCATACAGGCAACTGAACAGACAGATCTTCAAATGCATGCGGCAAGACTTGCGCAACTTTAATACTGCACGTATTGAAAAAGCGATCGAGCGGAACCAGGGCTCCAAAGTCTTTGCCAGAGATCTGTCCGCCAGTAAGAGCCAACTGTCAAAGCTGAAGACTGGTTATGGCAACACTCAGTCTTCAGCTGACTTGAGATTCTGAGTGAGATTGAGAGGTTCTATGGGCAGCTGTACACATCATCGTTGGAGCCACACGCAAGTGTGAGTAACGATCCAAGAGCAAGTCTTATCAGACACTATTCCGATGATATCCCGGACGTCAGTCTGAGCGAGATTAGAATGGCTCTCCAGCACCTTAAAAACAGCTAGTCCCCGGGCGAGGATGGAATTACAGCGGAGCTTCTGAAAGCGGGTGAAAAACCGCTACTTGAAGTCCCTCAGAAGCTCTTTGATTCCGTCCTCAATGATGGCACTACTCCGGAGGCGTGGAGCAGAAGTGCGGTGGTCTTGTTCTTCAAGAAAGGTGACAACGCCCTCTTAAAGAACTACAGACCGATATCCCTTCTGAGCCGCGTCGACGTGCTGTTTTCAAGAGTCATTACGAATCGTCTCGCACGCAGACTCGACGACTTCCAGCCTCCCGAACGAGCCGGTTTCCGAAAAGGCTATAGTACCATAGACCACATACACACCCTTTGGCAAATTGTACAGAAGTCCGAAGAGTACAATCTGTCACTTTGCCTGGCGTATGTGGACTATGAGAAAGCCTTTGATTCCGTCGAAATTTGGGCGGTGCCAAGTTGACTGTCGGTATATCGAAGTGCTGAAGTGTTTGTACAGTAGGACTACGATGATTATCCGAGTACAGAACCAGAGTACGAAACCTATCCAACTGCAGAGAGGTGTAAGACAGGGTGACGTTATTTCCCCGAAATTCTTTACCGCTGCATTGGAAGACGTTTTCAAGCTACTGGACTGGAAATGATACGGTATTGACATCAATGGCGAGTACATTACTCACCTTCAATTTGCCGACGATATAGTCCTTATGGCAGAATCGCTGGAGGACTTAAGCACTATGCTCAATAACCTCAATAGTGCCTCTCAACGGATAGGTCTTAAGATGAACACGGACAAAACAAAGATCACGTTTAATGTCCATGTTACACCTATGCACGTAGTTGTTGGGAGATCTAAGCTCGAAGTTGTTGACGAGTGCGTTTTCCTGGGACAAATAGTCCGATTAGGTAAGTCCAACTTCGACTGAGAGGTCAATTGACGGATTCAACTGGGCTGGGCAGCGTTCGGGAAATTAAGACACATCTTCTAGTCAGGTATACCTCAAAACCTGAAAACTAAAGTGTACAACCAGTGCGTGTTGCCAGTGATGACCTACGGAACTGAGACGTGGTCCTTCACTGATGGACGTATGAGGACGCTCAAAGTCGCTCATCGAGCAATGGAGAGGGCTATGCTTGGGGTTTCTCTGCGTGATAAACTTAGAAATGAGGATATCCGCAGTAGAACCAGAGTGACTGACATAGACCAACCTATTAGTAAGCTGAAGTAGCAATAGACCGGCCATATAGCTCGAAGAACCAACAACCGTTGGGGAAAAAAGGTTCTCGAGTGGCAGCCTCGTACCGGTAGGCGAAGTGTAGGGCGAACCCCCACTAGATGGAGTGACGACCTCGTAAGACATACAGGAATTCGATGGATGCAGGTGGCTCAGTACCATGCTTTGTGGTGTACCTTTGGGGAGGTCTATGTTCAGCAGTGGACTTGTGAAGGGCTGTAATGATGATGATGATGATGAGTTAAATTTAACCATACAACTTATATTCGATATTATTTAAAAAAGCTATCTAAGAACACTTGGGTTATTAAGACTGTGGCCGAAGTAGGAAAAGGGGAGTTCTCCCGCCGGGCAAGGTGTTCTACCCGGGGAGCGGCTCACACTCCGTGTGATAATTCGGAGATGTTCTATATATGCTGTTTATGATTGGGAATGTTGATAGTGTGATTTAGGCTTCGGTATGTTTCGCTTGAGGCGCGACGACAGCGCCGCCACATCACCCCCCTGCTCAGACCGGAGGTCAATAGTGCAGCCTCGTTACCGACGAATGTGCAAGTGCCAGTGGATTGTCTTGCAATCTGCGGTGAGTCGAGAAGAAGGCAAGTAATCTGCGAAAGTGCCGTGAAGCAGAGGCGAGCAGTAAGGCTCAGAGCCATGCTGAATACTGTATGGCGCAGAGAGTAGCTTGAAGGAACAGGAAGCATTATTATTCCAGTGCTGCGATGAACCTTGCGAAGCTAGATGGCTTGCAGGATATGAAGACTGCAGACGATATCTTCTCGGGAGCGAATGGGTGGGGTATTTATGACGATGATGAAAGCTTGAAGTTTCCGAAGGTTGTTGGTTGCATGTTCAGATCACTGTGGCCGTGGAAGAAAAATGGGAGATCTCCCGCCGGGCAAGGTGTTCTGCCCGGAAAGCGGCTCACACTCCGTGTGATAATTCGGAGATGTTCTATATATGCTGTTTAGGATTCGGAATGTTGATAGTGTGATTTAGGCTTCGGTATGTTTCGCTTGAGGCGCGACGACAGCGCCGCCACAAGACGAATAAAATTATATCCTTATTGTCGAAATCCATCCTGCCGTTTGGAAGATACGAGGTAATAAAGAAATTTACCAACATACAAGATCGCGCGAAAAACATAACCCTTTCTTGGCAGTCGGGTTAAAACCTTTACTATTTTTGCTTTTAAGATTTTTTCAGATCCATTTATTGATAAATTAGGTGATACGTAATATAGGAGCCCGATATACTCGTATATTATTTACAATAAAGGCCAAATCTCGCGTTGGAAATCACTCAATTGTCACAGAGACTCATTAAATGCGATCAAAATTAATTACCCTTGGCATCCCGACCTGGCTTGAATAATGCATTTAATCTGTCATCTGGAGTGATATCGAACTATTTGACAAAGCAAATATTAAATATATTTTTTAACGTTTCAATCCCCATAAAAATCCCATGCAGTCGCATGCGTCCGGCTAATCCCGAGCGGTCACACGCGACCGCAATCACCCACAGCATTTTAAACCATTAAACTTATATTTAAAGACGACTTTTCTATGAAGTAGTTTGGTATTATAAAATCTATACAAAATTTGTCTATCCTGTGGTCTAAACAAAAGATTCAGGTCAGGTTTTAATTCATTACAAAAAGATTTTATTGTATATTGATAACAAAAAAAAAATACATACCAAGAGGATGTCGGCAGCGTAAGAATCACAATTATTTCTATATATTACTCGAAATTATTTACGTAAAAAGATAAATTATATTCACACAAAAACTATCATTATAATTTTATAATAAAACACTATACTAAAATACTAACACTAAAAACACTAGAAAAATCCAAAAATCAACACAATAATATTCACACGAAAATGGCGTATTCCACAGACTAAGTGACTTTTTATTCCACTAGAAGATAGAAATTTTATATTGATTCTATAATGCCAAACTTCTTCATAAAAAAGTAGTCTCTAAACATAAGTATTGATGGGTTAAAGTGCTGTGGGTGTGTGCGGTCACATTTGACCTTTTGAATTTTGACGGAATATCGAAGCGGTCAAATTTGGACGCTTGCCGTTTGAGTGGTTAATTAAGGGTGGTTAATTATCCAAGTGGATTCTATAGCCCACGAATACTTGCATGTTGTCTCTTTGTTAATTATACAACAAAATAATTTTATAACGAATTCGAAGGTAAAACTCGAATAAGGCACAAATAAAAGAACCACCAAATTGAGGTAATTTATTAGAAATATCTTAGCATGCTCGGAGTGACTCCAGCCGCTAAATTTCACCATCGCACATCCCGAAAAAACTCGCGATACCCTGCATGCCATCTGAATGATTAGCGGTCTACCACTGGGTGATTTACAAGAAGTTTTCTTAGGAAGCAAACACCAGCAATTTTTCGGACCGATAACACTTAGGGACCTTCGAGAAAACAGCCTATTATTTTATAAAAAAACCGGCAACGCACCTGTTATTCCCTGGTGTTGCAGTTGTTCGTGGGCGGCGGTTCGAAACTTTCCATCATGTAAGCCGCATGCTAGTTTGCCCCCTCTTCTTTAAAAAAAATTAGTACTCAAGGGTAACAACGCATCTACATTTTGATTTTAATCGAAGATATATGTATATGTCTATGGGCCACAGCATCAACTTACCATCAATTGGACTGTGTGCTCGTGATATTCTATAAAAAACAATTGAAAAAATATATTTAACATAATATATCCGAAACGTGTTTAATATTAGTAAATGAAATAAATTAAAAAATATATTTCGATTTATAATATTACTTTTAAAAGACCACTGATGATTTCCTTGACACGAAATCACTCAGCAAACTGCATACGAACTAAATTTCAGAAATGTGGCTTAAAAGAGCAAAAAAAAAAGACATTACTCCAGCTATTTGTAACTGGATGGGTGTAATGCTCCAGTTACCACTAGTCTTTTGTGTTCACATTACTTACATGAAGTGTTTTAATAACATTTTAAATAAAAACCACGAATGTAGAGGCGGTGTTAGAATATCCACTACAACATATCGTCCCGTGTGTGTGTGTGTCTTAAAAGTTGACAGAGGGAAAATAGAACAGCTGATGGTCACCAGCGTCTTTCTAATAACAACTAAAATAATAAAAAACTGCAGTTACCGATCCGCCTGCCAAGCGTGGCAACTATGGAAAAATCGCTTCTATGAGGCCTCCGTGGCGCAGTGGCTTAGCTATTAGTGGCTGCGCTGGGGTCGCCGGTTCGAATCCCGCACGGATCAAGTATTTGTATGGCCTACAACTAATTGTTCCGGGTCCACGATACAGGAGAAAATCCTAGTGTAGGGGTAACGTCTTTTAAAAAAAATATATGGGGCGGGGGTATATTTTAGCAGAGGATTTCTATAGGCTGTAATAGGTACATAGATAGAAAATAGAAAATCCCCCTGTGAGATAATATCTAAGGGAGAGACCAATGTTTAGCCACGGTTGACACAAATGAATTAATGAAATACCTTTAAATAGATGGAAGTTTAAGCCACAGAATCCATTTTACGTCAGTTTTATCACTTTAGTTTCATTTAATTTTCTATAAGTTTTCAGGATAAGTTTTTTTTTTATATTGTGCCACATTGTCAGTTTTTTTGTGTATCTAAAGTAGATATGCATTATTTTTTCAATATTCGAAGCCAATTCTCGAATGCTATCCGATCTAATTTTAAGTGGTGATGCAGCCGAAGATGGTTAAGTATTTGATATGCGAACATAACAATAACTTGTAAGACTTGTTCATGTACCTACACTGTTTATGTACCATACAAATAAACTTTCAACTTTCATTAAAAATATACCGAAATGTATCAAAACCTCAAACAGTTATTTCCACTAACTTGTTACAAGCAGAGGTTTTAAACTCATTTAGAAGTAGAGTAAAATATATTTTTGCAACAGTTTCGTTTAAAACAAACGAAGTTGTAAATTATAGTTGTGCAGTTTCTGTACCCAGTTCTAGCGCTCGGTTGTTTTGCAGATTAAGTGACAATCGCAGTTGTTCTTTTAGAGAAAATACTTCGAAGAGCTATAGGTTTTAACACTAGCAGTGAGAGATTTATTTTCAGTAGACTATAAAATTGTAATATAATAATGTAATTAGTAGTACCAGTTACTCGACTCTAACGAGTCTATATTTCGTTCTCGGGGCAATATATACGCTTTACAACAAAATCCCAGAAAATGTACAAAATTTAACCAGCTCAAAGTTCAAAAAAAGTAAAGTTACAGTCCATATACGTCCCACTGCTGGGCACAGGCCTCCGCTCATTTCTGAGAGGGATTTAAGGCAAGGAGTTGTCCGCCGTGCTGCCCCAATGTGTGTTGGCGAACTTCGTATGTCTTTGAATATTTTTATTATTTACGATATTTTCCTTCACCGCCGAGCACGTGGTAAATCAGCACTTAAAATTGCAATTAACAATCACATTGGTGCCGGCGGGGTTCGAACCCGGTTTGCTCGCGTACTGTGAAATTTACAGCGAGCGCTAACCATCTGAGCTACCACGGTTCAAAAATTCAATTAAACTAAGTTTGTATAAAAAGGGTTATTATAATATTAAGGAATTTATGGGTAATAATAACCCCTGGTCAGGTGATCGCTACCAAGCTATTTATAATTGTTTTATGTTGAATAACTGTGTAACATACATGACTGTAAGCTGTTATTTTTTTAAAAAGGTCCCCCTGGGTTATTTTCTGGTTCGTCCCAGGACATTTTTTTTTCGACCCAGCTGTAATTAACTAAAAGAGTGACTTCCAATCAGTATTATTTATAATATATCTTGAATTAAAAAAATCTGTTTCTGTACCTGTATGGCAGTGAAAGTTAGGTGTGGCGAAAGAAGTAGCGAAGTTCATCAACGTCAATCAACGCTGTTGGAATTTTGTCATCAATAAGTATTTTAGAACTGGCTCTGAGGTAAGCTAAAGTGGCAATTGATCAGCCGTATAAGTCGAAAACCCTGTCAATGATTACGTCATCAAAATGACGTGACGGCTAGGCGCATTAGCATTTTCTGGGGTACGTATACTACGTACACAAAAATAATATTACTTAAATAATACAACAAATTATTATAAAACTTTAGAATTACAAAAAAACTTAAGTGGATACTTAAAATTGCTTGTTTGATGACAGTTTTTAACCTTGTAAGAAGTTGACCGAAAATTTATAATTATGTCCATGATTGTCTTTGAAACAATAAAATACTTACATTCTTACTATGATAACATTAGAGACTTGAAATTTTAAAGACAGTTCAGAATCTGATGATAATATAAGAATAAAAAACAGACATGGTATCTACCTTTTATAAAAAATTTCAATACTTTTTTTTTAAATTGCACTTCTTTATATTTCATAATTAAAAAGGTAAAACCCTTTTGGAACACTTTGTGTACGGTCAGATGGAGAATAAATTAAAAATGTACATTTCGTACCAGATCCATGTCAGTAACCGTCAGGCATGAATAAATAACATGCGAAATATTTTGTCCTTTGTAAAAAAAATAGCTATAATCCAAAAGCAATTCCATAACTGGTGTAAACGGTTGGACTCGGTTGTAAACGTTGGAAGCGGTCCAAGCTCTATGAAGAGCAAAATTACCATTTACATACATACAAATTCAATTTGTGATATCACACGGAGCGTATGAGTAGAATCAAATGTGTATGACCAACTTTTGCAGTATCATGTTATTTCAAGTGGTGATTTATGTTATTAAATCTGTACATTTATAAAACTGGAGTGTCTGTCTGTAATATCAAAATAACTAACTTATATTAGATAGGAATAACATTTTGTAAATTTTTGTCTGTATGCCAGTCTGTCTGACCAGGCTGATCTTCGGAGAAAGCGATGCTAGAAGTGATCAATGCAATATAACTTGGAAAAACTTGGACATTAAAAAGTGAAAAATTAATAAATTAAATAACTTATCTACTACTATACTATACACTATATTTATACTATATTATATTATATATACATATATACTATATTATATTAATAAATTAAATAATAATCATGAATCTAAATAGGCCTCACTGATATATTCTATCTAGGCAAAGCCAAGACGGGGCGCAGTTTTACAAGCAACGAACGGAAACACTGGGATAGATGTCTATTACTGCGACCGCCCGCCACGCGTAAGGATTATGACAAATCTTTCATACAAGAGAGAGTCTTTATGTCTGGCAGTGGATTTCAAAGGTCTGTAAAAGCATAATCTGCTGCAAACGTAGGCCACGCGTTGCCCCCCTGAGGACTAAGAATTTTTAATCATTTAGCTATAGTATATAATCACCTTCATCGCATCTACTCTTATCAGTCTTAACGCAATACACAGCCAGTAATTTGCGCAGAACAAAGCTTGAATAGTTTTAAGGGAAATTTAATTACCCGCTTTGTGTTTCAAAACAAACTTTCCCCGGAATTGAAAAGTTGGTACAGATTCAGCTGCTCTTAAATAAGATAAAGAAGCCATTCTCTTCGTTGTTTCTGTTGAACTTTAGAGTCCGCTTACTCACCCAATCAATTCTGTGGTATGAACCGATTCAAGTAAAATAAGCTTATCGTGTATCTCACCACGAAAACTAAGTAAAACCAAAAATGAATGAAATTAGAATAATATCAAGGGTGCATTTAGGCTAAGGCGATAACGTGAATTTCAAAAAAAATCCTGCCACGAGACATTTTTTAATAAAATAAAGGGACACACAGCCAGCAATTTGCGCAAAACAATGGTCGGATAGCTTTGATGAAAATTCAATTACCCGCTTTTTGTTTCAAAACAAACTTTCCCTGACGATTTGAAATGAAGTTCTCCTGGCCGGAGAAAAAACTGCTAAAGAAACCCCGCATGTAACCTCTTCCTTGTCATTTTAAAAGTAAATAATACAATAAAACAATAAAAACAGAATGGAAAAATTTAACAAGCCCATCGGTAACTTAAAAAATAGACTTAGAGCGCAGTGCATATCGATTTATTTCATTCTGAAGCTATATTATTGTTATAGCACGAATTGGTCGGCTCAAATGGGAAAGGACCACTAACTCAGTATATTCAAACCGAGATATTTTTTGTGTTTCCCTTTGTAATTAATTAAAAAAGAATTTTGTATTTTTTCTTCTAGTATTAGGGTTGGAAAACTGTGATACATAGCTCTACTAACATACGTGTGATCACACGCACGCACACACGCACACACACAAGCACACACACGAGCGCACACACATGCACACACACACGCGCACACACACACACACACACACACACACACATACATGCGCACACACACACGTGCGCGTGCACATACATATACACACGCACACGCACACACAAGCACACACACACACGCACGCACGCACGTACGCACGTACGCAAGTACGCAAGTACGCAAGCACGCATTCACGTACGCACGCACATACGCACGCACGCACGCATGCATGCACGCACACGCAAACGCACACGCTCACGCATTCGCACGCGCACACGCACATGTACGCGCCCATGCACACGCGTCTATGGGCCACAGCACCCACTTACCATCATGTGGACCGTGTGCTCGTTTGTCACCTCATCCTATAAAACAAACAAACAAAACAAATAAAAGGTTTTAAATAAGCCTTCACAAAAGTTTTAATTAAAATATGAATTTTAAGAACTGCAGCTAGAAATTGGATTCTAATTCGCATTCGCGGAAGTCGCAATCAGCTTTGACTGCGTTCCGGAGCGAGTTTTTGTTTCCGCTGCGGTTAACGTATCATACCTATCGAACCATTAAAAAAAGGATTTCAAGGAAGTTGTTATATGTTTATTTTTATTATGAAGAAAAAACTATTGTGTAATTATTTATTCTCTCATATACAGGATGTGGGACGCTACCACCTAGATTATGCGAGGATCTGCACAAGGAGCCTGGTAGAAACTCGATTCGTGTCAGTAGAAAATCGGTAAAGTGACGCGACTTAAGAGAGTCCTATGTCCTGTAATGGACTGCCGCAGGCTGATGATGATGATGATGATGATTACATACAAGTAATTGGAGTAATAGTGACAAGCGAACAGCGATAAAACCACTGTTAGATCAATTATGAATTTTCTAAATGAAAAAAAATATGTAATGAATTAAGTTAAGTTTAAGCTGTGTAGTGACGGATTAACAGAATCCATTACCCAATATCATTCCGTGCGTGTCGTAAGATGTGACAGAGTGAAATGAAACAAGATATGCGCAGCAACATCTTCCTGATAACAACTCAAAATAGTATAACACTGCGGTCGCCAATCATGGCAACTGTAGCAAATATCCCCCCTGTGAGACCATCTATGGGGTTAGGAGGCCTACGTCCAGCAGCGGATTTTTGACGCGAGATAGAATCAATCAATATATTATTTATTATATACCAATACACATTAAATAAAAACAAAGTAAAATAAAGAAGGTACAATGGGCGGTCTTATCGCTTTGCAAGCGATTTGTACCAGTCGACCTTTAAACACAAGAAATTACAGTTGTTTACTATTAATAGCGAAAATAGAAGGTGTATTTAAGTTAAATAATTAATTAAAAATAAAATAAAATGAATGGAAATAAAAACACAAAATGATGATATTTGAAAATAAGAATAATTTGTATCTCGTATTTACTGTTCTTATATAACGCATTAGTCATTGGATCGGAGTCATAGGGTACCTTTTTAGGGCACAGTATAAGTAAATTTGAGTCCACGTGCACCAACGCGTTTATATACATATAATATACAAGTGGAGTACATACAAACAAGGCTCTATCTAGTACTTCGTGTGTATTAAGTACTTCAATGGAGAAAGGATGCGAAATATGAAAGGAAAAATAAGGTCATTAAGCCATTGGGACTTTATTATAAGTATAGTGTATTATATCTAAACATCTTAAAAGCAGTTTCATGCCTCCAAAATAAGCTTCTTAAATGATTATCAACATATTAGTATTCAAAAAACATAAATCTGTTCCAATTTAGCTTTTAGCGAGATTATGTTTTGATGGAATTATTAATGAATTTTGGAACCCTTTATTGATTTTAAATTATCTCTATAAAGTTCTATAAGCCGTATATTGTTAGAAGGTAGGTTTGTAATGAACTTCATATATATTACACAAGTCCAAAAATAAAGTTATTCCAAGTGTCTAAAATTCAAGAAATAAGTACTTGGAGACTATGATTTACTCAGTAGACCCTTTTACTGCAAAACGAAGCATACCATCTTATCTCTCACACGTTCTGAATTTTGATTCCTAATTATTTTTTATTTAGAATTTTATTAATTATTAGTCCTAATATAATTAGAACATTTTTAGGTTGAGTTGGATTAGGTTTTCGTTTCTTATTGCTTAATAATTTATTATCAAAATACTAAATCTTTTAATGCTGGTATATTAACTGTTTTATCTAATCGAATTACAGATATTATAATTTTAATTGTAATTTCTTAAATAATAAATTATGGAAGATGAAATTATATTTTTTTATTTCAATGTTATAAATAATGGTTATTCAATAAAGATTATCGTTATTTTAGTAATAATTGGAAATATAATTAAAAAGCTCAAATTCCTTTTAGTACTTGATTGCCGACAGCTATAAAATGGATCCGGGTGTCTACGGGACACAGTATCCACTTATCGTCATGTGAACTGCTCTTTTATCAGCAATATTTTAAATAAAAGTAGATTTAGTAGAGTAAACGCCAATATACGTTCCACGGCTGGGCATATGCCTCCCCTTATTATAGAAATTATTATGAACCAGTTAGTTCAGGCTCCGCCGCACTCTTCCAGTGCATTTGGCGGAAATGGATCATATTTTAAACATGGCAGAGCTATGATGCAGCTATATTATAGTTGCAGCGTAGATGGTTCGGCTAGACCAGGGTAGGATTACACTCTCTCAGAACACCAGCGCAAAATAGCCGTTCAATCCTGCAATGTATCGTATGGTGAGTATAGAGAACCAGAGGACTTTTTAACTCAATACGAGGTTGTGGCGGCGCTGTCGCTATTAACCTTCCGAATCATAAACAGTATATATAGAACATCTCCGAACTACCACACGGAGCGTTGGCCGCTCCCCGGGCAGAACACCTTGCCCGGCGGGAGATCTCCCCTTTTCCTTCTACGGCCACGGTGGTGACCCTGACGTGATCTGAACACGCAACCAAACAACCTTTGGAAACTTCAAGCTTCATCATCGTCATAGAATACCCCACCCTTTCGCTCCCGAGCAGATATCGTCTGCAGTCTTCATATCCTGCAAGCCATCTAGCTTCACAAGGTTTATCACAGCACTGGAATAATAGTGCTTCCTGTTCCTTCACGCTACTCTCTGCGCCATACAGTGTTCGGCACGGCTCTGAGCCTTACTGCTCGCCTCTGCTTCACGGCACTCTCGCAGATTACTTGCCTTCTTCTCGACTCACCGCAGACTACAAGGCAATCTCGTGGCACTTGCACATGCGTCGACAACGAGATTGCACTATCGACCTCCGGTCTGAGCAGGGGTTGATGTGGCGGCGCTGTCGCTATCAACATTCCGAATCATAAACAGTATATATAGAACATCTCCGAACTATCACACGGAGTGTCGGCCGCTCCCCGGGCAGAACACCTTGCCCGGCGGGAGATCTCCCCTTTTCCTTATACGGCCACAAGGTATTTCATCTTAGTCCTCAGGAGTGACAACGAATTCGCATTTTGATCCTCAGTCGAGGATAGATGTAGATGTCTATCGACTACAGCATCAACTTAGATAGGTTGTGTGCTCGCTTGTCCTTGACCCTTATTATATAAAACCAATTTTATTTCGGACGGCGGTGGGCACTACCGCCGCATACTTTTATACTTTACAATAATTCCCAATTCTCATACAATATGCAGATCCGTGGAGCGACTGATCCGAGTCTGTATCCTAGTTGCCGCTGTCACCGAGCGATATCGTTATGATGTGTATGTGTGTGCAATTGTTGTGTATGAGTTTCGTAATGACAGATGATTTTTGTTGTGTGCGCAGATTTTCCCCCGCAAAAAACGACAGTCTGGTCTGTATCGGAAAAACCGCTATGGCTTCTCCGTTCCGCCGATGGCCCATATCGCTCGAAGCTAAGCTAACTATCGAGCAATAGTTGAAACTGGCCACCGCAACTAGAATTTAATCTAGGGACATTATCATCATATACTTTGCTATGTAATATTAACTTTTAAAATAAGTTTTTTTTTCGTTTCATTTCATTTCATATAATTTCATTTCACTTCATTTAAATTTGAGTTTTTGCACAAAAGTACGCTCCGACTATATTTAACCTCAAGACACTCTACTCGGCAGTCGGGTATTGCAATCATTTAGCTAAACAGTGATACCAATAAATAATTAAGTAACATGAAACAGGGACGATCTACAGTAACATGGGTACATGGGTACAGGACTTAAGCTCATTCCATTAACATATTAAAAGGGTTCCCTCGCTGGATACTTAATTGAGCCGAGTGTAAGTTAATAATAACTTCCGATTTCAATTATGGTATTTCCAAGGCAAAAGAGAACACGTTTTCGTCAAGATGATGGTTGGTGGATTGATGGTTCTGAGACGTGATTTTTCACTGGTGATCGTATGAGGCAGCTACACTCGGAGTTTCTCTGTGAGATAGACTTTGAAATGAGGATATCTGCAGTAGTACCAACACAACCGACAAAGCCTATATAACCGTTGGGGAAGAAACGTTTTGGAGTGGCAGCCTCATACCGGTAACTGTAGTATTAGGGGGCCCGCCAATAGATGGATTGATGACCTGGTTAGACTTGTAGGTAGTTGACGGATGCAGGTGGCTCAGAACCGTGTTTTGTGACGTTACATATGTGGAGATGCTTACTCGTATGTTCAGTAGTGGACTTCTGAATGGCTGTAATAAAATTTTAATAGATTTTGTAAGACATAAGTTGCCGCTACAAAACGAGGCCTGGTGGCTGTTATAATCTTTATCTTCTTTCTTTCTTATAATCAATATTGTTTGTAACATTTAACGCAATACAACCAGAGGCACCGTGACGGTTCCGTGGCGCAGTGGCTTAGTATTGAGTTGCGACGCATTGGGCTGCGGGTTCGAATCTCGCACGGAACAAGTATTTGTATGGCCTACAAAAAATTGTTCCGAATCTGGATATTTGTCCTTGTGCAATTTATGTATGTAAACTGCCTCTAGGATACAGAAACTCTTAGAGTAGGGTTAACGTGTATATTTTAAGAAAAAAGAGAGGTATATATCAGAAGCAGCTTTTGCTATCGCAGCAATCTCGCAGAGTTATCACGATAATTCAAGAACCACGAACAATCTCATTAAATTGTTTGAACTTCATTAAGTTACCCTATTGTTCAAAATATCCCTACTAATAAATAAACACGTTTTACCGCGCTCTTGCTGTGTGTGATAATATGATTAAGTTATAATTGAATCACCGTAACCTTCCGCCTCTCGTGTTAAGAGAGTTCACTCAACATATCTAATTTACTATTTTCTATTATAAAGTCGTTATTAATTACCTTCATAAGAGTACTGTGGGAAAATAATAAATGAATTTAAATAAAATTTATACATAAGTGGTGGCAAATGAACAGCTCACATGATATTCAGTGACTACCTCCACCCATGTCGTATTAATACGGGAAAAATTGCCATCAACAAAAAGTCTCCATCAACTTAAACACCAATGGAGTTGCAGGCTCGCTGCCGACTTTAAAAAAAATTTAGGCTCGTTTCTTGAAAATTCCCATGTCGTATTATTACGGGAAAAATTGCCTGTGATTCCACATAGTAGTCGTGCGAGAAAGAAAACTTCAAGTAAATCGCACAGTAGTGGACTGTCAAGGATCCATATGATGTGGATGGTAATGTAAGTTTTGTCGCGATAGGCGTTGGTGAAATTTGGCGGCTTCAATTAATCTGAATCCGATT
Organism: Parnassius apollo; assembly: GCA_907164705.1. NCBI lineage: Eukaryota > Metazoa > Arthropoda > Insecta > Lepidoptera > Papilionidae > Parnassius > Parnassius apollo. The sequence continues at coordinate 1,472,254 of CAJQZP010001641.1, read as the reverse complement.
TCTCTGTAAATTCAATAGAAAATGCAAAGGGATGCAACATTTCTTCACAATGCCAGTGAATTGAGCCGATGGGAAAGAACTCGCTTTTTGACGATTCGAGCCACTGCGCTGCTTACGGTAAAGTGGAAGAAGCTGGCACTGGCAAGCCCCGGCCCAGAGATGGGAAGAGTATTCCGTGTGAAACCGAACCTACGCCATGTAAAGTTGCAAGCGGTGAGCCACCATGAAAAACTATCCCGCTCTGCTGAGCACGTCAAGCTTTTAGAGACCAATTTAGCCTTCCTTTTGAAGTGACCACGAAACTGCACGTCATTCGATATATCGACGTCGAAAATTCCGAATACGGCTGAGAAAACAAGGGGTTGCTCCGAAACTGAGGAGATACTAAAAAGGGGTTCTTTTTAGCGGTAAACGCTCAATCTTGTGTCTTCTGGGGATTGAATTGGACTAGATCTGACAGTTTGTTCCGGTACCCGGCGTTTTTCAAGAAACATGGTGTATGAAGCACCAGTGCTGTCGTCCGCATATTATGAATGTTACCGGTTTGCAACTTATCATCGATATTTTAGTGCTCCCCCCACCTTTTATTTATATTATCATTAATCTTTATTATATATATATATATATATATATATATATATATATATATATGATCTGTATGTGACCAGGATAAAAAATATGTTTTGATCTTTTTAACGCAGACAGGGCAGTTGGCGACAGCCGCACTCGGACGGGAGAGAGCGTAGTTAGGACCCTTATTTATGTAGAGTTTGTTTAGGAACTTAGTTCTTTTAGGTGTCTTTTGGAAGAATGAATATTCACTAGAGCAATTGAAAGTTGTTGGTGTGCCTTATAAGCTAAGTGAACCCCACTCACGAACACAAGGCTCGAGAAAGGTTAAGAATATTTAAAACGTCCCTATTCCACTTGTATCAGCTTATAAGCTTACATTATTAATTTATTATTAATTATCCCTTCCCGCTTGAGAAAGGCTTATAATATGTATATATATACATATATATATATATATATATATATATATATATATATATATATATATATATATATATATATATATTATATACATATATATATATATATATATATATATATAATTTACCAAACACACAACAAAAAACAAAACATACAAAGGTTACACTCTCCCACTTTTTTTCAAAAATGTGCGAGAGGCACACGACTCATTGCACGCCGTGCACGGTGAGCGCTAACCATTTAGCGCGCTCTCCCGAAGGGGAACTGGACCGTAGTCCACAGCCAAATAAGTGGCGCACCAGTAAAGGGGGGCTTAGCCCATTGGTAGTGCATAAGCACAAACATCGAGCGAAGTTGCGCATGTCAATGCGTGTAAACGCCATACAAATACGAACAAATCCAGCCACAGTGAATGTACGTCACACGGTTTAGGCAAATAGACACATTCTCCATAAACCCAGCGAAGTAGTTAGTAGAAGTTTGAAGCGACAGTAGCCTAATGGCAGGGTGCGGACCGCGGACTCAAAAAGGTCATGGGTTCGAATCCGCCATTCGACTACTGGCGTGAACCACTCGTAACACAAGCAATTTAAGCTTACCACGAGTGGTTAAGGGGAATATTAGTAATGTTTATAGCAATGTTAATATTCTTTTTATAAAAAAAAACCTTCAGTGATCGCCACCACCTGCCAGACCGCCGTTCCTCTAGACGTGATGAAAGTGTATGACATCACCACCAGTTGCATGATTTACTGATGAGTTTAATGCTCACCTCAAGGGAATGGGGCCCGGGTTGTGCAGCTTTCGGCCGCAGCATTGAGTCTCCTCAGATCTTCTAATACCTTTTCCAATCAAGCAATGTGCCTGGACTGATATTTATAATAATAATAGACCGTCACAATATGGAGAAGAAACAGGGTTGGTGATAGCACGAAGCCTAGTCGAACACCAGCGTTAATGGGCTTGTAATTGAAGCATATACCGTCTACTACGATTTTAATGCTCAGTCTGCAAGAAAACTGGTCAACTGGTGGAAAGATCCAATTGCGAATTTCTCGTGAAGCCAATAGGAAAAAGCTTTGTAAGAACCATTTGCGCCAAACGCGATCGAAAGCCTTCGCTTTGTCCAACTAACGGGTAAAAGGAGGAGGCCCTTAGACTCTACTGCCTCCGCCTATCTATGAGTTAGGTAAGTCAGAAGATCACCAGTTGAAATAATACAAGTTTTTACGGAATTTATCGCGTATATTTAACTTTTTAAATACCCGATGTTTCGAACGCTTTATAGTACTCATGGTCACGGGCCGGACTGAGATGTTCAGATGTCATAGTTAACCGCGGTTACCATAGATTAAAATTTAACTTTTGTTCCGATCTACACAGTATGAACTTATGGTATCTTGAAGTCTTGCAGTTGTATGCTTGGGTTGGGATTTAATTTTATTTATTATAGGATCCCAAGCAGATGGTAGCACCCAGCCATCTTCTCTATTGAAATTAGGATGTTTTTTGATTTCAATAGCCTCGCGAATCATCCTTGGAATGAATCGGTGTTCTTTAGCGAGGATTTGTGGTCTATCAAATCTGATGTAGTGACGGGGGCGATCCTGTACGTGTTCACAGACTGCAGACTTCCCGGAGCGTCGATTTTTCACATCAGCTGTATGTTCTTTAACGCGGGTTTTAATTGATCTTTTAGTTTGTCCTATGTAGGAGAGACCATATTCATCAAGCTTGTACACTCATGCATCTTGCAGAGGGACATTACACTTGACTGATGGTAAAAACTGACCAATCTTCTTCAGCGGCTTGAAGTATGTTTTGATGGAAGCGCGCTTCAAGATGTAGCCAATCTTGTCAGTGACTCCTCTAACATATGGCAGTACAGCAGATACACGACTGTGGCCAGCTTAACTCGTTCACTGTGACGTAGGCGCGGGACCCGAAGCTTGTTGTCATGCAAAACTTGCTTGACATGGTGGAGCTCGGCAGCCAGGTATTTACTGTCACAGATCCCTCGTGCTCTCTGAAACAAAGATTTACCCACGGTAGCTAACTGTGAAGGATGGTGGTGAGAATCACCGTTTAAATATATATCTGTATGGGTCTTTTTTCTATACACAGTATGGCTCAAGGTGTTATCAGGATTCCGAGTTACTAACAAATCTAGAAAAGCTAGGGAATTGTTTGCCTCTAACTCCATTGTGAACTGAATTTTAGAATTTATAGAATTAAGATGGTCTAAAAATGCAGTTACTTTATCTAAAGGTAGATTCTCATCTTAACTCCATAAATTCTAAAATTCAGTTCACAATGGCGTTAGAGGCAAACAATTCCCTAGCTTTTCTAGATGTGTTAGTAACTCGGAATCCTGATAACACCTTGAGCCATACTGTGTATAGAAAAAAGATTGGATCTAAGCGTTCGTCCTTATTTAGGGATCGGGTACACCAAAGCTATCTTCCATGTGTTAGGAACTTTACTTAAGAAAAAGGAGTACCGTAAAAGACACGATAAAATCGGTGCTAACTTCAGAGCATACGTCATCAGTACAATAGGAGGAACTCCATTAGAACCACTTGGCGCTGTGTAAACAGCACATTCTCAATGGAGCACTCGCAGCGCGGGATGGTCGGTGGTGTATTCCTCCCGTCATCGAGAATCGAGTTGGACGCAAAGAGAGAGCCTATCAGATTGGCTTTCTCCTTTGCGGGTGGGCCAGTGAGTCATCTCCTCTCTGTGTGGAGATGAAAGATATAGCTGACAGAAGTTGACTTGGAAAGCTTTGGTGAGAGATCAGAATGCACGTGTTTTTGAAGGAATTGGAACTAGTTTCTCACCAATTCTGTTGATTTATTCTGACCATAGCATTGGCAATGACACTTTTGAAGGACCGGGTCGTGAAATTTTCCTTGTTGTATGTCTGTTGAACGAATAGAATAAGTTTTTTAAAGAGCTTTTCTATCATAGGTTTGCCTGAAATCAAATTAAATTCTGCTCTTATAGAGTTGGGAAGTAATTTTCAAAATTATTCTTCCTTCTCCAAAATAAAACGCATATTCGCTTACGTCATTAGATTTATACGAAATTCTAAAAATTTTATTCCAAGCGTACAGGTCACTGAACTGCTGACGAGTTGAATGAATCATTTTCATTTTTAACTAAATTAAGTCAATTAGAATCGTTTCTTTACGAATACAACTTGTTAAGTAAACAAATATCTATAAATACTAACAGTAATATTATTTTCCTCAGTGCTTATTTAGATAAACAAGGATTAATGAGAGTGGGTGGTAGGCTCGACAATTCTTATTATCCCCTTAACAAACGGTATCCTATTATCTTGCATTACAAACACCACTTCACTAAACTAATATTTCAAATCGAACAATTTCGACAAATGCATGTTCTCAATTATTATTATACACCATCAGAGAACTATATGGGGCTGGTGGGTGGCAGATATCTTGCTCGACAGACTATGCGAAATTATTCTACTTGCAGACGCTTTCAAGATGAAACGCTTAGTCCACCGATCGGCAACCCTAGCGAGTGACGCCGGCATTCCCCTTCCAGAAGGTAGGAATCGATTTCGCTGAGTTCTTCTCTATTCTTAATAAAAAGGGCCATGGAGCTAAAATGCTTAAATGCTATTTATGTTTATTTATATATTTTCGCTTTAAATGCGTTCATTTGGAGGCAGTAACCGAGTTAAGTAAAGAAGCCGTTCTGCTATCTCTACGTCGATTTATTTCGCGTTGAGTTAAGCCACTTGAAATATTTTGTGACAACAGTCGTAATTTTGTTGCTCTCGCTAAGATATTGGTACGTTTTTAAAAATAATTCAGAGCAATTATCTAACATTGTAGCTAATGAGAACAGTAAATTTATTTCTATACCTGCATACGCTCCTCACTGTGGTGGACTGTGAAATATTGGAGCAGATGCGGCAGCATTTCTGGTCTCGTTAGCAACGCAAGTACATCAGCGAGTTACAGCAACGCTTCAAATAGAGAACAAACCAGTCATATCTACCCATTGGAGACGTAGTTTTAATTCAAGAAGACCACGTTCCTCCTCTTAACTGGCGTCTAGGTCGAGTGTCGCGTCTGTTTCCTGGTCCCGACAGTTTATCCAGAGTAGTAGAGCTGAATACCAGGCTCGCTGCCTTCAGCCGATGAGATTGAAAAATAGCTGAAAACGCTCTTTGCAACGGGGGGGTGGAGCTACTATATTTACGCTATTTTCTACACACATGATGAGCGCATAAGGGCTGCTATCTTACACTACGTCGATGCAGTCGTTTAGCCAATCAAATCACCAGAATATGACGTGATATTCGAGGTGGGGCTCGTGACGAATATGCAATGTTTTTCGTGTTTCCTTATTATAACTTATTATTAGTTAATCATCATTTTCTGTAACTTATATTTAAGCAATAAAACTATGTGCAGAAAGTTTGAGGTGTTTTAAATACACTTCTATCATGTCAAATTAGACCAATAGAAAATTAGGAAAACCAATCGTCGATATTTAAAAATGTACTTACCTACATATTACTACTACTTACTTATATATTTTTTATAGAATACGGGAGACAAATCAGCACACATTTTACCTGATAGTAATGGATAACGTGGCCCATAGACACTTACTCTACTTACCCTCAATGTTTTATTACAATTTAAGATGCAGATGCGTTGTTCCTTCTAAGGATTAACTTGGCACATCTCATATCTAATAGAAAGGATCTCAGGTTCTCTACACTCATCATACGAAACACAGCAAGCATTGAGCTGCTGTTTTATTTTCGCTGGTATTCTGTGAGAGCGAAGTCCAGCCCCATTGGTGCTACAACCTTAATACAGCTGCAGCATGGCTCTACGACGTTGTAGAGACAACCATTTCGCAATGGAGTAGTGCGATAAACTATTTACTCTGTAACCTATTCAGAAATTTGAGGAAGTCTACGCCCAACTGTGGATCGAATATAAGCTGTATTTTATATTACTGTTATTTTGGTTAACTTCAAATGCGTGGATGACTTTCAACAAAATTAGCGAACATGCCATCATTTTGCAAAAAATTATTTTGTCCTTTATTCATATTACTTAATTTATTTTCCCCAAACGAGGCAACAGTAAATCAGCGTTAAGTATATTTGAGAACTGCTATCCATTATGCTAATTGATAGCGAGCGTTCTAATACAGACCACTAAATTTCAATTCCTAAACCTATTACCCTAAAACAATTATGTATTTGAATCCTACTAGAGACTCGCTCGCTTTTCATACAATATTTACCAGTACATTATGATGTGAAGATGGGATGTGCGCTGAAAATTTAAATTGTACGTTTTTATGTAATATCTGAGAATATTAAAAAGTAAAATAACAGTCTACATAATATGTCACACTAAATGGCATTCACCTTTTTGAGAGGGTTTTTTGGAGCGGGGAAAAGATCTTCGCTCTTTCTTCTTTCTTCACTCTTCGCTCTTCGCGGCTTGTGTTATTGGACTGATTATATTTAATTTACATTCATACTAAAAATGTAGGTTTCCTCACGAAATTTTCCTCCACTAACTAGTAGGTGGTAAATTAAGTGTTTGAACTATTGCTACATCGTCGTCTCACGGACGTTATAGCAATAGGACGCGCTACTTTTAAACAAAAAATATTCGATATACCTTATTATTTTTATATTTATAATTACCGATTATACCTCGATTTTAAGTTGAATTAAAAAATGGTTAAATGTATCAAGTGTCCCAAACACATAAATAAGAAAAATCCTGAACTGCTGTGTTCAAAGTGTGGCAAATGGCTTTATGCGTCATGTGCTAACATTTCTATTGATCAGCTGACGGCTCTATCAGGTACGGAAGCTGTGAACTGGAAATGTAAGGCATGTGTAGGATCGCAGAAACCGAAGCACCTCTCCTATATTATACCCGACCCTGAGGAAGATGACGGTGAAACATCTGAAGCAGAGGTATCCACTAATGCTGTTTCGGGAAGATCACTTGATAATAAAATGCTGCAGCCAGTTCTGCAACAATTACGGACTGAAATCAGAAATATTATTCGAGAAGAATTGCAAAAGACATTAAAATTTTATTCTGACAAAATTGATGAATTCAGTGTAAAATTAACAACTACGAGACTAACGTCAAAACGCTAGAGAAACAATGTATTGATTTAAAAAGCAACTTAAAAAATATTAATCTTAAATGTAGTGTACTAGAGAGTAAAATAAATCTAATAGCACAAAAACAACTAATGTGTCAAATAGAAATTTGTGGTGTTAAGGAATTGGCTAGTGAAGATCCGGTGAACATAGCTAAACAGGTAGCTACAAAGTTGCAGGTAAGCCAAAATGACGTAATTAGAACACACCGTAAGAGACAAAATCGCACTGTGACTTCACACCGGATAGAACATTCACCAATAATTGTTACGCTGTTAGATGGAGCACGAGACATCTGGCTGAATAAAGCCCAGGACCTACCTAGACCTAGCGATAAGGTATATTTACGAGAATCACTAGCACCCGGGATTGCATTTTTATTATGGAAGACCAAGGAAGCCCTTAAAGATACTTACAAATTTATATGGTGCAGAAATGGCACAATTCTAATACGCAAAGAAGAAAAGGCGAAAATAATCCTCATACGCACTCTCTTTGAATTAGAATCGGTTAAGGCCTCGTTAAATAAACTTATTAATTAAACAAGAAACCGTTTTAGTTAAGTGTTAAGTGCTGGAAAACATTTTTTTTCTCTTACTTTCTCTTTAATATTTTTTGTTAAATATTGCTTTTGTGTATACTCAATTAATATCATTTTATACCTTAGATAATGGATATTGTAGGAATAGAACATATAAATCCCAACATTATTGAGTTAAACTGTGATAATTGGAATAAGTTTGCAGACAAACTACCCTTAAATAATTGTTTGCTTCTTTTTTTTTCATGTAAACATATCATCATTGCTTTAGAATTTTGCACATCTGGAATATATAATAAAAATACTACACACATAATTCACATAATCATAGTTACTGAGGCTAATATTCAATATCACTGTGTCAACATGTTTAATTTACTAAATTATAACTTATATTACGAACTAAGAAAAGGCAAAAAAGGCGGCCTCATTATGCTATATGTTCACTCATCCCTGCATTTTAGAAGACTGCAAATATCAACTAAGGAATGCGAATGTATTAATGGCCAAATAAACTTAAAAAATGGTATTGTAGGCCTATGTGCTGTATATAGACCACCTGATACAAACAAAGTCCGTTTTATTGATGAGTTAGCTAATATTGTTGGTAAACATTCACCTTAAATATGCTGTATAATTATGGGTGACATGAACTTCAATACAAAGAAGACAAATCCCATTGGTACTAGTTATCTTAACACATTTTGTGAATTAGGATTTGACCGTGGTTTAACGCAATACACAAGAATAGAAAAATACGGGAACCGAATAACAAAATCATGTTCAGATCACATTCTCATTAGAACTGTATGCAAGAACGAGGTGTGACGGCCGGTGTGAACATCGCGCCAGCTGACCATGAAATAATAGGCTGTGCGATTCTCGGACTCGGAGCGGATCCGAGCTGTGGCTCACGGGCTCAGGACGCGCCGCAACTCACTACTAAGATAACAAACAACTTCGTAGTGAACTCGATTTAATAGATTGGAAGTTGCCGTTGAGTTACTCCGATCCAAACGACATTGTTAATTACCTAAGGACGCAAATGAATTGCGCATACGATAAATGCAAGTATACAAAAACCGTAGTTATTAGTAAGCGCAATTGTTGTGAGTGGTCTAATAGGAAACTAGTATATATGTGTAAAAAACGCGTCGAATTATTTAAAATCAAGTGGAAAGATGACAATAATTCATTAAAAAGATTAAATTACAATAAATATAGAAATAAAACGAATAAATATGCTCAATTTTTACGAAATCAAAATACTAAAAAAGAAATTTGCGATAATTTTAGAATTCCAATAAAAGTTTGGCAATTAATAAATAATTTAACTGGTAAAATAATACGTTGTATTGATGATATATTACAAAAAACATTTAATATTGATCCTAAAACATTATCAAATAAATTTGGCTTATAATTTGATAAAAATGTTAAAAAATATGCTTAAACTGTAATAAGCCACTCTTAGATCCCCGTTCCTATGAAATTAATCCAGATAGAACCGTAAAAATAAAAAAGCTGCGGATGCTGATGTTACCAAAGTTATTAAAACAATGAATGATAAGAAAAGCCCCGGGTTTGATGGTATTCGCGTTTGTGATATAAAATACATTTCGAAATCAATGGTGCCTCTTATTACATACTTAATTAATCAATGTCTAAAAACGTCTATTTACCCTACTTACTAACAATACACCTATTTTTCTATATCCGACCAATCTACAAAAAAGGCAAACATAAGAACTTTAACAATTATCGTCCTATAACTATTCTCTCCTCTGCCTAAATAAAATAATTGAACCTTATTTGAGCAATGAATTAAACAATTACTTTATTAAATTCAATATAATAAATTCAAAATAGTTCGGTTTTCAAAAAAAATAAAAGCACAACGCAACTATTACGGCAATTTACTGATGAAATAAAAAATATTGCAAAGTCATAAATGTTTTCGATAAAGTTAAATTTAATATACTGACGGAAGTTAATAATTCAGAATATCTACTTCTTACAAAACGACCTGTAAAACTACGAAATATAGCCTATAAATCCAACTTGTATGTACTTCCGAAAACTAAAAATTTCTATGGAACAAGAAAGTCCGCCCATCTTGTACCTACTTTTATTAATGAATTTCCAATAGAATTACAAGAAACTTACGGTAAATCCAAACTGTTTAAAAGTAAACTTAAATCATATTTGTTAAATCAATCATACTTATTGTAGTAGGTACTTCTGTTAGAATAATGTGATTTAATATTAATACATCTTTGTTTATATAAGACGACTCTCTAGCGTAGATAAGCCCCTAGAGGTTTATATGCTGTTAATGTACTGGATAATGGAACAAAATTATGGATAACAAATAAAATAAAATGACAATTCTGCCATTAAAAAGAACTGCTATAAACAATTTCTTTGACTCAAACTCGAACTTAATCGAAGTTGGGTCGAACTTGGGTTACTGCATACTATATTGGCACTTATCTTCTGATTTACTACGGTTTTACTTCAGTTATTAATATATAAATATAAAAATGTAAAATCATTCTACTCTCGATAATTAAACACCTGTCATTATAATCCTAATTTAATAAAAACAGTCCACATCCAATCAAAATGCAAGCGTTGTTACCCCTGAGAATTAAGATGGAGTACCTTGTTTCATTAATTGAATTCTTAATTTCATTTTACAAAACTACCTCTTGAAATATAAAACATTACATTTGTTGGGTAATTACTAATCTTTATAATCCATCGTTGGAGGATTTGTCGCAATAATCACGTTTCGCACTTTAAATGACAAACCAAGTAAAGATCGCCTAATTTAAATCGGAACACAAGACGTGTTCAGATTTGTATTTTTGGTATATTTTCTTACATTTTTATAAACATAGTTGAGTCATGCTATAGCTTATATGCTACTAGCTTGACAGGCAGACGTTGTTCTGCCCTTTTCGATGACAATTTGTCATGTCCTATTAAAAATCCCTAAATTCAAAAAAAATTGTGGGCAAAAAACTATCCTATCTCTCAAGTTGGACAAAACTGCACACGGTGTGCAAATTTGATTAAAATCGGTTAAGTAGTTTAGGAGTCCATCGCGGACAAACAACGTGATACGTAATTTATATATACGAGGGTGGATTAAAAAGTACTCGGCCTAACACAGATCCATTATATTCTAAAAATAAAATCTACCCACATTATTTAGTTCAGTTCAGACTAGTTCATTGTGTGAAGTTCGAAACGTGTGCGATAATTAGTTGTGATTTTATAAATTTATTAACAAAGTAATCGGACATAATTTCCGCGAATGGAGCAAATCGAGCAGCGTGCGGTCATTAAGTACCTCCATAAGAAGGGGCTATCATCAAAAGCCATCCATGATGACATGGTCAATACATTAGGCGATTGTGCACTGTCATAGTCATCCGTCAAAAAATGGATAGCAGAATTTAAGCGTGGTAGAGAGAGTGTGAAAGATGAACCCCGCTCTGGAAGGCCTTCGACGTCAACTACTGACGAAAATATTAATAAAATACTTAATTTAATAATGGGAGACCGCAGATTAAAAATTAGAAAGATAGCCGAGATTATAGGCATCTCTTATGAACGAACTCAAAACATCATTGTCAACGAGTTGGGTTTCCACAAGGTGTCTGCGAGGTGGGTTCCGCGACTGCTTTCAGTTGAACAAAAAAGGACGCGATTGACTATTTCACGCGACTGTTTGGAGTTATTTGAAGCCGATGCAGATGATTTTTTGAATCGTTTTGTTACTATGGACGAAACATGGGTTCATTACTGTACACCGGAAACAAAACAATAATTAAAACAGTGGAGAAGACCTGGTTCACCACCCCCTAAAAAAGGCTAAGTCGATTTTGTCGGCAAATAAGGTGATGGCTTCAGTATTCTGGGACTCGAAAGGTGTGATTATGATTGATTATCTTGAAAGGGGTCAGACTATAAACTCTGATTACTACTGCACCTTACTACGTCGTTTACGAGAGGAAATAAAAGAAAAACGTCGAGGAATGCTCAGAAGAAAAGTCCTGTTTCATCAAGATAACGCCCGTGTTCACACGTCAGTACAGTCAATGGCTGAAATTCACAACTGTGGCTTTGAACTGTTACCGCATCCGCCGTATTCACCTGATCTGGCACCATCAGACTTCTTTCTGTTCCCTAACCTAAAAAAGCACTTGGGAGGTCAAAGATTTTCGACAAACAACGAGGTCAAAGCAGCTGTAGACGCATATTTTGACTCTAAGGAAGAATCATTTTTTTTTCAACGGTCTAAATGCTTGGAAGGGGAGGTGGCAAAAGTGTATTGAACTTGATGGTGATTATGTAGAAAAATAAAAATATAACTGATTTAGTATGTGTTTATTTTCTTGGTTAGGCCAAGTACTTTTCAATCCACCCTCGTATTAAGATATATTATAAATGTAGCACGAATGGGTTGGCTCGACCTTGGAAGTACCAAGTTTTCACAGAATACGAAAGTAAAATAGCAGATTAATGCTTTGTTTTGTGTGTTGATTGTAGAGAACTGGAGACCCTTTTTACTGGAAACGAGGCATCCCATGTTAAACCTCAGGGGTGACAACGCTAATGCATTTTGATTCTTGATTGAGCTAGATGTAGATTTCTATGAGCCACAGCATCCACTTACCATCAGGTGGACTGTGTGCTCGTTGGTAACCATTATTCTATAAGGAAAAAACATTGACCATAAAATCTAAATCATTATTGTGTTTTAGTAAATTTTTACATTTTGACTAAATTGGACATGATAAAAGTGATAATATCTAGCAAAAACATAAGGAAAGCGTGCAGTTTTAGATTACACCTCCTACTAGTTTTTTTTTATTATTATAAAATCTTTATTGTGTCATTCAAAGTTAGAAATTGTTAACTCAGATCAATAAACGAAGAAAAAGACGGAGCACTGCATACATTTAACTGACTTGACTAACTGAAAATCCAAACCAAAACCATGCTTAACTTATTGTAGGAACACCATTCATACCATCTGGATAATTGGCGGTCCACCACTATGCGATTTACAAGAAGTTTCCTTCCTTGCACAGCTTCCATGTGGAATCGTCTACAACCAGCGATTTTTCCGGATAGATATGACATAGAAACCTTCAAGAAAAGAGCCTATTATTTTTTTAAAAGGCCGGCAATGCACCTGGGATTTCCTTGGTGTTGTAGTTGTTCATTGGTCGTCGGTCGACACTTACCATCAGGTGAGCCGCATGCTCGTTTGCCACGTCTTCTATGAAAAACACACTCACACACGTGTGCATCTCAAATAATTTGCAACGAACAACCTGGTTTAGGTGTATATGTGTGCGTCCAGCAGTGAACTTATACGGGCTGATAAAGTAAGAAAGAGGTAAGATGTGCGTGTGTGTGTCAAGAAGTTGAGCTTGGTTTTGGCATTACAAGAAATGTACTGAGCGCTACGTTTCCCCTTCTTTGTCGTTCTGTTCATGTTAAGAAACAGTTGAAAGTCTATTTAACCTTTACCGTTAGTCCGGATAAAACCTCTGTTCTGGGACAAACCAGCAAAAAACCTAACAGGACCTTATTTCTTAAGGAAATAATATAAAAATGACAAAAATTATTTTATAATCAGCTTAGAAACGACCACGTTAGTCCCAGGGGTTATTATCAACCATGTGTTCTGTTATACTACAATAACTCTAATGTATAGAATGATTAAACCTATTTATATACTGTGTAGTTGTTTGATGTCTGCTTTTACTTTTTATTAAAAGTTAATTTTTGTAACCATTGAGTGGCTTAAGGAGTATCACAACTTCAAAGTCGTCTAAATATTTCGGTTAAAAACTTCATTCGCTTATTTGCTACCTTTACGGCCAAGTACTCAAACGCTACTCAGTTTCAAGATGTCGTTAAGTTTCATGGTGTCACAGTCACTTTGACTTAAAGTAACAGAGACAGCACGCGAGTTAACAGTATCTTAAAATTGATCAGAATTTGAGTATTTGAGCGTTAGGGGTGGAATTTTTTCACCAAATGTGTATAAGACTACTCCTGAAGTATTAAAAAAATATACGAAGAACATACACTCAAATTGTTAAACTCTTTTTTTTTTTTTGGAAGATTGTTCAAATTTAAATGTTACAGTAATGCTTTTTTAATGTTATTTGTTTACTACAGATATGTTCACCGTAGTGGTTCCTTATATTTACGCGAACACAACACATTTAATAAATCCATTTTTACGTATTATTAGTTTAGTTTACTTTGGGTATTTTGCGTGTAGGCAGTAATATCGTGATTATTCAAGCCATGAAATCACCTCGAAGACGCTTTATCGCGTTTAATTTATACGCAAGTACTCTTTACAATCTGTGCGTAGTAAAAGCATAACTAAGGTGTTTTACGTCCCGATTTCAAGTTAACTCAGAGTATCTTAAGATGTATAATTATCAATTTTGATCCGATCTACGCAGAATTATACAGAAAACTCAACAGATGGAGAAGAAATTAAAAATGAGTGAAACTAACCGCGATAACATCTATTAAAATGGTTTTCTTCACTATGTAGATCGTAACAAAACTTTTAATTATATTACCAAACTAAGGAGTTTCAATGAACCTGCTTTATGAAAAGCTTAAAAGCTTAAAATCCTCTGTAACAAAAGTTCAATTTGGTTAGTTACTTTTAAATAACTTTACAGTGCAATGTTGCACTCCTAAAAATTCCAGTCAGACCTGTAAGATATTTTCAAGATGAAAGCAGCTAGATCTAGTTCGATGTGGCATCTTTATTTTTTATTTTTTTATAAAATTGAAACGACATACGAAGTTGCAGTCCACCTGATGGTAAGTCTACTACAATCCATGGAAACCATTTCAAACTCAAACGACGTTACAGATGAGTTGTCATCTTTGAGTACTACGTGGAATACTTCATAGCCAGTAAGCTCACTATATCCTTCAATCGGGACTCACTCACTGCTATTGGGCGGTAGAAATAGTTACCCGTAAGACGGTCGTTTTTGTCCCCCCCGCTTTTTTTTTCGGGGGGGGGGAAAAAAAAGGGGAAAAAAAATATTAAGGGGGGGGGGGTTTTTTCCGGGTGGTTTTTTTTGCGTCTATCTACTTAGAAGACTATTATAAAATTATTTAAAAAAAAAACCTTTGAAATATGTATGAATTGTAATAAAAAATCAGTTCTCTGATTATACTAACCGAGTTCAAAAAACGAGAAGGTTCTATATTCGAACCCATTTTTTATGTTTAACTATCAAGATCCCGCCTTAACTTCATGATTTCGAATTTTTTTCATCTAAGCTGATAAGGTTAGAAAGTTGTAAATCTATATACATTTAAATCAATCGCCGCTTGTACATCACCTAAGAAAGGCTGGATCAATTTTGATGGACACCCACACTTAAAATTGAACCCGGTAAGTAGTGCTGTTGTCGAGATCTAGAAAACAGTCGTGTGAAGCCGGGGCGTATCGTTAGACAGCATCATATAAAAATGGGATTGCAAATGGGATCCCACTCGTTATGTTGTGTGTTGTAAGATTGTATTATTTCCTTTGTTTTAAAGTTCTTTCATCTTGATTTAGGAAACTTGAAGTTTTATATATGTTTTTTTTTTTCTTAGAATTCCTTTTCATATTTAGAATACAATAAGTAAAAATTATTATATAATAAAAATGTAAAGTGGTCATCTTTGGTCTCTTTACACTATGCCAAGTGTGAGACTAAGTACACATATGTCTCTTCGTTTACAACTCAATAAAAGACAGTTATTTCAATATTACAAAAAGACACTTCAATTTTATTTTTATGTATATACATATGTATAAATTAAATAAGCTACATAAGTAATAATAAGTATACGCTATTTTAATTAATCCATGGCAATCAAAACGAAAGTCTTAAGCACAGAGCATTTATTCGTACTGGTTATGCCTCGGTGCACAATTTAACTGTACGTTTATTAAATTTATACGTTTTTCTCCTGTTTCTCATTTAGAACAGTTATAGCACACACAGGACTTGTTTTTTTGTTTATAAATATATATATATATATATATATATATATATATATATATATATATATATATATATATATATATATATATATATATAGAGCCGTGGTAGCTCAGTGGTTAACGCTCGCTGTAAATATAACAGAACGCGAGTAACCCGGGTTCGATCCCCGCCGGCACCAATGAAATTGTTAGTTGCAATTTTAAGTGCTGATTTACCACGTGCTCGGCGGTGAAGGAAAACATCGTGAGGAAACCTGCATGTCTGAGGAATAAGAAAAAAAAATATTTCGAAGACATGTGAAGTTCGTCAACACGCATTTGGGCAGCGCGGCGGACACTTCCTTGCCCTAAACCCTCTCAGAAATGAGGGGAGGCCTGAGCCCAGCAGTGGGACGTATATAGGCTGTAACTTTACTTCACTTTACTTTTATATATATATATATATATATATATATATATACATATATATATATGCTTTTCATTTTCGTCCCGCAAGAGTTCACTCCTTTTTTAAAGAATAAGGGTGACAAGCAAGCAGACAGTCCACCTAGTGGTAATGTTACGAGCTTAAGGTTCGTGCACAATAAGAACTGCCGATTGAATTACCAAAATGGACTCCTTAACTACCGAAAACCAATTACAAGTTAAAACACACTAATAACTAATCACACTTAACACTTTGTTGGCAATCATATCGCTTAGAATTATTGACCCGGGTCGCGGTCAATTAAAGTCTTAAGCTTTTCTACTGAATATAGAAAAGTTTATGCTGTACCCATATATATCTACATTTATCCTCAATGAAGAATCAAAATGTAGTTTTTATGTTACCCCTGAGGACTAATATGGATTGCCATTTTTTCCAGAAAAAAGTATCTATGGTCACCATACGACACACAGCAGCATCGAGCCGCTATTTTACGTCGGTATTCTGGTGCGCGTGGTCTTGTCCCGTACGAGATGACCCATTCACTCTAAAACCATAATATAGAAATATAGTTGCAGCGTTTCTCCCATTATAGTTAGGTTTATTTTACGCTTGGCGTAAACGAAATGATCATAGCGACATCTATTGGAAGCCATTAAATTTTTGTCATATTTAAGTCGGAATGAGGTGACTTTAGTAAAAAATTGCTGATTAGATATATGTTTTACATTGTGTAGACAGTGGCTTGTTGAGTTGCAGCGCTAAGAGCCGCGGGTTCGAATATCACCGGATAGTACTTGTATGGCCTACAAGTTATTGTTCCCGGAATTTTTTTTACTTTTTATAAACCAGGGCCTGATCACAATCCCACCTGTTTGTAAGTGGTGATGGAACCCAAGATAATAAATCGCCCTGTTTTAGCGTAAAAAGCCTATTCACTCTTGCCTTGATGACGCCCAGATTGTATTTTTCTCTCTCTCTTTGGTTTTTTCCGTCACTGATATAACTTTGCAAGTCGAAAAATTTTGCGCTCATACACAAATGTCTCTGTCTCTTATATAGATTACTGTAGTTTGTCAATTTTTATAGAAATTTCGTAAGAACACTCCTTTACAATTTATAGGGACGTGAAATCCAATAATTCAGATAATTAATATTGTCAAGAACAGCTGTACTGTGGAAATAAGTTAGAACAGTAGAATTAATTAAAGAGGTTGAACCTTCCAAACTATGTTATTGTTAGTCAGAGTTTAGTTTTGACAAACCTTTATGTATACACTATCAACTGAATTAGATTTAAATTCTAAGCTTAATTTAAAAGCCCCTTAATTCTCTTCTAGGTTTAGGCTCTTTAAAAAATATTCTAACTGAACTACATTAATTAAAATATTAAAAATTTGCCCAACGTCACCACATAACCATCACCGCGGACGGTGAACAGTGTTTGGGCTATTGGAATATCAATTTTAAAATTTGGAATTGACATACCATTAATTCTGAGTAGGTTTATAGAAGTAACTTTTCGCCGCACTGGTCCAATGCGAATTTGCGGCCTCTATACGTTTTCGATAGAATATTTTTTCCCCTACTTAAAATGAGATGATTTCTGTGTCTAGTAGATGTTCAAAGGCTGTAGTATTATTATTCTGCCCGGGACAAAGATTTTTTCCGAGCTAGTGTTAACATAAAAAATTACTTTCAATAAGAATTAAATGTAAGCTATATTGAAAAAAATATTCTTTTCCATTACTATCACAAACTCCACAAATTTTTCATACGGTATTATAAATCTAAAGCTATTACTTGGGCACACTGAAATGATCGGGAATAGAATATTTCGGATTGAGTTACAATAAAACCTTTTTTTTAGAATTTGAATACTGGCCTCTTAGAATCTTAATGACATTCAAACAATTAAAAAAATGTTTAAAAACAAAAACTATGTTGGTTTAAAGTTGACACGTCGTTAACAGAAATGCAGCTCACACGTGAAAATTTCCGTGCCATAATTTATCACAATTTTCGTCTCGGCTTATCTCAAGATAAATGTCTCAGCGAACTTGTTTCGATTTATGATGTTGAAGCACCGAGTCAAACGACAATATACCGCTGGTATGCCGAGTTCCGACGCGGTCGTGTGTCGCTCAGCACTGTCTCTTCTGCAGGTCAACCAAAGACAGCGGTCACGCCTGAAAACATCGCAGCTGTGCAAACTATTATATTAGATGACCGTCATGTGACATACAAACAGATTCGGGCTGTTATCAGTATCGGAATGACCGCAATTCAGTTGATATTACATAATGAGCTGTGTGTAAGAAAGCTAGTTTCCCGCTGGGTTCCCCACAATTTGTCCGAAGAGAAAAGGTGGATCGTGTAGATTGGTGCCGGAATACTCTGCAACGCTTCAACGGAGGAAAGTCAAATTCCGTTCATAATATTGGGTTGAGAAAAAGGCGGTGGCGTGTTTTTCCCGGGGGGTTTCCCATTTTTTTTTTTTTTTTTAAAATTTTTATAAATACTTACCATTTTTTTTTTTTTTTTTTTTTTTTTTTTATTTATATAATATTATAAAAAAAAATTAATAAAACCCCCAAAAAAAAAAAAATGGGTGAGTGGGGTTGGTTTTTTTTTTTTTTTTATTGCTTTTAATCTTAGGTGACGAATCGATATACGAACATCGACATACGAACCTGAAAGAAAACATCACTCAGCAGTTTGGGTCTTCGAAGACGAGGTCAAACCAATGAAAGTGGTTCGCTACCGCAGCGTGGCAAAGAAAATGGCCGCTATGTTTTTCTCTTAAAAGGGGCATGTTGCTACAATTCCTTTACAGGAACTAAGAACGGTTACCGCTGAGTGGTATATCATGGTTTGTTTGCCAGAAATGATAGCCGAACTCCGAAAAAATAACAAGAAACGTCGCATCATTTTACATCACGATAATGCGAGCTCCCATACAGCTCGGAAGTCAAATGATTTTTTGAAGCAGGAAAACGTCGAGCTGATGAGCCATCCTCCGTACAGTCCTGACCTGAGTCCAAACGATTTCTTCACATTCCCTAGAATGAAAGATTACGCGGTCAACGGTTTGAAGCAGCTGTGGAAGCGTACAAATCAGCCATTTTGTCAACATCAACTTCAGACTGAAATTACTGTTTTAATGATTGGTATGCAAGAATAGAAAAATGCATTAAGTTGAACGGAGAATACTTCGAAAAACAATAAAATACAATTTCGCTATACAGTGCATGTGGTTTTTCTAATTCCCGTTCACTAGTTACTATCTTAAATAAAACAGTTGCATAATTTTGTGTAACCGCGTCTTAATTTTAATAAAAGCTTTGCGTCAGCCGTTATAAATATTGTGTTTCAAAAGATTGTCTCCACTCTAGTTGACCAAAAGAGGATTTACCTTCTGATTTTAACAAGTAGCATCTTAATTTTGGGTTTTAGTGTGATTAAAATCTGAAAAGTTAAAATTAGCGTCTTCCTTATAACATCTAGAAAATAAAAAACTGCGAAAACTAGCAAGCGTGGCAAGCGTGGCAACTATGGCAAGTATTGCTTTTGTGAGGCAACCTATGTGGAGGCATATGTTCAGCAGTAGACTTTTACAGCCTGTAGTAAATTTATACTTACAGAGTCACGCTGCAGCTATATTATGGTTGTAGCACGGTACGAACAAAGTACGACCACACTCTCACAGATTACCAGCGTAACATAGCAACTTAACTATGGTGGGTTTACAGTGAATGTTTCTGGACGAGGCATTCAATCTTACACCTCTGGGGTGATTAGATTCTCAATCAAGGATGAATACCGACGCCTTAGAGTACAGCATCCACTTAACATCAGGTGGACTCTATGTTCGTTTTCCACCCTAAATGTAATTGAAAAAAATTACTGTAAAATCAGTCGGTTGAATTCGCAGGCGTTTTTAGCCTTCTAACACCGTAGAATACTCTATATCTATCACCTTGCCTTGTGTATGTAGAATTTATAAGCCTTTAATTTCGTTGAAATTACAGTGCCTTCACCGGTCCAAAGTCGGCTGTCGCTATATCGAAGTGCTGAAGTGTTTGTACACTAGGGTATTTTCGATAGGAGTACGAAAGCATAGTACGAAACCCATCCAACTGTAGAGAGGTGTAAGACGTTTTTAAGCTGCACTGGAATTTTTATTTACATATCATATGAAACTGGCATCTTCGGGATCGGCGAAACTGAGTGAAAAAATGCATGTTTGCGATATAAAGAAACTGAAACTTTTTATTGAATATAGATTATAAATAATACTTATTGAAAGACACTTATTTTTAATTTCCCACTGGTTCGGAAAAGACCTACATCCTGGGAAGAACTAGCAAGAAACCCAGCGGGACCTCTTTTGAATAATATGTATTGAAGTCACCTAATAAACTTTTCATTAAATTCAATTCAGCAGTTTATCTCTCATTTAATTAAACAGATGTGTAAATAATCGCAAAGCGATCACGAGACACTAAGTTGAAAATGTGGCACTGGCAAGCGAAACACACCCATATTCGTTAAATTGTATTCGGAATTATATTCAGCGTCGTTTTGCGAACACCCACAGTTTCATTTAATTTCTACATGCATGGTTAAATTGCTGAGAATTTATTTAAAGACGTGTTGTTTACAAAGTTTGTTTTTGTTACGTATAAATATGAGTGCTATTCAACTTTCGTTTAATAAAATATAAACACTTTTCAACCGAGTTCACAAAACAAGAATGTTCTATATTTGACGAGTACTTTTATGTATGTTTACCGATTTCTCGGAAACGGCTTAACCGATTTAAATGATATTTTTATAGAATATTATAAGGTAGATATAATAAAGAATAGAATAAAGCACGAATGGGTTGGCTCGTGGAAAGATAAGCTTGTGGAAACTGTCCATGCGGTCGGAGCTAAGTTTAGCAAGACCCGCCCCAGAACAACACAAAAACTCTCCGATAACACTTTTAATATCATTGCTGTTAGATGGGAAATAAAGACGCAGTCTTCAACAGATTTGATAGCATACATGCAACTGAACAGACAGATCTCCAAAAAGCGATCGAGCGGAACCAAGGTTTCTAAGTCTTTGTTGGGCCTTTCTATCTATCTGCCAGAAAGAGCCAACTGTCAAAGCTGAAGACTAAGTGTGGCAACATTGTTTCCGGGACACCTAAGATTTTAAGTGAGATTAAGAGGTTACACATCATCGTTGGAGCCACACGCTAGTGTGAGTAACGATCCAAGAGCAAGCCTTATCCGATACTATTCCGATGATATCCCGAACGTCAGGCTGAGCGAGATAAGAATGGTCCTCCAGCATCTTGAAATCGGTTAGTCACCAGGCAAGGCTGGAATTATAACGGAGCTTCTAAAAGCGGGTGGAAAACCGGTACTTAAAGTCCTTCACAAGCTCTTCAATTTCGTCCTTCATTTTGGCAATACTCCGAAAGCGTGGAGTAGAAGTGCGGTGGTCTTGTTCTTCAAGAAAGGTGACAACGCTCTTTTGAATAACTACAGACCGATTTCCTTTCTTAGGTGGCGTCTACGTGCTGTTTTCGAGAATCATTACGAATCGTCTGGCACGCAGACTAGACGACTTTCAGTCTTCCGAACAAGGCGGTTTTCGAAAAAGCTTTATTACCACAGACCACAAACATACCCTTCGGCAATTTGTACAGAAGACCGATGAGTCAATTTTCCACTTTGCTTGGTGTATGTGAACCATAGTTCACATATGAGAAAGCCTACGACTTTGTCGAAATTTGGTGCTTTTGGCGGTGCTACAGTCCCTTCAGTGGTGCCAACTTAACTGTCAGTATATCGAAGTGCTAAAGTGTTTGTACAGTAGGGCTACGATTACTATCCGAGTACAGAACCAGAGTACAAAACCTATCCAACTACAAAAAGTTGTAAAACCGTGATGTTTTATCTACGAAACTTTTCACCGCTGCATTGCAAGATGTTTTCAGGTTACTGGACTGAAAATAATATGGTATGAAGCCATCTTCATTGTGTTGCTCAAATACAAAGACTTAGCTATGAAGCACACTTTAAATATTTTTTTTACATATTTCCTAAATTCGACGCTAGGATTATATGACCTTTAATTGTAAAATTTATACAACCTTTGTCTACTCTTATGGACTCGTACTGTCGGCCATTCGTTGAATGCCATGCGATTGTTCAAAGAAAATGTTTTAGAAATAAAAAAACAATTTGAAACAATTTTTTACATTTACAATAATATTTAATGATCTTGAATTCTAAAATGGACACAAACTAAAAAATTTACTCATAAATTATTACAGCGATATATAATTAGAGTAATTTAATTAAATCAATTAATTTCGACCGTAAATAATAATAGTACAACATTATTCATTTAATATTAATAGCGTTGATTACATTAATTCATTTTAATATTGATGAATAGAAATGTTTCGTTTTATTGAATAATACAAAAAATCTTTTAAATATACATGTACTAAATACGCTAAATATAGTAATAATGCTACAGTACCATTATGTGCATATGAAGTATATTAACACCGTATACTTATAAAAATACACTTTATAAATATAATTTAAGCGCTTCTTATTTTATAACATTCGTATTTCTTTAACCTTTTCGTATTTTATCTGTAATTATTAATTTTATATTATTTTTTTACCAATGTTCGTTATAAATGTATTATAAAATTTAATAGTTTTTCTTTAATTATATACAGTTCTTTTCACAATGGGATCGTATCACACATACATAAATAAAATAAAGACCGCATAATGCTAGACCAGCAGTGGGGATTGTAAGCTCTGGTGGGTACCTTTAACTGTGGAAATCGCTCCACAACGCTCTTATAGAACTTAAAAAAACCACAGACTTAAAAACAGCAACCTGTGCCTGCTACGCATACTCAGACGCCTGGCTACGCTACGGTGTGGTACTTTGGGTTAACAGCACAGACGCCGATAAAGTATTTCTCATTCAGAAAAATGTATTCGCATACTTGCAAATATTGACTCAATGACAAGCTGTAGAAATTACTTTATTAATTACATTAACATCCCTATATCTGAAATATGCTCTGAAATAAATTAAGACCAAAAATAAAACTATCCACAGTTACATCGAAATTACATATCGTAAACACTGGCCCCTATGCAACGTCAATAAATGCTTTTTTGCCCCTATGCAATGTCAATAAATTAAAAGCTTAAAAAAGTTCAAAAAGGAACTAAATACATATTTAACGAAAAAGTGTTATTACTTGTTGCAGGAGTTTTTAAGTGACTAAGTAGGAAATAGGAATATATATCATTGTATGATCTAATTATTATTAAATAATTCTAAATATTCATTAGTTGATAACTTATATAAATAATAATACCATAATGTAAATGTAATAATAATAATAATAATGATTGAATAATGATTGGCAATATTTGCAGTGCCCTTGCAGAATTCTTGTTTGGAACTATTTTTATAATTAAGACCATATGTATACAACAAGATTAGCAAACAAATTGAATTGAATTAAATTGAACTGCGTTGTGTTTTCATCTTAACACTTTGTTACCTAAGCTTAGTCACAGATGACACTCGGTTTAGTATTGGAGAAACGCTGTGATAAGTAAAATATTACTCAGTGCAGTTTCATGTGTAAAATGAAAAAGTTCAATTTGTATTAATCTTGTGTATTTTCTGAATTAAAGAGACCATTTATAACATTAAAATATATGTAAACTCTATATAATAAATGAGTAGGTGTTAAGCGCTGGATACTATCGACGGCTAAACTAGTCGTGTGCCACACTAGCGTGACGCGTCTTGCGTCTGCGATGAGCGGGTAAAATAACAATGCCATCAAAAACATAACTTGTAAAAAAAAACCAAGTCTCGCAACTCAGTTCTTCTACCATAAAAGTTGTGAGATCCGTGTAATACCAAGTCGGTTAATTTATTCAGTCCCATCTTAAGGGTCCTTCTGTTTTAAGTTATTACGTAATTAGCTAACCTAACAACATTTTATAGTGACCATAACAATGTTAAAAATCTTGTATGTTTTAAATATACAGATTGACTTGGCCATCGCATGAGAACACAAGTAATACATATTATTTGAAATTAGATCGCATAGTGCGATTCCTAGATTCGAGAGTGCCTATCTACACCTATTAAACATAATATACAAGTGCACTGATTCATTCACCGCAAATGTAACTTTGAAATTCTATACATTTATATGATATTACAAGGTTATTTATGCAGTTGGTGTATCTAGAAAACTGGACCAAAATTAAAAAATATTTTAGTTTTTTCTTGATTTATATATTAAACCCTAATTGCATTCTAAGTTTGAAGCTTCTATGTCTGCTAGAATTGCCTTAGAGTTTTGATGATCGGTCAGTCAGTGAGTGACAAAATTAATAAACTTTGAATAGTTATAACTCTTAAACTACTGGTTCAAATTGAAATATACCATGTTTATATAATGCCTACTCGGTTACTGAAAATTCTGGCTTTTAGTTTTATCCACTACGAAGTTATAAGGGGTCGAAAATGGCCTGAATTGCTTCGAGAAAAGTGTAGTACGGCCGTGCCGCTCTTTTGCTCGACTTGGCGGGGCACTGCCGTGCCCCCAGATACGAGACGAACGGGAGGTGCCTCGTTGGTGCGACTGGCGTGTGCGCCAAGCGACCGCGACCAGCGGAGGAAATAGTACGTGTTCGCGCGTCTTGCGGATTAATCAAAACATGTTGATTTTTCCGCGACGCAAAATATAAATGCGGAGACGTTTATTAGCGAAATAATGTCTCATTCTGCAATATAGTCTTGAAAGCATGAAAATTATATGCATAATATTATATTTCTCGAAGGTTTTGTTGGTGTTCACGTATTTTTTTTATAGAATGGGGTGACAAACTAGCACACAGTCCACCTGATGGTAAGTGGTTGCTGTGGCCAATGGACTTCTACATCTATCCTCGATTACGAATAAAAAAGCAGACGCGTTGTCACCCATGAGGAACAAGATGGAATGCCTCGTTTCCAGTAAAAAGGGTCGCTGGTTCTCTACACTCACCATACGAAACCCAGCAGCATTAAGCTACTATTTTACGTTGGTATTCTGTGAGAGCGTGATCCTTCCCCGGTCGAGTTGACCTATTCGTGCTACAACTATACTACTAATATAACTGCAGCATGGCTCTACCATGTATAAGATTTCATCAAAAAGTCTACGATATTCACCAAACTAATGCCTGTTTTAGTTTAAATCATAAACTCCTATTTTAATTTGTGTTATATCTTGTGCAAAAAAAAACTACTACCTTCTAGACATGAAAGTACCAATTTAGAAAATCTCATTTTTAACCCGCACAAAAATAGCACGAAGAAACCACATGTAATGCAGCTACCTCAACGTGACGTATTACAGCGGCAAGGCGCATCGTCTTCACGCCTCCCGCCTCCGCAGGTCGCCTTTGCTCGCCGCAGTCGCCCTAGCGTGGCCAACGCCTTAGAAATAGGAAGGTTGGCGGAAGGTGCAGCTTAATGTTGCAGTGTTTCGTATGGTGAGTGTAATAAGATAACGAGACACCCTTTTTACTGGACACGAAGCTTTCCATCATAGTTCTCAAGGGTAACAACGCGTTTTAATTCATAATCCAGGATAGATGTGGATGTCTATAGCCCACATCCATTAACCATCAGGACTATGTGCTCATTTGTCACACTTATTAATCTATTGATATATTTATACAACACAAAATAAAACGTCAAATACCAAAACAAAGAAACCATGACTCCCACCAGAGTTACACTATAGTACTCCTAGAGTACCAACACATTGATATTCATATTGATTGACAACAAATTGATGGCTATTTACATTTATCTATCGTGTGGTAGACTAACAATTAGTAAGAATACATAATTATTATGATTTTGTGACAGGAAAGTCAGTAAAGTTGGCTTCTAAATGGATGACAGTTAACATTGATTTCAACAAATTATTCATTGTTTGCCTTTTTTTGTACCCTTATTTTCTTTACAAAACACTTTAGCGTCACACAAGCAAACTGAGGACTTTCGACAGCAGTCCACACACTGCCAATTACCGACAGAAATAGGTAAGAGTTTCTTTTCCAACTTTTGTGATAGTTCTCATGAACTGCAGTAGCCATATATCATCAGAAGAACTGTAAATTCGTTTGTCACTTCAGTTATTTCCCTTGAATATTATAGACAAAATAATAGATCTAAAGTAGAAGAATAGATAGTAAAGTAAAAAAAATACATTTGTGTAAAAAATTAGAAAATTGAGGCTTTGTTTTTTGTATATATTCGTGTACATACACTAGAAACCGAAAAACTTATTAATTAAATTGTGATTTTTCAATGTTGGTTGCACTGTGTGACTATCTGCGTATTACATAAGTTCACTTTAGTCCCAACTAGCGACATCTAGTGAGCCTAAGATTATTATTCCCTCGTTTATTTACACTCCGTCATATCTTCTCGTGTCTCGCAAATCCTTTACTCTGTTCCCATACAGGTTTGTTTCTGTGCCATAGTAGCTGTTGCGTCTAGCCCGGTGTTCGATCCTGCTCCTGCGCTCATGCTGCTGGCAATGAGATCGGACGCGGACCAAGTGGGTGCCTTCTGCGGTGTGGTTAACTGTAGTTTCGTAGATACTGGAATGCTCTCTGCTTAATCTGTTTACGTTTCTTTTGGCTTTTCTGCAGCAGAGTGTTTCTCGGAATGCTGCTTTGTATCTACAAATATTAATAATATATGATTAGTGAAAGTAAAGGTGTAACGGCGCTGTAAGGATATCCCCCTATATCGCCCCGTGGGCGTCGTAAGAGGCGACAGAGGAAAAGAAACCAGGAGATGGGCACCAACGTCTTCCTAATTACAACTGAAAATAAAAGAAAATGCGTTTGCTATCCTGGATCCCCTTTTTAGTCCATATTTAACGTTTTAGATCCAAACGGCTTGCTTCGTCTTCTTTATTTATTTATTTTATTAGGAAACTCAACAGCATTTTTACAAACATACTTAAAAAAATATAATATATAGTACACTTAACCAATAACAGAGTTTCACAACATGCTGTATAACACTTACGAAGCAGAGAGGTAAATTTGTAACTTAGTATAATTTAAGTAATATTATAGATTAGCAGCTTTTTTACAAACAAAATTAATATAGTAATTAAATTTGAATGATACTTACTAAATAAAATAAAATATATGGTTATATATACATATACATATATATATATATATATATATATATATATATATATATATATATATATATAGTATATATATATTATAATTATTATATATAAGATGTAACTGTACATAATACGTACAATAAAGGAATGGAATAATTTTTTGGCATGTGTCTTTTCGTCCGGATACAATCTGGTCGTCTTTCAGGCAAGAGTGGAATATACTTTAGTTACTCTAAGACGCACTGTCTATTTACCATCTAAGGCTGCATCATCTTACAACAAGGTCAAATTCTGGTCAAGCGGTATTTTTGTAAGTTAAATACTATATCACAAATATCTTCTCTATGAGGCAATCTAGAGGAAGGCCTATGTTCAGCAGTGGACTTTAAATAGGCTGTAACGGTAACGGAAATTAGAGTCACAGCCTATATACGTACCACTACTGGGAAAATGTCTGTCATTTGGCTGGAACAAGTAAATGTTCACCGTGCTAAAAAAATTCGTTTTGGCGGCACTTAAAATAGCAATGAACAATTTCTTGAGACCCGGCAGAGTTTGATCCCGGATTGCTCGCATATTGGAAAAGGAGGAGGAATTTTGATCCCATACAAGCGTGGGTCTGGCGTAAACAAAGTTCTTCTATATATCTGTCTTATTTTGAAGATTTAAACATTTGCTACTTATGTCAAAAATTATGTTTAGGCAGGACCTGGGGTTTTATTTTATGTTTTGTAGGTATGTAGTAAAATCACTCGTTATTGAGATAGGTTGTTTGAATAAATTGAAAAGAACACAAAAGAATACAGTTTTGTGGTTATTATTAAATAAAGTAAAATAAAACTTAACCTAATTTTATTGTTTAATTATTTTCTGTAATTTATTATAAAATTTCATACAGAAAAGCAGCCGGAGACTGTACATTGTCTGGTCTATTCCTATTATAACCCAAATACTACACTGTTTTCATAATGCGGACGCAACAACTTACTGTCCCATAATCCGAGAGAAAAGTCAAGGGTCAAGTTAAATAAATCCACGAAAGTAAAAACATGAAATCTTTCCACAAACACAGTCACAACGACAAACGCGATTTTTATTTTTATCGTAGACGCTGCTGCCCATCTCCTAATTTGTTACCGTGTGTCGTCTCTTACGTCATCCTCAAAATGAAATACCTGACGCTAAATTGTTTTTTCTCTGTACTCACCGACGACTCATACTGTTATAAAGTATTGGGTTGACCGTGGCGGAGATGTAGTAGAACACACCCGCAACGTTGAACAGGTTCTCGTTGATGGTGTGGTAGTTCTTGGAGCTGGTGCCGTAAATGAAAAACAGCCGTTGGAAGTGAAACGGGGCCCAGCATACGTAGAAAGCTACGACTACCGCAGCTGAAGCAAAATATTTCTGTCAAACTTGTTATAAATTGGGAAATTGCGTCATAGATTGGGAATATACCTACGTTAAGAGAATGCCTTATATGTCGCAAGAGGCAACAACATGGTAACCTGGTTTGTATCTCTTTTTCACCTCTTACGACACTTGTAGATGTTTTGATTGCATATACTTACTCCGCTGCTATACGGATGACATAACTGAATAAATTACAATTTGTCGAAATTTGGAGTGATATATCCACAGAAGAACTACGTTCTTACACAAAACATTTTTTCATAAATACATACATTAAAAGATTTGATTTCATCAAATCGGACATTCTGTTCCAGACGTTTTGTTATTAGACACGTCACATTATTGTTCATTATTTCCACTTAAATATTAGTCTATCTTGCCAGGCAGATGTTGTTCTGGCCTTTTAGATGACCCTTTATCATGTCCTACTAAAATCCTTAAATTCGAAAAAAAAATTGTGGGTAATTCATGGGCATGAAAACTATCCTATCTCTCATGTTGGACCAGACTGCACACGGTGTACAAATTTGATCGGTTAAGTAGTTTAGGAGTCCATCGCGGACAAACTACGTGACACGTAATTTATATATATATATATATATATATATATATATATATATATATATATATATATATATATATATATATATATATATATATATATTACGTTATACGTTTGTAATATTATTTTGTTTTAAATAAATATGTTAATTTGTTTTATCACCTTGGAAAATTAGTATGATAAAACAACTTCATTTTTTCTTATGTATAAACTATTAATCTGTCTCTGAGTAGTAATACTCGTATTACTATAGTTTTTCTTATAAAACCAGTGTATCGTTCAGTCACATCCGTAGTACTTCGGTAACGTGACAACAACCTTGATATCGTGTTTGGCTAGTGTGTGCTCAGCAACGAAGTGTTAAATAGCACCATTTTGTAATATGCCCACAACTATTAAGTAGTAAAGTTCACACGGCACGTTAAATTTTTAAACATTAAATTAAAAACGAAAAATCTTCCCAAAATTAATAATCCCTTTTCATTAATATTAGTAGAACAATTTTAATTTCCTTTCACGTAACAAATTACTAACAATTTTGCCGCCGTACTTTGTTTTTCTTTTGTTTTATTTATTTTAGTTTTTAAATTTTGATAAAAAAGAATACGAGTATAAGAGGTTTCAATCTATATATAAACTTTAGAAAATCTTTCAGTTTTGATTCTTTATCGAGGATAGATGTAGATGTCTATGGGCCACAGCATGCACTTACCATCAGGTAAAATGTATATTCGACAACAGAATAGAATAATTTTTATTTAATATAGAGTACAAGAATACTTATTGTACATAAACACAATATTAATATTTGAACCTCAACCATACCAAGCATTCTGATGATATTTTTCCGAGACTGTGCCTGTCGTGCTTCCCCATGAACACTTCCATTAACTCCATTTAAGGTCCTGGGACTTGCAGGGTTTTGTGTTAGTGTCGATCTAAAATATTTCAAAAGCCTTAACAAATGTGATATTTGATAAATTGTTCTGACGAAATTAATAAATTACTTCACCTGAAAATGCCTCGGCGAAACACATGTCATTTTATCGACGGTAGTATGTGTATCCCCCTGTATTGATATATCCTATCGTATCCTGTATAGTGCACACAATAGATGGAGGGTGGAAGGTGCTCCTTAAAATATATACGTCACATCAGGAATGCTACAAAGCACAGTCCTGAGCCACCTGCATTCGTCAACTTCCTCCATATCTTACCAGGTCTTTCATCTAGTGGGGGTCGCCCTACACTTCACCTACCAGTTTATTATGTTGATCTGAATTAAGTTTTATATTCAATTTTTACATTTTTAATAATAATAAAAATAGTAAAGTAGGGTACAGCCTGCATACGTCCTACATTACTTCATTTGTCATTTAAGTTTCCTTAAGCTATTTCCCTTCGCCGTCGAGAAACTCGGTAAATATGCATTTGCAATAAACAACTTTATGAAAAGTTTATTGAATGTCCAAATCTCATTTATTATTTTTAAGCGATGAAACACCCAAACCCCACAGCTGAGCGTTTGTAGACTACTATTTCACATTATAATTTTACATGTATATATGTGAGAATAAGGATACATACCCCATCACATATCTAATCCGCAGGCCCATACGAACGTAGAGACACAGAATAATGATGCCGGGAAGAATGAAAAAAAACAAGCTGCTCAGTTCACAGATGTACCAAGAAGGAAGCTCCAACATCGCGCAGAAAGCGGATTCCAGTGAGGCGTTACCCGAACCTGGTGGATGAAATTATGTATTTTCTAGTAATCACTGTTAATTCAAAAAAGTTTACTTAGTGATAATAACCTATCTGCAAGGTAGCTTGCAGATATAAGCTGCGCAAAAAAACACTATCAAGACATTTTGTAAAGCGTTTCCTGTGAGTAGTTGCTAATGCAATTGATTGGAAGTCTAAAAATGTTTATGTCGACTGCGACAGATCTCGCTGCTTAGTGGTCTATTTCGTATATCTCGCAAAGGGTACTCGATTTAAAATGGTAATTCAGAGTAATTCATTACTGATGACCATCTCTGTCTTTCTTCTTTCCATCTCATGGTCCATATCGATGTTCATGTTCGCAATAATAGGAAAGTAGGTGTTGGCATCATTATGACTAAGTTTTATTTAGATCAAAATTAAAAATATATTTATTAATTTAATATATTAATTCTCTCTTCAACTAATTTCGATATATATAACACTAAGGAAAACAATGGTATCCACAAAACTCAACTCCTCCCCATTTAAGATCACATTGGTATTCGAACTTTTAACACTAGGTATTGTAAGTTTTATATATTTTGTCTTATTTCCGTTTAAGAGCAAATTGTTGGCGTTAAACTAATGTACTAACTACGATAGAGCGTTATTACATTTTTAAAATGAATTGACTGCCGTTTGAGATTGAAAATTAAAGAGGTAACATCAACAAATAGTATTATATCGTGTACTATATCGTGTCTCATACAAGATTACGTAAGTTACTAATATAGATTAAGAACAGGAATGGGCCAAGAATCGAGCCCTAGGGAACGCCATTGGAATTACCGTTTCGCAGGAACCTTTACCATTGATAACAACTTTTTGAATTATTTTATTTAAATATTTTTATAGCATTGGTTGACAAACAAGCACACAGTCCACCTGATGTTAAGTATGACCCATAGACATCCACATTTATCCTCAATTAAGAATCAAAATTCAAACGCGAAAATATTTTAAAAAATTTGAATAACTACTGTGTTCCTACGCGTAATTTGAGCCACCCACTGGAGTAAGTCATCGTGTCAACGACCGGCGGCGGTGTACGTTGCGAGTGACTGTCGCCTGTATTACAATGTCACCTAGAAGAGTCAAATGCGCTGGATGTCGCGAAATCGCATCTCAATCTAAAAACAGCGGCCAGGAGACTAATACAACTGCATCATTACCCACAGTCCCTGTGCTAGCTCCCAACAATACCCCAATTAGCCAACAAAATAAAAAGAAGTGGAATTACGCCAAGAAAGATTTTAAGGTCTCCACTGCGGCAGTTTTTACTCCTGAGAGCCCGAGGACCGATCAATCAACCAATACCTCCGTGAATAATACTACCTGTAATGTGGATCAGGCATGGGAATAGGTGGAAGTAAAAAAGCTTTAAAGCTTCGTTACCTGGAGTGCTTCGTGGTACTGCAGCGTCGGGTGTTACATTAATTGCCCGCAGCAGAGAGGTGGAGGCACGTGTACTTGTATTATGTTCAGGAGGGTACAACCGTCGAACAGGTACGGGCTCATCTTACTTCTATATGTGGAAGTGACGTTTACACAGTGGAAGCGTTGAAATCACGTGGACGATTCTGGTCCTTTAAGCTAGGAATTCCAGCCAAGCAAGCTGAAAGTGTCATGTCGCCGACACATTGGGCTGAGGATATTTGTGTTAAGACTTGGCGCCAGAACTTTCGTGCCAAAGAACATCATCATCATCATCATCATCATCACAGCCCTTCACAAGTCCACTGCTGAACATAGGTCTCCCCCAAGCAATGCCACAAAGCACGGTCCTGAGCCACCTGCATCCATCGACTTCCTGCATATCTTACCAGGTCGTCACTCCATCTATTTCAGGGGGGTCGCCCTATATTACGCCTACCGGTACGAGGCTGCCACTCGAGAACCTTTCTTCCCCATCGGTTATTGGTTCTTCGAGCTATATGGCCGGCCCATTGCCACTTCAGCTTACTAATCCGTTGTGCTAGTCGGTCACTCTGGTTCTACTGCGGATATCCTCATTTCTGAATCTATCACGCAGAGAAACTCCGAGCATAGCCCTTTCCATAGCTCGCTGAGCGACCTTGAGCGTCCTCATACGGCCAGCAGTGAAGGACCACGTCTCTGATCCGTAAGTCATCACTGGCAACACGCACTGGTTGTACACTTTAGTTTTCAGAGATTGAGGTATACCTGACGAGAAGATGTGTCGTAATTTCCCGAACGCTGCCCAGCCGAGTTGAATCCGTCGATTGACCTCTCGGTCGAAGTTGGACTTACCTAGTCGGACTATTTGTCCCAGGTAAACGTACTCGTCAACAACTTCGAGCATAGTGCTCCCAACAACTACCGGCATAGGTGTGACATGGACATTAAACATGATCTTTGTTTTGTCCATGTTCATCTTAAGACCTATCCGTTGGGAGGCACTATTGAGGTCATTTAGCATAGTTCTTAAGTCCTCCAGCGATTCTGCCATAAGGACTATATCGTCGGCAAATCGAAGGTGAGTGATGTACTCGCCATTGATGTTAATACCGTATCCTTTCCAGTTCAGTAGCTTGAAAACGTCTTCCAAAGCAGCGGTGAGGAGTTTCGGGGATATAACGTCACCCTGTCTTACACCTCTCTGCAGTTGGATAGGTTTCGATTGGCTCTGGTTCTGTACTCGGATAGCCATCGTAGCCCTACTGTACGAACACTTCAGCACTTCGATATACCGACAGTCAACTTGGCACCGCTGAAGGGACTGCAGCACCGCCCAAATTTCGACGGAAGCAAAGGCTTTCTCATAGTCCACATACGCCAGGCAAAGTGGCAAATTGTACTCTTCAGTCTTCTGTACAATCTGCCGCAGGGTATGTATGTGGTCTATGCTACTGAAGCCTTTTCGGAAACCGGCTTGTTCGGGAGGCTGGAAGTCATCGAGTCTGCGTGCGAGACGATTCGTAATGACTCTCGCAAACAGCACGTAGACGCTTCTCAGAAGGGAAATCGGTCTGTAGTTCTTCAAGAGAGCGTTGCCGCCTTTCTTAAAGAACAAGACCACCGCACTTCTGCTCCACGCCTCTGGAGTAGTGCCACCATGGAGGACGGAATTGAAGAGCTTCTAAAGGACTTCAAGTACCGGTGTTCCACCCGCTTTCAGAAGCTCCGCTGTAATTCCATCCTCGCCTGGGGCCCTGCCGTTTTTAAGGTGCTGGAGAGCCATTCTAATCTCGCTTAAACTGACGTCCGGGATATCATCGGAATAGTGTGCCAAAGAACATAATACGCCGCAATAAGTGCGAACGGTTTATGAAAACAAGCAAAGCAAAAGCAAAGCAAACAACATAGTTGGTAGTTTGCGCTCAAAAATAAGGACTTTTCATAACAATGTGACTCACGCTAATTTTGACATTATCGCTTTGACTGAGACGTTTTTGACTAGCTCTGCATCTGATTGTGAACATTTTCCCTCTATGTTGTGGTTCGTAAAGATAGGATAGGTGACTTTGGTTGGGGAGGAGTATTGTTGGCTGTGCGTGATAGCTACGATGTTCAGGTGATCTCGGATATTGACGGTATGACACCTGATAAAGAACTAGTATTCGCACTTCTAAGCTGCAAAAATGTGAAGTTTTTATGTTGTGTGGTGTACCTACCACCAAATTATCGTGATAATAAGTATCTTGATGTTCTTACTTGCATAGAAAATGCTTTATGTGCTTATTCATATATGAACGTATTAATATTAGGTGATTTTAATCTTAATTCTTGCATCACTAATGTTAAAACTCAATTTAAAAAAAATTGTGACTTCTGTAACCAACAGCAATATAATAATGTATATAATACCCGCGGTGGCTTGTTAGATCTCGTGCTGAGTTACTATGACCGTAACCAATTGGAGGTGTTGCTTGGATTGAATCCACTCGTGCTAATAGATGAATATGGGTGATATTAGATTTTCGTTGGATGTCAAAATCAACCTCTCATACAGGAAGTTCTTACCTAGGCTGCAGTTTTCGTTAGATGGGAGTTCGGATGGGATTCCTGATTGGAATTGGCGTAAAGCAGACTTTCAAGCTCTATATGCAGCGTTAGCTGGATTAGATGGGTCCAATTTAATGACTTACAGACTTAAATGCAGCCCTAGATTTTTTCTACAACAAATTGAAAGAAATTATTAATTTATATGTACCAAATAAAAAACTTTTTCTAAATCATCGCCAGTATATGTATCCTAAATGATTATGATTCACGCCTAAGGTAAAAAAATACTTACGATAAAAAAATATTTCCATCTGAAGAGATTTAAGTAAGAAGGAAAATTATTTAACAAAGAACTGTTCAACTTTTGTCAATGGAGGGTTAAAATTTTAATTGACAACGCACATCAGCAGTATGGTAAGTTGATACAGAAAAGCATAATTGACATTCCGATATTATTTTGGAAATATGTTAGTGATAAAAAGAAAGAAAGACGACATATGGAAACATATAGTTATAAGGGTAAAGAAGTAGCAGGTCAAGATGCGGCTAATGCCTTTGCGGAATATTTTTCTTTTATTTTATTACATATATTATTATCTATGATATACTTAGTGCGTGTAACTTAATGTTAGTGTAAGTGCACTTAGCGGTCAGCCGCCTTAGAGTCTATATATATAGTATCACTTGAAGATGCTTCATGTAAAGGCAAAACACGTGTCGTATTATCGTCGATGGTGTGTCTTTCCTAGAATGGTGATGTTGGGAGTAGTGGTGTTGGGAGTAGTGTTGCTGGGATTAGTAGTGACGGATTAGTGCACGCAATTGAAGGAGGGCAGGAAGTGCTCTTCAATCTAGGTAAGACACATCATTTTATTTTATTCAGCGGATGGTTGCAAAGTAACTATTAATATCTTTATTATAAATAACAAGGTTTGACACGCTAGATCTGTTTTTTAAGAAACCATGTTGATTTTCACTAAATGTGTGACAAAGAGTAAACCTGGTTGTAAATTAATCTTTCAAGCACTTTAGCGAATAAACAAAGCTTAGAAATGGGACAATAATTTTGTATCTCATCCTTATGTCCTTTCCTTTAAAGAATGATCAGAGGCAAAGTAAGGGACAGGGAGGGATACTGTTGGTGCAGCGATTGTTAGAAGTGATACCTTTTGGGATTGATCAATTTTCGTGTCAATAATATAAAAGTTAGTTGTGTCAGAATCGTGAAGAAAGTTAGACCTAAAAAATTGATTGAAGAAATCACAAATTAGATCACCTTTCCTTGAAGAATACTGACCGAATTTCATTTTAGAAGGATATGAATTTGGAAATTTTTTACTCTCAACAAAGTTCCAGGAGGCTTTCGGTGATTTGCTTATATTATTTTCTATATCGCGAATGTAAGCTTCGTACATACTTTTTTCAAGAACCTTACCACGTTCCCTTCATAAAATAAAAGAATCAAGATCGGAAGTGTTTCTATATTTCTTATAATTACAGTGGTACTTCATTTTTTTCTTTTAAGATTTTAATCAGGGGGGTTTTATATCAAGGAGGAAATCTGGAAGTTGATTTTTTCAGTTTTGCAAGGGGCATGTGCTTTGAGGTTTTTAACTTATCATACAATACGAATGCAGCCTCCTCTAAAGTACTAATTCTGAGATAGTTGGACCAGTCCGTACTATCAAGTTGTTGGCATATTTTAGTGTAGTCTGCTAAATTATACAGGAATTTAGTTCTGCTTTGCGGTGAAAGCAAATGTTGGTGGATGAAGTCAACAGATATACATAATGCTATGTTAAGAGGATCTTCCGGCACTAAAGGGTCTAGACCTTTA
The DNA here is from genome assembly GCA_907164705.1 of Parnassius apollo. Lineage (NCBI taxonomy): Eukaryota > Metazoa > Arthropoda > Insecta > Lepidoptera > Papilionidae > Parnassius > Parnassius apollo. The sequence goes on along the minus strand of CAJQZP010001641.1, from coordinate 1,435,224 downwards.
TGTACATCAATAAAATTATTGCAGAAAATTGAATTCAGAATTCTGTTAATACAGTTTAGTTGACTATTATATTGAGATAAGGAACATGAATTGAGAGTATCAAAAAAGTCCAACTGAATGGGACCCTGTATATTAGAAAGGCATTGAGATTGCCCATCGTCAGCTGGCTGCCATATTATATTCGGTAAATTAAAATCATCTAAAATTAAAAAACCGTCTGTCAAGTTATTTAACACTGTCTCATTTAATTTAGTGTAGAAACATTGTAATTGCTGTAATAAAGAATTGCCTAAATTTTGATAGCATATATAAACAACACAAATATTTATATATATCCTCGGCTGATGAACGCCATCCACTGCTTTCAAAAATTAAAAGCTCTTGTCGAACAGCAATAAGAATGCCACCCACCATGCTTTCACCTGTATCAGAATAATTCCTATCACGCCTGCAAACTAGGCATCGGTTATCAAATAATTCAGTGTCATTGAAGTCCTCATTTAGCCACGTTTCCGTTAAGCATATTAAGTCGTAATTATTCATAACGATATTCCTATATAAAGTTGCTACTTTAGTCCGTAAGCCCCGGACGTTTTGGTAGTATATATTATATTTCTTTAGGTGAATGTTTTCGCAACAGGATAAACACTAAACTAACGTGATAAGTAATAGTAGCAACTACAAATAATTTACGTTGAGGTACCCAATAGAAAATAATTTCCTACTCATGTAAAATGCACTTCATGACATAAGCGTACAAAAGAGACATAAAAGTATAAGCAATGGCGCGCAAGCAGTGAAGTAGGTGTTTTGTGCAGTAATAGTTATTCTCTTACATTCTAAAACCGATGCGAAGATATGACACATATATAACTTACAGTGAATGTATCCGGTGTATCCTGAACGACAGATCAAATGATTACCGAATACAGTTAACACGGTGCGGAGTTACTGTAGGTTAATATAGGCGTTATTAATTTAGTAAATAATATGCCAAGTACACATAAATAATTCCAATATCCGTACAATTAATAATAAATAATTACTTCTAATGTATAAAATAAATAACATAGTACAAATATAACAAAAAATCTATGATATGCCAAAGAGAAATTAAAAAAGGGTATTATAAAATCTGAGCCTCTGAGATTCGATATGCAAAACGTTACTTTAAGCACAACAGCATAATGAGCATAATAGAGATAAGAATATTGTTATTCTTATCTCTATTTTAATTTAAAGAGCAAGTTCTTGCTACCTGTGTTTGGACACAGGTAGCAAGAACTTGCTCTTTTGTTAAGCGAAAATAGCGAGGTGCGAGTACACAATTAATGAATAAACGATTCCAACGCTTCTCAATCTTAGCGTATGCAGAGAAAATAAAGTGAACAATAACTTGGGAGGCCCTAAACAGTTCACTTTAACTTTACGTAATATGACTTTCCAATAAAAATCATAAACTTGAATTTAAAAAAAAACAATTTTCCTTAAATCCAACTCCGTTTTTATTATATAAACAGGTAATGTTGTGTTTTTCTGTACAAGGATTTTGCAGTTCTTCACCCAAACGTACGGAAAATCCCGCACCTTGGCCAAAGCCTTTGTTTTGTTTAATAACAATTTGTTTTCAAGCGTTAAATGGTCGATCACTGATAATTTACAGATGACAGCTCTTGTTTTATTTGACGTGGGCTTCATCTTCTGAACTCTGCTGCAGGATAAAATATCATTTTCCGATAGAGGGCTGGAGACAACTTTGCCTAACTGTATAACGGTTTTGATTAGATTTTCACTTCTGTGTTCGAGCAAACAGTTTATTTCGATGTTAATTATTCGCCCTTCTTGCTCGAGTTGCGTCAATCTTGTCTACACGTCTTTAAGTTTGCTCTTAAGAAGAATATTGTCCGCACGTAATTGTTTATTTTCTTCTGCGTATGACTTTACGGCATTTTTAGTTCTTCATATTGAGCGCAGGTAAATTTTATAGTTTCTTCAAATGATGCGAGTTGTTGTTCCAAGTATGAGAAATCCTAGTCCACTTTTTCTTGAAAGGCTGCCTGAAGTTCACTGCGAATCAAATTCTGTAAATCTGAGTGTTGAGCGTGGATTTCTTTACGTATGGCATTTTGTAATTCCAAACGAGGAGTTTAATCCTCCATTTTAGACTCCGTAAGATCCTCCTTGGATCGCAGGCGCCTGTGTGTAATGTTACAGCAATCCTCTGCTTCTTTTTATTTTACCTTATTTTTTCGGAGTGTTACGTGTTGAACTACGCTCAGGATATTTCCAATTTTGTTGCTTTTTATGATTACTACTATATTCAAATTCACACATAAATAATGATAATTTTACGACAATTTATCACCGAACGTGTTATTTTGTCAGGAGATTTAATATGTTTTTTACTACCGCTGCAATTAACATTACTCATTCTGTTATTTCGTGACAAGTTATTCATACCGACAATCTTTGAAGTGTGGCTGAGACGTAGACACCTGTTTCTCACATCACTATTTTTCCACACATACTTATACTTATTTTTTATAATATAATCAATTTCAATGTCACTTAACAAACGATACTTTTACTAAGCAATGATACAAATTTTTATGGTATTATCATAATTAAAATATTTTTTGCGATTCATAATTGTGGAGCACGTAACGAAGTGCGCACTGACGCGGGTAGTAGTGACACGGGTTGTTAATATAGTTAATAGAATCAGGTGTGTTCGTGTAAATTAATTCATTATATTAATATGTGTAAAAAATAAGCTAGCTACGCGTAATAAAACAAAACTAGGTTAGCCATATCTTTTTATTATATTACGCAGATCTTAGCTAATTAATTTTTACCATATTACATATTTTATGTTTTATGTTATATTAGTTAAATTTATTTGCTGTATGTCTTATAACAGCGATATAACTGGCAGTTTTGTAATTTTCAAAGGTTGCTAGTTCTTAGTTATGCTTATAAATGAAAAATAATCAAAAAAATGTTTATTCTATTGTCCATTTTCCACGGAAAAAAACAGAGGAATACATTTGTGTGGACCTCAGAGAGGTAGCACGTAAAGTCTAGATCCTTTACGAGTTCATCTTTCGTAAGTGTTGAATATTTTGGACAGGGGACAGGGTTTTTTTTAATATATTCGTTTACCGTATAATAACTTTAGCACTAAATTTCGTAGAAAAAACATTTTAGCGACCACCTTGTTATCAGAGGATAATTTTAATTTTATATCTGGATAGGAATACACTTATATACAATATTATTTTGGTTGCTATATATCTAATAACAGTAGTATAACTGGAAAGTTTTAGTAATTTTAAAAGCTTACCATTTCTTAAAATATCTAATAAATTAAAAATTAAAAATAAAACATGGAAACATGGCAATGGTACATGTAGATTTACGTATTTACTAGAGTAAATAGTAGTAACCCATGGAGAAAACACAGGAATACAATTGTAGGGATTAATCGCCAAGAAATCCTCTTAATGTCAGTCTCAGACAATACGTAATATCGAATCACAAACCCTTTAAGGGTTTGTCATTTCATTATGTGGGATAATTTGAACATGAAACGTGTAACCGCTCGGCTTGTTCCTAAGCAAAATCCCTAAAGAACAGTATCTATTGTAAACAGGTATTTTTACCGACGCTTCAATTTTAATCAACCATTCGTGGAACGTTATGACTGGTGGTAAATAAGTTTAGTAATTTGGTTTATACGTGTTAGAGCCATGCTGCAGCTCTATAAGTAGTATAGTTTTAGCACGAATGGGTAGACCGGGGAAGGACTACGCTCTCACAGAATACCAGGCTAATCGTGGGCATGGCTGAACCGATTTTGATCTTATTCTACAAACAGGTAGATTGCAATACCAGGAGGGATCTCAAGTTATTTTTTTTTTTGGATAAAACGAGAAATTAATAAAATAAAATAGTTTTTAATTACTGTGTATCCGCATAATTATATTAATTGATCCTACACACGCGCTGCCGGGGCGGGTCACGCTAGTATATACTTAAAATTTTGCCACTTCAGTCTACTGATCCTTTTAGCTATGTCGACTACTCTAATTTTAGCGCCTTGAAGCGGCTGCCTCGTATCTGTAAGCGGAGTGTAGGGCGGCTCATCACTCGATGGAGCTGATAAGACATGAATACAGGCGGCTCGGGAACGTGTTTGTAGCAGTCCTTGTGGCGAAGCCTGCGATTAGCAGTGGGCTTGTGATGTAACGATGATAATTGATATTTGATTTTCTAATAACCCTTGGTATATAGATTTTGTATAACGATATTTAACCCTTTCCCTGTCCCATGAAAAATATATCAAACTTTCGATTGTTTAACTATTTTGTCTATTTCGCTGACAGGGAAACTGTTAATAATGTTGCCTGTAACGGATTAAAGCTTTTCTTTGATTGTGTATTTAGCGTACCACATAAATAAATACTTAATTCTGAGGAGTTGAGTAACTAGAAATATGCAAACGTCAACATTAGTTACAGAACAAATATATGTTAAAAAGATAAATTAGTGGTTCATATTAGCCTATTTGAAAGGGAAAATTAGTGTTACGGTTATATGCCTTAGACTCAAACAGCCTTGTACCGGTTGATACGGTCATTACAATTTAAATCTAAAAACTAATTTACTTGCTACAACTGCGCTGTAACTATGCTAGCTGTACAAAAAAACAACGCAGAATACCAGCGTGAAACAGCAGTACAATGCTGCTGTCTTTCGCATGGTAACCGTAGAGGACCGGCGACCCATTATACTGGTAACGATGCATTTCCTCTCAGTCCTCACGAATAACAAGTCATCAGGTTATATAGATCATTATGGGCCACACCATTTGCTTACCATCAGGTTGTTGTTCACTCTAATTCTATGGATAATAATGTTACAGTACTTCTCTTGTGTGCGTTGTTATATACCATTCAATTGATAATAAAACTTTAGGAGTTATTGTGTGGGCACTTGTTAATTTTTTACGTATACAAAGGATGCTGGGTACAGTAAGTATGTGATAAATCAAACATATTTTAATTGACAATTACAAATTCCTCTATGAAACTGTTGCCGATCTACATCACCTTATCATTGCAGCCCAATGCTGAACCTATGTTCAAGGTGTTCCTATATGTCATACATAGAATGCCACAAAGCACGGACCTGACCCACCTGCATCCATAGCCTTCCTGAAATTATTATAATCACGTCATATAGTGCAGACCGCCCTTGACCTCGCTCAACTGGTATGAGGTTTTTATAGAATAAAGGTGGCAAATGAGCACAGAGTCCACCTAATGGTAAGTGGATGCTGTGGCCCATAAACATATACATCTATCCTTAATTTAAAATCAAAATTTAGATGTGTTGTCAAGCCTGAGGACTAAGATGAAATGCATTGTTTCCAGTAAAATGGGTCTCCGGTTTTCTACACTCACCACACGAAATACAACAGAATTGAGCTGCTATTTGACGCTGGTATTCTATGAAAACGTGGTCCTTCCCTGGTAAAGCCGACCCATTCGTGCTACAACCATAATATAGCTGCAGCATGGCTCTACGACGTTGGAGGTTGACCTTAAAAAATTCTTATATTAAACCTTAAAAAAAACTAGTTCTACAGTAAAATTAAAATTACCTGGCGGATATTCGTGATAGTTCACTGTCGTGTAGTGAGCAAATGGGGCTGCAGCTAAAAGGGATAGCGCCCAGAGTGCAGCTACGATTCGTAGCGCCCGTCGTAGCCCTGCCATAGCGTAGATGTGTAGCGGGTGACAAATCGCCAAGTATCGCTCCAGGGTGAACGCCACGATCGTTAGCACCGACACATACGATGCCCTGATTTAGACAAGAAAGACATTTTAATAAATTATCATTTTTTATAATAATTTTGGTGACGCTCCCCACAATTTTGTAACGGCTTCACGGCGCAGTCGCTTAGCTCTATATCTATATCTACGGGCAGGACTCCCCGTCCTTCCCGTCACCATGAGTGCTGTAAAGCGTTCGAAACGTCGGGTAATTAAAAAGTTAAATACACGCGATAAATTCCGTAAAAACTAGTATTATTTCAACGCTTAGCTCTAGTTTCTGCTCTGTGGGCCGTGGAGCAAATATTTTTATAGCCTACAAATAATTGTTCTGGGTCTGGACGTTTGTCATTGTACAATTCATGTTTGTATACTGCCTTCATGATACAAGATAAATCCTAGGATATCGTTCTTTTAATAAAGAAATTAATGTACCTATACAATTTTTTAATAAAAAATATAACCTTTATAATGTAAAGAAGGGCAACGGGATAATGATATAGTCATACTAGAGCCAAAATTTAGCTATATTATAGCTCCAATACTAATAGGTGTGTTAGACCGGGAAAGAACCACGCTATCAGTAGAATTTTTTTATAGCATAAGGGTAACAAATAAACGTACAGTAAGTAGATGGTGTGACAGATGAGGGTTCTCTACCCAGACCATAAGTGAGACAGCAGCATTGGATTGCTATTTTACGCGTGCTACAACCATAATAAGCTCCAGCGTGGCTCTACTACGTATATTTCTTTATTTAATTAATTGTGTAAATGACTAAAATGAACGAAGCCATTTAACATTAAAACTTAAGATAAAAGAATCTACTAACTATAAAATGTCTTTTAGTTCGGCGTGCCTATTGGCAAAGGCCTCCTCCAACAATTTCCATTGTTGTCTATCTTTAGCAACCCTTCTCCAGTTTGGTCCTGCTGTAAGTTTTATTTCGTCTTCCCACCTTGCATGCTGCCTTCCTCGTCTTCTTTTGCTGTCCCTTGGATACCATTCTGTTACTCTCCTGCTCCACTTTCCCATCTTGTCACGCATCATATGTCCTGACCATCTCCACTTCTGTTGATCGATTCGTTTGAGTATGTCAGTAAGTTTCGTTAAATTCCTAAGGTCAATATTTCTGATCTTACCCTGTCTTTTATAGCCGGTCATACTCCTCTCCATTGCTCTTTGTGCCACTGCAAGTTTTTCTCTCAATGCCTTTGTGAGGGTCCAGGTTTCGCATCCGTATATTAGACAAGGTAAAATGCAAGTATTAAATGCTTTCCTTTTTATTGACATGCTTAAGTCTTTGGACTTCATGATCTCTTTTAATGACCAGTATTTCTTCCAAGCTGTTGCGATCTTAAAGTTAATTTCTTTCGTCATTTGATCTTCTATGGAAATTACTTGACCCAGATATATGTAGTCTTTTACATATTTTAGAGTATCGCCATTTATTGTGATGTTAAAATTTGTGCTATTCGTCATTATTTTGGTCTCGTTGGGGTTCATTTTTAGTCCAACTTTTATGCTTTCTTCATTTAGATTATTTATATATATTCGAGATTTTCAGGGCGTTCTTCAATTAATACCAGGTCATCTGCAAACCTTAAATGGTGCAGTTTTGACCCGTTTATATTGATGCCATACTTATCCCAGTATAGGTTGCGGAAGATATTTTCTAACACAACAGAACAATTTTGGGGATAAAGGATCTCCCTGCCTCACACCTCTTTGTATGCTAAATTCATCTCCCAAAGTTTCCAACTGGATTCTGGCCTTACTGTCTGCGTAGATGTTCTTTATGATTTTAGTATACACGCTTGGTATTCCCTGTTGATTTAGACTTTCCCATATGTAAAGTACGTAAGTAGTGTAAGTGTAAGCCACGAAGGCTTAAGCTATCAAAGGCCTTGGTATAATCTATAAAAGCTACATAGATGTTTTTATTATATTCGTTATATTTTTCTAGTACTTGTTTGATCGTATGAATATGGTCAATTGTTGAAAAACCTTTCCTAAAACCTGCTTGTTCAACGAGCTGTTGTTCATCTAATAATTTGCTAATTCTGTCTAGTATTACTTTTGCAAAAATACACTTGACATCAGGCTTATCGGTCTATAATTTTCTATGTTTTCCTTATCATCTTTTTTGTATAGTAGGATTACGTGAGATTTAGTCCATTGGTTTGGAATTTGACTACTTGTTAGGATTTCGTTAAAAATCTTTGTAAGAATTGGAGTCAGGTCTTTTATATTTCCCCTCATAAGTTAGTTGGTAATTTTGTCTGGTCCCGAATACTTCTCCATCTTTTGACTCTTAATTGCTTTTTCAACTTCACACAATAAGATATCCGGTACAGGCTCTGATTTCCCTTCATCATTTTGTTGAGTGAGCACTCTGTTTTGGTGACCAGTTGTTCTTTGGTGCTGGCTGGCATACAGCTGACGGTAGAAACTTGTGGCTAAATCTTTTAATTTTCTGTCGTATCGTGGTAGTATTCGACCTATCTTTTAGTTTGGGTATCCATTCGTTGCCTACTTCTCGCAGTTCTTTCAGAGCTTTTTTCACACCCCCCTTTTTTGGATGTAGTGCTCGAATGTTTTCAATCTCTTGACCTTGCGATCTTTCCATATACTTTCTCTTACTCTTTTGCTTAAATCTGCAACTAATTTCATATTTTCTTTTTTTACTTGGCTAGCTATAAGATTCTTTCTTTCCCCGATTAGTTGCAAGGTATGCTCACTCAGTTGATACTTATTTGGTTTTCCTGCATTATTTTTTGAGATATACAAGCTTTGTAATTCCTTTTCTAGTATATCATATTTCAGTGTTGTATCTATTTCATCGCTTGTTATATGTCTGTTTGTTTCTTTGAACAGGTTGCACTTTATTAGGTAAGGTTCACCTGACAGTTTAATCACATTGTTTTTAATTTGATTGCGAGATATTTTTGTTTGGAATTTTTTAAGTGAGCAGCATACCATACGATGGTTTGTATTAAAGTTCAAATTGCTTATAACAGTAGTGTCGGTGAAAGCTTTTGGGTAGTTGCTCAATATATAATCAATTTCATTTTTATAAGAGCCATCCGAGGAAATCCATGTCCATTTATTATTTTTGTTCTTATTAAAGTTGGTATTTAATGCTGATAGGTTATGCTCCATTAGAAATTCAACTAGTTTCTGCCCGTTGCGACTTCTTTTTTCCATATCCGTACTTGCCAAGTACGTACTCGTTATTGTTTTGTCTAGCTCCAATTTGTGCATTGAAATCCCCCATTACGATTATATGTTTGTCGGTGTTGTTTTTTATAGTTAAAGATATCTCATAATAGAAGAAAGCTTCGAGCACTGATAGTTCGGATTTTTCAGTGGGTGCATATGCATGTATGATAGACCAAGGTTTCTTATATCCTGGTACTTTCACATTAAGAATTGCTAATCTATCAGATATTCCTATCAATTCTTGTATATACTCCTTCATTGACTTTTTTATTAAAAAACCAACTCCTCTGCAACCAGCAGTTTCTCCTTTGTGATACAGTATATAGCTGCCGTGATCTTCTATTTTTTCACCCAGTCTTCGCATTTCACTTATACCTAGTATGTCGTATTTTATATTTTCTAATGATCTTTCCAATTCTAGCAAACTTTCATGAGTTCTAAGGGTTCTCGTATTTAGTGTTGCGATATGAAGTACCTCACATCTTTTAGTTGGAGGGTAGTAGTCTAGTACTCCCGCGGGGACCAACCGTGATGGGAGACTGTTAACTTGTTGTTGTTTATTGTGTTGTAGTTATCCGGCTTGTGGTGCCTGTATCCTCATTTGTGTATAAATGTTTGTCTGGGAGTGAGTGTGATCTCTCACGTAGGTACTGAAAGGCATCCCGTTTCCTAACTTTGGGATCATTATTTTTTATTTTGCCAACACTAGATTTTGGGCTAGGGGTTTCAGATCTCTTTCTTTTTTCATTTTCTTTCCTATCTATATTTCTTTTTTCCTTCTTTTTTAAGCAGAGCTGCTTTTGGCAGATCCTGTGTAATGTAGGTATTGGATTTCAATTTCTTCTTATTTTTGAGAATTTGAATCTTCTTTTGAAGAGTTGTTGTAGCAAGTAGTATTGGCCTGATTTTACCAACTTCTGTATCACGTTTTCCCAATCTTTCAATTCTATTTATTTCTTCTTCTTTTAGTATGACATCTATTTCCTTCATGGTATTAAATACGAGCGTTTTTAAGTCTTCTTGAGTCTCATTTTTTTGTTCTGGGAGCCCGTGAATTAATAAATTATTCCTTTTTTAATTTTTTCCAGATTTTCTATTTTCCTATTAAGTTTTTCAATTTCGCTTTTCAATTTTTCGTTTTCTTCAAAGATCGGTTTCATTTTTTCCTCAATTTTTTTTTAGTACTGTTGTCGTAATGTTTTCTGTTATCGTAATTGTTTGTAGATTAAGTTGTTCTTTCATTTTTTGTAGCAACAGTGACATCTCTGATGATTGTTGATTTGACATCTTGTGGTGAAACGGAACGTTAATATTTGCAATAAATAGAAAAGAATGTATATTAGTTTTTGAACGAAACCTTATGCTTAGTGAAAATGTACTCTTTTGTCTTTGTCTTTGCTGTTGTACTCAGAAGGGCTAGAACCCAGCACCGTGAAGCCAGTTAAATAAAAATAAATAAAATTTCTCTTATGTTGGTACTAACCACTTCGTTGTCAATGGTTGTCAATTACAGTTTACCATATAAACACGCTTGTCTATTATAACAGTTAACCTCACTCCTGCTTCTATAATATTTTTTCACTTTGTCCAACGTTTCCTTTCGTGTTTCCTATGTATTTTGAAGCACAAACACACAAAATAACTTTGAGTTCACTCTGGTTTCCTGAATAGTGATATTTAAGAGTGTTATTTCGTAAATTACGGGAGCGTTGCACAAAAGCATCTAACATTTACAAGCACCGGAACCGGATTTTTTTTACCTTACCTTACGATTAAACTTTTTTTAATAAGGCATCTTTTTTATTAAAGCTCAATTCAACATTAATTGCAACTTTTTAAAACGAAGAAAAAACTCTCAACAAACTTTCAGTCCAACTGATGGCAAGTGGTAGTCACTACAGCCCATGGACAATTTCAACAATTTAAAAAAAAGCTATATATACGGTGGTGATAAAGATAGAATACCCCAAAGCTTTTAATTATACTGGCTCTCTGTATTTGTCGGAACGGGTTCAAGCAATGCAGGCTAACCTACCACCCGATAGTAAGCTTTACTACCGCTCATTGACACCTGCAACCAGTTTCAAATAAAGAGCACTGTAGATGCGTTGTCACTTCTGAAAAATAACATGAAATGTCACACAACCTGTTATTATACTGGCTCTCTGTACCATTCAGACTGTTGTGTCTCGGGTATCAGACAGAAAGAGAGTCTTATCACCTAGAAAATGCTTAATAATTGTCTATTTACGATTTTTACATGCTTATTTTTCTCCGTTCCTATCATCTCTTAAGAGTCCATCGCTTAACATATGCCTTTCTCATAGATTGCACTAAGTGCAGTCCTGGGCCGTCTCTCTACATTCATCGATTGTCATTATTATTAAAAAAATTATACTTACGCTTCAGATATCAACGCTCTAAATTTGCAGAACACAACGCCAAAGCTGTACGGATACTGGTGCCAGTACACCCACAGATCGTTAGGGAGACCTGCCAACAAGCACAGGGTACATCAATTTATAATCATTGCTTTACAATTCAGTTCATCGATCCAGAGAGAATAGACCAACAAAAAAATATCTGGCATCAATACAAAAACCATAAAATGTGTTAAATATATTATTGTTGGTGAACTCACACATTGCATTAACTTATGTTTTGAACACGGCATCTTTCCAGATGAAACTTGCTAAAGTCATCTCAATTCATAAGTGTGCAAGTAGGTCCGATTTACGTAGCTACCGAACATTATCTGTACTTCCAGCAATTTCAAAAACTTTTGAGAAAATTATTTATAACCGTCTTGAAACATTTCTTAATTCAATAAACTTTTTTATGAGAAACAATACGGATTTAGACCTCAATCGAATACACTTTCGGCTACTATCGATTTAATAGCAAAAATTAAAAATGAAATTCATCAAAAACGATTAGCCTTAGATATTTTTATAGATCTTAAAAAAGCTTTTGACACAATTAGCTACAATTTTCTATGAAATTAACTCGTATAGGCATTAAAAGCAAAGCGCATGAAATTTCTAAATCATATTTACTAAATAGTAAGCAAATAGTTAAAATAGGTGAACATAAAAGGCATACTAATCTTGTTACTTTTGGCATACCTCAGGGCTCAATTTTGAGACCTTTATCATTTCTCATTTATTTCAACAACATAAGCCAAATTGGCCTTATAGGCGACATTTTGTTTTACACAGGGAACTCTCGCTACTTTGAGAACTCGATTGAAGTTATTTTACCACATGCCCAAAATTATCTAAATATATTGAATGAATCGTTTCAATCAAATCTTCTGACTATAAATACTAACAAAACGAGTTATATTATATTTGCACCTAAAAATAAAAATATACTCCTAATATTCAACTGAAAATAAATGACCAAATAATTCAAAGGAAAAATCTAGAGAAATATCTCGGTAGGTAAAAACCTTAATTAAAACCTTAATGGAAGCCAGAGCCAGCCAAAACCCAAATCCAAATTAATATCACTTTCAGGAACTCTTTATGGCTTAAGTAAATGTCTTCCTAGAAACGTTCGATACATCAATTATAATTTTTAGTTAAACCTCATATTGACTATTTAATCGAAATCTGGGGTACTGCAGCTAAATCAAATTAGCACTTAATACAAACAGCGCAAAATAAATTATTAAAAGGTTTATTTAATTATACATTCCGAACACCAACAAAAAGATATTTGATGATACTAAAATGATGAATATTGTATAAACTTATAAACACTACCCTTGTATACTAATACGTAAAAAATCAATAAAGACATAATTTATCATTTAACTTTATTAAAAAAACAGCAAATACAAAAAATGAAATTACGCAATGCAAACTATAAATTAACACGTCGACCCAGAACAAACTAGGGAAAGAAGAACATTGAATTTAAGATGACATCATGTACAATAAATTCCGATTAATATAAAAGAAGCAAAAAGTGTGCCCATTTCAAAATATTGCTTAAATAATATTTATAAAGGTCACATTAGTAAATTAAATTTTGGTAATTTAATTTACTAATGTGTGTATACACATAAACGTAGACTCTGATTGATGCCACTTTTAGTCAGTTGCATTTCCTAATCAAAATCCGTGTTTGCTCGGTTATTAATTTGTTAATTGTTACAAGATTCGAAGACTACCTACATCCTACATTGTATCTTATTATACATAATATTCAACTGTACGCTCAATAGAAGTATGTTTTGTTAAATTTAGTTTCTCAGTAAGTGAATTATTGTTAATTCTTTATGGGAAATAATTTTCTTAAACCACAAAAAAATATTTCCTCCATAGATTGCCCCATAGTGGTTTTTTTCTCTAGACACCAAACATGGCAGGTGGTTTGGCAACTGCAGTAATTTATTATAATGAGTTGTTATCAAGACAATGCTGCTGCTTATCTCCAATTTCCATTTCTCTCTGTCGCCTCGTAGAACACCTACGGGACAATTTATGGTAGTATATATTCTTCCTTACTGCTGTCCTGGCTGGTCCTTCACTGCTGTCCGTATGAGGATGCTCAAAGTCATTCAGCGAGCTATGGAGAGGACTATGCTCGGGGTTTCTCTGCGTGATGAAATTAGAAATGAGGATATCCGCAGTAGAACCAGAGTGACCAACATAGCCCAACAGATTAGTAACTTGAAGTGGCAATGGGTTGGCCATATAGCTCGAAGAGCTGACAACCGTTTGGGAAAAAAGGTTCTCGAGTGGCAGCCTCGTACTAGTAGGCGAAGTGTAGGGCAACCCACCACCAGATGGAGTGATGACCTGGTAAGACATGTAGGAAGTCGATGGATGCATGTGGATCAGGACCGTGCTTTGCGGCATACCTTGGGGGAGGCTATGTTCAGCAGTGGACTGGTGAAGGGCTATAATGATGATGATGATGATATTCTTCTAGTAGGCGAAGTGTAGGGCAACCCCACACCAGATGGAGTGATAACCTGGTAAGACATGCAGGATGTCGATGGGTGCAGGTGGATCAGGACCGTGCTTTGTGGCATACCTTGGGGGGGAGGGGGTATGTTCAGCAGTAGACTTGTGAAGGGCTGTAATGATGATGATGATGATATTCTTACACCGTCATACTTTATTATTAAAAAATATAGTTTACAATAATTTATGCTACAAAAGCACTGAACTCTATATGCAAATACGCTGGACTGGCTATACCATGCAAAATGCTTATACCGATTTAATGCGCCGCCATTGAGCGTACTGGAAACTAAAATAGACATAATACTCCAAAATCTGTTCTGTTGTTTTAATCGTATATCTGTATATATTTAGGGATCTCAACCAACAAAACTAAAAACAAAGGTAATGAACATTTGTCTGACTTCTTGTTTAACAAATGCATGTCAAACTTGGCGACATAAAATCATGTCTCATTAAAATAAGAACATGTCAAAGAGGGATAAAAAGAAGCTACATGAATGTAAGACTACAAAATCGAATACGAAGAACAAAGGCAAGAGATGTAGTTAAAAAAATCCTGACGCTAAAATGGAAATGGGCTGGCCATATACTGAAAGTATCAAAATAATTTGGAGTAATTTGGAGAAGTCTTTCACCGCTAAAGGCTGCCCTTACAACTAACACAAAACTCACAAAATTAAATATTAAGACACACTAACGTACACACACTAAATATGTAAAATTCGTTACCAAAAGAAAATCATTACCAAAAAATATTGCACATGTAAGTGAATTTACTGCTAATATTTAAAAAATAGAACTATTAATATAGGTACTTAAAAATTGTAGCAAATCTTAATATCGTAATTACCAATATGTTTGGTTTTACATTACTGAGTTTTGATAGGCAATAAAATTCAATAGGGTTGTCGAGTTCCACGTCTATTGATGTTCTTTTCTTCCCAAATACTTTTACAACCAAGGCCGTCGACAAAAGACAATTATCAAATATCAAATTTTTATTAATTATCAGGTTTGCAACTGACCCGAAACTAAAATTATGGCTAAGAAGCTTCAAAATTGGGTTTTGGCGTCCGAAACAAAATTATTATTTTTGTACGAAACAATTCACAGACAATTGTTGTACTAGACGTGAGACACGCACCACTATGAAAAAATGCAGTGAAGCAATATATTCTTGTAGTATCAGTACCAGTAAGTATAAATATTAGATTATTATTTCAAATGTTTTTTTTTATTTCTTCTCTCCTTATTTCCCCCAAAAATCAAGGGCCATACCCAAGTGGAGAAAGGTTGCCCGATGACTAATTTGTATTTACAATACGAAGACTTTAAGAGAGCTGATTATTTTCTCGCTCAAAAGCTAAGTGTATATATATATATACCGCAGGGACTATACGCGACAGTAGACTTGTATGATAATTTAAGTTTTTAGTTTTTTTTAATTATGGTTTTGTTAACATTGTAATTTGAATCTTGAAAATGAAGTTGTAAATAACTAATAACTATGTAATTTAAAATTTATATCTTTTTTTATATCTTGCTAGCTTTTACTCGGAGCATTGCCGCCACAGACAAAATAATTGTGGAAATATCGTTTCAATTTTGAAAAAGTTAAATTGTTTAATAGTTATTAATAATACAATAATTGAAATTGAAGGATTTGTAATTTTTTAATATTTTTTTAATAATTTTCAGTACGATACGCGTGCAATATATATATATATATATATATATATATATATATATATATATATATATATATATATATATATATATATATATATATATATATCGAAAATAAGGTTTCAGCATAAAAAGAACAATAGCTTACCATCCGGCATGCAATGGTTAATAGAGCGTTTCCACAGGCAGCTCAAAGCAGCGATCATGTGCCATGCAGATGAGCATTCGAATGAATCTTTACTTTTAGTTGTGAGACTGAGGGAATAGTGTTTGGCATCTGAGTCCTTGGCATTCGTAACACATTTAAAGAAGACTTGCAGTCTACGTTTGCCAAACTACTATATGGAGAACCACTTGCGCTATCTGGTGAATTTTCGCCCCCACTATAAATGTTACGTCGGATGTAACCGATTTCATAGCCTGGTTGCAATCAAAACAAACTTTAACTTTGTTAAAAATTTGCAACCTGCCCCAGCTTCACGCCACACAAAAGTAAAAGCTTTTGTGTAAAAGGATGTTGCTACTACGAGTACTGAACACGTCTTCTTAAGAGAAGACGCTTCGCATACGAATTTGCAACCCGCGTACTCAGGGCCGCACAAGGTACTCTCCAGAAGAGAGAAGGTTTTAAACTCCTGATTAAAGGCAGAGGTATGAATATCTCAATCGACAGACTTAAACTGGCATACATTTTAGCTGACGGTAGCATTTACAGTCCCATACAGCTTCCTCAGAGAATATTAAAAGGTCACATCCGGGTCCCATTACAAGGTCTGGATGCCGTGTTATTTTCCCGGACTAGGCTACTTTCCTACATTTTACACACACGCATATACCTACACAAATACACACGAAGATACATACTCACATTCAATATAGACAGTAATCATACACGTCACTATATACTCTCATTACATGCACGTAGCAACAGACGAGCGTTGGACGCGCCGCCCAGAATACCAGCTGGCAAGAGGATTGCCTGCGTCCGCGCACCGCTTTACCACTATCCACTACCAGTCGATGTACCGATACGACGCGGAATGCATGTTGCTCGCTATCGCTAATCTTTTGTTCTCACGCTTAGACTTTTAATAATTACGTCGAATATTTAATTGTGCTTTTCTGAACTGTATTCCCATTAATATTTCGCCTATTATTGTCTATTATAAACTCTTGTATCTTGGCTTTTGTATCTTCTGCTTGTTTGTGCTTAATTAAACATTATAACTCTCAGTGTTTTCAACGCCGTCTTAGGCCATACCGGAGCCCTTGAGCACACAAGAATTTAGGGCCCTGTTGGAAAGTAAAAAAAGTGAATGACAAAAACATTTTTCTGCTATGATCATACATTTATTGTTTGTATATTGTTATTTATATATTGTTAATTGGCAAAAATAGATAAAATATTGTATGGCGTAAGCAAATAAGATCGGTGCCTTTCGTCAATGGGGCCCCTATGACGATAGGGGCTGGGCACGGGGCCCATGTGCCCTTATGGTAAGGACAGTACTGAGTATTGTAGACTTATTTTTTTAAACAATTTATCTAGCTAAAGTACTGTTACGAGCTTGAGGTTCGTGACAATAAAAATTGCCGACAAAATTACCTAAATTAACACTTTAATTTTCTTTACACAAATTAAAACTTAAAACACCAATAATTAATCACACTGATTCACTTTATTCCGCTCCGAAGCTTCGCTTGTCTCGCCGAATTGAATACTTCACCGATCGCATCTTGCAGCGCCTATAAATATAAATTAGCACCGAAATATCCAGAATATACAATTAAACACGCGCAAGGTACCGAGAGTTCGAGTTTCAACTTCTAGAAGTTTAGTTCTTCTTGAGACTAGATGGCGCTGTCGGTTGAAAGATTAGTGATGTCATTTTCTGGAAAGCTCCACTCGCTCTCGTCTCTGACACTAGTTGGCGCTAGTGCCGTCGACTTAGGCGCGTAACAGTACTATGGCTATAACCTTAGCACAAGTGCAAGCAATAAGTTGGAAAAGTTTAACCGCAATCTAATGAACAGTATTGCAGCGCATAAAATACGAACAAATAAACACTCATTTATATATGTAGATAATTATTACAGGCTTTATTTTAGCAGCTGATTTATTTTCGATAACACTAGAACTGCATGACAATAAACGATTTGCGAATTTATGTTTTTGTTTTTATTTTGAATAGGTACTTACTCCAGTTGAGTATTTTCCAGTACTAATTGAATATTTAAGCCTCGCGAATGTACCGACATACCCATTGTTGAAACCCGGAACAAAATCCGTTCAGTAGTTATGAATAGAAACGTGGGTAGACCAATGCAACGTCGATCTTAGTTTTATGTGATGTATAAATCTGCAGATGCATATGCACATGAGTTCCAGACCCAATATGTTTAATAATAAATAATAATTTTTGTATAGTAATAATTTATGTATTTTGTGAATTTACTAACCCCCAATAATGAAATAAATAATAATAATAATAAAAACAGAATTCTTCACCAGGAGCTTGCTCTGAAATACGGTCTCGTGGATCGGAAATTGCCGTATTGCAAGTACTTGCCACAAGCCGTGCTCGAAAATGATCGCGCCAGGCTCTATTGGGACCGGGCCATCATCACAGACAGGACTATTCTTGCGAATAAGCCTGATATTGTGCTGATAGACCGTGCACAGTCAACGATATTTTTGGTTGGCATTACCATTCCGTATGACGAGAACCTCGTGAAAGCCGAAACAGATAAACGAACAAAATATCTGGACCTGGCTCACGATGTGACCGACATGTGGGGTGGTCTGCCGACCGAAATTATTCCTGTAGTCGTCTCTGCAAACGGGCTAATCCCAGTCAGCCTTTCGGGTCATCTGAGGCGGCTGGGACTACGTGGCGAACCGCTCCAGGCTCAAATGCAGAAGGCGGTGCTCCTCGATACCGCCCGCATCGTCCGCCGGTTTCTTTCCCTTTCCCCCTAACCCTCGGTCGTTTGGTCTCCCCTGCCGAGGGCCTCCATCTGGTTGGGCTTTTATTTATTTATGTATTTTTATATTTACTTAATTTTATTGATATTTATGGATGTATATTTATCCTTTCATTTCCATTTATAATTATATATTTATAGAACCCAATCAGATGAAAAACTATATTGATAACCCCCAATAATAATAATAATGAGGCTGGTATGAAACAATTAGTTTGCGACGTGTTTTATGCACGCTTGACCAAAGTGCTTAACAGCCTTTTGTCCGGTGTGAATAACACATCTTGTCATTGCTTGTCATTTATGTATGACATGACATGTTTTTTTTAATCTTTATTAATATAAAATACACACATTTAAAATAATAATAAACATCGCCAAACTGTGCAACAGTTTGTTGGCGATAATTGCGCTCTTTTGTTATACATTAATATGTATTTTTTGTTACATACATACTTATCTTAGGTATATTTATTACAATAAATATCTCTATCTTTAATTAATACTTATTATAGGTAGTACATTATACTTTTCATAGGAATGTATTTTTCAGTCTTTTCTTTAATTTTACAGTGCTTATGTCTTTGGACGTATCTCTTATAAAATCTATTCTATTAAATATTAGCAGAGTTAAATATTGCCTAGTTCTCTTACCATAACATATTTACCCTTCTCAACTTGCCTGGTACGATATTTATGCGTTATAGGACGTTTAAAAATATTTATTTTATATTGTTCTAAAGTAATTAGTTAATCTACCTTTTCATGCACTGGAAGTATTTTACATATATTAAATAATTTGTCATAATTTGTTTTACACTGTAATTTTACTTTTTTACTTACTAAATACTTAAGTAGTCTAATCTGTAAATGTTTTATACGATCTAACTGTGTTTTGAATGTTAGCCCATAACTGCTCAATCCATAATTGATTACCGAGTCTGCCAGTGCATAATAAAGTACGTACAAGACTTTTCGATTCATGAAATTGCTTAGGTGAAAGAATCTACCCAGTATGGACTGCAATTTATTACACACACCATTGAAGTGCAGTTTACAGTTCATGTTACTATCTACTGTTAGGCCTAAGTATCGGTATTTATCTACTACATCTATGTTTGTGCACCGGCAGCCAGCTTTATTGAGGTGTAGACACTCGTATGTATGACCAATTATATTTATGTTTAATTTACCTTGCTTAAAGACGTTACTGTGGGGTGAACTTCTATACATAGCCTTTGTTTTGGATAAATTTATAATTATACCGTTATCATGTGCCCATTTAATTATCTTTTCTAAGCCCTCCTGTATGTATTTTGTGCATCACTCATGTTATTGGTTTAGTACATTAGGCACATGTCGTCTGCATAGATTACCGTTTTACAATGCTTTATCACATTAATGACACTATCTCTTTCCTATACCACATTCATCCGTCGCACGCAGTGATACCTCGTGTTCCAGGTTGTCGAATGCCTTTTTATAATCAATAAAATAAGGAGCGACAAACTTACCCTCATTGAGATTGTTGTTGATATAGTCGGTGAATTGTGCAAGCGCAGTGTCCGTGCTGCTTTCGCGACGGAACCCGTGCTGCGCATCTGATATTATGTTATATTGCTCTAAGTAACAACTTATCCGATTCACTAATTACTTTTTCTACTATTTTATTTATTACCGATAATATAGCAATTGGTCTATAGTTACTACAGTCCGTGTGGCTCCCCTGTTTATATATTGGTCGTATTATTGCTTTTTTTAATATATCCGGGTAAACTCCCACACCCACACTCATATTTGTAAATTTAGCTAATACTGGGCTTATTGCTTTCTTTACCTGCTTTATATCTTGTACTCTAATTTTGTCTAAGCCCGGTGCTTTATTAAAATCTAAATTATTTATATATTTTTCTATCGTATACGCTCCTACCTTCTTAAAGTAAAAAGACTTATCACTTGGTTTTACATATGAAATTCTATCCAAAAAAATATTATCACAGTTATGCTTTATTTTCTGTACTTCTCCTGTGAACGTTTCAGAGAACTTATTGCAAATATTATACACACTGCTAGTTTGGCCTAAATATTTTAAAATAACGTCATCTAAACCCGGTTTAGGTTTGCCTATCCATTTATTTATGTTACACCATATTTTTCTAAAATCATTTTTACATTTTTGTATCTCATTCTGTCTGTATTTATTCTTAGCTTTATCTATTAATTTATTAAACTTATTTCTATATCTCGTATACATTAGTCTTTTATTCATATTCTTAGGGGATGATTTCCAAACCCTGAACAATAAGTCCCTATGTTCTATATTTTTACATAGTTCGTTATTAACCCATGGTTGCGTAATTCTCTTTTTCTTTGGTGTTTTTTGTAACTTCCACTTATCATATATGGTGGAGCCACGTGTTTAAGGCTGCCGAAAATCTAGTTCCCCGGTCAAACCTCAAACCTATTACGCGAGATATTAACTAAAGTGGACTGTATATGCGATTGCTTCTACGCTTACGTAAAAGCGACTACTATAGCCTGCGGTACAATGCACTCGCTCTTCCCTAAACTAAACTATTACTTGTCGAATCGATGAAAGGAATCCTGCTTGACTAGGAAAAAAACACAGATTGGAGCGGGTTAAACTATTAGCAAGCAGGTATAATTAAGGAATATTGACTCACCGGGGTTTCTTCTTCCTGTCGATCACTATAGCGGCGACTTCCGGAACCTCCTCTGGACAGACACTTCTGAGGCCCCAGTGGTGCGTCAGGAGAGAAGAGTTGGTTCAACGACGACTGCGGCGAGAGAAGAGGCTCGCGCATCGGTCGCGCGTGTCTTATATATCCTCGGCTCGGGTGATTACGCGATGTTCTAGAATCGTCTTCTTTCCCCTCCCACCCCACCACCCCGATGTGTCGATAGGAGGGTACGAATGATATTGTTTGGAAAGGAATAATGATTCTACAAGTTCCTACCGTCAAATAAAAAACGCGAATGGTTTTCCGCGCAACCATCTCCCCCGCCCTTGAAGGATTTCCTTCAAAAAAAAATAACTAAACAACTAGAGCTAAGATCGACTAACAAATAACTAACTAACGCTAAGATTACCTAAATTAAACTACAATTTCAATCTAGAAAGCTAATTTAAATTATGGAAGAGGCAAGGGGCACAAACGGATAACAGGACGTAGGTAAGACCCAACCGTGGTCTTAACGCGAGCTATCCTAATTACTCCGTCGGAACCGGGAAAGACCTCCTCGACGATTCCTAACGGCCAGTGGAGAGGCGGCGTATTCTCCTTAGTGAGCACAACTACGGTTCCTACAGCTAAAGGCTCTGTCGCTGTGTTCCATTTCTGCCGAGACTGCAAAGTATGCAAGTATTCCATCCTCCATCGTTTCCAAAACGATTGCACTAACCGATCTAATAATTTGTGGCGTGTGGAAATGCTAAGTCTGTTCTCATCCATATCCGCGGCGGGCAGATACCTTAGAGGCGTTAAAGTCAAAAAATGTGCTGGAGTTAGAGCCAGCGGTTCCGAGGGGTCACTAGATAACGTCCGACAAAGTGGGCGGCTATTCATTACGCATTCAATTTGAGCGAGCACCGTACTTAGCTCTTCGAAGGACAAAATTTGATCTCCTATTACTCGGTATAAGTGGCTCTTTAGACTTTTAATATTAGTCTCCCAATTGCCCCCAAAATGACTCGCAGCTGGGACGTTCAGAGACCACTCAATGCGGTTCTCGGCTAGAATGTGAGCGAACTCCGAATTATAATACTTGCTAGCTAAGAGCTCGTGTAGTTCCGATAGAATACGTTTTGCACCGACGTAGTTCGTACCGTTATCCGAATATAATTTACTTACAGGGCCTCTGCGCGATAGAAATCTTTTAAATGCACCCATAAAGCCTGCTGTGCTTAGATCACCAACGAGTTCTATATGCACTGCTCGAGTAGTTAGACATACGAAAATGCAGACGTAAGCCTTTGTGGATCTTATACCACGCCCGCGAGTGAGCGTGACCTTAAACGGACCAGCAAAATCAGACCCGGTGAGCGTGAAGGGCTTTACCGATTGTATCACTCTACAAGATCTAAGTTCCGCCATTTCCGGAAATGACGGCTTGGGGCGTGCCCGAAAGCAAGCTATACATCTGTGCACCCGATTGCGTATTAAACTACGTGCAGAAAGAATCCAATAATTCTGACGCAAGATCGACATCAATAAATCGGGGCCAGCGTGCGAGTTCAATTTATGATGATAATCGACTAATAAGTTCATGATATGGTCTTTACGCGGTAAAACTATAGGGTGCCGTTGGTCGAAACTCAATTGCGAGTTGGACAAGCGTCCACCTACCCTTACAATCCCATCCTGTAAAAATGGCTTAAGGCGTTGAAAGGCGCGACTACAAGCTCTATTCGATTGTAATCTTGTAATTTCTTCAGAGAAGTGCGCACGTTGAAGTTCACGTAATACTAGCGACTCGGCATAGTTGTAATCGGATGCTAAGACATACGGACGTCGCGGTAAAAGCTTCGCGAATTGACAAACGTAAATTACGCTACGCAATAATTTCGACCAAGAGGACAAGCGGTTCGCCAGAGCAATGATTGGAGAAACCTCGCTCGAAACGTTCGCCACTAGAGCGTGTCTCTTCTCTTCCGGCGGTTGTGACACTGACGAAGGTTCGAAATCGGTTATTGGCCATTGTGAGGGATCCAAGTAAACCCAAGAAGGTCCATGGAACCAAAGCGGGTGGTCCATTATTTGCATCGGGGTGAGTCCCCGGGATAGACAATCGGCAGGGTTTTCCTTACCGGACACGTGATAAAAGTTCCGCGTTTCTAACTCGTCTTGGATCTTGGCCACTCGGTTCGCGACAAACGTATCCCAACGGTGGGGTGAAGAATGAACCCAACATAAGGCGACGGTGGAGTCGGAAAAGGCAAATATTCTTTCTATGTGAACTCTATCCCTACATGCGCCGATAACTGTGGTAATAAGCTTGGTGAGTACTAATATTGCGCAAAGCTCTAAGCGCGCCAGAGAGACAACCTTACGGGGGGAGACTCTCGACTTAGAACTAATGAGGCTAATCGAATTTCTACCATTATTCTGGACATGGAAATATACAACGCCCCCGTAGGCCTTCTCGCTGGCGTCTGCAAATCCAACAACCGTTATGCTGCTATTTCTATCGACATTTATATGACGCGGTATTTTAATTTCTCTTAGTAAAGGAAGTTCCTCTCTAAAGCGCTGCCACAATCGAACAATGCTGTCAGGCGGCGAGTCATCCCAATCGCATTCAAATAACCAAAGTTGTTTAATCAAAAGCTTAGCGTATAATACCACCGGAGCTACGAAACCCATGACGTCCCATAATCTAGCAACGCATGACAGTATTGTGCGCTTTGTGCATTTCTCTACGGGCGGATTTACCTTAAGGCTAAACACGTCGGACTCTGGTGACCAACACAGACCGAGCACCTTGTGTGTATCGGAATCGTCGAATTCCTTTATCGCCGAAAGACGGTGTGATAGTGGGATTGTATCTAAAACCGGACGCGAATTACTAGTCCACTTCACAAGATCGAATTGACCCGATTTCATGAGCCTTATAACCTCGGCGGTGGTTAGGGTGGCCTCCTCCACGCTATCGACCGAATACACAAAATCATCCATATATAATCCGCTCTCAATTGCCCTCTTAGCTTTAGGATAAGAGGGACCTTCATCGTGAGCGAGCTGTCTCACCGTGCGTAACGCATGAAATGGGCTCGACTTTAAACCAAAACAAACGCGGTTAAATTCTAACACCATTAGAGGTTCCTTTGGGTGGAAACGATATAAAATGCGCTGGATCCCCCCTATGCAAAGAAACATTTGGCGAATATCGGCGGATAGTGCTATACTAAACAAACGAAAATTGACTATTATATCAAATAAACTGCCCTGTAAATTTTGCCCACTATAGAGGATATCGTTAAGCGACAGGTGAGTGCTAGTTTTAGCACTAGCGTCGAGCACTACACGTAATTTAGATGTAAGTTTGTCCTCTCTAATGACTCCGTGGTGTGGTATAAAATACGACGGTGTGTCTTCGTAGTTATCTAATTTCGAAGCCACAAGTGATATGTAACCTTCTCTTATATATTCGTTAATGACGCCGTAGTAAGCTTCCTTTAACTGGGGCGAAGCGAGCATCCTACGCTCCAAGCTGTAGAAACGTTTTTCCGCCATTTGACGCGAATCGCCGAGAGATAAAACATCTCCCTTAAAGGGTAGCGCTACACTATATCTACCGTCGCGATCACGAACGGTCGTGCGGACGTAAATTTCCTCGCATATCCTGTCATCTGAACTAGCTATGGGTGGGACGTTCACCTCCTCCATCTCCCAAAATTTGCGGACTAACGACTCGAGCGGTTCGACAGCCATACCACAATAAGAGGCTGCCGAAATACTATCTAGGATGGGGGCGGAGCCAAGGATCACATAGCCCAATACGGTTTCCAGTGCGTAAGGCGCGGTATGCGAGGAGTTGCCCCTGACCTTATTGTTTAACAAAAGATGAGGGAAAAGCGATGCCCCAATGAGCATGTCTATGTTTCCAGGAACGGCGTAAGTGTCGTCTGCTAGAGTCAAATTTTTAAATTCAATCATTGCCGAGGTGTCAACCGAAACGGTTGGCAACCGTTCAGTGACCCTATCTACTACTAGTGCATTTATATCAAAGTTAACGTTACGATCTATCCGAGAATAAAATTTTAAATTTATATATCCCTGTGTCGCTTTACTAGTACCTCCGATGCCTTTAACTACAGGACATGAAAGTGACCTATTTATTACTAAGCCTAAGCGCTGACAACATTGTCGTGTTATAAAGCTATTTTGGGCTCCGCTGTCCAGCAGTGCACGGACGCTTTGTTTGTTTCCACGCGAATCCCTAACCAAAATACGCGCCGTACCCAGTAACACGGTTGAAGGAGGTTGTGCTCCCATATTTGCCAATGAGCACAGAGCGACATCACCAGGTCGACCGCTAGAATCGTTGACCTTAGTAGGGGTGAATTCCTTATTCGCCTTACTTGACGCCGCTATGTTGCTATTTTCAAAATGTAATAGCGTGTGATGTTTCCTGGCGCACTTGCTACATACGGAACTCGAATTGCATTTTGCAACTAAATGCTTATCGCTTAAGCAGTTCAAACATAGGTTGTTTGTTTTTACTAACTTATAACGTTCGCTTGGTGAATATTTACGAAAAGTCGCACAGTTATATAAATTACCGTGTTTATCTTTACATACTATACAAGTATGCTGGAGCGATGTCGGCGTAGCGGTTACGTAAGTTAACGACCCTGCTATTTTAGATGGTTGAGTCTGTCTACGGTCGACGCACCTTTTAATCTCCTGTTTAACGTTCGGTGAGCGCTGCATCACCTTTATTTGATCTCGCACGAACGATGCTAATGAATGAAAGGAAGGCATCTCCGAGCTACGATGCTCCATTTCAAACGCACGCACGGTGTCGGAGTCTAATTTCTTTAATGCTATATGGAGAAACACCACGTCCATGAGGTCATTAAACTTCAAATTCTTAAGTGCAGCCACCGATGCCACAAATTTATCGAGAAACTGCTCTAAGCCGTTGATGTTCGCGGATGATATAGGTTTAAGATCGAATATCTGGTTCAAATATTCGGAAGCTAACATTCTCCTATCTTCATATTTAGTTTTAAGCGTTTCAAATATTAATGCGTAATTGTTTGCTGTAGGTGTAAAACCCGAGCAGATCGACTGTGCTCTGCCACTAAGTTTACTAATTAAGTAATATAATTTTTCAGCGTCCGATAACGATGGGTTGTTGTGTATATTGTTTTGAAAACTACTGAAGAAGAAGGGCCACGTCTTAATATCACCATTGAATACCGGAATATCTATTGGCGGTAACCTAATTGAGTCACGAGGGCGTACCTGCATTTCAGGCTTCGCTTCACCTTGAGATTGTAGCAATTTTGCGGTTCTCTTCACGCGACACAACATATCTTCGAATGCCAGCAGCGGTTGGTAGTTCACTATGTATTTCGGGTCGGTTTGTAGTTCCGAATGATTAATTTGATCTAATATTCTTTCGTAATCTGTCCGCAAATTATCTATCGTTTCGATTTCATTTAAAAAAGGCCTCCCGTACTGCCTCTATATGAATGTTCTTTATATAATCACTTATATTCTGCATACGCGAAAAGAGTATGTCCCTCTTGGCATAAAGCGTTTTAATTTTGATTTCACTTCCACTAACTGCCATTTTAAATTATTATAATAAAGTTATATTAATCACAATTAATCTCACACGCATAAACGACGTAGGATGAATACTCGGCGTGCCGTATTACGTAATCAGATCGAGCGCCCGATGCAGTCAAGGCTACGCGTCGTTTGCTAAACCTAATAATTTTATAAAAATTGTGGGGTAAGCGTATCAAACGGTTGCTATCACGCCGTTTCAATTATTTAATAAGCTTTAAATTTAACCAAATACGAGCGCCATTAAATGAATAATTCTGTTTGCGAGTAACAAATCAAAATTTTAATTTAAACGAACACTATTTAAGTCTATTCTATAAATTAGAGTGCGTTATCTAAACAATTAATTTAATAATTCGACCAGAAAATGGTTGGATAACCACTAAACACCAATCCAGATCCTGCCGAAGTGACCATAAAATGGTGGAGCCACGTGTTTAAGGCTGCCGAAAATCTAGTTCCCCGGTCAAACCTCAAACCTATTACGCGAGATATTAACTAAAGTGGACTGTATATGCGATTGCTTCTACGCTTACGTAAAAGCGACTACTATAGCCTGCGGTACAATGCACTCGCTCTTCCCTAAACTAAACTATTACTTGTCGAATCGATGAAAGGAATCCTGCTTGACTAGGAAAAAAACACAGATTGGAGCGGGTTAAACTATTAGCAAGCAGGTATAATTAAGGAATATTGACTCACCGGGGTTTCTTCTTCCTGTCGATCACTATAGCGGCGACTTCCGGAACCTCCTCTGGACAGACACGTTCTGCAGGCCAAAGCGTCCACTAGTGGTGCGTCAACGAGGAGAGAAGAGAGTTGTGTTCAACGACGACTGCGGCGGGAGAAGAAGAGGCTCGCGCATCGGTCGCGCGTGTCTTATATATCCTCGGCTCGGGTGATTACGCGATGTTCTAGAATCGTCTTCTTTCCCCTCCCACCCCACCACCCCGATGTGTCGATAGGAGGGTACGAATGATATTGTTTGGAAAGGAATAATGATTCTACAAGTTCCTACCGCCAAATAAAAAACGCGAATGGTTTTCCGCGCAACCATCTCCCCCGCCCTTGAAGGATTTCCTTCAAAAAAAAATAACTAAACAACTAGAGCTAAGATCGACTAACAAATAACTAACTAACGCTAAGATTACCTAAATTAAACTACAATTTCAGTCTAGAAAGCTAATTTAAATTATGGAAGAGGCAAGGGGCACAAACGGATAACAGGACGTAGGTAAGACCCAACCGTGGTCTTAACGCGAGCTATCCTAATTACTCCGTCGGAACCGGGAAAGACCTCCTCGACGATTCCTAACGGCCAGTGGAGAGGCGGCGTATTCTCCTTAGTGAGCACAACTACGGTTCCTACAGCTAAAGGCTCTGTCGCTGTGTTCCATTTCTGCCGAGACTGCAAAGTATGCAAGTATTCCATCCTCCATCGTTTCCAAAACGATTGCACTAACCGATTTAATAATTTGTGGCGTGTGGAAATGCTAAGTCTGTTCTCATCCATATCCGCGGCGGGCAGATACCTTAGAGGCGTTAAAGTCAAAAAATGTGCTGGAGTTAGAGCCAGCGGTTCCGAGGGGTCACTAGATAACGTCCGACAAAGTGGGCGGCTATTCATTACGCATTCAATTTGAGCGAGCACCGTACTTAGCTCTTCGAAGGACAAAATTTGATCTCCTATTACTCGGTATAAGTGGCTCTTTAGACTTTTAATATTAGTCTCCCAATTGCCCCCAAAATGACTCGCGGCTGGGACGTTCAGAGACCACTCAATGCGGTTCTCGGCTAGAATGTGAGCGAACTCCGAATTATAATACTTGCTAGCTAAGAGCTCGTGTAGTTCCGATAGAATACGTTTTGCACCGACGTAGTTCGTACCGTTATCCGAATATAATTTACTTACAGGGCCTCTGCGCGATAGAAATCTTTTAAATGCACCCATAAAGCCTGCTGTGCTTAGATCACCAACGAGTTCTATATGCACTGCTCGAGTAGTTAGACATACGAAAATGCAGACGTAAGCCTTTGTGGATCTTATACCACGCCCGCGAGTGAGCGTGACCTTAAACGGACCAGCAAAATCAGACCCGGTGTGCGTGAAGGGCTTTACCGATTGTATCACTCTACAAGATCTAAGTTCCGCCATTTCCGGAAATGACGGCTTGGGGCGTGCCCGAAAGCAAGCTATACATCTGTGCACCCGATTGCGTATTAAACTACGTGCAGAAAGAATCCAATAATTCTGACGCAAGATCGACATCAATAAATCGGGGCCAGCGTGCGAGTTCAATTTATGATGATAATCGACTAATAAGTTCATGATATGGTCTTTACGCGGTAAAACTATAGGGTGCCGTTGGTCGAAACTCAATTGCGAGTTGGACAAGCGTCCACCTACCCTTACAATCCCATCCTGTAAAAATGGCTTAAGGCGTTGAAAGGCGCGACTACAAGCTCTATTCGATTGTAATCTTGTAATTTCTTCAGAGAAGTGCGCACGTTGAAGTTCACGTAATACTAGCGACTCGGCATAGTTGTAATCGGATGCTAAGACATACGGACGTCGCGGTAAAAGCTTCGCGAATCGACAAACGTAAATTACGCTACGCAATAATTTCGACCAAGAGGACAAGCGGTTCGCCAGAGCAATGATTGGAGAAACCTCGCTCGAAACGTTCGCCACTAGAGCGTGTCTCTTCTCTTCCGGCGGTTGTGACACTGACGAAGGTTCGAAATCGGTTATTGGCCATTGTGAGGGATCCAAGTAAACCCAAGAAGGTCCATGGAACCAAAGCGGGTGGTCCATTATTTGCATCGGGGTGAGTCCCCGGGATAGACAATCGGCAGGGTTTTCCTTACCGGACACGTGATAAAAGTTCCGCGTTTCTAACTCGTCTTGGATCTTGGCCACTCGGTTCGCGACAAACGTATCCCAACGGTGGGGTGAAGAATGAACCCAACATAAGGCGACGGTGGAGTCGGAAAAGGCAAATATTCTTTCTATGTGAACTCTATCCCTACATGCGCCGATAACTGTGGTAATAAGCTTGGTGAGTACTAATATTGCGCAAAGCTCTAAGCGCGCCAGAGAGACAACCTTACGGGGGGAGACTCTCGACTTAGAACTAATGAGGCTAATCGAATTTCTACCATTATTCTGGACATGGAAATATACAACGCCCCCCGTAAGCCTTCTCGCTGGCGTCTGCAAATCCAACAACCGTTATGCTGCTATTTCTATCGACATTTATATGACGCGGTATTTTAATTTCTCTTAGTAAAGGAAGTTCCTCTCTAAAGCGCTGCCACAATCGAACAATGCTGTCAGGCGGCGAGTCATCCCAATCGCATTCAAATAACCAAAGTTGTTTAATCAAAAGCTTAGCGTATAATACCACCGGAGCTACGAAACCCATGACGTCCCATAATCTAGCAACGCATGACAGTATTGTGCGCTTTGTGCATTTCTCTACGGGCGGATTTACCTTAAGGCTAAACACGTCGGACTCTGGTGACCAACACAGACCGAGCACCTTGTGTGTATCGGAATCGTCGAATTCCTTTATCGCCGAAAGACGGTGTGATAGTGGGATTGTATCTAAAACCGGACGCGAATTACTAGTCCACTTCACAAGATCGAATTGACCCGATTTCATGAGCCTTATAACCTCGGCGGTGGTTAGGGTGGCCTCCTCCACGCTATCGACCGAATACACAAAATCATCCATATATAATCCGCTCTCAATTGCCCTCTTAGCTTTAGGATAAGAGGGACCTTCATCGTGAGCGAGCTGTCTCACCGTGCGTAACGCATGAAATGGGCTCGACTTTAAACCAAAACAAACGCGGTTAAATTCTAACACCATTAGAGGTTCCTTTGGGTGGAAACGATATAAAATGCGCTGGAATCTACGGTCGCATTCACGGACCCCTATGCAAAGAAACATTTGGCGAATATCGGCGGATAGTGCTATACTAAACAAACGAAAATTGACTATTATATCAAATAAACTGCCCTGTAAATTTTGCCCACTATAGAGGATATCGTTAAGCGACAGGTGAGTGCTAGTTTTAGCACTAGCGTCGAGCACTACACGTAATTTAGATGTAAGTTTGTCCTCTCTAATGACTCCGTGGTGTGGTATAAAATACGACGGTGTGTCTTCGTAGTTATCTAATTTCGAAGCCACAAGTGATATGTAACCTTCTCTTATATATTCGTTAATGACGCCGTCGTAAGCTTCCTTTAACTGGGGCGAAGCGAGCATCCTACGCTCCAAGCTGTAGAAACGTTTTTCCGCCATTTGACGCGAATCGCCGAGAGATAAAACATCTCCCTTAAAGGGTAGCGCTACACTATATCTACCGTCGCGATCACGAACGGTCGTGCGGACGTAAATTTCCTCGCATATCCTGTCATCTGAACTAGCTATGGGTGGGACGTTCACCTCCTCCATCTCCCAAAATTTGCGGACTAACGACTCGAGCGGTTCGACAGCCATACCACAATAAGAGGCTGCCGAAATACTATCTAGGATGGGGGGCGGAGCCAAGGATCACATAGCCCAATACGGTTTCCAGTGCGTAAGGCGCGGTATGCGAGGAGTTGCCCCTGACCTTATTGTTTAACAAAAGATGAGGGAAAAGCGATGCCCCAATGAGCATGTCTATGTTTCCAGGAACGGCGTAAGTGTCGTCTGCTAGAGTCAAATTTTTAAATTCAATCATTGCCGAGGTGTCAACCGAAACGGTTGGCAACCGTTCAGTGACCCTATCTACTACTAGTGCATTTATATCAAAGTTAACGTTACGATCTATCCGAGAATAAAATTTTAAATTTATATATCCCTGTGTCGCTTTACTAGTACCTCCGATGCCTTTAACTACAGGACATGAAAGTGACCTATTTATTACTAAGCCTAAGCGCTGACAACATTGTCGTGTTATAAAGCTATTTTGGGCTCCGCTGTCCAGCAGTGCACGGACGCTTTGTTTGTTTCCACGCGAATCCCTAACCAAAATACGCGCCGTACCCAGTAACACGGTTGAAGGAGGTTGTGCTCCCATATTTGCCAATGAGCACAGAGCGACATCACCAGGTCGACCGCTAGAATCGTTGACCTTAGTAGGGGTGAATTCCTTATTCGCCTTACTTGACGCCGCTATGTTGCTATTTTCAAAATGTAATAGCGTGTGATGTTTCCTGGCGCACTTGCTACATACGGAACTCGAATTGCATTTTGCAACTAAATGCTTATCGCTTAAGCAGTTCAAACATAGGTTGTTTGTTTTTACTAACTTATAACGTTCGCTTGGTGAATATTTACGAAAAGTCGCACAGTTATATAAATTACCGTGTTTATCTTTACATACTATACAAGTATGCTGGAGTGATGTCGGCGTAGCGGTTACGTAAGTTAACGACCCTGCTATTTTAGATGGTTGAGTCTGTCTACGGTCGACGCACCTTTTAATCTCCTGTTTAACGTTCGGTGAGCGCTGCATCACCTTTATTTGATCTCGCACGAACGATGCTAATGAATGAAAGGAAGGCATCTCCGAGCTACGATGCTCCATTTCAAACGCACGCACGGTGTCGGAGTCTAATTTCTTTAATGCTATATGGAGAAACACCACGTCCATGAGGTCATTAAACTTCAAATTCTTAAGTGCAGCCACCGATGCCACAAATTTATCGAGAAACTGCTCTAAGCCGTTGATGTTCGCGGATGATATAGGTTTAAGATCGAATATCTGGTTCAAATATTCGGAAGCTAACATTCTCCTATCTTCATATTTAGTTTTAAGCGTTTCAAATATTAATACGTAATTGTTTGCTGTAGGTGTAAAACCCGAGCAGATCGACTGTGCTCTGCCACTAAGTTTACTAATTAAGTAATATAATTTTTCAGCGTCCGATAACGATGGGTTGTTGTGTATATTGTTTTGAAAACTACTGAAGAAGAAGGGCCACGTCTTAATATCACCATTGAATACCGGAATATCTATTGGCGGTAACCTAATTGAGTCACGAGGGCGTACCTGCATTTCAGGCTTCGCTTCACCTTGAGATTGTAGCAATTTTGCGGTTCTCTTCACGCGACACAACATATCTTCGAATGCCAGCAGCGGTTGGTAGTTCACTATGTATTTCGGGTCGGTTTGTAGTTCCGAATGATTAATTTGATCTAATATTCTTTCGTAATCTGTCCGCAAATTATCTATCGTTTCGATTTCATTTAAAAAGGCCTCCCGTACTGCCTCTATATGAATGTTCTTTATATAATCACTTATATTCTGCACACGCGAAAAGAGTATGTCCCTCTTGGCATAAAGCGTTTTAATTTTGATTTCACTTCCACTAACTGCCATTTTAAATTATTATAATAAAGTTATATTAATCACAATTAATCTCACACGCATAAACGACGTAGGATGAATACTCGGCGTGCCGTATTACGTAATCAGATCGAGCGCCCGATGCAGTCAAGGCTACGCGTCGTTTGCTAAACCTAATAATTTTATAAAAATTGTGGGGTAAGCGTATCAAACGGTTGCTATCACGCCGTTTCAATTATTTAATAAGCTTTAAATTTAACCAAATACGAGCGCTATTAAATGAATAATTCTGTTTGCGAGTAACAAATCAAAATTTTAATTTAAACGAACACTATTTAAGTCTATTCTATAAATTAGAGTGCGTTATCTAAACAATTAATTTAATAATTCGACCAGAAAATGGTTGGATAACCACTAAACACCAATCCAGATCCTGCCGAAGTGACCATAAAATGGTGGAGCCACGTGTTTAAGGCTGCCGAAAATCTAGTTCCCCGGTCAAACCTCAAACCTATTACGCGAGATATTAACTAAAGTGGACTGTATATGCGATTGCTTCTACGCTTACGTAAAAGCGACTACTATAGCCTGCGGTACAATGCACTCGCTCTTCCCTAAACTAAACTATTACTTGTCGAATCGATGAAAGGAATCCTGCTTGACTAGGAAAAAAACACAGATTGGAGCGGGTTAAACTATTAGCAAGCAGGTATAATTAAGGAATATTGACTCACCGGGGTTTCTTCTTCCTGTCGATCACTATAGCGGCGACTTCCGGAACCTCCTCTGGACAGACACTTCTGAGGCCCCCAGTGGTGCGTCAAAGCGGAGAGAAGAGGTTGTGTTCAACGACGACTGCGGCGGGAGAAGAGGCTCGCGCATCGGTCGCGCGTGTCTTATATATCCTCGGCTCGGGTGATTACGCGATGTTCTAGAATCGTCTTCTTTCCCCTCCCACCCCACCACCCCGATGTGTCGATAGGAGGGTACGAATGATATTGTTTGGAAAGGAATAATGATTCTACAAGTTCCTACCGCCAAATAAAAAACGCGAATGGTTTTCCGCGCAACCATCTCCCCCCGCCCTTGAAGGATTTCCTTCAAAAAAAAATAACTAAACAACTAGAGCTAAGATCGACTAACAAATAACTAACTAACGCTAAGATTACCTAAATTAAACTACAATTTCAATCTAGAAAGCTAATTTAAATTATGGAAGAGGCAAGGGGCACAAACGGATAACAGGACGTAGGTAAGACCCAACCGTGGTCTTAACGCGAGCTATCCTAATTACTCCGTCGGAACCGGGAAAGACCTCCTCGACGATTCCTAACGGCCAGTGGAGAGGCGGCGTATTCTCCTTAGTGAGCACAACTACGGTTCCTACAGCTAAAGGCTCTGTCGCTGTGTTCCATTTCTGCCGAGACTGCAAAGTATGCAAGTATTCCATCCTCCATCGTTTCCAAAACGATTGCACTAACCGATCTAATAATTTGTGGCGTGTGGAAATGCTAAGTCTGTTCTCATCCATATCCGCGGCGGGCAGATACCTTAGAGGCGTTAAAGTCAAAAAATGTGCTGGAGTTAGAGCCAGCGGTTCCGAGGGGTCACTAGATAACGTCCGACAAAGTGGGCGGCTATTCATTACGCATTCAATTTGAGCGAGCACCGTACTTAGCTCTTCGAAGGACAAAATTTGATCTCCTATTACTCGGTATAAGTGGCTCTTTAGACTTTTAATATTAGTCTCCCAATTGCCCCCAAAATGACTCGCGGCTGGGACGTTCAGAGACCACTCAATGCGGTTCTCGGCTAGAATGTGAGCGAACTCCGAATTATAATACTTGCTAGCTAAGAGCTCGTGTAGTTCCGATAGAATACGTTTTGCACCGACGTAGTTCGTACCGTTATCCGAATATAATTTACTTACAGGGCCTCTGCGCGATAGAAATCTTTTAAATGCACCCATAAAGCCTGCTGTGCTTAGATCACCAACGAGTTCTATATGCACTGCTCGAGTAGTTAGACATACGAAAATGCAGACGTAAGCCTTTGTGGATCTTATACCACGCCCGCGAGTGAGCGTGACCTTAAACGGACCAGCAAAATCAGACCCGGTGTGCGTGAAGGGCTTTACCGATTGTATCACTCTACAAGATCTAAGTTCCGCCATTTCCGGAAATGACGGCTTGGGGCGTGCCCGAAAGCAAGCTATACATCTGTGCACCCGATTGCGTATTAAACTACGTGCAGAAAGAATCCAATAATTCTGACGCAAGATCGACATCAATAAATCGGGGCCAGCGTGCGAGTTCAATTTATGATGATAATCGACTAATAAGTTCATGATATGGTCTTTACGCGGTAAAACTATAGGGTGCCGTTGGTCGAAACTCAATTGCGAGTTGGACAAGCGTCCACCTACCCTTACAATCCCATCCTGTAAAAATGGCTTAAGGCGTTGAAAGGCGCGACTACAAGCTCTATTCGATTGTAATCTTGTAATTTCTTCAGAGAAGTGCGCACGTTGAAGTTCACGTAATACTAGCGACTCGGCATAGTTGTAATCGGATGCTAAGACATACGGACGTCGCGGTAAAAGCGAATGACAAACGTAAATTACGCTACGCAATAATTTCGACCAAGAGGACAAGCGGTTCGCCAGAGCAATGATTGGAGAAACCTCGCTCGAAACGTTCGCCACTAGAGCGTGTCTCTTCTCTTCCGGCGGTTGTGACACTGACGAAGGTTCGAAATCGGTTATTGGCCATTGTGAGGGATCCAAGTAAACCCAAGAAGGTCCATGGAACCAAAGCGGGTGGTCCATTATTTGCATCGGGGTGAGTCCCCGGGATAGACAATCGGCAGGGTTTTCCTTACCGGACACGTGATAAAAGTTCCGCGTTTCTAACTCGTCTTGGATCTTGGCCACTCGGTTCGCGACAAACGTATCCCAACGGTGGGGTGAAGAATGAACCCAACATAAGGCGACGGTGGAGTCGGAAAAGGCAAATATTCTTTCTATGTGAACTCTATCCCTACATGCGCCGATAACTGTGGTAATAAGCTTGGTGAGTACTAATATTGCGCAAAGCTCTAAGCGCGCCAGAGAGACAACCTTACGGGGGGAGACTCTCGACTTAGAACTAATGAGGCTAATCGAATTTCTACCATTATTCTGGACATGGAAATATACAACGCCCCCGTAGGCCTTCTCGCTGGCGTCTGCAAATCCAACAACCGTTATGCTGCTATTTCTATCGACATTTATATGACGCGGTATTTTAATTTCTCTTAGTAAAGGAAGTTCCTCTCTAAAGCGCTGCCACAATCGAACAATGCTGTCAGGCGGCGAGTCATCCCAATCGCATTCAAATAACCAAAGTTGTTTAATCAAAAGCTTAGCGTATAATACCACCGGAGCTACGAAACCCATGACGTCCCATAATCTAGCAACGCATGACAGTATTGTGCGCTTTGTGCATTTCTCTACGGGCGGATTTACCTTAAGGCTAAACACGTCGGACTCTGGTGACCAACACAGACCGAGCACCTTGTGTGTATCGGAATCTTCGAATTCCTTTATCGCCGAAAGACGGTGTGATAGTGGGATTGTATCTAAAACCGGACGCGAATTACTAGTCCACTTCACAAGATCGAATTGACCCGATTTCATGAGCCTTATAACCTCGGCGGTGGTTAGGGTGGCCTCCTCCACGCTATCGACCGAATACACAAAATCATCCATATATAATCCGCTCTCAATTGCCCTGTTAGCTTTAGGATAAGAGGGACCTTCATCGTGAGCGAGCTGTCTCACCGTGCGTAACGCATGAAATGGGCTCGACTTTAAACCAAAACAAACGCGGTTAAATTCTAACACCATTAGAGGTTCCTTTGGGTGGAAACGATATAAAATGCGCTGGAATCTACGGTCGCATTCACGGACCCCTATGCAAAGAAACATTTGGCGAATATCGGCGGATAGTGCTATACTAAACAAACGAAAATTGACTATTATATCAAATAAACTGCCCTGTAAATTTTGCCCACTATAGAGGATATCGTTAAGCGACAGGTGAGTGCTAGTTTTAGCACTAGCGTCGAGCACTACACGTAATTTAGATGTAAGTTTGTCCTCTCTAATGACTCCGTGGTGTGGTATAAAATACGACGGTGTGTCTTCGTAGTTATCTAATTTCGAAGCCACAAGTGATATGTAACCTTCTCTTATATATTCGTTAATGACGCCGTCGTAAGCTTCCTTTAACTGGGGCGAAGCGAGCATCCTACGCTCCAAGCTGTAGAAACGTTTTTCCGCCATTTGACGCGAATCGCCGAGAGATAAAACATCTCCCTTAAAGGGTAGCGCTACACTATATCTACCGTCGCGATCACGAACGGTCGTGCGGACGTAAATTTCCTCGCATATCCTGTCATCTGAACTAGCTATGGGTGGGACGTTCACCTCCTCCATCTCCCAAAATTTGCGGACTAACGACTCGAGCGGTTCGACAGCCATACCACAATAAGAGGCTGCCGAAATACTATCTAGGATGGGGGCGGAGCCAAGGATCACATAGCCCAATACGGTTTCCAGTGCGTAAGGCGCGGTATGCGAGGAGTTGCCCCTGACCTTATTGTTTAACAAAAGATGAGGGAAAAGCGATGCCCCAATGAGCATGTCTATGTTTCCAGGAACGGCGTAAGTGTCGTCTGCTAGAGTCAAATTTTTAAATTCAATCATTGCCGAGGTGTCAACCGAAACGGTTGGCAACCGTTCAGTGACCCTATCTACTACTAGTGCATTTATATCAAAGTTAACGTTACGATCTATCCGAGAATAAAATTTTAAATTTATATATCCCTGTGTCGCTTTACTAGTACCTCCGATGCCTTTAACTACAGGACATGAAAGTGACCTATTTATTACTAAGCCTAAGCGCTGACAACATTGTCGTGTTATAAAGCTATTTTGGGCTCCGCTGTCCAGCAGTGCACGGACGCTTTGTTTGTTTCCACGCGAATCCCTAACCAAAATACGCGCCGTACCCAGTAACACGGTTGAAGGAGGTTGTGCTCCCATATTTGCCAATGAGCACAGAGCGACATCACCAGGTCGACCGATAGAATCGTTGACCTTAGTAGGGGTGAATTCCTTATTCGCCTTACTTGACGCCGCTATGTTGCTATTTTCAAAATGTAATAGCGTGTGATGTTTCCTGGCGCACTTGCTACATACGGAACTCGAATTGCATTTTGCAACTAAATGCTTATCGCTTAAGCAGTTCAAACATAGGTTGTTTGTTTTTACTAACTTATAACGTTCGCTTGGTGAATATTTACGAAAAGTCGCACAGTTATATAAATTACCGTGTTTATCTTTACATACTATACAAGTATGCTGGAGTGATGTCGGCGTAGCGGTTACGTAAGTTAACGACCCTGCTATTTTAGATGGTTGAGTCTGTCTACGGTCGACGCACCTTTTAATCTCCTGTTTAACGTTCGGTGAGCGCTGCATCACCTTTATTTGATCTCGCACGAACGATGCTAATGAATGAAAGGAAGGCATCTCCGAGCTACGATGCTCCATTTCAAACGCACGCACGGTGTCGGAGTCTAATTTCTTTAATGCTATATGGAGAAACACCACGTCCATGAGGTCATTAAACTTCAAATTCTTAAGTGCAGCCACCGATGCCACAAATTTATCGAGAAACTGCTCTAAGCCGTTGATGTTCGCGGATGATATAGGTTTAAGATCGAATATCTGGTTCAAATATTCGGAAGCTAACATTCTCCTATCTTCATATTTAGTTTTAAGCGTTTCAAATATTAATACGTAATTGTTTGCTGTAGGTGTAAAACCCGAGCAGATCGACTGTGCTCTGCCACTAAGTTTACTAATTAAGTAATATAATTTTTCAGCGTCCGATAACGATGGGTTGTTGTGTATATTGTTTTGAAAACTACTGAAGAAGAAGGGCCACGTCTTAATATCACCATTGAATACCGGAATATCTATTGGCGGTAACCTAATTGAGTCACGAGGGCGTACCTGCATTTCAGGCTTCGCTTCACCTTGAGATTGTAGCAATTTTGCGGTTCTCTTCACGCGACACAACATATCTTCGAATGCCAGCAGCGGTTGGTAGTTCACTATGTATTTCGGGTCGGTTTGTAGTTCCGAATGATTAATTTGATCTAATATTCTTTCGTAATCTGTCCGCAAATTATCTATCGTTTCGATTTCATTTAAAAAAGGCCTCCCGTACTGCCTCTATATGAATGTTCTTTATATAATCACTTATATTCTGCACACGCGAAAAGAGTATGTCCCTCTTGGCATAAAGCGTTTTAATTTTGATTTCACTTCCACTAACTGCCATTTTAAATTATTATAATAAAGTTATATTAATCACAATTAATCTCACACGCATAAACGACGTAGGATGAATACTCGGCGTGCCGTATTACGTAATCAGATCGAGCGCCCGATGCAGTCAAGGCTACGCGTCGTTTGCTAAACCTAATAATTTTATAAAAATTGTGGGGTAAGCGTATCAAACGGTTGCTATCACGCCGTTTCAATTATTTAATAAGCTTTAAATTTAACCAAATACGAGCGCTATTAAATGAATAATTCTGTTTGCGAGTAACAAATCAAAATTTTAATTTAAACGAACACTATTTAAGTCTATTCTATAAATTAGAGTGCGTTATCTAAACAATTAATTTAATAATTCGACCAGAAAATGGTTGGATAACCACTAAACACCAATCCAGATCCTGCCGAAGTGACCATAAAATGGTGGAGCCACGTGTTTAAGGCTGCCGAAAATCTAGTTCCCCGGTCAAACCTCAAACCTATTACGCGAGATATTAACTAAAGTGGACTGTATATGCGATTGCTTCTACGCTTACGTAAAAGCGACTACTATAGCCTGCGGTACAATGCACTCGCTCTTCCCTAAACTAAACTATTACTTGTCGAATCGATGAAAGGAATCCTGCTTGACTAGGAAAAAAACACAGATTGGAGCGGGTTAAACTATTAGCAAGCAGGTATAATTAAGGAATATTGACTCACCGGGATTTCTTCTTCCTGTCGATCACTATAGCGGCGACTTCCGGAACCTCCTCTGGACAGACACTTCTGTAGGCCCCAGTGGTGCGTCAGGAGAGAAGAGTTGGTTCAACGACGACTGCGGCGAGAGAAGAGGCTCGCGCATCGGTCGCGCGTGTCTTATATATCCTCGGCTCGGGTGATTACGCGATGTTCTAGAATCGTCTTCTTTCCCCTCCCACCCCACCACCCCGATGTGTCGATAGGAGGGTACGAATGATATTGTTTGGAAAGGAATAATGATTCTACAAGTTCCTACCGTCAAATAAAAAACGCGAATGGTTTTCCGCGCAACCAATATATATCTATAAAAACCCTGTGTAATTTTTCAAACAATAAGTTAGGACAACTCGTTTCCATGGCATCATACCAATCAATTGTTTTTAAATTATTGCATACCATTTTTTCGTCTAATATGGTTTGTAATTTACAATTATTATTAATTTTGGATACATTACCAATTATTTTTACGCTAATTCCAACCATATAGTGATCCGATCATTGATTTATATAACACTAGATCAGTAATAACCGCGCCAAAGCGTTGCCACTGCACATATGGCCACAGCCATATGCTTAGCTAACGTGAGTTCATTGTTCAATGTGACGCCGACAGAGTTGAGCCGCGACAAAATGGGTAAATGCGTAGTGAAAGAATGCTATTCTAGGTCACAAAAACGTAATAAATCAAGCGGAATAACTTCAACACATCATTTTTAGTTCTTGTTTTCATATAAACGTAAAAAAACCTCAAATAATTAAATAAAATTGTCGAATATTGCCATTTAGGTTCAATGTTGCCACTTTTCCGCATTTGTGATTATCCTACATTAATGGGAGACTATATAGTTAATGGAGTAAGTTAATTTGTTACCTCTGATTTTAAATATTTTGGAAATTATAATAAAAACTACGTTTTAACTTTCATACAAAATAATTAATTATTATTATTTTAGTTTATTCATGAATTATCTATTAAATATATTTTATTACCTATTTTATATTAATACTTTTATAATATTTATAATTTCATATAAATTTTGTATTAATTATATTTTATTACCTATTTTATATTGTTATATTATTTGATTTATTAGTACCATAAAAATACGTTTTATTTCATCATTATGTTTACTTCTATTCATCTGATAAGCTTTGTATCCTTTTTTTCTAAGGAGACTTAATAAAGATTTGAAAATAAAATATACTTTTTTAATATAAAAACAATTAACTGCAGTTTAAAAAAAAACTCATTTTTATTGCGTATTTTAGGTAAAATTTCATATAGTAAGCCACACCAACCCGCCATTGCATGTTTGTGTGTCTTTATCTAATCTTAGCGACGATATTGTTTTCGCAACTTGTGTAAGTGAGATAGATATATGTTTACTTAAAATTGTTATTAGTTTCAAAGCTACGTCGTCGCGTTTGGATAGTGGTTACACTTTTTTCGACGCGCGGTAATGTGGTTTGCTCCTCTAGTGTTGTATAACTCAATGGATCCGATACGGTACAAGTTAGCAAGTGCGCGCACGCGTCTAGCAGCCGTCCGCGGCTCGCCCGCACGCACACATGGTCAATATTCGAGGAATTCACTCGGCCATCCACGATCGCTTCGCGCGTTATCTCTGACGTAGGTATTGCACTTTGTAGGCCGTTTTCACACAACATGTTTTTGTAGGCACATAAACTCGTATTTGCACCTTGCGATATATCAATGTTGATATCTCCAATTAAAATTATTTCTTCTGAGGATGGGATATTTTTCAGTATGGTATCCAGTTCTGTGATAAATATTAAATATTTGAGTTTGGTGGTCTGTATATAGCCAATATGTGTGTAGTTGTACTTCCAGTTTTTAGTTTTCCATGAAATATCTCTGTTGCTTTTATTGGTATTTGTGGTTTTTCACATGACCAGGGATCTTATATAGTGATACTTCTTCGCTTTTTATGTTTAGTTCTGTGAGAATGTGGGGTGGTATGCCGGCCGAAATTATTCCTGTAGTCTCTGCGAATGGGCTAATCCCAGTCAGCCTCTCGGGTCATCTGAGGCGACTGGGACTCCGTGACGGACTGCTACGGGCTCAAATGTAGAAGGCGGTGCTCATCGATACCTCCCGCATCGTCCGCCGGTTTTTTTCCCTTTCCCCCTAACCCTCGGCCGTTTGGTCTCCCCTGCCGAGGGCTTCCATCTGGTTGGATCTTATTTATTTATGTATTTTTTTGTATTTATTTTATTTTATTGATATTTATGTATATTTATCTTTTCATTTTAAATTATAATTATATATTTATAGAACCCAACCAGATGATAAAATTATATAGATACCCCAAGATAATAATAATAAAGCTTTGCGTAGGTATTTTTGATACAGTTATTTATTATTTGGCATTATATTAATATGATACATAAATAGAACGGACGGCAGGTCTGGGTACAGAACTTTTATCTATATATTTTGCCACACTATCCTATCTCTATTTTAGTTCAGTGGATGATCACTCCTGCTATCAGCGCCAAAATGGCGAAAATCAAAACGCCTCATTATGAAACGGTGTTTAATAGCCAGTCCATATATTATACAGGTCAGTGTACAAATGTAACAACACAAAACTAATTAGAAATAGCTTGATAGCAATCGTCTCATTGCCAAGGGTTACTTTCATCTACAAATTCTTTAATATTATAATAACCCTTTTTATACAATTTTTTAATAAAAGTTTTTAACTTAGCGGAGGTCAAATTTTGTATGGATTTTGTTATAAAAGCGCAAACATCGCGTCAAGAATGAACAACTGACTTTATTACCGTTACAGCCTATTAAAGGCTACTTCTGAACATAGGCCTACCCTATAAATTGCATCATAGGGGGGATATTTGCCACAGTTGCCACGCTTCGCAAGCGGGTTGGCAACCGCAGTGTTTTATTTTAGTCGTTATTTGGAAGACGCTGCTGCTTCTCTCCTGGTTTGTTTTAATTTATTACCTCTTACGACGCCCATGGGATGATATGGGGTAGAAGATATTCTTACGACGCCACTACACTTTACCTACTCTGTGGAGTCGAGTAAATGTTAATACTAGCTTGTGTCTGTTCCCTGTATTTACAGAGTGAATATAACTTATGTTGTTCATCATCTTCATCATTACAGCCCTTCACAAGTCCAGTGCCGAACCTAAGCCTCCTCAAGGAATACCACAAAGCATGGTCCTAAAGTCACCTGCATCCACCGACTTTATGTATGGCTTACCAGGTCTCCACTCCATCTAGTAAGGGATTGAGGGATGTCACTCGAAATCTCCGATGTCTCGGTAACGATGCTATCACATTCGGTATTTAGCTTAAACAGTTGGCTATTTCTGGCAGACAAATATCGGGTAAAAACTTTGGAGCATTGGTTAATTTTTGAGTAACTAAAATATTAAAGCTGTGTAAGTCCAACCAAAAAATATCAAATCTGCTGACGATTGCAGTTTCATTTCCCATCTAAGAGCAATGAAATGAGAGTTTTGTGTTCTTCTGCGACGGGCTTTGCGTATTTTAGCTCTTACCGCATGAACAGTTTCCCCGAGCTTATCATTCATATCGTCCACTACATTTCAGTATTCTAGGCACTGAAAACGATTTTGTAACTCAAGCTGAAAATTTTCGGGGCTTTGGATTAGAGCACATGGGGGACGAAGCGCTGACTTCATTAGACATGACCTTTTTTTATCATAGTAAAATGGGCAAACGAGCATACGGATCACCTGATGGTAAGTGATTACCGCCGCCCATGAACAACTGCAACACCAGGGAAATAGCATATGCGTTGCCAGCCTTTTAAAAAAGTGTAAGTTCTTTTCTTGGAGGTCCCTAAGTCGTATCGATCCGGAAATATCTCTGGTGGTAGTGGATTCCACAAGGAAGTTGTGCGAGGAAGAAAAGTTCTTTTAGACCTATGTTTCTGAATACAGAGTCGTACAAACTGGAGTACCGCAAGGAAGTGTTTTAGGACCATTGTTGTTTCTTATTTATATCAACGACCTTCCCAACGTCATTAATCACAAAATAGTATTATTTGCTGACGATAGCACAGTTATCTTCACTAGCAGAAACAAAATAGATTTAGAAAGTAACATACACTTTGCTTTAGAGAAAATCATGAATTGGCTAAACATAAATAATTTAAATATAAATTTAGAAAAAACAAAACTTATGACATTTTATCAAAAACGTAATAAAATAAATAATTTAAATATCAATTATCTAGGACAAAAAATCAATACCATAGATAATATAAAATTTTTTGGGTATAAATGTAGATTGCAATTTGAACTGGCAGTCTCATG
This sequence comes from Parnassius apollo, assembly GCA_907164705.1. Taxonomy (NCBI): domain Eukaryota; kingdom Metazoa; phylum Arthropoda; class Insecta; order Lepidoptera; family Papilionidae; genus Parnassius; species Parnassius apollo. The sequence goes on along the minus strand of CAJQZP010001641.1, from coordinate 1,390,382 downwards.
TGAGCAGTGTGTGTATGAAATTAAATCGTTTTTCGTATGCGTTATATATGCTTGGAAAAGTTGTGGACACATCCGCCGTAATGGCATCATATCATGCTTATGTTATGTCTACACTTAGATATGGTATTATGTTCTGGAGTAATTGTACGGACAAAGAAACAGTATTTAAAGCTCAAAAGAGATGCTTACGAGCCATTTGTAAAATTAACCAAAGTGAGAGTTGTAAGCCATACTTCATTAATTTAAAATTATTAACAATGCCATGTCTATATATATATGAGGTAGTCTTATTTGTACGTCAAAACTTAAGTTTTTACAAAAACTAAATGTCCAGCGTCATAAAGATAAATTGAGCCATCCCAATAGTAAGACTGTTTTGTTTCAAAAAAGCGTATTCTGTATGGGTCCTCGACTGTATGACCATTTACCTAAATATATAAGAGATTCTAAGAGCTTTCACATTTTTAAGAAACAACTAAACACATTTTTAACCATAAAAGCGTATTATAATATTGACGATTATCTATATGACAATTTTTAAATTTTAACTATCAAATTTATTGAACGAAACGTTATCTATGTTATTAATTTTGAGACAATTTATACCTACTCGTTTTGACATTATTACTTGGACATTACAATTTCAATTATTACATGTTTTTTATCATTATTTTGTGAATTATTATTATGTTAGTAGCGCAAATATACAAATAGGATTATATTATGTTAATGTAATTATCGGCATTTTCCATTTAATTTTAATTATAAATAAAATCTAATATTTAAGTAGTTTGCATACCGAAAGGTAGAATATGGCTGTATTTTGTTAAATTATTAAGACCTATTGTAACCCATATATCGCAAATGAATAAAATGAATTTGAATTTGAATTAGAATTTGAATTTAAATCGCACGGTCATCACCGATCTGGATGATTGGCGGTCCACCGATCGCCAATCATCCAGATGGTATGGTATCACGAGTTTTGTCGCAATGTGCGACGGTGAAATTGTGCGGCTGGAATTTGTCCGAACGATTTCTCAGAACACTCTCCGTTGTAGATGCGATAAAATTCGCAAAGAAAAGCTACATCTTTTCGCAGTGCCAGTGAGTCAAGCCGATCGGACGATTCAACTGCTCAGCGCTGGATGCGATCAAATGGAAGGAGCTGGCACTGGGGAGCTCCCGCCCAGAGATGGGAGCAGATTCTATGTTGCTAGGTCGAATCGTCTTAGGTGAGAACCAAAACTTCACCGGAGATTCTTAACACCCTTTATTTTATTAAAACTACTTATATTTTTGTGTACATACATTCGAGTAAATGTATTGAGATAAGTTACTAAAAATATAACTTTTGTCTTAGAAACTCTTTAGGTTTTAAATCATAGTTGCTCTTATGGCCCTCTTCTCCAAAAAGTTCATAATTTCAGTGTCACTAGTGCATCCCATAGCAAAAAACCTTACGACATTATGCTATGGAAATAGCTAAAAATAGAAGTCTAACTGTTTTAAAATTTATTACATTTCTTACATATTTTAAATAAAATAGAATTTTACGGGACGCCCTAGATATAAGTTTATCAACCAAGTTGGCGATATATTGAAAATGGGCCAGATTGGGAGTATGGATGTAAAGGAGGGGAGAGAGGTGTTTCAGGATTGTGATATTATAGGATACTAGTACAAGCTGTTTTACAAATGTAAGCGTCCCGCACCTTCAGTTGTACAAAAGAAATTTTTTTGTACAACTGAGGGTTGATATTTTTGTTATTATTTAATATTTTTGTTATTTATGAATTATTTTTGTATTATTATTATTGCAGTTTTCATAACTGTCTCTGTGTCTTTTAAGATATCTGGAAAAACATCAGTTTTAAACAAAGGTATGCATATATATACTGGATCACCTTTTTTACCGTCTGAAAAAAATAGGGTGTAACATGTGATACGGAGGTTGGTTGTAACAGAGTAGACGCCTGTGGCACTGATATCTTACAAAAATAAAACCTAAACACTTAAATTCATATCATATCCACCCTACTTTACGAACGGTAATAAAACAATATATTTAGTAGATATCTTTGACCTTGTCACTTCGCAGGGTCACAGGCTAGGGTGGATATGATTTGAATTTCGATAGAGCTAACTAATTTATTTATTTAATTCCAAATTTATGTTTTCATTTTTTGTAAAATATCAGTGTCATAAGCGTATACTCCGTTCACGTTACACCATTTCTTATTATTAATACTTTTTTATATATAAGCCCCCCGTGACCATGGGTGCTGTAAAGGGCCCGAAGCGTCGGGAATTAAATATAAGTTAAAATAAGTAAATTAAATGCGATAGAATGCATACATATAGTTTTATTCAATCTGTAGTTTTTGAATTATAAGAAAGTTATCATATTAACCGATGTCAATATCTTATACTAGTCAGTTTTTGAGTTATAAGGTGTTTCACTGAGTGTGTTTTGAGTTATAAGAAGTGACTAAGGTTTCCATCAAGTAGTGTAACGGCCACACTATCTTCACGTACGCTAGTCAGTTTTTGAGTTATAAGAAAGTGATCATATCAACCGGATGTCCACACTATCTTCACGTACGCTAGTCAGTTTTTGAGTTATAAGAAAGTGATCATATCAACCGGATGTCCACACTATCTTCACGTACGCTAGTCAAGATAATCATTGCGTTTCAAATCAGGGACGTAACAAATACACAATGACCGCAATAAAAACTTTATTGAAGTAATAACAATTTACTTTTACATTGCAATGTGGTGAAACGACTTTAATACGGCCGTCTATCCCACATAGTGATAATAACACTCGATAAAATTAAGTAAGGCCGTTATTGATGGCTGACGTTCTTAATAATCGTTCACATATTGCTTTTATAACGCTGTGGCTTTAATATAAGTATTGTATAAGTCTCATGGTCTCATCTTTTATAAAAATAATGTATATAATCCCATCTCTTATAATAATAAAATATATCTTATAATATATTAGCGATATGCCCCGGCTTCGCACTCATGATATCTGGATTCTTTTACAGCGCCATCTACCGGGTTCAACCATGCTTATAATCATCACGGAAGTGCAATCAATATGTTTACAAAGTTTTACCGGAATTTAATAAACGGTATAGCAGCTTATAAAACACGAACAAACAAATATTAATCTTTATATATTAGATATAAATATTTTAATAGATTAGAAGGGTGACAAACGAGCACACATTCCGCCTCATGCTAAGTGGATACAGTGGCCCATAGACATCTATACGTCTGTGCTCAAGAATTTTGATTCTTAATCGATGCGTTGTCACTTGTGAAGACTAAAATGGAATACCACGTTTCCTAAAAAGGGTATCCTAGTTTTGTGTGTGCAGTGTAAAGGGTTCTCTACACCCACCCTACGAAACACGGCAGCATTGAGCTGCTATTTTACGCTGCTATTCTGCGAGAACGTAGTTCTTCCCCAGTCGAGTTGACCGATTCGTGCCACAACCATTATTAAATATAATAAAAATAAAAATTGTTTATTTCGGACAACCTGTATCCATAGAAATTTCAGTTAGTAGAGAAAAACTTACATCTATGTTAGTTAGTTTATACTTATTTTAATACTAGGAACAAACACTAGCTAGTAATACCAGTTTCTCGACTCCACAGAGTCAGTAATTTCTTCTTGGGGCAATGTATACTCTATTACAACAAAGTCTCAGAAAATATACAAGGTCTATGTATTACCAAGTTTAAATATTTAATTAAACAAACACTATATAAAAGGGGTTATTATGATATAAACGAATACATGGTTGATAATAACCCGTGGAAACGAGGTGGTTGCTTCCAAGCTGTTTCTAAAATAAATTTTGGAAATAATTTGTAGCCATTGACAATGTAAGATTTATTTTAAAAACAAGTCCCGCTGGGTTTCTTGCAGGTTCTTCTCAGGACAGAGGTTTTGTTTCGAACCAGTGGTAAAGTAAAAATTGACTTTCAATAAGAATTACTTTTAATATGTATTGAATAAAAAATTATTCTATTCTATTCTACTACCTGCCTTTTTATTTATATTCTTTTCTGAATGACTATTACTTCTAACAAGACCCATTTCAAGGTTATCCATTATTTGCCGACCACCTTAGATAAAAAGAAAAGACTCCTAATAAGTATTGTTTAATAATCTACAATAAATAAAATATTACATTATATTCCATGATTGGGATATAATAGGTCTGTCTAAAAAGTTTTCTTCGCGCCTCGTTTATCAAGCCGATGTTTAATCGTGATACGTTGGCGGCTACTAAAAAAAACGAATATCGAAATTTCGAATGGAAACGAAGCAATGACAAAAGTGGAACGTGAACTCTACCATGAAATTATTTCGAATGTGATTTGTTCGAATATGCGAAATTATAAGTAGTAAACACCTAAAAATCGAAGAAAAGCCGACAGTTAAAAGTACAAATAAATCATTATGGTTTCATATGTGATAGAGCCATGCTACAGTTATATTAGTAGTATAGGTGTAGCAGGAATGGGTCGGCTCGACCGAGGAAGGATCACGCTCTCACATAATACCAGCGTAAAATAGTAGCTTAAGACGACACATCGAAAACGCTATCGCCGTACTGATGAGAGTGAGTACATAATTTCTATAAAAACTTGAAGAAACGTCGTCATAAGGTCTAAAATTGCGTGGCGCCCGCGACGAATAAAAGCGCTTAGAAATTGTCATAATCTTAAAATATTTTTAAAAAAATTATTGATTTAAGTTATCAAAATAATCAGCAAGTAAATTATGAGTGTTATGAATATATTTGAGTTATTCCCAAGCATATAGATCAAATGATTTCGTTGTAATTTCAACTATAGTGATTTTTTAGAGGTGTTTTCGCAAATAATTATGATCGAGTTAAAATTATACAATCGTGTTTTAGCAATCAAATTCAAGATAAAGACATGAATTTACCTATATCAAAATCCCACTTTCGTTAGTGGTGTCATAGTCCTATACTATTCGATGAAAGGAGGTGCATTTTTTCACGGTGTCGCCTTAATGCCGCTGTGTTTCGTATGGTTAGTGTAGAAATTCGGAGACCCTTATTACTGAAAACGAGGCATTCCATCTTATTCCTCAGAAGTAACAACGCATCTGCGTTAGCATTAGCATAGCTTTAAGTATATCGCTGTTATGAATTTATTGTTTACGTAGTATTGACATAAATTCAATATTAAAAACAATAATAATACAAAAAAACTAATAACTCAATTATCATCCTACTCCCCGTGGTATCGTGTCAGGAACACTTCCTCACTGAATGGCTATACTTTTTTTATTTTTGAACTATCCTTTTAATTTAATAATCTATCGTACTAAATATAAAATAAAAAATATTTAAAATGTCATGAAGGTAAACCACCGTTTATAGTAAATATGATAATATATCGTAAGCAAACGAGAGTCGATAAACTTTAAAAGGTACACTAACATTCAAAGTTTTGCTAAACATACGAAATGTCATATTACAATTCGTAAACTTCGGAACGAAATTCGTATCGAAAAAACTTTCGTGATGGGGATACGATCTCTCACTTGTTGTACTTGTTTCTCGATTTTCTTAATATCTAGGCCGCCAGATGTTGTTGAATGTTGCCAGTACAAGTTTGCCAATCGATTATCTTTAAGCCCCATTTGTTGTTAATTCTTTGAGCTTGACTAGTATTGCTACTTGACCGTACTTATCTTTGGCTATATCAGTTATTTCCTTCTGTAGCAAATAACCTTATCACAGATTTAATGATGCAAAGAAACTCCAAGCCGTCTGGTTTTTATATGACCAGCAGTAAAAGGCTATGCCTCGGTCCGTTTCAAAGATAATGTTGAAAGATGTTGTATATGTCTGTTTTAAGATTTGGTGGTTTACCGAACGAGAAAATTCGTAGCAATTTGAAATGATTCAGCTCGACCGGGAAGGAACCACTTTTTCACAGAATACGTTAAAGAACACCGTTACACCGTTACAGATTAAAACAGTACTGACGTTACTGATTGGTGAACATCATAGGTCGGATATTTGCCTCGCCTGGCAGGTAACCATAGTATATATATACGTAACTCCTAAACTACTTAACCAATTTTAATGAAAGCGCACGAAGCCAACGGAGATAGGTAGTTTTTTTTGTCCAGGTGCCCCACATTTTTTTGCGATTTATTATATTTATATAGTACATATATATATATAAGTGTCGAAAAGGGGCGCATATATATATATATATATATAATATCTTATTCAAGTTGACGGTTTCCTTTGCATGTTCCAATTCTTGTGATTTTGTAGATCTTTTGTTGAGTATATTATATATAATATATATTGTATCTATTCCTAGAACTTTCAGAGTATGATTTTTTGAGTAGTATATCGTTGTACTTTTATGCCGTAAGATGATGGTGATACTTTAATGTTACGTAAATAAATAATTTTCTTTACATGCAATTAACAATCTCATTAGCAAAAATCAGACCTGGATTGCTCGAGTACTGTAAAATTCACAGCGAGCGCTGAACCTGATTTACCACAGCTCGAAATATATTTTAAAATAAAATTGTCGTATTTTTGGGTCTCTGTTGGATTTTGCGCGGCAGAACCATGCTGCAGCTGTATTACTGGTATAATTAAAGCACGATTGGGTTGGTTCGACCGAGGGAGGAACACGCTCTTACAGAATACTAGCGTAAAATAACGGCTAGACGTAGCTGAGTTTCGTATGGTGAGTGTAGAGAACCGGAGACCCTTTTCAATAGATACGTGCCATTCATTATCTGCATTTTGATTCATAATAAATAAATATCAATTTATTGCCACATTTGAAAAACATGATTACATAGTACGTACGTACTTAATAATTTAGACAGTCGGAGGTGACTCAGCTTTTGCTTACATGGAACTAAGATCCCATGAAGTGCTGGTTTTCAGGCACTCCTTCCACCCTGACAATGACAATTGCGAAGTTCTCAATCAGCTCTATCAATCACTCATCTAGCGTTGGAATTTAACATTATTCTAATATTATTATTCTTGCATTTACGCGTGCGTGTGTATGTATGCGTGCGCATGTGATTGTTCAGTTTGTATATTATGGTGATGGGTTTTTAAGGGTTCATCATCATCATCATCATTACAGCCCTTCACAAGTCCACTGCTGAACATAGGCCTCCCCCAAGTAATGCCACAAAGCACGGTCCTGAGCCACCTGCATCCATCGACTTCCTGCATATCTTACCAGGTCGTCACTCCCTCTAGTGGGGGGTCGCCCTACACTACGCCTACCGGTACGAGGCTGCCACTCGAGAACCTTTCTTCCCTATCGGTTATCGATTTTTCGAGCTATATGGCCGGCCCATTGCCACTTCAGCTTACTAATCCGTTGGGTAACTATGTCGGTCACTCTGGTTTTACTGCGGATATCCTCATTTCTGAGTCTATCACGCAGAGAAACTCCGAGCATAGCCCTCTCCGTAGCTCACTGAGCGATCTTGAGCATCCTCATACGCCCAGCAATGAAGGACCACGTCTCAGATCCGTAAGTCATCACTGGCAACACGCACTGGCTGTACAATCTAGTTTTTAGAGATTGAGGTATACCTGACGAGAAGATATGTCGTAATTTCCCGAACGCTGCCCAGCCGAGTTGAATCCGTCGATTGACCTCTCGGTCGGAGTTGGACTATTTGTCCCAGGTAAACGTACTCGTCAACAACTTCGAGCATAGTGCTCCCAACAACTACCGACATAGGTGTGATATGGACATTAAACATAATCTTTGTTTTGTCCATGTTCATCTTAAGACCTATCCGTTGGGAGGCACTATTGAGGTCATTGAGCATAGTGCTTAAGTCCTTCCAGCGATTCTGCCATAAGGACTATATCGTCGGCAAATCGAAGGTGAGTGATGTACTCGCCATTGATGTTAATACCGTATCCTTTCCAGTCCAGTAGCTTGAAAACGTCTTCCAATGCAGCGGTGAAGAGTTTCGGGGATATAACGTCACCCTGTCTTACACCTCTCTGCAGTTGGATATGTTTCGAGCTCTGATTCTGTACTCGGATAGCCATCGTAGCCATACTGTACAATCACTTCAGCACTTCGATACAACGACAGTCAACTTGGCACCGCTGAAGGGACTGTAACACCGCCCAAATTTCGACAGAATCAAAGGCTTTCTCATAGTCCACATAGGCCAGGCAAAGTGGCAGATTGTACTCTTCAGTTTTCTGTACAATCTGCCGCAAGGTATGTATGTGGTCTATAGTACTGAAGCCTTTTCGGAAACCGGCTTGTTCGGGAGGCTGGAAGTCGTCGAGTCTGCGTGCGAGACGATTCGTAATGACTCTCGAAAACAGCACGTAGACGCGGCTCAGAAGGGAAATCGGTCTGTAGTTCTTCAAGAGAGCGTTGTCGCCTTTCTTAAAGAACAAGACCACCGCACTTCTGCTCCACGCCTCTGGAGTAGTGCCACCATGGAGGACGGAATTGAAGAGCTTCTGAAGGACTTCAAGTACCGGTGTTCCACCCGCTTTCAGAAGCTCCGCTGTAATTCCATCCTCGCCTGGGGCCCTGCCGTTTTTAAGGTACTGGAGAGCCATTCTAATCTCGCTTAGACTGACGTCCGGGATATCATCGGAATAGTGTCGGATAAGACTTGCTCTTGGATCGTTACTCACACTTGCTTGTGGCTCCAACGATGATGTGTACAGCTGCCCATAGAACCTCTCAATCTCACTCAAAATCTCAGGTGTACCGGATACGATGCTGCCACACTCAGTCTTCAGCTTTGGCAGTTCTCGATCGCTTCTTTAATAAGAGCAGTATTAAAGTTGCGTAAGTCTCGCCGCATGCATTTGGAGATCTGTCTGTTCAGTTGCCTGTATGCTGTCAAATCTGTTGACGATTGCAGCCTCATCTCCCATCTAATAGCCATGAGATTAAGAGTGTGATCGGAGAGTTTTTGTGTTCTTCTACGGCGGGTCTTGCAGAACTTAGCTCCGACCGCATGGACAGTTTCCACGAGCTTGTCATTCATATCGTCCACTGCATTGTAATCTTGTAGGCACTGAAAGCGGTTACGTAACTCGAGCTGAAAGTTTTCGGGATTCTGGATTAGAGCACGAGGGGGACGGAGCGTTGACTTCATTAGACGAGACCTCTCCAACTTAACGTTTAGGTTCAGTGTGCCTCTAACCATTCGGTGATCGCTGCCAGTTTTCACCCTTGCGTGCGAACAGTTGGCGTCTGGTCGTCATAATGAAGTCAATCTCATTTTTTGTCGAACCGTCGGGGCTCGACCAGGTCCACTTCCTGTGGGGCCGCTTCTGGAAGAAAGAGTTCATCATAAAGAGTCCCTCTTTCTCCGTAAAGTCGGTCAGCTGCTGGCCCATTCGGTTCCGTTGCCCTACTCCAAATTTCCCTAACTTCAGCTCACCGTTTTCTCTTGTTCCTAGTTTTGCGTTGAAGTCTCCCATCAACACCGTGTAGTGGGTTTAGGAGGAATGCATGGCTTTGGAAATATCCTCATACATTTCCTCCACCTCCTCATTGGGATGTGCTTAGGTTGGTGCGTAAACCTGTATGACCTTCAGCGAATACCGTTTGGTGATTCTGAGTATCAGGTACGCGAGCCTCGTCTACACACTCCCAATCTTTACAACGTTGTTGACGAGAGACTTGTGGACGATAAATCCGACACCTCCTTGGGACAGATGGTCGCCCTCCCGGTGATAGAACAAGTTGCCGGATTCGAGAATCAACGTGTCCTCCCCCTCTCTTCGGACCTCGGATAATCCTATAATATTTCAGCGCAACTTGTCTATCTCTTCTTCCAGCTCAAGGATCTTCTCGTCAGTCCTCAGGATGCGTGCGTTAAATGTTGCCAAGGTCGAGTCGTCGTAGGTGGCAACCGAACCTCCACCGGAGATTCTTAGCACCCCCTGCCCCGCCGTTACCATGGTCGCCACCGTAGCCAGGAATAGCGGGGCCGCCGGGGACTGGGGGCCGTCTATTTGTGTAATTGTTCATGGGGGGTATATTGCCATAGTTGCCACGCTTGGCGAGCGGGTTGGCAACCGCAGTTTTTTTTGTCGTACAGTTGCTGTTATCAGGAAGATGCTGCTGCCCATCTCCTGCCTGTTTCCCTCTGTCGCCTTTTACGACACCCACGGGAAGATATGGGGTAGTGGATATTCTTAACCGCCGCTACACGGCCACATTAAGGGTTGTATTATACTAAATCGAGGATGGATGGATACTAATCGACTATAATCGAGGATTGATATAAATGTCTATGGGTCACAGCAACCACTTACCATCAGGTTAACTGTATACTCACTTGTCACCCGTATCTAATTAAATATAAATCCAATTAAATAACTTGCCTTAATAGGCACACTTGACTATTGTATTGCACCGTAGTTGCAGACGTCTAGCACCTTTGAAATTACATCTCAATAGCGTATTTACTTTTCCATGTTTATAAGAAGGCAGTGTTGCCTTCTAACGCGCACTTTTTTACTTACGTTACGTTACACAAAACATATTTTAATTGGAACATAAATTAATCATACTTACCAAGCTGCATTTTAGCAAACACGGATTCATGGCGCCTGGTCATTGCAAATTTACATCTATCCTCGATTATGGTCCGATTTCAATTGAAGGGTCTCGAAAGTTAGGGAACCAGAGATGGTTCGCTACATTCATCGTACGAAATACTGCAGCATTGAGCTGCTATTTGATGCTGGTATTCTGTGAGAGCGTGGTCCTTTCCCGGTCGAGATCCGATTCGTGTTACCGCCATTATATGACTGCAGTGTGGCTTAGCCCCTTTAAATAAAATTTCTTACATTTACTTTTAACAGCACCGTATATTTCCTTCTGAAAAAAACGGTGTTGCAAATAGTTTGATAATAAATGATTTAAATGTCAGCACATTTACTCAATTATAGCGTGGAGGATGACATTTTGTTAATGGTTACTAATATCTTTAGTGTTTTGTTCGTGGAAATAATAATATTGAAGTGACAATAATGAACAATAATGTGACGCATCTGTCGATGTATCATTTTGCGACACAAATTGCGACAAATTTTCTGTAATTTATTCAGTTATGTCACCCGTGTAGCAGCGGAGTAAGTATATGCAATCATAATATCTACACATAAGTGTCGTAAGAGGTGAAAGAGGGATACAAACCAGATATATATATATATATATATATATATATATATATATCAGTGGACTACTGCTTGATAAAGAGGCAAGAAAGATAATAAAGCCAACTACAGACCCATGAGCCTATAGCCTAAGAGCCTAATATAAGCCTAAGAGTGATCTTCCCTTGAAGACATCGACATTGTAATTGGATAGAAAGACAGATGCTGGCAACTTATTTCAATCCTTTGTTTTACGCATGATGAACGATTAACATCTGGTTGTCCGATGGTGGAAGGGAGAGGGAGGAATTAAACCACATCGTCACGGCAGATTCTGAAAGAACTTCAAAAACTTGAGTATTTTTAATTTTCATACAGTGGTTTTGCTGGAATTACTACGATACCCTTGTTTTCATAAATTCTATAATCTTATCAGCTTTTCTACTTAAAAAACAATGTCGATTGCCGTAAACCAAATCACAAACGGTTGATTTGTTCGTGAAATATTCAATTTTGAAAAAAATGTAGCTTTTTATAATTATGACGTTTTTTAAACTCTTCGAGTTCAAAAACATCATAATCGGGGAAATTTGGAGCGCTTCATTTGAAATTAGCGGAAAGTTCCAGAGATGATCTGTAGGTCAACCAAAACAAATTTTATTTTTAATATTGCATAAGGGTGACAAACCAGCATACATTCCACCTGATGGTATATTGAAGCTGTTGCTTATTAACATCTCTCCTCCATAGATATTTATCTTCTATTTAAGTTTTCTTTAATTTAATCAAAATGCATATGCGCTGTTACCCCTAAGGACTAAGATGGAATGCCTTGTTTCAGGATAAAAGGATCTCCGTTTCTACACTCGCCACATGAAACACAGCAGCATTAAGTTGCTATTTTACGCGAGTATTCTGTGAAAGCATGGTCTTTCCTTGGTCGAGCCGATCTATCTGAATTACAGTCATAATAGCTGCAGCGTGTCTCTATCACGTAGAAGTATTAACATATTAAACAAACTAAGACGAAAAACTTAAATTATCACATAGTCCCACTTCCTACGGTACAGTAACAAGACCTCTGGCTGCGTTTTCTCCCTGAATGGCTATACTTAGCCTTCAAGCTCGAAAAGAGACAGCCCTCTTATCACTAGTAGTGTAGTTTTTTTTTACTTATCACTAGTAGTTCCTTCAGTCACTTCACCGCGCATGGATTTCAGAGACCGATAGTCTCTACAGCAAATGTGTCATTGTCTTTCAGAGGATGTCTCTCAAAGACTCATTAATTTTGACATTTTTTTTTACTCATGTGATAATTGTTTCGTTTTAGAATTTTCGGTTAATCCTAAAGGTTCACTTACATAGAATGCTCAACCTATTTTACCTGTAATACAATATTTAAAAATAATTTGTCGGATCCACGAGTGTTCTTATTGTGATATGATTCTGTTCATTTAATCCTTTTCAGAGATAAAATAAAAAATATTACGCAAAAAATTTTATTACATGAGCAAAATTACATGAAATAGAACAGAATAGAATCATTTTTCTTCAATATAGATTACTTAGATTTTAATCTAAGTAATTGTACTTAGATTGAAATTTACTTAAGCTTTGCCACTGGTTAGTTAAATTCCTCAGTCCTGGAAAGAACCAGCAAAAACCCAATGGGACTTTTTCTGAATGCAATTAATTTGCACTATATTATTTTATACAATTGTTATGAAAACATTTAGAAATAGCATGGTCACGATCTCTTTAGTATGTATATATGTTACCCTATATAAAAATTTGCTTTATAATTTTGTAAAGTTTTTGATAGATAATTCCTGCATAGTTTCTGGGAATTTATTTTAAAGTTACAATACCCCCTACAATTACACACTACTACTACACATTACTTATAAACTGTCGATGTTATATAGCAAAACAACATCTATTGTTTAAAAGACGATTTTGTTTTTTCACGGCGCGGGCGGTGTAATCCAATGACAAATGAAAAATGGATAAAAGATACATCTCACAGTGTGAATTCGTAATGTAATGTATATATCGGGATATAATATATAACATCTCATAGTGAAAAGTGAGTTGAAAAGTCGGGACGTTCAACTCTGCTGATCTCAGGTTTCACTTTTTAGTTCGTTAGAAACAATGAAAAAACGCTGCATAAATATAATCACTTTTGATACCGTCGTCAAAGACGGATTTTAAAATTTTGCTCAATTACCACTATTTCATTCTATCTTTAAATACTCGTAAATTAAAAAATTTCAAATACAGCATATTGTTTTTAAATTGTGTAACAATTGTCAATCGAATTACAAATTGTAGTAAAAATAGTTTACTTTAAATATCAATCACATTTTTATATACATTGATAAAGTGTACCGGCTTTTGTTGTTCAATTACGAAGGAAATAATGTATCGTATTAACATCTATCTACTCTGTCCACTGAGATCTACAGGTGGTGACCTGGTGACCAAAGATACAGGTTTTACCTAGTTTAGGCAACAGCTTTTCAGCTATCAATAATATTGTTTCAAATGTTCTTTGTTACTCTCTTTAACAAAATAATTGTTTAAACAATTGATTTAATGTTTTTTTATATCAGAATTGTGGTACCTATTTGTTCCTTTCAGATCGGACTGAACCCCTGAGCTACCACTGCTCTATTTATAGATAGATTAAAGGCTCATCTAAAAAATAAATTACTATTCATTCGTCCTGTTTGATAATAAAATTTACGTCAACGAGCGGCCTTTGTAGCTGTAAATTGAAAATCCATACCGATTCGCTTTGCAGGCCATGATAACGTATTTACAACTTGATGTGTCCTTGAAGTTGAATTTCGTCGTAAGTATAAAACACGTGTAGGTAAACCATCCGATATATTATTTTATTCAATTAGAATGACAAACGAGTATACAGTCCACATGCTGGTGAGCAAATACTGTGGCCGATAGACATCTACATCTAACCTTGATTATGAAACAAAATGCATATACGTTATCACCCATGAGGATTGAGATTGAAATCCTCGTTTCCAGTTAAAAGAGCCTCCGGTTGTCTACACTCACCATTAGAAACACATAAGCATTCAGCGTAGTCCTTCACTGGTTGAGCGGACCCGTTAGTTCTACAACCATAATATAGTTGCGCCATGGCTATATCACGTAATCACACCACGTTTGGCGGCAGAAATATGAAAAAGGTTATAGCTAGTCATAAGCACTTGATCTAGGAAAGCGTACTCCAAAATATATCTACGTGGAACTTTTGAGTCAATATCCACTTTAGTATCACATGATTCATGCACTCAAGTTTTTTTTATATGTTTGTCTTGTTTATAATGTTTTTTTACCTTTTTTTATGCAACCGCATTTATTACCATCAGGTAGACTCCACATGCACAAAGTATTCCCTTTACCTATTAATATATACTTAGATTATGAAGATAACGCCGACGCCTCGACTAGGATGAAAGCGTCAGCAAGGCGGTGGCATTCGACATGATAAGCGCCATCCATAAGTGTCTGGTAGGTGAGCCGAACGATCGTTAAAGAAGCGTCTATTAGTCACTAGGATTAAAGTCGAGAAGGCCAGAGGTAATCGCATTGACTTAGTGTTCTGTTAAAAACACTATTTAATTAGATATATTGGTATTTAAATTTAATTTAGTTCCGTAGACAACTGAACAGGGCTAGACCGTATACTCATTTGTCAACATTACTTTTTTAGTCTTTTTATTCTATTAAAGTAAGATACTTGTGCTTAAAAATGCCTTAGAAGCATTTGGTAGCACTGCTGGTCGCGGGTTTGCATCCCGCACGAAATAACTATTATTGCCTATAAATATTTTTTCTGGGTTAAATGTTTGTCAGTGTTTAGTTTTTATATACAAGAGATGCAGCTTCTTCCTGAATACAACACATACTGGTAAAAAAATTGTGAATGCCAATACGCCTGCAAGGCGTGCCAGCTATAGCAAATCTAAAATCTAAATCTAATTATATTGTCTTGTAAATATTCTAACACATTATAATTTACAGTAACAAGAGTCTCTCTCGTCAAGAATCACTGGACGACATTCATAATAAATAGCTCAGTGTTTTGCATGTCTGTGAAAGCTAAATAAGAAATATTTATGTGTATTATAATTTATTAAATATGGTAAATTAGATGGAAATCTGTTACAAAAGTTTTCAGTCTAATATTATACCTTAATTAAAGCAGATAAATAATTTGATTTCATTTCAAAGCTAGCGAAACACGAATCTCGCATAAATAAAAAGAATGATAAAACTAATAATTCGTTTGTCAAATGATCCAAGTATTGTTTTTTCTTTTCGTTTAGGTTAGAGTACCTCACCCATAATAAATTACGCTCTTGAGTCTTGTAAAGCGTAATAATGATCTTAAAATTGAATTACTAAGATCCGCGTGACAAAAACTGGGCTCATACTACCTAGTTTCAAGGAAGTTCCCTTCTACCCTCTCCCGCCACTACAAGAGAAAAGTACTAGAGGTAAGGAGGTCACTTTGCTTTTCTTCCAATAACAAAAGTGAGTATTTTGTTTTCCCTTCCATTCCAGTCTTTAAAAGTACAATGCTGTGAAACAAGCTTCCCACGTAGTTTTCCTTAGTAGCCGAGCTTAGCAGGCGGTTTGACAACCGTAGTTTAATTTTGAGTAGTTGTCAGGAAGATGATCTCCCATCTCCTGCTTCAGTTTCCCTCTGTCGCCTCTTACGACACCCGTGGGACGATATGGTGTAGTGCATATTCTTACAATGCCACTACACATGTTAAGTATAAGACCATCCCTGGAGATATAAGTAAGTCGGCAATACGTCATCGACCCACCACGATGTTTCCAAGTTCCCACGGACCACACGCGGTGACGCGACATCGTGTCATCATACGCCGTATTTTAATCCACCTTTGCCGATTTAAACTCATTAAACCAGTTGTATGCAGTATGTATGTAAACAGTGGCACGAGATGGGGCTTCATCGTTAAAGGCCAAACGAAGTCTATCATAACTTTCTTGTTGACTTAAACGACATCGAAAGTCATAAAATACATTGTACGAAAATTTTTTTGGGTTAAATTCATGCTGACATGACACAGACAATTTTTAATTTGCCGCCAAACCGTAAACAAATGAAAAATTAATAAAATACATACACAATAATATTGGCAGAGTTCCATTTTCAAAATTATTTTAAGTCACTCTTGTAACAAACACCGTACACTTGTCACAGATTGTAATATAAGCAGTTTTTATTAATGCATTAAGTTGAATTAATTAGCTTTTTTTGGATTCTACCTCACGGCCTAATTCACATTCAAACAAAACATCATTACAAATAAATAACCAGAGTTTTCCGTATTTCAGTCATGTTTTCGTTTGCTTGACAAAATGTAACAAGAAATCCGATAGCGAGATCGGAATAAAATCTTAAAGGAATTTGCCTCCTTCCAATTTAAGGTCTTTCCATTTTTTCGATTACACAATATTATTCGTTGGCACGTTTTCGTGGATATAAGAGGCAATATTATACTAAGCTGGCTATTTCTTTGAACCAAATATTTCTTCTAAATCCAAATAGAATAAAAGGGAAAGCGAAAATATAATGTTTTTATTACGTGGTAGAGCCATGCTGTAGCTATATTGTAGCTGTAGCTCGAATGGGTGAGCTCGACCGGGGCAGGACCATGCTCTTACAGAATATCAGCGTAAAATAGCAGCGTAGTGGTGCTTGTTTCGTATGGTGAGTGTAGAGAACCGGCGATGTTTTACTAAAATCGAGGCATTCCATCTTAGTCCTCAGGGGTGACAACGCATTTACATGTTGATTCTTAATTAAGGATAATTGTGAATGCCCACGAGCCTACAGCATCCATTTACCATCAAGTCGACTGCGTGTTTGTTTGTCACCCATTGCTATAAAAAAGCGAATTCTGAACATTTTCGTCATCATCATTACAGCCTTTTACAAGGAATGTCACAAACAAAGGTTCTGAGCCACGGTCATTCATAATGGGGGGTCGCCCTACACTTCGCCTACCGTTAGGAGGTTTGCCACTCGAGAACCTTTTTGAACGTAACTACTTGAAATTGAAAAAACATTTCTGAAACCTATTTTGATAAATTATGATATTTTTCAGAATCTATAAACATATAAATAGATAATGATTTCTTATATTTACGCGAACACTACTCATTGAAATAATATTAATTTTTTACGGAATTTATCGCGTATATTTAACTTTTTTACCCGACGTTTCGAGAGCTTTACAGCACCCATGGTCACGGGAAGGACTGAGATGTTCAACGTCCAGCTGTCATAGTTAACCGCGGTTACCATAGATTAAAATTTAAAATTTTTAAAATTTAAATTTTTTAAAATTTACCATTGATACCATAAGTTCATACTGTGTAGATCGGAACAAAAGTTAAATTTTAATCTATGGTAACCGCGGTTAACTATGACAGCTGGACGTTGAACATCTCAGTCCTTCCCGTGACCATGGGTGCTGTAAAGCTCTCGAAACGTCGGGTAAAAAAAGTTAAATATACGCGATAAATTCCGTAAAAATTAGTATTATTTCAACATATAAATAGAATTGTCGTGTCTTTTTGTAATATTGTTATAATTATCAATCACTGGACAAATCGTTAGAATCATCATTATCATTACAGCATAACAAAAATCCCAACCAAAGGCCACCAGGGGTGACACCCTGAGGACGAAGATAGAATGCCTCGTTTCCAGTAAAAAAGGTCACCGGTTCTCTTCACTCACTATGCGAAACACAGCAGCCTTAAGTTGCCATTTTACGCTGGTATTCTGTGAGAACGTGGTCCTACTCCGGTCGAGCCAACCCATTCGTGATACAACTGTTACAGCTACAGCATGGCTCTACCACGTAAAGTAGTACATAGTGATAATAACATTGGCATGACCGCCTTTTCTTTTGTCACTAGATCACAACTACCAATAAATCGGTTAAGAACGTATTACCCGTTTTTCTATACTTTACCATACAGATTGTCTCATTGGTCGGATATTTGCCATAGTTGCCACGCTAGCATCACAGTTTTTATCTTCTAGATGTTATTGGGAAGACGTCGCTACCCATGTCCTGGTCTGTTTCCACCTGTAGACTCTTCCAAATCCTACGGGATGATATAGGCTACTGGATAGGGTAACATCGCCGGTCTATGGTATTTAAAATATATACTCCAAACTTGTTCTTGGATACATATGAACAGCTTACTTACTAGTAACTTAACTACGTTAGTTTTTGTTTTTCATTAGCTGTAATCCAATAGCTGCAATTTTGATCCCTATATGTAAAATAAACTCGGCTCACATTTGCCTTTTACAAGAGTCTGAAGGTCGTATATCCCTATTGGATTCCAATACCACGACATATTGATCCTAAATACATTACCTAAACCAATACAATCGTAAGATGCGGAATGATGCCAATCATCTACGTTATTTGATATACTCGTATAAGTAAGTTATTATTTTTACAAGTACAAGTAAAGATTATTAATTTGATGAAGCAAAGTAAACAACCCCATATACGAGTACGTATCAACAGTGAACGCAAATAAAAGATATGCGTTCACTTTGTTCCGATACATTTTATTTATTTTTAGAATTCAGCTGACAAACGAGCATACATTCCACCTGATGTTGAGTAAATGCTCTGAATCATATTTACGTCTTTCCTCAATTAAAAATCAAAACGCAGATGCGTTGTCACCCCTGATGATTAGATGGAATATCTCATATCCAGTAAAAAGCATCTTTAGTTCTCTACACTTACCATACAAAATACAACAGCATTCAGCTGATGAAAGATGGATTGCCTCATATTCAGTAAAAAGGGTCTCCAGTTCTCTACACTTACCATATAAAATACAACAGCATTCAGCTAATGAAAGATGGATTACATCATATCCAGTAAAAAGGGTCTCCAGTTCTCTACACTTACCATACAAAATACAACAGCATTCAGCTGATGGAAGATGGATTGCCTCGTATCCAGTAACAAAGGTCTCCAGTTCTCTACACTTACCATACAAAATACAACAGCATTCAGCTGATGGAAGATGGATTGCCTCATATCCAGTAACAAGGGTCTCCAGTTCTCTACATTTACCATACAAAATACAATAGCATTCAGCTGATGGAAGATGGATTGCCTCATATCCAGTAACAAGAGTCTCCAGTTCTCTACACTTACCATACAAAATACAACAGCATTCAGCTGATAGAAGATGGATTGCCTCATATCCAGTAACAAGGGTCTCCAGTTCTCTATACTTACCATACAAAATACAACAACATTCAGCTGATGGAAGATGGATTGCCTCATAGCCAGTAACAAGGGTCTCCAGTTCTCTACACTTACCACACAAAATACCAGCATTCAGCTGATGAAAGATGAATTGCCTCATATCCAGTAAAAAGGGTCTCCAGTTTACATTCAGCTATAGAAAACAAGCATGCTAATTTTCACTGTTGTTGTTGTCCTCTCCAAGTTGAATCGACCCATTTGTGTTATAACCATAAAAAAATTATAGCATGGGGAGACAAACGAGCACTCAGTCCATCTGATGATATGTGGCTACTACGGCCAATAGACATCTACATCTAGCCTCGATTACGAATCAAAATGCAGATGCGTTGTCACCCCCTGAGGACTAAGATGGTATGCCTCGTTTGCAGTAAAAAGGGTCTCCGGTTCTCTACACTCACCATACGACCACCCATTCGTACTATAACTAGCATAGTTGTAGCACGAATGGGTGGTAGCACTAATGTAACTGAATCTTGGCTCTATAATGTAATAAGTGATACTATCAAACAGAATTACTAGGGGAATACGTTCAGTTTTAAATTAAATTACTTTATCGGCTTTTATTTATTCTGTTTATGTTTAATAGGAAAAATATATTAAGAACTATTAAAATCGTGAAGTCAATTTTATTTTATTAACCAAACCAGTAGAGATGAATTCTTTTAATCGAAGCTTTCGACTGATAGTTGACGACCCCTGTACCAGACGTTTCGAGTTTGTTAGCACTAAGGGACCATGCTCGGACTTCCGTTAACGTAACAGCCTATTAAAGTCCACTGCTGAACATAGGCCTCCCCCATGATTGCCTCATATAGGGGATTTATATCATATTTAGTAAGCGTTTTGGCAACCTAAGCACTTTTTATTTTTAGTCTTTATTAGTAAGACGCTGTTCACTCATCTCCTGATTTTTTCCTTGTGTTGCCTCTTACGCAATCTGCGGTATGGTATGGTGAAGTAATGCTTGGGCTACACGAGATAAATTGCTAAAGATTTCGTGGTAGCCATAAAACAATTTTAGAATTTAAACAAAAATTTAAGGAAATTGTTAAATTAACTTCAGCCCCACAATACCTTCATGAAAATGTAATGTACGTATACAAAAATAAAAGTAGTTTGACAAAAATACAAAAAAAGAAAAAAAAACAGAAAAAAGTAACACTAGTAACTCGACTCCACAGAGTCAGTAATTCATTCTTGGGGCGATGTATATATATGCTTTTACAACAAAATACCAGAAAATATACAAAATTTGACCTAAACAAAGTTCAAAAACTTTTTAAACTAAGTTTGTATAAAAAGGCTTTTTACTCGTATTATATTAAGGAATTTATGGATGATAATAACCTCCGGTAAGGGTCATCGCTATCTAGCTATTTCTAATATATTTTTGTGTTATTATTGTAACATACATGATTGTAAGCTGTTATTTAAAAAATAGTCCCGCTGAGTTTCTTGCTGGTTCTTCTCAGGACAGAAGTTTTTTTTTTTGCGAACCAGTGGTAAATTAAAAAAGTGACTGTCATTAAGTATTATTTATAATCTATATTGAATAAATAAGTTTCTGTTTCTGTTTCAAAATCAATACATATTAATGTCATCAATTTTACAAATCTATTGAAAAACAATATATATATAAAAATATTTCAGCCCTTAAAGTTTGTTCTGTCGATTCCCACGGTTTATCACCCAGATTCCGGAAAGTAACGTAAAAATTAAATTAATGTGATAACATACATCTAGCACTAAATATACAATATATTAATATACTTAACAACAAATGTCCAAATAAAAGAGGCCTACTACGGTCAGCAATTAACATTAACGGAGCGTTGATGAGGACGATGATGGTGTGATTCTCCAGTGAGATAATCGTAGAAAATAATGGTTATCAAAAATAAATGCACGTTACCAAATAGTATGTTAGCGAAATGTGAATACATATCATTCATATTTTTTTTATAGAATAAGGGTGAGAAACGAGCACTCAGTGCACCTGATGGTAACTGGATAGTGTAGCCTACATCCACATCTTTCCCCAATTAAGAATCAAAATGCAGATGTGTTGTCACCTTTGAAAACTGAGATGAAATACGTCCTTTCCAGCCAATTCTTTACACTCACTATACGAAACACAGCAGCAGCATTGAGCTGCTATTTTACGCTGGTATTCTTTGAGAGTGTGGTTCGTTCTAGGTCGAGCGAACCAATTCTTTCTACAATCATAATATAGCTCATGGTTCTACACCATACCACACATTTTGTTCCTGCTCATTCACATTATATTCTTGCTCCATAACCCTCTCAGAATTCGCTGTAAATTATATACGTGGTAGAACCATGCTGCAATTATATTAGTAGTATAGTTGTAGCACAAATGGGTCGGCTCGCCCGGGGAATGACCACGCTCTCAACGAATACCAACGTGAAATAGCAGCTTAACGCTGTTGTGTTTCATATGGTGAGTGTGGAGAACAGGAGACCCTTTTTTACTGAAAACGAATCTTACTCCTCAGGGGGTGATAACGCATCTGCATTTTAATTCGTAATCGAGGCTATATGTAGATGTCTATGGGCTACAGCAACCACTTACCAACAGTTGGACTGTGTGCTCGTTTGTCACCTTATCCTATTAAAAAAAAATCACAGTACGCGATTTACTCGGGTTGAGCCCCAACGACAACAATGAAATTGTTAATTGCAATTGTAAATGCTGATTAACTTCGTCTTCGGCATTCAAGGAACATCATGAGGAAATCTGTGAACTCCGCAGAAAGTACATCTGAAGTTCACCAATACGTATTGTGACCTTTTACGGTCCTAAAACCCTCTCTGAAATGGGAGGACACCGGCGTCCACCTATACGGGAAGTATATATAGGCTATAACTTGAACTTTTCTACATTTTTTTAAAGAATGGAATGAAATACACTTTATTGTACATCGTTATATTACCGAGTAGTGGATGTAGAAGGATATCCATTACCCCATATCATCCCGTAGGTGTCGTAAGAGGCGTAAGAGGGAAACAAATCAGGAGATGGACAGCAACGTAAAACAAAAACTGCGGTTTCGAACCTGCGATAATCTATAGAGAAGGCCTATTATGTTCAGCAGTGGACTTAAATGGCCTATAACGGTAACGGTGCCGATAATTAAGAGATTTTCTTTTATAATAAGATACAATAGGCGGTCTTATCGCTTATAAGTTAGCTCTACCATGCAACCACATCGCAGAGGGAATTATTTAAAATATATGAGGTAATTGAAGACAATGGGGCAAAAGTACAAACATAAATTAATCATTAAAAAAAATTGCGAAAATTATTGCTGAAATAGATAATGATGTAAGTTGCAAACCATACTTCGTAAAATATAATCTTCTTACTTTAATATTTGTATATATTATAGACATATGTATATTAACATTAAAAAAATCAAAGTATTTTTTCCAAAATAAAACAAACACAATACGAAACAAAAATTAACACGTGAAATAAAAAACAACGTCTCTTACCTTCATCCGGAGTTAAAATGCAAAATTTCAGCTAACACTGTGTGGCAGTTAAATATTTTAGTAAATTAACTCTGAATATAAGAAAAAAAATTTAAATTCGATACGAAATTAAAAAAATATTCAATACAAAGCTCTTTTTATAATTTGGAAAAATATCTACAAAATTAAATTACTCTCAATAAATCTTATTTCATATTATTTATTCTTTCCTTTATTTTATGTAATTAGATATTTTTTTATAATTTTGATTAATTGTTTTATTATAATTAACAACTTCATTCAGTATAATTATGTAAGGCACACAACTATTAAATATAATAAATATTGTCATACCCGAAAAGGGTGGTTAAGTTGGAAGATATTTCATATTTTAAATTAACGCCAAATGTAATACTTAACATGCAATAAATATTTTGAATTTTTATATTTAATGAAACTCACCAAACAGCAGAAGTAGGAGATCGCTGAGTGCCAAACTAAACAAGTAGTAGTTGGTATCGGTGTGCATGGCTGGGTGACGCACGATGACCGCGCACACAGCTACATTGCCTATCACACCAGTCAGGAAGATTAACAGCAACACCACTGAAAGTGGGACAATCCTGACA
Organism: Parnassius apollo; assembly: GCA_907164705.1. Taxonomy (NCBI): domain Eukaryota; kingdom Metazoa; phylum Arthropoda; class Insecta; order Lepidoptera; family Papilionidae; genus Parnassius; species Parnassius apollo. The sequence continues at coordinate 1,366,652 of CAJQZP010001641.1, read as the reverse complement.
AGTGGCAGCTGACGTGGCCCGATCATGCACCACAGCATCTCTTCCTCGGAGCAGTCGAAATAGCTTATATTCGTACACCTCTGATAAAAATCTTCTTCGGTTTCGTTCGGCCGTAGGTACAATTCCGCCATTTTTAAGTTTTATAAGAAAATCAAGTTTTCTAGATATTTTTATCTATGTCTAACTTTTTTTAATACTGACGTTTAATAGATAGGACAAATTAATATAAAATTAGATCACTGAAACTATATTTACACCGATGCAATTAAATTTAAAATGTTTTTATTAAAAACTGCACTTTAATTCTATAAGATAATTTAAAATTATTTTTAATTATCTTTTGAAGCCGTTACTTTTATCATATACATATTTAAATTTAAATTCTTTAATTTTTGTAGTTTGAATTACATGTTAGCTTACATTTAAACTTTATTATATTTCGATTGTGAACATCTATTTATTTTAATATCGAATGTGCTTTTCAACCTGTTTCATTTAGATATATAAATTCATATTTAAAATATGTACTAGTACTAGGGATTCCTACACTCAAACTTATTTTTAAACTCGACATTAAAGTTAGCGAGATTCGTAGCTGCGTAGCAGTTGCGCTACGGCGTAGCGAGAAACGTCTGCACGAATCTACAGAAGCTTTCGTACTGCCTGCGCTCACCTTGCACGACGACTTTTTATTTACTTTCACAAATAATTCTTTTATTTTAGTTTAACTTGGATTTTTTTCGCTATATTTAATCTTTTCGAACTTAGCTAAAATTACAAAGTTAAATGAAATTAAAAAGTAATAAGTTTGTCAGTTTTTGGCTGAAAGATATTCTATTATTATTTTAAGCTACTTAAAACTTTTTACTTAAAAACTTTAGCAGGTGGTAAGACTCATTTTGTACCTAGGAGTCTGTCTGGGTAGCTGCCACTATCTTAACTATTTTTGTCGCCTTTGTTCCTTTCAAAAACTCTTTTAAGGAAACCAAAATAATTACGGATTGTGAGGCATTCCATCTTAGTCCTCAGAGCAATCTGTAGCTTTCTGTTTCTGCCTGTTTGAAATAGGTTACAGGACTATTAGGCTATAGTAACCACTTACCATTAGATGGACCGTAAGTTGTAAGAGATACGAAAGTTACCAGTGATTATCATCACATGCGCTAAAATTTAGTATTTTGTGATGCAATAGTTCATGTCTACCCCTCCAACCATTACAGTCTATCAAATTTTACTGATGAGGGTCTCCCCATATATTACCTCATAAGGGGTATAATTACCATAGTTACCACGCTTGACAGGCGTATTTTTCTAGTTATTATTAGGACACTGCTGCCTATCTCCAAGATTACTGCCACCTCTTACGACATCCACGGGACGATATGGAGTAGACGATATTTTTACACCGCCTCTACATGTATCAATAGTTCACGTAAGTACAGAATAAGTGCGACATGTATATAGAGTTCTGTTAACTTAGTGATCCAACCTTGAATTTCATAATTTCGAACCTCGATTTTAATTATGACATTTATATCATACTCATCTCTAAAAGGTAGCTCATGAAGACCCGCGGTTGCTTGGTCGTTCGGGCACAGCACGATAGCAAAAAATCATTCAAAACCTTTTCTTCAAATTATTTACACATATGATGTATGTTTCTTTTAAATTAATTGACAGTTCTATTGAAAAGATATTCAAGCTACATTTTTTACAGATTAACTTCATTACGAAATAAATTATATCCGCATAATAGCTTCAGAAGTCAGTGTTAAGACGTAGTGTACAGAAGTATTACACATTTATATTAACAACATCATCCCATATTTTCTCCAGCCTTAGGGTAAGAATTATTTCTCCAAATTGATATGGGACCACGACTGCAGTATAAATTGTTTAAAAATTGAACCAACAAATCTGTTCACAATTGACGAAGACAGTAGAATAACATACCAGCAAATATATGAAAAAGAGTAAGAAAAGTTTTTTCTTTCAAAGAAAGTCTTCTTTCTTTCTTTTTTTCAAAAATATGCATGTTGTATACATAGCTACTCAATTGGTTAGTTAGTTACTAAGATGTTTGTTCAACTTGTGATTGCAATAGGGCAGATTTTTTCTGGTTTTTTTATTGTTATTTTTTTTGTATTATACTTTGGAATCTTCGTTATACTTTATCACATGAATAAAATGTATGCATGTTTGTCGACTGTGCGTGAGTTTTTTTCGCCAATGCTGACGGAATAACTACGCATTTTATAGAACAGAGTCTCAAAACAAGTACACAGTCCACCTGATGGTGAGTAGATACTGTGGCCCATAGACATCTGCATCTATGCTCGGTTAAGAATTAAAATGCATTTATGTTTTCAACCCCGATGACGTGTTGTAATAAAGACACCACGTTTTACACTACGTTTTACAAACGTGGTGTCTTTATTGCTAATTTCAATATTAAATTTTGCAATGTTTTTTTATATCTCATCATATGAATAAATTGTACATATGTTTGTCGACTGCACCGACAGAATGTATTACAGAGCTGCGGTAACAAAGGCTTAGCATCATGCTGATCAGCCATTTCGTTTTTATTAAGACTCTTTTCATAATATTAAGGCCTCAAATAAAAAAATGAATGTGTAATTGTATACACATCTATGAAATGAAACTTCTTAATAACATTACATTCTTCTTTTATTTTATATTTTACAGAAGTAGGATGAATAATAGTATACTCATGCAGCGCCGGCGGTAAAACGTTACAAGAAAATGTGACGTTTTACCGATAATATGATAGCTTCCTGATATGAAAATCAATGATTTTCGAAAAATCGGGAAGTTATTAGCTTCACCCCCGTTTTCAAAAATCGAGGTGAGTGCGCAAGTGCTTGCGTGCTTGCATGCGCGCATTCATCTGTGCGTGTGTTAGTGCGTGCGTGTGTGTGTGTGTGTGTGAGTGTGTGTGTGTGCCTGTGTGTGTATGCGTGTACACCTACATATGCGTGTGCACCTACATGTGCGTATGCGTGTGCGTGTTCGTGTGCGTTTGCGTGTGTGCGTGTGCGTGTGCGTGTGCGCGTGCGCGTGCGCGTGCTTGTGCGTGTGCATGTGCGTGCGTGCGTGCGTGTGTTTATTTATTTATTTTAGTTACCTCATTGAATTAATTATGTTATCAATTTTAAATAAATTTAAAAGATTTTTTTTATAGTAATGTCCTCCAGACCGAATTTTGGTCAAGGCGGCCTGCCTCAACGGATACTAGCCATCGGCGCAGGATAGAATTATAGTGCCCAAGTATATGCGCAAGCACAATACATTCTATTCTCGTAAATGTATTGAGAGCTAGAGTTAATAAAATTATTTCTTTAAATTTTTCTCTAAGGGATTCCTTCGGACCTAGATCATAAATTGCTCTCTTTCGCAAAACAAATATGAGTTCAATGTCAGTCGCATTACCCCATAGCAATATTCCATATGACATTATGCTATGGAAATAACTAAAATTTACTAATCTGTTTCAACAAATGTAATATTTCTAACCTTTTTTACGACATATGCTGCAGATCTAAGTTTGCTAGCTAGTGGATTCGGAAAAGTACTCCTATTAATAACAACTATTTGTGTTCTATTATTTGGATATGGTATACCATGCATACATACCATACCATACATAAAAATGGCACTTAAATTATAATTTAAGTGCCATTTTTTTACATCATAATGATGTAACTTCCATGACTTCCACACTTCACTCTCAATCATTATGGTCATCATTATAGCTCTTCACAAGTCCATCCAAAGGAATAAGCACGATCCTAAGCTAACCAGGTCGTCACTCCATCTAGTAGTTGGTCTCCCCACACTTCAGCCACCCATACGAGATTGCTACTCGAGAACATTTCTTACCCATCAGTTGTCAGTTCTTCGAGCTATATGATCAATCCATTGCCACTTCAGCTTACTAATCCGTTTAGCTATGTCGATTATTCTGTTTCTACTGCGGATATCTTTATTTTCACTCTCAGTATAAAATATTCAAACATTCTCACTAAGCGATCGAAGGAAATCATTTTCAGAATAGACAAGCATATTTTTTACTTTAAAAGGTTATTTTCCAAAGAGTAGCCAATAACTCTTCTTCTTCTACAACAGCGCCACCTACCGGGTCCAACTATGCCTATAACCTTCGCGAAAGTACAAGCAATATTTTGACAAAGTTTACTGCAATCTGAAGAACGGTATGGCAGCGTATAAAATACAGACAAACATTCTTTATATATATATATAAAACTATTACTACTAAACTATAGATATATATAGATAAATATACCGTTACTGCAGTTTTTAAAAAACGAGTAAATAAGGCCTCTACTTTTATTTGAAATTATTCCAAATCGAATGTGATTTATGCGCAACAACTTTTTTACCTACCGATCGACCCTTACGAATGCACGCATTTTGAATTTAAATGATAAAAAGGACAGACTGTTTGAGATCTGATACTTTTTAATTAATTTTTATTCACTTATTTAATTTGCCTATATTACTTACCGTCTCTGCCACTTTGGCAAGTTATTACAAAATAACCCTATACATAAATTACAATAATACTTATTAATATCCAGTTGGAACTCCCGGATCTTTTTGGTAATCTCACTCTCATTATGACTGTGACGATTTCTACGTCTTTTGTTCGCATTTAAACGGCTCAAATGTTTCGTTCATTACGTAGATTTCTCGTAACGGTGTGATAGAGTTGTCTCCTATAGGAATATTACGCCCACATTTTAGAGAAACTCATTTATATTTCTCTTCTTCAGTTAAATAATGAAACGAAATGATATAAAAGTTTGTCGAGGGATTTAACAATTTTATAAAAAACATATTTCTTTTAAATTACCTATCTATGTCAATATGAAATTACGTATTGTATTCATGTTTGTTTTTTGTTTTTTGATCGCCATCTCAAATCCACTATCTTGAATTTTTATCGCTGGCATATGACCCCTGTTTATCTGTGCATTTGGTTGGTCACCACCAAACTATCCCTAACCAATGCCGAGTTATTAGTCTTTAAAATTAGTGTGGCAGCCATTTTGTTTTCCGTCATTTTGATTTTTTAACAACGCTGGAATTTTCCAAGGGTTTAGGTCGATACTCGTATTAGTTAAGACACGACCCCGCTTAGTACACCATCCCGTATTCGTATTATTTTTAGCGGACAAAAAAAGGGTTCATTTTGTTATCATCATTTTAATCAATATATTCATTTCATATCCATATCATAGGAATGTATAAAGAACATAGAATGCCATCTTTGCGCGTCTTTGGTGGTTCACCACACTGGATTTATATTGACGTAATTTGATGTTTCGTATACTTCCCAGCAAACCCTTTAATATAATACCCATATTAGTGGAGTGTATAAAAATAACTAGTCTGCTATCGTGATCAGATCGCTATATTGGATTCTATATTGGATTTATAATGGCGTCGCTTAGCTAAGTGTACTTTAAAAATTCAAAATTTAACTCGAACAATTATACCCCAAAATCGTAATCGGGGACTCTGAAAACCCAGTTACAACAAAATCACAGGCCGATTGAAGCAAATAAGTTCTTGATCGCCATCTTAAATTTTTATCGCCGGTAGTTGACCCTTGTTTTCCTACAACATTTGTTCGAGCACCAGCAAACTATCCCTAATATTTGCCGCGTTATAACTCTCCACTTTATTTTCCACTTTATTATTCATGGTTACATTCCAGGTCCATCATTAGATCAAACTATATATCATTATAATATTTTGTCATATTTGGTCGATAAACTTTTTTCTGGGGCGTCCTTTCCCGACTCTGCCGTTCACATCTGCCATATAAATTTGCTTTGTCACTCTTTCCTCATTCATTCTTTCTACATGACCAAACCACCGAAGCATTCCTTTCTTAATCCTGGTCACAACATCATCTTGCATACCACATTTATCTCTTATCACGCAATTTCTCACCCTGTCATTCAAATTCAACCCTAGTATATTCCTTAAAGACCGCATTTCTACAGCATTTATTCTACTTTCGTGCTTCTTCTGCCACACCCAGCTTGCACTACCATACATTAAAGTAGGGACTAACACAGCTTTATGAATTACCATACGTGCCTTTTTTGACACATTTTGGTTCTTCATAATAGAGTGTAGTGCCCCATTCACTCTATTCCCTGCATTTACTCGTCGTTCTATATCCCTATCATATCTACCATCCCTGCTAAATACACATCCCAAATACACAAACTCATCCACTTGCTCAATTAACTCTCCTTCTATTCTTATTTCACATACCGTTTTGCTTTCTTCTCTTTCAAAAACCATCACTTTCGTCTTACTTGCGTTCACTTTCATTCCCCTTTCTTTTAATTCCCAGTTCATTAATGTAACCATCATTTGCATCTCAGCCGCCGATGACGCAAATATGACTTGATCATCGGCATACAGAAGTCATTTGCCGGTTAACTCGCCCATTCTTAACCCACATTCTTCATCTTCCAAAGTTTGCAAACACCTGTCCATAAATAGGTTGAACAACCAAGGGGAAGCTACACAGCCCTGTCTGACACCTCTTTGGATGCCAAACCAGTCCGAGTAGACCCCATTGATCCTGACACAAACACTAGAGTTCCTATAAAGAGACCATAATGCCTGTATCAAACCAGCGCTCAACCCATATGAATTCAGTGTTTGCCATAACACATTCCTGTCCACTCTGTCATAAGCCTTTTCCAAGTCCATGAATGCACAAAAAACTTTCTGGTTTTTGGCCAAAAACTTCTCCGCAACCATGCGCATGGAAAAGACTTGATCTGTACACCCCATTCCCTTTCTAAAACCCGCTTGCACATCCCAAATTTTTCCATCAGTTTCTTTCATAACTCTTTCAATTAACACCTTAGCATACAGTTTACCCACAATACTAAGCAAGCTGATACTACGGTAGTTTTTACAGTCCTGCTGTGGCCCTTTTCCTTTATATATTGATACTATAACTGCTTTACACCAGTCATCCGGTACCCGTTTTAATTCCTAACATAAATTAAACAAGGTGTACAGCAGGCCTGCCACCACTCCCTCTCCAGCCCTTAGCATTTCGAGTGATACTCTATCATATCCAGCTGCCTTACCTGCTTTCATGCTTTTCATTGCTTTCATTATTTCATCTACACTTATCTCCATACCCCTTTCCACTACTTTCGGAATTTCTAGTTCATTTAATTCAGACAACTCTTCACTCATAAACACGCTTTCAAAGTATTCCTTCCATCTGTTTAAATTTGAAACTTCATCATTCAGAATACATCCATTCTCGTCTCTTATAGCATTAATTATAGGCTGTTTTGTATTTCCCCTGGCAGTTCTTACGAGTTTCCAGAACATTATTATATTAGCCTGGAAATTATCAGATATCCTTCTATCATTCTTATCCGTTCTTTCTTTCTTTTTCCTTTCAACAACTTCTTTTACTCTCTTATTTAGACGTCTATATTCTGCCTTTTTTCTTTCAATCTCATCATTCATACCAGAAGAATTACCAGCTTTGGTTGCTAGTAAATCTAACCATGCTTTCTTCTTTAATTCAACTTACACCCGTACCTCATCATCCCACCACAACGTATTTCTTTTCCTTTCATTTGTTCTCATATTTTGAAAATGGCCCACGTTAGAAGTACCCTTAACCGACGAGCATGTATGCGTAGATATATGGATGTAAAGGAGGCGAAAGAGGTATGTCAGGATCGTACCAAATGGAAGTCCGTAGTCTCTGCCTACCCCTCTGGGTGACAGGCGTGAGTGTTTATATTTTTATTTTGTCATATTAGACGTCCGCAATATTTTATTTAGAATAACGTCACTTTAGTTATTGTGGTTTGCTAATCAAGCCATTTCATTTAATACCCATTTCATAAAGTATACTTTTGAAATTATAAATCACCATTTTGGGATAACGTGATTTCTTGGTCCAATCTACTTTAAATTTTGCATAAACATTAATGACGCGTTTTTTAATTTTTTGAAACTCATCGCCAAACGGGGTTTAAAAAGGGTAAAAAGTTATTTTGAGGGTAATTTTCATCAAAGTTTATATCAATACTCCTTAATGCTTTTAAATTAAATTACATTTTATTTTGACACACGTTTGAAAACTCAAAACAGTGAACTCATATAAAAGCTTGGTGCAATGCAATACTCATTAAAACTGGAATGTCAAATATAAAAGAATATTTAAAGCGTATTAGAATTCGAAATTTCAATTTAATTTGTTCTTGGATTATTTGAATGTTAAACTTTCCTTATACCTTGATTTTTCTTCGAAAATTTCTTGAAAATCTCTCAGAATACTTAGTGAATATTTGCCATTTCTGTGTAATTTGTTTGGAAGTAAATTTTCACTATTTCATTAGAATTTTTTTTTGAGTAGTTAATTTAATTTCTTTTTCATTTGTTGTTAAAATAATTAAATAAGATTCTTTGAGTTTGATTTGTTAGTGTATAATACAGGTTTTTAGTTTTAATTATAAAAGTATTTGTGTTTGATTTGTTGTGTATAATATAGTTTTCTTATTGTTTAAATATAAATATTTAAGTAGGTAGTAATTTGTCCTAGAAGATTAATTTAGTGTGTATTGTCTTTCGCAATTTTCTTATATTTATAAGTTTGTCTGTGTCTATTTTTACTAATGGGAGCAGTTCGTTAACATCAATGGGAAATTAATAAACCTAATTATTGTACCAGTAGTAGGGGATGGCGCATGCTTTTTCCGTAGGCTTTCTTGTTTGTTGTACAACACACAACAATGGTCAATGGATATTCGTAAAGAAGTCGTGCGTCATGTGATGAACAATTGGGATAAATTTGCTGTTATATTATGTATGTCTCATGACTGTCATGGCAACAACATGGAACAAAAGAAGAGTATACATTATATGTAGTGATGTTATGTTACAACATTCTACATATGGCGGTGTCTGCGAACTAGTTGCAGCCGGTCAAGTATAACCCATTTGTATTTAAAGTGTATGGAAATGGTAACTTGTATGCCAAATTTGGAACAGAAGACGAACCCATAAAAAGGTTACGTATTTCCCAAGACCTTTCTAATGGTCACTTTGATGACTACGATGTTGCCAATGGTGCTAATAACACTGATGATCGTCCAATAGCCAAAAAACGACGCAATAAAACGGCTGTCTATCCGACGTCTACTTAACCTTCACCAATTTCTAATGTTGTGCAAGTCTTTCATTCACCTACTTATAATAATGTCCTCCATACTGAATTTCGGCCACGGCGGTCCGCCTCAAAGGAGATTAGCCATCGGCGCAGGACAGGATTATAGTGTCCAAGTGCATGCGCAAGCACAGGTGCACTCTCTATTCCCTTACTCTCATAATCCGATGGGACGGTAAACCGACACGACCGAAAAGAGATCAGGCGCAGGACCAACGGCTTTACGTGCACGCACGTACTAAGTACGGGGGTGAGACACCGCCAACTTGCTGACTCCGGGCAACTACTGAGAATTTCTTGACAGAAAAACTCAATAATTGATTTTTTTGGCCCGACCCGGAATTCGAACCCAGGACCTCATGATCGGCAGTCGCACTACTACAACCACTAGACCAACGAGGCAGTCAAACCTACTTACACAATTATTGAATCTGAATGTGACTCAAGTTTAATTTCTTTTTTGTCCACGAATAAATGCATAGAATATTCAACATTCACGATACAAGAGTCAGTTTAAAATGAAAATAGTTTGACAAATGAGTCACAAAAAATAAGAAGAAGAAACGTATGGGTAGGGTTACCAATGTGGTCAGAAAATTGCAACTCAACAGCAAGAAAAAAATATTATCAAAATGAACCTTCTAATCATCGTAAACATTCAGCTAATTATAAGAAAAAACACCCTAAAGTTCACAGGCAGGCTGTCGTTGATTATCACCGGGAACACCCTGAAGTACATAAGCAAGCTGCAAGTAAATATCGGTGCAAACACCTTGAAGTGTACAGAGTATCACAGTTACGATATGAACGAAATCATGAAAGACAGCGATTTGAAATACGTCTACAACCTTGGAATTCTAAAGCCCTTTCTGGATTGAGTTATGCTAGAAATATAGCGTATGATAATGATAATACTGTTCTTTTGGGACCGATGAATATCTTATGCAAGTGGTGTAAAACTCTCAAGTACAGGGATGAGTCTGTGGGAATTTGCTGCAATTCAGGAAAGTTCCACTTCGAACCTTTGCAAAAGCTTCCAGATCTTCTTTACTGTTTGATATAAAACCTCAACACTTCATCAATGATCACTTCATGGCTGGCATAAGGCATTATAATAGTTGTTTTCAAATGACCTTATTAGGAGCTAAAAAGATAATACAGGATGGTTTTATGCCTACATTCAAAGTACAGGGCCCAGTGTATCATTTGGTTGGAAATTTGCTTCCGCCATCCCAGAATGAATCACAGTTCTTACGGATATATTTTGTCACTTCATGGCTGGCATAAGGCATTATAATAGTTGTTTTCAACTGACCTTATTAGGAGCTAAAAAGAAATACAGGATGGTTTTACGCCCACATTCAAAGTGCAGGGCCCGGTGTATCATTTGGTTGGTAGATTGCTTCCGCCATCTCAGAATCAATCACAGTTCTTACAGATATATTTTGTTGGTAAGGACAATAGAGAAGTTCAATTAAGATGCAATTACATTATTTATGGAAAACCTGACTTGGTAAGGCATTTAAAATAAATGTTACATACTCATAATGTATACGTAAGAGAGTTAAAGCTGGCCCTGGACAAAGTATCTGCTACGCTAAACTTTTTTAAAGTTGTTATAAATGTTGAAAGAAAACATACAAATGGTCACAGTGGACGGTATAATCCACAAACATCAAATGAAGATGTTTTAGTTATTGTTAGACAGCAATTTTTTAAGCGGTATATTGTAATTGAGGGCATGGATTACAGTAACTACTTTTGTTTTGCTACGGCGAAGATAGATACGCCATTTTTATACCCCAGTGCGATTCTAAAATCAACCAACAGCTTAAAAAAATTGTATTGTCTGCTGCAAGTTTTTATTCTTGCCGTATATTATATTTTAGGGTTTTTTTTACGTGGTAGAGCTACGCTGCAGCTATTATGGTTTGTAATATAGGAAAGGTGTCAATGAAGGAGACGTGTGGTTGGTACTAAAACTTTAATTAGACTTCCTCATTATTCTACCTTAACACTAAAAAATATTAACGTGGGAGCACTACACTACACCTACCACCGACAAAAGAATAAAAAATATGCTATCTATATTTTTTTTATCAATTCTTAAAATAGATCCTTAAGATTATTCTAAATTATATTAAAAAAGGTTAATATTATTATGAAAACTATAATCTAAGACATATCTAGCACGCAAAAATGCATAGTCACAGTAGTATAATTGACATAATCAGGCATAATTATGTATAACATAAAATTATGTTTTGATTTTCACGAAAATTTACAATATTATTTATTCGTATCCGTTATTTCTTCGTATCCTTTAGCTATTCATTACACTTGTATGTCATTTCTTTCACGTACACGGCTCGCGTATATACATGATCAAGAAAATTACCAATATCGTTGTCGTTTATCGTAAATGTAAAGAAGTGATTTACTTCTTTACATTTCAGCTCATGTAATTCATTATTTAATTGTACCATAACTTTCACGTACACGGCTCGCGTACATACATGATCAAGATAGTGGACAATATTCCTATAAAATTCATAATAAATTATCATTTCCCTCATTAAAATACATTAAAACTTTTTCGCATTTCGCAAATCGTGTCCGAATAACCTTAAAAAATTAATCGGCTATTAGGTTTTCCAAACTCTCAGCTGAACAGGCTGATTGTATGTGGATATACTAACCTCCGATAATTTTCTTTATCTTACTCTCGCAACTATACATTATCAATATTTTCATTTATAATTATGTATTCCGTAACTTAACCATTCATTTAATCACATCTTTTATTTATATCATAAAATAATCTCGTATAATATTTAGTTACAGTGTCAGTCAGGGATTGAGGTTCACAATATGGGAACAACAAACTTTAACTCAATTAGTTGTGTAAAACATTACATATGTAGTGAGTTTAAAAATCGTAGTATCCGAAGAAAATACTTTCATAATCTACTCAAATTAGTACTGTCTTCCAAGAAAATAATAAATTATAATAGTTAAAAGCGTCAACATGATTTAAATATTCAAACAATATAAAACCGAAAATAAATTATTACATTTCACATTAAGATAAACAGAACAAAGAAGTCAATGTTAAGCAACGTAATCATTATAATTAATATAGCAACACATAGTTCAAAATACAAATTGTAATCCTAACACCGCAAATATTTGGAGACAAGTATGTTTTAAATTCCAAAGTACGTATAAGGCATCGTTTGTAATTACATCGGACTAGGATGACACGGTGTGAATCACGTATAATTTTAAGATAACTTTTACAATATTTTATAATATGAATACAAGTAAAATGTACCTTAAAAGAATAGTTTTAAACATTTCCTTAATTTACACAGAAGTTTAGAAATAGTTACATTGTTAATATTTATGTTACTTTTACATACATCACAAAATGCATTACCTTTTTTTTTAAATACTTTCGCTATAAAAAATACTTTTTTTTTTTAAAAATCACTATAACAGCTATAAACTTCACACAACGATAGATTAATTTATTTAAACATTATAAAGAACAATTTTTAATATTTTAGGTAGGTTATTATATAAATTAATGATTTAATACCTTTAGAATAGAAAAAAACAATAATAGCAAATCGGTTATAACTCTTTTCAAAATAAAATTTACTACATAAAAACACACACGAAATGTATGATCAGTGATATATTACTACAAAATACAACAATTGTAAATGTAAATACGTAAAAATTTAATCTTCATATTATTTCATTCATGTTTTGCAGGACACAGTAATAAAAATAGTATAAAACTATAACCGAATAAAATTGAATATAAAATCAAGTGCTAGATTATTGATTAATTTACAATTATTGCATTGTGCTTATTTTTTCAGTAATATAAATATTAAAAAAAAAACAATTAAATCGCGAATTATCTGATAAATACTTTCAATTTAATCACATTTTAAATACAGAAAATTTTATGCATAACTTTTTTTAAAAGCAAAAACAAATTAATAAATCATATTGTTGCATGAATAAGTCAACTAGCGCCATCTAGTGTCAGGAACGAGAGCGAGGGGAGCATTGAGAAAATGACTTCACAAATCGCTCAACTGACAGCGCCTAGTCGAAACTCGAACGCTCGATACCTTCCACGTGTTTAAGCTTGAACATTCTGGATATTTCTTTGCTAATTCAAATATATAGGCGCTGCAAGATGCGATCGAGGCAGTGTTGATTTGGGCGAAACAAGCGAAGCTTCGGAGTGGAATTAAGTGAATTAATGTGTTTAAATTATTAGTGTTTTAACTTTAATTGTGTAAAGTAAATTAAAGTGTTAATTTAGGTAATTTTATCGGCAATTTTTATTGTCACGAACCTCAAGCTCGTAACAATTGGTGTCAGAAGTGGGATTAAATCATGCCGATTTTACCTAAGGAGGAAACGGAGGGTGTCCGTACCCGAAGTCAACGCCAGCAGGAGACGGACCAGAGGAGGTTTGGTGGTGCAACGCCGCAGACGTCGGAGGGCCAACAGCTAGCCACGGAGACTGCGGGCCCGTCAGTAGCTCCTACATCTGCAGCACCTGACTTAGGTGCTCTGATGGCCATGCTACAGGAGCAGCTGCAGCGCGGACGAGAGGAACAGGCCCGTCTGTTGAAAGAGCAGCAGGAGGAACAGGCTCGCCAGCAGGCGGAACAGGCCCGTCTGTTGAAAGAGCAGCAGGCGGAACAGGCCCGTCTGTTGAAAGAGCAGCAGGAGGAACAGGCTCGCCAGCAGGCGGAACAGGCACGCCGATTGGAAGAGCAGCTGCGGGACGGACAGGAGGAACAGGCCCGTCGGTTGGAAGAGCAGATGCTCCTCATGAAGGACCTTCACGCTACCTTCGGGAAGGAGATAAAGGAGGTGAAGGATAGGGTTGCTCAGCATGACAACCGCCTGTCGGAAGCCGAAACCCAAATCGTGAAAGCTGAAAACCGAATCGAGAAAGCTGAAACCCGAATCGACCAAGTAAACAATCGGGTTGACAACGTAGTGGCTGACATGAAGAAATCACTAAACGACCTCAAAATTGGGGATGGAACTACAGCTCCCGTAGTAGCTGCAGCACCTTCGCTACGTGGATTCAAAGTGCCGCCGTTCGACGGGACCTCTTCCTGGTCGGCCTACAAAATCCAGTTCGAGGCCGTCATGGAGGCGAACGGCTGGAATAAAAGCCAAGCCATGACTGCACTCACCCTAGGCCTGCGTGACCAAGCCTTAACTGTGTTGGAAGCTCTCGGTAAGAAAGTGACCTATGAGCAGCTTCTTGAGGCCTTGGAAGCGAGATATGGCGACGCTCATCTGGAACACGTCTTTCGCGCGCAGCTTAAAGATCGCGTGCAGCGCAGCAACGAGAACCTGCAGCAGTGGGCCCTTGAGGTGGAGAAGATGGTTCGAAAAGCATACCGGTCTGTACCTGCGCTCATTGAAGGGAACCTGGTGCAGACATTCATCGACGGCATCCGCGACCTGGAAGTCAGAGCTGCTGTGAGGCTCGGGCACCACGAGACGCTTAAGGACGCCTTGGCCCATGCACTGGAAGTGGAAGCCGTGCGGCAGGATCATCGTTCCCATCGCGTCAGGGAGGTTGCAGCAGCTACAGTTCGCGACCGCAACAAAGGATACAGCCCAAGGTGCTATGGCTGTGGGGAAAAGGGCCATCTTCGATCCAGCTGCCCTAAGCGAACCCTAGAAAGGGAAATTGAACGATCTCAGGAGGGTAGTGCGGCCAACAGCACCGCCCAGCAGCGGCAGGGAAACGAGTAAAAGCCAGAACTGCGGGGCGGGTGCTGGCTGATGTTAAAAGAGCCCCAAGGATCTCGATCTCACAAACCCATGATGGGAACAGCCTAATCATAAAGGGCGAGATCAACGGAATGCCGTGTAAGCTGACCATAGACACTGGAGCCTCTCGTACGGTTGTTAGTTCCCAACTTATAAGTCAGTTCCTTGGGGACTCCGCATACAACCGAGAACGCCTTAATTTGGTAACAGCCACCGGTCAGCGTATACCCGTCCGTGGAGAGAAGGAGATGGAGTTGAAGCTTGGCAACGTGATCTACCTGCATAATGTCATCGTGGCTGATATAATGGACGACTGCATCCTAGGCTTAGACTTTATGAGGAATAATTGTTGCGAGATCGACGTTAAGCAAGGTGTTTTGAAATGTGGACAGGAGGAACTTTTTATGGAAGGTGCGTTACCAGGGAACGTGTACAGCATCAAGAAGATTGTTCTTCCGCCGAGATCGGAAACGATTGTTCCGGTTAGTCTTCCTCGAAACGCTGGGCAAGCTCACCGTTGTGTACTTGTGGAAAGGGTAAACGATGACCTTCCATGGAAAGTAGCTCGAACCTTGGTCAGGACCACTGACATCTCAGGAGTACGTGTGCTGAACCTTTGCGACCGGGAACAGATTATAGAAAAAGGCACACTGGTTGGTACTTGTGAGGAAGTGGATTGGTTACGTCAGTGCCAATATATATCGAGTGGGACCCCCAGCAAGGATTCAGAAACGAGAGTGACCACACTTTTGGAAGACTGTCGCAGTGTTCTGTCCCCCGAACGAATTGGTCAAGGCGAAGAAGTTGTTACTCAAGTACGCCGATGTATTCTCATCAAATGATGCTGACATAGGAAAGACTGGCCTAGTTCAACACAAAATAAACACAGGAGAGGAATTGCCTATCCGTCAGCGGCCAAGAAGATTGCCGGTAGCACGTGAAAAGGAAGTGGAAACCATGATTGAAGGAATGGTGAAGGATGGTGTTATTGAACCTTCCTCTAGTCCATGGTGTTCACCAGTGGTGCTGGTGAAAAAGAAGGATGGCAGCATGCGGTTCTGTGTTGATTACCGCCGTCTGAACGACGTTACAAAGAAGGACAGCTATCCCTTGCCAAGAATTGATGACACGCTGGACATGCTTACAGGAGTAAAATGGTTTAGCACGCTGGATCTAAAAAGTGGCTACTGGCAAGTTGAAATTGACCCTAAGGACAAGGAGAAAACTGCGTTCTCGACGGGAAAGGGTCTGTGGCAATTCAAAGTAATGCCGTTTGGGTTGTGCAATGCTCCAGCAACGTTTGAAAGGCTGATGGAACTTGTACTTACCGGGCTAATTGGCGATGCCTGTCTGGTCTACTTGGATGACATCATCATCGTGGGCCGTACGTTTGAGGAACACCTTCAAAACCTGGAACGCGTGCTCATGAAGATTCAGAGTGCCAACCTCAAGTTGAGCCCGAAGAAATGTTCACTATTTCAACGGCAAGTTAACTTTTTGGGGTTTGTAGTATCGGAAGAAGGTATCCGCACAGATCCAGAGAAAATCGCCGCTGTCAAGGATTGGCCGGTTCCAAAAGACAAGACGCAGGTTAGAGCATTTTTGGGTTTGTGCTCCTATTACCGGCGATTCGTGAAGAACTTTGCAGATATAGCCAAACCTCTGCACAAGCTAACCGAGGAGAAGCGACATTTCTGCTGGGATGAAAGTTGCAATATCGCATTCCAGGAGCTCAAGGACCGTCTGTGCAAAACACCTATTTTGGGATACCCTGATGCAAGCAAAGAATTTATAGTTGACACAGACGCAAGTGATATAGGACTCGGCGGTGTGTTGTCTCAACGGTATGGTGACCAAGAGGTCGTGATAGCGTACTTCAGCAAGTCGTTGTCAAAACCGGAAAGGAACTACTGTGTCACAAGACGCGAATTGCTAGCTGTGGTAAAGTCGTTGCAACATTTTAGCAAATATCTTCTGGGACGAAAATTTCACTTACGAACTGACCATGCTGCACTAAAATGGCTATTGCAGTTTAAAAACCCAGAAGGACAAGTTGCGAGGTGGATTGAACTACTGCAGGAATACGACTTTGAGATCGAACATCGCAGCGGGAAATCTCATGGCAACGCAGATGCATTGTCAAGAAGACCTTGTCCTGAAGATTGCAAACATTGTACTAGGCAAGAGAGTAAGGAAGTGGTATCCGTGAGGATGCTCAGGGCAGACCACCTCAGCAACGAGTGGAAGGACAGCTTACTACATGCACAGCAGGAAGATCCGGACATCAAGCCGATTCTGGAATGGATAAAGGCCAGTGCTCCCAAGCCCAAGTGGAGTGACGTCTCAGCGATGAGTTCGACCACTAAAAGCTATTGGGCCCAGTGGGACAGCTTGCTGCTTCAGGATGGAGTTCTGTGTCGTAAATGGGAAAACGTTCGGGGAGACAGCTGTCATTTGCAAATGGTTGTCCCTAAAGTTAAAGTACCGGATGTTCTACAGCTGTACCATAATGATTGTTCAGGAGGCCATCTGGGAGTTAAACGAACTCTACTGAAGATCCGAGAACGGTTTTACTGGGTCCACTGTCGAAACGATGTCGAGGACTGGTGTCGCAAATGTACAAGTTGTGCGGCTGTAAAGGGACCTCAGACTCGTAGTAGAGGTGCATTGAAGTTGTACAATGTTGGTGCACCATGGGAGAGAATAGCCATTGACGTGGCGGGGCCGTTTCCGGAGAGTGAAAGCGGTAACAAGTATTTCATGGTTGTGATGGATTACTTCACTAAGTGGCCAGAAGTCTTCGCCATTCCAAATCAAGAAGCTTCAACAGTTGCAGATAAACTAGTTCATGAAGTCTTCTGTCGTTTTGGAGTACCTTTAGAGATTCACAGCGATCAAGGAAGGAATTTTGAGTCTCAAATATTCCAGGAAACTTGCCGAGTTATGGGTACTCATAAAACAAGAACGACTTCTTATCACCCGCAATCTGATGGAATGGTGGAACGATTTAATCAGACATTGGAGAGGTACCTAGCAAAAGTTGTAGACAATCGGCAACGAGATTGGGACAAGCACATACAACCGTTTTTGTTGTCATATCGGAGTTCTGTTCACGAAAGTACAGCAGTGACACCAGCTTTCGCAAACTTTGGAAGAGAATTACGGCTGCCTGCAGACCTGATCACCGGGATACCACCCGATGCTCCACGCAGTATAACCGATTATGCAAATGACTTGCGGAAAAAAATGAATGACGTTTATGAGCACGTCAGACAATCGGGCCAGCAAATGTCTGAAAAGATGAAAACCCGGTATGACCGCAAAATGAACAACAAAGGGTTCGACGAAGGTTCACTTGTGTGGTTGCACAATCCAGTCCGCAGCAAAGGGAAATCTCCTAAGCTTCAAGCTAAATGGGACGGCCCGTACCGGATTGTAACCAGGATCAACGATGTGACCTACCGGATACAGAAAGGCGCAAGAGGGACTCCTAAGATCGTCCATGTGGATCGCTTGGCGCGTTATTATGGGACCGATAATGCTCGGGACGAGCATGTCTTAGGAGGGGGCAGTGTTGCATGAATAAGTCAACTAGCGCCATCTAGTGTCAGGAACGAGAGCGAGGGGAGCATTGAGAAAATGACTTCACAAATCGCTCAACTGACAGCGCCTAGTCGAAACTCGAACGCTCGATACCTTCCGCGTGTTTACTTGAACATTCTGGATATTTCTTTGCTAATTCAAATATATAGGCGCTGCAAGATGCGATCGAGGCAGTGTTGATTTGGGCGAAACAAGCGAAGCTTCGGAGTGGAATTAAGTGAATTAATGTGTTTAAATTATTAGTGTTTTAACTTTAATTGTGTAAAGTAAATTAAAGTGTTAATTTAGGTAATTTTATCGGCAATTTTTATTGTCACGAACCTCAAGCTCGTAACAATATTATTAAAGTTTTAAATGGAATTAAAAATCACACAGGTGCGAATTTACCTCTCAAATTCTTCTTTATTCTTTTCGGCTCAATTTTCACATCCTTCTGGGTGATGGGCCCGCTAGAATACAACTACTTCTTTCCCTTTTTAAATTAATATGCCGTATCTTGAAATCCACATTTTAGCGGGTCCGCCAAATAACTTTTTTTTTTTTAAAAATGCTATTAAAAAAAACTACTAAATATTTTTTCAAATTTCTTTTTTTATTTGAAAGTACAATCCTTCTGGTTAACGATGGAAAATAATTTCATTCAAATGGCTGCCTCGGCTGGCCATGCAGTAGCCTACACGATCGGTCCAATTTTTGAGTACATTATCGATTGTGTGCAGCTGTATTTCACCAATGGCTTCACGAATATTGTCCTTTAAAGCGTCAATTGTCTCTGGCTTGTCGGCGTAACACTTATCTTTGACGGCACCCCACAAATAATAGTCCAACGGTGTCAAATCGCAGCTCCGAGGTGGCCAAACAACATCAGCTCTGCGGCTGATAATGCGATTTTCAAAAACAGGGCGCAAAACATCAAGTGTAGCGTCGGCTGTGTGGCACGTTGCGCCGTCCTGTTGAAACCAAAGGTTGCCAATATCCTTCTCTTCAATTTTTGTGAACAAAAATTCGTTCAACATGGTCCGATAACGATCGCCATTGACTGTAACGGCCACACCTTGCTCATTTTCGAAGAAAAATGGCCCAATTATGCCTCTGGACCAAAATCCGCACCAAACAGTGACTCGTTTTGGGTGCATCGGCTTTTCGATGAATGCGTGCTGTTTTTCTGTGCCACAAATGCGACAATTTTGCTTGTTTACATACCCGCCAAGTTCGAAATGAGCTTCATCTGAAAAGATGATTTTTTGGCAAAATCCGCATCTTCTGCAAGTTTATCGCAGGCCCACTTAGCGAAGCGAAAACGCATTGGAAGGTCAGTTGGCTTCAACTCCTGAACCAATTGGATTTTGTACGGCGTCATACCAAGGTCTTTACGCAAAATTCGTCTCAATGATGTCTCCGAAATGTCCAATTGTTGAGAACGACGGTGTACTGATGTTGATGGCGTTTCACGCACACTTTCGGCCACAGCAGCAATATTCTCGGGTGTACGCACTGTTTTTGGCTTTTCACGCGTTGGTTTATCGATGAGGATACCAGTTTCTTTCAATTTTTTCACAAGGTAACGAACATACGGAGCTGACGGTGCTTCATTTCTTCCAAAATCCGTACGCAATTTTCGCACACATTCTGCAACATTACCATGATTTTCAAAGTAATGTCGCAATATTTCCCAGCATTGTTCAAGCGTATACACAACCATATTCGTTCAGCGGAGGGATAAAACTAATTATCTGTCAAATTAGACATGAGCTAAGTCTTGCCATTCACGAAATAAGCACTAGTTGAAAAAAAAGTTAGATGGCGGACCCTATATTTTACTCATACTTTGTTTACTAATTAATAAATTAATAATATTCATAGTTTGATTGTCTTCATAGTAATACATATATTTCAATTTTAATTTTGAGTTAACTTCTTTAAATTATTATTGTGGCCACTTCTAGTATCAGTTTTTGGTTTTCTTGTCACATCCGGTAGTTTGTCAATTTAATAATTGAATTTTTGCAAAATAGCAACTTAATGCTGCTGTGTTTCGAATAGTGAGTGTAGAGAACCGAAGACACGTTTTACTGGAATCTAGCCATTCCATCTTAGTCCTCATGGGTGACAACGCATCTGCATTTTGATTGTTAATCGAGGTTAAATGTAGATGCCTATGGGCCATAGCATTCACTTACCATCAGGTGGACAATGTGCCCGTTTGCCACCCTTCTCCTATAAAAAACAATTAGCTGTCCACCTTGAAAATGCCCAAAAACCCTACTATATGCGGAAGTGCCTTTATATGGCACAAATAAATAAATTTGTGAGACAAAAGAGGAAAACCCGTGGATGGAATGAAAGAACACACTCTGGGTAGAGTGTAGAGGGTTCACCCGAAAAACACAGGGTGTTACCATCTACGCTTACTTCTGCAGGAGGTTAAGGGTACATTATCCTTCGATGACTTGAAAACTATCAACGGTATCCTCCTACCAACTTTTCAATTAGCTTGCTTGAGGAAAAGCTTGGCTTGCTAGAGGACGACCAACATTGGAATTCTGCCCTAGAGGGGGCAGCCTTATGAGAGTCACCATTTAAAATGCGTGAACTTTTTTCTAAAATGTTGGCATTCTGTCAGATTACAGATGCACTAAGTCTGGGTATAATACATGGATAGCCTATCAGAAGACTACAAACGATATGTGGAAAGGTCTTCTGGCATTGTAGATGAACATTTAGCAATAATAACCAATAATCCGGACTACCTGAAGGAAACAAGTTACGATGTCAATTCCTTAGCATAACTGGTGTCAAGTAGCGAAGGCTCTCTTACCAATGAACAAAGACATATATAATAAAGTACTTTCCAGTGTCGACTGTAGGTGATATCTTTTTAGATGCTCCTGGTGGAACAGGTAAGACTTTTCTATTAAATTTTCTGTTGACCAAAGTGAGAATCAATCGTTATATCGCCTTAGCAGTCGCATCGTCCGGAATTGCTGCCACTCTGCTAGAAGGAGTTAAAACTGCACACTTCGCGTTTAAACCTCCTCTCAATTTCACACAAATCGAAACCCCATTATGCAAAGTTATATGGCAGAAGTACTCCGTAAAACGAAATTAATTGTTTATGGTGAGAGTACTATGGCTCATAAATGGGTTTTCGAAGCCCTAAATAGATGTTTACAAGATGTTAGGCAGGCAATTTCAGGCAGACTTTGCCATTAGTATTCAGAGGAACGCGAGCGGACGAAGTTAAAACGTGCGTTAAGCGGTCTCATTTGTGGCCCTAAGTAGCCTCACCAAAAATATGAGAGTCCACCGTAGGGGAGATGTTGCTGCCGGACTGTTCTCAGACCTGTTGCTTAAAATAGGAAATGGTGATTTCCTGGAACTGAATAATAACATAGTTTTCACTACAGAGCTAAGTACATTGTACAACTATGGTCTAATGTGCGGGATCTCGCAATATACAAGAATTGAAATCGCTAACAGCAAATTAACTAAGACCTGTATCGATCATATCTACGCGAGATCCCACACACAAGACGTGTATACAGCGACTCTCGGTACTCAACTAGCTGACCACCGTGCAATAGTTTTAGCATGCATCGGAACTGGCAAAGTGCGTACAAAGGTGTTCAAACTTTTAAGGTAAAATATACTTACTGGTTAACACTCAGAAGCTTTTCTCTGATCATGCGGAGAGAAAACATTTGATCTGTGCATCCTCTTCCAGGTCTAAATCCGCATTGTGCCTCCCATAAGAATCTTTCCGATTTCTCTTGCATCCTACGTGTCAAAACCTTCGAGTAAACTTTACTTGCTAAACAGGTCATCCTGATCGCCCGATAGCACCCGCAGTAAAAATGTGAACCTTTACCTTTATATAAAGGCACAATGACCGCGGATCGCCAATCATCCGGGACACCTCCCGTCTGCCAGCACAAATTGCACAGCAGATGAAAGCTGTCCCAAACGCGAGGCCTACCGTACTTGACCATTTCAGCAGTAACTTGTCTAGATCCGCAGCCTTACCACATTTCAAACTTTGAATCGCACGTTCAATCTCTTTCATTCTGATAACCTCAGTGTCATCGAGGTCCGTGTCTGGCGTGCCAGTCACGGCGTCACCCCCGGACCCTTCACTAAGATCATGACACGCATACATTTCTCTATAAAATGCGCTCCAGCGCTGCATGACGTCCGATTTTTCTGAGAGGACGTCATTGGTTTTCGGAAGCACTTCGTTCATTCTTAAGGCTGTCGCACCACTCCAGGACCTTCCGACCTCTTTTCAGAAGAGTTTGGAGTTTTCCTTAAAGTTGTGCGATAACCTTTCGTCCGCTTCTATTCTACAGCTTTCACGTACTTCCTCAATCAATGTTTTCGCATGAACTTTCTGCAGCTTATATCTTTCTTTCATCTTCTCTCTCATATGCTTATCGTTACTAGAAGCCAAGTAATGTAACCATGCTTTTTTGCTTCTTCTTTACTGCTTCTTTCACTTCATCATTACACCATGCATCTCTTCTTTTACTACTACCTCTTTTTTGTCGTTCCACATACTTCTTCCGCTGCACTTACCATTCCATCCCTAAGGTTCTGCCATGTTCTTTCTACAAATTCTTTTCTGCCATCGATGGTGTTAAGCTTTTCGGCTACCCTCGTGTGATATTTGTCCTTAGTATCCGCTTCCTGAAACTTCCAGCTTCGGATGCGACAGACCGACTGTGGTTCTGTCACTGCCGTCCGGTAGCGCCAACCTGCGAACAAACCCCTAAATCTAGTAATTACTAGATAGTGATCCGTTCCCAGGTTAGCACCCCTAAACACTCATGTATCCATCACCTGTTTTCGCAGTCGGTCATCCACCAGGAACAAATCAATCATACTTCTCTCATTATTTCTTTCTCTAGTGTACATATGGATTTTCCTGTGATTAAACATAGTGTTTGTCATAAGAAGACCCTTTTCCTTGCATACAGCCAGTATAAGCTTCCCAGCATCATTAACCCTTTTATCGCCAAACTTTCCAAGCACCGATTCGTACCTTGGTCGAGCGATACATACCCATCCATTCAAATCACCACATACAACAGTTCTTTCGTTTCCCTTAACCAAATTTAGAACTTCTCTTACATTCTCCCAAAACTCCTCCAGCTCAGCCCTGGACGACGAAGTTACCGGCGCATAAAAAGGAATAACTTCGTCAGTCCCAGTTTAAAGCGAACCCAGAGAAGTGTTGAGTTCACAACCTTATATTCAGTCATAAGGTCGACCACCCGGGACGACAACAGCACCCCCCTCCCTGGCAGGCGTTCTCGCTTTCCGGGACTTCGGACTATATAGCTAACGTCCCGCCAGGGAGCTCTTCAGTACCACTGCCTTTCCGTTTGGTCTCCGACATACACACGACATCTAATTCTCTTTCTTTCATTATTTCGATCAACTCATTCGTCTTATCTCTCATGCCCCCCTCTAACATTCCACATGCCAACTCTGTACTTCGTCCTACACCTTCCGCCGTGTCAAGCTGTGCGTGACGGGTGGTGGTCCCCATCGCCGCTTTGCTCGCTGCATTCCACACCAACGGGGACGAGCTGGTGTGCGTCACCTTGGGGGGACGCCCTAACCCTCGTTTGCATGGGTGCGCAGCTGTGTAGAATTGCAGCCCTGAAAAGGGCTGGCAGGGGTCGCGACGAGCACGCTTCTACAATGACCCCCCTGAATGAATAATTACAGGATATAGACTGGCTAAATACTAAATATATTTTTTGTCCTTTGAAACTGTGCTTTTTGATATTAAAAAAACATCAAATCATGTTATGATAAATCGCAAATGCAAATTAAAATTAAAAATGATTACAAACGGCATAACAATAATTGGATGAATAAAAAAATTCAGACGGCATGCAACTATAGAGACAAATTCTATACAAACAAAGTGGCTTAAAGATACAAATAATAAAATACTAAAGTTGGAATACAATGAAGCTAAAAATTACGCTAATAAATTAATACAAGAATACCAAAACAAAAATATAAAATCTGAAGTTATTAACAACAAAAAAAGATATTAGAAATCTATGGGTCTTTCTAAACAAAATTACATGCAAAGTAATTGCTTCAGTAGACAACGTTATAATAAATGCTATGGTAACGAATACCCTAAAATTTTTTGAATAGATAATTTTGCTAAAACCCTACTATATGCGGAAGTGCCTTTATATGGCACAAATAAATAAATTTGTGAGACAAAAGAGGAAAACCCGTGGATGGAATGAAAGAACACACTCTGGGTAGAGTGTAGAGGGTTCACCCGAAAAACACAGGGTGTTACCATCTACGCTTACTTCTGCAGGAGGTTAAGGGTACATTATCCTTCGATGACTTGAAAACTATCAACGGTATCCTCCTACCAACTTTTCAATTAGCTTGCTTGAGGAAAAGCTTGGCTTGCTAGAGGACGACCAACATTGGAATTCTGCCCTAGAGGGGGGCAGCCTTATGCGAGTCACCATTTAAAATGCGTGAACTTTTTTCTAAAATGTTGGCATTCTGTCAGATTACAGATGCACTAAGTCTGGGTATAATACATGGATAGCCTATCAGAAGACTACAAAC
The DNA here is from genome assembly GCA_907164705.1 of Parnassius apollo. Lineage (NCBI taxonomy): Eukaryota > Metazoa > Arthropoda > Insecta > Lepidoptera > Papilionidae > Parnassius > Parnassius apollo. Next base: position 1,341,337 of record CAJQZP010001641.1, on the reverse strand, counting down.
GTTATGTGGAAAGGCCTTCTGGCATTGTAGATGAATATTTAGCAATAATAACCAATAACCCGGACTACCTGAAGGAAACAAGTTACGATGTCAATTCCTTAGCATAACTGGTGTCAAGTAGCGAAGGCTCTCTTACCAATGAACAAAGACATATATATTATAAAGTACTTTCCAGTGTCGACTGTAGGTGATATCTTTTTAGATGCTCCTGGTGGAACAGGTAAGACTTTTCTATTAAATTTTCTGTTTACCAAAGTGAGAATCAATCGTTATATCGCTTTAGCAGTCGCATCGTCCGGAACTGCTGCCACTCTGCTAGAAGGAGTTAAAACTGCACACTTCGCGTTTAAACCTCCTCTCAATTTCACACAAATCGAAACCCCATTATGCAAAGTTATATGGCAGAAGTACTCCGTAAAACGAAATTAATTGTTTATGGTGAGAGTACTATGGCACATAAATGGGTTTTCGAAGCCCTAAATAGATGTTTACAAGATGTTAGGAATAATAATAGCCAAATGGGAGGAGTAACTGTATTGTTGGCAGGCAATTTCAGGCAGACTTTGTCATTAGTGTTCAGAGGAACGCGAGCGGACGAAGTTAAAACGTGCGTGAAGCGGTCTCATTTGTGGCCCTAAGTAGCCTCACCAAAAATATGAGAGTCCACCGTAGGGGAGATGTTGCTGCCGGACTGTTCTCAGACCTGTTGCTTAAAATAGGAAATGGTGATTTCCTGGAACTGAATAATAACATAGTTTTCACTACAGAGCTAGGTACATTGTACAACTATGGTCTAATGTGAGGGATCTCGCAATATACAAGAATTGAAATCGCTAACAGCAAATTAACTAAGACCTGTATCGATCATATCTACGCGAGATCCCACACACAAGACGTGTATACAGCGGCTCTCGGTACTCAACTGGCTGACCACCGTGCAATAGTTTTAGCATGCATCGGAACTGGCAAAGTGCGTACAAAGGATGTTCAAACTTTTAAGGTAAAATATGATAATAAAGTACTTTTATCGCAATTACAGGATATAATTACTTACTTATCTTCACGCACAATCCCTAACGGGGTAGCCAGAGAGAACAGATCGCCAAGTGTCAGGATCCTTACATACCTCTTTCGCTTCTTTCAGGTTCATTAACTTCTTCATACATGCACGTGTAAGTATCCGAGTACTCTTGACCTTCCCCTCTTCGAATAATTTGCTCACATGGTCTTCAAAAGTTAGTCTCGGTCTACCTCGACACCTTTTAATATTTACTTTCGCGCTATATATTTTCTTCACCATTCGGTCTTCACTCATTCGCTCAACGTGCCCAAACCATCGGAGTACGCCCCTATCAATTTTTGTGATAAGGTCATCTTTCAGTTACGACCCTTAGCCCAAGCGCACGTACCTACTTAGTTTGTCTCTGTGTATTTTATTATTTTTAAGGGTTAAAAGTGGATTATTCTTACAAAAAAATATACCAATCGATTCCTCTTAAATAACTGAGAAGACTGTGTAGATTTAACATTTAACAAAAGTGATGTTAGTGTATAAATAACGGCTCAAACGTGTTTGGTTGTATCATTCTAAAAGTGTTGTGACGTGTGTGACTCATCGGGTGATCGCGTTCGAAAGCAACTATTACCATATAAGGTCATAAAATGACTCAAACGCAATTTGATGGAGCAACCTGTACAGACTTTTCGTCATAAGTGCATGTCGTTACCGTAGCTCAACGGTCACAGTGTTGAACCGAGACTTATTAACGGCCGGAAAATGGTGGTTCATATCCGGTTGACAAACTCTGTTACTTTTTTATTTTTTATTTTCATTTTTCTTTTCTTTTTGCTGAAATGACGCCAATAAATAAAAAACCCGCTTCCAGAATCAAAAAATATTTTAAATGTAAGAAAAATATCACAAAGGAAGGTGTCAAGTGTTCTATATGTAAAAATAATTATGACATTTCATGTGTAAATATGACGATAAGGAAATTTAATTTGATGACATCTGACTGCAAGAATCAATGGCAATGCAACAAATGCTTAAATAAACATACATTACCTACAAAGTCATGTAAAATTAATCCCATTTTTATAAGTACTCCTAAAGCAAACACATCATAAGCATATACGAGTACAGCACAAGAAAATTCTAATATTATGATAGACAACATAACTCTTAGAAAGCAATTTACTAGGGAAAATGAATACGAACCTATAATTAATGACGTAAAAGGTCACTCATTACTAGAAGAAAATAATAATTGTTTGGAGGATATTTCGTTATCTCCCAGAAGAAGCCTTCCTGATCTTACTACTCGTGACTATGACGACGAATATATTCAATTAAAGCAAAAAATTGAGGAATTGAATAGTAAACTTGCCAGTGCACATACAGAAATAGAAAACTTGCACATGGAAAAGAATGTATTACAAAGAGAAGTCCATGAGCAAAAAAATCGAATTCAGCACTTAACTGCCATATGTTCACGGAGTGTCAGAAAGCGCAAGTCAAAAATAAAAGGAGACTCAACATTTATGCGACAAAACAAATCCCTTGACGATTCCTCAATACAAACAAGCTACTGCCCTGATTTTGCAATACAAGCTAAAACTAAGAAAAGCGATAAGGATACGTCACTAGAAGATATCACGTCGCCTAAAACTGCTACTACGGCTAAAGAAACTTTAAATAAGATACACATATTTGGAGGGCAACAATGTGTAGGATTAGCTTCTTCACTGATTCGATCAAGACTCAACAGCAAATATGAAAAATATTGTATTACAGCATATACAAAACCGCAAGCGCCTACAGAAGAAATTCTTAACGGATGCGAAAATGTTGTTTTTAATAATAAGTAAGTAATTAATGTTGGTGAAAATGACTGTAACCCCACTAAAGTATTATTAGAACTATCTGCATTTTTGAAAAAGAAACCAGAACCTAACTATTATTGTAATAAGCGTACTAAAAAATGTTTTTTTGAATGAAAACCTGTTGAATAGGAACATTCGCCTTCTATGTAACAATTTCAATAATTGTCATTTCATTCACATTGAAGATAAAAAAACGCTTTGACATTTGTACTAAATTAAATTTTTTAATAGATAGTCTCGACTACAACGAAAAATTCCTTAGCTTTAACAAACGTCATGATTTAATCCGTTTCCCCCATAAAAATGTCAATAAACAGAAAAGTAGAAAAATCACACAGAAAACTATCTTAGATTATTTTTGCTATGTAAACAATTATGCGAGGCACCGAAACGAAATGTAAATGCTAATATCGAAGTAACAGCTGAAGGGTCAAAACGTGACAATTTCGTCTGTAAAAACCAAATCCTTACAATTTTTCACCAAAACATAGCTGGACTTCTTACAATAATTAATAAATATCAAGCAGAAAACACTTTTGAGGTATGTGGTATTATTTTGCCAGACTATCGCTGTTGTGTTATCTGCATCTATAGAATACCTAAGTCCAATGTAACAGACTTTTTAAATAAATTTCAAGACATGCTTTATAATATTTGTGACAGATATAATGACTTTAAAATAATTATAGCCGGAGATTTTAATATAGACACACTTAAGTGCACACAAGCTTCTGAATTCTACAAAGACATTTTACTAAACAATAACCTCACTCATCACATACAAAAGCCTACCGGACAGAAAACTTGTATAGATCATATTATAAGCAATGACCGAGAAGCCGAAGGTAAAATATATGAATTGGGTTATCTGACCATAACACGGGTCAAACGCTTAGTATAAAACTTCCTTATAAATATAAAACGTATATAAATACGTATTGGATACTTAGAAGAGACTATAGCACTGACAATAGGAGAAAATTTAAAGAAATAATGAAGCAACTGACATTTAATGACATATATGACGAATCAAACTTTGACCTAGCTTTTAGTAATTTTCATGACATAATTAGATTATTCTATGACTTATGCTTTCCCGTGATTAAAATTAAACGTCAGATAAAAACTTGTGGCCCTAAATGGATAACAGCAGGACTCAGAAAGTCTTGTAAAACAAAAAGGAAGTTGAGGTACATTTACTATACATCAAGACCTAATGAAAAAATATCAAACAAGTCAAAATATTACCTTTATACTAACATTCCAAAAAAAAAGTTATAAGTAAATCCCAAAAAATTAGCAATTACAAGTATATCTCAAATAGTAAAAACAAATGCAAGGCAGCATGGAACATTATCCAAAACAAAACTGTAGCTAATAATATCCCAAAAAGTATTAAAGAATTAAAAATAAATAATAAAGTTACTAGTGACAAAATACTAATGGCCGAGAATTTAAACAAACATTTTATTCATTCACCGAATAAAATGAAGCAAATTGATAAAACATTAACCAAACATAATATGAAAAGTATTTTTTTGCGTCCTTCAAATAAATATGAGATAAAAAAAGTAATACTTACGTTGAAAAACACACTATCAGTTGGTTACGACAACATAGCAACTGGAATCCTTAAGATGTGTGCTGAAGAATTATCGCCAATTCTGTCACATTTGGTTAACATATCGTTTATAGAAGGATCCTTTCCAACAGCTCTCAAGTTTTTAATAGTAAAACCGCTACATAAAAAGGATGATAATTGCGACATAAATAATTGTCGACCAATTACTTTAGTACCTATACTGTCTAAAATCTTTGAAAAAAACTATGTATTCTAGAATATACGATTATCTAACAAAATTTGACATTCTAAAAGTAGAGCAAAATGGATTTCAAAGAAATAAATCGACCACATTAGCAGCCTATTTATTGGTTACCGAAATAATTAATTGTGTAGACAAAGATCACCTAGTATCTGCAGTATTTTTTGATAAGAGTAAAGCTTTCGATGTAGTGTGTCATGATATCTTAATTGATAAGCTGTACTGCTATGGCATTCGCGGCCCAGCATTACAGTGGATAAAATCTTATCTAAGCGGTAGAGAACAGTGTGTTGAAATAAATGATATAGACGTTAATAATGTAATGATATCGTACAGAACCAAATATAAACACAACCGTAGTGGAGTCCCACAAGGGAGTGTCCTGGGGCCTCTTTTCTTTTTGCTTTACGTTAATGACCTACCTGACTTTATCAATTGCAAGTCTGTACTTTTTGCTGACGACATTTCAATCATAATAAGTACTGACACTAAATCCAATTACAATGATAAAATAATGACAGCTGTTATAAGTGTCACAGATTGGCTATACAAGAATAGACTCAAAGTAAATTTAGGCAAAACAAAAATAATACAATTTAACCTAAGGAAATATAAAGAAACTATTGACATTAATATAAATGGACAAAAACTAGAGGAGGTTCAAAATACAAAATTCTTGGGGATACATATTGATGATGGTTGTACTTGGCAAAGACATATTATAGAAGTATGTACAAAAATCAATAAGTTCATTTACCCATTACGAAGATTGTCAATGACCTCATCTCAAAAAATTGCTTTACTCGCCTATCATGGCTATATAGATTCCGTTTTGAGATATGGCGTATTACTCTGAGGAAATGGATCTACAGTGAACAAAGCTTTTATTGCTCAAAAAAAGTGTGTAAGGGCAATCTGCAGGGTTGGTCCATTATATTCTTGTAGAGAACTTTTTCTAACCCTAAAAATTCTAACACTTCCTAGCATTTATATTTTCGAATTGGGTGTCTTGGTCAAAAAACATAAACAGTTTTTTACAAAAAATAGTGATGTTGTTAGTTTTAATACAAGGCATAAGGATAAACTAGTTCTTCCATTTAGAAAGAAGGCAACCTCTCATAAGAGCTGTTACTCGATGGCAATAAAGGTGTTTAACAAACTGCCTGGCGACATAAAGTCATTGCCTCTTAGTAAATTTAAAGGCAAACTTTTTATGTGGTTGGTGGACAGGGCTTTTTAGGAGGAGTTTTTTAATTACAAATAAATTCACTTGACCATGAATATAATGTTTGTAATGTATTTTGATTTTAAATATGACTACTATACTCGTAAAAATAATTGTACTGTTTAAATAATAACTAATTTTAATTAAATTTAATTCAATTCAATCTGTTTGTAATGAATTATGATTTAAATATGAATACTATAATAATGATAGTAATTGTACTGTTTAAATAATAACTAATTTAAATTCAATTGATCATATACTTAAATATTTGCACGTCCTAACAGGACAAAACATGTTGATCTTTTATTTGGTGTAACAACTTATTTACCGTGTTTTATGCAAATAAATGATTCTTGATTCTTGATTCAATCCTGCCATATTGCGAATCTCTTCGTTTCGCTTTCGGTCGGCCATGGTAACGCCACACATTTCACGAAGAGATCGCATCTTCACTGCATTCAACTTGCTTTTATGCTTCTTCTGGCATACCCAGGTTTCGCTGCCATATAACAAAGTCGGTACCAACACTGAGTTATGTATTGCAAGGCGTGCACTCTTCACTACGCCTTGCCTTTCGACTAACGCATTCAGGGCACCATTGACTTTGTTTCCGGCAGCGACACGCCTGTCCACATCTAAATTACATTTTCCATCCCGGCTGAAAGCACTCCCCAAGTATACAATTTCATTTACCTGTTCTAGATATTCCTGACTCACCCATATTTCACATTTCGTTCTCTCTTCGTCCTATTCAAATACCAGAACCTTAGTTTTATTAGCATTCAAACGGAGACCTTTAATTTCACATTCCTCTTTCATACACGTGACTAATGCCTGCAGTTCTGTCCTTCTAAAAGTGCAATAAGCACTGCATCATCAGCATACAGCAAACAATTTACTTTAATGTCACCCGATTTCACATCCAAACAGCTATTTTTCAGCATCTGTAAACAGCTGTCAAGATACAGTATGAACAGCCAGGAAGACATGACACAACCCTGTTTTGGCCGCCCTACCCGCAGACAGGCTTTACAGTTATAGTAAAGTGACTGCACAGCCCTTAACAACCGACCATCCACACCATATTCCGGCAACAGTTCCCACATTTTCTTCCTTATAATCTTATCAAATGCTTTCTCCAGATCCACAAAAGCACAGAAAATCCTCTGGTTAACACTCAGAAGCTTTTCCGTGATCATGCGGAGAGAAAACATTTGATTCGTGCATCGTCTTCCAGGTCTAAATCCCCATTGTGCCTCCCATAAGAATCTTTCCGATTTCTCTTGCATCCTACGTGTCAAAACCTTCGAGTAAACTTTACTTGCTAAACTGGTCAAGCTGATCGCCCGATAGCACCCGCAGTTAAAATGTGAACCTTTACCTTTATATAAAGACACAATGACCGTGGATCGTCAATCATCCGGGACACCTCTCATCCGCCAGCACAAATTGCACAGCAGAGCAGTCTAACCATGCTTTCTTCTCCTTCTTTACAGCTTCTCTCACTTCATCATTCCACCATGCATCTCTTCTTTTACTACTACCTCTTTTTGTTGTTCCACATTCTTCTTCCGCTGCACTTACCATTCCATCCCTAAGGTTCTGCCATGTTCTTTCCACACATTCTTTTCTGCCATCGATGGTGTCAAGCTTTTCGGCTACCCTCGTGTGATATTTGTCCTTAGTATCCGCTTCCTGAAGCTTCCAGCTTCGGATGCGACAGACCGACTGTGGTTCTGTTACTGCCGTCCGGTAGCGCCAACCCGCGAACAAACCCCTAAATCTAGTAATTACTAGATAGTGATCCGTTCCCAGGTCAGTTGAGTGTATACAGCGGCTCTCGGTACTCAACTAGCTGACCACCGTGCAATAGTTTTAGCATGCATTGAAACTGGCAAAGTGCGTACAAAGGATGTTCAAATTTTTAAGGTAAAATATGATAATAAAGTACTTTTATCGCAATTACAGGATATAGACTGGCTAAATACTAAACATATTTTTGTCCTTTGAAACTGTATTCTTTGATATTAAAAATTAGATTAATAGATCACAAATGGCATAACAATAATTGGATGAATATAAAAATTCATACGGCATGCAACTGTAGAGACAAATTATTTACAAAGTGGCTTAAAGATACAAATAATAAAATATTAAAGTTGGAATACAATAAAGCTAGAAATTACGCTAATAAAATAATACAAGAATACAAAAACAAAAATATGATCTGAAATTATTAACAACAAAAAAGATATAAGAAATCGATGGGTCATTCTAAACAAAATTACAGGCAAAGTCATTGCTTCAGTAGACAATGTTATAATAAATGCTATGGTAACGAACACCCTAAAAACTGCCGACATCGCCAATAATTTTGCGAAAACATTTAGTGATAGCGTAAAGAATATTATACCCAAATGTAACGTTAGTATTCTGGATTCAGCAGGCTACCGCCGTCCAGCCAAAGTCTCTATTAGATTTCAAAAAGCCACAGCAGGATCGATTAACAAAATTATTCGTTCATTAAGCACTAAAAAAGCTCCTGGTTTTGATGAAATAAGAATTATTGATCTTCAAAATATAAGTGATAAAATTGCACCCATTATTGCTAATCTTATTAATATATCTGTGCAAAATGGCACATATCCAGCAGAGCTAAAAATCAGGTATAGTACGTCCAATTTATAAAAAAGGTAATCATAAAGATTATGATAACTACAACTAAAATTTCTCACTCGACAAATACTAAACTTCTATTCTGACAACAGTATTATAACAGAAAAACAATTTGGTTTCCAACCTAAAAAAGCACTATACAACTATTAAGTAAATTTTTAGATTCCATTTACACACACCTTAATAATAAAAAACATGTCCTAGTTGCATTCATAGATTACAGTAAAGCTTTTGATACCCTGCGGCACAGTATGCTTATTGAAAAACTTAATGCCTGTGGAGTAAGAGGTCCTCTCAACAAATGGTGTGAGAATTATATGCAAGACAGAACCCTATATGTCAAGGTTGGAGAGGAACTCAGCGCTATGGTGAGATTATCAGAGGGTATAGCACAGGGCTCTATTTTGGGGCCGGTGCATAGTGCACACACGCACACACAAATACATCACATATATTAACGATCTGATTAACCTGATTAACAGCTGTGAAATATATCAATTTGCAGACGACACATGTTTAGTATCCGCAGTCGTTAACATAAATGTAGCACTGCATCAGCTTCAAATGGACTTTACCCTTCTAACAAAGCGGTCTCATGATAGTGGGCTTGTTCTTAACGCCAATAAAACTAAGCTTATGTATATCAGCTCCAGCCAAAATAGGATTAATACAAGTATTCAATTAATCGTCCATGATCACGCTTGCCTTCACTCAAACCATACCAACTACGCATGTAAACCCGTCGAAGTAGTAAAAACGCAAAAATATCTTGCACTAGTGATTGATGACTGCTTTAAATGGACTGACCACATCAACTCTATTTGCGATAAATTGAGAGCAATTTTGGCAAAGTTTTCACAAATTAAACAGAAAATACCGTTTTCAACGAAAATCCTGCTGTACAAAGCATTAGCAGAATCTGTCATATCATAGGCCCGAGTAGTTATGGACGGACATACAAATCACATCTAGATCTAATTTATCAACTCCAGCTAAAAATTCTTAAAACCATCGTATCACCTCACATAAAAGAGAAGAACAGAAACAATTGTGATAGATTATTTAGTTACTGTCAAATTATTCCCGTCCATGAGAAAGTTAAATTGACTTTACTTAACGAACAGTTTTTTTAATATAGACTTACAACACTCAATTGATCATAAAAAACACACTCGCAGTGTGTCAAAAGCTTTATTGAAAATACCACGATCTCAAAATCATTACGGAAGACAACGGCTTGCCTATATTATACCCAAACTAATAAATGAATTACCCTTTACACTTAAAAATGACATTACTACGCAAAATATAAAAAGAAAACTAAAACTACATTATTTAGACGAAATAAAAAAGCATCTTACTAAATAATTATATCTCATATATATTATTATGTACGTAATAAATGTACATACTATACATAAATAAATGAAAAATAAAAAATAAATCATATATTATGCCCGTATGAAAATGTATATGTTATTGTTATATATGTATTTATGTGCGTATAAATTTGTATATGTGTGTATATTTACACTTAAATATTGATGAGATTCTATGTAATATAATACTTAATTATAAAACAGAGATCACTTACCAACCATAATACTGTTCAATTCTACCTCTTGTGAACATCCTGTGTACGTTCATTGACTAACAGGTTTTGTATGCTTTTGTGCGTCTGAGTAATGACACATTTTTACTACCCGTGAATGTAGGTACGTATGCATTGCGAGCGTGTAGATCTTCGCTACGATTTTAAAGCATATTATATCTACCGTAATATATAATAGATAATGTACTAAATGTGTACATGGGTTGAGCATCGAGTGCCGTCGATGAAGCATGGTGTACAGATAAACCTTCTTAGGTTTTTGCGACACCGTGATAAAATAATTTAAGTTTTATTTGAAATAAAGAAAAAAGGTACAATTTTTTCTACTGTAGAAGATCTTATAGCTAAAATTTACTCAAAAATATTAATAATAAATACTTTTGAGATCATTCGAAGGGGTCGAATATCAATATAAATCCGTCGACTCAGTGATAAACACCGATTATGTCATTCATTATCCGGTCAAGTTCCTGAACACACTGAAGCCTCCCGGTCTCCAAACTTACATATTAAAATTGAGTCTATGAGGTGGAAGAAATCCACCAAAATCATCATCGTAGTTGCCTCGAATATATTGCATCGCAATGTATTCGAGGCAACCATACTGACAGGTTGCTCTCGAGTAGACTATGTATTTATTCCTAGGATTCCCCTAACATCATCAAATTATCCCTTCGAATTCAAGAGAGTGCAGTTTCCTATCAAAGTCTGCTTTGCTTCGCCATAACCATAAACAAAGCTCAAGGTCAAACTCTCAAAGTAGCGGGAGTAGACTCGAAAGTAGGCACACAGAATAACCTGGTGATTCTGGCAACCGAAGGAAAAACTAAAAATATTGTGATTACAAAGAAATACTGCGGTAGGTGTAGTATTTCGATTTAGTTGCAAGAAGATAATACCCCCGTGTCACCTTCACTAGATCAAAGGCCGAGCTGCGTGTTCATAAAATATAAATAAATTCTATTTTATTTTCAAGTTTATTTAACGTTTACATCCCCACACTATAATAAAGATTGTTATATTTTATGAGTATTCAAGCATTTTAACATAATAACTTATATGTTATAACAAAATTAATAACGAAAAAAAAACCAATTAAAAATCCTATTAGAACTATTTTGTTCTACGCGGACAAAGTCGCGGGCAAAAGCTAGTAAATAAATGAAAGTTGTTTAAGATAAATATACGCAAAAACAAAATTGTTATAAAAGAATTGAACATAGGGTCTAGGGTTGTGTGAATACAGAAATAAAAGTAAAAATAATTGTAGACGCTCCGTAATGAAACCATGAAAACTTTATATCACATGAAAAAACTTATTACTTTAAGATGATGTTGAAAACACATTAAAAATCTTTTTTACTACTTTCTCGTGAAAACAAAAAACAAAGCGAACAGTTCAAGTGTTTGAACCCGTCCCGGTCAGTTTTTTTTATTCATTCATTACAGCTCAAATGTCACTGCTGAAGACAGGCCTGTCCCATAGATTGTGTTATCGCGCATGATTTTGCCAAAGTTGCTACGTTTTTCAGGGGGGTTGGTAATTGCAGTTTTATTATTATTTTCGGTTGTTATCAGAAATATGCTGCTGCACATCTCCTGTTTCAGTTACCCTCTATCGCGGGCGGGGGTTAGTCTACTCCTAACTTTTTGATATTATAAATAGGACTAGATTAACACCTATTCTGCTCTCCTGTCCGGCGAGCACTTTGGCGTATGGCTCTGGGGGAGAGCGCAGGTCGTGTTGATCCCCAGGGCAAGTCTGAGGAGTTCTCCTTCACGTGGTTGCCGCCTGTTATTTTGTCTGGTTCAATAGGAAACAGACAGAACAGAAACACTCGGACGATCCCCTTTTTCTTTTCTTTTATCCCTCCCCCTTTTCCTATCCTAACCCAATCCAAGGTGTCAAGCGTACCGTGCCGATGGATACGTAGCTGGAGGAAGTCCAGTCGCAAACGGTGCCTACCCGAGACCGGGGCGATTCGGGTAGTATTTTAGCCCTTCCCTCGGCATGCGAACAAAATGGATGAAAACTGATATTTTGTAAAAGACAATGAGAAAAAACGCAGTCGGTCTGAGGAAGAGTCCCCCAAAGACCAGCCCAGGAAGACTGTAAAGCTGGCAACGGAGGAGAAGAAGCTCAGCTTCAGTGCCGTAGCTGGCTCCGTACGTATAGGAATTCTCAATTCGAATCCTATGAGCGTGGAGCAGATGCGGCTGATCCACCGGGCACTAACACAGGCCATTGCTAAGACGGCCTGTGGGGCGCAACCAGGAATGGGTCCAAAATTTTCGGGTTTCACACACAAGCCAGGTTGGATTCTGGTAACGTGCCTGAATAAGGCAAGCCAGGGCTGGATTGTGGGTGAAATCGGAAAACTAAATCCCTGGCCGGAGGCAGAGCTCTCGGTAATACCCGAGGGCGAACTTCCTAAGCCTCAGCTGGGCATTACCTACTTGCCCCGCAGCGAAGCCGACTCTCCAGAGGAGGCGGCTGTGCTGTGGAGGGCACACAATGAAGGGCTCCATACTGAGCTCTGGAGAATCCTCCACCATAGGGACGAGGAGAATGGGTTCTTAGTAACCTTTTCTCTGGACGACCCATCGGCGGAGGCTCTTCGGAAGGCAGGTGGCAGAGTCTTTAAGATGATAACTTTTAAAGTCAGGGGAAGCTCTGACGCGGCAATGGAGCCAGAACCGCCCCAACCCCAATCCCCCCAGCCCTCCACCTCTCGGGGTGAGGCTGGAATGCCACCGGTAAGAGTGACGAAGACACCCAAGTCGCAGATTTCGCCTTGGTCCGACGGCCTCCGCTGGTGTCGTCCAGGCCGGGGGGGAGGGGAGGTGGAAGCGGTTCGACGAAAGGTAAGGCGGGGGTCAAGTTCGCAGGCAAAGGACGTCCTCGTCCTCACCAGGCGGAAAAGTACCCCTGCCCACCCACGCCCATAAATGGCTAAACCCAAGGGTAAGACGAGGGTCCTCCAAGCAAATCTTCACCATGCAGCAGCTGCTTCTGCCGTGGTGGAGGTTTGCTTTGCAGAGGACAACATAGACCTCGCCCTTATACAAGAGCCTTGGGTGGCCAACGGTCAAGTTCTAGGATTGGCGGCTGCCGGTAAGATTCTTGGCAATACCAAAGGCAGTAGACCCAGAGCTTGTATAATTTATAATAAAAATATTGAACTTTTAGCTGTTCCAGAGTACTGCAATGATGACCTGGTTACAGCCTTCATAAATCTCAAGGGATGCACAGGGGCCAGAGTAATCATTTGCTCAGCCTATCTTCCCGGCGAGAAAGCAGATCCTACCATCGAGTTAGAGCGAGTGGCGGAAACATAACGCCGAACTTGTGGTGGCTTGTGATGCTAATGCTCATCACACAGCCTGGAGAAGCACCAACATCAACGAAAGGGGTGAGTTACTTTATGATTTTCTCATCTCCAACCGCCTGGTAAGCCTAAACTTAGGTTGCACACTAACCTTTGTAACGCGTGCTAGGCAAGAAGTGTTAGACATAACCTTTGCTACCAATAGCATGTCCAGGCGGATAAATGACAGGCATGTTAGTAGCGAAAACTCGATGTCTGATTACAAGCACATTAAGTTTGTGATTGGAGTATCACCAACCTTTGAAACCGTTACTTTTAGGGATCCGAAAGCGACCTCGTGGGATATCTACAGAAATAGCCTAAGGAGGAATTTGGAAACCTTTCCTAAAAGCATCAAAACTATTGAAGGTCTGGAGTTAGTGACGGAGACAGTAACGGTAGGTATTCGTGAAGCCCTCGAGGACAGTTGTCCCGTCAAAACCAAGAACTCAACACGAAAAGTTTCTTGGTGGAATTCTAAGCTGAAGGAACTTAGGGAAAAAACCAGGAAACTATTTAATAGGACTAAGAAAACCAAAGAGTGGGATATTTATAGTGCATCCCGGTCTTGCATCGTGGAGGAAGCTATGCGAGGAAGTTGGGTCTTTGTCTCGCAGTGCAAGAATACACAAGATGCTATCGAAAGCTAAACCTAATCAGATCGGGCTTCTTAAAAAGCCGGATGGTAACTTCACTAATAGTGAAACAGAAACATTGGAGTTACTAGCGTCAACCCATTTCCCAGGGTCACACAAAACTTCAGCCTTGAACTCTTTCAGAGCCCTACGAAGGCCTTGCAATGAGGACTGGTGAGACTGCAAAGATAATAAGGTCAAACCTGGTGCAGTGGGCTGTTGACTCCTTTGAACCATTTAAATCAAGCGGGGAGGATGGAATAATTCCCATCCAACTACAGAGGGGTATCGACATCCTTCTTCCTTATCTGGTGAAAATCTTCAGAGCAAGTTTTGCATGGGGATATATTCCAGAACGATGGACAATTGTCAAGGTTATATTTATACCTAAGGCTGGTAGAAATGAATACGCTTTACCAAAGTCCTTTAGACCTAATAGTGAAACAGAAACATTGGAACCTATCTTCCTTTCTTCTTAAGACATTGGAAAAGGTTATAGATAGATATATAAGGGATGTAGCTCTAGCTACGAGGCCCATACATTACAACCAGCATGCTTACCGCAGAGGCAAATCTATGGAAACAGCCCTGATCAGTGTCATTGACAGGGTCGAAAAAGCACTGCAGAATAAAGAAATAGGTCTTTGTACCTTCCTAGATATCGAGGGCGTCTTTGACAGTAGCCCCACATCACTGCTGATTGGGAGCCTAACATCTAAAAATGTTGACCCCACAACCATCAGATGGGTGAAGTCGATGCTCTCAGACAGGCAAAAATAGTGCTGTTTCAAACTTCGATTGAGGTTGCAACCACAAGAGGCTGCCCACAAGGAGGTGTTTTGTCACCCCTTCTTTGGACTCTTGCGGTTGACCAACTATTGTACAAAATGGCAGACCCACGCATTGGCACATTGGGTTATGTTGATGACCTTGTGATCAATGTGAGAGGCTTTTGCCAAAGTACTTTATCGTCAATAATACAAAGAGCCCTAAACACCATAAATAACTGGTGTAGGGATAACAGTTTATCAGTTAATGCTGATAAAACTGTATAATACCCTTTACCAAAAAGAGACGGTTGGACAAATTAGTCCAACTAAAACTTAATGGCAAAGAAGTACCATTTTCCACGGAAGTTAAATACTTGGGCGTAACAATCGACCAAATCAATAAAAATCCGCGTTAAAGAACATATAGCCGATGTGAAGAATCGACGCTCCGGGAAGTCTGCAGTCTGTGAACACGTACAGGATCGCCCCTGTCACTACATCAGATTTGATAGACCACAAATCCTCGCTAAAGAACACCGATTCCTTCCAAGGATGATTCGCGAGGCTATTGAAATCAAAAAACATCCTAATTTCAATAGAGAAGATGGCTGGGTGCTACCATCTGCTTGGGATCCTATAATAAATAAAATTAAATCCCAACCCAAGCATACAACTGCAAGACTTCAAGATACCATAAGTTCATACTGTGTAGATCGGAACAAAAGTTAAATTTTAATCAATGGTAACCGCTGTTGACTATGACTTTTGGACGTTGAACATCTCAGTCCCCCCGTGAACATGGGTGCTGTAAAGCGCTCGAAACGTCGGTTATTTATAGTTAAATATACGCGATAAAATCCGTAAAAACTAGTATCTAGTCCGTAAAAACTTCAATCGGCCAAAAACTAACGTGGAACTCTCACCTTAGCAACGTATGCCATAAGGCAAAAATTGCTTAAGGTACGTGCAGTCGTTTGGTCGGAAACAACACGGGCTTGAGTCCCAGTATGGTCGTATGGCTGTACAGCAGCATACTGAGGCCGAATCTCACCTACGCCTCTATTGTCTTTTGTAACAAGGCCAACCAAAAGACGACTGCGGACAGACTAAATAGTCTACAAAGGACTGCCTGCTTAATGGCAACTGGAGCTATGCGATCATCGCCTGGAGCGGCTCTTAATGCACTTCTATGCCTAACGCCCCTTGATCTCTATCTAGACAAGGAGGTGAGGGCTAGTTTGTATAGGATTAACGCCCAGGGCGGTCTGAGCTTGCTCTCCTACAGATTGAGATCCATGCTTGACTCAATTAAGGAATCACCAGTCTTATCCATGATCTCAGATATCATGCGTCCACTACACACTTTTGATAAAAAGTATATAGTGGAATTACCCTCCAGAGAAGACTGGCTGAATGGTCAGGTTATCTGTGAGGTCGGTAGCCTAATATGGTATACCGATGGATCTAAAATGGGCCTCGACGTAGGCTTTGGAATTTACGGGGAACGCCCCAAATTCAAACTTAGTATGAATTTGGGTAGATACACCTCTATCTTCCAGGCGGAAATTTTTGCCATACTTCGGTGTGCGGAAATCAATCTGCAAAAACACTACGTCAACCATAAAATTTACATAAACTCTGATAGTCAAGCAGCACTGCTAGCGCTGAGATCAAACTTAGTGAACTCAAAGCTATTTGGAGACTGCGTGAATGGTTTAAACGCCCTGGGATGTAACAACAGGGTCGTTTTAAGATGGGTTCCGGGTCACTAAGTTATTGTAGGCAACGAATTTGCCGATAAACTTGCACGGGAGGGCTCAAAGTGCATACAATTTGGACCTGAGCCATTTTGTGGAATCTCAAGAAGCCTAGTCCGATTGACCCTTGAAACTCTTTATCACAATAAATCACATAAGATCTGGTCTGACACACCAGGCTTAAAACATTCTAAAACATTAATCCGGGCTTTTGATCGTAAATTCGCTTCGGAAGCCCTGGGATTAAGTAAAAATAAATTGCGCATTCTGGCAAGAGCCCTAACTAGACACTGTTGTCTTAAAAAGCACATGTCCATTCTGGGACTAAGCAACTCAAGGATGTGTCGGTTCTGTTCTATAACGGAAGAAACCCCTCAACACATCCTAACTGATTGCGGACCCATAATGCGCAAACGTAACACTCATCTGGGACACTATCTACTCCGCCCAGAAGAAGTGAAATTGCTCACGGCTAAGCAATTCCTTCGATTCATTGAAGACATAGGGCTCAGCCGTGAACTATAGCCATAGCAGCGATCACAATAGATCTTTTAAGTCGCAGTGATACTGGTCTCTTTACCTAGACCTGCATAGCTGCCCGCATATAATTTAAAAAATATACCCCCTCTATCGCCTTGAGACACCCTCGGTATGATATGGGATACTGGATATTCTTACACTACCACTCCCATAGCACTTCTCCCGCTTTGCTCTTCCAAATTATTAGTGTATTTTCTATGCATTATGCAGTGTTAAAGGAGTAGATAAATATACGAGACATTTCCAAAATTGGACGCACTTTGTTTTTTTCAAAATTATTTCCGCTTTAGAGCTGCCAGTTCGGAAATTCCCTTATAGTATAAGGATGAAACAAGAGCAAATAGTCTAACAGATTTATATATAGACCAGAATTAATGCTATTGATTATATATCGATTACATAGACACCTACATCTGTCCTCTATTAAGAATGGCAGTAAAGGTGCGTTACTACCCTGTAGGACTTATATACAATGCCTCATTACCATTAATAAAGTTTCCTTTTCTCTACACTCACCATACAAAGCACAGCAGCTAGATGCCATTTTACACTGGTACTCTGTGTGAGAGTATTTCTTCACCGATTGAGCCGACTCATATGTACTGTAACCATATATAGCTGCAGAATGATTCTTCCATGTTAAAAATTATATAACAATTGCGAAGAGTGAGATAGCTTTCTCATATATTATTTAATATTATTTAACACACCGTAGTTCAAGACGGTCTTAATTACGCTCATTAACTATTTACATCGCATGAAGTTACACGGCTGGAAAGGCACATTGATAGCTATCTCTAAAGAAACTAATCGATCTGATTTTGTCGAACACCCAAATGCCAGTGGAGTTCATCAATCATTCACTTAAAAAACAGCGACCCATTGTGAAGTATATCTAAATCATTAATCAGTCTCAGTGGTCTAAGACACTGTTTCAACAGACAAGAGACAAAAAGTTTCACATAGTATTAGATACCTTCTCGTAAATTTACTTATATTTTTTTATTGCTAATATTTTTTTGCCCGACTTGTGTGCTGTTAGCATCATCCATTACAGCCTTTTAAAGTCCACTGCTGAGCAGGGGGGAAATTTTTCCGTAGTTGGCACGCTTGGCAAGCGGGTTGGCAACCGCAGTTTTTTTTATTTTTGGTCGTTAGAAAGACACTGCTGCCTATCCCCTGATTTGTTTCCCTCTGGTGCCTATTATATACCGAAAATATCTTCCCTATGAGGTAATCTATAGGTGGGGCCTATGTTCAGCAGTGGACTTTCATAAGCTGTAACGGAAACAGGAATCGTGTTGGGCTACATTTTGACATTTGATATCTCGTTTAATTGTATTGTATAAATGTACCGGTATCGATTGTAATTCGAATATTTTTAAAATTATTATCTTAGATTGCAAAGTCTTACAAATCTTAATTTTTTTATCTTAATTAAAATATATTGTTTATTATATATTTATCTTATATTAAAAACTTCGCGGTTACATTAACGCACTGCTAGTGACCGCAAAACCTAGCCATTGGCTGACGTTTTATCTGCTAAGTGGAGATTCCGCCATCATTCTTTCACTTTCAGTGGGATCATATACCAGTTTTAATCGTTTTAATATCATTTGTATTTTTCTTCCGAAACATAATCATCTGCTCTTTTACCCAATGTGTGACGCCGATAGCTAAATAAAGAGCTACGATCTACGCTAGGCGGGTAATATTTATTGCATTTGTCCTTAGGTCTCAAAACCATACAGAAACTTCATCTTGATCAAAGTACAAAAATAGTAGGGTTGTTTTTCGATCTAAGCTTCCACCATGACCTCACCTATTTAGTTACTACCTTTTAACATTTCTTGCCACTAACCACCTGTGCTCACACTGTCCTATTCCGGAATGAAGATCAAAAAAAATTTGTTGTAATCATACAGTCTTAAAAAGATTTCACCTTAATTCGGCATATACTTTGCCGTAGCTCAATGGTAGCTCAGGGGCCGTGCTAATACGTGAAAGTGCTAGTGCATAAATTTCACATTATGCGGGTATCACGAACATGAACTCTGTTGTATCAATAAAATTGCGGTAAAATAAAACAACGTTATTGAGGACATTTAGAGTCCGCCAACATCCACCGGAGTGTCGGAATAATCGCTCTATAATCCTCTCAGATATGAGCTTGAGCTTAATGATCTCTTTATAGTAAGTAGTATACTAATATGGATATTAAGTTAAAAATAATAATGGTAGAACCACGCTCTAGCTACACAGCTAGTTGTAGCACAACTCTTTTGTGCTACAACTAGTAGCACAAAAGAGTTAGTTTGACCGGGGCAGGACGACACTCTCACAGAATACCAGCGTAACATAACAGCTTAAGGGGAAATATAACCTCAAATGGCTTAGCAAGATCCTCCGTTATGCCGAAAATATTGCAGCATTTATTTTTAAATAAATATATGGTAAAGTTGAGGATTAATGTTAAGGACTATGTTAGACGAAAACACGATTCCGTAACATTTTCTCGATAGAAAAAAAATCTAAATTTACCTCCAAAATAAACAATAAACCGCTGTTATTCATAAAATACTTTAAATAAGATCATGAAACTTTGCATACTAACTGAACTAACTATAAAGCAGTGCTTATGTTATTTACTTTTTTTAAAATACCATTATTTTCACTATAAAAAGAAATTACCTAAACTATCGGCTACCTGAAGCTTGATTCCTGCCGTCCGGTCAGTTTCGCTTCGGCGTTTGAAGGGGGAGGTTGTGTCGCTTACGATCAGAATACACATCACGCAACAGGACGACGTAAAATTAAAATGGGAAATAACCGTGATAAAAATAAGAAGCGACTAGGTTGGCGTTAAGAAACAGGCATAAATATGATAAACCTAATGAAATAAGTATCTAACGACCTATCTATTTACAGTATTAGTGATTACAAACATGTCGGTACATAACATACGACGCGCGGGGAAGTGGGGGCGAAATTAGAATTTGAGCTGACTTACTATATCCTCTTAACGCAGCTGTGTTTCGTTTAGAGAACCATAGACTCTTTTCACCATACCAACCATAGACCATCTTAGACTTAAGGGGTGACAACGTATCTGTATTTTTATTCTTAATCGAAGTTAAATGTAGATATCAATGGACCACTTACCATCTGTGGACTATGTGCTCCTTTGTCAACCCTATTTTATAAGAAAATATACGCCAAAATCATGAAAAGAAAACATTAAAATACTCAACAAAAGAGGCTTTCAGTGTTGAGTTATTCGATTAATTATTAAGATTTATTTTAGAAAGGTAAAAAACTGCCTTTGTCATTTTAAGGGTCACTTTTCCTTTACGCGGACAATGACTTAAATTTGCATATTAATAATTCATTATTCATAAGCTGAGTTTGTTTTTAATTAACGAGAATAGATTATCAAAGTGGACCATTATATGGCATTTTATAACATTCTATATTTTTTATAGTTTTTTCTTATTTGTGTATAATATGTATCATCATCATCATCATCATCATCATACAGCCCTTTCCGAAGCCATTGCTAAACATAGGACTCCCCAAGTAATGCCACAAAGCATGGTCCTGTGCTACCTGCATCCATCGACTTTCTGTAGATCTTACCAGGTCTTCACTCCATCTAGTGGGGGGTACTCGAGAACCTTTTATCACCATCGGTTATTGGTTTATCGAGCTATATGGCAAGCCTATTTATTTCCACCTCAATTTACAAATTTGTATTCCCCTTTATTAGTACGTAAATTTAATTTTCGTATCCCATTACTTTGCTTTCGCTGCCCTTTCATAAAACTACTAAGATTTAATTCTCCAATATCCAGGCTGCAGACTTTTGAATACTTATAATAATATTTACTACGATTCTTTGTATTTTTAGCTATGCTAAGTATATTTTTAGCTTTCTAATAAAGTTGACACGTTAAAGACGCACTTGCATAAAATATCGCATCATATATCTGTATCTGAGCGTATCTGTGACTGGCTTAAGATTGTAAGAAATGCTGTGAGCACAAAGCACGTGGTGTTGTGTTTATCTATTCTTAAACATGCGATTAGTTTCTATTACTGTTTTAGAATTTAGCATTTAGCATAAGTAATAATGTAACTGTTCCGAACAAATACCGACTAAAATAAAACACTATTTGAAGGTATAATTATGTAATATAGAACTCACTATACTTTAAAAAATAACAAATTATGGTACAGAATAATCGCCTGTATTGCGTGAGTTACGTGACAATCAGTGCCATCTGTTGGTCGAAGGTGAAATCTCGACAACAGTAACATTTGTTGGGTAACGAAATAATAAATAAACTAGAAGTTCGTCGGGGTTATACTACCCTACTTCTGTCGACAAAAACCCATGCTTGCACTGCTGTGTTTTAATCTAAAGGATATAGACAGGGAATATTATTACTGGTTGTGAGGAATTACAGCTTAGCCCTTATAGACGATAACGCATCTGTAGCATTTAGTTCAAAATTAGCTGCAGGTGGCCATTAGCTGTTATAGGCACTTACCATCGGTTGGATTGTAAGTGCGTTTGTCTCTTAATTTTATATAAATCATGTCACCTCGGCGCGCTAAGATAAGCGCTATACATTGAGGCTATCAGTCATAGCAATAGAACGTAAGTCGCTATTTCTCGCCGAGAGTATAGTTTTTTTTTCGTTATTTCCTATTTCCCCATGCACTTCCTGCATAATTGTACTATCAAAAGTCCTCTGCTAAACATACCTCGCCGCACCACAGGGAAGGGGGCCATTTTCCATAGTTGCCATGTTCGCCAGGTGGGTTAACAACCGTAGTTTTCCATTAAGTAGTATGTTTTAGTTGTTATTAGGAAGACGCTCATGCTCATTGCTCATCTTCTGGTTTGTTTCCCTCCGTCACTCTTACGACACCCACGAATATGGACTTGGTGACTGACTCTTTGCTCTAATGGTTCTAGCAGTGCGACTGCTGATCATGAGGTCCTGGGTTCAAATCCTGAGTCGTGCCAAATATAATCAATTATTGCGTTTTACCGTCAAGCAATTCTCAGTAGCTGCCCGGAATCAGGAAATTGGCGGTGTCTCATCCCCGTGCCTCGGATAGCACTTAAATCAGTTAACCCTGCACCTGATCTCTCTCCGGTCGTGTCGGTTTACCGTCACATCGGATTATGAAAGTGAGGAAATAGAGAGTGCACTTGTGCTTACACTGCGCGGATGGCTAGTCTTTAATGGCTGTCTGGAGGACATTATTATTATGGATTTGTTGGTTTGATAATTTAGGATAGTCTGACTAAATAGATTTTTATTTCTTAACTTTTACTTTAAAATAACTACTACTCACACATGTCAACGTAATTATTAATATAACCACTTTGGCAACGCAAAAGTGTCATAGAGCCTTGTCGCGATGGTAGGGGTCCAATTCAATTAATATGAACTAATTATCCGGCGCAGAGGTAACCCTTTCAGACATAAGACTAAGGCCCAGCAGTGGAACGCATATAACATATATTATAACTTTCACACGTCCCACGCGTGGGCCAGCATTAAGCTGATATTTTATGCTAGTAATTTTTTTATTCTGTGAGAGTCTGATCCTTCCCCGCTTAAGCCGATCAGCTACTTAAGACCACCGCAGGACGATATGTGTCAGTGGATATTCTTATACAGCCACTACACGATCGTTAAATTAAAAAAAAATCTGTGAGAGGGTGGTCCTTTCCAAGTTACGAGTAGGGTATTAATTTTACTAGTGCGAGTAGGTACTATTTCGTAATTAGTAAACGTTGTCACGAAACCTACTGTCGACTGTGATTGGATATTCAGTTGAAACAGTACGGTGCCACGAGTTTCAAGAAGTTATATTTATGCAAGTCAAAAGAGACCAAACTATATACAATATAATCCTTACCCAAAACGGGACAACTAAATACAGAGTAGAACAACACAAATCACAAAAGGGAGCAGATGCTTAGAACAAATTAAGCCATTATATTTCCATTGGGGCATCATTACGCTGTATACATAATGGCTAAAACTTTACATTTCAGATGGAAAACATTTATATCTCCAGGGACTTAACGAGATTTTGTTTGACGCGAAAATCGATTACATTCGTATTAAAAAAATACTTTTAAGGATTTCAAGTAGTTTCCTTTATATAACTTTCACCTACCCTGAACTGCGTCCATTTTCTTCCTGCATGTCTTATCGACACGTCTCTCCATCAGAGGGGGGCCGTACATTTCGCTTACCGGTACGAGGCTGGTTCGCTAGGTTTTTTGAGCTAAATTTCTGGCTTATGGCCTCTACAACTTACTGATCCTATGGGCTGTGTCAGTTACTCTGTTTCTTCTGCGGATATCTTCATTGCGAAATCTATCACGCAGAAAAACTCCGATCGAAACATACTTCGGCTTTGGAGAGACCACTTGCTAAGCGGCCTTAAGCTTCCACATAAGTTCTCAGGTCCATATTCATCACTGGCAATACACACTGGCTATACGAGTACATTTTTGGTTTTTAAGTAATACGTGACGAAAAGTGTCGTGATATCCCGAATGCTGCCGAGCCGTGCTGGATCAGTCGATGGACCTCTTGGTCGAAGTTGGACTCACCTCAGTCAGTCCAACTTTTTTATTCAAACAATATCCCCAAGGTAAACATACTCGTCAAAAAATGTCCCGCTGGGTTTCTTGCCGATTCTTCTCAGATCCAAGGTATTTTAAGAGTCAGTGGTAAATTAAATATAAGATTGCCTTTTAATAAGTATTATTTATAATCTATATTAAATAAAAAGAAATGTTTTTGTTATTTCGCGTAGTGTTCTTAAAAACTTTACGGCAATAGGTGTGACATGGACCTTTGTCTTATCCATGTTCATCCTAACCCTTTCAAATAAGACAACAGCGTTTTCTAGGTATTAGATCCATGTTGCAGCTATGTTATGGTTATATATATATATATTTTTTTTTTTTTTTTATTTAATAGGGTCACAGTATCAACATACAATAGGATAAATTTTGTGTCCACATTTGTCCTTCCCATATTAAAAAAGCGACATTGTAATTTGTTAACGGTGCAAAATCAGTGACACATCATGTCGTCATGTTAATTAAGAACTTCCCAGTTAAATTACAAGATGAACAAATGGCAATAAACTGCTCCCGTGCCGTTCCGCCCGTCTTCAGCGCAACGATATGTTAATTAAAAGTTATCTGCAATGTTGTAATTTAAACAGTTCTCACTCTATTGTTACGTGCGACTGGGGAAAACCAAAAATGGAATATCTTCTTTCATTAATTTGGAGTTGATATGTTTCCTGGTAATTATAATCTACTCGTACCTTAGAATGCTACAGACGTTGAGTGAAATATTTTTATACAGAATGGGAGTGACATACGAGCACACAGTCCACCTGATGGTAAGTGGATGCTGTTGCTCAAAGATATCTGCATTTATCCTCGATAAGAATCAAAACACATATGCGTTGTCACCACTGAGGACTACGATGGAATGCCTCGTTTCCTGTAAGAAGGATTTCCGGCTCTCTACACTCACCAAACAAAACAGCAGCATTGAGCTTCCATTTTACGCTGATATTTGTAAGAGCATGGTCCTACACCTGTCAAGCTGACCAATTTTTGCTACAAGCATAATATAGCTGCAGCGTATTTATGTTGTAGCAATATAACTCCTGCATGGCTTCACCATTTGTAGACTCTGCTTGCGTGGAGAGGCGATTAAAGCAAATAGTCTATTCCTGCAATGGACTTCTGTTGGTCTGATGAGGAGTAAGGAGGAGAAAACAAGGTAACAGTCAACCAAATAGTAAGTGGTTACAGCAGACCATGGACACCTGCAACCAAATTCAAAAAAGGAAAACAACAGATACTTGAACTTGATATACAACTTATTTCGTTATAAACTTATTTCTTTATTTTTCTTTCTCTCTTTTACTTCTAAAAAATAAGTGCGCTATAGAACCTATTATATTTATGCTTCGTCCTTCGAGATTAGCATATAATACATCTAGCATCGCGTAGTTATACGCCAATCTCGCACGTAATGCTCGGTGTATATTTTGATAAGTGACAAGTACGAATGCTTAGTGAGAAATTTATTCACACTTATCACTTGTCATTGCCTATTAACACGAACTTGTCATTTGTCAGTTGCACTTGCCATTCGCACTTGTCACTTTTCAAAATGTAAACCGGGCCTAATTTGAGCATTTTTTTACTTGTTACAAATCTTTGCATCTTCATTCGTGTCCTAGGCTGAGATCTTAAGACCGCACTTTAAATTTGCTCAAACTTTACTTACAAAATTCTTAGCTGAGTATATGCTTAGCACAATCTTTGATTCTGAGTAAATTCAAAAAAGTAATATTTAAAAATCAAAAACAATCCAAATTGTATTTCTTATATGTTATTATTACATTTAACTAATTTTAGTTTTAAAAATGATAAAGAAACCGAAAATTTGTTCAGCCGGTCAACGTCTATGAAATCACTGTTTCAAACGTGAAGTTTTTGGTTTATTGATATTGTGGGCATTTTAAGTTTTCTTATGTTATATTTTAAATTCCTGATCTTTTTCTTACGACTCGCTTTGGAACTTGAACTCCTGATCCTACCTATATAACTACCTACGTATTCATCTTACACTTTCGCTACCCGATATTCTTTGCGCTTTTCTGTTACTCAGGTTTGTTTAAGGACATTGTGATATAATGGAGAATATAAATAGATTTCAATCCTCTTTAGAAATTTAATAATAATTTGAATTTTTGGCTAAAAGTTTTTTCTGTTGATTCGAAGATTGTGAAAGGGAATGGATAAAACTTGTGTAAAAATCACAAAGAAAAAAAAAGATTTTAAGAAATTCCAAATAAGTTTGAAATTAGCAAATGGAATAATGCTATTTGAAATATAAAAACAACAATTTAATGAATATAGTGGTTTTAGTTAATATCCTGGGTTTTTTGTAAGTCGTCCATTTCGTTGACGCACGACTTCGAAGTTAGCTCTATAAATACCGACATTGACTTAGCTCGAAAGTAAAGTCTGAGCAAAATCAAAGAACGGTCTATAGTTCTCAGTCCTAGTGCTTCACCGCACGTCCTTCTCAGTTCGTGATAAAAAAATAATAACAGTTTATTTTCTCACCACATTAAATTAACAATATCGGTTTTTTACAAAAAAAGTCCCAACGGATAGGTCTTAAGATAAACATGGACAAAACGAAAGTCATGTGTAATGTCCATGTCACACCTATGCCGGTGGTTGTTGGGAGCACTAAGCTCGAAGTTGTTGACGAGTATGTTTACCTGGGACAAGTAATCCGACTAGGTATGTCCAACTTTATCCGAGAGGCCAATCGACGGATTCAACTCGGCTGGGCTGCGTTCGGGAGATTTCGATACATCCTCTCGTCAGGAATACCTCAAAATCACAAAACTGGATTGTACAACCAGTGCGTATTATTAGTGATGACCTATGGATCTGAATTCAAAGTCGCTCAGCGAGCTATGGAGAGGGCTATGCGCGGAGTTTCTTTGCGTAATAAACTTAGGAATGAGGTTATCCGCAGTAGAACCAGAGTAACAGACATAGCCCAACGGATTACTAAACTGAAGTGGCAACGGGCCGCCCACATAGCTAGTAGAATCGATAACCGTTGAGGAAAAAAGGTTCTCGAATGCGGCCTCGTACCGGCAGGCGAAGTGTAAGGCGTCCCCCCACTAGATGAAGTGACGATCCGGTAAGAGGAAGTTGATGGATGTAGGTGGCTCAGGACCGTGCTTTGTGGCATTCCCTGGGGGAGGCCTACGATCAGCAGTGGATTTGTGAAGGGCTTTAATGATGATGATGATGGTGATGATTTTAGCCTAGCAATAAAAGTAGAGTGACAACATTTCCAGAGTATTACATGTGACCCTATCTGTTAGAATGTATAGAGCGTTATGCGTATATGCAAAAATGCGATTATTTGATTTTAATGTCATTGGATTCTACTATAAGCAATACGTAACCTCAAATTTGTGTGATTTTGTGGATACGCCCCTATGGTTTGAGACTCGCGATATTCTCTTTGTTACGCATATGCAATGGAAAGTGTATTTTGTGTAAATTGCGGCCCTGCTGGTGATTTATGTTGTTGGAAGACGGAATTAAAAATTGTTAAATGTTTATGTTTCTTAAAAATATTACTAAATGATAAAAACCATAATATTAGTAATTCTATTATAACCTCAAAATCTGATACTTTTTTATATATCTTTTCTGCAGCTAGCAATGTCCTCTGTAGCAGGCTCGTCGCGGCGTAATTACGATTATATATTAGTTATAGCACGAATGAGTCGGTTCAACCGTGGAAGCACCATGCTTGCACAGAATACCAGCGTGAAAATACAGTTTTATGATACTGTTTTCATATGGTAAGTGTAAATAACCTAAGAACCTTTTTACTGGAAACCAGGCATTGTATATTAGTCTTCAGGAGTAAGAACGCATCTGTATTTTGATTTTCAA
This sequence comes from Parnassius apollo, assembly GCA_907164705.1. Classification (NCBI taxonomy): domain Eukaryota; kingdom Metazoa; phylum Arthropoda; class Insecta; order Lepidoptera; family Papilionidae; genus Parnassius; species Parnassius apollo. The sequence continues at coordinate 1,313,481 of CAJQZP010001641.1, read as the reverse complement.
TAAAGGTAAAACGAACCTGTCTGTAAGAGAAAAACCTATCTTTTTCTATGATTTTGAAAACGTTAAGAAAAATTATCTCTGATAATAATATACTGGTGAGACCCGAATAGCCCAGGCAGCCGCGGTATCCATTTTTGAAGTGCCTTTTGCAATCTACGTTACTAATGTATAAATCAAATAACAGTCCAATGTTGTCACATCCTTCAAGCAATCGCCACATCCACAACAAAGTTACCCTATGTGCAGGGTTCTTATTCTAGCAGAGTGGCTTAAAAGAAGCATTCCTCTATCAGCAATTGGAGTAATGCCGGCTTCTATATCACACAATCACACGTTATAAAACAATATGACGTTAGTCTTAAAATGGGTTTTATTTTGTGAATCGCACAAGGTTAATCTTTACAGAGCTTCAAACCCCAACGTGGTTTTCTTTCTGACTAAGTATAATGAAGGGACCCGACACGGTAACCTTAAAACGTGTAGATCGGTTCTTAATTTGTTACTAGGATCACATGTAGGGCAAGACGATTAATTTAAAGAGGTTTTTATGGACGTATTTCCTTTGCGACTTCCTCTACTTAAATATAGTATGACGTGGGACGCTTCAGTTGTTATAAGTTAATTAAGTCACAACTATTCAAATGAACAATTGAACCTTGATCAAATTTATATAAATTTAGTCACTCTTTTATTTCTGATCACCGCGCTTCGAGTACTTAGGCTTTGGTTAAAATTAATATAGACAATATTAAAACCTGGTCAAAAACCTCGTATTGGATCTAAGCAACCAAACTTGACATTGTCTTTTTTTACAAAAAAGCAAAAAAATTGTCCTACAAAAACACTAATTACTTACTTATATAATTATTACAAAGTTAATTCGTAAAGATATTATGTCCTTACTCATTGACATTAAAAGCTCCACAAGGTAGGATCACAAACCTTGAGCCACTGGATCAAATCTACCTTGCACGAGAGCGAAATGGATGTGTCAACATTCAGTGCCGCACAATAACATGCAAGCAGCCTTGCCTGCCTTGCACAGGTGCGGAGTCAATTTGGACTTAATGCGGCGCACTGCGTGCTGGGCTGCAAAATTCCTAATATTAAGAAAGAAAAGTTACAAATATTTTCCAACTTTATCTCTAAAAATCCACACGCTAATCTCAAACGACGAAGCAGAAGTATAATTAATGCAACCCTATCTATCATCCCAAAAGTAAGTAGGAAAATATGTAAATATACGAAAACATCTCTAAACCAAATGAAGATGCAAAGATTTGTGAGTACCTAGTAAAAAAATGCTCAAGAGATCGGCGTATAGCTCTTCGGACCAAGCCTTCGCATAATTATGATCCAGCTTCACTTACAGGTAGGTTCGTATAAACTTCAATTATATATATAGGTTGTCAGTTTTAAAAATTGTATTACATATAAAGTAAAATACTTAACTAGTTATCAAAAACCCTATAATATTTTTATTTCATTTTCAATAACTATATTTAAAAGTGCACTCCACGCATGCAAGCCGCTACAAAGGTTAAATTTATTTTGACTCAGTTTCAGTACCACTTCAGTTTCATTGAGTGTTCAGTTTTATTAAAAATTCATAATATATTAATTTACGCTGGTTTTTCTGGCAACCAAATTGACACAAAGTAATCTATACAAATGAAAATGAATGACAATTCACTAAACTTCTATAATAATTTCACTGATAATCAGTCGGGCTTAGTCTTAATTTATTTTCATTTCCTGACGCGCGCTTTGCACACATGCTCTTTCTAATTACTTTTATTCTATGTGTATTATTCATGTAAATGTAAGAAACCATTAGACGATTCCATGGCTTCGTTTGGGTGGCGCTCAAAAAATTTGCACCATAACGCTCTATACATTCTAACAGATAGGGTCACATGTAATACTCTGGAAATGTTGTCACCCCACTTTTATTGCTAGACTAAAATGGCAGACATTATTGCTACTTGACAGATTTTCTATGGTGTTGCCAATATAAGAACCCATTTTAGTGTGATTATCACAAATATTAGAAACTTATTGTGTAACACACATTTTAACAAACGAAAAGAAGTAGTAGTAGTTTGTAAGAAATTGTAATATTTTGTGAGATTTTTTGACAACATACAATATATAGAAATAAACTCCCATGCTAACTACGAATGCAAATAGAAAGGGAGAAAAAAAATACTTATATTATAAAATACAGGTTATTTTTTTCAGATCCTAAGTCCTGAGGGGTGAAAAAACACATTTGCACCTTCATTATTTATAATAAGTATTCCCTATTTAGGTCGACTGCGTAATCGTTTGTCATCTTTAATTCTATAAAAAAAAAGCTATTTACAGCGTAACAATACAGACACACGTAAGATTACTCTTCTCTAATAGTCGATTAAAATACAAAGGCTATAAACATCAGGTAATTAAAAAGCTTGCACATGATGTGGTAACTTCCATTTTAATCTATTTAAGAAGTGGTAGAACCATGCTGCAAGTATATTACTGCTAAAGTTGTAGCACGAATGGGTCGGCTCGACCGGGAACTGAACACGCTTTCACAGAATACCGGCGTAAAATAGCAGCTTACCGCGGCCGTGATTCGTATAGTGAGTGTGGAGAACTCGACACGAGGCATTCTAATGACGTATAAAAACCGGGTCATATAGGGAAGGGTGTGATTTTTATCTCACCATCATCACTGTCCTTCATAAGTCCACTGCTGAGCGTAGGTCTCCCCCAAGCAATACCGTAGTCCGTCAATCTAGAGAGTACTTTGCGTAAAGTCATGAAGGGATTTTAAAGAAAAAGTTAATACCCTATACATACATATTTATACCGCATGTAAAAAAACGGAATACTTACGGAATCGGAACTAGATGTTATTTCACCTGTTATTAAACTAATCTAAATCAAAATATTGCAGATAGAATACACGCACATTTGAGAATGTAAAAAAAAGTTAATTTCTGAACATACGTACGAGTTCACATGCGGATGTATATGTGCCATGTGTTTCTTAGTGGATTTTATGATTTTTTTTTTACTTTATAGCACGATCGATCTGAATTACAAAATTCACCCAAATCGAAACAAAATTTAGCAAAATTGATTCTAAATCAAACTTTTTAAGTTCTATTGCTGAACACTTCGTCCGTAGCAGGTCTTCTCTTAGTTGGTATCCTAAATTAATATATATTGAAAACGTTAGACAATATCATTAAAATGCTGAATTTTATTGAACCATAGATAAAACGAGTACATTGATAAGGCTGTTTTTTTCTATAGTTATCACATCACTAGAATTGTCTAAGGTATGTAAAAATGATATAAAAACGTCTATAATTTTATAAAGCAGAGATGGTGACATTCATATAACTAACTATCTTTTTATCGATTATCTTGTAGGAAATGTCATATGCATAAAGAGTTCGGTTACATGAGGTTTTGTTCTGTTTCTAAGACTCTCTCTATGTTAGTACTCTGAGTACTACATACTTCTATGCTTTAGTTATTGTTCTGACATTGAGCTATAGTACATATTATTTCCATGTGTTCTGAGGTTATTTATTTGAAATTGTCATAAAATTATTTAGTACGTGAGGGTAATATGATCATCCGGTTAATGTGGTCACTTTCTTATAACTCAAAAACTATAGATTTGTTTGCATAGATGACTTTGTGAAATGATAGTTTTTCATAAGTTAATCAAATAATAAAGGTTCAAAAGGGCACTGCTTTATTGACGCCATTTTGACAGTTGACATTAAAGTAAATATTTTAGTCGATTTTAGTGTTATATAGTGTATGTAGTCATTTTATTTAAGTAGGTTTTTTGAAATATTCCTAATTGTTACCTTGAAAACTTGTTTGCTACTTTTTTCTTAATATATTATTTATAATATACAACTTTGTTTTTTGTTTTTGTCTTTCTCCTAGTTTTTACAGGGCAATCATGGAGTATAGAGGTAAGGAGGACAATCTCGCATAGGAGAATAGTTGAAAATGTGTCCATCAGTAAATAACAGTTCAAAAACTCTCCACAACAGCGCTCGTGTAGCTACAGGTTATGAAAAATTGCCGTAAAATATGTTGAGAGTGATTTAGAAGATAAAAATTTTGTAAACAAAAAAATTATTATTATAAAACGAATTATGGTGAAAGCCTGTGCAATAAAAAAATATGAAAGTTCTTTAAAATTTACACTAAAACTTACACTGTAACTACAGTGGCGCTACCCTTATTTAGCGCTTTTCTACGGACACTTTTTTATAAAGAGTTATACAGAGTTTTTCTCCTTGTCTCTACACTCCATAAGGGCACACAAAGGTTAAGGTGACCATATTACCCTCGTGTATCTTAGTGCAAAAATATTTCCGACGCAAATCCATTTTTCAAGGAAACACTATATTTCAGTATAAATGGTAAAAAAGTGTGGAGGGAAATTGGAAATGGGAACATTCGTATTTTGACTATAAATAATCGATTTTTTTTCCAAGAATAATAATAACTGGCTAATGTCTTCTGCAAATTTTTTTTTTCAAAAAGCTTTCTGCGTAGCCTGAATGACAGCTTGGTATTACAGTGGAAAAGAATTTGGAAGTGTTGGTATGGCCTACAAATAATTATCCCGTGTTTAAATATTACTCCATGTGCAATTTATATGTATTAAACATTATATTATACAGTAATACGTAAACAATAGTGAGAAATTGTTGACACGTTCTCACTAATCTTATTTGTCTAAATTTTCTAACCTTGTTTAGAATTCGCGCAGAGTTCGTGAACTACGCGAATAGAATTGAAACTTATCTTTAAACCTGTTTATTAAAAGAACGAACTAAATCAGATTATTTCAATTCGTACGAATTTGAAACAGCAGCAATCAGTCTATCTGGATATTTTAACAAACATACAAAAATAAATGTCTACTGAATTTTGTTTATTAAATGTGACCGCACCCATACACGTGCATACATACATACATCCACGCACGTGCCCACACGCATGCACATACAAACAAACTTTACATCTAGTATCATTACCGATACCATTTTCAATCTTTTGAAATGTATAACTTTAATGTAAGTAAAGTTAAATTGTGAGAAAACCATAATGACAGTTCGAGTATGGAGGGCACAATGTTCAATATACAGTGTTCCTAGAACATGTTCCGCTCTATCACAATAACCAATAATTGTTAGTGTTTCGTTTAATGAATACGCTTTCATATTTTTTTAATTATAATTATCTCTTACGTCTGTCACAGAGCTTCTTTCACGTTACTATATCTACGCATACATGGTTGTCAATTAAGGATGCTCTTAATTTGGATCGTCTTTAATATATCGTCGACAAACTTACGTCAAAGAAGCTTGAAGAAGCTAAGCTAAGAAGGAAGCTTACCGACTCTTCCACTCATTTCAACAGCATAACGTTTTAGTATCTTTGTTTACTTAATTTCTTATTGTGTTTGAAAAGATGTATGAATATAAGACCACGATATAGCCAAAAGATTATATTATAGTGTCCTTTTTTAATTATATTGTTATTTCGTTAAAAGGAAATAAAATGTCCCAAATTCATCATCAGTATTTTAAATGGTATCTGTTTGTTTGGTGTTTACAGCAGTTATTTACACAAACTAGCTTTTGTGATATTAAAACTATTGTTTGTAAGTGACCTTCGCTTCGCCTGGACCTATTATTGTCACGTTATTTAAATTTAAGATAGTCAAAGATCATTTATTTTATAAATTTTCTGATTTTTTTAATCCTTAAGTATTTCGTATATAATACATAGTCTAGTTACTTCCTGTCATTACTCTCTATCTGTTCGTAAATTTTCATCGCAATCGATTTAGCCATTCCCAAGACAGACAGATAGACGGACAAACATTTTACAAGTTAACTTTTGGCATGGAAATATAGGCTCGATAAAATGCAGTAGTTTCCATACTAGAGAAAGACACTTTAATTTTATTTATATATATAGATTAAATATCACTGTCGGCAAAAACTAACAAATAATTTGCGCTAAAAAGTACTATATACTTTTTTATTCAATATAGATTAGAAGTTAAACTTCATTTATACTTTTACCATTGGTTCTATAAGAACTTCTGTACTAGAAAGAACGATCAAATCCCAAGGGACCCTTTTTTAAAATTATATTGTAGAGTTCAATAATTAATAATTATAAAAAATTTAGAAACATAGTAGCGATCGCCCCAGATGTCAAATCTATAGAATAGTCCTGACTGTAATTCTAATATTTTCTTGAAAAAACAAGGCTAGGGGACTAAATAAAACACTCAATAAACTTTTTATATATGTATTTCTCAGATCTTGGAATATTTATAGCACGAATTAGTCGATTCTTGCGTGATATGGCGGTATTTCATAACATTTTACTGTGTTTTTGACTATATCACGATCACGATATAGCTTTACCAAATCAATTATTAGAGATTGTTTCGCGATATTAACAACTAAACACGATATTGTTATTTCTAGATATTATTGTCATATCGGAAAATAATTTCATTGCACAGCGCTAGCAGCGCTGAGCGCGGATATTTGACAGAGGCAGAACTTTTAATAGATTCTACATTACTTTATGCTAAATTTAGGTATTAAATAAATAAAAAATAGCGGCTTTGTTGTGCGATTGAGTCACTCCAGTCAACTTATTGGGGCTGAGTACTAGAGGGTACAATTTTGGTTTTTACAGTTTTAATCAAATAATAGCGCCATCTACTAACCGCTAAATAAACTAATAATAAATACATAACTGGTCAAACTGAACCCAATTGGTGGTGTTATTTATTCTCTGACACAATTCTGTTAAATACCTACTTATTGTTGCAGCATAAAAAATTGTCCGACTTAAAATATCTAGACCGGTGTTCTCCGTGATTTATCATAATTGACAATTTTAGCAAAATTACTAGCAAAAATGTGCACACAAAACTGTGATTAAAAAAGAAAGTATTTAGTTGAATATCCTGTGAGCAATATTTCACCAATTTCTTTTTTGAATCAAGACCGATATAAGTAATTGAAAAATAAATGAACTGTGAGATTTTTATACATACAATTGATGAAATAGTTCGTGATTCATACCTTTGACGCAACCGGTTTTGACTTTTAATGAAATTGTTAAAATAGTTTGTCATATATTAAGATAGCTCATATTTTCAGACATAACTATTAAAATTTTTGTGACGGTCCTGATTTCATCTCACATGAGTAAATGAACAGGCTTTTGCGAAATAGTACTATAAAAATATCAAAGAAAGCAAATTTTAAGCACACGTTTCTTTTTATTTTAACTACGAGTAGAACTGCATTGATAGAATCTTGAAAGCTATATGTCTAAACCGGTCATCGAACCGATCTAAACTTAAATTTCGTGGTAGTTACATAAGCAACCCTGATTCACGCCTACTCTAATGTTTCGGAAATCACTTTTAGGTATAGTTATGTGAAATTGGTCGCCCTGCGTTGGAATCATCTAAATCAACTCCTTTTTGTCCTAAAACTCGCTGCAGCTTATGCACAAAGTATTGAGATGTATCTAAGCAACTCTTATTTTACTTTTAATAGGACTGTGGCGGATAGCGAATTAAACCACATATATACAATTAATAGTTTATTACAATACACAGAAAAGTAGAAGAAAATACGAAAATAAGAAAAATACAGTTAATGAGCGAGAAGTACGAAATAGTAAACGTAAGCACAGTAAGATATTAAAGGAAGCAATTAAAACAATTAACAGGAAACTATTTCTTTATGTTGCTCAACCGTAAACAGAGTGCAGGACGGGCAGCCTCTCGACGTTGCGTAGCGGAATCGACTGGTGAGCTGGAGAAAACTGAATGTTCTCGAAGCCGCGCCTGCGCCGCCGTCTGGTTACGAAGACGCCCGAGTGGGGGCGAGTCGTTTATTCACAGTACTATGCACTGCTGATCATAGGCTTCCCACATTGTTTGTCAAATAGACCGGATATTTGTTATAGCATTCACGCTTGGCAAGCGGGTTGGGAACCGATGCTTTTGATTACTTTGCGCTGTTATCAAGAATATGCTGCCACCTATCTCCAGATTTAGTTTCCCTCAGTCGCCTCTTACGGAACCCACGAGACGAAATGGGGTGTTGGTTTCTTTTTGTCTCCTCTACGTGACTAATATATTTCTACTTCTGTTCATCAATTGAGTTCCCCCCACAGATTGCCAAATAATTTGCCGTAGTTGCCACACTTGGCATGCGAGTTTCCAACTGCATATTTTTATTATATTAAGCTATGGATCATGAAGACGCTGTTGTAAGAGATCCACTCCCGTTCATGAATTTATTTATTCCATACGTTCACCGTGAAATGTGTCGTCAACCTTTAAGACTATGATGGAATGCCCATAAAAATAATCTCCGGTTCTCTTCGATCACCACACAAATCACAGCAACATTAAGCTACTATTTCACGCTGGTATTCAGTATACGAAAATAAATATATTTAGGTATGCCGTAAATAAATATATTTACGTATACCGTTAATATATTTATTCACGTATTACGTATTACGTAAAGTTTACGTGGTATACGTAAATAAATTAATTTACGTACACCACGTATATGAAGATTTTATTACTACAGCGACTAGTCGCAGCGTCTTCACTCCTCCCACCTACGCTCCCCTCAGTCGCACCAGCGTGGCCAACGCCTTTTGGTTGGAATGCGTTGTCGACAACGAAAGGGTGGAAACTGGCCGAGCGTAATAAGTATAATTAAAGTACAGTTAAATTACTATACGTCTCACTGCTAGACGCAACCGTTACCGTTACAGCATATTAAATCCCACTGCTAAACATAGGCCCATCGCACAGATTACCACATAGGGGAGGTATTTGCCATGGCCACGGTTGGCAACCACAGTTTTATTTTTAGTTTTAGTCGTTATTAGTAAGACGTTACTTCCCATCTCCCGATTTGATTCCTCAGTCATTTCGAGATGATAAGGGGCAGTGGATATTCCTACACGGCCCTGCTAGACACAGGCCTCCTCCAACTTAGACGGTCCTGCTAGACATAGACCTCCTTCAATTTCTAAAAGATTTATGAAGCAACTAGTCTTCGCCTCGCTGCATTGCATGTTTGCGGACTTCACGTCTTTGAAATTTCTTTAAGTGCTCGGACATACAGGTTTCCTCAAGATGTTTTCTCTCTCACTGAGTACGTAGCATTTGATGAAAAAATTGAATGAAAAAAATGTTTTAAGATTATACTACTGACTGATAATAATAACCCCTGGGAAGGGTGATCGCTACCAAGCTATTTCTAATTTGTTTTGTATTGTTAATTGTAACATGATTAATGATTGTAAACTGTTCTTTTTTTAAAGTGCAGCTGGGTTTCCTGCTAGTTCTTCCCAGGATAGAGGTTTTATCCGAACCAGTGGTAAATTAAAAAGTGACTTACAATAAATATTATTTATAATCTATATTGAATAAAAAGTTTTTGTTTCCGTTTCTGTTTCTTAGAATATCCACAACCCCATATCATCCCGTGGGTATCGTAAGAGGCGACAGACGGAAAGAAATCAGATGATCAGCATTGTATAACGACTAAAAATAAAATACTGCCTTTGCCAAACTGCTTGCCAAGAGTGGCAACCATATCCCCTATGAGGTAATATGAGGAAGGCCTATGTTCAGCAGTGAACTTTAATAGGCTGTAACGGTTATGGTATGTTTACCTAGGACAAATAGTCCACCTAGGTAAGTCAAACTTTGACCGATAGAGCAATCGGCGGACTCGTACTTTTACTGAGCTGGGCAGCATTTGGGAAATTAAGGCACATCTATTTTTCAGGTATACCTTAAAACCGTGGCACTCAACAAAAAATTCAGGCTAGAGATGTATTCAATTACGTCACATTCGGCGGCATATTCACGCGAATTAATTTAGAACATTTAATTGGTCTGCCTTAAAACCGTGTAATTGTGAGTCTTGCAATGACAATGTGGACGAATCGTCAACGTGATTTACTTACACATGGCATTTCACTGGTTGTTTATAAAATTAGCACTTCGTTGTTTACACGATTTGATTACGTTTTAATTAAATTCTTATTGTTCACCACATTTTACTAATCAAACAAGGTTTACAAACAAGTTGTTAGTGGATGCCCAGAGTGAATTATATTTTTAATTACAGATGGTCATTTAAATTTTACAATACCGAAATAACTGCTTTTTATTGAGCCCATAAAGTTATTTGTGTAAGAGTTAACAGTCTGGCCATTAACACGTAAACAACCATTTTTTTAATATTGTCTGTATGTTTGCCCGGGCTTGTCTTCGGAATTGCCAAACATTTTTAATCATTATTTAGTGCGGTGCCCAAAATTTTTGTTTTACTTATAAACGCTATTCATTTCTTTAAACGTTATTCAAAAGAATTTGTATACACGCCTTATAGCGAGCGAATAACATCATCGAAGTAACAGCTGACACTATTCCCTACTTATAATTTCAAATGTTGGGAGGATACCACGAGATTTATACATACTGCATTGAATATTACGCGCGTGGTAGTATTCCTTGAGGGGTGCCTTTGTTCAGCTGTGGATTTATGAAGGGCTATAATTATGATGGCACGTTAAATTAAATTAAATAAGTCTTATAACGTTATTTAAATAGATGTCAGAATAAATACATCAGACACCATATAATTAACGAAAATGGCGTCGAAGTAACAGCTGTCACCACCTCTAAATATCGTATTCAAATGTTAGGATCATGTAGCCTGGGTGAAAAACAGTGTACTAAAAATGTACTTTTCACATAAACTTAGTATAATATAGTTTTTGATTCACAAAAAGACGAAAATTAAAGCTAGATGCCATAGTTAAAATACAAACTACAGTTCGGTTTGGATTTTCAACGATATACAAAACTTAAATGCCCATAAATCTGACAAGCAACAGTATACTTTATATTGTGGCTTTATAGCTAACTTTTAGCGCTCTCCGGTTGTCTTTCCTGGATTTGCCTCAATCATAACGTTTGGCAGGTAGATTGAAGAAGGTATTACATACAACACGGTATTCAATGTTATTGCTGGGAGAAGTATGTCATGACTGCCGTAGACGAGTTGGTTACACCTTCATCTATCGAACCCATAGGATTTACTGGCTATTCCCGTAGTCCGCCTCTTATACAAATGGGACAGAATAGTATGATAATAAAAAAATCTCGCACACTATCAATACTAGGAATAAACACAAGCTTGTACTCGTAATGCCGGTTACTAGATTCATCAGAATAAGTAATATATTTATGAGGCAGTTTACTATAAAAAATGTATAAGCTAATTACAATAATATCCCAGAAGATGTTCAAAATTTGTCAATTACAAAGTTAAAAAAAAATCTTAAATATAAATTAGTACATAAAGGCTTATCTAAATATTCTATCGTAATTCATATGAAAAGTTGTACAAAATTATGGTAAATTTATTTTAGTCTAAAAATTATTCCGCCGAATGTATTGCTGGTTCTACCCCGGGACAGAGGTATTTTTTAAGCCAGTGGTAAATTAGAAAAAATATATGTAGCTACGACAACGAGACTGCACTATCGACCTCCGGTCTGAGCAGGGGGGTGATGTAGCGGCGTTGTTGTCGCGCCACAAGCGAAATACATCGAAGCCTAAATCACGCTATCAACATTCCGAATCATAAACAGTATATATAGAACATCTCCGAACTATCACAAGGAGTGTTGGCCGCTCCCCGGACAGAACACCTTGCCCGGCGGGAGATCTCCCCTTTTCCCACCACGGCCACAGTGGGGTTGTGGGTTGCGTATTCATATCATGTCGGGGTAAACCAACAACGTAGCCGGCCATATAAATATAGGCAATGTTGACGCAAATATATTCCATTCCACGTTTCACATTCAATACTCCACATTCCATTCTCCATTCGACTTAACATAAATAGTAGTTTCATTTCTCCACCTCAAAACCACTCGGAGTCTGTTAATAGTGGACTGCATACCACCACTATTACAGTGGTGACCCTGACGTGATGTGATGTGGCGACGCTGTCGTCGCGCCACAAGCGAAATACATCGAAGCTTAAATCACGCTATCAACATTCCGAATCATAAACAGTATATATAGAACATCTCCGAACTATCACAAGATTTCGTTTTAAACACGAAGGCACGCTTTCTTCACAGCGAACTATAGAGGCTGGTGTCCCTCAGGGCTCAGTACTTGCTCCTCTGCTGTACATCCTGTTCACCAACGACATTCCCATCCCGTCGAAAGGTGTTCACCTCTCCCTCTTCGCAGACGACACTGCCATCTACTGCAAAGGTGTCTCACTACCCTTCATACGGAACAAGATCCAAAAGTCAGTTGATGACCTAGGAGCTTGGTTCAAAAAATGGCGCATCGATGTGAACCCGGAGAAGAGCTCCGCCGTTCACTTCGATTATAAACGACGCCGTCTCAAAAACACTCCACCAATACGTATGCTAGGGACCCCTGTCCCCTGGCATACGTCCGCCAAATATTTAGGTGTCACTCTAGACACAGGGCTCACTTTCAAGCCCCACGTCAAAAGAGTAACCCGTCACGCACGATTTTATCTGAGTTGGGTCAACAGTATGTTGGGCCGACACAGTAAAATGTCCCTTCGAAACAAGCGTACCCTTTACAAGGTCTGTATACGACCAGTCATGTCCTACGCGGGCCCCGTGTCTTTGCCCACGCAAACCCTAATATTTTAAATGAACTCCAAATAGTTCAGAACCTCTTCTGTCGTCGAGCTGCGAACGCACCTTGGTACGTCCGTAATGCCGACCTTCATCGGGACTTAGAGCTCCCAACAATTCAACAATTTTTTAAAAAACTCTCTGAGAACTTCTTCAAAGCCTCAGAGTCGCACCCAAACCATTTAATTCGTGAGGCAGCTTCTTGTGCAGCCCCACCCCCCCTCTCGCTATCGTGTCCGCGGGCCGAGGCACTCTCTCTCGGACCCGCCTAATAAACTTTCAAACGACCTGAACTGTCTCCTGGCGGCTCAGGCCAACTCTAATTAAATAAAATTATTGTAATAACTAACATTAATTTGCCTTCGTAGGCACTCCCTCAGCGGCACTTAGCCGCCTGCGCCCTCTTTTCCCAAAAGAGGGTCGCTCATGATAAGGCACAATAGAGCTTAATCAGCCGGTTGCCTGTCCCCAAAGGCGGTTTTTAGAGGGTATCACTTAGGGTCCCCGGTAGGACAGTGAGCCCCTCATAACCACGATAGACCGGCTATCGTGGTATGCGTAATGCATTTTCCGCCTCCCTACGTATAGGGTAGCCCTTTAATTGCTTCGGGCGCAAAAAAAAAAACTATCACAAGGAGTGTTGGCCGCTCCCCGGGCAGAACACCTTGCCCGGCGGGAGATCTCCCCTTTTCCTTACACGGCCACAGTGGTGACCACCCGACGTGATCTGAACACGCAACCAACAATCTTCGGAAACTTGAAGCTCCATCATCGTCATAGAATACCCCACCCATTCGCTCCCGAGCAGATATCGTCTGCAGTCTTCATATCCTGCAAGCCATCTAGCTTCAAAAGGTTCGCAGCACTGAAATAATAATGCTTCCTGTTCCTTCAAGCTGCTCTCTGCGCTGTACAGTATTCGGCACGGCTCTGAGCCTTACTGCTCGCCTCTGCTTCACGGCACTCTCGCAGATTACTTGCCTTCTTCTCGACTCACTGCAGACTACAAGGCAATCTCCTGGCACTTGCACATTCGTCGACAACGAGACTGCACTATCGACCTCCGGTCTGAGCAGGGGGTGATGTGGCGGCGCTGTCGTCGCGCCACAAGCGAAATACATCGAAGCTTAAATCACGCTATCAACATTCCGAATCATAAACAGTATATATAGAACATCTCAGAACTATCACAAGGAGTGTTGGCCGCTCCCCGGGCAGAACACCTTGCCCGGCGGGAAATCTCCCCTTTTCCTACCACGGCCACAGTGGTGACCCCGACGTGATCTGAACACGCAACCAACAACCCCACTGTGGCCGCGAAACAAATGTCGTATTTCAAGGGTGATGTGTCGTTCCTAGTGTGGTGGTGCTGAGATAGGTGGCGCTGGGAGTGATGATGCTGGAAGTGATGGTGAAGTGGATAGTGCAGGCAACTGGGGGAGGGTGGGAGATGAGTGCTCTACAGACTGGGTAGCACACATTATTTTATTTTATTACGCGAAAATGAACAAATTAAGTTCTAACAACTTTAATATAATCTATTTCCGCAAAGTAACGCCTGATTCTTTTAATTATCGAAAATTTAAGTATTTGGGCGTAACAATCGACCAAAAACTAACGTGGAACTCTCATCTTAGTCACGTATGTCATACGGCTAAAATGTTTTAGGCACGTGCAGTGGTATCGTTAAGAACAACTGGGGCTAGCGTCCCAGTATGATCCTATGGCTGTACAGCTGTATGATGCCGATTATCACCCACGCCTCCATTTTCTAATGTAATGAGGCCAACCAAAAGACAACTACAGACAGACTAAATAGTCTACAAAGGACTGCCCGCTTAATGGTAATGGAGCGATGCGATCATCGCCTGGAGCAGCTCTTAATGCACTTAACTTTTAACTTTGAATTAACGCCCCTTGATCTTTATTTAGACCAGGAGGCGAGGGCTAGTTTGTATAAGTATAACATCCAGGGCAGTCTGCGCTTGTTTTCCTAAAAATTGAGATCTATGCTCAATTAAGGAAACACGGATCTTATGCATGATCTCAGATAACATGCGTCCACTATATATACACTTTTAATAAGAACTATATAGTGGAATTACTCTCCAGAGAAGACTGACTGAATAGACAGGTTTTTTGTGAGGTTGGTAGCTTTACATGGTGCACTGATGGGTCAAAAATTGACATCGACGTAAGCTTTGAAATTTATGGGGAATGCCCCAAATTCTCAAACTTAGTATGAATTAGGGTAGATTCACTTTTATTTTCCAGGCAGAAGTTAAATTTCGGAATGAATTATTAAAAAAATTGCAAGCGCATGAGCCAGAAAGATGGCCATCTAGACTTTTCATTAAGTTTGTTGCTACCAACAACATCATCTTTTATCTTTTTTAACACTGTCCGCAGAACAACAGTTTAAATAAAAGTTGTCAAACAAGGTTAGACTCTTATTATGAGAAATAATCTGTACAACTAGTCACCTCAGCAAGGTAAGCATAGTGGCGTTGTCGAGCGCAACAGAGTAGTGCGAGCGGAATGGACGACATTTCTTTAACGCCAATAAGCAGAACAACTGCTATGGCAAGAGCGACACACACAATTGTGTTTATCCGCATATATACCTGTAGATATTTTATAGGTCTAGTACTATATAAAATCATGAAAAAGCAACTGCATAGTACAGAAACACTAAGGTTTTGTATGTGGAGGGGCGCCGCAGTGAGATCTCGCACCACCTAAAAACTTTTGCTAGGGCTGCCACTGCTTGGGGGAGGCCTATATTTAGATATTATTACACCAACACCAAAAACTGACAAATCATCCTTTGTTCAAAATCTGAAATCTCCTAACGTTCATAACTGATTACGGTGATACTTTGACACATCGGTGCATTCGAATATGCGCGTATTTTAAACAAATACTTCTGTCAGTACTATTGGACCGGCAATTCAGAACTGGGCGGGTAACTGGTACGATAAATATGCCACGCAGTTGTATGTATTTTCATTTACGACGGTTACTGTTTTAGTCCAATACGAAATAAAGTTACATACTTATCTGAAATAAATCATGACAAAGTGCGCACATAAATAATGACCGATCTTTTTCTTAGTCACATTAAACAAAAACATTGCCGGATTGTCTAAAATAATAAAGAAGTCTTCCAGCCCGTTTGAAGTCAACTAAAAGAGTTAACGAGAATTCACTAACGTGGTAGAACCAAGTTGAAGCTATTAAGGTTGTAGCACGAATGGTTCGGCTCGACCGGGGAAGGACCACGCTCTCACAGATTACCAGCGTAAAATAGCAGCTTAATACTGCTGGGTTTTGTATGGTGGGTGTAGAGATCCGGAAACCCTTTTTACTGGAAACGAGGCATTCCATCTTAGTCCTCAGGGGTGACAACGCGCATCTGTGTTTTGATTCCTAATCCAGGATAAATGTAGATGTCTATGGATCACAGCATCCACTTACCATCAGGTGGACTGTGTGCTCGTCAGTCACCCTTATTCTATAAAAAAACCTAATGTGCACTGTATTATGGCCACAAATCCCGGTCAGTAGTATACATATTGTTGCATGAATAAGTCAACTAGCGCCATCTAGTGTCAGGAGCGGGGGCGAGGGGGGCTTTGCAGTGAATGACATCACAACCGACAGCGCCATCCGAAGAAACTAAGTTTCTAGAAAATCTATACTCGGACTCTCGGGACCGTGCGCGTGTTTGCTTGAACATTCTGGATATTTGCTAATTTAAATAAATAGGCGCTGCAAGGTGCGATGGAGGCAGTGTTGATTTGAGCGAAACAAGCGAAGCTTCGGAGTGGAATTAAGTGAATTAGTGTGTTTAAATTATTAGTGTTCTAACTTTAATTGTGTAAAGTAAATTAAAGTGTTAATTTAGGTAATTTTATCGGCAATTTTTATTGTCACGAACCTCAAGCTCGTAACAATTGGTGTCAGAAGTGGGATAAAATCATGCCGATTTTACCTAAGGAGGAAACGGAGGGTGTCCGTACCCGAAGTCAACGCCAGCAGGAGACGGACCAACGAAGATTTGGTGGTGCGACGCCGCAGACGTCGGAGGGCCAGCCGCCGGCTGCAGGCCCGTCAGTAGCTCCTACATCTGCAGCACCTGACTTAGGTGCTCTGATGGTGATGCTGCAGGAACAGGCTCGTCGGTTCGAAGAGCAGCTGAAGCGCGGACAGGAGGAACAGGCCAGTCAGTTGAAAGAGCAGCAGGAGGAACAGGCCCGCCGACACGAGGAACAGGCCCGCCGACAGGAGGAACAGATGCTCCTCATGAAGGACCTTCACGCTACCTTCGGGAAGGAGATAAAGGAGGTGAAGGATAGGGTTGCTCACCATGACAACCGCCTGTCGGAAGCTGAAAACCGAATCGAGAAAGCTGAAATCCGAATCGACCAAGTAAACAATCGGGTTGACATACGTAATGGCTGACATGAAGAAATCACTGGACGAACTCAAACTTGGAGATGGAGCTACAGCTCCCGTAGTAGCTACAACACCTTCGCTACGTGGGTTCAAGGTGCCACCGTTCGACGGTACGTCTTCCTGGTCAGCCTACAAAATCCAGTTCGAGGCTGTTATGAAGGCGAACGGCTGGAATAAAAGTCAGGCCATGACTGCTCTCACACTAGGCCTGCGCGACCAGGCCTTAACAGTTCTGGAAGCTCTCGGTGAGGAAGTGACTTATGAGCAACTCCTTGAGGCGTTGGAGGCGAGATATGGCGACGCTCACCTGGAACACGTCTTTCGTGCGCAGCTTAAAGATCGTGTGCAGCGCATCAACGAAAACCTGCAGCAGTGGGCTCTAGAGGTGAAGAAGCTGGTGCGAAAAGCTTACCGGTCTGTACCTGCGCTCATTGAAGGGAACCTGGTGCAGACATTTATCGACGGCATCCGCGACCTGGAAGTCAGAGCTGCTGTGAGGCTCGGGCACCACGAGACGCTTAAGGACGCCTTGGCCCATGCACTGGAGGTAGAAGCCGTGCGGCAGGATCATCGTTCCCATCGCGTCAGGGAGGTTGCAGCCGCTACAGTTCGCGACCGCAACAAAGGATACAGCCCAAGGTGCTATGGCTGTGGGGAAAAGGGCCATCTTCGATCCAGCTGCTCTAAGCGAACCCTAGAAAAGGGAAGATGAACGATCCCAGGTGGGTAGTGCGGCCAACAGCACCGCCCGGCAGCAGCAGGGAAACGAGTAAAAGCCAGAACTGCGGGGTGGGTGCTGGCTGATGTTAAAAGAGCCCCAAGGATCTCGATCTCACAAACCCATGATGGGAACAGTCTAATCATCAAGGGCGAGGTCAACGGAATGCCGTGTAAACTGACCATAGACACTGGAGCCTCTCGTACGGTTGTTAGTTCCCAACTTATAAGTCAGTTCCTTGGGGACTCCGCATACAACCGAGAACGCATTAATTTGGTAACAGCCACCGGTCAGCGTATACCCGTCCGTGGAGAGAAGGAGATGGAGTTGAAGCTAGGCAACGTGATCTACCTGCATAATGTCATCGTGGCTGATATAATGGACGACTGCATCCTAGGCTTAGACTTTATGAGGAATAATTGTTGCGAGATCGACGTTAAGCAAGGTGTTTTGAAATGTGGACAGGAGGAACTTTTTATGGAAGGTGCGTTACCAGGGAACGTGTACAGCATCAAGAAGATTGTTCTTCCCCGAGATCGGAAACGATTGTTCCGATTAGTCTTCCTCGAAACGCTGGGCAAGCTCACCGTTGTGTACTTGTGGAAAGGGTAAACAATGACCTTCCATGGAATGTAGCTCGAACCTTGGTCAGGACCACTGACATCTCAGGAGTACGTGTGCTGAACCTTTGCGACCGGGAACAGATTATAGAAAAAGGCACACTGGTTGGTACTTGTGAGGAAGTGGATTGGTTACGTCAGTGCCAATATATATCGAGTGGGACCCCCAGCAAGGATTCAGAAACGAGAGTGACCACACTTTTGGAAGACTGTCGCAGTGTTCTGTCCCCGAACGAATTGGTCAAGGCGAAGAAGTTGTTACTCAAGTACGCCGATGTATTCTCATCAAATGATGCTGACATAGGGAAGACTGGCCTAGTTCAACACAAAATAAACACAGGAGAGGAATTGCCTATCCGTCAGCGGCCAAGAAGATTGCCGGTAGTACGTGAAAAGGAAGTGGAAACCATGATTGAAGGAATGGTGAAGGATGGTGTTATTGAACCTTCCTCTAGTCCATGGTGTTCACCAGTGGTGCTGGTGAAAAAGAAGGATGGCAGCATGCGGTTCTGTGTTGATTACCGCCGTCTGAACGACGTTACAAAGAAGGACAGCTATCCCTTGCCAAGAATTGGTGACACGCTGGACATGCTTACAGGAGTAAAATGGTTTAGCACGCTGGATCTAAAAAGTGGCTACTGGCAAGTTGAAATTGACCCTAAGGACAAGGAGAAAACTGCGTTCTCGACGGGAAAGGGTCTGTGGCAATTCAAAGTAATGCCGTTTGGGTTGTGCAATGCTCCAGCAACGTTTGAAAGGCTGATGGAACTTGTACTTACCGGCTAATTGGCGATGCCTGTCTGGTCTACTTGGATGACATCATCATCGTGGGCCGTACGTTTGAGGAACACCTTCAAAACCTGGAACGCGTGCTCATGAAGATTCAGAGTGCCAACCTCAAGTTGAGCCCGAAGAAATGTTCACTATTTCAACGGCAAGTTAACTTTTTGGGGTTTGTAGTATCGGAAGAAGGTATCCGCACAGATCCAGAGAAAATCGCCGCTGTCAAGGATTGGCCGGTTCCAAAAGACAAGACGCAGGTTAGGGCATTTTTGGGTTTGTGCTCCTATTACCGGCGATTCGTGAAGAACTTTGCAGATATAGCCAAACCTCTGCACAAGCTAACCGAGGAGAAGCGACATTTCTGCTGGGATGAAAGTTGCAATATCGCATTCCAGGAGCTCAAGGACCGTCTGTGCAAAACACCTATTTTGGGATACCCTGATGCAAGCAAAGAATTTATAGTTGACACAGACGCAAGTGATATAGGACTCGGCGGTGTGTTGTCTCAACGGAATGGTGACCAAGAGGTCGTAATAGCGTACTTCAGCAAGTCGTTGTCAAAACCGGAAAGGAACTATTGTGTCACAAGACGCGAATTGCTCGCTGTGGTAAAGTCGTTGCAGCATTTTAGCAAATATCTTCTGGGACGAAAGTTTCACTTACGAACTGACCATGCTGCACTAAAATGGCTATTGCAGTTTAAAAATCCAGAAGGACAAGTTGCGAGGTGGATTGAACTACTGCAGGAATACGACTTTGAGATCGAACATCGCAGCGGAAAATCTCACGGCAACGCAGATGCATTGTCAAGAAGACCTTGTCCTGAAGATTGCAACCATTGTACTAGGCAAGAGAGTAAGGAAGAGGTATCCGTGAGGATGCTCAGGACGGACCACCTCAGCAACGAATGGAAGGACAGCTTACAACATGCACAGCAGGAAGATCCGGACATCAAGCCGATTCT
This sequence comes from Parnassius apollo, assembly GCA_907164705.1. NCBI lineage: Eukaryota > Metazoa > Arthropoda > Insecta > Lepidoptera > Papilionidae > Parnassius > Parnassius apollo. The sequence continues at coordinate 1,293,134 of CAJQZP010001641.1, read as the reverse complement.
GGAATGGATAAGGGCCAGTGCTCCCAAGCCTAAGTGGAGCGACGTCTCAGCAATGAGTTCAACCACTAAAAGCTATTGGGCCCAGTGGGACAGCTTGCTGCTTCAGGATGGAGTTCTGTGCCGTAAATGGGAAAATGTTCGGGGAGACAGCTGTCATTTACAAATGGTTGTCCCTAAAGCTAAAGTACCGGATGTTCTACAGCTGTACCATAATGATTATTCAGGAGGCCATCTGGGAGTTAAACGAACTCTACTGAAGATCCGAGAACGGTTTTACTGGGTCCACTGTCGAAACGATGTCGAGGACTGGTGTCGCAAATGTACAAGTTGTGCGGCTGTAAAGGGACCTCAGACTCGTAGTAGAGGTGCATTGAAGTTGTACAATGTGGGTGCACCATGGGAGAGAATAGCCATTGACGTGGCGGGGCCGTTTCCGGAGAGTGAAAGCGGTAACAAGTATTTCATGGTTGTGATGGATTACTTCACTAAGTGGCCAGAAGTCTTCGCCATTCCAAATCAAGAAGCTTCAACAGTTGCAGATAAACTAGTTCATGAAGTCTTCTGTCGTTTTGGAGTACCTTTAGAGATTCACAGCGATCAAGGAAGGAATTTTGAGTCTCAAATATTCCAGGAAACTTGCCGAGTTATGGGTACTCATAAAACAAGAACGACTTCTTACCACCCGCAATCTGATGGAATGGTGGAACGATTTAATCAGACATTGGAGAGGTACCTAGCAAAAGTTGTAGACAATCGGCAACGAGATTGGGACAAGCACATACAACTGTTTTTGTTGTCATATCGAAGTTCTGTTCACGAAAGTACAGCAGTGACACCAGCTTTCGCAAACTTTGGAAGAGAATTACGTCTGCCTGCGGACCTGATCATGGGGATACCACCTGATGCCCCACGCAGTATAACCGATTATGCAAATGACTTGCGGAACAAAATGAATGACATTTATGAGCACGTCAGACAATCGGGCCAGCAAATGTCTGAGAAAATGAAAACCCGGTACGACCGCAAAATGAACAATAAAGGGTTCAACGAAGGTTCATTAGTGTGGTTGCACAATCCAGTCCGCAGCAAAGGGAAATCTCCTAAGCTTCAAGCTAAATGGGACGGCCCGTACCGGATTGTAACCAGGATCAACGATGTGACCTACCGGATACAGAAAGGCACAAGAGGGACTCCTAAGATCGTCCATGTGGATCGCTTGGCGCGTTATTATGGGACCGATAATGCTCGGGACGAGTATGTCTTAGGAGGGGGCAGTGTTGCATGAATAAGTCAACTAGCGCCATCTAGTGTCAGGAGCGGGGGCGAGAGGGGGGCTTTGCAGTGAATGACATCACAACCGACAGCGCCATCCGAAGAAACTAAGTTTCTAGAAAATCTATACTCGGACTCTCGGGACCGTGCGCGTGTTTGCTTGAACATTCTGGATATTTGCTAATTTAAATAAGTAGGCGCTGCAAGGTGCGATGGAGGCAGTGTTGATTTGGGCGAAACAAGCGAAGCTTCGGAGTGGAATTAAGTGAATTAGTGTGTTTAAATTATTAGTGTTTTAACTTTAATTGTGTAAAGTAAATTAAAGTGTTAATTTAGGTAATTTTATCGGCAATTTTTATTGTCACGAACCTCAAGCTCGTAACAATATTAATCTTTGATTCTACATTGTACTTACGAGTACTAAAAACTTTTTGATCCTAAGCAACGTATAATTGGGTACATTTTGTACCTAAAATAAAATAAAATTCTTAGCTTTTCATCTATTCTTCTAGACTAATTGCCGTTCTGAAAGCATTGAATTCAATAATTTTTCGATTCAGCATTAAACGTTAAAATCATATAAGTAAATTTCTGAACTAATTTAATATAAATAAAAGTGATTTTATCGAAATATTTTTAAAATGCCATTGGTATAAACTAATTGGATTCTGTAGTCACAATAAGTGAAAATCAAACTCAACATTTCGCTAATCCTGCGCTTGACGTTCAATTTAATTTCATTATAAAACAAGCTTTTTTTTGTATAGGCCTCCTATTACACCGAGACGCCATGTTATCTTTACATTGTAGAGCCACACTGCAGCTATATTTTGGTTCCTTTAGCGTGACTACAATAATAATGTCCTCCAGACCGAATTTCGATCACGGCGGCCAACCTCAACGGGGGCAAGCCATCGGCGCAGGACAGGATTATGGTGCCCAAGTGTATGCGCGAGCACAGGTGCACTCTCTATTCCTTCACTCTCGTAATCCGATGGGACGGTAAACCGACACGACCGGGAGAGAGATCAGGCGGAGGACCAACGGCTTTACGTGCTTTCCGAGGCACGGGGGTGACACACCGCTAACTTCCTGACTCCGGGCAGCTACTGTAAATTTCTTGACAGAAAAATTCAATAATTGATTTTTTGGCTCGACCCGGGATTCGAACCCAGGACCTGATGATCAGCAGTTGCACTACTACAACCACTAGACCAACAAGGCAGTCACTCGTGCTACACCATGTAAGTCAGCGTGACTATATACGTGGTATAGCACGAGTGGGTCGGTTCGACCGGGAAAGGATCGAGCTCTTACAAAATACTAGCGTAGAATAGCAGCTCGATGCTGCTATGCTTCGTATGGTGAGTGTAGAAAACCAGAGATCCCTTTTACTGGAAACGAGGCATTCCATCTCAGTTCCCAGTGATAACAACGCATCTGTATTTTGGTTCTTGTTCGAGGATAGATGTACATGTCTATGTTTCAGAACATCCACTCACTATCAGGTAGAATGTGTGCTCGTTTGTCACCCTTATTCTATGGAAAAATGTCTGCGCAACCTGCTCGCAATTCCATCAAATTGCGTACTCTAGGGAGGAATAGATAGAATCATTTCTTTATTCAATATAGATTACAAGAAAGCTTATTGAAAGTTATTTTAGTTGTACCAGTGGTTCGGAAAAAAGCTCTGTCCTTGGAAAAACCAGCAATAAACCCAGCGGGACCTTTTTAAAGAAAAAGTAATTTACAGTATAATTTTATACAATAATATAAAAACATCATTCCCAGTGGTTAATATTAATTATGTATGTACAATAATTTAGTAGTATAATAACCCTTGCTAAACAAATATTTCTTAGTATAATTTTAAGCATTTTGATAGATAATTCTTGCTGAAAATTGTTATTTTCGATAGTGTATTATGACTTTATATCAAATGATAACTCTAGCCATCACGAGACGTCCAGCGTGTAAATTATCTTAATTATAATGCATGAAATTGTCGATTGATTGAACATCTGCATTTACGATGCGCGTGCGAGGTCCCTTGCTCGTTGTTGCGTTCTTCACTTGTTTTGAGGTATTTATTTATTTTTGTTTTATAATACTTTTTGTGTTCATCATCGTCCTGTAAATGATCCCCGATATACGCTTTTAAATTTAATTCTTTTCCTTTACATTTGTAATGATAAAGCTGTGTGTAATTTAAACCTTATTATTTATTAAAATATAACTGCATACTGATAACATACATATAATAAAATAAATAAAAAAGTTATAAAAATAAAACAATTTTCAGGCTGTGTTCTGCTACTGTCATGCCTCGGTAAGTAAATAATTAAACAGCATCACGCCTGTAATTCCTCGGGCATATGTAGAGTACAATCAGCAGCGGGCTATTCGGACCACGTTTAGCCAAAAATATGGGTTAAGATGAAAAATTGTAAATGGCGAAATAGGTGGTTAATTAGCCTACACTATCACAAGCCCAATATACCAATAGTCATAGTAACAAGCTAGGCAAGTAACACAATCTTTGTTGTTACAATTTCCACTTGGGACCCAAAAGTTCCGGAAAAAAATATTTTGAAAACATGTGAAGCTCGCCCACACGCATAGGGACAGTACGGCTGAAACTTCTTTGCCCTCTCAGAAATGAGGAAGGCCCAGCATATAGGCTTTAACTTTAACTTTTTAGCCTATTTAGACATATACGTTCATCCTCAATTATAATCAAAATTCAGATACGTTGTGACCCCTGGCACTGTGATAGAAAACCGCTTTCTAGAAAAAAGTCTTCGATTCTCTGTGTACCCATGTTGAAGTAGTAGAGATCAACAGATTGAGGATACAAGATATTTTTATATTATTCGGTATTGCAGTGAATCGGATGTATTTACTAATGCGTTTTAATGGTTTTCGCGCGATATTTCATACAAAAATAGTAGCATCCCTGCTTCATAGAATCCGCGACGACAAAAACAATATTCTGACAATGTTTAAAAGCCGATATCAGGCATACTCATGAAAAGCCGATGGTACGCGCGGTGTGCCTGACCACTGGGTGGCAGTTCCTTTTACGAGCTTTTTTTACTTATTATAAGCCAGTGCTTAAGCCACGATGCTGATAGTGATACCCGGTGGTAAGTGGTGATGATGCCCCAGATGATGAATCGCACAGTTTTGCGTGACAATATGCTTAAATAAACGGTATCCGAAACGGTATTTGAAACGGTGGTATAATTTATTTCATTTTTTTTTATTTACTTAAAATATTAAATAGCGTATTTACTAATGTTAAATTAAGTTTTTGATGTTACTAACATTTTAATGGATGTTAAATCTGAAATAAAATCTTTTCTTTTTCTTCTTCTTTATGCTTCTATTTTTAATAGAAGATATACTTGATAGTAAAATAAGTGTACCACGTCCCCCACGAGGAACTGCAATACCGGAGGCCTTTTAGGGAAGTGATTTTAAAGTAGAAAACGACTAAAGAATTTGCTGTTAAAAGTTCATTGACCTGCCATCAACGCACAGAGAGACAATCTTTTAAAAATTGTAGGTATAGGATATATAGTGTGGTAGCATGATTAAGGTCAATGTAAATACTAAAAAAATAGTATTGTTTGGTACTCGTGTATAGTATTAGGATATTATAAAATGAATATAGTAAGAAGATATTATGAATGAACTATAAGTATGAGTGAGAGGTGTGATGAGAGACAAGGAAAGGACAGGGAAAGGGAGATAAAGAGGAAGAACTGAACTTGTGTAATACAGAGTATTTTAAAGTATTGTAAATTTTTTGTAAAAAACGAATTTAAATAACGGAAGATTTTTATGTATTTTCTGATTTCTCACACATATATAAAATGGTGTGCAAAGTTCCTCTTAAAACTGCTTGTCTTGCTGTCTGCTGGTAATTTTTGTGTAGTGGCGGTGTAAGAAGAAACTACCCCATATGATCCCGCGAGTGTCGTAACAGGTTACAGAGGGGAACAAAACAGGAAATGAACAGCAGCGTTTTTCTAATAACCATTAAAATAAATCACTGCAGTTGCCAACCTTTATGAGGAAACCAATGGCTCCCCCATTGATTGTGTTCTGTGTTCAGTAGTGGACTTTAATAGGCTGTAAAATTAAAGTCATTATAAGTTTCTAAATCTATCGGCAAATATCCTTTCCTCTATGTAATATATTTTTTATAATGTTTCAGTGCACTGGTAAAGATTGCGCCGCTGGGGTGAGCGACTTCAATAGCCTTAAATAAAATAATCGTAATACATACTCATTTATTAATTACTAGCGATATGCCCCGGCTTCGCACGGGTGATATCTGGATTTGTAGAACAGCGCCACCTACCGGGTCCAACCATGCCTATAACCTTCGCGTACGTGCAAGCAATATGTTGAGAAAGTTTTATCGCAATGTGATAAACGGTATGGCAGCGCATAAAATACGAACAAACAAAATATTTTATATTTAAAACATAATGCCGCCGCGCCGGGCTGCTTACTGCTTGTTTCCAGACTAAAAGCATTTCTGAACTAGTGGTAAATAAAAACAACCACTAAATGGTGTGCTGTCCTGATAAGAAATGCAGGAAGAGGAATTCATTGATAATATCTAAGAGGTCTCTTCAGTAGTAGACTTGTGAAAGGTTGTAATGATGATGATGCAGTATTATATTTTTTTAAGTACTTACAATGCTACTAACATTACTAATATTTCCATCAACCGCTCCTGGTAAGTTTAAAATGCTTGTATTACGAAAATTCACGACATTTTTATAAATTCGATTTATTTGCTTATAAGTTTAATAAATTCTTATTTTACTACTTATTGACTATCTTTTACCCGCGACTTCATCCGTACCTTAAACTAAAAGTATGCATATTTTCTATATTAGTAGTCTTTTTGCAAGCAAACACTAATTATTTAATCAGTTTTTGATTTAACAAAAATTCAGCACGCTATCTGAATGAAATATACATACAAACACTCCTAGTACTACTCTCTATCCATTCGTAAAGTTTCACCACAATAAGTTCAACTGTTACGAAGATAAGCACGAACAGACAGACGTCTGACAGACAATTTTTTTATTATTATTACTCATGTCTTAATACCAAGCGAATATCCTCCCTGATATGGGTGATATTGAGCTAAATAGAAGCTAGTTATTTTGACATTACAGGCACTTCAATTTTATTTATATATACAGTCCGTACGGATAAAGAATGGGATTAGAAATGGCGTCTCATCGAGTCTGTGCCGTCAACAAGCACAGTACCAATAATGCAAACCTGCTAATAACGGTATATCGTTATAACGTTATATTATTCGGTTAATTGGATTTTTTTATTAATGGGAAGATATTTGAAAATAATTGTATACGCAAGTATCTAGGTACATTAATTTTAAAATAAAATTTATAACTAGCGACCCGCTCTGGCATCGCCTGGTTGAGATCTATTAATGAAACGTTATTTAGACTTAAGGTAATAATTAAAGACCATCTATTTTATTTTATCAATATTATTTTTCGGATAAAAATTAGCCAATTTCAATTTAGTTTTATTACAATCGGCTCAGCAATTTCGATGATTAGCTTAAACAGACAGACAAAAGAAAATTTAAAAAATTATTTAGGTTATTCATGTCTCAATGTCACGTATGCCAAATGATTTGATACAAACATATTAACAAACAAAGTCACGATAATTATGAGAAATCTCGCAGAACGCATCGTCGCTCACGAATCAGCAAAAATTTTTTTGTAGTTTGTGTCATTGTGTGTTTTGCAAGTTGAACTAAACCAAACTAAACCTACGAAAAACGCATATCGCAATGTAATTTTATTGCAGTCTTCACTGGTACGGGCATAGATAGCGATAGTGTACGAACGAGTGGTGAATAGAGCTGACGCCATTTTCAATCCCATTCTATAACCGCACGAGTAGTATGTAGTGTATACAGTTTATAGATTTTAGATGTGTATCACATAGTTTTTTAGTCTGTATTATAGATAACCAATAATTGTTTAAAACCAACCAACTTAAAAGCTATTATATTATCGCTTATCGTCTTGTCACTTTAATTTATTACCTAAGTTAAGGTTAAGACCCAGGTCAAGAAACTTCTTCATAGATTAAAAATTAAACTCGATCAAACACAAACAACATGTAACAAAAACCCTGCGGTGCCCCTTAAGTGCATTACCAGAATATTAAAACTTATAGAAATAACTTTATATCAGAAAACTCAATCATAAAAATTTAAAAAATATATTTTCAAATTGAATGTAGATTTATAACCTCTGCATTGGCTGGGAAGCAGGAGCAAAGAGTATTTACAAAGACTTCGCTTTATCAATGCGCACGTCAGTTAGTTCAGATGTTAATAAATTCACAAGATTGTATTTACTAAATTACCTATTGTGATCACTAAATATCCTTTAACATCGACCAAAAAAATTTCACTGTCATAAATGTCATGCCTGTGTCCCTAAAAGGATCACCGTGTTGTTTGTTACATATTGTTTTTTTTTTAATAAATTGAACATATTTTAACTGACAAAATATTTCGCAGTTACATCAGAACGAATACTGTATTGCAAAGGTAAGTTTTTGTTTAAGGTAACCACGAAGTATAGAAGGCACTTTGCTCGTATCCTCCTGTTAGATTTTTAAGTAAGGATCTGTTACGATATGCACCTACTTTAATTTTTAATAGCTGTAATATACTTGTTGCAGTGCTCAACTCCAACCTGCACGGCATCTGTATGTATTATAAAATACAGTACTTAAACAGTATATAATTTTATTCAGAGGAATATTATATTATTATACATATACACACACACACATACATATATATATAGACTCGACTTCAGACACAAGTTTGTCCCGGCAATTATTAAGCGATTTAAATGGATCACTTAAACCGTGGTAAAACCACACAGAATACCAGTGTTAAATAGCAGTAGATATAATGCTGTTGTGTTTCGTACGGTGATTTATAGAATCAGGCGTTATTTTGCAGAAATTCATATTATTAAGGATCTAAAAAGAAACTAAGATCCGCGTAATGAAATAAAATGATATGTCTTACTTAGTTTGAAGGGAACCTCCTGGCCTTCCTCAATTGCTTGCACTATCCCTGTCACCACTACTCCCAATACCATTACACTAGGAAAGAGATAACACCATCGACAATACGACATGTGTTTCATCTCTAAACGTCCGCTAAGTCGACTATGCTCTTCAAACTTGGTAAGACGCATCATTTTATGTAAAAAGCAGATCTTAGCTTAGTAATTTTTAACATCTTTAATTTCGTATGAAGAATGTGAAAAATCGGATACCTTTTTACAAATGAATAAATTATTTATTCGTCACACACATCATAGCTACATGACAGTGTTGCGCGCTACAATTAATGCCTGGTACATGGCGACACTAGTTACCACTAGCGCCTTCTATTATCGAGTAGCAGAACTAGGAGAGTCAAGATCCTTCTAGTGCGAACAAGTGTGGTACAATTAAGTTTTGTTATTAGTGTGGTTTTAAATTCTTATTAGTGCTCTGTAATTAAAGTGTCAATTGTGGTAATTCACTCTGCAGTTTTTAATTGTCTCGAACTCCAAGCTCGTAACAATATAAACAAATTACAGCTAAAAAGTAAGGACCCAAATACACTGAGCTGCAGCAACGTAAAGGCATCAGACTAAACACGATGCATTGTCACCACGCACACAGCGCTGCCAATTTCTCGCTGCTGAATATTACCTTTTACTGATAACGATTATTCTATTATTTCACGCTAGTCTTCTATGATAGCATTGTCAATCAGACGAGCCGACCCATTCGTAAGTTAGCTTTGCAGCCTAAAAATATAATTGCAAATTCAAGCAGTGCTTTTTCACGACATACATACATCTGCCGCCTAATAGCAGTCGGGCCCGGGACTTCTAAACAGAAAAGTATTCCAATAAAAGTAAAACCTGACTTCTAAAACCTAATAAAACTATTATTTCCGATGTCATGAGGTTACATCTTCTATACTTCAGCATTATACACGATATCATAGCACTGGATTTTCAACTAACATATGAAAATTGTTTTAGTATTTTAGCTCTTTAAAGTAGTTTTTATTTCTTATCAAAAGTCTTATTTTTGATTATAATTACGTCTCCTATCTAAATGGGCAGTAAATAAGCGCAAGGATCTAGTTTTAATTTAGATGTTTGTTGTGAATATTTGTAGCAAGACAATATCATTTTTGTTGTGGCCAATTACATCTAGACTTAGAAGTCACCATAGACTGCCTTATAAGAAGATTTCACCATAGTTGCCACGTTTGGCAGACGGATTGGCAGACCTGCTAATTAACACTGCCAACCATCTGTTTCAGTTTCCCCTTGTCGCACCTTACACTCATGGTACGTTATAGGGTAGCGAATGTTAATACACCGCTTACAGGGTTTTGAACATGTTTGTTATGAAGAACTACTGTTCTGCCCAGTCCTTCTGGGTAAGTGTCTCCCTCTTCCTTTTTTCAGACCGAAATATAGCAGTGCGTGCTTGCTGGCACGCCTGTGTCTGGAGATCCTGTATGGAAGGCATTCCATCTTGGTCATCAGAGATGAAAATACAACTATAGTTTTCATTGTTTGAAGTTGGCTCCATGGAGCCATCATTTTAGGTTTAAAAAGTCTTCGTGTGGCCTACAACTAATAGTTCCATTTCTGTTTGTTTGTCCGTGTGTCAATTGAACTGCTAATAAGAAAATAAATTATTGAAATTTACAGTGTCATGGAAATGGCTGCACATCAACGGTAAAAATATTTTTTATTATAGTTTCTGTTAGTTTTATTTCTATTTTTTAAGGAATGAACATTTTTTGATTTAGTGCGACGGCGTTTTATGTAAATCCGAGGTATGTAACCATTTTATACGCCGTTTGATACGTTTTATCTATAATTACGTGTTAGAGCTATATTTTGGTTGCAGCACGAACAACCGGGGAAAATTACACTCACACATAGTAGTACACCAGCGTAAAATAGCAGCTTAATGCTCTTGTTTTTTTTTATAGAATAAGAGTGACAAATAAAAACACATTCCACCTAATAGTAAGTGAATATCACAGAAATCTATATTCAATTAAGAATCAAAATGCATGTGCATTGTCACCCATATGAGGACTAAGATGAAATGCCTCATTTTCAGTAAAAAGGGTCTCCGTGTTGTGTTTTGTATGGTGAGTGTAGAAAACCGGGCCACAGCATCCACTTGCCATCAGTGTGCTCATTTATGACCCTTATTCTATAAAAAGAAAACACTAAATAAAAATACCTTAACATTTATTTTAAAAAGCAATTATCATTTATTAATTAGGAAAAATTAAGAAGTAGCGTTTTTAGTATTACTAATAGGATTGATGGAGGAAACCGTGGTTAACTATGACATTGGGACGTCGAATACCTCAGTACCCCCGTGACCTGTAGTGCTCGAAACCTCGGGTATACAAAATAAGTTAATATACGCGATATAATCCGTAAAAACTAGTTTAATTAGATTTGACTACCTACTTTGCGTCTGTGGTGATGAGGCTTTTCTGAGGTGTTAAACATCCTAATTTCATAGTCAACCACGGCCACTTTCAGTTTAAAAATATATTCACTAAAAGAATCACGTGCTCGGTGGTAAAGGATAAGCTACTGGGGAAACCTTTGTATTTAAATAATATTGTTAAATCGGTAAAGTCCGATAAACGTAACTGGAGTAACGCGGCCAAATAATTACTCCGAACCTCTCTCCAAAATGAGAGGAGGCCTGTACCCTGGGATGTAAGCTGTAACTTTACTCTACTTAAACTATAAATATTTTCTATATATGAATCAGTGTTTTGGCGATGACTGCAAATCTACCGTAAGTACCAAAGAGTATATAAATCACTACGTTTAAGTACTTACTGTCGTTAATTTTAAAGTAACCAGATAATTTATCTGCATTTAATCTGGAACAAATCTGACAGATCTAAAATAAATATTATTAGTCTTGTGAAATGTTTTGTTTATAATTCACTTAAGGATTACTTTAAGGCACTGTTGCGCGCCTAAGTTGATGTCTGGTATATGGCACTATCGACATCTATTATCGAATAGAAGAACTAAGCTTTCTTGATAGCTCCACACTCGAATTTTCTACATCTAATCGGTCGGGCCCGGTATTTGCTGGAACATTTCAGATATTTCGGTGGAAAAGGCCTATATAAAGGCCGGGGGACGGGGAAAATTGGACGAGCGAATCATTCAGAGCGAAATAACGTGAACTAAAGTGTTAAGTGTGATTAATTATTAGTGCGATTTAAGTTTTAATTGGTGTTCAGTAATTAAAGTGTCAATTTCAGTAATTCAATTCTAAGCTCGTAACAATACTATAAACGTCAAAAGCACCATTTTTTTAATATTTCTGATCAGAATTGGCCGTGTAGAGCTGGCGTAAGAGAATTCGCTCATTACTCTATGTCATTCCGTAAGTGTTGTAAGAGGCGATATAGGGAAACCAAAACAGTTGGGTAGACACTGCAGCGGGAAATCTCACGGCAACGCAGATGCATTGACAAGAAGACCTTGTCCTGAAGATTGCAACCATTGTAGTAGGCAAGAGAGTAAGGAAGTGGTATCCGTGAGGATGCTCAGGACAGACCACCTCAGCAACGGGTGGAAGGACAGCCTACGACATGCACAGCAGGAAGATCCGGACAGCAAGCCGATTCTGGGATGGATGAAGGCCCGTGCTACCAAGCCTAAGTGGAGAGACGTCTCAGCGATGAGTTCAACCACGAAAAGCTATTGGGCCCAATGGGACAGCTTGCTGATTCAGGATGGAGTCCTGTGCCGTAAATGGGACAATGGTCGAAGAGACAGCTGTCGTTTGCAAATGGTTGTCCCTAAAGCTAAAGTGCCGAATGTTCTACAGCTGTGCCATAATGGTCGTTCAAGAGTCCATCTGGGAGTTAAACGAACTCTACTGAAGGTCCGAGAACAGTTTTACTGGGTCCATTATCGTGACGATATCGAGGATTGGTGTCGTACATGTACAAGTTGTGCGGCCGTGCGGGGACCTCAGACACGTAGTAGAGGAGCACCCGAAATTGTACAATGTTGGTGCAGCACGGGATAGGACAGCCCTTGATATTGCAGAGCCGTTACAGAAAGGCGCAAGAGGGACTCCTAAGATCGTCCATGTGGATCGCTTGGCGCGTTATTATGGGGCCGATAATGCTCGGGACGAGCATGTCTTAGGAGGGGGCAGTGTTACGCGCTCAAGTCGACGATACACTAGCGCCATCTAGTGTCAGGAACGAGAGCGAGGGGAGCATTGAGAAAATGACATCACAAATCACTCAACCAACAGCGCCATCCGAAGAACTAAGTTTCTAGAAAATCTACACTCGCACACTCGTCCCTTTGCGCGCATTTACTTGAATATTCCGGATGCTTCTTTGCTAATTTATATAAATAGGCGCTGCAAGATGCGATCGAGGTAGTGTTGATTTGGCGAGACAAGCGAAGCTTCGGAGCGGAATAAAGCGAATTAGTGTGTTTAATTATTAGTGTTTTAAGTTTTAATTTGTGTAAAGTAAATTAAAGTGTTAATTTAGGTAATTTTATCGGCAATTTTTATTGTCACGAACCTCAAGCTCGTAACAGTACAAAATTACTTTCAATAAGAATTACACGTAATCTTTATTAAATAAAGATTTTTCTAGACCGTTCCGTAATTTTAATATGTATTTACATTTATAATCTGAAATTCTATCTCATTACAGTGCGCAGGTGTCGCTTGTAAATCCACTGTAAGTATTATTATTCATATCATTATGTATAGGGTTTGCCGTGTAGTGGTGTGGGTGTAGGAATATCCACTACTCCATATCATCCCCTGGGTGTCGTAAGAGGCGACAGAGGGAAATAAGTCAGGAGATGGGCAGCAGCGTCGTCCTGATAACAACTAAAAATAAAAATACTGCGGTTGTCAGTCCGCTTGCCATGCGTAGCAACTATAGCGAATATAACACTATGAAGCAAGCTATGGGAGGCCTATGTTCAACAGTGGACTTTAATACGCTAAAATAGATGAGTAAGTTGAAATCTTTCTTCTTTATTTCTTTCTTTCTTTAAAAAAAGAAAGAAAGAAGTAAGTTGAAATGAAAAACTCTAATTGTCCGCTGCTGGGCGCAGGCTTCTTCACATTTCTGAGAGGGTTATGGAGCCCCGATGCATATAAGCGGACTTTTCATGGACCCGAAATATTTCGTAATTTCTAAGGCGTACTGGTTTCTTCCTTAGACCAAAAATTGAACCATAAACGGGGTCAGAGCGCTGTGCATACATTTTAAGAGATACCGAAACCATACTCATCTCATAATATACAGCAACTCTATACAAACCTAGATGAATAAACATAGAAATATTAATATAATAGTAACTCTTAACAACTAAAAGTAATAGGACAGTAATTTTTGACGATTTTAAGTTTGACTTACTGAATTCTAACTCCACCGGAGTAGAGGATAATAAAGATGCACTTCAAAGAAATGGATTCCAATTTGTAAATAAATCACTCTTAAATATAGCAACAAGGAAACATCGAAGAAGAAGACTTCTTGAGACCATGTTTTAACTGATTTAACGATTGAGTTACTTGATTTGGCTATCATAGAATGTATGTAGTATATCTGATCATAAACAGATAATTTTTGAAATTATCATTATGAGCATCCATTCAAGTAAAAAACTCAATACGAATCTATAGACTACAGAAATTTGGTAGAAAAAACTATAACAAATTAAAGTAACAATGATTTCACCAAATTTGAAAACAATTTGATTGAGACCATCTACATTTGTGGAGTATAGATTGTAAAAATATTAAACTCACCAAACCAAGATTGGATAATCACAAAATTTTTTAGGGCAATTAATAATAAAAACTTAAATTATAACCAGTACAAAATTAACTAAGAAAGTGACAAATTATTTTTGAAAGAAATTTTTTTCTATAGTAATAAAAAGAATAAAAGGTGTCTAGGACAAAAAAGTGTTGAAAATGTGAAATTTAATAGACAATCTCACGCACGATAAGATAAAGGAATTTACAGTACTAATAGAACTAGAGAAAGGAATTCTTGTTATAAATGACGAAATAAGATAGATAACTACTACAAAACAGCTATAAATGAGGGATTTAATAGATAGTCTCACACAAGACAAGATAAAGGAATCTATACAAACAGTCGCAAATCATTTAATGAAGGAGCGACAGTAGGCATTTCTAAAAGTAGGCGAAAGTTAAACGAGCTTTACAATGAAAGATCATATAGTCATAGTGTTATATTTAGAGAGTATGCTAAAAATTATTCTAAAATATTGAATAAAAGAATGCTCCACAGCTAAGGCTTTACATTTAAGCAATAAAATTAAAACTGCATCCAATAAAATTAAAATGACGTGAAGTATAATTAACAGTGAAATGGGCAAGGTCAAATCACGCAAGTCGGATTTCCAACTGAATATTAACAATAACTCAACTCAAGACGTTGAAATGGCTTTTGAGAATAATTTTACTGCTGTTCCTCTTTTGACAACAAAATCATTAAATTCTTCTCCTGCTATCGCCGTATCATTGCTTAATCAAAATGTAAAGGTGTGTTCAAATAATTTTAAATTCCGTAGAATATTGCCAAAAGATATCATTATATATTGTTACGAGCTTAGGGTTCGTGACAGTAAAAACTGCCGATTGAATTACCAAAATTTACACTTTTATTACTGAACCACTTATCTCATTTACGGCACAGGACTCCATCCTGAATCAGTAAGCTGTCCCATTGGGCCCGTACCGGATTGTGACCAGGGTCAACGACGTAACCTACCGGAAACAGAAAAATTGTTACGAGCTTAAGGCTCGTGACAGTAAAAACTGCCGATTGAATTACCAAAATTTACACTTTTATTGCTGAACACCAATTAATACTTAAAAGACACTAATAATTAATCACACTGATTCACTTTATTTCGCTCCGAAGCTTCGCTTGTCTCACCAAATTCAATACTGCCCCGATAGCGGGTTGCGGCGGCTTTAAATACACCTTTTACACCGAAACATCCAGAATATTCCAGTAAATACGGGCGCCGAACGACCAGACGCAGAAAGTTCGAGTGTGGGGATTCTAGAAAGCTTAATTCTTCTGTTCGATACTAGATGGCGCTGTTGATCGAAAGATCAAGATTGACATTTTCTAGGAAGCCCTCCTCGCTCTCGTCCCCGACACTAGATGGCACTAGTGCCAGGTACCTGACGTCAACTTAGGCACACAACGATATTTTAAAACTATTGATGTTAAGAAAACGGACGACTTATCGAAGATTTCCACTAAAGTATTTGCATCTGTAATAGATACAATAGCGCCTAATCAAGCCACTATTTTTAATACAAGCGTCGAATATGTTGTGTTTCCTGATTTATTGAAACATGGTAAAGTTAGACCCTTATTCAAATCTAGTAGTGCATTAGACCCCGCCCAATTTAGACCAATTTCTGTGCTACCAACTTTAAGTAATTTTTTTAAAATAATTTTACATCAGATGTTAAGTTTTTTTAATATAAATAAATTGCTTCATACAAGGCAATTTGGTTTTTGATTAAATGATTGTTATTTTGTGATATAGTACAAAAAGATACTGTTTGTGACCTCTCTCGGTTCTTAGCATAAATCACACCAGTGTGCAACCTTATCTGTCTTTTGAAGGCATCGAAGTGCATTGCTTGATGTTCTTCTGTAAATTTACACACATAATTTTCTGATAAATCGCAATGTAGGACTATTTCTCTTTCGCTAAAGTTATTTTTAGAATATGTATACATTTGAAATTGATATTTAATGTAAAAAAATGCTTATTTATTAAAATATACCTTTAGTTGATCAGAAAATACATTGTCTTCTCTTTATCTTGTTGAATTGAAATATTTTTAAGATATTTAAATTCTTTTTGATCCATCTGTTCCACCATCACTATATCATTGATTAAGATTTATTTGTGACATATTACAATTAATATTTTTATTAGAACATGATTTACATTCGTTATACATACATTTGACGCTATTTTTATACTACTAATACTATTTCAGTTAAATTTTCTGTATCAATAATCTTGAGATGTTTTGATTTTTTTACACAGAAAATTATATTTGCATGTTTCACACATGCACAAGTATTCCTATCAACTAATTTCGGGCTCAAAATATAAAATGGCTTATAGCGAGTAAATGTAGGGTACGATAATTTGCTACCTTCAGTTTTATACTTTTTGTGTAATTTTTTTAAGGAGTCAAGTAGATATCTAACTTTTTATCCCACTTTGTGTAATGTTCTGTATTGTTTTATACCCGCTGTAGCACGGCTAATGTCGTCTCGCTTATAAAATTTGACTAAGTTTTGTAAGCGTTTCATTTTGATTTTTTATTTCTGGATTTTTAATTGCCCACTTAACCCAATACACGTACCTAGTTTCATATTCATTTTATATTTACCAGTAATATCATTACTTTATTTATGGCGTTTCGTTGTGAATTATTCTTTGCCTGGGAATATAGGCCACTCAATGATTCTTATATAAAAACATTTTCAAATAATATCTTTTTTACAGCACTCTTTGCCGGTGATGAAATTTGGGGAATGGTTTCATTCAAAAACCTTTCAGTTTTAGTGTGTGGTGTTCCTTGACTTTAACATTTAAATCTTTTTGCTTTAGTTCCTTAATACGTAGTATTTTGGCTGTTTGATTCAACACTTTTATTTGTTTTCTATATCTAGCCAGGTCGTAAGTTCTGTCAAAAACTTTTTTTAATATTAATGATACACTTTTTGATAATTTAGATATAAATTATGTATGAAATGAAAGGTAATTTAATTAAGAATATAATTTTATTTTACATTATTTAAATTGATGCCCCCCCCTTCCACTATTTTGAATAGATGCCCTTAATCGAAACGGCCAATCATCAATCGCGGCACGCACCACACTCATACCTATTCCTGCCGCTGCTTTTGCCAAAGATGCTCGGATAGATTCCATATTCTGATGAGCGATCGAGCGAGCGAGATGATTTAGCGCAGACTTTCTCTTTCAAATGTTGCCATATCTTATAATACAGTGGGCTTAAATCTGGACTAGAAGAGGGCCAGTCTTCATGTCCGGTAAAGTCTCTATGAGCTGGTGCAGATTCCTGTTGGAATATCCAATGTCTGTTTTTGAGCATTTTTTAAGAAAGAAGTTCCACTATGTTTGTTAAGACGGTATTTTGGTATAGTACGTTTCTAGGGCAGGCGGAAAAAAGTACATTGACCTTTGACGATATCATCGGTTGTTGGTCGATGTTAAAATACTGGTACTTTTAGGGCCCGCCCGACCCTGGACTCCTGCAGCGTGATGCCATCGCGAATACACGCGGCGGGCTCTGTCACGTCCAACCATCACAACGGACGCGGGATCCTTGCTAAGCGCAGCGCCACATATACTACATAACTATGCATTTGTAATGTGTACGGTTGTGTCAAAAATGGATTGTCTATTAATTTACTTTAAGAGTGATTCTTCTCTTAATTTTGTTTCAGTGCAGCGGCGTAGGATGCGAGAATAACTCTAATATTTTCCTGCAGCAAATGAAGATAGATGCTAGTAGTACTATTACTTCTACAACCACTCATTTACTCTATTTTGATATGAATTAAAAAAATTAAAATCAAAGTTTTTCATTTCCGGTTAGATGGTCAGTATACAGTTGCTGAGAGGAATTAACAACTTATAAGATAAATAAAAACCGTGTACTGGCGGTGTAGGAATATCCACTACCCCACATCATACCGTGGGTGTCGCGTGGTATGGGACGTAGCGAATAAAGGCGACAGACACATAGTGTGGCCGCAATACTCGTCATGTCGCACGTCATGCTCCTCGTCATGCCCATCACTCCCTGTTTCGTAGGTTTTTGGGCGCGAGTCAAAGGACTGGCCACATGAGCGCGAGTAGCTGGCCACACACTCGCGCAAACGCAGTCCGGACCGAGCGCTGCGGAAGCACGTCACGTCACTGTCATTCAGCCATGTCATCACAGGAGTAAATAATATACAGAGAAAAAGCTATCTCGACGACCGCAATATGTATTTCTTTTTATGACATTAATATAATAAATATGCATAGCTCGCACGCTGCAACAGTTTCAACATCCGTTACGTCGCAAACGCGAGCGACCTACTGCGGAGCGCCGCGATTAATTGCGCGAGTAGAGCAGTGTGTGGACAGACAGGGCAAAATCGCAGCAGCGCAAGAAGCAGAGTGATTGAAGGGAGCGGACGAAATTAAGGTAACTGCGGGTAATAAGACTTGTCGGGTAATAAGTCCTTAGTAACAAGAATCGTATTTATAATAACCGCTCTCGCTCAAGGAAATATTGCACGATAGTGTCTATACAAGTTTGCAGAGTAGCGCTACCCCGCGTCCTGCCACCAGAGTTGCATCATCTATCATAAGATATAACCGCACTACACCAATTAAAAATTAAAATTAAATTTAATTAAAAAATTATAAAAATAATTTTTTTTTATTATTTATTGAAAAAAAATCTGTCGAAATAAATCTTAGATATGTTTTGTAATATTATATTTAGCTATCTAAAATCGTAATATTTATCTTTGTGAAAAAATGCTTTGTGGATCTTGAAGATTTGAACAACGTATCGTCATAATTTTTTAAATTTGGTTTTTCTTAAATACCTGGCTTGGCCGGCTTTTATTAAGGCCTACTAAATTTCCCCATAGGCCTTATTATACTCTCTCTTCGTGTGTGTTTTTTTTTCTTAATTATGTATTTTATATCACTATTAAAATGTTAGGGGTGTTAGGGGGTCATTGTAGAAGCGTGCTCGTCGCGACCCCTGTCAGCCCTTTTCAGGGCTGCAATTCTACACAGCTGCGCACCCATGCAAACGGGAGTTAGGGCGTCCCCCCAAGGCGACGCACACCAGCTCGTCCCCGTTGGTGTGGAATGCAGCGCGCAAAGCAGCGATGGGGACCGCCACCCGTCACGCATAGCCCGACAAGGCGGAAGGTGGAGGACGGAGTGCAGAGTTGGCACGTGGAATGTTAGAGGGGCATGAGAGATAAGACGAATGAGTTTATCGAAATAATGAAAGAAAGAGAATTAGATGTCGTGTGTATGTCGGAGACCAACCAGAAAGGCACTGGTACTGAAGAGCTCCCTGGCGGGACGTTAGCTATATGGTCCGGAGTCTCGGAAAGGGAGAACGCCTGCCAGGGAGTGGGGATGCTGTTGTCGTCCCGGTTGGTCGATCTTATGACTGAATACAAGGTTGTGAACTCAAGACTTCTCTGGGTTCGCTTTAAACTGGGACTGACGAAGTTATTCCTTTTGGCTGTTTATGCGCCGGTAGCTTCGTCGTCCAGGGCTGAGGTGGAGGAGTTTTGGGAGAATGTAAGAGAAGTTCTAGATTTTATGGATGTTTTTGATTGTAGTGATTTTTTGAGTTGATGGGATTTTGTGTGTAGTGATTTGAATGGATGGGTAGGTATCGCTCGACCAAGATACGAGTCGGTGCTTGGAAAGTTTGGCGATAAAAGGGTTAATGATGCTGGCAAGCTTATACTGGCTGTATGCAAGGAAAAGGGTCTTCTTGTGACAAACACTATGTTTAATCACAGGAAAATCCATATGTACACTAGAGAAAGAAAGAATGAGAGAAGTATGATTGATTTGTTCCTGGTGGATGACCGACTGCGAAAACAGGTGATGGATTCACGAGTGTTCAGGGGTGCTAACCTGGGAACGGATCACTATCTAGTAATTACTAGATTTACTGGTTTGTTCGCGGGTTGGCGCTACCGGACGGCAGTAACAGAACCACAGTCGGTCTGTCGCATCCGAAGCTGGAAGCTTCAGGAAGCGGATACTAGGGACAAATATCACACGAAGGTAGCCGAAAAGCTTGACACCATCGATGGCAGAAAAGAATGTGTGGAGAGAACATGGCAGAACCTTAGGGATGGAATGGTAAGTGCAGCGGAAGAAGTATGTGGAACGACAAAAAGAGGTAGTAGTAAAAGAAGAGATGCATGGTGGAATGATGAAGTGAGAGAAGCTGTAAAAAAGAAGAAAAAAAGCATGGTTAGACTACTTGGCCTCTAGTAACGATAAGCATATGAGAGAGAAGATGAAATAAAGATATAAGCTGCAGAAAGTTCATGCGAAAACATTGATTGAGGAAGTACGTGAAAGGTGTAGAATAGAAGCGGACGAGAGGTTGTCGCACAACTTTAAGGAAAACTCCAAACTCTTCTGGAAAGAGGTTGGAAGGTCCCGGAGTGGTGCGACAGCCTTAAGAATGAACAAAGTGCTTTCGAGAACCAATGACGTCCTCTCAGAAAAATCGGACGTCATGCAGCGATGGAGTGAATTTTATAGAGAAATGTATGCGTGTCATGATCTTAGTGAAGGATCCGGGGGTAACGCCATGACTGGCACGCCAGACACGGACCTCGATGACACTGAGGTCATCAGCATGAAAGAGATTGAACGTGCGATTCGAAGTTTGAAATGTGGTAAGGCTGCGGGACTAGACAGAGTTACTGCTGAAATGGTCAAGTACGGTGGGCCTCGCGTCTGGGACAGCTTTCGTCTACTGTGCAACTTGTGCTGGCGGACCGGAGATGTCCCGGATGATTGGCGATCCGCGGTCATTGTGCCTTTATATAAAGGTAAAGGTTCACCTTTTGACTGCGGGTGCTATCGGGCGATCAGCTTGATCAGTTTAGCAAGTAAAGTTTACTCGAAGGTTTTGACACGTAGGATGCAAGAGAAATCGGAAAGATTCTTATGGGAGGCACAATGCGGATTTAGACCTGGAAGAGGGTGCACGGATCAAATGTTTTCTCTCCGCATGATCACGGAAAAGCTTCTGAGTGTTAACCAGAGGATTTTCTGTGCTTTTGTGGATCTGGAGAAAGCATTTGATAAGGTTATAAGGAAGAAAATGTGGGAACTGTTGCTGGGATATGGTGTGGATGGTCGATTGTTAAGGGCTGTGCAGTCACTTTACTATGACTGTAAAGCCTGTTTGCGGGTAGGGCATGACCTGTCACCCATGTTTAGCGTCCAAGCGGGCGTAAAACAGTGTTGTGTCATATGTTCCTGGCTGTTCATACTGTATCTCGACAGCTGTTTACAGAAGCTGAAAAATACCTGTTTGGGTGTGAAATTGGGTGACATAAAAGTTAATTGTCTGCTGTATGCTGATGATGCATTGCACCATCAGAAGCAGAACTGCAGGCATTATTCACGTGTATGAAAGAGGAATGTGAAATTAAAGGTCTCCGTTTGAATGCTAATAAAACTAAGGTTCTGGTAATTGAAAAGGACGAAGAGAGAACGAAATGTGAAATATGGGTAAATCAGGAACGTCTAGAACAGGTAAATGAAATTGTATACTTGGGAAGTGCTTTCAGCCGGGATGGAAGATGTGATTTAGATGTGGATAGGCGCGTCGCTGCCGGAAACAATGTCAATGGTGCCCTGAATGCATTAGTCAAAAGGCAAGGCGTGGTGAAGAGTGCACGCCTTGCAATACATAACGCAGTGTTGGTACCGACTTTGTTATATGGCAGCGAAACGTGGGTATACCAGAAGAAGCATAAAAGCAGGTTGAATGCAGTGGAGATGCGATCTCTTCGTAAAATGTGTGGCGTTACCATAGCCGATCGAAAGCGAAACGAAGAGATTCGCAATATGGCAGGATTGAAAGATGACCTTATCACAAAAATTGATAGGGGCGTACTCCAATGGTTTGGGCACGTTGAGTGAATGAGTGAAGACCGAATGGTTAAGAAAATATATAGAGCGAAAGTAAATATTAAAAGGTGTCGAGGTGGACCGAGACTAACTTTCGAAGATCATGTGAGCGAATTGCTCGAAGAGGGGAAGGTCAAGAGTATTCGGATACCTAGACGTGCATGTATGAAGAAGTTAATGAACCTGAAAGAAGCGAAAGAGGTATGTAAGGATCGTGACACTTGGCGATCTGTTTTCTCTGGCTACCCCGTTAGGGATTGTGCGTGAAGATAAGTAAGTAAGTAAGTAAAATGTTATAAATGCAAATAAATCGTACGCTTTTATTACTAAACTAATGTCATAGTCAGAAAACGACCCAGTCAGTTGTCCAAACAGTGTAAAGACAAAGTGTGTCGAAGCTTTGACATTAGAAGCTATTAAATTATGTGTAAATTATTGGACCGTGTCGGATTGCTATTTGATGATTGTAAGGGCATAGAGAGTGCACATGTGCTTGCGCATACATTTAGACATTATAATTCTCTGTACCGTGCAGATAGATAGTAGGCAAGTCTCCGTGGAGACTGGCTGCTGTGAGAAAAATTCGGTTGGGAGGACACTCAACCCAACAATCAACCCAACTCTCAACTCAACCTAACACTCATCTCAACTCTCAACTCAACTTAACACTCATCTCAACTCGGGACACAACTGACGCACTGATGATAATCACGAGGAGTGCGTTTATTTGTCAGTTTGTTCATCACTATTCCAATGACTTTAAGTGCTATTAGGCGAGAAAATTTATATTTTTTAGAACTTTATGATATAAATAATATTTATAGATATTTAACATGTGACGTCACATAACTTTTAACCCCCCCCCCCTTAACGTGTCATGTAATTTATGGATTACCCCTTAAGAGGGGAGAGACAGAACAGAACTTCCAAGCATAGGTACCCCGCAACTCCCTATCTACAGGCACTGTCGACCGCCTGTGTGTTGTAGTCTAAATTGGCAGTGTTTCACCCTCTTGCCTCGGAAAGCATGTAAAGCCATGGATCCTATGCCTGATCTCTCTCCGGTCGTATTGGTTTGCCGTCCCATTGGACTATGAGAGTGAGGGAATAGGATGCATTTTACTTGCGCATACACTCTGGCACTATAATCCTGTCCTGCGCGGATGGCTTGTGTTTGAAGACTGGTCACCGTGACCGAAATTCGATTTGGAGGACACTATTATTATCGTTATCCACAGAGATCTTAATTTCTAAAATTACTCTTATACACTACTGTAACCACAAATCAACAGTAGTACCACATTTAAGCTTCTCGACAAGACTTTAACTACCTACTGAATTACGACAATTTACATGTGCATCTATGTTAATCAAGCCAAGTTACAAGGAGAACTGCTGAACTTTCAAAGATAACTTGACCGCTAAATTGCTCTGCTTTGGCTTGTATCTTTGCACATTTATTAAGGAGTAGTTTAAATTAAATGTAAAGTAAGGCAGACAAATAAACATTAAAATATCTTACTCCATGCAACAAAAATATAGTTCAAAATGGCGATCATGTTTTTACCACTCTTCCAGTTCTGAGTTACGCTTCAATTTCTTTTTCAAGTCACTTTATTTTTTTATATCAGAAAGGGGTGATGAGCAATCGCCTCATCTGATGAGGAGTGACTACCGCAACCCATAAACAACTGCAGCACCAGGAGCGTTTGAGATACATTGCCGCTAGTTCATCGGAAAATTAGTTTAAAAATCGATTGCAAAATTTTTACCGCACAGCCAAAGTAAGTAAGTTTATATTTCATTGTAATCCTGCTCTGTGATATATTTAAAGTTTCACTTCTCTAGCTCATAGAAAGTTTTTTAAAAATAGCTTGGGAAATTTACAACCGAACGGACAA
This sequence comes from Parnassius apollo, assembly GCA_907164705.1. Taxonomy (NCBI): domain Eukaryota; kingdom Metazoa; phylum Arthropoda; class Insecta; order Lepidoptera; family Papilionidae; genus Parnassius; species Parnassius apollo. The sequence goes on along the minus strand of CAJQZP010001641.1, from coordinate 1,269,016 downwards.
ACAAACACAGACAGACAGTGAGAAATTTTAGTTTATATCGTAATTCACCCAGTTCCGAGCTATATTTAAAGTATTACTTCTAAACTCATAGAGAAGTTAGTTTAAAATCGGAAAAATACCGAATAGACAAAACAAAGAATAAAGGGAGCCAGAAAAATTTGTAATTAGGGGCTAATAAATATATATAGGGTAACTATTATCATCGTTCAACCACATTACCATATGAATAAAGAATATACAGAGAAAAAGCTATCTAAACAACGACAACGTATATTTCTTTTTATGACATTGATATAATTAGCTTTAATGAATATGAATAGCGCGCACGCTGCCGCCGTTTCAACAAACATGCATTGTTTTGCAAACGCGTGCGACCTAGTGTGAAACGTCGCGATTGATTGCGCGAGTAAAGCAGTATGTGTATAGAGAGAGCAGCATCGCGGCAGCGCGAGGAGCTGAGATATGAGCAATGTGAGGAGCATAGTGTTACGGAGCCATTACACGTATTCTTCTGCTAAGATATTTACCAAAAACAAACCCAATGGCTAAAACAGTATATTAAAAGTATATGGCTGCGAAAAAGTTTAGTGAAAATTTTACGTAATTTTATACCCAACTAGCGATCTGCCTCGGCTTCACACAATGTGTGCATCAAAACCACCCAGGGATCAGCTCAAATACACAAAAGAAAATTAATCAAAATTGGTCTAGTCTTTTACGAGGAGCTCAGTGACAAACACGCGGAAAGAAGATTTTACTTTCACAACTACGACGATGTCAAATTAATAAATATTGTATACATACATACACTTAAAAACAAATACATAACGATGAAATGATGGTTTTAATAATAAAGCAATACGAGATAGGGGCCCAGGTTGGATTCTGAACGGAGGTCAGGGACCCCTCATATACGCTGATGGTGACCACCGTAGGGTTTTAGCCGGTAGAAGACCCGCCATACCCTTTTCGTTGCCGCCACAGCGGAAGGTATCCATAAGAATTTCCCCACAATAATAAGGCCTCCCCCATCGATTGCCTCATATGGTGGATTTTGCCATAGTTGACATGGTTGGCAGGGGGGTTGACGACCGCAAATTGTTATTATTTTCAGTTGTTTTTACTTACTAGACAGATGCTACTGCCCATCTCCTTTTACAGCTTCCCTCTGACATCTCTTGCGACACTCACAGGACGATATGTTAGTAGATATTCTTACACAACCACTACACGAGAAATATATGAGGGTATAAAAAGTATATTTAGCAAGTTTGTAACGAAAACCGATTTCAAAGCTACGAAATCCTCATTTCGGCACGTCACGGCACATTATCAATCTTGTTGACGTGCGAGGCACGGTTGTAGATTTAATGAAAGCTCTCGCTCGGAGAAGTGTTTGAAGACGCTTACTCCTGCAATTATTTTAAATAACTTTTCAATTTATTAGTAGGTACACTAGTGATCAACCCCGGCTTCACACATACGATTTCTGGTATTCGACAATAGATCCACCTACCTCAAATCGTGAATTTAAACCACCCAGGGACCCACTCAAACACACAAAGTTCAGTTACAAACACACGTACAGAAGAATTAGACGAGTATGTAAAGGAATTTGGAGTTCCATCCAAAGATAGCAATGGCATTCTAAGCTCATTCATTACTAATTTTTAAATAGGTTTATACCGATTGTTGTCTCTCAGTGTTAGACGTGAGAAAGATCAGAATATCAGCGTATCAGCTTGAAATATCATCTTAATACTGCTGTTTTTCCTATGGCGAGTATATAGAGAACCAGAGACCGAATTTACCGAATACGTAGCATTTTATTCTAGTCCTCAGGGGTAACAATGCATTGTGCATTTTAATTCGTAGATGTATCTATGGGCCATGGCATTCACTTAGGCGTATATTACATGCTCATGCAGGTATCAATCAATTCCATCAATCATGATTGATAAAAAACGGATGGCGACTGATAGGCGTACATTACACGCTCATGCAGGCGTCAATCCCTGCAGGTTATTCTTCAATCACAACCGTGATTGTTGTAAAACTGACAGCCTGCATGAGCGTGTAATTTACGCCTTACAGGTGGACTTTGTGCTCGTTTGTCATCCTTATTACATAAAAAGTTAAAGTAACATTTTTTAAAGTGAGACACTTTTTGTTATAAGCTTATAGCAGTATACCAACCGATTATACTAAAACCTATTATATTAATATGTCCTTAAAAGGTAAAACCTTCGTTATTATAAATTAAATTTATTTCGTCAACTTAAAAATTTTATTTCTTCAAACTAAAAATATTTCATTTTTCTGGTAAAATACCGTTTCACATACAAATCACGAATTAAATTAACAAAACGATTTTTGTTAGACATATTTTTTTTATTTTTAACACATCTGTAAGTGTTCGTAGAATTCGGTCAACTTAGATAAAATTGCTTCGAAATCCTTTACAAACCAAACCTACTCGGCTTTAGACCCTTGTCAAAAGTCAAGTGATCTTAGAGGAATTCTAGTGTAGTTGGGTCCTGTTACTTGTCAATTTTCCGAATCCCTTTGGCTTTAGCGAACAAACTCGATTTACAAAAAAACGACAGATTTAGATTAAGTAAAATTTACAAAGAAGATAGACTTTTGTTGCAACTTGAAAATTTTACAAAAAAAACTCACTTTTTTATAATACTCGTATGTGCTTATTTATTTCCTCTTCCCCCCCGGACCGCATCGTGTGCGAACGTGTCCACTAAACCTGTGCGTGTTAAATAAATATATTTTTTTACCGAAAGTGTTCACATTAAAAATCATTTTGAAATAATAGGACAACAGAAGTCTCGAAGAGTTCATTTAGCGGCCGCTTCGTTTAACGCCGACCCAACACATCTACGCCGTGTACGCGTTTGATTACGCGTGATACTGGTTAGTTATAACCTTTATTATTTTGAGATTAGAGAACATCCAACGCGTGGTGCGCCTACGTCATCCTACAATACACTCTACACACATTACCGAACTGCTCCTGTCCTGCACGCACCCGCCCGCTGCGCTTACTATCTCTCTCACGCGCATGCACTGAAATTACTCTAATAGCACACATACATCAATTGGATAGCGCGTCACTGTCGCTCAGCTAGCAAATCCCCGTTCATCTCTTTTTAACAACATCACGCCTGTCTGCGCTTTATTCTCAACTAGCTACTGCGGTGAGCGAAAAACAATATCTTAATTGAAGCTATCTCGCTCGGACGTGTGTGCATTGTACATACCTCCTCCAGCCTTCTATTTACCTGGTAATGAGCCACGAAGACACCAATATGTCGATCTGCGAAGGCGATGAATCACGGAACGCTGCGAATGTGACGCCGCCGTTTGTTTACAATCGGCCTAGAAATGTTACAATGGAGGATTTTAAGAAATTTCAAGTGGAAATGAGAACTATGTTTGAGAAGTTAAATACAACGGTTACGAGCCAACACCAGGAATTTAAAAATTTCTCCTCAACTTTGATGGAAATTAAACAGGCGAATTTAAATATAGAATATTCTATTGCTATGTTATCGTCTCAAAATCAAGAACTAACAAAGAGAATCTCTCAGTTAGAAAATAAAGCAAAAGAAGACAGAGAATATATTACGCTATTGGAGGAAAGGATTGAAAATTTGCAAATAGGGTGCCGTAAATCAAATCTTGAGATTAAAAACGTGCCTAAAAAAAGTAATGAATCAAAAGAAGATTTGATCGAAATGGCCTTATGTTTATCAAATACCGTGGGAGGTAACCTGCTTAAAACCGATATTAAAGACATTTATAGGGTTCGTGCAAAAAAGGGCTCTCAAAACACTCCGATTGTAATTGAAACTACATCAACTCTGGTGAAAAATGACATTTTGAAATTATGTAAGACCTTCAATATAAAAACAAAAAGTAAACTATGTGCTAAGCACTTGGGCTTCCGAACTTCCGAGGATACGCCAATCTTCGTATCGGAACAACTCACCTCAAAAGGCGTCCGGTTGCATTTTCTTGCCAGAGACCTGGTCAAGTCCAAGCAGTACAAGTACTGCTGGACTGCTTATGGCAGGGTTTATGTTCGGGAGACCGACGGAGCTCCTGTCATTACGATTAAATCGGAAGATCAAGTGCATAAACTTATGAATAAGTGACTGATATTAGTGATGTATCTTTATAATAGTCGTAAAATAATACTTTTCCGCGATCCTAGAATATATTATGTTTTAGATGTTTTTATTGGTATGATGTCATTTGCAAAATCGAAGCATTATATATATTTGGTTATGTTTTGTTATACACTAGTAAATATTTATACTGCATGCAACTTATTTGTTATAAAATTAATTGTTAAACACTCAACGTCACATAACCACACATACACATTCACTTTCACCCTCATATATACACCCTTTCACACACACACACCAAATCACTTAGCTATAAACGTAAATAACCTTAATAATGTTGCGAGAAAAATAAACTGTTTGCTACCATTTTATACTTCAATATCTATTTTTAATGATTAGCACATTAAATACTATAACTAACATGGACAACTTAGAAATTGCACGATCAATAAAATGTAATGTTGAAGATGTTGAAAAGTTATTAAATATAAGTTATGAGGATTTCAAGATGATAACCCAAAACGTTCGTAGTATCTATTCCAATTTTGATGACTTGCTTACTACACTAACTAGTTTTAAATTTTGTCCATCAATCATTATTTTGACCGAATGTTGGCTCTCAGAACACAAATCAATACCAGCTATCACAAATTATGTATCATACTCTTCTACTCGATATTTTAATAAAAGTGATGGAGTAGTGGCTTACGTTAAGAATGATATGGCTGTTAATGTAAAGGAAATTTTACTTCAAAATGCCTCGTGTCTTCAAATAGAAATAGAAACAGTTATAATTTTGGCTATTTATAGATCACCTAATACAAATGCAGACATCTTTATAAATTCATTAAATGATCATTTGGAATCTATAAGTATGTGTAAAAATATCATATTATCAGGTGATATAAATATTAATATTATCTCCAAAGACTCAGAACAAAGTTTGGAGCGGAATAATCGATTAAAATATCTAGATATGCTAGGTACTCATAGTGTAATGATGGGACATTGTTTCCCTACTAGGGAAGATAGTTCTTTAGATCATATAATGCTTAAACTTACGCACGATAAAGTGGCCCAAATTGCAGTTTTGAACACGACAATAACTGATCATACTATGGTATTGCTACACATAACTAATGTTAAACCTCAATTAGTGTATAATAAAACAAAATGTATTGTGGATTTTGAAAAAACTATAATCGATCTAAAAAATAAAACCATACATGAACTGCTTTTATGTAATGATCCAAATGTATTAACCGAATTATTGTTAGGGAAACTAATGCAATCTTTAAAAGAAAATACAGGACTGCTTCTTGTACCTAAATGTAAACGCATAATTAAGCCTTGGATGACTCCAGGTGTGCTGCGTTTTATCAGGCATAGGAATAATCTACAGAAAAAGCTCCGTCAAAATCCCAACGACGAGATTCTTAGAATTTCCTACCGAAGATACCGAAATTATTGCAAAAATCTAGTTAGAAATTTGAAACGGAAATGTGAACAGAAGCTTCTGGAGGTCTCGGTGGGTGATTCTAGGAATCTCTGGAAAAATATTGCTAAAGTAACATATAGGAAGCACTCTAAAAGGGATAATACAAAGTTACTGCAGATTGGGCCTTGCGCAGGTGATTCCGTTGATCAAGCTAATAACTACTTTAGTTGTGTGGGCAAAAACTTGGCCGATGCGATTGTCCGGCCAAACAAGACACAATTTATGCACAATTTTTGTACAAATACTCAGACATCATCTTTTGTTCTCTACGATACAGATATGGAAGAAGTACACTCTATTCTGATGGCATTAAAATCTAACAGTGCACCAGGCTGGGACAACGTTCCAGCTAGTTTCCTAAAACTTGCAAGAGCAGAAGTCGTGCCGGTTCTTTGTCATTTAGTGAATCTTTGTTTTTGCAAAGGTATATTTCCGTCTTTGCTCAAGGAGTCCCTAGTAACACCTGTGCATAAGAGTGGAGATGAGAAGGATATCAACAACTACAGACCAATTTCGGTATTGCCTGCAATATCGAAAGTTATAGAAAAACTTATCAACAAGAGGCTCATAAGTTTCCTCAATAAGTTCCACATCTTATCCAGCTCACAATTTGGCTTTCAAGCAGGGAAATCGACTGAAAACGCTGTAGAAGCCCTAACTTCTGTAATTGTTGATAATCTTGATAAAAAGACAAACTGCCTCGCAGTGTTTCTTGATCTTAAAAAGGCATTTGACACCGTGTCTACACCCATTCTGTTGCAAAAGTTAGAAAACTGTGGGATTAGAGGTGTGCCCCTTGACTTGCTTAAAAGTTACATGACTGGGAGGACTCAGAGGTTAAAAATAGGTTCATATATAAGTCAAAAAACTGGTCTTACTTATGGCGTACCGCAAGGAAGCGTCTTAGGGCCCACCCTGTTTCTAATATACGTAAACGAACTCTGCAATATGAAGATCCCTCATGCTAGCATATTCTCATATGCTGACGACACTGCCATTGTGTTTACAGGCGACTCCTTGAACAATTTAAAGATGAATACAGAGTACGGTTTGGCTGTGATTTCGCAATGGCTAAGTCTTAACTTACTAACATTAAATACCATCAAAACAAACTATATTTTGTTTTCCATAAAAAACAGTCTGCCTGACTTTCCCAGTGATATTAAGATTCATTGCTGTCAGCCGCTAGTTAGCACGAATTGCAACTGCCCCACTATAACTAGACTAACTTCTACGAAGTACCTTGGTGTCTTAGTGGACCAGAGACTTTCATGGGTGTCTCATGTCGAATTAGTTTCTAGCAGATTACGTAAATTAATGTGGATTTTTAAAACACTAAGACACGTTGCAAGTAAAAAGTTACTTGATCAGATCTATATTGCGTTGGCACAATCTGTTTTGATTTATTGTATAACGATATGGGGTGGTGCAGTAAAAACTCATTTTATACAATTAGAACGAGCTCAAAGGGGATTATTAAAAATTATGTATTTCAAAACACGTCAGTTTTCAACAAATTCATTGTATTTATATGCAGATTTATTGACAGTTCGTAAACTATACATATTGCACGTAGTTCTGAAAAAACATATGTCCTTTAATGTTGACACCAATATTTTAACTAAAAGAAGAAAGGATAGAGTCGCCACACTAAACTACACCAAGACTAAATTTGCTCGCAATCAGTACAAAAACATCTCGTCTCACTTATATAATCAAATAAATAAAATACTAGATATATATCCTATGACTTATAGAAACTGTAAACTAAAACTCACTGAATGGCTGAAGACATTAGAATTTATTGAAGTTGAAAATTTGTTAAAATTAGAATTTTGATATGAGGTTATTTTTGTGTAAATCACTCACTCATTACATACATACACACATCATAACCTCCATGTACTTGTATATGTAACTACCACCTCTGCTCAGTGGTTTAACGCTGATCCCAAGACCTTTTATGTCGTAGGGCTGTGCATAGGGGAAACGTATGTAAACTTTCACACAACACATTACACTCACATACACTACACACATACTACACACACACTACACTTTCACTACATACACACACACTACATATATATTATTTTTACTTTCTTTAATTTGTACAAGCGGTTCTTGCTTTAGTAAATTTTATGATATGGAAGAGGGGCTTACTTCTGATACGGGCGCATTATGCGCTCAATAGAAGAAGTCTACCATGATATATGTATTTGTCAGACCGTGGTTATAAATAAAACTTTTTATTTATTTATTTATTATTTATTTATATTTTTCGCAATAAATATGCACAGGATTGTTGCATGAGTATTAATTAGGGATTTTCTTATTTTATTTTATAGTACGAGGGGGACAAACGAGCACACAGTCCACCTGGTGGTAGGTACCTAGATGCTGTGGACCATATACATCTGGTCTTCGATTAAGAATCAAAATGCAGATGCGTTGCCGCCCTTGAGAACTACGAGGGGAAGTCAAAAAGTTAGCGGAATGACAGTGAAGGATATTCATTTCATTTCATTTTTTTACATTAAACTATTTTTCCTTTTCAATGTATTCTTCCTTAACCCTAATACATTTATTAGATCTGTCAAATAACTTATTAATACCGTCTAAAAAAAAGATTTGCACTGGGCGTCAAAATAGGCCGATATTGCCGATTTCACTTCATCATCGTCGCTAATTTTTTTCCCACCCAGTTCTTTCTTCATTTTTGGAAACAAATAATAGTCGCATGGGACCAGATCTGGGCTGTAGGGTGGATGGCACAGTTGTTCAAAACCGCACCGGTGAATGGCAGTCGTTCAAAAGTTGCACGTCTTTTCTAAGCTTTCCTCGCCTTTTTTCTTTAATACCTTCTTTTAAATGATCTAGTAAAGAAGCGTAGTATTCTCCCGTTACGGAAACACGTTCCTCATAATCAATCAAAAGGATACCTTCTGTATCCCAAAAGATCGTCACCATGATCTAATAAATAATAATAAAAATAAAAATTGTTTATTTCTTTAACTTAGGTCTACAAACATTATTTTGTGGCCAGAGTCGCCCAAGAAGCATGTAGTAATGCTTGTGTTGGGTGACTCTGCTCTTCCATTGGACGGAGAATACAATATTTATTTTTAGTGTTTTTAGTAACTAAACTAATCTATAGATTTTACAATATTTCAAGGGCTAGAATACTAAATGAATGATAAATTTCAGATATTATATTGTGCCAAAACTGCGATAAAAAAAATCTTGGGATCGGTTAATAACCACTATATTTTATGTCAAATGTGTGTGTGTGTGTGTGTGTGTGTGTGTGTGTGTGTGTGTGTGTGTGTGTGTGTGTGTGTGTGTTTGTATGTGTGTGTGTTTGTGTGCGTATTTGTGTGTGTGCCTGTGTGTGTGTGTGTGTTTGTATGTGTGTGTGTGTGTGTGTGTTTTGTGTGTGTGTGTGAGTATGTGCTTGCGTGTGTGGGTGTGTGTGTGTGTGTGTGAGAGGGAGAGAAAGAGAGAGAGAGTGTGTGTGTGTGTGTGTGCATGTTTCTGAGAATGACTGCCTGTGTGATGATAAATCATTAAAATTTGTATTGTCTACGATTCGTATTTAAATAAAAAGTCCTCCACGTCATGGTACCCTAACGTCTTGAGCCAGTGAACTATTGTTTTTTTACATTCATATAGTTGAAGGTTATATATTGAATATTATTTGTGAAGCTTACTGTAGAGATAGGCAAAGTGAGCTTGAAACTGACGTCTGGCAAAAAAAGTTCTACATGGAGTAATAGAAGCTACTTTACACTTCCTTCTACCTGTTTGAACTTTGTGTTCATACGGCAAGGACTTATGTAATTTAAGGACAGACTTGATAATATAGAGTTTTCTTAATGACAATATTTTATGATGTAGATATAGTTCATCGGTAGGAAATCTAAATGGTTTAAAAAACATTGTCTTAAGGAGGCATCTCTGGGCTCTTTCTGCCTCGTGGAATTTAGTTTTGGCGGCGCCACCCCAGATGGGAATGCAATAACTCATAACAGATTGGGCCAATGCAATGTATATATATTTTAAAAGTTCTTGAGAAGTTACATGTCTTAACTTTTAAAGACCCATGTGAGTTTAGGGATCCTATTATTTATAGCATCAATTTGAGGGTGCCAAGATAGTCGATGGTCCAGAGTTACTCCAAGGTATTTAGTACATTTAACACGCTCAATCTCATCGCACCCACATTGCCCACTACAAGTAATGTCACAGGTGTGAATTCTTAAGGTCAGATTTGGGGGCGGTAAAGTACGCTTATCGATTGCGAAGCAAATAAAGTTAGTTTTAGCGATGTTCAGGGTAAGAAGAGCGGATTTGAGCCACATTGCAACCCTGTGGAGACCGTGCTCGGCAGCCGCAAAGACAGATTTCCAGGATGTACCATTAAATACTACGGATGTGTCATCTGCGTATAAGAATACGTGCCCTCCCTCAATTTTGAGGTTAGTCAGTTCATTGAGGTATATTAAGAACAATGTAGGACCTAAGACACGACCTTGGGGAACACCGTACTCAATTGTAGTGTCAGTACTATTGTAATTGTCAATTTTTACGCATTGGGACCGGTCTCTAAGGTAATCAGTTAGGAGTTTTAGTGGCATTCCCCTAATGCCAATTCTTTCCATTGTTCTTACAAGGGTGGGGACCGACACCGTTTATAAAGCTTTTTTTTTAAATCTAAGAAGACTTTCAGGCACTTTTTTCCACGATCTAAATACTGGGTTACAAAGGAGGTTAAGCTTAAAATGGCGTCTTCTGTAGACTTTGTTTTTCTGAAACCAAATTGGAAACTGGATAAAATATTAAATTTTTCAAGGTAGTTGATAAGGCGTGAATTTATTAGTCTCTCGATAACTTTAGAAATAACCGACAAGACTGAAATCGGTCGATAATTAGTTATATCTTTTTTTGTCACCACCCTTATAGACGGGTATAACTATAGATGTTTTTAAGCAGGGTCGGAAATATCCCTTTTCTGAAGCAGAGGTTGGCTAGATGACTAATAATGGGGACAACTAGGGGTTATACCGTCCCAGCCGGGAGCACTGTCAGTCTTCAAGTTTGAGATAACGAAGTCGACTTCCATGGGGTCAGTCTCGAGAAGTACAAAAGAAGATAGTTGTGATTTTGGGGTAGCTATTAAGTTACCATCCGGTTGTGGGCACCTACTTTAGATGTCAGCAGCAAGTCGCTTACTGACGTTCGCAAAGAAATAATTTGCATAGTTTACTGACTCTTTGGGAGAACCTCGAGAATTAAGTAATTCACAGCTTCTAGCTTTAGATAAGTTAAGATGCGCTATTTCTTTGACTGCCATAAGGCTTTAGGGTTTTTAATATTAGCTTTTAGTTGTTCAGATTCATATTTGCGTTTTAGTTTTTTAATTAATTTATTACAGTAATTACGGTACCTACTAAATGTTATTTTGAGTATTGCATTATACGGGTCAGACCTTAACTTAAGTTGCATTCTGTTTCTGTTCATATACAGCGTAGTAAACCGTTGGTGATCCAAGGTTTAATAATGCGTTGTTTACTCGAGATCCTCTTAACTCTAACACTCTCATCAAGGGATGATTTTATTTTATTAATAAGATGTTCAATTACAAAGTTAGGGTTTTCACTAAATAACAGATTGGATAGATTTTTGTTTATAAGTCTATCAGCAGCTTCTTCAAAGTCAATAAAGGTTTTGATAGTTGGAGAATGGAAGCTATTTTTTACTTTAGCGATGCTCATAAAGACTGAAGTATGATCAATTGTTGAAGTGTTTAAGACTGCTATACTAGATGACAGTTTAGTGTTATCAATTTTTAAGATAAAGTGGTCAAGGCAACCCATTTCTCGTGTAGGAAGTATGTGTCCAGGTAAGAGACTATGTGATGAGAGCATGTCAAGGTAATAGGTCCGATTATTAAACTCGTAAGATGTTTCGTTATCTTTCCTAATTAAGTTTATATTTATATCGCCAGAAATTATAATATTTTTATTACATTTTAACGTTTCCAGTAAATTATTCAATGAGACAATAAAATTAGATGCGTTCTTTTTTGACGGTGATCGGTAAATTAGGTATTGCACACCCACAAACATTCAGCTGTATACACGAGGCGTTATCAAGGTGATTTTCTTTAAAAATTGAGTTTAACTTCGATTTGGCGTAGATGACCACTCCCTCCAACCAAAATTGGTTACAATTAAAGGTAGTAGCATAATGAGTGTAGTTACTCAAAGAGGGGACGGGTTTATTTATGTTAAGATAACATTCCGTAAGTATTATAACGTCAGTATCAGAGCTAAGATCCGATAGTGTCACCTCAAAGTTATTGAGTTACAGTAGATGCTTCTGATATTTTGTTGAATTAGTGTAAGATCATTTTTGTTAAGGTCAATATGTTTGTTTAGGTCCCCTATGTCGCATGTGACAGATTTTGCCACAGCGATATTGTCAATTTCGGTTAAGTTTCTGAGTTTATCCATCATTAATATATAAACATTTGGGCTGAATTTCTTTTCTAAAGGAAGTGGTCACACGCCGTAAAAATAAGAACGAACGCTCACAGCAAATGGTACAATTTGTTTTATGTAGACTAATTTGTAGATATCTTGAGTGTCGATTGTGATTGTTTTGAGTGTGAAAAAAAAGCATGATTCAGTGTTCCCAATATTAGAATACAAATATCAGAGAATGAAAGAATAGGGACACTAATTTTAAATGCTAAATACATATCTAGTCATGGACTGTCAAAGAGCTGTTTGATTTGACTTTCATTAGAAAGAAAGAAAGAAAAGTTTATTTGGTACATACATTATAACGAAAAGAACAAAAATAAAACATTTTTATATCTTATCAAAAATATTTAAAAAAGGAATAACACAATATGCACCGAAATGGTCTCCACTCAGCTTTAAGTCACGAATTGAAGATATAAATACATCAATTCGTAACGCTGATTTTCAGTTGAGCCGGGAGTGTGAGGCAGATTACAAGTAACAGCAAGAGAAAAAATGAACTAAACATAAATATAAAATAAAATAAGAAAAGAATAATTCACATTGTCAAAATTCCACGTGTCAGTGCAACATTGATAGTGTAGAGATGATCAAACGGTGGTATGCATGCAGAAAAAAAATGTGTACATGCGTGCTTGAGTGTGTGAGTGCGTTCGTATGTGCATGTACGGTACTAGCATTGAGATTGAGTCATACCATTTATGCCTATTTGCTGGATTTTTTATACGGAAATCAGAAACTTTTTTAATAAAGTTTTAAAAGTGGCAACTGTTTTACTATTTCTGATCGGTGGTGGTATATTATTCCAGCACTTCGTGGCAGCAAAACGGGAACTACCACGGAAGGCAGCTGTGTGATACTTAGGGTATGTGTGTCGTGATGCTGTCCTAACCGCACGCTGCGAGAAAAGTCAGTTTTTGGTATAAGTATGATGGTTCCCTGGTATTTATAACTCCAAAAAGCAATGACGCAAAGTGGAGGGTACGCCGAGTAGCCATACTCATCAGGTCGTGTCGATTTAAAAATGGGGTGATGTGTGATCTCTTAGGGACTGTGAAGCAGAAACGTGCGCAGGCATTTTGGACCCTTAGTATTAATTTTTTGGTTCTAGCGAGCAAGCATTCTCCAAATACTGTATCCGCATAAGTTAGCTTCGACAGAATGAGTGATTCACACAACCTAATGCGCATGTCCACCGTCAAATACTCTCTGATCTGGTACAAGACTTTGAGTCTATAGAAACAGTTACGCATGGTTTCTTGTACATGACCCTCAAAACGCAACCTTCCGTCCATAACGAGACCTAAGTTCCGAGCTTCCAACACACGTTCTAAAGGAGTAGTCTTGATGTTAATTTGCGGATTGGAAGATATAAGAATATTATTTGTCTGGTTATGCGTTCCCAGTAACATATACTTCAATTTAATGAGGTTCAATGCGAGATTATTTTGATCACACCAATCGGCTATGCGGTCCAAATCTGAGTTGATTTTTTTTTATTGCTATATTGGTATCACTAGGTTTAAAAGACATATACAATTGAAGGTCATCAGCTGTTGGCGACGCGCCTATAAGAGTATTTCAGTTTATTAAGTCAACCGATGACGAATAGCTTCTAAAAAACAAATTATCGAGCAACAATGTTCTAATAAGAAAATGCTTAGTTAAATCTTAAAGAAATATCGAATTAATGATATGAAGGTCTTGGGTTCGACTCCCAGGCCGGACTAGTTTATTTGTTTTCCTAAGTAATATCGCTTAATAAATTCATAAGGAATTTAAGATATAAATTATGTTACCGGATTGTTTCCCCGGTTGAAATCATCTTTCCAATGATGTAAATTCAAAGGAATATTAAAGTGAAGTTAGAGATCGGATTTGTTCCCCGGTCGAGATGATCACTCTGTGCATAAATAGAATTAACGGAAATTAATCGCATAAGTATTGTCTTATATAAGTTTGATATGTTTTGTACGAAAACAAATGCCTATTTGCCATGATTGATTTATGAGAACATTCACTTATATTGTTATCTGATAAGAAACATGATAACTGATAAGAATCTGATTAGAGATAGTTTCCTACAGTTCGAAAATTGTGTGGAAGCATTTATTCACCCAATATTGTTAAAATTGGTATATATCAGACTTTCATTTTTTCTGATAGCCGAGAGCCGTGCAAAAGTTAGTTGTTCAAATAGTGTGAGTTATAGACGCACGCTAGCCACGTACTTAGGAGGCCAAATATGTAAAAATTTAAATATTTGTAATTTCAGCAATTTATGTAAAAATGACTTGTAAAACATTTCAGGTTGATTGTACGTGCTAAAAAAGGTGAATTCTGTGTTATTTTTATGTGAAAATTCCTGTGTATAAGTGAAATAATGATAGTTTTGTATAAGAAATTTAAAAGTGTTTTAAATAGTGAAATAAATAGAGAAAATGTAAATTAAACTATTGTATTAGTTAACATATGTATAATTTCAAGTGGAAAACATTGTTTTAACTTTCTATGTTAAATATTTAAGAAATTTCGACTTCGAACTTGTGAGTAAAATAGGCATATTTCATTTAATAAATAAAAGGTTTTTCGTGATATGAAAATGTAATGTATATCGTAGTGTAGATATTGTTTTGTGCTATCTATACACGTAAATTGTGTTGATGTAAGACTTATGCAAATAAAGATATTAAGTAAAACGTGAGAGAGTAATAGAACAAATTCATGTAATTGAGTTGCGCAAGCGCGCGAATGGCGCGGCTCACTTTCGCGTATAGCTCTGGGGTAGCTTAGTAAATGAGTTTTATTGCAATTCGTTCGGGGAAGTTCGGAGAAACTTCGGGAAAAGTGCAAGACCAGCAGTCAATAAGAAGAAGAAAGAAAAAGTGTAGGGAAGTGATAGGGAAAAGTAATTACTCTCTCACGGAACGGTTTGAAGATAATTGCTGTTTTATTCCCAAGTAATTCATCCCTCAAGATTATACAGTCCACATCGAAGAATTAAGGCGTTGGGACCGGGACGACTTCGGAAGACCCGTAATCCCCGTCTGAACCTACTCGCTGAAAAGGAAGAGGTTATCGCCCTTGTGTGTTACTCCGTTGCGGAGATCACATACGTTGTTCCCGAACCCAACGTAGGCGTTATAGGAGGCCGGATCGAGAGAAGCCTCGATTCCTCCCTTCTGTTTCAGAGCCCGAAAGTTTGTGCTCCTTCGGGCTGGGTTCCTTTTCAATTGGTCCTTTGGAGCCGGATTAAGGACCACCCGAACCCCGCCAGCTGGATCAAGGAACCAGCTGTGGACTGCTGGTTGTGGAGAAAGAAGACCTTCGGAGCCGAGTGAAGATCAGCAACCGAAGGAAGCCGGAGGTTTGAGCTGAAGCAATAGGACCAAAGGCCAGAAGACCAGGTCGTCAGCGCAGAAGGACTGGACCTGGAACTACCGGAAGAAAGAAAACCGGGATTGCGGCTTGGGGCGTGTGCTCGCATGGGGCACGTATCGCAGCCAGGCGCAGGTGCCTTGTGAAGGCGCTCATCGTGGCCAAGCAGGGCTTGGCATTTTTCCTGTCGGGCAAGCGTGCTCGGCATTTCCTGTGGAGACCGTGTCGGCATTTCCTGTCGGACGACCGTGTCTGGCATTTCCTGTCGGACGACCGTGTCCGGCATTTCCTGTCGGGGCATCAGGGTGCAAGAAGAAGCATCCACCGCTGCTGCTGCCAGGCGAGGGTGCGCGTGGGCACCTGACTGCATCGCTGCCGGAGGAGGGCGCTCGGACGAGGCGTCACCGGCAACTGGGCGACGAGGCGCAGCATACATCCCGACCACCTAACGGTGCCAAACGGTCGGGCTCTGGCACAACACCTTCGGGTGGAGCAGTTCTCTCGAGCGAGACTGCGCTTGCACTACCGCTCGACTGTTTCGTCATATTCCTTGGCGGGACAGTTCCTAAACCTTTCCTCCATTCCATTCCTGCACGACTCCATCCCTGGACGGCTCACCTCGGTAGGCCCCGTTCAGGATTGATAGGGCTGATAGGGCTGTTAGGGTGGTAGTAGGGTTGTAGGGTTGGGAGATAAGGGGGGGAGGGGTAGTGGTGTTAGGTTGGGGTGTAGAAGGGTTGTAGGTAAGGGGTTGTAGGGACCGTAGGGGTAGCCAACAATCACCTTCCTGCAAGATGAAGAAGGCACAAGACCAGACAGAGAGGAGCGAAGGGAGCAGGACAAGAACAGGGCTCTCAAGAAAAGCTAAAGAGGCGGAATCATCTGGAGCGACCACAGCTACTGCGTCAAATGGGGCAACTCCTTCAAGTGGAGCCACCACCGACACGTCCACATGCACGTGGGACTCAGGGACGTCCATGGCAACGACAAGCAACAGGACGGACACCAGTGGTACGCAGGCCAGCACCGCACAACAATCCGTTATATCCAGGAGTGAAACGGTGGTCGAAAAAGTAGGTCAAAGGACCGAAGAAGCGGCATCGTCAAGGACAGTAATTGGGCACACTAGTGACAAAGGGTCACAGAGAGGTAGTAGGTCATCGCGATCGGCGAGGCTGAAAGCCGAATTAGAGGCGCGGATTAAATTCGAACGCTCAGAGCTCGAACGAGCACAGGCAGCTGCTGCCTTAGCCAAGTCTCAATTGGAGTTGGCACGACTCAACCGAGAAGAGGAGATCGACTCGAGTGAGGATGATGAAGAGCGGAATACTCAGGTGGAACCTTTCGTAAGGAGTTGGGTTCAGCAGACCAAATGAGCGCGCCGGTTAGTGTGACGCAACCCGATATTACTGATAAGGAAGCGTGTAAAGGATCACGCCGCAAAGGGGCGGAGATCGAGCGCAACCAAGGAAATGCACAGAAAACACACGCGAGTGAGGTGTCAGAATTGACCGAAGCGATTGTGAGTGCAATAAAGATAGCGGGTAAAGATAAGTCTTCCCAGCTTCATTTCCTCCAGGAATTACCGGTGTTCGATGGAGACCCGGGTGAATGGATAATTTTCAAAACGGTGTTTGAAGACACGAGAAGCCAATTTTCAGGGGTGCAGAATGTCGCACGCCTTAGGAGGGCATTAAAGGGCACCGCTAAGGAGGCGGTTAAGTCATTGTTATTTACTTTGTGTGAACCTGAAGAAATAATGAACGCTCTCGAGAGAAGATTCGGTAGGGTTGAGATGCTCATTCTAGCCGAAATCGAGAATGTAAAGCGTATGCCAAGATTGGCAGAAGATTGCCGGAATATAGGATCTTTTGCAAGTCGTATTACGAACGTGGTTGCCACGATACAAGCGTTGAATCAACCACAGTATTTATACTCACCGGAGTTAGTGAGCCGCATAGTGGAGAAACTCGGAACTATGATTAAATTTAAATGGTTTGAATATCGAGCTCAGCATCCTTTGGAGCCAGAGTTACAGAAGATGGCCAAGTTTTTAAATTTATTGAGTGAACAATTTGGAACGTCCTTAAGCAATGAAAATGCGCCTGAAAAACGGAAGCGTCCTGAATTCAGGAAGCAAACTGTACACACTGCAAAGGGGTGTGTACGCAGTCGTGCCAAGAGCGAGCGCTATATGCGCCGAAGTAATACGAGCGAGCGTCTAGAACGCCGAAATAATAAAGGGCACAACCGACAAGTGGTTATGACAACCCAGGACAAGCCTGTAAGTCGGGTAACACATAAGTGTGTTATATGCAACAAGGAGCACTCTATAGTGAGTTGTTACAAGTTTAAGGACATGAATATTCGCGAGAAATGGGACGCGGTCAAAAAAGCGAAAGTATGTTTCCAATGTTTGTCACCTAACCATAGGAGGTTAGAGTGCAAAGCGAAAAAATGTGGTGTAGAGGGATGTAGAATGTCACATCATCGGATGCTACACCGATACCCCAATGAAAATACCTCGCCACAAGGGGACGAGGGGGGGTAAAGAGGCTCAGATTACAACCGTTAGTACAGTGAATGCACTGGCATGTGCATACTTAAAGATTATACCGGTCGAGTTGTATGGACCTAGAGGAAAGGTCAAGACAACAGCTCTTCTGGATGAGGGATCAACCATGACACTCATAGAGGAGTGGATGGCTCAGAAGTTAGCGCCTCGCGGACGTAAAGAAGAATTACGTATTGAAGCCGTGGGAGGTAAGCGAATTAACGACGACAGTTCGTATCGCTTAAACGTTAAGATAAAAGGCATTTACTCGAATGACTTAGAAGAGATAAGTGTACAAACAATTAAGTCACTTAACCTTTCTCCGCAGTCAGTAAGCCGAGAATTATTGCAACGGTGTTCTCATTTGACACCGATTAAGGACGAGTTGATGTATGAGAGGTCCAGACCTACCATATTAATTGGCCAGGACAATTGGCATCTCATAGTTACTCGTGAATTAATTTCAGGAGGTAAGAACCTACCTGTAGCATCGCTCACCAAACTTGGATGGGTTTTACATGGTCACATATCGGGTGGTATTAAACCAATCAAGATTGTTAACCACATTTCCACCAAGAAGGAGGAAGATATGGATAAGTTGATCAAGGATTATTTTAGTTTGGAATCTCTGGGAGTGTCTGCGCGAAAGCCCGCGAACGACCCAGAAGAACGAGCTTTAAATATTTTGAGCAAAACGGTACGTCGTATACCTAATAATAGGTACGAGACTGCTTTGTTATGGCGCACAGACAATGAGTGCATGCCGTCGAATAGAGCGCAGGTTGAAAGTCGCCTGCTTAATATCGAAAAGAAGCTCGACAAGAATAGCGAGTTGAAAAAAGAATATGAGAAGCAAATTGAAAATCTCATCGTTAACGGTTACGCAGAGAAAGCGAACCATATTTCCATTTCCCCACGTACGTGGTACCTTCCCTCACTTCGCAGTGACTCACCCACAAAAAAAGAAAATAAGGATAGTTTTCGACGCCGCCGCAAGGACGGGCGGACGTTGTCTCAATGATGCATTGTTAACCGGACCGGACTTATTGAAGTCGCTGTTTGGAGTTCTGCTACGATTCAGAGAAGGAAGCGTGGCAGTGATGGCAGACATTAAAGAAATGTTCCTGCAAGTGAAAATCCGGGAAGAAGACAGGGATAGCCTTCGATTCTTATGGCGGCACAATCGTGACGCGCCACCGGAAGAGTATAGAATGACGTCACTCATATTTGGAGCGGCATCATCACCATGCATCGCTATATATGTAAAGAATAGAAATGCGCAGGACAACGCACATATCTATCCAGAAGCAGCTTCCGCTACGGAAAGCAATTTTTATATGGATGACTATCTACAGGCATTTCCCGACGTGACGACGGCCGAAAGGATAGTAAACGATATGTATGAATTACATAAACGTGCTTCTTTCCAACTGAGGGGATGGGCTAGCAACCGACCCGAAGTTTTAAGTAAAATGGAAAATAAATATAAGAGCGACAGTGCTTCGCTGGGAGATAAAGAGCACACAGAGCGCACTTTAGGTTTGATTTGGAATATCAAACGGGATATAATAAGTTTCTCCATAAGTCTTCGTAACACACCGGAAGAGGTGATGGAAGGTTTACGACCGCCTACGAAGAGGGAGATAACTAGCGCTGTGATGTCAGTCTTCGATCCTTTAGGACTCGCATCACCCATAACGATTCAAGGGAAGTCGCTGATCCAGCAAGTATGGAGGACAGGCATCTCTTGGGATGAAGAAGTTTCACACGAATTACACGTGTTATTTTGTAAATGGATATCGGAAGTGAAGAAATTAGGTCATTTAGAAGTACCTAGACCCGTTGCTGAAGGCGTCGGCAAGGGAGAGTTACACACTTTCACGGATGCTAGTGAAAAAGCATACGCTGCCGCGGTGTATTACGTCACCACGGACGAGCTAGGAAAAAGGCGGATTACGCTGATCGCCGCAAAGGCAAGAGTAGCGCCGCTGAAACCAATTTCGATTCCAAGGCTTGAATTGCAAGCAGCTCTTATGGGCAGCAGACTGGCTGCATCGGTTAGTGAAGAGAGCAAGTACGAGATATCCGAGAGAGTATTTTGGACAGACTCACGTACAGTGTTAGCGTGGATTAAGTCAGATCCTCGCGCTTTTAAACCATTCGTTGCTCATCGATTGGCTGAGATCGAAGATCACAGTAAGCCATGTGAATGGCGATGGGTTCCAACGTCACAGAACGTGGCAGACGACGCCACTAGAAATTTTCCTTCCACCTTCGATGTAAGTCATCGCTGGTTTCAAGGACCTGAATTCCTCAGGAAAAGTCCTGATTTATGGCCCAAACAAGTGGACACCATAAATAGCTTAGAAACAGGTGAAGAAAAATCGCCAAAAGGCGTAAATGCGCTGAGAAAGCAAGAACCGTTAAGTCTACCCGACTACGGACGATTTAGCAGCTTTAAGAAATTCCTTGGGGCAACTACACGCACCTTACAAGCGGTAGAAAAGTTCAAGAGTTTAAGAAAGTCGGTTAAAGGACCCGACAGCGCAGCCGAAAAGTCGGTTATGTGTTCCAACAAAGTTTTAGCAAAGTCGGTTAAAGGACCCGATGGCGCGTTGGACATAGCGCTCTTGAAAAAAGCGGAATTGTTAATTTGGAGTTCGTTCAAGACGAGTGTTTTTATTCGGAAATAAAATGCTTGAAAGCAGGCAAAAGCGTTGAAAGAAGTTCACGCTTAAGTAAATTATCTATGGAAATAGGAGAAGATAACTTACTCCGTTTAAATGGACGTTTACCTTTTAAGTCTAATTTGACCGAGGAAAGTAGAAAACCTGTCGTATTGGACGGTAAACATGAAATCGTTAAAATGATGATTAGAGAAGTTCATCATCATTTTGGACATGCCAATCACCAGACGGTGATGAATGAGGTGAACCAGAAATTTTATGTCTTGAACTTGCGTAATGTAGTACGAAGTGTGTCACATCACTGTCAGTGGTGCAGGACATACAGGTCAAAACCGCAGAACGTGCCACAAGGAAATATTCCTCTGGAGAGAATAGCTCATCATGAACCACCTTTTACGTGCTCAGCTGTGGATTATTTCGGACCTATGAGTGTGACTATAGGAAGGCGACACGAAAAACGTTGGGGTGTTTTATTCACGTGTCTGACCACCAGAGCAGTACATCTGGAATTAGCAGCCTCATTGACACCAGCGTCAATGATAATGGCATTGAGGCGATTTATCGCCAGAAGAGGAAAACCAGCCGTTATATACAGCGATAACGGGACGAATTTCAAAGCTGCGAATAAAGAATTATTGAAAGCATGCGAAGAATGCCATGAGGGCATGAAAAATGAGTCATTTAAGAAATATATTAAATGGAAATTTATACCTCCGGGAGCACCGCACATGGGTGGCGCCTGGGAAAGGTTAGTAAGATCGGTTAAAATTGCGTTGACCGCTACGCTCAAAGAAAGGAGCCCACGGGAGGAGGTTCTACATACGCTGCTTTTAGAAGCAGAGCATACGGTAAATTCCAGGCCTCTGGTAACGTTCAGTATGGATAGTCCTGAAGAGGGTTTGACACCCAATCATTTTCTTCTGGGACGCTCATGTGGTGATCGACCACCTGGATTATTTTTAGAGCAACATCTGACGGGTCAACTCAATTGGAAAGCTGCACAGAGGTTAGCCGACCATTTTTGGACAAGATGGCTGAAAGAATACATGCCTACTTTAATACCTCGAACAGGTAATAACGGAAAGTTCATGGAACCTAAAGAAGGTGATATTGTTTTGATAATAGATCATTCGTTGCCACGAAATACGTGGCCGAAAGGCAAAATTAGTAGAACGCTACCGGGACCAGACGGTCACACCAGAGTGGTTGACGTCATTACTAGCACAGGTATCTTGAGGAGACCTACATCCAGAATAATAGTCCTGGTACCCGCGACGCCTCCAAAATGATGGTGCTAACGCACGGGGGGGAGATTGTTGGCGACGCGCCTATAAGAGTATTTCAGTTTATTAAGTCAACCGATGACGAATAGCTTCTAAAAAACAAATTATCGAGCAACAATGTTCTGATAAGAAAATGCTTAGTTAAATCTTGAAGAAATGTCGAATTAATGATATGAAGGTCTTGGGTTCGACTCCCAGGCCGGACTAGTTTATTTGTTTTCCTAAGTAATATCGCTTAATAAATTCATAAGGAATTTAAGATATAAATTATGTTACCGGATTGTTTCCCCGGTTGAAATCATCTTTCCAATGATGTAAATTATATCACAAAGGAATATTAAAGTGAAGTTAGAGATCGGATTTGTTCCCCGGTCGAGATGATCACTCTGTGCATAAATAGAATTAACGGAAATTAATCGCATAAGTATTGTCTTATATAAGTTTGATATGTTTTGTACGAAAACAAATGCCTATTTGCCATGATTGATTTATGAGAACATTCACTTATATTGTTATCTGATAAGAAACATGATAACTGATAAGAATCTGATTAGAGATAGTTTCCTACAGTTCGAAAATTGTGTAGAAGCATTTATTCACCCAATATTGTTAAAATTGGTGTATATCAGACTTTCATTTTTTCTGATAGACGAGAGCCGTGCAAAAGTTAGTTGTTCAAATAGTGTGAGTTCACGGACGCACGCTAGCCACGCCCTTAGGAGGCCGAATATGTAAAAATTTAAATATTTGTAATTTCAGCAATTTATGTAAAAATGACTTGTAAAACATTTCAGGTTGATTGTACGTGCTAAAAAGGTGAATTCTGTGTTATTTTTATGTGAAAATTCCTGTGTATAAGTGAAATAATGATAGTTTTGTATAAGAAATTTAAAAGTGTTTTAAATAGTGAAATAAATAGAGAAAATGTAAATTAAACTATTGTATTAGTTAACATATGTATAATTTCAAGTGGAAAACATTGTTTTAACTTTCTGTTTTAAATATTTAAGAAATTTCGACTTCGAACTTGTGAGTAAAATAGGCATATTTCATTTAATAAATAAAAGGTTTTTCGTGATATGAAAATGTAATGTATATCGTAGTGTAGATATTGTTTTGTGCTATCTATACACGTAAATTGTGTTGATGTAAGACTTATGCAAATAAAGATATTAAGTAAAACGTGAGAGAGTAATAGAACAAATTCATGTAATTGAGTTGCGCAAGCGCGCGAATGGCGCGGCTCACTTTCGCGTATAGCTCTGGGGTAGCTTAGTAAATGAGTTTTATTACAATTCGTTCGGGGAAGTTCGGAGAAACTTCGGGAAAAGTGCAAGACCAGCAGTCAATAAGAAGAAGAAAGAAAAAGTGTCGGGAAGTGATAGGGAAAAGTAATTACTCTCTCACGGAACGGTTTGAAGATAATTGCTTTTTTATTCCCAAGAAATTCATCCCTCAAGATTATACAGTCCACATCGAAGAATTAAGGCGTTGGGACCGGGACGACTTCGGAAGACCCGTAATCCCCGTCTGAACCTACTCGCTGAAAAGGAAGAGGTTATCGCCCTTGTGTGTTACTCCGTTGCGGAGATCACATACGTTGTTCCCGAACCCAACGTAGGCGTTATAGGAGGCCGGATCGAGAGAAGCCTCGATTCCTCCCTTCTGTTTCTTAATCGAACGTTTAATCCCCGTTGGTCCTTTTCAATTGGTCCTTCGCGGCCAGATCAAGAGGACCCCCGAACCTGGGTTCCTTTTCATCAGCATATATATGATAACTACAATTTTTTATGGTGTTCACTATATCTGAACAATACAATATAAAAAGTATAGGTCCCAAAATATATCCTTGAGGTACACCTCTTGGAACTGGCAACGTGATAGATATCCATTCTGATTCATTGTCTTTATTTATTTTAACAAATTGTGTACGACTAGTGACGTAACTTGCAGACCATTTTATTGTTAAATTATCAAATCCGTAGTAAGCGAGTTTTGATAAGAGTAGAGTGGTGTTAATGGTATCAAAAGCTCGGGAAAAGTCAAGCAAAACTAACAGAGTACCCTCTCCAACATCTTGTGCAGACAGAATATAATCCACTACATCCATCAGAGCGGTTGCAGTGCTACGAGACTTTCTGAATCCGGATTGCTTTTTAGGCAGGATATTATTAGCCTCAAGGTACTCCGTCATCTGTGTACAGACTACTCTTTCCAAAATTTTTGACATAAAGGGCAAGATACTTATAGGGCGGAGATCCTTATAGTCATTTGGATTGGACTTTTTAGGAATCGGTTTTAATAAAGCTATTTTCCATTGCCTTGGGAATACACCTGTTTCAATAGATTTGTTAATTATTCTGGTAATAACTGTCAATGTTCGGGGTAAAGTTAATATTATAATGTTCATAGTAACCTTGTGAATTTTTTTTAAAAGATTTTATTATATTAAGAACTGTTGTATCATTAACCGTATTAAGCTTAAAAGTGCTAGGCCCAAATCTATCAAATTCATAGCTAGTTAAACGTGATAAACTGACTTCATTATAGCCGGGGAGCTCAAGAAAATAATGATTTATATTATTTGGATTACATAAATGAGACGGTAGTTCAATGTCTTTTTTCTTAAAGTTAGCAACGTTTTGTTTGATATTTTTCCATAAAATACGTGGGTTTTTTATCGTATTAATATAATTATTAAAGTATGCAGTTTTTTCATTGTGAATTGCCGTCCTTACAATGTTTTTTAATTCCTTGTAATATTGTTTATGAATATCAAGTTTCGTAAATCTACTTTTAGCATGTGATTCATCGCGTAATTTTATCATTTCTTTAACAGTATAGGTTATTCACGGAAAAGAATTTTTTTTTATATAAAACGATCTAACAGGAGCATACATATTGTATAGGTCAAGTAAAATATTGTTAAAATTTTCCACCATTTTATCAACATCGCCATTTACAACACTTTCCCATTCTATAGAATTGAGATCTAGGACAAATTTTTCTATATCTATATTCTTTAATGGTCTATAGGTAATTATCTTAGGCGCATGTTTGATTTTATTAATATTGAGTTCACAAGTTAAAAATGCATGACTGCAAAGATCAGGAATATAATTAATTGATACCTTATAAAGAGTCATATTAGAACAAATTACATCAATCAATGTTTCACTATGATCTGTGAAGTGCGTCGGTTGCTTTACAAACTGAGTATGATTCATGTAATTAATGAAACTTTGCAGCTTCTTAACATTAGTTTCCTGTATGTTAAGAAGATTTATGTTGAAATCACCGAGTAAGACAATATATTCGAATTTACCGAAAGAAGAAACGGATTCCGTGAGGGCATCAATAAAACTATCGACATTTACCCACGGGGTACGATAGGCCGTACCAATCGCTACTTTGATGCCGTTAATACTTAATCCTAGCCACATTTCTTCTACTAAGTTGCTAGTAAGGTGCGGAATTTTGCGAACGTTGACTCCAAGACTAACGTAAAATCCGACTCCACCACCACGTGCACGCAATTCGGTGGGACACGGTACATAAAGGAACAGATATCCCGGCGGTGAAGGTGCACGGCCCTTTTTGCCCTCTCTTATCCACATTTCGTTGATAGCCATTACGTCTACCTGATACCGTAACATTGCTACGAGAAACTCATCGTGGCGGGTGCCTAGGGAGCCAGCGTTTAAGAAACCGATTGACAGTCTTCTCTTTACTACAAATTGAAAAACAAACGCATAGACAATTTGAACGTACTTACAGCATAGAATGAATTTACACAAAAGTGTTAAATGTCGCCAACATAATAAAGTATAAATCCTTATTAAGTAATGTAAATTTGTAGTATATATGTTTCGATGTATTAGATGTGTGTGTAGAATGTGTAAAATGTCAAATCTAAATAACGCAAGTATATTTGGAACGTAGTTTGAATCGATGTTGTATGTATAATGTGCGAACTAAATGAGTTAATATACAAAACCATTGACAAATAAGTATACGATTTTAAGTCTAAGAACATATTAATATTAAAACAAATAATCTTAAAATAAGTTATAACATAAATAAAAATAAAGAGATTTTTTAAAGGTAAATTTACAAACTCACAATAACAAAGATAAAACATTACAACAATTAATAAAAAACATGGAATTAATAGTTCAAATATGGCGAAGTTACAGAATTTTAAAATAAAAATGAAAACTATGTTTAACACTTTAGGATTAAAACATTCAAAGAAATACAAATAGGAACTTATTAAAAATAAGTATACAGTTAACAGCGGCCATAAATAACAATCAAATAAGCTATTAATACGAAAACGAAACCAAAGTAGGTATTTTATTTTAAAATGGAATTCGCTTAAGAAAATATCAGTGTCATTATTTAGATCGTGACAACGACAAGTGAAATATTTATCAATATTTTTTACAGTTTTTTTGTAGTTAATAATGAAATATTAAGCAGTTTTATCATGGCAAAAGAAATTAAATATTTAATAAAAATAATACTGACTTCCGTTATTTTAATTTTTAAACAACGCTGCCAGATGAAATAGGTAAGTTAATCGATTTTAATACAAAAATAGAAAAAAAGACAATAAAAAGTGATTCAGTGTTTTTTTTCTTTAGGTAAGTTTAAGAAACTTATTATTTAAATAATGGTTTCCTCGTGAGACACTTCAACGTTTCAAAAAAGTCGTAAAATAAATTGACTAGACTAATAAATCGATTTCACATCGATTATCAATGTTTTATACAGGCCACAAAGCGGAAACGTCAACGTTAGTTCAAAAAGTCAAACGTCAATCAAATCATTTGTTTTGTTAGGTACGTTTGTTTGGCTCTGAGCTTGCAGTGGTATTGAATATTTTTTGTTGTTTTTGTGTGCTGTAATAATATTCTGATCTTTAATGACTCTGGCTACGTATAAAGGATTCTGACGGTTTATTTTCTTGAAGAATACATGTGCAAAATGATAAATTGAATGATTTTCCCTAGCTCACACATACTGATTTAATAAAAATATCTTGAGGTAATTATCAAATTAAGTAGCCTAGGATTATGGAGAACACATACGACAAGATGGGAGATATGAAATAGAAGTGTGTTGAGAAATGGACAGCAGCCTACTTAGAGAACTGTCAATATCCAACCATTCTAGCTGCATGCTACATTGAAATCAGACAACTCAAAAATATATTTTACATACCTATATTTTAGTTGACAGTTCTCTTAATGGTAGAGAGGCCAACAAACAGTATTATTTTAATTGCATGGTAGGAAAAAGAACTAAGTTGCAGTTGCCATGTAATGTCCATTAATTATATGGTACCTAAGCTGAAGAATTTAATACCGTTTTACCGTTTTTGGACGATATTTTATTTGTTTATGATGAAGTGGACGATTAATAAATCATTAAAAGAGAAAATGTTTTTAATTCATACTCCCTCTGTTTTTTATAATTATTTCAAACCTCTAAAAATTTGTTGGACGGCGGCGTCTGAATCCTCTATCATCTGTGTGAATGTCCTACAATACTTAAAATTATGGTAAATTCTAGTTTACAATAAAGTCTAATAATTATTTTCTTAAAGTGTAATGTGAGAGCTCCGTGTAAGAATAACATTGTAAGCATAACGTAAGCAATACGACGGTAATTTTTCTATAATATTGCCATGGCAATACGCTAGTAATATATAAGTCAATGAAGCAATAACATTGTTTTGATACAAACCAATAACATCCTATATTTTTTTCTACCATGTATCAGTCGTAAACATTTTAGTTTTTTTTAAATGGTATTGGTATATAAATAAAATAATGCAATAATCGTTACTGTAACATCAGGCCCAGCTTTCTATGAACTTTCGCCCGTCTCCTTTAATGACATAAACCAACGTTCTCAATGCCCAAATACTTTAACTTTTTTTAAACTGGAGTAGTAAGGTAATTCAATTAAGCGGGTGAAAAATATTGATTATTGTGATTCTATGAATTACTTCTAGATGGCGCCGTTACACAGATCTTTAATTCCCTATGAGATATGAGTAAATTTTAAATTATGCTGAGTAGGTATATAAATATAACCGTCACAAGATTAAGTATTAAGGTTAGGTACTAAGTATTAAAAGTGCTAATAGTGTAGTTTAGCTTAATTTCACTATGTCCACCGTCTTTTGAACTTTAATATTAAAGGTAAAACTAGTATTTTGTCATAATACACTCAAACACAACGTATTTAGAATTCTTAAAATCTTTCGTTCTGACACAATAATATACATGGATAACACTATCCCTGTTATATAGTAGCTAAAGCCACTGAATGTTAGCAATATTACACAAAATAGCTCACTGACACTATTATTAAATTAAATATTTAAGCAAGACGATGTTACTTGTGTGCCAGCGCCATCTGCCTATTACATTATTCTAATAATATACATCTGCATATTACACCACCATATGCCATTAGTGATTGTCACTATCGGAGAGTTCTCGTTCTTTCATTTCAATATACATTACCGTAGGCAGTCCAGCAGAAGGTAAAAGATGTTGATTTAATTAAATCCCGCGCAAGAAAATACAGGCGTGAAGCTCTGGGTGTCAGTTGCTCGGACACGAAAACAGGGGTTTCTTCATTCTTCACAAATCCCAGGTGTTTTGCTCGAAGTTTTTCTTTGTTACTTCTATTGAATGCCTTACTTTTAGTAATATAGTTGCATTAGCAACACTCTTTTTTCCCTCGAACTCTATATATGTCCTTGATATCCGATTTTAGCTAGCTAGCGCCCACAGTGGTGGATAAGCGGGTGACCAGTTTAGTAAGATCATCTTTTTTCTCTTTTTCTATTTTAGGACCATTTTTAATCTCGAAGTTTGCTTTTCTAAACCCTTTTTGTAAGGTCTCAATCTTATCTTCGAGGGTAGTGATGTATTTGGTGTCTTCTTTTTTTTTTGTTGTTTCAAGTTCTCAATTTCTTTTTTTAATTCTGTGTTCTCTTTGTGCAAATGTTCTATAGAAGTTTCAATTTTGGTGTGTGTGTGTGTGTGTGTGTGTGTGTGTGTGTGTGTGTGTGTGTGTGTATGTGTGACTGTGTGTGTGTATGTGTGTGTGTGTGTGTGTGTGTGTGTGTGTGTGTGTGTGTGTGTGTGTGTGTGTGTGTCGTGTGTGCGTGTGTGTGTGTGTATGTGTGGGAGTGTGTGTGTGTGTGTGTGTGTGTGTGTGTGTGTGTGTCTGTATGTGTGTTTGTGTGCGTGCGTGCGTGAGTGCGTGCGTGCGTGCGTGAGTGCGTGCATGCGTGCGTGTTAGCGTGAGTGCGTGCGTGCGTGCGTGCGTGCGTGCGTGCGTGCGTGCGTGGGTGCGTGCGTGCGTGCGTACTTGCGTGCGTGCGTGCGTGCGTGCGTGCGTGCGTGCGTGAGTGCGTGCGTGCGTGCGTGCGTGCGTGCATGCGTGCGTGCGTGCGTGCGTGCGTGCGTGCGTGCGTGCGTGCGTGCGTGCGTGCGTGCGTGCGTGCGTGCGTGCGTGCGTGCGTGCGTGCGTGCGTGCGTGCGTGCGTGCGTGCGTGCGTGCGTGCGTGCGTGCTTGCGTGCGTGCGTGCGTGCGTGCGTGCGTGCGTGCGTGCGTGCGTGCGTGAGTGTGTGCGTGTGTCCGTCGTCGTCGTGTGCGTGCGTGCGTGCGTGCGTGCGTGCGTGCGTGCGTGCGTGCGTGCGTGCGTGCGTGCGTGCGTGCGTGCGTGCGTGCGTGCGTGCGTGCGTGCGTGCGTGCGTGCGTGTGTGTGTGTGTGTGTGTGTGTGAACGTGATACAAATTTTAATTAAATAAATTGAATGAAGGTTTACTACAGTGAAAGATATCAATTGTATTAAATGTTTTAATATATATTCTGTGAAGCCTATTGACAATCGAATGTTGAGCGTAGTTAGTTCTTTTTAAGGGCAGCAGCAAAAAGTGTCGTATGTCTAGTTCGTTTATTTGGAACACAAAAACTTAAAATTTGTAACGCTAATTCACAACAGTCTATGTAGTTATTACATATGCCGCGTAGGAAGGACATATCCATTAATGTTCGTCTACTTTGAAGGGGCATAAAATTATAGCGGAGACTAGATTCGCTATCATCTGAAATGTGACAAGAAAAACGAAAATGTAGGTGCTTTAAAAATTTTAACTGAATATTCTCTAGCTTTTGAATATACGTCACATATTGGGAATTCCATATTATACTATTGTACTCCAGACTACTTCTGACATATGAAAGTATAGTACTCGTAAACATCCAATGTCTGAAAAGGGGTAGGTGGGTATGGTGGCATCGTGGGTCGAGCGCTTCCCAAGTTCCATTATTGACGATGTACTCGAACAACTCGTCGACACAGATAGGCCATTCGGGCATTTTTCGCTCTTGAATTATTATTCAAAAAAAATATAAAAAAAATTATATTTTTATGTATAATACACACTATATTTATTGTTTTATTGTCATTATTTATTCCCTAAACATATTTTATTCTATTGTCAAATTCAAGAAAGGGGAAAGATAAAAACCCGTAAATCGCAAGTGCGTTCCCAGCCTTTTAGAAAAATGATACACTGGTCTTGTGGTTTGGTATTGCACTCTCAGTCTCGTTCTTGGTCTTGGTCTTGCAGCAAGAGTCTCGCAAGTCTCGCAATTACCTATCAGCCTATTGTTATTTATTAAACGTTACTTTAGACCTTAGAACAACTTAAAAGAGTAGGCACATTTTGAGCTTGAATTAACATAGCCATAGAAAGATCAACCAAATTAATAAATGTCTAAACATTTAATGAGAAATTCGAAAAATGAACTAATACCGGGTGGGGTTTGAACCCACGACCTAAGCGATCCATGCCGATGCTCTAACCAACTGAGCTGTCTACCAAGTCTCACGGCCAAGGGAGTTAGTCTGTTTCTTAATAAACGTTTACATTTAATAAGCTTACATGTGCTAAAACTTAGTCAAAACATATAAAAAACAAATTAATGACATTAACTTGACTGTATTATAAAGAACATTATCTGTCTAGAAAGAGATTGATAGACCCTTATATGAAATGGAATAAAAGAGTTATACAATTTACCATTTATTTAAATAAAAGAATAAAATACAATACAAATTAAATTACATAACAGTACACAACAGCTTTCACATTATTGTTACTTTATATTAATTCTTTTGACCAAGAATTAATACAAAGTAACCATCTGGCTGACTCATCACTTAACCTATTTCTATGTTTTCCTATTACTAATGATGTTTTAGAAAATAATCTCTCAGCAGGTACTGAAGTTGCAGGTATTAAAAGAAAATCACGGGCCATCTTCGATAAAGTCGGATATTCTGTCTCATACATCCTCCACCACTCTAAAATGTCTTCCGAACTGGCGGCTCTGGGTATACTTAGGTACTCCTCCAACTCGTCTATAACTAAGCCTTGATGAAAAGATCCAGATCCAAATGACGTCGAGGGACATTCATACAATTTCTCAAAGTCTATTACGTCTTCATCTTCATCATATTCACATACTTTCTTTTCATTTCTTGGTGATTCTAGAGATGTATTCACTGAGTGTAGACTTTTATATTCTTTATAAAGTTCATTAAATTTGCGCAGACTTTCTGTTTTAATTTGCTTCCCCCATAATGTCATGTCAAAAGTCTGAGTCTTTATGCCTTGGGTCTAAAATTAAAGAGGTACAATAAATCCAGTTGCTCTTTTTATAATGTTTAAGCATTTTGTCTCGAGCTGCTTGAAAACCCAGAATGAGCCTTTCATCCACTTCGGATCGATTAGGTTTCTCATCTAATTGTTTTACCATGGATTCAATTTTATCGAGCAAGAGATTGAATGATACAATGACTAGCGATAATGTAACATATTTTTCTCCACCAAGTTTCGTTGATAGAAGTTTAAAGTTTATTAGAAACTTATGTATTTTTTCGAGTATTGATTTGTGATTTGAAAATCATCATCGGTGAAGAAGTGCACAATATGTTAATGCAGTTTTTTTAACAAATCCAATCATATCATGTGTGGAATTCCATCTCGTTGGACAGTCGAGTATGGGGTTCAGATTTGATGGCACGCCAGCTGCTTCACAAGCAGACTGAAACTTCCTCTTCAATATCTCACTTCTTTTTATTTTACTGGAAATATTGCGTAATTTTGTTATAGCTGTACGTGAGTCAGCAATATTTGGCGCATAATCTCATCTTCCTCAGTTTCGTCTTCAGTATCTTCATACTGCTATTCTTGTGCCTTATTGTCAGTTTCACTGTGTAATGCTAAGGTCTTTAATACATGTTGTACACCAAGGTTCAAAATGTGAGCAAAGCACCGGAAATGTTGATTGTCTGAATCAAAGTGTGGCAGCTGTTTGTCCAATTCATACATAAATTTGGTATTTGCAGTTGCGTTGTCGACCGTGATACCCTGTATTTTATCAATTATGTCATATTCCAATAAACATTCGTGGAAAATCGTTGCAATATCTTCCCCAGTATGTCGACCGCGTGATGGTATAAAATCAAGGACTACAGTTCGATACTTCCATTCGTTGTCTATATAATGAATAGTGACCCCGTAGTAACTCCTACCAGCAATTGACGTCCATCCATCAATGGTAAATGACATTTTAGATGAAAATTGTTGTGTAGTCGTTTCTTAAGATTTAATTGAAGCTCTTCAAACCGTTCTTTAACCTTCCTTCTAAGTGTGGACCTTTTAGGAAACACCATATTTGGGCAAATTGATCGAAAATATACTTGTGTAGCTTCGTCATCGAAAAATGAGAAGGGAACTGTAGCTGTCGTGATGTTGTCACTGCTATTTTCAGACTGAAATAAAACAGTAATTCATGTGTCTCGCCGATTATAAAAACAAATGAAAATATGAGTGAATTACAAATACATATTTAACACTATAATCTAAATATATATATATATATATATATATATATATATATATATATATATATATATATATATATATATATATATATATATTCATAAAACAGCTTATTCATGATTTTATTATTGAAAACTTATAACTTTAATGCCGATTTTCGTGTCTCTAACTTCAAAAACGTAGGACTTTTATACAAACTTCCAACTCCCATTTCACTCCCTTAGGGATAGATTTTCTCAAAACCGTTTCTTAACTGATCTCTATGCCATAAAAGGAACCTACCTTAACCTAACTTCAAGTTTGTATGTTTTATAGTTCCTGAGATATCGTTATAGTCAGTCATTGAGTGGTAGTTATATATATATATATATATATATATATATATATATATATATATATATCTTCCTAAACTAACCCGAAATTCTAACCCTAAGGGGGTGAAATTGGGGTAAAATGGTTACATGAAAGTCCTATATTTTTAAAGTATAGATATGAAGATCGGCATTTATTAGTTTTAAATAATAAATACTTGCATAGTTAAGCTTTACCTATGTAGCCTCTTTATATTTAGGTAAGACTTTTGCAGCGAGAAAATTTCAAAATCTCATAGGAAATCAGATATTGTTCGCGGACGAAGTCGCAGGCGGCCGCTAGTTACATAATATATGTGTTATGTAATTGTGTGATAACTATATTTTTTCTTACCTGTCCACTTTTTCCGGTGGTTATTAAAAAGCTTGTGATATCTCCACTTAATTTTGGTTTTTCAGGAAGAAATATTTGTCATTCCTTTTTGTGGAAATATATTAGATGCTTCCTTAAGCCTGAAGTGTTTCTGTTTTTCATTTTTATTTCAACCTTTTTATGTTGGCATAATTTACACAAAGCAATTTGGGATGCATGAATTATGTCGAAAAACTCATCAAATTTACTAGGTAGAATACTTCGTCACTCATGTCAAATTGTAAACTTATCACTCCGAGAACAACAAGGATTAGTAAAAACAATTAATACATTAGACTCGAAGCAAAGCTCAATTGGGAATGACTGGAATTAAAATAAATACTACTATTTGTAAGTACACGCCGAAAGACCGACAAAGCAAAGTTCGGCATCCTTTGATAAAATTAATGATTATTCAGAAGATTAATAAAGTAGGTAGTGTGCCTACGTAAAAATGAAATGTAAATATGTAAATAAAATTGTGTATATTATGTTCTTCTTGTGATTGAATTAATCTACGTTAATTAAATTAAATTTGCCTTCACTCGTTTGAAATTCAAAATTCAAATATGTTTTATTGAATAGTCATATAATCACTGTTTTCCCCAAATTTTTATTTTCCATGTCCAGGGGTTCTGATTCTACTGAGAAAAATCGTGGAAGAAAGTAAGAAACTCAGTAGTTGCTTTTTCAAAATATTTTTACAATAGTTCTATAATTATGTAAAGCGAAGTAAACATAAAATGTCAAATGTATATGTAGATACCAAATCGGTTTAGAAATTTCTAGTTAGTCCTTTGTAGTACGAGAGGTCAGGTCCAAGCATTTTTGTCTGACTTAAATTGAAAAGATGAAAGATCTAACATTTCTTTTGGAATCTTATTATAAAAGCGTATATCGCTACCCAAGAATGCATTATATACTTTGTGTAACCGCAAAGCAGGTATTGTGATTTTATTTTTATTTCTACTATTAAAATTGTGCAAATCACTATTATTTACATCAATTCGATGCAATCAATTTCTTTAAACGGTTCTCTAAGAGCTTCTCGGGCTCCTAAAAATTACATAGATCTTATTTTACGCTTTTTATTTAATATGCACACTTTTTATATTATTCGATTAGCATTGTACAAAATGTTTACATGTTTCAAGTGTGTTAAAAGTGTCTACAATATTTATCAAATGGGTGACGACATATTCGAACACTTTGTGTTCAAAAACACACACTTCCAAAAATTGAGATTTGCAGTGAACTTATTGAACATGTTTATCTATTAGGTAATATAATAGTAAGTAATTATTATAAACCCATATAGTTAATATTATAATAATTACTTACTAGAATAAATTATTATGATATCTACCTATCCTTACCATTATCTAATTACAATATTCCTTGCGAGATCAGCATAATGTATTCGTGTCCATTCTGAGCACCCGGAAACTTATTTTATTCTTTGGAACATGTACTCTGTGGCGGCATTCAAACAGTGTCAAATGTAGTGCGTGCGACGCGGCGGCGACGATTGAATGCGATATCAATAGAAGCCGCCGGCGCGTGTATCTTGACCTTGTACTTCCGAATAGCTGCAAAATTTCTTTGACAGGTCAGTATTCGACCTTTGATGATGCCGACAACAAGACGCCGCGCACTATCAAAGTGCCGATGGTCAAAACTAGGGATGCACTGTTTTTTTCTTTTAATGGATATTTTCATTCGCTATGTATGTTTATGGTATTGTTCGTAATGCGCATAAGTACAATTTTGCAAATTTTTTTTATATATTTTTTGCGTCTCATAGAATCCCTAAGCGTATACCCGAACTCCTATACTCCCTGAAACGACACTCATTGCTAACTGCAAGACGCAAGAGTCTCGCAGGCTTAGTCTTGTTCTTGCTCAAATCTTGAACGGTCAGTCTTTATCTTGGTCTTGCTAAAGTAAGGTGGTCTTGTTCTTGGTCTTGGTCTTGCAAAAATGCAAGAACAAGACCAAGACTGCAAGACCAAGACCGATTTTGGGCAACCCTATTTACAACACCAAATAGTAAAAAAAATGCTTGTTTTTAAATGGGGAAGAACTGAGGCCTGTTGACTCCACTGTTTTTTTGGCATCACTCCTGACGCAAAGCTTCAGTGGGTCCCACATATATTTAATCTGGCAAGCTGACTAAGCTCTGTAGCTTATGCTGTAAAAATATATGAAGTCCCAGTAGTGTTGAGACAGCTAGATTAGTTTATTTCAGTTATTTCCATAGCATAATGTCTTATGGGATTTTGCTGATTTAGAAACTATTTTTGGTTGGTCATAAGAGATATTTACAACCTTAAACCGAGTCTCAAAGAAAAAAAATTAACGCCTCTCAGTATACGTATTGACAAAAATTTTATGTATGTTCACAAAAAAGTATTTTCAATTGAATAAAGTGATGTTTATAGCCCGTACCGATGAAAAACGAGATGAAAATGAAAATGAAATGAAATGAAAATTTATTTATTTCTTTAGTAGTAGTTTAGTAAGTATAAAAGAATACCTGTGTCAGGAGGCACCGCTCTTCCTAATAATATTAAATACTGAGATAGGCCGAGCAAGATTATCTATGATTTGATGGTGTGGTGTGTGTGTGTGCGTTTTGTGTGTGTGTGTGTGTGTGTGTGTGTTGTGTGTGTGTGTGTGTGTGTGTGTGTGTGTGTGTGTGTGTGTGTCTCTATTATATTTATGTTCTTTTATTTCCTTCAATCCCCATAAAATCCCATGCAGTCGCATGCGTCCGTCAAATCTCGAGCGAGTCGCATGCGACCGCACCTACCCACAGCACTTTAAACTATTAAAACTTATTTTTAGAGACTACTTTTCTATGAAGAAGTTTGGCATTATAAAATGTAAACAAAATTCTCTATCCTGTGGTCTAAACAAAAGTCAGGTTTTCCTTCATTACAAAAATACTTTATTGTATTTTAATAACAAAAACGTGTATATACCAAGCAAACGTCGGCAGCTTGAAAATCGCTATTATATTATTCAAAGTTATTTACGTAAAAAGATAAATTATATTCACACAAAAACTTTCATACCAATTTTATAATAAAACACTATACTAAAACACTAGAAAAATCCAAAAATTAACACAAGAAAACAATTACTTAAATTTTAACATAAAATACAACCCCCGTAGACCTATGAAAAAAATATTTGACATACCCCTTTTGCGAAATAATATCATCTCCCGGAATGAACCCCTATCAAGGTTATGTCGACTTTATGAGGATTATAGCCGTCGCTTTACCAACCTTGACATCTTCAACTCAAGCCTGGTTCGCTTTAGAAACGTTTTAAAAGACATTCTCAAGGACATCCCCTTTGATTGATATTCATTATAGTTATAGTTCTTGATTTGTTGGATTTGTGAGCCTGTTAGTTTAAGCAATTTTATTTAAAATTTTTGTTTCTCAATCTTGGCATGCCGTGATAACACGTATAAGGATTATGTCTTGTATCACACCATTATTATTTTAAGTTATAGCTTTAAGTCATGATATAATCTGTTGTGTTGTCCAATAAAATAAAATAAATATCCACATAAAAATGGCGTACGTAATAAACGTAGATTATGAATAAATAACCATAAAGTAACTGACTTTTTATTGCACTAGAGGATAGAAAATTTCATATTGAGCCTATAATGCCAAACTACTTCATAGAAAAGTGGTCTCTAACCACAAGTATTTATTGGTTAAATATGCTGTGGGTGGGTGCGGCCGAATTCGGTCACTTTGTATTTGACTGAATATCGCCGCGATCGAATTCGGCCGCTTGGTGGCCAAGAGGTTAATAAACAAATATGCATTTAATGGATTATACTATTCAACTACTTGACGTAGAATGTTTTCTGTGCTGTGGTAGTTTAGTTTTTTAAGATATTCAGTAGATTTGCATTCGCGATAGTTAAGTCGGTGAAAGTTCAATTTTTTGTTTAAATCATTGTAAATATATCTTGAGTGGGCACTGTACTGTCTTTCAGCAAATTTACATTTTACATAATTTTTTTTTGTTTAATGACGTCGTGATTCCCCCATATAGAGTTTTTTTGAAGCATATGGCGAGTTCATATGTGTTTTTAAAATTGTTTGTAAAATATATAGCTACCTAACCGTAAGCACGTCACATGTACTATACAGTTGTTCGGTATGAAATCTAATAGGCTTAAAATACATAACTTTAAGAAGGTATTGTTGTCCTCTTTCTATGTTCAAAAAGTTAGTTTTTGCAGCGCCTCCCCATACAGTAATGCATTATGCTAAACTGATTGAGCTAAAGATGTATAAATTTGATTTATCAACTTAGTCGTTGTAACGCAGTTTTTTTAAATATCCAAATAAGCTTACGAATTCTGCTGTCGACGTATTCTATTGGGTCCTTACATATGAAATTAGCGTTTTGTCGTACTGACCACTTTGATCTGAAATATCTCCTCTTTGGTAAAGATTTCCAAATTCAAATTTATAAATTCATTTAGCTGGTACATTTGAGTTTTGAAAACAGTCATTCATTTATTTTTTCCTCATTATTTTTTTCTTGGGGGTCGCTTATTACCGCACAATGGAAAACATGAAATATCGGTATATTTACGAGTACGAATTCTACCGTGGCACCAGTGTTGCAGAAACAGCTCGAAGGATTAATGATGTGTACGGCGCTGGAGTCGCAAAAGAAAGTACGGTACGTTTTAGGTTTCAACATTTTCGTTCTGGAAATTGCGACCTTCAGAACCAACTCCGTGGACGGCCGGAGACCAAAGTGGAAAATGAAGAATTAAAGGCTATTGTGGAAGCGGATCTATCATAAAGCACCTCAGAGATAGCTGCAAGCTTCGAGGTAAGTGATAAAACTGTACTAATACACTTGAAGCAAATCGGGAAAGTAAAAAAAACTTGAACGAGGGTACCTCCTGAATTGAGTGAATCGATCTTGCAAACACACGTCCACTGCTGTGTTACTTTGCTCAACGGACACAAAAATGAAGGGATTTTAAATGGAATCATTACTTGTGATGAAAAATGGATACTGTACGATAATTGGAAGCGTTCGTCACAATGGCTGAACCCTGGAGACCCAGAAAAATCCTGCCCTAAACGAAAATTGACTCAGAAAAAGTTACTTGTGTTTGGTGGACCAGCGCCGGTGTCGTTCACTACAGCTTTTTAAAATCTGGCCAAATTTTTACGGCGGATATCTATTGTCAGCAACTGCAAACCATGAAGGAACAACTAGCTACTAAACAACCGAGATTGGTCAATCGCTCCAGGCCACTGCGCTTCACAACAACGCAAGACCACACACTGCACAACAAACAACCACTAAGTTAGATGGGCTACAATTGGAATGTCTGCGACATCCACCGTACTCCACGGACCTTGCTCCAACAGATTACCATTTTTTCCGGAATTTGGTCTTCTTACAAGGAAAAAATTCACCTCCGATGCGGCAGCCCAAACCGCCATCAAATAGTTTATTGATTCTCGCCCCCACGGTTTTTTTAATAAATGGATCAGTGAGCTACCTATGAGATGGCAAAAGTGCATAGATAACAACGGTGCATACTTTGATTAATTAAATATGTTTTACAAAAAAAAATTGACTTTATATTCCTCCCAACACAACGCCAAAACAAGTACAAAATACCAATTTCATATGTAAGGACCTATTCTTTAATTAATCCATGAAAGATGTTGGTCAAAAATTATTCCAAGATATTTTGTGTAATGTACTCGCTCAAGTTTTTTACAATTACAATTAATTAAATCCGCATCATAACATTGATGAATTTTTAGTGATGTTTCAATGGAGGTTGTGTTCTTTTATCTATAGTGAAGCAGATAAAGTTAGTTTTATTAACATTTAGTGTTAGTAAATTATATCTAAGCATCTAAGTTCCTTGAATTTAAAGCATACTTTAGTACAAAATTATTACTAGTTTTGTGTGCATGCAAATAAAAAGAAAAGTTTTCAACACATGTATACTTCCAGTCATTAATTACGGATTTGAAACCTGGACACTCACCAAACACCATAGGGAAAAGCTGGAACGCTGCCAAAAAGCCATGGAAAGAAGCTTGATAGGAATAAAGAAACAGGACAGAGTGAGATGTTGCAAAATAGGAGAAAAAACCGAAGTTGCTGCTATATTAACCCGAATAGACCAACGAAAATGGAGATGGGCAGGTCACATGATACGATATCCACAAGAGAAATGGTATGGTACCCTAGAGATGGCAAGAGAAGTAGAGAACGCCAACAGACAAGAT
This sequence comes from Parnassius apollo, assembly GCA_907164705.1. Taxonomy (NCBI): domain Eukaryota; kingdom Metazoa; phylum Arthropoda; class Insecta; order Lepidoptera; family Papilionidae; genus Parnassius; species Parnassius apollo. Next base: position 1,228,949 of record CAJQZP010001641.1, on the reverse strand, counting down.
GGGATGACGACCTAAAACTCACGGCGGGACATCACTGGAGAAGGGTAGCACGGGACAGGTCCCAGTGGAAAATGTTAGAGGAGGCCTATACCAAGAGGCAAACTGAACTTCGGGACATTTTATAAAAAAAAAAAGAAATACAACATATATTATTTATTTATTTAAGTTCACATTAAAAGGGCTTATTATTATTATTGGGATATCTGTATAGTTTTCTCATCTGGTTGGGTTCTATAAATATATAATTATAAATTAAAATGAAAATATAAATATACATAAATATCAATAAAATAAAATAAATACAAAAAATACATAAATAAATAAAGATCCAACCAGATGGAAGCCCTCGGCAGGGGAGACCAAACGGCCGAGGGTTAGGAGGAAAGGGAAAGAAACCGATAGACGTAGCGTGCGGTATCGAGGAGCACTGCCTTCTGCATTTGAGCCCGGAGCGGTCCGTCACGGAGTCCCAGTCGCCTCAGATGACCCGAGAGGCTGACTGGGATTAGCCCATTCGCAGAGACGGCTACAGGAATAATTTCGGCTGGCCGACCACCCTACATGTCGGTCACGTCGTGAGCCAGGTCTAGATATTTTGTTCGCTTATCTGTTTCGGCTTTCACGAGGTTCTCGTCATACGAAATGGTAATGTCGACCAAAAATATCTTTGACTGTGCCCGGTCCATCAGCACAATATCAGGCTTATTCACAAGAATAGTCCTGTTGTATTCTGTGATGATGACCCGGTCCCAGTAGAGGCTGGCGCGGTCATTTCCGAGCACGGCTTCTGGCAAGTACTTGTAATACGGCAATTTCCGGACCACGAGACTGTATTTCAGAGCGAGCTCCTGGTGTAGAATTCTGGCTACTAGGTTGTGCCTGTGCAAGTACTCAGAGTTAGAAAGCGCCGAACAACCTAAGATGACATGCCTAAGCGACTCACCGGGATGGGGACAAGCTTGACAGACGTCGACGGTGTCATCCTTTAGGATGTATCTCCGATAGTTGTTGGTCTTAATAACCTGATCCTGTATTGCACAGACAAAACGCTCGGTTTCCCCGAAAAGGTCACCGAAACGTAGCCAGTTGAGTTGCTCGTTGGCTAAGGATAGAGGGGTAAGCCCTTTATCACTAGAAATGACGTCATTATAGAATGGATCGTCCGATCTTGCCAGGAAGTAGTGACGAAGGCTGCACACTTCGCGATTATGCATGTTGAGCGCGCTCAGAAAACCACGCCCACCATGCTTTCGCGGCAAGTACAGCCTCATTACCGACGATCTCGGATGATGCATCCTATGGGACGTCATGGTAGTGCGGACTTTTCTATCTAGGGCGTTAAGTTCGGTCTGAGTCCACCTGAGTATGCCAAAGGTATACATGAGGACAGGCATGACCCAGCCGTTATATGCGTGTATCTTATTCACATCGGACAAAAGGCTGTTAAGCACTTTGGTCAAGCATGCATAAAACACGTCGCAAACTGACTGTTTCATACCAGCCTCATCGATACCGATGTTCTGTGACATACCCAGGTATCGGTATGTTTCAGCATCGGAAAGGGGCCTTAACTTGACGGGCATACACAAGTCTATGCCCTCCGAGTTAGCAACCCTTCCCTTTTCAACATGGAGAACCGCACACTTATCCGTCCCCAGATCCATTCCAATGGAGTTGCTAAATTCACAAGTGATGTTTAGCAATTCCATAAGATGGGAGCGACTGGAGGCGAATAACTTGAGGTCATCCATATAGAAAAGGTGGGTCACTTTTGTCCCCCCCTATCCGTAGCTGAAATCTCCTACCGGAGCCCTCCAGTAAGGTACTGAGAGGGTTCAGAGAGAGGCAGAACCAGATTGGACTCAGACAATGGCCCTGAAAGATACCCCTTCTTATCCTTATTTGGTTCTCCGCAGCTATCATCCGCTCGCCCAGATGACAAAAGATCGTACTCCACTGCCCCATACACTGCTCGAGGAAGTCTCTAACTGTACAGTCAATCTTGTACAGCTCGAGGAACCTCTTTAGCCATGTATGTGGCAGCGAGTCGAACGCCTTTCTGTAGTCTATCCAGGCGGCAGAGAAGTTCCGACTGTTGCGTTTCACCACTTTGCCTATGACCGCGTCAATGAGGAGTGGTTCCTTGGTTCCACGACCACCGCCCCGACATCCATTTTGAGCGTGTGACATCACCTGGTTTAGCTCCAGGTGACGAGTGATTCTCGCGCTCAAAATGGATGTCAGTGTCTTATATATGGTGGGTAAACACGTGATGGGGCGGTATTTGCTCGGGTCTGTGGTATCCTGATCTTTATGAATCAAGTGAGTGATCCCAGTAGTGAAGAGGCTCGGGAGCGACTTCTGGTCGAGAGCCTCTTGAAACTGTCGGGCGAGCACAGCGTGACACACTATGAACCCCTTCAGCCAGTAATGATGCAGCCCGTCGAGCCCCAGACTTACGGACCGCCTCAGCCACGTCTTCCGGCGTTATAGTGATGGGGTCCATAGGTGTAACACTCGCACCCTGGCTCGCCACAACTTCCATCCAAGGGCCCTCGCTGTGGTTTACGGGCTCTGACCACAGGCCACGCCAGAATGCGATAATGTCAGCCTGATCCGGTCCTTGGCCCGCTCCGCATACCTTTGGTCGCTCCAATGATTTATAGAGCCTCTTCTGATCACTCTGGAAGAGACGATTCTGGTTGAACCGCCTTGACCTTTCGGTAAATCGTCGAATCCGCTTCCCCCAAGCAGCGATCTTTTGCTTCAGGTCGTCTATGCGCTCTGTTAGTTTCTGCGTGATATCCGGCTAGGACAAAGTGATATTTGTCCCAGCAAACGCCATCCTAACGGTGCGCACAATCTTCGGTCTATTATTACCCGACCTGAAGCTTGTCTAGGGGCCCTTGCCTTTGCGATTCGGTCCTCGAGTCTTTTTCTCCAGGCTAGGATGGCGCTACTTTGTGTAGTAGCGCGTCCAGCCATGGGAAATTTGGCGCCAATAATACGGCAAACTGCCACTGCGGCGCCAAAAAGAATTGAGTCCGTCTCGCAAAGGTCCCGGCTGGCTTCCAAATAGGTCACCAGCATTGGGTTAAGAGCCCTCACGACAGCCCGATTTCGCTTGCTTAGGGGTATGCGGGGGAAGTCGCGGTAGAGGGGGCTGTGCGTATGCTCCTCATTTGCTCTAGTTCCTGGGAGACTATTTCATCGTCGTTCGAATCAACCACAACTGGAAGATCCATGGCGGCTTCCACGTGTGGATGCTGGTCTGTCGCATGTGGAGCTGCATCCCTAGCTATAGCCGATTCATTCGATGACGGAATAGCCTCACGTCGTAGTCGTTCGAGTTCGACATCGTCAAATATTTTCGAGCGCATGATGTACCGAACTCGGTATGCCGGGTTTTGTTATATATATATATCATTCATTTGGATATTTATTTACGAAGTTTATAAGCATGTAACTATATTATATATATATATATATATATATATATATATATATATATATATATATATATATATTTTTTTTTTTTTATTATTGTACGTATATTTTAATGTATGTACACTTATTTATGTATAATGGTCGCACCTGCCAACAATTGTCCTTGGCACCAGGGTTGACTGGCAGAGAATGCCACATAGTATTCAGTCCGCCCTATGTACCCTTTAGCTTAAGGTGTTACATGATGTAAGTTTTTAAATAAATAAATATATCAGCTACGAGATCAGGCGCAGCAGACATGCTTAGAGAAAGGACAGTCGTAAATTAGCTTATAAGACCAATACTTATTTGTTTTTTTTTCTTATTTCTTTTTTAAAAACGTTACCCCTAATCACTTGTATCGTGGGGGCAGTTTAAAAACATAAATTGCACAAGGACAAACATCCAGACCCGGAACAATTATTTATAGGCCACACAAATACTTGTTCCGTGCGGGATTCGAACCCGCGACCCCCAGCGCAGCAACTCATTGCTAAGCCACTGCTCCACAGAGTCGTCATACAATATCTAGAAATAAATATCACTCGGAATCATGCTTGTTCCATTCCATGATGATAGACTTATGTTTAGCAGTGGTCTTGTGATAGTAAGATTTTTTATTTAAGCTTTAAATGAAACGAAGTTTTGAAACCACTAAGTTTTTGAATATTAATTTTTCAGTCCCCACGTGATCATGGGTTCTGTAAAAAAGTAAAAATTAAACGAATTCCATAAAATTAGTTTCATTTATCATGTAGTGTTCGCATAAATATAAGAAATAATTATAATTTAAGCTTGTTTAGGATCTTATACCGTATTCTTATGATTGTCAAAATCTACACCGGGTCACAAAAACAAAACCTTTTCAGAGAAACGCCCCCCATGTACTATAACCATTGTGAACGAACGTCACCTTTCAGACTGCCGTTCAGCCTTTGAAACACGTTGTCTTTTAGATATTTCAGGGGTCTCTGCAACTATCGATGACGCGAGACGCTCGGCATCTAAATCCAGACCGATTTAAGACTGCTCCTCAGATTTTTGGGTTCTTGTTGCTTTCGCAGCTCGAACTCCGCTAGAGCTACGCCCTAGATTAAGCGGGCTACATACGAGACGATATCGGTGGCGATCTAGGGTGGAAAGAAATCGGGGCTTTTATCGAGGCAGACCCTACACACGGGCGGGCCTGCCTAGCAGTACGCGTTTGGACTTGGAGCGGAACGCATATGCGGTAGAGTTCTTCAAAATGCCTCCGACTCTCTGAAAACACCAACGTGTTGGTTTGGAATTAGCCATCTTGGTTAATTTATTCGAAAATAGAAAAAGAGGAGTTGCTGGGTGAAAAAATGGCTCCAAAAGGGACAAAAATTAAGCCACATAAACGTACTAAATGGTCTGTAATCCAAAGACATGGTTAATTTTATCCGGATGGATGAAGACAGTTTTTACAACCTTCTAGAATTTTTCTATATTTATGATTTCGCAACTTATATAAAAACATCAATTTCTCCTACCTATGCTATTTAGTTATTTCTTCTCTTTGTTCATTTCTGCTTTGGTCAAAATCGGGTTATGTACTACACACAACAAACAAAGAAATAAAATACTTTTGTATAATAATATGTATACTTTTTTAATGTAATCTTTATTTATGGATTAAAACTATCAAAAAATAAAATAGCTTATATCTTTTTTAAACATAAAGAAACCTTTAATTTCGGACATACTCCCTTCTATATAGCTTGTTTGGTGAAGGAGTAGGAGTTAGTTGTTGATGAGAGGATGAAGGCACGTAAGAGATCTGAGTGCGGTCTTGTGTTGATAGCGTTGGAAAAGGAGTTAGTTGTTGAGGAGAGGCTTTATCATCTCCTTACTTACTTCATACACCCTACTTTATGAACGGCAATAAAACAGTTAGTTTAGTAAGCTTTCTTGACTTCGCCAGATCACGGGCTAGGGTGGATATGATTTGAATTTCGATAGATTTTAATTAATTTATTTATTCAAATTTTTTTTGTTTCTTGTAAAATATCAGTGACATAGGCTTCTACTCCGTTCACATGTTTAAATGTAAAAATTTTGTTATGTAAAAAAGGTCATTCAGTATCACTGTTTCGTTAATGTCCTTCCGCGAGTGCTGCTGGCAGCGACTGCCAAAAGAAATCGGGCCGATGCGCCTACACACACGCAGTACGGAGGGGGCGGAGCCCCGATCTAGGAAGCATCGGCTGCATTTTTGCTCCTGCCAGCCGATTAAGGAGGCGATATCGGCACGACTTAGGATGCCCCTACATACGACACGATTTAGAGGCAATTTAGGAGGCATCCCCACTACTCCACTCTAGATCGCCACCGATATCATGTCGTATCTAGCGCTGCACGGCTTTCACATATTGATTCTCGCGTAACTGATTTAAATATCAATTTATTTATAACCTCAACAAGATTCTTTGACGTCAAGAAAAGATTTTGTTGAGTATGAACTGCGCATATGTATAATGAATATATACATATACAACATTACAAATTTGGTATAACACAAAATTTATTAGATTGTTCTTACAATTTTATATGTGTTAGAGCCATGCTGCAGCATTATTATGGCTGTAGCATGAATGGGTCGACTCGACCGGGGAAGGACCACCGCTCTCACAGAATACTTTAACAGTTTGATACTGCTGTGTTTCGTATGGTGAGTGTAGAGATCCGGAGACCCTTTTTACTGGAAACGAGGCATTCCATCTTAGTCCTCACGGGTGACAACGCATCTGCATTTTGATTCGTAATCGAGGATAGATGTAGATGTCTATGGGCCACAGCAACCACTTATCATCAAGTGAACTGTGTGCTCGTTTGTCAGCCTTATTTTGTAAAAAAGGTACCCACAGAACTAAACTTTAAAACGGACATGACAACATAAAAATTAAAAAAATAATTCCTACACAATTTAATAGGTTCTGAATTCGATATGTCCATATGTAAGACCTAGATATGTTGTGTCAATGAATCAAAGCATCGACTCAGAACCAAAAATAAATTACCGTTATTTATAGATTTACGCTTGCGAGGCATATCGGAGGCATAAGTACTAGGCTCCACTAAAAGTATCGGGAATGGAATATTTCCACTGTTCCTGCCATATTAAAAATTTTTTAATTGAAAACTCCTTGGTTTTAAAAATCGAATACCATTTATTTAATTAAAAAAAGATTCTCGGTCTTGTCACAAGGTTTTGTCAAACTTGTTTAGTCGTTGAGAAAATGGAATTGACTCGAGAAAATTCAAGAGCGATGATTTATTATGACTTTCGAAGTGGTTTAACACAAAAACAGTGTGTTGACCGGATGATTTCTGCATTTGGTGATGAAGCCCCATCCAAAAACACAATTTGTCGCTGGTTTGCTGAATTTTAACGTGGACGTGTCAAGCTCAGTGACGATCCCCGTCAAGGTCGTCCAAATACTGCAGTCACCCAAGAAAACGTTGATGCTGTGCGTAAGCTGATTGAGGAACATCGACATGTGACATACCGCGAAATTCAGGCAACTTTAGACATTGGCATGAGTCAAATACAAATAATCTTGCATGAACAATTAGGTGTAAAAAAGTTGTTTTCCCGATGATACCGAATTCGCTCTGTGAAGAGCAAAAAGCGGCTCGCGTTACTTGGTGCGTCAGACCTCTCGAAAGATTCCACGCAGGATCCTCAAATGCCGTATACAACATCGTATCAGGTGACGAATCCTGGATATACGCGTACGAACCCGAAACAAAAAACCAGTCACGAGTTTGGGTGTTCGAAAATGTGTTAAAGCCAACAAAAATTGTTCGTTCACGGAGTGTTGCAAAAAAAAATGGTGGCCACGTTTGTCTCCAAAACCGGCCATGTTACGACTATTCCTCTTGAGGGACAAAGAACGGTTAATGCAGAATGGTGTAGCATAGCATAGCATTTGTTTGCCACAGGTCGTTTCTGAACTCCGTAAAGAGAACTGCAACCGCCGTATCATCCTCCATCACGACAATGCGAGTTCTCATACCGCACACAGAACAAAAGAGTTTTTAGAGCAAGAAAACATAGAATTATTAGATAATCCGCCGTACAGCCGCGACCTAAGCCCTAATGATTTCTTTACTTTCCCTAAAATAAAGAATAAATTGCGTGGACAGAGATTTTCATCACTTGAAGAAGCTGTGGACGCCTACAAAACGGCCATTTTGGAGACCCCAACTTCCGAATGAAATGGTTGCTTCAATGATTGGTTCCATCGTATGGAAAAATGTGTCAAATTTCGCGGAGAATACTTCGAAAAGCAATAAATACATTTTTAAATAGTAATGTTGTGTCACTTCCTTGATTCCCGAAATTTTCAGTGCCGCCCTCGTACGTACGTACGTAATAAAACTAAAAATATCATCATCATTATCATTACAACCCTTCACAAGTCCACTGCTGAACATAAGCCTTCCCCAAGGATTGCCACAAAGCACGGTCCCGAGCTATCTGCATCTATCGACTTTCGGCATGTCTGACCATGTTCTCACTCTACTCTATCTGGTGGGGGAGGCTCTACACTTCGCCTGTTGGTACGAGGTTGCTACTCGAATACTTTTCTTCCCGATCGGTTGTCAGTTCTTCGAGCTATATGGCTGGTGTATTGCTACTTCAGCTTATTAATCCATTGGGCTACGTCGATTACTCTGTTTCTACTGCGGATATTCTCGTTTTTAAGTCTATCGCGCAGGTGAACCCCGAGCATAGCCCTATTCATAGCTCGCTTAACAACAGAACACAACAGAAGTGAAAGACCACGTCTCAGATCCATATGTCATCACTGGCAACACGCACTGGCTGTACAATCTTTTCAAGCTTTGAGGTATACCTGACGAGAAGATGCTGTAATCTCCAGAACGCGCCTCAGCTCTCAGTTGAAGTTGAACTTACCTAGTCGGACTATTTGTCCTATGTAAACGTACTCGTCAATAACTTCGAGTGTAGTGCTTCTAACAACTAAGCAACAAGCCATAGGTGTAACATGGACACATGAGACACATGGCTTTTGTTTTGTCCATGTTCATCTTAAGACCTTTCTGTTGGGAGGCACTATTGAGGTCATTGAGCATAGTGCTTAGGTTCTTAAATCTAAAAATAAGCGAAAGAATATATTTTCCCTAAGAGGAAGCTACTGAACGTTTTACTAAAATCTCTGACCTACTTTACCAATCAAACAATGGTGAAATTCTTTCTGATTAGCCTTTTTTAAATATATCTGAGGTACCTACTTATGTACCCACAAACATAACAATATGATGCAAGATTTCTCTCTGACCGAGAGCAAAGTTAGCTCTGGGCTAAAAGCTCGCTGTGAATTTCACAGTACGCGAATAAACGGGGTTTGATCCCCGCTGGCACCAATGAAATTTTTATTCGCAATTTTAAGTGCTGATTTACCACATGTTCGGCGATGAAGAAAAAATTGCAAGGAAACCTGCAATTTTAAACACGTACGCGTATATAATGTATAGAACACAACATAGGTCCGTTAGGCGCAACTGGCGGCAAGCGCCAGGTTAAGTTAGGTTAGGCTAGAACTCCCCCCCGAACGGGTTCTCGCCTTGTCGTGGTGGGGCTTAGTAGCCGTGGCTTGGTCACCCGCGGTGAACAAAGAGGAACCCACATGGCTGGCCCGAGGTGAAGGGCCAGCCTGAGATGGCCACTCCGAGTGGGCTTGGTGAGCCCACTTCGGATTTGAGCTGGTGGACTGCGGCGAGAGGGGTGTCCTCATCCCCTACCGCTGCAGCCGAGGTGGAGTCGCGGAGGAAGAAGACTCAACCGGGCCGCACCGTTTGTGCGGTGGTTGTGGGGCTGCGGGGGAGAGGATTGTCGGTATTGCGAGGCGCAGCTCTCCCTACCCTCAGCAGCCGAATCTTGGTCGGCGGCGGAGCCATAGACCAGATCTGTCACTGGGCTCAGGAACGCTGGTACTTCTGAGTGCTCGTTTTTCCTGACCCCATGGCCTTCGCGCATTGGACATGGGGGCGTCCGTTGCGCAGGTGTTGTGGAGGAAAACGCGCCATGTGTTCTGGTGCGCCTTACCTGGGAAGGAGAACGGGGAGGAATATTCCTCTCCCGAGGAGGTGACGCAATGGGACGGCAGGCGCTGGTGGGGCTGCGGATGTGTGCGAAAGCGTTCCCGTGGCCCTGCCAATATGCGACGAAGGTGGAGCACCATGGGTTTCTAGTCGGTGCGAGTCCGACATAACCCGTCCTTGCCCCCCGCGAGGCGGGTATACGTAGGCATTTCCCCCGTGTAAAAAAAGTGTAACGTTGCTTCTGAATGCACCCTTACACTTATAATTGATTAATCTTAAATCTTAAATAAATAATAGTAATATAATATTCTAATCTAAAAATAAAAAGTAACGAATTATTACATATTGTTAATTTAAAATAGTTATTCTACGGAACCATAGACTAGTTAATTTAATCCGCGCAGCGTGAACCATTTTGCTCAACGATCTCTAAAACAAAAGACTCGGTAGGTTTCGGACACGACGGCGAGTCCCCGTTCGGGCCATTCCTCTTGCATTTCTACCTGAGGCCGCTTCAAGTTCGCAACGCGCGTGACCCTTCTACTAACGACTTTTGAACCTGCTTACCTACAATTTAAATTATTCGAGGTGCAGTTGATTCCGCTGGGGTGAGTTCTTATTTATTGAAACATTGTATCTGTTCTGCTTAATTAATACCTCTTTTGCTGAGGCTGCTTAGTGCTTAGCTTTAAGAATTTTAGCTTCCTACAAGGGGTGCTGGAATTGACTAGGGCGCATATAGTGCAATAGGAAGTTTCCCTAATGCTGGCCTCCGTCTGGAATTCCAGGATCTACTACCACCTAGCATCTACCTACTACCTAAGGGCTACTGCTGCCGAGCCGCGAGCTAACGGAGTGTTGGCCTACCCTCTTACCAACGGCCATCATCACTATCGGCTTGGGCTTCACCGGCCCTTCTGCTAACTGGCTGTCTACGGCCTTGGGGGAACAGCGCTTGGACTTCGCCCCTACGTCAGGCCAGTGATCCCCTTAATAGAATTACTTGTACGTGTGCGGAAGTAAGATAAATAAATAATTACAATACCGTAAATCTTGGTTTTTTAAGAACCCACCTATTCTGTACCCCTAACGGTACAAAAGGTTAGGCTAGAACTGTGACCACAACGCAAGAGCCGAGCGAGCGCAGCGAGCGTACCGCGGCAGCGGCCGGCGAAGTGCCAGAACCGACACTATGAATTGAGGTTAAAAAAGGACACAGCAGAAATACCCTCAATTTGCAACAAACTTTAACCATTGCTGATCTTGACCTTTTTGTGACAGCAGAGGCTTTTCCCACCCTGAAGACTTTTTCGTTCGCCGGACCACCTTTTTTAATAAGCGAAAGCGATTTTGCCTTCATATGTAACAAAACTTTTAAAGTTCATTAAAAAAGGGGGTTCCGGCACTTCCCCCTTTTAGGGAGAGGTTACCACCCTCCCTTCCTGTCTCCGCCCACTCTGTAACTACGAAATACCGTAAAATTAGATGTTTCTTTTATCACCTAAAAACTTACTTTTTTACATTGAAGTAATATGTACTTACGTAAAATAGCTCAATGCTTTTTTAGGATATCCAGTCCTAGTCACACGACGAAATCCACGTTGAGTTATATACAGATCATCACTAACAAAATGATCGGAACAAACCACACTGGATTTCGATGGCGTCCATTGTGGTTCATTTCTGCAAACTCTTATAGCGGCAACCCATTTACTTTTTATTTCTTTATCCGATGTAAATCTAAGAATTTAAAAAACGTGAAACGTTTTTAATTTCGTTTGAGATAGTTTCAAACCATATTTCCACTTAATATCTCATGTTAATGTGTCATTTTATTAAAGTAAGTTATGTATTGTATTTGTAGCTATTCCATTTAAAAACAAAAATATCGTGGTAAAAAGATGTAACGTTAAATACTTACACGTGAAAAGTTATTCCATCGAATTTATTGTTTATTTCACTATTATTTTTACACTCTTTACCTATCAAGACGGCATAGTACCATATTTTTTTAGACCTTTACTGCGCGACCACAGAGTACATTGTATATAATGATTTCTTATATTTACGCGAACATTGCACATGATTAAAACTACTTTTACGGATTTTATCACGTTTATTTTTACTTTTTATTTTTAATTCCCGACGTTTCGGGCGCTTTCCAGCACCCATGTGACCATGGGTGCTGGAAAGCGCCCGAACTGGGTACTACCACCTGCTTGGGATCCTATAATCAATAAAATTAAAACTAAACCCAAGCATACCACTGCAAGAACTCAAGACATAGTCAGTTCATTTTGCATAGATCGGACCATAAACAATAATTAAAAAAGCTGAAGGTACTCCGGGTTTAACAATGACATCGGGACGTCAGTCATCTCAGTCCCCCGTGACCATGGGTGCTGGAAAGCGCCCGAAACGTCGGGAATTAAAAATAAAAAGTAAAAATAAACGCGATAAAATCCGTAAAAGTAGTTTTAATCATGTACATTGTATATATTAAGAAATGCGCGACGTCGCGGCAAGTACTGAAAAGCACTGAGAATGTTTGGGTGCATAAGCGTATTGTAGTTTTTATTTTATTGAATTTACAGACATCGCGTAATAAAAATGCCATCAAAAACATAACTTAAAAAAACCAAGTCTCGCAACTCAGTTCTTCTAACGTAGAAAGTTGTGAGATCCATGTAATACCAAGTCGCTTAATTTATTCAGTCCCTACATAAGGATCCTTCGCTCTTAAGTTGTTACGTAATCAGCTAACCTAACAACACCTTATAGCGACCATTTCAATATTGAAAAACCTTTTATGCCGGCTGTACACGCTCGTCTCATCGCCTCGCGTGCCTCTCGTCGTGTTGAGGCTTGACACGAGAACACACCATGTACACACTCGTTGTATCATTTGAACTCCGTATGCCCGCTGAGATGGACCTAGATGAAACTGGTGCTGCGTTCTGCCTTTGTGCTATTAGTTATTATAAGAAGAAGATGGTGGATGGTTTCCATTTACCGTAACTGAACCATGTACAGGGAATATATTATAGTACGCTCTCATTTTCATCGCGAAACTCACGAGTCCATTTGACTCGAGCGCAATAAAACGCACGAGGGTCACGAGACGCGACGCGACGCGACGAGAGCACCATATACACACTCGTACTCGACCTGTCTTGTGGTGTCTCGACGAGCGTATACAGCGGCCATTATGTTTTTAATTAATAGATTAACTTGGCCATCGCATGAAAACACAATATAGCTCACAAGTAATACATATTATATTAAATAAACCAAAGGGAAACCCTACTACTAAGCCTCCACTGTCCGTCCATCCGTCCGTCCGCCTGCCAGCGGGCTGTACCTCGTTATTCGTAACAGGTACACTTGAAATGTTCACAGAATGTGTATTTCTGTTGCCGCTATAACAAATAATAAAAATAAATTAGGTAAAAATTAAAGCGGCTGCATGAAACCCCCTACTAGAAACAAGTCTTTTTTTTTTTGCTTTTTTTGCACGATCTTAATAATGGCAACAAGTAGACACTTAATATTTTCACAAAGTTTGTATTGCTTATACGCTAAAAATATATTTAAAAAATTTAAGGGAGTCCCCATACGACTAGACCGACGAGACGTGTTTTTTCTTTTACAAAAGTATTTAAAAAATCCTACTAATACCTATTATAAACGCGAAAGTTTGTAAGTATGGATGGATAGTTGGATGGATGTTTGTTACTCTTTCACGTAAAAACTACTCAATGGATTTTAATGAAACTACAATAATATAGATTATACATCAGAATAATACATGGGATGCAATTTATACAGATATTGTGTGAATTGTCCAAAATATGACGATAAGTGTCCAGTAATTAGGAAAAAATCTACCAACTGCGAGCTATTCTGGCGTGCGCTGCCAAAACCGCTAGAGTTATAGGCAACGCCACGAGTCGTGGAAGTGCGCAGAAGCGAAAAATAGCTGTCGGCACGGTGAGGTGTGAAGCACGGGGAAGCGAAACCATAGCAACGGGCGACGCGCTTACTCCCGCGGGTCCCGCGTAGTCTCCCTGCGTCCCGTTGCCCGCGCACCTTCTTTTCGTCGTCTTGTGTACTATCGGTATCGAAAGTGTTAGCGACTACCTGTTATAAAATTTTAAATTTTTGCGATTATTTTTGTACTTTTAAAAATATTGTTCTATAATATTTTCAAATAGTGTGCAAATATTTATTACTGTTTAAATTATTTTGGGACTATTTAAAATATCGTAATTCGTAGTATAGGTATTGTATAAAATTGTAAATATTTTGTTATTTTCTACAAGATAATTTTTTTTTGCTAATTATTGCAGTAAAATATCCTTATAATCGAAGGCTATCGCATAGTATAGTTTAAACAGCAATTACAAATACAAAAATACAAATATAAAATATTTTATTTTTTTAACTAAGTGTACATAAAATGCAGAAAATTATTTAGAAGCAATTAAAACCTAACGATGATATATAAATATAGCGTTCCGTTTACGTGGAGACTTTGATGTGTAGTTATAATGTTGACCTTTTACTTTTTACATATTAAAATGCCATAATAAAATTTTCATTTTTCTGCTTGATTGTACATGCGCAGTGGACTCTATTTAATTTCTTCTTTCGTGGCGCGACCTATACACATATGACACGGCGCTGCCGGCGGTGGCGGTCATGTCATAATGTTAGTTCTTTTCTACGCCACGCTAATATAAGCTACTCGAAATACTAATCCTGCGCAGACGAAGTCGCGGGCACCAGCTAGTACCTACATAATATACATAATCTTGTACGATAGTATGGAACCACACTTGACCGGATTTTTTAGATTTCTATCCTTCAGTCTGTCCTTGCTTATCTACGGAATAGCTAAACAGAGTGTAATGAAACTTCACAAACAGATAAAAAGGATTACCAGAAGTGATCTAGGCTATATTATATCCAAAAAATTTGGGGGATATATTGAGAAATCGAAAAATTGCTAAAATTATATGTCTTTGATGATTATATTAAATCTAAATAAACAACATTAGTGATTCAACCCCAGGGGTTATTCCGTTTATTCATCCTAGGATGGATATTGGGAAACAAATGTTCGTTGGTGTGGTACCATCGCTTGAAGATTCAGCTGTAGCATCAACGCCGAAAGCCCGCTTGTTCAACTCACGGCGCCCGGCTGTAGCATTTTATGTGACGGACGCCCGCCTGCTCAGCGTCTCGCCACCGGTGTCCCGCGAACTGTAGCACCCAGCACCGGCTCCAGGTGCGCCCCAGCGACCCCGGGCAGCGGCCGTAAATTATACATCTTTTTACTGTGCGAATTCGTGGGTTTGTGTTGGGAATGATTAGTTCAGAGAGAGAATTGGTCCAGATGTTATTGGTATTAAATGTTTGGTATCTCTCACTTGGGGTATTAGATCAAGATCTTCAGATCTAGTACTAGTGTCTGCTCTCTTTAAGCCCCCCCACCGCGACAAGGTTCACTCCCTTGGGGGGGGGTTATAGTCATAATAGAGAACCGGAGACCCTTTTTACTGGAAATGAGATATTCCATCTTAGTCCTCAGGGGTGGTCAGGAGGGACTATGTGCTCATTTGTCACCCTTCTAATAAAAAAAAACCACTCCTGGTATGCTGAATGGTTAACAACAGTAGTTGAATATTGAATTCAAACACATAGCCTTTTGAGATTTCGGCCATCCCTGCCAATAGGCTTGTGTTGCATACTACACTGTATTCCGTCTCATTATCCCACAGGTAAAATCCTCTAGATATTTAAGTTTATCTAATTTTGGTGTCGCTTTTTCATTTTATCATCACATCACATCAATTCTAATTTTCACTTCAATAATTACTTTCAAAAAGAATTACTTGTAATTTATATTGAATAAAAATTATTCTATTCATAAATGTGCCTAGTTGCATAATGTCAATATTTCCAATATCAATCATTTCAATAACCTATATATACATACAAATAGTAATGAGAGTACAGATAATACATACAATCTATGCTCCTAACAATATTTCTTTTACTGAAAATGTGTTACTCAACTTCCTGCTCATTGATAACAAAAAATATGCAGTAATTAGTAGTAATAGCAGTTTATTTAAGACTCTAGAAGTAATATTAGGTTTTTTAATTAGAAAAAGGGTGACAAACAAGCACACAGTCCACCTGATAGATGCATTATCACCTCTGAGGACTACGATGGAACGCCCTTCCAGTGAAAAGGGTCTCCGGTTCTCTACACTCACCATACAAACCACAGCAGCATTAGGCTATTTGTGATGGTATCCTGCATGCATGGTCCTACCCCAGTCTCTCCGACCTAGTACTACAACCATAATATAGCTGCAGGATAGCTCTGCCAGGACAGTCTATTTTGTGTTTTGTACATGGTAGTGACAATGGTATAATGACATTCTTGAACAATATTACATGTTGATTTCCTTGCAACAAAGGCCTTTTAAAAATCATTGTTTTTCTAGTAGCAGCTTTCCAGGATATGCAGCAAACACTTTGCTAACTTGATACCTTTAAAAACTACACAATAATTTATATCTGCCTTATACTAATGGAAACAACACTAACTGAAGGGATGGTCCACTTGCGAGATATAATGATGACCAAATACACAAAATCCAAGGTTCTTAATAATAATAATTTTTTTGGAAACTACTAATCTAAAACAATTGAAAACCTACTACTTAAAATATGTTTTAGTAGGTATTAAGATATATTTATTATGACAATATTGTAGATTCATTACAATTGCTTTTATCTTGTTTTTTAATCACTTGTAGCAAAAGAATTAACAGTCTAGTCCATTCTGCCTAATAATAAGTAGCTAGTTCAGTTTTATTGAAGTGAATTTTATACTCTGATATTTTTTATTCATTGTAACTACTACAGCCAACCAAAAAAATGAAAACGGCAAAACCATCTCCCTCATCGTTAGGATTTAAAACACTCGAAAATCAGTATGGAGTATGAATAAAAAGAAGAAAATTATAATGCTAAGCAAATAAAACTTCGGAAGCCTGAAAGGATTAAAATCACTGGATACCTTAAAAGTCGAAATGACAGTGAACGCAAATAAAACATCTAAAACATTATGGTTATTGACTGAGAGAATATTACAACACAAATTGCAGAATTCTATCAAGAGAAGCCATAATTTAAAAGAAGAAGAAGAACACAAATTAAAAATAACAATTATGAACTAGGAATATGTATATTCACTACGAACGAATAAAATAAATCATTGTTTGTACAATATTGACGTTTAAATTAATGTCTACATATTTATTTATCTATGATTAATGTTAAAAAAAATGTTTATTTTGATTTTGATTAGAATTTTTTTTTGGAGTTCATGGCCTGGTATCTAGACCTTTAGGCCATTGACTAGACATTCAAAAAGTATAATGCTGCCTTATCAATCTGTTAAAAATCGATTTCAAATCGATATTAAAGCATATTTAGTTAAATATAAAAAACCACATAATTTCAACTTAATACGGTATTTAAGTAATTTTTGTGTGATATTATTAGTAAGTCATCAATAAAATACAATAATATTTGTGATAGTTTTATCAAATGTTTTATAATATTAAAATTTTGTAACAATATAATATAATATAAAGATAATTACTTAATTCTCTGATTTATGTACACCTCCCTTATTTCGTTGTAAGCAAGTCTTTGCGCAAAAAGATAGTCTGAAAGATCCCTTGCGCGGAGATAAGTCCACCTATTGTACATTCTATCTTCTTAATTTCATTTTGTTTTTGTTTTAATATGTTTAAGCGTATAATAAAGAATATATTGATTAATAAAAAGTAGTATAGCAACCCGTGACATAAGTCAGTAAAAATACTAATTTCTTCGGTGTGAATCAATTAGGAAAAAAACCTTGCTATATAGTGGCGGTATAGGATAATCTACTGTCTCATATCATTTCGTGAGTATAGTGAGAAGCCACAGCGGTAAATAAAACAGGAGATGGGCAGCAGCTTTCTGATAACAACTCAAAATTCTACAATACATCTATCCATCCATAACAACTAAAAAAACTTAGTATTTTATTATTTTAAGTTATCTGGAAGAAGCTGCCCATTTCCACCTTACTTTACGTACGTGTATGTGAAGAAATGATCTTAATAAAATAAAAATAATCTAAATGTGAAAAAATAAAGTTAAAAATGTGCTAACTGCATATAACCATATATTAAATATAATGTAAATTAATTTATAGTCTGAAAACATTATTACATAATTGTTAGTTATTCATTTTAACTTCTAAGTTGTTAGGAGAACTTCGTATTTTGGATATAACCTGTTTGCTGTTCTGAGCCTGAGCTAGCGGGTAATCGATAAACATTCAATTATTTATACCATCTCGATAATTTTAAAATGGCAACATTAAACTTAAAAAAATATAATATTATAATTTAATTATTA
Source organism: Parnassius apollo (assembly GCA_907164705.1). NCBI lineage: Eukaryota > Metazoa > Arthropoda > Insecta > Lepidoptera > Papilionidae > Parnassius > Parnassius apollo. The sequence continues at coordinate 1,210,877 of CAJQZP010001641.1, read as the reverse complement.
TAAATTATTACAAACATAAATTATTAATTGTTATTGATTTATAATTATTATTTTTATAATTTCACCATTTTTTAATGTTTTTTGTCAAAAATTGAAAAATTACGGAGCACGATTATTTTCTCACCATTTGTACCTTCATCTACTTGTACTCATAAACAGCTAATTTCGCAGATACTACTTACCGACGGCAGCGCGGAAAAATTCTACAAATTTTCAGGGACAGTGGGCTAATAATTTAGGACGTAGCTATGGAGTGTAGAAGTAAGGAGTATAGACTCTGCATAAAAAATGTCCATAGGAAAACGCTAAACAAGGGTACACTGTACTGCACACTAGCTACAGTCGAAATTTGAAAGAAGTTTTTATAATTTTGTTATTGCACAGACTTTCACCATAATTCTTTTTACACTAATTATTTTATTGCTTTCAAAATTTTTATTTTCAAAATCACTCTCAGCGCATTTTACGATTTCATGCCCTGTAGCTACTCGAGCGCTGTTGTGGAGAGTTTTTAAACTGTTATTTACTGCGTACGGATGGACATATTTTCAACTATTCTCCTATGGGAGATTGTCCTCCTTACCTCTATACTCCATGCACATAGCGTTCGTTCTCCTTCTCTCTAACCTCCATGGTCTACGGTATGGAAGGTATTCATTCAGGACAATGACAATTATGAATTTCGAGTTTTCCAAGGTTGCGTGTTCAAATCACGTCGGGTGACTACGACTTAATTCTTGGTTGGGAAAGGGAAGTATTCCAGTCGGTTATGCAGTTCTTAGTCCTGGGAACGCTTATTGTGGTAGTATAGAACTGAACTTGTTTTTTTGTTTTAGTTGATAGTGCAGTAATTCGGAAATTTCGATAACGTGATTTAGGCTTAGGTTCGTTTTTTAAAACCTTATACGTAGGCGCGACGACAGACGACGACGTAGCCGTATATGAGTTTATAAATTCTACGTTCATTTTTTCTGTTGCTATACTTAACTTCCACTTTCTTCTTTCTTTTCTAACTTTCACTTTCATTCATATTTAATATAATACAACAACACTTACAATATATTCTTCTCTAAAGGTCTCCCACAGTAGGAGGTGTTTTTGAAGCGATGGCGTGGTTTTATTGACGTTTAAAAAATGCTTTGTAAAGGCCAATTAAAAAAAACTATTTTGAAATTGATTTGGCACTACTGCCTCGTAGGTCCAGTAATTTTGTCCTGCAAAGATGGCTAGTGTCAGAAAAACATTGTTATTGTCGTATATGGAATCTTGTAGGAGGTAAATATTCATCAGTGGACTTGAGGAAGGCTGTCATGGATTGATGAAAGTAATTAAAATTATACAACAGTTTTTACGTTTATAGGATTTTTATTAACTTTAAATAGTTTTTGTTCTTGTGGTGACACAACAATATCCGCACTCGGTGCCACCTGGGGAAGCCACTACATTGAGCCATATAATGTAAGTTACAGTTTATAAACAGCAATAATATTAACTGTTCTAACATATACTAGTAATGCTATGATCACTCGTAGTCCTTTTCACCACTCCAGGTAAGCTTTAATGCTTGTGTGGTTCACTACAGTGTTCAAATCGCGAATTTCAGTTTGCAGTTACCACCTTTAACCATTAGGCTATTTTCAATTAAAAGCTGTCGCTAAATGTAAAAAAATGGACGCAGTTGTTTGTTACCGTAATTTTCAAATCCAGATGCTATAGAAATTTTTTAACTCATTATACATGACTTCAGCAAACGCCTAACAGGCTAATCCCTCACGTAGATTCTCAAAAAATTGAAACTGGTTCACCTGTTAGGACAAGACCACACGCTGTTCAGATCCTGTCTACATACGAGAAGCAAGCGTTGAAAGTATCTTTTCTGCTCTGACGAGTTTTTCTTTTTTTAAATTGTGTATTATGTCTTTTAGAGATTTGTTCCTCTTTTGAAGGCGTCTGATCTTTTGTAATAAGGTTTTAATTTTTTTCTTGCTGTGTTTTATAAGGTTAGACTGTCTTCTAAGTTTTATTCTCATTTCTTTTTTACTCATTTGATCGTCTGACTTCTGTTGCCCGATCATTTGTGATTTTACAGTAGAAAGCACCTTAAAGAATTAAAAATAAAACTAAAATATCTAAATTACATTCATAAAACATACTTTATGAGATTGTCAACGCAGAAATACGTACGAAAGCAGATGGAGTTGAAGCGTTGGACCCTGGCGTTATTTGTTTGCTATCAAGATTAGGCGACTCGGGTAATTCCTTCAACAAAAGTTTACGTGTTAAATTATGATATTTTTATAAAATAAACAATTGCGTTAAATTAAAAAAATTAATGTTAGATCACCAACCTTTTTAAAGTCCACTGTCGATCATATGCCTTTTTAAGCATTTTGTGTCATTGCAATTACTCATTTATGATTATTTAAAAATATATTACTAAATTATATAAAATTTTCTATTGTTGAGTTACCATTTATTTCTATCCACTAAATACTTTAATTTAATGTATATGACACACAGTAAATTTTTTTTATAGGAGAGGGGGAATACGAGCATACGGCTCACCTGATGGTAAGTGATTACCGTCGCCCAACAGCTGCAACACCAGGGGGATTGCAGATGCGTTGCCGGTCTTTTAAAAAGGAATAGGCTCTTTTCTTAAAGGTCCTTAAGTCGTTTCGGTCCGGAATAATCTCTGGTAGTAGTTGATTCTACAAAGAAGTTGTGCGAGGAAGAAAACTTATTTTAAATCGCTTAGTGGTGGACCGCTAGTCATACAGATGGTATGGATGGTACCGCGAGTTTTGTCGCGATGTGCGATGGTGAAACTGTGCGGCTGGAATTAGTCCGAACAATTCCTCAGATCACTCTCCGTGGTAGATGCGACAAAATACGCAAAAAGATGCAACATCTCTTCGCAGTGCCAGTAAGTCAAGCCGAAAGGAAAAAGCTTGGTCGCCGAGAATCATCATCTTACATCTCAGGTCGTCATACAACGCACACTCCTATAGCACGTGATGCCTATCCTCATAGGCAGCACCGCAATCACACATACCCGATTCAACCAGTTTCATGTCATACAGTCTCTCCCCAAAACATCCATGCCCACTGAGCATCTGCGAGACTTGATAGTCCGGCACAATCCAACTTGCGTTGAGTCGCGCCGACACGTCCGGGAAGAAACAGAAAAGCTCCCTTCCATTCGTCTCTTTTTCCCATCTCTCTTGCCAAACGTTCATAACATCCGCCCAAATCTCGCGCTTACGCCTGCTCAACTCCCCATTTTCTGCTTCCGCACGCGCGAGGTCAATCCTACCAGCACGTGTCACATCTAGGTCAGCCGAAAGGACGCCAGCTTGTACCGGAAGTGCCGCAGTGCTGATCGTCCTGTAGCTCTTAGTCAACAAAACGAGTGAAGACCTTTGTGATCTGAGCAGTGACGTGCGCACCGTATAATTCCTTACCCGATTTACCATTATTACCGCTTAATATTTAAGTTACTATAGGAACATATGTTCCAATGTAAAAAACACGAAGAGCCGGGTAACGAATGCCCCAGGAGGACGCCGACATCCGCGGCATTTTCCCGAAGCATCTCCCGGCCCTATCTCCCATGTCCTTCGCATGCTTAATAAAGGACTGACTATTGTCTAGCGTAACGGCCAATACTTTAGTCGACTCTACGCTTTTTATTGAGTTGCTTCCCATCCTAATTACAGGTGGGGTCGCAAGAACCTGCCCTTGAGGGTCATTGTGCATGACTTTGTGGAGGAAAAGGATAGATGATTCCTTTCCTCCCCCCCATGGCTTAACCAGCTCCAGTACAAACTTGGCCGTATTCTCTATGTCAGCCCTAGAGTTCGCCTCAATCAAGAGTGTTACATCGTCTGCATACGCTATCATCTTCGCATTGGTAGGAAATGGCAGCCTCAACAGATCATCCAGCAGTAAATTCCATAGGGTCGGTCCTAAAACCGATCCTTGCGGACAGCCCATGGTCGAGTGTTTCCATTCAACGCATTCGCCGACAAAGATACCCACCCGTCTGTTGGTGAAATAATCTACCAACATCCGATAGCTGTTGAATGAGATCCCTCCCTGTTTGGCCTTCAAAAGTATCATCGGCCACCATGCATTGTCGAAGGCCCCGGATATATTTAAAAAGACGGCCTGTACATACTTGCGCTGCGACTCGCTCGTGTAAAGTACGGCCTGAAAACTCTTAGTCGAATACCCCCGGGCTCTTCCGGCGCTTACACTTGGTTGCTTCCTTTCTTTCTGGTCTTTGCCATACCATTCTCGTACTTTCTTCCTCATTCCATCAAGTTCAGGCGTCCACCACTCATAGCCGGCCTCCCGTCTAGGGCGCGCAGCCGCCAGAACATCCTCCGAGGATCGGACTACAATGTCCGTGAACTGCTCACAAAGACGGTTTGTCGGTTGTCTAACCTTTAGTGCTCCCATTCGTACATGAACAGTACCGCGAAAAAATCCCCAATTAACATTCCCGAAAACGAGCAGGCACCACAACCGAACCCGGGAGCCCGGCATGACTGACTCCTCCAATCCTATATGTAACGAGCCTGTGATCGCTAGAGCTGACGCTATCCAGGACTCGCCGCAAGATGGGAACAGTATTCCATGTGTGGCCGAACCTATGCCTTGTAAAGTTGCAGGCGGTGAGCCGGCATGAAATACTGTCCCGCTCTGATGAGCACGCCAAGCTTTTTAGAGGCCAATTTGGCCTTGTCTTCCAAGTGACCACGAAACTGCACGTCACTCGATATGTCGACGCCGAGGATTCCGATACTGGCTGAGGCAACAAGGGGAGTGCCTTGAAAGCTTGATGAATTTGATTGACCTGACGATATGCAACGAAGGGGTAAACGCGCAAACTTGTGTCTTCTGGGGATTAAACTGGACTAGATTTAGTCGCCCCCAGTCCGAGATTGTGTTCAACAAAGTCTCGACTTCAGACACAAGTTTGTCCTGGTACTCGGCAACGTTTTCCCGAGAAATATTGGCACGGCCGGTGTATAAAGCATCACCGGCGCTATCCTCTGCACAGCAATGAATGCTACCGATTTGCAACATTTCTTTGATATGCAGAAGAAACAGCGTTGGTGATAGCACGTCTTGTGGAATACCAGCGTTAATCTGCTTGTAATTGAAGCATGCACCGTCTACTATAACCTTGGTGCTCCGATCAGCAAGAAAACTGGTGATCTAATTGCACAATTTCTCGGGAAGCCCATAGGAAGGAAGCTTCGTGCCAAACCCGATCGAAGGCCTTCGCTATAGCCAAACTAACGGCCAACGCGTCACACTTGGACTCTACTGCCTTCACCCGTTTACGAGTTAGGTAACCCAGAAGATCACCAGCCGAGCGACCGCGAGGGAAACCGTACTGGCGTTCACTAATCAGCTGGTGATCCTCAAGGTACCGCATGAACTGGCTGTTAATTATAGATTCCATTATTTTAGCGAACAAGGAGGTAATGGCGATAGGTCTATAGTCGGACGGATCAGAGCGGTTACCTTTTTTATGGATCGGGTGCACGAAGACTGTCTTCCATGATTTCGGGACTACGCCTAGGGAGTAGGAGTACCGGAAAAGATGCGTTAAAACCGGTGTCAACTCCGGAGCATGCGTCTTCAGCACAATAGGAGGGACGCCATCAGGCTCACTCCACTTGTTGACGTCCAGGGAGATGAGTGGTCTGCGCACCGAGCGGTGGGTAAACAGCACATCCTGCATGGTGCACTCACACTGCGGATGGTCGGCGTTGTGTTCCTCCCGTCATCAATAGTCGAGTTTGACGCAAAGAGAGAGAGCCCAGTAGATCGGCTTTATCCTTTGCGGCAAGGGCCAGTGAGTCATCCTCCTTGTGCAGAGACGGAAGAGATGGCTGGCAGAAATTCCCTTTGACAGCCTTGGCGAGTGACCAGAATGCACGTGTTCCCGAAGGAAGACGAACAAATTTTTCGCAAATTCTGACGATGTGCTCTGACTTTGCCTTGACGATTTTGAAGGACCTGGAAGCAGAATTATACTTCTTTTTAAGAACGCTGGTATTTACATCCCGAGACGACGATGCGCGAGCCCAGCCCCGATAACACTCCTGCTTATGATGTAATGCAATTTTGCAGGAGCGACCAAACCAAGGCTGGGTTCTGCCTCCGATAGGTACCACAGTTGATGGAATAAGTTTTTCCATTCACTGTAGCACCACTTCAGCGACAGAATCAGCAACAACGCTGGGATCATCCGGCGAGAAGCAAGCCCGCCTCCAAAGGTTGGATGCAAAAAAAGATCGCATCCCGTCCCAATCTGCTGACCTATAATGCCAAACACGGCGGCAACCTGCGTCTGGGAGCGTGAGGCCCGATACAATGGTCCGTGGATCCAAGAGGGGCATCAACGGAGACCTGATATCCGTCTGGATGAGAGGTCAGCAGAAGAGTCCAACAGGGAAGGTACATGATCCTCCACATCTAGGATCCGCGTAGGCGAGGTAAACAGTTGTGTAAGACCATATGCCAAAGTAAAGTCATAAACAGATCTACTCGCATGATCGGTTAAACGAGAACCAAGCCATTCAGCATGGTGGGCGTTAAAATCACCAAGTATCACGATCTCTGCGGATGGGACCTGTTGTAGCACGGAGTCTGCAGCCATCTGGACGTGGTCGATCAGTCGGTCTGTGTCGGCATTACCGCTATGGGACCTATATAGGCACCCGTAGATGCGGGGATGGTCGTCGCTGTCTACGCGTAGCCATAAGATGGACAGGTCCGTACCTTCAAGGCTGCCGAGGCGTCGAAAACAGATGTCCTCTCTGACGTACACGCAAACTCCAGCCCGGGGCACAAAAGAGTGTTCTAATCTGTACCCCGGGTAGGATATGAAGAGTCATCGGAGAGGACACCTGTGTCTCGGTTAGAAAGAGCAAGGCCGGCTTTGCCAGTTTCCAGATGGTAGTGGGACAAAGGGCGTTATGGTTTGAATGAAGCCCCCTGATGTTGCAGAAATCCACGGATAGCGTGTAAGGATACGAGGGGCAGCCTGAAGCACCCACGCTCATGAAGAGTAGGGGAGTTTGGGCGTGGATGCTCAGCGAGGGGTTCTTCGTCACCGGAGTTGCTGGTACCCTCGTGGGGTAGTCTTATATTTAACTCCGCTACCATGCTAAGGAAGGGGGGGGTTGGGCCTCCGGTCACCTACACTCACCAGACGAAATGAAGAAGCAAAACTTCTACTTCACGCCGGTCTTCTGTGAGATCGTGGTACCACCCTGGTTTGAGCCAGCCCATACGTGCAACAGCAAAGGCTCTACCACTGTTAAAATCAATATTAAATATCAATTAGCTGCCGGTCATATGCATTTTACAACAGTGCAGGAGGAAATTTCGTCTAGTTGCCTACAATTTTAAGAATGCTGTTGGGCCTGGTCCTAACAGAAGTGCACCTTTCTACACATAGTTTCGTAAAAACAATCTACGTATGCTTGAGACGAGACAACCCATCAGCACTGAAGCGCATTATTATAATTGATCCAAAGAACTTCGTAGGCTCGTTACGTGTAGTCCCTTTACAAGCTGCAAGTGTAAGAGAGGCGACGCTTTAAATAAAGTGACGAGTGGGTAAAGGGGAACCCGCTTAAACAATCCGATTTCATGTTTAATATACCATGTTATGCTTTCTGCTTTAGAATTTAGACCATACGTACCAAACTGAAAGACATTAAGACCAAGCATATTTACTTGGGCTGCATGAAATTTGAAGAATTGGTTTTTAACAGTCTATTTCTATCGTACTGACCAGGAACGACCAGGAACGACCAAGCTAAACCACGAAGAAAAACAACTGCAGCTCTGACTGATAATACCTAAAAAACCGACGCAATCATCATCTAATATTCTCTTTTTTCTGTTCCCCCTCTTTTCCACCTGTTTGTTCTTTTTTAAGGAAAAATATTTTTCATCTTTTTATTTTATCACCAACAGTTATTAACAAAAACTTTAGTTAGTAAAAAAATCGTTCTCTTGCATAGTGCAAGAGAACAATTTTTTTTTACAAGTGCTAAGGAGAAAACAAAGGAATACGTTTGTATGGGCTAAACGCTTTCCGAATATCGTACTTAAGACAGTCTTTGACTGTCTATTAAGCTTTCCGTAAAATATATTCTTTACTACTCAGTACTTTACTAGTCTTAGTCTTCAGAAGTCAGTTAGTGGAGGTTCTGAGTTTTAGATGCATTTTTCGTCGTCGTTAGAGTGATTTACGTGCTGACATACGTGAAGAGAATTTGAAAAAAAAATTAAGACCCGATACATACTTATTTATATTCCATATAGAAAATTGGAATACATACGGAATCAGAACTTGAAGAGGATGCACTTGCTAATGACTTGATTTCAACGGTTACCAAACTCATCTAAAACAAAATATTGCAGATAAAATACACGCACATTTGTAATTAAAAAAAAGTTAAATTCTGAATATACGTACTGGATCACATGCAGATGTACTTGGTAATGCCGTATTTCCTACGGCTTCGTTGTGCGACTCGGGTAATTTCTAAAAGAAAAATATGTTAGAATTAAATGTGCCAAAATCATTTCATTAAGTATAAGCCTGATGAATACGTACGTGATCAGGGGCAGCCGATATGCTTAGAGAAACTGGACATTCGTAAATCAGTTTGGAAGATAAATACAACATCTAGAAATAAAAAATAAATTTGGTGAAATAAGTAAGTCGATGGATGTAGATGTAGATGCTTAGTGGTATTCCATTATGATAGATTTTTGTTCTTGTAATAATTAATTTTTTTTATGAAATTTCAGTTTGTTTAAAGATCTCAAAATGTCGTACTCTTGTGAATGTCAAAATCCACACCGGCTCACAAAAACAATACCTTCGCAGAGAAGAACCTGCAAAGAATCCGGTGTCTTATTATCACAATTTCATTTAGAGCTGTAACTGCAATAATCATGATGATATGCATTTATAACTAGCGACCGCATCGGCTTCGCACGGGCTATTTCTGGATCTCGACAACAGAGCCACCTATCGGGTCCAAATGTGGATCTAAACCATCTAGGGACCCATTCGAACATCCTAAATAATTTCATAAAAATCGGTCGGGCCGTTTTTGTTTTAGCGACACTACCGGACAATAATCGATTTTTATATACCGGACAGTAATCGATTTCTGTATATAGATATACTGATTGCATTCTTCTGATAGACAGACAGACCCAAGAGCTTTTTGTGTTTTTGAAATATTAGCGCCGTTCAAGTTTCCAGAAGTGGGACCTTTGATTGAAACAGAGTAAATTGACTTTTAATTACATAAGTACGAAGTATCTATAAAAAAAATTTCAATTATTTTATTTACTAATAAGCAATAATGGTTTTGTATGTCACTCTTAAAAATCTTCATTGTTTTTGTGAAGGTTAATATTAATAAAGAATTCTTTTCTTTATCAAAAAAGGAACTTTTAATTTTTTTCATCTAGCTCCTAACTACTAAACGGATGCGATCCATTATATGTATAGTTACGACCTTATTTTGTTGCTTTGTGCCTAAACTGAACTAACTAGTTTATTAAAACCTCAGAAAAACAAAATAAGTAACATAAAGTACCTTCACGTATATAACCTGAAATAACTAATATAACTGATATATTGATAACTGATATATATGCACCTGAAAGAAGTTTTACCTATATGCAACCCTATTTATTCAGAACCACGAAATGTAAAGTTCAGAACTCGGGGCTTGATAGATACGAATAATATGATCTAAGTCTACGGGTTATAAAGTGCAACCAATAAACTATGGAGTGTAGAAGTAAGGAGTACAGACTGTGTATTAAAAAGTGTCCATAAAAACCTTTAAATAAGGGTGGCGATACTATAGCAACGGGGTAAATTTTAAAGAACGCACCGAAAAATATTAGTGGTATAGACGACTTTTTCAAGGTTATATTTACTAAATAAAATTATTTTAGATTTTAGATCTACTGATCAGTTTAGCAGCACACTTAAGCCGGTGACAACTGCTAAGTTCATTTCATCCCAGTAGCTACTCCAGCGCTGTTGTGGAGAGTTTTTGAGCTGTTATTTACTGCTTACAGATGACCACTTTTTTAACTATTCTACTATGGGAGTTGGTACTCCTTACTTCTACACACCATACAATAAACCTTCAATAAACGCAGTAAACTACATTAAACGAAGTCATTCCATAAACATAATCTGTTACTTCTCTATGGTACCGGCCAGCCATTACTTCTGACATCGTTTAAATCCATTAGCATCACACTTAAAATACACATAATTACAAACATTTAAAAAAAATAACAATCAAATAATAATATTAAACTGTGAAATTGCTTGATTTTCAATCGACAGCAAATCCATGCGTAAAATTAGAAAATAGTTTTTTAATCGAATATAAACTTACTTTTTTAGGATATCCAGTCCTTATCACACGGCGAAATCCATGTTGAGTTATATACAGATCATCACTAACAAAATGATCGGAACAAACCACACTGGATTTCGATGGCGTCCATTGTGGTTCATTTCTGCAAACTCTTATAGCGGCAACCCATTTACTTTTTATTTCTATATCCGTTGGAAATCTAAAAAAAACTTGGAACGTTAATTTCGTTCGAGATATAGTTTCAAATCATATTCCCACTTAATAACTCATGCATACTAGTGTGTCACCTTGTTAAGTAGGTTACGATGTATTGTACCTATTCCATTTCAAAAACAAAAATATCATGGTATAAAGATATAACATCGAGCACTTACAGATGAAAAGTAATTCCATCAGATTTCTTGTTTAATTTGCTATTATTTTTACACCCCTTAACGACGCAAGACGGCATAATAATATATTCCTTTATATCTTTACTGCACGACGTCGCGGCAAGTACTGAAGAGCGCTGAGCATGGTTTTACCGTTAATGTGTGCGTGAGCGTATGTATGTACGTAGTTAGCACGGTTAAACGACTTCACTGGAAGTGTGCGTAGTAAAGATCCATCCAACCGGCGTTTTTTGTGTGTAAATAATGAATGTGTTCTGTTGTCTGAGCGGATATTTTAAACATCCTACAAGTTAAAGTTATGCATTTTGCGTTTAAGTATTATGTCCTTTTCATACTTCAAAGCTTAGATATAAGTTTATAATCACACTGCAAGTTTTAAAATCAGTCAACATTATTTTGCGTAAATATGTTGTGATGTTATAATGGTGATTTAATATAAATTTTATATATAATTGAACTGTAAAACATTTGTATTATCAGAAATTTGTAACTAATCACCTTAATAGTCCAGTCATATTAGTGGCTTCACCTCGGAATAAGAGTTACTAAACTGTATAAATCTTTATTTTGGTATTCTAAATGTACCAAGTCCCAAGTCTCATAAAATCTCGTGTCCGCTTCTTAAAATATTCAAGGTCAAATTTGCAAAATAACCTATTTTTGTGACCTTGACTTTGAATATCCTAAATCGCGGACACGAGATTTGTGAAACTTTTGGGACAACATTTAGAATGCCGAAATAAAGATTGATTCAAGTTTAAAGCTTATTGTTTCTCATTCTGAGATTAAAAATCTTTTTTGGCTTAAATGACTGGACTATATGAACTTTGAAAGCTTAAAAACCTTTGGATTGGTAGGTATGTACCATTGACATTAAATTGATGTTTAAATAGGGTGGATGCCCCTAATACCAGCAACGCCCATAAATTCGCCGTCGCCTTTTCACTTAAAAATAAAATAAAAGATATAAGAAGAGAGGACTTAACTACAAATACTTATTTGTAGCTAAAAAAATTTGTACCTACCAGGGCGGCTAAAAAGTTCGCGGCCTAGGATATTGAACAATGAGTAATTAGCTTGTTATTCATGTCACTAGTTGCAACACTCAGTGGTACTACAAAAGCAATCACTAATTAAGTTTGCAGTCATAGCTCAATTATTTATTGAACAACAAATATCACCATGTCAGCCGAATCTGGAAATTCTCGGAATTTTGAAAATCGCACTGTGATAAAATTCCTCGTAAAGAAGGGAAATACACCGAGACATTTTTGAAGAGTGTCATCGGTTCTTCAGTTTCTGCGCCTTCATATACGATGGTCATATATGACGAGAGAGCTGTGAAGACGATCCTCCCCCGCGCCGCCCCGTCACGGTTCTGACCGAAGAAAACACCCGAAAAGTTGAAAAAATCGTTCTGGCCGACCGAAGAATTAAATTGTAGCAGGTTGCTGAAGAACTACAGATTAGCAAAGAACGAGTTGGAGAAATTTTACATGAATATTTGAATATGAGACTCGTAACTAGATATTTCAAATGCTACCTACCACACAGTTATGAATTTATGGTATTATTCTGAATTCTAATAAAAGCATTGTAATGCATTATCAACCGAGGCTAGGCATTCGTTATAACTCGACTACAAAAGAAAATGTATTTTTAGGATATAAAGTAGATAGCACAATTAACCATAAAGATCACATTGGAAAAAATTGTAAGAAAATAGCTAGCGGTAAAATTACACATTATTTAATCCTAAATCCGTTATTAGATAAAAAGACACTTATATCTGTGTACTATGCCTACATTCATTCTATAATAAGATATGCCATTATTATTTGGGGTAATGCTCCGGATATTATAAAAGTTTTAAAATGTCAAAAACAGACTATAAGAATAATCAATGGTCTAAAAAAAAGTAGCCCGGCAAGAAAACATTTTAAGAACGATATAATAATGACAGTGGTTTCGCTTTATATATATATATATATATATATATAGTTTATTAGAGGTACATGAGGATAAAGAAATACCGAAAAAGAAAGACAAAAATCAACACAATCTTCGTAATAATGAAATACGTGTTCTACCCTTGAATAGATTAGTGAAAGTAAAAAGACATGGGCGTTACTCAAAAATATTGATGTATAATAAATTACCAAAAAGTTTAACCAGCCTACACTACAATACATACAAATTTAAACGGACACTTAAGTATTTTTTTTTTTTGAGAACAACCCATTTTACAAATTAGCGAATACATGTGAATGCAACTCATGGAATCGTCGTTCTTGTGTAACCTGCAAACAAAATAAATTACCTAATTCTATGACGTAAAGCGTCAATGTAACTTAATTAAGCAAATAGTACAATACCTTATAAATTTATTAAAACTTTTGTAACCAATGACTTGCCTGTAACGATTGTTATATTAGGGTCAATAAATATTTCTGATTTCTGATTAAAAATTAAAACTTATTCGCAACGGTACCTAAACGCTCATTTTCCTAATTTGTTATTAGCTTATTTTACATCATCTCATCTTCAGGTTTTTGATTTATATAAATATAACTATAATATACATAGTAATGAAGTTATTATTTTATCAGTTTTAATTTATAAGTTTAGCTATAGATGTAGGTACATACCTACTTGCTTTTCTATCAGATATTTGGTGTACATTAAGAACACCTTATGTTTTTTAAAAGTCAGGAACAAGCAATTAAAATAATTAACTATTACTGATTAGTACTAATTACAACTTAGTACGTGAATGAACAACTCATGACAAGCAAAGTGACCCAGGACCGTGCTTTATGGCAGTCTATAGAGGAGGATGTTCAATGGTGAACTTGTGAAGGGCTTGTGTAGGAACGATGATGATGATACGAAAACTTAAATTACTAATATATAGAAAATCGATGTGCTACATGATTTTACATCATAATTTATAAGTGGTAAAGCCACGCTGCAGCTATATTACGGTTGCAGCCATTGAGTTATATACAAAACGTAATATATAAATCAAAATGTAATATATAAATCTATGGTTGTAGCATGAATGGGTCGGCTCGACCGGGGAAGGGCCACGCTCTCACAGAATATTAGCGTAATTTAGCAGCTTAAGGCTGCTGTGTTTCGTATGGTGAGTGTAGAGATCCGGAGACCTTTTTTTACTGGAAACGAGGCATTCCATCTTAGTCCTCAAGGGTCTGCGTTTTGATTCTTAATCGAGGATAAATGTAGATGTCCACGGACCACAGCATCCACTTACCATCAGGTGGACTGTGTGCTCGTTTGTCACTCATATTGTATAAAAAATTACTTGTTTAGCGTTAAAAAGTCTAACTGCTTAAAACTTAAACACTTACAGTACGGTAAGAAAGTAGTAAAGTATTGTTATTTTAAAAAGGACGGAATAAATAATAGTTTAAAAGGCTGGCAATATGAATCGGCCCTAGCAGGGATATCTAATTGACGACCCGATTCACTAGTAGCAGCAGCACACGTTGTCGGTGCCAGCAAACTATTTATAGTAGTTAATCTGTGGTGCGGTGCCACCAGCCAGTTGCACAGTTACTTTGTTTCTACCCGACCCGAAAGCCAGTTTCAACAAAAAGTTTATTTGTAATCGCGCGCTAGTCGGAGAATGTTTTTCGTTTAGCAACAGTCGTAAATGTAAATACAACTGCGTGGCATGTTTACCGTGCCAGCTGCTCGCAAAGCTGGCGCCCACATTGGCGCCGAAGAGGCGCGCGGCATGCACAATTGTGGCGCAGTGGCACAATACGGTGAAACCTTACATCTTTGCCCACATGTTTCGGTTTTTATTACTTTTTTCAAAAAATAGCCACTTTATTTTGATGGTTGCTGAAGCTTTAAACGACACTCTATGCAACAAATAAACCGTCAAAACCGGTACTATCTAAGATGCTGAGAAAAAAAAACAAAAACAGACGCGGGCAAAGTTATCTCCACTTTCTTACATCTTTGCTCAACCTAAATTTCTCAGCAACTATAAGTCCTATGACTTTGATTTTAAGACATATTGTTAGCAAACCGGCAAAATGGTATACCATTACATTTTCAAATAAATAGAAGTCCATTTTAAGTTTTAATGGCGGTGGGCAATGTTATCACCACATTTAGTGACACTTTCATACTAAGAGATTTGAGGTGCTGGGCTGTGCATCAGATGAAAGGAAAATAATAAACTGATTTTAAGGCAATAATGTATATTTTATTTTAAAAATTAAAAACAAAAACTAACTGAACAACAAAAAAAAATCAATAAATTCAATGTTTAGGTAGGAAAGTTCTCGAAAATTGTCTCAGAAATTAACCTTGATAGTTGAGATAAGGAAAAGTAGACAGCAACGATACTTATTTAATATAATACGAGGCTAGCTTATACTGATTTTGTTACCACTGATGTGGGTGGTTCACCTACTGTGCGTACCAATCCATTTTGTCGGTCATTTTTGTCTGCGATCGTTAATGTCTGTCGTTGAGGAGACAATTCTCTTTTAGACTTAATTTTTTTTGCAAACGAATTGCCGCATGAAACTTTAGCTTGAAACTGAGAACATTTAAGCTCTCTCTTTTGGGAAACTAGCGGTTTCTGACAAAAATTCCCTACAAATATATACCTATTTATTACATTTAAAATAATATATAAATATATTTTAAAATAATACACATGATAGAATTTTTATTTATTATACCTAGGTACATGTTTCCTTGTTTTTTTTTTCCAATAGAGTCAACCCTAATAACATTTTTGAGCTGGGCAATGTTGTCGACCTCAGTTTATAAAATTGCTTATAACATTACCCTCATAATTTTCTCGCTAACCAAGACAAGTGTAAGAAAGAGACCTTGATTAAAAGCAGCAACAACTGATGCCCTACACGTAAATTAATGAATCTTACCTGCGCAGCGTTTCTTGCAAATGCGGGATGCAAAACTGCTACAATGTTTCTGCACCACCTTCGACACTGTCCCTTTGACGGTTGCTGACTGATGCCTGATATAGTTAGCTGCGATTGTAGTAGTCAGTGCTGTCAAACAGATACTCTAGTTTTCTCTAGACACCATACAAAGTTGACATTTGTTAAAATAAAATGTCTATCCGTAGTTTTAGTTAATTTTCGTGCTTGGGCAAAGATGTCCCCCAAGGTCAAAGTTGTAAGGTTTCACGGTATTTGTACTGAATTTCTCATCTTTAAACCTTTATTTATTTCCAAAATGCCGTCTTGTAAAATTAGGTGGCACTGTGCGATATAGCCCGTGCAAAGACGGGCCGTATCGCTAGTAATATAAAGATAATGCATAGGTACTTGTAAATTTAATCACCTATATGATAATATAATCATGAGGAATACCATGGCACGCTTTAAAAGTCTGTAAGAAGTTACGAGCTATACTGGCTAAATTCTATATTTTAAAACCCAAAGTACCGTATAAAATCCTACTGAATATATGTAAAGCCTTAGCTGAGTCAATTATATCATACGGAATATCAAGTTATGGACGAACCTTTAAGTCATATTATACTGAAAAAATATATATACTACAGCTAAGGTTACTTAAACTTATTGTACCCCAAAAAATAATACAACAATACAAAGAAAACTTATTAGACATTTTCAATTACTGTAATATTTTACCGATGCAAATGAAACTTCACATGACCCTATTAATTGAACAATTCAATAATAAAAGTACCCAATTGCCTGTATCCCATAAAGTAATTACAAGAAATATTACCAAATGCCAAGTCGAGCGAAAAAGCGGCACGGCCGTACCATACTTTTTTCGAAGCAATTCAGGCCATTTTCAAACCCCCTATTACTTCGTAGAGGATAAAATTAGAAGCTTGAATTTTCAGTAACCTAAAGGCATTGTATAAACATGGTATATTTCAAATTTCATTCAATTTGAACCAGTAGTTTAAGAATTATAACTAGTCAAATTTCTTAATTTTGTCACTCACTGACTGACCGATCATCAAAACTCTAAGGCACTTCTAGCAGACATAGAAGCTTCAAATTTAGAATACAAATATTGTTTAGTGTATAAATCAAGGAAAAACTAAAATATTTTTTAATTTCGGTCCAGTTTTCTAGATACACCAACTGCATAAATAACTTTGTAATCCTATATAAATATATAGAATTACAAAGTTACATTTGCAGTGAATGAATCAGTGTACTTGTATATGTATAATAGGTGTAGATAGGTACGTTGTTGGTATTCAAGAAGTAGAAGGAACCGAAAAGGAAATAAAGTAGGACTACCTTATCTACAAAAAGAAATGAGATACCATCAAAAACATAACTTGTAAAAAAAACAAGTCTCGCAACTCAGTTCTTCTACCGTAAAAAGTTGTGAGATCCATGTAATACCAAGTCGGTTAATTTATTCAGTCTCTACTTAAGGGTCCTTCTGTTTTAAGTTATTACGTAATTAGCTAACCTAACAACATTTTATAGTGATCATATCAATGTTAAAAATCATTTATGTTTTAAATATATAGATTGACTTGGCAATCGCACTAAGCAATCTAATTTAATATATGTATTACTTGTGAAATACATTGTGTTTTCATGCGATGGCCAAGTCAATCTATTTATTTGAACCATAAAGCCTTTAGGATAATGCCTGAATGCACTAAGTCTGCCCTTCGCAACTGTAAACCTTAGGTGCCATGAAGAACGAAGTAAGGAGAATATTTGAGTTCGAGCGCAGGGAAGGATACAACCAAGAGGCGGTTTTATTGGGGACCTCAAGGCAGTAAAATAGACAAATATCAACTTAAGAGGGCATATTATGCGTTTCGCGTCGAAAACTACATGTTTTATGGTTTTTCCAAAGGCGATATCGTAACGACGTGAGGAGATTATTTGCTGAAAATTAGGGCTTTAGAAAGATGAAGTCTTTATTTAGTACATAGCAATGCAAAATCATAGTTTTTAATGACAGTTTTTTAGGGCGAAGACAATCCCTTCACAGTGTTTTACGAAAATATGCATCAGAGTTATCTTTCAGGTTGAATACAACCATTATTATAAGCTAAAATACTTTATTTTAAGCGTTATTATAATGGAATATATAGTCTTTTAGTGTATAGCAAAAACTAAATTACGAAAGTATTTCGATTTAATATTATAAAATAATATTATAAAATCACCAAAACTGTCTACTTCAATGTAATTTTTTCCATGTATTTGCTTATAAACATATCTATTTTAATTATTTTATCAAAATACATGTAATGTTAAATATCCAAAAAAAAATTTAGCTCGTTTTATTTTGTCAATTATTTTAAAAATACTATAAACTCCGAGTTCGATTCAGTACGCTCCGGGTAACCCCAACGACAGGACTCTCTAGTAATATGTATACAGTAACTTGGAAGGACGTATCACTTTTTCTCACCGACACCGCGCGATCGCGTTGATACACCGATAGGGCTATACTATAACTAGATACCTATAGCACCATCGAGCATTTTAAACGATTGAGACTTTTATAAGCGATATTTTTGGTAGTAAGTAATTTTGAAATATGTTTATGATTGTAATATTTAAATATTAAATGATGTAATGGTGACAAATTTTCATTTCATTCATATTTTTTTAGAAATGAGTAATGAACGTAAGCAATTCGGATCAAGTAAAAATACAAAATCGTTGGCTTTCACTTTTGGCTCCGTGGCGGTGTGACTTGGTTATGAGTTGTAGCGCTGAGCGCCGCAGGTTCGAATCCCACATTGAGCAAAAATTTGTATTACCTACAAATAATTGTTCCAGGACTGGATGTTTGTCCTTGTGAAATTAATGTATTTAAACTGCCCCAACGATGTACTTAGGAAAAATTCCTAGTGCGGAGATAACGTTATGATTAAACAAAGACATGCCATCAAAAACATAACTTGTAAAATAACCAAGTCTCGCAATGATGATACGGCCGTGCCGCTGTTTTGCTCGACTTGGCGGGGGCACTACCGTGCCCCCAGACATAAAACATATGAGCCGTGCTTGAGTTGAGTAGCTCAAGGGCGTAGTGCTCGCCGTAAACGCGAACAATCCGGGCTCGATCGCCGCTAGTGTTGCCAGGTGTCCTGATTTGCGCGGGACGTCCCGATTTTCAAGGGTCTAGTGACACGTCCCGATTCACCCTTGATCGGGACGCCAGATGTCCCCATTTTCACTCACATTCTTATTCTATACTTTAATCCATAATTTAGACAGCATAAATGATTATATCTGTTAGCTACTACCACATTAAAATATTTTTACTACGACATTGTCTCACTAGTCGAAAAAAACCACAAAAGTTTTAAACAGAATTATATTAAAATGAGTGATTTGAAAAATTCAAGGACTGCAAAAAAAAAACAAATAGTTCAAAAATGTTTTAATTTGCTTAAAATGAAAAACAAAATCAGTTTTTACGATGTTTGGATGAAAAGTTATTCGTTTATGAGATCAGACCCGAATAATAATTATAAAGCCCAAAAAATAAAGTAAAGTTACAGTCACAATTTCTCGCATTACTCGCATGTGATATTTACACTTTACAGTTAGCGTTGACCATCTGAGCTACAACGGCTGTCAATAAAGCACAAAAAGGCTGCAAAGAAACCTATATTTTGTAGTCATTGTAGTTGTCCGGATATGAAAACCAAATTCCCGATTATTTTTACCTTCCGTCCCGAAATTTTACTTGCTAGACCTGGCAACACTACTCCCCCGCCGACACTAATGAAATTGTTAGTTTGTGATGAATTATGTTTACATTATGAAACAGAATAAAAGTTTATCAAATGATATATATTTTATACAATACATATTTTTCAATTAGAACATATACATATTTAATATACTGAATAGGGTGAAAATGTAAAGCCGACTTCAATTTACTAAAAGAATAAAACAATTTCCACATATTAGCCTCCGATTTCTATACACTATATAAGCCATTATATGGAAATTATTTTTTTTATTATTTTAATTCCAATAGTATCAAAGACAGGTATATAATCAACGATCAAAGTGATTCGTAGTCGTCGTTAGGCAACTATTATAGCCTCGCGCTCGCTCTGACACGCACACAGAGATAACATTGTAGTGTGCGTCAATATTACGCCGATCCAAAGCGATCGCGTAGATTTCGACTTGGACATATTTGAATATGCGCTCTTAAGATATTTATCATGCACGAAACACTCGTTTCATCGTTTGTAATGATGTTGACATACGTAGACATTTACTTACCATTTTATACAGCTACATTTACGAAGGGAAAAACGAATCATTTTATAAAGTTCCTGGCGAAAGACCTTAATTATATTTATGGAAGTTAATTAAATACGTAGAAACCAACAGAAACACACACACGCACGCAGAACACACACGAGAGAGGGGAGGAGCAGCAGCACGCACGCACGCACGCACGCACGCACGCACGCACGCACGCACGCACGCACGCACGCACGCATCCGAGCACGCACGCACGCACGCACGCACGCACGCACGCACGCACGCACGCACGCACGCACGCACGCACGCACGCACGCACGCACGCACACGCACGCACGCACGCACGCACGCACGCACGCACGCACGCACGCACGCACGCACGCCACACACCACACACAATTTGAGTATTAAATAATGTTTGGGTAGAACGCAATAATTACGACACTCATATAAAATCTCAAGGAGTATGAATTGCTCGAAACCAGCGCTTCTTCAGATCGTAGTCCTCTTCAATATTTTTGGTTGTTGTGATCCTTACTCTAATTATGCTATGGCAACCCACCTGCTAAGCATGGCAACTATGACAAACTAAATATGAAGCAATATTATATGGGGGAGGCCTACGTTCTGAATGAACATATATCGCCCCATTTCATTCTATAATTGTCGTAAGAGGTGACTACAGGAAGCTCCAATAAATCTTATGGCTTCTGATAGTTGGCATCTAATAATAAAGCACCTTTACAGCTTCATCGGGCTCGAGGGACCAATGACGATGATTATGAATAATTATGTACGTGTCTGAAAGTCAGGTCTTTGGTGCGGGTACTCATTTAATGTACGGATAAGATATCTAGTTACTTCATTTCTAATTTACAATCCCACTGACATACCAAGACATGAGGTAGGTATGTATCATTATTACAGCCTATCCAAGTTCACTGCTGAACACACACATCTCTTGTTTTAATTTCTCTCTATCGCCTCTTACGACACCCACGGGATGATATGGCTATGTAAATGGTCAAGATAATAAAGTAAACGCTCTACGTCATACGTTTTATTAATACTATATACAGATACACGTAAATGCTTTGTGCGCTTCAGTCTTCCTCGTGTAATGAGAATAACTTCGCCACCTCGAACATATCCTCGAACTCGCCTTGTTTCAGAACCTGTGACCATCAAAATATGTGTAAGGTTATATCATTGAATTTATACATGGTAGAGCCACGCTGCAGCTATATTACGGTTTGAATGAGTCGGCTAAACCAGGAAAGGATCACCACTCTCACATAATATAACCGTAAAATAGCAGCTTAATGTTATTAAACCATTGAGTATTAAACCAAAGGAGACGGCATCGCAAGGCATATCCTTCTGTACGTAAAAGGTACGAGAGTCCGACTCATACTCGTTATATAAAACTAGTTACTCCGCATCGTGCGTCATTTCGAAGTGATCGTGCCAGTAAATCAAGCTCCGGCAAAAAGCCGAATCGCAGTGTACTTACATGAAAAAAAAACAATCAAAAACGTGAAGTATACAAAAGGACAATGTGAATTTTCATCTGTGAGTATTTTTAACATAATATTAAAGTAATTTTATCATTAAAACTCGTACTTTGTGAATATTATCGTCCAATACCGAGTGTGGCCATCATAGTTCATAAAGTGAAAAATAGTCTAACACAAGTTATATATATACACACACACACACATATATATATATTAACGAAAATATATTTCCTAATAACTAAATCAGTTTGTGATGAATAATAATCACTACATATAGATGTGTAGTGGATTTTGTTAAATGTTTTATATATTCGGCACAATTTCAACACGATACTGAATATCATATAATTTAATAATGGATAACTAGTATTTATCAAAATATTATACAAAATAAAGGCCAGATAAGTCAAATCGAAACTTGCTACTGCGCAGCAAAAGTGTGCAATTTTTATAAAAATAAACTGGTATCACTGCAACCGAAAGTATTGCACTATTGTGATGGACGCCACAACTTTAGCTATCGATAAGTTAGTTAACCATGCGGGGTTTGTCTGCCGAACCGGTTTGTAGTTTTTATTTAGCTTTTACAGTAAAGTATTACAAAAAGTAGTAAATTTTTATAACAAATAAACTGGTATCACTGCAACCGAAAGTATTGCACTATAGTGATGGACGCCACAACTTTAGCTATCGATAAGTTAGTTAACCATGCGGGTTTGTCTGCCGAACCGGTTTGTAGTTTTTATTTAGCTTTTACAGTAAAGTATTACAAAAAGTAGTAAATTTTTATAACAATAATCTGGTATCACTGCAACCGAAAGTATTGCACTATAGTGATGGACGCCACAACTTTAGCTATCGATAAGTTAGTTAACCATGCGGGTTTGTCTGCCGAACCGGTTTGTAGTTTTTATTTAGCTTTTACAGTAAAGTATTACAAAAGTAGTAAATTTTTCTATTACGAGCATTGGTTTGTTTTTACAGATTTTTAAAGGATCCTTTTAGGCGACAAACTTGGATTGTAGCTTGTAGAAACCATGAATCTTGGATACCCAAACGGACTAGCACCATTTGCTCCGAACATTTTGAAAAATCATATTTCATACCTCAAGCTTACAATAAAAGAAGCTTAGCTGACACTGCAGTACCAACTATGAACTTGTGTGAGTTAATGTTTGGCTGTAATTAGATTTAGATTAAATATTTTTACATTATTAAACTACTTTTAGAACCCAATATTGTTCTACTTTTTTTTTTTTTTTTTTATAGGATAGTGTGACAAACGAGCACATCAGTCCACCTGATGGTAAGTGGTTGCTGCGGCCCATAGACATCTACATCCATCTTCCATTACAAATCAAAATGCAGTGGTATGCGTTGTCACCCGCCTGGAGGACTGAGATGGAATAGCCTCATTCTCCAGTAAAAATCGGGTCTCCGGTTCTCTACACTCACCGATACGAAATACAGCAGCATTAAGCTACTATTTCACGCTGGTATTCTGTGAGAGTGTGGTCCTTCCCCGGTCGAGCCGAAAGCCCCATTCGTGCTACAAATATACGCTACTAATATAATATGCACATGGCTCATTTTTTTTCTACCTTACAAAAAGTTTACTTGAAAATAGTTTATTAAGTTTACAAAAGCGTTAATCTATATATATATATATATATATATATACTATACAGTGGGTGTTCAAATTATTATACTCAACATATTTATTCCGTTTATTTAATAATTTTATGCTTTATAGTTTATAACACTAAAATTGTCTACTTTTAACTAGGCAACACTGTAATAGCCGCCATTTTGTTTCATTTGTGTCACTGTCTCTGTGTCTTTATTATACATAAGTGAAGGATTTATTCAGTATAAGGTATGTTTTATTGGTTCTACTTTGTAATTAGTTATTATTCTTCTTGCATTTCGCTGTTTTTTGTTATCTAATACATATTTTATTTTAAAATTCGTCTTTTTCATCAACATAACCTCACTTTCAATAGATTTGAAGATGGGGAAGCGTTCTGACGTGTCTCCAAAAAAGAAAACTGAAATTAAGACTTTCCTACAACACTGTAAATATTCTCGAAGGAAAATAGCAGAAATGTGCAAGGTTTCTCAATCTACAGTACGTAATATCAGTAAAGCTGTGCAACTAGGAGAGTCCCTGACGCCGAAAAATTCCGGAAAATGTGGACGCAAACGCATCACTAAGCCTCGAGATGAGTGAAAAATTGGGCTAATTGCCGAATCATAGAAAATCGGAATAAACCTAGAAGTCATTAGAGATATTCTAGAAGAGGCTGGAGTGACTCTGTCCGACATGACGTTACGTAGAAGATGGAAGGAACAAAACTTTTTCTGCCGTCGACCATTGAAGAAGCCGAAATTGAATCCTGCCATGCGTCTGAAACGCCTAGAGTTTGCAACAAAATATACAACTGGACTGCAGAACACTGGCATAAAGTAATATATTGTATTTTAAACGTATTTTGTATTGTATCACTGTATGGACATGTCTTTACTAATGTGAATTGATCATGTTTGGGATTTCTAGGTTTGCTTCTCTGATGAGTCGAGTATCTAGATCTTGCAAGACCATACGAAGTTTGTTCGTAGGAGACCAAATGAGAAATTCGAAGAAGACTGTATTGTAGAGAGAGTGAAGCATCCATTATCCATAATGATCTGGGGAGTTATCAGTGCAAAGGGTAACGGACGGCTCTACATAGTGGAAAACACTATGCGGCAGGATCAGTTCATTAAAGTCAGAAAAACTGATCCCACAGACATCAGAATGGTTTCCTAATAAGGATTTCCTGTTTATGCATGACTCAGCCCCATGTCATAAAGCAAAAAAGTGACAAAATTCCTAAATGATCATCAGATAAAGGTGTTGGAATGGCCTGGTAACTCTCCAGATCTAAACCCCATAGAAAATGTGTGGGCTGCATTAAAAAAGGAAATAGCTAAAGAAAAAGTCATAACTAATAAACAAGAACTGATTGAGAAGATAATCAAAGCTTGGTTTAACACCCCAGAATTAAAAACAATATCAAAAAATTGCATAGACAGCATGCCTCGTCGACTTCAAGAAGTTATTGCACAAAAGGGTGTTTGTGAAAAATATTTATTTGAAAAAAACTTGAATTAAATTAACTTTTTACACCAAAAACATGTTAAATTATTTTCAGAAATAGTTTTATAAGCTCTAGTGAAAAAATAATACCAGTAAACAGATTAAATTTATTACTTAAAGAAATTTAAACTTAAAAAACTTAAAAAAAATCTTATTTCATGGTTTGAGTATAATTTAACATCCACTGTATATATATATATATATATATATATATATATATATATATATATATATTTATATATATATATATATATATATATATATATATATATATATATATATATATCGTGGTGATTGCACAACATCAGCAACATCTGTGGATGTTCCGGAAAAATTCCATTAGTTGTCTCTAAAGTCACAATTCGAAAAAAAATCCTTAGATAGCCCAAACTAGTCCTACTCTCACTGCGAGTACAAGCCAACACTTAAGCCAAGGAAAATTAAACGGAAAAAATGCCTTGACATAAAAAAAAAATAGCATAAACAGGCTTCACAAGTTTGCAAGAAATACTTTGCCCTAACACTTAACTATTACTCAACAAAAGCCTATCGCTATGTACGTAAAACTTTTGGAACATGTTTGCCTGCACCACGGACATTGACTAAGT
This sequence comes from Parnassius apollo, assembly GCA_907164705.1. Classification (NCBI taxonomy): domain Eukaryota; kingdom Metazoa; phylum Arthropoda; class Insecta; order Lepidoptera; family Papilionidae; genus Parnassius; species Parnassius apollo. The sequence goes on along the minus strand of CAJQZP010001641.1, from coordinate 1,185,498 downwards.
GATACACTACCATCGATCACCGGCCAGGGTTTACTCAAGAGGCGCTGACGGCATTAAAATTGAGAGCGGAGAGTAACCCTGATAAAAAAAATTATTGTACCTTGGTCATGGATGAAATGAAAATTAGGCATTTGACGGAATACCATGCTAGCAGCCAAAGGCATTATGTATATAACCAAAATGTCTTTTAGAACTGGCATAGTACTCCGTCAATTGTTTTATTTTCATTTCATCTATCACTAATATACAATACAATTTCTTGCCAGGGTTACTCTCTAGTCTAAGTTTTAAAACAGTTAACTTTTTTTTTGTGTAGCCAAGTCGTCGGTCATCAATTGTATATTACTTTAGCAAAATATCTTTCTGGGGAATACTTAGCCCTAGATAGATGTCACATTTTATTTTTAAGCAGCTGTCTGTTTAAAGTTCACTTTGTTCAACTGTTATACTGTGTAAAACTTTTTCATTTTCCTAATTTATTAAATATTTTCCAGATAGTTCATTTAATAACTATTCAAAATCAACAACTTTATATTAATAGCGGTTTTGTGATTAAAGCCTTATAATAAAAACAAAAACTTGATTAACACCATCTAAGATGATAAACTGATAGGATTTTTCTTTTCATAAGTCTGATTTTTAAAATAAGTTAACTAAACCTCCTATTTTGATTTGTTAAATATTTTAAATTTTATCCTGCATAATGTAAAATAAACCTGTAGCAAAATAACAAAGTTTTTTTCCGAAGATCGTTTTTAAATACTTTAAAAAAGAATTTCAAATAACACCATGGTAATATTTATCTATGTATTACTTATAATCAAATAAAAACTTGTGTGGACTATGGTGATTTGTTTATCGATAAAAAACATCGACATAGTCCACGCCTTACGTTGCTTACGCATTCAGCCAGCGCTATCAGTGTAACGACACGTGTACGATTTGATTATGCGAAACGCGATACAAAGTTGTTTTTTATTTGATATATCTCCCTGAACGCGCACGGCCTCTCCAGTTGGTTGAATACTCAAAGTATTAAACCCTTTTTACTGGAAACAAGGCATTCCATTTTAGTTTTCAGGGGAGACAACACATCTGCATTTTGATTCTTAATCGAGGTTAAAAGTGTGGATGTTTATGGGCCATGGCATCTACTTACCATCAGATGGACTGTGCACCCGTTTGAAAAATATATACAACATGTAACAAAAAACCCTGTTTTCCGTTCGTTAAGTGCGTTAGTATTCAAACATGCAAACGAATAACTTTACTAACTACTTTAAAACTACCATAAAAATCAAATTAAATTTAAATACATTTTTATTTACAAATTGTATGTTCGTTTACTACCTCTGCTTTGGCCGAGAGGTAAGAGTATTGACAAAGACCCCGCTTTACCGATGCGCATATGTCAGTTCAGATGTGAATAACATTTTTCACAAGATTGAATTTAGTAAGTTACGTATACACTAAAATCCCTATAATAATCAAAAAAAATTCACTGTCAAAAGCCATGCTTATATGTAAATCTATACAAAAAACATGGGAAATGGGTCTTCGTTTTTCTACTCTCACCATACAAAACACAGCAGCAGCTACCGTTACAGGCAATTAAAGTCCACTGTTGATCTTGCTGATTTACCATAGTTGCCACGCTTGGCAAACGGATTGGCAACTACAGTTTTTTTTAATTTGTAGTTGTTATTAGAAAGACGCTGCTCCCATCTCTTGATTTGTTTCCCTCTGTCGTCTCTTACGACTACACGGCCTTTGAAACACAGCAGCAGCATTATACTGCTAATTCACGCTGGTTTTCGGCATTTCAATTTTGTTTGATTTTGTATTTACACCTCTGTAGCCAGGCATTTTAAACATGTGAAAATAGCCATTTACAAGTTGTGAAGTAAGCTTAAATGGTAGGACTATTTTTTTTATCTAAGGGTCCATCTGAGTTGGTATCATACTCTTAACTATCTCTGGCGGCAAACAGCAGTGCTTGTACTGCTTCCGATGTGCAGGGAATAGAGAGCCAGTATAATTACAGGCTGTGAGGCGTTCCATCTTAGTCTTCAGAAGTATCAACGCATCTGCGGACCTCTTTATTCGAAGTGTTCTGCAGATGTCCATGGCCTGCAGTATCCACTGGATATATCATATGGACTATAAGTTTGTCACCTCAGTAATATAAAATGACTATCGAGTCGACCCGGCTTCGCACGGGTTATATCTGGATCTCGACAACAGCGCCACCTACCAGGTCCAGGTAAAAAATTTTGTCAAAATAAGTCAAGCCGTTACGAAGAGGAATAAACACGCACGACGGAAATTCAAATATTAAGACTAGCAAACCGCCCCGGCTTAGCACAGGTGATTTGAGTTCGCACGGTTTTTAACTGTGAATCTAAATAATGTGGGACCTACACAAACAACACACACAAAATTATAATCAAAATCCGGCCGTTCAAACTAAAAAAATATATACTTATACTAGCTTCCCGCCACGGCTTCACTTCTTTAGTTATAAGATAATCAAAGACCATTTATTATTTTTGGGCTTCAAGTTTTTCGGATAAAATATAGCCTAGAAGATCATTCCTCGCATTGGACTCTATCTGTTCGTCAAGTTTCATTACTATCGATTCAGCCGTTCCGAATATCAGCAAGGACAGACAAAAACTTCAAAACCGGTTATTCATTTCTTAATGCAAAAAATACCCTCAGATCAAAATAAGGTAGTTATTTCGATATTACAGCTACTACTACTAACACGATTCTCACCTGTCTAGCGATGTGCATGCGATTGAACAGATTCCACAGCAGCACCCCCACCACCCGTTTATCCCTTAAGTAGAACACGACTCCTCGCTCGTAACTACGCGACGAGGGCTCCGAGCTGGTACTTCGCTGGACCAACGTCCCACTGCTGGAACTTTCACTGCCAGTCTCCTTGCTGGCATCTTGGCTTGAAGCTTCCGTATCGGTGGGGATTTGATTGCCCTTTTCTATAACAGCTTGTTCAGTTTCTACGTCCTCTTGTGTGTTTGTGATCGCGCGCGCCTCAGTGACCGCATCCGCTGAGAACACTCCCACGGTTGGTAGCCGAGAATCGATTATTCCGATCGCCTGAAAAAAAAAACAAGCTTGCAGGTTATGTTTGCGCCGATATATTGCTATATAGACAGTGTGTGGTATGGTGTGTGGGTACCTCGTAGCCAATCCGCGGGCCCACGTCGGCCCACAGCATGGGCTGATGGGTGTAGGGGCGGGGGGGTTCGAGCGCCGCCATGTTGGCGCCGGCGAGGCGGCCCGACGCCACCGCGTGGTCGTGTCGCGCGACCCGTCGCCTCCCCAGCAACGGCTCGTGGAAGCACGCCGCGTCACCCGCCGCGAACACGCCACTGCGAGCCTGCACACACGCACACACGTACACATACATGTACTCATACATGTGCACGTGCATGTACACGTTAACGTACACGTATACATGAACGTATACCGCTGATGGAGAAGTTAACTCTGAATATCTTGCTGCGCGTGAACTTGCACCAGATATTTTATATAACAAGAAAAAAATGACATCACAGTTGTTAAAACCAATTACAATGGTCACATAGATACAGATCGCAGTTCTGAAGTATTCCTAAACCTAAAAAAAAATTATATAGTTTTGTTCGATTCACATGCACGTGGGCTAAAGGGAGCTAGAGCTCCAAGGCGAGGTATAGCCTGTTACATGAGATTTAAAGATATATATGTATTACATGGTATGTACGTATGGCCAGTACGAGCCTGCACACACGCACACACGTACACAAAAACAGTTTAGTGAAAAAAGTAAAAATATGATATTTAAATATGTTAAATAACCATCAGATAAATCATTTTTATTAATTGCCTACTATTTTCCATCTTATTACTAAAATGTCTACTTTTTCAGGTAGAAAGGAGGTAGGTAGAGAACAAAAGATTATTATACGAACGGACAGTCGAAATCATATACGTAGCTGCGGCCCAGAACGTATATAACACTCTTCAAAACGCTGTAGTAGCAATCACAATGTACTGGCTGTTGAATATTAACGATGATGTGACACATGTCACGTATGCAACATCTCGCTCAAAGGAAAACAAGGGAGCAGTCACAATGTAGGTAGGCAAACCACTGCTTAAATAGCTCTATGAGCCCTGATGAGATACGTAAAATAATTGCAACCCCAAAACAGTGATGTCGGCGAAAAACGCTTGAAAGCGGGGCTCCACCCCAATCAATTCCTGATGTAGTGGAAGATATAATCAAGACAACGATATGGAACCACTTGAGTACAATTAAAGGAACCATCTATAGCCATCAGAATCTAAGAGAAGTGATACCTACGAAATATCTCTCAATGAAAAGCAACCCTCAGTCTTTTCCTTCTAAAGTTCGAGCACTAATATTTCAACTAGCCCTAGTGTTTGATTACGTATACTTAAAATCAATGCATGTACGAATTTATTGTCGCAGGAAACCAGGCCTTCTCCCCAATATCAGGAGCGCGCATGTTCGTATCTTTTAAATTATGGAAATAATCCAGGCACAGGTAGGGTGTCAACTTCCGTTTATGTCGCCTAATAAACAGTAACAGACATCCCGACCTTAATAACCGTAAATTCTCAGAACTATATGTAGTGACATTGTAATGGGCAAAGAAGACGAAGTACAAAGAAACTATCAAGGAAGGAAAGCAATAGTTGATCGCTCCGTATACCTAGAAACCGGCTCGAAGGACCAAAAAATGTTCAGGTAATGGAAGCATATTTAATAATTATTTAAAATGTAAAAATATTTTAACAAAAAATTAAAAATATAAGATTAAAATATGTTAAATGCTATTGTTATATGTTATGTTGATGAGTTCGCGTACGTCGCGATTAAGGTGAAGTAAGGTGATGATTACGTAAGCTAACACAATTTCAACATTTGGGTAATCCTACCTCCTGGGTATTAGCAAGAACAGTTCATTTCATTTTTGTCATTAAAAAACATTGACCTCTCTCAACAAACGTATCGGTCGACTTTAACTCAGAAACATAAAGACGACCTTGAGTTTAAGCCAGTTTCCACCATAATGGAAACGAGTATACTCCTTAATATAGACGTATTAAAACAATTTGAGCGTCTTCAAGGGTGAATAGGCTTTTGTTACGCTAAGAGAGTTCAATTTACCATCTAAGGCTGCATCACCACTTACCCCTCTTCAATAAAAAAAACCACCAGATGGTTGTGATCAAGCACTGGCTTATAATAAGTAAAAAATATATAGACGAAACAGTGTCTAGTCTGAAAAGTGTAGTTTCTTTAAATCCTAAACTAATCACTAACAATAACGAGATGAGATTAGTCGAGATTACAAGAAAAATAGTGCCGCCTTTAAACGTGGATCGGGAGCGACGAACGGAGGAGCTGGCTTGGCATTATCTTTTTCTGATAGAAGAAACGGTTTTGGGGAAGAAAAAGAAATTCTAATTACACCTTTGGATTATTTTAAAAGTCGAGTAATGAGTCTAAGACAGGAGATTTAATCGAAACGACTACTTGTTTTATGCTCTTTGCATAGTTAAATACTATCGAGCTAAATCCAGGGTTTCTGTATCATGCAGGATGCGTCAGGACCAAGGTGTGTATACACCTCAGGGACTCATCCCTGAGGTGTATATCCGCTTGAACGAGTTTGCGTGAGTTTGGCGCGCGATTTATCACCCGTCGAGTCATGCTGCTTACGATAAGGATCGTGCGCGTCGGGTCGTATTACAAAAACAAATTGAATAAAGTGATGTTTTATTACTGTCTAGGAATTAATGTTTGCTTTCTGAACTGAACTGACATTTGTTTCATTTTGTGATGAATGTAATAATCATCATCCAACATCAATGATATTATAAGAAAAAGAGCTAGATAGGTTATACGCGCACCGCAAGTGGCACGTAAAAACTAGGCTAATTAGCAAACCTGAGCTCAGTCGTCGCGCCATCGTCGCGTCATTGACAACGGCGTTGATACTAATTCGTGTTTTGTTTTTGCACCGAAAATACCGCCATATGTGATGAGATTCTAATAAGAACACAAACTACCAAAGGTTACCAAAGGTCAAAAGGAATCATATTTCATTCGTTTACTATTTCCTTAATTTATTTTCGTATTGTTTACAAATTCAAAAATTACGTATTTTAAAATATATTGTCAGAAAAAATAGAGAGGGATAAAAATACCCCAACGAGTGGGTTTGAAAGAGAAGTGATATTGTTTCTGATCAAAGAATATAAAAAACAGATAGGTCTCTTCTGAGTATCGTAATTCAAATTGTGTACATATATTTCTTGTTTTAATGAAGAGTAAATTAACTATGTCATTATTAATTATTAAGTTCAATTTATTTGTTTTGTAGCGTAACGAAGTGGTACGTTCGTATATAAATAATTATTACAGCACTTTATTTGTAAAATAAATTTTAATAAAACCAATAATTTTTGTTATTTTTCTACTTTTAATGCATTTTTACTACTTTATTACTTTTACTACTTGCACTCATGAGTGAATCGCGTTTTAGGCATAATTCAGGGTGTACGGTATGATGTCATATCTGATTAATTATTCTACATCGTTCCTACTACACAAGACCACGCGCTGTCGCAAATTACATTGTCTCTTTTACGCTTGCGAAAGTTTAATCATGCCATCCTACTTTGACGTATAATCGTAATGCAGTGTGCTATTGCAATATTTAATTATTAATGTGTGCGTTAGTGTGCCGTTTTTGAAGATTGAATATTGTGTAGGTAACCTATCTACACCTTTTTACTTATAATATCATTGTCCAACATACGCAAAAGAGATTTTTAGCGATTTTTTTTTCATAAAATTATATTTAAAAAAGTAAAGCGACAATTACTTCTATTTACGAATGCAAAACATAGTTCATGAGGTATGCAAAAAAACACTTTATTTCTAAAGAAAACTGTCTATTTAAAGACTTCAAACATGATCTTACGTAAAAAATTTATAAATAAAACGGCCGTTCGGGCGCAGTCGACTACATGTTTTACGAAAAAACTTAAATCCACGTTTAAATTGATATTATATGTATATACGACTGTACTGACTACGACTGTTATTTGTAAACAAATAATCAATTAATATATTTTTGTTAAAAAAATGGCCTTTTGTATTTGAAATTACACAACGATGATAATTTCAGTGAGCGAAAAAAAAATCGATGCAACCGGTTGTACGGAAAAGATCAAATTTTGCATATAAATTACCAAATTGAATAGAATTTATTTATAAAATCGATAAAACTTACCATAGTCTTTTGTTTTTTAAAAACAAATATCAGCAAACTCCAATATAATCACCAGAAAACTTAAGTTAAGCTAAGCTGACTTAGCGGTCAGCCGAAGTACAGTCAACATGACCTGAAGATGCCTCGTGTAGATGCCGAAACACGTGTTATATTATCGTCGATGGTGTGTCTTTCCTAGAATAGTGGTGTTGGGAGTAGTGGCGTTAGGAGTAGTGGTGCTGGGATTAGTGGTGACGGGATTAGTGCACCCAATTGAGGTAGGGCGGGAGGTGCTCTTCAAACTAGGGAAGGCATCATTTTATTTAATTTAGCGGGTGGTTTCAAAATAACTATTAATATCTTTATTATAACGGATTTCCGCTAAATAACGCCTGCTTCTATCAATTATCTTAAAAGACAATCATATATTTACACAAATAAACGTTAAAATAAAGTAATGACTGTGCCAATTTGAAGCGCCGCTAAGGGATGTCTTGAAAAATAAAGTTGACATAATATGCTAAAGTATGTTGTCTTGTTCATATTGTCATATTTAATACGTCTGTATTTTGAAATTTTAAACTAAAAAACGAAAGTATTTTATGTTGTTCCATTGTGTATAATATTAGTTACATAGTAATGAAGCGATTTTTACAAAACCAACATAACTTTCATTTTTCGTAATTTTTTGTTACTGGTAACTTTTTGTTCGTTTTCAAATAGGCTTTTCAATGCATTGATCCGTTTTTAACAAAAACTACTCAACTACGAGAAATCCCTTGTTAAAAATTTGGTGATTTTACAAAAACTACATATGTGCAATAATATTTGGCAAAAACAACATAACTGTTACAGTTGTGTAGTTTTTGTAAAAAAAAAGTCGTCAAATCTGTCACTGTCAGTGTAGTGTATCAGTTGGCGGCAGAGAGTTGTTTTGTTTTGGAGTGAATTTGCAAGTTTTGCTATAAATTATGGCGGAAAATAGTGAAAATACTACTGGAATTAAACGTAAAAAACCTAAGATGAAAAAAGAAACTGTGATAAAATTAAAGAAAGCTCAAGGAAAAGAACATATTAACCACAGAAATAACCTAGTCAAAGAAAGAGTGGTTGAACCTGATTGCAGGTTAGCTAAGTAAATATATTAGTGTTTTCATTGTTGTTTATCGTTGTTGCAATAAAAATAACCTAAATTCTTTATTTCTAGGTGCAAAGTTTTGAAATTTTATACCAAAATAAGTTCTCAAGAACTTAGAGAGAAAATATAATACTTCATTTCAATATGTTGGGCAACAAAAATGACCAAGATGCTTACTTGATGAGTCTGATTTCATCATCATACCCTAAGAGGCATACTACTGAAGTTCCACAAAAGTTTCGAATGGCTTCTTATTCATTTAAAATACGCGTTGGTGTGAATGAAATACCAGTATGCCTGACGGCTTTTTGCAATATTCATGGGGTGACAAAAGGTCGCGTCCGAAGGATTCAACATCTGATTTCAATTAATGTTTTAACACCTAAGGATATGCGTAGATCACACAAAAGCAACAGGTACAATAAAACACCTGAAGAAGTTCTAAACCTAGTCCGTAACCACATTGAGTCATTTAAAACCATGCAATCACATTATTCCCTGAGACAAGACCCTAACTGCCGATATTTGCCTGAAGATTTAACTGTTTTCAAAATGTTTAACATGTTTCTAAATAGTTATCAAATAAGAGTCACTTATATGGTGTATTGGTTAGTTTTTAAAAATGAATATATACTGAAATTCGGTTTACCAAGAACAGACACCTGTGCAAAATGTGATAAATACAGATTAAAGATAAAATTGGCTGCTTTGGATGAGACAAAAACTTTACTGAAGAATGAACATAAACTGCATTTGTTGAAAGTTGAAAAATTCAATGAAATTAGACGCCAAGAAAAACAAAAAGCTCAGGAGGGTAAAACTATGTGTGTTACATTCGATTTCATGCAGAATCTGCCATTACCCCATATTCGGACTAGTGATGTGTTTTTTTGTCGCCAGCTGTGGCTCTATGTATTTGGTGTCCACAATGTTGGAACAAATCATGTGGTTTTGAATAGCTACTTAGAGACAGAAGGTAAAAAAAGGCCAGAATGATGTCACAACACTTTTATTAAGATATTTTAGTACCCACGGAATGTCTTCTGATAAATTAGTGCTGATAAGTGATGGATGCTCTGGTCAGAACAAGAATTATGTAATGGTGTACTTTCTCTACTGCTTAGTTCATGGGCTGATGTTATTTAAAAGTATTAAATATATATTTCCTATCAGAGGACATACTTATCTCCCAAATGACCAGGATTTTAGCTTGATTGGGAATAAAAAGAAAAAAATGATAGCAGAAGTACCAGATGACTGGAATGACTTAATGGAAACTGTAAGAAAAAATCCATCGCCTTTTATTGTGGATAAAATAAACCATACTGATTTTATGAACATAAAAGCAGCTGTTAGTCCTTTTTTTTTACGTCAGCCAAAACCTGCAATGAAGCTGAAAGAAGTTAGGATGCTTAAAATAAATAAAGATGTTCCTTATGTTCAAGTCAGGTATACCTTTACTGGTCCATGGCACAGGATACAGATTCGCAATAAAAGAAAACTGCCTAAAGAACTTCAACTTCAGCCTACTTATGAATCGAGATTGCCGTTAAATCCTCATAAATATAATGATATACTTAAACTAACCCAATATTTATCAAGCCCTGTAAGTCACAAATTTTATGCAGATCTATTGGGTTCAGTTACTTCACCTGAAACCACCTCATTAGCTAATGAAGTAGAGAATGAAGACAATAGTAGTGGCACAGAAGATAATTAGCACTTTTTATGATTATATACCTAAAAGTACTAACTTTTTAATAAATACCTGGTTGCTGCTTTTAAAATGAGTTTTATTATGAAATTTATTGAACATATGTTTTTTTGTTACAAAAACAACTTAACTTCAGGAAAATCTAGAAATTTAATTACAAAAACCGCATAACTAACAATATTTGGCAAAAAATACATAAATACAAAGCCCATTTTTTTATTTTATTGGACTTGTAGGAAATATAACTATAAAACATCAGTTTATTATGAATAAATAACCAGAAATACATAATTGAATAAAATATTTAATGACTAAATTTAGTATTTAAAAAGATATTAAGTTTTTTTTCAATACTGAATAATTATGTGTAACACAGTTATGTTGTTTTTGTAAAAATAGCTTCTTATTTTTATTAATGAGAGGGTGCGTAATCTGTAAAACTTGTTACCAAAAGGGAAGTGGTATAACATTTCACAAGTAAGTGAATTTGCAGTAAATATTAAACAAATTAAAACTATTTGATAATATAAGTACTTAGAAATTTGTTACTAATCTTAATATCATATATACCAACATGTTTGGCTGTATATTACTGAGTTTTGATAAACAATAAAATTCAATAGGGTTGTCGAGTTCCTTGTGTACAATACTTATCGATGTTTTTTCCTACCCATATCTGTTAACAAACAAAGTCACCAACAACAGATGATTATCAAATGTTTATTAACAGGTTTCCAACTGAACCTAGACTAAAAATATGGCTTAAAATCATAAATATTGTGAATTGACGTCCGAAACAAAATGATCATATTTGTTCCAAACATTTCAGTGACGACTGTTTTATTAGACATGAGAACTGCACCACTTTGAAAAAGTGCAGTATACCGACAATATTTTCTGGTAGTAACAGTACCAAGCACTACCAACTACCAAGTATTAAGTATTAGATTATTGTTTCGAATGTTTTTTTATTTCTTATTTCCTCATTTTCCACCAAACTCTAGGACATTGCTTAGTGTCGAAAGGTCGCCTGATGATGTCGAGCCACGTTGGATGTGTGTTAGTGGGCTGCGGCTAGAGGAGATTCTGTACCGCTGTAGTCGAGGTGGAGTCGTAAGGGAAGAGGAGTGTTGGTATGGCGATTGGCGATGCGCCACTCGCCTGTCTTTCGCGATTTTGGTGAGGCTGCACCACTTGATGCTTCCAAGTGCTCATTTTTCCCTGGCTCCATTCACATATCGGGCTCGGTAATTGATAATTTCAGTTATTTTTTTTTTAATATTGTAATTTTAATTTCGAAAATGACGTAAATAACTGATAATTATGTAATTCAAAATTTATATTTTTTTTATATTATCTTACTAGCTTGCGCATTGCTGCCGCAGAAGAAGTAATCGTGGAGATATCGTTAAAAATGTGGAACTATAATGATATATAACTTTCTATAACTTTCAAATAGTCAGTATAATACGCACGCCACCTAGTGTCAGTTAATTGTACCATGCGTATAACCTTCGCACAAGTGCAACCAATAAGTTGACTATGTTTTACCGCAATCTGATGAACGGTATGGCATCGTAGAAAGTACGAACAAACATAAATTTTTATATAGTAGAAAATATTTTACTGTCTATAGACAGACCTGTAGTTGATTAGAATAGGCGTTATTATAGCAGCTGATTTGTTTTTTGTAATACTAAAACTAAATGAACGGTTGACAATAAATTATTCTAGAAATTATGTTTTTATTTTTATTTTGTGTACTTAGTTTAATCTAAATAATTTTTAGTTGAATGGTTAAGGGCTATGATGGCTATCCGAGTACAGAACCCGAGTACAGAACTAATCCAACTGTAGAGATGTGTAAGGCAGGGTAACGTAATATCGCCGAAATACTTTACCGCTGCATTGGAAAACGTTTTCAACGTCAATGTGGTGTACGTCACTCACCTTCGGTTTGCCGACAATATAGTCCTTATGGCATAATCGCTGGAGGACCTACGCACTATGTTCAATGACCTCAATAGTGTCTCCCAACGGATAGGTCATTGAGGTCATTGAACATAGTGTGTAGGTCCTCCAGCGATTCTGCCATAAGGACTATAATGTCGACATATCGAAGGTGAGTGACGTACACGCCATTGACGTTAATACCGTATCCTTTACAGTCCAGTAGCTTGAAGACGTCTTCCAATGCACAAGTATTTTAGGGATATTAAGTCACCCTGTCTTACACATCTCTACAGTTGGATTAGTTTTGTACTCTGGTTCTGTACTCGGATAGCCATCGTAGCCTTTAGATCATTCTACTAAAAATTATTAATATTAAACTATCTACACAAAATAAAAAAACATAGTTTCTAAAATAATTTATTTTCAATCGTTCATTTAGTTCTAGTATTATAAAGAAAAACAAATCAGCTGCTATAATAACGCTTATTCTAATCAACTACAGGTCTGTCTATAGACAGTAAAATATTTTCTACTATATAAAAAATTATGTATGTTCGTATTTTCTACGATGCCATACCGTTCATCAGATTACGGAAAAACTTAGTCAACTTATTGGTTGCACTCGTGCGAAGGTTATACGCATGGTACAACTAACGGACACTAGGTGGCGTGCGTATTATATTATACTGACTATTTATTTGAAAGTCATAGAAAGTTCTATATCATTCTATTTCAATGATTGTATTATCATTCCTAATTATACAATATAACTGTTCCACATTTTTAACGATATTTCCACAATTATTCCTTTTGCGGCAGCAATGCGCCGGGAACGAGCTAGCAAGATAATATTAAAAAAATATAAACTTTGAATTACATAGTTATCAGTTAGTTACAACGTCATTTTCTAAATTAAAATTACAATATTAAAAAAATAACTGAAATTATCATACAGTCCTACTTTCCGTGGTATCGTCCCAAGAATGCTGGCTACGTATCCTCTCTGAATGGCTATACTTAGCCTTCAAGCGAGGAAGCAACAAACTAAACAACTTCTTATTACCAGCAGCGATGATCAGTCGCAGATACAGTTTTTTAGGAACTACACCGCACATGCACCCTACGGACCAATAGTCTCTACAGCAAATAGCACAAATGTGTAATACTATTACTATATACATGCCTGCAATTGAGAGAGAATTAAATCTCTAGATCGCACTTACTAAAACCCCATGGTGTTCTACCTCCGCCGCAAATTGGCAGGGCCACGGAAACGCTTTCATGCACATCCGCGGCCTCTCTGGCGCCAGCCGCCCAATGGCATCAAAGATAGTCGAGTGGCGCATCGCCAATCGCCATACCATCTCTTCCCTTAATCTCCGGTACAGGGAGGATTCCTCTAGCTGCAGCCCACTAACACATAACGTGGCTTGACGTCTGGATTAGGCCCTTGAGTTTGGTGGAAAATTAGGAAAGAAGAAATAAAAAAAATTCTAAATATTAATTTAACTTCTGGTACTGGTACTTATTGTCGGTATACGCACTTTTTCAAAGTGGTGCAGTTCTCATGTCTAATAAAACAGTCGTCTGTGAAATGTTTGGACCAATATGATCATTTTGTTTCGGACGCCAATTCACAATATTTATGCTTTTAAGCCATAATTTTAGTAGGTTCAGTTGGAACCTGTTAATTAATAAACATTGTTAATTGATAATCATCTGTTATTGGCGACTTTGTTTATTAACAGATATTGGTAGGAAAGAACGTCGATAAGTATTATAGACAAGGAACTCGACAACCCTATTGAATTTTATTGTTTATCAAAACTCAGTAATATACAGCCAAACATGTTAGTATAAATGATATTAATATTAGTAACAAATTTTTAAGTACTTATACTTTATCAAATAGTTTTAATTTATTTAATATTTGCTGCAAATTCACTTACTTGTGAAATGTTACAACACTTCCCTTTTGGTAACGAGTTTTACAGATTACGCACACTCTCATTATTAATAAAAATAAATCTTATTATGTAACTAATATTATACACAATCAAAAAACATAAAATACTTTCGTTTTTTAGTTTAAAAGTTCAAAATACAGATTTTTTAAATATGACAATATAAATAAGACAACAGACTTTGGCATATTATCTCAATTTTATTTTTCAAGACATCCTTTAGCAGCGCTTCAAATTGGCACAGTCATTTTGTATGGTATAGCCAGTCCAGCGTAGCTTGTATATATAGAGGTCAGTGTGTCTAACAAAAGAAGCACATGTGCTATCCCGCTCTTTCTTGCATTATGATTTTATGTCTCACTCTCAACCTTATTTGCGACACTTGTCAGTACGCTACCTTAAACCAGGGGGGATACACTTCCATACTTTAGGTTGGGGTTCAATAATTTGCAAAGACACTAGTGCCATCTTGTACTATATCCCCATAAACTTTCGAACATTTAGTTCTAATAGGTGCGCTAGATGGCGACTACACCAATTCTGGTTATTCTGGAAATGGCAAGTAGCAACTTTATGACATAATGGCTACCGGCGCTGAGCAAGTTCTTGTTTTATTATAGTTATAGTTTGGTTGAGTTGGGATTAGCCCTCTGTTTCTTGTTGTCTGTTTAGATTTTCATGCTGGAACCACATTGTTTGTGTAGTGTTGTGCGTAATAGACGCTTTCATTTATCATTCCGGTAACCCGGTGGACATATTTAATTTGGTTTGGTGTTGTATTTTGCGGAATAGACGCTTTTACATCGTGTATGTTAAATATATATAACAAAAATAAATGTTAATATTACTGACATCTATAATACGTCTTTAATTGAACCCTAATCCCTTAAAATATAAATATAACCGCCTATAGTATAGATAGCTGTATATACATAACTACATACAGCTAGGGATATGATACCAGGCGGCGACACTATTCATATTGGGTGACAAAAAATCCTAGGAGATGGCTCTTTATTTCTGTATATATTACTCTACTCTATGCCTTAAACCGTGCGCAACGCATCTCTGTGTTCACAAATTGTTGTTTCGTACTGACGACTGTTTTGTGCCTTGGACCCCGGACTTTGTTTGCCTTACGATTTGGATTTTTTATTGTGATCACTACGACGACTTGGCGACCACCTGGACTTTTGTGTTTTATAACATGGCCAACCGCCGCGTTTTTCCTGGTTATACGCAGCGAGAGTATGCTGAGATGCACCTTATTTACGGAGAAGCTGGCCAAAGTTCCCGAGCTGCTGCCACCCTCTACAGGGAAAGGTTTCCCGATAGGAGACATCCACACCATGAAATGTTTACCAGAGTGCATAACTCCTACATGGAAGGCAGACTCCCCGGTCAACGTGGCGGTGGACGGCCTCAAGTTGTTGACGAAGACATAGTGCTTCAGGAACGAGAACAAGACCCGACAACTTCGGTTAGGGCGATACAATGGCGCACAGGGATACCGAAGTCCACTGTTCATTCAGTACTTAAGAGGTATGGATACCATCCATTTCACGTACGACGCGTGCAAACTCGAGACTAACTGCCGAGAGTTCAATTCTGCCGCCGCATGCTTGAAATGCATCGGGAGGACCCAAACTTTTTTAATAAGGTGTTATGGAGTGATGAGCCAGCCTGCAGAAAGGACGGCTACTTGAATTTGCATAATTTACATAGTTGGCAATTAGAAAATCCCTATGTGTCAAGAGAAGACAGGTCCCAGTACCAATTCAAAATAAATTTATGGTGTGGGATTTTTAATGGCCAGATTGTGGGTCCCGTCGAGCTTCCACCTACATTAAATGCCAATAATTACTTGGAGTTTTTACGAGAAACCCTACCCACGCTCCTTGAAAATGTTCCGAGGGAGCTAAGAGAGGTGATGTGGCTTCAAAATGATGGGTGCCCTGCTCATTATGGCCGGGAAGTAAGAGCTTACTTAGATGAAGCTTATCCAGGCAGGTGGATTGGGCGACTGGGACCGATATTATGGCCACCTAGGTCTCCGGACCTAAACCCCCTGGATTTTTTTATTGTGGTGCCATGAAGGACAAAGTCTATGAAAAACCGATCCAAAATGACAATGAATTGAGAGCAACGGTTAACATTGCAGCAAGAAAAATATCGGAAATAAGCCTGAGAAAACTCAAAAGCTCATTTTTAAGAAGATGCCGAGCGTGTATTAGGGCACAAGGGAAGCAATTTGAGCATTTATTGTAATTTATTTAAATAAATGTTTATTAAAGTTACCTCCTCTGTTTTTTTTACTATCACCTTATCCTTCAAGATGTCATTTACAGACCGGCCGGCCGGTCGGCTGTAGATTAATTATTATGTAATTCGAACCGTAGTACGACCTTACAACGATTCGAATTCAAAGTCACATTACTTGCATTTAAAATAAAATGCTCTTATTAACTAAAATAGCTTATTTTTTGTATTTTTTAATGAAAATGCACTAGTATTGTATCTTTCCTAAATCACCATTAAACAAGCTATTTTTTAAGTTTGTTGTACAAAACTGCCACATACTTTTTTTTCACCACTGTAGGTACCACATATAACTTTCTATAACTTAAGTGATAAGAAAATAGTTCTGTGCAAATTTAAACAAAAAATAGTATTTCTTGAAAACATTCTTGTCTTTGATAGAAAAAAAGACTTATCAATGAGTAAAGTAACTATTCACGAATAATTTGATGTAAAAAAAAGTACTAGAAAAGGATTTTTTCATTACGAGATGCTTAAAAATCTGTTTCAAGGTAGAGATTTTTCGGTATTTCGGAAAATTTTGTAAAACTGTAAATCCGTAAGATTTTGCTGAACATATATTGTGTTGTATTGATAGGTAGTGACCCTAGATATCACCCCCTGCAGTATGTCGTACTATTTACTGGACAACCTGTATAATTACCGTCTCTCTCATAAGACCTTCAGTTAAAACTCAAAAATGTTTAAAGCCTTCGTCAAGACAAATCATAAAAGCCGAAACACACTACAAAAAATTGCTATATGCCCTTTTTATGAGTTCCTCGCAACTGCGTTCAGTTTCCATTACTAGATCAATTTGAGGTTATCATAATATTGTTGTATTATGTAAACTACGCCTATGTGTCAAGTTTTATTAGAACCAGTTAACAGGAAATATGTGAAAATCAAAAATTACTTAAAAAAAGAGTCCAGGATGAAACTTCTTCCCCTATTTTCCGCCTTTATAAATGAAATTATTTTCTTTAAAATTTAAAATACCACCACAATCGGCGAAGATATCGAGTTACATAAAATAAAAAAATACATAAAAACATACAAACGAATTGCGAACTCCTCTTTTTAAGTCGGATAAGCCGTTTAAGTTACGCCCATGTGCCAAATTTTATTAGAACCGGTTAACCGGAAGTAGGTGAAAATCAAAAATTACTTAAACGAGAGTCTAATCTGACACTTATTCCAATATTTTCGACCCTTGGGGACATATTCTTTTTCTTCAAAATTTAATGAGAGTGCCCTTGAGGCACAGCTTTTTAATAAAAAACGAAACATTAAAATTGGTTCTCAATCTGTAAAGACATCGCGAAACTACATACTGTTACGAGCTTGGGGCTCGAGACAGTAGAAACTCCCGAGTGAATTACCAAAATTGACACTTAAATTACAAAACACTAATTACAACTTAAAACCACACTAATAACAAAACACAATTGTACTACTGATCACTTTAGTTCGCAGTTGTATCGCTTCGAAGTATTCGCTTGATTTGCCAATTAAACACTGATTCGAGTCGCAGTCTATACCTGCCTTATATATAGGGCCTCAGATAGTTTCAGAACCTTCTACTGTAGAAAGATCTAGAACGTTCGAGTACATACCGGTCCCGGCTGACTAGGTGTCGATAGTTCTAGAAAGTTCTTCCATGGAAACTTCTAGAAGGATCTTGACTCTCCTAGTTCTGCTACTCGATACTAGAAGGCGCTAGTGGTAACTAATATCGGCATGTACCAGGCATTAATTGAGGCGCGCAACAATACAAAAAAAAACTCGTATTGAGAATTGACTCAAAAGAAAGGATAGAAGAAATGACTAATTTTCAAGTGGACATTTAAGGGATGATGAGGATAAGGGGGAAGATGCGTACCTGCATCTCGGCGTTAACGACGACACCTCCAAGGTCTGGATGCACCTCGAGACCAGAAGAAACTGCCAGCTCAGTGTTGGGCTCATTGCCCAGGCACTCAACCACCAGGGACGCTACCAATTCCGAGCTGTCTTCCTCACTCCCCGGAGAGATGTCCTCACCCCCCACTTTCTTCAGCTGCAGGTGCACTTGTTCCGAGCTCACACGGCTGTCGATCACTTCGGCTGCATGACAAAATCAAGCCTTTTATTTAAATCAAGTGTTAAGCAAACACACAGCGAAACGTTTGGCTACCTAATATTATCAATAAAATATGTAGCTAATTGAGGATTTCTTTTATAAAATAAGGGCGACCAACTAGCACACAGTCTACCTGCTGTTAAGTGAATACTTTGGCCCTTAGACATCTATATCAATCCTCCATCAAGAATCAAAATGCAGATGCGTTGTCACCCCTGAGGACTAAAATGGAATACCTCGTTTCCAGTAAAAAGGTCTCCGGTTCTCTAAACTCACCACACGAAACACAGCAGCACTGAGTTGTTATGTTACGCTGGTATTCTGTGAGAGCGTGGTCCTTCCCCGGTCGAGCCGACCCATTCGTGCTACAACTATACTACTAATATAACTGCAGCATGGCTCTACCACGTATAAATCTACACGCATAAATCTTTATCTACCCTGAAGTAGGTTAACCAGTACTTCTCGGAGAGATAAAAATCTTAGACGAAAACGATGATATTTAAAACAGTTTTAAATCGCCGCGTAATATCTAAGTAAGAGAATTCAATACATCATATCATTCCGTGTGTGTCGTAAAAACCGACAGAGGGAAAAGTTTGCAGGCCACCCTGCTAGCCAAGCGTGACAAATATCGCGAATATATATTCCTTCTATTGGTATTAGTGGGCATGTGTGAGGTGGGCAGAGTGTAGTAGACAAAGTGTAGTGAGAAGAGTGTAGTGCGAAGAGTGTAGTGGAAAGAGTGCAGTGGGAAGAATGTAGTGAGCAGAGTGTAATGGGCAGAGTGTAGTGAACATATTATAATGGGCACAGTGAAGTGGAGAGTGTAGTGAGCAGAGTGTAGTGTGCAGAGTGTAGTGAGCAGGTGTAGTGAGCAGAGTGTAGTGGGCAGATTGTAGTGAGTAGAGTGTAGTGGGCACAATGAAGTGGAGAGTGTAGTGAGCAGATTGTAGTGGGCACAGTGAAGTGGAGAGTATAGTGAGCAACAAACAAGTAGTGAGCAGAGTGTAGTGGGCAGAATGTAGTGAGCATAGTGTAGTGGACAGAGTGTAGTATGAAGAATGTAGTGGGAGGAGTAAAGTGAGCAGAGTATAGAGCAAAGTGTAGTGTGAATAGTGTAGTGAGCACTGTAGTGGGAAGTGTAGTGGGCAGAGTGTGGTGGTCAAGTGGCTCACAGCTGGGCAGGAGGTGCACGCCGAGTGCCTGCAGAGCGCGCGCCAGGTGCGCGGCCAGGTAGCCCGGCAGCTCACCCGCCAGCGGTGCCGCCTCGCGGAACACCAGCATCACGCGCTTGTCACTGTCGCGCACTGCAAACCCCAAATGCTTATACCACCAACTAACACTCGCCTAATATCCCCCCTGTACCGTATTGTACAATAGTAGCGACCGTGACAGGATCACTGCACAACATGATACAAAGGTAACTTCGAAAAACAGAATATTTTTTATTCAATATATATTACATGTTATTCTTATTGAAAGTCATTTTTTACTTTAACCACTGGTTCGAAAAACCTATATCCTGGGAATAACCAGCAAGATACCCAGCAAGACTATTTTTTTTTTCTATATACATTCTATCCAATAACAAAGGCTGTATAAACTATTTACAAAATTTATTTTAGAAACAGCTTGGAAGCGACCACCTCGTTCCCAGGTGTTATTATTAATATGTATTCATTTATATTATAATAACCCTTTTTATACAGATTTTGTTTAATAAAATGTTTAAACTTGGTAATACAGACACCTTGTACAATTTCTAGGACTGTTGTAATAACTTATACATCGCCCCATGAATAAATTACTGACTGTGGAATCGAGAAAGTGGTAGAATTCTACAACCACACTGCTACTACTGGATTCCGCAAGAAGTCGCAACATTCCGCCCTATATTATTCCCGTCCCATCTCTTATATAAATCCTGTAATGTCCTCTCAGTTCGCCAGTTATTCGTTATAAAGTACGTTACTGAGAGACGACAAAATCAACTTCTTGCTTTCATTAATTTTGACAGTCCAGTGTATTTCGAATTGAAAGCAAGCTGCCAAGTGCTGAAGTTACATATTATATGCTACGAGGTCATGCCCTGCCTAGAAAAGAGTAGCGCGCAGGAAATTTGAAATAGTTTGAAACAGTTTACGAGTTATTTTATTAGAGCAAGCCCGGCTTCTGGGCTTCTATAGTGGCTTCTCCACTGATAAGGACGGCAGTACTGTAGGTATGAAATGACTACTGGCTTAAGTTATGGTTAATATAAAATCCTAGGATGCTAGAAATTTCGCAATGTCCTGCATCAACATACCGTTAAAATATTTTTAAATATTAATTTTTTACATGAAATTATTAAAAAGCAGAGCCGTGGTAGCTCAGATGGTGAGCGCTCGCTGTAAATTTCACAGTACGCGAGCAAACCGAGTTCGATCCCCGCCGGCACCAAAGAAACTGTTAATTGCAATTTTAAGTGCTGATTTACAACGTGCTCAGCGGTGAAGGAAAACATCGTGAGGAAACCTGCATGTCTAAGAAATAAGAAAAAAATATATATTTCGAAGACATATAAATTTTGCCAACACGCATTGGGGCATCGCGGCGGACAATTCCTTGCCCTAAAACACTCTCAGAAATAAACGGAGGCCTGTGCCCACGAGTGGGACGTCTATAGGCTGTAACTTAACTTTTTTTATTATAAAGCATAATTTATAATTATTTAACGCTGACAAAAGTACAGCCGTTACGAGTCTATTACCAAAGAAAAAAAACTTAAATAATCTCGATTTTATTTGGAAACACACGAAGCGAGTACTCACGTCGTTCTGCAAGTGCTGCGGCGAGCTCGCAGGCGTGCGCACCACCGCCCACCACGACAACGCTGCCGGCGTGTGAGCGCTGCAGCGCTGCAGCTAAACGCGCCACGTCGCGAGCGCTGCGCAGTGGCAGCGCCAATCCCGCGCTGCGGGCTGCACGCAGCGCTTCGCAGCGCTTTGCGCGCGCACCTGCACACAACCTCTGCTGTACACAAACAATAAGTCAATGCTCGGGTTTTGGCGGGAACATGACCATCCGCGGATTGCTGCTCTTGTATTGTTTTTTTTTATTATTCTAAGCCACCGCTGAACTACAATCCCACCTGATGGTAAGTGGTGATGTAGCCCAAAATGGTGAAGCGCACTGACTTAACAAAAGCCTATTCACTCTTACCTTGAAGACATCGGTCCACACTGTAATCGGATGGAAAGACGGGCTGGCAACTGATTCCACTCCTTTCCTGAATGCGTGGTAAGTCATCCACGAAAGGGTGGAGACTGGTCGGACGTCTGGCTGTCCGATGGTGGAAGAGAGAGGGAGGAATTAAATTATGGAATGTCTTCGTACACTCTCCGAAATGCATCCTGTAGGAAACTGAAAGACTAGCTACTTTGCGCTTGCGCGTGTTCGAGGCTGGTAGAGTGGTTTTAACCAAATTCGGGTCACCAATAAGTCTCTTAGCACGCCTTTCCATTAAGTCCAAAGCTGTTATGTGGCAGCAATACTCCATGAACGACCGGACTTGCGCTTTATATAAAGTAATCAGATGCTTCGGCGTGAAGTATTACCGCACCTTTGCAAGGTCTTCCTAGCTTCCTTGCAGCTGCTTTGGTCTTGGACTCAATGAACCGCCCGAAGTTCAGATTATACCAACCGCCCCAAACAACTGGGGGCGGTTGGTATATTAAAGTGATACATTTGGGGAAAAAGGAGTCAAGGTGAGCAGGATCCTTTTTGCAGTGAAGAGACATGCTTGTGTTTTGGAGGCGTTGCATTTCACAAGATTGGCATCAGCTCATTCGGAGACTGCCTGTAGTATGAGATTCACACGCTCTACCATAGCTTCTCTTTCGGACTGGACCCCGACTGGCCCGAGGACTTGGTTGGTATCTCTCTGCGTTAGCACAACTGTGCTATCGTCTGCGTACCCATAGATATCGGGCATAAGCAAATCATTAATATGCACCAGGAAGAGAGTTGCGGAGAGAATGGACCCCTGAGGAACACCGGCTTTAGTCGCCACAGGATCGGAAGAGCAGCCATAGACTACCCAGAGAGACCATTCACTCAGAAAATCCTTTACCCAGTCAATCAGATCATGGAACGTACGCTGGAAGCTTATCCTATAACGGGCTAGCGAGCCAAACTCTGTCAAAGGCCTTCGAGACATCAAGGCAAACAGCAAGTGCCCCCACTGTTCTCGAGTGCCAAATGTATACGTGTGTGGCATACGCTAGAAGGTCCTCAGCTGACCGATTTCAGCGAAACTTGTACTGAGGGTCACTAAGGAGGTCATTCTGTTTTAAGTATGCCATTAAGCGGGCGTTCAATAATCTTGCAGAGTATGGAGGTAATTGAGATTGGCCGATAATTGGGAGGGTCGGCATGGCTGCTTTTTTTTGGGACAGGCTGCAAATTGGCCAGCTTCCAGGATTTTGGCACTGTTCCAGTCCTAAATGAGAGGCGGAACAAGCGTGTCAACACAGAAGACAACTTAGGTGCACAAGTCTTTAGAACTATACCTGGTATACCATCTGGTACACTAACTTTATTCACGTCTACACACCGCAAGGTTTTAAGAACCTTATTTGTGATACGAACCTCCGACATGTGAGGTAATTTAGGTGCAATGTGGTTGCCACTATCCAGACGCGAATTGTAGGCAAATAGAGAAGCGAACAAGTTCGCTTTCTCTTTAGCCGTATGCACCAGTATGTCATCCGGTTTTACCAGCGGAGACAGTTTAGGCCGATAGAAGTTTGTCTCGACCGCTTTGGCAAGAGAAGAAAAAGCTCTAGTACTGGATGGTCTGGCAGAGCTTTGCGCAAATATGTTTAATGCGATCGAGACTGGCTTCCCGTAATGGTTTTTTGTAGAACTTTGTGACCTAGTTGAAAGTTATCTTCTTGGAGCTAATATTCGAAGCTTTGCGGTTTACGGCCAGGATAGGTACACTAAATTCTTGCGTTTTTCAGCTTGAGCGCATTCAGCGTTAAACCATGGGCGAGCTTTGCTACCAGTGGGAGCGTCAGAAAAGGGGATAAAATACTCCATAGCTTGACGCAACACATTGGTTATAGAATTCGCGTAACTCGACGGATCCGTAGAAGACAAGCAAACCTCCCGTCAAAGATAGAATGCAAAAAGTGTTGCATCTCATCCCAATCAGATGACTTATACCGCCATATTCGTCGAACACATTGGGACTCGTAATCAGGTGGAGAATGTGACGACACAGATTTCACCAAAACAGTGGTCAGATGTACCCAAAGGGGGAGATAACCTGGACTTCATACCTGTGTGGCCGTGGAAGGAAAAGGGGAGATCTCCCGCCGGGCAAGGTGTTCTGCCCGGGGAGTGGCCGACACTCCGTGTGATAGTTCGGAGAAGTTCTATATATACTGTTTATGATTCGGAATGTTGATGTTAATTGCGCGATTTAGGCTTCGGTGTGTTTTCGTTTGTGGCGCGACGACAGCGCCGCTACATCACCCCCCTGCTCAGACCGGAGGTCGATAGTGCAGCCTCGTTGCCGACGAATGTGCAAGTGCCAGGAGATTGCCTTGTAGTCTGCGGTGAGTCGAGAAGAAGGCAAGTAATCTGCGAGAGTGCCGTGAAGCAGAGGCGAGCAGTAAGGCTCAGAGCCGTGCCGAACACTGTATGGCGCAGAGAGTAGCTTGAAGGAACAGGAAGCATTATTATTCCAGTGCTGCGATGAACCTTGTGAAGCTAGGTGACTTGCAGGATATGAAGACTGCAGACGATATCTGCTCGGGAGCGAATGGGTGGGGTATTCTATGACGTTGAGGAAGCTTGAAGTTTTCCGAAGGTTGTTGGTTGCGTGTTCAGATCACGTCGGGGTCACCACTGTGGCCGTGGAAGGAAAAGGGGAGATCTCCCGCCGGGCAAGGTGTTCTGCCCGGGGAGCGGCCGACACTCCGTGTGATAGTTCGGAGAAGTTCTATATATACTGTTTATGATTCGGAATGTTGATAGCGCGATTTAGGCTTCGGTGTGTTTTCGCTTGTGGCGCGACGACAGCGCCGCTACACCTGTTTGGTTCGTTTGTAGTCAGCAGGTCTGAGAACAGAAGACTGCGCTGAGATTACAGTGCAAGCCTCGAATATTACTGACATGCACTTTTAATGAGAAGACGAGCAACTGCTGTTGAGCCATACATTTCCTTAATTGCCACATATTGACAGAGTTAAGAGTGAATAAGGATGGAGAATTCTAGTTGAACGAGACGTTGCATTAGCAACCAAACGATACTAACAGAGCTACTGCGCCCATGGGAACTTGATCTGGAGACTGCGGGGACAGCCTTTCATGAGCAGCTAATTCACTAATTGGGCCCCAAACTACCTGCGGTCGGCCAGCGGAATACCGTGCTTCGGATCCCGCCACCCCAAACATCCAAGCACCCGACACATCGACAACTGAAGCTTCGCACTCGGTTCACACACACAACGCCACTGTTCAGACCCATTCTCCATAGGGCTTCACCGAGCATCATGCCGGAACACAACAATGTCATTTGGCGACATGAGTTTGCATTTGTTTTTTAGTGGTGCAAGTGTTGATGCAAGTGCAAAGTTTTTACTGGAAACGAAGTATTCTATCTTAGTCCTCAGGGGAAGGATCAAAATGCAGATGCGTTGTCAGCATCTGCATTTTGAAGGTGCTCTGATCTGCTGTTTGAGGTGACTGCGCGCAACGCTTCACACTTGCGCCAGCAATAACTGCTGTTAATAAATCCTAGATGGATTAACTTATTGGAGAAGGATATAACAATAATATAGACATAACAATAATAATATCCTCCAGACGAATTAGGTTCACGGTGGCTAGTCTCAACGGAGAGTAGCCAGACTACGTTGAGACTAGCCACCGTGATCGGACGGAGCCATCTAGGTATCTCAGTTGAGACTAGCCGCCGTGATCAGGCTGGATGGCTAATCAGCACAGGACAGGATTATAGTACACGAGTAAGTTGAGTTGAGTAATTTTACGCAACCGGAGAGAGATCGGGCGAAGGACCAACGGCTTTACGTGATTCCCGAGCCACGGAGGTGAAACACCGCCAACTTGCTTACTTTGGGTTCCTACTGAGAATTTCATGACAGAAAAACCTAATAACTGATTCTGGTCCAACCTGGGATTCGAGCCCGGGACCTCGTGGATGATTAACCTCATTTACAATCACTAAACCAACGAAGCAGTCACTTCTATGTATACTCCTAGTTTAAAAACAGTATAAAAGTTTCGAAATGCCTTTGATGTCAACCAATGACACCGCTCGTAGGTATTTACTATTAACGCACTGCTGTACATTTTTTTATAAAAGGAAGGTAACAAATGACCAACCGTAAAATCGTTGGTCCCGCACCCGATATCTCTCTGGTCGTGTCAGTTTACTGTCTCATCGGACTACGAGAATGAGGGAATAGAAAATACACCTGAGCATCCTGTCCTGCACAGAGGGCTAAAATTGGCCGCCGTGACCGGAATTCGGTATGGATGACAAGCGGTTTACCTTGCTGGAACACCTTATTTCACTCCCGGATTGAACACACCAGGATTGAATTTTTCAAAATCCTTTCTTTGTGATTGTCTACATTGATAAAGGAATATACTTTAAATTTCAAGTCAATCGAGCGTATAGCGTATAGAAAATCTTGTGTTGTTGTTCGTTTGTCTTGCTACAACTAAAAAACGGCTCAACCAATTTTGATGAAATTTTTGTGTTTGAATGGGTCCCTAGATTGTTTACATTCACATTTGGACCCTATAGGTGGCGCTGTTGTCGAGATCCAGAAATCATCAGTGCAAACCTGGGGCGGATCGCTAGTACATATATAGAAGTAGATTATGATGATGAATCTCACCAGTGGCGATGAGACACTTGTCGTAAGTAAGTGTGGCGGTGGTGCCACTTGCTGACAACTTGGCCTCGTGCTTGTCCACGTCCAGCGCGGTCACGGTCCAGCCGCGAGCCACTCCAGCCCCGGGGGATCCATCACGCAACTTCTCCGTCGGCAAGTAGAACGAATTGGGCTCGTACGCCAACCTGCGGAACACCACGCAAATATAGAGCTAAACAATGAATATCATATTAAAGAGGCCTCCTCCTACGAGTATTGTTTTTTTAATTTTTATTTTATTGTCACTTACGAATCCTCGGCCTAAGCATATCGAATGACGTACAGTTTCACAGTTACTTGAAAGGGAAGGTAAATTTAACTCTGAAAAGCTTGGGTTGAACACGTATCCACGGTCGGAACAGTATTTCATGCCGGCACCAGATACAGGTACGGTCTCCCATGGAACACTGTTCTCATCTCTTGGCCGGAACATCCCAGTGCTCCTTCCACTTGACTGCATCCAGCACAGAGTGGCTCGAATCGTTGACTACTGAATTCATTCTGATTGACTCCATTCACTGAGGCTACGAAAAGATGTTTAAATCTTCATTACATTAACCACGGGGAATGCTCTGACGAATTGCTTGGATTAATTCCAGCTGCCATATTTCACTAACTTTTTTATATGTAATAACTTCTGCTGTATTTACTGAGAAACGTCAAAATAAACGATTTAAAGCACATTGCGACATAACTTACAATATCATCCACACCATCTGGAGGCTTGACAGTCCAACAATGTGCGATTTATCACGAGTTTACTTCCTCGCAAGATATTTTTTGTGGAATTTTTTACCACCGGTTATTCTTTCGAACCTTTTTACCTTTTTAAAAGGCCAGTAACACATACACAATTCCCCTGGTATTGCTATAGTTCTTGACGTCAGTAATCACTTACCATCAGATAAGTCGCTTGCTCGTTTGCCCCTTCTTCTATAATCTATAAAATAAAGAAAAGAAAAAAATGAGTGTAGTGTGGTGTGGTGTGACGTGGTATGGTGTAACGTGGCATGTTGCGGGGTATGGTACAATAACTGACCTCCTGCGCTTGCCGTTCCACTGCTGGAACACGAGGGTATCGGGGTCTGCCGCTCGAGTCGCCAGATCAGGTTCGCGCCACAGCTCCTTGTTGAGCGGAGGCCGCATGTACGGCAGACCAATCTCCTCGCTCACCAGCAGCACTCGCGCTTCTGGTTTCACGCTGCGGATAGCTCGTAGCGCCGCGAAGGCCGCCGTACCACCGCCCACCACCAAGTACTCCACATGACTCGGCAGAGACTCCGCGCTAGCCGGGATCGGGGTCCCCTCTACCTCCCCACTCTCGTCCTTGCCTAATTGAAATAGAAATAGAAACTTTTTATTCAATGTAGATTATAAAAATACTTATTGAAGGTCACTTTTTTTAATTTACCACTGGTTCGCAAAAAAAAACCTCTGTCCTGGGAAGAACCAGCAAGAAACCCAGCGGGACTATTTTTTTTTTAATAATAGCTTACAATCATGTTTACAATCAACAACACAAGACAAATTAGAAATAGCTTGGTAGCGATCACCCTTCCCAGGGGTTATTATCATCTATAAATTCCTTAATATTATAATAACCCTTTTTATACAAACTTAGTTTAATAACATTTTTGAACTTTGTGTATGACAAATTTTGTATATTTTCTGGGATTTTGTTGTAAAAGCGTATACATCGCCCCAAGAATGAATTACTGACTCGGTGGAGTCGAGTAACTGGTACTACCAGCTTGTGTCTGTTCCTAGTATTTACAGAATGAATATCACTTATTTTCGCAAAACTACTTTTATTTTTGTGTACGTACATTACATTTTCATAAATGTATTGAGAGGCCAGAGTTAATATATTAATTTCTTTAAATTTTTGTCTCAGTGACTCTTTTGGTTTTAAATTATATATTGCTCTAATGGCCCTCTTCTGTAAAATAAATATAATTTCAGTGTCAGTCGCGTGTCCCCATAGCAAAATACCATACGACATAATGCTATGGAAATAACTGAAGTAAACTATTCTAGCTATTTCAACACTGGTAAGAGTTCTAATCTTTTTTACAGCATATGCTGCAGAACTAAGTCTGCTAGCTAGTTTTGATATATGGGGGAGCCATTGAAGCTTTGCGTCCAGTGTGATTCCAAGAAAAATGGTGGTATCAACAAGACTCAGTTCCTCCCCATTTAAAATTACATTAGTATTGACATGTTTAACATTAGAAGTTACGAATTTCATACATTTAGTTTTAGTTCCATTCAAATGCAAATTATTAACATTAAACCAATTGAATAACTTAGCTATAGCATTATTTACTTCGTCGTAATTTAATAACTGTCGTTTTAATTTGAAAATTAATGAAGTATCATCAGCAAATAATACTATATCATGGTTATCCCCTACTATGTAAAGTAAGTCATTAATATATACAAGAAACAGAAAGGGGCCAAGAATTGAGCCCTGAGGCACGCCCATTTGTACAATCGACCCGGAAGAACTCATACTATTAATAACAACTTTTTGTGTTCTGTCACTTAAATATGAAATAATTAATTTAAGAGCATCATTTTTGTAAGTTAATTTAAGAGCATCATAATTGAAGAGTTAAACACCAGATGTGAAATCACTAGTCATCTAGCGCAATCTTACAAAGACCTAGGAAATGTGATGATGTTATTTATTCTGATTCTCATTAAGAATTTTGGAAAAAACATCTGGTGTTACAATGGTTAATCACATTGCCGAACTTGAAAACGACTACAAATCCTTCTCTCTTTTTACCTTAAGAGAGGCTCAAAACGAAAAAGACTCCTACGCGGGCCCCGTCTTTGCCCACACAAACCCTATCATTTTAAATGAACTCCAAATAGTTCAGAACCTCTTCTGTCGTCGAGCTGCGAACGCACCGTGGTACGTCCGCAATGCCGACCTTCATCGGGACTTAGAGCTCCCAACAATTTAACAATTTCTTAAAAAACTCTCTGAGAACTTCTTCAAAGCCTCAGAGTCGCACCTAAACCATTTAATTCGTGAGGCAGCTTCTTATGCAGCCCCACCCCCCTCTCGCTATCGTGTCCGCAGGCCGAGAAACTCTCTCTCGGACCCGCCTAATAAACTTTCAAACGACCTGAACTGTCTCCTGGCAGCTCAGGCCAACTCTAATTAAATAAAATTATTGTAATATCTAACATTAACTTGCCTTCGTAGGCACTCCCTCAGCGGCACTTAGCCGCTTGCGCCCTCTTTTCCCAAAAGAGGGTCGCTCATGATAAGGCACAATAGAGCTTAATCAGCCGGTTGCCTGTCCCCAAAGGCGGTTTTTTAGAGGGTATCACTTAGGGTCCCCGGTAGGACAGTGAGCCCCTCATAACCACGATAGACCGGCTATCGTGGTATGCGTAATGCATTTTCCGCCTCCCTACGTATAGGGTAGCCCTTTAATTGCTTCGGGCGCAAAAAAAAAAAAAAAAACGAAAAAGACAATATATTATTGCAATACAATATATAAATATATAATATTTATTGCAATACAATATATAAATACAATATTGCAATACGGCTCCGTGGCGCAGTGGTTTAGTAATGAGTTACAGCGCTAAGGGCCGCGGGTTCGAATCCCGCACGCAACAAGTACTTGTATGGCCTACAATTAATTGTTCCGGATCTGGATGTTTTTCCTTGTGAAATTTATGTTTGTAAACTGCCCCCACAATACAGGAGAAAATCCTAGTGTGGAGGTAACGTTTAAAAAAGGGAAAATAGCAATCATTGAAGTAATATGTACTTACGTACTAGAACAATATCTCAAACAAAAAATGTGCGCCACTCTGTGTTCGCGCGGGTGTTTTTTTTATCATAGTATAAACATAGGTAGAATGACCCGTAGGTAATAGTAGATTGTATTGTTAAGGTAAATTATATCGAGAACAATATTTTTGTCATTTATTTGTATATTATATCTATTTTATACTATTACATAATATTATATCACAATTACATTTTAATGATATTTTTATCTAAATATTTTAAAAGTTATCTATGTCAAATATAAAATAATCATACTAAATGTATGTTTAACAAAACTTATTAACATAACATATAAATTACAAACATGTTTATTTAAATTAGAATAAGAGTCGTTCATAAATGCTGGGCACGCATGTTAAAATTGGACGAATTTATTCCACTTTGACTTTAAAGTGGAAACCTAAAAATAAAATAAAAGAGTAATAAGCAGATTTAAACATGAACATTTTTGCCATATTATAATAACTTATATATGCTTCTACAAAAAATGTGTATAATAATATATTCGTCCTATTCTTAAGTACCCACAGAAATGTCGCATCTGAACATATTAATTTCATAATCTATATTCCATGACACGAGATGGCGTTTTAGGAATCATTTGTTTTATTATAAATCTATAATACTTTTTTATTGATTAAGTATCATATTAACCGATGAAAAGTAATTCCTTGGTTTTTACTGACATTTCTTGAATTATTTGTGCAATATCTAAGTACACACGACGGCATATTTTTATCAAGAGATTTTTTTTTAAATCAACACAACACGTGTCAACTCTATAAGCGCCTAGCGAGTGACTGATTAAAGTGCGGTGTATGCACCGCAGTTGAGTGGAACGGAGTAGCTGAATGCAGTGTCGCCTCTAGTACGTAGTACATAATAGCTCAATGATCACAGAAATGGAACAGGAGATGGGTAGCAGATTTCTTATACAAAAAATTTTAAAAAAATGCAGTTCCTAGCCCATCTGCTAATCATGGCAACTATAGAAAATATATTCCCCCCCCCCCCCCTCTACTAGGCAATCTATAATGGAAGCTCATGTTCAGCAGTGGACTTATGGTAGTCTGTAATGATAATGATAATGATAATCAGAAATCTAAAACATTTTTTTAAATAAGATAAGGGTGACAAACGACCACACAATCCACCTCATGTTAAGCGGTTGCTGTGGCCCATAGACATCTACAACTATCCTCAACTACGAATCAAAATGCAGATGCATTGTCATCCTTGAGGACTAAAATGGAATTCCTCTTTTCCAGTAAAAAGGGTCTTCAATTCTCTACACTCACCATATTAAACAATGCAGAATTGAGTTGTTATGTTACGCTGGTATTCTGTGAGAGCGTAATACTTCCCCGGTCGAGCCGGCCCATTTGCACTACAACTATACTACTAATATAGCTGCAGCATGGCTCTACATTTTGATTTTAGGATACTCACTTTCCAACTGCAATTGCTGCTCCTCCTTATTAGTGTTCAATTTTCGATAAATATAAACCTGTGAATACAAAAAGAAATCCTTTTAAATTAAATAGGAATAAAAATGTGAGTGTCTTCTCGTAGGACTAACACGGAATGCCTCAGTTTGTAATTATACTGGCTCATTTTACCCTGCAGACCAGAACTCAGGAAGTGCAAGCTGTGCTATTTGGCGATAGAAATAGATAATTGGGCGGTACCTATTCAGATAAATTCGTGTGCATAAAGGATTCCAATTACCTGACAGAGACGTACACCTATAACTCGAAATCCATTGGTTTATATAAGGAATAAGTAAGCATTAAAAGTATCATTATCACACCTTTTTTTATAGCATAGGGTGACAAACGACCACACAGTCCACCTGATGGTAAGTGGATGCTGTGGCCCATAGACATCTACATCTATCCTCGATTAAGAATCAAAATGCAGATGCGCTGTCACCCCTGAGGACTAAAATGGAATGCCTCGATTCCAGTAAAACGGGTCTCCGGTTCTCTGATTAAGCTGCTATTTTACGCTGGTATTTTGTGAGAGCGTTTCCTTCCCCGGTCGAACCGACCCATACATACAACAGCAATATAGCTGCAGCGTGGCATGATTTGTAAATCTTATATCAAAAAAATATATTATTTGTGCTATGCGCGTTACTTATCAAGAAGATGCTGCTGCCCTTCTCCTGTTTCTGTTTCGTGACGAATAGTGACTATTCTAACACTAATACGACACGGTTAACTTTAAATTGTAATAAACAATTTTATTGGTGCCGGAAAGGAGCGAGCCCATCGAGTAGGGAGAAATTCCTATGTGAATGGAACTACTAAGCTGCTTATGGCTACGTCGTTGGTCCAGTAATTGTAAATATGGTTGTTGATCATGAGGTCCTAGGTTCCGATCCCGGTGGAGCTAAAATAAGTTAGAGGTTTTTTTTTTTTAAACATTACCTCTACACTAGGATTTTCTCCTATATTATGTAGGCAGGTTACATACATAAATTTCTCAAGGACCAACATCCAGATCCGGAAAAATTATTTGTATGTATACAAATACTTGTCCCGTGCAGGATTCTAACCCGCGCCTTTTAGCGCTGCTCATAAGCTGCTGCTAAGCCACTGCGCCAAGGAGTTGTCAAATGGGTTTTTCTGTCAAGAAATTCTCAGTAGAAGCCGAGAGCCAAGAAGTTAGCGGTGTTTCCATTCCCGCGCCTGATCTCTTTACGGTCGTGTCGGATCACCACCCCATCAGACTATGAAAGTAAAGGAACAGAGGGTGCACCCGTGCTTGCGCATACACTTGGGGACAATAATCTTGTTCTATGCAGATGGCGAGCCTCCATTGCGACTGGCCTCTGTGACTGAAATTCTGTATGGAAAAGATCATATTACATTATTATGGCCTAAGCATAAAAATATCATAAAAATAATAAGGATCCTGTCTTTATTACCCCTCCAACAGAAGCAGTGAGCGCTACGGCGGTAGCGGCGAACCAGCCGCGTCGCGGTCCTCGTGGCGGGGGCTGGGAGGGAGGGGCTGGTGGTGATGGTGTAGACTGCAATGGAACTGGCTCTTGTTTTGATGAGCTCGCTCCAGCCAAAACAGTCTAGTATAACACATAATTTTACATTAATCTTAAACTTCTTGTCAAACAGCTATTCAATTATCAATAAATAGTGTTTAAGATTGTATTACCGTTTTATACTTTTTAAATTTCCTTGGATGCTTGCATTAAAATTATAATAATTAATATTTATTAATATTTTTTTTATTATAATGATTCATTGTTAATAATCAAAAAGTACCTGATTTGAGGTGATTCCCGAATATGCTGTAGTGCCTGAAATATGATAGGATTTAATTTAATTAAACATACCACATAGTGGCGGTGTAAGAATATCCACTATCCCATATCATCCGTGGGTGTCGTAACAGGCAACAGACAGAAACAAATCAGGAGATGGGCAGCAGCATCTTCCCAATAATGACTAACAATAAAAAACTATGGTTGCCAACCCGCTTGCCAAGCGTGGCAACTATGGAATATATCCCATGGGGCAATCTGTGGGGGTTCCAATGTTCAGCAGTGGACTTTTAACGCAATTCGGTAACAGTAAACATAATATTTATATAGTTAATGTGAAGTGACTTTGTTTTACTAATTTAAAATTAAATAATTTTAAGGTAATTTTGATCACCGCTGACCTCCAAGTACTAACAAATAACAGAAGGTAGCTTTGCACTGTAGCTACATTTTTATTACCTTGTTCATTATTCACTATCATTAGTAGTCAATAAAATTGTACCATGTTAAACAAAAAAATTCAATTCATGACCCTCATGCATCATTTGAATCTAGCTTCAATATAAGCATGAACGCCATATTCACAAAGCTATGTACTCTTCGCAAGAAGATGTAAATTGTTTTAGCACGCTACAATTGGGTTGGGAAGTCACGTGAATTTGAGGAGTCTATCACTGTGGGGTGGTCAAGGGGGATTATATCAGGCGCCTCCATGCAATTTTAACTGCTGGAGCAGCGTCGAAATATTTAAAATCATTTTCTAGAAATATTCATAAGATTCGAATTTCGAATTCGAATTTCTTGCCTCGGAGGCGTTCCTTGAGCCGAGGAAAGAGGTAGAAGTCACTAGGAGCTAGATCTGGCGAATAGGGAGGGTGATCGAGCAGTTCGAATCCCGTTTCTTGAATGGCAGCCATCGCAACTGCGGCTTTGTGAGCCAGTGCGTTGTCTTGGTGAAACAGCACTCCAGCTCGCAGTTTGCCGCGTCTTTTTTCCTTGGCCTCCCGTAATCTTCTTATTTGGTCTGCGTAGTAAGAGCCCGTAATAGTGGCTCCCTTTTCCAAATATTCTACCATAATTATACCTTAACCTTTGCAGCCGAACTTGAAATGTTGAATTTCTTTGGCGTCGGTGAGGATGCTCGCTTCCAAGTCATCGATTGTTGTTTTGTTTCAGGATCAAAATGGTGGATCCAGGTCTCGTCGATAGTCACAAACCGGAACAAAAAATTTTCTTGATCTGCTTGGAACTTTTCGAGATTGACCCTCGAAATGTCAACTCGTTTTTTCTTTTGCTCGTCGGTTAACATTCTGGGTACACAAAGCGCAGAGACCTTTTTCATATGCAACTCGTTCGCAAGGATTCTTTGAACGCTGCCATATGAGATCCCTGTGACCTCAGCTACATGCCTGATAATCACTCTTCGATCTGCCAACACAACATCTTCGACTTTTTTCATGTTGTTTTCAGTGAGGGATGTGGATAGGCATCCTTCGCGATGTTCGTCTTCAGTGGATGTTCTTCCCAGTTTAAACTCCTTGGCCCAGCGTGCAACTGTAGAATATGGAGAAGCAGAGTCCCCCAATGTTTCCACTAAGTCACTGTTTATGTCTTTTGAAGACATTTTTTTCAAACAGAGGTACTTGATGACAGCTCTAATTTCGTTTTTCTCCATGTTGATGTTATCTCTTTGACAGTTCGTATTCAAATTAATGTATCTCCCGGAAATCGTGATCTATTTATATGATTTTTTTAGGCTGACGTAGTGAGTATATAAGCAAGCAAAAAATATTTTTTTTTGGATTTTTATGCGGACCTGAAGTAACCGATTATCATTACTTTTGGATCACCCCTCGTACACACAGATTATTGGAGAGCATATGACTGTGTAGTGGGACACGGGTGCACCCACAAAGGATTGAGCAAGCAAAGAATGGAGAGCCGTGAAGTGCTTTAAAAAATATAGTTACAAAAATCCAGAGAATTTCGGTGATGCGATAGTGGAGTACTTGTGGAGGCAGAACATTATAAAATATAATAAGGATCCATTATTGAAAATGGGTGACAGAGCGAACAAAGCGAGCTTGCGACTTGGGTCACCCTGACTCTGACAGGTTAGATTAGAAAGGGACGCCATCCCCTTCCTGATTATTTTTTATAAAATAAGCAGAAATAGTGCCGTAGCTTCATCGTCTACACTTTAGTATTACTTCGGCGGAGGGGGGGCCCCCCCCCGCCTCCCTTTTAAGGTGATTTTTGTCAAAAATAATACAATGAAAATTTTAATCCTTAACATTTAATATAAAAAAGCTACACACCTCCAGCAGGGGGAAAAGGTATCTCATCCCACACCCCCTATTAAGATGACTTGTTTTTAACTTTTACCCTAAAATCACATGTCACTGAATGTCGATAAATGCACACAGATCTTGTTTATGAGGAAAAAACATGCCATTCTCCACACCATATTAAAATAATACATTTCAAATACTAATCTTATTCCTTAATGAGATGAGACTCCTTTTTTTGTTTTTTGCAGATGGAAAATCATCTAATGACGCCTTTCGCTCTGGGTGGAGCGTAAGGGAGTGTCAGACTTTTACTGACTAAAAACCATCCGTGTTCCTTCAGTGCCCTTACGTTCCGGAGCCGCGGTATCTCTTTCGAACAGCCCGCAACCCCGGCAGGTGTCGGCCCTTGCGGGCCCCTTCACGCTGCTGAAAGCTCTTTGAGGCGCACGTGGAACAAAACGCGCCGTCGACACGGTCTGTCGTCGTTAGACGGACGGACGGCGAGCTACCCATTGCTCGCCGTCCACAGGCCCGCGCCTACTGTGGCCGGGGGCCACGACGTAGCCCCCGACGCCCGGGGCATCTCCCGCGGCGGCCGGGGAGGAAAGCTGCTGCTCTCTCCTTCTCCCGCTCCGCCACCTCCTTCGCTAGCATCACTGCTTCACAGAAGGTGGTGACGGCATCCCATTCCGTCTCGCTCCGGACCATGGCTACGACCAGGGCCGGACGCGAGAGGTCGCCGCCGCCTATCGCCGCTACGAGGACACGGCGGTGCTCCGCCCAAGCAGGGCACACCTCCACGGTGTCTTCCACCGTGTCCTCCGGTCCATCCTCGCAGTGGGAGCACCCGGGCGTTTCCTCCCGCCCGATTCGGTGCAGGAACCTCCCGAACACACCGTGTCCGGTGAGGACCTGCGTCAGGTGGAAGGTGAGGATGCCGTGGCGTCTCTCAAGCCACTCCTCAAAGAGGGGTCTTATCGCCGCTATAGTGGCGTGCCCAGCACGGGGTTGCGACAGTCGCTGTCTCCATGTCGCCATGAGATCGTGGAGATGAGACTCCTAGGAGTTTTAATTGACCAAATATTACAATTTAACACCCACATCAAAAACATTGTGTCCAGATTTAAAATGTTAAGTTTTGCCTTATAAAAAAATTACTTTCAATAAGTATTATGTAATATACTGAACTATATTATGTATATATTAAATAAAAATCATTCTATTCTATTCTCCGTCCGTCTTACGTCCCCCTCGTGCTCTAATCCAGAATCCCGAAAACTTTCAGCTCGAGTTACACAACCGCTTTCAGTGCCTACAAGATTGCAATGCAGTGGACGATATGAATGACAAGCTCGTGGAAACTGTCCATGCGGTCGGAGCTAAGTTCTGCAAGACCCGCCGCAGAAGAACACAAAAACTCTCCGATCACACTCTTAATCTCATGGCTGTTAGACGGGAGATGAGGCTGCAATCGTCAACAGATTTGACAGCATACAGGCAACTGAACAGACAGATCTCCAAATGCATGCGGCGAGACTTACGCAACTTTAATACTTCTCGTATTAAAGAAGCGATCGAGCGGAACCAGGGCTCCAAAGTCTTTGCCAGAGATCTGTCTGCCAGAAAGAGCCAACTGTCAAAGCTGAAGACTGAGTGTGGCAACATCGTTTCCGGGACACCTGAGATTCTGAGTGAGATTGAGAGGTTCTATGGGCAGCTGTACACATCATCGTTGGAGCCACACTCAAATGTGAGTAACGATCCAAGAGCAAGTCTTATCCGACACTATTCCAATGATATCCCGGACGTCAGTCTGAGCGAGATTAGAATGGCTCTCCAACACCTTAAAAACGGCA
Organism: Parnassius apollo; assembly: GCA_907164705.1. Classification (NCBI taxonomy): domain Eukaryota; kingdom Metazoa; phylum Arthropoda; class Insecta; order Lepidoptera; family Papilionidae; genus Parnassius; species Parnassius apollo. The sequence continues at coordinate 1,147,785 of CAJQZP010001641.1, read as the reverse complement.
AGGCCCCGGGCGAGGATGGAATTACAGCGGAGCTTCTGAAAGCGGGTGGAACACCGGTACTTGAAGTCCTTCAGAAGCTCTTCAATTCCGTCCTCCATGGTGGCCCTACTCCAGAGGCGTGGAGCAGAAGTGCGGTGGTCTTGTTCTTTAAGAAAGGCGACAACGCTCTCTTGAAGAACTACAGACCGATTTCCCTTCTGAGCCGCGTCTACGTGCTGTTTTCGAGAGTCATTACGAATCGTCTCGCAAGCAGACTCGACGACTTCCAGCCTCCCGAACAAGCCGGTTTCCGAAAAGGCTTCAGTACCATAGACCACATACATACCCTGCGGCAGATTGTACAGAAGACTGAAGAGTACAATTTGCCACTTTGCCTGGCGTATGTGGACTATGAGAAAGCCTTTGATTCCGTCGAAATTTGGGCGGTGCTGCAGTCCCTTCAGCGGTGCCAAGTTGACTGTCGGTATATCGAAGTGCTGAAGTGTTTGTACAGTAGGGCTACGATGGCTATCCGAGTACAGAACCAGAGCTCGAAACCTATCCAACTGCAGAGAGGTGTAAGACAGGGTGACGTTATATCCCCGAAACTCTTCACCGCTGCTTTGGAAGACGTTTTCAAGCTACTGGACTGGAAAGGATACGGTATTAACATCAATGGCGAGTACATCACTCACCTTCGATTTGCCGACGATATAGTCCTTATGGCAGAATCGCTGGAGGACCTTAGCACTATGCTCAATGACCTCAATGGTGTCTCCCAACGGATAGGTCTTAAGATGAACATGGACAAAACAAAGATTATGTTCAATGTCCATGTCACACCTATGCCGGTAGTTGTGGGGGAGCACTATGCTCGAAGTTGTTGACGAGTACGTTTACCTGGGACAAATAGTCCGACTAGGTAAGTCCAACTTCGACCGAGAGGTCAATCGACGGATTCAACCTCGGCTGGGCAGCGTTCGGGAAATTACGACACATCTTCTCGTCAGGTATACCTCAATCTCTGAAAACTAAAGTGTACAACCAGTGCGTGTTGCCAGTGATGACTTATGGATCTGAAACGTGGTCCTTCACTGCTGGCCGTATGAGGACGCTCAAGGTCGCTCAGCGAGCTATGGAGAGGGCTATGCTCGGAGTTTCTCTGCGTGATAGACTCAGAAATGAGGATATCCGCAGTAGAACCAGAGTGACCGACATAGCCCAACGGATTAGTAAGCTGAAGTGGCAATGGGCCGGCCATATAGCTCGAAGAACCGATAACCGATGGGGAAGAAAGGTTCTCGAGTGGCAGCCTTGTACCGGTAGGCGTAGTGTAGGGCGACCCCCCACTAGATGGAGTGACGACCTGGTAAGATATGCAGGAAGTCGATGGATGCAGGTGGCTCAGGACCGTGCTTTGTGGCATTACTTGGGGGAGGCCATATTATAAGTGGTCTTGAGTACTGTAGTGTCCAGAGTAAACCCTACTATGAAATTTACATTGAACCCATAAAATCAGTACAAAAACCAATCACCAGTGCAATTCAGCTAAATGCTTACCATTCTACTACTAACTAAATTATTTTAAAATAAATAGCAAAAAAAATCACACAAGTTTATCAAAGAGTAAATTGATTACTATGAAATATAACAGAAAATATGATTAAATGCACTAACTTGAACATGATGACCAGGGATGGCGAACCAATGGCAATAGTTTGGGCACGTCACTCATCACAAAGTTCACTATGAAATATTATATTAACAAATGGAAGTGATCATAGTTACATCATGGACTACTATTGCTAATGACACATAGTTAAGCTATTAGCTATAGCATAGCTTCTATCGCGGGCCTTGAGCGCGGGGACCGAATTCAGAAATTCCGTAACGAAAAAACCTCACGCTCCCCACTCCGACGGGCACGGAGGTGTGGCGTTGAAAGCCGTGCATCGTCTAACGTTGTTTCAGTTCGGCAGACTTCGGCACTCGCCAGACTTCGGCACGGTGTTTGTGTGCATGTACACTAGCTGCTAACTCAATGATAAAAATTCCTGAATAACCTACATGTATTGTAAGATATTAAAAATATTTTAAACAATATTAAGTTCTCATTTATTCAATAAGAGAAAAAAAAATGTTTTCTTATCGGTCACCACGCTCAAAAAGTGTAACTTGATTTAATATCAAAGGTTAACTGCATAAATAAAATAAATAAATAATTATAATTGCATAAGTTGATAAAAAATGCTATGCAATAGCTTTACCGCGGCAGTCACCGAGTGCCACACATATTTTATTGTTTTATCATCATCATCATCATTACAGCCCTTCACAAGTACACCCCTCCCCCAAGGAATGCATAGTTCATTTACACATAGTATAATAGTCAATTTTACTGACATAATTGTATTTATAAGATCATTTGTGTTATATTTATGAATTTACAATCCCAATATAAGTTATTTTGCATCTAATTGGACACAACGGAAGTCACACTGATGTTACTTTAATTTTAATTATGTGTATAACTGAAACAAATGAATATCTCAATTCACAACTTTTTATTTATTTTTGTAGTAAATAAAGAGTTTTGGGGTCGATAGTATTTTGTACTATTAGTTTCCCAATAATCAAGAAGTCAAAATTATTTTACTGCATGTCTATTACCTAATTAAACAATTCTTTAGAAAAATGGCATGTTGATACATAAAGGTTCACCACCTGATCTAGACCATCAAAATATCTACCTTTTATGGCAAACTCAGCCAAAACAACTAACAACTTCCTGACTCTGAGAGTGCTATTGACTGCTGATCAGGTCTGCACCATCTCTAGTATACATTACCATACAAATGAATTATTTACTACACCCATGGGATAAATGGAGTTATGAATTCTCTTACACCATCACCTGACAGCATTTCACATATTCCGTGTAAATGATTTGCTTCATCATTTGTAATTCTTACACCAATGAGGTTCTCTGTGCTCTAATTACAATGTTTGTGCCTTCAAGATAAGAGGGAATGGTAAAGCTATAGTAAATTTAAGCTTTCGTAAAGGTATATCATTTGTGTGCACTTTACTATTGAACACTTTAAACATAACAATCAAGCTTTGTCTTATGAGAATAGACAAGCAATTATACAGAAAATTACTTCAAAATGTTTCGATTCATTGTACGTACTAACACTAAATGCCTTAACTATAATTATTTTACTAAAATGCTGAAGGATAATCATTAAAGTTAGCTGTAATTACGAATCCAAAAAGCGGCCCTCTAGTAGATGAAATAAATTTTGTGTTTGTAATCGGAAGTTCGGCAGAGGATGTTTGAGGTACAATACATCAAAATTTTGGTTAATACTTACGAAATAATTTAATTACATCACGTCTGACTACAGCGAACGCTTGACTCTCAATATAAATACTGGACACAGCCCTCAACATTTTTAACATTTCGACACGGGAAATATAATTGCAAAACATATACCATTAATAGGCTTTCAGTAATATTTTACATATTTCCATGCTTAAATAATAAAAAAATCATTTTATCAGTAACTTTGCAGGTTAGCTTTCAGTAGGTACTTAACTACACTTTGACATCATTTGACATATTGAAAAATCGATAACGGATAATCACACCTAAGGGTATTAGTGTTCTGTGCTACGTTAGTACTCTTATTAGTTTGTGGTTCTGTGCACAAGAATCTATTAAAAAAGGTCATAAACTATGTAGTGTAGAGGTCGTAGACGGAGAAACCTAGGTTTCTCTGTCTACGGTAGAGTTAAGGAGTACAGACTGTGTATTAAAAATATCCGTAGAAAACGGTTAAACAAGGGTGGCGCTACTATAACTACGAGGTAAATTTTAAAGAACGCGCCGAAAAATATTAGTTGAATAGACGACTTTTTCAAGGTTTTATTTACTAAATAAAATAATTTTAAATTTTAGAGCTACTGAGCAGTTTAGCAGCACACTTCACACCGTCGACAACTGCTAAGTTCATTTCATGTAGCTGTTTCCTGTAGCTACTCCAGCGCTGTTGTGGAGAGTTTTTGAACTGTTATTTATTGCTTACAGATGGACACTTTTTCAACTATTCTCCTATGAAAGATTGTTCTCCTTATCTTTACAATCCATATCATAACCCTTAGAGTATTCTAAGCCCCACCAAACAGGTACATACGGAATTCCGTTTCGGAATACCGATTCGGGATTCCGAGCGCAGCAAGTCCATATAAATTAAAAGTCACACACCTACGTTATTTTTCCGTTCTAAATTTTGCGGACAAAACGGGAATCTGTATGTGTGTGGCCGACCCATACGTTTCGTTTAGGAATTCTGAAACGGATCTCGGAACGGAATTCTGTATGTATGTGGCCGACCATAAGAAGCTATAGAGAGTGCGATAGCGAGTATGTTCAGTAAACACGGGTATGAACAGTCTCGAAACGGCAAGGTCGACGTTATTAATTACGAATCGTCACGCACATTATTTTTATCTCTGAAAGGTGTGATAAGTGCAATTGAAATGTGTAAAAAAGACTGTCAAAGGTGCAGTGCCAAGCTATAAAAACAATTCACGGAAGCCCTAGAAAAAAAGGAACTACGAAGAACAATGATATTTTTTTTCATCGGTATGTAGAATTTCGATAAGAAAACACAGATTTTAACAAAATTGCTTAGGATGTCAAAGCGGAAGGCGGGCAGTCGGGGCAACATAGCAGGTGCTCCGCGCCTCGCGCTTCGGGTTTTCTCCGAATTAGAGCTAGGGCTGTCCCACCTTGTACTGGAATATTTTTAATAACATAATTTCTTTGGAAATAATTATAATACTTATAATTAGAGTATTAATAACCCATATGGATCATTATCTAAAATAAAACTTTTGAATAGCCTTTTTATACAGGTACATATACATATACACCATAATAAGGGTGAATAGGATTTAAATGCTTTTCTAATTTAAGCCGTACCTTTGCCGTAAAGCCGTCGAAGCCATGAATTTGCTAATAAATGTATAGTAGCAATGAATATTCCCAACTGGGAGCCCAGCATCAGGAGTTTCATTTGTTTCATCCATTTAAGTGCTTCGTACATTTTTAAAAGCAAGAGTGGGCTATGAAAGCTGGTGCAGTACCAGAGCCTTAATTTGGAGTAGGTAAGATTACACTTTTTTAAAAGCGAATAAAAAAACTAATTAACTTTGGCAGTTCTTTATGGTAGTAACTACTTTATTACTTATGTATGTTTACGATTTATTCAAAACTAATGGATGTCATTTGGTTGGGCGGCGGGCCTAAGGGTTCCCGAGTTCGATTCCCAGGTTGAGCCTTGACCCTATTGTGCGAGATGTTATACTAGGTGGACTGTATGCGCGGTTGGCTTCTTATGCCTCAACAAGATGGCGGACGTGGCACGCGGCACCTTGGACAATGCACTCGCTCTTCCAAATCTATTGCTTGCCAAGGTTAGGATGGAATTCTACTTGAGTACATTAGGAGAAACAAAATGGGGTGGGTTAACTAGCAAACAAAATGCTCAAGTAGGAACAAAATTACGGGAAAACACATTTACGGGGGTGTAATTTTGATGCGGCGGACAACGCCTTCGTTGCGGTGATGCATCGTGAGGTGGGTTCTTCTGGGGCGCCCCAGAGATGCGATCCAGGCCAGTGGTACGAAGAAAGAGGCTGCTCGAGGGCCGCGCGCGAGCCTTTATTGTCTCGGCTTTTCCCACCAAGCCCTCGATCGGGTGCGCTTCTCGTTGATCGAAAGAATCGCGTCACCTTCTAGACTCCCCCCTTTCCCCTTTCAGTGTGTACGGAAGGGATATTAGGTCAAAGGATGGGTAAACACTTGGCAAATATACCCTCGAACGAAATTAGAATACATGAATCGTTTCCGCGTAACCATCATTCTAAAATATATTAATATTACAATGAAATATCCTATACATAAAACTGCGATCAGCCAAACAAAACGACAATTAGTATGTAATAATTTAACCCTTTTTAAGGGGCGATAAATTATATTTTGCGTTTCATTAATAAACATCGTTTTATAAATTCGTAGTGTGGGGTGTAAATCCCACACTTGATGATATATGATATAAATGATATAAAATTGCAATGATATGATATATTTGTTAAGAAATTATAAATGATAAAGTAAATGACTGCTTGATATGAATGCTTAAAATGCACGCCGAGTACTGGCGCGAAAAGTGGTGTATTGTTAAGATTGCTAAGTTGGCATGGAATACGTACGTGTCCACGGTACATCTTGCACCTCTCGAGAAGAGACAGCGAGGGATAATGATAGACGATAAGACTTTATCATACGGCGGCGGCGACGGATCATGTTGCTTAGTGGCGCGTGCGCGTGTTATAAAGCGCGACACTCAGCCCATTGTCTTAGTTACCTTGCTGATAGAGGTATTGTCGTTTAATAACTGTATTACGAATGAAGGTATATCTGATTGTAAGGCTACGGTTACACTGGACTTCTTTTCTTCAATTGATGGGGTTGGGTAGGTAAAAGGAATGATCTCATCACTATTTATTTTACGTAGCCATTCTGGCCCTTGCCACCACAGAGAATAACAAGACAGCTGTGTCGTTGTCGACACCTCGAGTTGCACAATCCGCAGGATTGTCATCTGATTTCACATGACGCCATGATGTTGATGGTATGATCTCTAATATATCTTTGACTCTGTTAGCCACAAACTGTTTCCATCTTGATAAATCTCCTTGGAATCACCCCAAGACTACCATAGAGTCGGTCCATGAGTTGATTTTAATATCTTCGATAGCCAATGAATTAACAGTTTTATTCATAAGCTGTGATAGTAATAAAGCACCGAGTAATTTTATTCTGAGTAATGATAATTTATTCTTGTGTGGTGCCAACTTTGTTTTTGCCGCTATCAATCTTGATAGGTACTCGCCTTTACTGTTTTTTGACACCGCGTAAACAAAACAAGCGTAAGCCTTCTCCGACTCCGATACATCACATAACCCATGCAATTGAAACGAGTCTCCTGTGCCTGTGTCTCCAATATGCCGTGGAATGACAAAATTTTTTATGTTTTTCAGGTCTTCCCGAAGGTGGATCCACTCGTTCCAAATGTCCGTAGTTAGTGCGTCATCCCATGATAAATTTGTGAGCCATGTTTTTTGAAATAATTGTTTTGCCTTTACAGTGATAGGTGATAGTCAGTCCAGTGGATCGTAGATATATCTAATAATAATTATCGTTTTGAGTTGTAGTTGTGATTGGCTTGATATTCCAGTTTGTTTTGAAAGGAAAAGATGTCAGATGATGGATGGTCAGATGGATATTGAGTTTGTGGGATGGTAAATGTTTTATAAGTTCGGGTTCGTTGCTAGACCATTTTCGTATATTTATTTCAGCTCCTTGCAATACTTCAATTTAATTGGTAAATAAGTTGTTCTAATAGCATTAATGAGTTACTGCCACTCATTATATCGTCCATATAGAATTGATTATTTAGTACGAATGCTGCGAGGCTGTAGCGGTCGGCATTGTCCTCTGCTATCCTTCTTAGCGTCCTCATAGCTAAAAAGGGTGCTGCCTTGGTACATGGTCAGAAGGTATTCTTCTAAAGTCTGGGTAGATGAGTCTCTCCAGAAAATTGATTGGAGGAGCTGATCTGAACTTCTGATAAGTATTTGACGAAATATTTTTTCTTTGTCCACAGTAACGACGTATTTATGCTTTCTCCACTGAATGATAAGGGTTAGGAGGTCTTAGGTCTTAGGGCCATACTCCATCAAGTCATTGAGGCTATAACCAGTTGATGTAGGTGAGGATGCGTTAAACGCTGTTCTTAGTGATGTAGTGGTCGAATCTAGTTTTAGAACTCCATGGTGTAGAAGGTAGCACTTGGCAGTTGTCAATTCGTGGGTGACGTTCGCTTTCACATGTGACCCAAATCTCAGTATTCTTGCATAAACTGCTTGTATTTTTCGGGTAAATGTGGATTTTTTGACATTTTTCGCTCTTGTTGAAGGAATTGTGCTACTGCTTGGATGTGCCTAAATGCTTTTGAAAATCAGGTTTCATAGGTAAGGCGACCTCGTACCTAACGTTTTCCAAACGTCGCGTAGTAGCTTGATAAAGATCTCTTCTGCCGTCAGGACTGAAATAGATGACTCCTTGATATCTTCTACTTCCCAAAACTTGGTTAGATCTTCCGTGTTGTTTATGACAACGTGACAATGAAACGTCTTAACGTTGTCTGATAGAATTCATTCCATCTTGGTTTGTTATGCGATTGGAGTTTGCGCAGGACCCTTAATCAGACAGCTCATGATGATATCTGAATAGACGCTGGCATCTAATAGTAAATCTATAGGTTTTGATACGTTATATTTTGGATCGGCGAGACTAATATGTTGAAGATGAGGCCATACTTGTTTGCTTAATGATGAGTTGGGTAAATTATTGATAACTCGTGAAATACCTAGTGCTTGACTAGAAAACTGATAATTATTATAAATTGACATACAATCTAAAGATACCATACTTTTGCTTTGTTTGCGGCCCCAATACCTGATACTGATGCATGATACCTAGTTCAGCGTAGTCCTAGTTTTTGGGCTGCGTTTTCCGATATGAGAGAGCTCTGAGAGCTCTGAGGGCCCTCAGTGTAATGTAGGTGCTATTGTCCGCTTTAACCTTCAATGATAAAGTTGTGAGTAGTATTTCGTCATTCTCATTGGCAATATAGTTTACATTATATAGTTTATTATTTGCAGAAGACGCTGCTAACCACACGTTAATGCCGCGGGGGACATGTGCGGTGTCGAAATCGCGAGGCGAACGTTACTTGAATGACCGACAATTGCGTCACGAATCAAAATATTATGTTCACCGTTGCACTCTTTGCACCGTTTAGTGGAAATGCATTTATTGCCATAATGCTTAAATAAACAGTTTCGACAAATGCCATGTTTCGAACTTGTCCTCAATTTCGCATCCGCTGATAGGTTCGTGAACCTTTTGCATTAGAACAATTGATGATCAGAATTATAATTACGTATAGCACACTTTTGATAGTTAGTAACTACTGCTTGATAATTTCTGTATTGAAATCTTGACTGATAATTATATTTATTCGGAGCATATTTAGAGGTATTATGTTGCAACAACGGTATGTTTTTCAAAGCTGGTTGTTTCTTCTATCTCTTGCTTAAGGGCTCGAGGGCGGTAAATTTACTCTCGAGGAAATTCATAAGCTCATCCAACGATATTAGTTTGCGAGGTGATTTGCGTGACTCCTTGTAATCGCTATACGTATCGGTGTGTAATTTTTTCGAGATTTAACTATATATATATATATATATATATATATATATATATATATATATATATATATATATATATATATATATATATAATAATAATAATAATAAGCCTTTTATTTCATGCTAATAATGACATACATACATACATAGTTTAGAGAAAAAAAGAAGTGAATAGAGAAAAAGTTAAAATCTGGATAATAATATATAAGTTTGTTTGCATGAACCCCTCCTCAAGTGAAGGTGAAGGCCTCCTCTAAAGAATTCCATGTGTCTCTATCTTGAGCTATTTGCGGCCAGCAGGTACCAGCTATTTTTATCAATTCGTCTGCCCATCTCGTGTAGGGTCTGCCTTTGAGACGTTTGCCGATTGGACCCTTCCACGTTGTTACCCTGGTGGTCCATCTCTCGTCCTTTAGCCTCGCTACGTGTCCAGCCCACTTCCATTTTTGTTTTTTAGCGTAGGTTAGAGCATCTGTCGCTTTGGTGGTTTCTCTAATTTTTGTGTGACGAATTTTTTGCATCTTTTTAATGTTGAGCATACTTCGTTCTATTCCGCGTTGGCAGGTAGTGATTTTGCTTTTTAATTTGGATGTAAATTTCCAAGTTTGACATGCGTAAGTTAAACAAGGTAGGAGGCATGACATCATGACTTTTGTTTTGATATTTGTCGGCATGTTACTTTTAAATATCTCTTTTAAGGACCAGTACTTGTTCCAAGTATTTTGTACTCTTCGTTCTACTTCTAGTTCATTTTGTTTTCTGTTGAAGCTAATTTGTTTTCCAAGGTATATATATTTCTCTGTATATTTCAGAGTTTCATTGTCCACTGATATTCTTCTCTGTATACCGTTTGTCATGACCATTGTTTTCGAAAGATTCATTTCTAGTCCTACCTGCTTACTAGCTGTGTTTAATGAATCGATCATATTTTGTAATTGTGTGCTAGATTCTGATAGCAGAACTAAGTCATCTGCGAAACGTAAGTGGGATAAATACTTGCCATTGATGTTTAATCCTGTCTTTTCCCAATTGAATCGTTTTATTATTGACTCTAGAATAGATATAAATAATTTAGGAGACAGCGGGTCGCCTTGTTTCACGCCTCTTCCGATGGAGAACGTAGGACCAGTGGATTCTAGTTTTATTTTTGCTGTGCTACCTTTGTAAATTTTTTTTATTATATCTACATACTCTTGTTCAACTTTTTGGGCTTGCAGGGCGGTCCATATGCTTGAATGTGATACGGTATCAAAAGCTTTTTTATAATCGATATATGCGATGTAGAGCGTTCTTTGCTTCTCGTGGTATTTTTCTATTATTTGTTCTAGAGTATGTATATGGTCGATTGTTGAAAAGCTCTTGCGAAAACCTGCTTGTTCTATTGGTTGGTTTGCTTCTATTGTGATACTTATTCTTTTGTTAATTATAGAGGAAAACAGTTTGTAGATACACGGAAGTAAGCTTATAGGCCTGTAGTTTGTAATATCTTTTGAGTCACCTTTTTTATAAATTAAAATTATTTCGGACTCTACCCACTGCGATGGTATTTCAGCAGTTTTTAATATAAGGTTAAATAAGTGTGTTAATGGGAGAGTCAGTAGTGGCGAAGCAGCCTTTATAGCTTCATTTGTAATGCCGTCTGGTCCTGGACTCTTATCTAGCTTTAGCCTTTTTATTTCGTGTGTGACTTCTTTTTCAGTTATTGGTGTTATGTTTCCGTTTTTGTTTGTAGAGTTAACATCGCTTGCGTTGATATGGCTGGTACACTCGTTTCCTTGTGCTTTGTATAGTGTTTTATAGAAATTGGTTGCTACATCTATGATTTTTTTTTTTTTTTCTTTTTTTTTGGTTTTTTTTCCCTTTTTTTTTTTTTCGTTTTTTTTTTTTTTGGTTTTCAGGATGGATGATGGTTTTAAAACTGCTATGTTTTGGAAGATGTTAGGTTGATTTGACAGTACGTAATCTATTTCGTTTTTGTATTTATTGTTTGGTGATCGCCAGGTCCATCTTTGGTTTGGTTTTTTATGAAAGAAAGTATTTAAGATGGCAAGTTTGTGTTCGAGGGCAAAATCAATTAGCCTTTGACCTCTCTGGTTTCTTTCACCATACCCGTTTGGTTTCATTATTAGATGTTCATCTTTTCTTGGTTGACCTATTTTCGCGTTAAAATCACCCATTACTATATAGTTCTTGTAAGCTTGGTCTAGGGCTCTATTGACATTTGAGTAGAAGGTGTTAATCTCTTCTTCACAGGCTGTTTCAGTCGGTGCATATATTTGGATAATTGATATGGGCAATCCTTGTATGCTTAAGTTCAATAATGCTACTCTGTCATTTATGCCCATGAAACTTTCAATCCAGTTCTTGCGAGTTTTATTTATTATGAAACCGACTCCATGTTTACCAGGCATGTGTCCCGTGTGGCATAGTACGAAATTATTATATTCTTCTATCCGGGTGCCCGTTCTCCTTATTTCACACAATCCAATTATGTCATATTTGACTCTATTAAGTGCTTCGCTAAGTTCGATTAAGCGTTCGTAAGTAGATAAGGTTCTGACGTTGTACGTTATTATGTAGAGCTGATCTTTATTATTTTTATTTGAGTTAAGTATTTCTTGGGTTTGTGTATCATTTCTTGTTATTGAAGAAGATTGAATTTGAGATGACTTCTTTAGAGGGTTGTGGTCTTGATCTTCCACGGTGACCAGCCGGATTGGAAGATAGTTTTCGTTGCTTAGTTGAAATTGATTGAATGTTGCATCGTTGAGGGAGGGGAGGGCCTGTTGCTATGACTGTAAGTTGTTGGTTGTATTGTAGTTGGATTGGTTATGTGGTGTGTTGACGTTATTGTTTATTAAGTAGCTTAGAATGCTTGGTTTTAGAACTGCTTCTGGGACACTGTTTGATCTGGGTATAGGTGGGCTTGATTTTATTATTTTGTTTTTCTTGATAAGTCTTGTTGTGCTATTACCAACTAGTGCTTGACAATTGGGGTCTGCCTCTGGTGAAGTTATCAGTGTTCTTTTGTTGTTTGATTTTATTACAATAAGTTTATCGTATTTTATCGTGACTTTATTTCCTTTCTCACGCTCTCTATTTGCTTCATCCTGTAGTTTTTTCCTTTTTTCTAATATGTATTTGGGGTAATCCTCGTTCAAGTAATATTGGGTATCTTTTAGTAATCTTTTTTGCTTGAGAATGCTGATCTTTGAACCAAGGGTAGAAAAGGTTACAATTACTGGTCGCGGCTTATCACCTTTTTTCCCCACTCTCTTTATTTCTTGAATATCTCTACAACCAAATTTTAAGAACAATTTTTCGTTTATGAATTGCAATATATTGTTCTCTAAGTTATGATAGGATATCTCACTCTCTTCAATACCGAAGAAAATTATGTTTCTTTGTCTTGCTTGTTTTTCCATAAATTGAATTCTTTTTTCTTGTTGTTCAACATTTACTTTCAAGGTTTGATATTTTTCTTCCAGTATGGTAAATTTCTCCTCCAATTTGTTAGTTATGTTGAGTGTTACTTGCTCTGTCACCTTTTCGCCACTTTTCTGAATTTCTATTTTTTGTAGGTTTAGTTCTTTTTGAATATTTTGTAAGGCTTTCATAATTTCCTCCATAATGTCTATTTGGTTATGGTACTCGTTGCGCCCTCTAGTAAAATTGGTTAATATTGTTACGTATTCGTATTGTGCGTAAGTCAAACGTAGTCGAACGTAGTGTGCTTCTTTTCTAATAGATGGCGCTGTTTCGTATTTTACTTTACTATAGCAGATAAGCTAAATTGCAGAATCATTTAGAGGTTATGTTTTTCCAAAAAAGAGTAGCTTTCACGATTTTTCATTTGTTCGCACTTCGGCACTTTCATAAATTAACACTGGTACGATTTAAGTTCCTGCATTCGCGACGAAGGACTTAAAAAGTTCGTAGATTGTTGTATGCTTACACTTCAGTCTTTTAGGTTTTTTGTGTATTATTCATTAACTTAGGATCTTGTCTTCACTATATAGTTATATTCACTAATTTATTGTCACTTGTACGATATTTTATCACTGGATTCACATTAATTATGTTTTTAAATAACTTTTTGCACGGACTATATTGTTACCGCGTCTCACTACCGCCTCCCTCTCTATATATATATATATATATATATATATATATATATATATATATATATATATATAATTTAACTTGTATTAGTAGGGGGTCCCAAGTCGATGTATCTACACCCAGGTTGTGTATGTCGTGGATACGACGATGTTTATTAAGGAAACTTATGAGCCTCTTGTAGATAAGATACGTAGAACTTTCAAGATTGCCGGCTATACTTAAATTGGCCTGTAGTTGCTGATATTCTTCTCATCTCCACTCTTATAAACCGGTGTCACTAGAAACTCCTTGAGCAAAGATGGAAATACACCTTTACGATTACAAAGATTAACTAAATGCAGAGAACTGGCACAATTTCTGTTCTTGCAAATTCTAAGAAACTAGTTGGAACGTAATCCCAACCTGGTGCACTGTTAGATTCTAAGGCCATCAGAACAGAGTGTACTTCTTCTATATCTGTATCATAAAGAGCAAAAGTTGTCAAAAGTCTGAGTATTTGTATTGTGCAGAAATTGTTTCTTGTTTAGCTGGAAAATCACATCGGACAAGTTTTTACCCATACAACTAAAGTAGTGTTACGAGCTTGAGGTTCGTGACAATAAAAATTGCTGATAAAATTACCTAAATTAACACTTTAATTTACTTTACACAATTAAAGTTAAAACACTAATAATTTAAACACACTAATTCACTTAATTCCACTCCGAAGCTTCGCTTGTTTCGCCCAAATCAACACTGCCTCGATCGCATCTTGCAGCGCCTATATATTTAAATTAGCAAAGAAATATCCAGAATGTTCAAGTAAACACGGGCAAGGTACCGAGCGTTCGAGTTTCGACTAGGCGCTGTCGGTTGAGTAATTTGTGATGTCATTTTCTCAATGCTCCCCTCGCTCTCGTTCCTGACACTAGATGGCGCTAGTGTATCGTTGACTGGAGCGCGTAACACTGCCCCCTCTTAAGACATGCTCGTCCCGAGCATTATCGGCCCCATAATAACGCGCCAAGCGATTCACATGGACGATCTTAGGAGTCCCTCTTGCGCCTTTCTGTAACGGCTCCGCAATGTCAAGGGCTGTCCTATCCCGTGGTGCACCAACATTGTACAATTTCGGTGCTCCTCTACTACGTGTCCGAGGTCCCCGCTCGGCCGCACAACTTGTACATGTACGACACCAATCCTCGACATCGTCACGATAATGGACCCAGTAAAACTGTTCTCGGACCTTCAGTAGAGTTCGTTTAACTCCCAGATGGACTATTGAACGACCATTATGGCACAACTGTAGAACATTCGGCACTTTAGCTTTAGGGACAACCATTTGCAAACGACAGCTGTCTATTCGACCATTGTCCCATTTACGGCACAGGACTCCATCCTGAATCAGCAAGCTGTCCCATTGGGCCCAATAGCTTTTCGTGGTTGAACTCATCGCTGAGACGTCCCTCCACTTAGGCTTGGTAGCACGGGCCTTCATCCATCCCAGAATCGGCTTGATGTCCGGATCTTCCTGCTGTGCATGTCGTAGGTTGTCCTTCCACCCGTTGCTGAGGTGGTCTGTCCTGAGCATCCTCACGGATACCACCTCCTTACTCTCTTGCCTACTACAATGGTTGCAATCTTCAGGACAAGGTCTTCTTGACAATGCATCTGCGTTGCCGTGAGATTTCCCGCTGCAGTGTCTGATAGTAAAGTCGTATTCCTGCTGCTGCTGGGCGGTGCTGTTAGCCGCACTTCCTTTCTGAGACCGTTCACCTTCCCTTCGTAGGGTGTGCTCAGGGTAGCTGGACCGAAGATGGCCCCTTTCCCCACAGCCATAGCACCTAGGGCTGTATCTTTTATTGTGGTCGCGAACCGTAACTGCTGTAACCTCCCTAGCGTGAGGTGAACGATGATCCTGTCGCCGCCAGGCAGTGTCGTTAGCTGCACTACCCTCTCGAGATCGATCAACTCTCCTTTCAACGGTTCGCTTAGGGCAGCTGGATCGAAGATGGCCCTTTTCCCCACAGCCATAGCACCTTGGGCTGTAGCCTTTGTTGCGGTCGCGAACTGTAGCTGCTGCAACCTCCCTGACGCGATGGGAACGATGATCCTGCCGCACGGCTTCCACTTCCAGTGCATGGGCCAAGGCGTCCTTAAGCCTCTCGTGGTGCCCGAGCCTCACAGCAGCTCTGACTTCCAGGTCGCGGATGCCGTCGATGAATGTCTGCACCAGGTTCCCTTCAATGAGCGCAGGTACAGACCGGTATGCTTTTCGCACCAGCTTCTCCACTTCTAGAGCCCACTGCTGCAGGTTTTCGTTGATGCGCTGCACACGATCTTTAAGCTGCGCACGAAAGACGTGTTCCAGGTGAGCGTCGCCATATCTCGCCTCCAATGCCTCAAGGAGTTGCTCATAAGTCACTTCCTCACCGAGAGCTTCCAGAACTGTTAAGGCCTGGTCGCGCAGGCCTAGTGTGAGAGCAGTCATGGCCTGACTTTTATTCCAGCCGTTCGCCTTCATAACAGCCTCGAACTGGATTTTGTAGGCTGACCAGGAAGAAGTCCCGTCGAATGGTGGCACCTTGAACCCACGTAGCGAAGGTGTAATAGCTACTACGGGAGCTGTAGCTCCATCTCCAAGTTTGAGTTCGTCCAGTGATTTCTTCATGTCAGCCATTACGTTGTCAACCCGATTGTTTACTTGGTCGATTCGGGTTTCAGCTTTCTCGATTCGGTTTTCAGCTTTCGCGATTTGGGTTTCAGCTTCCGACAGGCGTTTGTCATGCTGAGCAACCCTATCCTTCACCTCCTTTATCTCCTTCCCGAAGGTAGCGTGAAGGTCCTTCATGAGGAGCATCTGTTCCTCCTGTCGGCGGGCCTGTTCCTCTTGTCCGCTCTGCAGCTGCTCTTTCAACTGACGGACCTGTTCCTCCTGTCCGCTCTGCAGCTGCTCTTTCAACTGACGGACCTGTTCCTCCTGTCGGCGAGCCTGCTCTTGCAGCATCACCATCAGAGCACCTAAGTCAGGTGCTGCAGATGTAGGAGCTACCGACGGGCCTGCAGCCGGTGGCTGGCCCTCCGACGTCTGCGGCGTTGCACCACCAAATCTTCGTTGGTCCGTCTCCTGCTGGCGTTGACTTCGGGTACGGACACCCTCCGTTTCCTCCTTAGGTAAAATCGGCATTATTTTATCCCACTTCTGACACCAATTGTTACGAGCTTGAGGTTCGTGACAATAAAAATTGCTGATAAAATTACCTAAATTAACACTTTAATTTACTTTACACAATTAAAGTTAAAACACTAATAATTTAAATACACTAATTCACTTAATTCCACTCCGAAGCTTCGCTTGTTTCGCCCAAATCAACACTGCCTCGATCGCATCTTGCAGCGCCTATATATTTAAATTAGCAAAGAAATATCCAGAATGTTCAAGTAAACACGGGCAAGGTACCGAGCGTTCGAGTTTCGACTAGGCGCTGTCGGTTGAGTAATTTGTGATGTCATTTTCTCAATGCTCCCCTCGCTCTCGTTCCTGACACTAGATGGCGCTAGTGTATCGTTGACTGGAGCGCGTAACAGTAGCTATTAGCTTGATCGACGGAATCTCCTGCGCAAGGCCAAATGATATCACCATAAATAATATGATTATGTAATTCATTAAAAATAATTAACATAATTTTTAATTACATTATTTTATTCCTAGAAATGTAAGGTCCTAAATAAATATGTTACAAAAATACACCTTATAGTATCACAAGTTACAAAGGTTATTTTTGAATATTATTTCAATTTTTAAAATACTATATAAATTATAATGATATTATATAATGCTTTTAAATGAATATGAAGGAAAATTTAGAAATACATCAAAATAGAGCTCAACAATCTTATAGTCAAAATAGAACTGCAAGAACAGCAACATTTTCATTAATGTCATTGTTACCGTCAACCGGCTGTCATAGTCGTCATATGTGAAATGATTGTAATTGTCATTTGTCTGAATTTAATTCTGAAAGTCAATGATTAATTTACACAAGTGTGAAAAAAAGGTGGATTACCTTACAACGCAATTGTTTTCATTATTAGTTAGTTGTATTGTAGCTTGCTATCACTATCATTATCTTTACCAAAGCGAAAAAGAGCCTATATCAAAATTCCTCCTGCGTCAGTTCCGGACGGATCTTCTCTCCGAGCTGCTAGTTGGTGAGTTTTATTAGGCTTTTCAGCTACGCAACATCATTACTCTTGTATGATTCTGCTTTAAACTTAGTAATCGACTAATTTCAAATATAACTAAAAGTAAGGATTACATACCTACTTTTTTAAATGAGGTGGGACAACATATACAATAACTTCTCAGTATTAATGCGTAGCAGTGATAAGTTATTTATATCAGTAAACGACATATTTACTTTATATTTACATTATGTACTTGATTGTACATTACAAATCACTTAAAATGGCTTGTTTTTAAAAGCTAACCAAAGGCACAAATCCCAAGTCTCACTTTATGGTAAATGTATTAGTTGGTGGAAATTTATAAAAAAAAATACCTGCTTCTAAAGTATTGAGTCAAGCAAATGACAAAACATTTATATAAAATACTTTACTTTTCTTAATAATCAATACTACTTGTTATTCTATACTTTACCATTAGTGTTGTGTTTGATTTTGAACTTGATAAACAAACATGGGCCGCTGTGAAAGTGTCACTGTGGCCCATACTTCACAACAAAGTGTTAATTGTTGAAGAATAACTTAAATAATAAGCAGTAATTTTAATGTTCTTTGTTTGTTACATTAAGATTGGAAGTACATTAATTTATATAATAGTGTAAAAGACTGGTGTAAAATAAAATATAATAGTTACATGGGTCATACCTGTAATTTATAATACAAAGAGGAAGTTCTATGGGTTAATTATGTTACAAAATAGAATATTATATATAATATTAAATTATGCTAATAAAAAAAGCTGTAAGGGGTAACATAAGAATTTGTCTTCCAAATGGTAACCTCACCTGTACAAGAGCATCCCATGTCAGATAAGTGAGACTCTGACAACTGACTGATGGCTGGCAAGGTTTGGCTTTTAAAAGGCCTAACCTAAACCTTGTTTGGTTTTTAGTAAACCACAACTAAACTATATAAATTAGTAATGTTGTGCTTATGATATATATAATATTCAACAACATTATTGATTTTGAAAGCTGTTGAAAGAGTAACATTCCTAAAACTGGCTTTTTCCTTATATTTATTAGTGTAACCCATTGGGGAAAAGTTGAAATGTTTTCCTAATAAATATTCAGTATAATTTTGCTATGTTTAACTAGAGGTCGTCACACATGCGCAAGCTCAACTTTTTGGTATGCAAATGTTCCCAATGTCCGCTCCATGATATATATATTTAAATCTTTTTAGTTGAAACAAACCCTACTATAATAATGCCCTCCAGACCGAATTTCGGCCACGGCGACCTGCCTCAATGGAGGCTAGCCAACGGCCCAGGACAGGATTATAGTGCCCAGGTGTATGCACAAGCACAGGTGCACTCTCCATTCCCTCACTCTCATAATCCGATGGGACGGTAAACCGACATGACCGGAGAGAGATCAGGCGCAGGACCAACGGCTTTATGTGATTTCCGAGGCACGAAAGTTGAAACAAATCCTACTACACAGTACCCCAATGGGTACTCTACTCTACCAACACTTATAAATTCAATACTCATCAGTGCATTACAGGCATTCATATTAAGCAGTTGTTTCCTTTGTCATTCTAAAATCATATCAAAAATTATTAGAGATGTGCTGAATATAGATTTCACCAAATACGAATATTCAGCCGAAAGTTCGGTAAAACTTTTATTTATTCGGTAAAGCTGCCGAATATGCAATACCATAGCAAATTATTTGTATAATTTCTATCATCCACCATCCACACAATACTGCCTATAAAAGTCCACTGCTGAACATCAACTCCCTCTATAGATAGCTTCATAGGAAGAATTTTGTTTTCACTCTTGGCAGACATGTTGGCAACTACGGATTGTTATTTATATTTTCAGTTGTTATCGGGAAGATGCTGCTGCCAAGTGTGGGAATTACACTCTTAATTGAATACAATTAAAAGCCAATTTTTCAAGTCATTTATGGGCTATTGCATAGACATAGACAATCAAAAGCTTTGGGAAAATCTGTGTATTTGTAATCAGTTTGAAAGTTGCTATCCAAATTCTCAAATAAGTAGCTTGTATTAATTTAAAAGCTTTCCCATCACGGTTCTAGGAACAATGTCACCCGAAGAGCTCTTGTATCTGTATCTGTATGTTACATCGCTTTTACAGCCTTGTGGAATATTTAGAGACAATGGCAAGAGTCTTTGGTCCCTTGGAAGAGAGGTAAAGCCCTAGTGAGGGATGATTGGCAGGCTCTTATCTCAGGGGTACCTCGTTTAAAGCCAGGACAGCATCAGAGGCAGCTGAACTAAGTGGTGCAAATATGAGTCTCTGAGAGATAATTAAATTTTTGTGCCATTTGCTGTAGGGACTAACCATTTGTGGGGTCCACATATTATGGTAAAGTTCGAAGGCTAAGTATAGCCACTCAGCGAAAAAGTGCAGCCATCTTTCTTGGCTCGATACAAAGGGAGTAGGACTGTATGATAATTTAAGTTGTTAGTTTTACTTATTTTAATATTGTTTATTAATATTCTATATATTTCAATGTTTCGATATTAATAAGTTTGATATATTAGAACAGTTCATGACAAAAAAGAGTTCCTGATAGAAAAGGTTTCATTTTGATTATCAGGCTATCGGAGATGCTAGCAGCGTGTGAAGCCGGCGAAGTGTTCGCGTTACTAGAGGGACGCGATGCAGCCGATGCTGTCGCCGCGCTGTACAACGCTGTGCGGGAACCCTGGCTCACGCGCGCGCTCTTAATGTACCACGCGCGAACAGGAGCCACGCGTGCGCTTGATCTTCTCGCTCGAGCACCGGAGCCGCACACGCGCCATTTGCTCGACGCTCTGCTGGAGCAACTGCGGGGAGATCGACAGTCGCGCCACCACGCTCTTGCAGCACTAGCGCCGTTAGTTGCACGTCGGCCGCCATGGCTGCATCGCTTGCCTGGTCATCCGTTGGCAGCCGCATTACTTCGCGCTGCACGAATAGAACGGGAACCACTTCCGCTGCTTCACGCGCTACTGACGCTGGCTGCGTTACTCCACGCTGCACCCGCACTAGCGGCCCCTCACTGGCCCGAGCTCGCCGACGCGATGCTCCGCCCCGCCGCCCTCGAACCGCCACCCGCCCCGCCCGCCCGCGCTCATCTCCAACTTGCCCAACTCGCTCTCTTCCACGCCCTGTACGCGACGCACCCCTGTACCTTGATAGAGACTTTACGCGCGGAATGTAACTCCCAACCCGCGCGCGACTGTTGGGAGCGCGGGCTGTCCCCGTTGCTCCATTCTGTGCGTCTACATCCGGCACTCGTAACCGGTTCGCGGCAACGGGAGGCGGATAGTACGAGATGGACGCGGCACGAGATTCACGATGTGGTCGCCGAGAGCAGACGTCTGTCAACGCGCGAGCATGTTGATGAGCGGGTTAATTCGGCGAGTGTTCAACCTTTAACGCCCGTTGTCACCCCGTCGCCGGTACCGGGTTCCGGCGCTCACGCTGCTCGCGCCGCGGCGGCGTTGCGCCCCGGTGCGGAATCTTGGTTCGCGCTCACGGATCGTTGCGGCGCGGATTCGGCGCCGCACACGCCTCTGCCCGCGGAAACGGATGTAGTTGAGCCACCGGAAGCGGCTGTCGAGGCGACGCCGGAGAACACGCCCGCGAAGGAGACGCGTGCACAGTTTCGGTTCCCGGGCGAGTCGGGCGCCGTGCGGGCGATCGGACTACGGAAGGAGGCTTCGCCGCCGGGCACGGGAGACGCGGTGGCGGGGCGGTTGGCCCGCGTGGCGATTGACCGCCGCGCGGCCGATTCGCCCGTGCCTTTGTGCGGCGCGCCACCTCCCGCTGGTGCTTCCGTTGCGCGACCACAGCCAAGCCGCGCTACGTTGCCCGATACCGAGCCGCTCAACGTGGAGGACCGTGAGGTAAGAGAAAGAAAGAGAAAATTGACATTTCCAACACATTTACACACATTAAGAGTTAATAATACTTGGCAGAGCACAGAGGTGGGCTCGATCGAAGTATGATCACGCTCTCACAGAGTATACCAAAGATTTAAAGTATTATATTAATTTTAATTTAATTAAGTTCATGAATATTAAAGTTCACAACAATCATTGGTATCATTTATAGTGCAACGTGTTTTTTATAATCTTTTTTTATAGAATAAGGGTGACAAACGACCATCCGAACACAGTGTCCACCTTATGGTAAGTGGATACTGTGGGCAATAGAGATCTACATTTATCCTCGATTAAGGCCGTCTTTAAATTATTTTGTATTTAAAAAAAAAAAAAGTGAAACATATTTTATATTTATTTCAAGTTTCGAAAATATTTTTTAATTTTATATTGGTGTTTAAATTAATAGCTCTATTAGGCGTTAAACATGCCTATGTTTAGGTTAAAGCCTCTGCTATGTACAAACTAACAATATCAAGAAAAGTATTCAGATCACATTTATTTACATATTGTCTAGAAGATCTGATCTGGTCACTTTTTTTATAAACGCTTTAATTTTCTTATTTGAAGGGATAAAAAAGTTGTAATTTCATGATTTTTTTACTGCAAATATCTATTTTTTTCTATTAGAAGTATAAATGTAGCAAAGTCGTACTTAAAACCACATAAAACAGAACTATTTTTGAGTGAGTTAGAAATAAATAAAATTAAAAAAATATATATTTTCGTACGTTTTACCTATATGTCATTCATAAAGCAGAAACGCCTGAAAATTCCCTCAGTTCCGCTGGGATTTCTCGGCGTTCAGACGTGTGCAGTGTTGCTCAACGTTACTTTACCTCTCGCTCGCACGGTTGATCTCTTTCCCTCGCGCAGCTCTTATGGACTGAGCGGAGCATATCGTGAAAGTTGCTCTACTTAAATATATATTATTTTTATTTAATTGTAATATTAGTTCTAGTTTTTAGTGTTTATATTAGTATTAGATTAATTGACTTGGACTTTTATATTTGGTATGTTTTATATATTTTAGGTTTTATATTTAATTTATTACCAAAAAAATAAACGGAAAAAGATGGATAGAAAAAAGAAGAAATATCCTTGTGTCAGTAAAAATAGTAGTAAAAGTAGTAGTAAAGTACAAAATGTACAAGGTAGAGGCGAAATTTGTATGAAGAGGCAATTTTTATTTTCCTTTGGTTGTATATACCCTTTTTAAACCTACACCCCGTATAAACATTACTTAAAACGACATTTATGAAATATAAAAGGGTAAAAAATTATACTACCTCGACAAAAGTAAAATGAATATTTTTTGAAAAAAAATTAATATGTTATGTATTTAATGAAGTAGAGCACCTTCACCTGCGATCTCGAACGTATTTATGCACGGGGGAGAGCGCCCCCTCCAATGGCTGGGAATGTAAAACAGCACAGCAAGACGGAAGCCGTAAGAATCAGAATTCAGATGCGCCTTCCTTGAGGAGTAAGATGGTATGCGTCGTTTCCAGAAAAAAGGGTCTCCACTTCTCTACTTTCACCATATGAAACACAGAAGCATCAAGCTGCTATTTTACGCTAGTATTCTGTGAGAGCGTGTAGGCTAATTCAACAGGGGCTGATCCATGTAGTGTAGTGCGTGCATGCGTAGATATATGGATGTAAAGGAGGCGAAAGAGGTATGTCGGGATCGTGCCAAATGGAAGTCCGTAGTCTCTGCCTAACCCTCTGGGTGACAGGCGTGAGTGTTTATGTAATAAATGTATGTATAAACACACACGCCTGTCACCCAGAGGGGTAGGCAGAGACTACAGATTTCCATTTGGCACGATACTGACACACCTCTCTCGCCCCCTCTACATACATATCCACACCTACGCATACATGCTCGTCGGTTAAGGGTACTCTTAATTTGCTAAAATTTTTATAAGACAGCTTTGGTTCACCCGATTCTTAAAAAAGGCGACCGCTCAGACCCGTCCAACTACAGGCCTATCGCCAACACCTCCTTATTCTCCAAAATAATGGAGTTAATTGTAAACTGCCAGCTCATGAAATACCTTGAGGATCACCAGCTGATAAGTGACCGCCAATACGGTTTCCATCGTGGTCGGTCAGCGGGTGATCTTCTGGTCTATCTGACTCATAGATGGTCGGAGGTAGTAGAGTCCAAGGGGCAGGCATTGGCCGTTAGTTTGGACATAGCGAAAGCCTTCGATCGGCTCTGGCACAAAGCGCTTCTTTCGAAGCTCCCTACCTATGGGCTTCCCGAGAAAGTGTGCGATTGGATCACTAGTTTTCTTGCTAATCGGAGCATCAGGGTCGCAGTAGACGGTGCATGCTCTGATTACAAGTCTATTAACGCTCGTGTTCCACAAGGTTGCCTGCTATCACCAACGCTGTTTCTTCTGCATATTAATGATATGTTGCAAACTGGTAACATTTATTGCTATGCAAACGACAGCGCTGGTGATGCTCTGGACACCGGCCGTGCCAATGTTTCTCGGGAAAACTTCGCCGAGTACGGGGACAAACTTAAGTCTGAAGTCGAGTCCTTGCTTAACAAAGTCTCTATATTGGGGGCGACTAAATCTAGTCCAATTCAATCCCCAGAAGACACAAGTTTACGCGTTAACCGCTAAAAAGAACCCCTTTGTCGTATATACTCAGTTTGAAGGCACTCCCCTTGCTGCCTCAGCTAGCATCAGAATCCTCGGCGTCGACATATCGAATAGGGTGCAGTTTCGTGGTAACTTGGAGGGGAATGCCAAATTGGCCTCTAAAAAGATTGGCGTGCTCAGTAGAGCGATACAGTATTTCATGCCGGCACATCGCTTGAAACTTTACAAAGCGGAAGTTCGGCCTCACATGGAATATTGTTCTCATCTCTGGACCGCGGCACCCCAGTCCTAGCTCCTTTCACTTGATCGTATCCAGCGCAGAGCGATTAGAATCGTTGACGACCGAGTTCTTTCTGATCGTCTGGATTCACTGGCGCTGCGTAGGGTTGTTGCATCCCTTTGCGTTTTCTATCGTATCTGCCACGGGTAGTGTTCTGAGGAATTGTTTGGATTAGTTCCAGCCACCAGATTTCACGAACGCACATCGCATCAAAATTCAGGATACCATCCTTACCATCTGGATGCTTGGTGGTCCACCACTGTGCGTTTTACTAGGAGTTTTCTTCCTCGTACAACTTCTCTGTGGAAAGAGCTTACTTTTTTTAAAGGGCCGGCAATGCAACTGCAATTTCCCTGGTGTTGCAGTTGTTCATGGGCAGCTGTAGTTGCTTACCATCATATGACCTGCATGCTCGTTTGCCCCCTCTTTTATAAAAAATAAAAAATAATAATGAGATTTAATTCCAACCCAAGTATACTACTGCATTATGGCTACTATAAATTCATACTGCGTAGGTCGGAACAAAAATGAATAATTTTAATCTGGAGTTAGCCGTGGTTAACTATGACATTGGGAGGTGAAAAACCTTAGTTCCCTCCGTGACCATGGGTGCTGTAAAATTCTTGAAACGTTGGGAACATAAAATAAGTTAATATACGCTATAAAATCCGTAAAAGCTAGTTTTATTTAATTGTGGGGAGTAGTTAGTACTTAGGTAATAAACCACGTCGCCGCATTAATGTAGATGTCTACTGCTGAAATTACTCAAACACTTCAATTTTAAGGTGCCGTTAAGTCTCGTGCTATCTCTGTCATTTTAAGCCAAAGCGAATGAGACCGCGAGATTTACGAAATATTAAAATAGTAGTGTTTGAATATTTGGCCATATGGGCCGAAGTATTCACTTACCATCAGGTATATATCTCGTGTGTCCTCTTATTCTATAAAAGAAATTAAAAAAAAATAGTAATAAAGAGTAAATTAAAAACGAAAGGTATTGGAGCTGACGGCTCGCTCGCGTGCTGAAGAGACTTGGCCGGAGGTTGAAGCGGTACCACGAGCGCGCGACCCGCGCCGCCTGGTGCCGCGCCGCCGTGCTGGTGCGGGCGCTGCGCCGCCGCCGCGCCGCGCTGCCTCCTGCAGCGCGCGCCTGCCGCCCGCGCGCACCCACACTGTCGCCGTGCAGACGCTCGACACGTGGCCCGCGCCATACGAGTTCCTCATCGCCGACTTCTACCGCGGCCTGCCCGGCCTGCCCGACACACCGAGACAGGTAACATTAGCTTACCGTTTCCTTATCGCTTATATTCAATTTTATTGCAGTCTATCTACGCTACGTAGCTACGTAGGGAACTTTCATCCATCTACTTCCTAGCATGTCCGTTCCTGTCCTAGCAGACCGTTAGTCTAGCTAAAGCCCAATTTACATTGGTGGAGTGTTTAGCAAAGTCAACAAGTAAAGTGTTTAAGGACAATAGTGTAAACTGATCGGAGAGGGCATATGGTTTGCCATAGCTGGCCACTGCGCCCACGTGTTCTCTGTTAAACCTTATGCTCTGCCCTGTTGGACATATGCTTCTTCGGATCACAGCCTGATCCAGAGTACGATGTCTATCAATCATATTGCAGACGCGATCTGTAAACTGCCACCGTCTGTAGTGTTTCAGTCAGCGCATTGGGTTTTGATGCGGGCTTTTTTGCATCTAACCAATAGGGGTGGATTCGTTTCACGCTAAATGATAACACCAGTAATCTGTCGCTGATGTGGTCCTTCAGGGGATAAAACTCATCATCCCGTTACCTGTAGCAGATCTCGCCTTTTTGGTCACTTCTACAAAATTGCTTGTCGGCAAAACCAATTGTTTTACCAATCCTGGAATAACGCATCGACGTCCCGGAATGCACACAAGTACGCTCAAACAGAAACTGTGGCTTCAAAGGAGTTATCTCTAAGGCAAAGCCTATATAATATTAAGGAATTTATGGATGATAATAACCCCTGGGAAGGGTGATCGCTACCGAGCTATTTCTAATTTGTCTTGTGTTGTTAATTGTAAACATGATTGTAAGCTATTATTTGAAAAAAAAAAATAGTTCCGCTGGGTGACTTGCTGGTTCTTCCCAGGACAGAGAGATTTTTTTTGCGAACCAGTGGTAAATGAAAAAATTGACTTTCAATAAGTATTGTTTATTGTAGAAATAGAAACTTTTTTATTCAATGTAGATTACATTGAATAAAAAAGTTTCTATTTATATTTCAAAGCCAAAGCACATTACAGGATTTGGCGAGAAACTATTTCGCCTTTCTTCGGGAAGTTTCTAGTGCATTCTGGTCTCTCGCTAAAGGTGCCTAAAGGAATTTGTGTAATGCATTATTCATTTTTACCATCTTTGCATAGGATGGACTCTCGATGGCCTATGCCGCAGAGGAAAAAGTCGATCTTTAGGTTCGCTTTTTGCGTCCATCTTGACTCTCGTCGACAGGAGGAATATACCGCCGACTATCCAGCAGTGTGAATACTCCATGCAAGATGTTTTTCTTGTGCGAACCAAACATCCTGCATGTAGCTCAGGGCGTAAAGCTTTACTCTCCCTGGAAGTCCATAAATCGAGCGAGCCGGCTAGAATCCCCCAATCGCGCTAAAAACGTACACTCCAAAGTTTGCTTCCGCATCCGCAAGGACAACCTTAGCCCGCCCAATCCCTCTGCTCAGACCTATCCAACTATAGGCCTATCTCCATCATCTCTTTGTTCTCCAAAAACAATGGAATCCATTATTATCTGCCAGCTCATGCCGTATCTTGAGTAGTGATCACCAATACAGTTTCCGTCGAAGTCTCTCAACTGGTAATCTTCTTGTCTATCTGACTCACCTTTGGGCGGAGACCATCGGCGGATAAAAATGAGGTTCTGGCCGTTAGTTTACACATAGCGAAAGCCTTCGATTGAGTTTGGCATAAAACGCTTCTTTCAGCGCTTCCCCCTTATGGAGTTTCCAAAAAATTACGGGTCTCTTTTCTCGCAGATCAGAATATTAAGGTAGTAGTCGAGAAAGCATGCTTCGGCTTCAAGTCATTGTATCGTCGAGTGTTTGTAAAACAAAGTCTTTGACTTAGAGCAATGACTAGAGTCTAGTCCAGCTCAATCCCTAAAAGACACAGTATGTGCGTGCGTCTACGGCTAAAAAGAACCCGTAGTAATTTTTTCGCAGTAATTTGTAAGGCATCTAAAAAGTTTGGTGTGCTCAGTAAATTCGGACGATATTTCATGACGGCTCAACGCTTGCAGTTTTACAAAGCGCAGGTTCGGCCTCATGTAGAGTACGGTTCTCATCTCTATGTCGTGACACCTCAGTAACAGTTTTTTTGTTTTGCGTTGTCGACGACGATTTCCAATCGGCTTGATCCATTTACCTTGCGAAGAGAAGATGCATCTCGAAATATTCAGATTTTTTCCAGCTGCTGAATTTAACCATCGTACACTGCGATACAACTATAAATTTCATCCTCAATATCTGTGATTGCGATTAACGCGGAATTATTCGCCATGCACTACCACAATGTATCGCGGGCGGTTTTCCGAAACGTTACGACTTAGGGACCTTCAAGTAAGGAATATTTTCTATCCCTTTTTAAAAGGCTAGCACCGCATCTGCAGATGGATTTACAGGTTCATGTGCGGTGTTGATCACTTACCATTAGCTGACCTGTATTCTCGGTTACCTCTTTCATTAAAATAGGACTGACTATTATTGCAAAAATGTAGCTCATGATATTAGCTGATAATATGGCGAATTTCACAATTGGTAGAAAGATCTAGAAAATTTACTTAGTATGTTACGCAGTCCCAGCGAGCACCCTATAAGACACCAATAATTTCTCATTTACGAAATAATTTAAGTTTAATTTATGCACAGTTTTATTTTATTTTTCAGTCAAACATCGACACCGAGAAGACTAGTGATCATATATCACCTTGCGAACGCCTTGACAAATATCTGACGGAGCTGTATTCAGGGAAAACGGCTCGTGGCGAAAACGAACTGAGCGAACAACTTGCGCTCGCCCACGCTCAATTACTTTACGAGAGGTGGAGACGGGAAGCTCACGCTGAGCGCAACCGCCGGTTACTGGGACGTTGTCGGCAGGCGCGCGCGCTAGAGTTGCAGAACGCCGCGTTACGTGAAAGATTACGCGTCGCACAGTTGGAACGAGATGAGCTACGTGCGAGATTGGCACGAGAGACGCCCGCTCCAGTTCTACCAGTTGCCGCGAGTGAGCGTGAGGCACAACTGGAGGCTGCGCTCGCGGAGGAGAGCGCTGCTCGGTTACGAGCCGAAGCTGCACTGCGAGAGGCTGAAGCGCAGCGTGCGCTTGACGAAGCTGAATTGCAGCGGACGCGAGGCGAGTCGTTTGAAGCATCTCGGCACGTGGAGGCGTTGGCGCGAGCTGCTTTAGCGGCTGAGCGGCGTGCCGAACATGTTCGACGTCTACGACGCGAGTTGCTTATGCTCGCCGAACGTGAAACTCGTTTAGCTGACGTCGCACGCGCTGCTGCAGCAACCGAATCGGGTGGCGCATTAGCCGAGCGTCGAGTCGCTGAAGAGCGAGCGCTGAAAGCGGCTTTAGCACGCGCCGAAGCCGAAGTAGAAGCGAGCGTGTCACGTGCGGATGCAGCGACAGCTCGTGCGCATGAATTAGAAGCAGCGTTAAGTGCGCGTGATGCAGCCGCTGCAGAGCTGAAGCGAGCGCTGCGTCACGCTGCCGACGAGCATGCAGCGAGACAGCGCGCACTGCAAGACAAATACGCGGCGCTCCTGAGTATCATACGCACGGCAGAGGCGCGCAAGCTGGAGCGACTGGCAGGCGGTGTGCCGCGGGCCACAGTAGGAACAGGGGGTGCAGGAGGTCCGGTGGGTAGTGCGGCAGGTCCGGTAGGCGGTGCAGGGGGGTCCGCTGGCCTTACGTCCGGAGCTGGCAGACTGCAGTCGCGTGCGCCGCCTGCTTGAACGCGACGACGACGAAGCAACACTTGATCGCAGCTAATACCACCCAACCGCTGGAGCTCGATCGAGCCTCACTCTGAGAAAACTGCTCCTGCGCGCTGACAGAAATCGTATTTAACTTGATGAAGACAAGGGAAACTTGATTTTCCCGATACAAACATGCACGTCCCCGACCGAGACGCGACGAATACCGAGCACGCCGAAGACCTCGATCCACGTGAAGCTTCGTTCCTTGCTCGAGAATAAGATGTGATATATACGGTCCTACAGATTATATTTAAGATAAAATGTTTTAAATTGAAACTGATGTGTACATGTGCTTACGTTACTTTGGTGCCGATAAATTTTTGTGAAATAATAAAGTGGCTTATAATGTTACTTGCATATAAATGTTTAATGTTTACGTTGTAGTTGTTACCTGTACAGTTCAGTCACATCGCAAAAATCGATTCAACCCCTTTTCAAACGAGACTGCGGGCGCCAAGTGCTAGACCCGCCTTGCGATGCGACTGGAACTTCAGACGTAGTTCCTTCTCGCTTATTGTATTGGATTGGGATTGAATAAAATGAAAATCAAGAAGTTTGCTTTATTTTTCTTTTGAAAATTAACTTAATAAACTAAGTCGAAGTCAAAGTCCTGCTCGAATCTGTATAGCTCGTGAAGTAATCAAAATACATTCTCGATCATTACCTATGAAGAATGCTCGGCAACATCTTAGACATTAGTACAGAGTTGGTCTTAACGAGTTTGCAAACAAATTTCATACTCATACCACATAGTAGAAAAACACATGAATCCCGAAAGATTATCAGAAACTGTAACCTTTTGTGTAATCAACATTTTAGTTCTGGATTTTACCCGGAGAGTTCTTGAATCCGATTGGTATTTAATATGTATCAAGTAGTTTACCCCATGGTAAGTGAATACTATCATACATAGATTTATCCCCGACAAAGAACGCTAGGCTTTTGTTACGCTAATACAAAATATTTACCATATAAGGCTGCATCAACACTCACTACCAGGTGGAATTGTGGTCAAGCACTGGTTAATAGATGTATTGTCATTCCTGATAACTAAGATCGTGCCTCGTCACTATTTGTATTTATATTGTGTGAGCATAGTCCATCGCCGGTCGAAGCACAGATCTATAATTGTACGCTATGGGTCTACCAAGTACAAATTTTACCTTACCATCAGGTGATCTTATACCTCGACCATAATGGAATATACTATGTTGAATAAAATATTTGGTAAAAATAAAATTATCAAACGCATATATGATGACTGGTAGAGGGTCCATCACCTCATTTCTTTCAACAGGTGTCGCCAAAAGGATACGCTTGCGGTGGATACCGGCGTAACAATCTTTTTACGACTGGCGTACACGACGTTGAGAATATAATCAAATACCCGTCCTCCGTTCTTATACCAGGCCTGTCTCACTCCGCGCTTTAGGCATGAAAATATATTAATGCTGCGCGGCATGCATGGAGCTAATTCAGTGAGGTTGACACGTGCGCGCTCGGGCTGACGCGCCCCTTACATTAACAAAAAAATATTTTTCTCATAAGTATTTATGCACTTGATATTTATTTTTGAGTTTTTATTCAAGTCAATTCATTTCACTCAAATATTTATTCAATTCACTCAAAAAGCCAAAAAGTACTGCATAGCATACGGGTGCTTAAATAACAATAGGAATGTAAACTTTTCATTCTTTACTGTTCCTAAGAACACGGAAAGGTAAGATATTATTATTTATAGGTAGATCTGGATAATTAGGTACCTATTTATTGACGCCATAGTTCCACATTTATTATTTGAATAGCGACCAAACCACAGCTTCTTATTCGTTTTCGATTTTATTGTTTATATTGTCCCAATGACCTTAAATTCGTTCAGTATAAGTAGATCTCCCAGTACTACTGACTGCCTACTAATGCAAGATCAGCTTATGCTGGTTACGATTTAACACTTGGTCGATAAAAGAAAGAGATTGAAAATAGCAGCACTTCTCATTGCCAATCTTTCATTAGTAATGCCGTTGCGTGTCGCATGTTTGTAAATAGCAAAAAATGTGAATCAAACTAGTGGTGAAATTAAAAAAATTTGTACAACCGAATTCAATATACATACTTATCTAAATAAAATGAGAACATCATCAATCGAAGCCAATTAAATACGCATTATTTGTTTTTTTTTTTTTTAAATCAAAGACAAAATAGTAAGTAAAAAAAACTCAAGCACGAATCTAATGTCAAAATATAAATTTATTCATTATGCTCATACACTGCCAACGAACAATATATCAATATCAAACAAAACGTAATGGCCTGATGTCGGCGAGACTCGGCCGTTCATCACCACCACACCACCAGCGAACTACCCGAATCTCCCCTAATATGTACGAGTTAGGGAGAACAACCCGCCACCCCGCTGTATTCAAAACAGGCGCATTAAGCTCTCCACTATTAAAGCCTAACTGCAGCAGCTTATAAAGGGTTTTCCTTAGAAAATGCAGTTAAGCTATCGTCCGGTAATTTGGATATACGCCAAGCTATGTTTCGACACGTTATTCCGGCTGTCGTTATCGGATCTCTAACCATTTTGAAATGTGTTCCAATGATTCTGGATTCTTACAATTCTAACAAAACGAAAACGAATTTAACCACGTTTTTATTAAATCACTTTCTTGTTTATCTATTTGTTTGTCGTTCCGGATGGAATTTAGTTATTGAGTTTAAACTAACTCCCCGATGAGCAGGATAACTTCAAAATTACTTATTTTCTCACAATACCTAACCCTACAGTAGGAGCAGTCTCAATAAAGGTGCGTAAAGGGCTAAGTGGTACAGACACTCGCACGCGGATGTAAGGTGCATTTTTATTAAATACCACTCAATACTGTAAGGCTCACTCAAAAAGGCAGACGGTACTAGGAAACACTACTGAAACCTCAGTTATACAATTTAATAAAGGCAAACAAGGAAAGATTCAAAACATTTTCGATTGACCGAATCCTAGCGGAACAAGGCCATCAAATCAAGTGCTGAGACTACTAGTCTAGCTGATATAAAACAATATGTAGGCAGCAAAAATGTGAAATGGCGTGTTTCTAAATGTACAGAGCTTATTTAAGAAAACACTTTTACCGATAGGTGCATGGGATCGGCAAAAGTTGTGCAAAAACGTGAAGAATATAGAAGAGCAATATGCAAAGAGTGACCATGTCGTGAATTTGGTAACAGAAAAATTCACTATTCGCGTTGATGAAGATAGTTGAGAGGACAGCCTTGGTGAGTCTGATGACGATGACATTGCTGGTGCTGACGACCGAAGTTTTTGCATCTTAAACTTGCCTCGCTGTCGTCCTCACCAATGAAATAAATTCCCCTTACACTTTACAAGTGAACCATAATCATAAACATCTTCTATTATTTATTTTTAACCCCAAAGGAAGTCATTTGAAAGCAGCCATTACACCTCTTAATACGATCATAAAATTCTATTCTATTCTAAGGATCCGTAATCTTAGTCGTCAACCCTTCCTTTTAAGAGAGGTGCAAGGTTCTGGATTGAACGTCTTACTCAAGGGTCACAACCACCTCGTTTTTCTCGGGACCTCTTGGTTCTCTTCTTCTCTTCTCTTGGGTTCGGACCCAACGTGGTATTATATTGAATATGAGGTCATTAATTGGTTGATCATTGCTGCAGGACGCGAGATGAACGTTCCCAACTTTTCAGGTACTTACTTGGTTACCCTCCCAACGAACTGCTTTCTGTATACTACGGGGTTTACCATCACTAACATCAACGACCAAGTGGAAGGGAAGCCTTTGAAGATTAGGACGCTTATCTATACTATACCCAGCTTCTCATCTGGATAACTCGTTTCATATACATCTTAAATCTTTTGACTTAGAGATTTGTCGAAGTTGTCGTCGAAAGACCTACTTATACAATACGACGGTCCCATTTTACACTATAATAACTAAGCAGTAAGCCCGGATCAAGTTTTTAGAATGTTTTAAGCCTGGTGTCAGACCAGATCTTAAGTGATTTATTGTGATATAGAGTTTCAAGGGTCAATCGGGCTAGGCTTCTTGAGATTCCACAAAATGGCTCCGGTCCAAATTGTGTGAACTTTAAACCCTCCCGTGCAAGTTTGTCGGAAAATTCGTTGCCCACAATACCCGCGTGACCCGGATCCCATCGTAAGACGACCCTGTTGTCACATCCCAGGTCGTTTAAACGGTTCACGCAATCTCCAACTAGCTTCGAGTTAACTAAGTCTGACCTCAGCGCTAGCAGTGCTGCTTGACTATCAGAGTTTATATAAATTATATGGTAGACGTAGTGTTTTTGCAGATTGATTTACGCACACTGAAGTATGGCGAAAATTTCTGCCTGGAAGATAGAGGTGAATCTACCTAAATTCATAATAAGTTTGAATTTGGGGCGTTCCCTGTAAATTCTAAAGCCTACGTCGAGGCCCATTTTAGACCCATCATAAATCATAAATTTTTATTTGCAAGAATCACGGTATAAAAAGATCTTACAATTTGTCTAGTGCAATCGTGTTTCGCTAACAATGGTTAATAGCATGCAAATACAGAATCAACAATATTAATTAATTACAGTCTAAAAAATCTTTTACGTCATAATAACATTCGGTTTTTAACCAATTAATCAAATGTTTCTTAAATAATCTTTCACTTAATAATTTAAATTCATTAGGTATTTTATTAAATATTTTTGTACACATATTTAGGCAACTTTTATTGTATTTAACGATTCTAGGAATAACATCTAGAACTAGTTTTTCTGGGTCTCGTCGGTTTCGGGGATATATATCACGCGCTTTAATAAACAATGACTTATTTTTAAAGACAAACATACTGACTTCATAAATGTATAGTGAAGGGAGGGGTAATATACCAAATCTCTTAAATACTGGTTTACAGGAAACATCAGGTGACATCCCGCACATTGCACGTATACATTTTTTTTGGGCAACGAATGCCCTATTTCGGTCAGTACTATTACCCCATATTATGATTCCATAGCGAAGAATAGACTCTACGTATGCATGGTACGTTGCAATTGCCGTCTTAATATTTGTGATGTTTTTAACGATTTTAAGGGCATATACAAATTTATTTATTCTACGGCATACGTTATCTATTTGTTCTTTCCAGTTTATATCTTCATCTAACGTTACTCCCAGAAATTTTGTACATGTAAGTTTTTTTAGTTTTGGTATATTAAGTTTAATATTATGATTTGAATTGATAGATTTATTAAATTGTATGTAATGAGATTTTTCTAAATTAATTTTCAAATTATTTACGTCAAGCCATTCTATTAATTTGTCAATTGTATTATTAATGTCATCTTCATGATTCCTAATTGTATTATTATTTTTATTACTAGTCACAATAATTGAAATGTCATCAGCGTATAAAACACATTTATGATTCGTAATGTCAACAATATCATTAATATATAATAGGAAAAGAATCGGTCCTAATATACTTCCTTGCGGAACGCCAAATGTATTATATTTATATCCAGATGAATGAGATGTTAAGTTACTGTTTTTATCTATTTTATCAATGATAACACATTGTTGTCTGTCTTTTAAATATGACGATAACCACTGAAGTATTGGTCCTCTGATCCCAATTGTCTCTAATTTTTGCAATAATATGTCATGTGAAACGCAATCAAAGGCCTTTGAGAGGTCAAAGAATAATCCTGTTGTTAACTGTCTGTTGTTTATGTTACTAAGTATTATTCTTATTAACGAAAACATGGCAAGTGAGGTCGATCTGTGTTTTTGAAACCCGTATTGTTCACTTTTAATTATCTGGTATTTATTACAGTAATCAACTATTCTTTTATACATACATTTTTCAAAGATTTTAGCCAGAACAGGTATTAACGTGATTGGACGATAATTTTGAACCTCATCCTTTCGCCCTTTTTTTAAATAAAGGTTTTATAATTGACAATTTCAGTGCTTCTGGGAATTTCGCTGATGAGAATGATAAATTTATTAGATGTGTCAAAATTTTAGTTATATTATCAGCACATGATTTTAAAATTTTTGTGTTAATTTCGTCATAACCCTCTGAATTGGTATTTTTTAATGATAGTAGTTCTATTTTAACTTCATTTTCTGTCATTGGTCTTAAATACATCGAATTCACTCTTGAATTTCTACTTAAACCATATTTTTTATTTAAATTTTGTGTTGAGGTATGGTTAGTGGCCATATCTATAAAATAATCATTGAAAGCAGTAGCTATTTCTATAGGATTAGACATTATGTTCTTTCCAATCTTAATAGTATCTATATTATCCTTAACTTTCGGGTTATGAATTTCATCTTTGATAATTCTCCATGCTGCCTTGCATTTGTTGTTACTATTATTCATATATTTAATATTATCAATTTGTTTGGATTTATAAATACACTTCTTTAAAATGTTTGAATAGTTTAAGTAGTTAATTTTATTTCGTGTATTTTTTTGTTTATAGTATGTGTATCGCAAGACCCGTTTAGTTCGAGAACTTTTTTTTAACCCTTGACTTATCCAGTTTTTTTTTGTGCAACTACTGTTTATTTTTTATTTTATTTTTGGAAAGCATAAATAATAAAAAAAGACATATCAATTCGTGAAAAACGTTAAAGGCCTTATTCAGGTCAGTTTCCACATAAATTTCATACCACGATAAGTTTTGTAGACATTCTTTGAATTTTTGAATATGTTCTAATTTATAATCTCTCTTAAAGATGTTATAAGATGATGCCGATGTTAGCTTATTTTTTACTGGAAAGGTTAACATTTGTGCTGTGTTATGGTCCGAGAGATGAAGTGGTAATATAGTTGCTGTCGCGTTTGGAATATTACTCAGTATGTGGTCTATACACGATAACTTTCGCGTAGGAGCGTTGACATGAATTTTTAAGTTGTAATTGTGGCAAAGTTCTTGTAACTCACAAGAAAATTTACCTTTTTTTAATGTATTTATGTTTATGTCTCCTGCTAAAACTATGCACTTCTTAGTGTTATATTTTGTAACTAAAGTATAAAGTAAGTTGTCCAATTTAAAAAAAAAGGCTAGGATCTGATTGCGGTGTTCTATAAAGACATATTATTATTAATTTATTTGCTGTAATTTCGATGCCGCATACTTCAAATATGTTTTGCACTGCCTGAACTTTTACAAAGGACAACACTTTGCATAGTAAGCCCTTTCGAACTAAAATGCAAGTTCCGCCTCTTTGTTTATCCGTAGGGATAAACAAAGAGGCGGAACTAGTAGTATAATAAGTTACTATTTCATAGTCACTAAGTTTAACATAATTATCGTCACCTTTCCTTAGAAATGTTTCGGAGAGACATATAACGTCAGGATCATTATGTTCCTCTTGCAAATCTTTTAGCGTTAGCTCAAAAATGTCTTTTTTTGACAAAATACTTGCGATATTTTGATGAAAGATTTTAAAATTCAGTAATGCCTTTGTTTCGAAAAAAAAATATCTTTTTTTTACTGTAGGAAAGTAAAAGGGTATAGTCCCTTTTTTTGGTAGCAGTATCTTTGATGCAGGCGAAGTAGATTTTGTAACGCTATGTGTTACTAAAATATTACTGCGCTTAAAATAAAATGGGATTGTGCCTTTTTTGTAGTGGTTGGATTTAACGTCTGATTCATCTTTGCTTGGTCTATTACCCCCTATTATTTTCTTAAGTTCACAAATATTTAAGTACTTATTTGCATAGTCACTGCAGTCAATAAGGTAATTTATTTTTTTACAAATGTCAATTTTTGTACAGTAGTTATAATTCACAAAATGACAATTTTTATACTCATTACATATATTTTTGATACTTTTATTTAATCCATTAACATTAACATAATTATTTCTTGGTACATTTAATACAAAGATATTGTTTTTGTTAAATTTTTCTAATAATTTTCGTAAGTTTAATAATATAACTTTTACATTTTTGTCGTTTTCACCCATACATAAAACCAATTTATCATTTGTCGATAGCGTCATATTTAGGCATGTCTTAGTTACTTCGGTGCTAAGTGCGTTAGGTTTGGTTTCCGCAAAAACTTTGTATTTTTCATATTTTGTCGACTCTCTTGAATGTATAATAGAAGATGCCAGACCTACGCACTGCTGAGTGCCCCAAATAAATATTCTATTTTTAGGTTGACATATTTGTTTTTTGTCCAAATTTATAAATGTATTCTTAAAATTAGAAGAATTAAATGGTCTTTGAATTTGTAGTTTTTGTGTCAGGATATCAATTTGGTTAGTAAGTTTACAAATATCCTTGTTAGCGTTTTCCAATTGCTGCTGTAAGTCAGTAATTTTTTTGTTGTAGAGAAGATATAGAAATATTATTACGGTCGTTCGATATTTCCTTTGGTGCTAAAGGCGTAGAATTTACGTGACGACATGGCGTGGAAGTTCTCTGTTTCTTTTTCGCACTATTGCCAACCTTATTTACTTCAATTGGTGTATGGCACAATGACTGTAATATTTTTATTTCTGAAGTCAACTTATTAATTTGTCTGTTGAGAGTATTATTTTCTAGTATTGTGTTTTCTAGTTCATTTTGTGTACTACTGAGTTCAAGAGTAAGTTGAGCTATTGATTCTTTTAACTCTTGGATTGTTACTGTCTCTAGTATAGTACCGTCTACACTCCTTGATAATTTTCTTGGCGTGGAATAGGATTCATCGGATAACTCGTTCTCGGTGAGTACGTGTGAGTCCATTGTCTGAGAGAAAAACGTATTTTGAGGTGTAGATTGTGAAACCTCGGTAATATTTTGTACAGATGACAATTATTTTAGAGTGTTTTCTTTTTTTCGCATAGTAACGTTAGAAGATTCGCTAATATATGATGTCAAATATTTTTTACTGTAATTTTTAATACAAAGTTTACACTTCCATTTCGTTTTCGCCTCTTGATTTTTTAAACGGTAAAGTTTCTCGGAATAGCCGGCACAGTCAAATTCATATCTTTTTTTCGCATTCTGAACATAGTAGTGTGTTTTTCATATCAACATACTTTTTGCATTTAAAACAACATACTAGTGCTGACATCTTATGGCTGGTGTTAGCGGATTTTGTACTCGCTTTAGAAGCCATTCTGTTATACTTTATTTTTCTAGTTAATTTCTTAATATTTTTGTAGATGGCGTAACTGAACTATGTACAATAAATCAAATGTATTTAGAATTTTTCTCCATAGTGGTGAATAGTAGAACTATTACAATGTTGCTATTTAGATATTTAGAATCGATTACAACTTGTGGTTCTCAATAAGATATGTAGATGGAGTTATATGTCATGACCTCAAGTATGGAGAGTAATGACATCTATTAACGAGTCGTTGATACTTGAACGTCAGCTGATCTTGTTTTTATCGTAGATTGTCAAGTTTAAAAAGTAACGTCCACGATTAATAATATTTACTGAAATTATTGTCTAATTTTCACTCACCAAGCCTGATGAACATGCATTTCAGTCCTGTATACGTAATGACATAAAAAAACTCAGTTTCTGTTTACAGCATGACACCGTGAATAGATAATTCACCACATAATTAAGTTCATCTCAATTAATCGAATATAACTTTTTTGGCCCCTAATATTTTTTATAAATAACACTGACTGCACTTAGTCTGACACCGATATTCTTATCTCAAATGATTTCATGCACTTATATGGGATTAACACATTATTAATTAATTTATTACTACGGAGTCGATGTTAACCGTGGCAACAGCGCCATCTGATCTGTTATACCATATGAGCCTACCGCCCTCACAGATAACCTGGCCATTCAGCCAGTTTTCTCTGAAGGGTAATTCCAGTGGCGAAGCCTCCATAGAAGCCCAATAGCTGGGCTTGCTATATAAAAATGCTCAATCAATAATATCAACTAATAAAATAAC
Source organism: Parnassius apollo (assembly GCA_907164705.1). Taxonomy (NCBI): domain Eukaryota; kingdom Metazoa; phylum Arthropoda; class Insecta; order Lepidoptera; family Papilionidae; genus Parnassius; species Parnassius apollo. The sequence goes on along the minus strand of CAJQZP010001641.1, from coordinate 1,108,313 downwards.
TCGTAAACTATTTCAAACTATTTGAAAGGGCATGATCTCGTAGCATATAACATGTAACGTCAACACTTGGCAGTTTGCTTTCAATTCGACATACACTGGACTGTCAAAATTAATGAAAGCAAGGAGTTGATTTGTCGTCTCTCTCACACGCGTTGGCTCTTTACCGGGCTTTCGAGAAGACAATCGCTCCCTTTCTAACCTGTGGCAAAATGTTCTATAATGAAATATAACTATGAACTGGGCTTTACCCAGTGGTGGGTTACAGAGTGGGGTTTGCGGGCGATACGTTTGCAAGTTCACTTCACATTTCAATATTTATGTTTGTTTTTTGTTGTGTCTGTTAAACATTTATGCTTTTTCAAAGATTTTTAGTGAAAATGGGGGGATAATAGTGTTCCTTGTGATGAATATAAGTGTGTTAAAGTGCTTATCGGCGAGGAAAAAGTTAAAATCTTTAAAAATGAAATTTTAATTCAATACTTTTCTTCATACTTTAATAGGTACAGGACTCTTTAGTATTATAGTTTAATAACTCAATAATTAGTGAGTTTGTGTTAAAAATATCAAATAATTGTTACAATCTTTTTTTTAAATTTATATACTGAAGGACTACAGGAAACATTCTTTAAAAACCTCAATACATGTATTTATTTAATTTATTACATTAAAATTTGGGCTTCACATTAATAGCGCCATCTACTTAATTTGTGAAGTAAGTCATTTTATCGAACGAAAATTGATTGATTCTCACTGCGGTACCTAAAGGTTACGCTAGATGGCACAAACACGCTACCGGCTAATTTAATAATTTAATATTTATATTACCTTAAGAGTTAAAAATATCATTTTGTACGGTTTATTAAAATTGAAAATGAATAATAAATTATATATTAAGCTGCGGTACTGTAAGTGTAGCCCCTTGCGTAGCAAATCACAGGCACCCACGCTCACCAGGCAGCTACGGCTTATTGGTCGCCTTCTACCTAACAAAGAAACAATTTTTCTTAAAATTTATTTTTCTACATAGTCTCCTTGTAAATCTACACACTTTTTCCAGCGATACTCCCATCTCTCTAACCCGTTCAAATAGTACTCGGCATTTTTCTCTGCAAAATAATTGTTCTCGAAGGTGATTGCCTCCTCATTTGACGAAAACGTTTGTCCTCCAAGCGCAATTTTTGGATGAGGGAACAAAAAGAAGTTCTTGGGGCTAGATCTGGTGAGTAAGGCGGATGGTCAAGCAGTTTAAACCGTAATTCGGAGATTTTCGCTATGGCAGCCGTTGAGGTTTCGTGTGAGACGGTGCGTTGTCATGCTGAAACAGGATGTTTATTTTTCTGCAAATGTGACCATTTTTCCGCGATTTCGCATGCATGCATGCTCCTGTAACGGGTTTTCCTTTTTGAAGATAATCGATTAAGATAATTCCAAGACTATCTCAAAAAACAGTCGCCATCGCTTTCCCAGCCTAAAAGCTTTACTTTTATTGTTTCGGGCGTGTAATGATGTATACAAGTTTCATCTACAGTAATTAATTGGCGTTAAAACTCGGATGTATTGCGCCGAAATTGCGCCAACAGAGCATTTGAAATGTTTATTCGGATACGTTTTTGGTATAGATATAGATATACGTGAGCAAACGCGGCACCCAACGAGCTTTCTCGTGCCTAAATCTTGATTTAATGTGTGTCAAACACGTTCTTTGGAAATTTTCATAGCCTCCGCTATTTCTCTCACTTTAGCACTATTTGTTTATCGTCAGTAGTTGCAGTGCCTCCCAAGCTCTCACGGTTACGTTTAAATTCAGCTGTCCAAAATTTCACTGTGGTGAATGATGATGCAGAGACCCCATACACAGAGTCCAACTTATCTTTGATTTGCGTAGGCGTATTGCCTTTCATAAACAAAAATTTAGTGACGTCTCGATACTCAATTTTATTCCATTTTAACAAAAACCCTCACTCAAACGACTGTCAAATAACTACGCGTCCAAAATGACTGAAATTTTGGTGCGTAAGTGTCAAAAGATGAGCAACTACATTCACTAACTTTTATTGACGAGTGCTGCCACTTTCACGTTGAGGTCGGAAACTTTTTAGACCACTCTGGTCATATACAAGCTAAGAAAATTACCCTCCTTTTGGACTAGTCTCGGTTGGAGGAAAGGGCAAATCTTCAGTTTGAGAAACTGAAGGTTTCGGTTTGAGCAATAGTCTGAATTATAGTAGTAGTTTAGGCACAGAACCGGGTTTTGACAGTCGGTGAAGAGAGGGGCGGGGGACAGGGGGAGACCTTTGAATTTAGCAGTCTTAGAGTTATGGTGTATTGCGATATACGATTGTTCATCTGCCTTTGCGTATAGGCCTGGCGATTTTACTAAATATTACTTACTAGTGATGTATGTTTTGGCGTGAATTTTACGGGCTCTTGATTATATTGGAGTTAAAAATATTCATAACACGATTTAATTAAGAGCTGTGACGATCCTAAGGATAATACGTCATAGCCATGACATTACTCCATTTTTTTCATTAAAAAAATACTAGCAATGCTATTTACATTACTAATATTCCTTTTAACACTCCTGGTAAGCTTTAAAATGCTCGTGTTAGGAGTAGTCGCTTGGCGGATTCGAATCCAGGACGTTTTGAGTTCGGGTTCCTCACCCTACCATTAAACTACTCTCGCCTCAATTTGTTTAATTTTCATTTCAAATTATTGAAATAAAGGCTGTAAAATTTCATCTACATTTGATAGAACACTGAAGTGGGTGTAAACTGAATTGAAGATTCCTTTATTTTCATACATACATACATAAGGTCACGTTCTTAAGTCCTCATTAAAATACGGTGAAAAGAGTGATGTATGAAAAGGTGTAAAATAAAACCAGGTTATAGTCATTAGTACTAAGTTATATATTATCGTATAATACAAATATGTCGCGGCGCGGACGCACATACAATCTAAAATATTTGGTACAAAATTCACAACGTACGTATAGGGCAATATAAATAGTTAAAATATCAACAACTCTTATATACAATGTACAAAATATACAAATACAAAAAATTAACAACGTAGCGCTAACGATATGCTATGCATCGGTCAGCACGCCGTTGTAAAATGTACCTTATGGCGTACGCATACAATTCAAATTTGCGTCGTCGTGAGTTGCAATTAGAAAGCGTTATTGATAGTATACGTTTAAATAGGTGCATCTTACAGCGTGGCGTGACGGACCTCAATGCAGCCTAGTCTGCTAAGACTATATTATGGCTCGGAGGACCATTTCGATGTAGGTACATTTATGACCCGACAACTTGATTTTAATAATCTCGATCACAACTAAGCAAATTTATTCGTTTCGTCTAATATTTCTTGCTCAGCCGGCTGGCGTAGATAACGCAGCCAAGGTAGCTGACGAGGGTTCTCGATAACATTTAGAGTCCACCCGGCTCGAAGGACCATTGTACTAAGTCGCTTGTTGGCTGACTAGAGCTGCTAAGGCAGCGGCTCCACGTAGTTTTCGGGCACGAGGCCACAGCGGCCGTCTAGCTGCCCTCGAAGCCAGCCCGGCTCACCAGAGGGCGCCACATTGGTTATGATCTGGTTGGGCTCGAACGAGAGTTCGCCTTCACTCTCACCCAGGCAAGCATATAGTGTGCGCACGCGCCTGGAATAGAACGACACTTTTTAACATGAATAATATCAGAGGTAGATTTAAAATACAGTGTTATGATTTATGACTGATTCTACAAAAGATAAAGTACTACATGTATAGATTTTATTAAAATAGAAATACTGATTAGATAAAATAAATTGTCTTTTATGATAATTTTAAGTCTAAAGAACATTGATAGATACCACCCAGGTGAAGCCAGAGCTAGTCGCTAGTTATAAATTTTATTTTAAAATCAATGCAAATATATTCCTATTAATAGGAAATTTCCAATTCATCGAATAATGTAACGTTATAACGATGTACCGTTATTTGCAGGTTTTCACTTTTGGTACATGTTGACGGTACGGGCTCGATGATACGCCATTTCTAATCCCATTCTTTATCCGTACGGACTGTACCTATTCTTACAGGATGACTTACAAAGATAGAATTTTTATCGTTCATAAATAGTTGAACAAATATTTAAAAGGAATTTTCAAGTACTTCATTTATTGCAAAACGGCTCGTTTACAAAAACCAAGAGTTTTTAAATACGGAATTAGAGACACGGAATTACAAGCGGATTCAATTCTTGCACAGTTGGGATCGATTCTTAGAAATGCAGTAATCGCCACGCTTGGGGCACTAGATGTCGCGCACCTACGACGCAGCGGCTTTGTCGGCTCCGTCGCGCAGTGGCTTACCAATGAGTGGTTGGGCTGGGGGTCGCGGGTTCGAATTTCGTACGGAACAAGTATTTGTATGGCCTACAGATAATTGTTTCGGGTTTGGATATTTATCCTTGTGCAATTTATGTTTGTAAACTGCTTCCACGATATAGAAGAAAATTCTAGTGTAGGGTATCGTTTTTTTTTAAAAATCAGTTTTCAATCTAGTTTATACAAGATGGATAAACACAGTCATTATCTTAGTTATGATTCAGAATACGACGTATCTACATTTTTGTATTTGGAGGTTTTTACATAATAGACTACATATTGACTTACTTAGGGTATAAAAACTTTGCTAGTGCGATTTAGCCGAAACCATTAATTGACCTTGAACTTGATATCTAACATATTTAAAATGTTAAAGTCGGTGAGAAGCAGGGGAGGGGAGTAGGAGGATAGGGCAGTAGTACTTACGTGAACCTGGGCGGAGGCGGGGACGCGCTGTGGCTTGACACGGACTCTGAGCTGCTGCTGCAGCGGCCCACGCCACCTGGAAGGAAACAACGCGATGTCTTATTCAACTGATAGATAATCTTTATAAATACAAATCAATTACCGCATGTATGAAGGCTCATAAGCTCATAACTTAAAATTGGCTGAACAGAACTTGATGTTGTGTGTGTGAGTGGTTACCTGGATTATTTAGATTCGAATTTGATAGGCAGGTGGCGCTGTTATCGAGATCCAGAAATCACCCGTGTGTTACTGGGGCGGATCGCTTAGGTTGGTATTATTTTTTTAAATGAGGCACGATTTCATATTATCGATGTATGTTCAATCAAGTGTACATATAAGTGGGTGTGTACATTGTGCACATATGTAGATGCGTGTACGTGTACGGACGCACGTAAGTGTGCACGTGTGCGTGTGTACTCCACGTGTGCTAACCTCGGTGCGCCAGCAGCGCGGAGTGCGGCGGGAGCGCGGGGAGGGAGGGGTGCGCGGGGAGCGCGGCGTGCGCGGGCAGCGCGAACTGCTGCAGCAGCGAGTGCTGGTGCGGCGCATACGATGCCCCCGACACCTGCAACAACACCACTCATCAACTCACTAATCATAAAATATACTTTGTAATAGAAATAAGCTAAACAAACGAGCACACAGTCCACCTGATGATAAGTGCGTACTGTGACCCATAGACATCTACATTTATTCTTAATTAGGAATCAAAATGCAGATGCGTTGTTATCCGTGAGGATTTAGATGGAATGCTTCGTTTCCAGTAAAAAGAGTCTCCGGGTCTCTACACTCACCATACGAAAAACAGCTGCATAAAGCTACTATTTCACACTGGTATTCTGTGACAGCGTGGGAATTCCCCGTTCGAGCCGACCTATTCCAACTACAATCAAAATAATATAGCTGCAGCGTGGCAACCACATGTAAATATACAAGACCTATCTATCCAAAAGTTCAAAACGATTACTAGGCAACATTTGTTAAATGATAGATAAGAACCCCGGAGAATGAGGTATTGCCAACATGCCGTTTCTAAATGTTTTCACTTTTCATACTTAATTGTAATACATAACACATTTACGTCTAAAGCAGCAATTTTATCGTAATCATAACATGGTATATTCAATTATTATTAATAATTTATGCCTGTCTTGATAACTTGCTAATGTGATAAAAACAAATGTTAAAACAGGGATTCCTAAAGTGGTCGATATCGACCCCTTGGGATCAAAATCGGTTTCCCAGGGGTCGCCATAAATGAAAACTGATTTTGGGAGTGAACGAGGTCTAAAATCGACCCTTATTAATGAACACAAGTTCTTATTTGAAACTTTTAAGATACTGTACAAGTTGAGTTACGTGTATCAACTTGTTATAAGAATGACTTATATTTTAAGTTTACTCACTTAACTAACCGCAGTTTTTAAATTTGTAAATATTTTGTATCAATAGGAAAAAAAAACTAGAGATAGGATTTTTAATGTAATTTGGCTGTGGGGTGTCTGAAGTATCATCAGTTCATTTTGGAAAAAGGGTCTCCCCTGTGATAAAACTATGATCATAATTATACACTAATAGATATTAGTGATAAATGCAATGATGATAGGTGACTACTGAAATCTCAAACATAGAAATAATATTTCTTTCGACGAAATGTTTCTAAATATTTTTAATGTGATAGTGACATAAACTACACGTATCATTCCCGCACCAAATCATTCAACATACAAGTTCAAAGACTCCACCATTAATTTAACAGGTACTTCAATAACTACACTAAGTTAAAATAGAATATCTATACAGCTATACTTACAACATCACTGCGCGCTGAAACTGGAATCGATGTTGGAGACGTTCTGAAACAAAGAATACAAGAGTTAAAAAAAACTTAACACGCAGCGGTCATGAGGTGTGATGACTTTTAAATATTTTACTTTATCTTGGTAATCCTGATGCGGGTACTAGGATAAAGTTATTGAATTATTGTATTGTCATTAGTCCTTGATACGAGAGGAAACAAGTTAATCGGCGTCGGAGAAGTTTAATGCAAGTGAATTACGTAAGGAGTCCGTGTTGTGATGGTGTAAAAATAACCACTCCCCCATACAGCCTCGTAGGTGTCGTGAGAGGCGGCAGAGGGAAATTGGAACGGGGGACGGACAGCAGCAGAACATACAGAGCGTGGCAAAGAATACATACATGGCACATACATACAAAATCTAAAATTAAATTACAACCTATAATTTTGCTATCTCTCCCTCCCCTTTTACCCGGAATACAATAATAAATAACGATAAAACTCGGTGAGACGTTAGTGCATCGTGATAGAGTTTCAGAAGCTCTAGGACTACCACAACGAAATGCAAACCAAATTTAATTGAGCCGCATCATACATTACTAAAATCAAGGAGTTTTTATAACAAATGGAAAACGAGTTAGCGGGCCTCCTAAAGGCAACTGATATAGCTTTTATTTAGTATAATTTATTGCATTAATATATTTATACGTGGTAAAGCCACGCTGCAGCCATATTATGGTTGTAGCACGAATGGGTCGGCTCGATCGGGGAAGGACCATGCTCTCACCGAATACCAGCGTAAAATAGCAGCTTAATGCTGTTGTGTTTCGTGTGGTGAATGTAGAGATCCGGAGACCTTTTCTACTGGAAACGAGGCATTTCATGTTAGTCCTCAGGGGTGACAAAGCATCCGAGTTTACATTCTTAATCGAGGATAAATGTACATGTCTATGGACCATAGCATCCACTTAGCATCAGGAGGACTGTGTGTACGTTTGTCACCCTTATTCTATAAAAAAATTATATAGTTTCTATATTTTTACCACTCATTATAAGACAATATCAAAACACCTGTTCAAGTTAAAAGTTAGCAGTCCACCTAATATCAACATGCATAATGATTTCTTATATTTACGCGAACACTACACATTGAAATAATACTAATTTTTACGGAATTTATCGCGTATATTTAACTTTTTTATCAACATGCAGCCTAGGACACGAAACAAATTAAAAAAGTATTAGATGTGCTTTGTCAGGACTAATGTCTGCCTTATCTTTTAAACTGAAAGACAAGTCAAATAAGTCAATGCATTGATGCACGTCAGGAGGAATACTGAAGGTGGCAATAACACAAAACCAACACTGGCAGAAGAGAAGTTTATTATTTTATTATGTATTTATATTATTTATCGCAAGGTGTGCCTTTTCAACTAGCGGTTCAAAGGGCAGACTGAGTGCATTATCTACTAGTCAACCCTGAGAAAGGTGCAATAAATAAAGGTATTGGTAGGTTACACCATTAATTCTCTTTAAGATAAAAAACCAATAACATAAATTGATATTAATTTCGTTATCAGTTCGATCCAAACCAACATATCTGCTTACCACAAAAGACCTTCCCAATTTACAGGATTTAAATGGAACTATGCTTATTATTGTAATAAAATAATAATCGACTGTTAAAGAGCGAATTAAAATATTTTAAGGGTTATTTAAAACAAATCAAGTAATTTATATATATGGCAGTACAGACACAGCTGCCTTAACTCATATGGGTTATATAGCCATTTGAGTACTATTTAATTTTTTGATATAAATAGAACAATGACAATATATTTAATATAAAAAAATTAAACGAGCATGTGTTGCTGTTTGGTTTTGCAAAACACCACCACTTAATTATTGAAATTTAATACCTGTAATTCATGTTCAGATTATTTAACACTATACAAGAAACTTCCTATGAGTTGAATTAAAACATTTTATATCCTATCATAAAAAAAAACTTTTTCCTATCCGGAGAATTATTCTATTGTCTATTTCGTAGATAGAAAAACTGCTAATATTTCTAGTCCTTTATGAGCTCCCAAGAGTCTCATACTGGATATGGAACACGACATATTTCTATTTCTAAATACGATTATTTGCAGATTATCTGTGATACTAGGGTGACTAGGATACTGACACCCATGGATACCTAAATCCTCGACTGACGACAACCGAGACGCACTACCTCGTTAACAGTAAAATACTATGCAACTACTATTCACGTGTAGCTGTCTACCTTTGTACATTATAAGGTACTAACCCGGCGATTACGAATCCCGACAGGCAGATGATCATGGTGAAATATTCCGAGAGACACTGACACAAGCTAGCACAACACAAGACTCGTCCGAATATTAGCGCAATCGAGCAACTACTGCTGAACGGGAGACAGTGCACGGTATTTATGGGAGCGGCGCACGCGCAACACACCTGTCGTGTCTACGGAGACGTGAAGAGTACGACAGCGACACGATAACGTGAGGTTCGTGCTGTCAGAATCGCACGTGGCAATGTCCCGCGGTATCCACAAACAATACACTGCATTACATGAATTACTCATTGTATTTTAGCATTGAATATTTTTTAGAAAGGACATCACTATCTATCACAGTTTTCTCAGAAATTATAATACAACTCATGAAATGTAAAATTTTATCAACTACCCTGCTGTATTTTAGCCGACTTTTCAAAAAAGGAGGTGATACACAATTCGAATGTATATTTTTTGTACATATGTTACACGATATCTTCTACAATTATGAACCGATTTTGAAGATTCTTTTTTTATTAAATCCGTTATAACTTCAGGGGAGGTTCCATATGAATTTAGGAATAAAGTTTATACGGTGGTAAATAAATGACTTCTTTTGTAGCGCTCTGAATCCTAAGCCGGCTTTTACTTTTTGTTAAAAAAAAGTTATGTTGTTAACATATTTTGAATGGCAAAATTTAAAACCAATTTGGCCCTAGTATTACTTCAAATTTGATCACAATAATTAAAATCACGGTCACCCTTTATCGTATGTGCGGAAAATAAATGGAGTTCGTTCAATAAACTTTGAAAATTAAGTGAAACATTTAAAGTGTGATCGGTGCCTTAATGCTCTTTTAAATATTTTACCAGTATTAAAGGCAAAAGAAAGAATTCGATTTTTTGGTACAGTATAATATGTACGGTCCTGATCACCTGACCAGATTTTACGAAATAAGTTGAATATACATTTTTAGAAGATACATATAAATCTTTATTTTTGGTTTTATATGCAAAATTATTGTCGATGGATTTTAGTTCTGTATAGTTCTTTTATTTAATAAATATCTGACTAAAGTAATGTAAACTGTGTCACAAAATGGATTATTTACTTTTTTGGACATTAATGTTATAAAAAAAAATCAATTTTTATTTATATGATATCAATAATCACTTTTGAATTTGCGCTCCAATTTTTGAAGGAGTAATCGTACTTAGATATACATATTATACATATAAATATCTTGTAATGCCATCTTAAGCAAGTAATTTAACACAATTAAACAGATGAGCAGTAACATCTTCCTGATAACAACTACAATGATCAAAAACTACGGTCGCCAACCTGTCTGTCAAGCGTTAAAACTATAGCAAATATCGCCTATGAGAGAATATGGAGCTGTAAAGAAAAAATAAATGAAAGTTTGCCTTTTACTAACTTAAAAATGAGGCGATTGGTTAACTAAATATTTACTAATTAAAGCATAAAATTCAGCTGCATCAGGATATGTTTCATGAGAATTAAAATTCATTGGCAAATAAAATGCACAAAGTTACGGAGAAGTTTAGTTACCGGTAATTTCAAATTAAAGAAAGGGAATAAATAATTTGGGTCGTGTGCCGGTTGTCAAATTGAGAGGCGAGAGTGCGCGGAGGGTGGGGATGGTAGAGACAGCTCGTATCGGGCGGCGGGCGGAGATGTGCTCGCCAGCAGCCGGCAAGAGGCAGGTGTGCATTCCGCGCAGCTGCCGTACTACCTGCGCAGCCTCCGTACATACTTAAGATGTATTCCATATTCCATCGCTAAGATAACTGACATAAGTCCCGATCGCAGTTTTGAATTAAAACATTTGGAATTGTAAAAGCGAATGAGTGCGATAGGGAAATGTGTTTTATGTCAAATTTAAACGAGCGTCACACAGCCTATTATATTCAATATTTTTATTCCTTTTTTCTTAATTACTTATTAAAGTCTAAAATATAAGAAGTTACAGACCATTTAAAAAAAATTAAATAACAATCGACAAGTTCCGAGATATTGAAATAAAAAAAGTAAATCACGTTTATGAGTTTTGGCGGGAACTTGCTTGTCTTTTTCATTTTTGTTGCTCCTGTTGTATCGCTTAAATAATGGTTGGAAGTAGTTGTTGATACGTAAAAGAGATGCGATTTCGGCGCATTTTTTACATATATTAATATTTTAAAAGATTATTCAAACTTGACACTGGTGAAAGTATCCATGACCATGTCTATGACCAAAGAAAAAAAATTATATTTATGATTGGACACTAAAAAATAAATGATGCCTTACCAAGGCTGTGGCTATAACTCTTACGCGCTGCTTCGTAACTCAATTGAATCTGCAATTAATGTTCTATAGCAGTGGGCAGACATGAGCACAGGAGTGTGTTCAATGAAGTCAATGGACGCGGCAAACATCTGCCGACCCGTCTGGACATGTCGTGACATAAGGCACCGAGGCTAAACAACTGACACCAGTCCGCACTCCGCAAGGTCTTTAGACTGGCCTGAACAAATTTGCAATGACTAATTAAATGGAACAAAGGCTCGGTACCTGCCGGACGGGACAAAGAAGCTCGTTCGATGCACCCACCCGGCGAGTGCTCGGGTGAGCATTTTTATTACGTATTAGAGATGCAAGATATTGAAAAACTGACTCTGGTATAGTGGTCGTAAGTCGCGCGGAGATCTTGAAGCCTCGGGTTTGAATCCCGAGTCGAATCAAATTGGGTTTTTCACCCCCGTGCCTCCGAAAGCACGTAAGCCGTTGGTCTTGCGTCTGATCTCTTTCCGATTGTATCAGATTACCGTCCCATCGGATAATGAGTGTGTGTGAGGGAATAGAGAGTGCACCTGTGCTTGCGCAGGCATTATAAAGCTGTATTGCAAGTAACGCAAACAGCTAGTGTCCGTTGAGAATGGCCTCCGTTACAGAAATTGGGCCTTTATATTTTTGAGAGCACCGTGAGACTACACGAGGAAACAAAACGTTTGTAAATACGTCAATCGTAAATGAACATCCGAGTATTTTGTTCAAAGTGGTCACCCTACTCATGTCTATACAGTGCGAGGCACAATTATCCCGAGACAAGCGCACATCCCTCTGCAAGACAGACGCAGCAGCTGCCCAGTTGTTGCATACAACAAAAAATGATAATTTTAATGTAAAAAGGAATTCAGCGCCGAGTGTTTAGAAATAAAACAAAAAACACCACATATGTTGCTTGTTCACCATAGAATTATTAGACACAGATGTCTCTCGTATTTTTGTATACTATATAAGGAAATATTTAATATGTACTTGTCCAGAAAATAAAAAAAATATTTTGTTCGTTATCTATGAATAAATTGAGTAATAGGAGCATACATTATAAGATTTTATTATATAATTGAACTACTTTTTATTTTATGGAATAAGGGAGATAAGCGAGCACACAGTCCACCTGGCGGTCAGTCCCACAGACATTTAAATCTATCCTTGGTTCAAAATCAAAATGCAGATGCGTTGTCACCCGCAAGGACTAAGATGAAATGCCTCGTTTCCAGTAAAAAAGGTTCTTCGGTTCTCTACACTCACTATACGAAACACAGCAGCTTTATTCTGCGGTTTAACGCTGGCAAGATATGTCGTAATATCTAATTATGCCGAATTGACCTCTGTAGTCGGACCATTATGTCAACTGGTCTACCGTGTCATGGCGGTGTAAGAATATCTCCACCCCACATCGTCCCGTGGGTGTCGTAAGCGGCGATAGAGAGGTTCTCTATACTGCAATATAACATAACGTGCACTCCATTTTGGTCCTCAGGATAACAATGAATCTTGTTTTTGATTCTTAATCGAGGATTGATGTAGATGCCTGAACCCATATGAACCATACAGCATGCAGTTACCATCAGATAGACAATGTTTCTTTGTCACTATTACAGTAAGACCCCCATGTATCTAAACTAGCAAGCAGACTAAGCTCTGCAGCGTATGCTGTAAAAATGATTAGAGATATCACCAGTGTCGAGACAGCTAGATTAGTTTATTTCAGTTATTTCCATAGCATAATGTCATATGAAATTTTGCTATAGGGAAATGCTGCTGATTTAGAAACTATTTTTTGTTTTGCAGAAAAGGGCCTTACAACCTAAAATTATATATATATATATATATATATATATATATATATATATATATATATATATATATATATATATATATATATATATATATATAAACATACTACCAAGATAAAATAGCCAGTTGAACGGTAAAAAATACCAACTGAGAACCAAACCTGTGTACGACGGAGTGCAGCTGCAAGTGAAACAAGTCGGTAATCACGATAAAAAGTAACACTACAAGCCCGCAAAGGAATCCTTTGTAACCGCATCGTTAGCGGCGGGCCCCCGACCTACATTTAAAGCCTTTAAAATGCAATTAACCAGCTGGTGCGCTCGTGAAGGCCCGCGTGAAATCTCCCCAGGTCACGCATACCTTACATCAACTTTCTACCCTTGAGTCCGCCACATCGGCCAATCCTATCAAATTATATTGTACGAAAAAATTAAACTTATAAAAAACCGCAAGGTTATTCTGTATATTTGACTGTCTTGTTGGTCTAGTGGCCCTAAAAGGGGTCACTGATAACGTTTGTCGGGTTTCGGATTCAAATCCCGGGTCGGGCGATAATCAGTTATTGGGTTTTAAGAACATATTTATTTATTGCTGCAACTAACAGAACATCAATTTCACTGTCTCCTTGGTGTCAATATCTCATATTGCCAGACATGGCACCTGATCTAAACGTTCTGAGTTCATAGATTCGAGCTTAGCCCCGAACCTACGCCAGTCCGTTTTGGTTTAAGGAACCCCGCTAGCCCAATATCACGGAGTCCGGGCGATGGTTTGATCTTAGCTCATGCATTACTTTTATGGAGCAAAACGACAAGGTTACATTCCCGAAGAGAGCTAAGTCAATTCTGGACGAGCTATGAGAATGTATCATCAATGAATATCTAGTGTCCTCAGGAGAAGCTATAATATCTAAATTAAGACAATCACTGAAGGCTAATAAATGTTTACTAACTGTATTGTTTTTAGTTAAGTCAATTTTCTTTGTCAGTTCTTTCAAATTCAAGGGACTGATAAAAATGAAGAAGATATTGCAAATTTGTCACTCCATCTAGTGGGGGGTCGCCCTACACTACGCCTACCGGTACGAGGCTGCCACTCGAGAACCTTTCTTCCCCATCGCTTATCAGTTCTTCGAGCTATATGGCCGGCCCATTGCCACTTCAACTTACTAATCCGTTGGGCTATATCGGTCACTCTGGTTTTACTGCGGATATCGTCATTTCTGAGTCTATCACGCAGAGAAACTCCGAACATAGCCCTCTCCATAGCTCGCTGAGCGACCTTGAGCGTCCTCATACGGCCAGCAGTGAAGGACCACGTCTCAGATCCGTAAGTCATCACTGGCTACACGCACTGGTTGTACAATCTAGTTTTTAGAGATTGAGGTATACCTAACGAGAAGATATGTCGTAATTTCCCGAACGTTGCCCAGCCGAGTTGAATCCGTCGATTGACCTCTCGGTCGAAGTTGGACTTAACTAGTCGGACTATTTGTCCCAGGTAAACGTACTCGTCAACAACTTCGAGCATAGTGCTCTCAACAACTACCGGCATAGGTGTGACATGGACATTAAACATAATCTTTGTTTTGTTCAAGTTCATCTTAAGACCTATCCGTTGGGAGGCCCTGTTGAGGTCATTGAGCATAGTGCTTAAGTCCTCCAGCGATTCTGCCATAAGGACTATATCGTCGGTAAATCGAAGGTGAGTGATGTACTCGCCATTGATGTTAATACCGTATCCTTTCCAGTCCAGTAGCTTGAAAACGTCTTCCAATGCAGCGGTGAAGAGTTTCGGGGATATAACGTCACCCTGTCTTACACCTCTCTGCAGTTGGATAGGTTTCGAGCTCTGGTTCTGTACTCGGATAGCCATCATAGCCCTACTCTACAAACACTTCAGCACTTCGATATACCGACAGTCAACTTGGCACAGCTGAAGGGACTGTAGCACCGCCCAAATTTCGACGGAATCAAAGGCTTTCTCATAGTCCACATACGCCAGGCAAAGTGGCAGATTGTACTCTTCAGTCTTCTGCACAATCTGCCGCAGGGTATGTATGTGGTCTATGGAGTACCATAGACCACATACATACCTTCCGAAAAGGCTTCTACTGAAGCCTGCGAAGAAGGCGCTGCGAAGAGATGTTGCATCTCTTTGCGTATTTTATCGTATCTATCACGGGGAGTGCTCTGAGGAATTGTTCGGATTAATTCCAGCCGCCAAATTTCGTGAACGCACTACACGGCAAACGTCCCGATACCATCCACACCATCTGGATGCTTGGCGGTCCACCACTGTACGTTTCACAAGGAGTTTTCTTCCACGTACAACCTCTCTGTGGAATAGTTTACCACCGGCGATTTTTCCGGACCGATACGACCTGGGGACCTTCAAGAAAAGAGCTTACTCCTTTCTAAAGGGTCGGCAACGCACCCGCAATTCTCCTGGTGTTGCGGTTGATCATGGGCGGCGGTAGTCACTTAACATCAGGTGAGCCGCATGCTCGTTTGCCCCTTTTTCTATAAAAAAAAATGCTGTCAAATCTGTGGACGATTGCAGCCTCATCTCCCGTCTAACAGCCATGAGATAAAGAGTGTGATCGGAGAGTTTTTGTGTTCTTCTGCGGCGGGTCTTGCAGAACTTAGCTCCGACCGCATGGAAAGTTTCCACGAGCTTGTCGTTCATATCGTCCACTGCATTGCAATCTTGTAGGCACTGAAAGCGGTTACGTAACTCGAGCTGAAAGTTTTCGGGATTCTGGATTAGAGCACGAGGGGGGACGGAGCGTTGACTTCATTAGACGAGACCTCTCCAACTTAACGTTTAGGTTCAGTATGCCTCTAACCATTCGGTGATCGTTGCCAGTTTTCACCCTTGCGATTACTGAGACATCACTGAACAGTTGGCGTCTGGTCGTCATAGTGAAGTCAATCTCATTTTTTGTCGAACCGTCGGGGCTCGACCAGGTCCACTTCCTGTGGGCCGCTTCTGGAAGAAAGAGTTCATCATAAAGAGTTCCTCTTTCTCCATAAAGTTGGCCAGCTGCTGGCCCCTTCGGTTCCGTTGCCCTACTCAAAATTTCCCTAACTTCAGCTCAGCGTTTTCTCTTGCGCCTAGTTTTGCGTTGAAGTCTCCCATCAACACCGTGTAGTGAGTTTTGGAGGAATGCATGGCTTTGGAAATATCCTCATACATTTCCTCCACCTCCTCATCGGGATGTGCCGAGGTTGGTGCGTAGACCTGTATGACCTTAAGCGAATACCGTTTGGTGATTCTGAGTATCAGGTACGCGACCCTCGTCGACACACTCCCAATCTTTACAACGTTGTTGACGAGAGACTTGTGGGCGATAAATCCGACACCTTCTTGGGACAGATGGTCGCCCTCCCGGTGATAGAACAAGTGGCCGGATTCGAGAATCACCGTGTCCTCCCCCTCCCTTCGGACCTCGGATAATCCTATAATATTTCAGCGCAACTTGTCTATCTCTTCTTCCAGCTCCTGGATCTTCCCGTCAGTCCTCAGGGTGCGTGCGTTAAATGTTGCCAGGTCGAGTCGTCGTAGGTGGCAACCGAACCTCCACCGAAGATTCTTAGCACCCCCTGCCCCGCCGTTACCATGGTCGCCACCGTAGCCAGGAATAGCGGGGCCGCCGGGGACTGGGGGCCGTCTATTTGTGTAATTGTTCATGGGGGGTATATTGCCATAGTTGCCACGCTTGGCGAGCGGGTTGTCAACCGCAGTTTTTTTTTGTCGTACAGTTGCTGTTATCACGAAGATGCTGCTGCCCATCTCCTGCCTGTCGCCCTCTGTCGCCTTTTACGACACCCACGGGAAGATATGGGGTAGTGGATATTCTTAACCGTTACTACACGGCCACTAGATGGAGTGACGACCTGGTAAGATATGCAGGAAGTCGATGGATGCAGGTGGCTCAGGACCGTGCTTTGTGGCATTACTTGGGGGAGGCCTATGTTCAGCAGTGGACTTGTAAAGGGCTGTAATGATGATGATTATGATGATGATTGCAAATTAATATAACGCACATGTCGGTTCGGTCTGTAATTTTCGTAACGACGTAAAATAAAATTAAACATGTTACATTGTAACACGTCATACATCTATGCAATAATATTTAACGATTTTGTAAATAGTCAATACGATTTCGTAAAATACTCGTAAGTATCTAATCACTGATACGTGCTACGTACTTAGTTTAAATATCACATACAGAATTAACTAACTTTAGTACTTATTATGTAAAGTTATCGCACGTACGTATGCACACTTGAATTTTCATTCGAGCAATTGTATATGCGTCATTTGGGAATGAGTAAAAACACAGATTTAAAAAAATAAAACAGATAATAAACCTAGTAGTGAAGTCAGGGACCTCACTTAAATGCTATCAATTTTTGTAATTTATGGTTTATGATAGTGGATGTTCTTACACCATGTAGTGGACGACTAACCTATATCCCTCCCCTCCCCTCGGACAGCGGTTAGATAGCTCAATAACGCCTAAAAAGGCGACATGATGATTGGTAACAATACCAAATCATAAACCATTTCATCATCATCCTCACGTCATTGCCTTTTCCTTTTTTAATTAGTCCACGGCCTTGCGGGCCGCGAGCCCTGAGTCAGATGAAGTTCTAAGAGTCGCATAGACTAACAGCGATAATATCCAGAAACTAGAACCCTATATCATCCCACAGGTGTCACAAGAGGCGCAGTGGGCAGCTGTCAGGAAATGGGTAGCTGCCCTCCGCCTGCTAAGCTATATTTGTACTCCTGATTACAGCAGAATAAAAATAGCAAACTGCGCTTGCTATCCCGCTTGCCAAGCGTGGCGACTATGGCAATTATGAGGGATAGTTATGGATGGGGCCTACGTTCAGCAATGAACATTTGATAGGCTGTATCAGTAAGAATAACTATTCTTTAGTTAGTGATGCAACAGAATATTATCCTTAGTAAAAATTTAGTAAAAATATTCTAAAAAATTTACTCACCAACTCATTTTTCCGTATTTTCACAGCCTATGGTATTGTATTCGATTAAATAAAATCTATTTCAAAACTAAATATAAAACGAGTAATATGCTCTCTGTTCTTATGGTCGAAGACGTTAGAGTTCGATAATACCCAGAATTTTATATTTTTTGCAGAATAGTAAAAACAGTTTATTTGTGAAACTCTTATGGCCCGGCCACACTAAGGAGAAATGCCGTTAATTATCGCGTTGATGGACGTTGAACGTAGGTGTGGCCACGAATTAACGCGATAATTCAACGGCATTAACAATGCCGTTTCCCGTTTGCCGATAACTCGAGTGGCGGTACATCAAAGGATTAACGCGCGAATTATCGCGTTGAAGCGGCCACACTACGTTTGTGTCATTGTGCACGGTCAGTGCCACGGTGAGTGCCACGGGGTTGCACGTATGGCTGCGATGGAGTGGAGTAATGAAAAAGCTTTTCGAGATTGAATTAAAAAAAATTACTTCAAAAGTACTTTAATTAACGGTATGAAACTAAGAAAAATAAGCAGGAGAAAAAAAAACAATTTTTGCAGGTCAAAATTCATAGTGTACAGTGGTACGAAACCCTGGGCACGTGTATCTAATTCGCACTTGACCAGTATTTATGATTGGCTTATTAGTTATTATTTCATTAAAATATATTTACGTTTGTCTTAAGCTTAAAGGTCCTTCTAGTGCAATTTGGGTGCGGGAAAACAAAATAAAACATAAATAGATTTACAGTGTACGTTTCCTGTGCATTTGTAGCATCAACCGTCTTCTTTTTCTTTGTATTCTTTTTTCTTTGTTTATTTTTTTATTTTATAGGATAGGGTGACAAACAAGCACACAGTCCACCTGATGGTATGTGGATGCTGTAGCCCATTGACACTCTATATCTATCCTCGATTACGAATCAAAATGCAGATGCGTTGTCACCCGTGAGGACTAGGACATTTATGGAATGCCTCCTTTCCAGTAAAAAGAGTCTTCGGTTCTCTACACTCACCATACGAAACACAGCAGCATTAAGCTACTATTTTATGCTGGTATTCTGTGATAGCGTGGTCCTTCCCCGGTCGAAACATTTAACACAGTTCAACGGCAAATTTAACGCCGTTCAACGGCAAATTTAATGCCGTTCAACGGGAAACGACGTTGACCGTTCAAGTGTAGCCACTCATTTTATCGCGTTAAATTTAAGGCAATAATTGTTGCGTTTATGGGTATTGACGTTGATCGTTAGTGTAGCCGCCGCATTATAAATCAGTATTATCGATGGAGGAAATGAATAGAAGTAGGATTATCTATCTATCTATGAAAAAAAGATACGTGCTAGTAAAGGGCCGCACGCGGCGACAAAAACTGTAAGACCGCGGGGCTATAGGGGAAGGCGGGGAAGCGACAGCTGTTAGACCTGCGGCTTATCTTAGAAAAAATTACTATAGGTCCGTCGAGAATTTGGTGACCATAGAGTATTTTATAATAATGTAATAATCAAATACCCTTTACTGTCTTACGTATTTTGTGCTTTTACATACGTACGACTGTTGAATGTTCACTGCCCCATCACATCGTTCTCGTGTTGTGTGATGAGGACAGGTTGATTGCGGCGACAACTATTTATGTATTCAAAGAACCAACATCGTTCCAAACAGTACTTGTTAATAACACACACGTGTCGTAAGAGACGACGCGACGATGAGAAACTTAAGCAGAAGACGAGCAGCAGCATCTCCCTGAGAACAACACAAAGTTAAAAAAACCTGCAGATACTGACCCGTCTGCCAATCGTGCTAACTGTAGCAAAAACCCTATTGGGAGGCTTATGTCAAGAAGAGGACTTTTATAGCCGTAATCAACGAACTCTAAAGTCTAAACACTATTAGATTTGGTTGGGTTTAATGGATGAGTGGAATGAAGGACTTACGACCATAGGATACAAAAGAAGGCACGTTATTGGTATTGGTTGGTAGTACACACACCAATGTAATGTAATAAAATAACCACTTAATGTAAATCGAACGAAAACACACTTTTGTTTATTCTACATAATTTTATATATGAAAAAAATTTACATATATATAATCTATAAACACAGATCTTTAGATCAGTTTACTGTCACTTCTGTTCAACCACAACTCTCTCTAGTACAATCCCACCTGGTGGTAAGTGGTGGATGTTTAGCGTAAGGCTATGTACTTGCTACGTATTGAGTAGAATATTCTTAAGTAGGTATAACGTGGTATAAAAAATTATTATTTAGTATACTTCATTCTCTAACAATTTAAAATAAGTTAGCAAATACGTCAATTGGAAAATTAAAATATAAATTAATTAAAATGGTAAAAAATCTGTACAATTTATTCTTCCTGCAATGGATTTTCTCCTATACACGTGGAGGCGTATACATACATAAATTACACATAAACAAACGTCCAAACCAGACCCGTATAGGCCCCACAAAGGTTTGTATTTCACAGGCTAGGAAGCTACAGTCTCGCAGCACCAAACAATTATACATTAACTAAAACAAAAGAATGTATTGCTGGGAATTTTTTAACGAAAACTAGTTTCACGTGAAGTAATCAAATAAATTTTTATGTAAGACCATGTCCCGAAATATGATAATCAATTAGAAATCATAATGATCTGTATGTGTATGTGTTGTGAAGGCTGGGGGCAAGGCCGCGCGGCAACTCCAGTAAGTCGGGTCGGCGACTTCGCGCACATGACAACAAGGCAGCGGGGCACCTGCTCGCACACACCCAACCAGCTCCCAGCGAGCCACACATTCCGCTAGGTCAAGCATCGAGATGTGTAACCACCAGGTGTAACTGTGATGCTGCGTTTTCGCAACTTTCGTATATCATAATATTCTGCATCTATAACCAGTTCTTTACTCACATTGTATTTTTTTCTTTGGTAGTGGCTAGTACTATTTTACTTTTGCCATTGCTCATATAATTTTCTATTTTAGTCTGTTGTGATCTTTGCTTTAGATAGTCTGAAAACCAATTTAACGCAGTTCCACTAATACCAACATTTTCTTGTCTCTGTAACAGGAGTGGATATGAGACTGTGAGGCTTCTTGTACGTCGAGAAAAACCGCAACGCTTTTATGGCCTTTATCTAAGTATTCTGTAATTATGGATGTTAATTTTAATACCGCATCTTCTGTTGATTTATTTAATCGAAATCCAAATTGATTGTCTTCTAGGTATTTTTTTCCAAGTAATTAATAAATCTTTTTTTCATCAACTTTCTATTATTTACGTTAATGAAGACAGAAGCGAAATAGGCCTGTAAATATGTGGTGAATTTTTACTGCCTCCTTTGTGTATCGGACATACCGTTGCTTTCTTTAACAGATTAGGGAAATGTCCAGTACTATAGTTCGGCCGTTCAGAGAATGCGTTCCTGACACCTATCAGTTAATCACGACTAGTGATGGGCACAACATAACACTGAGTTCGTTACCGTTCGTTCGTTAAGATTATTTTCGTTTTAAATTGGCGGAATCATTTAATATTTATATTTTAGTAATTTAAGTGGAAATCATAAAAATGAAATATTAAAATAAAATTGTTTTATTTATTCTTTGTTACAAAGTTACAATCTGTATTTCTATGCAATATAGTACATTGAATTGAATGTGCGTACAGAATATTAATCAGACTCCGATTCGCTTGAGGAGGTGGTGTCTTCATCATCATCTTCGCCTCCACGTATAATTATATTATTATCAATAACAGAATCAATCCTGATATCTCGGTCAAAATGTTCCACAATCAAGTTTTTAGTCTTCTCAACAACCTTTGCCCAGTCATCTCTTGTGACTTCCCCGCAGGCTTCTTTTAATAGGGTCATCATCTTTTTCGTGCTGAATGGCGGGGAAGTATTGTGGCGGGCGGCGTAACCTTTTATTTGAGCCCAGATTAGCTCAATCGCGTTATATTGGTAATGATACGGTGGAATTCTTAGATCGCGATGACCGTACTCCAGAGCCAGTTCATCGATTTCGTATCGCACATTTGCCGCTTTATTTCTTTTAACTAATTTAATTAGCTCTGGTTTTAGCATCTGCATATTTGCGTCAATGCCTTTTGCTTGTAACCAAGCCATTTCTTCTTTTTTATTGTGGGTAGGTGGTTTCTGTATTTGAACCGAGTGATAGGAGACATTAACCATGTAAAACGTATTATTTTATAAAGTATAACTGTATAAGAACAGATTACGATACTGTTATTGCGTGTTAGCACAGCGCTACAAATATAAAGCGCTGACATAAACTTGTAATAGCGCAGTATAGATTTAGAAAAATATTGTCTGCCAAGTTATTTTATACTCAGTTTGGCACAAAATTATAACATTCATTGATTATTGATATAATAATGTTGTTTTAATGCTCATCAATTGTTAAAACGGTAAACAACCAGCAAAAATATTTTTATCGTAACTGCAACGCCATTACAAAGTTACGTCGTCAGTTCAATCGCGACGTGTCAGGAACGCATTCTCTGAACGGCCGAACTATAAAACTCAGATTACATATATAGGTAATTGGGTTTGTTAAGTAGCCGTAGAAGTTTTTTAATATCTTGGATGTTATCCCGTCGAATCCATGTGCGCTATCCGTTTTTAGGCTAAGGATAGTATTTATGACTTCATCCTTTTCGGTTGGATATATTAAGAATGAAAACTCGGTGATAGGTTAACTGGTTTAGCATTTAAAGCAAGATCTGATTAACTTTTGCCTAAGTGATTTAACATCTTATTGGCAAGATTACGCCCAACATTAATAAAATATTCATTAACTTGATTTAGTGATCCATTTGTTGTTGTATCAATATGGAAAAAATCTGTAGACATACGTCTTTAATAATCAGACTGACATTTTAATGTGTAAATAATTACGTGCCTTATCAACAAATAAACTGTTTTCAAAGCAAAGAATACGACTACAGCCATCCAATTATTCCTTATTATCCATTCATCCATTCATTGCAGCCGACACACAGTCCACTGCTAAACATATGAGTATGTTGCCACATATATATTGCAACATAGGGGGATATTTACCACAGTTGCTACACTTTGCAAGTAGATAGGCATAGCAATAGCAGTTTTTTATTGTTTTTATTAGTTATCAGGAAGATGTTCAAATTATATGTTACGAATGTTTCCGTTAATTTACTTCATGTCTTAACATACACAATACATACGTTTTCATATTCACTATGTTTCTTGTATGCTATCGTTATATGATATATTATGCCACCTAAGCAGTTATGATAATTCGATATTTGACACAATCTGAATAGTTTAAGAGATACGATCTCTGGATACGAGCAAACTTAGAAACGGACGTGCATAATTACACCAGCCAGAAATATATAAGAATATGTCTTTTAATTGTTTGTATTGTCGTCTAAATAATTACAATGAGAACTTCAAATCTATTTTAAATGAGACCATCCCTGAGTTATAGCTTATTTAAAAAAAATTAAATTGGTTCAGCCGTCTCCGAGAAATCAATGAACACTGATAAAACAATACGTGTCGGTTATATAGGTAAATACACCCTCCTTTTTGAACTCGGTTAATAATTAAATAATAATATAGAATATATTTGTTGAGTTGGTAAATAACTTTGTTTATGGACATACAACTAAAATTAAAAAAAAAAACAAAAAGGTTAATTTAATAATGAATATCGAAGAAGTGAAAAGGTTTTTGTGGAGTAAACATTGAAGGGGGTGTCCGGATTCAGAAGGCCGGAAAACGATGTCCTTCCTCAGCCATTTAATTGTAAGACGCGAGCACACGTGCGTCATCACCGCTATGCTTTTTTTGTACGCCATCGAATCTTTCAGTACAATCTCTAACATCGGGTAAAGGTTCATTCGTACAAGGGGTGATCCAAAAGTAATGATAATCGGTTACTTCAGGTCCGCATAAAAATACAAAAAAAATTTTTTTTTTGATTGCTTATATACTCACTACTTCAGCCTAAAAAAATCATATAAATAGATCACGATTTCTGGGAGATACATTCATTTGAATACGAACTGTCAAAGAGATAACATCCACATGGAGAAAAACGAAATTAGAGTTGTCATCAAGTACCTCTGTTTGAAAAAAATGTTTTCAAAAGACATACACAGTGACTTAGTGGAAACATTGGGGGACTCTGCTCTTCCATATTCTACAGTTGCACGCTGGGCCAAGGAGTTTAAATTGGGCAGAACATCCACTGAAGATGAACATCGCGAAGGACGCCCATTCACGTCCCTCACTGAAGATAACGTGAAAAAAGTCGAAGATGTTGTGTTGGCAGATCGACGAGTGACCATCAGGCATATAGCTGAGATCACAGGGATCTCATATGGCAGCGTTCAAAGAATCCTTGCGAACGAGTTGCATATGAAAAAGGTCTCTGCGCGTTGGGTACCCAGAATGTTAACCGACGAGCAAAAGAAAAATCGAGTTGACATTTCGAGGGTCAATCTCGAAAAGTTCCAAGCAGATCAAGAACATTTTTTGTTCCGTTTTGTGACTATGGACGAGACCTGGATCCACCATTTTGATCCTGAAACGAAACAACAATCGATGACTTGGAAGCGAGACTCCTCACCGACCGGGATTCGAACTGCTCGAACACCTTCCCTATTCGCCAGATCTAGCTCCTAGTGACTTCTACCTCTTTCCTCGGCTCAAGAAACGCCTCCGAGGCAAGAAATTCGAAGACGATAGCGAAGTAATGGCCGCTGTTGAAGCGTTTTGGGAGGGTCAAGACAAAGAATTTTTTTCAAAGGGAATCCTGGGTTTAGAGAAAGATGGACTAAATGTATTGATTTGTTAGGAGACTATGTAGAAAAATAAATTACTATTTTAACTTTAATTACCGTGTTTTATATTCATTATCATTACTTTTGGATCACCCCTCGTGTTAGTAAACGATTGCCGTCGCCCGCCTTTTGATCTCGAGCAAAAAAATCTCATTGACGTTTCAGATGTGTATCAAAAGCCAATGGGGTAGAACATTCGGGATTGGTGAAAAAAATTCTAGGTGTAATTTTATTGATAGTTTTTAACTTTCTGTTAGTTAAAAATGACAAAATTGTTCATTTAATTTGATTAGTGTCTTGATTTCTGTATATCGCCAACAATTCCACCTACCGGGTCCCATTGTGAATGTAAACCACTCAAACACACAAAAATATTTCATTAAAATGTGTCCAGCCGTTTAGGAAGAGTTTAGTGACAAACACACGGACAGATGAATTAGATATATAAAGAATAAATATATAAAAGATTATCGCTTTGTGTTCCACTGCGGTGACAACTATTTATTAATTCAAAAAAGCAATATCGTTCCAAAGATTACTTGTTAATAACATACATTAACCAAGTGGCGGTGTAAGCATATCCACTAGCCCATAACATCCCGCGGGTGACGTAAGAGGCGAAAGAAAGTTATTGGAACAGATAGGCAGCAGTTTTTTCCTGATAACTGTTGAATAAAAATCAAAATTGCGATTGCCATCTCGGTGGCTTTAACGTGGCAGCTATGGCAAATATCCTGCCTTATCAGGCGACCTATTGGGGCCTATATTCTAGGCCTAGGCCTATGTTCGGCAGTGGACTTTTAATGAGTGGTAATGGCAATGGCAACATAAATTGTGTTGTGAGGCTAATAATAACAGACTCCTCTATATGACTACATCGTAGTTCTTATGGTTACAATCACTAGTGCTGATCATGTGGTACCCAGGTTCGAATCCCGAAAAATCAGTTATTGCACCGGTGTCAAAAAGTTGTCGATATTTCACCCCCATGCGAGAGCGCGTAAAACCGTTGGACTTGCGTGTGATCTCTCTCCGGTCTTGTCGGATTGCTGTCCCATCAGTCAATAGAGAGCTCATACACCGGTACACAATAATTCTATCCTGCATCCTGTGCAGGTGGCTAATCTCCCATGAGACTAGCCAGTGTGACCGACCGAATTGCGGTAGATAACATTAACCGTTCCCCTCTAATTATTATTTACAGCCGTCGGAACTCGCGCCTCTTTTAATAATCATCGCATATGATAGGAAGTTGTCAACTACAAAAAAATGTACAGGGTTGTTTTTCAAAGAATAACCAAATTTTAAACATAAGTTCAAATATATAAATAATGATATACCGTTACTGAAAATACGAGGAAATAAGGCTTCTACTTTTATTTGAAACTATCACAAATAGAATGTTATGGCCAGCAACGTTTTTGCCTACCTATTAATCCTTACGAATGTCTGCTCGCGCAGTAAAATCACTTAAAATAATGCACTACCGCGCATTTTGAATTTAAAGGATAAAAAGGACAGAATGTTTGAGATTTTTATTGATTAATTTTTTCTTCACCAATTGCCTTGCCTATAATACTTATTCTGAACCTTCTTTGCAAATTGGTCCGTATTGCAAAATAACCCCGTATAATAGTGTCTCAAGAGTAATAGCAAACGTAGAGGCTCTGGACATGCTAAGAGGAACTTCTGTCTGCTTACTAAGAAGCAACGCCAGGATTATATTATATTACCTAGGACGATAAAAATCCAATATCTAAAAAAACGCTATTTGATAAATGTCGGATATACTTATATTTATACAGATACGATAATGTCGGATTTACTATCTATAGAAAATAAGGGTGGCAAACGAGCACACATTCCACCTGATGATAAGTGGATGCTGTGGCCCATGGACATCTACATTTATCTACGAGCAAGAATCAAAAAGCCGATACGTTGTCACTCCTGTGGACTAAGATGGAATGGCTCGATTCCAGTAAAAAGGTTCTCCGGTTCTCTACACTCACCATACGAAACACAGCAGTTATACGCTGCAATTTTACGCTGGTATTCTGTGAGAACGTGGTCCTTCCCCGGTCGAGTCGACCCATCTGTGCTACAACGATAATATAGTTGCAGCGTGGTTCTACCACGTAAAAAATATCCGGGCTAAGGTTCGGAAGGGCTTAGCCGATAGTGATGAAACTACGAACAGATAGGAAGAAATGCCAGGAGGAATCTGGGTCATATTTTATCAGAAAAGATTGAAGATTAAAAAAAACAAAAAAATATATAAAATGAATGAATTTTGATTATGTTAAATCTAAATAACGCCACATTAGTAGGTGCTATCCGGACGACGGGGCGGGTCGCTAGTACATTATTAGACGTAAATAACATTATGTATTAGAAACGTTTTAAATAACTTGTGTTAAATGAAATAAATTTATATCTTTTCATTTGTAAATCTTCGACACCCTCTTCGCTCTATACGTCGAAGATACAATATGCAGTCTCGAACACCTGAGGGCTGCTCTATTCCGGGATTTGAAAGGAATGCGACAGCTGCTTCTCTGTGCACAGACGGCGACCAGGGGATTTTTTGTTCCTTGGCATAAAGTAGGCGATGGTCTGCTGACTTGTCCCTATCTTTACAAATAGCCTTAAATATTAACCAGCATCTGCACTAATGCCGAGAAATAGTGAAACACGCCGGATTACAAATAGATATATTTTTGTAAGTTGCATTATTTTGTTAGCCGTTTTTTCGTTTTTGTAGCTCTTACCAAAATATTTATCCACGTTCCGAAATGACAGGAAGCAAATTATTAATAAAAAAAATAAGTAAAACAATATCTGACCTTGACTTCGCGTAGTGTTCATGTTCTTTGCCTGAACTGCCTTTAACCATATTTTATTCATAACTTCGTAATGTGTAACTGTTGTAATTAGTATAAAACTGGAAAAAAAATGTTTCTTGTTGTCCTTCTTCGTTCCCTGTTAATTTTTTTGCAACTGATGAATTTATTCAAAACTTTACATCTGATTTGTTCTAGTTCTTAATTCTACGAAATAAAAGTCATCAGGCAACGTAAATAAATTTATAGATTAAATCGGATGTACAATTTTTTTAAACGTTACCTCCAGATTTTTCCTGTATCGTGGAGTCGTTTACATACATAAATTTCATAAGGATAAATATCCAGACCCGGAAAAATAATTAATAACCCATACAAATACCTGTTCCGTGTGGGATTTGCAACTCATTGCTAAGCCACTGCGCCACGGAGCCGTGTCTATGGGCATTGAGCATTGATGTGTAATATGCTTAACAAATAACATGTTATTAGACGTATTTGTTACTTTTTATCTCAAGATACGATTATAATGTCAAATATCTATTTATGGAATTCCCTATTTTAATTCCCTTACATATGAATAGGGGATAACTGTTAGCCATCTAACACTAAGAAATCAGAAGCTTCACAAGCGAGCGTCACATGTGCTGGGACAGTGGGGGGGAGGGGGGAGCAATGGCGGCGCTCGCACCTGCCAGCTAGCACCTGCCTCGCGCGGATGCAACCCGCTGTGTCGCGCGCAGCACAGATACAACTTATAAAATACAACAGATGTTTCTGCATCGGCCACGCAAACACATTGATTGAATACGATTGTGCTTATTAATTAACTTTAAAAAGGTTATTGGTCGAATTTTTTTAAACAATCGTTTCACACACATTAAATCGTGTTTATTATTTTACATCGCACTAATATGTTATGGAAAGCACATGGTTAGAAACGTGGTAAAGATATATTATGGTTGTAATACGAATGGGCCGGCTCGACTGAGGAAAGACCACGCTCTCATAGAATACCAGCGTAAAATAATAACTTTACGCTGCTGTGTTTCGTATAGTGAGTGTAGAGAACCGGATACCTTTTTTACTGGAAACGAGGCATCCCATCTTAGTTATCACGGGTGACAACACATTTGCATTTTGATTCATATTCGAGGATAAATGTAGTTTATGGACCACCGCATCCACTTACCATCAGGTGCACTGTGTCCTCGTCACCATATTCTATAAAATAGAAAAAGAAAACACAAAGGAACAATAATAATGCTTCTTTTCACATGAGCGTTTGGGCTGTGCACTTTCGAATTTTTCATTTTTTCTCGTTATTTTTTGTCTTGTTTAGATCAACAGTACTATCGGTGGCTAGGTAAAAAATGCATTTCTAATCAATTGAAACACACTTAACTTTCATCATCTTTGTTACAGGCTTTCTATATACTTCTGGCCGAAATACAGCAGTACACGCGAGCTGTTCGGCGGCAGAAATAGTTAAATTTTTATTTGTAGGACTCGGCCAGTTAGGTTGAGATTATTTCTATATAAGAGCTTAATCTCTTATAATTTTGGAAACCACTGCATTATATTCTGTTATTTTTTTATAGGAGAGTGTAACAAACTAGCATACAGACCACCTGATGGTAAGTGGTGGCTGCGACCCATGGATATCTAGATCCATCCTCGATTACAAATCAAAATGCAGATGCGTTGTCACCCGTGATACTAAGATGGAATGCTTCGTTTTCAGTAAAAAGGGTCTCCGGTTCTCTACACCCACCATACGAAACGCAGCAGTTTACGCCGGTATTCTGTGTTTTTGATTGATAGATGTCGTTTGGTCACTCGAGAACCTTTTTTCTCCATCTGTTGTCGGTTCTTCGAGATACATGGCCGGCCCATTTCCACTTCAGCTTACTAATCCGTTGGGCTATGTCAATCTCCTACGGATAGCCCCATTCCTAAGTTTATCACGCAGAGAAATCCCGAGCACAGTCCTCTCCATAGCGCATAGCGCCTAGCGACCTTGAGCGCCCTCATACGGCCAGCAGTAAAGGACCACGCCTCAGATCCATAAGTCATCGCTGGCAACACGCACTAGTAGGTATAAATACCGATAGTTAATTTATAGGCGGTTGCGAACCGACTTTTTAGATACAATGGCGGAGGCGTCGTCAGCGATGTGACCTTGAAGAGATAACCGAATCACCAGATTATGAAAATACGAATTTGTCGTTCCTAATATACAGAGGATCAACGACATAATATGTGCTTTGTCCCAAATCGGTGGATAATATACTAATCAAAGCTATGAGATGTGTTAGTAGATAATTAGAGAAACAATTCAAACAGCAAATCACTTATACAAGGTCAAGATAGCGCAGAAAAATATTGAAAGTAGCAGTTGTTAGATAAATTTGAATTAATTATCCATTCAGCACAACCATATAACTCGACAAGTCAACAACGCATGGAAATATTTTTTTTAAATATACATAGATTATATAATGCTAATTGAAAGTCATTCTCACGTTGAATGGATGGAAACGAAAGGTTCTCGAGTTGCATCCACAAACTGCCAAGCACTACTCTCCCTGAATATTCATAAGTCAAATGGATAGTGTACCCGTTACGTAAACGAACCTTTAAACTACGGGCCTACACCTACACCTCCTTGTTTCCCAAAAATATTGGAGTCCATTAAAAACATTGACTAGCTGAGTAGGGACCGCCAACAACTTTTTAATGGCGTCGCTCTGCCGGCATTATTTTAGCCTACCTGATTCCCAATGGGTTGCGATAGATTTTTTTATAGAATAAGTGTGACAAACGAGCACACAGTACACTTGATGGTTGGTGGATGCTGTGGCCCATAGACATCTACATTTATCCTCGATTAAGAATCAAAACGCAGATGCGTAGTCACCAACCCTGGAGGACTAAGACGGAATACCTCATTTTTACTATATAAAGGTCTCTGGATCTCTGAACTCACCATACTTTACGTTATACTTAGCGACAGCGTTCGATCGGGTTTAGCACAAAAGCTTTCGAAGATTCTATAATGTGGGCTTCTCACTAGTTTTTCGTCCCTAGTTTTCTTGTAGATCGGAGCAACATGTTGTAGGTCATCATCGTAGTTGACGGTGCATGCTCAGACACCAAGCCTGCGAATGCTTGTATTCCACAAGGCTTTGTTTTATTGTCCATATTGTTTCTCCTGCATATCGATGATCGGTTAAAAGCCAGTAACATTCATTACTATGCAAGCGCCTGCGTCTTCTTTCTGAGCAGCGATTCAAACAACGTACACGTAGTAACGTCAGTAGTTACGTTAATTTTAAACAGTTTATTTGTCCTTGCAATATTTTATTACCCTCTTAATTGTTGCGAGATAGTACAGTCGTCCAGGTTAATATTCAAGTTGCATTATTTTGTAATTTTCTCGTACTACCGAACTAAGACAACAGCACTACTGATATCATGATTATCTTGTACCACCATCATTATTTTTAATATAGCGAGTGCCGGAAAAAACTTCCTTTGAAGTCGAGGATTTGCTAAAAAAGACAAAATTTAGTCCATTTCACCTATCAGAAATATTCTTATGGTTGTAATAAGAATATTTCTGATGAACCATGGCCAAGAATAACCAATATAGGCAAAGGTAAGTTCTTCAGTAAGCTATATATATATATATATATATATATATATATATATATATATATATATATATATATATATATATATATATATATATTTTGTTATTAGATACTTAACTTGTTGCTATCTTGCAGGCAAAAATGCAACAAGTCCTGTCTTGATGTTAACCTAACACTACCCAAAGAGTACTGAAAAGACCGGAACAGGTGAAAATCTGAGGGTGCAAGGTCAGGACTATATGGTGGAGACGAGTGGCAAGTGATGGCGGACTTCAGCTGGCTACCAAGAGGTTCGCCTGGCCTGGCATTAAGAGGAATTGTAGGTAATGGGCAAAGAAGTGCCAGCACTATCAACGATCAAAAGTATCTCCGCACACTTCAGCACCGCTTGCATCATTCATGTAACCGTCAGCACGCTTCCGGTATGTACATCTTGACCTGATCGGTCCCTTACCGTTATGTACTGGGTACAGGTACTGCATCACTATTGTCAACCGCTTCACTCGTTGGCCTGAGGGATACCCACTCCAGAACATCACAGCAGAGACGTGCATCATCGCCCTAACAAATGGATGGATTTCACGCTTCGGATGTCCAAAATATATCACCACAGACGGCAGCAGTCAGTTCCTATTGCACACTTTCAAGAAGCTTGCCGCGCTGGTCAGTGCAACACATCATACTACCACATCTTATCACCCAGCTTCCAATGGTCTCGTGGAACGACTGTACCGCCAACCGAATTCCGCCATCACTTGCCACTCCTCTTCCAACTGGGTTGAAGTTATACTATGGATCCTCCTCGATATCCGCAGCGCCTTGACAGAGGACTTGCAATCTTCGGCAGCAGACTGTACTGCCATATGTTAGAGGAGTCACTGACAAGATTGGCTACATCTTGAAGCGCGCTTCCATCAAAACATACTTCAAGCCGCCGAAGAAGATTGGTCAGTTTTTACCATCAGTCAAGTGTAACGTCCCTCTGCAAGATGCAGGAGTGTACAAGCTTGATTGTGAATGTGGTCTCTCCTACATAGGACAAACTAAAAGATCCATTAAAACCTGCGTCAAAGAACATATAGCTGATGTGAAGAATCGACGCTCCGGGAAGTCTGCAGTCTGTGAACATGTACAGGATCGCCCCCGTCACTACATCAGATTTGATAGACCACAAATCCTCGCTAAAGAACACCGATTCCTTCCAAGGATGATTCGCGAGGCTATTGAAATCAAAAAACATCCTAATTTCAATAGAGAAGATGGCTGGGTGCTACCATCTGCTTGGGATCCTATAATAAATAAAATTAAATCCCAACCCAAGCATACAACTGCAAGACTCCATGATACCATAAGTTCATACTGTGTAGATCGGAACAAAAGTTAAATTTTAATCTATGGTAACCGCGGTTAACTATGACATCTGGACGTTGAACATCTCAGTCCTTCCCGTGACCATGGGTGCTGTAAAGCTCTCGAAACGTCGGGTAATTAAAAAGTTAAATATACGCGATAAATTCCGTAAAAACTAGTATTATTTCAATTCGGCAGCAGAGTTAGTCTACGACGAACCACTCCGTTTGCCTAGAGAGTTCTTTTCCCTGAGTTACAATACGGAGACAGATGCCGTGGCTGGTCGACTACGCGCGCATTTCAGTAGAGTAACTCCACAACCTACGTCTTGGCATGGCAGTTTCAGTCGAATATTCTATTTGCCCAAAGATCTTAGAACTTCGACGCATGTCTTTGTACGCCAAGGTCCCGCAAGAAGACCACCCGAGGCACTCTACTCAGTTCCTTTCAAAGTTGTGAGACGTGACTCCAAAACATTCAACATATTAATCAAGGCAGATCATATAGGATATCAATTGACCGCTTCATAATATATATAGCAACTAACAGCGTATGTTGCTAGAGAGACCGTAAAAACCATTCCACAAAATCGGAGTGACTATGGTCAAATTACTACATACTACCAAAGCGACCAGAAGCAGACGCACGGTGAGGTTTCCGGATTACTAGGATTACTATCGCCCGTAGTTACGGTCTTAGCGGGGGAGTAGTGTGGCGAGTAAATTGGTAGTTAGAAAGGACCTTAAGATCACGTCGGGGTCACCACTGTGGCCGGATTTTTTGATAGTTACCAAGAATTTCGGATTTCTTTTAAGTTTATCAATTCTCTTGGAGCTTCAACCAATCGAATACAATTGTAAAAAGTACAAAAGTATTCATAATAAAAAAAATTATAGGTCTTAATAAACTGGTCTTTTTACACTCTATGTAACATAAAATGTTACGTACTTCAAAAAATTACTATGAGACATAAATATATTTTAAAAAACATGCCCATTTAATCAGCTATTCAAAAAGGTAATGATATCCCGGTGAAGACATTTATTCGTAACGTACAGTCATTTAAACTAATGCGGGTAATTTCTAAACTTAAACAAATTTTTTTACTAACTTATTTCACCTTGCTCAATATGAGCCCCTTGGTTGCGGATAGAAGTCCTGATTAATTTTCTAACTTCGGTTTTCGTTATTTTTGAAGATATTGTAGCCCTAATCTGCTCTGCCGCATTTAAGATACGTCTTCGCAATTCTTAAAGAGAATTCACTGGGGTCACGTTGACTAAATCCTTCTAGTGGTGTCAGATCAGAAATACATGCAGGCCACGGAATTGGTCCTTTCCTCTCAATCCACCTGTTTGGGTATTGGCTATTTAGCCACTCTCGGACAGATAACCGGAAGTGAGTTGGACAGCCGTCATGCTGATAAATCAAATTACTTTTAATTTCTTCTGGAACATCTACTAATAACTTATCCAAATCATTTCGCAAATTTTTTTTGTAAATTTTCTCGTTTAAACTTTATGGCATATAATAAGGCCCAATAATTTTGTCATTTATAATACCCATCCACTCATCCAAAGAAAATCAGTGCTGTGACGCTGTTCTTGAAGTGAAAACTTCTTTAGCGGCGTTGTACACTTTTTTTGTAATGGGTAAAAATGTTAAACTCGCGTCAGGACACGTGACCTGCTCGAAAATTCGTAAGACGGATAGAGAGTAGACAGCCGGCGCGGCGTATATGGCGGAGAGGAAGTATTCCCTCTCTTTCTACGCCGTGGCGAAAATGTATGTTATGTATGTGTATGTAATGCTGTTTCGTTTAGGTCAGAAATTTTTAATGTAATATAAATTGTCATGTTTGTGTACGATAGCGCAATAAATAAATATTGTATTCTACCACATAAATGATAGTATGACAAAAATGATTGTACTTTTATACTGATAATTAAAGCAATTCGTGCAAAATTATTCCCTAACCATTCCAAAATATCAAAAATGCACAACGTTAATACTCAAGTAGTTACTCATTGGCTTGATAGCCATAATCTAGAAATAAACCTTAAAAAGACAAAAAAATTTACAATTTCGTTCATATAATAAACCACCCCTAAAAATTAATATTCAATCACAAAATACCCTAATAGAAGAAATAGACTCGTACAACTTGCTTGGACCTAATGTAGATACACATTTAAACTGGAAGTCGCACACTGAAAAAATTAAATGCAAACTCTAACATCACTCTCACTCATACATCATCACATATGGGCTTTATCAAATTAATCATAGCATAAATTTAGAAACTGCACTTTCCACATATTACGCGTATGTCTTTTCATGGCTTAAATATGGTATTATTCTTTGGGGTAATAGTATTAATGCAGATGAATTGTTCATTTTACAAAAAAATGTTTGATACTTGCCAGAATTGATAACAGACATAGCTGCCGATCCTACTTCATTGAATTTAAATTATTAACCTTAGTTTCTATTTATATAAAAGATATAAGTAATTTCGTATTTAAAAATAAACACTTCTTCACCCAGATAAAATAACATAAATATCAGTTAACTAATAAAATGACACGTTCATGTACCATGTTATATTTCCGATCGTTTTATTAGTATTGTTACAAATAAATTTAGTGCATGAGCTTGTGGAAATAAAGAGGAATGAAACGACATTTGATACTATAAAATCTGTTAAGGCATATATTACTCACCTAAGCAGCCCGTTAGGCGGACGGACTGCGAGCTGGGCGGGCTGGGCGGCGGGTGGAGCGGGCGGGGCGGGTGGGACTGGATCGAAGAGCGCATCGAAGTGGTCGAGCAGCGTCTCCACTAGCACGTTGCAGAACTTCAGCTCAAGGATGGAGGCCACGGTCTCGCGTTCGGGCCGCAGCAGCGTGGGTCCGAAGCACACGGCCAGGTTCGACGCCGTCATCAGGTTCTTGTCGCTTTTCGCCGCCACGCTACATGAAAAAGTTAACCATTGATGACCATGAAGATTTAGAGGCCATACGCCAAGACATTTCGTCTATGTTACGTCGAAGTACAGCGCCGAAATTAAATCTTCCCAAAAATGAATTTAACGCGTTGAAAAACTTACGCAACAGACCAGATTCTCCGCGCAGATAAAGACAATGCTACGGTTATAATGGATACGTCAGATTACAATTTTAAAATACAACAACTTTTGTCGGATGAAACTACATACCGAAAGATCAAAACAGACCCTACAACTAATACGCTTAAAACAACTAGCGATCTAATTAAGAAATACTCCGAGAAATTGAATCTAGACGTTAATTCGATGATACCTTCGTGTGCAAAACCTCCCAAGTTGTATGGGTTACCAAAAATACACAAACCTAACGCTCCATTACGTCCAATAGTGAGTTAAATGGATTCGCCAACTTACAGATTGGCTCAACACTTAGCCAAAATATTATCACCACTCAGAGGATACACAAGAGCTCACACTAAGGATTCATACCATTTTGTCAGTGAGATAAAAGATCAACGTCTTGCTGACAATGAAACCATGGTCAGTTTTGATGTTCAGTTTCTATTTACATGCCTACCTGTTGATAACTGCATCTCAATTATAACTAGGATTCTAGATGAAAATAACATGCCACCAGAATATGTAGTACTACTAAGACATTGCCTTACAATTGGCTATCTATTGTGGAAGGAAGAGTTTTACAAGCAAGTAGATGGTGTTGCGATGTGCTCACCTGTATCTCCCATTGTCGCCGATATATTCATGGAAGACTTTGAGGAGAAAGCCCTCCTTACTGCACCTGTTACACCAAGGATCTACAAGCGGTACGTAGACGATACTTTCACAATTTTACCATCAGACAAAGTAACTGCATTTTTAGAACATCTTAATTCCATAAACTCTAAAATTCAATTTACTATGGAGTTAGAGGCAAATAATTCCTTAGCTTTCCTAGATGTGTTAGTCATCCGAAATCATAACAACACCATAGGTCATACTGTGTATAGAAAAAAGACCCATACAAACCGACACTTAAATGGTGAATCTCACCATCATCCTTAACAGTTAGCTACCGTGGGCAAATCTTTGTTACAGAGAGCACGAGGGATCTGTGACAGCAAACACCTGGCCGCCGAGCTTCAGCACGTCAAGCAAGTTCTGCGCGACAACAAGCTTTTTTTTTATAGAAGAAGGGGCAAACGAGCATGCGGCTCACCTGATGTTAAGTGACTACCGCCGCCCATGATCAACCGCAACACCAGGAGAATTGCGGGTGCGTTGCCGGCCCTTTAGAAAGGAGTAAGCTCTTTTCTTGAAGGTCCCCAGGTCGTATCGGTCCGGAAAAATCGCCGGTGGTAAACTATTCCACAGAGAGGTTGTACGTGGAAGAAAACTCCTTGTGAAACGTACAGTGGTGGACCGCCAAGCATCCAGATGGTGTGGATGGTATCGGGACGTTTGACATGTAGTGCGTTCACGAAATTTGGCGGCTGGGATTAATCCGAACAATTCCTCAGAGCACTCCCCCGTGATAGGTGCGATAAAAGATGATTCACTGGCGCTGCGAAGAGATGCAACATCTCTTCGCAGCGCCAGTGAATCGAGCCGGTCGGAAAGCACTCGGTCGTCGACGATTCGAGCCGCTCTGCGCTGGATGCGGTCAAGTGGAAGAAGCTGGTACTGGGGAGCCCCAGCCCAGAGATGGGAACAGTATTCCATGTGCGGCCGAACCTGCGCCTTGTAAAGTTGCAGGCGGTGTGCCGGCATGAAATACTGTCCCGCTCTGCTGAGCACGCCAAGCTTTTTAGAGGCCAATTTGGCCTTCCCTTCCAAGTGACCACGAAACTGCACGTCACTCGATATGTCGACGCCGAGGATTCCGATACTGGCTGAGGCAACAAGGGGAGTGCCTTGAAACTGAGGGGATACGACAAAGGGGTTCTTTTTAGCGGTTAACGCGCAAACTTGTGTCTTCTGGGGGTTAAACTGGACTAGATTTAGTCGCCCCCAATCCGAGACTCTGTCCAGCAGAGACTCGACTTCCGACACAAGTTTGTCCCGGCACTCGGAGATGTTTTCCCGAGAAATATTGGCTCGGCCGGTGTAAAGAGCATCACCAGTGCTGTCATCTGCATAGCTATGAATGTTACGGGTATGCAACATGTCATTGATATGCAGAAGAAACAGCGTTGGCGATAGCACGCAGCCCTGTGGAACACCAGCATTAATAGGCTTGCAATCGGAGCTTGCACCGTCTACAACGACCTTGATGCTCCGATTTGCAAGAAAGCTGGTGATCCAATCGCACAATTTCTCTGGAAGCCCATAGGAAGGGAGCTTCGAAAGAAGCGCTTTGTGCCAAACCCGATCGAGGGCCTTCGCAATGTCCAAACTAACGGCCAATGCCTCCCCCTTGAACTCTACTGCCTCCGCCCATCTGTGAGTTAGGTAGACCAGAAGATCACCAGCTGACCGACCACGGCGAAAACCGTATTGGCGGTCACTAATCAGCTGGTGATCTTCAAGGTACCTCATGAGCTGGCAGTTTACAATGGACTCCATTGTTTTGGAGAACAAGGAGGTGATGGCGATTGGCCGGTAGTTGGACGGGTCAGAGCGGTCGCCTTTTTTAGGGATCGGGTGGACGTAAGCCGTCTTCCATGATGTTGGGACTACGCCTTAGCCTAGCTTCGGGTCCCACGCCTCCGTCACAGTGACCGAGTGAAGCTGGCCACAGTCGAGCGTGTGCCTGCTGTACTACCATATGTCAGAGGTGTCACAGACAAGATTGGCTATATCTTGAAGCGAGGTTCTATTAGAACATTCTACAAGCCACCGAAGAAGATTAGTCAGTTCTTACCATCCGTCAAGTGTCACATTCCTCTACAAGATGCAGCAGTGTACAAGCTTGATTGTGATTGTGGTCTCTCATATATAGGGCAAACAAAGAGATCAATTAGAACCCGCGTAAAAGAACACATAGCTGACGTGAAGCATCAACGTTCCGGGAAGTCTGCAGTTTGCGATCATATTCTAGATGGCCCCAACCATTACATCAGAGTTGATAGACCACAAATCCTCGCGGAAGAACATCGATTCCTACCTAGGATGATACGTGAGACTATTGAAATTAAAAAACATCCTAATTTCAATTCTCCTATAAAAAAATCCTATAATTAAAAAAATTAAAACTAAACCCAAGCATACCACTGCAAGACTTCAAAATACAGTTAGTTCATTCTGCGTAGATCGGACCAAAAACAATAATTAAAAAGCTGAAGGTACTCCGGGTTAACTTTGACATCGGGACGTCAGTCACCTCAGTCCCCCGTGACCATGGGTGCTGGAAAGCACCCGAAACGTCGGGTATTAAAAATAAAATAAATAAAACGTGATAAAATCCGTAAAAGTAGTTTTAATCAATGTATAGTGTTCACGTAAATATAACAAATCATTAAGCTAGTATAATTATAATTATAAGATTCATACGTGGTAGAGCCACTTTGCAGCTATTATGGTTGCTGCCACGAATGGGCCGGCTCGACCGGGGTAGGACCACACTCTCACAGAATACCAGCGTAAAATAGCAGCTTAATACTGCTGTGTTTTGTATGGTGAGTGTAGAGATCCGGAGACCCTTTTTAACTGGAAACGGATGGAAAGGAGAAAGGCATTCCATCTTAGTCCTTAGGGGTGACAACGCATCTGCCTTTTGATATTCTTAATTGAGGATAAATATCTATGGGTCACAATATCCACTTACCATCGGGTGGAATGTGTGCTCGTTTATCACCCTTATTCTATAAAAAATGGGCTAAAGATATCTTTTTACGTCTTCATAGGTGACAACGTATCTATAGCCTTATTTATTTGAAGTTGATTGTAGGTGTCTACGGACTGCAGTAACCACATACCATCAGGTGAACTGCAGGTTCGTTTGTCAATTCAATTTATGAAAACAAAAATTGTCATACCTATATCAGAATAAGATCAGCAATAAGAATGTATTTATTATAGTTTTATTGGTGTAAGCCGTGTGTTGTGTACGTATGCGTGCCTGTGTGCGATGCGTGTGCGTATACGTGCTTGCATAAATGTATGTGTACGTGTCCGTACGAGTATGCGCGTGTGTGCGTACTTGCGCAGGTGCCGCAGCACGAGACGCAGCATAGCGCGGTTGTCGTGCGGCAGCGCCAGCAACAGCGCGTGCAGCGCCGCCACTCGATCCGCCCGGCGCTCCAGCTCTGCGATCACACAAACATACAAAGAAACATTTATTTATTTTATTCCTTATTGCACTAAGAGTACAAAAGGGAGTTTTGGATTTGCTAAACATCTTTATTTATAGCTACATATATTTAATTACACCACGTGCATATAACGTGTCCCAAAATTTAGGGTTAAGCGAGCACCAGGGAATGGACAAATTGACGATTCTTAATCATATCATAAACAGGGCAGAGACTACAGACTTCCATTTAGAACAATCCTCTCTCGCCTCCTCCACATCCATATACCTACGCATACATGCTCGTCGGATCAGGGTATTCTCAATTTGTTGATTGAAACCGTATTGGCGGTCACTAATCAATTGGTGACCTTCAAGATACCGCATGAGCTAGCAGTTAACAATGGATTCCATTATTTTGGAGAACAAGGAGGTGATGGCAATAGGTCTGTAGTTGAACGGGTCTGAGTGGTCGCCTTTTTTAGGGATCGGGTTGACTAAAGCTGTCTTTCATGAATTCGGGACTACGCCTTGAGAGTAGGAGTACCGGAAAAGACGCGTTAAAACCGGTGCCAGCTCCAGAGCACATGTCTTCTGTATAATGGGAGGGACTCCATCAGGCCCACTCGACTTGCTGATGTCCAGGGAGAGGAGTGCTTTGCGAAACGAGCGCTGTGTAAACCGCACATCCGGCATGGAACACTTACATCGCGGGATGGTCGGCGGTGTGTTCCTCCCGTCATCGTGAGTAGAGTAGACCGCTAAGAGAGAGCCTAACAGATCGGCTTTCTCCTTTGCGGCATGGGCTAGAGTTATCCTCTCTGTGCAGAGATGGAAGAGATGACTAACAGAAGTTCACTTGGACAGCCTTGGCAAGAGTCCCAAGCGCGGGTTCCCGAAGGAAGGCGAACTAGCTTCTCGCCAATTCTGCCGATGTGCTCAGACCTTGCCTCGTAATGACTCTTTTCGCTTTTGGCGTCAGCCCAGGCCCGGTAGCACTCCTGCTTATAGCGTGATGCTATTATACAGAAGCGACCAAACTATGGCTGGTATCTGCCTCCGATGAGCACCACAGAGGACGAAATAAAAAGTTCCATACCCTGAAATACCCCATCAGCGACAGAATCAGCAACAACGCTGGGATCGTCCCGCGAGAAGCAAACCCAAGGGTAGGATGCAAAAAAAGACCGCATCCTATCCTAATCGGCCGACCCATAGTGCCAAACACGGCGGCAGCCTACAGAATGCAACCGCGACGTTAATATGACTGGCACCACCAGCTGGCACCACTCCAAATAAGACAGTCCGACGAGCCGTCCGAGGTCGTCGACGGAAATCTGATTTCCACCCGGATGAGAGGTCAGCTGAAGGTCATCCAGGGAAGGTGTATGAACTTCCACATCTGGAATCCCAATAGGCGAAGTAACCAGTTGTGTCAGATCATATGCCAAAGCAAAGTCATAAACAGATCTCCCCGCAAGATCGGTTAAACGTGAACCAAGCCATTCGGCGTGGTGGTTTTTTTATTAACTGGCTTTACGGCTCTGGGTTCTAGTCCTTTTGAGCCTATCATTTCTTTCGAAATCTTCATTTTTATATTCTTTTTCTTCACAATATGCTGATGCGTCATATTGCGAAGCCGTTGGGAGATTTTGACGACACCTCAACCCAGAGGACAGTTGATAACGACAGCCACTCAATTTCATAAGGCACCCAAGCGATCAAAATAACTTGAGATTTATATCGTCATCAAAGCACTTGCTTCGTCGTTTTCTTTAATAGTTATTAATTCACAAAATCGCATCATTTTTACGAATCAAAATCCACTTCAAACCATTATTCAAGCGACAAAACAGGAGCGACACCCGTCTACGGCCAAGTTCCCGCCAAAACTCTCGGCGTGGTGGGCGTTCAAATCCACAAGGATCACGATCTCTGCGGAAGGGATCTACTGTAACACGGAATCTGTAGCCGTTTGGACGCGGTCGATGAGTCGGTCTGTTTCGGCATTACCGCGCGACCCATAGAGGCACCTGTAGACGAGGGGATGGTCGTCGCTGTCTACGCGCAGCCATAGAATGGACAGGTCCGTATCTTTAACAGGCCTTTTCTTGTGCCCCGAGACGGAGAGTTATGAAGCATCAGCTGGAGAGGACACCTGAATCTCGGTTAAAAAAAGCAAGGTCAGCTTCGCATCTTCAGATGGTATTGGACAGCGTTAAGGTTGGAATGAAGTCCCCTGATGTTGTAAAAATTCACGGATAGCGTGGCAGGGGTCGCCTTGGTGTTGTTGCTCCACTTGCCCCGAGCAGTTTTAGTTGCGAGCGGAATTGCGCCCCCCCTCCCCTTACCAGAATACGCGGGGCAGCCGGACCACCTACGTTCAGGAAAAGTAGGATAATTTGGGCGTGGATGCTCAGCGAGGGATTCTTCGTCACCAGGGGTGCTGGTACTTTTTTCATTCCGCTACCATGTTAGGGGTGGGGGGATTTGAGCTGCTGGCCACATGTATTCACCAAGCGAAACGCAGAGATAAATCTCTACTTAACGCTGGTATTCTGTGAGGTCGTGGCACTACCCCGGTTTGAGCCGGCCCATCCGTGTGACAGCAAAAGCTGCCGCGTGCCACTACCGCTGTTAATATGACGATAATATGACTCACTATACAATTTTTTTAGGTACTATGACCACATATTTGCAAATATCACTTTTCTTTTTTTGTATT
Organism: Parnassius apollo; assembly: GCA_907164705.1. Taxonomy (NCBI): domain Eukaryota; kingdom Metazoa; phylum Arthropoda; class Insecta; order Lepidoptera; family Papilionidae; genus Parnassius; species Parnassius apollo. Next base: position 1,065,533 of record CAJQZP010001641.1, on the reverse strand, counting down.
AGGAACATATGCGGTAAAGCTGTTCATCCCAATTCGATCTACCTGTTCCACTCTTGCTTAATTTGATGGTTTTCCAGGAAAGAGGTTTTTTTCGAACCAACGGTAAAGTAAAAGATTGACTTTCAATAAAAATTACTTGTTATCTATATTGAATAAAAATATATTCTATGCTGAAGACCAGAGTAGTAGCGGTGGTAAAAAATAAAACGGGTGATTTGTCGGATAAATGTAATTATAGGTTGCAAAGGATATCGGTCTATAGACTAATATCCTTGGCAAACACTTACTACTTAGCAAAAATTCTAGCAAAGATATTAGATCGTGTGCTTAATACAAAAATTAATATATATGTAAAACTGAGGTGCTTAGAGCAGCATGCATGTCAGATGTCACATAGATAGAATATGTGTGTACTGGATTTTAGGGTTCACTTTGGTTTGTAAGAGTTTGTGCTCACAGAAAGACGTGTTTACTACGTGATGATTTATTTGCAACTGTTTTTACAAATTATGCCTTTAAATATTGAACCTATTCACACATGCATACGTATTCACACTTACGCTCGCTCTCACACTCGTATAGATCAGTCTATCCGAACATACCGCCCACCAAAGGGCCTATGAGCCCTTTAAAAATTTTATTACACGTTACAACGTTTTGATTACAATAGACTCAAAGATAACACAAAGAAAAAATAAAGACACAAAATCTGTACACAATTAAACACATAGAATGTAGATAAATACAATTTGCCTTAGTTATAAACAAAATAAATCATGATTAAATGTCTATTGGTAAGTAACACAGCTTATTTACAGATCTTTGCACGAAACTAGCACCACTTTTTACACTGTATACAAGAGTCATCATCCATTTACCTGGGGGCAATCTATCTGATCTTATGAGGACAATGTGACCTTGCTGTGGCGTTAAGTTTTGCACACTTGAGACATTTTCTTATCCTTTATTTTACTAATCTTCTAGCTCTTAGGATCCAGAATTTTGTTCGTAGAAAGCAGAGCATTACTTGAACTCCACCGTGTATCGTTTTAGAGTGTGCATCAGCAACGAGAAGAGAGGTAAGATAGATGTCATGATCAAGAATAATTGGATTTTTGCTCTTCATTTAGGTCTGAGTGATGCAGTCGGCCGCCCACCCTGAGGATATTATCATCGTCCAGGTAAGCTTTTAAACTCTTTAGTTTACTGGCTCTTTTAATTTTTCCTTTGATTTCAGGTGCTGTATTTCCTCTTCGAAGCTGTCCCTTTGAGTTATTTTTATGCAGGTTTTAAGCGCATCATTAAGTTCCGTCGTGGTCACAGGTAAGTCTTTGTATTACACTTTCTTTCCCTTCAAGAATCTTTTAGAATATATAATCACCTTGAGCAATTCTTGCAACTTGTCACAATCCTCAAATTTTGTACTAATACTCTTCTCTTTGTCTGATTTCAAATTTACATGTATTGATTTCTTTCTTTCCAGATCTGTCCAGGTTGTATTTGGTCTGCTGTGTTGGATTTCCCCCACTCTCAGCCTCTCTGGGCCCTTCCACCAAAGTTCATCATTTTTTAGCGTTTGCAATGATTACCCTCGTGAAGCGGAGTCAGCTGGGTTTTCTGGCGATTTGACATGATACCAATTATGATTGCCGATTGTGTCAAGTATTTCAACAACCCTGTTTCTCACATAAGTGATCCATCTTGCAGGATCACCAAACAAACACAAGAGTACAATGGTGGAATCAGTCCAAGCAAATATCTGAGAGGCAGGTACGTTCATTGATTCCTTTATCAGTTTTAAAAGACCAGCAAGCAGTACAGCCCCACTTAGTTCCAGACGAGGTAGGGATTGTGGTTTTGTAGGTGCAACTTTGGTTTTAGCAGCGATGATTGATGTCTTCACTACACCGCTTTCTGTTCTTACTCTTAGGTAGGCTACTGCAGCGTAAGCTCGAGATGATGCATCACAAAATCCGTGGATAGTAACATTGTTTAGTGTGGCTTCAGTAGTATTTAGCCATCTGTTTACTTCGATATCAGGTAGGTACATATGAAACGAATCTCGTAAATTGTTCCATTCTGCAGTAATCGTTTCGTCCACCTCCTCATCCCATGCTACTCCTTGCAGCCATAATCTTTGTATTAGAAGTTTGGCAGGTAAGACAGAAGGTGCCAACCAGCCCAGTGGATCAAATAATCTTTGTAGGTCACCCAGAATTGTTCTCATTGTAATTATATTTACCGTAGCAGGTAGATTTAAGCTGTATTGAAATAAATCTTTGCCCATGTTCCAGTGTAGTCCTAACGCTCGTGTAATCCCGTCTAATGTTATGTCCAGTTTTACATGAGAACTTCTTTCTGACTCTTCAAATTCCTTTAGGAAGTCTGCATCATTAGAACACCATTTTTTTTTAATTTGAAGCCTCCCTTCTCTAGTATGCTGTCTACGTCTTTGGCTAGTCTGATAGCAACGGCGAGGTTCTTTCCCAAACATCATATCATCCATGAACTAATCCCTCTTTATTATTTCTGCTGCTTCAGGATGGCTTTGGCCTTCGTCATGAGCTACTTGGTGCAAGGTCCTTACTGCCAAGTAAGGAGCAGAAGCAGTTCCGAACGTGACTCTGGTAAGTCGGTAGTCCTTGACAGGATCTTGATCATCATATCTCCAGAGTACTCGTTGCAGATCCCTGTCTTCTTTCGTGACCATGATTTGGAGATAAATTTTTTGTATATCCGCTACAAAGCATATTCTTTTCATCCGCCATCTCATTATAAGACTTCTCATGTCTCCTTGTAGCTGTGGGACCACCAACAGCTCGTCGTTGAGTGAGATGTTGTTGGTTCCTCTTTGTGATGCATCAAATACTGTTCTAATTTTTGTAGTTTCCTTTTCTTCCTTAACAACAGCATGATGTGGTAAGTATACTGATGGATTGCTCATTTCGTGTCTGGGTACCTCTTCCATGTAATTTGATTCGTAGTCTTTCATAACCGTAGCATAATCGTTTTTTAGTTTTGGATTTTTCTTGAATCTTTGTTCTAATTGATAAATTCTCTGCAGAGCTATTGTTCGCGTGTTTCCTTGGGTTGATAATAACGTTTTAGGTTTCTTGGGTAGTGTCACAATGTAACCATCATTATTTCTTATGGTTGTGGTTTCGTAGATTTCCTCGCACCTTCGTTCATCTGCTGTAGGTATAATCTTATCGTATGCATCTTGTTCCCACATTCGTTTAAGCATGTCGTTTAGATCAAGATTATGGTGCATAACAATCAATTTCGTATTTTGAGCACAAGGTGTTCCTGGGGGTCCCTTGATAACTTCGCCTTTCATTATTTGAGCACACACGTCGACTCCTAGTAATAGGTCTACTCGTCCTGGTTGATTATAGCTTGGGTCAGCCAAAACAAGTCCTTGCAAGTGCGGCCAGGTGCTTGTAGAGATAGTTTGAGTCGGCAGTTGGGTAGTCAGTTGCGTTGACATTATGTACGTTTTGATTCTTATGTTGAAGCTTGGGTCGTGCCTTGAGAGAAGTTCAATTTCTGCAGCACATTTAACGTTTGTTTTAGTGGAGCCAACGCCAGTGATAGTGCCCTTGATAGGCGTTCTCCTTAGTCGTAACATCTGGGCTGCTCTTTCACTTATAAACGTAGCCTGGGAGCCGTGATCAATCAACGCGCGTAACACTGTCACTTGTTTTGAATCGTAACTTCTTACTGGTATGAGTGCTGTGGCCAGCAATGCAGTGGACACCTTAGAAGCGACATGTGATGAAAGTGTGACATTGGATTCGGCTGATTGTGCAGACGATTGATGATCTTCAACATCGTTATGTTTGTCTTGATTCTTGTAATTGTCTGGCTGGCCTGATGACGACATAGGCGTGAAATGGTGCGTGAGCGTGTGATGACGTTTGTGACATGTTCTACAGGACATCTTCAGGCGACATCGTCGTGCAGAGTGACCAGAGGCCAGACAATTAAAGCACAGATTATGTTTTTTATGTAATCACATCTCTCTGTTGGGCTTAGCTTGATGAATTGTTCACAGTGACACAATGTATGATTTTCGTTACACATAGCACAAACTCTTAGTTTCGTAGAAGTCGCAGTATTCGTAGATAAGTGAACAGCGTATTCCCTTCCTCTAGGTGTTGGTCTTTCTCTGGTTGGCGGCGTGCAAAGCTCAAGAGTGCGGAATTTTAACTGTAAAATTTATTGAGTACGTCCCATGTAGGTAAGTTTTCAGAATTATTCTTGTAAGCATCTTCTTCCCAATCATGGTGCGTCTCTGGGTCCAATTTTTGTACAATTAAAAATATAATGAGTGGATCCCAGGAGCTTGTTGACATCCCTAGGTTTTTTAATGCATTCAGGCATTCTGTTGTAGTATTCAAAATAGATTTGAGGTTACTTGCTGTTTGTACACTTGTTTTTCTTTGGGTAAACAATCTTTTTAATATTGAATTAATGATAATCTGCTTGTTGCCAAAACGCTCTTTAAGAGTGTTCCACGACATTTCATAGTTAGCATCGATGACTTGGACGTGTTTTAAAAGTGACAGGGCTTCTCCCGTAAGACTTCCTTTCAAATAATGCAACCTTTGTACGTTACTTAATGATGATAACACATGCACTAATGATGTAAAGAAAACTTGATAAGCAGGCACTCATCGTAAATTCCCGAGAAAGTTGGAAGTTGAATCCTTGGTAACTTGACATGCAATTCTTTAGAAGAACCCGAATTATTATTATCAACTTCGCGCGATTCATGACCTCACAAATTATATTGTTACAAACTTGGACAATGGGCAGAAAGTTCTCGGCATTTTTCTAGATCTTTCCAAAGCTTTCGACACGGTTTCTGTACCCATACTTTTACGTAGGATGGAGAGTATGGGAATTAGAGGTACTCAACTGCGACTTTTTGAAGACTACTTGAGTGGACGTACTCAGCGCGTTCAGGTGGATAAGTTCGTCAGTGCCGAATGCACAACTACCTATGGAACGCCCCAGGGCAGCGTACTTTCTCCAACCTTATTTCTAATATATATTAACGAACTGGGTATGCTCACACTTCCTAAAGGGCGAATCATAAGTTTTGCAGATGATACTGTCCTCCTTTTTAGTGCAAATACATGGCAAGAAGTCTATGCGTACGCCCAGTTGGGCTACAACACTGTCTCAAATTGGCTTCGAAATAACGTTCTGACACTGAACATAGATAAAACATGTTATGTCCCGTTCAGATTAAAAAACAAAACATTAACCACATCATCTCTATCATATACCATCGTAAGTCACTCGTGTTGCAATCCACTCAATAATGCAGACACCTGCACACAACTACGTCAAGCTGACAGAGTAAAATATCTAGGAGTTATTATCGATAGCACTCTACGTTTTCATGAACACATTAATACACTTAATAGCAGGTTGCGTAAATTAATATATGTATTTAAAACTCTGAGAGACGCGGCAGATGATAAACTAAAGAAATCCGTATATTTTGCCTTGGCCCAATCTCTATTAACATATGGTATTACGTCCTGGGGCGGTGCTCCAAAATCAATAATGCTCCAATTGGAGAGAACGCAGAGAGCCATCTTAAAAGTCTCGTTTTCGCTGCCGTATCACTATCCTACAGAGCTCCTATATAAAGAGTTGAAAATATTAACTGTACGGCAACTTTTTATACAACGAACCTTACTGAAACAACATCCTCTATTAAAATACAATCCCTCACTCTCCCGAGGGAAAAAGGCGTTTTAACCCCGTGGACCGCACTCATATAACTCTATCCACCAAACTATCTAAACGTTTCTTTTGTCACCTCGGAGGTTTTCTATACAATAAAATCAATAAAATTATCTCTATATTTAACATCAATAAGACTACATGCAAAAGTAAAATAACTATCTGGCTACAAGAATTAAATTATGATAACACTGAAAAGCTACTCACTAATCCTAACTAATTACTATCCGTACTAAAGTTAAATACTAACCCAATCCTAAATTTAATTTCTATCCCAGTTACTACTACACTACTAACAAACAAAAGCACGCACACACACACACACACGCGCACGCACTCACACACACACACACACACACACACACACACACACACACACACACACACACACACACACACACACACACACACACACACACACACACACACACACACTAATACTAGCACCAGATTTAAATATATATCAAATACTAGTTAAGTAAAAGAAGGTACATTATGTAAATTACAAATATGGTACATGTACATGGTAAAAGTATTGTAATTACAACCATAGGGCGGAGACCTGGTGGCCTGAAATACAGGCGTAAAGCCTAGCTTAGGCACCAGTCTCCCACAGTATAACATTAAGGTGTAATATTCTAATATTATGTACAATAATTCTGTAATATTGTGGTGAGAAAATAAATCATTTATTATTATTATTATTATTAACTTGCGTAGGTGTCGAAGACGATAACTTGTTAAGCGAAAATAATAAATCATTAAGATCGGCTAGTATACAAATATATAAATTTTTTTTTTCTATTTATTAAGAAACCAACAGCGTTCTATATAGTTTACATTAAACAATAGTATTTTTATAATAAGGCCAATAACAGGTTTTCATTAATTACTATGAATATAGCATACTACGGTCGTAATAATTAGTAGCCAGTAGGTATAACCTCATATTTACACTTAAAACATTAAATTGAATTGTTGCACCTGTTCCCTCAGGCAGCACGCACATTCGAATGTTTCATAAAAAAAATCATGAAAATATGTACATATACAATAATGAAATCATTAACATCACACACTGTTCAACGGCAACAAACAAATACACACGAATACACACATGTTATTTTTTTTAACAAACAAATACACGAAGACACACTAGTTATTTATTATACACTAGATTAGCAGTATAATATTATTATTTTACTTTACTTTAAGTTATAAATTATGTTATGTTATTTAATTTTATTTTGGGTTTTAGGTCTAAGACTTTCAATAGCTAAGCGCCTAAAAGCGTTCTTAATGTGGTTAAAAATATCAATTTCTCCAAAAAATTCGTTGTAAAGGCTGGGTAGACGCGAGAGGGGTGCATTACGCGCGTAATTAGTACCAGCGCGCGGCGCACTTAACAGGGGCGGCAGACGGCGCGTGGCGCGGCGAGCGCGTCGTAAAGGCACATTAAGCCCCACGTTCGTAACTAGCTCGGGGCAATCAATGCGTCCGTAACTATGTCGTACAGTAGACATACATCCACTAGTTTACGTCTATCTTCAAGGGTAAGTAGGTTAAATCGGTCACAGTTCTCTTGATAGGTTGGTAAGGCTGGTTTATGTTCGCGATAATTAAGATGCTTGATAAATATTTTCTGTACGCGCTCTAGACGATTTATGTAAATGGCGTATTGAGGGGACCAGATCGGGCAGGCATATTCAACGACCCTGCGAACATAAGCATTATATAAGGCATTTAAGGTACTTATGTTTTTAAAAGGTTTGCATGACCTAATGACAAATCCTAGATTTTTAAAAGCCTTGTCCGCTATTTTGTCAACATGGTCAGACAAAAGCATTTTACTATCGACGTATACGCCAAGATCTCTCACAGTCGATGTTCTATGAATTGGTATTCCATTAAAGTTGTAGCAATATAATATTGGGTTGGGTTTTCTCGTGAAAGTAATGCACTCACATTTTTTAATATTAACTGTTATATAGTTCTTTAAGTAATAATTTAATAAGGCGTCTAAATCAAGTTGCATTTTAAAACAGTCCTCTTCACTTTGAATCTTGACGAATATTTTTTTATCATCAGCGTACATTAAATGTTGTGTAAACGTAAAACAGTTGATGATATCGTAGACGTAAGCGTCATAAAAAAGAGGTCCTAAATGGGAACCTTGGGGTATACCTGTTGGTATGTCAATGAAATCCGATCTGTATCCCCCCACCACCACAGCTTGTGACCTGTTATGTAAGTAGGATTCGATCCACCTGAGCAGATCCCCATGAATACCCAATATCTGAAGTTTTCTCAAAAGAATGACGTGGTCCACACGATCGAAAGCTTTTTCGAAATCCGTGTAGACCACGTCAATTTGCCCGCCGCCATCCATATTTGATAATACATAGTTCGAAATCCTGAATAAAATATTCTTCATTAACGAAATACGGAATATCTTGTCGTTTCGCTTTTGGAACACACTTCACTAATTCTTCATGTACCTTTTTATATGTAGACCAGTATTCTTCAACGATTTTAATACGTGTTTCTACGTAACCCTTCGTTAGGCGTTGTTTTGGACATTTCTTTAAATTTGCTTGAGTTTTTCTTAACAATATAGCTGTATCTTCTAACACATTTAGTATTTGTTCCGGTATACTAGCCATTTTCGGTATAAGTATATAAAACTATCTTCAAATCGTGTTTAAACTCGAATGTTGTTTCTTAGGTATTTCTATTGATTTATATAACACTAGATCAGTAATAACCGCGCCAAATCCGTTGCCACTTCACATATGGCCACAGCCATATGCCTAGCTAACGTGAGTGAATTGTTCAATGTGACGCCGACAGAGTTGAGCCGCGACAAAATGGGTAAATGTGTAGTGAAAGAATGCTATTCAAGGTCACAAAAACGTAATAAATCAAGCGGAATCACTTTCAACACATAATTTTTAGTTCTTGTTTTCATATAAACGTAATAAACCTCAAATAATTAAATAAAATTATCGAATATTGCCTTTTAAGTTCAATGTTGCCACTTTTCCGCATTTGTGATTATCCTACATTAATGGGAGACTATATAATTAATGGAGTAAGTTAATTTGTTACCTCCGATTTTAAATATTTTGGAAATTATTATAAAAACCACGTTTTAACTTTCATACAAAATAATTAATTATTCTTATTTTAGTTTATTCATGAATTATCTATTAAATATATTTTATTACCTATTTTATATTAATAATTTAATATTATTTATAATTTCATATAAATGTTATATTAATTATATTTTATTACCATTTTATATTGTTTGATTTATTAGTGCCATAAAAATACGTTTTATTTCATCATTATGTTTACTTCTATTCATCTGATAAGCTTTGTATCCTTTTTTTATAAGGGGACGTAATAAAGATTTTAAAATAAAATATACTTTTTTTAATATAAAAACAATTAACTGCAGCTTAAAAAACTCATTTTTATTACGTATTTTAGGAAAAATTTCATATAGTAAGCCACACCAACCCGCCATTGCATGTTTGTGTGTCTATCTTTATCTAATCTTAGCGACGATATTGTTTTCACAACTTGTGTAAGTGAGATAGATATATGTTTACTTAAAGTTTCAGAGCTACGTCGTCGCGTTTGGATAGTGGTTACACTTTTTTCGACGCGCGGTAATGTGGTTTGCTCCGCTAGTGTTGTATAACTCAATAGGTATTTCCGTGTTATAACAATTTATTTCTTTCCAATCTACAACTCGATGCCATATGGTGCATTAAACGTGCATAAAAACTTGTTTTGTTCTAAGCTCGTCGCTCGACCAGTCCTGTTGTCATAATGTTGAAATCCGGCTCGATTTCGACCACTATGTAATAGATGTTAGGGTTCACTTTGGTTTGTAAGAATTTGTGCTCACAGAAAGACGTGTTTACTACGTGATGATTTATTTGCAACTGTTTTTACAAATTATGCCTTTAAATATTGAACCTATTCACACATGCATACGTATTCACACTTACGCTCGCTCTCACACTCGTATACATCATTATATCCGAACAATGTGTAAACAGTGAAGTGTTTATAAAACATTCGCGGCCAATCATAGGCTGAAATACAACGTACAAAAAAGTCAGTATATGATCTTTGGGGCCGGACAGAACCGTACCAGTAACGTGCTTCCAATGAAACTTATTGGTATATCATTAACTAGGGTAGACACTTTTAAATATTTGAGTCATATGGTTACGTCGAACTTCAAGAATGGTGGAATGGAACGGGAATGTCTCTGCCGGTTGGAGCAAATGTGATTGCTCGCAGTTAGCAAAGAAGCTGTGCATCCGAACCCAATACGCTAGCACTCCAGTTTCTTCCTCTTTCACCCTAAATACGCCCGCAATGCGTTTGTGTTAATGTTCTTTATCCAACGCATGCGACGTACTATACCAGCAGCGACTGCCGACATGAATGTAGTGGGGATGATGGCGCTCGGCTGGCGGCCGCATGCTGCCGCGTCCGGCGCCAGCTCCAGACGCGGCCCGGCAACCCCCAGGCAGCGGCCCTATGCGCGTTTTATTTTAAAGTGCGTCAATTGACGGGAGACGCCTAAGGCCGGCACCGTTGGCACAAACGTGCGGCCGTAAGCACAAACGAGCCTCCGCACCCTTAATTCTATGGAGACACGGCGCATACACCTCTGGGTAAGGCACTATTATGATTATTATAGTGTGCAAGTGGTTTGTGATTACTAACTTGCAGCGGCGAGGAACTGGTCGTGTAGTCTGCGTGTAAGCAAAGGCTCGGGCAACGCTCGCAAGAAGCTCTTGAGCGCCGACGTGAGGGTCTTGCTCTCGCACTCCGTGGGCTCAGCCAGCTCGCCCAGCCCACCGGTGGAAGCAGCGCTGCTAACTAGCCGCGCCACCTTGGATGAAACGCCCGCCACTCTGTAGCAAACATCTTGTGGTAACGGTGGTTCCAACCAAATATCATCATTATCATATACATGGTGGAGCCACAAACTAACATAAGTGGAGATAGTCCAATGAGTTATGAGGCTCATTGTGTTCAAGCATGCTTATCTTTTAAACAATAATTAACTATCTCATAATATCCTTTCTTTGAAAGAGTGCTTTTTACGCGCGGCTTGAATTTATATAATCGGTAATATTTTTTTTAATAATACAGGGATTATTTTTCAAAATCGTTTTACATCTACACAAAAATGAGCCACCAGTTTAATGATGCCTGTACTATAATATAGTTTCTTGTTTATTAGCGAAAAACCCATGTTGGATGTTTTTGAAGTGTTCAATGTAAGCAAGTTATTTTGCATCCACAATTTCATTTTGTCAAGATTAATGTTGGGTTTTGTTAATTACAGCTGTTGTTGTGTTACCATTATAAAAGGCTTAATAATAAAATATATAAAGGCTGATATGTGCAGTAAGAGCTAGTGAAATATCTTTATTCACATATGCATGGAATACAAACGGCCCTAGAACTGATCCATGTGGAACACCACATCTAACTTTTTGAGTTGCCTTTTAAATTCAAAAATTTTACCAACAACTATCGTTTAAGTGTTATTCGAGAACTTTAAGTGATTTTCCATTGACTGCTATATTTTTAAGTTTGTTAAGGTTAAATATTTTTGTAAGCTAATATGTTTTAACCTAATGTGATGTAATGTAGGCTAATATGTTTTTACACGTGGTAGAGCCACTCTGCAGCTATATTATGGTTGTAACACGAATGGGTCGGCTCTACCGGGGAAGGACCACGCTCTCACAGAATACCGGCGTAAAATAGCAGTTTAATACAGCTGTGTTTAGTATGGTGAGTGTAGAGATCAGAAGACCCTTCTTAACTGGAAACGAGGGATTTCATCTTAGTCATCAAAAATGATAACGCATCTGCAGTTTGATTCTTAATCGAGGATAAATTACATGTCTATGGGTCACAGCATCTACCTACCACTAGGTGGACTGAGTGCTCGTATTTAATAAACCCTTATTTAATAAATATTAAAAAATAAACCTACTTGTTTTCTGTCAATACTTATAAAAAGGATTATTTTCATTTTATATAGTGTTAAGAAGTTTATAGGTTTTAAGATTTATAAATCAATAAAAAATATTAGCACCACATCACGGCAGTATAATTGATATTCTCAATTTTCGTCTATATCGTGAAAATAAATCAACAAAAGCGCTAGTTGTACAGTATACATACCTGTACAGTCCCTGTTCCTCAAGTCCTCGCGCTTCTAAGATGGCAATGATGCGACGCACAAAGGCAAAGCCCGCCTCGTTTAGTTCGCATGGGGGTTCTCCGTCACCCTAAGAACAAACAAAGATTTACTTTATACTTGCAAAATTAAGTATAAACAATTTAAATAATGTTACTTCGAACCAATCAAGGTAATAAAGACTTTTCATGTTCCTATAGGTTTTAAATTGGAGTGAAAATGATTGAATTGAGGCTATCCGCTTTAAAACCAGAGTAATCGACATGGTCCGACGGATCAGAAAACTGAAGTGGCATTGGGCTGGTCATAACTCAATCAAAAATCAAAAAACCAAAAACCAATAGGTGGGAAAGGATTTCAAATGCCAGCTTCCTTGCTGGTAGCTAAATGTAGGGCGTTCTCTACCACATGGAGCGAGTGGTAAGATATGCAGTAAGTTGATGCATGTTTTTTTTTATAGGATAGGGTGACAAAGAGCACAGTGGTGTGGTTGTGTCGAAAGAGTTGTGTGAGGACAGATGGACTGTTTCCAGTAAAAAGGGTCTCCGGTTTTACTACAGAAAACAGCAGCATTGCTACTATTTCACGTGGTATGAGAGCGTGGCGGAACCATTGTGCTACAATATACATCTTTACTGCAGCAGGCTCTACCACATATGAATGAGGTAAATTATGATCATGCTTTGTAACATTTGCTGGAAGTAGCCCATGTTCAGCAGTGGATTTGTGAATAGCTGTAATGACGATGAAAGCTGTGTGCGCGCGCGGTGGGTGCGTCTCATTATCGGTCATCAGCGCGCGCAGCCAGGAAGCACCTGCAGCTGCACACAGTACCTGCAGCGCGCGTCGGGCAGTGCTGAGAGCGCGATATCGAACGCGCGCAACCTTTCTGCGCGGTCGCGCTCGCCCGGCGCCTGCAGCTGCAGCACACTGCACCTGCAGCTGCACACAGTACCTGGAGCGCGCGGCAGGCGGTGCTGAGGGCGCGGCGTCAAGCGCGCGCAGCCAGGCGGCGCGGTCGCACTCGCCCGGCGGTTGCAGTTACCAGCACACTGCACCTGCACTCAGTACCTGCAGCGCTCGGCGCGCGGCGGGGGGCGCGGAGGGCGCGGCATCGAGCGCGCGCAGCCAGGCGGCGCGGTCACGCTCACCGAGCGCCTGCAGCGTCAGCGGCGCTCGCTCGCGCTCGGCGGGCACGGCTTCCCAGCAGAAGCGCCGTTCGGCTTCCACACACGCGCGTGCGCCGCACACGCACACGCACTCCGACGGACCCGTCTACACACACACACACACACAATATTTCCCTTTGGCCTCATGTGAATCAACTAATCCACATCTTGATCCATCCATTCCACAACAACACAGATTTTGGCCCAAAAAATTGATGCTTCTAAATTATACAAAAAATCTACTGCATCTTACTTAACAGGATTTGTGAATGACATTGTCTGGATGAGAGAGGAATTGTATCTATATACCACAGATCTCAGAAAGGCTTTTGACTAAAACGATCACCTTCTCTTACTAAAAGAAATATCAGCGCTGGTTTGCGTTATTTTTACGGTGGTAACAAGTTATAACATCAACAGTACATCATATTTAACTGGTGTACCGCAAGGCTAATATTTAGGTCGTTTACTATTCATAATTAACTTACCAAATTAAAAACTCAACGATTTTCAAATATGGAGAAATTATTATTAATAACATTGAACCCGAAACCCGAAATCCTGTTGAGATTCCACCGAATTTGAACGCTCAAAACTTTTTAAATTTATTACAAAGGCAATTTACCACATATGTTGATGGATTTACCATTATCATACCGCCAACGTATGTGGTTTCAAATGGATGGCGCACCAGCCCACTTTGCAAGAAATGTGAGGGAACATCTAAATGTGCATTTCCCCAGATGGATTAGACGCAATGGACCAGTAGCGTGGCCTGCACGCTTACTTGAGTCGGTCGAGTGCAGGTGGGCGCCAACGTGTATACGGTTCGTTTGGCGTGCCTTGCCACCACTCGTGATCGCTCACCACCACTCATCTCACTTCAGAACAGTGTCGGTTTTTCTGCACAAATCAAAAGCGCTCGCCTCCACTCGGCAAAGTTGTGTCTACATGTTAGTCGGCCCAGTCAGTATGTTCACTCATTCAAACTTGGCCAATATGGACACTCGCCTTGTATCAATTTGTCTACGCTCGCGTTGCAATAAAATTATTATTATTTTTATCTCGATTATCGTTAGCGTTACAGCCTATTATAGCCCACTGCTGAAAATAGGACTCCCCCATAGATTGCCTCACAGGGGGGATATCTGCCATAGTTGCCACGTTTGGCAAAGAGGGTTGGCGAGCACAGTTTTTTATTTTTGCCCAACTGATTTGCTCCCTCTAGCCTCTCACGATGATGGGGTAGTGGATATTCTTACACCGACATTACACTTTAAATCAGTATCTCTATTTATTTTAAAAATTCATTCGATTAAGAATTTAATGAAGTATTTGTGTCTTTCTTTCCGAGCATTATATACTACATTAAGAAAGATCAATTGTCGCACCTCAAAATCATGTCTAAAAAACAATATGTTATTCAATATGCATTTTTGCGTGTATTTATATATTTAAATAACCAACTTGTAGACGGCCAATCGATTTGAAAATTTGCACTCGTATCAAGAACCGATGACAATACATTATTTTTATATATACTAGAGCTACAGTAATCGCTTCATATTAGTTATATTCTTAAATTCTTAGATTATTTGTTACATAAATATCAAGAAAAATATTGAATGTTGTATGAAAGCGTGCGCTTACATCTCACCGTTTTCACGTTGATCTGGTTGTATGGCATCAACGACAGCATCCGCGACTCCTTCTCGTACGTGCAATACTGCTTGCTCCACGTCGTTCCGAACGCCTCTGTAGTCACAGTTAATTGTTCAAAGTATAAATCTACAGGAGGTTTTTAATTTCGAAAACTAAAATAAAGTTTTTTGAAGTCTGTTTATACTTTTTATTAAAAATTTAATTATTTGACCCTTTGGCAGGACTAACGAACGTCACATTAAAGAACTTTTACCGCAAAAGTTGAAGATACTCTGGGTTAACTTTGACATCGGGACATTAGCTCTCGTGACCACTGCTGTTACAAAGCACGAAAAATTGGAAATTAAAAACTAAGAAAATTAAGCGCGACAAAGTCCGTAAAGATAGTTTTATTTATAGTGTTCTTGTAAATATAAGAAATAATTATATGATTAAATCAGTAATATTTAAAAGCTGAAGTTAGCCGGACTAACTATGACATTAGAACGTAAAACACCCGAGTCGCTATACCCACCCCCCGAGTTGTAAAGTACCCGAAACGTCGAACATTAAAAAGTTAAAATTAAATGCGATAAAATCCGTAAACTTAGTTAATTTAATAAGGAAATTGTTAAAGAGTGAACTAGAATCAAACTTACTTTTCTCCATGAGGAACAGGTAACCAGCTCGCGATACACCACCGCCATCGTCCGATATTTCTTCTTCTTTGTTCTGGTTGACATGCAAACATGATAATATTTAAATAGTATATTATACTTTAAATTTAAGAGTTACATATTATATTATACCGTCTTGAACGAGCTCTTATATGTTTTTTGTTAAAAAAATGTTACCTCCACAATAATAATGTCTCCTGTATTTTGGGTACAGTTTATATACATAAAATTGCACAAGGACAAACATCCAGACCAGGAACAATTATTTATAGGCCATACAAATACTTGCTCCGTGCGGGAATTGAACCCGCAGCCCTTAGCGCTTCAACTCATTGCTAAGTCACTGCGCCACGGAGCCGTAAATTTTTTTTAATTTTATAGAAAAGGGGCAAACGAGCATACGGTTTATATACGTACATCCGTAATTATATGAAGTTATCCCTGACTAATACGCTTAGTTGGAAAACTCTGTATTCTAAAGATGTCAGGGGTGTTTGGACGGAAAGACCTGCACTAGTATCGATTCAGCATCCATGCCTCGCGGTCAGCAGTCCCTACCTGTACCGTTACCGCTACAGCACATTGCAGTCCACTGCTGAACACAGGCCTCCCAATGGATTGCCGCACAGCCAAAGTTGCCGCGCTTAGCAAACGGGTTGGCAACCGCACTGTTTTTATTTTTAGTCGTTATCGGGAACACGTTGCTGCCCATCTCCTGATTTGTTTACCTCTGTCGCCTCTTAGATCCACAGGAAAATATGGGCTAGCGGATATTCTTACAAGGCTAATTCACGTTAAATTATTCCTTACATTTTTAAGTTTGATTAGAGTGTTTTAACGTAGCAGTAATAAAAATTATTTTTAATAAGACTTTATCCCATTGCGGTATAAGAGTATGTAAATTCACTTGCAATTATAATAACCTCGGCTATAGATATTAGAAAGAGACTTCGTGCTTTCAAAAGAGACTTATCGTCTATAATCGTATTTGTTGAGCGTCGTCTCTTTCGCACGAAATACCTATAAGTGCCCATTATGAATTATAAAACAATCATTTGCTTTGTAAAATAATATTTTCGTATTATTAAATAGTGGATGCAATCAAACCTTAAAAAACTAGTACAACTACCGATAAATCCGTAATAAAACTTCACTGAGGTTTCAATAACAGTGATTATTTTTAAATATAATTATTAATATTCTATTGAACCTTTCCTGATAAGCTTAAAATGTTAGTGTTAGGTGGCTGACGAAAGTAACTGAATGACTGATTCGAACCCACTACCTTTCGAATTCGCAGTCCGCTCCCTGCCATTAGGCTATTGTCGCTTCGACATGCTCTACAAATCCAAAGAAAGCATATTGATGCTCTTTCTAAGAGTCGTTTAGTTGTGTAAAAGTCTAGTGCCACGAAGTAAAATAGTTAAAAAGTTAATTTTACTTACGAACACAGATAAACATGCAAGCCTTGAAATAAACACAACTCAAGCCTCAATAACATTTTATTTATTAATAACTAAGCGCGATATTACAAGATATGTGTACCCACCATTTGCCGTACTTCCATCATTTTCTTCATGAGCGATTCCGTCTGTTTGCTTGTCTCCTCGAAGTTGCTCCGCGTCTGCAAGCAAGCGAACAGTCACGTGCCACCCACACACACACACACGCGCGCACGCGCACGCACATGCACGTACATGCGACAATCGCGTACTCTCGTAAACGCAAATTCTTGAAAACATTGCAAAATCACAAAAAAGTGTGTTAGGGCAGTACACAGGAAACAAAATGTGTATCAACTTAGCAGCACTGCAATTCAAACATTCAAGGTGTTAGTGGTCATTAAAGAACACTCAAACGCAATCACTGACGAAGCCTACGCGCTGAGCGTTGGTGTGTGGTGCAGCTTCAGTCCTGCGCGACCTGCGACCATATCATTATGTTGAAGTGAAAAAATATTTGAGAAACATAATGATCTTTACATATAATAAAAGCAGTAAGGGATTTGAAGTCCACCTGTCAGTAGAAGACTTCAGTATGAATGATCATCTTTATTCAAAAAAATACAATCATGTGTCGCAATCCTGTTCTGAGTCGTGTTTATTTCAGCAACCCCTCGAAGATCGGAACACAAATGAATAACTCAAAGCAGAAACTAAACCAGGTTAACAGTCACCGGGACGTCGAAAACCTCAGTCCTTCGTCACTATACTTACAAAGCACTCAAAACTTCGGGTATTCCAAAATGAATTAAAATAAAACAAGATAAAATGCACAATATGCGTAAAATTAGTTTTGTCCACTTAATTTAGTTTATTATGTCGTCTCTTAAAGGCATAATAAGCTTTATAGACCATTTCAAATTTCTTTAAAGATTGTTTACCATTTCGATACTAGTTTTAACAATTTAGATATCCTATATTATATCATGCGAATACTTTATATTAAATAAAACTAATTTTACGGATTTTATTGCGTTTAATTTAAACTTATCAGATACCATAACTTAAAATTAAACTTGATATTGCCCATAAAATAACTTTCATTCAAATTTGATTACTCAACCCATTGCAGTATTTTGAATCAAATCAACAATGTACATAGCAAGTGACATCGAAACCATGAACAACTTATTGTACGAGAACACGCACTGACGCAAACATATGCACGTAATACTTATTGTTGGTTGAAAATGGTTCTAGATTGCATATATGTGCGTATGTGAGTGTTCTTGCATTAAGTAGAGCATGGTTTCGGCGTCACTAAAATGTACCTAGTTTTTTGTCTATCTCTCTCGTTGGGTTTAGAATAAAATACAGTCTTATTACAAAACATAGTTGATTCATATTCTCAAGTTTAAAATATAGTCATTGTCTCTAATATACTTATTTCATATTCTACATTTTAGTTAGCGTATTTTCTATTATACTGGTTTGTTGAAACAGATTCTAGAGAGGGAATGGCTCTTTTTTTGTGCAAGCAGCTACGCAGGTTTAAAAAAACCAGTATCATTGCAACCTGTAAAATCTATATTAGTCGCTACTATTTCACTGCTAAGCCCTGTGTTTTCAATGAATTGAGGGAGTTGCTTAGCTGTGACAATTTCACTTCTTCTAGACTAAGTACATAGTTTCCCAGATGAGTGTTACCTTTGCGCATTAAGGGTCGCAATTAGCTTCAGGTGTTTATTCCGTTAGGGAACAGATTTTTTTTAATCTTTAAAAAAAACGTTACCTCTACACTAGGATTTTCTCCTGTATCGTGGGGACAGTTTACAAACATAAATTGCACAAGGACAAACATCCAGACCCGGAACAATTATTTGTAGGCCATACAAATACTTGCTCTTGCACTACGCCACGGAGTCGTCCTGACATATTCTTGAGTTGGTTATTCCCAGGATGTGCATGTGCTTTTTTAGACAAGTGTCCAGTCAGGGACACTTGTCTTCTGTAGCAAATCTCAGGGCTTCTGAAGCGAATTTACGATCATAAGCCCGGATATGTATGTGAAATAAGAATAGAAGGAGAGTTAATTGAGCAAGTGGATGAGTTCGTATATTTGGGATGTGTATTCAGCAGGGATGAGAGATATGATAAGGATATTGAACGACGAGTGAATGCAGGAAATAAAGTAAATGGGGCTCTACACTCTATTGTGAAAAGTCAGAATGTGTCAAAAAAGGCACGTATGGCAATTCACAGTGCTGTATTAGTCCCTACTTTAACGTATGGTAGTGAAAGTTGGGTGTGGCAGAAGAAGCACGAGAGTAGAATAAATGCAGTAGAAATGCGGTCGCTAAGGAGTATGTTAGGGCTGAATCTGAGTGACAGGGTGAGAAACTGTGTGATAAAAAAAGAGTGTGGTTTGCAAGATGATGCGGTGACCAGGATTAAGAAAGGAATGCTTCGGTGGTTTGGTCATGTAGAAAGAATGAATGCGGAAAGACTGACAAAGCAAATATATGTTGCAGAAGTGAATGGAAGAGTCGGAAAGGGACGTCCTAGGCGGAAGTTTGTCGACCAAATTGGCGATATACTAAAAATGGGCCAAATTAAGAGTACCCTTAACCGACGAGCATGTATGTATATATAGAGGCGAGAAAGGTATGTCACGATCGTGCTAAATGGAAGTCTGTAGTCTCTGCCTACCCCTCTGGGTGACAGGCGTGAGTGTTTATGTTTATGTTATGTAAGCCCGGATTAAGGAGGTAATGGCTAACTTACCCGCTGGATTCGAAGCTGTAGATCTCGGACGAGCGGCTCGGCGTCCGCGTGCACGTCGTGCGCCGTGTGGTGGAAGGTCCACCAGCCGAACACGAAGCCAAGCAGCGTCTCCACCAGCTCGAACTTCTTGCGCTCCTGCACCGCCTGCAGCTGGAACACGTACTCCAGCGACGCCTGGCAGAAGTCGCGCTCCGCCATGTCCATAGCGGCGTCCGCCTGCAATAGACACGTCATCATCAACATCATCATTACAGTCCTTCACGAGTCCACTGCTGAACATAGGGCTCCCCCAAGGAACGTCACAAAGCACGGTCCTGAGCCACCTGCATTCATCGACTTCCTGCATGTATTACCAGGTCGTCACTCCATTTAGTGGGGGGTCGCTCTACACTACGCCTACCGGTACGAGGCTGCCACTAGAGAACCTTTGTTCCCCATCGGTGTACGGTTCTTCGAGCTATATGACCGGCTCATTGTCACTTCAACTTACTAATCCGTTGGGCTATGTCGGTCACTCTGGTTCTACTGCGGATATCCTCATTTCTAAGTTTATCACGCACAGAAACCCCAAGCATAGTCCTTTCCATAACTCGATGAGCGACCCATGAGCATCGTTACACGGCCAGCGGTGAAGGACCACGTCTCAGATCCATAAGTCATCACTGGCAACACGCACTGGTTGTACAGTCTAGTTTTTAGGTTTTGAGGTATACCTGACGAGAAGATGTGTCGTAATTTCCCGAACGCTGCCCAGCCGAGTTGAATCCGTCGATTGACCTCCTGGTCGAAGTTGAACTTAACTAGTCGGACTATTTGTCCCAGGTAAGCGTACTCGTCAACAAGTTCGAGCTTAGTGCTCCCAACAACTACCGGCATAGGTGTGACATGGACATTAAACATGATCTTTGTTTTGTCGATGTTCATTCTAAGAACTATCTGTTGGGAGACACTATTGAAGTCATTGAGCATAGTGCTTAGGTCCTCCAGTGATTCTGCCATAAGGACTATATCGTCAGCAAATCGAAGGTGAATGTGCTCGCCATTGATGTTAATACCGTATCCTTTTAAGTCCAGTAGCTTGAAAACGTCTTCCAATGCAGCTTTGAAGAGTTTCGGGGATTATAGCGTTACCCTGTATTACACCTCTCTGCAGTTGGATAGGTTTCGTACTCTGGTTCTGTACTCGGATAGCCATCGTAGCCCTACTGTACAAACACTTCAGCACTTCGATATACCGACAGTCAACTTGGCACCGCTGAAGGGACTGTAGCACCGCCCAAATTTCGACGGAATCAAAGACTTTCTTATAGTGCAAATACGCCACGCAAAGTGGCAGATTGTACTCTTCGTTCTTCTGTACAATCTGCCGTAGGGTATGTATGTGGTCTATGGTACTGAAGCCTTTTCGGAAACCGGCTTGTTCGGGAGGCTAGAAGTTGTCAAGTTTGCGTGCGAGACGATTCGTAATGACTCTCGAAAACAGCACGTAGATGCGGCTCAGAAGGGAAATCGGTCTGTAGTTCTTCAAGAGAGCGTTGTCGCCTTTCTTGAAGAACAAGACCACCGCACTTCTGCTCCACGCCTCGGGAGTAGTGCCACCATGGAGGACGGAATTGAAGGGCTTCTAATGGACTTTAAGTACCGGTGTTCCACTCATTTGTAGAAGCTTCGCTGTAATTCCATCCTCACCTGGAACCTTGCCGTTTTTAAGGTGTTGGAGAGCCATTCTAATCTCACTTAGACTGACGTCCGGGATATCGTCAGAATACTGTCGGATAAGACTTGCTCTGGGATCATACTCACTCTTGCGTGTGGCTCCAACGATGATGTGTACTGCTGCCCATAGAACCTCTCAATCTCACTCAATATCTCAGGTGTCCTGGAAACGATGCTACCACCTTCAGTCTTCAGCCTTGACAGTCGGCTCTTTCTGACAGATAGATCTCTGGTAAAGACTTTGGAGCCCTGGTTCCGCTCAATCCCTTCTTCAATACGAGCTGTATTGAAATCGCTTAAGTCCCGCCGCATGCATTTGGAGATCTGTCTGTTCAGTTTCCTGTATGCTGTTAAATCTGCTAACGACTTCAGCTTTATCTCCCGTCTAACATCTATAAGATTAAGAGTGTGATTGGAGAGTTTTTGTGTTCTTCTGCGGCGGGTACTTACTTCTTTCTTACTTAGCTCCGACAGCAAGGAGAGTTTCCACGAGCTTGTCGTTCACATCGTCCACTGCATTGCATTCTTCTAGGCACTGAAAGCGGTTTTGTAATTCGAGCTGAAAGGTTTCGGGTCTTCGGAGCGTTGACTTCATTAGACGAGACCTCTTCAACTTAACGTTTAGGTTCAGTGTGCCTCTAACCATTCGGTTATTGCTGACTATTTTCACCCTTGCGATCACTGAGACATTACTGAACAGTTGCCGTCTAGTCGTCATAATGAAGTCAATCCCATGTTTTGTTGAACTGTCGGGGCTCGACCAGGTCCACTTTCTGTGGTGCCGTAAACCTGTATGACCTTCAGTGAATACCGTTTGGTGATTCTGCGTATAAGGTACGCAACGCTCGTCGACATACTCCCAATCTTTATAAAGTTGTTAACGAGAGACTTGTAGATCATAAATCCAACACGTCCTTGGGACAGATGGTCGCTCTCGCGGTGATAGAACAAGTTGCCGGATTCGAGAATCACCGTGTCCTCCCCCTCTCTTCGGACATCGAATAATCCTATAATATTCCAGCGCAACTTGTCTATCTCTTCTCCCAGTTCCAGGGTCTTCTCATCAGTCCTCAGGTTGTTTGTTTTGTATTACCATGGTCGGCACCGTAGCCAGGAATAGCGGGGCCGCCGGGGATTGGGGACCATCTATTTGCGTCGTAGCTCATGGGGGTATATTGCCATAGTTGCCACGCTTGGCGAGCGGGTTGGCAACTGCCAGTTTTTTGTTACATATTTGCTTTTATAAGGAAAATGCTGCTGCTCATCTCCTGCTTGTTTCCCTCTGTCGCCTTTTACGACACCAGCGGGAAGTTATAGGGTAGTGGATATTCTTAACCGCCACTACACGGCATATCTTCGGTAGTATAGACACGTCAATAAGCGCTAAACATTTACCGCTCACCAGATGTCCCAGTTGGAACTGAGTTGAGGTTATTTGTATATATAGTTTCATAATAAATAAAGAGTTGATCTTCAAATAAAAGTATTTCCGTTTCTTGTTTATATGTTACGGACCAAGTGATTAATAGGGAATTATTTAAAATGTCCAGACAGTATTAAAAATGTCCAATATGAGTAGACAAAATAAAAACTACTGAAATAATAAATTGACCGGGCTTTGTTAATAAAGTCCATTCCTTGTTGGGCAGATTAACAAAAAAAAAAACAAAACAAACCTATTATTTAGGTTTTTGTTGTCACTTAATTAAGGGGATATAGTAAGTCAGCTCAAATTCTAATTTCGCCCCCACTTCCCCGCGCGTCATATGCTATGTATCGACATGTTTGTAATCACCAATACTGTAAGTAGATAGGTTGTTAGATACTTATTTCATTACATTTATCATATTTATGCCTATTTCTTAACGCCAACCTAGTCACTTCTTATTTTTATCACGGTTATTTCACATTTTAATTTTACGTCGTACTGTTGCGTAATGTATATTCTGATCGTAAGCGACACAACTTCTCCCTTCAAAAGCCTAAGCGATACTAACGGCTAACGGGACGACAGGAATCAAGCTTCAAGACGCCGATAGTTTAGGTAATTTCTTTTTAGAGTGAAAATAATGGTATTTTAAAAAAGTAAATAACGTAAGCACTGCTTTATAGTTAGTTCAGTTAGTATGCAAAGTTTCATGATCTTATTTAAAGTATTTTATGAATAACAGCGGTTTATTGTTCAGTTTGGAGGTAACTTTGGATTTTTTTTCTATCGAGAAAATTTTACGGAAACGTGTTTTCGTCTAACATTGTCCTTAACATTAATCCTCAACTTTACCATATATTTATTTCAAAATTAATGCTCCAATACTTTCGGCATAACGGAGGATCTTGCTAAGCCATTTGAGGTTATATTTCCCCTTAACAATTAAACATAATGGGAATACAGTTTTTATTCAAAGGTGTTTTTGTAGCGCAAAGGAAGGAATATTATCGTATTGCTGCTACCGATACTGCAAAGTAGTTTTTTCACTTCATTCTCATTTTTACACTTGTTAATTTTAGATTTGGTACATTATTAACTTATTGTCTTAAAAGTGATTAACATGGTTGGTTTGTGTTATATCAAATTGCGCAACAGTTACATAGACCAGACAATGTGATAAATAATGAAGTTTAAATCAGTATCAATTGCGTAGCCCCATTTCACTTGTCATTTTGTCCATAACATAATTAAGTACCTAAATACAAAACAATGCCTCATTAGTTGCTCTTTTATTTCTTTGCACTTTTAAATTTCTGTATTTTTATCAATTTTAATTTGTAGTTTGCTTTATCCATTTAATCTAATTAATAAAATATAACTAATGTTTCAGAGTGAAACGATTAACTTTATATTTTCTAACAATTTAACTTCCCCTATATGAAATCTAATGTATATCATGTGAGCAGACGCATGCTTACTTCTTGAAAAACGGCCTCGGGCTTCTTCGTGGAAAGCGAGAGCGTACGCTCCTGGCTCTGGCAAAACTTTGCAGTCTTCTTGTCGAATTTCTTCTTCCCCTCCTGTAAAGTAACAGGATAGTTTTGGATTTTAGCAAAACAGCTACTTAATTCATTCAGTCATGAAAATACAATATCTTCAGATTTATTTTAACATAACTAAATTAAACAAAAATAATTTTTAAAAACAAAACAAACTACGTTAACTTACACTAGGATTTTCTCCTGTATCATGGAAGCAGTTTACGTACAGTATTTCACAAGGACAAACATCCAGATTCGGAACAATTATTTGTAGGCTATACAAATACTTCGCACGCACGCATCGCACGGCAACTTATTTCTAAACCACCACGGAGATGTCAAGTAGTATTTATTTTAAGGTCTATAGTTATATAAGTAAGAATTGCATTAAAAAAATTCAAAAATATATATAATAGTATAGAAAAGAATAGAATCATTTTTATTTAACATTGATAACAAGAAATAGCAAGAAATCAAAATTTGGACACTGAAAACAAAATTAATTTACAATACGAAATTTTATACAATTGTTATGAAAACATTTAGAAACAGCACGGTAGAGATCACCCCATTCCCAGGGCTTATTATCAATCACGTACTCTTCAGTAGGATAATAACCCTCACTAAATAATTTTTTCTCCATAAAAATTACAATATTTTTAAGTTCTGCATATTGGAGGTATGATGTATGCATGTTAAGAGAAACTTTCGAGTCCTTTGTTATAATATGACGTACGCAATACTAGCCCAATTATAATTTGTTGTTATGCAAATTCGATTGCTCACTTCCCTGGACCGGAACTAATCGATTGTAAAGCCTTCAGAAGATAACCGGGCGGCGTTTAATCAATAGAAACTTGATAGAAACATATAAATTTGTTTGCTCCTTAGATAATTCAAATTATTTAAAGTTAAATGCTGTACCATCCATTGATCCATTACAGTCCTATAAAAGTCCACTGCTAAACATCACTCATAGATATATTGCCTCATGGGGGGATTTTGCCATAGGTAATTTTTTATTACTTAGAGTTGTTATCAGGAAGCCCATCTCCTGGTTCATTTCCCCTGTGTCACCTCTAACGACACTCGGGAAAAAATGGAGTGGTAGGTATTCTTACACCGCACCGCCACTACACAGTTGTTACACTTGTATTATCTTGTACATTGGGTGTTAACAAATATTACGGTAATAACACTAGAGCAGATATTGTTTTACGATACAATCCAGGTCTACTACTACCTATGTTACTAAGTTTTATTCTACTAATCAATTAGACTAAAACAAAAAAACCTTCTTAAATTACTCAAATTGTTCAGTGTACAGGCATTCACACATCCAATCAACAAATTTAAAGACCTGAGAACGCCACAATTCTATACAATTAAATAATTTTTATAGAAATAAATTTATACCGTTCATAAATAAAAGGTTTTCCAAACTGAGCTGCACCTGTCTCTCGGTTATCTAGCTCACTCAATCGGGCACAGCGCGACAACAATAGGTACTTCTAATGTCCTGTCGCATCTCTTAAGGCCCTGTTTACGTTTTGATAAGTGAAAAGTGCGAGTGGCAAGTGAGAAGTGGCAAGCGAGAAGTACTTAGTGCGTGTGAACAGGCAGTGTCAAGTGATAAGTGGGAATAAAATACGCACTTGTCTCTTCTCACTTGCCACTCGCACTTGTCACTTTTCAAAATATAAACTTGCCTTAATCCCAATTTATATTTTGAGAAATGACAAGTGCGAGTGGCAAGTGCAAATGACAAATGACAAGTGCTTAGTGCGTATTTTATTCACACTAATCACTTATCACTGCCTGTTCAACCACAGTAAGCACTTGGCATTTATCGGATGCACTTGCCACTCGCACTTGTCACTTTTCAAAATGTAAACAGGGTCTTGGTCACAGATTTTTTTTAATAAGGGCAACAAAAGAGCACACAATCCACTTGATGGTGATTAATTACGTAGGTTACGGCTCTTCTTATGGGTCAGGCCTCTTACCTTTAAAAAACCCCCAAAGACGTTGGTTTTTGAAAAGGTTTTAATTACGTCAGTGCACTCTACTATCTTTAGCTGCATCATCACTTACCATCAGGAGGAATAGTAGTCAAGCGCTGGCTTAGAATAGTAGAAAAAGAGAATTTTATATACACGATAGAGCCACGCTGCAGCTATATTATGGTTAGGCTGGACCGGGGCAGGATCGCGCTCTCACTAAACACTAGCATCAAATAGCAGCATAATGCTACTATGTTTCGTATGGTGAGTGTAGTGAACCGGAGACCTTTTTTACTATAAATGAGGTACTCTAATTCATTAGGGGTGCAACGCATCTACATTTTGATTCTGAATTGAGAATAAATGTACATGTCTATGGGCCACAGCACCTACTTATCATCAGGTGGACTGTGTGCTCATTTGTCAACCTCTTATTCCATTAAAAAAAACTATTAGATTAAAATCTCTGTGACAGATATGCTGACAAAGGCCGAGGTAATTTCATATTAAGTGTCTCGTTTCGCTGAATTTGTTACGGAACACATAAAACTAGATAATGTATCTTGTTAAATCTGCATTTGAACGAGTGAATATTTTTGATACAATGACAAGCAATGGCGCCAACAATTACAAACTAGTGCGCCGTCCGGAATCAATTCAATCAAGCCAATTGAAAAATATTCCCGAGGTCAGTTTCCATTAAAACACAGTTACATGGGATCTGACAACCTCGCCACAGCTGTGCTTAGAGCTGGCTCATATCAGGTCCGACGTGGGTCATATATATATATATATATATATATATATATATATATATATATATATATATATATATATATATATATATATATATATATATAATTAGTATGATACGTTACAGAATGTTGAAAATAGACCTCCTTAGGAAAGATAAGAGAATAGGAAAGATATTTGCCATAGTTAGCAAGCTTGGCAAGAGGGTTGGCAACCACAATTTTTTATTATTTTTTTTTTCATTATTAGGAAGGCGCTGATGCCCATCTCCTGATTTGTTTCCATCTGTCGCCTCTTACGACACCCGCGGGATGATGAGGTGGTGGATATTCTTATACCGCCACTACACGGCACATATATTCATAATCAGTACAGATCAATTGACGTCTACGTGCCGCAGTCGTTTTTCAATGAGTTGCAGAGCCGCGGGTTCGAATCTCGCACGAGACAAGTATATGGCCTATAAATAATTGTTCCGGTTCTGGATGTTTGTCCCTGCGAAATGTATGTATGTAAACTGCCCCCACGATACAGGAGTAATTCCTAGTGGCGGTAACGTTTCTAAAAAACACAAAATAAAAAGTCAATGCTCACCTTGACAGCGCCAATATGCTCCTTGCGAAATCGCTCCAACGGTTGAATGATTTGCTCGTGCGCGCGCCCCAGCTATAACAAACAAAGGTAGTCATGAACACAGACGTCAATGTCATATTTACCATGGTAAGAGTTTTCCATAAGGACCTCAAGCATAATTCTTCACTACCTCGCACCTATATATTTTTTATATGACTTTTTTTCTCTACCATACGACACACAGCAGCATTGAGCTAATATTTCACGCTGGTAATCTGTGAGAGCGTGATTGTTCCCTGGTCGAGCGGAACCATTCGTGCTATTGACGTGGTAGAGCCATGCTGCAGTTATATTAGTAGTATAGTTGTAGCACGTATGGGTGGACTCGACCGGGGTGGGACCACGCTCTCACAGAATACCAGCGTGAAATAGTAGCTTAATGTTGCTGTATTTCGTATGGTGAATGTAGAGAACCGGAGACCCTTTATACTGGAAACGAGGCATTCCATCTCAGTTCTCACGGGTGACAACGCATCTGCATTTTGATTTTTAATGGAGGATAGATGTAGATGTCTCTGGGCCACAGCAACCACTTACCATCAGGTGGACTGCGTGCTCGTTTGTCACCTTATTCTATAAAAAAAAAATACAACCATAATATGGCTACAGCACAGCTCTACCCCTTATATGTCTCTATATCTATGTACATATATTTAAATATGTTACAGCGTATAAGGGCTGCAGCACAAATAGGTCGGCTCCATTGAGGAATGCTCGCACAGAATACTGCTGCTGCTGTATTTGCATTCTCAATGTGATTTTTTATTCAATATGTGAAAAAATCATAATGTGTTTGTTACGTATCTTGAAAAATGAGAACAGAAGACCCTAAGGTGGCGGTTTCCGTCGCGATCAAGACAGAAGACCGAGCCGGGAGACTGAGATGGGACACTGAGACAAATGTCTCAATCTCTACTGCATGCACTGTGGGTCAAGACCGAGACGCAACTAAAGCTACACTTCAGTGTATCGGAAAGTCTGTCGATGAAGTCAGTTGTGTTGTCATTACTTTACACAGTAATGGTATGTATGTATGTGTGTAGAACTTTTATTGGACGAAGAAGATGACGATGATGTGCTCTTATATTATCATTACAAATAACAATCCAAAAGAAGATTATCTTTTCATCACATTTCATTACAGCTCTTCACAAGTCCACTGCTGAACATAAGCCTCACCCAAGGAATGCCACAAAGCACGGTTTTGAGCCACCTGCATCCATAAACTTCCTGCTCGTTGTCGTCACTCCATACAGTGGGGGTCGCCCTACCACTACGCCTACCGTTACGAGGCTGCCACTCAAGAACCTTTTTCCCCCATCGGTTGTCGGTTCTTCGATGTATGGCCAGCCCATTGCCATTTCAGTTTACTAATCCGTTGGGCTATGTCGTTCACTCTGGTTCTTCTGCGGATATCCTCATTTCTAAGTTTATTATCTATTAACGAATTATATTTAACTAAAGGCCAAGAAGGATTATTTTCGCTATTAGCGAAGAAACACCTATTCTTTGATGACAATATATTCTAGTGTGCATCGTATATCGGTGGATGCTGTCTGATCGGTTCAATCAGCTTTTCAGTCTTCATCAGAAAAAGTACTACTATACTGTACTGTACTGTAAAGTACTACACGAGACACTACTGATCAGGTCAGGGTTAGGGGCAGCAACCGTCACGCAGTGGCGCTCCCCCCCCCCTCTATATATAAAAATAATATTATATTAAATATAATTAATTTAACCCTTTTCAATAAAATTATATATAGGGGAGACTGGGGCTGGTAGTGTCAGGGGTAGGTAGTTACAGCGGCAACGGTGGCTAAACTGAGAACGCTGTATTGTCATGAGAAAGATACAAATGATCACGCGACTATCGGCTGGCACGCCGCGCGAGCCTGTGGCGCCAGGGCTCTTGTGAGAGGAGCACGTACATGTTGCCGTCAAAACCGCATGTTAGTAACATGTCGTAATATTGGTCTAAATAAACTTATTTTTTAAAGCAGATATGTGTGTGTTCTGATATGTGTGCCCTAATACTTTCTTATTGCAACGAATTTACGTTTATTCAGTTATACTTATTTGTGTTTTTACTACTTAACCTTAAAAGGTCGGTTTTAGCGTTGGGGCTAAAAGTGACATTTGCTCGGGTCAGGTTGTTACTTGTACCTGCTCCGTAGTGCTGCTTGCCGACTGATATATTTGACTTATTTATTTTTTGCTATGATGTAATTTTATTTTTTATTTTTTGTTTTTCTTCAATTTATACTAAGATTTTGTTTAATAAAGAAATTTATAATTTTCTGCCGGTTGGAAGTTACCTAAATTTTATTTTTATAAGGCGTAAGTCTAAAAAATAAAATTATAATTTTGTTAAACGAAGTTACTATGTTTTTATTTTAATGAGGCGAAAGACTGTTATATAGAAAATATAGTTTGACATTGTATACATAATAATTGTTATAAACTGTCATTAAAAAGTGTTATATTACATTTGGTTTTTGTTGTAACATTTTGCCCCTTATAGTGTAACAACCAGCCCCTGCCGCGGGGCTAAAAGTTAAAAAATAGTCTGGTATCTAAAATTGTTTTTAAATTAATAACCCGAATAATTACTTATTCAAACAAACCTACATTCCGGTAAAACAATCAAACAAACAAAAAATTGCGACACTTTATAAAAAAATGTCACAACCAGCCCCAGTCTTCCCTATGTGACCAGGATTAATAAAATATGTTTTGATCTTTCTAAATGATCTTTCAAAAGGTTTAATAATAGGCCGTCTTAGTTAGGACCCTTATTTACGTTGTGCTTGTTTAGTAACTTAGTTCTTTTAGGTGTCTTTTGGAAGAATGAATATTCACTAGGGCAATTGAAAGCTGTTGGTAGTGCCTTATAAGCTAAGTGAACCCCGTTCACGAAGACAGGGCTCGAGAAAGGTTAAAAACATAAAACGTCCCTATTCCACTTGTATCAGGTTTACATTATTAATTTATTATTATTTATCCCTTCCCGCTTGGAAAAGGCTCACAATATATTTATACAAAATACCCGATACAAGGGCTTCGTTCTCCTACATTTATTTAAAAAAATGTAGGGGAGGCACACGGCTCCACCCACACACGCCGTGCGCGGTGAGCGCCAACCATTTTGATGCACTTCCCCCGAAGAGAACGCTAATTCGGGAACTGGACCGTAGTCCACAGCAAAATAACTGGCGAACCAGTAAAAGAGGCTTGGCCCCTTGTTAGTGCGTAAGCACAAACATCGACCGAAGTCGCGCATGTCAATGCGTGTAAGCGCCACACAGAATACGAACGAATCCAGCCACAGTGAATGTACGTCACACGGTTTAGGCAAATAGGCACACTGGCCGTAAACCCTCCGTGAGCGCCACCACCTGCCAAACCGCCGCTCCTGCAGACGTGATGTAAGTGTATGGCATCACCACCGACTGCATGATCAGCACGGCTACTAGCCGCAGAGCGTGTCATGAGTCTACCGCTCACCTCAAGGGAATGGGGTCCCACGTTGTGCGGCTTTCGGCCGCAGCCTTGAGTCCCCTCAGATCCTCCCGCCAGCTACAACCCGCATGAGGTCGACACATATGCTCCACCAACCAATACAACGGCAGATATAGCCAAAAGGCAGTTATAAGATAAGAGTAATAATTCGCCATCAGAAAGGGTTTGTGTCACTGACGTTGAGTAAATGCATTTTCGATCATGTTTGCCTCACCCACCAACAAG
This sequence comes from Parnassius apollo, assembly GCA_907164705.1. NCBI lineage: Eukaryota > Metazoa > Arthropoda > Insecta > Lepidoptera > Papilionidae > Parnassius > Parnassius apollo. The sequence continues at coordinate 1,033,991 of CAJQZP010001641.1, read as the reverse complement.
TTGCCTTCAATCATTCAAAGGTGGGCAAGTTACAGAGATATATTATTATGTTGTTATATTAAGCATCATGGAGGGCAGACAGTCTGCAGCCCCGTAATGAAGAGACCCGACTTGGGCAAAGCTACTTAGGTGTGAGCAGTGGCGAAGCTAGGGCTCCAAACTAGGGCAAGCCCAAGATATGGTTTTGTTGTTTTTAGCAGTTTAATAAAAATACACCAATCATGAGCTGTCTCCACTCTTTAGTTTCATATTCAGTGCTGTCAGTGCTATCAAGGACGTGTTTAACAAAGCACACAGAAAGCATACTACCGCTAGATAGATTGTATGACATAACATGCAATTGCACACCTTCGGTGGTTTTGAAAAGAGCCGTTTGGGTTTGCTTGAGATATTTACAAACAATACAATACATGAACAAAAGAAAAGCATGAACAAAGTACAAACTATGTACAAAGTTAAAAAAGGGACGCCTAGCAGATGTGAAACCTCGAAATTATTTTGTTTAAGTTATATGCATAAAAGAACAGATTACGACAGGAATTAGATAGTTATAATGAGAAGATAAAGCTTTGCTAATTTTTTACCATAAAATAATAACTATTTATTATATAATTATTCATTTTCAATTCATAATAAACCGTACAAAATGATATTTTTAAACTCATATTATGGTAATATAAATTAGCCGATAGCGTATTTGTGCCATCTAGCGTAATCTTTAGGTACCATCGTGAGAATCAACCAATTTTCGTTCGATAAAATGACTACCTATAGAATTAAGTAGATGGCGCTATTAAAATTTTATATACTGGAAATAACTAAAGGGAGTATTCTTTAAAAATCTCAATACATTCTTCTGTATTCTTTTGATTTATTTCATTAAAATTTGGGCTTCACGTTAAAAAAAGACTGTAACACTTATTTCCTATAAAATTAAACCTAGGTGTCTCATATTTTATGCTGGTGTTCAAATTGATATTTTTAATTCGTATGGTAATATAAATATTGAGTTATTAAACCTTTAAATACGCCTAACTTAATTAAACTTTAATACTAAAGAGTCCTGTACCTATATTTAAAGTATGAAGAAATGTTTATTGAATATTAAATTTCATTTTTAAACATCTTACCTTTTCCTCGCCGATTAGCACTTCAACACACTTATATTCATCACAATGAACACTATTATCCTCCCAATTTTCACTGAAAATCTTTGAAAAAGCATAAATTTTTAACAAACACAACAAAAACGAACATAAACATTGAAATGTGAAGTGAACTTGCATACGAATGGCCTGCACCCCATTCGCTAGTCGCTAATGCACTCCTAAACAACTTCATGACAAAGCCAGGCTTGTGGCTCAATAGTAATTGCTATTTTACAAACGTACTCTGTGAGTATCGCTAAGGCAATACGAGGTCATCGGTCGACATGTGTCGAACAGTGGAGTGCGCGGGAAAATTGAAATAATTTGAAACAGTTTATGAGTTATTTTATTAGTTGATATTATTGATATATTGGAATTTTTTGATTGATATTATTGATATATATATATCAGTTTTAATAAGGCAAGCCCGGCTTTTCGGCTTTTATAGAAGCTTCGCCACTGGGTGTGAGTCAAACCAAGACGCGGAGAGCGCCATTGAGATAGCGTTCCACCAAACAACCATCGCAGAGACGCAATGCTGCAGACCGCAACAAGCATCAATACGACTATCGTCGGGCTTACACCATCCCAAGGACCCCATACATCCCAGCAGACATCACCACCCGCATACCTCCATCGACCAGAACCACAAGAGAGCGTCGAATCGGGCGCAGCACATCCGCAGATCCATCACAAGACGCAATACCGCAAGTAGCAGTAAGCATCAATGCAACTATCATACGGATGGCGCCCCCTCACAACACACCCACATGATCCCTATCGACTTTAGTAACAAAGTTTGTATTGTTGTTAACTAAAAAATATCACCAACGTATCATAGTAGCACGCTACTAAGACGCCAATGCACAAAACTCCACGTATCATAGCGCTAATGCACTAAGACATGAAGTTGAGTACGCACGCCTGTTACACTTAAAAGTGCTACCAAACACACTCATCCCAATCCGAAAGATAGACGACGCATCGCTATGCGCTACGACGCCGCCGGTGTGCGATGTCCACGGGAAAGCCGTATTGCTACAACAAAGCCGCTTACCACCGGCACTAAGATGATATGTCCTAGGACAGGGCTCTTTAAGATGTCCATCGGTTAGCGAGCCCAAGTTTACCTCGGACCAATTGCTCGTGAAGCAGCATACACGCCACCATAATATTCCTTTTCAAGTCCCTAATAAGGACTAGTCATTTTGCTACAGTACTAGGAGCAGTCGGTCACCCGACCACCCCATATAATGCATATGCATCAAGGAGACCTTCTATAATAATGCTTTTGTATCATAGACCTTACTTTCATAAGTCATTAATATGTAGGACTTCAACCCACGATTCTACTATTGTAATGCAAATTCATCATAGAGACCTTCTATAGTAATGCTTTTGTATCATAGACCTTACTTTCATAAGTCATTAATATGTAGGACTTCAACACACGATTCTACTATTGTACTGCAAATTCATCATAGAGACCTTCTATAGTATTGCTTATGTATCATTGAGTTTATTATCATAAGTCCCTAATATAGGACTAGTCATTGTGCTACAGTACTTCAAGCAGTCGGGCTCCCGACCACCCCATATATATGTATATTTACGCGAACACTACACATTGAAATAATACTAGTTTTTACGGAATTTATCGCGTATATTTACCTTTTTAAACACCTGGCTGCCGAGCTCCAAAATGTCAAGAAAGTTTTGCATGAGAACAAGCTTCGGGTCCCGCGCCTACGTCATAGTGAACGAGTGAAGCCGGTCACAGTCGAGCGTATACCTGCTGTACTGCCATATGTTAGAGGAGTCACTGACAAGATTGGCTACATCTTGAAGCACGCTTCCATCAAAACATACTTCAAGCCGCTGAAGAAGATTGGTTAGTTTTTACCATCAGTCAAGTGTAATGTCCCTCTGCAAGATGCAGGAGTGTACAAGCTTGATGAATGTGGTCTCTCCTATATAGGACAAACTAAAAGATCAATTAAAACCCGCGTTAAAGAACATATAGCTGATGTGAAGAATCGACGCTCCGGGAAGTCTGCAGTCTGTGAACACGTACAGGATCGCCCCCGTCACTACATCAGTTTTGATAGACCACAAATCCTCGCTAAAGAACACCGATTCCTTCCAAGGATGATTCGCGAGGCTATTGAAATCAAAAAACATCCTAATTTCAATAGAGAAGATGGCTGGGTGCTACCATCTGCTTGGGATCCTATAATAAATAAAATTAAATCCCAACCCAAGCATACAACTGCAAGACTTCAAGATACCATAAGTTCATACTGTGTAGATCGGAACAAAAGTTAAATTTTAATCTATGGTAACCGCGGTTAACTACGACATCTGGACGTTGAACATCTCAGTCCCGCCCGTGACCATGAGTGCTGTAAAGCGTTCGAAACGTCGGGTATTTAAAAAGTTAAATATACGCGATAAATTCCGTAAAAACTAGTATTATTTCAATGTGCAGGTATGTATCTCACCTTCCATAACTTGGGAAAATTTTGTTTTATACATGAACTCATTCCACAACTTAGACAATTTATAACTAATTTTCTAATTATCTTATAAACGTTATTTATCTCTATTTTTATAATATTTTCGACTTTTATTTCTATTGTTTATCATGTTTTAAATATTTTTACAAGTTTTTATAATAAATTTATTTATTATGAAAGACAATATTTTATTATATATATATATATATATATATATATATATATATATATATATATATATATATATATATATATATTTAAGACCATTTCTGATGCCCTTTTATATTGAATTTAATTATTAATAACAATATTGGGCCGTCACAATTGCCTAAAGTCAAGTCACGGTCGCGGTCTTTCGTTTCGGTCGCGACGCGAACTGCCGTGCCGCCTTAAGGCATTCCATCTCAGACAATTTATTTCTAATATATTGTTACGAGCTTAGGGTTCGTGACAGTAAAAACTGCCGATTGAATTACCAAAATTAACACTTTAATTCACTTTACACTAATTAAAAATTAAGAGGCACTAATAATTAATCACACTGATTCACTTTATTTCGCTCCGAAGCTTCGCTTGTCTCGCCAAATTCAATACTGCCGCGCTCGCATCTTGCAGCGCCTTTAAATACACATTATCACCGAAACATCCAGAATATTCAAGTAAATACGCGCCGCAATCGACTAGGCGCCGAAAGTTCGAGTGTCGGGGTTCTAGAAGCTTAATTCTTCGTTTCGCAACTAGATGGCGCTGTCGGTTGAAAGATTAGTGATGTCATTTTCTGGAAAGCTCCCCTCGCTCTCGTCCCCGACACTAGATGGCGCTAGTGCCGGGTACATGACGTCAACTTAGGCGCGCAACACTGCCCCCTCCTAAGACATGCTCGTCCCGAGCATTATCGGCCACATAATAACGCGCCAGGCGATCCACATGGACGATCTTAGGAGTCCCTCTTGCGCCTTTCTGTATCCGGTAGGTTACATCGTTGATCCTGGTCACAATCCGGTACGGGCCGTCCCATTTAGCTTGAAGCTTAGGAGATTTCCCTTTGCTGCGGACTGGATTGTGCAACCACACTAGTGAACCTTCGTCGAACCCTTTGTTGTTCATTTTGCGGTCATACCGGGTTTTCATCTTTTCGGACATTTGCTGGCCCGATTGTCTGACGTGCTCATAAATGTCATTCATTTTGTTCTGCAAGTCATTTGCATATTCGGTTATACTGCGTGGGGCATCAGGTGGTATCCCAGTGATCAGGTCTGCGGGTAGCCGTAATTCTCTTCCAAAGTTTGCGAAATCTGGTGTCACTGATGTACTTTCGTGAACAGCGCTTCGATATGACAACAAAAACGGTTGTATGTGCTTGTCCCAATCTCGTTGCCGATTGTCTACAACTTTTGCTAGGTATCTCTCCAATGTCTGATTAAATCGTTCTACCATTCCATCAGATTGCGGGTGATAAGAAGTCGTTCTTGTTTTATGAAGTACCCATAACTCGGCAAGTTTCCTGGAATATTTGAGACTCAAAATTCCTTCCTTGATCGCTGTGAATCTCTAAAGGTACTTTAAAACGACAGAAGACTTCATGAACTAGTTTATCTGCAACTGTTGAAGCTTCTTGATTTGGAATGGCGAAGACTTCTGGCCACTTAATGAAGTAATCCATCACAACCATGAAATACTTGTTACCGCTTTCACTCTCCGGAAACGGCCCCGCCACGTCAATGGCTATTCTCTCCCATGGTGCACCAACATTGTACAACTTCAATGCACCTCTACTACGAGTGTGAGGTCCCTTTACAGCCGCACAACTTGTACATTTGCGACACCAGTCCTCGACATCGTTTCGACAGTGGGCCCAGTAAAACCGTTCTCGTATCTTTAGTAGTTCGTTTAACTCACAGATGGCCTCCTGAATAATCATTATGGTACAGCTGTAGAACATCCGGTACTTTAGCTTTAGGGACAACCATTTGCAAATGACAGCTGTCTCCCCGAATATTTTCCCATTTACGGCACAGAACTCCATCCTGAAGCAGCAAGCTGTCCCACTGGGCCCAATAGCTTTTAGTGGTCGAACTTATCGCTGAGACGTCGCTCCACTTGGTCTTGGGAGCACTGACCTTCATCCATTGCAGAATCGGCTTGATGTCCGGATCTTCCTGCTGTGCACGTTGTAAGCTGTCCTTCCACTCGTTGCTGAGGTGGTCTGTCCTGAGCATCCTCACGGATACCACTTCCTTACTCTCTTGCCTAGTACAATGTTTGCAATTTTCAGGACAAGGTCTTCTTAACAACGCATCTGCGTTGCCATGAGATTTCCCGCTGCGATGTTCGATCTCAAAGTCGTATTCCTGGAGTAGTTCAATCCACTTCGCAACTTGTCCTTCTGGATTTTTTAACTGCAATAGCCATTTTAGTGCAGCATGGTCAGTTCGTAAGTGAAATTTTCGCCCCAGAAGATATTTGCTAAAATGCTGCAACGACTTTACCACAGCTAGCAATTCGCGTCTTGTGACACAATAGTTCCTTTCCGGTTTTGACAACGACTTGCTGAAGTACGCTATCACGACCTCTTGGTCATCATTCCGTTGAGACAACACACCGCCGCCAAGTCCTATATCACTTGCATCTGTGTCAACTATAAATTCTTTGCTTGCATCAGGGTATCCCAAAATAGGTGTTTTGGACAGACGGTCCTTGAGCTCCTGGAATGCGATATTGCAACTTTCATCCCAGCAGAAATGTCGCTTCTCCTCGGTTAGCTTATGCAGAGGTTTGGCTATATCTGCAAAGTTCTTCACAAATCGCCGGTAATAGGAGCACAAACCCAAAAATGCTCTAACCTGAGTCTTGTCTTTTGGAACCAGCCAATCCTTGACAGCTGCGATTTTCTCTGGATCCGTGCGGATACCTTCTTCCGACACTACATACCCCAAAAAGTTGACTTGCCGTTTGAATAGTGAATATTTCTTCGGACTTTTGTACGTGGTAGAGCCATGCTGCAGTTATATTAGAAGTATAGTTGTGGCACGAATGGGTCGGCTCGACCGAGGAGGGACCACGCTCTCACAGAATACCAGCGTGAAATAGTAGCTTACCTAATGCTGCTGTATTTCGTACGGTGAGTGTAGAGAACCGGAGACCCTTTTTACTGGAAACGAGGCATTCCATCTTAGTCCTCACGGGTGACAACGCATCTGCATTTTGATTCGTAATCGAGGATAGATGTGGATGTCTATGGGCCACAGCAACCACTTACCATCAGGTGAACTGTGTGCTCGTTTGTCACCCTATCCTATAAAAAAAAAACACAACTTGAGGTTGGAACTCTGAATCTTCATGAGCACGCGTTCCAGGTTTTGAAGGTGTTCCTCTAACGTACTGCCCACGATGATGATGTCATCCAAATAGACCAGACAGGCATCGCCAATTAGCCCGGTAAGTACAAGCAGCCTTTCAAACGTTACTTGAGCATTGCACAACCCAAACGGCATTACTTTAAATTGCCACAGACCCTTTCCCGTCGAGAACGCAGTTTTTTCCTTGTACTTAGGGTCAATTTCAACTTGCCAGTAGCCACATTTTAGATCCAGCGTGCTACACCACTTTACTCCTGTAAGCATGTCCAGCGTGTCATCAATTCTTGGCAAGGGATAGCTGTCCTTCCTCGTAACGTCGTTCAGACGGCAGTAGTCAACACAAAACCGCATGCTGCCATCTTTCTTCTTTACCAGTGGTGTTCACCAGTGGAGCGCGGTGAACCATGGACTAGAGGAAGGTTCAATAACACCATCCTTCACCATTCCTTCAATCATGGTTTCCACTTCCTTTTCACGTGCTACCGGCAATCTTCTTGGCCGCTGACGGATAGGCAATTCTTCTCCTGTGTTTATTTTGTGTTGAACTAAGCCAGTCTTTCCTATGTCAGCATCGTTTGATGAGAATACATCGGCATACTTGAGTAACAACTTCTTCGCCTTGACCATTTCGGTCGGGGAGAGAACGCTACGACAGTCTTCCAAAAGTGTGGTCACTCTCGTTTGTGCATCCTTGCTGGGGTCTCATTCGATAGGTATTGGCACCGACGTAACCAATCCACTTCCTCATAAGTTCCAACCAGCGTGCCTTTTTCTATAATCTGTTCCCGATCACAAAGGTTCAGCACACGTACTCCTGAGATGTCAGTGGTTCTGACCAAGGTTCGAGCTACTTTCCATGGAAGGTCATTGTTTACCCTTTCCACAAGTACACAACGGCGAGCTTGCCCAGCGTTTCGGGGAAGACTAATCGGAACAATCGTTTCCGATCTCGGCGGAAGAACAATCTTCTTAATGCTGTACACGTTTCCTAACGCACCTTCCATAAAAAGTTCCTCCTGTCCACATTTCAAAACACCTTGCTTAACGTCGATCTCACAACCAGTTATTCGTCATAAAGTCTAGGGCCAGTATGCAGTCGTCCATTATATCAGCCACGATGACATTATGCAGGTAGATCACGTTGCCTAGCTTCAACTCCATCTCCTTCTCTCCACGGATGGGTATACGCTGACCAGTGGCTGTTACCAAGTTAATGCGTTGTCCGTTGTATATGGAGTCCCCAAGGAACTGACTTGAAGTTGGGAACTAACAACCGCACGAGAGTCTCCAGTGTCTATGGTCAGTTTACACGGCATTCCGTTGACCTTGCCCTTGATGATTAGACTGTTCCCATCATGGGTTTGTGAGTTCGAGATCCTTGGGGCTCTTTTAACATCAGCCAGCACCCGCCCCACGGTTCTGGCTTTTACTCGTTTCTCTGCTGCTGCTGGGCGGTGCTATTGGCCGCACTACCCTCCTGAGATCGTTCACCTTCCCTTTCCAGGGTTCACTTAGGGCAGCTGGATCGAAGATGGCCCCTTTCCCCACAGCCATAGCACCTAGGGCTGTATCCTTTGTTGCGGTCGCGAACTGTAGCTGCTGCAACCTCCCTGACGCGATGGGAACGATGATCCTGCCGCACGGCTTCCACCTCCAGTGCATGGGCCAAGGCGTCCTTAAGCGTCTCGTGGTGCCCGAGCCCCACTGCAGCTCTGACTTCCAGATCGCGAATGCAGTCGATGAATGTCTGCACCAGGTTCCCTTCAATGAGCGCACGTACAGACCGGTATGCTTTTCGCACCAGCTTCTCCACCTCTAGAGCCCACTGCTGCAGGTTTTCGTTGATGCGCTGCACGCGATCTTTAAGCTGTGCACGAAAGACGTGTTCCAGGTGAGCGTCGCCATATCTCGCCTCCAATGCCACAAGGAATTGCTCATAAGTCACTTCCTCACCGAGAGCTTCCAGAACTGTTAAGGTCTGGTCGCGCAAGCCTAGTGTGAGAGCAGTCATGGCCTGACTTTTATTCCAGCCGTTCGCCTTCATAACAGCCTCGAACTGGATTTTGTAGGCTGACCACGAAGAAGTCCCGTCGAACGGTGGCACCTTGAACCCACGTAGTGAAGGTGTTGTAGCTACTACGGGAGCTGTAGTTCCATCTCTAAGTTTGAGTTCGTCCAGTGATTTCTTCATGTCAGCCATTACGTTGTCAACCCGATTGTTTACTTGGTCGATTCGGGTTTCAGCTTCCTACAGGCGGTTGTCATGTTGAGCAACCTTATCCTTCACCTCCCGTATCTATTTTCCGAATGTAGCGTGAAGGTCCTTCATGATGAGCATCTGCTCTTCCAACCGACGGGCCTGTTCTTCTTGTCGGCGGGCCTGTTCATCCTGTCCGCCCCGCAGCTGCTCTTCCAACCAACGGACCTGCTCCTCCTGTCGGCGGGCCTGTTCATCCTGTCCGCCCCGCAGCTGCTCTTCCAATCGACGGATCTGTTCCTCCTGTCGGCGAGCCTGTTCCTGCAACATCACCATCAGAGCACCTAAGTCGGGTGCTGCAGATGCAGGAGCTACTGACGGGCCTGCAGCCGGTGGCTGGCCCTCCGACGTCTGCGGCGTTGCACCACCAAATCTTCTTTGGTCCGTCTCCTGCTGGCGTTGACGTCGGGTACGGAGCCCCTCAGTTTCCTCCTTAGATAAAATCGGCATGATTTTATCCCACTTCTGACACCAATTGTTACGAGGTTAGGGTTCGTGACAATAAAAACTGCCGATTGAATTACCAAAATTAACACTTTAACTCACATTACACTAATTAAAACTTCAAAAGGCACTAATAATTAATCACACTGATTCACTTTATTTCGCTCCGAAGCTTCGCTTGTCTCGCCAAATTCAATACTGCCCCGCTCGCATCTTGCAGCGCCTTTAAATACACATTATCACCGAAACATCCAGAATATTCAAGTAAATACGCGCGCCAATCGACTAGGCGCCGAACGAAAGTTCGAGTGTCGGGCTTCTAGAAGCTTAGTTCTTCGTTTCGCAACTATATGGCGTTGTCGGTTGAAAGATTAGTGATGTCATTTTCTGGAAAGCTACCCTCGCTCTCGTCCCCGACACTAGATGGCGCTAGTGCCGGGTACATGACGTCAACTTAGGCGCGCAACAATATTAATATTCCTTCCTTCCCCATCCCCTTTCCCCGATATCGCTTCGGAAATAACGTCGCAAGATAAATCATCTTACTTGAATCTTTCATTTATTGTATATTACTAAAAGCTCATTTCTAATCACAAGACAGTGAGTGAAATTTGCAAAGATAATGAATGAATGTGCAAGGATAATGTATGAATGTGTTGCATTAATTTAGAGTCATGTGTTACGTAGTAATCGACTGCGCAACAAGAGATAAGAAAATTAAAACTAATTATGATTTAAGCACTTTGTTATCGTATCATGATAAGGCATTCCAATCTATCAGAAAGGGACAGTTTAATGTTAGAAAGAGAAGGAGTATATGTAAAAGAAAGACAAGAATAGATATAATTGTTAGAGGGAGAGGACGAGAACCTCTTATATACTACCCAGAGTCCCGCAAGATTCGATATGGTCCCTTGTAACCATGGGTAATTCCCATCGTTTCATGGCTAAGTGCGAAGCGCCATATAAAAATTGTATTAGAATATTGATCAAATAAAATTGCTATTTTTTTTCAGAATTTTCCAAAATAATGTTATGGTTATTTGTAACTTTCTTAGTTAGATGCTGTATCAACGTATGATAAAGGAAATGCTATTAAGATCTTGTTTTAACAATAAAATATTGAAATAATGTAAAATTTAAATGACATATTAAAGGTGCATTTTGCTTAATTTTTTTAAGAATTCGCTTAAAGTTTTATTTCTTACATTAAACTGTTTGATTGTTTAAGATAGATATGAGTATTGATAAGAACTATATAAGGAAAACTGTAGTGTTTTAAGCACAGAAATCGTAATAATAAGACAATAGAAGTCGCATAGACGCGTGACCTTGTCGCCGCTATTATGTGATGTGATTCACCATTTTGTGATTTAGTTGCGCGGGAAACGTCGTACGTGAATTTATGTTATTATAATGGTAAACTGCAGCATACTTGTAAAAAGTAGTAAAAACTCATCAAAGACGTGTAATTTAACTAATAAAGGCATAAAATTTCATCGGTAAGTTGATTATTTACTAAGTAATTATCATTGTTTTAACTAATTTACATCTAGATGAATACTTTACTACGATATTTAGCTTTGTAAAACTTTCATTTATTACTTTTTGTATTGACAATTACCATTGCTGCTTTTGTTCTATACGCGACGTAAGCAACTTTAAAAAATTCGTCAATGTAATGGAAACATTAGATATCATTGTGCATTGCGTATGTTTATAATACGGCTGCAGGTGGCGACATCGGTTTTGGAAGTAATCGGGTGCTAATTCATTCCTTATTGTCTTATTATGGCTATTTCTGTGGTTTTAAGACATAATAAAGTTTATATTTAGTGATTTTATGGGGCAATAGTAATTCAAATGTTTTAGCAAGATCCTCCGTTAGGCTGAAAATATTGCAGCATTAATTTTGAAAAAAATATATGGTAAAGTTGAGGATTAATGTTAAGTACTATGTTAGACGAAAACACGTTTCCGTAAAATTTTCTCAATAGAAAAAAAATCGAAAGTTACCTCCCAACTGAACACTAAACCGCTGGTATTCATAAAATACTTTAAATTAGATCATGAAACTTTGCATACTAACTGAACTAAGTATTAAGCAGGGCTTATGTTTTTTATTTTTTTTAAATTACCTATATTGAGTAAAACTAAATTTACGGATTCAATCGCGTTTAATTAATTACTTTTACTTATTTTTAATTCCCGACGTTTCGGGTACTTTACAGCACCCATGGTCACGGGGGGACTGAGATGTTTGACGTCCCAATGTCATTGTTAGCTCGGCTACCTTCAGTTTTTGAATATTATTTTTAGGTCCGATTTACGCAAAACGAGCTTACAGTATCTTGAAGTCTTGCAGTGGTATGCTTGGGTTTGGGTTTAATTTTGTTAATTATAGGATCCCAAGCAGGTGGTAGCACCCATCCATCTTCTCTATTGAAATTAGGATGTTTTTTAATTTCAATAGCCTCGCGTATCATCCTTGGTAGGAATCGGTGTTCTTTTGCGCGGATTTGTGGTTTAAATAATAAAAAAATAAATAAACGCGATAGAAACCGTAAATTTAGTTTTTATTCAATGTGTAGTGTTCGCGTAAATTTAAGAAATCATAATTACCATTATTTTCACTGTAAAAAAGAAATTACCTAAACTATCGGCGTCTTGAAGCTGTTCCCTGCCGCCCGATCAGTCTCGCTTCGGCTTTCGAACGGGAAAGCTGTGTCGTTACATTCAGAATACACATTACGCAACAGGACGACGTAAAATTAAAATGGGAAATAACCGTAATAAAAATAAAAGGCGACTGGATTGGCGTAAAGAAACAGGCATAAATATGATAAACCTAATGAAATAAGTGTCTAACGACCTATCTATGCCCCTTAAGGTATATTGCCTTGTATTTTATTACTGTTTTATATAATGTGAATTTTTTATTGTTTTTTATGATGTGATTTATTTAGTTCCTTTTGGAAAACATAACTGTCATGTGTATTTTTATGAAAAATAAATATATTTCATGAATTAGAGAAATGTGATAAAGAAAATTACGCGCGAATTTGGGAGGTTTTTCCGCCTGGCGCACTTTACGGTAGCTCCGGGAGTACCTTAGAAGGTCGATTTTTTGCAATTTGTTCGAAACCAGCTAAAGTTTACAATATAAACAAGAAAGAGGAACGGAAATGTAACAGTGAAAAGTGAAAGTTATCACATTACCCAAAACAGTTATATGTAATTTCCGTAACATTTTCCAGTGTCGACCCTATAAGTTAGGGAAAGTAAAGACAGTATACATTCCACTTAGTCTGACGTCTGAACCGGGACCGAATGCTGGACCCGTAATCTTAGACGTCAACCAGTTTTTCTTTTGAGAAAGAGCGGTTCGTGTTTCTGACTTAACGTTATCGGGGGTTACGCCCACCGCGTTGTTTTTCGAACCCAACGATATGTGTGACATATAGGCGAGGGGTTAGTACTTGGTCGATCGACGAGTTAGGACCTGGAGGACAGTCAGACTCGCCGCTTCCCTTTTCAATTGGACCAGAACGCGTTTCGCTCCTTATGTACGTAATACTGAATAATTAGTAGTTTTTATTTAAACTACGCGTGGAGGGGGGGTGAAACAAATTACGAAACATATTCAAGCATTTTATGTTAGTAGTATAAAGTAGAAGCCGACACCAAAGAACTACAACATAGCGAAGAGTTAAAGAAAGAAGCTAGAACATAGTGAAGAGTTGAAGTTGAAATTGATAAAACAGGATGATGAGTTAAAGCCCAGAATTCAGAAAGTGAAAATATTTCATTCTTTTCAGTTATTTTAAATCGACTTTTACTTTTTTTAAGTAAATTATTTAAACTCTTTTGAGTAGACTAAGAAATTCACAACCTCAGTGTCGTCTAAGGGCTTATATTACAAACTTCATTTCTTGCCTTGTTACTTTTAACGTCGATTTTTTTCTTATGGGACCATTCCTAAAGTAACATACACACAAAAAACATACAGTCGAAGTGTAAACCTGATTTTCCTAAGGCTCACCAGTAAAAACTGACTAACAGGAAAACTCCAATAATAATTATCTACAAATAATCGGTACAGCGTTTACATTGTTACATCTGTTTGTCATGCCTCTACTGCACACATCGTACGCCAAACTATGTAGGTACTTACTTACAGCAGATAGCCAGTAGCTTAAACTTAGGATAGTAATATATTGTAAGGTCCTCGCTCACAGATGGCACGGCGTGTCACAGGATTTTTATCGTGGAAAACAGATTTTCGACGTTATTTTAATGACTTTAGCACTGACAATCCTTGATTCAACACGAATAGACAGAAGCGTCTCGCGCGACTCCGCGGCATGCCGCTGCACGTCACGGCGTTCCATGGGATCCATCATTCCGCGGCACGCCGCTGCTTACTTTATGTTGTTAAAAGAATGTGAATGCTAAATCATTGAAACAAGGTTGAATCTAGCCCGTTTCGGCGGCAATCTCAGCTACTCGCGCTAGCGCCCGGAACTCGAGCGCGTCTTGACTTGGCATGTCGCGAGTTGCCACAAGATCCTTCGACATGTCGAAGTATGCCTTGCCACGCCATGCCATGCCGTGCCGTCTGTGAGCGCAGGCCCTAATTCTAAGGCTACAATACAGGTAATATTAATTTGAAGATAAAAATGATATGCATTTTAATAATAACAGTTTAAGACATTGATATTTCACACCTAGATAGCGCTTTCTTAAGACTTCTAGTTGTCTTTTAGTATTGCTTTCTATGATCAGTATTATTAACTGAACACTATAGTCAACCAAATCTAAAAAATACATTTTGACAGCTGTCAGACTTATTGCACCAAGCATGCCAACCAAAAAATGGGAACGTACAATATTCGATTCTTAAAAAAATCGATATCGATTATTTAGAGTTGGTAATCATTTACAGTTTGGTTTGAATAATACCAGAATAAATAAAAAACGGATAATTCAAAACACAAGATTTTCAGTTTATTCGCATTTGTTGTTACTGCTTATTTCTAGAGGCAAAAGGGCATTACCCATTTTCGGCCATGGAACGCCCAACAATGTGCATTTGTTAAAAAATTATATCTTTATTTATGGTTATTAATAGCGGTATTCATTTAATCCTCAAACAATGGGAATATTTTTGCACAAATTAAAAGTACCGAAAAGATAATAATAAAAATTAGGTAAATCATTATGTCATTAGTTTGTAAATAAAAAAAGTGTTGCCAATCACAAAACACATTTAAAAAATCGATTCTCTTTTTCGATCGATTATTTCCGGTGTCATCATTACAGTGCTAATATAATTTTTAAATAATTATTATGTTACGATAATTAAACAAGCGAATTTCTAGCTGATTTCAAATGAATTTTTTAGAGAGTAACAAAACGCTACGGCGCAATTTAACTGTTAATCTTAACCGATCTTCTTTGAGAACAGATAAGAACTGTTATTCTTATCTGTTTTCAAAGAAGATCGGTTAAGTTATTCTTATCTGTTTATAACAATACATTTAAAATAGAATCATGTTATGATAACGAAACAAGTTAGTTTCCAGCTGATTTACCATGAATCCTTTAACCTTTTGAGCGCCAAAGTCGACTATACTTGACCAACACTTGCGGGCCCTGAGCACCAACGACGTCTATAGTTGACAAAAAACCCGGCTCTCAAAAATATGAAATATAGATATTGGAAAATTATTACAGGTATTTTAATTCCACACTCCTCAAAATAGGAATAACCCAGCAACATGTGAGTATAAAAAACAAGTCTTCTAGAGCCACAAGTACTAAGAAACATTGAACTAATAAAAATGGATTTTTATCTAAGCAAATACTATGTCCAGCACGCCAAAGTCGTCTATGGTTGACCGCTAGTGTCAAACGCGGGAGGCATAGATTTCTTGAAAACTATCTAAAATTCAGCTCAAATGGTGTTTTTTTTTTCTATTATTATTGATATTTGAATAAAATTAAAAATTAGAAACATAAAACTATAATTAGCTACATGAATAAAAAAATGTTATCAGATGATCTTCACATAATAAATCTAATATCTCAACTCTTATAGCGCATCTTTAGCGCGTCATCGAAAATCAGTTCACTGGGCACCGTGATCAAGGATAGACGACACCCTGATGACGTCATAAGTGATTACCGAGAGAAAAGTAGAGCAATGCAACATGAACGATTCCTCAGAACTCATTCGGATTTTGGAAAGCGTCGATGATGATGAATTTTGATTTTTGATTGATGAATTGAATTTTTGATTGATTGGTGAACAATTATGTTTATTTATTCCATGACCAAGATTTTAATATTATAAGGCTGATTTACCTAGTGCGAATAATTATATACAATTGTTGATTAATGAATAATTATGTACCTTTTTTAATAAAAATACAAAATTACAATTAATGTTTTTTTTTTCACTTAAGGTGTGAAGAGCAATTTTTCATTTTGTGTTGTGCCATTTTCTTTCTCAGTCTCAAAATCATCTAGCAGCATCAGCATCATATCAAATCCCCATTGTCATAACAGTGTAAGACTTTTCTTCTGTGCTTCACTTGGCCTACGCCTTCCCCGACACATAAAATATTATGAATCGATGTCTGTATATTTCGGTTAGATCGATTTTGAAATCGATACACAACATTCTAAGAATATTTCAAAAAGGAAGGTCAGCTACGCCGTTGTCGTCCAGTCGTGACAGTGTCGTCATTAGGATGGAGAGTAGTGCTGTGGTTTACTACTATTTTATTGTTATTGTTTGTTTTTTATTTATGTTTATATGTACAAAGTACATATATAAAAAAGAGTGGAAGACAGCACAAGATTAAATAAAACATGCAGTTTATTAAGAGTCATTTATAGCATAACAAACCAAGAAAAACAAGTTATTTTACGTTATCGATATATCAACTCTAGGCAACACTATTTTGTTTTGGCTCTTTGGCTTACAGGACACGGTAATGCGTTTTTGGCGTGGCGCTCAAAAAGTTAAAGCTTAATAAAACACTACTGCACAATTTAACTGTTCTTAAAAATACATTTCAAATAGCATTTAAATAAATTAAGGAAAATATATTTTAAAAAGCGTGCAGAACTTAAAGTGCCTCAAAGATTGTTTTTTTAACGGTATTATTAATCGAATAAAAATCGATATCCTTTCATCGATTTTATGTCAGTTAAGTGGCAACATCGAGTCTGACAGCTAGGCCCTGTCATTAGAATGAAATCACAATTCACAATTCAGTTCACAGCTATATCTATACCTATATAAATAGTCACATGTAAAATTCATTTGCGTGTTATTTTGTTTGTTTTTATTTTTGTGAATTTGTTATCGAAGTAACGAACATTGGAAGCCTTATAAATGGACTCTGACATTTTTTCCCACCCTACTGACGGCCTGAACATGGACCCCGCACCCGCTTCCTTCAATAACCCCTGCACGAACTTGGACTCGATATCCACTGTTAACAATGATCCCAGCTTCCACGCCGGCCAGACTTCTTCCCAGCCCCGTAACTCATTCAAGAGGACATTTTCGCTGTGTAAATTGTTGTTTAAATATAGCGAAAACACGAAGGCATTTGTTGGAAATTCCAGAACTGCGAAATCTTATACAAGAATGGGTTCGACCAAGAGGTAAATAGTTACAATGCTTATTAACTGAGTTGTCTTACAATTATATCAATAGATATAATAATTATGGCTTCTTTATTAGGTACAAGTTTCGAGTGATAGTGTAGTATGCCACGCATGTTGGACTGCAGCCTGGAATCAAATACGACATCCAACTAGCGAACAGGAAAATTCACCAATTATTAGTCATGGACATGTATGTATCAGCTGTGGCAAGTCACTTTTGAGAATAAGATCACACACATTATTTTTTAATTTATTAAGTGTGTGTGCTCATATCTGATAGTGATACATGTTTTTACTCTGATTACATCCACACAAACTGTATCTGACAAACATACAAGCTTATTTATAACATGGCGATAAGATTAGCTTGTCACCACCAGGTAGACTGCTACAGTTTTTACCAACTACCAAGTAATGAGACAATTGATTTTTCATTGTTTTTGGATTACTGGTAGTCTTTAAGTGCTTAATTATTAAATAATATAGGCCATTAAGTCTGCTTTTGTGCAGTAACAATTAACTTGATTATTTTATATGTATTTGAGTTTAAAGGAAACAAATCTATTTTATTTTTATTTAGTTCACTTTTTCACTTTTGTATTTAATATTATTTCAGTTGCCATCGTCATCTCGTGTGTGTCATAATTGTTGGCGAAGGTTTGATAGAGCAGCATCACATTCAACTGTAGAACGGGAACCATCTGAATCATCTAGTTCATCCTCGTTGCAATCTGAAGTCGGTAATGTATTGCACCCAGATCAACAAAGCTTAGATCATATATCACACAGTATACTGCTGCCTAATTATGTAAGAGCACCACTAACACAAAATCAATGTTTTTTTCCTGGTTGTAACGACTCCAATCGACTCATTGTTCCAACAGCGTTGCGGGTATGTCTTTCTTGCGATTACAATTACTATGTACCTCCAGAATGTAGAATCTGTAACTACCATTTAAATAGTAACTCTTGGGATTTACTTTTAGAATCAATATATAATCATATTAAAACATTTAGTGCAGCACAAATTGAAGATTTTGCTACATTATTGAAAGATAATATGCACAATCATATAGACTTTGAAAATATTGACAGTATGCCTGAGCACACTGTACATTATTATCTAGGCTTATCAAAGGCACAACGCCAACAAATTCTGTCTGTAGTTCCTAGACTGTCAAGTAAACATAGGGGTTGTTTTGCACTTGCTGCATATATAATGAAGTTAAGAATAGGAGATAGTGACGAACGCATGTCAGCATTATTGCAAGTGCCAAGAAGCACATTAGAGCGGCTTATAAATATGGCCCGCGAAATAATTAATCAGGATTTTGTTCCTATGAATTTGGGCATAAATCATATATCCCGAGCAGAAATAGCTCAAAGAAATCTTCTCATTCCAAATGGACTTTATGGGGGAGAAAATAGGAGGCCTGTCATAATTGCCGATAGTACATATATATATATATATATATATATATACATAGAAAAAAGTTCCATTTATTTATATCAGAAAAAACTTACTCATTACACAAATATAGCAATCTTATAAGCCTTTCCTTTTTGTGTGTAGTGATGGTTACATCATAGATGTTTTAGGCCCTTATCCTGCAACAACTTCAGGTGCGGATATCATAAAAATGAATTTGGTAATGAATCCAGTTCATTAAGGCAATATTTTGAATCTGGAGATGTATTCATCCTAGATAGAGGCTTTAGGGATTCATTGCCTCTTTTAGAACATTGTGGTTATCAGGTTCATGTACCTTTGTCTCCACCCGATGGTGAATCTCAGTTAACGACTAGAGAAGCTAATAAGTCCAGAGCCGTGACTATGTGTCGATGGGTAGTCGAGGTGGTGAATGGCATTTTTAAAACTCAATTTAAAATATTTTGCCAAAATTATTTTAACAACTCTCCTACCTGGTTTGGGTATGAATGTGACTTTCACTTTCTTACCCAAACCCTTGGAACACATCTCATTATGACAACAAGTCTGCATATTAAGGCCTTTGCCCCCCCCCCCACACCACAGTAGGAAGTGCTGGGAAGCTGCCGACAGGTCCTGCTAGCTTATTGGGGAGGAAATTATGAATTTTACCTGCGCCCTCTTTTCCCAAAAGAGGGTCGCTTCCGATACGGCATAAGAAGCTTAAACAGCCAGTTGCCAGTCCCCAAAGGCGGTTTTTAGAGGGTATCACTTAGGTTCCCCCCGGTAGGCAGTGAGTCCCTCATAACCACGATAGACCGGCTATCGTGGTATGCGTAATGCATTTTCCGCCTCCCTTCATAAAGGGTAGCCCTTTCCAATTGCTTCGGGCAAAAAAAAAAACAATGGATTTTATCCATTGTTACCACTCTGTGCTAAATTCCATTCAGTGATTATAATATTATATTAGAGGCAAATAATTCCTTAGCATTCCTAGATGTGTTAGTCATCCGAAATTCTATTAACACCACAGATTACACTGTATATAGGAAAAAGTCCCATACAAACCAATATTTAAATGGTGAATCTCACCATCATCCTTCACAGTTAGTTACCGTGGGCAACTCTTTGTTACAGAGAGCACAAGGGATCTGTGACCGTAAACACCTGGCTGCCGAGCTTCAGCACGTCAAGCAAGTTCTGCACGACAACAAGCTTCAGGTCCCGCACCTATGTTACAGTGACCGAGTGAAGTCGGGCACAGTCGAGCGTGTGCCTGCTGTACTACCATATGTCAGAGGTGTTACAGACAAGATTGGCTACATCTTGAAGCGAGCTCCTATTCTACAAGCCGCTGAAGAAGATACATATATCAGATTTGATAGACCACAAATCCTCGCGAAAGAATATCGATTCCTGCCAAGGATGATATGTGAGGCTATTGAAATTAAAAACATTCTAATTTCCATAGAGAGGGAAGCTGGGTACTCCCACCTGCTTGGGACCCTGTAATTAATAAAATTAAAACTAAACCCAAGCATACCACGCAAGACTTCAAGACAGTAAGTTCATTCTGCGTAGATCGGACCATAAATAGTTATTAAAAAGCTGAAGTTACTCCAAGTTAACACTGATTTCGGTACACCAGTCACCTCAATCCCCCATGACCATGTGTGCTGGTAAGCACCCGAAACGTCGGAAATTAAAAATCAAAGAAATTAAACGCGATAAAATCGGTAAAATTAGTTGTTAAAAAACTGTATTTGTGAAAATAAAAACTTTTATATCTTAAAATTCCCGACTTGTTTTTAAACCAATTTCTTAACCATTTCATTCTTTTAATTGTATATTATCATATCTATATGCTTTTATATGTGGGCACTCATGGCCGAAATGTCAGTGAAGAGTGGGCAATCCCCTTTAAGATTGAAACTAGATTAAAAACAAATTTATTCAATACAACTAGGAGAGCTGTCGTTGTTTAGATTAATTACTATTTGATTTTCAATAGTGCAGTCAATATTAATGTATCTTTCAAATTCATTCATAATCATTTTTTTTGTTTTTTCTACCAATTTCGCCAAATCACCCTTTGTGACATGGGCACATGCTTCAACGAATATAGAAGAAATAGTTTACAACAGTTAAAGCCGAGTCACAAAATAAGAAGACAAACACAAAATCACAAAATTACGCACAGTAAACTCCCGAAATGGGGGAGATTGAAATTACGTAGTGGTTTTTTCAGCGCGGCCTTGTATATGAGTTTTTTGCCTACATAAATTCAGGTTGAAAAATTTTAAAAAATAAACTTGCTATATTCTTCATGTCATTTTTGGAATTTTAAAAATAAAAATTTAATTAAACAATACATTAAAAAAATTAATGGTTTGATTATTTTCAGTATTTTTACCGATTATCTGAATATTGTTGCTGATTATTCGCATAACAATGAATTTTAATCATTCAAACACTACGGTAAGGTTCATAGCGACATATCAGCGACATATCATATTTATCAATGATATTGCTGAATGCTTCCAGAACTCCGAGTTTTTGCTTTTCGCGGATGACATGAAAGTTTTAGTCTACAATTCTTATGATTCTAATCTCCTACAAAACGATCTTATTAACTTATTTCCTTATTTTCTTACACACTTAAAGGTTTGATAGTTACTAGATGTGATAAAATAAGGGACCTTGGAGTTACTATTGATACTAAGCTTTTGTTTAATCAGCATGTGGAAGATATCGTTAATAAAGCATATAAGGCTCTGGGTTTTATTTTAAGGTCTTGTTGCAATTGCAAATGCAATTCCGTCAGATAAAATCAATGAAAATATTGTTTTGTTCTCTTGTTCGTAGCCATCTCGAATATGCGTGTCAAGTATGGAATCCTCAATATAAAATATATATTAACAAAATCGAAGCGATTAAAAAAAATTCATTCGATATGTTGGTTCTAAATTTCATATATCTAAAGGTGGCTATGAATTGCAGTGTTCTCATCTTCATCTCCTCCCGCTGCAAACTAGGCGCTATACAGCTGACCTGGTCTTACTAAGTAAAATTGCTCAAGATCGTTTAGACTGCCCTGACTTATTAAAAAGATTACATATCTCAGTTCCCTCTCGTTCACTGCGTTACGAGTATTACAATCCCTTACATGTTTCTTTATGTAGATCAAATTACAGGCGAAACTCATACTTCTTAAGAGCATGTAACTCATTTAATAAATTTTCTAAGGACTGTGATAAGGCTGATCTCTTTTCTACTAGTGGTACTACTATCATCATAACATCTAAATTCAGTAGCAATTTACTCTTGAACTCTTAAATCTAATCAACATCCATGTATAAATTACATCTACTTATATATGTTGCATGTATTTACCCAAACCGACTACTCATCTGTGAAAACTTTTAATAGGCTTATTTTGTAAATTATATTATATACCATATAGTATTAATTAAAAGCTGGAAGTTTTCCTGTTATAAATAAATAAATAAAATATCATTGAAACGACGTCAAGTAAAATTATTGATACTGGTTATTTTTTTAATATTTTATTTTAATTGAAAAATTCGAATTTAAATAAGCGATAAAAACTATACACGTTGTAATGAAATATAGATAACTTCATAATTCTTCGGATTTACGTAAAAGGTTATTTTAAATCGTGTGAGTACGCTTGTGCATAGTTACTACGGAATGGTTAATGTGAAACGTCAAAAGGTATTTCTTAGATTTGGTTGACTATAGGTGTCGCTGATATATCCATACTAATATTATAAATGCGAAAGTGTGTTTGTTTGTTTGTCCTTCTTTCACGTCGCAACAGAGCGTCGGCATGGCATGATTTTTTGTATGGGGATAGTTCGGTGACTGTAGGTGACATAGGTTATTTTTTCTGCGGAAAAACATCTCAGTCCCGTGGAAAAATCGAATATGTTGCAAATTTAAATTCAGCTAGGTGGCGCCACCGTGATTCTAAGCGACGGACGACGGTACGATGGATGAACACAGAAGGTCAGAATATCTGGATTATTATGTCTTTTTACCAAAATTAAGATAAAAAATGTATGGATCTGTATTTTTCCACGCAGGACCGGGAAGAGAGCGATAAAAAACATAAAATTCACCAACTGATTTTCTTCAAACGTTTTGGTGCATTGTAATTCACAGAATAGGCGATAACCTCGCAGACGATATTAAGTAATCCGTTGATGCTCTGCCTACCCCGCAAGGGTTACAGGCGTGATTATCAGTATGGATCAGAAATACTATAACCACCCCTTAACTATTACTTAACTGTGGTAGAAACAGTTCTTAGTAAGCTTTATTAATAAGCCTTAGTAATATTTATTGAACGGAGATGAATACAGTTCTTATATGTGGTTACGAATGAATCGGTATTACAATAAGAAAAATTGTGCAAAATTATAAGAAAAATATTTTTGAGAGTTCTTATTAACTAACGTATACATAGTTTAAATTGATTCCGCTAGATGTCGTTACTAGGTTTGTAAAACGCGGTAACGAAATGTTTCCTGACATGTACTTAACTCCCGCCGTTGAGCCGCGCGTCTACTTACGAGTATAGTGCATACGGTACCTAT
This sequence comes from Parnassius apollo, assembly GCA_907164705.1. NCBI lineage: Eukaryota > Metazoa > Arthropoda > Insecta > Lepidoptera > Papilionidae > Parnassius > Parnassius apollo. Next base: position 1,010,536 of record CAJQZP010001641.1, on the reverse strand, counting down.
ACGCTTAAATTGTTTCTATTTCGTAGCTTATTCGACTACCTGCTTTCGATTTCGGTTGTTTGTTATTTGCTTTGTGATTTTGTTAAGGTTGAATGGATTTATATTGGCTTTCATTTTCGGATTTGTGTATTTTCTTGGATCGGTTTTGTTGATTTGATTGGTATTCCTTTATACATACGTAGGCGGTCCCATAATGAATTGGCCTAACTATGAACCAATGAAGGAAATGAAACGAAACCAATTTTATTTTTCAATATAATCACCATGAATACTAACACACTTCTGACATCTGTGAATCAACATCTCTAAACCTTTATAAAAATAATCACATTTTTTATCTTCAAAATGACTGAAGGCCGCCTGCAACTCTTCATCGGTTGAAAATTTTCTTCCTCTTAAGTCCCGCTTTAAATTTGGAAATAAATAAAAGTCGGACGGGGCCATATCTGGACTGTAAGGTGGATGTTGAACTTCTGTGAACCCGCATTGACGAACTGCATCCTTCGAAACACCAGCGGTATGAACAGGGGCGTTGTCATGGAGCAACAGGACACCTTTAGACAGCTTGCCTCTTCGTTTTTCCTTTATCTTGTCTCGTAATTTATATATTAAAGGAGCATAATATTCGCCGTTCACGACTGTATTACGTTCTTTAAAATCCACCATCAAAATGCCTTGAAAATCCCAAAATATTGTGCACATCAGTTTTTTAGTCGATTGTTGCACCTTTGCCTTTCTAGGGGGCTTTTCACCCTTATAACGCCATTCCATTGACTCGCGCTTGCTTTGTGGATCATAATACAAGATCATAGTTTCATCACCAGTCACTAGCCGCTCGATAACAGTCTTTGGATTTTCGCCACAAAGATCCAAAAACTCCGAAGCGCAGCGCACTCTTTCCTGTCTCTGTACCGCTGAAAGAAGTTTCGGTACCCATCTTGCACTCACTTTTTTCATGTGAAGATGTTCATGGATCGCGCGATGAACGGTACTCTTAGAGAGCCCAAGCCTTGCTGCAATTTCTCTAATCTTCAAACGGCGGTCACTCAGAACCTCCTCTTCGATAAGAGCAATCGTTTCGGGAGTGAGCACTTCCACAGGTCGACCGTCGTGGCCAAAGTCTTCGACGGTTTCTCTCCCGAGGCGAAACTCTTTCACCCAATTTTTCACTGTGCTATAGGAGGGGGCAGACTCCTTATACACGCCATCCAATCGTTCTTTTATTTGGGCAGGGGATAAACCTTCTTTAAACAGAAACTTTATGACACTTCGATACTCAGTTTTCGACATTTTGAAAAAATACGCGACTCTCGTTATTCAAATGCCTGTTAAACTAAGACTAAGCATTTCATGTCGATGCATGTTTCATAGATTAAGTGCACGATAAACGTACTATTTAACGCAACACAACATGTAGCGACATGTCGCGTTGAACTATATCAGGCCAGTTCATTATGGGACCGCCTGGTATTTAGACTCTGGCTTTGATTTTGGATTTTGTTTATTTAGAAGCGTGAATTGGTTTTCATTGTTTTAGGTTGTTTAACAATATTTCAAAGGAATATTAATAGTATAGATAGTGTATACGGTACCTATATACTTACTTCTTTTTTCGTTGGTTATATTTATATTGACTACTGCTTTCGATTTCGGTTTTCTGCGATTTGTTTTGTGTTGGTTTAAGTTGATTCGATTTTTTTTTTGGCTATCGTTTTCGGATTCGTGTTGTGTCTTGAATTGGTTTTGTTGTTTGGATTTTAAAAAATATTTAAAAGGAAATTTAGTTCCTTTTAGGTATTTTAACGTTTTTTTTTTATAAATAGGTCTTTTGTTAATGATTTCTTATATTTACGCGAACACTACACATTGAAATAATACTAATTTTTACGGAATTTATCGCGTATATTTAACTTTTTTACCCGACGTTTCGAGAGCTTTACAGCACCCATGGTCACGGGAAGGACTGAGATGTTCAACGTCCAGCTGTCATAGTTAACCGCGGTTACCATAGATTAAAATTTAACTTTTGTTCCGATCTACACAGTATGAACTTATGGTATCATGGAATCTTGCAGTTGTATGCTTGGGTTGGGATTTAATTTTATTTATTATAGGATCCCAAGCAGATGGTAGCACCCAGCCATCTTCTCTATTGAAATTAGGATGTTTTTTGATTTCAATAGCCTCGCGAATCATCCTTGGAAGGAATCGGTGTTCTTTAGCGAGGATTTGTGGTCTATCAAATCTGATGTAGTGACGGGGGTGATCCTGTACATGTTCACAGACTGCAGATTTCCCGCAGACTGCGCCTACGTCACAGAGAACGAGTGAAGCCGGCCACAGTCGAGCGTGTACCTGCTGTACTGCCATATGTTAGAGGAGTCACTGACAAGATTGGCTACATCTTGAAGCGCGCTTCCATCAAAACATACTTCAAGCCGCCGAAGAAGATTGGTCAGTTTTTACCATCAGTCAAGTGTAACGTCCCTCTGCAAGATGCAGGAGTGTACAAGCTTGATTGTGAATGTGGTCTCTCCTACATAGGACAAACTAAAAGATCAATTAAAACCCGCGTCAAAGAACATATAGCTGATGTGAAGAATCGACGCTCCGGGAAGTCTGCAGTCTGTGAACATGTACAGGATCACCCCCGTCACTACATCAGATTTGATAGACCACAAATCCTCGCTAAAGAACACCGATTCCTTCCAAGGATGATTCGCGAGGCTATTGAAATCAAAAAACATCCTAATTTCAATAGAGAAGATGGCTGGGTGCTACCATCTGCTTGGGATCCTATAATAAATAAAATTAAATCCCAACCCAAGCATACAACTGCAAGACTCCATGATACCATAAGTTCATACTGTGTAGATCGGAACAAAAGTTAAATTTTAATCTATGGTAACCGCGGTTAACTGACAGCTGGACGTTGAACATCTCAGTCCTTCCCGTGACCATGGGTGCTGTAAAGCTCTCGAAACGTCGGGTAAAAAAGTTAAATATACGCGATAAATTCCGTAAAAATTAGTATTATTTCAAAGGTTTTTTGTTACTACATAATGCCTCGCAAACGTAAGTCCAGCCTTTCAAGAGTATCTTCTCAAAGACAAGCGAAAAGATTAGCTCGATCGCTAGAATCTTTAGAAGATGCTGAACTGAGAAGGCAAGAACAAGCAGAGCGTCAGGCTGCTTTTAGAGAATCTGAGACACCTTCTCAACGTCAGAAAAGGCGTCTTGAACAGACAGAGCGTCAGGCTGCTTTAAGAGCTTCCGAAACACCTTCTCAAAGTCAGGAAAGGCGTCTTGAACAGGCAGAGCGTCAAGCTACTTTAAGAGCTTCTGAAACACCTGCTCAAAGTCAGCAAAGGCGTTTGAACAGGCAGAGTGTCAAGCTACTTTAAGAGCTACTGAAACACTTTTTTGAACAGATTGAAAACTGTGAAAGGTATTCGAACAAATGGAACGTCAGGCCGCCTTAAGAGCCGCGGAAACACCTGATGAAACTCAACACAGACTCATTGAGCAAGCTGAACGTCAATCTACTATAAGGGCATCTGAAACACCAGAACAGACACAGGCGCGAAGAGATGCAAATGCACAGCTCCAAGCTGAACGTCGACAAAATTTTCAAAGAAACAATTGGTCGGTTTTTAATGACGCAGCATTCAATTATGATCCGTTGATTGATTATAAAAATCACAGGTTAGTCCTTATCGGACTGATGGACAAGGCGTGTCAATTTTGCAGCGCTTTAAAATGGAAAGATGAGACCGCAGGCATGTGCCGTTCCAATGGCAAAGTGTCTCTTCCGTTACTTGGGGAACCAGAAGAACCTTTGAAAACTCTCTTTTTATATGACGCTAATGTGTCACGGCACTTTTTAAACAGGATCCGGAAATATAACTCATCCTTTCAAATGACATCCTTCGGAGTTGACCGGGAAATAATAACGCTGGGATTTTCGCCTACATTTACGGTGCAAGGGCAAATTTATCATAGAATAGGTTCACTTTTTCCAGCTGAAAACGAACTGCATAAATTTTTACAAGTATATTTTATGAGTGACGAAGAAATTGAGGTAGACCGTCGCTGCCAATTTATCCAGGGAGTTGAGAGAGACACAGTGTTCAAAATTCAAAGATTCTTGCATGAACGTAACATTTTAGTCAAAACATTTAAAACTGCTTTAGAATGGATAAGTCGTCATTCACGCAGATCGGACCCCTCGAGGAGAGCATGAAAGGCGTAGCGCCTTAAGTAAATACACCTTTGATAAACGAAATAGCAGCAGTAATTAGTGGTGATCAATTTTCTTCACGAGACATAGTCTTGCGAGCACGTGATGATACGTTGCAACGGGTAGCCGATACACACAAGTTTTGTGACGCTCTGCAATACCCATTGATTTATTGCAAAGGACAAGAGGGTTATCATTTTCAAATTCCACTCATTAACCCGGTCACAAAGGAGCCTACTGCGAACAAAAAAGTATCATGTATGGATTTTTATTCGTATCATATGATGTTGCGAGAAAATGATTTTAACCTCTTAGCCCGGTGTAGACAATTATTTCATCAATTTTTGGTAGACATGTATGTGAAGGTAGAAAGTGAACGTCTCCGTTATATATCTTTAAATCAAAAAAAGCTGCGCGTTGAGAATTATATACATTTACAAGATGCAGTTTCTAGCGACACCAATGTAAACCCCAGACATTTAGGTAAAATGGTATTGTCCTCATCAATCGTTAACAGTCCCCGCTACCTACATGAGTACACACAAGACGCATTCGCCTATGTACGAACTTACGGAAGACCTGATCTTTTTGTTACTTTTACTTGCAAACCCACATGGAAAGAAATAACCGAGGAGCTAATGCCGGGCCAAAAAAGTACTGACAGACACGATTTAGTTGCTAGAGCATTTAGACTAAAAAAGTACAAAAATTAATGTATGTAATTAAGAAAGGGAAAATTTTCGAAATTCAATATCGTCATGTATGAAAGAAGGAAAATGTACAAAGAAATTCCCTAAACAGCTAGAGCTCCCGAAGATGGTGGCAGGAAAGTTACAATCAAATCTCGCTCTGGAGCGTTCTTAGATAACAGCTGGATTGTCCCGTATTCGCCCATTCTATGTAAAATGTTTAATGCCCACATTAATGTTTAATGTAGAAGCATGTAGCTCTGTCCGCGCAATCAAGTATATCTGTAAGTACATAAATAAAGGAAGCGACCAAGCAATATTTAAACTCAGGAGTGAAGGTGTGCCAAATCCCGTTAATGAAGTACAGACCTTTCAAGCAGGGCGTTATGTCAGCAGTAACGAGGCAGCGTGACGTCTACTTGGCTTCCCTTTACACGAAAGGCGCCCAAAAGTTACTCACCTTGCTGTGCACTTAGAAAATGGAGAGCGTGTATATTTCACCGAAAGAAATTTCTAAGAAAGAATTGCATCACCGCCAAAAACTACACTAACAGCCTTCTTTCAACTTTGTCAAACCGACTCCTTTGCAAAAACGTTGTTATATTCAGAAGTCCCCCGCTATTATACTTGGAACACATCTAGGAAGGAGTGGAAACGCCGTATACAAGGCGCGCCTGAAAATTGGCCCGGTGTAAAGTCATCAGATGCCCTTGGTCGTGTGTATACCGTCCATGTAACTAATTTTGAATGTTTCTGTTTACGATTGCTGCTGCACCATGTTCGGGGTTCTACAGGATATAAAGACCTTAAAACTGTCAACGGTCAGGAATGCGCAACTTATAGAGAAGCAAGTGAAGCTCTGCATCTTTTAGATAACGATAATCACTGGGATGAAACCATGGAGGAAGCTGTGCAGTGCCAGTCACCAGCCAAAATTAGGGATCTTTATGCAACTCTCATATCATCTTGCGGGCTATCTAATGCACATGAATTGTGGGACAAATATAAAGAGTACATGGCGGAAGATATTTTACGAAGGTTACAGCAGACACACGCGAACATGACATACAATGAACACATTTATAATGAAGCACTTGGAAAAATTGAAGACAAAATAATGGCAATGGTAGGCAAAAAATTAAGCGACTTTGTAATGATAAGCCCTCAGCGAACAACCGAAAATGAACTAAGTGATGAAATTATACGTGAAACAAACTACGATATACCAGCTTTGCAGCAGCAAGTAGCCGAATTTGTACCCCGCTTGCTTCCCGAACAAAAACGAGTTTTTGACAAAGTATTAGGACAAATTGAATCTGGAAATGGTGCACTTTTCTTTTTAGATGCCCCAGGAGGAACTGGGAAGACATTTTTGTTAAATTTACTATTAGCGCAAGTACGGAAAGATAAAAACATTGCTGTGGCCGTAGCTTCCTCCGGTATAGCCGCCACGCTGCTAAGCGGGGGCCGCACTGCACATTCTGTTTTAAAACTCCCTCTAAATCTAGCCCAGGAAGAACCGCCGATCTGCAACTTAAGCAAAAATAGTGTACGACGTATAATGCTACGACAATACAAACTTTTAGTGTGGGACGAAAGTACAATGTCGCATAAAAAAGCTGTAGAAGCACTAAATCTAACGCTCCAGGATTTGCGCAGCAATACCGATGTAATGGGAGGAATGGTTGTTTTACTGGCTGGTGACTTTCGCCAAACTTTACCTGTCATTCAAAAGGGCACACCTGCAGATGAAATTAAAGCATGCCTCAAGTCGTCTATTTTATGGAACAAGGTGACAAAATTCAGTTTAACTATGAATATGAGAGTGCATTTGTATAATGATATCAATGCTGGAAACTATGCTGACACACTATTAAGAATTGGCGATGGGCGATTGGAAACGGATGCTGAGGGCTGCGTTAAATTGACGAGAGATTTTTGTAATTTAGTACAGAGTCATTCCGAATTAATTGCGAGCGTTTATTCAGATTTAACGAACAATATGCATGAAGACAAATGGTTATGTGAAAGGGCGATTCTTGCACCAAAAAATGAGAGCGTTAACAAAATAAATTCAGATATATTAAGCGAAGTAGCAGGAAAAATAACAGAGTATTTGTCAGTAGACACAGTTATGGACACAGAACAGAGCACTTCATATCCCGTAGAGTTTCTAAATTCTCTAGAGTTGTCAGGTGTGCCCTCACATAAGCTTCAATTAAAATTAAGCGTCCCAGTCACGCTAATGCGAAATTTAGATGCTCCTCGGTTATGTAACGGGACAAGGCTGCGTGTGACACATCTTGGACGGAACATATGAAATTTTGATTTGCGTAGGAAAAGGTGAAAATGTTATTATACTACGGATCCCTATAATTCCCACAGATCTTCCTTTTCAATTCAAAAGGTTGCAGTTCCCTATTAAGCTTAGTTTTGCAATGACAATTAATAAAGCGCAAGGGCAAACGTTACAGGTAGCGGGGGTCAACTTAGAAAAACCGTGCTTCTCTCATGGTCAGCTGTATGTAGCATGTTCGCGTGTGTCAAATGCCCAGAATCTCCACATTCTTTCCCCGAATGGAAAAACATATAACGTTGTGTACAGTAGCGTCTTAATATAGTGTTCAGTTAGTTTTTTTTTCCAAAATTCCCACAAACAATTAATCAGAATTCCCACAGATCTTCCCTTTCAATTCAAAATTTCCTATTTAGCTCAGTTTCTTTTCAATTCCAAATGCTGCACCTCTGACGGACCTATTAAGCTCAGTTTCCTTTCAACTCAAAAGGCTGCATCTCTGACGGATCTTTTATTTGGCTCAGTTTCCTTTCAATTCAGAAAACTGCATCTCTGACGAATCAATTTAGCGCAATTTCTTTTCAAAAGTCTGCATCCCTGACGGATAATTATGCTCAGTTTCCTTTAATTAAAAAAATATCCCATTTCTATTTGAAATAAACAGGCTATTTTCATGCTTTCCTATACACTGCTTTTCAAAACATTTAAGTCAGTTTTCTTTCAATTCAAAAAGCAATGGATAGTTCATTTCTCAGTGACCATGCGGGCGAAGCCGTGGGTAACAGCTAGTTTATGTGATAAAATTAAATCGTGATATAGTGTCGCGATTTAAATTTCTTTGTTTACAATTGAGTAGTATTAAGTAAAATCTAACACAGGGTTGATTTTCTAATCGTTAGGTAAAAGTTACCCGTTGCCGTTACAGCCTACTGTCATAGGGATATTTACCACACTTGCCACGCGTGGCAACTGGCAAGCGTGGCCCACGCTTGGCAAGCGAGTTGGCAACCGAAGTTTATTTTATTCATAGTCGTTATTAGGAAGGCTCTGCTGCCCATCTCCTGTTTTGTTTCTCTATGTCACCGCTGACGACACCCGCGGGATGATACGGGTTAGTGGATATTCTTACACCGCCACGACACGGCATTTACTATTTGACTTATACCACTTTAATTTTTGATATGCCTTATATATTATGATAATTAAAGAACCTAATCTTTAATTATAGAATAACGGTGACAAACGAGCATAGTTCACTTGATGATAGTGGATGTTGTAGCCCATAGACATCTTCATGCACCCTCGAATACAAATCAAAATGCAGATGCTTTGTCATAGTGAGATGGTATGCCTCGTTTGTCGTTTCCAGTAAAAAGGGTCTCCGGTTCTCTCGTTACATTTAGTTTACATTCCTTTTGTACAAACCCCATTTTATTTAATATCCATTAATAACATTAAACTATAGCATATTTGCCACATACTATACATAACTATATTATTATATTTGCAGTTATTTTATAAAAGTATCTATTTAAATTCGCCTGAAAATAACCAGTAACTTCGTATCATAGAGTAGAAGTAAACCCATCTACGGAAATTTCGTAGCAAAATTCCCGCACGGAACAAGTATTTGTACGGTCTACAAAATAATTGCTATGGCTCTGGATGTTTGTCCTTGTGAACTTTATGTACGTTAACTGCCTTCACAATACAGAGAAATTCCTAGTATAAAGATAACGATTAAAAAAGTGTGATCTGATACACTATCCGAAATACTCAAACGCTACAAAATTTTAAGTTGCCGTTAATTTTCGTGCTGTCTCTACAGTTTAAGTCAAAGTGACTATTGGCCAAATACTCAATCGCTACAAAATTAGGATGCTGTTAATATTCGTGCTGTCTCTATAGTTTAAGTCAAAGTGACTGTTGGCCAAATACTCAATCGCTACAAAATTTTAAGTTGCCGTTAATTTTCGTGCTGTCTCTACAGTTTAAGTCAAAGTGACTATTGGCCAAATACTCAATCGCTACAAAATTTTAAGATGCTGTTAATATTCGTACTGTCTCTATAGTTTAAGTCAAAGTGACTATTGGCCAAATACTCAATCGCTACAAAATTTTAAGTTGCCGATAATTTTTGTGCTGTCTCTACAGTTTAAGTCAAAGTGACTATTGGCCAAATACTCAATCGCTACAAAATTTTAAGTTGCCGATAATTTTTGTGCTGTCTCTACAGTTTAAGTCAAAGTGACTATTGGCCAAATACTCAATCGCTACAAAATTTTAAGTTGCCGTTAATATTCGTGCTGTCTCTACAGTTTAAGTCAAAGTGACTATTGGCCAAATACTCAATCGCTACAAAATTTTAAGATGCCGTTAATTTTCGTGCTGTCTCTACAGTTTAATTCAAAGTGACTATTAGCCAAATACTCAATCGCTACAAAATTTTAGGATGCCGTTAAGGGCCCCTTTTCCCGAAAGTTTAGGCATTTTACGCTCTGAGACGGCTCGCGCCCGCGTTGCACAGGAGCCAGCGCGATATGAACTTGGGTGACCTATGGAGGCGGGCGAGCACGCCACAGTATAAATAAATCAGTAGTTCGATTTTGTTAGCTATCCTAGGAATGTTGTTGATAAATAAATTAACTACTTATCCTATACTATTAAACGAGCAATATTTGTATATTTATATTTATATACATATATATATATATATATATATATATATATATATATATATATATATATATATATATATTTTTAAACGTTACCCCTACACTAGGATTTTCTCCTGTATCGTGGGGGCAGTTTACAAACATAAATTGCACAAGTACAAACATCCAGACCCGGAACAATTATTTGTAGGCCATACAAATACTTGTTCCGTGCGGGATTCGAACCCCGCGACCCCCCAGTGCAGCCACTCATTGCTAAGCCACTACGCCACGGAGTCGTCAATATATATATATATATATATATATATATATATATATATATATATATATATATATATATATATATTTAGATGAGTTCTCGAAAACGGCTCTGACGATTTCATGAAAGTTTCAATTTAGGCGTTTACGGGGACGAAAAATCGATCTAGCTAGGTCTCATGTATGGGAAAAATCGTTTTCGCCCGTTTTCGCCCTATTTTCACGCATAAAGATTTACCCGCGCAGTATGTTTCGTAATTTCGCCGCTATTGTTACGTAGCCAAGCGGTTATAGTGTCGGCCTATGAAGTCTACGCTGAAGAAAGGTTCGGGTTCGAATCCCCATGCAGACTTTTTGTTTTCGTTTGATCAATTTTTATTTAGTTTTTTTATTTGTACATTTTTTTGTTGTTTATTGTACTTATAATTTTTTTTGTATTTTATTTTTTGTATAGAAACGAAATTCACAGAATACATCTACCTACTAAGTTTCAAATATGTAGTCCGAATAGTTTCGGAATAAAAGGCTGTGACACACGGACGGACGGACGGACAGACATACATGATGAATCTATAAGGGTTCCGGTTTTTTCCATTCGGCTACGAAATCCTAAAAAAGCTTGAAAAGGCTTCTTTATAATCATTTACAAAAAATATCCCATTTAGATTGTCAAGGGCCTTGGAGATCGAACCTGGTGATCCGAGGAATTTGGGCCGTGGTATGGGCATAAGAAATCTGACAATTGAAGAATACAAATATTAATAATAGGTAAAACTGGAATGGAATAAATAAATTTACAAAATTTCAAAAAGCAAAAAAAATTAATTACTAGAGTTAGTAGGTATGCAAAAATATAGGTGAATATTACTATAGGATTTAAAATTCTTGTCATACTGACTTCGCTAGTCTGTGTAGCTTAGCTAGATTACAGTAAATTATATTGTGACGAATCCACCCACTAAATAGTGGAACATTAGAATACGAAAATAAAAATTGTCATACTGATTTAGCTAATCTATGTCCCTGTTAAAGTAGATATCTAATTATTCCAATATGTATTTTTTTTTATTGTAAATGACCTGTTGATGTTACGCTAGGGCTAGGTTATAGGAACTTACGAGTATAACCTAGCCCTAGCGTAAGTACTTACGCAATACACTTTCGGATCTTCTTCACTTTAGGTAGGCTTTTTTTCCTAATTTTGTATTTTTTATTCGCCATTTTAATTAAATCACAACTTACAAAAAATATTTATTTACAAACACTGTTTTAAAAACATAGGTCAGTATACTTAGATACGAGTATTGTCTTTTTAAATTAATTTCTATTATATTACATATAATACAACAAGTTTTTATGCTAGTAGGTAGGTACTACTACGCGAGCGGCGACGACAACGTAGTCGCGAGCAAAAATAGCGCAAGTCCTCCCTCGATGACGTCCGGCTGGACACTGGCGGCACTGGCGTGGTGCGCGCGAGTCGCTTTTTACGTATTTTATTTTATATGGAAAAAAATAAGTGCCAAATTATAAATCTATCTAATAATATCCCTGTCAAACCTGATTAGTAAATGAAATATAAAATTTTCATAAATATAGCGTTCCCCTAATTCTCATAAAACTGAAAATGCTTTCAAAATCGATGTTACTTCTGATTTTTTTTTTATCGAGTTAAATGTTTAATATTGTGTTTTTATCCAAAAAAGTCAATAGATCAAACGTTTATCTGTACTATATATTTTTTTAGGATTTTAAATATGATGATTTCTTTGAAAACAACACGATTTAGAAACATAAATTTGGGAAAAGGGGCCTATATTCGTGCTGTCTCTACAGTTTAAGTCAAAGTGACTATTGGCCAAATATTCAATCGCAACAAAATTTTAAGATGCCGTAAATTTTCGTGATGTCACAGTTACATAGAGACAGCAGGAGACTTAACGACATCTTAAAATTGAGTAGCTAATACCTGGCCATATGTAACTTTCTTGTTCTGTATGAAACACTCCACGCTGGATAAAATCTCACAGTATTAAAACGCAGTGTAGTGGATACCGTATAGTGGCGGCGCAAAGTTATTCATCCATAACAAGCCGCGGGTGTCCTAAGAGACAAAGATGCGACCGAAGAAACATTAAAACAGATTTTTGGACCGGAAATCTTGATATAGATATTCTCAATCAATATTTTTCTCTTCCACCTGTTTCCTTATCTTCATTTATAAAAGCTAAGACCCTGCTAGAATTATCCAGATGCCCATTGCAACATTCCAGCCAGTTTGAATTTATAGCAGTGTAAGAAAATGAAGTAAAACGATCAGTGGTATTTATATCTACTACTGCAACAGGAAATGACAAATTTCTTCCACTATGATAACTATGATTTTACCTTGTATTCTCCCATTTCTTACTCACATATTTACCTGTTTTCCACACTCGTCGACAGTTAGCACAAATTATTCCAATAGCCAAGGTTGCTAACCCTACATTACATTCCGAATTTCGACCTATATCTATATTACCATTCCTCTCTAAAGTACTTGAACATACTGTTCACAATCAATTGTCTTCTTATCTTAATTCCAACAATATTTTAAGTGTATTTCAATCTGGATTCCGGCCCGGTCATAGTACAACAACAGCTCTTCTTCAAGTAACTGATGATATCTGTCGAGCCATAGATCAAAAACAATTAACCGTACTCTTTTTATTAGATTTCAGCAGTGCCTTTAATTCTGTTGACTTTGATATCCTCTTAAAAATTCTCCAGTCTATTAATGTTTCACCTTGGGCCGTTCTCTGGTTTGATTCCTATCTTCGGGGACGCTCACAATGTATCCGCTCCAATGACACTTATTCCAACTAGTGTAATCTTATATCTTATAATGTCTCCTTTGCTCTTCACCGTTTTTATCAATTCTGTAACAAAAATAATATCCTCCAAGTTCCATCTTTATGCAGATGATTTGCAGCTTTACCGTCACTTTGTGGCATCTGAAGCTAAATTGGCGATAGAAGCGCTGAATGATGACTTGAAGAGAATTAGTTGTTGGTCCAGATCACATGGTATAACTATAAATCCAAGTAAGTCTCAAGCAATAATAGTAAGTAGCAGATATACTATTAGCTTAATTGATAAATGCACCCTGCCAGATGTGATTATCAATGGCACATCAATTAGGTATACTGGATCTGTGAAGAACTTGGACTTAATTATTGACAATAGGTTGTCATGGGGCCCTCACATATTTATACGTTTATTATGCTTTCCACTCATTAAAACGTCTTCAAAGTTTTTTACCCTTATCAACAAAAATGTCTCCTGTTCAAACTCTTATTTTGCCTATCTTAGTTTACGCTGATGTCTGCTTTTTGGATGCCACAGAGGAGCAATTAAACAAATTTGAGCGATTGTAAAACCTTTGCATTCGGTATATTTTCGGACTTAAGAAGTTTGACCACGTCTCTAAATATAGAAAGAAACTCAAGTGGCTCCCGATCCGATTTCGCAGAAACACTCGCATCCTTTGTCTCCTTTTTAACATCCTACACAGCCCAAATTTCCCTACATAGCTCCGAAATCGATTTACCCTTAAATCCCCAGATACACTTTGTAGATCTCACCTTAAAACTCTCTTAAAATTCCCATCCTTCAATACTAATTCATATTCCCATTCATTCTCCGTACAAGCAGTAAGACTCTCGTATTCGCTTCCTACTAACATTCGAGAAATCAAAACAGTGACATTGATCAAAAAACGAGTGAAAGAACATTATTAATCGCTGTCTTCTAAGATCAGTAAGTTTCAAATCTTTGATATTTACTATACTGTTACAAATATATGCATGTACATATATGTATGCATGTATGCATGTATCTATATATATATATATATATATATATATATATATTATATATATATATTGTATGTGTGTGTGTGTGTGTGTGTGTGTGTGTGTGTGTGTGTGTGTGTGTGTGTGTGTGTGTGTGTGTGTGTGTGTGTGTGTGTGTGTGTGTGTGTGTGTGTGTGTGTGCGTGTGTGTGTGTTTGAAACTGGCCTACTGGAAGAAATGTCGTTGTGAGATAAGTAGAGCCTTTGTACAAACTTTTTATCATGATGTGTCCTTTCCCTTACTTGTGTGTACATAAATTGTGAAAGAAGAAGAAGAAGAAAACAGGGGAAGGGTATTGAAAAACTGCCGTTGACGACCCGTGTGCCAAACGTGATAATTATGGAAAATAGAGGTAATATGGCCAGAACTATATTCAGCAGAGGACTTTGATAAACTGTGATGATGACAATGATAATAAAAACAGTGTTTATTTGCTTAATATGTGCTACCATACAATTAACAGCACACGGTATCTCTATACGTGAGCTCAATCAAATTGATTACGCTAAATAAATGTATTATTTTTATCTACATTAGCGATAACCGAAGTTTACACGAAAGTTACAAAACCATTAAAAGTTCTTTTAAATTTATAGGTCTAATATTATATTACACAAGAACGTAATGTGCTAACACGAACATGACATTTTGGATCTTCTTCGTAAATCACGATTTACATCATCAGTACAGCTCCGCTATAGTCTACTACGGCCAGGCAGTGTGAATATACATCAAACAGTACCGCAAAATATTACAGTACAGCAGTAAAATTTTGCGAGGCCACAAAACATGGGTCTGTATGTTTTACCAGTGAAAACTTCGCTTTTTTATTTTATAGGAGAGGGGGGCAAACGAGTATACGGCTCACCTGATGGTAAGTGAAAGCTGGGGGGATGCAAATGCGTTGCTGGCCTTTTAAAAAGGAGTAAGCTCTTTTCTTGAAGATCCCTAAGTCGTATCGGTCCGCAAAAATCTCTGGTGGTAGCCGATTCCTCAAGGAAGTTGTGGGAGGAAGAAAACTTCTTTTAAATCGCACGGTGATGGACCGCCAGTCATCCAGGTGGTGTGGAGGGTATCGCCAGTTTTGTCGCGACGAGCGATGGTGAAATTGTGCGGCTGAAATGAGTCCGAACAATTCCTCAGAGTCCCTCCCCGACTCCCCGTGGTAGATGCGATAAAATACGCAAAGAGTTGCAACATCTCTTCGCATTGCCAGTGAGTCAAGCCGATCAGAAAGAGCTCGATCGCCTAGGATTCGAACAGCTCTGCGTTGGATGCGATCAAATGGAAGGAGCTGGCACTAGGGAGCCCCGGTCCAGAGATGGGAACAGTATTTCATGTGCAGCCAAACCTGCACTTTGTAAAGTTGCAGGCGGTGAGCAGGCATGAAATACTGTCCGCTTTGCTGAGCACGTCAAGCTTTTTATCGATATAACGCTAACTCGAGAACCTTTTCTTCACTTCATTTGTCGGTCATTCAGACTAAATATACATATTTCTATTTTTTTCTTCGTTAATCACAGATGAACTTAGGGCTACCCCATAGATTATCTCGTAGGGAGATACAGGAAGTATGTAAATGTAATATGAACTTTTAACAGGATGCTGCTGCTCATCGACTGTCTCAGTTTCCCTCTGTCGGCGCATACGACACGCACGGGATGATATGAGATGATAGCGAATGCTTTCACGCCGCCTCTACACTACTGGTGATTAAGTACCTACGTATTATATATGTTGTACATATAATATATTATAATGAATAATAAAAAAATGTGAACTTATAAAAACAGCAGCTTAAAGCTGAGTTTCAGGTGTTAAGTGTAGAGAACCGGAGTCCCTTTTTACTGGAAAAGAGGCATTCATGGAGGTATATTATGGATTCTTAATCGAAGAAAAATATTGATGTCTATAGGCCACAGTATCCACTAACAATTGTGTGGACTGTGTGGTCGCTTGTCACCCTGATTCTGTAAAAAATAAGCATAAAATAAGATATTCATTAATATCGCACGACGTTCAATACCATTTCATATTTACTTTTATGTTGCATTATGATAGATTATCATCAAATAATACAGCACGTTATCGTAACGTCCGTGATTGTAGATTATACGACACGACATCTACGCAATTGCAAATTATCGGCCTGGGTGTTCTTGGAATAAACTGAATGTAAATTATTTTAATAAAACTAAATCGATAAACGGGCTTACAGTCCACCTAATTTTTTTTTAATAGAATAACGAGCACACATTCCACCTGGTGGTAACGCCTGTGGTGTGGCCTATAGACATCTGCATTTATCTTCGATTAAGAAACAAAATGCAGATGCATTATCACCCCAGATGACTAAGATAAAATGATTTCCTTTCCATTCCAGTAAAAGGAGTCTCCGGTTCTCTTCACTCATAATACGCAGCGTAAAATAGCAGCATTGAGCTTCCTACCACCTGGTAAATAATTTCATCATCACATGAATTCAACCCAAGTATGGCGTAAAAGGCAAGCTCTGCTAGGAGGTTCCACATCTTAAATAGATTAAATTTACAATACTCGTTATCCGAAGGGAGACGAGAAGGTAGCGTTAAAGATACAACATGTAGTTACTGCGATTAATAATCCTTTTGTCGCAAACATAATTATAACAGATTCTTCCTACAGTAAAACATGCCCATGTCCAACAGAAAAATCCTAGAGACCTATGCATAAGGGAGGAGTAAAAATGGATGTGTCTATGTGCCATTTATAAACATTATAAATCGGCTCCACAATCAAGAGAAATACTAATAGTGCTCTACATTTAAAAAAAATGTTTTTTTTTTTTTTTTTTTTGGTTGGGAATGTAAAAGAGCTAGAAAACTTTTAAACTATCAGTCCTTTCACTTAAATCCCAATAGAAGTGACAGTGCATCTGCAGCCTCTTTTATTTGGAATGGCTGCAGGCTACTGGCGTGGCTGTAGCTGTTTGTGAGACTATCTCCTTTTTGTTGTACTAATCCAGCACAATATCCCACTACGAACGGGGGTGGGTTCGAATCCCGCACGGAAAAAGTATTTGTATGGCCTACACGTAATTGTTCCGGGTCTGGATGTTTGTTCTTGTGAAATGTATGTTTGTAAACTGCCCTCACGACACAAGAGAAAATGCTAGTGTGAGGTAGTTTTTTTTAAAAGAAGAATATACTAAATAAATAAAAAAAAATAAAAAAAATAATAATACTAAAAAAACTGACATTTTGTAGTTCGGCGGTTCATTTGAAGTAACGAATAGGGTCATATTTAACCGTATATACTTAACGTATTTAACTAACTTGTTAACGTATTTAACAATGCTTGATTGACGTAAGACTTGTCGCAATAAAAAGCGATTGCCTATGGACGAATTACGGTTTCATCGATATTTTACTTATTATCTTTATTGTAACATTTTTGAGGAGACTTGTTTGAAAAACATTATGTAAGTAAATACGAAATAACACAAATAAACAACATAGTAAATGTATTTTATAAAAAAAATATTAATGGTATCACTCTCGATTACGTAAATATCCGTTGATGCGCCTCATTCTCTCTTAATCTCAAGTCTCAACACTAACCTATGACTGCCTTCTTGGTGTAGTGGTCTAAAACGCGATTGCTGGTCATGAGGTCCCGGGCTCGTCCCGGGCTCGAATCAGTTATTGGGTTTTCTATCAAGAAATTTTCAGTAGAATCCCGGAGTCAGGAAATTGGCGATGTTTCACCTCCGTACCTCAGAAAGAACGTAAAGCCGTTGGTCCGGCGCCTAACCTCTCTCCGGTCGTCAGATTCACATCAGGTCAGATTACCATCCCATCGCATCGAACTATTGAGAGTGAGGGAATAGAGAGTACACCTGAGCTAACGCATACACTCGGGCACTATGATGTTGTCCTGCGCAGATGTCTCGTCTCTGTTGAGCCGGACCGCCGTGACCGGAGTTCTGTCTTGAGGACATTACTCACACCCTGCAGTTCACATGTGACAAGTAAAGTTTACCACGACATAAAATTTGAAGTGTTACATCTCAAAATGTTAAGCTGCTCTTACATTGTTTCGACATGTATGGGACAAAATGTATGGTCCTATTAAACACTATCAGAGTCCGGCCGTGAGTCACTCGCTCAGTTCAGTTAAGTCACGTATTCACTTGTTGTACGTACAACTAACTCAAAATAAAACATTTGTTTCCAACTGTACGCAGTGTACATCAGTCAACCCTACCATATATATAGAGGCATAGAGAGACATATAATATCGCAGAATTATTTTTATTGTGAACACTTAAGGTTTAGTTTCCTATTTAATTCTGCACGTGACTATGCAGCACTCGATCGCCTTAGTTCAAAACATCGACGCATGAATATTCATATCACCATACACGTCTCGCTTACAATCCGTATACGGAATCGCGCTGTATGGAGAGGGTACACTGTACACCCGCCAATATACACGTTGTATGTGTATATAGCGGCTGTCTCAAGTGCTCGCTCTCATTAATGCAGCAACGCAGCTTCCCGACGTCGGATTTATGTCGAGATGAGCACAATAATTAATAAACTAAACATTACTAAGCATTTGCCATCTATTGATTAACAAGACTTACTTGAAATGCTAAATACGTGTTTAATCCCCGAGGGGAAAATTCTGCTTTAGTCAATGTGAGAGTTGAGGTCTGGTCAATATATAATTTGCCTATTATTGTAAAGTGGGATGTGGAATGTGGGTAGTGGGATGACTACTCGTCTATCGAGCGTGGCATGCGAAAAAGACTAGCTCCGAATCCAAAGATTACTCGTCAATGTTCCTATTTAAAACATTACCACAAAGACTGTGACCCACAGAAATTGTAATAATAGGAAGACAATAGAAGTCGCATAAACGCGTGACCTTGTGCCGCTATTATGTGTTGACGAACATGATTCACAATTTTGTGATTTAGTTGCGCGGGGAACGTCACACGAAATTTATGTTATTATGATTGCGAACTGCAGCATAATAGTAAAAAAAAGTAGTAAAAACTCATCAACGACGTGTAATTTAACTAATAAATGCATATAATTTCATCGGTAAGTTGATGAATATTTACTAATTATTATTGTTTGAACTAATTTACATCTAGATGAATACTTTACTACGATATTTACCCTTGTAAACTTTCATTTATTACTTTTTGTATTGACAATTACCATTGCTGCTTTTGTTCTACCGTAATACGCGACGTATGCGACGTTCACAAATTCGTCAAGCAATGTAATGTGAAACATTAGATATCATTGTGCATTGCGTATGTTTATAATACGGCTGCAGGTGGCGACATCGGTTTTGGAAGTAATCGAGCGCTAATTCGTTTCTATTGTCTTATTATTACTATTTCTGTGGTAATACCTCTCCACGATACCTACAGACGAAATCCCTTATACGAGTATAACGTTAGAAAAAATGCGTAGTAGTAAAATACGCGTGCACGCTTCTCCGTACCACGGTAATATTATCTATATAAAATTACCGTGTCCGTACCGTCCACAACCGACATGAGTACAGAAGAAGTGTTCTAATTTCAACCCAGTACTAATCTTAATTTAGTCGTTCATACATATGGAGATGTCATGTATCGATCGATCATTACGTATTACTATCTGGAAGGCATTACGATACTGATCGATAAGCAGTATAAGTAAGTAATAAAGACTTTTAGCTACTGTATCATTTTGTTTTTTAAATAGATTGTATTAGTGTGTGACAAAAATATTATACGTGGCCTCTGAGACTGTAATAGCCAAAAGACTAACAGCAATAACATCATCAGAAATAGACCGTGGCAAAGCCGTGATGCTGCATGTGTTGTATCAGTCTTGACTAATTATTAAAGGTTTAATATTTGGATCGTTTTGAGTGGACTAAGGTTTTTATTCAATAAAATACTTAAACTTAGTTATATCGAAACCTGATATATTTTCTGCGATTATGTTATATAATATATTTTCTGACTCTTTATAGTCGAGCACATAAACTTCAGCTCAAGATGAAATCCGAACACAAGACCAGCGAGTCCATTCGATTTCGATCAGGAGAAAATGTCACTATAATGATGGGAAAGCTACGTAGTCCAATTACCAGCTTTTTATACCACATAGAAAGTATTATTTATTATAATATACATTAAGAGTAATATAATAAAGCGGAGAAGTTTTTTGCAGTTTTGTTTGTTTAAACACGCTATTCTTTAGAACTATCAGTTTGATTTGAAAAATTATTTTTACATGGTAGAGCCACGCTGCAGCTATATAAGTATATAATGGTATATTATGGTTGTAACTCGAATGGGTCGGCTCGACCGGGGCGGGACCACGCTCTCACAGAATACCAGCGTAAAACAGCAGCTTAATGCTGCTGTGTTTCGTATGTTGAGTGTAGAGGTCCGGAGACCCATTTTACCGGAACAGAGGCATTCCATCTTAGTCCTCAGGGGTGACAAAGCATCTGCGCTTCTTAATTCTTAAAAATGTAGATGTATATGACACCTACATTTTTCCTCCACCACCACCGCATCCACTTACCATCAGGTGGACTGTGGGTGGTTTGTCACCCTTATTCTATAAAAAAATGGTTTAACCGCGTGCGCTGGCGTAATAGTTTGACGTGGCAGATTGCAAGGAATTTATAAGCGATATCGCCTTTGTATGTATAAGTGGTTGATAGCAAACTTATCATGAACCATTTCGTACACAAATCAGTTTTGGAGACGCAGGTGGACGACGTTCACCCGGCAAGGAGAAGGAGAGCGGATAAAATTTAATTCAGCTTTATAAAGTACATTTGCCGATAGGTAATAGCACTCCATTAATTTTGCCAATTTTTGGTGAAATCGCGGGTTGCAGCTAGTATAGCATAAGAGTGACAAACAAGCACACAGTCCACCTGATGGTAATTGAATACTGTGGCACATTCATCCTCAATTTAGAAATACCTCTATTATCTAGAAGTCAGTGCTGTTAGTCTATGCGACTCTTACAGCTTCATCTTGTCTCAGGGCTGCAAGGCCGCGAGCTAATTAGGCCGCGAGCTAATTGGTTTAGAAATAAAATGCAGATGCGTTGTCACCCCTGAGGGCTAAGATGGAATGCCTCGTTTCCAGTAAAAAGGGTCAGTTGCTTACCAGTAGACAAGCGTTTGGTATTGGCGATAAAGGACGACGGTTTCGAACTCCGAACATAACAAGTGTTTGAGTGTCAAATGTTTCGTTTGTAGACCTTTTTTAACTTATTTTAATTCCCGACATTTTGTATGCTTTACTGCACGGGGAGACTGAGGTGTTTGACGTCCCGATGTCGCAGACTTTCGTTTAAAAGCCTCTTCACTCTTGCCTTGATGACACCCACATTGTAATCGGTTGGAAAGCCAGATGTGAGAACTTATGACATATTATATGTACTTTCGCCGCACCAACACCTGCCTACTACTACACTCAGTTACAAACAGCCTTCCTATCAGGTATGGAGCCGAGTTTCACATACCACGTATAATTGACACATGGTTATATTTTAATATCGGAGCCCTGTCTTACATAACGGTTTTCTTTATTGTATAACGTATAGACTTAGACATTACGACTACTACACTTTTGGTGTACATCAGTTGAACCGCATGCTCGTGAGCCCCCTCTCATATATATATATATATATATATATATATATATGATACACTACAGTGTGTATCCCAACGAGTATCTAGATTAAAAAAAGTGGCCAAGCACTTATATTACGTTTTTACTTTTAAAATGTTTGCAACATATAATGATAATAATGTCCTTCGGACCAAATGTGCGCGGGACATGTTTATCTTTCACAAGTGTGTGCGCGCCAGCACAGGTGTACTCTCTATTCCATCACTCTGATAGTCCGATGGGACGTTAAACAGACACGGCCGGAGAGAGCATTGGGGTGATGAAACAGCGCCAACGTCCCGACTCCACGCTGCTACTGAGAATTTCTTTTTAGATAATCCCAATAACTAATTTTGGCTCAACCAGAGATTCGAACCCAGCACCTCACCATCAGCATTCGCGTTTACTGTCACTATGCCAAGGAGGCAGTCAACGAGGCGGTATTATTGATACTAGTGAAAGGAGTACTTTCATTAAGTAGAAGTCCGTCTGGAAACAGGTAGGGTGGTAACCCTCTTACTTAACGTCGCTAAGCTAAATGTGCTAATTGCTTTTTAAGTATACTGTATGGTTGTGAGGCTATTATATTTTTGTACTCAGAAGTGATTTTTTTATGGAAGAGGAGGCAAACGAGCATGCGGCTTACCTGATGGTAAGTGATCACCGTTACCCATGAACATCTGTAACACTAGGGGAATTTCAGGTGCGTTGTCTTTCTTTTATAAAAGAGGAGGCTTTTTTCTTAAGGTCCTTAAGTCGAATCTACAACCTTCTTCGTTTAAAGTTCACTGTAGGTGTCCATAGGCTTCGGTAGCCACTTACCATCGATATCAAACTATCTCCGCATATAACAGCTACAACAATGATCGATTCACCACGTTTCTTCTTCGGCGGTAAGACAACGATGCAACATCAACATTTGGCATACCGAGCCGATAACGCGGCATGACTTCAACACCCCACTCGTAGTATTAAACAAAAGCGGTTTCATCACTATTGGATCGGCCGGCACGTACTCGTCACCGCATCTATCGTCCATCTTATCACGTGTTTTTCCTCACTTTCTACGAACCGGTCGGACTCCGCCGTACGGGCTTAAAAAGTATATTACATTAAAACAATTCTTCATCGTTCGTCACGCGTACAGCAAAGGAGTGGAATAAGTTGGCAGCATCTATCTTTCCATCCGATCACAATGTGTGTGTCTTCAAGGCATGAGTGATAAGCTTTGAAGTCAGTGCGTTTAACCACCTAAGGCTGCATCACCACTGATCATCAGGTGGAATGGTGGTCAAGCACTGGCTAAAATAGTTTAAAAACGTTACTTACAGGTACGTTTAGATACGCTTAACTAGATATATTCTTATGATAATGTAAATTCCACGACGTCAATCTACACAAAATCTACAATTTACGTAAGTTTACAAGATTATACCTATTTTTTTATATTTTTCGAATGTCGGATTAGAACAAACTTTAGGTTTAAATTTAATTTAAAGTCTAGAGTTAGCCTTAAAATATCTTTTTAGAGTTCGTTGGCCAATACGAATCGACAACGTCGGTGTTATTCGAAAGTTTCAGGCGGGTCGAAATCAGTAAGAAGAAAGATATAAATATTTGATTAAAGCTATTACAATATCAGCTACCATACGATATTTATTCTTTACGTAATGACATACGTGATAGGGCCACGTTGCAGCTAAACTCAAATAGCAGCCAAATATAATGATTTCTTATATTTACGCGAACATTAAACTTTTAACTAATACTAGTTTTTATGGATTTTATCGCGTAATTTAACTAGAGCTGCTAATCCCACTTTTTACACTAGGACTAGCAGCCCAATACTAGTATGTTTCATATGGTAAGTGTAGGATAAGATCAGGAGACTCATTTTACTGCAAACGAGGCATTCCATTGTAGTGATGGAATAGGGAACGCATCTGCATTTCGATTATCAATTTAGGATAAATTTAGATGTCTATAGGCCAGAGCATCCATTTACCATTAGGTGGACTAAGTGCTCGTTATTCACACGTATTCTTTAAAATAAAATTAATTCTGTCATTTACATGAAATGAGATGAGATGAGGTGAGATGAGGTAAGCCAGTAAACCGACACTGCGGGTTCGCGGCTTGGACACTGCACCGCGATGATCCACAATGCACGGAGATCGGTGCCGGACGTCCGGCCTTCGATTTCACCGTTACATTGCTGTACTCACAAACACAGTTATTTGTTGATTGTCTATTGATGAAATTCTCTAAGATTAAACCGATAGGCGCACGTTACACTAAGTTTTTTTTTATAATAGAGGGCTAAACGAGCATGTGATGCACTTGATGGTAAGTATCGACCGTCACTTATGAATAACTGCATCACCAGGGGAATTGCAGATGCGTTGCTGGCCTTTCAAAAAGGTTAAAGCTCACTTCCTGAAGGTCCCTCAATCGTATCGGTCCGGAAAAAACGCCGGTGCTAAACAATTCCACCTATAAATTGTGCGAGGAAGAAAATTCCTGGTAAATCGCACGGTGGTGGACAGGAAAGCAAAAATGTGGATGGTAACGAGAGTTTTGGGTGCGATGTATTTAGACTAATAGAAGCAGACAAAGTAGAGCTTAGTAGGTTATATAATTGACTACCTAGTCTAACACTGGATTCGAATTACTTATGCATTGTGTGGTCTGATTAATTTTAATATGTATGGATGGAAAATTCCTATTATCTGTTCATATACTATGTTTGTAAATATACAACTAGTTCAAAGGCTAAAACAGTACTTTTTTATAAAATAAGGGTGACCAACGAGCACACAGTCCACCGCACACAGGTAAGTGGATGTTGTGGCCTATAGACATCTACATTTATCTTCATTTAAGAATCAAAATGCAGATGCGTTGCCAGCCCTGAGGACTGAGATGGAATGCCTCGTATCCAATAAACAAGCTCTTCGGTTCTCTACACTCACCACACGAAATAAAAATTTAAAAAAAATATATAAATTAAAAAACAACAGATTGTTGCGTAAAAAAGTTAACAGAAAAGAGAACTTTTATATCCTGTGCCACTTCTACAACTAAGACGACTAACGACAGTTATATGATAATCGATGATAATCGGAAGATCCATCAAGCTATTTAGACCAGGTCGTGGCAAAGTATACATATATATAAAGAAAATAACCGCCGCTCAAAAATAAAGAAACATACCCGCTAGTATTTTTACCATCCTTGTCCCTGCGTCACACGATGACGTGACTAAAGGATTTTCTTTTTAATCCTTCTTATTCTTAAGAGATTAGGCTCGAAAGATTTTTATTAAATAATAAAGAAAATATAAAAAAATAAGCTACGAAGTGTATTAGCGTTGTGAGAATAACCACTAGCCCATATCGTCCCGCGGGTGTCGTCAGAGGCGGCAGAGGAACATTTAAAAAGATAATGGGCAGCAGCATCTTCTGGAAAACAAGAAAATAACACGATTGTACAATCATGTTGTATGAAAAAGCCCAAAGTCGCTCAGCGAGCTATGGAGAGGGCTATGCTCGAGTTTTCTCTGCGTGATAAACTTCGAAATGAGGGTATGTCCAAACGTGCTGCCTATGCACCAACAAATCGAGCATTGATACTTGTAGGGGACATACTCGCTCAACACGATGAAATTCACATATTTGCAGACAGTATGACACGTCTGCTGACTCTTTTTATAAAATTATTGATAATAAGACAATTAATAATTCGACAATTTAATTTGCTTGACTATGAATTATTTGTATTTAAGATGTAATTTTAATTATGGGCATATAATATTGTAATTAGCTTTTATTGACATTACATTATAAATTGATATGACAAAATATTTCACAGCCTGACATTGTGTGACCTCTTTCTTTTTTTAACATTATACAATTATTAATATTTTATTGTTTATTAATACTATTTTAATTTCTCAACACGAGCTGCTAAAAGCTGAGAGATTTTATTATCATTAATATTGTATAATTGCTTAATTTGTGATTATTAATTTTAATTAATAATTTATAAGTGATAACTATTAATTATTTTGTTATAATTGGATGCAGTTTTTTTTAAATATTTTTGCATGTAAAATTCAGCGAAAAGAAAAACTCAGCGAGCTATGAAGAGGGCTATGCTCGGAGTTTCACTGTGTGATAGACTCAGAAATGAGGATATCCGCAGTAAAACCAGAGTGACCGACATAGCCCTACGGATTAGTAAGCTGAAGTGGCAATGGGCCGGCCATATAGCTCGAAGAACCGATAACCGATGGGGAAGAAAGATTCTCGAGTGGCAGCCTCGTACCGGTAGGCGTAGTGTAGGGCGACCCCCCACTAGATGGAGTGACGACCTGGTAAGACATGCAGGAAGTCGATGGATGCAGGTGGCTCAGGACCGTGCTTTGTGGCATTACTTGGGGGAGGCCTATGTTCAGCAGTGGACTTGTGAAGGGCTGTAATGATGATGATGATGATGCATGTAAAATTTAACCTCGTGTGCTTGTTGGATTTTCTGTAAGCCACAAGAGTTTTTGAATTAATTAAATAAATAAAATAATTAAATATCCGCGGTAGAAGAAGAATAACCTATATAGCACAACGGATTAGTAAGATGAAGTGGCAATGGTCCAGCCATATAGCTCGAAGAATAGACATCCGATGGGGAAGAAAGGTTCTCGAGTGGCATCCTCGTACCGGTAGGCGAAATGGATGGCGGCCCCCACAAAATGCAGTAACGACCTAGTAAGAAATACAGAAAGTCCATGGTTGCAGGTGGATCAAGACCATTACTATTTGGCATTCCTTGTAATGACTTTTAAAGAGCTTTGGCAGGAATGATGATGATTATAATGGCAGTCCACTATACCTATTAAAGTTCCCAAACCGCTACAATCTATTTATTTCCCTCTTTTATTTCCTTTGGCTATTTCGAACTGGATACTAAACACTAAGTGTGTATTTTAGTCACACCGACTCTTGACCTACATTGCACGTAAAGATAAGCAGTCCTATTCAGATAAGTGATCGGCATATCAGTGAAATCTCTAGATCTTCGCCACGCAATGGCGCGCAAAAACTTTGGAGCAAAAATAAAAAAGTTCATTGTGACTCACCGGACGACTAGACTTTACAGAATACGACATATAAATCAGCATATTACGACAAACAAGTCGCTAAGTATATTATTTAAAATAAAATATTTTTATAGAAGTGGGAGCAAACGAGCAAGCGGCTCGCCCGACGATAAGTGTAGACAGCCGCCCATTAACAACTGCAAAACCAGGGGTTCCAGGTCTGTCAGCCAGGCGCAGTGCTTAGCAATAAAATATAATTATAAAATAAAGTTGCAGCGCTGGGCGCCGGGGTTTGTAATCCCGCACGCAACAAGTATATGTATGGCCTGAAAATAATTCTTCCGGGTCCGGATGATTTTTGCCGCAGTGCTGCGCTTTTATCCTATGGTGGGGTTTTCCTCTTTGTTTTGTGTCGTATGTTGTATAATTTATGTTTGTAAACTATCTCTACGATAGCTACAGGAGAAAATCCTAGATTTTTTATAGGATAGGGTGACACGAGCACACAATCCACCTGATGGTAAATAGCTGCTGCGGCCCACAGATATCTACATCTATCCTCGATTACAAATCAAAATGCAGGTGCGCTGTCACCCGTGAGGACTAAGATGGAATGTCTCGTTTCCTGTTAAAAAGGTCTCTGATTCTCTACACTCACCACACGAAACACAGCAGTATTAAGCTACTATTTTACGTTGGTATTCTGTGAGAGCGTGGTCTTTCCCCGGTCGAGCCAACCCATTCGTGCTACAAGGTATATATAGTTATTAAAAAAGGACATAATTCTACTTAAGTAGTAACTTTTAAAGGCTTTAAAAATGGTGGTGCAATATCGCCATAATATGCTCATTAAAACACTAAATAGGCATTGTAACTTGCATCCGAGCGCGGCGCTCCCACGATCACTTGCAGATGTTTCGAATTAATTAAGTGATCTTGGTGTGAGCTTTCATGTTGCATTGATACAACTGATATTATTGTTAATTATAATTACGACTAATTTAAATACTCGTTCAGTCATTAATTATCATCGTCATCATCATTACAGCCCCTTCACAAGTCCACTGCTTAACAAAGGTCTCCTCCGAGGAATGCCACAAAGCACAGTCCTGAGTTGCCTGCATACCTCCATCGACTTCCTGCATGTCTTACTAGGTAGGCACTCCATCAAGCGGGGGGCCGGTACGAGTACGACGTGGCCACTTGAGAACCTTTCTTTCCCATTGTTTGTCGGTTCTGCGAGCTATGTGGCCGTCCTACTGCCACTTTATCTTACTAATCCGTTGGGTTCCGTTCAATAATTCTTATACGTGGTCTTAAACGTGGTAGAGCCACGCTGCAGCTACATTATGGTTGTAGCACGACTGGGTCGGCTCGATCGAGAAAGGACCACGCTCTCACAGAATCCCAGCGTAAAATAGCAACTTAATATTGCTGTGTTTCGTGTGGTGAGAGTAGGGAACCGGAGATCATTTTTTAATGCGAACGAGGCGTTCCATCTTAGTCCTCACGGATAACAACGAATCTGGATTTTGATTTGTAATCAAGGATAGATGTAGATGTCTATGGGGCGCAGCAACCACTTACCATCAGGTGGACTGTTTGCTCGTTTGTCACCCTTATTCTATAAAAAAATTACAGCCGATCAAACTTCCACTACTTACATACGTCTCCCAATAAATTACAACACAGGGGCGAAGGATATTAGTCAGAGTTGCCACACTTGGCTATTGACATTGGTTGTAATAAGGAAGATTCACTCTTATATCATATCAGTTTCCCTCTGACAATTCTTACGATACCCAGGGAAAATGAGGGCCACAGTATTCTCTTACCATAAGGTGGAACACAGAATACCAGCGTTATATAGCAGCTTAATACTGCTGCTACTGTGTTTCATATTGTGAGAAACAAGACATTTTAGTTTAGTCCACGGGGGTGACAAAGTATCTGCATTTTGTTCCTAATGGGGAGAAATGTAGATGTGTATGGGCCACAGCATCTACTCCATGAGGTGGACTTTATGCTCATTTGTCATCCTTATCCTATAAATAAAGGTGGACTGTGTTTTTCACCTTTACTTCTACAAAATTATTAATGTTTATTAGTATTACGTCATTTCGATTTAAAAACCGCACAATACGAATGTCTAGCATGTACTGGCTGTTTACTTTTGGTCGGGGTCACAGCGATGCATTTTGTGGCTCGTGACGTCACCTCATTGTACTGCCAACGCCCTCGCAGCAAATCTACCGCACGCTGATAGAAGTTGCGAACAATTGGCAAATTCCCATCTAGGCATTACCGTCTAGTACATCGGTTGCCCTATTAGATATATTAAAATCGTCTAGACTAAAATAAATATAGATCTAAGTGAGAATAACAGTTTTGAACGCAAAAAGGAACGTTAAAGTGAAAGATTGAGAAGGATATATGGGACAGCGTGAGGAAACGTCTGTCGATATGAGTGACGACGAAGACGTGTAAAGTTTAAGTTACATAAGTTTTACACGTGGTAGAGCCACGCTACAGCTATAATATAGTTGAAGCACGAATGTGACAACTCGACCGGGGCAGGATCACGCTCTCACAGAATACCAGCGTAAATAGCAGCGTAATGCTGCTGTTTCGTATAGTGAGTGTAGAGATTTAAATCTCGGATTGTGGGCGAGTAAATCTAGTCCAGTTTAATCCTCAGAAGACACAAGTTTAGGCATTTACCGCTAAAAAGAACCCCTTTGTCGTATCTCCTCAATTTCAAGGCACTCCGCTTGTTGCCTCAGCCAGTATCGGAATCCGGGTTTTGTATTGGCCCTAAAGCTTGCGTGCTAAGCAGAGCGGGACGGTATTTCATGCCGGCACACCGCCTGCAACTTTACAAGGCGCAGGTTCGGCCGCACATGGAATACTGTTCCCATTTCTGGGCTGAGACTCCCCAGTGCCAGCTCCTTCCACTTGACCGCATCCAGCGCAGAGCGTCTCGAATCGTTGAAAACCGAGTGCTTTCCTATCGGCTCGATTCACTGGCGCTGCGAAGAGATGTTGCATCTCTTTGCATTTTCTTTCGAATCAATTACGGGAAGTGCTCTGAGGAATTGTTCAAATTAATCCCAGCTGCCAAATTTCATAAACGCACTACGCGGCAAACCTCTCAATACCATCCACACTAAATAGATGCTTGGCGGTCTACCACTGTACATTTCACTAGAAATTTTCTTCCGCATACGACCTCTCTGTGGAATAGTTTACCACCGGCGATTTTTCTCGGACCGATACGACTTAGGGACCTTCAAGGAAAGAGCTTACTCCTTTCTAAAAGGCTGGCAACGCACCTGCAATTCCCCTGGTGTTGCAGTTGTTCATGGGTGGCGGTAATCAGTTAAACATCAGGCGAACCATATGCTCGTTTGACCCCTCTCCTATAAAAAAAGAGAACCGGTGACTTTTTGCTGGTATAGAGGCATTCCATCTTAGTCCTCAGAGGTGACAACGCATTTGCATTTTGCTAAGGATTAGTTGAAGATAAATGTGGTTGTCTATGGGCCACAGCACTCGCTTACCATCAGAAGATGGACGGTGTGCTCATTTGTCACCCTATGCTATAAATAGAGTTGCATTGTAATATCTAAATTGAATTAAGTTGTTTCTGCCGCCGCGTTTAACCCACTCTCCAAGCATAGCAACCCTGACTAATGTGCCCCGTACGAGGCAATCTATGGGACAGGCCTATGTTCAGCAGTGGACTTTAATAGGCTGTAACGACAGCAGTAAGTTGTTGTTTTTTTACCTCAAACAAGGATTTTTTTTAATCAATAACACTCTGCTAATCTCGAATACCATATCCCTCATGTATGTATAAAAATATTGTACAAACTGACGTACGTAAATTATCGAAAAAATATTGCAACATTCGCCTTCGTGACGTAGTGGCTTAGCATTTAGTTGCGGCGCTGCGGGTCTCGAGTTCGAATCCCGCACGTAACAAGTTCTTTCCTGGCCTACAAATAATCGTTCCGGGTCTGGATGTTTTTCCTTGTGAAATTTATGTATGAAAAATGTCTCTATGATACACAAGAAAATTAAAAAAATATTATCCGTGGTAGAGCCACGCTGCAGCTATATTGTGGTTGCAGCACGAATGAGTCGGCTTGACCGGGGAAGGACCACGCTCTCACAGAATACCAGCGTAAAATAGCAGCTTAATGCTGCTGTATTTCGTATGGTAAGTGTAGAGAACTCGAAACCCTTTTTACTGGAAACGAGGCATTCCATCTTAGTCCTCAGGGCTGGTAACGCATCTGAATTTTGATTCTTAATTGAAGATTAATGTAGATGTCCACGGGCCGCAGCATCCACTTACCATCAGGTGGACTGCGTGCTCGTTTGTCACCCTTATTCTATAAAAAAAGAAAATCCTAGTGTAAGGATAACGTTTAAAAATATAGTGACATAACAGCAAGAAAACATCTAAGTTATAACTTTCGAAACGTGTTGGAAAATATTATACATTTATCTGTTTTTTTTTACCTAAATTAACACTTTAATTTACTTTACACAAATTAAAACTAAAAACACTAATAATTAAACACACTAATTCACTTAATTCCGCTCCGAAGCTTCGCTTGTGTCGCCGAGTTCAACTCTGCCCCGATCGCATCTTGCAGCGCCTATTTATATAATTAGCAAAGAAGCGTCCCGAACATTCAAGTAAATGCGCGCCAGGCAACGAGTATTCGAGTGTAGATTTTCCAGAAACTTAGTTCTTCGGGTGGCGCTGTCGGTTGAGTGATTTGTGATGTCATTTTCTCAATGCTCCCCTCGCTCTCGTTCCTGACACTAGATGGCGCTAGTGTATCGTCGACTTGAGCGCGTAACACTGCCCCGTCCTAAGACATGCTCGTCCCGAGCATTATCGGCCCCATAATAACGCGCCAAGCGATCCACATGGACGATCTTAGGAGTCCCTCTTGCGCCTTTCTGTAACGGCTCCGCAATGTCAAGGGCTGTCCTATCCCGTGGTGCACCAACATTGTACAATTTCGGTGCTCCTCTACTACGTGTCTGAGGTCCCCGCACGGCCGCACAACTTGTACATGTACGACACCAATCCTCGACATCGTCACGATAATGGACCCAGTAAAACTGTTCTCGGACCTTCAGTAGAGTTCGTTTAACTCCCATATGGACTCTTGAACGACCATTATGGCACAGCTGTAGAACATTCGGCACTTTAGCTTTAGGGACAACCATTTGCAAACGACAGCTGTCTCTTCGACCATTGTCCCATTTACGGCACAGGACTCCATCCTGAATCAGCAAGCTATCCCATTGGGCCCAATAGCTTTTCGTGGTTGAACTCATCGCTGAGACGTCCCTCCACTTAGGCTTGGTAGCACGGGCCTTCATCCATCCCAGAATCGGCTTGATGTCCGGATCTTCCTGCTGTGCATGTCGTAGGCTGTCCTTCCACCCGTTGCTGAGGTGGTCTGTCCTGAGCATCCTCACGGATACCACTTCCTTACTCTCTTGCCTACTACAATGGTTGCAATCTTCAGGACAAGGTCTTCTTGTCAATGCATCTGCGTTGCCTTGAGATTTCCCGCTGCAGTGTCTGATAGTAAAGTCGTATTCCTGCTGCTGCTGGGCGGTGCTGTTAGCCGCACTTCCTTTCTGAGACCGTTCACCTTCCCTTCCTAGGGTGTGCTTAGGGCAGCTGGAACGAAGATGGCCCCTTTCCCCACAGCCATAGCACCTAGGGCTGTATCTTTTATTGTGGTCGCGAACCGTAACTGCTGTAACCTCCCTAGCGTGAGGTGAACGATGATCCTGTCGCCGCCAGGCAGTGCCGTTAGCTGCACTACCCTCTCGAGATCGATCAACTCTCCTTTCCACGGTTCGTTTAGGGCAGCTGGATCGAAGATGGCCCTTTTCCCCACAGCCATAGCACCTAGGGCTGTATCCTTTGCTGCGGTCACGGACTGTAGCGGCTGCAACCTCCCTGACGCGATGGGAACGATGATCCTGCCGCACGGCTTCCACCTCCAGTGCATGGGCCAAGGCGTCCTTAAGCGTCTCGTGGTGCCCCAGCCTCACAGCAGCTCTGACTTCAAGGTCGCGGATGCCATCGATGAATGTCTGCACCAGGTTACCTTCAATGAGCGCAGGTACAGACCGGTATGCTTTTCGCACCAGCTTCTCCACCTCTAGAGCCCACTGCTGCAGGTTTTCGTTGATGCGCTGCACGCGATCTTTAAGCTGCGCACGAAAGACGTGTTCCAGGTGAGCGTCGCCATATCTCGCCTCCAACGCCTCAAGGAGTTGCTCATAAGTCACTTCCTCACCGAGAGCTTCCAGAACTGTTAAGGCCTGGTCGCGCAGGCCTAGTGTGAGAGCAGTCATGGCCTGAATTTTTTTCCAGCCGTTCGCCTTCATAACAGCCTCGAACTGGATTTTGTAGGCTGACCAGGAAGAAGTCCCGTCGAATGGTGGCACCTTGAACCCACGTAGCGAAGGTGTAGTAGCTACTACGGGAGCTGTAGTTCCCTCCCCAAGTTTGAGTTCGTCAAGTGATTTCCTCATGTCAGCCATTACGTTGTCAACCCGATTATTCACTTGGTCAATTCGGGTTTCAGCTTCCGACAGGCGGTTTTCATGTTGAGCAACCTTATCCTTCACCTCCCTTATCTCTTTCCCGAAGGTAGCGTGAAGGTCCTTCATGAGAAGCATCTGTTCCTCCTGTCGGCGGGCCTGTTCTGCCTGTCCGCCCCGCAGCTGCTCTTCCAACCGACGGACATGTTCCTGCAGCATCACCATCAGGGCACCTAAATCAGGTGCTGCAGATGCAGGAGCTACTGACGAACCGGCCTCCGTTGCCGGCGGCTGGCCCTCCGACGTCTGCGGCGTTGCACCACCAAATCTTCTCTGGTCCGTCTCATGCTGGCGTTGACTGCGGGTACGAACACCCTCCGTTTCCTCCTTAGGTAAAATCGGCATGATTTTATCCCACTTCTGACACCAATTGTTACGAGCTTGAGGTTCGTGACAATAAAAATTGCCGATAAAATTACCTAAATTAACACTTTAATTTACTTTACACAAATTAAAACTAAAAACACTAATAATTAAACACACTAATTCACTTAATTCCGCTCCGAAGCTTCGCTTGTGTCGCCGAGTTCAACTCTGCCCCGATCGCATCTTGCAGCGCCTATTTATATAATTAGCAAAGAAGCGTCCCGAACATTCAAGTAAATGCGCGCCAGGCAACGAGTATTCGAGTGTAGATTTTCCAGAAACTTAGTTCTTCGGGTGGCGCTGTCGGTTGAGTGATTTGTGATGTCATTTTCTCAATGCTCCCCTCGCTCTCGTTCCTGACACTAGATGGCGCTAGTGTATCGTCGACTTGAGCGCGTAACAGTATTATGGTTGTAACTGAGTTTCGTTTAGTGAGTGACTAAAATCGGAAACCTGTGCTCCTGAGGGTGACAACACATGTGCACTTTGATTCCTAATGGAAAAAAATGTATACGTGTCTACAGCGCACAGCTATTATTGGGTCCGCCAAATAACTTTTTTTTTTAAATGCTATTAAAAAAACTACTAAATATTTTTTCAAATTTCTTTTTTTATTTGAAAGTACAATCCTTCCGGTTAATGATGGAAAATAATTTCATTCAAATGGCTGCCTCGGCTGGCCATGCAGTAGCCTACACGATCGGTCCAATTTTTGAGTACATTATCGATTGTGTGCAGCTGTATTTCACCAATGGCTTCACGAATATTGTCCTTTAAAGCGTCAATTGTCTCTGGCTTGTCGGCGTAACACTTATCTTTGACGGCACCCCACAAATAATAGTCCAACGGTGTCAAATCGCAGCTCCGAGGTGGCCAAACGACATCAGCTCTGCGGCTGATAATGCGATTTTCAAAAACAGGGCGCAAAACATCAAGTGTAGCGTCGGCTGTGTGGCACGTTGCGCCGTCCTGTTGAAACCAAATGTTGCCAATATCCTCCTCTTCAATTTCTGTGAACAAAAATTCGTTCAACATGGCCCGATAACGATCGCCATTGACTGTAACGGCCACACCTTGCTCATTTTCGAAGAAAAATGGCCCAATTATGCCTCTGGACCAAAATCCGCACCAAACAGTGACTCGTTTTGGGTGCACCGGCTTTTCGATGAATGCGTGCGGGTTTTCTGTGCCCCGAATGCGACAATTCTGCTTGTTTACATACCCGCCAAGTTCGAAATGAGCTTCATCTGAAAAGATGATTTTTTTGGCAAAATCCGCATCTTCTGCAAGTCGATCGCAGGCCCACTTAGCGAAGCGAAAACGCATTGGATGGTCAGTTGGCTTCAACTCCTGAACCAATTGGATTTTGTACAGCGTCATACCAAGGTCTTTACGCAAAATTCGTCTCAATGATGTCTCCGAAATGTCCAATTGTTGAGAACGACGGTGAACTGATGT
The DNA here is from genome assembly GCA_907164705.1 of Parnassius apollo. Taxonomy (NCBI): domain Eukaryota; kingdom Metazoa; phylum Arthropoda; class Insecta; order Lepidoptera; family Papilionidae; genus Parnassius; species Parnassius apollo. The sequence continues at coordinate 975,231 of CAJQZP010001641.1, read as the reverse complement.
TGATGGCGTTTTACGCACACTTTCGGCCACAGCAGCAATATTCTCGGGTGTACGCACTGTTTTTGGCTTTTCACGCGTTGGTTTATCGATGGGGATGCCAGTTTCTTTCACTTTTTTCACAAGGTAACGAACATACGGAGCTGACGGTGCTTCATTTCTTCCAATATCCGTACGCAATTTTCGCACACATTCTGCAACATTACCATGATTTTCAAAGTAATGTCGCAATATTTCCCAGCGTTGTTCAAGCGTATACACAAACATATTCGTTCAGCGGAAGGATAAAACTAATTATCTGTCAAATTAGACATGAGCTAAGTGTTGCCATTCACGAAATAAGCACTAGTTGAAAAAAAAGTTAGATGGCGGACCCTATATAAACCCTTAGGTTGACGGTGTTTTTGTTCCTCACCTTTACTTTAATTTAAAAAAAAAGGACTGAATGCAAAAGTTGACTAGGAGTGAGTGTTGGCCTTACTTGGTGAGAACTCGTTTAGAACTCGATATTACGACGAATATCGATAGGTTTATTTTTTTAAAATATTGAAGCGACAAAGAGACTTAGGCCGGTATTCAGACGATTTTAAAATCCTAATTGCACAATGTGAAAATTAATGTAATTAAATATGGTCTGTATTGAAATTTTAACAATGTGGAGTAGGTATTTAAACTGTATTTCTAATTTTTAAAGAAATAAACATCCTAACTCACAATGTATTTTGGACAATATCTATTTATGTGAGAAACTATTTCATAAACCTTGTTACAATGAGTGATACCCATAATTTATATGCGCAATAAATCTAAACTTGCTGTTCCAAAGAACAGATTCATTTTTTGGTAGATGTATAACAAATTATAACAAGATTCCCTGAAATATTACGGGTTTGCCTTTGCACAAATGCAACGCGTAGGTAGAAAGCACCTATAAGGAATTTAGATGACTATTTAAAAGATAATCATTCGTGGTCATAAAGAGCTTCCTTACACTTTTATTACTAACGTATTTATTTTATAAGGTTAATATTGTAACAGTTGGGAGAAAAATAATCTAGTTGTGGAGTTTTTGCACTACTTCTCACAAAGTCTCCCCGCAGTAGGGACTTGTCAAAGCGATTGGTGCTGTAACGTACTCGGAAAGTCGGGAATATAAAATAAGTTAATATACGCGATAAAATCCGTAAAAACTAGTTTTATTTAAAATGTAGTCACGAGTCGATGGCGGGTACGTGCACTCACCATGCGCTCGCGCTCGTCCTCCACGGTGCGGATGAGGTGCGCGAAGTGCTGCAGCGAGCGCCCGATGGCGCGCTCGTCCTCCGTCATGGAGGCGCCGATGCACGCGAACTCGAACTGCTCCATGCTGGAGGCCAGCGCCAGCTGCGCCGCGCCCAGACCTGCGTTCATTCTGTTATTACTTTTTTTTAAAGAATAAGGGTGACAATCGAGCACACAGATCACCTTAATTTACTAATTATAAAATAGTGCTTTTGACCACAATCCTAAATTGGTACCTAAGTGGTGATGAAGGCCTACATCTATCCATGGTTAAAAACCAAATTGTCAGGTAAAAAAAATAAAAAAAATCCACTCAAAAGGGTATCCGGTTTTCTACACACGCTATATGAAACACAGGAGCGTTGACCTGATATATTTTATGCTGGTATTCTGTAAGAGCGTAGTCCTGGCCCGGTTGAGCCGACCCATTCGTGCTAAAACCAGTGGCGACGCTTCCATTAAAGCCGAAAAGCCGGACTTGCCTTATTAAACCTGAATCAATCAATAATAGTACAGAGATTTAAAGCCAGGCTTTTGGGAATAAATTTAAGATTTAAGCGGAGGCGCGCGGGCAATACGTTTGCAAGTTCATTTCACGTTTACAATGTTTATTTACTCTGTGTGCTTATCTTAAGCGATTTAATATTACGAGTTCAAAATTTATGGTTTTTTAAAGATTTTTAATGAAATGTGTTTAAATGAAAATGGAGGATAATAGTGTTCCTTGTGATGAATTAAAGTGATAATCGGAGAGGAAATTTTTAAACTTTGTTGTGATAATACACAAGGTTAAGAGTGTATTTAAGACTTATCAATTATCGTAATTAAAAACAGTTATTGGTACAATTAAAACGTTCACCAAATTGTTTACGTGGACGTAATTAAATCTTTCCATAAGGAAGCGAGACGATTCTACTTATCTTATCTTATCTCTTATCCATTAGAATGTAAATAATTTGTTTGTTTTTTTTTTTTAATTTTGTACATAGTTTGTTTGTACTTTGTTCGTGTTTTACTTTTGTTCATGTATTGTATTGGATGTAAATATTTTTTTTCTTTCGCTTAAACAAACCCAAACGGCTTTCTTCAAAGCCACCGAAGCTATGCAATTGCTGATATGTAATACAATCTATCTAGCAGTGGTATGCCTTCTGTGTGCTTTGTTAAACACGTCCTTGACAGCACTGAATATGAAACTGAAGCGTGGAGACAGATCAAGATTGGTGTATTTTTATAAAACTGCTAAAAACAACAATCTATATTTTTATCAATTTATATCTTGTGCTTGCCCTAGCTTGGAGCTCTAGCTTCGCCACTGGCTAAAACCATAATATAGCTACAGCGTTACTATATACTATTATCTAAAACTTTATTGAATAAAAATTGTATAAAAAGGTTTATATAATATTAAGGAATTTATGGATGATAATACCCCCCTGGGAATGAGGTGATCACTTCCATGCTATTTCATATTTACTTGTGTTCCTTGCTGGTTCTTCCTAGGAGCACAGAGTAAATAAAATATGCCAGGACAAAGGTATTTTCCAAACCAATGGCAAATTAAACAAGAGTAAGAGTGACTTTCAATAAGTACCTAGGTATCATTTATAACCTTTATTGAATGGTAAAGTTTCCATTTCTATTTCTACATCATTTTCATACTAGTTCGTAGTATCGGTACTTTATTTTTTAATAGAATAAGGGTGACAAACGTGCTCACAGTATGGTAAGTGGATGCTGTGGCCCATAGACATCCACATTTGTCCTCGATTAAGAATCAAAACGCAGTTGCGCTGTCACCCCTAAGAACTAAGATGGAATGCCTCGCTTCCGGTACAAAATGGTCTCCGGATCTCTGCACTCACCATAATATGAAACACAGCAGCATTAAGCTGCTATTTTACGCTGGTATTCAAACTTATATAAAATATTATACTGTAAAGTAATGTTTGAAAAATGTGATAAAACTTAAATGACTTTCAATAAGCATTCTTGTGTATGCTGTATTAATAAAAAAATCGATTCCATTCTATAAAATATATCGTTTAGTTCATTCATTAACACGCACCTACACAAGAGACCATCATCGTTTCATTCCTGGAACGTGACTACAAAAGAAATAAGAGATTACAAGCCTACATGATGGAACACGCAGCTTGAGGATATTTATCTACACAATAACACTATTGCTGTGTTTCGTGTGATGATAAAAACCGGAACACATTAGTAGCTATAAGGCCGTAACATCTCCACATATTTGTAACAATGAAATATCCAGAAAAGCTCTTTATTTTTTGACGCATGGTAATAGAAATCCGATTGTCAATCGTCAGATGAATCTATACATGTTGTACCACTTCTAAATGAGAATCAGGAAAACAAGTTCAAATTTATATGGGTTATATTATATGATATAACTTATATCAGTCTTCAAATAAAAAAAAAATCGTCAAAATCGCTTCACCTAGAAAAAAGTTCTGATTTAAATAAAACTAGTTTTCACTTTCAGTAGAGAATTAGAGTCTAATGAACAAGAAGCACCTGACGGTTCCGCTAGAGTGGTTAACCGGGAATAGCACTGCTAGGATTCTTTAACAGCGTCCCTGTCCGGGACATTGACACAATAGTTGGACAGTCGGAGATTTATGGGACCAGGGAAAAGTAACCCTTCCCGTGTCCACTGATGAAGTTATATCTCCTCCACGGAATATCACAAGACACGATCCGGTGCCAGCTGTATCCATGTCTTACGAGGTTGCCTCTATATCTAGTGAATGGCCGCCCCACCTACACATAATCTTTCTCTCTTGTCCATGTTAATTTCAAAATCCTTTCCGTTGGGAGATACTGTCGAGGTCATAAGCAAAATACTAAGGTGCATCGTGTAGTAATTCTGCCATAACCACTATATCGCAACATTGTATGGCCAGGCCTCTATCATCTTGCTACCTACGTGAAATAATTACCTAAAATCGCGACCCGGGCGAAATAACGCAGTCAGGGCTAGAGCGTTGGAGGCGATTCAATGTTAAGGTTTTTTAACGCTGTTTACGTTTGTAAATACTTATTGAAATTTTTGTTTAGTGTTTATTATATTTAATTTTAGGTAAAAATAGTTGTAAAAGTTTTAATGTATTTTAAAAATTATATATTATGTATATTACCTATTTGATAAATTATAATAGCAAAACGTCGTTCCTACTATAACTTTTGCGTGGATAGATACTAAATGAAATGACCAACAAAAGGTTTCATATCATTCTTTAAGTTACCGAAGAATTTTAGAAGGAAATTATGAAAGGTGAATTTATTTAATTTTTTTTTGTTAGATAGGTACTTACAGCAAAAAAGAATTAAGTAATAATTTGGTCTACAGAAGAAATACCTAAGTACTTTATTACAAAAATTAGTTAAAATTTACTTCACTATCCAAGTATTTACTTACATACATACCTATACTTGTATTTTGTAATTAAAATATTTTAAGTTATAATAACACAAAATACTGAAATTAAAACTTTGTATACTAAGAAGATTTTTAAGTAAGTAGAATAGATCACATTTCTGTAAGGAATCGTATTTCAGGTTTATTTGTTGTTTACACTATCCACCTATTTTTTCCGAACCAAGCGTTGCAATTCCCGACGAATGACCTTGCAATTTGCATGCGTTAGGCATCGCAGAACTCACATAGGGGCGAAAGTATCGTCAATCGATCATAGTCAGAATAGGTATTTCACCTAAGTAACATAATTAACATTTCGCAATGTATTTTTTTACTTTCTATTGACATCCCTTAATAACCACGGAAAGTCCGCCGTGACTTAGGAAGCGGAAAAGATGCAAAGTAATATGGACACTAACGCGCAGCGATAATGTTTTATTTAGCTTGAGTGCGCGATTTATCTGATTAATAATAATTATGTAGGCTATTAAATGTCAGCAAGCAGTTGACATCAAAGGAGTGCAACTTCTGTACGTAGTACTATTATTTATTCTGTGGTATGGCTTGTAATATAGGCAAGCCTTGAACGAATCAACCACTGGACCCGGCATTAAAACACAAATGTATGAAAACTCCTTCAACCAAGTGGAGAATAACGCACACAATGATTTTATTACGTTAAACACAGATACGAAATTCGTAGAAGTTCTCTCTATTTCTAGTGCTTGAACGTAGTCGATAAAATATATCGATGAACGACTAAGTAAGAAATGTCGTATCGTAGCTGTAAGACAAAGGAAATAAAGAGATAACGAAGGTGAGGTAAGCTTCCGGTATTTAAATTTTAATTAAAATAAAAGAAGCAGGACATTGTTGTGGACGTTTTGTTCAATTAGTTATGATAAACGTCAAATTTTTTGTTAAGTTTAAATTATTTAAATAGGTTTACTGACTTTTATTATGTATCATCTTTCTTAAAATGTGTTTCTTAGAATTTGTTTGTTCGCTTGTTTTCTTATATAAGCAATTCTAATATTTATATACTTTTCAGCAACGGCTTTCGTTAATTTTTGACGTGATTCACGTCGTCGTTTTCAAATTTATGGAAATGAATGTCTTCGTACAACGGAAGTTGCAGCAATGTTTCTGTTATTTTCGGCAGGAGAAAGTCTGTTGTGTAATCTTTTATTATCTTTTATTCTGAACACCCTTCGTAAGTTCGAGTTCGCAGTGCTGACAAATAGCTATGGTATCACTTGAGGGAAGTATCAGTTTTCCCTTGTCTTTATGGGCAATGAGACTGCCTTCATTGGTGTCATTTTGTGTTTCTTTGCATTAGTATTAAAACAGGTAGTATCGAAATGTACACAGCATATGGCGCTGTGTTTCGTCGGAATCCAGGTTTCATCGCTACGAACTGCTTCTACCCACTTTCTTTTCCGAGAAGGGTCACTAGGAAATCTGAAAATTCGTATAATTTATGTGTTTAAATATTTTAAGTACAGATACTAATTATAATTTTGGCATTTATAATATTTTTATTTAATTATAAAAATTACTATTATAAATTTAATGACATCAGATTGTAGGATACTCTCATATAACTAATTTTAAGTGTTATTGTATTGTACAAATAACATCATCATTCATTTGGTCATATCGTCAAATATCGATATATTTTTCGACATGGTCAAGCACTAGTCGATGTCAAATTGACTCACTCCACAGTTTTAGGCATTCGTTCCGAATGGTATAATCCAGCCATTTTCTGATAGTTGTCAGATGTGAACAATACATAGAAATATTGACTATATTTAACACAGTTAGATAGTACAAAATTTTATTTCACATTTGATTAAATTTTGCGATAAATAACAATAAATGTAATAAAATAATGTACTTACAAGTGAAAAGAAATCGTGCTGCTTCCGTCGCTATAGTTTTTACACCATTTAACTGAACATTTAGTCATTTTTGGGAGACGTTTTGTTGACAAGTAAGTGCTTGAGACTGACGCAAAAATAAACGACCAAGGCTAGAATTTCGTGGTTACTGACAAGACCAGTACAGGTAAGTCCGCTTTTATGTCGGGTCCAGTGGTTAATTCGTTCAAGAGGCAAGCGCTCTAACAGCACTGCCCATTTAAGCTCAAATGCTGCTCAATTCTCATTCAGCTCGTGCGGTTTTTATCACTTTAAGTTAAAGTGACTGTGACACTACGAGACTTAAGCGGGGAATTCACTAGACGAACATGCCCACGGGCTGTTTGGCATGTCAGTCGTCTGAAGCTCTGAAGACCGGCTACGTGATTAGTTGTGCGTGCACATTAAGACTTAAAATTTAAGACTTGCAATGCTTATTATTTATTTATTATTAATTTGGTGCAAAGAATGGTATAAAAGTAGAAATAAGTTTTTAGACATATTAATCTACATAAAGAATTACAAATTGATGAACCAGGAGACCTGTACAATTACTTGCGCATGGATATAGAGTCGTATAAACTCTTCCCTGAGTATTTTATTATCATTAAAACTCATTGCAAATAAAAAATTCTCCATAATTCGTTAAATAATAATAAAATGCCGTCTACACTGGTTGATGTTGCTCCTATATCAGTCAACAGACAGCCCGCAGTCAACATTCACGTTCGGGCGTGTCTGTGCCCGCGCACACAAAATGAGATCGCGCGGACGTTCAACCGGCAAATCTGCCAGACCTCGCACAGACCTATAGCAGCGAAGTGCTGCAGGCATGTCTGCAGACGTGCCCGTGGGCACGTCCGTCTAGTGAATTCCCCGTTTTAACTACGTCTTAAAATAGAGTAGCGCGCGAGTATTTGTACATCAGTTATGTAATCACTAGAGATGTGCCGAGTATTCGGTTAGTACTCGGTATTCGGTGTACACGGCAGGTTTTTTAATACTTGTACTCGGCCGATTAACTCGGTTTTAATGCCGAGTATACTCGGTTTAAGTAAAGCGATATATTTTGGTAGATCGATATAATTAAAAGAACAGCGGTAATCAAAAAGTATTTATTATTAATTTGGAAAATCTTTGACAATCTTAATAATGATAATGAATGAGTTGTAATGAAACAAAGTTAGGAAAATGTTAATGAAAAAAATCGATATTTAAAATTTAATAAAGGTACATTATGGTGTAGGAACACAAGGCTCTGCAACGTGGAAACAGCCTGTTCCTTTTTTCTTCGTAAACATTACCAGCCTCCAAAAAATAATCGCTAGCTACACGGCGTTTGCAGGTGCACATAGAAACACTCGTGCTAAACATGCTAGCTCTGGACACCTTGTTTGGTACACTCCTCACCACTCGAAAGAACTCTTGTCTTTTGCCAACAAATTTTATTTTCAATAGCTATCTAATTCTAAAGCAATGGGGCTTTTAGGATCATCGCGCTCTATTGTTTGTACTTGTTTACGCGCCCGAAACAGTAATTTGATTGAACCGAGTTACTCGGCCGAGTATTCGGTTGAAAAAAAATTGAACCGAGTAAACCTCGGTACTCGCTACTCGGCAGAAGTGCTACTCGGCGCATCTCTAGTAATCACTTTTATTTAAAATATTGCTGGTTCTTCTCGGGTCAGAGATGTTATCCAAACCAGTGGTACATTAAACATAAGAGTGACTTCCAATAAATTCAAACATAACAACGACAATTCTATCGAAAAAGTTTCTATTTCTATTTTACACCAGTAAAATTTGATTATCTTAATTAGCAAAATTAAAACAGCCATCGTGAAATTAATACAACTAACAACGCTCACATCGCTAATGGAAACAACAGAAAATTTCACTGAACATATTCAAGCGATAAGGATCATTTAAAGCGTACCCGCATACCACGGCAACGCGGCGACGTGTGAACTGTGTGCCAGAGAAATTGAACAATTGAGTTATGTTCACAAGTTTTAGAAATGAGTTAGTCATTAAATGAAACTAAGTTTACGGATTTTATCGTTTTTAATTTTAACTTTTTAACTCCCGACGTTTCGGCGCCTTACAGCACCCGTGGTCACGGAGATGATTAAGATTTTTGATATTGTTAACGAAGGCTACCTTCAACTTTAAAATATTAATCCTTTATCCGAGCTACACAATCGAGCTTACAGTATATTGTAGTCTAACAGTACTACGCAGCGTCCCAGGATTGACATCCTTCGAGGCTATTGAAATTTTAAAAAAACATTCTTATTTCAATAGAGAAGATGGCTGGGTGTTATCATCTGTTTGGGATTCCATAATAATTAATAAAATCTAAATCCAAGCGCAAGCATACTACTATAAAACTTCAAGAAAGCACTACTGAAAGTTCTTTCTGCATAGATCGGGCCAAATATACCTCAGTCGCCCATCTGTGACCATGGATGCTGGTATAGCGATCAAAACGTCGGGAATTAAAAAGTTAAAATGAAAATCAATAATATCCGCAAAATTAGTTACATTTAATTTGTAGTATTCGCTTAAACATAACAAATAATATAAGTGAGTCATCATACATCGCCCAGAATCACGTAGGTATATATTATGTATTACGAATCCGTTGAACCGCAGGATGGAGCGAACGCGGCCGAACATTTTCGCAAAATTAAGTATGATGAGTTCACATAGAAATTTTGTCTCATCATCATCGTTATTACAGTATGCTAAATTAACTGCTGAACATATGCCTGGATAATGTTTTCGTTAACCGACGTTAAGCGACATTACAGTGGAAGATTCAAGGTTGCGGCCGCGTTCTGCAGTTGTGGATTTTAAAGAACCTGCACCGTCACTATTCAATTATTAAACTTCATTTAATGTAAACATTACAACCTTAAGGCAACTGCTGCAAATGAGCCTGCACCACATATTGCTTTTGCATGCGAGGGCACTCCTAGCAGGCAGTTTTTATTGTTTTTTTTGTTATCAGGAAGGTGCTGCCGCCCATATCCTGTTAGATTTCTCTCTGTCGTCTTTTACGATACCCACGGGATGATATAGGGTACTCTTAGGCTCGCCACATACATACTCCGGGGAGTCCGTTTCGGAATTCCGCTTCGGGATTCGTAACGCAGCAAGTCCACATAAAATCAAACCCGTCACACACCTACGGTATTTTCCGTTCGAAATTTTACGTACAAAACGGGATTCCGTGTGTGTGTGTGGCCGACCCGTTTGTTCCGTTTTGAAATTCCGTATGTAAGTATGTGGTGGGCCTTACGCGGTCACTAAAATAAAAATAAAACATTCAAATGAAAATAAAAAGTGAATTTTTATTCATTAAACAATATATTGATTATATTGTATACGAAGAATCCCGTTACACGGCACCGTTCGGACGCCGGCCGACCTTCACCTTCACTTTCACTAGCGTCGTGCTCCTGTTACTTATTAGTAATCGTAAACACAGGATGTAATATCACGAACTTCCACAACAATGGCTACAGGTGGATCGAAAGGAAAATCGTATCCGTTTTAGAACGTAACCCCATTCCATTCAAATGTGCATCGTACATTGAATAGCGTATGGGTACGGTTTAAAAATTGGCGGCCTCTGACTGATAACAGCTATGACGTCAACTCCGATCGGAAAATAGTCAATTACGAAGGACAAAGGAACAAGAGACGTTTACATTGACACATTACTCGGCCATTTGTCAACGCTAACTATAACTATCTACGTGATGAAGTCAGGCTGCAGCACGAATGAAGCGACGCTCTCACAGTATACCAGGGTAATATAAACAGCGCAAAAAGCAGCATAACATTATTGTGTTTCGTATGGTAAGTATGGAGAACCGAATACCGTTTTTACTGATGGTCATGACTCATTCGTTTTGTTTTCAGGAATTCCACGCGTGTACTGATGACAATGCATCATGTACTTGGTAGAGCCATGATGCAGCTATATTATAGTTGTAGCTTATACGGGTCGGCTCGACCAATCAAAAACCACACTCTCAAAGAATACCAGCATAAAATAACAGCTCTGATGCTGCTGTTTTTCGTATGGTGAGTGTAGAGAACCGGAGACCGGAGACAACGAGGCATTCCATCTTAGTCCTAACGAGTGACATCGCATCTGCATTTTGATTCTTAATCTAACAAATATATTTCTATATAAATTAAAAGGAAAATAGCTGAAGTTAAGTGTATTAATACTAAATAATGTCAAGGTTATTCAGAGTCAGGGCCTATAATGGAATCAGACATCGCTACTATCACCGTTAGATGGATCTAATTACAAATTCCGTTTAAATAAAATGAGTTATTTCGAATATACGTGATAAAATCCATAAAAACTAGTTTTATTTAAATGTGTAGTGTTCGCGTAAATATAAGAATATATAAGGAGCACCAGCTGATTAGTGACTGCCAGTACGGTTTCCGTCGGAGTCGCTCAGCTGATGATCTTCTTGTTTAACTAACACACCGATGTGCGCACGCGATCGAGTCCGAGGGTAAAGCTTTAGCGGTTAGTTTGGACTTTGGACATAGCGAAGGCCTTCGATCGGATTTGGCACAAAGAACTTCTCTCAAAGCTTCCTTCCTATGGGATTCCCGAGAAATTGTGCAATTAGATTACCAGTTTTCAGGCTAATCGGTGCACCTAGGTCGTAGCAGACGCTGCATGCTCCGATTACATGCTCATTAACGCTGGTGTTCCACAAGGCTGCGTGCTATCAACTAGGCTGTTTCTTCTGCATATCAATGATATGGTGCAAGCCGGTAACATTCATTGCTTTGCCGATGACAGCACTGGTGATGCTTTATACACCAGCAGTGACAATATTTCTCGTGAAAACGTCACCGAGTGCCGAAGCAAATTTGTATCTGAAGTCGAAATATTGTTAAAAAATCTCGGATTGGGAGCGACCAAATCAAGTCCAATTCAATCTCAGAAGACACAAGTTTGCGCGTTTACCGCTAAAAAGAACCCCATTGTCGTATCTCATCAGTTTCAGGGCACTCCCCTCGTTACCTCAGGTCCTCAGCCAATATTGGAATTCTCGGCATCGATATATCGAATGACGTGCAGTTTCTTGGTCACTTGGAAGAGAAGGCCAAACTAGCCTTTAAAAAGCTTGCCGTGCTCAGCAGAGCGGGACAGTATTTCACGCTGGCACACCGCCTGCAACTTTACAACACGCAGCTTCGGTCTCATATGGAATACTGTTCTAATCTTCATTTGATCGCATCTAGCGCAAAGCGGTTCGAATCGTCGGCGACCGAGCACTTTCTGATCGGCGTATTCTATCGTATATACCACGGGGAGTGCTCAGAGGAATTGTTCGAACTAATTCAAGCCACTCAATTTCACCATCGCACATCGCTACAGAACTCCAGATACTATTCTTACTACAAGATTGGCGTTACTATGGATTAAAGAATTTTTTTCCTTGTGGAATCGACTACCACCAGCAATTTTTCCGAACCGACACGACTTAGGGACCTTATAGAAAAGAGCCTATTCTTTTTTTAAAGGCTGGCAACGCATCTGCAATTCCGCTGGTGTTGCAATTGTTCATGGACGACGATCGACACTTATCATCAGGTGAGCCGCATGCTCGATCTCATATAAAAAAAATCATTACAAATTCCTTTTTCAGTTTTCGACCGATTTGAGACACCTTAGTTCTAAAATTCAAAGTACGCGTATGGAGACGATTGAAGCAACGTTGTTTGATCGTTGCTAATACAGCATAGCTTGTTCAATACGATATGGCGGCTGTAGCCACAATGTTTTTAAAATTGTATTTAAATGATTAACTAGCGATCTGCCCCTACTTCGCAGGGATGATTTCTGGACCTCGACAACAACTCCACCTACCGGGTATAATTTGTTTTCTAGTGAATCTAAACCATTCAGGGTCTCGCTCAAATACACAAAAAATTTCATCAAAATCGGTCAAGCCGTAATCAAGTGATGATGTTCCATTCCATACATGCGGCAATTGATTTTTATTTATATACATTGTTTGGAGTAGTTTTTTTGCTTATTGACTATAATAGTAGTACTTGTTAGTGTTGTTCTGGGTTGTTATATTGTATTATAATTAGTTTACGATGGGGCTGGAATAGTATGGATATCTAAAAATAAAAATAAAATACTGGAAACTAGGTTTTCCATTTTAGTACTCTAGTATGTCTACGGATCACAACATCCACTTACTATCAGTCCACCTGATGTGTTCGCTTGTAACCCTTCAATAAATAATGACATATTAATATTGTAAATAGCCTTTTTTTATAAATCATAGTATTGTTTATGTGTTCTGTCTCTTCCATGAAAGTGAAGGTACAGACTTTTACGTCCCACCACTGGGCACAGGCCTCCTCTCATTTCTCCAGCGAGCCATATCGTCAGCAAGGATTATGGAATGCATGTTGGTGGACTTCATATTATGACTTTGAAATAGTTTTATTTAGACATGATGGTTATCTGACTATGTTTTCCTTCACCGCCGAGAACGAGGTAAATCTGCATTAAAATTGCAATTAACAATTTCATTAGTGCAGGCGGGGATAGAACCTGGGTGTCTCGCGTACTGTGAAATTCATGGCAATCGCTTAAACTACTTCGAATCACATAACGTTAAAAAAACTATTAAGAAGATACAGTGGCAATGATAAACTCCTACTTTTTTTACATATTTAAACAAATTTAAAAGTTTTCAAGTAGATGTGTTCGCTCAGCTGAACTAGAGCTAACCTCGACGCAACTGTCACGTAATAAATTACGTTGCAGATATACAAGCAATCCCACGTCGAGTTCACAGTTTTTTATGATCGAATTAAGGCGACAAATATGACAATGGTACGAGTATACGGCAATGTGTAACGTAATGTTGACAGCCAACGTTAACATTATGACTGGAATGATAAATGAAATTGCAGTTCACCAGATCGTGACTGGCCACTGTGCTGGTTTATTCTCAAGACTATTGTGAAATGTTCAATACTTTAAACTTCCTTTCAAACCAGATCAAATATTAGTAACTGCACTACCTAGCGGTTAAGATTAGGTGGTAGTCAAGTACTCGTAATTAAATAAATTTTAACCTAATTTTAAGTAGCGTATACACGTTATCGACACTATATTTCTTCAGGTTATAAATTTTATACGTGCTAGAGCCACGCTGCAGCTATATTATGGTTGTAACACGAATGGATCGGCTCGACTGGGGAAGAACCACGCTCTCACAGAATACCAGCGTAAAATAGCAGCTTAAGGGCTCTTCTAAGGGCTAAGAAATTTCACCATGTCTGCGGCAGATAAGACCTATTCATCTTGTATACGACAAGAATTTTGTCTGATCTAGCCACGAAAATTTGACTCGTCTGCTTCAGACAAGATAAACAGCGACGTGTAAATGATAGGACTTTTTTCGGTCAGTCATGCGTAGGTTATAGTGCACTAGTCAAGTTTGTTTGTAATGAATAGAATCATGTTAACTACGAAGCAATGATATGTAAAATAAATAAAATAAAAATATTGTCAGCGCGGTAGCATTGTACACGGTTCTTGTGTAGAAACAACACGAATTCTTGCATAGACCCGGCGAATTTTCTTAGCGTGTAGAAGAGCCCTACTGCTGTGTTTCGTATGGTGAGTGAACCGGAGACCCTTTTTTATTGAAAACGAGGCATTCCATCTCAGTCCTCAGAGGGGCGACAACGCATCTGCGTTTTGATCCTTAATCGAGGATAATTGTAGATATCTACGGGCCACGGCATCCACTTACCATCAGATGGACTGTGGCTCGTTTGTCACCCGTATTCCATAAAACAAGAGATAGTCAACCAACAGAACATTAATGTCATAAATTCAATGATTTAATTCGTGTTAGAATTTGGAAAAAATAAACAATGAAATAGTCGGGGAAGCATAAAATCTTTAAATGTTGTGAGTGAGAAGGTGAACATGGCGCAAATGCAATGTTGTTTCATGAACTAGCAGGACAGGATGAAGAAAAGTATTTCCCCGTCCGAAATTTTTTGAGTACACAAATTTTAAAATAGGAACTAGGAACACCACGGACAAGAATTTTTTGTGGCATATACCGTGCAAGAGCCGTGGTAGCTCAGATGGTTAACGCTCGCTGTAAATATAACAGAACGCGAGTAACCCGGGTTCGATCCCCGCCGGCACCAATGAAATTTTTAATTGCAATTTTAAGTGCTGATTTACCACGTGCTCGGCGGTGAAGGAAAACATCGTGAGGAAACCTGCATGTCTGAGGAATTAGAGAAAAAAAATATATTTCAAAGACATGTGAAGTTCGCCAATACGCATTGGGGCAGCGCGGCGGACAGTTCCTTGCCCTAAAACCCTCTCAGAAATGAGGGGAGGCCTGTGCCCAGCAGTGGGACGTATATAGGCTGTAACTTTACTTTACCGTGCTTTCACGAACTTAGAAAGTAGAGTATTTAAAAGTTCATAAGGAGCAAACCTTTTTTATGGTGGGGCCCAAGACGACAGATTCTGTTGAGGCACTGCAAAACTGTATAGGATTTTTTTTTATCTCGTGGAGTTATAAATACAAAAATTTCACACTAGGGGGGCACTAAAATTTCTAGGGGAAGCATAATCCCTTTACCCTATGACTGGGTATGAAGCTTCGCACATGTTAATAAGTGTTAAACAGGTATAATCTACTCTGTTTGCTCCAATGCGTGTTGGCGGCCTTCACATGATCTCGGAATGTTTAATTATTTTTATGGAATATGGGTGCCAAACGGGCACACAGTCCAGCTGATGGTAAGTGGACGCTGTGGCCCACAGACTACTAGGTACCTGCCCCATTCAGGAATCTATGTAATCTACTCCAATGAAGAATCAAAATGCAGATGCGTTGTCACCCGTGAGGACTAAGATGGAATGCCTACGTTCTTTACACTCACAAGCATAATGCTGCTATTTTAAGCTGGTACTGTGTGACAGCGTGGTCCTTCTCCGGTGGAGCGATCCATTCGTGCTACGACCGTAAGATAGTTGCATGGCTCTACCGCGAGCAAAAATTGCCACCACCAATTTCATTGATGCCTGTGGGAATCGAACTTAGGTTACTCGTGTACTGTGAAATTTAAAGCGAGCCCTTAGCTTCAATACTAGCAAAGTGTTCTTCCAAGACTTAATTCGCAATATCTTTTGACGTTTACGTTCCAACGCGTAAAGTTATCTAGATAGTTGTTTATGCATAAACATCGTAGTAGTTACAAGGGCGTTCAGCAGTGAAAGGAAACATATTTATTTATCGAACTTAACAGTGACACCGAATGACGGAATACACCTAACTATTAAATATTTGTATAAAATATTATGTTGTAAATGTATGTTTTTTTTTAAATCTCTTCTCCTATCTCGTTTCGTACTGGTTCTTCACAGGACAGAGGCTTTTTCCCGAACCAGAGCTTAACTTAAATGACTTTCGATACGTGTTCTTTTAATCTACCTATTTTGAATAAAAATTATTCTGTTCTATTTCTTTAAATGAGAGGTTGTTGGACCAGTTTTTTCTTTAAAAAAAATACGTGTCACACTCGGTGACTGCCGTGGTAAAGCTATTGCATAGCATTTTTTATCAACTTATGCAATTATAATTATTTATTTATTTTATTTATGCAGTTAAGTCTTTGATATTAAATCAAATTACACCTTTTGAGCGTGGTGACCGATAAGAAAACAATTTTTTTTCTCTTATTGAATAAATGAGAAGTTAATATTGTTTAAAATATTTTTAATATCTTACAATACATGTAGGTTATTCAGGAATTTTTATCATTGAGTTAGCAGCTAGTGTACACGCATACGTCTAGTCGCACGCACACAAACACCGTGCCGAAGTCTGCCGAACTGAAACGACGTTAGACGATGCACGACTTTCAACGCCACACCTCCGTGCCCGTCGGAGTGGGGAGCGTGAGGTTTTTTTTCGTTACGGAATTTCTGGATTCGGTCCCCGCGCTCAAGGCCCGCGATAGAAGCTATGCAATAGCTTAAAAACTATCAAAAATTCTTTTATCGTATATCCGTTATAGCCTATTAAAGTCCACTGCTGTATATAGGCCTCCCCCATTGATTGCCTCATATTGGGGATGTCACCATGCTTGCCACGCTTGGCAAGTGAATTGGCAACCGCAATTTATTTAGTCGTTATTAGGAAGACACTGTTGCCCACACTGTTAACAGCACCCATGCTATGATATGGGGCAGTGGATATTCTTACACCGCCACTACATCGTTTATCGTAAAGGCATTTTACACATGTACGAGTACATAAATTAAAAGTTCAAGACAGAAACGAAATCGACTACCACCAGCGATTTTTCCGGACCAATAGGACTTTGGGACCATCACGTAGAGCCTAGTCTTTTTTAAATGGCCGGCAACGCTTCTGCAATTCCACTGATGTTATTGTTCATAGAAGGCGGTAATCACTTACCATCAGGTGAGCCGCATGCTCGTTTGCCCCCCTCCCCTTTCTATAAAAAAAATCCTGCTATCTCTGCATACAGTTACTATTATATTGTAACGTCATACGTCCGCTGGAAATCGAGTAAATGCATTAATAAACACAACAAGCTCTATTTAACCTCTCCGTAACGCGGTGACGTCCGACTAAGGTTGCCAGATGTCCTTTATTTCAGATCCAAAAATTGATATTGTAATTAGAAATCTTTAAAAAAGGACATAACAATACCGCGTGTATTTAACATTCCTATTGCTAGTTTCGAATCTTTTGCTAGTCGAGAATAACGAGTGTCAATTATTTTATCTATTTTATATTGTGAGGTGGGGTTGTAAGTGATTTTCTGTAATTCTCTTTCATAAAAAGTACCAACTATTGGTTCATTTTGTAAATCTGTTATTGTATAAACAACCCATGGAGATCTATCAATTATTGAAGATATAATAAATATTTCATCACTCCAATTTGATTCATATCCTTTTTAGAAAACATGTTTATATTTAGTTATTCGAACATAATCACCCACATTGAAATCTGGTTTAGGATTTTCTCAAGAAAGTTTGTTTAACCGTCTATCATAAAGATTAGTCCAAACTGTCATAATATTGTTGGAATTTACATCACATGGGCACATATTAATACTAGAGTGAAAGCTGTGATTATAAGAGTGTATTAAATCTTGTAAAACATCTATATATCTATAAGTATTATTATGAGTGAAATAACGCCACATTTTCATTTTTAGTGTTCTTTGAAATCGTTCAACAATACTGGCCTTAATGTCAGGATTGTTTGTGGTATAGTAATTAATCTTTTTGGATTTAAAGTATTTTTGTACATCTTTTGAAACAAATTCTGTACCTTTATCAGATTGTATGTGAGTAGGTGTTAAATTACTTTCAGTAAATATAGTTTCAAAACATTCTTTAGTTGTTTCTGAGTTTTTCTTTTTCATTGGTCTTGCAAAAGCATATTTACTAAATACATCAATAACACAAAGTATATACTTGAAACCATCATTATATTGAAAATAAGTTCGCATTCGCATCGCCTGTCAAAGAATTTAAAAACAATGAGGTGATGCGCGATGTTACAGTAACAAACTACGTTACATTGCGTATGACCATTGTTTTTATTAACACTTTCAGTCTTGGTGGTTAATATTGTTTCGAGCTTGAGGTTCGTGACAATAAAAATTGCCGATAGAATTACCAAAATTAACTCTTTAATTCACTTTACACTAATTAAACTTAAAACACTAATAATTAATCACACTGATTCACTTTATTCCGCTCCGAAGCTTCGCTTGTCTCGCCAAATTCAATACTTCCCCGATCGCACCTTGGAGCGCCTATAAATACACATTAGCACCGAAACATCCAGAACATTCAAGTAAATACGCGCAAGGCGTCGAAAGTTCGAGTGTCGGCTTCTAGAAGCTTAGTTCTTCGTTTCGACACTAGATGGCGCTGTCGGTTGAAAGATTAGTGATGTCATTTTCTGGAAAGTTCCTCCCGCTCTCGTCCCTGACACAACATGACGTCAACTTAGGCGCCCAACAATATAATGATTTCTTAAATTTACACGAACACTACACATTGAATAAACTAAATTTACGGATTTTATCGCGTTTATTTCACTACCTTTACTTATTTTTGATTCCCGACTTTTCACAAAACCAAACGCTCCACTACGTCATATAGTAAGCCAGATCGATTCACCAACTTATAAGCTGGCACAACACTTGGCAAAAATACTGTCACCACTAAGAGCACACACAAAGGATTCATACCATTTTGTTAGTGAGATACAAGACCTACATCTCGCTGACAATGAAACTATGGTCAGTTTTGATGTTCAGTCACTATTCACATGCCCACCTATTGAAGACTGCATATCAATTGTAACTAGGAAGCTAGAAGATAATAACATGCCTGCTGAATATGCAGTGTTACTCAAACACTGCTTCACATCTGGCTATCTATTGTGGAAGGAAGAGTTCTACAAGCAAGTTGATGGTGTGGCGATGGGCTCACCTGTATCTCCCATAGACGCCGAATTTTCATGGAGGACTTCGAGAAGAAAGCCCTTCCTACTGCTCCTGCAAATCCATGATTCTACAAGCGGTACGTAGACGACACTTTCACAATTTTACCATCTGACAAAGTAACTGCATTTTTAAATCACCTTAACTCTATAAACTCTAAAATACAATTCACAGTGGAGTTAGAGGCAAATAATTCATTAGCTTTCCTAGATGTTTTAGCCATTCGAAATCCTAATAACACAATTGGTCACACTGTGTTTAGGAAAAAGACCCACAGTAACTGATATTTAAATGGTGAATCTCACCATTATCCTTCACAGTTACCGTGGGTAAATCTTTGTTTCAGAGAGCACGAGGGATTTGTTACAGAAAACATCTGGCCGCTGAGCTTCAGCACGTCAAGCAAGTGTTGCAAGACAACAAGCTTCGGGTCCCGCGCCTACGTCACAGTGACCGAGTGAAGCCGGCCACAGTCGAGCGTGTATGCTGTACACATTAGAGGAGTCACAGACAAGGTTGACTACATCTTGAAGCGAGCTTCCATTAAAACGTAGTACAAGCCGCCGAAGAAGATTAGTCACTTAATAGTATATCCTACAAGATGCAGGAGTGTACAAGTTAGATTGTGAATGTGGTCTCTCTTACATAGGTCAAACAAAAAGATCCATAAAAACCCGCGTGAAAGAACATATACCTGACGTGAAGCACCGACGCTCCGGGAAGTCTGCAGTCTGCAAACATGTTCAAGATCGTCCCCACCATTACATTTGTTTTGATAAACCACAAATCCTCGCAAAATTAAAAATTAAAGAGTATGTAATAGCATGTATTTAGAAATGTATACTGTTGATGAAGTATTGAAATTAATACAAACATTAAATAATAGGAAGTCGGAAGGTTTTGATGGTATTTAAACGGATGTTATTAAAAGTTGTTGTACGGTTTTAGGTAGAGTATTAACTTACCTAATAAACCTGTCATTTAAAAAAGCTACTTTTCCTAGTATCTTAAAAAAGTCAGTTGTTAAGCCGATACATAAAAAGGGTGACTCTAAAAATTTGAATAATTATAGACCGATTAGTATAGTCTCAGTTTTATCTAAAATATTTGAAAAGGCAATGGCTAAGCGTATTGTAGAATTTACGATGAAATATAATTTAATTAAAAGTGAGCAATATGGCTTTCAAAATAATAAATCTACAAGCCTTGCTGGATATGATCTTGTTGATGCAATTGTTTGGGCTATAAATAATAAGCTAAGAGTTATAGCAATCTTTTGTGATATGTCGAAGGCCTTTGACTTTGTATCCCACAAAATACTCTTACAAAAACTTGATAATTTGGGGTTTCGAGGCCCTGTCCTAGATTGGATTGCTAGCTATCTAAGAAATAGGATACAATTTGTAGAAGTAACAAATATTGATAATTCACAGACATTAACTTCTTATAAATCCAGTGATAGATTAAATTCATTTGGAGTTCCACAAGGTTCCGTATTAGGGCCAATTCTTTTCCTTTTATATATAAATGACTTACCTGACTCAACTTTATACAAATGTATTTTATTTGCTGATGATATTTCAGTTATTGTGACATCTAAAAAAGACATTGACATTGACATCTATGAATCTAATATCAATAATACTATTGACAATATTTCAAAGTGGGCGACATATAATAATTTATGCATTAACGTAGAAAAGACATGTTATATTCAATTTAGTAATTATGGAACATTGAATAATAATCTTAATATATATTGCAATGGACAATCTGTTAATGAAATGACTGAAACAAAATTTCTGGAAATATTATTGGACAAACATGTTAACTGGAAAGCCCAAGTTGACAAAGTCTGTTCTAAAATAAATAGCTACATTTTTCTTCTTAGCAGACTGAGAAGAATTACATCTCATGAAACTTTACTAACGGCGTACTATGCATACATTTATTCTGCACTCGATTATGGTCTTTTGCTTTGGGGTAACAGTACATATGCTATTAAAGCCTTTTCAGCCCAAAAGAAATGTATTCGAGCTATGAATGGTTTGGCACCAGATTCATTGTGTAAACCGTATTTTAAAAAATTACACATTTTGACGCTGCCATGTATGTGTACATCCTCAATTTGGTATGTTTTGTTAAAAATAATATACTTTTATTCACAAAGCTAAGAAATACTGCACAGAGAAACTTGAGGCATACTAATAAAAAATAAAAATATAAATTTTTTTGCAACTTTCCGCTAAACATATAAAATGATGTGTCTTACCTGGATTGAAGCGCACCTCCCGCCCTCCCTCAATTGCATACACTAACTCCGTCACCACTAGACCAAGCACCACTACTCTCAACACCACTATTCCAGGCAAGACACACCATCGACGATAATACGACACGTGTTTCGCCTCTACACGAGGCATCCTCAGGTAATATAGACTCTACGGCAGCTGACCTAGTGCTAGACTAGTGGTGTTGAGAGTAGTGGTGCTTGGTCTAGTGGTGACGGAGTTAGTGTATGCAATTGAGGGAGGGCGGGAGGTGCGCTTCAATCCAGGTAAGACACATCCAATTTTGTATGTTTAGTTGCAAAAATAATTTATATTTTTATTTTTTATTACAAGGATTTCCGCAAAGTAATACGCACTGATTCTATCAATTGAGGCATACTGAAAGATTGACACATAGTGTAATGCCAAGCACTAGCCTCTATAGGAAAAATTGTTCAGCTATGTGTATAAAAATTTTCAATGCACTGCCTACAGAGTTTCAATCACTCCCAAAGGTACGTTTTCGCAGGATTGTCAAACAATGGCTTGAGGAGCAATGCTTCTACTCTGTTGAAGAATATTTAAATTTTATGATTAGGTTTAGGAATCGATATTTAAATGAATTAAGTAACTATTAGGATATTATTTTAATTAAATTAAATGTAATAAAATTATTATGATGATTTTGAAAACATGTTATTAATTTATTAGTTGTGAAAATGTAATTAATGTATTAGATAAATATTTCTATGTCAACATTATGACAAAACATGCTGGACTTAAATAATTTACCAACCTGTAATGTACCATGTTTTCTGCAAATAAATTATGATTATGATTATGATTATAAAAGAACACCGATTCCTACCAAGGATGATACGCGAGGCTATTGAAATTAAAAAACATCCAAATTTCAATAGAGAAGATGGATGGGTGCTGCCACCTGCTTGGGATCCTATAATTAACAAATGGAACCCAAACCTAAGCATACCACTGCAAGACTTCATGATACTATAATCTAGTTTTGCGTAAATCGGACCAAAAATTAATATTCAAAAACTGAAGGTAGCCGGATTAACTATGACTTTGGGACGTCAAACATCTCAGTCCCCCCCGTGACCATGGGTGCTGTAAAGCACTTGAAACGTTGGGAATTAAAAATAAGTAAAAGTAGTGATTATAAGTAAGGATTATAAACGCGATAAAATCCGTAAATTTAGTTTTATTCTTGGTGGTTAATGTCACTAATCACCTATTTCCGAATTTTTAAATTAAAATCCACGTTATCTAGTGACAATCGGTGGAATTAACATGAAAGTTCAAACCATGCTTGACAAAACAACCATTTGTGGGTATATTTAATGAATGACAGTTCATTTGTGCTGAATTGAATATTGCGCTAACATACTTTTATTCGCGTGCTTGATAAAGAAAACTGTGAAACGGGTAAGTAAGCTTTTTTATTTAATGTTTTTACTCAATGTATTCTTATATATCTATTTTATACATGTTTACATAAAAGTACTATTACTTTTGTGTTTTCGATGTGTATACATAACGAAAATGATTATAGTGGTTAGTTAACTAACCACCATGATATTTGCGGGTTTATGGTCATAATCTACCTGAGACTTATACATGTAACTATAAGTAACATGCATAAGCTTCAGGTAGATTAAAGTTAGAAAAAAACTAGAGGCCATCAAAAAGAGTTGCCATCGATGAAAGTATGATCGACTTCATAGGCAGGAACTATCTGAAACCATACATACCAAAAAAGCCGATTAAACGAGGGTACAAGGTATGGATCAAGTGCGCACAGTCAGGTTATTACCTAGATTTTGATTTTCACACAGTCAAGTAGTAAATGCAATTGGAACTAACTTAGCTGGTAAAGTTGTCAGGAAATTTTGCGAAAATTTAAAAGATAAAAATCATAAAGTTTTTAGACAGTTACTAGTCCCTCTGCAAGTACAACTATGAAAGGACAAACTTTTTGCATATGAAATGGTGAATTCAAACAGAAAGTTCTTACCAACACTAGAAGAAGATAATCATTTACAAAGAGCTGAACATGATTACCAAATTAGTGATACAAAAGTAACTTTTTTGAAATGGAAAGGCAGAAAAATCAGGATCCCAAGAATGTCTGTCAGAAAAGTTACCCTTAGAGAGCGTGATGGCACCAGTATTGAAGTGTCCTGTCCAAAAGCCGTTAAAGGCAACAACGCGAACATGAATTTTGTCGACAAATTCGATCTACTAAAAGGAAGTTATGCTGTTGACGGAAAGTCCCACAAGTGGTGGCATAGGATTTTTTTTCACTTCCTTAATTATTTTGTTGTCTATATCTTTTTAATTTATAAAGAACTGCAGTCCTCTTCACGTCGGCACCTAAGCACACCGACTCTGAAATGGTTCAGACGAAGTATATACAAGGGGCTACAGGCGCCTGCATATGTCAGAGACAAAACAAGGTCCGAATCTGGACACAGCAATCGTAGTTCTGCAACCTATTCTCTAGGTCCTGCATTTATAAAACGTCAAAAGCCTACAGTCCCTCAAGAATTTCGTCTAGAATGCAGTCACCATCAACCTGAGAGAAGCACTTCGAGAAGATGCTGCAAATGTAGCACTGAAATGTCTCCAGTGCGTAAAGTATGGCAGTGCAATATATGTAAAGTGACACTTTGCCTATGCAAAGGTAACACATGTATGTCAAATTTTCATAAAATATGTATAATTTTTAAGTAAGTTTTGCCTGTGGGAAAGTTCGTTATAACCTATAATATTAATAAATAATATACATCATAATCATAGTATTATTTGTATCAATAGCCATGGTGGTCAGTGTTATTAACCACCTCATTCCTCAAAAGCCTTAATACTTTGACATTTTTTCTCTACTTTCTGTAATATTTTAGTTGTAAATGATGCTAAAACTAAAACATAAATATTCAAAATATTCTTAACGTAAAAGCGCGACTGAAGTGAGTTAATAAACTAGCTGTTTCCCCAGACTTCGCCCGCGTGCGATTTATTACGTTTTAATTTTTTTCGTGGAACCCTAATTCTTTTTCTAAAATAAAAGTAACCATAGTTACTCCTTACAACATCGGCTATCTGCCAGTGAAAGTCCGTCAAATCAGTCCAGCCGTTTCGGAGATTAACCGGAACAAACAGGCAGACAGACAAAAATTTTAAAACTTGTTTTTTTAGTGCTGCCATATACTATCATATCATCATATGCATTTAATTACAGACTGTTATTTTGACATTACAAACAGACACTTCAATGTTATTTATTTGTTTAGATATAACTACTAATACCATAACAACATTTTATTGAAAACAATATATCTTTTATTTTCATTTCATGTCCTTTATTGAATATTATCAAATCTTCTAAAACATAAAACGAGAGCTGGCAACCCTAGATCGACCATAAGAAAGGCCGGTACGCTCCGCAAAGAGCGAGAGGGTTACTAAATACCTTCAATTGTATGTACATAATACTATGATTATATGAGTATATTTACACAGCCTATAGAAATCCACTTTATAACATCCTCCAACATAGATTTCCTCATAGGGAAGAGTTTTACACAGTTGGCACGCTTGGCAGGCGGATTGGCAACCGTAGTTTTTTTAGAAAGAAAAAAAGAAAATGTTTATGTTTTACTGTTTTGAGTTGTTATCAGGTAGGTGCAGCTCTTCTGTTTTAGTTTCCATCTGTCGTCTCCTACGGCACTCACACTCTTGGAATGACTTCGACATCTAGTGCCGTAAATGCCGGAAATAATTAATTTTGAAAAAAATAAAAAATTACTCTTCGAGCTCAAAAACATAACAAGTGGAGATTTTATTTTATTTATTTATTTAACATATTATACATGATACAGAGGTTATAATATGGTACAACATAAGCTTAATGAAAACTTTACCATGTATCACAAGCCGTCGACATATTTTTTTTTACATATGAGCTACACCTTAATCTACAAAATATGTTTAATGCAACACTACTAAATGTCACGTTCATACCCAAACCAGGTAAGAACGACTATACAGACCCTAAATCCTACAGACCCATTAGCCTCACATCCTTTCTCCTAAAGACAATGGAGAGGATGTGTGAACGGGAGTTGAGAGGGTCGGCGCTAATTAACTTACCGCTACACGAAAAACAACACGCCTATAGCTTAGGTAAATCAACAGAATCGTCACTTCACCAGGTAATAACAAAAATTGAAGAGACCATCTAAAACAAATCAATATGTCTAGGCTTATAGACATAGAAGGTGCTTTTGACAGAACAAATTTCTCCAGCATAAAAGGTGCCCTAAGTAGACATAATGTTGAACCAGCACTGATTGACTGGATAGTAAACGTGCTTAGTACACAAACAATAAAGATATGTTGGTGAATCTCAGACAATTCAGATCATGAAAGGATGCCCACAGGGTGGGGTTCTTTCACCTCTCCTGTGGAATATGGTCATTAATGAACTCATCAGCAAATTAAACGCTAACCATTTCTACATAGTCGGTTATGCAGATGATCTGACAATACTGGTCTCTGGTAAGACAGCAAACATTGTGTGCGACCTGACCCAAGCGGCTCTCCGTATTGTGGAGAGATGGTGCAGGGAATATGACCTAACCATTAATCCAAATAAAATGGTTATAGTAATGTTCACACAAAAACGAATGCTGAATAACTATCATCTTCCAAGTCCTTTCAGCACAAAACTCCAGTTTTCCTCTGAGGTGAAATACCTAGGTCTTACCTTGGACAGTAAACTTAACTGGAACAAACACATAGAAAACAAAATCAGCAAAGCTAGTTTAACTTTCTGGCAATGCAGAAACATGAATGAAAAACGATGGGGTTTAATGCCAAAAATTATACTGTGGCTGTACAAAACTGTAATTCGGCCCATGATCACATACGGCTCTGTGGTATGGTGGACCAAAACCAATGAAGCCACCACTATACAAAAGCTTCAGCGTTACCAGAGATTAGCTTTGGAGGCTATGCTGGAGCTAACACCGCTTCATCTACATATACAACAAGAAGCAACTTTAGCTGCCATTAGACTCAAGACCCTAAATCTTTTAAGTAAGTGTAGAGTCCCCCATACAGATATATTCGATAGAATTTACTCAAAAATTCCTATCTTACAAGCCAAGTATGATAGGATCCCAAAATAATTTGTATTCAATAAGAAGTACAGGATACAATTGAAGCAAACTGACCATCTAGAAGGATTGAGTCCAAGAGAGCTCAAAGTTTTCACGGATGGCTCTAAGACAAATGAAGGTGTGGGGGTCTGAGGCTTTTTCTGAAGACCTTAATATCCACATATGCACACCGCTGGGTACCCACAACACAGTCTTCCAGGCTGAATGCATGGGTATCATCCAAGCGGCCATAGCAATAGATGCTAGGAAGGTGAAAGACTTCTCCATCAGAATACTGACCGACAGTATGGCGGTACTACAAGCTCTGAGTTGTAATGTGACGAACTCGGGACTGATATATGAGTGGATCAACTATTGAATGAGGTATGTGAGCACAACAATGTGACTCTGTGATGGATCAAGAGACACAGTGGATCTAGAGGCAACGATGCATCCAGAAACAGAACCATAGGTGTAACTGATAGCCCCCTGTACAGGGCATGCATGAGAGAGGGAGATACGGCAGCTCACGTGTTGCTGACATGTCCAGAAGTCTCTTCATACAGGGCTAAACATCTCGGCACGCCGGGATCGCTCCCTGAAGTTGCTTGCAACATCAAGGGACTGCTGAGCTTCTTCGGGGAGATATCATGGCTCGAATAACCATAGTATTCCTGCCCACACGCAAAATACGCGCTTAGACGTGGAGTTGCAGAAAACAGCACGTCGTAAACTAAACTAACCTAACTAAATTAACACTACTAAACACTAAACAGCAATTGGCGCGGTCAACACGCGGTAAATCGGCAATAAATACGTAGTTACCTAATAGTGCACAAGAAAGGTGTGATTGGAGCGTTTAAATATTGAAATTAGCGGGAAGTTCCAGGAATGGCCTTTCTTAGATCTCAAAAATGTCATAATTATGGAGAAACACATTTTGAAGTAATTCCAAGAAAACTACTTTTTGAAAATTAAAATTACTAAAATTTTTGAGTTTTTCTCAGAATCAACCGTGATGATTCGGTCTAAATTCACCAAAAATCTAAGTTCACGGAGTTTATCCATGACAACCGTTTTTGGAACTCTTACGAAAGTGAAAACATGTTTCACAAAATATGTCATGGAGTTTATCCATGTAGCAATTTTGTGTATGTATATAGTGAAAACCAAAAACTATTGTCATGGGGAGTGAATAATATCCATTTTTGAAACCAATTTTGGTATGAGTAATAGTTAACAAAGTGTTTTAAGTTCACAAAACTTTGATCATGGTAGTTTATCCATATATTATTGACAATTTTGGTGCATGAATAAGTGTAAACCAAAATTGTCATGGAGTTTATCCATGACAATTTTGGAGTATACCTTGAATATATAAGTCCTTTTTTTTTAAAAGCTTTGTTTGTATTAAAGATGCCATCAATATCTTTAAGCAACTACTTTGCTATTTTGAAATTTATTTGGTATTAAATTACTTCTCATAAATGAATAAATATCACAGTTGAGGACCAGAATGTTATCACCAATATGTTAATAACTAGATCCAACACAGCAGTGTACAAATTACAACACACATCCTTGTGCTATCATATTATCACTTATCAGTAGAACTTATCAATTTACGTTGATAAAAATGTAAGGGTGTTGTAACATAGTTTACTTATAATGTAATTTTCAATATTTCATATCTTTTTTTTTAAATATGTTATAATATATTTCATTAATAGTATTATCTTCTTATTATTGTATGTTGTAATATATAAATAATAGTCTGTTGTTAGTCTTGCTAAAACTCAAAAACCACTTGAACAATTTCAATGAAATTTTTAGTGTGCGTTTGATTGGGTCCCGAATGGTTAAAGTTTGCTACTGAGCCTGGTAGGTGATGCAGTTATCGAGATTCAGAAATCACCCATGCAAAGCCAGGACCGACCACTAGTAAAATATAATTATAGTTTATTATATAAACATTTAGTAAATGTAGTAATTAAAATATGTTTTTCAAAAAAAATTATTGTAATTTCTTGAAATGAAATTATTTAATACCTAATACAAAATTTAGTGTTTTAAAAAAGCCAAATTTGTTGTGATAGCAATCAATGATATTATAAGAAAACACCCTTTTACTTATAATATTATTGATAGCAATGCAAAAGAACAGAAAAAAGGCAAAATTTTTATTAAAAATGACAGATTAAAAACTGTCTTATATTTGCATAGGTATAGTATTGTAAATTTATTTCATTAATCATAATGAGTTATTTAAACAGCCTAGCTAATACAAGTAATTGAAGAATTACTGTGGTAATAACAAGGCAACTCAGCAGATGTGTTTGCAACTAATCAAGTGGCCCAATTGAGTCATACCTTGCAGTTTATATTAACACAAGTTATCACATTACAAATGTGTACTGTTTGAACTGGTCCTACACAAACAAAAAAATATATTATTTGTCTATCCAATTGGTTTCAAGCAATTATAAAATAAATCTACACTTTACTAATTATAGTTTAAAAAAATCATACTGAACAACTATTGTTAATGAATGTTCCCAAAATCCGCAGATTCTGTCATTGTAAACAAATGAGAATCATACCAAATAGTGTGTATGATGTGGGCCGGCAACGATAAACAAAACTAATGAAGTGTGGGCGTAAGTTATGGAGTCTGGTGAAAGACACATGATTCACCCATATAACTTACTTAAATTTACCAAACACATACACTCAGCAGTGAGCTTAAAGATTTAATTGATATTATTTATAATAAATAATGTAGAGCTTAAAATGTAACTTTGTTAGTTGGGAATTATATGTTTCAACATAAAATAAAAATTATAAAAACAGTAAAATATATAAAAATATAGTGATGTGTTAGTAAAATTATAATTTTTCATATTATATATATAGAGTTTATCACACATACTTATGAAAATTAATTCTTTGTGATAAAGGCACTTACAACAGTTTCTACTCTAACAACATTAAGTAGGTAAGCAGTTAGTTTGAATGCAGCAAGGTTAAATAATGTCAGTCACCAAGGCCACATACATTTACACCTGTAGACATGTCCCACTTGCTTTGTTATCAGCACTATATGTGGCCCTCTGTGGACACAATTAACTATACAGATATCAATAGGTAAAACTATTTGTAAATGTAGGATAACACCTACATTCTAAATCTTATTGTGTTACAAATTTATTTAAAAATGTTAACAAGATAATATATTGTTTGATTATACCTACCACTATCTATTAATTCAGGGCGTGGATTTCAACTATCAATTGGTGTATAATGTCACACAAATATAATTATAAAAAATAAATTGATAGTTATAATATAAAATAAATGGACAAACAGCAAACCAAAAAATATGAAGTACCTATTTAGAATTGTAACTCACGTTTTGCAGCTTGCACGACATCCTTCACTTCTTTAATAAGACGCTTGATCTGCTGGCTGGTGCGCTCGAGCTCTTTCTCGTGACGCTGCAGGTTCTCACGAAAATGCGGGCTGTCCGCCAAACACTCGGTGAACTCCAGCGGCTGCAGCCCCACACCCATCCTCACCCACTCGCTCTTACTTGACCACAGTCACAAAACACCAAACACTTTCACCGACCGCCCCGCGACGGTCCCATCTCCATGCGCTTATAACGAATACGGACGGAATATTTTATTAACAGGACGAATTTAAACACTTATATTTATCACAACACTATTTGTAAACTGATAAAAAAATTAATCGCCAATATTTTCGATTCAGGTAATAAGAATCGACAGTCACAAATGTCACTCACTGCATCACAAACAAATCACAAACTACTACCACAGACTAACTAGTAGATTCCGACTATTACTAACAGTGTGACCATCTTTAAAATACAGATCCTGCCTTAATTTGGTTAAAACCCTGCCAGTCTGTAGTGAAAGATGCCTAAATACTACCAACTTTATTTACCATTGTATTAAACAAAGAAAAGTAAAAATACACATTAAAAATGCTACATTTTTATTAAGTTAAAATTAACATCGCAGTTAGCATCATATTCTTCATGTTTTTCATTTTTATACATGGGTTTATTCATTCGAGTTACCATATCCTTCGTTGTTTAAATGAAATGGAATCGCCATGCTCACCAATGCCTTGTTTAACGTAGAAGATAGACGCTACATGATGTTTATAAATCTGTTTCGTGTGCTTGTCTTAATTAAATTTATTTCAGAGAATATTCTTTCGTGTGTTGCGTTGGATATTGTTGCAAAGCAGTCCCTTTGCAAAATTTGCAATACATACAATTTTAAGTGTCTCTTCTATAACTGATTAAAATATTAGCCATAAACACGTGTTGATTTTTGCATACTTGTTTTAAGATTATCAACTTTATATACAAACTCTTAAAGTTGTTTATTGAATGTGATACAAACATGAGTTTTGTCACTTTACAAAAAAATATTTTAAGCGCTAATCGCATTCTCTATAGTTACTTGTAACTCAAAAATGTCATGTATCCGAGCAGTCCCTTTATAAAAAATTTTAAAATATAGATTGTTTGAGCAAAAGGTTTTGTCTTTTGACAGTTGCCTGGAAAAAGAAATTGTAATTCATATTTGACTAATTTTTTTAATAAAGAATACTATAAGGAAAAATTATATTTTTATTTATTTTTGTTACCTAGAATAAGCTGAGTAGATTTACCTTTTTTTCTGTAGAATCATAAAGCGAAACAATCTAATTTTGTATGGTACAATATTTAAAACTTATTTATAAAATCAAGTATGTTTAAGAACTACGAGAATGAGATAAAAAGGTCATAATTAGTTTTTTTTACTTACTTACTTACTTATCTTCACGCACAATCCCTAACGGGGTAGTCAGAGAGAACAGATCGCCAAGTGTCACGATCCTTACATACCTCTTTCGCTTCTTTCAGGTTCATTAAATTCTTCATACATGCACGTCTAGGTATCCGAGTACTTTTGACCTTCCCCTCTTCGAGCAATTTGCTCACATGGTCTTCGAAAGTTAGTCTCGGTCTACCTCGACATCTTTTAATATTTACTTTCGCTCTATACATTTTCTTCACCATTCAATCTTCACTCATTCGCTCAACGTGCCCAAACCATTGGAGTACGCCCCTATCAATTTTTGTGATAAGGTCATCTTTCAATCCTGCCATATTTCGAATCTCTTCGTTTCGCTTTCGATCGGCTATGGTAACGCCACACATTTTACGAAGAGATCGTATCTCCACTGCATTCAACTTGCTTTTATGCTTCTTCTGGCATACCCAGGTTTCACTGCCATATAAGAAAGTCGGTACCAACCTTTTGACTAATGCATTCAGGGCACCATTGACTTTGTTTCCGGCAGCGACACGCCTATCCACATCTAAATCACATCTTCCATCCCGGCTGAAAGCACTCCCCAAGTATACAATTTCATTTACCTGTTCTAGACATTCCTGATTTACCCATATTTCACATTTCGTTCTCTCTTCGTCCTTTTCAAATACCAGAACCTTAGTTTTATTAGCATTCAAACGGAGACCTTTAATTTCACATTCCTCTTTCATACACGTGACTAATGCCTGCAGTTCTGCTTCTGATGGTGCAATAAGCACTGCATCATCAGCATACAGCAGACAATTAACTTTTATGTCACCCAATTTCACACCCAAACAGCTATTTTTCAGCTTCTGTAAACAGCTGTCGAGATACAGTATGAACAGCCAGGAAGACATGACACAACCCTGTTTTACGCCCGCTTGGGCGCTAAACATGGGTGACAGGTCATGCCCTACCCGCACACAGGCTTTACAGTCATAGTAAAGTGACTGCACAGCCCTTAACAATCGACCATCCACACCATATCCCGGCAACAGTTCCCACATTTTCTTCCTTATAACCTTATCAAATGCTTTCTCCAGATCCACAAAAGCACAGAAAATCTTCTGGTTAACACTCAGAAGCTTCTCCGTGATCATGCGGAGAGAAAACATTTGATCCGTGCATCCTCTTCCAGGTCTAAATCCGCATTGTGCCTCCCATAAGAATCTTTCCGATTTCTCTTGCATCCTACGTGTCAAAACCTTCGAGTAAACTTTACTTGCTAAACTGGTCAAGCTGATCGCCCGATAGCACCCGCAGTCAAAATGTGAACCTTTACCTTTATATAAAGGCACAATGACCGCGGATCGCCAATCATCCGGGACATCTCCCGTCCGCCAGCACAAATTGCACAGCAGATGGAAGCTGTCCCAGACGCGAGGCCCACCGTACTTGACCATTTCAGCAGTAACTCTGTCTAGTCCCGCAGCCTTACCACATTTCAAACTTCGAATTGCACGTTCAATCTCTTTCATGCTGATGACTTAATGTAGTTTTTTTGGATTCCAAACAATCTTATCTGTGACAAATCACGTTTTTAATTTTAACTCCTCACATAGTATGAGAAGTATCAAAACAATCTCGCACAAGGGAAATCCCCCACAAGCTGGCGTAGTTGCCAATGTAGACATTTTGAGTTGTCATAATGAAATCTATTTTTAGTATCCCAACACTGCCAGTTTTTATAAAACGTCAACCGATCATGACAAAGGCTAAAATAATTGGCCAATCCTGCCAAAATGATAGGAACCTGCCATATATGGTCACACTGACTACGAAGTAATAAATTGTGTTTTTTGGCGGGAACTCCAAACGAGGCGATCGATTTAATAATTTTTAATATTTTTCGTTAAAAATATCCTGTGTAAATATTACCAAAACTTATTTTAGTCAGTGTAAATAATTGTACCTTGTGTGAATTATATGAATGAACCGGAGGACCCAGGTGGAACTCCAAAACAATCCAAAATTGATTAAAACTACTTTTACGGATTTTATCGCGTTTATTTTACTATTATTTTTAATTCCCGACGTTTGGGGCGCTTTCCAGCACCCATGGTCACGGGGGACTGAGATGACTGACGTCCCGATGTCATTGTTAAACCCGGAGTACCTTCAGCTTTTTTTAAATTATTGTTTATGGTCCGATCTATGCAAAATGAACTATGTCCTGAGGTCTTGCAGTGGTATGCTTGGGTTTAGTTTTAATTTTATTGATTATAGGATCCCAAGCAGGTGGTAGTACCCAGCCTCCTTCTCTATTCGATGGATGGATTCGATCCACCATTCAACTACTGTCGTGAACCACTCCTAACACAAGCATTTTCAGCTTACCAAGAGGGGTTAAAGGGAATATTAGTAATATTAATTAATAGGATTATTAATATTTTCTTAATAAAAAAAAATTAAATATGTGAGTGCTTTTCATTAGACAGATTGATTCTTGTCGGTGAAATTAGTGACATAGTTCAAAATCAAGTGACAGTGCAAGATCCCCCCCGCCGCCTGAGTGATATGTTAAAAAATAGATCCTATTACGTGCCTCTATATAAATTTATCAAAAATACAGTGGGGAAATTATAATAAACCGAATAAAAATACTCAAGACTTGGCCTAAAGGTCTAGACACCAGACCATAAACTCCAAAAAAAAAGTGTCTTGCCAGTTGCCACTCGAAATACACAGTTTTCAAAAGTCGTCAAAGTTTATCAATTTCTTCTAAGCGAAAAGGCGCCGGAAATCGCCGGAAATAAAACAAAATATGTTAAAACCTTTCATTTCTCTTTTTGATAAAAAGATATATGAAAATACAATATGAACTGAAAACTAACATATTAACTGATTTTAAAATTAAAATTTGTAGCGTGTAGCAGCTGTGTAAGAATATGCCATATCGTGCCATGAGTGTCGTAAAATGCGATACAAG
Organism: Parnassius apollo; assembly: GCA_907164705.1. Classification (NCBI taxonomy): domain Eukaryota; kingdom Metazoa; phylum Arthropoda; class Insecta; order Lepidoptera; family Papilionidae; genus Parnassius; species Parnassius apollo. Next base: position 940,709 of record CAJQZP010001641.1, on the reverse strand, counting down.
GAAATAAACCAAGAAAAATAGGCAGTAGCAAAAGCAGACAAAACCTTCACTCTGAGAAGTAGTTACGGAAGCTGTCACCATATTACGAACTATGATGGGTTCTTTAATAACTGTTCTTTAAATAAACACCCGCGATTTTTAATTTTTTAGCAAATACAATCAACAGAATTTGTCAAAATATCCAACTGGTTTGTTATGGAAATAATCGCTTTTCATCCTTAAAGACTTAAAATCAAGTACTCAATTAATATTCCATAGAATAAAAACTATGTGATAGTTTGGTTGAAATGTCCCTAGAAAACGCCAATAGTGAAAAATTCGCTAAATGATAGAAATTAATCGCTAAATGGTTTCAAAAGTCGACAGATCTAGTGAACAATAGGTATATACACTTCGGAAATACTTCACAAATATAAAATAAAATAATATACGCGATAAAAACCGGAAAAATTGCTTTTATTAAAAAGAGGTTTAAAAAAAATTGTAACTACAATAATAACCAAGATTTATTATCATGAAATATACAGTTTGTATACAAATGCATTAAAAGTGTTGGAACTAAGATGAAGTTGCGGCCTTGCCACCAGATACAGCTGCTGTGTCTTCAGTTTGCTCGCTCTCATCAGACTCCTCTTCCTCCTCGGAATCTTCCTCGTCGTCATCATCATCGTCATCCGATTCGGAGCCGGAGTACGAGTAGTCTCCACCCTCAGCGCTGGCATCGTAACCTACAAATCACAATCAAATGAAACGAAAACCACAATTTTCGAAAAATAATGGAAGTGTATCAACAGAGAATGTCTGTGAATACTTTGTTTAGTACCCAGTTTATGCTCTGTGTTAAATCAAACCGAATTCGTTCTACAGAATAAAATGTATTAATAATTCAACCATAGCGCCACCTATCATATTCAAAGTTTTTGATTTTCTCTTTTGGCACTAAACTAATATTAGGATTCCTTTTCTGCAACCCTCTAATATTTCTGCCGCCAATTATGCTAGCACTGCTGTTGTTACCGTTTTATGTGTTACCATTTTAAGGGCACAGAGAGCCAGTATAATTACAGCTGTGAGGCATCCCAATCTTGGTCCTCACAGGTGACAAAGCATCTACAGCCTTCTTTGTTTGAAGTTGGTTGCACATGTTCATAGGATGCAGTAGCAACTTATAATCAGGGGGACTACAAGTATCTTTGTCACTTCAGTTTAAAAAAATGTATTATAGAATTTATTAATAACTCGACTAAGGGCAGCAGGGTTAAAGGTCATGTATGTCAATCGGCCTATCAACTGTGACGATTTAATCCTTCTTATAATGTGCGAGGTCCAAGTTTTTAGAACAAGTCAAAACAAGATTTTTTTAAATAGAATATGAGTAACGAAGAATCACACAGTCCACCTGATGGTAAGTGGATGCTGTGGCTCACTGATATCTACATCTATCCTAGGCAGATGCATTGTCGTCCCTAAGGACTAAGATGGAATGCCTCCTTTCCTGTAAAAAATTGTAAGCCGTCGCGAGACGCCTCGCAGATGTGAAACATAGAAGTTATTTTGCACAGGTAATATGCATAAAAGTATTGTTCACGACAGGAAATAAATATGGCATAATGAAAAATAAAATATTAAGAATTTTTTCAAATAAATATGGCTGTTTATGAATATAAATGTTTATTAGATAATAAACATTTATATTCATTAAATACAAAAATTAAAAATTCAACATTTTTTTTTAAATTGAGATAACTCAATTCTTTTAATCAGTGCCTTCTGTAATAGTTGTATTCAATGTTGCTTCTGACGGTATTACTGTGACAATCGGTCGATGACAATTGAAGTAATGATTTCTTATATTTACGCGAACACTACACATTGAAATAATACTAATTTTTACGGAATTTATCGCGTATATTTAACTTTTTTACCCGACGTTTCGAGAGCTTTACAGCACCCATGGTCACGGGAAGGACTGAGATGTTCAACGTCCAGCTGTCATAGTTAACCGCGGTTACCATAGATTAAAATTTAACTTTTGTTCCAATCTACACAGTATGAACTTATGGTATCATGGAGTCTTGCAGTTGTATGCTTGGGTTGGGATTTAATTTTATTTATTATAGGATCCCAAGCAGATGGTAGCACCCAGCCATCTTCTCTATTGAAATTAGGATGTTTTTTGATTTCAATAGCCTCGCGAATCATCCTTGGAAGGAATCGGTGTTCTTTAGCGAGGATTTGTGGTCTATCAAATCTGATGTAGTGACGGGGGCGATCCTGTACATGTTCTCAGACTGCAGACTTCCCGGAGCGTCGATTCTTCACATCAGCTATATGTTAGTTGACGCGGGTTTTAATTGATCTTTTAGTTTGTCCTATGTAGGAGAGACCACATTCACAATCAAGCTTGTACACTCCTGCATCTTGCAGAGGGACGTTACACTTGACTGATGGTAAAAACTGACCAATCTTCTTCGGCGGCTTGAAGTATGTTTTGATGGAAGCGCGCTTCAAGATGTAGCCAATCTTGTCAGTGACTCCTCTAACATATGGCAGTACAGCAGGTACACGCTCGACTGTGGCCGGCTTCACTCGTTCTCTGTGACGTAGGCGCGGGACCCGAAGCTTGTTGTCATGCAAAACTTGCTTGACATGTTGGAGCTCGGCAGCCAGGTGTTTACTGTCACAGATCCCTCGTGCTCTCTGAAACAAAGATTTACCCACGGTAGCTAACTGTGAAGGATGGTGGTGAGAATCACCGTTTAAATATCTATCTGTATGGGTCTTTTTTCTATACACAGTATGGCTCAAGGTGTTATCAGGATTCCGAATTACTAACACATCTAGAAAAGCTAAGGAATTGTTTGCCTCTAACTCCATTGTGAACTGAATTTTAGTATTTATAGAGTTAAGATGGTCTAAAAATGCAGATACTTTATCTAAAGGTAGAATTGTGAAAGTGTCGTCTACGTACCGCTTGTAGAATCTTGGATTTATGGGAGAAGTAAGCAGGGCTTTCTCCTCAAAGTCTTCCATGAATATGTCGGCGACAATGGGAGATACAGGTGAGCCCATCGCCACACCATCTACTTGCTTGTAGAACTCCTCCTTCCACAATAGGTAGCCAGATGTAAGGCAGTGTCTGAGTAATACTGCATATTCTACGGGCATGTTGTTTTCTTCCAGCCTTCTAGTTACAATTGAGATGCAGTCTTCAACAGGTAAGCATGTAAACAATGACTGCACATCAAAACTGACCATAGTTTCATTGTCTGCCAGACGTAGGTCTTTAATCTCGCTGACAAAATGGTAGGAATCCTTTATGTGTGCTCTTGTATGTAATGAAGAATCGACGCTCCGGGAAGTCTGCAGTCTGTGAACATGTACAGGATCGCCCCCGTCACTACATCAGATTTGATAGACCACAAATCCTCGCTAAAGAACACCGATTCCTTCCAAGGATGATTCGCGAGGCTATTGAAATCAAAAAACATCCTAATTTCAATAGAGAAGATGGCTGGGTGCTACCATCTGCTTGGGATCCTATAATAAATAAAATTAAATCCCAACCCAAGCATACAACTGCAAGACTCCATGATACCATAAGTTCATACTGTGTAGATCGGAACAAAAGTTAAATTTTAATCTATGGTAACCGCGGTTAACTATGACAGCTGGACGTTGAACATCTCAGTCCTTCCCGTGACCATGGGTGCTGTAAAGCTCTCGAAACGTCGGGTAAAAAAGTTAAATATACGCGATAAATTCCGTAAAAATTAGTATTATTTCAATGTGTAGTGTTCGCGTAAATATAAGAAATCATTATGTAAACCAGTACGGACTGGTAATTGCAAATAAAATACGCCGATTAGAAGATCTAAAGACTAAGCGCGCAAGATATCTAACAGCCTTAAATTTCTTGAAGAGATGCCGAGACCATAATCTCATTCCTACGTGTGTCAAAATATCCACCAAAAAGGACATACGAGGAAGCGCTAAGATCTTAAATCAGGCAAGTAAAAAGTTGTTACGGGCGGTAATCCAACAAAAACGCTCCGATCTATATGACATAAATAAATCCATAGACATATCATCCAGTGAATTAAAGAAAGTTTTAACGACGTTTGATTATAGTTTTTGCATGGAAACATTAAATAAACGCGAAATTAGTAAATATAACGAATGCAAAAACAAACATATAGAAAAATATCAAAAATTAACGGCCAAATCAAATGTCAAACATCCGAATCAATGCCAGAACCAAAAGCAACCATTGACAAACACAGATCATACATTAATCGCGTTCTATAATCTGTCAAAACAAACACTGGATGATGCAACAATAAAGGTGTTATCCAAAGGACTAAATTACGCTATAACTCCAAGCAGATTACCGTACGAAGAAATTATCTGTAGTGTCGAGGACTGTTTATTTAAAAACAATATGCGGAAAGAAGATTTGGAGGCGATACGTCAAGACATTTCGTCTATGTTACGTCGATGTTCAGTGCCTAAACCGAATCTTCCCAGAGACGAATTTATAGCGTTAAAGAACCTACGCAATAAACCAGAACTTACGATTCTCCGCGCAGATAAGGGAAACGCCACGGTGGTCATGGATACGTCAGATTATAATTCTAAAATACAAGAACTATTGTCGGATGTAAGTACTTATAAAAAAGGTTAAAAACGACCCAACAAACAGCACACTAAAAACAACTAGTGACCTCATAAAGAAACACTCCGAAAAATTAAATCTGAACGTAAAATGGATAATACCTACGTGCGCCAAATCACCAAAGTTGTATGGGTCCCATAGTGAGCCAAATCGATTCACCAACTTACAGATTGGCTCAACACTTAGCGAAAATAGTCTCACCGCTCAGGGGACATACAAGAGCACACATAAAGGATTCCTACCATTTTGTCAGCGAGATTAAAGACCTACGTCTGGCAGACAATGAAACTATGGTCAGTTTTGATGTGCAGTCATTGTTTACATGCTTACCTGTTGAAGACTGCATCTCAATTGTAACTAGAAGGCTGGAAGAAAACAACATGCCCGTAGAATATGCAGTATTACTCAGACACTGCCTTACATCTGGCTACCTATTGTGGAAGGAGGAGTTCTACAAGCAAGTAGATGGTGTGGCGATGGGCTCACCTGTATCTCCCATTGTCGCCGACATATTCATGGAAGACTTTGAGGAGAAAGCCCTGCTTACTTCTCCCATAAATCCAAGATTCTACAAGCGGTACGTAGACGACACTTTCACAATTCTACCTTTAGATAAAGTATCTGCATTTTTAGACCATCTTAACTCTATAAATACTAAAATTCAGTTCACAATGGAGTTAGAGGCAAACAATTCCTTAGCTTTTCTAGATGTGTTAGTAATTCGGAATCCTGATAACACCTTGAGCCATACTGTGTATAGAAAAAAGACCCATACAGATAGATATTTAAACGGTGATTCTCACCACCATCCTTCACAGTTAGCTACCGTGGGTAAATCTTTGTTTCAGAGAGCACAAGGGATCTGTGACAGTAAACACCTGGCTGCCGAGCTCCAACATGTCAAGCAAGTTTTGCATGACAACAAGCTTCGGGTCCCGCGCCTACGTCACAGAGAACGAGTGAAGCCGGCCACAGTCGAGCGTGTACCTGCTGTACTGCCATATGTTAGAGGAGTCACTGACAAGATTGGCTACATCTTGAAGCGCGCTTCCATCAAAACATACTTCAAGCCGCCGAAGAAGATTGGTCAGTTTTTACCATCAGTCAAGTGTAACGTCCCTCTGCAAGATGCAGGAGTGTACAAGCTTGATTGTGAATGTGGTCTCTCCTACATAGGACAAACTAAAAGATCAATTAAAACCCGCGTCAAAGAACATATAGCTGATGTGAAGAATCGACGCTCCGGGAAGTCTGCAGTCTGTGAACATGTACAGGATCGCCCCCGTCACTACATCAGATTTGATAGACCACAAATCCTCGCTAAAGAACACCGATTCCTTCCAAGGATGATTCGCGAGGCTATTGAAATCAAAAAACATCCTAATTTCAATAGAGAAGATGGCTGGGTGCTACCATCTGCTTGGGATCCTATAATAAATAAAATTAAATCCCAACCCAAGCATACAACTGCAAGACTCCATGATACCATAAGGTCATACTGTGTAGATCGGAACAAAAGTTAAATTTTAATCTATGGTAACCGCAGTTAACTATGACAGCTGGACGTTGAACATCTCAGTCCTTCCCGTGACCATGGGTGCTGTAAAGCTCTCGAAACGTCGGGTAAAAAAGTTAAATATACGCGATAAATTCCGTAAAAATTAGTATTATTACAATTGAAGTATGTTACAAAAGTGTTGGACATAACATTATCAAGGTATCTATGACGTAGCGAGGCAGTTTGACCCGCCGCGCCGCTATAGATGTTTCACATCAAGAAGGCGGACTAAGATGGAACGCCTCATTTCCAGTAAAAAGAGTGGACTGAGATGGAATGCTTCATTACATTGATAGCGTTAGTAAAGAGGTGCCAGTAGTGGAGTGTACGAATACTTGTTGTTGAAGCGCCTGTGTCTACTTTCTGAGCAACAAGTCAAACAATGGCTGCGTTTGGCAGAAAAAACCGCTAGCAAGCGCTTGTAAGCAAAATGGAGATCGTAAGCGGTAAGCGCTGTCAAATCGTAAGCAGCTATTTTCCTCTAGGACACGAAGTTAGTTTTAACCGGGAGACGTAACCTAATTTAAATAAGTATATGTTTGTAAAGTATTCATATTAAAAACTTACCAATCATGAATTTTTAATAACGTGTATAATATGTTTATTCATTTCATTATATTACTTAAAACTAATATTGCACAAAACAACTTATTATAAACAAACAAATTAAATAATGGCGGATTGTGTCAGCGCTACTGAAGTAGCAATCGTGTCCTGGCCGAAAACTATTTCAGCGCTTGTAAGCGCTTGTTAGCGCTTTTTTCTGCCAAACGCAGCCAATGTAACGTAATTACGTCAGTAGGTTCTTTGAATTTGTAATATTTTATTACCCCCTAAACTGTTGTGAGACCAATACAATTGTTCAAGTTATATTATTTTAAATTCTTTTATACTCCTGGGCACATGTACACAAATATTGAGTATGTGTGAGTAGGTGCATTGTGATGTCTAAAACATTGCTGTTGTTTATTGTGCATGAACAAATAATGAAACATAAAATCTTTTTGTCAAATAAGAATTTTTTTGAATACTTTTTAAGTAATATTATGCTATATTGTTTTATTCTGTGAGAGCATGGTCTTACAAGGAACTAACTCATTTGTGCTAAAACCATACTATAGCTACGTCTTGGCTATACCACGTAGAAAATTATAATATTACTTTCTATGCGGTATAGCCACGTGTAGTGTAAAGCGTTTCATGAGATAAGTCAGTGAAGGTTGATAGCGAGTTTATTCCCTGGCAACGACGAACTTACCAGTGTATCCCGTGGTGTAGGCACCCCCATAGTCCTCGTCGTCGGCCGGCACAGCGCCCTGTCGACCGTAACGATGCGAGCGCGCTGCAAGGTACACCAATGTGTTCGTTAATAATAACATTATTTATGAAAGAAAGACAGACACGCCTTTATTCCAGTTTAAGAATGCAGCATAAAATATAAAAATGTCTCAATCCAGGCTAACAGTTACCCTCGAACACCAACAAATTCCAATTTACGTAAAAGCCTACCTATTGGTACTTTATCAAAAGCTTTTTCGTAATTCAGATACATAATATCTACTGGTTCTCGATAATTTTGACTGTTGATCCAGGATGATGAGCAAAACAACAAATTGGATATTATTAATCTATACAGAAACCATGTTGCTGGCTATGCAACTGTATGGTGTTTGGTAAAGAACTGCCTCATGTGCTTAAACTATTATTATTTCCATGACTTTGCTCACCACACTCGTTAAACTTATCGGTCTATAATTTGCAGGATCTAATTTGTTACCCTTTTTGTAAACAGGAGTCTCTAAAGCAGTTTTCCATAAATCAGGCAATACTCCTTTGTTGTATGATTCTTGCATTATTGATGCTAGATAACTATTAAGTATGCAGTTCTTAAAATATTTACGGGTATTTCGTCGGGGCCAGGTGAAGTCTGTATTCATTTCTTCGATAGCAGCTTGTACTTTTGATTCCGTGAACACGGTGTCCTCCATAGCTTCAGCGGTTCTTAGGTTTGGGTCTAAAGCAGGAAATTCTTCTAGTGGTTCTCTTTCAAATACGTTCAAATTAGAAAAATGATCTGCAAATACTTCCGCTATTTCTTTAGGATGTGTCACAGATTGCCCATTACGGTTTCTTAAAATTTTTGGTGTAATAGCTTTTGAAGTAATTTTCTGCCTGATATACGAGTAAAATTTCTTTGGACCTAGTTCTAATAGTTAATTCTCGTAAACTGCTTGCCGTGCGCCCCAAATTAGTCAGTTTGTTATTTAGCCTTCTGTATTTTTTATTATCTGACACTGTTACAGTATATCTCTTCCAAAGTACTGAGTAGTACTCACTGGAAATGCCGAAGCCTGCGGTGAGCAGCAGCGCGAAGCCGCAGCGCGAGCAGGGGGGGCTACTCACTGGACATTCTGAGGTCTGCGGTGAGCAGCAGCGCGAAGCCGCATCGGTCAGGGTGGGCTACTTACTGGACATGCTGAGGTCTGCGGTGAGAAGCAGTGCGAAGCTGCAGCGCGGAATGGGGGGGGGGCTATTCACTGGACATGCTGAGGTCTGCGGTGAGGAGCAGCACGAAGCCGCATCGGTCAGGGAGGGCTACTCACTGGACATGCTGAGGTCTGCGGTGAGCAGCAGCGCGAAGCCGCAGCGCGGGCAGGCTACTCACTGGACATGCTGAGGTCTGCGGTGAGCAGCAGCGCGAAGCGGCAGCGCGGGCAGGGGTTGCTACTCACTGGATATGCTGAGGTCTGCGGTGAGCAGCAGCGCGAAGCCGCAGCGCGGGCAGGAGGGGCTACTCACTAGACATGCTGAGATCTACGGTGGGCAGCACCGCGAAGCCACAGCGCGGACTTGGCGGTCTACTCACTGGAAACGCTGAGGTCTGCGGTGAGCAGCAACGCGAAGCCGCAACGCGGGCAGGAGGGCCTACTCACTGGACACGCTGAGGTCTGCGGTGAGCAGCAACGCGAAGCCGCAGCGCGGGCAGGAGGGGCTACTTACTGGACACGCTGAGGTCTGCGGTGAGCAGCAACGCGAAGCCGCAACGCGGGCAGGAGGGGCTACTCACTGGACACGCTGAGGTCTGCGGTGAGCAGCAACGCGAAGCCGCAACGCGGGCAGGAGGGCCTACTCACTGGACACGCTGAGGTCTGCGGTGAGCAGCAACGCGAAGCCGCAGCGCGGGCAGGAGGGGCTACTCACTGGACACGCTGAGGTCTGCGTTGAGCAGCAACGCGAAGCCGCAACGCGGGCAGGAGGGGCTACTCACTGGACACGCTGAGTTCTGCGGTGAGCAGCAACGCGAAGCCGCAGCGCGGGCAGGAGGGGCTACTCACTGGACATGCCGAGGTCTGCAGTGAGCAGCCGCAGCGCGGACTTGGGGGCTACTCACTGGACACGCTGAGGTCTGTTGTGAGCAGTAGCACAAAGCCGCAGCGCGGGCAGGGGGGAAATACTCAGTGGACATGCTGAGGTCTGCAGTGAGCAGCAACGCGAAGCTGCAGCGCGGACTGGGGGGTTACTCACTAGACATCCTGAGGTCTGCGGTGAGCAGCAGCACGAAGCCGCATCGGTCAGGGAGGGCTACTCACTGGACATGCTGAGGTCTGCGGTGAGCAGCAACGCGAAGCTGCAGCGCGGACTGGGGGGAGGCTACTCACTAGACATGCTGAGGTCTGCGGTGAGCAGCTGCACGAAGCCGCATCGGTCAGGGAGGGCTACTCACTGGACATGCTGAGGTCTGTGGTGAGCAGCACCGCGAAGCTTCAGCGCGGACTGGGGGGGGGGCTACTCACTAGACATGCTGAGGTCTGCGGTGAGCAGCAGCACGAAGCCGCAACGGTCAGGGAGGGCTACTCACTGGACATGCTGAGGTCTGCGGTGAGCAGCACCGCGAAGCTGCAGCGCGGACTGGGGGGGGGGGGCTACTCACTAGACATGCTGAGGTCTGCGGTGAGCAGCAGCACGAATCCGCATCGGTCAGGCAGGGCTACTAACTGGACATGCTGAGGTCTGCGGTGAGCAGCAATGCGAAGCTGCAGCGCGGGCTGGGGGGGGCGGCTACTTACTAGACATGCTGAGGTCTGCGGTGAGCAGCTGCACGAAGCCGCATCGGTCAGGGAGGGCTACTCACTGGACGTGCTGAGGTCTGCGGTGAGCGGCAGCGCGAAGCCGCATCGGTCAGGGAGGGCTACTCACTGGACGTGCTGAGGTCTGCGGTGAGCGGCAGCGCGAAGCCGCATCGGTCAGGGAGGGCTACTCACTGGACGTGCTGAGGTCTGCGGTGAGCGGCGGCGCGAAGCCGCATCGGTCGGGTGGGCTATTCACTGGACATGCTGAGGTCTTCGGTGAGGAGCAGCGCGAAACCGCAGCGCGGGCAAGAAGGGTTACTCACTGGACATGCTAAGGTCTGCAGTGAGCAGCAGCGCGAAGCCGCAGCGCGGGCAGGGCGGGGCGGCACGACGATCAGGCCGCGCTCCTTTGCGCCGCACGTGCTCGTCACAGAAACACGTCTTGCAGCGCAGGCAGGAGTACTGCCCCAGACGGTTGCATGATTGACCTGTGGGCAGCATTACTCATTACTACTGTGCTCATAGTAGACCAGGTCAACAGAAGTTCACCCATGGATGTGTCTAAATAGTAAGAGAGACAGAAATTTGATGTAGTAGGAAAAGGTTCCAACTAACACTTTTCTTGCAGAACAAAGGTATTACTGAATAAGTGGTAAATTAAGCATAAGGGTGACTTTCATTAAGTATTCTTTATAATCTATATTGAATAAAAAATTATCTATTTTTTCTCTATACATCCCAGCAGAAAAATTATAGTTTCATAAAGTAACAAGCCCAATGATTAAAACAGTAATTTAAAAAAAATCGACTAACAACTAAATACACCCCATATTTATGTTAAAATCCATCAAGCTGTTTAGACTACAGAACATGTTAAAGAAATAGACAAATACATATGCTCAAAAAACATTAGCCTCCTTCTGAGGCAATCAGGTAAAAATTAGTCAAACATCATTTGATTAAAACTACTTTTACGGATTTTATCGCGTTTATTTTTACTTAAAAAAAAAAGGTAAAAATAAACGCGATAAAATCCGTAAAAGTCGTTTTAATCATGTATAGTGTTCGCGTAAATATAAGAAATCATTATGCAAACATCATTTGTTGCAGTCCATGATAAATAAAATTATCAAAAGTATTGCACCCTTGAGGACTAATATGGAATGCCTTATGATGAGTTAAAAGGATCTCCAGTTCCCTACACTTCCATCTTTCCATCGATTCATCCAAATTATTAATGCTGCACCAATAATACACTATAATGTGGCCCAACTATGTAAAGATATAAACTACATAAAAATATAAAATATTAATAAAGTATATCCCATTTTTATTAATCAATCATAACAACAAGATCAACACAACCCTGTTTAACAGCAGATTGTGTTGATCATCAGGTCATCATTCAGGTGTATAATATACAGGATGGCACTATGTTAATCATTTAAAAAAAAACATTTTTATTATTACATAATATAAGTAGACAGGATTCTTCAAAACATATAAACAAAATATGTTTGCATATTATGGAACAAAGATAGCAACTTACACTTGTATGTTTCAGACTCCAAAACTTGACAGGAAGCCTGGTGCTCAAACTGGTCATCTTCACATAGAAAGCCTTGGCAGAAACAACAGCGGAAAACACGCCCACCATGTTCCCATACACCTACACAAAGTAAATATTCACTAAGAGATGAGTTAAGATGGCACTTCCAATCAAAGGATTCTATGCCTTTCAAACAACTTGACATAACCCCTATTTATTTTCTGCTATTATAAGACTCAGGGATTTGACTCTCAATATTTTAAGGACTGTATTAACCATAGCCAGCTTATGTAGCATTGGCATGCAGTAAGAAATGAGTATAATATTAATAAAATAATTATTTTAATAATACTAGAATAAAATCTGATTTTTCGCTTTTGTGTTTATTCTGTACGGGCCACAGTTAGCGACTCGAACACTTTCTTTTGGTGAATTAGTTTTTAGCTATGTAGCTTAAAGATAGTTTAAGAGATAGTACATTAGTATGAATGCCGTATTTAGTGAGTACATATGTTGTTACTTCAACAGTTTTTTACACACACTAAGTTGAAAACAAGTAATTTATAAGAAATTTGTGGCACGGTGGTTCAGCATAAAGTAAAATGTATGGTTCTTTTGACCATACAACTCAAATTAGTTTATCTTGAAATACATATAATCAATGCATCAAGTATACTATTTAATATCTTTAATTTACAGAATTATAGGTGACAAAAGAACACGCAGTACACCTGATGGTAAGTGGATGCTATGAGCTGTGACCCATAGATAGACTTACAGATGCATAGTCACTCCTGATGACTATGATGGGATTCCTCATTACTAGTAGAGTGTCTCTGGTTCCTACATTAACTAAACAGAACACAGTACCATTATGCTGATATGTTAAATAACCAGAATCATAAGGATCGCTCTACGATAATAACTGTATTGATATTATTTAATAGTTCCACAATTACAGCTTTCAATTTCTGAAATCTACCTAAAGTATATGCACACTGGTAGATAATGTCTAGTGGCAATGAATCCTATTTAATACCTATTTGTTCATATTGTGCTCATAAAAATAAAATAAAAAAGCATATAAGTGATTACCTCGTTCACACTCAAGACACACAGCATCGGTTAGCGGACATGTGCATGCGTGTGCTGTAAGGCACTTGCGTCCGTGGCACACCCACGCCTCGCAAAAATCACAAATCGCTCCCTGGAAACCACTAATAAGTATATTATTCATTCATTACCCCCATGATACAGGACAAAATCCTAGTGTGGTGGTATTGTTTGAAAAAGAAAAAAAATTAAAAATGGCTTCATTATGTAGCAATGAGTTGCAGCACTGAATCCCTACAAATAATTATTCTGTGTCTGGATGTTTGTCCTTAGTTAATTTATGTATGTAATTGCCTCCACGATGGAAGAAAAAATCTTGGTGTGGAGGTTAAGTGAAGAAAAAAATTACACCCTATCAAAAGTCTTCTGATGAACATAGGCCTATATTCCATAGCTGCCACACTTGGCTGGCATATTAAAAACTTTTTTGGTACTTTGTGTTGCTGTCAGGACAATGTTGCTGGCCATGCATATTACAAATATATTAATAAAAACTTTAATTTAAATTTTCTTTCAACAACCTCTATCTCCTCTATTTCTGGTTATTTTAATTTTATAATTGGTAGTAACATTTTCATGTTTTTAATGCATTATGATTTAATTGACATGTTAACGTAGTAAATCATTATCGCTAACAGAAAACTGTACAAATGAATGGGAATATCTAAACTTTTAAGACATACGAGGGGATATTTTAAAGTGCGTGGAATGGGGGGTAAGGAGTGGAAATAAAAAATCCAAAATTAATTTTGCTTTTAAATATATTCACTTGCTACCCTAATACATATTTCGGATCTTTCAATTAACTTAGTATACCCTCAAAACAAAATGATTTGTCTTTGTCTAAAAAATACGCCGAAACTGCTTCCTTCACTTTTTCATCACATAAAAACTTTTTTCTACAAAGTTCTTTTTTAATTTAGGAAATAGATAATAATCACTTGGGGCTAGCCAGGTCAGGACTATAGGGTGGGTGTGGCAAAATTTGGAAGCCCACCTTCTGCAGGGCAGCCATTGCAACATGGCACTTGTGAACAGGCGTGTTGCCATGCAGAAGAAGGATTCCTTTGGTCAATTTTCCCCTTCTTTTACTCCTTTATGGCTTCCTTCAATTGTTCTAAGATTAAAGCATAGTAATTTCCGGTTATGGAGACACCTTTATCTTTATAATTAATCAATAGGATTCCTTCTGAGTCTCAAAAGACTGTCGCCATGATTTTCCTAAACGAATGTGCCACCTTAAATTTCTTGGGTGGTGGTGTGCCTTTTTTGTGCCACTGAATAGTCCTGTTTGGACTCAGGTTCATAATGGTGAACCCAAGTTTCGTCACCAGTAACAATTCGAGCCAACACTCCATCTTTGTCTTCCATACAGAGGTCCAAAAATGCACGAGAACACTCAACGTGCTGTTGCTTTTGAGGCGGCGTAAGCATTCTAGGCACCCATCTTGCGTCGACTTTATTCATGCCAAGATAATCATGAAGAATTTTGAAAATGGTTGTTCTGAGACTCCAACCATTCCTGCAAGCTGTTTTTTTCTTTAGGCGGGCATCTTCTAATATTAATTTTTCGACTTTTTGAATAATTTCCGAAGTGATCACCTCAATCGACCTTCCTGGCCGTGAGTCGTTTTAAAGTGACTCTCTGCCTTGTTTAAAAAGGGTATGCCACTTGTAAACCGTAGTTTTACTGGGACAAGAGTCTCCGTAAACGGATAACATCTCTTCCAGTATAGTATGAACTGATTTGCTGCTCTTGGTAAGGAACTTTACAACGGCATAGAACTTGATTTTCTCCATATTTCACAATTTCTTCCACATTGACTTGTTTGGTTGACGATAACTCAAAGACTAATGATCTAATTACAATTAAACCCAGTATTTATACTAATAATGAGTTGCTTAATCAGCACATAATGCAATGACATCCTCACTTATTATGTACCTACCCATTCTGCAAACTTAAAAATGCACCCTCGTATGACTGTCATCTGACTGTGGCTGTATTGATATCATGACCTAAAGTCTTATATATTAGATTAAGTTTATATGGAACGGTTTAAGAATTTTATATGTGCATCACTGCATGTTAATGTGTAAATACCGTTACTGGTTCTTGTTAACATTCACAAATTCCTTCACTCGGCTCACTCATACACACATATGCATCTTTCTCCTACAGTCGCACTACATTAATTGATTTATCACCATTTATAAGATAGTGGTATACAGCTGGTCCTCTCCACTACACCACAGACTCCCCTCTACTACACAGCATGTCATATATGCCCAAGAGAAGTATGGTACTTCTGATACATATATATATACTATGTGGATAACGGAAATTTAGTATTATGTAAATATAAATCATTCACATACACAACAGTAAAAAGTTTAAAGGTATGTATTGGTGATGATAATGATGATGATAATACACTATAGCACATAATGTGGTACAGCAAAAACATCTGAACTAAGGCCTGAAATAACAAAATAAATAATTATAAATAGTTAGTTTTTACATACCACCATTCCAAGTCCTGTAGTATATACTCCAGGATGGCGCACCACACAATCTCCAGACTTCAGCATGCACTTAACCTTGCCACAGTGTGCGCATGCTGGCAGCCGTTGGAGTGCCTGGCAGAAGTAACAGAATGCTCGGCTTTTCTGTTTTCTATACAAAACAAACATGACAATTTTTAACCATTACCAATTTATGAGCAAAAATTGCTTTGCAATAATGTATTAATCAAACAAACAAAAAAATCATGATGTACAATTAGTGTAGCAATATCTAATCAATGATAAAGAATAAAAATTTAGGAGAATTGTAACCTTTGAGGACTAATATAAAAAAGTTAGTAATAAAAGCTTATTTAAATAATATCATATATTTTGTTAATAAAGTATGTGACAACTTGCTAGTAAGTTATAAAAGTTGACTAATGGAATGTTGGGTTTGTGTTTATATTGGCAATCAGCTAACCACCTCTCAATTCTTTCACAAATTGCCATTCAGGCACATGTTTTGCTGGCTTAAAATTATCCAACTAGCTAGCTGCTTTTTAGAATCTCTACCTACCCCTTACAAATAAGAGATGAATCTATGTATGTACATGTGTATATGAATATTGATATAATTTACTTATATGCTTTTATACAGCTATGTTGAATAATCATGTTTGGGCTACCTAATCTTGAAACCTGTACAAAAATATAAATTCTAGAATGAATACTAGCATAAATCAGCAGCTTAATGCTGCTGTGTTACGGTGATATGGTGTTTAGATTAGTAAAGATGCTTTCTACTGAAAACGAGATTCCATCTTAATTGTCAGGAGTTACAAAGCATTCTACATTCTGATTCTTAATTGAGGATGGATGTAGATGTCTTTGGCCTGATACATACACAAGTAATATGAAACTCTTTAAGAATTATTCTATTCATAGTTTTGTATAATTTAACATTCTATTTATAGTGTATAAGACTTATTCTACTAATCAATTCAATCTTCAGCACATGGCTCTAACTAAAGCATTTTCTCTTTTTTTACGGAATTTGTTGTATTATTTTACAATACTTCTATTCTTCAACACTAATATTTATTATGTAAATACAGTATTAATTCTAAGAAAATAGAACACTGTATTACACACTGTTTGAAGTTGTGAAAGGTGAATTAGCAAGAATACAAGTCACGTTATTATACAAATTTCAAAGAATTTACTATCTGGATTAGGATTTTACGATATAAAAAATTGTGAGGTTTAAATTATTGCAAATTTTAATGTGGTATTAGACATAAAATAATTATTCACTTTTGGCATTTATCACATTCCATCGGCATGTTGCAAGGGTGCTGAGCTATGTCTACGTGTTCCCTAGCATTTCGGATCTCTTTCTGCCTTTGTTTCTGTTTCTCTGCTTTCTTTCGCTGCCCAGTTTTTTTCTTTGGCATTTTTTATTATTATTAGGAACAAGTTTACGAATTCAACTTTATTAAAAATCAGAATCACAAGAACACAAGATTTTTAAACACCTGACATTGACAAATGTGGACAAATGACAATTGACAATACTGGACAATACATACCAGAGATTGACAATACCACCAGTGATGCCAACATTAAAATCTAGCTCCCGTAGTAGAGAACACTAATCCCGTCAAAACCCGTCAAGTAGGAATAAATATCAAGAATGAATTCATTTGATATCGATTCTTGACACATTTAATATTTTTCAGAATTCAATCTACCAAAGTATATACACACATCTATTTTATAATACCTATAACCATCCCGTTAAAAATCCGTTAGCCGTTAATAAACACAATCTTTTCCCGTTGCAAACCTCGCTGACCCGTCATATCTAGCGGGAAACCCGTCAAGTTGGCAACACTGAATACCACAGAATACATTTACCCAGACGGGGACAATACTTCTTCTTCTTCTTCTTCTTTCTTTTGTGGCGGTTTGATAAAATTCGCCAATGACGTATTGAGTAGAAAATGAAAGCTTATGAGTTTAATTAAAATAAGAGTCTGTGATAATACAAGGATTCAGTTTTCCTCCGAGAATTTTGACAAATCTATTTGTTGAATTACCTAGAACAAATATGACAAACACAGGTGTTAGACTCTTACCCATATGTTAAAAGTGACAAGGATTTAAAGTTTCATATTATTAGTATTAATAAAATCACATAAAATATACACAAAAGGAGTACTGGTATATGTTAAAAGAGAATTAAAATCTATAGGTCGAGGAATATAAGGAGGAAGGTAATCATAAAGGGAGGAGGATAATTTGGGACAGTTGAAAAAAATATGGTTTGTGGAACCTTCATCTAAGCCACATTCACACAATGAGCTATCCCTTACTCTGATTTTTGCCAGATGTGCATGTGTACAAGCATGTCCAATTCTTAATCTACAAATGATTGAAGTTGCATGTTTATTTGCTTTGTTAAATTTAAAGAACCAAGGCTTGGGAGGAATAATCTCTTGGATGGCAGCATAGTGCTTACCTTTTACATTTCTGGAAACTTCCCATAATTTATTCCAATTTTCATTCAGTTTCCTTTTAGCTAGCAAAATTAGGTCATGTGAGTAAATTAAATTTTGTAGAATGCCATTAGCAATTGCATTTTTAGCGAGTACATCAGCTGTTTCGTTACCATGGATACCACTGTGGCCTGGAATCCAGGCCACTGAAACATGGATTCCTTTAAGATGGCATCTGAATAGGGTATTTTTTATTTTAAGAATTAGTGGAAACTTATGTTTGTTATGGAATTGATTGGACAATACTTTATTCGTTGATATAGTGCGCGCAAGATAACTCTGCGCGCGACTGATGGCGTGCTTAATGTTGCCAGCTTAACTAATATTTTTTTCCTTCGTTTAATCTTATTACTGGAATTGTATAATTATATCAAATTACATAAATTACCTAAGTGATTACCAAATCTCAATTAAAAAAACTGTAATGTTCAGCCTAAACTTACAAAGACCTAATAATTTTTTAAACCCCATATTTATTGTTTAAGATCCGCGTAATAAATATATTTCTTGATTCTAACTTTCATAAGTTTGATACCTCACTACACAAGTTTAACTACGCCACTACAATTTTTTTTACACAATTACAGATACCTATTATATGCGTGTGTAAAAAGGACTAATACTAAGATTAATGACTACTGATATTTTGTCTATAATAAATTTTTCCAAAAAGGTATTTTGAAACAACTGAAATAGCATTATAATATTTATTATAAAGAACGAAATAAAAAGTCCAAGGAAACCTTGTAAATCTTTTATTGAATACCTATTATTATTTATAAATTTGGTGTAACAATGGTCCTGCAGTGGATCAACGCCTTCCATTCGCATATCTTCATCAGAATCCATGCTAGAGTCTTCATCAGATGACTCGGATGTGTCACCTGTAACATTAATTACAAATTCATCCATTTTCATATCCATCAGCCTATCTGATTGGAAATATTTATCTTCTATTTTTTCTACATGTTGGCATACGTTGAACCATTCTTCTGTCGTTACTGTTCTAAACGCCGCCTCAGTAATAGCAGCTATTTCGCTAGGAGCTTGAGTGATATTTTTCTCTGCAATGCGTCTCTTTACTATTGCCCAAATTTTTTCTATGGGATTTAAATCGCAGTGGTAAGGCGGCAAACGGAGAACCTCATGTCCATATTCATTTAGCATTTGATCTATTTCGTACTGTGGGTCTCCTTTGTATTTTTTAATTAATTCGCATAATTGCGCTTTTGTCCAACAGTCTTCAAATGTAATACCATTTCTCGTAAGCCATCCTTGGAGCTCTGCTTTTGTATTGCCAATTGTAGGCGCCTTGTTGATATGTGTGCAGTGGTATGACGCATTATCTATCACTAGAATGCAATTCGTTGGAAGAATCGCCACAATTTTTTCTTTCATCCACCGCATGAAGTTAGCTGAATTCATATCGTCATGATAGTCATTCGATTTGGAGTTAGACCTGAACAGCAGCAGTCCGTTTTCAACAAACCCAGTTTTACCTCCACCATGGGCTATTTTCCATCTTGCACCGACGCTATCAGAAGCAAGAATACCAGGCTGTTCCTTCGATTGCCAACATTTTTGAAGGTGGTATGAAGCATGTATATACGTTTCGTCAACATAAATTACCGGTCGATTTTCTTCCTGACGATTCTTGCGCAACCTCAGAATATATTTTGCTCTCCAAGCTGCAATATCACTGCGTTCTACCAATACTTTTCGTTTAGACTGGCACCTTTTGTATTTGTAGCCCATAGTCTTTAAAATACTCCTCGACGATGATCTGCCATATTTAAAACCAATATCAGTTTTCAATTCCAACCAAAGTTTATTTATGGTAGGAATCTCCTTCTTCACAGCACATATCGAAATCGTCTAAATCATAGTTTTTTTTTCCTTCGGTTCCTAGTTTTTCCCGGCGTCACAATTTTAGAAGATGAAGCTTCTGCTATATTACCCTCTTGACTTATCTGGGTGACGGTGCGTTCAGAAACACCTAAAACAAAATAAAAACAATGCATTATAAATACATGATATTAATGACACGAGGAAATTAAAAAAGGAACAAATAGAGAAAATTGGGGAATTTTATTGTAATGGCATCCCTAAAAATTACCTGTTAAATATGCAACGCGGGCTCAACTTTGGAAAACGGTACTATAGGCCCGTTATTGTCTCGTTCTTCTTCACAAGCACGTTTGACCTTCAAAATAACATCCCTGCCAGCACTTTTAATCACTTTCGGCATAATGATAACGATTAATTACTGCAAAAAAGAATAAAAACAGGACACCTACCACTCTGTTTAGACACTTGCCATAAACAGTAAGATGGCGGCACACGATTAGTTCCAATTTTGGCCGCGCGCAGAGTTATCTTGCGCGCACTCTAGTCCAAGCATCGTAGAGACTATGACTATAGAGAGCAGTAGAGAGAATGAATGAAAAAAAATGCTACTCTACTCTGTCTACGCCGTGCGTAGACAAATAAATATAGAGTTGATTGACGATGAGCATATGAGAGAGAAGATGAAAGAAAGATATAAGCTGCAGAAAATTCATGCGAAAACATTGATTGAGGAAGTACGTGAAAGGTGTAGAATAGAAGCGGACGAGAGGTTGTCGCACAACTTTAGGGAAAACTCCAAACTCTTCTGGAAAGAGGTTGGAAGGTCCCGGAGTGGTGCGACAGCCTTAAGAATGAACAAAGTGTTTTCGAGAACCAATGACGTCCTCTCAGAAAAACCGGACGTCATGCAGCGATGGCGTGAATTTTATAGAGAAATGTATGCGTGTCATGATCTTAGTGAAGGATCCGGGGGTGACGCCGTGACTGGCACGCCAGACACGGACCTCGATGACACTGAGGTCATCAGCATGAAAGAGATTGAACGTGCGATTCGAAGTTTGAAATGTGGTAAGGCTGCGGGACTAGACAGAGTTACTGCTGAAATGGTCAAGTACGGTGGGCCTCGCGTCTGGGACAGCTTCCATCTGCTGTGCAATTTGTGCTGGCGGACGGGAGATGTCCCGGATGATTGGCGATCCGCGGTCATCGTACCTTTATATCAAGGTAAAGGTTCACATTTTGACTGCGGGTGCTATCGGGCGATCAGCTTGACCAGTTTAGCAAGTAAAGTTTACTCGAAGGTTTTGACACGTAGGATGCAAGAGAAATCGGAAAGATTCTTATGGGAGGCACAATGCGGATTTAGACCTGGAAGAGGATGCACGGATCAAATGTTTTCTCTCCGCATGATCATGGAGAAGCTTCTGAGTGTTAACCAGAAGATTTTCTGTGCTTTTGTGGATCTGGAGAAAGCATTTGATAAGGTTATAAGGAAGAAAATGTGGGAACTGTTGCCGGGATATGGTGTGGATGGTCGATTGTTAAGGGCTGTGCAGTCACTTTACTATGACTGTAAAGTCTGTGTGCGGGTAGGGCATGACCTGTCACCCATGTTTAGCGTCCAAGCGGGCGTAAAACAGGGTTGTGTCATGTCTTCCTGGCTGTTCATACTGTATCTCGACAGCTGTTTACAGAAGCTGAAAAATAGCTGTTTGGGTGTGAAATTGGGTGACATAAAAGTTAATTGTCTGCTGTATGCTGATGATGCAGTGCTTATTGCACCATCGGAAGCAGAACTGCAGGCATTAGTCACGTGTATGAAAGAGGAATGTGAAATTAAAGGTCTCCGTTTGAATGCTAATAAAACTAAGGTTCTGGTATTTGAAAAGGACGAAGAGAGAACGAAATGTGAAATATGGGTAAATCAGGAATGTCTAGAACAGGTAAATGAAATTGTATACTTGGGGAGTGCTTTCAGCCGGGATGGAAGATGTGATTTAGATGTGGATAGGCGTGTCGCTGCCGGAAACAAAGTCAATGGTGCCCTGAATGCATTAGTAAAAAGGCAAGGCGTGGTGAAGAGTGCACGCCTTGCAATACATAATGCAGTGTTGGTACCGACTTTGTTATATGGCAGCGAAACCTGGGTATGCCAGAAGAAGCATAAAAGCAAGTTGAATGCAGTGGAGATGCGATCTCTTCGCAAAATGTGTGGCTTTACCTTAGCCGACCGAAAGCGAAACGAAGAGATTCGCAATATGGTAGGATTGAAAGATGACCTTATCACAAAAATTGATAGGGGCGTACTCCAATGGTTTGGGCACGTTGAACGAATGAGTGAGGACCGAATGGTGAAGAAAATATATAGAGCGAAAGTAAATATTAAAAGGTGTCGAGGTAGACCGAGACTAACTTTCGAAGACCATGTGAGCAAATTGCTCGAAGAGGGGAGGGTCAAGAGTACTCGGATACCTAGACGTGCATGTATGAAGAAGTTAATGAACCTGAAGGAAGCGAAAGAGGTATGTAAGGATCGTGACACTTGGCGATCTGTTCTCTCTGGCTACCCCGTTAGGGATTGTGCGTGAAGATAAGTAAGTAAGTAAGTAAGTTTGAATCAGGATTCAATTAGTAAATAATGATTTACTCCAAACAGCTTATTCTAAAAGTTATAAGATGGCGTTTTCATTATTATTTATTACTAAACTCGTATTCACATGAAGGTAAGTGACCAATGCCACCCATGAACAAATACAACACCAGTTAATTGCATGTGCTTTGCCAGCCTTCTAAAAATAATGTCTTATTTTGAACGCCCCTAAGTCGTACCGTTCCAGAAAAATTGCTGGTGGTAGTCGATTTGAAAAAGAGGTTGTGCGGTGAAGAACACTTCCGATAAACTGGACCGCCAATCCTGCAGATATTATGGATGGATTTGCAAATATATTGAAATCCTCCCTGCTAGCGTATACTATCTGACCTGACGTATAAAGGTGTGTTCGAATTTGTACCCCAGGTAGGTCCTGTGCCGCCCGAGTATTCAGTTAAATATAACGGTTGTGCTACTGGATAGGTAGAAAATCTTAATTTGGCAGTTTACGAGTAATGTAATGGTTAGTGGCTTTTACATGTACAACTATGAAATGAAATATGTAAGAATTTATTGTTGTTTCCAACATTCTTAGATTAGTACAGTTTAGAACTTTTTTTAAAGAATAAAGGTACTTCTGGTGAAAGGTCCTTCTTTACCTATAGAGTTGTAGTTTCATTTAAATGAGTAGTGTTTACATAAACATGAAAATTGGCCAAGTGCGAGTCGGACTTACGCATATAGGGTTCCGTACCTCCGTAAAAACACGTTTCTAATAGAAATTCCCCGTTTCATTTTAAATTTATTTTTATTTTTATTATTTGTTGTTATAGCGGCAACAGAAATTTACATTCTTTGATAATTTCAATTGTCTACCCATTAAGATTCATGAGACAAACAGACAGACGGACGTACGGACTGATGGACAGCGGAGGGTTAGTAATAGGGTCCCGTTAGTTACACTTTGGGCAGCCCTCTGTCTCTCTTGCTACAACCCACCTGAAATAATTACCTATAATTTTTAACGCTGTTTACGTAAAGAGTTTTTGTAAATACTTACTGAAATAGTTTTTTGTTTAGTGTTAATTGTAGGATAAAATAATTGAAAACGTTTTAATGTAATTTAAAAATTATAAATATACCGTGGGCAAAAAATAGTAAGACTTTTTAATTTAAATTTCGCGCGTAAATCCATTCGTCGAATTTTTTTTCTACGTTGGTATGACTTTCAGTGACATCTGTGCCAAATATCACATTAAAGTAATCTTTAGTCTTTAGTTGACGCTTATCTTTCTGAAGTAAAAAAGTGCATTCGGCGATTTTTACAATGAGTGAAATTATTCAACAAAGAAGTTCCATTAATATTCTGGTGCCGGATCAAACTTCTGGTGCCGAAACGTTCAGAATGTTGCAAAAAGCCTATGGTGATAATTGTAGATCGCGAGCAAGTGTTTTTGATTGGTACAAATTATTCAAAGATAGTCGATAACGCGTTGACGACGAACCACAACCAGGACGGCCATCTACATCAACTGAAGATTAACAAATTAACATGTCAATAAAATCAAGGAATTGGTGCTCGAGAATCGACGATTAATAGTCAGAGACCTTACTGATATCGTTGGAATATCGGAAGGATCAGTGAAAACCATTTTAAAAAATCATTTAGGCCTAAGAAAAGTGAATGCACGATTGGTTCCAAAATCACTCAATTTTCTTGAAAAACAGCGTCGCGTTGACGTCTGTAAAACAATGCTTTCCGACTACCAGGATGTCATGAAACATATTATAACTGGCGACGAGTCTTGGATCTACGCTTACGACCCGGAAACAGACGATAAATTGGCCGAATATCGTGCCAAAGGCGAGCAGAAGCCGAAAAACCCACGTCAAAGCAAGTCAACAATCAAGGTCATGTTGACAGTTTTCTTCGATCATCGAGGTGTGGTGCACTCCGAATTCCTTCCGACTAGCCAAACTGTCAACAAGGAATACTATTTGAGTGTTATGCGTCGTTTGCGCAAAGCTATTCGTTAAAAGAGGTCGAAATTATGGGCCGACAACTCTTGGTTTTTTTCTCCACGTTAATGCACCGTCGCATACTGCATTGATACTTCGTGAGTTTTTCGCCAAAAATTCAACCAATATCGTTCCACAACCACCGTATTCACCTGATTTAGCTCCGTGCGACTTCTAGCTGTTCAGCAAACTCAAGAGACCGCTCCGGGGAAACCGTTTTGAGTCAATTGAAGACATTAAACGTGAATCGCTATATATTACTACTATATATTCCCGAAATTGACTTTAACAACTGTTACGAGGATTGGACGAAACGTTGGAAAATAAGTGTGTTGCGGCCGGGGGGATTACTTTGAGGGGAACGAAATAGATTTGACAGAATAAATATAGGATTTTAAAATTATGAACAAAGTCTTACTATTTTTTGCCCACAGTATTTTACACGAACACGCGCGCATCACACACTCACAAAAATTTCATTGCTTTTCTTAGGAACGTTGTATCAAATAAGTATCTCTTTTTTAATTTGCAGTAAGAG
The DNA here is from genome assembly GCA_907164705.1 of Parnassius apollo. NCBI lineage: Eukaryota > Metazoa > Arthropoda > Insecta > Lepidoptera > Papilionidae > Parnassius > Parnassius apollo. The sequence goes on along the minus strand of CAJQZP010001641.1, from coordinate 915,683 downwards.
TGACATATTTTTATATCTTTTTGCATTATTTGTTAGTTTTGAAATCAAGCTTTGGTGTGATTTTTAATGTTGAGTTAGTTACACTGTTTACAGGATCAAGGCAGTGTTTACACTTATAGGGATTTCGCCCTTTCTTAGGGCGAAAACACTAATTTAATGTATGGCTTTTAGGGCTATTTTATATTTTTAGGAATTTAGGGTAATTTGGGTTAAAATCGAGTACAAAGGTAGCAGCACTATTTTAACGCAGTCTTCGCCGTTCGTTTGTGGTCAGGGACTCGTCGATGTTCTTAACACATTAAAATTCGACCAAACACTGCATGTAAATGATTTGATTGATTTCTTTTGTAAATGAGTGTCTCAGAATTTAGCCTTGTTGTAGTAACATGTACACAATTCATTTATTTATATCTTTATATTATCATTTCTCACTGCTGCAACTTTGTAAAAGGCAGGAACTTTGAGTATTTAATCAACTGGAGAGGCCATTCGCGTTAATTCCTTAACAAAAATTCTGTCAACATCAGGGGGGTGCAAGAGAAACACACAACTGCATACTTAACTACAAATGCAAAATTAAATCGCGTCACTATAAACGCAAACTACAGCATTTGTGTTTTTGTTCATCGCGTTTACGCATACCATCAAATTGTACGTGTTTCGATACACTGATGGCGCTGGCTAAATGGGTAAGCAACGTAAGGCGTGGACTATGTCGATATTTTTTATCGATAAACAAATCACCATAGTCCGCATAAGTTTTTATTTGATTATAAGTAATATATAGATAAATAATACCAAAGTGTTATTTGAAATTATTTTTTTAACGTATTTAGAAATGATCTTCGGAAAAAAAACTTAGAAATTATTGAAAATAAGTTTATTATTTTGCTACAGGTTTATTTTATATTATGCAGGATAAAATTTAAAACATTTAACAAATCGAAGTAGGAGGTTTAATTAAATTATTTTAAAAATCAGATTTGTGAAAAGTCCTATCAGTTTATCGTCTTAGATAGTGTTAATCAAGTTTATGTTTTTATTATAAGGCTTCGATCACAAAACCGCTATTTAAAAAAGTTCTCTCATAAAATCTCATCTGGAAAATATTTAATAAATTAAGAAAACAAAAAAGTTTTACACTATACAATAGTTTAACAAAGTGAATTTTAAGCAGACAGCTGCTTAAAAATAAAACGTGACATCTACCTAGGGCTAAGTATTCCCCAGAAAGATTTTTTGCTTTAACTTTACATTACTATTCACCTTAACGAAAGCTTAACGATACGTGCGAAATATCAAAAGTTTTGAAATTGGTCTGCCTTCATCACATACTATTACAAAGTGGTACAGTACAATTGGTGGTCGACTTGGCTACAAAAAAAGCGTTAAGTGTTTTAAAACTTAGACTAGAGAGTAACCCTGACAAGATTAGTGATAGATGAAATGAAAATAAAACAATTGACGGAGTACCATGCAAGTTCTAAAAGACATTTTGGTTATATACATAATGCCTTTGGCTCCTAGGTATTCTGTCAATTGCTTAGTTTTCATTTCATCCATTACCAAGGTACAATAAATTTTTTTAATCAGGGTTACTCTCCGCTCTCAATTTTAATGCCGTCAGCGCTTCTTGACTAAAACCTGGTCGGCGATCGATGGTAGTGTACCACTTAGTCAATGTACGTGGTGCACGCAAACATGTTCCAAAAGTTTTACGTACGTAGCGATAGGCTTTTGGTGAGTAATAGTTAAGTGTTAGGGCATAGTATTTCTTGCAAACTTGTGAAGCCTGTTGATGCTATTGTTTTTTATGTCAAGGCATTTTTTCATTTTAATTTTCCTTGGCTCGTACTCGCAGTGGGAGTATGACTAGTTCGGGCTATATAAGGATTTTTTTTTCAAGTTGTGACTTTCGAGACAACGAATGGAATTTTTCCGGAACATTCAGCTTTCTTTTTTCGATGTAGACGATATTGTGCAATCACCACGATCATCCTAAAATAAATAATTTACTAACTTACTTACGTAAGTCACAAGATTCAAGTTATATATATATATTTTATATATATATATATATATATATATATATAAATTGAATTTATAATATGATAAAGACAAAGATATTTATTTTGTAAAACAAGAGTAAATAAAATACAAGTGTTAAAAAACTTAAAACGAGCTACATGTTTTGCCATTTATGGCGTATAAAAATTGTACTACAATTACAATAATAGGTATATAAATATATGAATTAAATTTGATAGGTTAATGCTTTTGTAAACTTAATAAAATATTTTCAAATAGAATAATATTGGTGTCAAAGGCAATAATAAAAATATTTAATCTAAATATAATTACAGCCAGACATTACCTCCCACAAATTCAAGGTTGGCACTGCAGTGTCAGTTAACCTTCTTTTATTGTAAGCTTGGTGTATGAAATATGATTTGCCAAAATGTTTGGAGCAAATGGTGCTAATCAGTTTAGGTACCCAAGATTCATGGTTTCTACAAGCTACAATCCAAGTTTGCCGCCTAAGAAGATCTCTTGGAAATCTGTAAAAACAAACCTATAATAGAAAAATTTACTACTTTTTGTAATACTTTATTATAAAATCTAAATAAAAACTTCAAACTGGTTCGGCAGACAAACCCGCATGGTTAATTAACTTATCGATAGCTAAAGTTGTGACGTTCATCACTGTAGTGCAATACTTTCGGTTGCAGTGATACCAGTTTATTTTTATAAAAATTGCAGACTTTTGCTGCGAGGTAGCAAGTTTCGATTTAACTTATTTGGCCTGTATTTTGTATAATATTTTAATAAATACTAGTTATCGATTATATTTAATTATATAATATTCAGTATCGTGTTGAAATTGAGCTGAATATATAAATCATTTCACAAAATCCACTACACATCTATATGTAATGATTATTATTCGACACAAACTGATTTAGTTATTAGGAAATATATTTTCGTTAATATATATAACTTGTGTAGTAAATTATATTTATTTAAAAATAGATTATTTTTCACTTTATGAACTATGATGGCCACACTCGGTATTGGACGATAATATTCACAAAGTACGAGTTTTAATGATAAAATTACTTAATATAATGTAAAAAATACTCACAGATGAAAAGTCACATTGTCCTTTTGTATACTTGACGTTTTTGATTGTTTTTTTCATGTAAATACATTGCAATTCGGCATTTTGTCAGAGCTCGATTTACTGGCAGGATCACTTCGGAATGACGCACGACGCGGAGCAACTAGTTTTATATAACGGGTATGATTCGAACTGTCATACCTTTTACAGAGAGGTATGCCTTGTGATGCCGTCTCCTTTGGTTTAATACTCAAAGTGCAGGAATGAAGAAATAAAATTAAATGAAGTTACAGTGTTTCCTTGTCGATTTTCGAGCGCTAAGCTATCGTATTATAAAACTGATCGACATGGATGAGAACAGTTGGCCATCATATCAATATGTAGTAATATGTCATGGTTCTTAAATGGATACCTGAACCTTAATAATTACATTGAATAAAACTAAATTTACGGATTCTATCGCGTTTATTTAACTGATATTCCTTATTTTTAATTCCCGGCGTTTTCGGGTGCTTTACAGCACCCATGGTCACGGGGGGGGACTGAGAAGTTTGACGTCCCAACGTCATTGTTAGCCCGGCTACCTTCATTTTTTGAATATTAATTTTTGGTCCGATTTACGCAAAACGAACTTACAGTATCTTGAAGTCTTGCAGTGGTATGCTTGGGTTTGGATTTAATTTTGTTAATTATAGGATCCCAAACAAATGGCAGCACTCAACCATCTTCTCTATTGAAATTAGGATGTTTTTTAATTTCAATAGCCTCAGGTCAGCCTTGGTAGGAATCGGTGTTCTTTTGCTAGGATTTGTGGTTTATCAAATCTGATGTAATGGTGGGGACGATCTTGAACATGTTCACAGACTGCAGACTTCGGTGCTCCGCCGGTCGACGCTCCGGGAAGTCTGCAGTCTGTGAACATGTTCAAGATCGTCCCCACCATCACTTGAGATTTGATAAACCACAAATCCGGCGATGGATGATACGTGAGGCTATTGAAATTAAAAAACATCCTAATTTCAATAAAGAAGATGGTTGGGTGCTGCAATCTGCTTGAGATCCTATAATTAACAAAATTAAACCCAAACACAAGCATACCACTTCAAGACTTCAAGATACTGTAAGTTCGTATTGCGTGAATCGGACCAAAAATTAATATTCAAAAACTAAAGTTAGCCGGGCTAACTTGGGACCAGGGTTGCCAGACGTACGAGAAATCTCGTACCATTACGAGATTTAGAGGGTCTGTACGAGATTCAATATTAACAAAAATCTCGTACACTTTTTTACGATATTTTAACAATGACAACTTTTTTCGCGTACTTATATCAGCCAAAAAGTTAGTTTATTTAGTAGTAGTAGTAAATAAGCTAATTTATTTACTTTTTCTTATCATTAACCATCCAACACAAAACGTTCCACTCGGCGCATCACTGAATGCACTACCTCATCACTAAATAAAACTTGACAACTTTGAGTGGGGAATTCCCGTTCATAATATTCTTTTGTTGTTGTCCTTATTACACTAATCTTTTGCTATATTTGTGTGTCTCTCTTACTAAGAGCTATATTGAACGGGGATTCCCCTGACACTGAAACATGAAGGTTAGTTAGTAGATTTTTACTTTACCGTCTGCTTTTGTTGTTGAAGTTTCGCAAGTTTCGCAAGTTTCCGTGTTTTGTTATTTAACGTTTTTAATTACGAAATGAGTGACAGCAGTGACAGTGAATCGTCGTCCACTCCACCTAAAAAAATACCTAAAAAGGGAGGATGGACTGCAAAGAAAAAAGGTGAGACACGTTTTTGCTTTTACGAGATTATCTGTTGAAATAACGAGATATTTAGCAACCCTGGTACGAGAAAAATAATTGTCATCTGTTAACCCTAATTGGGACGTCAAACATCTCAGTCCCCCCCGTGACCATGGGTGCTGTAAAGCACCCGAAACGTCGGGATGTCTTTTTTTTTATTAAAAATAAGTAAAATCAGTTAAATAAACGCGATAGAATCCGTAAATTTAGTTTTATTCAATGTGTAGTGTTCGCCTTTTAAGAAATCTTAATAATTACGTTTTAGAAATGGAACTAAAAACTATATGCGGTTTTTTCACATTCTTGTAAACACACAATAAAAAAATCAAAAGGCAAAGTTTTTGTTTCATTTCTAACTCTTTAAATTTTACGCCCTAAATCAAGGATTTTAGGAAACTAATTTAAGGTATTTAGGGCAATTATCAAAAAATCTAAGACAAAATTCAAACCTGATAGTGGAAACACTGGATCAAGGTGAGCGTTTGTTTTTGTTTTGTTTTTTATTTGTTTGTTTCAGCCGTATGCTGCTGTACGTAGAGACGTAATTTGTAGACGCTTTATGAAAATTTGTGCCAAATTGTTTCAAACGACAAGTGTTTATTTTGACCACAGATCATGATGATAGGAGACCTGGTAAGTAATTAAAATTTTGTGACCTATAACCTATAAAGTATACAGAGTTATAGAGTAGGTACATATTAAATCACTACGTTTATACTTTATAGTATACTCATATATAGTTATTAAATCGTTATCACTTTTATGCCTTGTCTATTTTCTATTAAATTCCTTGAAATTGGTATAAACTTAGTATTTGTGTAGTATATATAAAATGATTTGCAAATGATATAATATTACAACAGATGTTTATTAAATTAGAATAAAAATATAGCATATAACATAGTTTTTACAAAAAAAAATGCGATTGTATTAGATTTGACAAAGGAACAGGTACTTATTATAAGCGGAATGGAACTAGTATTTATTTTATTTAACACTAGCTGTTCCCCGCGACTTCGTCCGCGTGAAATTTATTAAGATTGGGTTTTATCGGTTTTAATTTTTTTGCTTTTAACCCTAATTCTTTTTCTAAAATAAATGTAGCTATATAAGTTACTCCTTATAACATTAGCTCTCTGCCAGTGAAAGTCCCGTCATAACCGGTCCAGCCGTTTCGAGATTAGCCGGAAAAAACAGACGTTAAAAATTGTTTTTTGTTATAAGTACCCTTTATACTTTCATATGCATTAAGTGAAAAGCTGTTGTATTGAGATTACAAACAGACACCTCAATTTTATTTATTTGTATATGTAGATAATATTCGATGTAGAAAATTAGCTCATGTCAAAGTAGGTTCCATATATTTATAAGAAAGCCAGTGTTCATGAAAATATTTATTTATATCTGAAACAGATTCGACGCACGCGAGACTAGGGACACATAGTTCGCATATTATAAATGTTCACATAAATGTGTTTGGTCCGATAGCGAAGGATCGATACAGCTACAGCAAGAGCGATGTTTGATTAAGCAAAGGTCAAGGAGTACAATATAATGTACACTACATAATCACTTCTTGTTACAAAGGTATTCACTCTGAATAAAGGTAAGTTAACGGATTTTATCGCGTTTAATTTTATCTTTTTTTAATTCCCGACTTTTCTGGCACTGCAGCACCGGTTCGCTCGCAGGGGTTCGCTCTACCCCGTGAAATCGTATATATTACAAAAATAAATGTAAACGAAAATCTTCTAGTAAGTATATAATCGAAGAGTTGAACAACGTCATAAGTAAATACGGAATTATCTCATTAATAATACCTAGTATCGAAACAAAGTGATCATCTATCCATGATATGGCGCTGATTCTCTTCTAGTTTAGTAGTCGTGTTAATTCTGCACATTGTTGTTGTCCTTCCTTTCTTGAAGAGTCTGTTCTTATTATTCTTTTTTACATGGAGAAATGCTTACGCATACCCGCCACGCGGTGTCAAGGACGGGTTATGTTGAGCCCGCACCGACTAAAACTCCATGTTGTTCCACCTTCGCCGCATATTAGCAAGCCGACGGGAAAGCTTTCGCAGTTCGCATACTACGTAGCCCCACCGGTGATTTTCGCCATCACGGCTCCTCCTTGGGGACAGAACAACTTCTCCAGGGTTCTGGGTGCGCCTTATTTGAGCCTCCGCGGTCTTTAAATTTACCTGTGCAGTGGACCCCTCCACTCTTCCTCGTGTTCGGTACACGAAGGTCATGCGGCCTTTTTGAGCCTATCGGCGGATATGGTGTATGGCTCCGCCACCAGCTAACTTTCGGCCGGGGTGGGACAAGAGAATGGTCTTAATACTCTCCTCTCTTCCCACAGCATGGTGTAGAGCACCACTGAATAGGCGGTGCGGCCCCGTCAGAGTCACGGAGGATCATTCACCTTGAGTGCGTATCGTTATATTAACACCAACACTACTCTTCCCCCTCTTTCTCAGCTGCGGCTTGTTGGGAGAAAAACCACACTTTTCGCCACAGTTCAAAAACGCGCATCCGGAGCGGACTCGGCAAGCTTAGATTAGCCAAGTGGTGCCATGCGTCCACCTGATGGTAAGTGGATGCTATGGCCCATAAACATCTACATCTATCCTCGTTTACGAGTCAAAATGCAGACGCGTTGTCAGCCGTAATGTTTAAGATGGAATTCCTCGTTTCCAGTAAAAATGGACTCCGGTTCTGTCTACACTAATCATACGAAACACAGCAGCATTAAGCTGCTATTTTACGTTAGTATTCTGTTAGAGCGTGGTTCTTCCCCGGTCGAGCTGATTCATTCGTGCTACAATCACAATATAGCTTTAGCATTGCTTTACCACGAATAATAGCTTTCATAACGTGAAGTATTTTATTGTTATCTTTAACTGACACGCAAGCGAAAAAAGCGGTCAATGCAGAGGTAATAAAACCACGTACAATGTGCAAATAAAAATTTGTTTAAATTGTATTTGTTATTGGCCGAATTTCTGAAGCAAAGTCATTTCTACACGTTTGAATACTGATTCTGATTAAGCGCTTAACGGAAATCACAGAGTTTTTGTTAAAAGTTGCACAGTGTGAGGATATCACAAGAAAAAGATACCACAGAATATGCACACGCCCTATTTGCACCCGTTGCAGACCGAGTTCAATACATTGATTGGACTCGTGCAAGCAGCGCGGAAGGAGGCGAAACGTCAGCAGGTCGCGATATTTATAGACACGATACCTGGCCCCAGCTCGCGACAACACGTTATACTAAATAATCCAATAAACTTGTCTATCATAGTTTTAAACTAGTACAATCTATAACCCTAGCACGGTATTTTGTCTAGTCTAGCTATTAAATTATCACACATGTATGAAAGTTGATGTGATGTGAAAGATTTCTATTTAGTTCTATTCTATTAAACTTCTGGCCACAAATTCTCAATGAATTCAACAATTTGATATTAAATAAATGATAATCTGATAATAGTTCTGGAAACGAGGCATTGCACCCTGGGCCTCAAGGGTGACATCGCATCTGAATTTTGATTCCCGACCACTCACCATCAGGTGGTGAAAGTCTGTGAGCTCGGTTATCAGCCTTATCCATTAAGACAATGAGTAGTCTCACCGAGTCCGTTGTTATAATTTTTTATTATATTCTAATTATTATCATTTCTAATTTTTTAAACATCATTTACAATGGAAGGATGAATCAATTAATTATGATGTTTTCGTTGGTCTATTTCAATCGTTGTAATAATTTTTGCCAACACCGTTGGAAAACTGAGCAGGATATCGCAGACTAACAGAGGCATTAACGGAGTTTGACACGGAAATAACTGGTATGGGTGGCGTGATTGCATCGAGACTTCGAAAATAAAAACTTAAAATTTATGATCCTGTACCCAGTCGTAGTTAAATAAAAGTAAATTGTAGTCAAACTGGCTCTTTTCTTTTTGGAGCACAGCAGCGGAAACAATGTATGGCGGCAAATATAGGCGAGCGCATTTTGTCGACAACGGTAATGAAAGCGGGTAGGCTTGACCAGAGGAGGTCCACCCTCTCACAGAACACCAGCGTAAAAAAGCAGCTTAATGCTGCTGTGTTTTCGTTAAAGTACCGCTGTATGCACACTTAGAAGGAGGTAGCTTAGCTTAGGCAGAAAAGAAAATTACCGTCGTAACTATAATAATTGCTTAATAATAGCACGGTCTGTCTTTATTATACTGTGATAATAGTGTCCATCAGTCCAAAGAATTAGAAACGGTAGAATTTGCTAATAATTTGACTACTGCGCCACCTATAAGATCCTCGCATACCTATGACTATCCTCTTGACGAAACAAATATATTGTGTGATTAAGACCTTAATCGGTCAAGTCATCACTAATGCACCTACTGTTATAAATGCAAAGATAAAAATATATCATAACTCTCCAGACCGAATTTCGGTTACGGCGGCTGGTCTGAATGAGTAGCCATCTGTGCACGATAGGATTATAGTGCCTAAGTGTATGCGCAAGCATTGCTGCTCTATTTCCCTCGCTCTCATAATCCGATGGTACCTAAGGTAATTTGATGCAACCGGACAGAGATCGAGTGCAGGACCAAAGGCTTTACGTGCTTTCCGAGGCACGGAGTAACCGGTGTAACACCAACTTCTTAACTCCGGGCAGCTACTGAGAATTTCTTGACAGAAGATTATCAGCACGCGCGCTAGAACATCCAGGCAGACAAAACGAAAAATATATGTGTAAAAACATAATATGTAAAACTATAAGTGACGACTGTTTTTAACAATTTTGAAACCACAATAAATCATTCTCATCATTCATATTCAAATATTTGTGAAACTTGTTTGCTATTAGCATGGTCTTTGTATTCGGTTATTTAACCACACCATTGCGGCACAGAATAAATAATAGTACTACGTAATTGCGTACTGCTAATTTGTTCACGAGTGTAGATATATTTATACTAAAAAAACCGGACAAGTGCTAATAGGATTCACGCCCCGAAGCTACCGTAACTTAATTATGTATGCATACAATATTGTTCCGCCCTGGGAATTACAGATAAGATAACCAAGTCTAGAACAACAATTCTCAAAGAGGTCGATATCAACCCCTTGGGGTCGAAATCGATTTTCCAGGGGTCGACATAAACGAAAACTGATTTTGGGGGGTAGACGAGGTCTAAAAATCGATCCCTATATATACAAGCTCTTATTTGAGACTCAAGAGAGCGTATATTCAAATTTGCACAAGTCAATATCCCTCTGGAACGGCGTAATATTGAAGCACAGCACACTACAATGTTCTCTGTCTGCGTAACTGCTCGAGGTGGGGCGAGCGCAAGGTTACTATAATAGTTGTGTAATAGTAATATCCAAAGATTTTTGTATCTAGCACGAATCATCTTGATACTATTGGAACTAAGAGAATAAAATAATTTCCACATAATAGCCTATGAGGTCTGTGCTAAGACATAGTGTATATAAGAATTAATATCCGATCTAGCCCTGACATCGGAAGCTAATATGTATAAATTATTTTATTCTTCTAATAAATTGAAGTCGGCTTTTCTTTTTTACTCTATTGAGTAAGTAGACTAAGGAATCTCACAACGCCAAGTTAGTTAAGAACTAGAAAGGGGTAAGTAATATATGTCCGAATTGAAAAATATGTATTATATAAAATAGATATCGTTCGATATACATTTATTCTGTTTCATAATGTAAAGATAATTTATCTAAATAACAATTTCATTGGTGTCGGCGGGGATCGAACCCGGGTTGCTCGCGTTTACGGCGAGCACTTTGCCCTTGAGCTACCATGACTCATATCTGTTTTGTTTCTATTTTATACTAACGTTACCTCCACACCAGTGGCGAAGCTTCCATTAAAACCGAAAAGCCGGGCTTGCCTTATTAAACCTGAATCAATCAATAATATCAACTAATAAAATAACTCGTAAAATGTTTCAAGCTATTTCAAATTTCCCGCGCACTCCACTGTTCGACCGATGACCTCGTATTGCCTTAGCGATACTGCTGCTGTCATAAAAAATGAGTTTTAATACAGCTAATAGTTGTCTCCCTTGCTCGCGTGGGCTTTTTACGGGACTTTCGAGAAGACGATCGCTCTCTTTCAAACCTATGACGAAATATTCTATAATGAAATATAAATACGATTGTATATATAGCAATTAGTATAGAGATTTAAAGCCAGGCTTTTGGGAATAAATTTGTTAAAAGCGGAGGCGCGCGGGCGTTTCAATGTTTATTTAGTCTGTGTGCTTATCTTAAGCAAAGAATATAGTTTAAGCGATTTAATATTACGAGTTCAAAATTTATGCTTTTTTAAAGATTTGTAATGAAAATGGAGGATAACAGTGTTCTTTGTGATGAATTGAAGTGTGTTAAAGTGATAATCGGAGAGGAAATCTTTAAAGTTTGTTGAGATAATAAATAAGGTTAAGAGTGTATTTCAGACTTATCAATTATCGCAATTAAAAACAGTTATTGGTACAATTAAAACGTTCATCAACATTTTACGTGGACGTAATTAAATCTTTCCATAAGAAAGCGAGACGATTCTACTTATCTTATCTTATCTCTTATCCATTAGAATGTAAATAATTTTTTTTTAATTTTGTACATAGTTTGTTTGTACTTTGTTCGTGTTTTACTTTTGTTCATGTATTGTATTGGATGTAATTATTTTTTTTCTTTCGCTTAAACAAACCCAAACGGCTTTCTTCAAAGCCACCGAAGCTATGCAATTGCTTATATGTAATACAATCTATCTAGCAGTGGTATGCCTTGTGTGCTTTGTTAAACACGTCCTTGACAGCACTGAATACGAAACTGAAGCGTGGAGACAGATCAAGATTGGTGTATTTTTATAAAACTGCTAAAAACAACAATCTATATTTTTATCAATTTATATCTTGGGCTTGCCCTAGCTTGGAGCTCTAGCTTCGCCACTGCTCCACACTAAGAATGTTTCCAAGTATACTTATAGTGGAAGCAGGTAACATAAGAACATTAATTTCACAAGGACAAACATCCAGACTCGGAACAATTATTTGTAGGTTTACAAATTTTTGTTCCGTGCGGGAATCGAACCCGCGGCCCTTAGAGTTAAACTTATTGCTAAGCCACTCCGACGGCGCCGTCAAATATATCTTTTGTAAATTATTTGTGTTGCGCGAACTATTGTTTATTCTGTAGCTACTAGCTATGCGCCTTCATCGTTTCCGATAGTATGTCCTTATAAATTCGGGAATTCGGTTTTAAAATCGGAACAATTACAATAGCTACAAAAAACAGATTTTGTAGCCGTTGTGGTCGCTATTAGTTATACAGTTTTTGGACACAATTCGCAATGTGTTTTATAATTATTATATAGAACTGATCAAATGAACGAATCATTTTTGATTGAACTTTCTGAATAATATAACTGTGAAAATAGTAATAAATCTTATGAACTCACAATTCATGCACTTCAAAGAGCACTTTAAAAAAGAACGACATAGCTCAAACGGTTCTAATGCCTCACACCTTGATAGCCTGGATAAAATCCTTGCATCGGACATTTAATCTTACTTTATTTATTGAAAACAACAGTACCTACAAACGATTGAAGAACTAGATTGATTGAAGATTGACTAGTGGAAGAACTTTTCCACGAGCCTTTTGCATTTTACTAAATGTACTTATATCTAAGCAGTAGCATGTAAGTTAGATATTGTACTTACTGATTATTATTACGATGCATAGGCAAACCGGCGATACGCATCAGGCAGTGAGAAAAAAAACAATTAACCGTGATTGATATCTGCCATCTTGCCATGCCATCACATTACACGCAATGCAAACTTTGATGTTGCCTATTTAGTCCAAGTTTGGTGGGGAAATATGTAAAGCAAAAGTATTTTAATGTATTAACAGCTTACAGATATATTCAATTTTGCTGTCAAAATGATCGATCGAAATATAGACTAGTTAGTGAAAATTCGGGACATTTGGCGTCCCGTATCATCGTTGATCGGGACAAATCCCGCACAAATCGGGACACTTAGCGACACTATCGGTGTGAATTAACACGTACGCAGGCTGTGGCGGGAAAAAGTGATACGTCCTATCGTTGGGAAGACCCGGAGCGCACAGAATCGGACGGCGTTTGCGCGTGATGAGTTATAGTATTTTTAAAATAATCATATAAAATAAATGAATGAATAAAACGAGCTAAACTTTTTTTTAGATATTTTTAACATTACCTGTATTTAGATAAAATAATTAAAATAGATAAGTTTATATCCCAATACACGGAAAAAAATGGCATTAAAAAGGACAGTTTTGGTGATTTTATAGTATTGTTTTTTAATGTTAAATCGAAATATTTTTGTAATTTAAGCTTTGCTATACACTAAAAGACTATGTATTCTATTATAATAATGTTTAAAATAAAGTATTTTAGCTTATAATCATGGTTGTATTCAACCTGAAAGATAACTCTGACGCATATTTTCGTAAAACGCTATTAAGGGATTGTCTTCGCTCTAAAAAACTGTCATTAAAAACTATGATTTTCCATTGCAATGTACTAAATAAAGACTTGAAGAACTACAGACCGATTTCCCTTCTGAGCCGCGTCTACATGCTATTTTCGAGAGTCATTACGAATCGTCTCGCACGCAGACTCGACGACTTCCAGCCTCCCGAACAAGCCGGTTTCCGAAAAGGCTTCAGTACCATAGACCACATACATACCCTGCGGCAGATTGTACAGAAGACCGAAGAGTACAATCTGCCACTTTGCCTGGCATATGTGGACTATGAGAAAGCCTTTGATTCCGTCGAAATTTGGGCGGTGCTACAGTCCCTTCAGCGGTGCCAAGTTGACTGTCGGTACATCAAAGTGCTGAAGTGTTTGTACAGTAGGGCTACGATGGCTATCCGAGTACAGAACCAGAGTTCGAAACCTATCCAACTGCAGAGAGGTGTAAGACAGGGTGATGTTATATCCCCGAAACTCTTCACCGCTGCGTTGGAAGACGTTTTCAAGCTACTGGACTGGAAAGGATACGGTATTAACATCAATGGCGAGTACATCACTCACCTTCGATTTGCCGACGATATAGTCATTATGGCAGAATCGCTGGAGGACTTAAGCATTATGCTCAATGACCTCAATAGTGCCTCCCAACGGATAGGTCTTAAGATGAACATGGACAAAACAAAGATCATGTTTAATGTCCATGTCACACCTATGCCGGTAGTTGTTGGGAGCACTATGCTCGAAGTTGTTGACGAGTACGTTTACCTGGGACAAATAGTCCGACTAGGTAAGTCCAACTTCGACCGAGAGGTCAATCGACGGATTCAACTCGGCTGGGCAGCGTTCGGGAAATTACGACATATCTTTTCGTCAGGTATACCTCAATCTCTAAAAACTAGATTGTACAACCAGTGCGTGTTGCCAGTGATGACTTACGGATCTGAGACGTGGTCCTTCACTGCTGGCCGTATGAGGACGCTTAAGGTCGCTCAGCGAGCTATGGAGAGGGCTATGCTTGGAGTTTCTCTGCGTGATAGACTCAGAAATGAGGATATCCGCAGTAAAACCAGAGTGATCGACATAGCCCAACGGATTAGTAAGCTGAAGTGGCAATGGGCCGGCCATATAGCTCGAAGAACCGATAACCGATGGGGAAGAAAGGTTCTCGAGTGGCAGCCTCGTACCGGTAGGCGTAGTGTAGGGCGACCCCCCACTAGATGGAGTGACGACCTGGTAAGACATGCAGGAAGTCGATGGATGCAGGTGGCTCAGGACCGTGCTTTGTGGCATTACTTGGGGGAGGCCTATGTTCAGCAGTGGACTTGTGAAGGGCTGTAATGATGATGATGATGAAATAAAGACTTTACCTTTTTAAATCCGTAATTTTTTTGAAAATAATTTGCTCACATCGTTACGATATCGCCCTTGAAAAAACCCTAAAACATGAAGTTTTCGACGCAAATAGCATAATATGCCCTCTTAGTTGTATACGTGTATCAATGTTATAAGAATGACTTATATTTTAAGTTTACTCACTTAACCAACTGATTTTTTTTAAATTGGGAACTATTTTGTATCAATAGGAAAAAACTAGACATAGGATTTTTTAAGTGATATGGCTAAATATAAGAAGTAATTTGGCTATGAGGTCTGAGGTATCAGTCCATTTTGGACAAAGTCTCTTGCTTAAAATAATTTTTTTATATAGGATAGGGTGACAAACGAGCACACACTGCACCTGATGGCAATTGGTTGCTGCAGCTCATAAACATCTACATCTATCCTCTATTACAAATCAAAATGCAGATGCGTTGTCACCCGTGAGGACTGAGATGGAATGCCTCTTTTTTAGTAAAAAGGGTCTCCGGTTCCCTACACTCACCATACGAAACACAGCAGCATCAAGCTACTATTTTACGCTGGTATTCTGTGAGAGCGTGGTCCTTTCCCGGTCGAGCCGACTCATTCGCGCTACAACTATACTACTAATATAACTGCAGCATAGCTCTACCACGTATTTGGGAATCCCTGGTTTCGAATATGTGAGGAGCTGATGTCTGAGTTAGGCATTAATATGCCTATATTTTAAATCACCAGGTCTCCCATCCCACGAGATAAACAAGAGTATTATTAGTAATTGAGTGCTATAGGTATCGTAGAACTCACGACGACACTACATTATGACATAAGTAGCTATTTCATTTAAAGTACCTTGAGTACCTTAAAGGTCGTGATAAGTGTCAAAATCTGTGAAGTACATGGCCGTATCTTTTGATTGCGTTGAATAAAAGCTTGATTTTTTAACTTTTTGGACACCCCCCAGGCAGATGCGGATTTTGCTACATTAATTTACAGCGGCAGCTAATTCTTTAGCTTGTATATTAAATTTATAGACAATGATATCTTGTTTAAAATTACGTACTTATAAGATTGAGTTGGGGCCATTTGTTTTTTTTATACCTGTCTGATCCGAAAAGGGTACAGCAATTACCAAAAGATAGATCATATTGTTAATGAATATACAAATCTTATCGTTATTTAAAATACATGTATTTGATATTGATTTCAACTTTGAAGAAGCATCACCCGTTCCTGAGAAAGAAACTCTTGACAGTCGGACAGAGCGACGGACAACAGAGGTACGGAACTTTAATAACCATACAGACAAATGCTAAGTGCGTTACATTAGAACATTCTTAAAATGTACTTATGTATTAGTTAAAATGTAGATACCTGTTTCGACACTTTAACTTCCCTTTTAAATCCACTTTTATACGTGGTACAGTCACTTTGCAGCTATATTATGGTTGTAGCACGAATGGGTCAGCTCGACCGGGGGAGGACCATTCTCACAAAATACCAGCGTAACATAGGAGCTTAATACTGCTGTGTTTCGTATGGTGAGTGTAGAGATCCGAAGACCCTTTTTTTAATGGAAACGAGTCATTCCATCTTAGTCCTCAGGGGTGACAACGCATCTGCGTTTTGATTCTTAATCGAGGATAAATGTAGATGTCTATGGGCCACAGCATCCGCTTACCATCGGGTGGACTGTGTGCTCGTTTGTCATCCTTATTCTAAAAAGTAAAACTCAGTCCGTTTCAAAAATGCTCCAACTTACATGACATTTCTTAATTCAATATATGTGAAAAGGATAGCCCAAACTGGGCAGGGGGTGACCCCTGAGAAATTAGGATACGATATACTAATTTCTGAACTTATTTTACATTTCTGTTTTATATACTCCACAGGCTCATAAAGAGTATAGTGTAAATGAATAACAGGCTAAATCTCACAGCTGCACATCTCGTTGCAAAGGGGGTTTTGGAACAGGAAAGAGACTGCCATACTGCCAAAATGCGTGTTTATGGAATTAAAGGCCAAGTCGGCAGTTTCAAGAACGAGGTAACTTATTACATACAAAAATAACAAACAGCCGATACAAAAATAACCAACAGCCGAACTGACAACCTTCTGCTTTTTGAAATCGGTTAAAACATATTGCATTTCTCCAACATATCTGTGTTTTCTTCCACTCCACACTGTTCAGATCAAACCAATTTATTCAAAAATAGACATGGAACTAGTAGCCGAGTTCTCGGCCTAGATTGAGCCGAGTACTCGGCCGATTACTCGGCTTTAAAGAAAACGCAGTAGTGGATGGCGCGCGGTTATTTCCCTTACGCAGAGTTAGGGATGAAACGATACGAGTAAATACAAGTACTTACTCGATACTCTTCTTTCGATACCTAGTAATTTTCGATTCTTTAAAACTGAGTATCTCCTTTCGACCTTTTTAGACCCACGCGATAAAATCAACTTTTATAATGCTTATCAAGCAGAAAGATCGCAAGGCTGTCCTAAGAGATGCTGTAAAAATATCGCTAGACACAGAAGATGATGAACTTGACAATGACGCAGAACAAGCAGAAAAAAAAGAGCTAGAATGATAGATAGAGACCATACTGCTTCTGAAGCTCATAATCTACCCTGGGAATGTTTTGAAGAAGCTGTTCACGCATCAACCAATTACTAACCTAATGATCCTAAGAATTCTGCTGCAGCTGAGTTAGATCATTACTTAAGCGTACCAAGGGGTGTAAGATGTGCTAATCCATATAAATGGTGGGTTTCTAATAAATGCCATTACCCCCTCTTGGGAAAAGTTGCGGCTCAATACTTATCAACATCCGCCAGTTCAGTTTACAGTGAACGGCTTTTTTCAGAAGCGGGCTTAGTATATAAAGCAAAAAAAACAAACCAGACCTAAATAGGGCCGAAAAACTGGTGTTTTTCATCACAATTTTCCTGCCTTAAATTTTAAATATTAGTAATAATAATTTCTATACGTATAATATTCTATATATATAATAATTACTATTATTAAGTACTTTCTCAATATTTCTACTGTTTCTCATGTTACTCTCTAATAATATAATAATAATGATAAAAACTGGCTTTTTGTCTCTGCTTTCTCTGGAATATAATTAAGGCCGAGTACCCGGTACTCGGCCGTTAATACTCGATGTTCGGCCGAACCCTAAAAAAAGGCCGAATTCGCCGAGTACTCGTCCCATGTCTATTCAAAACAATGTACATTGTGTAGAATACATTAAGAATTATAACCAATCACTACATAAGGAAAACAAAATTATAATTTTTTTAACAATGGTAATGTCATAAAAATACAAATCAAGCGAAGTCAAGTAGTGAAATTATTAATGTCAAAACCGCCATAATAGGCTTCTACACGGTCGGGACCAACCACCAACCGTCGTGACCTTGGTCGAGTTGATGTAAAAATGGACAGTGTAGACATCGGTTGTCTGACCAATATTTTCGTTGAGTCCGACGGCCTTGGTCGCGAGCGCATCCCTCACGACACGTTGGGTCCGTGGTTGACGCCGACCGTGTGGAACGCTGTCGGCCGACGAGAGCGCCTCAGTGCCAGTGTTGGGAAATGTACAATAATTATTGGATTCTTACAATAATTTGTTACACGAAACTAAATTGTACCATAAAACATAGCTTACTGTTTATTACTGTACGCTTTTATACAATATTTTCCTTATTTTTACACAATTTAAGTTCAGACACATGCAACTCTCAAATGTATGAACGGATGTAGTTATCGCTTCTAAAAGCGCAAAACGTCTTGAAAAGGGATGTATATCATTTGAACCTACGAAACAAATGGCAAATCAAATTGTCTCCAATATCCTGTATGCAACAACTTCTCTGCAGTCAAATCAGACGGATTTGACTGCAGAGAAGTCATCTACAACTACAAGACTACTACAACAAGACATCTACACGTCGAGATTTCGAACTCGAAGAAGAAGACGACTTCGAATTTTCCATTCCTGTTTAGTTCATAATGTTTAATTCCGTGCCCTAAGTTTTATTATTTTTATAAAAAACAATTAATAACATGTTTTTAAGTTATGCAAATATAAAGAAATAAAAAAAACCTATTAAATTTGGATTTAGACAGCTTAAATAAATAAAAGAATCTTTAGCAAAAAATACAATAAATCTTTCCAAATTCAATATTTTCTAGCTTGACAACACCATAATTTCGCACCAACTATTTCCCAACACTGCTCAGTGCGCGCTTGGCAGTCGTCGCAGGCGGATGTTTAACGGCGCTATGGGTACGAACGGAAGCAAAGAACAGAAGAGGTCCTGACCGAATTCTTGTCACTGTACTGTGATTTACCATGTCTTAAAGTACCGTGTCATGTTTGTTTAAAGTAATGCGCTCTTTCAGCCACAATTTTATCCATTTTTTTTCTTTTTTTTTCATCTTCATTCAAGCATAGAAACGTTAAAGCTAAACCGATTTTTTGTTGTATAGAAAAGCAAGGAACCATTTTTAAAAGTAACTACCTTACGTCTTTACTCTTTAAATACCAGAGACAACTGACAAGTTGAGTCAACCACCCGACCGTGTAGAACGAATACAAAAATCGGTTGACCCGACCAAGGTCACGACGGTTGGTCCCGACCGTGTAGCGCTTTAATAGATTTCAAGATTATGTTACAAAATATTAATATGGTCGAACACTATCATTAATAAAGTCATCAACACTATAAAAAGAATTTTTCCAACAAAAAATCTTTTTTATACTTACTATTCGTATAACTGCAATAATTTTATTGGTGCTATCAAGTTCTAGTTTGAACTCTGCTTACGTATTATAATATTTTAAGGCGAGAACTCCCATGAACTACTACGGCTCATAAAACACGTCTGAAAGTCACACGAAAACATATTGTCAGGTTTAAAGTCGATTTTCTCTAGAACAATTTGATTCGATAACTTGATACGTTGGTTTAGTATCGTGAACGTGGTTGTTGATCATGAGGCCGCGAGAACTCCCTTGAACTACTGCGGCGCATTGACGCGTCTCGGGAAAGACAGCTCTTAACAAATTTAGGTTTAAAATCCTACCTCCTCCTGAATTATTTGATTATATAATTTGTAATTAAACAAATAACGTAGCTTTTTTATAGGATAAGAGTTACAAACAAGCACACAGTCCACCTGTTGGTAAGTTGATGATGTAGCCCATAGATATCGCGTCCTCAATACGAGCTGTATTGAAGTTGCGTAGGTCCTGCCGCATGCATTTGGAGATCTGTCTGTTCAGTTGCCTGTATGCTGTCAAATCTGCTGACGACTGCAACTTCATCGCCCGTCTAACATCCATAAGATTAAAAGTGTGATCGGAGAGTTTTTTTTTAATGGAATAAGGATGACAAACGAGCACACAGTCCACCTGATGGTAAGTGGAAGCTGTGGCCCATAGACATCTACATCTACCCTCGAATAAGAATCAAAATGCAGATGCGACACCCCTGAGTACTAAAATGGAAAGTCTCGTTATTAGTAAAAGAGGTTTCCGGTTCTCTACACTCACCATACGAAACACATCTACAATTTTACGCTGGTATTCTGTGAAAGCGTGGTCCTTCCCAGGTTGAGTAGACCCATTCGTGCTACAACCATAACATAACAGCGTGGCTCTACCTAAATTACTATTCTCAAATTAATTAAATAATATAATTTCTCAAACATCAACCTCCCATTCGTATAACTGCAATGATTTCATTGGTGCTAACGAGTTCTTGTTTGAACTCTCGTTTACTTACGTACTATACTGAGTTACTACTTAGTTTGTTTTATACGAGAGGGGGCAAACGAGCACACGGCTCACCTGATGGTAAGTGATTATGACCGCCGCCCATGAGCAACTGCAACACCACGGGGATTGCAGATGCGTTGCCGGCCTTTTAAAAAGGAGTAAGCTCTTTTCTTAAAGGTCCCTAAGTCGTATTGGTCCGGAAAAATCTCTGGTGGTAGTCGATTCCATAAGGTAGTTATGCGAGGACGAAAACTCCTTTTAAATCGCACAGTGGTGGACCGCCAGTCATCCAGATGGTATGGATGGTATCGCGAGTTTTGTCGCAATGTGCGGTTGTGAAACTATGCGGCTGGAATTAGTCCGAACAATTCCTCAGAGCACTCCCAGTGAGAAATGCGATAAAATATGCTAAAAGATGCAACAGCTCTTCGCAGTGCCACTGAGTAATTATTGTTACTAAGCGCCAATTCCCGTGAACTACCACGGCTCATAAAACACTTCTGGAGAAAGATTGAGCTCTCATATATAAGTTTAAAGATTTCGATTTTCCTTAGAACTATTTGATTTGATAGTAAAAAGTAAAAACGCTTATATAAATTCTCTGGTAGAGTGCGGTCGTGTGGTTTCATTTGCATACAACATATTAGGACTAGGTACATACGATGGTTCGATGCTAGGGTCGAAACTAACAGTTCGGCCCTAACAGTATTTTAATATTTATCCATCCCTCCATCAATATTCAGCTCATTGTCTTCCATTGCAGCCTATAAAAGTCCACCTATTTTGTCCTACAGGCGGGATTTAGGGATTTGTTTGAATTAATTTAATAAAAAATATATTTGTCCTAAATTGTACTTTTTACATAATATTTATACTTCCGCTTCTGCATCCGTTTCCTTTTCTGTTTCTGCTAAAATTGACTTTTGACTTCTGTTTCTGCTTCTGTTATGTTATGACACTTGCATCAGTAGTTTCTACATACATAAACCCTCACGGTTGTCACCCATAGGGATAGGCAGAGACTACGGACTTCCATTTAGCACGATCCCGACATACCTCTCTCGCTTCCTTTATAACTATAAAGCTACGCATACATCCTTGTCAGTTAAGGTTAAGGGTACTCTTAATCTGGCTCATCTTTAATATATCGCCAATTTGGTCGATAAACTTTCGTCTGGGGCGTCGCTTGCCCACTACGCTAACTACTTTTTAATCATCGAAACTCGTCCAATTTTACTAAAATGGCAGTAGATCTATCTAACTGTGACCTTGCGCAGTTGAAACGTGTTGGAGTGGGCGGACAGCTGGTGCCGTTCTTCAAGACGGTGTGCGTGTACTTCGTGGTGGGGGCCGGCGCGCCGTCTGCCACCACCGCCGCCGTCAAGTGCGCGCCCGTGCTGTGCCTGCTGATCTGTGTACTGCTTAAAGCCGCCATGGCTCCGGGAGAGCGGTACGTCATACTCGTTGCCTAATTCTTCTGATTAAAAAAACATCGCATAAGACAATGCGGGTATCCACGACTTTCTACCACCAGAGCGGCGCCACTTACGAATGAGGTGAAATATTTGACAGATCTTTTACCTTATACCTAAGTAGCATGCAATAAGACTTGCAGGAATTCAATTGATAGTCTGGCTTAAGACCGTGCTTTGTGGCATTTCTTGGGGGAGGCTTATGTTCAGCAGTGGACTTGTGAAGGGCTGTAATGATGATGATAATAATGATTTGACAGATTTCATGGCAGGGAAGTTAATTTGATTAGAAAGGAATAAATTAAACTACGAATATACCTATATAAGTCTACATAAAAGTAGAACATTTTTTAAAAAGTTTTAAAATGTGCAAAAAATTAAAAAGCAAATCACTGAGGCATTGTTATTATGTATTAACATAATACCTTCAGAGAGGTAGATTAGACAGATAGAGGGAGATTTCAACATATGCTTACTCAAGCACGGTTCACGTGCATATGAGCTGAAGTCTATTGTGTCCTAACATAATCCACAAATTTTACCTCTCTGCCACCCATCATTTTCCAAACTGCACTCCGTCCTTATCATAGTTTCATTTTTAAACAACATTGCAAATTATGGACAAATAACTGCTTCTTTTTCGTGTTCGTACACCTAAGCGTAAATCACATTTTCGATATCTTCATAACTATAAGAGATTTGGAAGCCATAAAACGAGGTGCAAGTAAAATGGATTGGTTAATAGAATTTGAATTTGAATAGCTTTACTGCTATAATTCTTAGATTGTATGATTACCATGTACCTCTCAAACGTATAAAAATAAAACATTGTCCTGGGCCCTGGATTGCGACTGATATAAAAGAGCTTATGGCGCGTAGGGATAAAGCCAGAAGTAGATATAAACATTGTCCCTTGGAAAGAAATCTGAGTGTGCATTCGCTATAATCGTTTGTGTAGAAATGCAAAAAGGCGCTACCTTTATGACTAACTTTCAAATTGCGATTCAGAAAAAGCCTGGAGTTTTCTCAAAACAGTCGGCATTGGCATACATCCTGTGCTTGGGATTGGAAATCTTGATATAGATATTCTTTTAATAAGCTTATAATTAAAACACGTAACTTCTTAATTATAATGATATTTCGTAACAATAAACTTCACCTCAGTCACAAATAGGTAATTTCTTTTATAGGACAGGGTGACAAGCGAGCACACAGTCCATCTGATGGTAAATGGTTGCTGTTGCCTATAGATATCTACATCTGTCGTCGACTAAGAATCAAAATGCAGATGCGTTGTCACCCCGAAGGAATAAGACGGAATGCCTAGTTTCCAGTAACAAGGGTCTCCGGTTCCGGTTATACTCACCATACGAAACACAGCAGCATTGAGCTACTCTTTTCCGCTGGTATTCTGTGAGAGCATGATACTTCCCCGGTCGGGCCGATCCAATCGTGCTACAACCATAATATAGTAGCATGGTTTTATCATGTTTAAGCTCGTTTTAAGCACTTTTATTAGCTTTACATTGAACTGTCATCTGATAATATGATAACCTGTAATTAAGAAAACAAGCATAAATCAGTAAAAGAAACGCTAAAGCGGTAATTTAAAAAAAGACCGAATGCGTAAAAAAAGTTTACTGAAAAGTGAAAAAAATTATATCCTATGTCACTTGTACAACTAAGATGAATCTAACGCCACCCCATTCGTTAAAATCCATCAATCCGTTTAGGCTGCAGAACGTGCCAAAGAAGTAGTTACACATACATACTCCCAAAAATTATCACCCTCCTTCTGGAGCAGTCAGTTACTCGTAAATAAAAGAAAACTTATTTTATTTCACAAAGCACCACTTTGAAAAAAAAAGGAAAACGTACCTACATTATATAAATTAAATTAGTAGTTGTGTCATGTCAAAAACCTTTTGGTATCAGACACGCCATTTTGAATCTAAATCAATGAGGGATGTGGATATCTATGGGACACACTATCGTGCTCGTTTGCCTCCACTTGTTCTTAAATTAAAAGAATCTATGGTACTTTGCGAGCCCTACCTAACTTTATAGTACAGAAACATGAATTGTTTTTGAGACTATGTTGCGAAGTAGTGGCAGCATTCTATCTTTGTCCTCAGGAGCGATAAATGGATCTGAACACTGAGTCTTAATCGAGGATAGATGTAGGTGTCTGTGGGCTGAAGCATCCACTTACCATGAGCTAGACTGTGTGTTTATTTGTCACCCGTACTTCCATAAAAACTTCTTCTCTGTGGCCTCAACGGCGCAGAGTAAATCCAAGGGATCTTTCGCATACAAAAAAGTAACACAGTTTATTTTTGCATGCGTTTCTTAAACTAACAAGTTGAATTATGAATAAACTTGTCTTGTACTTGCGGCTTAAACTATCATCTCATTTCGTCCCGAGGGTGTTATAAAAGGCAACTATACTAGTCAAAACAAAATAAGGGCCACCACGTTTTTACAGTATTCTCGCGAATTCTTGAGGTTGAAGGGTTGATTAATGATTAGATTGCATAAATTAATTGATTTTTATTGTAAACAGCATAAAATAATGACGGAAACAAAAAAAAATTACACAACTTTTTCTGAAAATTTATTTTTTTGAAAAGGAAACAGCAAGACAAAAGATTAAGTGAAAAAAAAAACAAATAGTGTTGGTTGATTTGAGGCTTTCCTCAATATCTGGTGTGACCTCGTTTTCTAATGCACTCTTGAAGCCTGGAAGGTACACTTTCCACCAGGTGTACCACTGTTTCTTGAGGAATTTGTTCCCAGCTTGATTTCAAAATGTTTATTAGCTGTCTTTCATTGCGCACGGGTTGGTTTGTGCTTCGAACACTGCGATTCAGTAAATCCCACATGTGTTCAATGGGATTGAGATCCGGACTATTTGCAGGCCAGGGCAGTACCTGTATACCAGCCTCCTCTAGGGCTTCTCTGGTGGCCCTAGCTGTATGAGCGCGAGCATTATCGTGCATCAGATGGAATCTTGCTCCGATTCTCTGTGCATATGAGACCACATGGGGTCTAATGACCTCCTCGATATAACGTTGAGCTGTAATTGTGCCTTCGTTGAGAATTACCAACTCGGTTCTACCTGATATAGAGATTCCTCCCCACACCACAACATTGGGGCCCCCAAATCTGTCACTTTCATGAATACAAGCATCCGAAAATCGCTTACCTTCACGCCTCTAAACCCTAATGCGACGGTCATTACTAAAAAATTTAACTTTGCACTCATCCGTAAACAGTACTGTGCTCCAATCACTCATATCCCATGCCAGATGCTGCCTTGCGAACGATAATCGGTTTGCACGATGGGCACTTGTTAATGGTATCCGCACTACGCGTCTCCTGGAGAACTGCTGGTCCTTGTGCAACCGATTTCTAATGGTTTGATCACTGACGCGTGTACCCGTCGCCTGCCGCAAACGATTTTGTAAGGAGCGGGCAGTGATGCAGTGTTCTCTGCGCGCAGTCAAGCGCACGTAGCGATCCTCCTGTGCGGTAGTTGCTCAATTTCTTCCAGATCTCCGTCTCCTGGTTAGTCTTCCAGTCTCTTGAAATCGATTCCAAGCATTCTGGATCGCTCGTCGGGATAAAAACAACCCTTCTTGAAGCAATGTTACGGCCCTAGTTACAGTGGGTAAGTCCATATGTCGTCGAATTCTCGGCATAACTTTTTTTTAAATGTTAATTCAGCCACTAGTTAAACAAAACTTAAACCGTTCTTGACAGAATCGTCACTTTGACTGAGTTAAAATCTGTCTTAAAATCGGGTTCAAGTGGTTACAATAAATTATCAAAAACTACCCAATTTAAAAAATTATGAACCTGGAATACTCAAAAAATGTTTGTAAACAAATAAGGTAACACCACAATAAACAATCAGCTACTTGAGAACGCATAAAATATGAACTCTCGCTACCGACGTAAAAAATAACAAGTGGCCTTTATTTTGTTTTGACTAGTATATAAATGTCGGAGGAATCTTTGATTTCCGATAGATTCAGTGTGAGCATCTCACGCCAGACGTAAAATCCCCACATCGGCGCGACGACGGAAAGAAGCTTCAAAGATGTAACACGTCAGGTTCCTACTGCGGGTGTGGTCTGCCTGTCGAGTGAGATGAAATCAAAGCAAATCTTCTACACAAGGCCCTTTTTAAAAGGTCGGTAACGCAACTGCAATTCCTGTACTCGTAGTGTTGCAGTTGTTCACGGGCGGCGGTTGACACTATCAGGTGAGCCGCTCGTTTTTACCCTCTTCCATAAAAAAAGAGGCTTATGACTGCAGATGACTGACAAACGTGCTTTACCGAATGTAATTAACGTGGTGGAACGAATGAATGAAAATTAAATTAAATGTAAGTGTATGTAAAATATTGCGTTGTCAAGTTTTCAGGTGGTAGAGTCATGTTGTAACACAAAAGAGTTGGTTCGACCCGTGAAGCACCATGCTTTCACATACCAGCGTAAAATAGCTGCTAATGTTGCTGTCTTCGGTATAGTGAGTGTAGAGAACCGGAGACCCTTCATACTGTCCACGAGGCATTCCATTCTACTCCTCAGGGGTAACAACACATCTGTATTTTAATTCTTAATCTAGGATAGACGTAGATGTCTATGAGGCACAGTATCCACTTACCATCAGTTGGACTGCGTGCTCGTTTGTCACCCTAATTCTATAAAATAAATCTATGGGCGAGGATGGTCAGGAGTGGAATTTTATAGGTTATAATCTTGTAATGGATAGAATGGATTACGTTTGGAAGGAGTTGGGGAGCGGTAGAACGCTTCGTGTGGGATACGAGCAACGTGTGGTTGATAGGAGCCGGTACTCGCGCTGCGTATGCTTGGGACTGGCGTTATCTGCGCTGGGCGACGCGGCGCTGGTGTGGCCGCGGCTGCTGGTGGCCGGCATGGCCCTATTCGGCGCGGCGCACGTGGCTTATGTGGCCGCGTTCGGGCTACAGCCATTCCAGCCAGCTCTGGCCGCGGCGTGCGCGCTGGCCACAACACTGTACGTGACCACGCTCCATGCTGGACCACTGACGCTCGCAGTGCACGTGTACTCAGCACTGTTGGCTACCATGGCATGGCGCGGAGCTTGCCGTCGCGGTCCCCAGCGGGCTGGTGCACTCCTCTTCGCGTTCTCCGACGCCGTGCTCGGGTACAGCCTGTTCGGTGGGCCCGTACCTTACAAGCAGGTATGTCGCAAGTCGCGACGGAAAACAAATTACTGTTCCATATTTATTTCTTATATTTACGCAAATACTACTCCTTAAGAGCTAGCGCGCACTGGTGATTTTTATCACCGTGACATTAAAGTTTTTGTCAATGTCACGACACCTTTCCAAAGCGGAGTGCGCTCACGAAAGGTGACAGTGACTTTTTTTTAAATCGAAGCGTCATTTGCCGACATGAACTTCGAACAGACAGTCGCTGTCTGTGAACTCATCAGACTAAGAAGGAAAAAAGCTAAAAATATTAAACGACTACTATTTCTGATGTGTAACTTTTGTTTTAGCTATATGGGTACCTAAGTAATATAATAATTGTATGTATTTCAGTTTTTTCTTGTGCCGATAAGTTACGCGAACATTGGAAAATATTAATATGCTTGTATCTATCTTCCCATGCTTTAATTTTTAAATCTTTCCGAATTGTCTTTCAACTTTTTATCATAAAGTGCTGATCTCTTTTCTAATATCTTAATCCTTTATAAGTATATCATTATCAATATTGTTTTATACGTGGTAGAGCCATGCTGCAGCTATATTGTTCATATAGTTGTAGCATAAATCGGTCGGCTCTACCGGGGAAGGACCACGCTCTCACAGAATACCAGCGTAAAATAGCATAATGCTGCTGTGTATCGTACGGTGAGTGTAGCGAACGGAAGACTCTTTTACTGGAAGAGAGACATTCTATCTTAGTCCTCACGGGTGACAACGCATCTGCATTTTGATTCGTACTCGAGGACAGATGTAGATGTCTACGGGCCACAGCAAGTGGACTGTGTGCTCGCTTGTCACCCTTACCTATAAAAAATCATTTTCATGAACATTCATGTTTTGCGTAGATGGTAACGCCATTTTGCACGCGCCAAGTCTGGTCGCAATGCA
Organism: Parnassius apollo; assembly: GCA_907164705.1. Taxonomy (NCBI): domain Eukaryota; kingdom Metazoa; phylum Arthropoda; class Insecta; order Lepidoptera; family Papilionidae; genus Parnassius; species Parnassius apollo. The sequence continues at coordinate 887,408 of CAJQZP010001641.1, read as the reverse complement.
AATAGCGAATGAAGGGGACGCGAAGAGTGACAATTTTGTTTTTGTCACAAGCGTGTGCGCACGCAGCGCTGCTATGAAAATCAAACGACGCGGTGACAGTTTCGTCATGCCGGTCAGCGTACGAAAATGGCACCTAGTTGTGTCACGTCGTAATATGCGCGCATCTCCATATATATCTACGGACTTGATATGAATGAGGAAACCGTCGCGGTGACAAAAATCATCAGTGCGCGCTCGCTCTAATTGAAACTAATTTCACGGATTTTTTTATAGAATAAAAAAGTGATAAACGAGCACCCAGTACACCTAATGGCAAGTGTATGCCATCAGGTGGCTCACGGTCTTAGACCGTAGGGCAGGGATCGGCAACCTGCGGCTTGCGACCCACATGTGGCTCTTTGGATGTGAAGCTGTGGCTCCTTAGTTCCATACGCAAATAATAAAGAAATTAATTAATTTACAACCTTCCGCTAACTAAATACAATGATGTGTCTTACTTACTTTTACTTTATTTTTACTTATTTTGACTTAGCGGTCAGCCGCCGTAGAGTCTAAGTTTTTCTTTGTTCATTTTAAAAACAAACAACAATGCGTCCGAGACATTCGAAAGGAAGGCTCTAAATGTTAATGAAGGGTTGGTGGAGAGCGCCGCATCGCACTTGCGTGAACCGCGCGTTGCCAGTTCGCGCTTCACCCGAGGCAAGCATGCCAACAGCGAGCTATCATCGAGCGGTCCACTCGCAGTCCTCGCGTGGCAACACTACCCGGTGATGGTACGGAGTTGATGTAGTGAGCGCAGGCCCATACAAATCCATGCGAAGAATACGAACCGCTCGAAGCGAGGCGGTGAGGGTCGGGTACCGGGTGGCTCTAATGAGCTGGGACCCTTAGGCACAATGATATTATAATTATTTTCCTATAATATCATTGCTTAGACATCATTTTTCACCATTTTCGATCTTATCTATCTAATCGCACGCAGTTAGTTAAAATCGGTGATTACACTAGTTTACCTACTACTGTCTCGTTCGATGTACCACAAGGTAGTGTACTAGGCCCAACTCTCTTTCTAGTTTACGTAAATACTTTCTGCTCACTTACCTTGCCTAACTGCAAAATCATTTCGTACGCCGACAATACGGCTTTAATTGTATATGGTAAGGACTGGAATGAAGCCCAACACAATAAAGAATATGCGCTTGGAAGGGTCATGCGGTGGCTTAGTAGCAATCTATTGCCATTAAATGTAAACAAGACTAAATATATTACTTTCACTCACCGTGCCACTCACAGTACCCAACCATCAGCGGAATTTTATATCAAAGCACATACATGTGAACAACATAGCTTATGCAACTGCCCAAAACTTACTCGTTCCACTAACATAAGATACCTCGGACTTATCATTGACTACTGCCTATCTTGGTCAGAGCATATAAGCAATGTAACCTGCCGTATTAGAAAACTGATACCAATATTCAGAAAATTGAGGAATTCTGCTGACTTTGAAACATTGATATGTGTTTACTATGCTCTTGCTCAAAGTTTACTACAATACTGTATTGTAACATGGGGTGGAATTGGAAAAACAACTTTACTCTCCTTAGAACGTGCTCAAAGAGCAATCTTAAAGGTAATGCTAGGTAAATCACAAAGATTTAGCACCGAACTTATTTTTAAGGAATGCTCTGTACTTACTGTAAGACAGCTTTTTGTCATGTCTGTTATACTACGTAAGCACAAAAATACAGAGTTTAAACCTAATTTAAAACGTAAAAAATATAGAATTTTTGACATGGGTTCTCACAGAACTGCTTTAGCACGTCGTCAATATTATGTCACTAGCAATTATTTATATAATGTAGCAAATAAAGTAAACAATATTTACCCTTTGTCCCTTTATAAATGTAAAGATAAAATCCTAAATTGGTTGCTAAGCCTTAATTACGTGGAAACAGAGAAGTTAATCAGTATTTAAGTTCTAACACACACACGCATACACACACATTAACACAAAAACACACACTATTACATGCACATGCACACACACACACACGGACACACGCCACACACGCACACACACACACACACACACACACACACGCACGCACGCGCACACGCGCACGCGCGCACACACACACACACACACACACACACACACACACGCACACACGCACACGCACGCACGCGCACGCGCACGCACACACACACACACACACGCGCGCGCACGCACACACACACACACACACACACACACACACACACACACACACACACACACACACCGGTTTGTGGTAATTAGAGTTTTCATTTGTTTTAAATTTATTATTTAACTTAACATTGTTGTGTATTATATAGCGAAATAATCTGTCATTTTTTACTGTATTTGTATTGTACTACTCAGGGTGGAAGACGCTGACGTCTGTAACACAGTTTATACTTGTAATTTTAAATAGATATAATACATAAGTGTAACCTGTCAATTGAGTCTTAAAAAAAAGAAAAAAAATTCCATCTCTCAGCCACTTGTACTCGCTTTTCACCATACCCCTCCCCCCTGATACGTGTCGTCACAGTAGTTAGTGCCCTATTTAGTATATTATCTTTTCGGTTTATTTCGGTTAGTTCGTCAGAAACTATTTAATGACGCCGTCATCGGATGTTCCTATGTACGTTTTAATTCGCTTTCTAAGCAAGACAGTTTGGCGTCTTCACCAGCGCTTTGGCTGTGACGTATAGTTTGTTGTTTCAAGTTGAAGAATGAGAAGCGAATTATATTCTCGAAAGTACGTATGTACATATATAATAATAAAAAACCGAAGTAAAGGTAGGTAACATAATTAGTATTATATTTTTAAAATACATTATACATATCTTTTTCCAAATCAGATACCTAACCTAACTACTATTTTAATGTCAATAAGAATTGCCAAAAATACTATTGTCTGATATTTGTGCGTAAGTGTTTAATATTAAAATATGTATATATTTAGTAAATTACCTATATTGTTATTTATCTATTTTACAGCTTTTATTATTTAAAAATTACTAGATAAATATAGGACAAAAGATACACGATAAAATAGCAAAAATTTCTTCAAATGTAACATATTTGCAGGTGGAAGACATTCAATTCGCTTCTACCTTATCACTTGCTATAGATGAGTCTTTCGAAATAAAAGACACGGCACGAGTTGCCCTTTTTGTCAGGTATATGTCTTTCCAATGTCCTAAAGAAGAACTTTTAGGATTGCTACCGCTCTTGGGACAAACAAGAGGGGAAGATATAGCGAACGCCGGGGAAAACCGCTTCGAAGATAATAAGATCGATTTAAATAAAACCGTTTCAATAGCAACTGATGGAGCCAGAAGTATTGCAGGAAAACATATAAAGGATAACAACGATTTTACAGAGCAAAATAAACCACGACATTCATACTGTTACGAGCTTGAGGTTCGTGACAATAAAAACTGCCGATTGAATTACCAAAATTAACACTTTAATCACCGAACACCAATTAAAACTTAAAAACACTAATAATTAATCACACTGGTTCACTTTATTTCGCTCCGAAGCTTCGCTTGTCTCGCCAAATTCAATACTTCTCCAACCGCGTCTTGCAGCGCCTTTAAATACACATTTTTCACCGAAACGTCCAGAATATTCAAGTAAATACGCGCGCCAACCGACCAGGCGCAGAAAGTTCGAGTGTGGGGCTTCCAGAAAGCTTAATTCTTCTGTTCGATACTAGATGGCGCTGTTGGTCGAAAGTCAAGATTGACATTTTCTAGGAAGCCCTCGCTCTGGTCCCCGACACTAGATGGCGTTAGTGCCAGGTGCCTGACGTCAACTTAGGCGCGTAACACTGCCCCCTCCTAAGACATGCTCGTCCCGAACATTATCGGCCCCATAATAACGTGCCAGGCGATCCACATGGACGATCTTAGAAGTTCCTCTTGCGCCTTTCTGAAACGGCTCCGCAATGTCAAGGGCTGTCCTATCCTATAGTGCACCAACATTGTACAATTACGATGCTCCTCCGCTACGTGTCTGAGATACCTTCACAGCCACACAACTTGTACATGTGCGACACCAATCCTCGACATCGTCACGATAATGGACCCAGTAAAACTGTTCTCAGATCTTCAGTAGAGTTTGTTTAACTCCCAGATGGCCTTCTGAACAATCATTATGGTACAGCTGTAGAACATCCGGTGTAATAGTGGAGACGAACTGTCCACTATTAACAGACTCCGAGTGGTTTTCTTCAAGGTGGAGAAATGAAACTACTGTTTATGTTTATGAATGTACTGTCGAATGGGATTCGGAATGGAATATCTTTTGCATCAACCTTGCTTATATTTATATGGCTGGCTGACTATTGATTTGCCAATGGTAACAATTAATATTTTGCCTAGCCAATTATATTGCTTATTTTATGACCAATGAAAACTATTTAAAATATACAATTATCTACGTTTCGTTTCCCGGCGTGAGACTTGTTTGTTGTTCACGAAGCTACGTCGCTGGACCGGGCTATATAAGACATGCAGATCGGTGCGCACGCGTAGTCGGCGGGCGGCGGCGGTGTGGAATACAGCTCCGGAACAGCAAGAGGAAACGAACTGCGGCGTTGAAGAAACGGCTCACCATTGGTCGACGGATACGTGACGATAGCGGCGTGTGAAGTCGGTGTGGCGCTGAATGATATTTGCGGCTGCTTCTTGTTTCTTTATAAGAACGTCAAATTATCTATATACAGTCCGCAGTATCTCAGTAGCCAAGAATAATTAGGAAATAAAATGTTTTTTTATTTATTCTCGCCTTCCGCGTTATGGTAGCAGCGGAGTATATATTATTTATTCCCGTTTCGGTTTGATTAATCTGGCTGCTACATCACTCTCCCCCCAGCGAAAGCGTACCGGAGGCTTGACGACTCGCCCGTATTTCGTAGTTTTTAAAATAGGTTTCAACTGGGTTGATGTAGATGATGAAGTTTCAAGCTTCCTCGCTGGTGGTTTTGATGATGATGATGAATCCTCTGCAGTATCCTCGTTAATAATATAGGCTGGCTTTAGTCGGTCGATCGATATAATCGTAGATTTCCTTCCGGGTATTTGTAGTTTAAAAGTCTTGCTATTTCTCTCTAATACTTTATACGGTCCATCGTAGGTAGGTTGAAATTGTTTTTTCATTGCGTCGTTTCTTACAAAAACTTGCTTGCATGTTTTCAAATCTTGGTGAATGAATACTGATTTATTATTTCTGTGTGATTGCATTTCGGTGCATTTCAACGATAAGGCTTTGTTAATTGATTCTCGAAGTTTAGTTACGAAATCGTAATCCATTTCTTGTTTGTTTGACGCTGCTGAACTGAAGAAGTCACACGGCAGCCTTATGCTGCAGCCGTAGGTTAGCTGAGCGGCGCTAAGACTAGTGTCTGCACGCGGTGTTGCTCGTAGTCCGAGTAGCACTGTAGGTAGCTCATCAATCCACTTTGTATGTTGAGATAAACGAGTTTTGAGTGCAGTCTTTAATGTACGATGCCATCGTTCGATTATTCCGTTTGACTGAGGATGGTATGCTGTTGTACGCGTCTTCTGTATTCCCATAGTTTGAAGAAGTTTGAGGAATAGGTTGCTTTCGAAATTCCTTCCTTGATCCGTTGTGATGGTTTTAGGTGATCCGAAACGAGTAATCCAATTTTCATAAATTATCTTTGCGACGGATTCGGCTGAAGTATCATCGGTAGGTATTGCTTCTGGCCATCTTGTTGTTCTGTCGATCATTGTTACGAGATAACGATGTCCTTGCGGTGAAGTAGGTAATGGTCCAACGATGTCAACGTGCAAGTGTTCGAATCTCTCCGTGGGTGGAAATGTAGCTAGACTACTTGATGTATGCCTTTGAACTTTGCATTTTTGGCATTGAATGCATTGCTTCGCCCAGTTGCCAACATCCGCTTGCATTGCAGGCCAAAAGAATTTTTCAGTGATGAGTTTTCTTGTTGTTCTAACACCTGGATGACTAATGTTGTGCAGTGTATTGAAGACTTCGCGACGACATTCTTCTGGTATGTATGGTCGCATGGTTGTCGTTGAGGCTTCACAGTATATTGGTAGATGCGTCATTGGCATTGTAACTTGCTTGATGGACAAGTTACCTTGCTTCGCTAGATGTTTTATGTTGTCACTATCTCTGTCTTGTGCTGCGGCGATCTTATGATAGTCGATTGATGTAGGGCACGTTACACTGTCGATTGGTACGCGACTGAGTGCGTCGGCAACTATGTTGTCCTTTCCACTGATGTGACGTATGTCGGTCGTGAATTCACTTATGAAAATAAGTTGTCTTGCTCTTCGTGGTGTTTCCGATAGTGATGGTTTCTTTGGAAGTACATATGTTAATGGCTTGTGGTCGGTAAAAACGATCAGGTTTCGACCCTCGAACGTTTTTCTGAAGTGCTTGATAGCCATGTAAATAGCGAGTAGCTCTCGGTCGAATGTACTGTAGTTACGTTGAGTATCGGAGAACTTCTTCGAAAAATATCCAAGTGGTTGCCATTTCCCATTGCTGTATTGTTGGAGAACTGCTCCTGCTGAGAGATCGGATGCGTCGCTGAAGATAGCAAGGGTTGCTTCGTGTGATGGGTGAGCGAGTAAAGCTGCATTTTGGATCGCAATTTTACAAGCTTCAAATGCCTTCGTGGCTTCATCGTTCCATTCGATTGACGTTTTATCTTTTTTCTTCGTGTTGTGAAGGTAGGCGTGAAGTGGTGCTTGGATTTCAGCGGCTTTAGGTATGTGTTCTCTGTAAAAATTTATCATCCCAAGAAAACGCCTTAGCTCTTCGATAGTTTTAGGTTTTGCATAATCGATGATTGCTCTGACTTTTTCGGCAGGCGGTTTTATTCCTTCCTTGCTGACGGTGAAACCAAGAAATTGAACTTCTTGCTGTCCAAATATGCATTTCGAAGGGTTGATTGTGATTCCGTTGTCTTCTAATCGCTGTAGCACGGTGCGTAGATGGGTTTCGTGCGTTTCTTTATCAGGGCTTGCAACAAGGAGATCATCAATAAATGCGAAAACGAAATCCAGTCCATGAAGTACTTCGTGTATGAATCTTTGGAAAGTTTGACCTCCGTTCTTTAATCTTGGGATCATTCTTGGGAATTCGAATAATCCCATTGGGGTAATTATTGCTGTCTTCTCTATGTCTTCATCGCGGACTCTTATTTGTTGGTAAGCTCGGTTGAGATCGATGGTGGAGAATATAGTCTTGTCTGATAGTTGATGAGTGAAATCCCTGACTCGCGGTATTGGGTAGCGGTCAGGAGTGGTAATAGAATTCAGTCTTCTGTAATCTCCACAAACTCGTAATTCTCCGTTCTTCTTCGGTACAATGTGAAGTGGTGATGACCAAGGGCTTTTGCTTGGACGGCATATTCCTTGCTCAATCATGTTTTCGAATTCCTTTCGAACTTGCTCGTATAGGTGTGGTGCGATTGGACGTGCACGACAATGAAGTGGTGGTCCATTGGTGTCGATGAAATGCTCAACGTCGTTCTTCGGTGTTAATTTCATTGAAGTTATTCTTGTGATACCAGGGTATTCTTCGAGGATCTTGTGATACGGTTGTTGCACATCTATGCTTCTTATTGTGGGCAGATTGGTTGCTTGTACAAAAGACTGAGATGCAAGATTGGTTTTCCCGTCGATGATTCTTCTATTTTTGATGTCGATGACCAACTGGTGATGTTGAAGAAAATCAGCACCGATGATTGGTTTGCTGACTTTAGCGACGATAAATCTCCATTTGAATGGTCGGCGTAGATTAAAATCAAGTTCCATTGTTTTTTCTCCATATGTAGGAATAACCGTATTGTTTGCTGCATAGAGTTGAAAATCTAGTGGCTTCAACTTCTGTCCTTGCTTCGGCGGTAACACTGAGATATTTGCTCCGGTGTCGATAAGGAAAGTAAGCTTGCTTTTTTTATCGGTGACGAAAAGACGGTAGGACTTTGCTGTTACGCTGGATCCCGTCGCATCGAGCGTACTAGTTAGTTTTCCGTATTCGTATTTTCATTTTTGAATGTACACGGTGCTGTGCATTTTCTTGCCTCGACCCCGAAACGTCGATGATAGTAGCAGTAAGGGGATCTTGATGTTGAGCTTATTCGACTTCTACTTGCAGAGCGGTTGCGACGAAAAGGTGATCTTCGGTGTTGCTGATTGCGCTGGTTGTACTGTTGCTGGTAAAAGGTATGATGCTGGGAAGCTTTGAGCGCGGCGACTTCGAATGATAGCTTCCGAATTTCTTCGAGAAGAAACTGGGTATCATTGGCCTTTGTTGAAGTGCCTTCGATGATCGATATGTGTGAGCTACTGCTGTTTTCGATCATCTTGTCCGCCAGGAGTGCCAGTTCGTCGAGCTTCGTCTGCGTGCTGAATGTTTCGCTGACTGCTATTACCGATCGAATATGTGGTGGTAGGTGGTTTACCCACATTAGCCGTAGTGTTGAATCCGGAACTTTATCTCGCGCCAAAGTACGCATTTTGCGTAGGAGTTGTGTGGGTTTCTGGTCTCCAAGTTTTATTTCTGATAGAAGTTTTTGTAGCTGTCGACTGTCGGATTCTTCATATGCGGAGATCAGACGATCCTTCAGTGAATTATACTGGTCGACTGCTGGTGGGTTGTACAACAGGTCCGCAATTTGTTCGATGTCTTGTTTCTCAAGTTGGGCTATCACCATCTGTGCTAATTGCGCTTGGCTCTTCTTTAAACCATTCGTTGCGGCTTCAAAACTGACGAACCAAAGTCGTGGTTTGTCTCTCCAAAACGGTGGTATTCTTAACGATAGAGATATACCGGCGATTTCTGGTTCCTTTACCGGGTTTGATGTATATGTGTTTGCCTCCTGCTCCATAATGACGGCTTGATTACACTGATTTTATATAAACTGAAGTCTTCCTTCTCGGTGTTCGTACGGGTTTCCTTCGCGGTGTTCGTGCAATAGTAGTGGTACGTCGCAGGGTGTTCCTTCTTGGTGTTCGTACCGGATCTTCCCCCTCGGTGTTCGTACGGGGTCACCACTGTAATAGTGGAGACGAACTGTCCACTATTAACAGACTCCGAGTGGTTTTCTTCAAGGTGGAGAAATGAAACTACTGTTTATGTTTATGAATGTACTGTCGAATGGGATTCGGAATGGAATATCTTTTGCATCAACCTTGCTTATATTTATATGGCTGGCTCACTATTGATTTGCCAATGGTAACAATTAATATTTTGCCTAGCCAATTATATTGCTTATTTTATGACCAATGAAAACTATTTAAAATATACAATTATCTACGTTTCGTTTCCCGGCGTGAGACTTGTTTGTTGTTCACGAAGCTACGTCGCTGGACCGGGCTATATAAGACATGCAGATCGGTGCGCACGCGTAGTCGGCGGGCGGCGGCGGTGTGGAATACAGCTCCGGAACAGCAAGAGGAAACGAACTGCGGCGTTGAAGAAACGGCTCACCATTGGTCGACGGATACGTGACGATAGCGGCGTGTGAAGTCGGTGTGGCGCTGAATGATATTTGCGGCTGCTTCTTGTTTCTTTATAAGAACGTCAAATTATCTATATACAGTCCGCAGTATCTCAGTAGCCAAGAATAATTAGGAAATAAAATGTTTTTTTATTTATTCTCGCCTTCCGCGTTATGGTAGCAGCGGAGTATATATTATTTATTCCCGTTTCGGTTTGATTAATCTGGCTGCTACATCCGGTACTTTAGCTTTAGGGACAACCATTTGCAAATGGCAGCTGTCTCCCCGAACATTTTCCCATTTACGGCACAGAACTCCATCCTGAAGCAGCAAGCTGTCCCACTGGGCCCAATAGCTTTTAGTGGTCGAACTCATCGCTGAGACGTCGCTCCACTTGGGCTTGGGAGCACTGACCTTCATCCATTCTAGAATCGGCTTGATGTCTGGATCTTCCTGCTGTGCATGTTGTAAGCTGTCCTTCCACTCGTTGCTGAGGTGGTCTGTCCTGAGCATCCTCACGGATACCACTTCCTTACTCTCTTGCCTAGTACAATGTTTGCAATCTTCAGGACAAGGTCTTCTTGATAATGCGTCTGCGTTGCCATGAGATTTTCCGCTGCGATGTTCGATCTCAAAGTCGTATTCCTGCAGTAGTTCAATCCACCTCGCAACTTGTCCTTCTGGATTTTTAAACTGCAATAGCCATTTTAGTGCAGCATGGTCAGTTCGTAAGTGAAATTTTCGCCCCAGAAGATATTTGCTAAAATGCTGCAACGACTTTACCACAGCTAGCAATTCGCGTCTTGTGACACAATAGTTCCTTTCCGGTTTTGACAACGACTTGCTGAAGTACGCTATCACGACCTCTTGGTCACCATTCCGTTGAGACAACACACCGCCAAGTCCTATATCACTTGCGTCTGTGTCAACTATAAATTCTTTGCTTGCATCAGGGTATCCCAAAATAGCTGATTTGCACAGACGGTCCTTGAGCTCCTGGAATCCGATATTGCAACTTTCATCCCAGCAGAAATGTCGCTTCTCCTCTGTTAGCTTGTGCAGAGGTTTGGCTATATCTGCAAAGTTCTTCACAAATCGCCGATAATAGGAGCATAAACCCAAAAATGCTCTAACCTGCGTCTTGTCTTTTGGAACCGGCCAATCCTTGACAGCTGCGATTTTCTCCGGATCCATGCGGATACCTTCTTCCGACACTACATACCCCAAAAAGTTGACTTGCCGTTTGAATAGTGAACATTTCTTCGGACTCAACTTGAGGTTGGCACTTTGAATCTTCATGAGCAGGCGTTCCAGGATTTGAAGGTGTTTCTCAAACGTACGGCCCACGATGATGATGTCATCCAAGTAGACCAGACAGGCATCGCCAATTAGCCCGGTAAGTACAAGCTCCATCAGCCTTTCAAACGTTGCTGGAGCATTGCACAATCCAAACGGCATTACTTTAAATTGCCACAGACCCTTTCCCGTCGATAACGCAGTTTTCTCCTTGTCCTTAGTGTCAATTTCAACTTGCCAGTAGCCACTTTTTAGATCCAGCGTGCTAAACCACTTTACTCCTGTAAGCATGTCCAGCGTGTCATCGATTCTTGGCAAGGGATAGCTGTCCTTCTTTGTAACGTCGTTCAGACGGCGGTAGTCAACACAGAACCCCATACTGCGGTCCTTCTTCTTTACCAGCACCACGAGTGAACACTATGGACTAGATGAGGATTCAATAACACCATCCTTCACCATTCCGTCAATCATGGTTTCCACTTCCTTTTCACGTGCTACCGGCAATCTTCTTGGCCGTTGATGTATAGGCAATTCTTCTCCTGTGTTTATTTTGTGTTGAACTAAGCCAGTCTTTCCTATGTCAGCATCGTTTGATGAGAATACAACGGCGTACTTGAGTAACAACTTCTTCGCCTTGACCATTTCGTTCGGGGAGAGAACGCTGCGATAGTCTTCCAAAAGTGTGGTCACTCTCGTTTCTGAATCCTTGCTGGGGGTCCCACTCGAATCACTCGATAGATATTGGCACTGACGTAACCAATCCACTTCCTCACAACTACCAACCAGTGTGCCTTTTTCTATAATCTGTTCCTGGTCACAAAGGTTCAGCACACGTACTCCTGAGATGTCAGTGGTTCTGACCAAGGTTCCAGCTACTTTCCATGGAAGGTCATTGTTTACCCTTTCCACAAGTACACAACAGTGAGCTGCCCAGGGTTCCGAGGAAGACTAACCGGCACAATCGTTTCCGATCACGGCGGAAGAACAATCTTCTTAATGCTGTACACGTACCCTGGTAACGCACCTTCCATAAAAAGTTCCTCCTGTCCACATTTCAAAACACCTTGCTTAACGCCGATCTCACAACAATTATTCCTCATAAAGTCTAGGCCCAGGATGCAGTCGTCCATTATATCAGCCACGATGACATTATGCAGGTAGATCATGTTGCCTAGCTTCAACTCCATCTCCTTCTCTCCACGGACGGGTATACGCTGACCGGTGGCTGTTACCAAATTAATGCGTTCTCGGTTGTATGCGAAGTCCCCAAGGAACTGTCTTATAAGTTGGGAACTAACATCCGTGCGAGAGGCTCCAGTGTCTATGGTCAGTTTACACGGCATTCCGTTGACCTCGCCCTTGATGATTAGACTGTTCCCATCATGGGTTTGTAAGATCGAGACCCTTGAGGCTCTTTTAACATCACCCAGCACCCGCCCCGCAGTTCTGGCTTTGCTGCTGCTGGGCGGGGTTGTTAGCCGCACCACCCTTCTGATATCGTTCACCTTCCCTGTCTACGGTTCGCTTGGGGCAGCTGGATCGAAGATGGCCCCTTTCCCCACAGCCATAGCATCTAGGGCTATATCCTTTATTGCGGTCGCGGACCGTAGCTGCTGCAACCTCCCTGATGCGATGGGAGTGAAGATCCTGCTGCACGGCTTCCACCTCCAGTGTATGGGCCAAGGCGTCCCTAAGTGTCTCGTGGTGCCCGAGCCTCAGAGCAGCTTTGACTTCAAGGTCGCGGATGCCGTCGATGAATGTCTGCACCAGGTTCCCTTCAATGAGCGCAGGTACAGACTGGTATGCTTTTTGAACTATCTTCTCCACCTCAAGGGCCCACTGCTGCTGGTTTTCTTAAATCTTCTTCAGCGATCTTTAAGCTGCGCGCGAAAGACGTGTTCCAGGTGAGCGTCGCCATATCTCGCCTACAATGCCTCAAGGAGCTGCTCGTAGGTCACTTTCTTACCGAGAGCTTCCAACACAGTTAAGGCTTGGTAGCGCAGGCCTAGGGTGAGTGCAGTCATGGCCTGGCTTTTGTTCCAGCCGTTCGCCTCCATGACGGCCTCGAACTGGATTTTGTAGGCCAACCAGGAAGAAGTCCCGTCGAACGGCGGCACTTTGAATCCACGTAGCAAAGGTGTTGTAGCTACTACGGGATCTTTAGTTCCATCCCGAAGTTTGAGTTCGTCCAGTGATTTCCTCATGTCAGCCATTACGTTGTCAACCCGATTGTTTATTTGGTCGATTCAGGTTTCAGCTTTCTCGATTCGGGTTTCAGTTTCCGACAGGCGGTTGTCATGTTGAGCAACCTTATCCTTCACCTCCTTCATCTCTTACCCGAAGGTAGCGTGAAGATTCTTCATGAGGAGCATCTGCTCTTCCAACCGAGGGCCTGTTCCTCTTGTCCACCCCGCAGCTGCTCCTCCAATCGGCGTGCCTGTTCCGCCTGCTGGCGGGCCTGTTCCTCCTGTCGACGGGCCTGTTCCTCTTGTCGGCGGGCCTGTTCCTCCTGCTGCTCTTTCAACTAACGGGCCTGTTCCTCTTGCTGCTCTTTCAACCAACGGGCCTGCTCGTCCTGTCGGCGAGCCTATTCCTCCTGCTGCTCTTTCAACCAACCGACCAGGCGCAGAAAGTTCGAGTGTGGGGATTCCAGAAAGCTTAATTCTTCTGTTCGATACTAGATGGCGCTGTTGGTCGAAAGTCAAGATTGACATTTTCTAGGAAGCCCTCCTCCTTGTGGTCCCCGACACTAGATGGCGCTAGTGCCACACGTCAACTTAGGCGCGCAACAATAAGTTACACTGCTTAATACACCATGAAGCGCTTTGTGCCCAAACATTTCCGACCGAAATAGTTGAGGTCACGAATAATTGAGGTCACGAATTTGGTAATCAAGATTGATAACAGCATTTTGTTAAAAGCACTCTACTATCGTTAGTTTAAAGAATTCTTAAACGAAATGGAGAGCTAGTATTCCGACCTCCTTCTTCACAATAAAGTGCGATGATTTTTCAAAGGTAAGGTGTTGAAACGTTTTGCATTATGCTTGAATGAAATAAATACATTCATCAATGAAAAAGGGACTAATCACCCTGAATTAGAGAACGACAAATGATTGCAAAAATTTTACTTTATGGTGAATATCACTGCGAAATATGCTAATCTAAAACTACAAGGAAAATCCAGCTTATGTTTTGGTGGAAGAATTGGTTTGTTTCGAAGAAAAATTAATTATTTTGGCAGAAGATATTCAGAGAGGTAAATTACTTCATTTTCAATTTCTAAAGCAATATCGCGATAAAACCAGTGCAAAGTTAAAGATGAATTTGCTAATAGATTTCAAATTTCAAATTTAACCAACAAAACCACTAGCATTCATAGTAAATCCTCTCAACACAAGTAGTAACGAAATCCACACCGGGCCGTTTGAAGTTGATACCGGAGTTCTAGAAATACTATTGATCGATTTCAAAAATAAAGCCACACTCTACAAAGGAGTGGAATACTTACAGAGTTGAAAAGCAATTTGGTCCAGAAATGTTTGTACGTAACGCAACAAAAATAAACAGTTTTAAAAAAAATGCCACGAGTTGAGGCACTTATATTCGACGCATGTAATAGTCTTCAAGATTGCTACAATGAGGGGAAGAAGTTGGCATTTAGAAAGCTATCTTCGGATAAAAATATTCGTGCGAGCAAGCCTTCTTGCATTAATATAACTAAAAGTAAGGTAAGAAGCCAAGTAACAAATGATAATTTCGAGTCGTGTTTGAAACTTAAAACAACAATTTATGAGCCAAATTTATCCAAACTTTTTAAAAACATGCAAAGCCAACACTCTCATTGACTTTGTTTGCTCAAATGTATGTTATTGCTTTTTTATTTATACAAGTTACATTATTGAATAAAGTTTAAATTGTCTACTTGAATAACCATGCGAAGCCAAGCTTCAATTGAATTTGTTAGTTATTGAGGTTCAAGTTGGTGTTGTAAGACGTACAATGTAAATATGCAAATGTTTCATTATTTTAATTTTTTATGTTAATAATAAGTGATTATCTAATAATACCATATAAGTGTATATATATAGAAATTAGATTGTGAAAAAACACTACTTTTATATGATGAATAAATATAATTTTTTCTTATGAATAAAGACATATAAGTTTTTTTAATCAAAGAGCTTTAATAACGCAAGTGCTATTTATGGTTGGCAAGAAAAAATTTGTGGCTCTTATAAACTTTGAATTAATAAACCTAGGGGACTTCAGCAAAAAGGATGTCCTGGTTTTGCACTCAGTCACTCACCATGCAAAACACCGATACCAACCATAAATCGAGGTAGTCCTTGAAAAGCGTTAATAACACATACCTAATAAAATAATATTTATACATATTAAAACGTATGCTTACTTTAATGTATTTATAGCAGATGTTTTCATATTTCTGTAGACAATTATTATATGTAAGAACAAAAATATTAATGT
Source organism: Parnassius apollo (assembly GCA_907164705.1). NCBI lineage: Eukaryota > Metazoa > Arthropoda > Insecta > Lepidoptera > Papilionidae > Parnassius > Parnassius apollo. The sequence continues at coordinate 872,085 of CAJQZP010001641.1, read as the reverse complement.
CACTTACTGAGTTTTAACATGGAACCTGCGCTACACTAATGTGAGTTGCCGAACTTCACTTGCCTCCTAAATATAATTTGATAGGTCGGCTGAGAGGACATAGTTAATAAATAAAGGAAATATAACGTGGCAGAGCGATGCTGCAGCTATGTTATGGTCGACTCGACCGGGAAAGGACCACGCTCTCACAGAATATAAGGATAAGCATAAAAGAGCAACTCAATGCTGCTGGGTTTGGTATGGTGACTGGGGAGAATCGGAGACCCTTTTTACTGGAAACTAGGCATTCCATCTCAGTCCTCACGGGTGACAACGCATCTACATTTTAATTCTCAATCGAGGATAGACATCGATCGATATCTATGGAGCACAGTATTCACTTACCGTCAGCTGGACTGTGTTCGTTTGTCACCCCGATTCTATAGAAAAAAAGATAAATAAATCTATATTTTTCACTACTATACTATACTATACTATACGCATTGACCATGAATATAAATATGTAATGGAGGGGGGGGGATTATATAGTATCATACATCACCATTACTATATACATATCAAATATTAACTTGTCTCCGCGGTCATGTCGTCTCTCCCTCGGCTAGTTTTATTAGTTTGATATCGAGATGATGTACGCAGGTGATCGTGATGTCGACGTACTATCTGGGACAACTGCTGATAGCTCTCAGTGCGCTGCAGCATCCGGAACAATCGCAAGTCGCAGCAGTAGAGCATGAAACCCTGGATTCAACTCCTCCGCTACCTCATACCACATTCCGTAACCGCGAGGTTATGACTCGCTAGGCAAAGACATTGACACCAAGGATTATGAATACTTCGTCTCTATTACTTCGATGAATATGACTCTATTATTCGAATACTCGTGATTTCTTACGTCAAGTTGAAATTCTTTATCTATGGAGTCATTTAATATCACGCTATAATACGCACGTAATTTTCATTTATTTTCTTAATTTTGTGACCAGAAATTAACAAATTTAAACTGCAAAACATTTGGGAATGGTAACATATTTATTTATTCATATTATGATGTTGCCACAGTTGCCATGCTTGGCAGGCGGGTTGGCAGCCGCAGTTTTATTATTTTGAGTTGGCATCCCGCTCCAGTTCCCCGCTGCCAGTTTTTGGTCTAGTAGACATTCTTACATCGCCGCTACAGGAATATGGCAACATATCAACCGTTTTGTTTAATTAACCCTAATATTAGCAAGTGGGCGAGCGGGACTCGTCGCGAGGACGAGGGGGTGACGAATGATGTCTCCATTGAAAGCAATACATTTATTAAAGCTGATTGAGCGCAGATGGGACCGATTGTTACCACTGTCGCACTAACTTGTAGGTATATACTACGTACAGGAAAGAGGGATTGCCTGTGTGTATTATTGTAAGGATTTTTATAAATACGTTTATTAAGCTTTATCAATATGTATAAATGTTGGAATGTAAGAATATCCGCTACCCCAAGTATAGTGGGAAACAGAGGGGAAGCACAGTGTGCATCTTTCTGACAACTGAAAACAATGAATTAACTTCGGGTACCTACTCGCCTAGAGCCGTGGTAGCTCAGATGGTTAACGCTCGCTGTAAATATAACAGAACGCGAGTAACCCGGGTTCGAACCCCGCCGGCACCAATGAAATTGTTAATTGCAATTTTAAGTGCTTATTTACCACGTGCTCGGCGGTGAAGAAAAACATCGTGAGGAAACCTGCATGTCTGAGGAATAAGAAAAAAAATATTTCGAAGACATGTGAAGTTCGCCAACACGCATTGGGGCAGCGCGGCGGACACTTCCTTGCCCTAAAACCCCCTCAGAAATGAGGGGAGGCCTGTGCCCAGCAGTGGGACGAATATAGGCTGTAACTTTACTTTTACTTTTACCTACTCGCCCGCTAAGCGTGCCGACTAAACAAAATCCCCCCCCCCCAAGAAGAAATCTTTGGGGGAGACCTATGTCCAGTAGTGGACTTTTATAGGCTGTAGTGGATGGTATAAGTGTTTATAATTTGTATGTTGTAATAATTCGGAACGAGGTGCAATCTGCAGGCTGTATCGCCGATTCAAATAAATCGTAGTTGAACGAACTCGCAATTTCAACAAAGGCGTAATGTGCCAAAATACTGGGCTTGTCGTTTGCTTCCTGTTCTTCTATTCGTTTATGTAGTAAATATTAAAGCCACAAAAATCGAAATAGTACCTTTTTTATTACATTTCTTTGTTATATCAGATCCGGATTTCATATTATATATCAGAGTATTATTTAGTTTTCTGTGATTAAAGCTGATATAACAATAAAAAGACAAAGTTCTTTCGCTTTTTTCTATTTATATCTCATTTATTTCCCAACTTAAGAATTAGAATAAAACTGATATTACGTATTTTATCGCGTTTAATTTTAGCTTTTTTAATTCCCGAAAGTTCATATAAAATTCGTAATATTAATTTTATTCCATGTATAGCATTCGTGTCAGTCATTTTGTGAACTTGGAATTATCTACATAAAATTAATTTGATATTTTTGAAACAAGACCGCACGGCGGCGTTCGTTTAAGAACAATTTCAACGCATAGATGAGAACACTCTAAGATGCCCAATAATGATGACACCGCTATTCGAGGTTTGCACTGCCTCGTTGGTCTAGCGGTCATAAACGCGACTGCTGATCATGAGATCTAGGGCCCGAATCCCGGTTCGAGCCAACAAAAATCAGTCATTGAGTTTTCTGTCTAGAAATTCTCAGTAGCAGCCCGGTGTCAGGAAGTTGGCGGTGCTTCACCTCCGTGCCTCAGAAATCACATAAGGCTGTTGGTCCTGCACCTGATCTCTCTCAGGCCTCATCGGACTATGAAAGTGAAGGAATAGAGAGTGCACCTGTGCTTGCGCATGCACTCATGCGCCATAATACTTGACACTGGCCGTCGTGACCAAAATTGGTCTGGAGGACATTATTATTTGAAATCTAATTGCGCCTTATATCGATGTACTTATCACAATAGAATAACTTCCTAATAAATTTAAAATTATATGTCATGTCATGGCTTCCAACTCCAATAACGTTTTAATTGTTTAAAAACGACTATTTGCTCTGAATTAGCGTTGTGTTTTGTAAAATGAGAGATATTATGAGGTGATTAATATGAATTGTTGTTTTGTTATGTGATAATATTATGAAAATATAATATAAAAGACATTTTTGTATAATATGTGGATAGTTTTACTATTGAAATTTGTAACACTATTATATATTAGTGTTCCGTGCCAAAATAATATAGCGGAACATTTAGGAAATCACTTTATAGTGTCCGTTTAGTTGGTAATCAGTTTTTAGAGGTAAAATTTCCACGTTCTTGATCGATTATTATCACTTAGAAATAAAAGACTTCTATGTATACTACTAGACGAGCTCTGCGGTCTTAATACATTGCGTATTAAGTTCGGTCATTTCTCCGTAACTTCTTCAGTCAACTGTGGGCGATCGAGAGGACTAGTTCTTTGTAGTAGTTACGTTGTACCAGTTCTGGCTCACTGAGTCAGAAATGGTACAAGTACGACGTTCGTCGACTCACGAACCTAAAAAAAAAGGTTTTGGCATGCTCTGATCACGAATCTGCGGTCCATTTTTGCGTAGGATGCACGGCTCCGGAGATGTGCAGATCAATTAACTCTTATCTAATGGATATCCGGTGAAGGCCTCCACCGTCATTAGCGCTCCATTGTTCTTATCTATTTACCCATTGTTCACTGAATACCGTCATTATCTATTCTTCCTCAGCGTGGTGCTATTATATTATACTCCTTTGTTTCTATCTACACTAATCTGACTCATCAATAAAACACATTACCTAATTTTGTTAAAATTTTTATTTACAAAATACAAAATTTTATTACTTATTATCTATAAAATAGGAGCGAAACATTTCATCCACTAAAATATCGTTGTACAATGTGTTACCTGTAAATATACTCGTAAATGCAATATGCATTGAACATCCCTGAAACTTATATAGCAAATACATTAAGCAATATTCGCCACAAACTGAAGTCCACTCATTCTGAATCCTATCAACATTCCAGTTCCATCTTTTACAATTTCTTTTTAAAAACTCTAGATGATATCGTACAGGTGCTCGTCCGAATGAATCAAAATATTGACCGACGTCATTCGTATCGATATATAAAGCTACCCAATGTGACCCTGGTTTATCATCTGTATCCAAATTGCATATTATATACGTTGGTACGTGGGTGTACATGGGCAGTTTATTGGCAGCATAAACATTATTTTCTAGAGTGGGGTGAATCTTTTTCAGATGTTGTTGTACATCTAGTGTATCCATGATATTACTGCTATTAGTAGATTATTACAGTACAATCTACTCAATGACTAACATAGGAATGATCAATTATAGTGATTTCTAAATATTAAATTGCATTATTTTGTGTTATACAAAACGTATTTGAGTCATCAATACACTGAACAAGACGCGACACGAAGTAATGTTGAGATAAGCAACAAAATGTGAGATAAGCCTGTTGACGCTTAAAGTTACTATCAATTCCACTGCAGAAATTCTTTAGATTAGAATTATTACTTACTGGTACTATATAAGACCAAGCAACTGCAGTCATGGAGTTAGTGTATGGTCGTTTGACCGCAGTGGATCTATCAATACTACATTTGTGTTATTTCAACGCATCAAAGGCCATGGATGTAAGTGTTTATTCTATTGACAAAGTTACTTTTCTTTCTGTTATTTTCTTACGTGTGTATGATTTAGTGTTAACAAATTATATTTAAATATTGTGTGTGTGTATATGATTAAGCCGTGTATAGCGCAAGCTGTAAATTTCACAGTACCCGGGTTCGATCCCCGCCGGCACCAATTAAATTGTTAATTGCAATTTTAAGTGTTTATTCTATTGACAAACTTACTTTTCTTTATGTTATTTTCTTACGTGTGTATGATTTAGTGTTAAAAATTATATTTAAATATTGAGTGTGTACCGCATCTACGTATACTAGAGTAGTTAAAAAATACTTTTTTAACAATGACAGTCATTAGTTGATCATTAGTGAATGTGATTCTTTTTACTTAAATTACAGGAAGACAAGAGCAGAAGGAAGAAATGGGATGATGGGAAGTAATGAAGCATTATTATGTGAAGTTTGTTGGAACAAACATATTTTTAGTCACGTGTATAATATGCAATTTAGATACAGATGATAAACCAGGGTCACATTGGGTAGCTTTATATATCGATACGAATGACGTCGGTCAATATTTTGATTCATTCGGACGAGCACCTGTACGATATCATCTAGAGTTTTTAAAAAGAAATTGTAAAAGATGGAACTGGAATGTTGATAGGATTCAGAATGAGTGGACTTCAGTTTGTGGCGAATATTGCTTAATGTATTTGCTATATAAGTTTCAGGGATGTTCAATGCATAGTTTTACGAGTATATTTACAGGGAACACATTGTACAACGATATTTTAGTGGATGAGATGTTTCGCTCCTATTTTATAGATAATAAGTAATAAGATTTTGTATTTTGTAAATAAAAATTTTAACAAAATTAGGTAATGTGTTTTATTGATGAGTCAGATTAGTGTAGATAGAAACAAAGGAGTATAATATAATAGCACCACGCTGAGGAAGAATAGATAATGACGGTATTCAGTGAACAATAGATAAATAGATAAGAACAATGGAGCGCTAATGACGGTGGAGGCCTTCACCGGATATCAATTAGATAAGAGTTAATTGATCTGCACATCTCCGGAACCGTGCATCCTACGCAAATATGGACCGTAGATTTTTTTTTAGGATCGTGAGTCGACGAACGTCGTACTTGTACCACTTCTGACTCAGTGAGCCAGAATTGGTACAACGTAACTACTCTTTGTTTTGTAAACCACGAACGTTATTTTCGACTATCTAACACTGATTTTGTTTAATGTGACTGAGAAAACGTTGTCATTATTTATGTGCGCACTTTGTCAACGTGATTTGAAGTTTATTTCGGATAAGTATGTAACTTGTTTTCATTTCATACCATTCCTACGATCCACAGTTGTGACATAGTTTTTGTTTCGAATTGCCGGTCTAGAAGTATACAAAGTCTTTGTTAGAAATAATCTAATATTTTGGATTAAGGGTTGATGGCACTGGACACTATTTAGGCAAGTTTTAACTAAAAACTTGAAATAGACCGATTTTATATTGTTTGTACTCATCGTTGTGGCATAAAATGTACTAGTGAATTATATGAAATGAAATTTGTAAGTGCTCCTTGTTATAACTGAAGGAAAAAAGTATTTTTATTAGTTAATGTTCTTATAATTGAATACGAAATTTTATGCATTGTAACTCTTCCAAAAGATATTGTAATTAAAGTTTATTCATATAGTATATATACATATACACATCAAATAAATAAAATTGAAATATATGTCTGTAAAATCGAAATAACTGCCTTCCGAAAACGTTGGAGTATTTTTTGTGAAAATGAAAAAAATGTTAATTGATGAGAAAATCTACTACACCTAGGCGAAGCCGGCTCGGATCACTAGTTATTAATATTTTGTACTTTACTCTGAGCAAGAGAATAATTGTAAGATCAATCATTTAGTTTGATTTATTTGTTACTACATATGTTTTCCTGTTTTGAACTCCAAGTTCTGTGATAACTGATAACTGTGACTTGGTATGGTTTAAAGATATATTTTGTAGTGTGTATATATGCTACAATGGCCAAATGTAGTTCAATGCAGACAAACGAACATATCCAAATTCACCACGTATTAGGCACAAAAAAAACATAGACGCATCGAGTAGCGACCACAGTATACGAAATACTGTGTTCTGTGGTTGCAATATTTTTTTTTACATAGTAAATTAACGTGTGACATTACAAAATGTATAATAAATAATTACTTTTTCACTTTTCAATACCCTATTTAGAAAAAAATAGAAAAAAAAACTCATAAATTTCTAAAATCTGTAAAATTATATGCAACAAATAATAATTAAATTAATCATTGGTTCTTGTATAATCAAGACGTATAATATATCTCACGTTCCGCCTATTTAAAAGACAAATATCAAATCACTACTAAATCGTTTCGTTAGAAGAAGATAGATACAAAAATTATTGTGAGCCTCAGGGGAGAGCGTGCTTGTCACGCTATCTCCCGTAATTAATAAAAAATAGCGTTACGACCGTAGTGAGCTAAGGACACAACCACAGAATAAATAATAGTACTACGTACTGACACAACTAAGGACTCGTCAGTCATAAATATCACAGAACGCGAGCAGCCTCTGTTCGATTCCCGTCGAGCATAAAATTGTTAGTTGGAATTTTAAGTGCTGATTTACCGCGTGTTTAGCAGACTGCATGTCGGGAATATCAATATTTCAAAGACGTAAAGTTCGCCAATACTCTTTGTGGCGGCACGACGGACACTTACTTGCCCACTCTCAAAAATGTGAGGAGGCTACGTCCCAGCAATGGGACTGTATACAGACGGTGTAACTCACCACGTCGGATATATGTGTCTGTAGGTCTGTACATAATTGTATTGTAACGTGCCGACTTCTCGGTATCGTAGACTTTAATGTGTATGTGCACTCAATGTTGTAGTGTAGATAAGTTATATTTATAACACATTTTCTATGTGCTATCTGGTGCGGTGTATTTTTTTGGAAATAAACTTATTTTGAACCACTTTGTTTTGTTTTACTTATTTATTTTATTTGAATGCGTCAGTATGCGATCTGCTGGAATAGCCTAGCTAAATACGGACCTCTCTTAGTAAGGAGTTGTTCCGCTTGGCTGGCGGATTTTACGCTGCATTGCACCAACATGTCCAAAACACGATTGACACATTTTGTATCGATAGAAAAAGATCGCAAAGTTTTTTCAAAATCTACAATTTTAGGTACATCCACTAAGTGAAAAAGCTGTTTCATTCGAATGTAATGACATCAATTTCAATTAAACTCAGGCTATGTGTTCACCAGTAAATACGTGAGTGAATAATTATATATATATATATATATATATATATATATATATATATATATATATATATATATATATATATATCAATAAAAGAGTATATATAATTTTAAAATGAATGAAATATCAAATAAATATTGAGCAATTAAATAGCGCGCGGGCCGACCAACCAGTCCATACAAAGCGTGAAAAATCTGCTTTTGGCGCCAACTTCACTTTAAAGTAATTTAGATCTGAAAAAAGTATTACTTTATGGGGAATAAGTCGCTCGCGTCCGTGGGCTTCGACCACCTAATCCTAGGCCCGCCCTACACGTGGTGCTAAACGAGCGACAAAGCCGTGTGGTAGCGGCGTAAAATATACCAAGGCAAAAAAGTAAATAAATGGCCCCGAGTTCCCGGCGCCCCTTTAATGGTATAGGGTTGCGAAGAATCTCCGAGAGGAAAACCGGCGACGAGGTTCGCCACCAGTCACGTTCTGTCTTCCGGGAGGGCGAAAAGCGGATTTCGGAAGCCCGTCTAGCTACGCTGAATGTATGTGCAGCAATTAATAATAAGGTAGATGATGTATGCGATATGATGTATGATAGAGGAATAGATGTGTTATGTGTAAATGAGACGAAGCGGAAGGGAACAGATGCCACTATATAATACCGCGTACTTGGCTGGTGTAGATGAGACCGAGCGGCCATACCAGGTATCATCCTTTCAGAAAGAATGGGTCAATATGTGAAAGAGAGAAGAGTATAAATGTGTAAGCCCGAGACTGCTATGGATACTAATGAAAGTGGGCTTAAAGTAGTTGTTTGTGCTAGGGTCTATACCCCAGACATGTCTAAGCCTACTTATATCCGAGAGCAGTTTGGGAGGTGGTAGAGATAATGTTAATGAAATGTAAGGGAAATGATTAAAATATTGTTATGTTAGGAGGTTCTAATGCAAGGGTTGCGGTGAAGAGGCTTGGTTATGGAAGGATATTGGGCAAGTTTGGTGATGAAAGTATAAATGATAATGGTGAAAACCTCCTCACCGTATGTGTGGAAAAGAATATTTTTGTGTGAAATAGGAAGATACACATGTATACGTGGGAAAGAGGTGATGATAGAAGCATGATAGATTTCATAATTGTGGATGAAAGAAAGAGGAGTGCAGTGGTAGAGACAAGGCTTTACCGAGGGTCTAACGTAGGGACGGATCATTACTTGGTCTTATGCCGAATTAATGGTCTATTCAGACGTTGGCGGCATCGAACATCTGTGTCTACCACTGAGTTACGGCGTATAAGTACAAACAGGTTACAAAATGAAGATGTGAAAGACAAGTACAAATATATGCTGAGAGAAAATATAAGTGGTCTGGATCAATTGTGTATGAATGAGTTAGACTTGGAGAATGTGTGGCATAATGTTAAGAAAGGTTTAATGGATGCAGTTATCGCAGTGTGTGGTGTTAGTAAGAGAACGAATGAAAGGAAAAACAATAGGTACGTTATGGTGGGATGATGAGATACGTATGGAATTTCAAGCAAAGAAGAGAGTATGGCTAGATTTACTACCATGTCTGGGAATTCTGGCGGTACGAATGGTGATACTGAAAGAAAAATGCAGTTTTTAGACGTCAAAATAAGAGAGTAGGGCTGTGTGGTTTCCCCGGGGCTTTTCAACCTATTTATGAACAGTTGTTTGGAAAATTTTAAAGTTGAAGAATGCGGGTTAAAAATAGGTGAGTTAACCGTCAAATAATTTTTGTAATCCGATGATCAAGCCATATTTACGTCGTCGGCTGCCGAGTTGCAAAACAGGTTATTAAAAGAAAGGAGAATAAAACGTGAATGCAAGTAAGACGAAAGTTATGGTTTTTGAAAGAGAGGAAAAAAACGATATGTGAAATAAGAATAGTACCCCTTCTATTCTTATCAACTTAACTCCCCGGTTGATTGCACAAGTAGATGAGTTTGTATATTTGGGATGTGTATTCGGCAGAGATGGGGATATGATAAGTATATAGAACGATAAGTGAACGCAGGAAATAAAGGAAATGGGGCTCTACACTCTATTGTGGAAAGTCAGAATGTGTTTCAAAAAAGGCACGTATGGCAATTCACAATGCTGTGTTTACTACTTTAATGTATGGTAGTGAAAGTTGGGTGTGGTAGAAGAAGCACGAGAGTAGAATAAACGCAGTAGAAATGCGATCGTTAAGGAGTATGTTAGGGCTGAATCTGGGTTACAGGGTGAGAAATTGTGTTATAAAAGAAGAGTGTGGTTTGCAAGATGATGTTGTGATAGAGATTAAGAAAGGAATTCTTAGGTTTGGTCATGTGAAAAGATTGAATGAGGAAAGAGTGACAAAACAAATTTATGTTGCAAAAGTGAACGGCAGAGTTAGAGGGGGACGTCCTAGGCGAAAGTTTATCGACCAAATTGGCCGTATATTGAAAATGGGTCAAATTAAGAGTACCCTTAATCGACGATCATGTATGAGTAGGTATATGGATGTGGAGGAGGCGAGAGAGGTATGTCAGGATCGTGCTAAATGGAAGTCTATAGTCTCTGCCTACCCCTTTGGGTGACAGGCGTGAGAGTTTACGATATGATTTGAGGAAGTATTACCACAAGATATAAGTTACAGCCTATATACGCGTCCCACTGCTGGGCTCAGGCCTCCCCTCATTTCTGAGAGGGTTTAGGGCAAGGAAGTGTCCGCCGCGCTGCCCAAATGCGTGTTGACGAACTTCACATGTCTTAGAAATATTTTTTTTTCTTATTCCTCAGACATGCAGGTTTCCTCACGATGTTTTCCTTCACCGCCGAGCACGTGGTATATCAGCACTTAAAATTGCAATTAACAATTTCATTGGTGCCGGCGGGGATCGAACCCGGGTTACTCGCGTTCTGTTATATTTACAGCGAGCGTTAACCACTGAGCTACCACGGCTCTTTTATATTTACAGCGAGCGTTAACCACTGAGCTAGAGATATAAAATATATTAAATCCCTTGATGTAAAGAAAACCACAGATTTATGGGGGATTTCCGTTATAGTTATTGCGTCCATAATATATTTAATTGCACCTCATCTTGCTATTATTTTTAATACTAGTGTCGAATCTTGTGTTTCCTGATTTAATGAAACAACAAAGTAACATCTTTATTTAAATCTGGCAGTACATTGGATCCCACTAATTTTAGACCTATTTTTTACTACCAACTCTAAGTAAAATTATTGAAAAAATGATTTTGAATTAACTATTTAAAAAAATTCAAATAAATTACTCCATCCCTTAAAACCTCAAAACAAGATTGTACAACCAGTGCGTGTTGCCAGTGATTACCTTGTAGGGCGAATGTTAGGAGAGGAGTTAAACAAACGTTGATGATGATATAAGACTCTCTTTATTGTATAAATAAATTTGATTATATAGGATTATTATTACACTTGTGTGTGTACTTTTATATACTCTTACTCTTACTCTACTACTACACCTTCCATCCAAAAGAAAAAAAATGTGACAATACAAGGATACATTTTTTTAGGCATCGATACATTTAAGATATTATTTTTGTAAATATTAGGAACGGTTACATTATAAAATAATATATAAGGTATTTATTTTAAGAACATTTTTTAATGATTATTTAATTTAGAATATTTATAATTACGTAATATTAAGTAATCTACAGAAAGAAATAATAATAATATACAATAAATGTACTTAGACAAAGCATATAAAATATGTTTTATTTATTATTGGATATACAATTTCGTGCGGTTTTTATGTATTAATTCATTTTTACCATTCTTAATTATTTCTATGTTTGGTGCTACATATTTAACAACTTTATAAGGACCAGAGCATAGATCACTTAGTTTATTACCTGACTCATTTTTTAAGAGTACTAAATCACCATTGTATAGGGGTATATTTATCAAATATAATTTTTCTCTTTTTTTTCTCTTTATTAGGTTCACCAACAATAGATAACACTAACATCAAATTAATACAATTACTTAAAAGTATTAACACAAGCGCTACAATTACTTAAAGGTAAACTCCGCATGCATATAACTTTATAAAAAAAAACTGAAAAAACAATAAGTTGTTCCTCAACTAAAATTACATACATATTTATTAGTAAGATTAGTGCTACATAAACTAAAAAAACTTAAAAAAAACTAAGAAATCTATTTTAATTTACGCTATTAACATATACATTAACGGAGACACTTAGAGAATGTTTTGGGTGAGTCAAAGTGAATGTCGATTTGATCGCTATATTTTTTAATTAAATATAAATAAAAAAATTCCTAAAAAAAAGTGGTGCAATAGAGCTGCGAGGTAATCTCGAAGGTACACGAAACTTAAAAAGTTCCATTAAACTGGGGCAATTAAATGTAGAATTAAATATTATATGTACAAAAGCTGCATCATTATACTTTCTGCGACTTTCGAAGGTTTCTAAATTAAAATGATGCAATTTACTATTATAGGACCGTAGCTTTTTTGCTTTACCAACAGAAAATGCTAGATGCCAGAGGAACCTCTTTTGAACACGTTCGATGAATGTGTAGCATAGTGTGGTCTCCAGACCACACTACAATATTCAAAAATATTTCGAACTAGACTGTTGTAAAAAAATATTTTGGTTTTGTAATGCATATTTTTCGAATTCCTTATGACAAAACCCAACATTTTAGATGCTCTCATAATTATGTTATCCAAATGGGGTACAAAAGTTAATTTTTTATCATATATTACGCCAAGACCCCGAATGATCTCTACTTCTCTAATTTTAGTATTATGAATAAAGTAATTTACATGTATTAAATTTTGTTTTCTGGAGTATTTAACATGATAACATTTACTTGTCCATTCTGTTGTTGCAGCACCATTGGATTAGTCTATCAATGTCACCTTGTAATAATTTTGTATCATCATCACTCTTAATTATTTTCATAAATTTTAAGTCATCAGCATATAAAAAATATTTTGTAAACAGAAAACATTTCATCATTTATGTAAAAAAGAAATAAGACTGGTCCCAAATGAGAACCCTGAGGAACACCGGAACTTATAGTTTTAGTACTTGATTGAAAACCATTAATTGCAACTAAGAAGGTCCTTTGCACTAAATACGAATTCAACCATTTGAGTAACGAGCCACAAATCCCGTAGGCACACAACTTACAAATCAAAATCTTATGCGAAACCTTGTCAAAAGCTTTGCTAAAGTCGGTATAAATAACATCAGCCTGATGGCCCATGTCAATAGCCTCGTACAAGAATTCCGTAAAAGGAACTAAATTCGTACTAATGGAACGAGACCTGAAGAACCCATGCTGATGGTCACTTATTTAAAGGCTTAAGTGCTATTGAAGATGATGACAAACCAACGACTCAAATACCTTGGCAAAGGTTGACAAAATTGAAATGGGTCTATAGGAAATGATATCGATATTTGACAACTTATGTATGGGAAATACTTTTGCTATTTTCCATTTTGAAGGAAACATGCCAGATGCTAAAGACAAGTTGTAAATTACTTTTAAAGGATATATCAATTCCGAAGCACATTCTTTTATTGGCGGTATTCTGTCTGGTCCTGCGCCTTTATTACAATCTAGTCCTTTGAGTTTTTTTTAAATTGTATCATGTTCTATTTTTGGATTTGAGAGACATAAGCTGTTATTTACTAGTGATTATAAGTAATCGGACATGCTTTCGTCATAACTATCATCTCTCTAGGACGGAAGAAAAGTAAGAAGCAAACATTTCGCATATAACTGAACTATCTGAGCTGGAAGATAGATGATCCATCGCTCATGGTTGTCGGAAATGTACTTGACCCATCCCTCTTGTCTGTCACCATCGACCAAAATAGTTTGGGATTTTTCGAGAGTGTATTTTCACATTTTTTTAGATAGCGATTGTAACACTTAGTTGCTAAGTTACCACAACGCTTGCCTATAAGTTTTAATTCGATTCTATCTAACGAATTTTTATATTTATTATATCGCTTCCGTATCCTGTTTTTTTTTTCATTCAATAATTTAATAAGTTTATAACATAACATAAACACTCACGCCTGTCACCCAGAGGGGTAGGCAGAGACTACAGACTTCCATTTGGCACGATCCTGACACACCTCTCTCGCCTCCTTCACATCCATACACCTACGCATATATGCTCGTCGGTTAAGGGTACTCCTAATTTGGCCCGTTTTCAATAAATATCCAATTTGGTCGATAAATTTTCGCCTAGAACGTCCCTTTCCGACTCTGCCATTCACTTCTGCAATATAAATTTTCTTTGTCACTCTTTCCTCATTCATTCTTTCCACATGACCAAACCACCGAAGCATTCCTTTCTTAATCCTGGTCACAACATCATCTTGCAAACCACACTCTTCTCTTATAACACAATTTCTTACCCTGTCGTTCAGATTCAGCCCTAACATACTCCTTAACGACCGCATTTCTACTGCGTTTATTCTACTCTCGTGCTTCTTCTGCCACACCCAACTTTCACTACCATACGTTAAAGTAGCGACCAAAACAGCATTGTGAATGGCCATACGTGCCTTTTTTGACACATTTTGACTCTTCACAATAGAGTGCAGGGCCCCATTTACTTTTATGATCACACCCAGATGGAAATTTGTAAGTTTTCGATTTATAATGAGGTACAAAATTTTGTACTGCTATATATAATATTTCGTAAAAGATCTCTAGAAGCTCATCCACATCACACAGTCCATCAAACTTCTCTACGCAATTTATTTCTCGTAAAAATTTACGGATTGATTCGTAATTTGCTTTATAAAAATTTGGTCTCTTATTATTGATATTATATGGTAATCTAGTTTCATTATCTCCGTGAATCACAATATTAAGAGGTGGATGTTGTAGGTCAATTTTACTTAAAGCATCAATAGTTTTGCTTACACTACAAGATGAGATCGTTGTTAAAACAAGATCAAGTATACGACCGGTTATATTAGTCACACGATTGTATTGAACGAGGTTGTTAACGTTAGCAAAATTTATCAATGTTTGGCTAAGATTTGGTATTGAACTATAGGTTTGGTTTCCTATAAGACTCCAATCTACATTACTTAAGTTGAAATCCCCCACAATACAAACATGTGAGTTTACAATCTGTTCAAAAACGTTATTGCAATGATTTATATAATGCTCTACTACAGTACCTCGTACAGGTGGTGGTAAATAAATTACACAAAAAGCAATTTGACGGATAGAATGTGACAAAGGAAAGTCCATAATAACCCATACATCTTCACAGCTACTTTCCCAACACTGAAGCGTTTCGATTTAATATTCTTCTTTATAGCAATCAGCACTCCTCTTCCTTTTTTACGACTTTGTAGATTGGAACTTTCTCTATCCCTCCTGTATACCACGTATTTATTTATTTTATTTAAAAACTTTATTGCACTTAAAATGTACAATTGCCGGACTTAATGCCTTTAGGCATTCTCTACCAGTCAACCATGAGCTAAGCAGAGAATTTTAGCAGGTGCCATAAAATATGTGGATAATTTATACGTAAATGTAAATATAAAAATAAACATACCATAAGTGTAAATACAAAAATAAATATACACAACTACAATTAATCTAAGTAATATATAATACATTTCATACGTAATGTTTAAATAGTACATAATACATACATTTTAAGTATACTTACATACGAACATATTATACTAAAACAATTTAAATAATTTAAAATGTCAAGTCACATATAAGCAGAAACAATTAAATATGAAAGTTAGTTGCTAGAAGAAGAAAGGTAGTAATCAGTCACCATCCTCTTAAAGGTAGCAACAGAAGTCGGTTTTCTGATATGAGGGGGTAATTTATTCCATAGTCTTATGGCCTCAGCGGCGAAAGACTGAGACATAAATTTGGTACGGCGAGGAAAAACACATAATGTAGTTCCCTTGGAGGATCGCAGGTTACGATCGTGAGAAGAACCCAAATACTGAAACTTGCATTTCAGGTATTGGGGAGTGCATGGATCATATAGGATTGAAAAAAGCGTGCGAAGAATTTTGATACATCTACGCTGATGGATAGGGAGCCATTTAAGCTTAGAACGATATATGGATACATGATCGTATTTACGAAGGCCAAAAATAAAACGGATGCAATTATTTAATAAACGATCCAATTTGCACAGAAGTACTTGACTCACATCAGATCCAATTTGCACAGAAGTACTTGACTCACGTATCTGTTATCAAACAGTTCACTAGTTGATTTATTGAAGCTGATAAATGCAGCCAAAATCTGATCACGTACTTTAGGAGAAGCCAATTGGATTACGATAGATCGAGGACGAGTGTTGCTAGAACTCATTTTAGCTATCCGGGTACAGTGAAGTATATCTTCATCTTTTAACTCACAACCAATTACAATTCCCAGCTGTTTGACAGTCGAGTATAAGTTTTCATGTTTGTTTTCAGGCAAACAATGAAGCTCCAAATTATTGAATCGAGATTGCTGCTCCAAATAATTAAGTCGTTGCAACATGTCAGAAACTGTATTTCCTAAATGAGAATTTATATCTTGCAGTGTGTTAACAGATTTTTTTAGCAGCGAGCTGTTCCGACTCGATTTCCTCAATTTTTTTATTAATAAAGGACATAGATTCTTTAAGGTCCCTCATTTCGTTTTTTATAGGTTCCAGCTCCTTAGTGATAACACCGATCATACTATTATTTAGTTGTTTTAGATATCGTTGAACTCTTTCTTAATAACCTCTTGGACAGTTGTACGAACGTTTTCACTTGTAACAGGACTTGCTTTTGGAGGAGAGTTTAATGCCGGTCTTTTAATGATTTCTTATATTTACGCGAACATTGCACATGATTAAAACTATTTTTACCATAAACAATAATTAAAAAAGCTGAAGGTACTCCG
This sequence comes from Parnassius apollo, assembly GCA_907164705.1. Classification (NCBI taxonomy): domain Eukaryota; kingdom Metazoa; phylum Arthropoda; class Insecta; order Lepidoptera; family Papilionidae; genus Parnassius; species Parnassius apollo. Next base: position 855,093 of record CAJQZP010001641.1, on the reverse strand, counting down.
GGTTTAACAATGACATCGGGACGTCAGTCATCTCAGTCCCCCGTGACCATGGGTGCTGGAAAGCGCCCGAAACGTCGGGAATTAAAAATAAAAAGTAAAAATAAACGCGATAAAATCCGTAAAAGTAGTTTTAATCACGCCGGTCTTTTATTTGCTCTGGTCGTAGGAATAGTACGAATAGGTATGCAGTCTTTTTTTGAGGTCTTTGGTGCTGAATTTATACATGCCGGAAATTTCCATTTGTCATAAGCCTCAGAGTTCCGAGCGATTTCAGGAATGGATAAACATAAAAAATGGTAAGATTTATTACAGTGCGTACAATTAATGAACGATGAAATTGATTCATTAGAGCAACATCCCCATGATTGCAATGACACAGCCATAATAATTAATTTTAACTTAACTTATTAAGTGAAATGAAATTATCTGCTTCCTTCGCCGTATGAATTTAATAAATATCAACTCCAAGTTAAGGCCGCCGTCGGAATCGGTGTTAAAGTGAAGTTACGACAAAAACGTCTTAAGCGCCGTGCAGACTGTGTCACTTACGCGTTTTATCAAAACACAACTCATTAACACTAACTGACGGTAAACTTATGTTAAAATGTTTAAACAAAATATTAGAACACTTTTCTTTAGACTTTATCAAATTATTTCTTGCCTCTGTGACAATTGTAACCTGTATTTAAGCATACTTAGTGAGTTCGCATTGTAGCGTTAAAGCATAAGAGTTTTTATTATTATCAACTTCAAATAGACCTACTAGGTCTAAATATATCTGTTCAATAGCTGTGTTAGCTGTCGTTGTTATTTCTAATGGCTCTCTTACGGGTAACGAAAATTTCTGACGCTGACATTTTTGTCACAATGCCTAACAAAGTTCTTTACATCCTTATCACACCCAGGCCAATAATAATACTTTTTTATATTGTTGACCATCCTTCTCATACCTGCATGGCCACTGCTAGGTAGGAGGTGGAAGTCACTTAATAAAACCTTTCTGTCATCCTTATTATATATCGTTTTTACATTAGTTATATTATATAATAGTATCTTTTTATATTACAAAAATTATAATAAAGAATTTAACTAAAATAATAATTAAAATTATAATATTTACGATTAAAACTAATTATATACAATATAAAAGAAGAAACTATAATATAGAAAATCTACAACTAAAAATTTTAATCGTCAAAAAGACCTGCTCCCCGAGGTATAGTGCCAAGAACGCTGGCTGCGTTTCCTCGCTGAATAGCTATACTTAGCCTTTGAGCGAGGAAAGAACCAGCCCTCTTATCACCAGCAGCGACGACCAGTCGTGGATACAGTTCCTTTAGAAACTTCATTGCCCGTGGACCCAAGGACCGATAGTTTCTACAGCAAATGGCACAAATATGTAGTCATTTCTCAAAGACTCATATTTGCGCCATTTATTAAATTCGTCTGCCTCTGATGCCGCCCCGGCTCTAAAAGAGGTACCCTTGAGATGAGAGGCCGCCAAAGTGTCAACGCAAGTAGCATCCCACACTAGGGCTTTACGTCTCTCCCAAGGGACCAAAGTCATACCGTCGGGTCTCTTGCCATCGTCTCTAAATATCCCGCAAGGCTCTAAAACCGAGGGGATATTTATAGAGACAAGAGCTCTTCGGATGATTTCGTTCAAAGAACCTTGACGGGAAAACCTACCTGCACTTTTCTTGCATGAAAGTCCGTGGAGCCCAAACTCATCGACGCTGCTACCACAGGGGCACTGGTGAGGTTGACAAATAGCCACTCCTAGCCGGATTCCTACGGCGATGCGCAAGCTTTCCCCATCAAGCAATGTGCCGAGATTACTTGATGGTAGAGCATGTAACCAGTGGCTAGATTCCTTAGTCGAAACAGCTAGAAGTCGAGCCTGATCTTGTTGAATATGGAAATTTTGAAATAAACTTTTCTGGACACTCCGTACCAACGGAATATCCCACTGTTTTTGTTGGTTAACTTCCAGTGGGACATTTTCGCCGGGACAGAGCGTTAGCCATGTTTGCTTTGCCTCCGCAGCAAAGCACAGGTCTACTTTATTATTTAAAATTGTGTTACATAGGTCATCGACACTATGCACGGAAGCAAGGAAAGCTGGCAATGCGACGCTAGAAATATTTCTTGCACCAATTCCACCAAATTTGATAGGTATAGTGGCTTGATTCCAGGCTATTGTATTTAATCTCAAATTCAGAATATTTTCTAAGGCAATTTTAAGATTACTATCAATATCTTTTAAAATATCCGAACATTTCCAGACTGGACTTGAGCGTAACAAGTATGTAAATTTAGGTACAAGGAGACAATATTTTAAAATGGTAAGGGCAATATGGGAGTTTAAAATATATAATTTATCAACGTGATTTAAAATTGATCAAATTTTGTTTTTAAAATAGGTTTTAATACTATCGAAAAACAACGGAGCACTAAGCAGGTAAAGCGATTCCGAATTGACAGTTTTTATTCCTGGAGAAATCTGATTGAAATTTTGAATTAACGTATCTCTGTTAGAATTAGATAAATTATTTGAAATAAATATTTCACATTTATTTGTATTTGGTTCAAGACCAATATTTTTAAAATTTTGAAAAATATGAGTAAGATCATTGAGGACGTCATCTGCTTTACCTCCAGTGTACCGTCGTCCAGATACCAGACATTAAGCTTGGATTTTAAATTTGAAATAATAGGTTGAATTCCCAAACTGAAAAGAGCTGGACCTAATGGATCACCCTGCTGAACACCGACAGCAGACTCAATAATATGGTTTTGATAAAACAAGTTTGAATTTTGACTGTAACATTGCCAAACGTAATGATATATTTCGGGGGTATTGTTAGCCACTTCTTTCAGCAGGGTTATCCTATCAATAGAGTTAAAAGCATTTCTAAGATCAACCTTCAGAAGAACATCTGCATTGGAATTAGTTAAGAAAGTACGCACCGAATGTACCGCCGCCTCACAGCCACCTTTGTTGCCAAAGCCTAGTTGAGTAGGTTGAAATTTTGTCTTAAGGTTTGAGATTATGTGCCTGCAAGCTAATTTTGAAGTTAAACGTCGAAATGTAGAACCAACAGCAATAGGGCGGATACCGTTATCCTTTTTTTTGAAGGCACACAATCTTGTCCCATATAAGTAGGGAATGAAATTGGGATTGACATTACGAGAAAGCATAAAATTCCTAATTTTTGTTATGTTATTAAGAAGTACCCTACCGGCGTCACCGGTAGATACGCTTACAAGGTCTTTGAGATGCTGAGGCGTAATCCCGTCAATGCCGCCGGCAGAGCCATTCGAAAATGACAATATTGCGTCTAAAGTGTCTTTTTCGGAAACTTGTAACGGTTGCATAGAAGTATTGGGAGGCAGCGGTTAATTCTGGGAAGGATTGACCGAAGGATGTTTCTGACGAAGGCCTTCAAGAGTTTCGACAGTTTTTTTGTAGTTTTTGTAGCAAGTTGCATCCTCGCGCCTCTGGGAATTCTTTTAACCACTGGTACGTTACTATACAAATTGTATAATTGTTTCGAAAAAAGTGAAGAATTTGTGTCATTAGGTATATTATCAGAAGAGTCATGAATTTCTTCGGTAGGCTGTGAAGCCGAAATATTTTTACTATGGCATCGTTTAATGTGTATATTTAATCCCTTTTTACCTTTAAACAGCCTGCCGTCGGTACAATTTTGACACCGTAGGAAATCTGGCTGTGAATGTATTGGAGCGATAATATTCATAGAAAATGTAAAAAATTAAAAATGTAAAAATATATCTACAGCACTCAAAAGTGTATAATTTAGTATAAATCAAATCTGGAAAATTAATAGAAAAACCTAGTTCTCGAGCTTTGTTTATCGCCTTAAAGCAATCTAATATTAATATTGTGTACGATGAATCCCCAGGCGTTGCATCTTGAAGTGACCTACAACTATAACCGCTTACAGTTGATGGTTTCAAAGCTTTTTTGGTGACAATCTCAATAAAACGCTCAAGCATCTCAATAAAAACGCGGCATTCGTTGTTTTCTTGGGATCAGTAGAAGTGTAGTGAGCATTGATTTTGTTATTTTGACGTTGTTCTATTTTCTCATTTAATATTTCTTTAAAGTTCTCCCTGGCATTAATGTTGCAAAATAAAATATATTCTTGGTGTATTCGGCCATCGTCATTTCGTGTCATCACTTCAGGCAAACGAACTTGTAAATATGTTATCACATATTCATTAATATTAAAATATATTATTTACATAAAACATTATTTTTCGGTATTTCAGGAATAAAATATAAATATATTTTAATTAAAATATTTGGTTAAAATATACGACAGTTGTCATCTGTCCTATTATTATATGTACACGTGGACCGGTCCTATCATTCATAGATTTGACTTCTTCAACTAGTTTTTTAATAGATTCCTTATTACCATCCTTCTTTATTATACATACTTTATTAATATTTATTAACTTACAAAAATCATCTAATTCCCTCACAAACTCGCGTCGCGTCATTCGTGAGTCGGAACTTAAATATTTAATATAAATTATCTTTTTCTTTTCATCATAACAAAATGTATTATTTTCTTTACTAATAACTCTTGATTTTCTCAATGTTTTCAAATCATCTTTATTAACCATACGCAACTCCACTGATTCTGCTGGTTTGACATGATTACTTACGACTTTTGGTTGATCAGGCCTCAAGTCTGTGGGTATCATGTCCAACGAGGAGGATCCTGGTTTATTTATTTTTCGCGATTTTGCTCGTGTCATGACATTAACGATGTTCTCATTTAATTCTTTTAACTCTTTCGAACTCAAACAGATTCTAGATAACGCATCTGCATCTGCATTATCTGAACCCTATACATACTCTACGTCAAAATTATATTCCTCTAATACCAAACGAAACTTCATAAGCCTGCTTGATGGATCTTTCATGCCAAATAGGTATACTAGAGGTTTATGGTCAGTCAGAGGGTTATGGTCAGTTTTAAAATATTGCCCATACAGATACGGTCTGAAATGTTTGACGGTCCATACTATCGCTAACAACTCTTTTTCTATAACTGGATAGTTTGATTCGGCCTTATTCAGAGATCATAATAGAAATAATTTTCTTTTGAAAAATCAGGGTAATCTAAAACTGGGGGGACATAATACGTTTTTTGAGTGTTCCAAAAGACTTTTGACATTTTTCAGTCCAAACGAAATTAGTATTTTTTCTACAAAGTTGGTTTAATAGTTGCGCAATTTCAGCAAACTTGGGTATAAACTTTCTATAATAATTTGTGAACGCCACAAATCTTTTAACTTCGTCGGCATTCTGCGGACAAGGATATTTTTTTACTGTATTTATTTTTTCGGGATCAGGTAAAATCCCTTCGTTAGATATACAATGTCGCAAATATAAAATCTGTTTTTTTTTTTAAAAGATATGTACATTTTGAAGGATTCAATTTTAAATTTACTGAACGAAGTCTTTCAAAAACATCCTGTAAGTTTTTATTGTGGTGGTCTAGTTGTCTATCAAAAACAATGACGTCATCTAAATAAATTAAGAATTTTTCATTATTTATTCCTGACATTGCTAAATTCATCATTCGCGAAAAAGAACTGGGACTTGTTTTATATCTCACGGGCATTCTCATCATCTGGTATTGACCAGAATTGAAAGCAGTAAATTTTCGAGAACTTTTATCTAAATTAACATTGTAATACCCTTGATATAAATCTAAATGTGTAAAATATACACTTCCAGATGAAGATTCTAAGATTTCTGTAATATCGGGAGGGGGTACTTATCGTCCTCTATACAGTTATTTAATTTACGGTAATCCACTACCAATGGCCATTTTTTATTACACGATTCATCTAATTTTTTAGACACCAATAATATTGGGCTAGACCAGTCACTTTTACTAGGTTCTATAATTCCTTCTTTAAGCATGTTGCTAATTTGACGATTAATTTCCTTTTTCTGACTAATTGGTAACCTATAGGGTTTTGAAAACACTGGACTAACGTTTGGTTTCAAAAAAAAAATTGTGAGTGTAAATATCTGTTGTTGTCAATTTATCGCCCTCTAAATAAAAAACATCTGCATATTTTGCACAAATATTTTGAATACTTTGAATTTCTAAGTCATTTAAATCATTTAATTTTAATGAGGAAAATAATCGTTTTACTCGGTCTGAATTATTCTCATTTTTCTCAAAACTACAAATATTATAATCGTTAAGATCATGAATTGCAGGATTTATTCCTGACAATGTTACTGATTTTTTGGTAACATTTAATATTTTTATTGCTATTTTTCCCTAATTGGTGTCGCTATCGAGCTAGCCAAATAAACGCCATCTTGTAATTCTTGTGAACAAATAATGCATAATGGATTCACTTCTTGGGGGAATTTCCAATACGTTAATATTATAATTATTAGTGAAAGGCAAGAAACAAGTTTGGCCTCACCCTAACTTCAAAGACAAAATATTTTTCTCGAAATCTAAACATGCTCCAAATCTATTCCAAAAGTCTCTACCTAGAATTCCATGCGACGAAATTGGTAACGAATTAAAAACAAAGAACTTGTGATTAATAACAGATCCATGAATCATTAATGGAACATAAACTCACGGCGCCTCTACACGTTGGCCAACACAGTGGCGAATGTAGTGGCCAATAGCATTGGCCAACGTGTAGACGGGGTGTTTGGGCTTCATTGGTATGTATTGGAACGATGGCCCGCAAGTTGGCGCGAGATCCGTGTGGTGTCGGTTTTTTTACAAAAGATCAAAGCATTGTTGGCAGAGTATGGTCACGGTAATATTATCTATACAGTATTGTAACTCGGCCATATCTTTGAAATAAATGCCTACAGCCGCGCGGTACGTAAACATGCCAGGGCTGCCTGCCTCCAGCATTTTTACATTTGCCTTTGACATTGACTTTGTGTTTCCATTTAGTTTTACGAAATATACTTTTTTTCTATAAACAAATATAATAGGTACCTTGTGCGTGCGTGTCGTTTTTTGATTGGTAGATTTAATTAAAAAACCATGTTTATGTTTGAATAACAAATCGGTCTTATGAATTTGCGACCGAAAAATATTTGCGCCTCGACTGAGACGTACGAAATGCTTTATTATAAAATTTTTAAGTATAAAAAATCCGCATTCTAATATAAAGCTCAATTAAAAATTGTTTTGGGAAACATGGACAAGGTGGAGAAAAGAAATAGGTATCTAAATCTAAAGAATAATCTAAAGAAAGATATTTTATAATTTATATATTGGTTTTAAATGGAGTTCGGAATATTTCCTCATATATTCCACAAAATCATCACTGCGGCACAGTCACGACTGTCTGCAAGAGTACCTTTGTATAAACTGAAATGAAATCTATGCCGAGCGCATGCCGAGATCGAGGCGCGTAGGCATAGCTCTCGCTTCGTCCGTCTGTATGAAGTTGGAATACTGTATAGATAAAATTTATACCGTGGTTTGGTCGCCGCGTCCACACGTTGGCCGCGCGAGTTTAGTTTGCTACAAGCTCCCAGAGTGATTACACGCATCTGATTAAAATTTTATATTCACGCTTTGTAGGGTGGATGACCCAATTACCAGTCTTTTAGTGGCAATTTCAACTTTAAACATTCCTACTACTTTAATTAGCGCGATTTATTTATTTTTAAACATTTGTTTTAATCGATAAGCTATTTATAAAAAAAAATAATGAACATTTATTTACAATCAGATTATTACGAGAACAATTTTAAAATGAAAAAAAAATGAAGCACGTCGTTTATACGTGGTAGAACCATGCAGTTATATTAGAAGTATAGTTGTAGCACGAATGGGTCGGTTCGACCGGGGAAGGACCACGCTCTCACAGAATATCAATGTAAAATAGTAGCTTAATGATGCTGTGTTTCGTATAGTGAGTGTAGAGAACCAGAGACACTTTTTAAAGGAAACGAGGCATTTCATCTTAGTCTTCACGGGTGACAACGCATCTGCATTTTGATTCGTAATCGAGGATAGATGTAGATGTCTGTGGGCCACAGCAACCACTTACCAGCAGGTGAACTGTGTGCTCGTTTGTCATCCTATCCGTGACGTAAAAAAGCGTCGATTTCTTATAATTTAATCGTGCAAGTTTTCGAATCAACATCGTCATTACAGCTCTTCACAAGTCCACTACTGAACATCCTCCTCCAAAGAATGCCGCAAAGCATGGTACTGAGCCACTTTGCTTGTCATGAGTTTTTCATTTATGTTCTAAGTTATAATTAGTACCTATTATTAAGTCAGTGTTAAATATATTTATTGCTATTGTTTTTGTCTTTCTCAAAAAATATTTAAATTACCGAATAAATTATAAGGTGTTTTTTATATACATCAAATGTCTGATAGAAAAGCAAGTACATGTTTTGCTAAACTTTAAAAACAAAACTCAATTTTAAAACATAAAATAATCGATTATAACTCCTTTAACTTTAAAATAAGTTAAGTTCTAATTAATGGTATTTATTCCAGTTTGTGATGCATGTAAAGAATAAATAAAGCTAATCGTATATCGTATATCTATTAACAGCCCCATTAATATCAACTATTCTTTTATAATTTTTTTATAAAAAAGGTTATCCCCACACTTGGATTTTCTCCTGTATCGCGGAGGCAGTTTACAAACATAAATTGCACAAGGACACACGTCCAGACCCGGAACAATTAGTTGTAGGACATACAAATACTTGTTCCGTGCGGGATTCAAACCCGCGGCCCCCGGCACAGCCACTCATTGCTAAGCCACTGCGCCACGGAGCCGTCGTCCGTCCGCACTCCGCACATTGGCCTGAACCGAAGTAAACTGAACGACCTTCCAACGTGTGGACGCCGTCACCAACTCTCGGCCAATATATTTGCCACTACATTCGCCACTGTGTTGGCCAACGTGTAGAGGCGACAATATACGATTGTTTGCACCTCGCCACCTAGACCGTTTATAATTACATTCTCTTTATGTAATGAAACACTTAATTCGATAGCATGTTTATATGTTACGGCGGATAAAGATGCGCCCGTGTCGACTAAGAAAGAATAAGTTTTATTGCATGATGAAACTGGTAAATGAATAAAACAATTGCTATTACTACTAGCCAAAATTAAATGATTTTGTTTATTCTCGAAAAATCTTATCTAGTCGGGGTTCATTTGAAGTTGATTCCTGGTTTTCATTAATTATATTGACTATATTTCTTTCTATCCCTTGATTTCCGCGATAATTACGAAACGTACCTCGATTATATCGTCCTCGCTGTCCTTGGCCACGTGAGCTCGAGTGGTTCCATTAATTCGATCGCTGCGAGTTTCCATGGTAGTGTCCTCGCTGTGAAAACATTTGCCGATTACCTACGCCCGTTGCCGCGTGGGTACCTAGAATTATGATGAAAATTCCTAGGATAATAAAATTTCTTACTGGACATACCCATCACCTCTTCTGAGGCCGATGATGATCTCTCTCTCATCTTGAGCTGCTTGAATGTTATCTTTCAAAGAGCTGTAATTTTAGCAGAAATTTTATTTTGAATTCGTAAGCCATGAAAATTGCTTGATCGCTTGTTTTTCATTAACAGTTTTCAATATATTGTAATATTCGGTATTACCATTGGCTTGCGATATCGTAAGGTCCACAAATAACTCTGTTATTTGTTTTTCATAATCAGCAATTGACATATCATTTTGGCGTAATTTTTGCAATTAATTTTTTGATTTTTGCTTGCTGCTGCTCCTTTTCTTGGCAACAACTCTTTCTGCATGTCACTAACCAAGTTTTCAACATTAGAGTAATCGTCTTGAAGACGTAATTTAGCAGATTGAGATAATCTACTTTTTAATATAAATTTAATTAAATTTTTTTTGCATTCCTGTTTTGTTAACAAAGAATTATAATACTGAATATTGTCTACTAATTGTTTCACACTTGTTTCGTCATCTGACATAGGTAACAGGTAATAAAGTCAAAGCCGTTTTCAAATCGAAAGTATCCATATTTATAGATATATATTTTCAGATTGTACACACTCGGGCTTACACAATTTTATAATATCCTGATATAATGCTTCAAAATTCTTACAATAGGTTTGATAAGATGGAATATCAGTAGATTTAATCTTACCTTCCTTTACTTTACTATTAAAATTTATTAACAACTTAGAATAGTAGTATTTCATTGGCCTCTTTAAGTTTAGTATCTAAAACTTTTCCTTCACGTGTACTCGGTCCAATTTTAATTAAATATGTTCTTACTTCTTTTAATTTCTCATATAACTGTTCTAAAGAAATATTCATAACTTACCACCAATACATAGAATAGAGTATACTATAAATAATTTTACGAAATATTTAATATAATAATAATACGGTTAAATGACGATTAAAGACAGTACAACGAATACATGATTTAATTTAAAATATAAAGTTCAGTAATATAGACTAGAGTCCCAGATTAATGTAGTTGATTTATAAACACAATACCCTTTTTTTTCACTATTAATAGACACGCACTTTTTACTCATTTTATATGCACGTAGACTCCACTTTTAAACTTCGATCAGCGCCGGTCATACTTTATAATACGTCCTTGGTTGACTTGCCTCTTCCACATTTGGGGGGGTTGTGGTGCCGAAAAATAAGGTATTTCTGTTTATCTCTGTGTTAATCCACTTTATATGACATCGCCTATATGTCCGATACAAGCAATATAAGGACCCCAGTAGAAGTACCAGCACAATGATAGTAAAATATTACTCGTAGTCAGGTGAAATTGCATTCGTTGAACTCCTGCCTTATTGCTTCCCACTGCGTTTTGCACAATTACGGTCTCTTCCTTAGTCTGTTTACCGCCCATCTTGGATGTTATTTTTCGTTAACTTTTTGTTAAACACGTCACACAGTCGCATATACAGAACGCCATAGCTTGATTTAGCTCATCAGTTGCACACAGAAAAAAATGTTCCACTCCAAATACGGCGGAGGGTGTCATATTCCCGTCGCGAATTACTTCGGCAGGGTCGCCATGTACGGCGAATGTTAGGACAAACGAATGATGATATAAGACTCTTTTTATTGTATAAATAAATTTGATTATATAGGATTATTATTGCACTTGTGTGTGTACTTTTATATGCTCTTACTACTACTACTACTACAACCTATGGATATGAGACGTGGTCCCTCACTGCTGGCCTTATGAGAAAGTTCAAGGACGTTCAGCCAGCTATGCTCGGGGTGTCTCTACGTGATAGACTTAAAAACGAGGTCAGTTAATCAAGCTTATCAGAAAACTTGGCCGATATAATTTCTCGGAAAGCCCATAGGTTTTTCCTTATTTCCTCCATTTTTTTTTATATATTCCACAAAATCATCACTGCGGCACAGTCACGACTGTCTGCATGCCGAGATCGAGGCGCGTAGGCATAGCTCTCGCTTCGTCCGTTTGTATGAAGTTGGAATACTGTATAGATAAAATTACCGTTATCCATCCTACATTACGAACGGCAATAAAATAAATAAATTTAGTAGGCATCTTTGACCTTGTCACTTCGCAGGGTCTTAGGCTCGAGGGAAGTAATAGTTTAAAAAATGTTTTCAGATGTTTAATTCAAAATGTTTCTTTATACTTTTTTGTAAAATATCAGTGCCGTAGGTTTCTACTCCGTACACTTGTTACACCCAATTTTTTTCCAGACGGTAAAAAAGTAGTCCAGAACACATGCCAATAAGAATTTTGCTTTGCACGACCAGACCGTGGAACTGACTGTCACCAGCAATTTTTCTCGGACCAATACTACTTAGAGACCTTCATGAAAATAGGTTACTCCTTCATAAGAGGCCAGCAACGCTCCTGCAATTCCTCTGATGTTACAGATGTTCATGGGTGACGGTGATCACTTACTATCAGGTGAGTCGCATGTTCGTTTAATATTTCTTCCATAAAAAAAATAGAATATAGGTGCGCAAGAATAAGTTACTTTCGGCTAAAATCATTGATAGAGGAAGCAAATTCATGCTAGCGTTGGTTATTTATGTTCTAGATAAATAAATTCCAGCATTACTGCCATACGTCGTTAATCTAATAACACCCTAGACAACAAAAAACTAAGTAATTGTTTTTATTTAAATATAGTTACAGCAAATGAATGTGTCTTAATTTAAAATAAAACAAATTTGTTATATAATATAAATATATTCTATTATTTACAAACATATTGTAGAAGCAGCAACATTTCCTCAACAGCAGTCGGCAGCTTTCCCGTTGCCCTTTACAGCGCCACTTAAGTTTAAAAAATTTCAACAATATACTTACATTTATGACGTATTTTATATATTATTGTGTTTTAAGAACATTTAGATTCAATTAAAATACCATTACAGGTCCATATATGTATATGCAGAGATTTTAGAAATTAAAAATAAAAATTGGATGCCGTGTGATACAACCCACAAATTTTTTTTAAGAATTACACCTTTGTCTTATGGTATCTAGTTATATAAAAGTTTTATCGCCAAAGATTATTTTAGTATATAACAACTAATATTACATCAGAATTTAGGGTGAATCGTTTTTGCATAACTACGTCATATTCCAAAAAGGTATTAAAAGGAATTCAAATGTTATATTTCATGTACCATTACAGTAATTTGGTTCTCAATGTAGGTTTGTATTGTCGTGTAAACGCGAATTGTCACATACTGTGTGACGTTACGTTAAATACAATAAATTCATCACTAGTTTATTTTTTCATTACGAGTTCGGAAAAGTTTTGTGAAATAATTAATTTTGTTTTTATGTCAAGAAGTTAATTTTAAGCAAATTAAATATTTACTTATCCAAAATGAATTTCAAATCACGTTAACATAAAGTGCATGTAAATAACGAGTGTTTATAGTCACATAAAACAAAATCAGTTAGATTGTCGAAAATAATGTCGCACTTTACAAAACAAAGAACTTTTCTCGACCGCTTGCAGTGGAGTTACGGATAATGAAAGTATTAAGACCGCGTATAGTATTAAACATACAAGTTTTTTGTATAATACAAAAACTTCTATAAAAATTTAACAAGTTTTTTATAGAAGTCTCTGTGCCTTACTTTCGCTCATTCGCGGTTGTGTGCAGCTGCACGGAATATAATTGTAGAACTTTGAAATTGCAACGTCGCTTTTAATTTAAGGCACAGTTTATGGGTCCCTATCGACCTTCGTCTTGTGAAAAATGCTGTATGTACATCATGTGCAAAAATTAATAAATCAAAATAAATTTTCTGTTGTTTACTTGTGAATTTATTTAATAGATATTTTGTCATACAATAATAAAACGCTATATAGTTGTTAGTGTTATTTATTGTGTTTAAAGTAGCGCCACCACGTATATAAGATACAGTGTTTTAATTAGAATTTATGTTATAATAAATTATATATTTATATATACGATTGAAGGTTATGGGACATGTGTATGAAGTAATAAAGAAAAAAATCTGGTTCGATGGACCAGTGCTATCACAATAGGTTAAAGTTATCGTTATAATTTTTTGTACGTCTCCCTTATTCACGCCGCGGTAATTACGTCAATAGGTATTTCACTTTTTTGGACAAATATTGGTGTAATAATTTCTTATATTTACGCGAACACTACACATTAAGTGAAACTAATTTTACTAATTTTATCGCGAAAAAGTTAAAATTAAATGTGATAAAATTCGCTAAATCAGTTTTATTTAAATATTTTTATGTATCCGATAAATAAAAGTGAAACTAATTGACGTTTGGGGAAACTGATCGATCTATTTTATTTTAGTCGAGATTTGTTTATGAGTAAATATGTGTGACAGGGGGGTGAGTGCGCGGCGCCCAGATAAGGAGAGATGAGGTGCGGTAAGGTGCGATGAGGTGTGGTGAGGTGAGGCGAGGCGAGGTGCTACTCGCGGCGCAGATTGTCGAGCCGCGCCTGCAGCTCTGCGTCCGCGTCGCTGACGGGCGCACCCGCCCCCCCACCCGCCCCCGCCCCCGCCACCGCGCCCGCCCCCGCACCGCCGCCCCCACCGCCGGCCGCCACGGCCGCCGGGTGCTTGCCTGTACAACATCCACTCCGTTACCATTACCGTTATCATTACAGCCTACTAAAGTCCACTGCTGCACATAAGCCTTCCCCCATAGATTATATAACGGGTATATTTGCCATAATAGCCACACTTTGCAAGCTGGTTGGCTGCCACAACCTTTTTATCTTTAGTCGTTATTAGGAGGACGGTACTGTCCATCTCCTGATGTGCTCCCCTCTGCCGCCTCACACGACACGATATTGTTTCACCGCCACTACACGGTAAACACTTACATCCACCCTTTAATACCTTTCTTCAACCCTTACTAATAAATAACCAGTAATCATTATAACTATTTAGTTTTACGGTTACAAAACGCACTCCTAATCCATTTACCGAGCCTATAGTTCCACTGCTGAACATAGTCCTCTCCCATAAATTGCCTCCTGCTGGAGGGATTCTGCCACCGTAACAGTAACCACAAGAGAGAACTTAAACTTATAAGGGAGCTCCAATAACAGTTTTTAATAATTTTGAGTTGTTATCGGGAAAATGCTGCTACTCATTTCCTATTTCAGTGAACCTTTATCACCTCTTACACACCCACGGGACTATATGAAGTGGATACTTACACCGCCATTATGTGGTTACTAATACCAATAAATTATACAGTTAAACATAAGTAAGTAGAGTTACACTACATACTGTACCACGGAAATAGTTAATTGTAAGTGGTGATTTATCACACACCTTCTGATTAAGAAAAATGCTGGTAAACTGCATATTTTATAAATGATTACTACACTACTAAAGAGTACATGATTGATTAAAAACCGTGATGTTGATAAATGTTTCATGATTAATTGTAAATTATTGTTTAAAAAATAGTCCTGCAGGGTGTTTTGCCGGTTCTTGCCAGGATAAATTTTCTGGCACAGCACATTGGTTATTTTCGGGCACGGCTTCCGGCATATACTTATAATAAGGCAGTTTCCGATCCACGAGACCGTATTTCAGAGCGAGCTCTTGGTGTAGAATCCTGGCTGCTAGGTTGTGCCAGTTAAAGTACTCAGAGTTAGAAAGATGTCGACGGCACCGTCCTTTAGGACGTATCTCCGATAGTTGTTGGTCTTATAATCTCATCCTGTATCGCACAGACAAAACCCTCGGTTTCCCCGAAGAGGTCACCAAAATCAGTGAAGGGAGGCGACCGTATTTACAAAAGGCTCATGTTAAACCTCCCATGGAGCTAATTCTTCTCTCTCTCTCTCTTCTCGACGGTCTCACGGTCGGAAATGCTCTGTACTGCCGGGTCTTGCCATTACTCGTTTGCTAAGGATAGAAGGGTAAGCCCTTTATCACAAGAACTGACGTCATTATAGAATGTTCCATCCGATATCGTCAGGAAGTAATTACGAAGGCCGCACACTTCGCGATTATGCGTAATGAGCGCGCTTAAAAAGCCACGCCCACCATGTTTCCGCGGCAGGTACTGCCTCATTACCAACAGTTTCGGATGGTGCATCAAATGAGACGTCATAACAGTGCAGACGAGTCCATCTTAGTATGCTAAAGGTATACATGAGGACAGGCATAACCCAATCGTAAAACCCGACTAAGGCTGTTAATCACTTTAGTCAAGCGTACATAAAACAGATCACAAACTGATTGTTTCATGTCCACTTCATTAATACCTATATTTTGTGACATACCCAGGTATCAGTATATTTCAGCCTCGGAAAGGGTCCTTATATTAATGGACATAGATAGTTCTGTGCTCTCAAGGTTAACTACCCTTCCCCTTTCAACATGGAGGACCGCACACTTATCCGTCCTCAGCTCAATTCTAATAGAATTGCAAAAATCACAAGTGATATTTAGACATTCCATAAGATTGGAGCGACTGGAGGCGAATAACCTTAGATCATCCATACAGAAAAGATGGGTCACATTTGTGTCTCCTTTCCGAAGCTGAAATCCCCACCCGGAGCCCTCTTGTATGATAATGAGAGGGTTCAGAGAGACGCAAAATCAAATTGGACTAAACAATCGCCCTGGAAGATACCCCTTCTCTTACCCTTATGTAGTCTTCCGCAACCATCATCAGCTCGCCTAGATGACAAAGGATCGTACACCACTGCCTTATACATTGCCCAAGGAAGTCTCTAACTGTCAGTCTCTAGTTAACCTTGTACAACTCGAGTACCCTCTTCAGCCATGTATGAGGCACAAAGTCGAATGCTTTTCTGTAGTCTATCCAGGCGGCGGAGAAGTTCCGACGTTAGCGTTTCACCACTTTGCCAATGACCGTGTCAATGAGGAGTGGTTCCTTGGTACTATGACCCCAGCCCCAAGATCCATTTTAACATTACCTGATTTGAGTCCAGGTGACGAACGATTCTCGCGCTCAAAATGGATGTTAGTGTCTTGTTTATGGTCAGCAGACACATGATGGGACGGTATTTGCTCGGGTCTGTGGTACTCCTGGTCTTTAGGAATCAAATAAATGATCCCAGTAGTTCAAAGTAAAGAGGCTCAAGAGCGACTTCTGGTCAAGTCCCTTGAAACTGTTGGGCGGGCATAGCGTGACACACCATGAACCCCTGCAGCCAGTAGTGATGCAGTCCGTCGAGTTCCGGACTTTTCCAGTTCGGGGCCCTATGGACCCCCTCATTACGCTATTATCATTACGCTACTTCGTCTGGCGTAATGATGACGGGGTCCATGGGCTTAACATTCGCACACTAGCTCATTACATCTTCCATTCAAGAGCCCTCGCTGTGGTTTATGGCCTCTGACCACAGACAGTGTCGGCCTTATTCAGTGCTTGGCCCGTTTTACGCGCCATTGGTCGCTCCAATCATTTATAGAACCTCTTCTGATCACTCTGGAAGAGACTATTCTGGTTGAACCATGTCGAACTCTCGGTATATTGCCGAATCCCCTTCCCCCAAGCAGCGATTCTCTGCTTCATGTCGTGTATGCGCTCGGTCAATGTTTGCGTAATATCCGGCTGGGACAAACTGACATTTGTCACATTTTTGACCTGTTAATTGCCGACCTGAAGCTTGTCAGTCTGCCGATGAGAGCTCTTGCCTTTGCGATACGGTCTTCAATTCTATTTCTCCAGGCTGGGATGGCGCTACTTTTTGTAGTAGCGCGTCCAGCCTTGGACACCTTGACGCCAAGAATACTGCCAGTGCGGCGCCAAAAAGAAACTTGTTTCGCAAAGGTCCTGGCTGGCTTCGACGTCTTCAGCGTTTTATGTAGAGCTCTCACGCCAGTACGATTCCGCTTGCTTAGGGGTATGCGGGGAACTCGTGTTCGATTTTCTGTACTGCGCGTTTCTATAATCGCCTCTTCCAATATGCTCCTCATTTGTTCTTCTTTCTGGGCGACTATTCCATCGTCGTCTGAGTCAACCACAAGGAATTCTACGGCGGCAACAAAATGTGCGGGTTGCTCTGCAACTCGTAGAGCCGCATCCCCTGTCGTGGTATTTTCATTCGACGAAGGGACAGCCTCACGTCATAGCCGTTCGAGTTCGGTATCATCAAATATTTTTAAACGCATGAATTACCGAACTCGGTCTGCCAGGTTTTGCTCGGTGACGGTAATAGATGGCTAGAGCTCAGCAAAAAATCGATGCATCCTAGCCCAATACGCAAAATTTCCTCCAACTTCTCCACCTTTCGCCTTAAAATACGCCCGCAATGCGTTCATTTTCTTAGTCCAACGAAAGCGATGACGTACGAAAATAAATTCAGTTATTATTATCATTATAGCTGCAGAATATCTCTACCACGTTAATACCATATAAAACAGTTGATAAATTGTATATATAGAGTGTATGTACTGACTGGCAACAGAGAGCGAGCCGGTGGGCTGAGGCAAGCCAGACAGCTGGTCGTTGAGCTGCAGGCCCAGCTCGTCCAGGATCTGAGACACCACCGCGTCACTGCCGAGCAAAAAACTTGTCAAATATACAACTTTTTAGACACACCAAATGTATACATATCACATAAATGTATAAATATCACACATACACACACACGCACGCACGCACTCTACTCATAAGATACTGATGATTCCTACTGATGAAGCCTATTCGCTAAATTTGTTGACCTCAAAATGTTAGTCACTTTGTAGTATATTGTGTTGTATGCTATGTAGTAGACATGTGTCAATCATTCATTTCTCGTGACCGACCGAATCATCTTAGTACATTTTGTCACGCGTACCGGGCTCCAGTTCCCTACACTAGAAACAATTCATTCAGGTTAAACAAACAAATCATTCATTATTGACACATGTCTACTATGTAGCTTTTCTATAGGAGCTACCACGCCTCATAAATATACTACATGTTAATAACTACTACTAAACATAAGTGACTAATTATAATGTGTACAAAGTTGGCAAATGAGTCTACAGCTTATTGCGTTATGCTTCCATTATCATCATCATTAACGCCATTCACAAGTCCACTGCTGAACATAGGCCTCCATATGCATATTATGCTGCCATATGCGGACACAATTCAGAAATCACCAATTCTTTTTAAGTCAATGCCTGTTTCTGATAAGCCTATCATCAGTTTACATCAAAACAAACATTTAAATCCGATAACTCACAACTTCCCTTCAAAATACTGTAGGTCATTGACTGTAAAGGAGTCAACATAAAAAAAATATGTATGCACATGCACACAGCTCACCTCTCCTCCTCGTCGTCATCGCCCTCCATGGCCTCGTCGATAGAGTCGTTCATCATCTCCTCTTTCATGTCCATGATCTCAGACTGTTTTTCAAACTCCTGTAACCATTACAAATTATTAATGTTGACCATTTCTCCCTCCATCTCTCAATCCTTTAGTTGGTGAGGGTAAGTATTGGTTCTTCCAATGCTTTGCATTAAATTCGCTTTACTATTTTGACTGGGTCTGTCAGGCCTAAATTCCCCTCGTATTATAATATCTCTCATGCTAGTTCCCTCACGACGTTTTTTATTGACCTTCGAGTATGTGATAAATCAGCACTATAAGTATAAACAGAAGTACCAGCAACAGAAATCAACTCAATGTACTCCGCGAACCTCCAGTGTGACTTAAACTGGTGTATAGATAGGGCAGTCAAAATTTGACACCATGCTTACTTTTAAGAATGTTCCATTTGTTTTGATTTTAATTGTTTATGATTTGAAATGTTTAGATTTATAAAAGACAACATAAAATACAATTACATCTAAAATCTATTACAATATGGTTGTTGTGTGTAAGATGACAGCCTTTCAGTAGACACACACTAAGTAAGAAATTCCTGTCTTAATGTACCTCAAAGAGTCATGACACTCACCTGTAGAATCTTCTGTATCTGCGGCATGTTGAGCTGCCGGTTCATGGAAGACATGGCGCGCGTGACTCCTCGCATGGCCTGTGCCATCGTGCTCTGTGACTTGAGCGTCTGGATCTTGAGAGACACGGCCTGGATATTGGCCTTCATCAGCATGAACTTGCGCACGTAACGCCGCGTGCGAACCAGGTCTTTAGCCATTATTTTGACCGCATCCTAGTGTGAGATTATTTCAATGAATGTTAGGAATTTTTATGGCCTATTAGTTTTTACATATTATATTATCTATTTCTTACAGTATTTTGGTCCATTGATATTAGTACATATCCCACAAGTTATAAACTGAAAGTTAATAAATTTATTATTAACACTAAGAGAGAGTTTTAACGTAAATAATATGCACTGACGACACAATCTATTTATTGAATTAATACCTGTACAGATCACTTAATGTTACAGGTTTTTGTATTCACAACACTTAATTACACTGAGACTAACTCGACGCGTGTTAGCAGGACAGAACGGTCTTATAATCGCGATGCACCCTGTTTTATAATATTTCCCTTCCCACTTCTCTTAAATTGCGCATGGAGAGGGGCAGACCGGTGTTGCCAGTAAATAAAGTTGCCAACATTATATACTTAATATAGCATTTTTAATTGTAATTGCATAATATAAAATATTTTTCATTAATATTTTATTAACAGTTTCACAGGGTTTCTTGCTCATTCTTTCCAGGACAGAGGATTTTTTTCTGAATTTGGTGAAAGCATAACATGACTTTCAATAAGTAGTCTTGAATTTGAACAGCATAAGACAATCTGCTACCTCATAATATCCCATGGGTGTCGCAAGAGGTAATGGAGAGAAAATGAAATAGGCAGCAGCAAACTTTGGTTGCGAAATTGCCTGCCAAGTGTGGCAAATATCTCCCTATTAGGAGCAAAAAAAACCTAATATTCTGAACTGCTTTGGTAATTACAGTGAATTATTACTATTACGGTCTTTTAATGTACAATAAAACTTAAACCATACATAAAGTCAATATATTTTGGTCAGGATACCAATTTTATGTCCAAGAAATCTCCCCAGAAAATGAAATTTATAACACCATAATTTACTTACCATTTGCCCATCCTTTGCTAGCTTCTTAATATCTGCAATGATCTTTTTTTCCTGCTGTTCCATCTTGAGGCGCTCTCTGTCCAAATCTCGCATGGCTTTGTTCAGAGCTCGCTGGTTCTTACGCAGCATTTCCTCTGGGGTCATGCGGTGTCCAAATAACCACTCCATTGTGACACAAAGAAAGACTTCTGGAAGATTTAATGCAAATTTTATACACATATATTACACATAGATGTTGTGTTCTTGTATTGGACCAATGAAACATTATTATTTTGGAAGTATGTATATTTGCCTAAAGAGCTTTGGCGAAGCATAGTCATACTAATATGATTAAACCTGAAAACCGTTATTTTTACAAATAGGCTAAAAACCACTTGAGAATGTATCTCATCAGAGTACAGTCACATCGTAGAGACAATTTTCCATTGCATGTCTCATGTAAATAAACTTGCGAAATCGCCTTTTTCACAAAACTTAAGGCCGGTTTTAGAGCTCGACCGTCCGGCGGTACGTACGTCGGTCACACTTGCCATTTGTATGAAAATTCACAAGTCGTGACAGTGCTCGACCGACCGTACGCACGCGTATATTGTTACGCACTGCGTACGAGGAGCGTCGGTCAAGCCCACCCGCATACGTACTGTCGGTCGACCGATGCGCTATGGAAACATGTTAACGCGTTCAGTGATACACCAATCAGTGGACCGACCGTACAGATGCGCGTATCATCGTCAAGAAAATCAAACCTACTAGTTCAAAATTTCAATAATATTGTATGTTTTTATAGGTATTGTTACCTTTTATTGATTTAAGTAATTTTGATCAAACATGGCATTATCGACACCTAACGCCTAATTACCGAAGTTCGTCTTCGTGAACTTCTGTGGGACAAAGGTCACGTGTTATACAAAGACTGTGATGCCAAGGTAAAGCCCTGGGAAGAAGTTTGTTAATGGGTGTACATGATATCTACACTACAAACTGATGATCAATTATGCATATTGTCAAGACTGATGGTATGCACCAATGGTCGGTCGAGCTCTGAAACCGGCCTTAGAATATTCTCATTTTTTTTAAATGTGTGATAATTTTAATTACCTACTAACTTGTGAAAATTAATATAACAGAATCACAACCAAAATTTTCTATCTATGAGTATTACAACTCGATTTTTAAATTTATTAAATATATAGCATACTACATTTGTGTCATATTTTACCTTGTTTTAAATTCAATTACCATATTGGTGTCAGTAAATATGTGTATGAAGCATCTCTTAAAAATAACTTTAATGTCATTAAGGATGTCAAGAAGGATATGAAATCAAACTGTTTGCCTAAAAGAACTATAAGCTAAATGTAACAAAGACTTGAGGATTGGGGGTGTTATTAGAAAGAAAATGATACTTTACTCATGGTAGAGCCACAATGCAACTACATTATGAATCAAGCAAGAATAGATCAGCTTGACCAGGGGAGGACCATACTTTCACAAATTACTAGCGTAAATTAGCAGCTAAATGCTACTGTATTTTGTATGGTGAGCATAAGGCCTTCTTTTTTAATCCTCAGGGGTGAATAACCCATGAATATTTTGGTTCGTAATTATTGATTGATGTGGGTCTTTATTAGTGATGCAACAGACCGTTGCTTCTGCATACGCAACTGAAGAAGTTCTGCACATTTTTTGAAATCTGTTTCTGCAACTTTTGAAATGGAAATTTAATGAAAGCATACCTTTCCCCGAAGGCGCTGACCTTAAATTGAGAATGAAGTCCAAACTATGTCATCATCAATGATGAATTCATCAGTACAAATGTTATAAACTATAATTTATGTTGCACCAGTATCAAGAGTGACAATTTCTTTTATAGACGTAATCCACCTTCAGGAGTATGTGGTGAAATGAAATGCATACAAAATCGTAATCTTTTGCCATTAGTTTGCTAATATTTAACAGTTTCCCCAAGCAGCATCACCAGTGAGCAATTATTTAGTGCAGCTGTTCTTATACATGAAGAACACCAAAACAAATTTCTAGGTCATAAAAAATAACTTGCCGCTACTTAATTTTAAATGTTAATTTAATAAAAATTATATTTGTCCTACATTGTACTTTTTACATAGTATTTACACTGCCACTCTGCATCCGTTCCTGTTTCTGCTTCTGCTAAAATTTACTTTGACTTCTGTTTCTGTTTCCTCTTCCATTATGATTCCGTTGCATCAGTAGCCTCTATGGGCCACAGCATCCACTTACCATCAGATGGATTGTGCTTCTTTATCAGTCTTAATCAATAAAAAAGTAAACATGAAGGTTTATGGAAATTAATAACATAAAAGTGTAGTAGCACGGTCCACAACCATTATTGTCCGGTAGGTGTTATGAGAGGCGACAAAAAGAAACTGAAACAGGAGATAGGCATCAGGATCTTCCCGATAACAACTCAGAATAATGAAAAACAGCAGCTTTTCAACTATGGAAAAAATCTAACCTACGAAGCCTCTATGCAGGAGACCTATGTTCAGCAGTCAACTTTTAATAGGGCGTAATGAATAATGAACGAAATTAAAATTATGATCGATTGTAATCATGATCGATTGTACCTTTTAATTTATGTTTTTCCAAAATATATTTAACACATGTATTTTTTAATCTAATTCTATTAAAACAGTAAAAGATAAAAGCGGGCATAACGTATTGTACTTTAAAAATATCTCACCTGTACTTTTTAAATATATAGAAAACAGAAGCCAAATAAGTAATTATTTACAAGTGATGATTCACCAATCACTAACCAAATCAACTCAAAAAACAACCTCACAACTTTTCATAAAAATCATATTTAAACATATTACTGTATCATTTAGAAAATAGAAGATACGCTTTTAAAAGGTAAATATTAAACACATCACTACTTTACGCTTTACAAAATTTTGTTTAGAAAATAAATGCCATCAATCACTGGCTATCACAAAATTACAAGTCACAGACTATATACTAGTCAGAGATTACAAGTCGCTCCCATAGATTACTGTATATTCTAAACGTCAGTTTCTCTATCTAATCTGTGATTCTATATTATATACACCCGTAAACAGAGAAACCTATAGACAAATTGACGCCTTCCTTCGCATTCGCACACGAAAAAGATAGATTTATGCATACGTCTTGCATAGAAATGAGATAGAGCGGTGTGATTGTTTGTCCCTTTCTCCGTGCCGGTTTTTTTGTAGCGTACATACAGCGTAGCGATTTAAGGAGTTTACAAGTTGGTTTATTGGAGAAAAAAGTGTTTTGTGAGCTTAAGATTGGTGAATCTAGTTCAGTTCAGTTCTTAGGACAATAAAATTTTTTATCTAAATGTGTTTAAAAGTTATAAAGATTATTGTATAACCTTAAAATTCGTTATCGTCCTTTCTCACTCGAGGCCACGCCGATCATTAGTCTATAGGTTTCTCTGTCTACGTATACACCACAGAACACTAGCACAGAATACATTTAACTTATTACACTAGTAACCTTAGGCGGGATATACACAGAACACCATCGAGCATTTAACCTGAATAGAGTAGTAATGTGAGCCATCCAATTCCGAAACTGATCAGTGATTTGTCACTGATAAATAGCAATTCACTCTCGCTCTAAAACAGTACCTCACCAACAAGTGATCTGTGTGTACGTCCCCCGATACTCCCGAAAATATTCAGTTTGGAATATTAAACCCCATAATGTCGTGTTGTTCTATTCGGTGGTGTGGAAAAAACAGCAAGACATCGAATTATAGAACAGACGGAATCGCGTTTCATCGGTAAGTATCAATAAACTTTGATTTTGTTTCAATTTATATCCATTTAATACGGGTCAAGTTAAACTGGCCATTTAGTATGAATCACTTGGATGCTTGTCTATGCGTCTTGCTCTTACCTAGGTGTAACCAATATAAGCCATCTCATTTTATTTATTACGTGTTTACTAGTGCTGAGTTATAATCAAATTACCGGATTATACCGTTTTTTTTTATTTTACCGGATATTTACCGGAAAAGGTTTGTGAGGGAAAGCCTCACATCGACGGTGAGCTGAAGCGCGGGTTGAACGAAATTGGAGAGGAAATGTAAAGGTGTGCACTTACTTTGAATGCAGATGGGCGGATGATAAATGAATGGTGCTGGGTGGCTGGCACGCTCCTGAGCTGGTTATGCCGTTAAATGTATACACGTGCAACTAAAGTCTTATATCATACACTGTCACTTTCACTTTAATGTTTAATTGTTCGTAATGATTATCACGTAGATATATTAGATACCGGCCGGCAATATATACGTAATTAACGCGAGCCGATGAGCTGAAGGGCGCGGACGCGCTTTCTTACACCTTTTTTCAAACGAGGGCGGCGCGTGACTCTCTTCCGGGGTTGCGACTGACGCGATACTGCTCTCGCGCCGAATCAATGAATGAGAGAGAGAAAGCGAATCAGGGAATCAATCATCGCGCGCGAGTGGCGCGAACAAGGTTATTTGTTTAAACAAATAAGTAGATGTAATAAATTGAATACATTTCAAGACAAAGTTTAAATAAGTCGATCTAGAGTGAGTAGTAGTTGGTGAGTTATTTGTCGATTAATTTAAGCAGACCAGACCTCAATACAAAAATATCCTACTAATAATAATACAAATCCTACTAAAAATATAAATCTGAAAGTTTGGATGTTTATATGTTAGGATGTTTGCGTGTCACGCTAAAAACTACTGAACGAATTTGAATGAAATTTAGCACACAGACAGTTTATATCCCGGTTTTCCCCTCGGAAACGGGAACTGTGCGAGTGCAACATTTTTTGTAATTTGTTCTTTTTTAGGTTTCCTAAGGATCCGAATCTTAAAAAACAATGGATAGATTGTCCAAAAAGGGAAAACTGGTTTCCAAGTAATTATAGTGTCATTTGCTCCAGACATTTTACAGAAGATTGTTTTTATACATCAAAAAGTCGCCGCCGCTTGTTTGATACCGCAATTCCTACACTAAATTTGCCTGTAGTGGTAAGATATATAATAAATAATCTATTTTATTCAACTTCATTATCAAACCTATTGTCTTTACAGACTCGATATATGTATTATTTTGTTTTCTTTGCAGAGTAACATATCAGTTCCAGAAGATGCAAGTCCGATACCATCATCGTCTTCTCAAAAGGAATCGATATCAACTACACCAAGGGCAACTAAACGAAAAGCTACCGAACCTGAAACTCCTTCAAAGTTTCACTCTGCGACCAAAAAACGTCTTTGCAGACGTGTTTTGCAGTTAACAAGTCAAGTTAAGCATAAAAATAAAACAATTAAGGTATTAAGGGACAAAGTCCGTTACTATGAAAAAAGAGTGGCATCTTTAAAAGTTATAATAAAGGAATTAGAAAAGAAAAATCTCATTAAAGCCGAAGACGCAGATATTTTAAAAAAAATTGGTGTACTTAATCAAGAAATCGTTCATCGTCAGTATCTGAAATGTAAAACGGGAAAAATTATTAAAAAGAAATATTCGTCTGAATTGAGAACTTTCGCTCTCACATTGAATTTTTATTCATCAAAAGCTTACAAATATGTAAGAAATACCTTCAATACTTGTTTACCTTCCATGCGAACACTAACAAAATGGTACCAGACTGTGGACGGTAGGCCGGGTTTCATGAAAGAGGCTATCAACGCCTTAAAAGCCAGAGCAGAAACATCCAAAGAAGAGTTGATGTATACCCTTGTATTCGATGAGATGAAAATAAAAAGCAAGATAGAATATGAACCATCAACTTAACGTTTATTCGGCTACGTGGATTTTGGTAATCAACTGGAAACTGACTGCAATAATGAATGCACAGAAGCACTAGTGCTTTTAGTAGTCCCATTCAACGGAAGTTTCAAAGTACCAATTGGTTACTTTCTAGTTGATAAAACCAGTGGAGAACAAAAAGCTAACCTGGTAAATATTGCTCTTGAGCTGTGCCATGAAAACAAAATTACTGTCAAAGCGTTGACCTTCGACGGCTGTCCAGCAAACTTGGCAATGGCAAAGCAACTAGGATGCAAATTACAAAAAGAGCAGCTAAAGACGAGCTTTAAACATCCTGTGACGAGTGCTAATGTTTTCGTATTTTTGGATCCCGTGCATATGCTCAAATTGGTCAGAAATACTTTTGAAAAATATCAAGAATTTCAAGATGAGAACGGCAACACTATACGATGGGATTACCTAAAATTATTATAGGAGCTCCAAGAAAAAGAGAATTTTCACCTAGCCAATAAGTTACGCGCTGAACACATTTATTTTAAAAGGAATATAATGAAAGTAAAATTAGCTACACAATTGTTCAGTCGCAGCGTAGCTACAGCATTAGATTTTTGTGAAGTAGAGTTAAAATTGACAGACTTTCAAGGAGTTGGTGCGACATCCAGAATGATCCTACTCATAAACGATTTATTTGATATTTTAGATTCCAGAGTTCACGGGTATGGATACAAACGGGCTTTGAATTTTGATAATCATACTAGAATCTTTGATAGACTAGAGGAATGCAAAAGATTTTTGGTGACTGTCACTACAAAAATAATAATACGAAAGAAGACGCAACACGTAAAATTGATAGAATCACCACGGTTTACTGGATTTCGAGGTTTCTTTGTTGCAATCCAAAGTACTAAAGGTTTATTTAAGGATTTAATTTGTGATGAAAATTGTCCTATAAGATACTTACCTATGCACAAAATTTCACAGGATCACATAAAACTCTTTTTTTGCTAATATGAGATCACATGGTGGTTCAAATGACAACCCTAGACACCGCTTATTCGAAGCCATTTACAAGAAATGCTTAATTCATACAGAATTATTACAAACATCGACGGGTAACTGCATACCGTTAGAGAAGATATCAATTCTTAATTGTTCTTCGGCAACCACAAGAATAAACTTGACCACTCACAGCGAAACTGAGCAGACTGTTAATGATGATGATCATGAAAACGAAGAAGAATTTAATATTCGGATGGAAGCTGTCGAGCTTTCGCAGTTTTCTGAGAATGTGATAGAATACATAGCAGGGTATGTGTCTAGCGCACTAATTAAACGTATTAAATGCGCCACTTGCGTGCAAGCATTAGTATGCTTGTCAGAAAATAAGAGAAGCTTAATTTATTACAGAGATAAGGGGGGCTTAATATATCCATCAGTTAATGTGCAAAAAATTTGCCGCCGTTCGGAGCAATTCATAAAAAAAATTTTCATTGAGAATGTAGACATAGTACGACGATGTACAAGTGACTTCTTAGTTCACAAAACAATGAGTAGTTTTGTAGGAGAAAAAATATTTCCCGAATATGAGTACCACCAAAATTACACAGAAGAGACAAACCATATAACTGATTTAGCTCAAAGTATCATAAAAAAATATGTAGATACGAGACTAACATTCTTCAGCAATAGAAAGAAATATAACGAGAAACAAGCAGTGAGAAGAATTTATACTAAATTAATTCACTTTAAAAATCAGTAATAGTAACGCATAAGTAGCATTTACATCTTGAATTTATTATACCTACCAAAGCTATGATCGATAACTAAATAAACAAAAATATTGACATTTTGTGAGTTTTTCCTTAATTTTTCATATGATACAATAGTTTTATTTCATTAATTTTTTATAATTTCATTATAATATAGCCTTAAATTCAATTTTATTTTATTTATTACTATATTTTTTAAGTATGGTATACATACACACACGTACTTACACCTCCATATACTCTTACCTAATAGTCCTAAATAAAAATTATATATAAATCCGTTATGTACCTACTTACCTGGTCTCATAATACTTACCTGAACTATAAGGGTTTCGTTTTTTCCTTTTCAGGTACGAAACCATAGAAAAGTTTAGGCTGTATAACAACTTTCGCTCAAAACAATCTTTTGACTAATTTCAACATAAGATATATTATTTTAAGATATATTATTACAATCTACCGAAAAATAATGCGTTACATTGTAAGCAGTATGTTACGGGTTCACAATCTTTCAACAGTTTACATACTCGCGAGATAGATATTAAACTTACGATTACGATTTTTACGGTTTACGGTAACAAATATTTTATTGGACAGCTCTAGTGCAATACTTGACTTTGAATCGGCCAATCAGAGCGCAGCGACCGGCGCAGCGTTTTGGCGGAATTTGTTTTCTTACAAAACAAATAACAATATCGCTCTATTTCAGGTTAAATGCTCGATGCAGAACACATATATTACACCCATTATACATAGGCTGCACTAAAAGTATCGGGAATGGAATACCTATTTCCACTGTTCCTGTCATATTAAAATCTTTTTAATTGAAAACTCCTTGGTTTTAAAAATCGAATACCATTTATTTATTTAAAAAGGTTCTCGGTCTTGTCACAAGGTTTTGTCAAACTTGTTTAGTCGTTGAGAAAATGGAATTGACTCGAGAAAATTCAAGAGCGATGATTTATTATGACTTTCGAAGTGGTTTAACACAAAAACAGTGTGTTGACCGGATGATTTCTGCATTTGGTGATGAAGCCTCATCCAAAACCACAATTTGTCGCTGGTTTG
Source organism: Parnassius apollo (assembly GCA_907164705.1). NCBI lineage: Eukaryota > Metazoa > Arthropoda > Insecta > Lepidoptera > Papilionidae > Parnassius > Parnassius apollo. Next base: position 825,876 of record CAJQZP010001641.1, on the reverse strand, counting down.
CTGAATTTCAACGTGACTGTCAAGTTCAGTGATGATCCCCGTCAAGGTCGTCCAAAAACTGCAGTCACCCAAGAAAACGTTGATGCTGTGCGTAAGCTGATTGAGGAAGATCGACATGTCATATACCGCGAAATTCAGGCAACTTTAGACATTGGCATGAGTCAAATACAAATAATCTTGCATGAACAATTAGGTGTAAAAAAGTTGTTTTCCCGATAGATACCGCATTCGCTCTGTGAAGAGCAAAAAGCGACTCGCGTTACTTGGTGCGTCAGAACTCTCGAAAGATTCCACGCAGGATCTTCAAATATTGTATACAACATCGTATCAGGTGACGAATCCTAGATATACGCGTCCGAACCCGAAACAAAAAACCAATCAAAGAAAAAGAGAAAAGAGTTTGGGTGTTCGAAAATGAGTTAAAGCCAACAAAAATTGTTCGTTCACGGAGTGTTGCAAAAAAATGGTGGCCACTTTTGTCTCCAAAACCAGCCATGTTACGTCTATTCCTCTTGAAGGACAAAGAACGGTTAATGCAGAATGGTATGCTAACATTTATTTGCCACAGGTCGTTTCTGAACTCCCTAAAGAGAACTGCAACCGCCGCATCAGCCTTCATCACGACAATGCGAGTTCTCACACCACACACAGAACAAAAGAGTTTTTAGAGCAAGAAAACATAGAATTATTAGACCATCCACCGTACAGCCCCGACTAAGCCCCGACTAAGCCCTAACGATTTCTATACTTTCCCTAAAATAAAGAATAAATTGCGTGGACAGAGATTTTCATCACCTGAAGAAGCTGTGGACGCCTACAAAACGGCCATTTTGGAGACCCCAACTTCCGAATGGAGTGGTTGCTTCAATGATTGGTTCCATCGTACGGAAAAATGTGTCAAATTTCGCGGAGAATACTTCGAAAAGCAATAAATACATTTTAAAATAGAAATGTTGTGTCACTTCCTTGATTCCCGAAAGTTTCAGTGCCGCCCTCGTATACTATACTAGACGTCGCTCTATCATTTACCAAATGCCAATGTCAAAACTAGCCGCGCGTTTTGTTCAAAGGGATGAATTTGCAAAAGCTCAATATGGTGATTATATTGCTTCAAATATTTCTTTTCAATATGAAACTGTTATTAAATGAATTGTTGCGTTACTTACCATAAATTGAAATATAAAATATAACACATTTTTCGCGATTTACCGTAATGCCTGCAGTACACTACTCGCAAAGTTGAATGAAGTTGGGCAAAGACGAGTGTGTACACTGTATAGGCTGCAGTACACTACTCGCGAAGTTCCTCTCCTGAAGTATTCGCCAAAGTCAGCCGAGGTACGAGGAGCCTCTGTACACACTCGCTGAACTTCGTGAGGAACTAGTCGCTCACACGCTAGGCGAGATGGGGGACGTACAAGTGGCAGCTGCATTTGATTCGTGCACTGTTGCGTATTTTAACTATGTGCGTAGATTTCGATGCAAAAAAAATAAAAAAAAGGTCCCATATTACCGTTTCCCCCTGGAGCATAGAGAGCTGCAGTTATATTATGTAGTAGTATAGTTGTAGCACGAATGCGTCGCCTCGACCGGGGAAGGACCAAGCTCTCACAGAATACCAGCGTAAAATAGTAGCGTAATGCTGCTGTGTTTCGTATGGTGAGTGTCGAGATCCGGAGACCCTTTTTACTGGAAAAGAGGCATTCCATCTTAGTCCTCACGGTTGACAACGCATCTGTATTTCGATTCGTAATCGAGGATAGATGTAGATGTAATGATTTCTTATATTTACGCGAACACTACACATTGAAATAATACTAGTTTTTACGGAATTTATGGCGTATATTTAACTTTTTAATTACCCGACGTTTCGAACGCTTTACAGCACTCATGGTCACGGGCAGGACTGAGATGTTCAACGTCCATATGTCATAGTTAACCGCGGTTACCATAGATTAAAATTTAACTTTTGTTCCGATCTATGCAGTATGAACTTATGGTATCTTGAAGTCTTGCAGTTGTATGCTTGGGTTGGGATTTAATTTTATTTATTATAGGATCCCAAGCAGATGGTAGCACCCAGCGATCTTCTCTATTGAAATTAGGATGTTTTTTGATTTCAATAGCCTCGCGAATCATCCTTGGAAGGAATCGGTGTTCTTTAGCGAGGATCTGCGGTCTATCAAATCTGATGTAGTGACGGGGGCGATCCTGTACGTGTACTATTCTTTGAAATCTTAAAAATATTTTTATCTTTATTAATTATAATATTCTCTATTATAATATTTTTTTAACCATCCTTTATCTATAGGATTTTAATTTTAATTCAAACTTTATTAATTTGTTTATTATCTGGAATATTAATTAATACATATTGATTTTCATATATTTTATTTTTAGTATTTTTAGGAGGATTATTAGTATTATTTATTTATGTATCAAGAATTGCCTCTAATGAAATATTTTATAATAGTTTTTTTAGAAAAATAACTTTAATTTTCATTTTTTCATTATCAATATTATTAAGATATATATTTATATATAATATAAATTGACTAAATTTTATTAACAATTATGAAATAATTAATTTCAAAAATTTATTTATTTTTTTAATAATGAAAATAAAATCAATTTATCTAAATTATATAATAATTATACTCACTTAATAATAATAATATTAATTATTTATTTATTTATTACTTTAGTAGCAGTAGTTAATATTACAAATATCTTTTTTGGACCTTTACGTCTATCAAATTAATCATTAAATACTACTAATGATAAACAAATTTTTACCTTTACGAAAAACTCATCCATTATTTAAAATTATTAATGGATCATTAATTGATTTACCTTCTCCATCTAATATTTCATTGTGATGAAATTTTGGATCATTATTAGCATTATGCTTAATCATTCAAATTTTAACTGGATTATTTTTAACTATATATTATACTGCTAATATTGAATTAGCTTTTTACAGAGTAAACTATATTTGCCGAAATGTTAATTATGGATGATTAATTCGAACTTTACATGCTAATGGAGCCTCATTTTTTTTTATTTGTTTTTTTTTAGCAGATGTGAAGAATCGACGCTCCGGGAAGTCTGCAGTCTGTGAACACGTACAGGATCGCCCCCGTCACTACATCAGATTTGATAGACCGCAGATCCTCGCTAAAGAACACCGATTCCTTCCAAGGATGATTCGCGAGGCTATTGAAATCAAAAAACATCCTAATTTCAATAGAGAAGATGGCTGGGTGCTACCATCTGCTTGGGATCCTATAATAAATAAAATTAAATCCCAACCCAAGCATACAACTGCAAGACTTCAAGATACCATAAGTTCATACTGCATAGATCGGAACAAAAGTTAAATTTTAATCTATGGTAACCGCGGTTAACTATGACATATGGACGTTGAACATCTCAGTCCTGCCCGTGACCATGAGTGCTGTAAAGCGTTCGAAACGTCGGGTAATTAAAAAGTTAAATACACAGTAAAAACTAGTATTATTTCAATACTCTATTATGATAATTCCATATTTATCAAAGACTCTGAAGGACATCATTGTCAATTTGTTAAAACACAAAGCATCAAGCTTCCTTTATCAGTTACTACACTTATATTATACTGCACCAATGAGGTTGTAAAAATAACCTCCTTGTACTGCAATAAATTCCGTAAAAACTAGTATTATTTCAATAGATGTAGATGTCTATGGGCCACAGCAACCACTTACCATCAGGTGGACTGTGACCTGTACACACTCGTCTTTGCCCAACTTCGTTCAACTTTGCGAGTAGTGTACTGCAGTCATATGACTGTACAGGGGCACTTCGCTTCACTTCGGGCAACCTCGCCTCGCCTCGGGTGACTTCCGATCGTTGTCGGTTTTTCTGCCCGAGTCAAAGGAACGAAGTTTTGAGCAGGACGTGACCCTGTACATTACTCGGCTTACTTATAAAGTTAACGTTGTGTTGTTTAATTTAAAAACGTTTTAATTCGATCCAAATTGCTTAAGTTAAAAATTAATTGGCACAAGAGCAAATATTATTGTTTTTGGAGTTGCTCTTTTTATTTTTTATAGGATAGGGTGACAACTGAGCACACAGTCCACCTGATGGTAATTGGTTGCTGTGGCATCTATCCTCGATTACGAATGGAATTGCAAATGCGTTGTCACGCGTAAAGACTAAGATGGAATGCCTCTTTTTCTAGTAAAAAGGGTCTTCTGTTCTCTGCACTCACCATACGAAACACAGCAGCATTACGCTACTATTTTACGCTATATTCTGTGAGATTCGCGGTATTCTGTGAGAGCGTGGTCCTCCCCCGGATGAGCCGATCCATTCGTGCTACAACTATACTACTAATATAACTACAGCTCTCAATGCTCCAGGGGGAAACGGTAATATGGGCCTTCTTTTAATTTTTTTTGCATCCAAATATATGCACATAGTTAAAGTACGCAACAGTGCACAAATAAAACGCAGCACGTTTTCCATCTCGCCTAGCGTGTGAGCGACCATAACTTACTTACTGACTTATAGTTCCTCACGAAGTTGAGCGAGTGTGTACAGAGGCTCCTCGTACCTCGGCTGATTTTGGCAAATACTTCAGGCGAGGAACTTCGCGAGAAGTGTACTGCAGCCTTAAGATTTTACGAAGTTTATAGGAAGCACAGACAATATTATTTAAGAAACAAAAAACAAAACATATGTGCTGACCTAGAAGTGTGAATAATATCAATATTTAAATATTATTATCACATTTAAATTGAAAATTTGTATCTTATGCCTTTTGACACTCGGCTCATATCTGGTCATTGTCAGTTTTTCTCAATCGATTTGGCACATACTATAGTGCCACATAAATACTGTTAAGACAATGAATGGGAAAGGGTTATTCCATTTATCCACCCTAAAAAATCCACCCTAGGGTAGGTTAGGTAGGGATACTCGGAAACATGTCATTTATCTACCCCAGATGGCGTGGATAAACGGATAAAAGAGAAACGAGGCCTATTGAGCTTATAAGCCAAAAGGCTAACAGCATTAGCATTATGGAGTGTAGGAGTAAGAAGTACAGACTGTGTATTAAAAAGTGTCCATAAACACCATTAAATAAGGTTGGCGTCACTATAACTACGGGGTAAATTTTAAAGAACGCACCGAAAATATTAGTGGGATAGACGACATTTTCGAGGTTATATTTACTAAATAAAATTATTTTAGATTTCCTCTCCAGCCCTTAGCATTTCGAGTGAAACTCTATCATATCCGGCAGCCTTGCCTGCTTTCATGCTTTTCATTGCTTTCATTATTTCATCTATACTTACCTCGCTACCTCTTTCCTCTTCTTTCGGAGTTCCTATTTCATTCAGTTCATACGTTGTCTCCTCACTCATAAACATGCTTTCAAAATATTCCTTCCATCTCTTTAAACTCAAAACTTCATCATTCAGAATATAGCCATTCTCATCTCTTATAGCATTCATTATAGGCTGTTTTGAACATCCCCTGGCAGTTCTTACGAGTTTCCAGAACATTTTAATATTTGCCTGGAAGTTATCCGATATTCTTCTATCATTCTTATCCGTTCTTTCTTGCTTTTTCCTTTCAACTACTTCTTTTACTCTTTTATTTAGATGTCTAATAACTGCCTTTTTTCTTTCAAAATCATCATTCGTACCGCTAGAATTACCAGCTTTAGTTGCTAGTAAATCTAGCCATGCTCTCTTCTTTGCTTCAACTTCCGTACGTATCTCATCATCCCACCATAACGAATTATTTTTCCTTTCATTCTTTCTTTTACTAACACCACATACTTCGGTAGCTGCATCTACTAAACCTTTCTTAACATTTTGCCATACATTCTCCAAGTCTAACTCATTCATACATAATTCATCCAAACCACTTACGTTTTCTTTCAGTCTACATTTAAACTTGTTTTTCTCACCTTCATCTTGTAATCTTTCTGTTCTAATACGCTGTAACGCAGTGGTAGACACAGATGACCGATGGCGCCACCGCCTGAATAGACCATTAATTCGGCATAAAACCAAAAAATGATCCGTTCCTACGTTTGACCCCCGGTAAACCCTTGTATCCACCACTGCGCCCCTCAATCTTTCATCCACAATTATGAAATCTGTCATGCTTCTATCATCACCTCTTTCCCAAGTGTACATGTGAATCCTCTTGTGGCGAAAGAAAGTGTTCGTCACAAAAAGATTCTTTTCCATACATACAGTGAGGAGGCTTTCACCATTCTCATTTATACTTTCATCACCAAACGTTCCCAATATCCTTTCATAACCAAGCCTCCTCACCCCAACTCTTCCATTAAAATCTCCTAGCATAACAACATTTTCATTTCCCTTACATTTCATTAATACCATCCTTACCATTTTCCAAAACTGCTCTTGGATATGAGTGGGCTTAGACATGTCTGGGGCGTAGACCCCTAGCACAAACAACTTCTTTAAGCCCACTTTCAATCGTATCCATAGCAGTCTTGGGCTTACACATTCATACTCTTTCACACATTGCACCATTCTTTCTGATAGGATGATACCTACTCCCTGGCATGCCCGCTCGAGCTCGTCTACACCAGACCAGTATGCGGTATACATGCCATGTGTAGTGACATCCTTCCCCTTCCGTTTCGTCTCATTTACACATAACAAATCTATTCCTCTATCATACATCACCTCGCATACTTCATCCATTTTATCATTCATTGCTCCACATACATTCAACGTAGCCAGACGGGCCTCTGCAATCCACTTTTCGCCTCTCCGGGAGACAGAACGTGACGGGTGGCGAGCCTCGTCGCCGGTTTTCCTCCCGGAGATTCTTCGCACCCCTGCCCCATTAAAGGGGCGCCGGGAACTCGGGGCCATTTCTTTAATTTGATTCATGATATCCTAACTCACTGGGAAAACCCTTTCGCTTGATAGATTTTTGGAATTTAATAGTTAGTTCTTCTTATTTAAGGCCAATGCTAAGGGCTGGAGAGGAAGTGGTGGCAGGCCTGCTGCACACCTTGTTTAATTTATGCTGGGAACTGAAGCGGGTACCGGGAGACTGGTGCAAAGCCGTGATAGTCCCAGTATATAAGGGAAAAGGGTCGCAGCAGGACTGTAAAAACTACCGCGGTATCAGCCTTCTTAGCATCGTGGGAAAACTGTATGCCAAGGTACTAATTGAAAGGGTCATGAAAGAAACCGATGGAAAAATTTGGGATGTGCAAGCGGGATTTAGAAAGGGAATGGGATGTACAGATCAAGTCTTCTCCATGCGCATGATCGCGGAGAAGTTTTTGGCCAAAAACTAAAAGGTTTTTTGTGCGTTCATGGACTTGGAGAAGGCCTATGACAGAGTGGATAGGAATGTGCTATGGCAAACACTGAACTCATTTGGGTTGAGCGCTGGCTTGATACAGGCATTGGAATCTCTTTATAGGGACTCTAGTGCTTGTGTTAGGATCAACGGGGTCTACTCGGACTGGTTTGGCATCCATAAAGGTGTCAGACAGGGCTGTGTGGCTTCCCCCGTGGTTGTTCAACCTATTTATGGACAGTTGTTTGCAAAATTTGAAAGTTGAAGAATGCGGATTAAGAATGGGTGAGTTAACCATCAAATGCCTTTTGTACGCCGATGATCAAGTTATTCTTGCGTCGTCGGCGGCTGAGTTGCAAATGATGGTTACATTAATGAACAGATCATTAAAAGAAAGGGGTATGAAAGTGAACGCAAGTAAGACAAAAATTATGGTTTTTGAAAGACATGAAAGTAAAACGATATGTGAAATAAGAATAGAAGGGGAGTTGATCGAGCAAGTAGATGAGTTTGTATATTTGGGTTGCGTATTTAGCAGGGATGGGAGATATGATAAGGATATAGAACGACGAGTGAATGCAGGAAACAGAGTAAATGGAGCCCTGCACTCTATTGTGAAGAGTCAAAATGTGTCAAAAAAGGCACGTATGGCAATTCACAATGCTGTGTTGGTCCCTACTTTAACGTATGGTAGTGAAAGTTGGGTATGGCAGAAGAAGCACGAGAGTAGAATAAATGCAGTAGAAATGCGGTCGTTAAGGAATATGTTAGGGCTGAATCTGAATGACAGGGTGAAAAATTGTGTGATAAGAGAAGAGTGTGGTTTGCAAGATGATGTTGTGACCAGGATTAAGAAAGGAATGCTTCGGTGGTTTGGTCATGTGGAAAGAATGGATGAGGAAAGAGTGACAAAGAAAATTTATGTTGCAGAAGTGAATGGCAGAGTCGGAAAGGGACGTCCTAGGCGAAAATTTATCGACCAAATTGGCGATTTATTGAAAACGGGCCAAATTAGGAGTACCCTTAACCGACGAGCATGCATGCGTAGGTGTATGGATGTGAAGGAGGCGAGAGAGGTGTGTCAGGATCGTGCCGAATGGACGTCTGTAGTCTCTGCCTACCCCTCTGGGTGACAGACGTGAGTGTTTATGTTTATGTTTATATTTTAGATTTTGTAGCTACTGAGCAGTTTATCACCCCACATTTAACCCGTCGACAACTGCTAAGTTCATTTTATCCCAGTAGCTACTCCAGCGCTGTTGTGGAGAGTTTTTGAGCTGTTATTTACTTTTTCAACTATTCTACTAATCTACTATGTGAGTTGGTACTCCTTACGTCTACACTTCATAATTAGCATCATCAGAAACCAGGGACTATAGCTCAGCGCAGACTCATATGATCGTATCTTCGTATCTATGATTTTATTTTTGACATTTGATTTGACGTTTTAAATTACAAATATTTTCGCGCGATTCTTCAATTTATTTATTGTTTTATTATTTATTTATGTAGCATGCGCTTGATTTAAATTTTAAAAATGAGTAACGAAAACGTAACTATAATGGAAGTAGACGAGGCAGAACCTAAAGTTTCTAAACCAGTTGTGGGACCAAGTAAACCTGTTGGTCTATTACCATGGATAGAAAAATACAGACCTCAGACTTTTGACGATATTGTTGGCAACGAGGACACAGTATCAAGATTAGCTGTATTCGCCCGTACTGGTAACGCACCAAACATCATCATTGCAGGACCACCGGGGGTGGGAAAAACGACTACGATCTTGTGTCTAGCCCGGGCGTTACTTGGTTCTGCCTTTCGAGATGCAGTACTTGAACTCAATGCATCTAATGATCGCGGTATCGACGTTGTGCGTAACAAAATCAAAATGTTTGCCCAACAAAAGGTTAGCTCCTTTTACATCTTTGATTATTTGCGCTTTTGTTGTAAATTATTTCATAGGTGTTCATTAAACACCTTGTAATATTAAATATGGCATAAAATTCTTGGACCATAACCCAATATATTCAACAAGTGCCTCATTGGGTTCTTATGTAATAACAATACTACTGAAAGGATCAATTTTATCAGTCGAGATCAAAAGAAGTGTTTTTTAAAATGAGTAAAAAAGGCAGTTTTCAGTTTTGTAAAAGTTATTTTTACCACAAAATGAAATATGTAATAATGTATATTACATGCAATCAAAAATGAAAAGGAATGATCAAAACCTAATTTTGGTTTTGTTTTTACTTATTGTTGCAAATCCCCTAGTGAAAAGGGTATGCAGAATGCCATAGTTCTTTTTTAAAATATATTTTAATTTATTACACACTATTCAGTATTTCTTATTATTTCACTGTGTGAAATTGAGGAAAAAAGAAGAAAGAGAAAGCGTACTGTGTTGTGAGTGAGAGGGGTGAGGGGAAGGGAGTCATGGGGGTAATTCTTTAGTAATCTGCTGCACGAATTATTGGTCGCCGAGTGGGCGGGTAGATGGGGGTGAGGGGTAGGAACCTTCCCCTAAAAGAATTAAGTGCCGGAACCCCCCCCCATTTTTTATGAATTTTTTTTAGTAATCTGCCGCATGAATATATGGTCACCGAGTGGGGGGGGGCTAGGGTAGGAACCTCGCCCTAAAAAGGGGGAAGTGCCAGAAACCCCCCTTTTTTTTTGTAAAATCAGACTCTCATTTTTTATACAGGAATATTGACGCAGTTACTTCTGCAATGGCTTCGGCACTGCGGGAAGTGCAGCCCCTTTGCCCTTGCGTAGCAAATCACAGGCACCCACTCTAGTAACAGAGTTAAGAGCAACTAGACTTTATAGATAAAATAGGTCGAATCGGTTTGACCGTTAGCACACCCCGCTCCACGTAGTGTCTGCTCCCCTAGAGGTTTTTGGCCGTAGGCACGGAGGTAGAGCAGCCCCCGCCCGCTGTAGCAAATCGCAGGCATCCGTGCTCACATTAGCAGGCGGGGGCTGCTCTCCCGTGCCTACGGCTTTACAATAACACTAGGGGTAGGGCAAACCAAGACTATGTGGAGTCGGGTTGGCTAATTCGGTTTTAGAACTGATTTGCCCAATTTTATTTATAAAGTCATATAGACTATTATATAAACACTGCTATGATAGTAGGTAAATGAAATAATGTAATGTGAATTGTTATAATTTTGTTTTCTGAAAAACCTCTTGACTGCTCTCCACTCCAACTCAATTTGTATGTAGATATATAAGTCCCGTGTCCAGCCACAAATGGATTGTGGGACTGAGTCAGAGGGATTAACTTTTTTATGAGTGTAGTTGTGTGTTAAAAAACAAATTGACATATTTGTGTTTCCTTATATGTAATTTTTAGTGAAATTTATTTTTATCGTAATTCAAAAGGCATTTCCAAAATCCAAAAACAGTGTAAATGGTTCCAGCTTAAGCCTGACAATTCTCCTAAATTGAAAAAATCAAGTACCAGATATCTACTTCATAATTAGAAAACAAATTGACATATTTGGGTTTCGTTATTACACAATTTTTAGTAAAATTTGTTTTAATCGTAATTAATTCAAAAAGCATTTCCGACATCTAAAAACATTGTAATAGGTTCCATATAATATAATATACCATATAATATTCCATAATAGCTTAACCCTAACAAACCTCCTAGACTAAAAACATTATCAAAATCAGGTGCCGGATGTCTATAGCCAATCCGAGAATTTAAATATTTTGCTAGTCTTAGTTTGGTTTAGTTTACAATGGGCTGTTTTCCGCAACTCCACATCTAAGTGCTTATTTTGAGTGTGGGCAGGAATAAGTGATTGAAATCTCCCTGAAGAAGTTCAACAGTCCTTTGATATTGCAAGCAACTTCGGGGAGCAATCTGGCGTGCCGAGATGTTTAGCCCTGTATGCGGCGACCTCCGCACATGTCAGCAATATATGATCCACAGTTTCATCCGCTCCAATGCATGCCTTGCACAGGAAGCTATCTGTAACACCTATGGTAAATAAATGTTTGTTAAAGGAGCCATGTCCTGTGATAGCACTTGTTACTATCCTGATCTGTGGCTTCTTCAGTCTCATTAGAGCCTTGGTTTAAACAACTTTATTTCAAGCAGGCCCCCTCAGCTTGTCTACAGTCTACTAAATTTTTCCAAAGCTGAGCATGTAGATTATTGAAGTATCTACATACCAGTGAACGAACGTAACCAAAGAGGATTGGTATTATTGGTTCCGGCCTTATAGTGGCCAGAGCCGATCCCTTTCTGGCCAGTTCGTCTGCATCGTTGCCTCTGGATCCACTATCTCCCTTAATCCATTACAGAGTCACATTGTTGTGCTTACATACCTTATTTAATTGTTGATGGCATTTATGTATTAGCCCTAAGTTCATCACATTACAACTTGTAGTTAGAGCTTGTAGTACTGCCATACTGTCGGTCAGTATTCTGATGGAGAAGTCTTTTACCTTCCTAGGATACCCAGCGGTGTACATATGTGTATGTTAAGGTCTTCAGAAAAAGTTCCAAATTCTACACCTTCATTTGTTTTAGAACTATCCATGAAAATTCTAAGCTCTTTTGGGTTTAATCCCTCTGGCTGGTTTATTTCATTTAATTGTATCTTATACTTCTTATCAAATACAAATTGTTTTGGAGTCTTATCATACTTGGCTTGTAAGATAGGAATTTTTGAGTAAATTCTATCAAATATACAAATATACCTCTATGAGGGACTCTAGTCTTACTCAAAAGGTTTGGGGTCTTGAGCCTAATGGCAGCTTAAGTTGCTTCTTGTTGTATGTGTAGATGACGCGGGGTTAGCTCCAGTATAGCCTCTAAAGCTGCTGTTGGTGTAGTTATTATGCAACCTGTGGCAGCCATACATATCAATCTCTGGTAACGCTGAAGCTTTTTTATTGTGGTGGCTTCATTCGTTTTGGTCCACCATACCAGAGAGCCGTATGTGATCATGGGCAGATTAACAGTTTTGTACAGCCACAGTATAATTTTTGGCGTCAAACCCCATTGTTTGCCAATCATGTTTCTGCATTGCCAGAAAGTTATACTAGCTTTGTTATATTTTGTTTTCTATGTGTTCATTCCAGATGAATTTGCTGTCCAAGGTAAGATCTAAGTATTTTACCTGAGAGGATAGCTGAAGTTTTGTGCCGAAAAAATTTGGGAGATGATAGTTATTCAGCATTCATTTTTGTGTGAACATTACTAGAACCGTTTTGTTTGGATTAACGGTTAGGTCATATTCCCTGCACCATCTCTCCACTATATGGAGAGCTGTTTGGGTCAGGTCGCACATCATGCTTGCTATCTTTTCCAGAGACCAGTATTATCAGGTCATTTGCATAACCTACTGTGTAGAAATGATTGACATTTAATTTGCTGATGATTGAAGTATTTCAAATATTACTTTTTTATTATTCATGTTGTATATTTTGGCGCTTTTTATAAACTTTCGTGCATATTTTTGCTATTTTTCTTGCACATTTTGGACTTTTTAAGTTGAATATAATCCGGTCTTGTGATGTACAGTAAAAACCTAACCCATATTTTGCATACAGATCGCATACTTCCTGCCACCTAGCCCGTCCACTCTTCAATTTTATTCCGCACCTATGACTGAATGACGGCACATACGAAATACGAAATACGAAACACATACTGTGCACTGTAGAAGTATGTACGAAACATATCTGTGAATTCACCTGTTACCTCACACTGAATTATTAAATACTGATGAAATGTGGTCAACTGTTTGTCTTGCCGATTGGTAACATACTTTTATTTTGCCTACTATTATTAACCTTTTGCATTTCCTAAATAATATTTCCTTCACTTTTATATCTACAACTAGAGATTTGCCCCAGCCTCGCACAGGTGATTTTTGGATCTTGACAACATACGCATGTATTATACTTATAAACCGTCCTCTTGAATCATTCTGTCTATTGTTGAAAACTGCATCAAAATCCGTTGCATAGTTTAAAGGATCTAAGCGTAAAGACGGCGGGAAGCTACTTTTTTTATACAATGTAGAGATAAGTGTATTGTACAAATGTTTCTGGTACAGGTGACCTTGCCCCCTGGACGGCACAAGATCGTGATCCTGGATGAAGCAGACAGCATGACGGAGGGCGCTCAGCAAGCGCTGCGGCGTACGATGGAACTGTACGCCAGCACCACGCGATTCGCCCTCGCGGCTAACAACAGCGAACGCATCATCGAGCCCATACAGTCGCGCTGTGCTGTACTACGCTACTCGCGGCTAACTGACGCCCAGATCCTTGCAAAGGTTTGTGTAAATTTTTATTAGCTGTTTTGAAAAATATATTAAGTGTGGGCTTATTTTTTATTCAAACGAGCACACAGTCCATGTAATGATAGGTGGATGCTTATAGACATCTTTTTTTTTATAGCAGACAGGGCAAACAAGCATGCGGCTCGCCTGATGGTAAGTGACTACCGCCGCCCATGAACAACTGCAACACCAGCGTAATTGCAGATGTGTCGCCGGCCTTTTAATAAAGAGTAAGTTCGTTTCTTGAAAGTCCCTAAGTCATATCGGTCAGGAAAAGACCATTGGTAAATGATTGTACAAATTAGTCATGTGTAAATTGCACATTAGTGGACCCCCAAGCATCCAGATGATGTGCATGACATGAAAGTTTGTCGCAATGTGCATTGATGAAATTTGGAAAATTTGGTTGATAAATATTAAGATAATTGGCTTCTATTAAAACCTGGAGGTTATTTGCATGCTTTAACATGCATAAACAATTATTTTTAAAATTTTTGCTGGTATCCCTTTTTGTCCGGGCTAATTTTTGGAATTGCTGAATTGATTGTGTTGAAACTTTACGAACAGTTAAGGACCAATGCCAGGAGGAATCTAGAAGGGAAAATTGATAAAATAAATTGTTTTTGATTATCTAAATACCCAAGCGAACCAGAACCAGGGGGTCGCTAGTAAAACATACAATTTTTTTATAAGTCACTTAATAACTGATGTCAACTTTGTAAAGCCCTAGGCCAGTGCCTAGTGTGTCCATTGGAGTAACATGTACTATGTACTAGAACAGACACCTCGAGCGCAACTCAGTTAGTACTGCGAGTGGGAGGAGGCATGAGGTACCTTTTTTATGGCACAGACTAAGTAAATATGAGCCCGTGGACTCTAACGCGTTTTGCAAACAACCAACTGTCGGCATCTCCTCTAGTACATAGTACACATATTACTTCAATGAATGTGCCTTATTTTAAATCCATCTCTGTTTGCAGGTGATAGAAGTGTGCAAGAAGGAGAATCTGTCATACACGGAGGAGGGGGTGAACGCTGTGGTGTTCACTGCGCAGGGAGACTTGCGCGCAGCGCTCAACAACCTGCAGGCCACAGCTCAGGTAGCTCAGCTGGTGCTACCAGTTCGTCTACTCCACAGAGTCATTCATTCATTTATGGGGCAATGTATACGCTATTACAACCAAGTCTCAGAAAATATACAATGTCCCTCTATTACCAAGTTTAAATTTTTTATTAAAAAAAATGTATAAAAGGGTTATTATAATAATAACATAATTGATAATAACTTAAGAAATGATCACTGCTGGCCGTATGAAGACGCTCAAAGTCGCTCAGCGAGCTATAGAGAGGGCTATGCTTGGAGTTTCTCTGCGTAATAAACTTAGAAATGAGGATATCCGCTGTAGAACCAGAGTGACCGACACTAGCCCAACGGATTAGTAAGCTGAAGTGGCAATGGGCCGGCCATATAGCTCGAAGAACTGGCAACCGTTGGGGAAAAAAGGTTCTCGAGTGGCAGCGTCGTACCGGTAGGCGAGGTGTAGGGCGACCCCCCACTAGATGGAGTGACGACCTGGTAAGACATGCAGGAAGTCGATGGATGCAGGTGGCTCAGGACCGTGCTTTGTGGCATACCTTGGAGCTGGCTGTAATGATGATGATGATGATAGGAAATGATGTGGTCACTACAAAGTTGTTTCTAAGATAAATTTTGCATATAGTTTGTACAACCTTTCTTATTGTATAATTTACTTTTAACAATTTACTTTTTTAATTTACTTTTTCTGAACCAGTGGTAAAAGCAAATAACTTACAATAAGAATTACCGTGGTAGCTTAGATGGTTAACGCTTCCTGTAAATATAACAAACCGCGAGTAACCCGGGTTCGATCCCCACCAGCACCAATGAAATTGCTAATTGCAATTTTAAGTGCTGATTTATCACGTGCTCGGCGGTGAAGGAAAACATCGTGATGAAACTAGCATGTCTGAGGAATAAGAAAAAAATTTTCGAAGACATGTGAAGTTCGCCAACATGCATTGGGGCAGCGCGGCGGACACTTCCTTGCCCTAAAACCCTCTCAGAAATGAGGGGAGTCCTGTGCCCAGCAGTGGGACGTATATAGGCTGTAACTTTACTCTTTACTTTAAAAATTACTTAACTAACTTAACTTTTATTCTGTTCTATTATTGTATTGTATTCAGGCCGGGCGGCACGTGAGCCCCGACAACGTGTTCCGCGTGTGCGACGAGCCGCACCCCATGCTGGTGCGCGCCATGTTGGAGTCTTGCACCCGACAGGATATACATGAGGCTTACAAGGTGTGTTTGAGTACCATGTACAATGATGATCTTGGGCAGTGCCATACCATTCAAGTTACGTTGTGTTGTGATTGTCACATGTGCGCGTACAAGGTGCGGTTGAGGAGCACGTGGCATAGCGACCCCAGCCAGTGGCTTATCATTCGAGTTACGTTGTGTTATGACTGTCACATGTGCGCGTACAAGGTGCGGTTGAGGAGCACGTGGCATAGCGACCCCAGCCAGGGGCTTATCATTCGAGTTTTGTTGTGTTATGACTGTCACATGTGCGCGAACAAGGTGCGGTTGAGGAGCACGTGGCATAGCGACCCCAGCCAGTGGCTTATCATTCGAGTTACGTTGTGTTATGACTGTCACATGTGCGCGTACAAGGTGCGGTTGAGGAGCATGTGGCATAGCGACCCCAGCCAGTGGCTTATCATTCGAGTTTTGTTGTGTTATGACTGTCACATGTGCGCGAACAAGGTGCGGTTGAGGAGCACGTGGCATAGCGACCCCAGCCAGTGGCTTATCATTCGAGTTACGTTGTGTTATGACTGTCACATGTGCGCGTACAAAGTGCGGTTGAGGAGCATGTGGCATAGCGACCCCAGCCAGTGGCTTATCATTCTAGTTTTGTTGTGTTATGACTGTCACATGTGCGCGTACAAGGTGCGGTTAAGTAGCATGTGGCATAGCGACCCCAGCCAGTGACTTATCATTCGAGTTACGTTGTGTTATGACTGTCACATGTGCGCGTACAAGGTGCGGTTGAGTAGCATGTGGCATAGCGACCCCAGCCAGTGGCTTATCATTCGAGTTACGTTGTGTTATGACTGTCACATGTGCGTGTACAAGGTGCGGTTGAGGAGCATGTGGCATAGCGACCCCAGCCAGTGGCTTATCATTCGAGTTACGTTGTGTTATGACTGTCACATGTGCGCGTACAAGGTGCGGTTGAGGAGCATGTGGCATAGCGACCCCAGCCAGTGACATCATTCGAGTTTTGTTGTGTTATGACTGTCACATGTGCGCGTACAAGGTGTGGTTGAGGAGCACGTGGCATAGCGACCCCAGCCAGTGGCTTATCATTCGAGTTACGTTGTGTTATGACTGTCACATGTGCGCGTACAAGGTGCGGTTGAGGAGCATGTGGCATAGCGACCCCAGCCAGTGGCTTATCATTCGAGTTTTGTTGTGTTATGACTGTCACATGTGCGCGTACAAGGTGCGGTTGAGTAGCATGTGGCATAGCAACCCCAGCCAGTGGCTTATCATTCGAGTTACGTTGTGTTATGACTGTCACATGTGCGCGTACAAGGTGCGGTTGAGGAGCATGTGGCATAGCGACCCCAGCCAGTGGCTTATCATTCGAGTTTTGTTGTGTTATGACTGTCACATGTGCGCGTACAAGGTGCGGTTGAGGAGCACGTGGCATAGCGACCCCAGCCAGTGGCTTATCATTCGAGTTTTGTTGTGTTATGACTGTCACATGTGCGCGTACAAGGTGCGGTTAAGTAGCATGTGGCATAGCGACCCCAGCCAGTGACTTATCATTCGAGTTACGTTGTGTTATGACTGTCACATGTGCGCGTACAAGGTGCGGTTGAGTAGCATGTGGCATAGCGACCCCAGCCAGTGGCTTATCATTCGAGTTACGTTGTGTTATGACTGTCACATGTGCGTGTACAAGGTGCGGTTGAGGAGCATGTGGCATAGCGACCCCAGCCAGTGGCTTATCATTCGAGTTACGTTGTGTTATGACTGTCACATGTGCGCGTACAAGGTGCGGTTGAGGAGCATGTGGCATAGCGACCCCAGCCAGTGACATCATTCGAGTTTTGTTGTGTTATGACTGTCACATGTGCGCGTACAAGGTGTGGTTGAGGAGCACGTGGCATAGCGACCCCAGCCAGTGGCTTATCATTCGAGTTACGTTGTGTTATGACTGTCACATGTGCGCGTACAAGGTGCGGTTGAGGAGCATGTGGCATAGCGACCCCAGCCAGTGGCTTATCATTCGAGTTTTGTTGTGTTATGACTGTCACATGTGCGCGTACAAGGTGCGGTTGAGTAGCATGTGGCATAGCAACCCCAGCCAGTGGCTTATCATTCGAGTTACGTTGTGTTATGACTGTCACATGTGCGCGTACAAGGTGCGGTTGAGGAGCATGTGGCATAGCGACCCCAGCCAGTGGCTTATCATTCGAGTTTTGTTGTGTTATGACTGTCACATGTGCGCGTACAAGGTGCGGTTGAGGAGCACGTGGCATAGCGACCCCAGCCAGTGGCTTATCATTCGAGTTTTGTTGTGTTATGACTGTCACATGTGCGCGTACAAGGTGCGGTTGAGGAGCACGTGGCATAGCGACCCCAGCCAGTGGCTTATCATTCGAGTTACGTTGTGTTATGACCGTCACATGTGCGCGTACAAGGTGCGGTTGAGGAGCATGTGGCATAGCGACCCCAGCCAGTGGCTTAACATTCGAGTTTTGTTGTGTTTTGACTGTCACATGTGCGCGTACATGGTGCGGTTGAGGAGCATGTGGCATAGCGACCCCAGCCAGTGGCTTATCATTCGAGTTACGTTGTGTTATGACTGTCACATGTGCGCGTACAAGGTGCGGTTGAGGAGCATGTGGCATAGCGACCCCAGCCAGTGGCTTATCATTCGAGTTTCGTTGTGTTATGACTGTCACATGTGCGCGTACAAGGTGCGGTTGAGGAGCATGTGGCATAGCGACCCCAGCCAGTGGCTTATCATTCGAGTTACGTTGTGTTATGACTGTCACATGTGCGCGTACAAGGTGCGGTTGAGGAGCACGTGGCATAGCGACCCCAGCCAGTGGCTTATCATTCGAGTTTTGTTGTGTTATGACTGTCACATGTGCGCGTACAAGGTGCGGTTGAGGAGCACGTGGCATAGCGACCCCAGCCAGTGGCTTATCATTCGAGTTACGTTGTGTTATGACTGTCACATGTGCGCGTACAAGGTGCGGTTGAGGAGCATGTGGCATAGCGACCCCAGCCAGTGGCTTATCATTCGAGTTTTGTTGTGTTATGACTGTCACATGTGCGCGTACAAGGTGCGGTTGAGTAGCATGTGGCATAGCAACCCCAGCCAGTGGCTTATCATTCGAGTTACGTTGTGTTATGACTGTCACATGTGCGCGTACAAGGTGCGGTTGAGGAGCATGTGGCATAGCGACCCCAGCCAGTGGCTTATCATTCGAGTTTTGTTGTGTTATGACTGTCACATGTGCGCGTACAAGGTGCGGTTGAGGAGCACGTGGCATAGCGACCCCAGCCAGTGGCTTATCATTCGAGTTTTGTTGTGTTATGACTGTCACATGTGCGCGTACAAGGTGCGGTTGAGGAGCACGTGGCATAGCGACCCCAGCCAGTGGCTTATCATTCGAGTTACGTTGTGTTATGACCGTCACATGTGCGCGTACAAGGTGCGGTTGAGGAGCATGTGGCATAGCAACCCCAGCCAGTGGCTTAACATTCGAGTTTTGTTGTGTTTTGACTGTCACATGTGCGCGTACATGGTGCGGTTGAGTAGCATGTGGCATAGCGACCCCAGCCAGTGGCTTATCATTCGAGTTACGTTGTGTTATGACTGTCACATGTGCGCGTACAAGGTGCGGTTGAGGAGCATGTGGCATAGCGACCCCAGCCAGTGGCTTATCATTCGAGTTTCGTTGTGTTATGACTGTCACATGTGCGCGTACAAGGTGCGGTTGAGGAGCATGTGGCATAGCGACCCCAGCCAGTGGCTTATCATTCGAGTTACGTTGTGTTATGACTGTCACATGTGCGCGTACAAGGTGCGGTTGAGGAGCATGTGGCATAGCGACCCCAGCCAGTGGCTTATCATTCGAGTTTTGTTGTGTTATGACTGTCACATGTGCGCGTACAAGGTGCGGTTGAGGAGCATGTGGCATAGCGACCCCAGCCAGTGGCTTATCATTCGAGTTACGTTGTGTTATGACTGTCACATGTGCGCGTACAAGGTGCGGTTGAGGAGCATGTGGCATAGCGACCCCAGCCAGTGGCTTATCATTCGAGTTTTGTTGTGTTATGACTGTCACATGTGCGCGTACAAGGTGCGGTTGAGGAGCATGTGGCATAGCGACCCCAGCCAGTGGCTTATCATTCGAGTTTCGTTGTGTTATGACTGTCACATGTGCGCGTACAAGGTGCGGTTGAGGAGCACGTGGCATAGCGACCCCAGCCAGTGGCTTATCATTCGAGTTACGTTGTGTTATGACTGTCACATGTGCGCGTACAAGGTGCGGTTGAGGAGCATGTGGCATAGCGACCCCAGCCAGTGGCTTATCATTCGAGTTTTGTTGTGTTTTGACTGTCACATGTGCGCGTACAAGGTGCGGTTGAGGAGCATGTGGCATAGCGACCCCAGCCAGTGGCTTATCATTCGAGTTTTGTTGTGTTATGACTGTCACATGTGCGCGTACAAGGTGCGGTTGAGGAGCATGTGGCATAGCGACCCCAGCCAGTGGCTTATCATTCGAGTTTCGTTGTGTTATGACTGTCACATGTGCGCGTACAAGGTGCGGTTGAGGAGCATGTGGCATAGCGACCCCAGCCAGTGGCTTATCATTCGAGTTACGTTGTGTTATGACTGTCACATGTGCGCGTA
Source organism: Parnassius apollo (assembly GCA_907164705.1). Classification (NCBI taxonomy): domain Eukaryota; kingdom Metazoa; phylum Arthropoda; class Insecta; order Lepidoptera; family Papilionidae; genus Parnassius; species Parnassius apollo. The sequence continues at coordinate 805,254 of CAJQZP010001641.1, read as the reverse complement.
CAAGGTGCGGTTGAGGAGCATGTGGCATAGCGACCCCAGCCAGTGGCTTATCATTCGAGTTTTGTTGTGTTATGACTGTCACATGTGCGCGTACAAGGTGCGGTTGAGGAGCATGTGGCATAGCGACCCCAGCCAGTGGCTTATCATTCGAGTTTTGTTGTGTTATGACTGTCACATGTGCGCGTACAAGGTGTGGTTGAGGAGCATGTGGCATAGCGACCCCAGCCAGTGGCTTATCATTCGAGTTTGGTTGTGTTATGACTGTCACATGTGCGCGTACAAGGTGCGGTTGAGGAGCACGTGGCATAGCGACCCCAGCCAGTGGCTTATCATTCGAGTTACGTTGTGTTATGACTGTCACATGTGCGCGTACAAGGTGCGGTTGAGGAGCATGTGGCATAGCGACCCCAGCCAGTGGCTTATCATTCGAGTTTTGTTGTGTTATGACTGTCACATGTGCGCGAACAAGGTGCGGTTGAGGAGCATGTGGCATAGCGACCCCAGCCAGTGGCTTATCATTCGAGTTACGTTGTGTTATGACTGTCACATGTGCGCGTACAAGGTGCGGTTGAGGAGCATGTGGCATAGCGACCCCAGCCAGTGGCTTATCATTCGAGTTTTGTTGTGTTATGACTGTCACATGTGCGCGAACAAGGTGCGGTTGAGGAGCACGTGGCATAGCGACCCCAGCCAGTGGCTTATCATTCGAGTTACGTTGTGTTATGACTGTCACATGTGCGCGTACAAGGTGCGGTTGAGGAGCATGTGGCATAGCGACCCCAGCCAGTGGCTTATCATTCGAGTTTTGTTGTGTTATGACTGTCACATGTGCGCGTACAAGGTGCGGTTAAGTAGCATGTGGCATAGCGACCCCAGCCAGTGGCTTATCATTCGAGTTACGTTGTGTTATGACTGTCACATGTGCGCGTACAAGGTGCGGTTGAGTAGCATGTGGCATAGCGACCCCAGCCAGTGGCTTATCATTCGAGTTACGTTGTGTTATGACTGTCACATGTGCGTGTACAAGGTGCGGTTGAGGAGCATGTGGCATAGCGACCCCAGCCAGTGGCTTATCATTCGAGTTACGTTGTGTTATGACTGTCACATGTGCGCGTACAAGGTGCGGTTGAGGAGCATGTGGCATAGCGACCCCAGCCAGTGGCTTATCATTCGAGTTTTGTTGTGTTATGACTGTCACATGTGCGCGTACAAGGTGCGGTTGAGTAGCATGTGGCATAGCGACCCCAGCCAGTGGCTTATCATTCGAGTTACGTTGTGTTATGACTGTCACATGTGCGTGTACAAGGTGCGGTTGAGGAGCATGTGGCATAGCGACCCCAGCCAGTGGCTTATCATTCGAGTTTTGTTGTGTTATGACTGTCACATGTGCGCGTACAAGGTGCGGTTGAGGAGCACGTGGCATAGCGACCCCAGCCAGTGGCTTATCATTCTAGTTACGTTGTGTTATGACTGTCACATGTGCGCGTACAAGGTGCGGTTGAGGAGCATGTGGCATAGCGACCCCAGCCAGTGGCTTATCATTCGAGTTTTGTTGTGTTATGACTGTCACATGTGCGCGTACAAGGTGCGGTTGAGTAGCATGTGGCATAGCGACCCCAGCCAGTGGCTTATCATTCGAGTTACGTTGTGTTATGACTGTCACATGTGCGCGTACAAGGTGCGGTTGAGGAGCATGTGGCATAGCGACCCCAGCCAGTGGCTTATCATTCGAGTTTTGTTGTGTTATGACTGTCACATGTGCGCGTACATGGTGCGGTTGAGTAGCATGTGGCATAGCGACCCCAGCCAGTGGCTTATCATTCGAGTTACGTTGTGTTATGACTGTCACATGTGCGCGTACAAGGTGCGGTTGAGGAGCATCTGGCATAGCGACCCCAGCCAGTGGCTTATCATTCGAGTTTCGTTGTGTTATGACTGTCACATGTGCGCGTACAAGGTGCGGTTGAGGAGCACGTGGCATAGCGACCCCAGCCAGTGGCTTATCATTGGAGTTACGTTGTGTTATGACTGTCACATGTGCGCGTACAAGGTGCGGTTGAGGAGCATGTGGCATAGCGACCCCAGCCAGTGGCTTATCATTCGAGTTTTGTTGTGTTATGACTGTCACATGTGCGCGTACAAGGTGCGGTTGAGGAGCATGTGGCATAGCGACCCCAGCCAGTGGCTTATCATTCGAGTTTTGTTGTGTTATGACAGTCACATGTGCGCGTACATGGTGCGGTTGAGTAGCATGTGGCATAGCGACCCCAGCCAGTGGCTTATCATTCGAGTTACGTTGTGTTATGACTGTCACATGTGCGCGTACAAGGTGCGGTTGAGGAGCATGTGGCATAGCGACCCCAGCCAGTGGCTTATCATTCGAGTTTCGTTGTGTTATGACTGTCACATGTGCGCGTACAAGGTGCGGTTGAGGAGCATGTGGCATAGCGACCCCAGCCAGTGGCTTATCATTCGAGTTACGTTGTGTTATGACTGTCACATGTGCGCGTACAAGGTGCGGTTGAGGAGCATGTGGCATAGCGACCCCAGCCAGTGGCTTATCATTCGAGTTTTGTTGTGTTATGACTGTCACATGTGGCCGTGCAAGATGCGATTGACCTCGATGTAGCTTAGTAATGAGCTTTTATATGTGGAAGAGCCACGCTGCACATGTCTTTTTATTGAATAAGGGTGACAAGTGAACACATAGCTCACCTGATGGTAAGTGGATATTGTGGCTCAGATGTTAATTAAGTTTTGAAATGCAAATGCGTTGTTACCCTTGTGGACTTAGATGGAATGCTTTTTTTCCAGTAAAAAGGGTTTTCAGTTCTCTACACTCACCACACTAAAGTAGCTTTACTGTCTATCGATAAACACTCAAGTGACTTCGTGAACTTGTATTGTTTTTTAATTTTTTCTTTTTTTATAGAAGAGGGGCAAACGAGTATTCGGTTCACCTGATTTTAAGTAACTACCGCCGCCCATGAACATCCGCAACATCAGAAGAGTTACAGGTGCATTGCCGGCTCTGTAGAAGGGAGTAAGCTCTTTTGTTGCTTCTTGCATCCAGATGGTGTGGATGGTATCGGGAGGGTTGCCGCGTAGTGCGTTCATGAAATTTGGCGGCTGGTATTAATCCGAACAATTCCTCAGAGCACTCCCCGTGATAGATGCGATAAAATACGCAAAGAGATGCAACATCTCTTCGCAGCGCCAGTGAATCAAGCAGATCAGTAAACCACTCGGTCGTCGACGATTCGAGCCGCTCTGCGCTGGATGCGGTCTAGTGGAAGGAGCTGGTAATGGGGAGCCCCAGCACAGAGATGGGAACAGTATTCCATGTGCGGCCGAACCTGCGCTGTGTTAAGTTGCATGCGGTATGCCGGCAGGCATGAAATATACTGTCCCGCTCTGCTGAGCACGCCAAGCTTTTTAGAGGCCAATTTGGCCTTCTCTTCCAAGTGACCACGAAACTGCACTTCATCGAAATACTGGCTAAGGCAACAAGGGGAGTGCCTTGAAACCGAGGATATACGACAAGGGGTTTTTTTGAGGGAAAATCCGTAAACTTGTGTCTTCCGAGGGTTAAACTGGACTAGATTTAGTCGCCCCCAATCCGAGACTTTGTTCAGCAAAGACTCGACTTCAGACACAAGTTGGTCTCAGTGCTCGGAGACGTTTTCCCGAGAAATGCATATGTCATTTTTTTATGAGCCATCAAATATTGATAATCGTGATCATTATCTACCGGAGCTTTTTAGAAATTAAGAGTTTCGGTTTTATTTGTTTTCCCATAACCATCTGTGCTGGAGAATTTAAACCATTTCGAGGCGTCGATCTGAAATTTATTAGACTGAAATAAAAATCTTGGCATGAGTATACGCATTTATTTAGTAAACTTTTTATAGTTTGGACGGTTTTTCACTTTATCCATTGAGAGGATGAGGTAACTTATCTATTTCCCATTCATTTAAAAATATCTGAAATTCTATCGACTTATAGACCGGCCCATTGTCGGTTACTATTTCAGCAGATATACCGTGTCGTGCAAACTGTGCTATCATATAATATGTTTGCTACTCGTACTGGTTAACTCCTCGACCTCAACACAATACACAAAGAGAATATATTTGTTTGTTTTATATTCGTATATGTCGGAAGGCAGTTTCTGCCAAGGCAAGTTCGGCACGCGCCCGGTTGAACATCGCTGCGCGCCCCAGCGGCCTTTAACTAACTTTATGCTACACTTAAAATATGTATTACTGGTAGATCAGCGAATAAATTCGATTTTTGGTAAATACCACCGCTGCCACCCAAGGTGGTTTGACACTGACTTTATTTTTATACCAGTTATAAATAACTTTCAGGTGATAGCGAAACTGGTGAAGCTGGGCTACGCGGCAGAGGACATCGTGAGCAACATCTTCCGCGTGTGCAAGACGCTCGACGTGTCGGAGGACGTGAAGCTGGCGTTCGTGCGCGAAGTGGGCGTGACGCACATGCGCGTGGCCGATGGACTCTCCTCGCCGCTGCAGCTGGCGGCGCTGCTCGCGCGCATGTGCCGGGCCGCAGCAGCCCTGGCTTAAGTGAACCCACCCACCGAGCCTTAAGTGAACGTCACGCCATACCTTGAGTGAACGTTACTCCGTATCTTAGGCGAACGTCACTCCGTGTCGTAGGTGAACCGACCACCCACTGCGCCTTAGTGAACATCACAGTACCAAATATTAAAGAACAATTAAAGTGAATGTGAAACTATACTTCTTACTGATAGGAATGAACCAAGTGTCATGTATAAGGACAGTTGCATGTTGAAGTTTAAATGGTAGATAAAAAAGAGACATTTCGTTTTCATCATTTTATTAATTATATTGTCATATAAAAATTAGAATAATTTTAATTTGTCCTTATATCTAATATATGAATACAGCAATGTATAAAATGTGTGGATTATTTTTATAACAAAATAAATGAGATATAATTTATTTGTAGTTAAGGCATTTACCGCCAGGTGGCGCTAGTGGAATGTGTTCACCGTGCTATCAGCTTGTTGTGCTCCCCCATTAGACTCTGTCAAGTGCAATAACTAAGATCAGTAGAGAATTCGGAAATTTTAAATAAACATGAGAAATTTGATAAAACAAGCACAGAATTAACAATGGCAAGTAAATCAGACGACTTAATAGTGCTATAGCCATGCTATACAACATAACATGTAACACGAATGGGTCCGAGAAGGACCCTGTTCTCACAGAATACCATTGTAAAATACCAGGTTAATGCTGCTGTTTCATATGGTAAGTGTAGATAACTGGAGGAACTTTTTACTGGAAACGAGGCGGACCATCTTAGTCCTTACAGGTGACAACACATCTGCATTTTCATTCGTAATCTACAATAAATATAGATGTGTCTATGGGCCACAGAATTCACTTAGTTACCATCCTGTGAACTGTGTGCTCGTTTGTCACCCATATTTTATTTAAAAAGAACTACAATCCACGATGGTGTATTTGAAACCGCCAGTAATTGATTCTAATTTATCAAAATCATTTATGTATCAACTAACAAATTACAACAACTTCAATTTTCATGAATAACTAATGTCAAAATTAGTGTACCCAATATAGTCTAGACTATTATTATTTTGACATTGTAAAGTTTGAGTATAAAGTCAGGGTTGGTGGGTGTTAGTCGTTGAACAAATATTTGTTTCATAAACAATTTTGACTGTGCGCATGCACTACCTATAATAAAGTGGTTGTTATGGAGTTCGCAACATTTCTTCATAAGGGTGTCAAGCATTAGAGATGGCTTATATGCAGAGTTCTCATAGTTTTTAAGCATTTAAAATCTGTTACCGAATAGTGTGTGGGTCACACGAACAGGCACTTGTTTAAAATTCAATTTTATAGGATAAATATTTATGAATAAAAAAACAAGCATTTGCTACACATAATTTAAACTTTTAAATTGAAAGTAATTTTTGTGTAAAACATGTTTTCGTTTTGAAGCGATAACTTCTTTTAGGCAATAAGTTGTTATGTCCTTGAAATTGCCATTTTATATTACTGGAATAAATTGAAATTATCACGCATTCGAATAGAATAGATTCGAATAGAATAATTTTTATTTAATATAGATTAGAAAGGAATTCTTATCAATTTTTTTTTACTTTTACCACTGGTGTGGAAAAAGCTTATAAAACTATGCAAGCTTTAAAAATCATTTAATTTATTTCCCTGCCATTTGTATTATTTCTGTCTGTGACTGTAGGAAAAGAAACTAGGGAACCTTCACGTTTATTTTAAACCTTAGTTATTTCCAAATATGAGATTCGGCAGAACGTCACAATGCCGTATATGCTTACACAATTGAAGTACTTATAATGTACTTACGTACATGATACATATTACTTCAATGTACCGACAGCACACATTATAAATGACATGTACGGCCCAGGTACTGTAATTGGACGCCACATTGCGTTTTTAGTGAGAAAGAATATGTTCTGGGTGAAATAAAGAAAGTTGGCATTGTATGATGAACAGCAATCTCGCGATAAAGTTTGCCTTATTTAGATCGGCACAGAAATGAAAGAATTTTTAATCGGAACATCACTTGTGATAAAACACTTCTATGTATACTGCACTGCTAGTACTAGACGGGTTCTGCGACTTTTCCTTACGAATTCCTCGTAACTCTATTAAAAATTATAAATAACATTTAGTTATTTTTTTTTTCAATCTTTTAACATATTGTGGTTGCAAGCTTTTAATATGTTTTAGATATCTGTGGAAACTTCATTGGTATTAGGATTACTTATATTTGTTTTATAATGTATTTTTTAATGTACTGTATGTTTCCCTGAAAAAGCAAATAAATAAATAAAAAACTCCTTCAGTCGACTGCGAGCGGCCGAGAAATCTAGTTCTTTGTTTTGTATATGGCGAACGTTGTTTTCGATAATCGAATCTCATTTTATTTATGTGCGTACTTCGTTAACGTGATTTAAAGTATATTTTAGATAAGTATGTAACTTTATTTAGTATTTTCCTAAAACAGTAGAAGTCTTAAATGAAGGTACAACTGCGTGGCATATTTACCGTGCGTATTTTACAGCGCCTGTGCGATCTACAGCTGTGACACAGTTTTTGTTATGAATTACTGGTCTAGTATGTATATATATATATATATATATATATATATATATATATATATATACATATATATATACACAAGTCTTTGCTTGTGATGAAAAGTGGATCCAGAATGATCCGTAATGCTCGTCGCTATGGTTTCGATAGGACGGTGACTATGGTTTAAAACAATCGATCACTAATTTTAAATCGTATTCGTACCTAAGTGAATGGCAAAGGTGGGTCTGCAATAAGTGACACTCATTAATTAAATTAAATATAATATTAAAAAATGATTTCAAGTTTTCTACATAAAATGTGAATTTCATTTAAAAATATTTGCTATGTAGTCATTGAATAAATTTGTCATGCTCTGAGTTAGACACTCACTGTGTATGAACTGGGTTTATCTATTGAAGAAAGTCAATCATTCTAATAGTACCTAAATTCGTGGCGTTTGTCACTGACGCTATTGGAAAATAAGAGATGATGGCAAATAGCTTATAGGAACATAATTATGAGGTTTGGCCGGAACTTGTCCGCCGGCGGATTGCTACTCCTGTACGTATTGTTCGTATTGTGATACATAAAAGTGGCGTAATTTTGTGTATTAAATGTCCGCACAAATGAGCTATGTATTAGTGATGTGAATCTCAACATAAATTATCTGCTTAGGCGCCTTGAAATTCTATCGTCAGCGACTGTCTTATGGCTCGAGCTGACGTCAATATCTCCCTAAAACTTCACAATGTGTCGCATCACCATATTGTGGAGAAGTTTAAAAAACTTTATTATAAAGAATAATTTCAAAATACACTTGACACTGGCAAAAGTACAACCACATGAATCCATTACTAAAGACAAAAAGAAAAATAGCGCACCGTGTGTAGCAAGGCCAGGTCGACTGTTGCGAGGATTGTCAGTGCAGCAGCGCCTGCTGGGCCACGGGCAGGTCGGCGATCATGCGCTGATGCTCCTCGCTCAGCGCCTGACACACGCACAAGCTCACAATGAATCCACACTCCACTCTAACTGCGCTGCTAACTGTACGCTGCGCCGCTCCGTCACCACCCCCTTGTGCACTGACTAACGATACTGGCAAACCCAGGGGACAAAACTTCTGCACGCGGTAGAACCACGCTGCAGCTTCATTATTGTTTATTTTTTATGTCTGATGAAATGAGTAAAATAGCAGCTTAACGCTGCTCTGTTTCGTATGGCTATGTGTAGAGAACTGGGCACTCTTTTAAGTAGAAACGAGACATTCCATCACAGTCTAGGGGTGACAACGCATCTGTATTTTTGATTCTTAAAAGAAGACAGATGTTGATGTCTATGAGCCACAGCATCCACTTATCATCAGATGGACTTTGTGCTCGTTTGTCACCCTTATACTATAAAAACGCAGAGATAAACTAATGGAGGTAACATAATGATTTCAATTTACGGAACACTAACAATAAAAATTTTTTTTTTTTTTTTTGCTTAGTTTTTCTTGGGGTACTTAAACTTTTTTTAATAATATTAACAATGCTATAAACAGTACCCGGTTGACCGAGCTTTGCTCGGTATTTTTCGCTCGGTTTTTTTTAATTCGTGTGTTTTGGAAATTATATTTAGATACAAATTACACACTGATGAAATACGAATAATATTTTTTGATCTTAGCGACATAATAGAAAAAACTGAACTGGTTATTTGAATAAAAAATCATGAGTGCAATTAGTTTAATTTAAAATTTCGTGTTTTTAAAAAAATACTAAAAAAAGGGCTTGAAAAAATAGATTTTCTCAAAAAAGAAAGGAACTTGCAAAAAAATTAAAAAAAGTTGATCGGTGGTCGGTCTGGGCTCGAACCACAGTATTGCGATTTTGTGACCGCCCAATACACAAATTAAGCTATTTGTAATTATTAATAAACTGTCAAAATTTACCTTTTTATTCTAACGATATTGTAGCAGTTTTTCATTGCCTAAAAACACGGACAAAAAGACATTTTCTAAAAATAAATCCTAGCTACATCGATTTATTGCCCTCGAAACTCCCTGCACACAAAATTTTATGAAAATCGTTGGAGCCGTTTCCGAGATTCCGATTATATATATATATATATATATATATATATATATATATATATATATATATATATATACAAGAATTGCTCGTTTAAAGGTATAGGATTACTAATATTCCACTTAACCACTCGTGGTAATCTTAAATTGCTTATGTTACGAGTGGTTCACGCCAGTAGTCGAATGGCGGATTTGAACCCACGACCTTTTTTGAGTTCGCGGTCAGCGCCCTGCCATTGGTCTACTGTCGCTTCAAAACGCTAAGTCGCGCCTCTGGCTCGAATTTCAGCCAAAACCGATCAAAGTCCACATGTAGGTTAGTTGTGTTTGTCGCCGAGTTTACGTTGCTTTATACAACCGAGCTTGATCACATGAGCATTACCTACATGGAACACAGGGGCACAGGTGGGTCAGGACGAATGAGTGTCTCTGTGTTAGCGGATACTTTGTGGCGCTATCATTTCTACTGCACAATTAATAGCTTCCGAATTCAATCTGTTACTTTAAAAACCGACAAAAACATGGTAAAAATATTGCACTTTATTAATTTCGTAATAAGCATGGACAATTTAATTATTACGTATAAGAAAGTAGAATACTTTTCTTGTGTTTTGAACTTATCTATTTATACATAATATTATGATTAAAAATTCAAATTGGAAGCGTAGCTCCTCGTATATATTTTATAAATTGCAGTCAACCCTATAATATATTTTGAAATAAAATTTCGATGTCAAAATTACATTATATCAATAAAACGTAGAAATGCTCCATCACTATGGAAAATGCCAATTTTTTTTATATTTCATTAGCATCAGACGCAAAATGGCCAACAAGACACGAGCACCAGTACGAAGTACTGTTATATATTATAGAGTGGCGAGCGATGCCAGGATTGTTCACTGTTAGCGTATAATTTTTAAAGAAACAAAGGGAAACATTTGTATAAAAACATTAAATTACGTTTATACATTACAATAAAGCGATAAATATGTAATAGATATAAACTTAGAGAATTAAAACCCGGGCCTGAATATACCCATGCACTAAGTCGTTAAACATGCACAGCCGTGGATGGCCTGCCATGCAAGGATTTTGTAATATGTTATTGCATGTATTTACATATCTTATGCTAACTTGAGGTTAGTGATACATTTTTTTCGCAATATTTTTAGTATTAACACATATTACATACATACTCACTCAACTCATTCACTAACACACACACACGCGTGTGTGTGTGTTAGTGAATGCTATATACAGGGTGGCCCAAAAGTCGTGGATCAAACGCAACTAGGGGTTAGATGGGGTCATCAGCTGCAAAAAGTTGTTCTACGGGAGGTCCTTAAAGTCAACCCCTGCAGAGTTATAATTTATTTTGTGTTTTTATGAGAAAATTGACTTTTTTTTAACTAATTCTTATTAAAATACCAAAAAATAAACATCCTCTATCTTTTTTATAATTTTCACTAGATTGGTACTGATGAGTCCTTGCGTTAGACATGCCATTTATGGTTGTTTATTGGGTGTGTTGAAGATAATATTAAGTTTTACGAATTTTTTTTTCTCAAATCATAACTTTTTATTTACTTCGGACCCCACTGTGAAAAAAAAAATACTCTACCGAAAATGACCCTGTATTACAAGTTTTGGCGCATTTAATAGGGATTCTGAAATGGTATTACACATGGCCATGAGTGGCTCTAATATCTTTCTAGGACGAAAAAACAAAGCAACGATTGTGAAATAATTGTTTTATTAAGCAAAACATTTTACAATAAATGCTCAAAATTCCTGCCTCTGACCATAATACATAATCTGCACCGTCTAATAAAATTCCTACGTAACCTACGGAATGCACTTCTGTTGTTAGTTACTTGTACTCTAGCAAACTCGAGCTTTTGTCGTAGTTCTTGTTCGCTATTGTTCTCTCCTTGGTAAACTATTTCTTTAAAATAGCCCCAAAGAAAAAAATCTAATGGATTTAAATCGGCGACCGGGGTGGCCACGCAACATGTCCGCCTCGACCAAGTTAAGAATATGGTTTAAATTATTTTGCAAAAAATTTAAATACTGAGCACCATTCAGCCTTGCTGGCATTTCATGCAGCACCAACTGCTGGCCAATTATACCAGCCCACATGTTAATACCAAACAGATTCTGGAATCGATCATTTCTTATGATATGGGGGTTTACTCTGGAGTAAAAATGTAGATTGTGGATATTGAATACTCCCATTCTTCTAAAAGTTGACTCATCCGTCCATAAAACCTTGTTAAAGAACTGCGGATCTTCTCTGTGATATCTTAGCATCTCTCTACAAAACCGCACTCTAGGTTCATAGTCACCGGGCAGCAAAGCTTGCACCCTTTGCACGTGGTAGGCGTGATATTTTTTTCTGTTAATGACACGTTGCACCGTCGATCTTGGAATCCCGATATTACTGGATATTTGGCGTTGACTTATACTAGGATCCAATCTTAATTCTCTTAGCACTTCATCTTCATTTTCAAATTGCATCACTGGTCTGCCTGCTGTCATAGCATGCTGACCGGGTAAGACTCCCTCCATGTACGAATTATGTACGCGCATAAAGACCCTGTAATCCGGAAAACGATCACGGTTAGGGTAGCGTTGACGATATTCCCTGGCAGCAGCCCGGGCATTACCGTCGCAAAAGCCATACAGGTAATGCATTTCTGCATACTCCCGTTGGGTGTATTCTCTCCTCGTAGCAGCCATCTGTCCACTTTTGTAGCCAATCCGTCCGATTCACACAGCACTGGTCACAGGTAGGCAATCTATCACAAGTCCGAAAAACAAAGCGTAGGTCAAAGGAAAGAAACTGGTCACAAGTCGTCGTAAAACCGAGAAAAAGAACACGTGCGTACCCACAGGCAGGAAGCAAGTTACTAAAGAACACTAAACATTCTAAAGAAACATGCTCACGCGTATCCCCCAGCCCCCGCCCCTGCCGGCCCAGCCTTTTGTTTCCTAGAAAAGATATCGCTACCTGAACTGACGGGCCAACCGGCCTTTTACTGACAAAGGATTAAATAGTTAGTGTAAAAGAGAGGCAGAGAGTCTTTGTCATTAATTGTATTAATTCTAGTTTATTTTTAAATAAGCCTAACCGAGTTTTATGGTTGGGTTAACTTTGGCCTTGCCATGAATAATCGTCCTAAAAAAGATATCAAAGCCACGCATAACCATGTGTAATACCTTTTCAGAATCCCTATTAAATGCGCCAAAACTTGTAATACAGGGTCACTTTTCGGTAGAGTATTTTTTTTTTCACAGTGGGGTCCGAAGTAAATAAAAAGTTATGATTTGAGAAAAATAATAATCGTAAAACTTAACATTATCTTCAACACACCCAATAAACAACCATAAATAGCATGTCTAACGCAAGGACTCATCAGTACCAATCTAGTGAAAATTATAAAAAAGATAGAGGATGTTTATTTTTTGGCATTCTAATAAGAATGAGTTAAAAAAAGTCAATTTTCTCATAAAAACACAAAATAAATTATAACTCTGCAGGGGTTGACTTAAAGGACCTCCCGTAGAACAACTTTTTGCAGCTGATGACCCCATCTAACCCCTAGTTGCGTTTGATCCACGACTTTTGGGCCACCCTGTATAATACTATATAAACTAGACTAAGTTATTGAATAAAGTATTTTGAATTTTTCAATAATAGTAAGTTGGTAACTCTTTATATACGATTAACAGAAGGGCAGGCCAATTAAGCCATCTTTACACTACATGATCATAATTTGCTAAGATGTTGTTAGAAATGTTTGTTAGAAATTTAAAGACAAAGTTACTTTAAAAATTTAAATCTATTGAAATATTCCCAGGGAACTGCATTTGAATCAGTAAATTACATCAGCTGTTAATGTCATATTGTAACGACTTTGCGTCTTTTATTTCAGCCGTATCGAAAAGTTGACTTTTGGTCAATCCAACTAGATTTACTAGCTGGTAGTACTGCTTTACTGCCTACGAGTCCGGCTGGGTAGCGAAACAGCAGTGCCTTTATAGCTGTTCCCGTTTGAAGGGTATAGGAAATAGGAATTAGATGTTAGTCCTCAGTCTCGCAACTGTAGCCTTTGAAGAAGTTGGCCGCAGCAGCCACTTAACATCAAATTAGCTTAAACGGTAAACGTTATACCTACCACCTATCAGTAATTGTCGTTCTACTAAATGAATAACATTTTTTTTCTTTGATAATGGAATGTTGAACTGAACTTTTATCGACCTTGAAAAGGCGTACGATCGGGTTCCCCGTGAGGTTTTGTGGTGGGCGTTAAAGATGAAAGGTATGCCTGGGAAGTATGTGAGGTTAGTCCGTGCTATGTACAGAGCATCCCGTACATGTGTACGATCTGCCGCGGGAACTACGGGCAGTATCGATGTGGCGGTAGGGCTGCACCAAGGGTCGGCATTGAGCCCTTACCTCTTCCTACTGATTATGGACGCTTTGACGTCGGACCTGCAGGATGAGGCACCCTGGTGCATGCTCTTTGCCGATGACATCGTGCTTGTCGGGGAAGAAGGCATCGAGGTACAGAGCAGACTGACGGGGTGGCAACAGAGGCTGGAAAGTGTTGGCTTGAAGATCAGCAGATCCAAAACCGAATATCTGTGCTGTGATTTCGGCGGTCTTTCCAGTCCTGTACCCATGTCGTTGGATGGCGCTATACTGCCTACCTGCTCAGAATTCAAGTACCTCGGTTCCCTCATTCAAGGCGACGGCGGAATAGATAGAGCTGTGCAGCATAGGATTAACGCAGGGTGGATGAAATGGCGACAGGTCACAGCCACAACGTGCGATCCCCGAATGCCAATAAGGCTGAAGGGGAAAATTTACAAATCGACCATCCGACCTGTCGTCATGTATGGAAGTGAATGCTGAGCCGTCAAGAAGAAGGATGAAAATAGACTGCATGCGAATGAAATGAGAATGCTACGATGGATGTGTGGTGTGACAAGGATGGATAAGATAAGGAATGAGTATATAAGAGGAAGCCTGAAAGTAGCGCCAGTGGTAGAAAAGGTGAGAGGAAGCAGATTGGCATGGTTTGGGCATGTGATGCGGAGGGATGAAAGTCATGTCACAAAACGAGTGTTGAATATGAATGTGGAGGGACACACGGGCAGAGGAAGGCCGAATAAAAGATGGATCGATTGTGTGAAGAGTGATATGAGAATGAAAGGAGTAAGTATGGAAATGACGGCTGATAGAGAGGAATGGAACAAGAAGATTTACTGCGCCGACCCCAGATAATGGGAAATGGTTTAGAGAATGATGAATGGAATGTTGAACTGTTGTACTTTCTAATGAAATCCACTATATTAAATATGTTAAAACTTAATTTTTAACACTTTTGCCAGTGTCAAGATTCATAATTCATAATTATTTATTTGCATAGAATGTAGGTAGATATTACAAGAGTATTATTAAAACATAAAAGTTCCTATACATTCTGCCTTATCGAAGCGTGCAAATTTTGAATAATTAGATATAACAATTCTTTTTTCAGGAATTTAATTTATTTACAAATATCAAAATTTTCACATGTACAACAGTAAAATTAACTAACTAATAATTATTCTGTAACTATCGAAGTCTTTTTTAAACTCACAGCAAAAAATTCAAGCATTTTTAGATACAGTTATTTAAATATGTAATTTGTTTTGATTTTTGTGATCAAGAATCAAACCGAATATAAGAAAGTATTCTGTATAATAATTAGTTTAAAACTACTTAGAGCTTTTGTCAGTAGACAGTCGATGACGACAGTATCTTAAAGAGCACAAGCAGACACATTATGTTGAGCTTCACATCACCATCGCACATATACAGGAGCAACAATCCCCCGGCAGCCCAGTTCCCACCAAAACTCGCGGATACACATTGAATAAAACTATATATACGGATTCTATCGGTCCGATCTACGAAGAACCAGCTTACAGAACCTTGAAGTCTTGCTTAATATTAAAAAACTGAAGGTAGCCGGGCTAACTATAACATTGGGACGTCAAACATCTCACTCTCAGTCCCGCCCTTGACCACGGGTGCTGTAAAGCACCCCAAACGTCGGGAATTAAAAATAAGTAAATTAAACGCGATAGAATCCGTACATACAGTTTTATTCAATGTGTAATGTTCACGAATTTAAATTTAAGAAATTATTCCGGATAGACATTTTGTTTTAGTGAATGTTAATATTTAAATAACGGCTTAAGCCAGTAACGAATAATAATTTTACGCGCCCCATATTTCGCTGGTTGCGACTGAGGTAAATTTGTTACACGCAATTTAATTATAAGTTTTTCGGTTTCTAGTATATATGTATATACATAAAAACGATGCCTCGGTGTTGTATTCATTATTTTTCTTTAATTTTTCTCCTTTAGGAATATTCATACCTTCATTTCGTTTGATTTATCTTTTTCTAGTCTAATTCATATAAAATATCAGAATAAAACTATAATCTATACACCTTTATAAGTATAATAGTTAGCTTCCTACGCTATGAAATCTGTTAAATATTTCAGCTCCTTAAGTGGCGCCGCCCTGGTAGCAGAAAATGTCACGGATACCCTCATTAACCCGGCTGCATCTTATTAAATTATAACAGTACATACACGTGACGTGTTTTTGTAGCGCTTTAATAACTTGTTTCCTTTTTTGCTTTAATCATTTTTAGAATTTACTTACCTTTTCTAATATAGCTTTGATAAATAAGTTGGACGATAGATACTCACAAATAACATCGATGATAGTTAACTCGGGAATACAAGCACACAGTCCACGTAATGTCAAGTGGATGCTGTGGCCCGTAGACATCCACATCTAACCTTGATTGAGAATCAAAATGCAGATGCGTTGTCACCCCTGAAGACTAAGATGGAATGCCTCGTTTCCAGTAAAAAGGGTCTCCAGTTTTCTAGATTAATCATATGAATTACAACAACATATAGCTCTCATTTACTGGACTGGTACCTCGTGAAAATAGTAGTTTAATTTTAGGCTTAACAAAGCAAAATCGTCATTCTTTGTTGATAATGAATATTTTGCTTTCAACAAGGCACAGTGAACGCATACAGTTAAAAGTAAAGTAACATACGTCTGGTAACAATCTACATACGTCTGGCACTGATAGAACGGATATTTCTAAGAGGAGGAGAGCTGCTATTTTACACTGGTATTCTGCAAGAACGTGACTCTACCACGGATAAAAACAAACAACGTAATATTTATATAAGGATATAATATGCTCGGTGTGTTGTTGTTTTGTTATTCTAAGTTATAAGAAAAATATTAATGCAACCCAAGTTATAAATTAAGCGTGCAAACAGATTTCAGATTTTTTTCGTCTCGTGCCATCTCTTCTAATAGACACATACGCGTAAAAGCAAGCTACTCCCAATCACCATCTTATTTAAATTTATACAATACAAATGATCTGTTAGGAGGGCCGCTCTGAAAGTGTTTAAAAAAAAACTTTTACATTAAATCCCGGAAGTTCTTTTGGTTTATTTCCCCAAAATTAAAATAATACAAAAAATTTACAAAAGCCGCGAACGGCGTGTGCGATATGCACTTAATATGGGTTGGAGCTGCACTGCCTCGACTACCTCAAACTCTAGGCTTTTATACTAAATATAATAATCGAACCAGCGCTTTTAACTAACTAGGGTTGGACATAACAGATCGTTCGAAAATCAATTATTGTATAGAGTAATTTAAAATGATAGTGTGTGTACATATAATAATTTAAGGTATTTTTAATCAGACTCGAGTGGTCTGTCAACGTATGGTCATGATTGTGCCTCGGTTGCGTTTAGCTCAGACATTTTGAATCTTGAAACTCTCCCTGGCCCTCAATCAACTGGCCGGCAAAAAGTGCTTTAGCCAATAGGGTCACAGCGCTACTCTTCGGGCGGAATCCTTCCACGGGAAATTCCCAAATGGATTTCCCCTTGTAGCACGCACGTAGGGTTGCCAACTTTATCTATATTAGTGGTTCAAAAAAATACCAAGAGAAACTACGATCTAAGTATATATAAATAAAAATGTAAATGTTTTTAATGTACTTAAAATCTTAAATCTCCGAAATTTCTTCATCGATTGTCTTGAAAATTTGGCACAACGTTACATTGAAATACGTACGTGTTTTATATAATTAAAAAAATTGAAACCACAAAAACACGTGACCGGATACATTTAGTATTTTAATAAGGCCTCAAAGAAGCAAAAATATTTATTAAGAAATAAATATATTAATTTGAGTCATACTCGAACCATAGATTTGTAATTTTCCATCATTTACATACTATACAGGGTAATTTTTCAAAAACCGGCGAAATTTGCAGAGTAGATTCAGAATAAGTAATAATAAGCAAATGGTAAAAAATAATTTAAAATTTTTTAATATTCTGTCCTTTTCATTTTTTAAGTTAAAAATGCATACAAAATGCATGTGTAATGCATTATTGTAAGTGATTTTACTGCGCACGCACACATTCTTAACAGTCGATCGGTAAGCAAACACGTTGCTGGCCATAAGTCACATTCAATTTGGGATAATTTCAAATAAAAGTAGAAGCCTTACGTACTCGTATTTTCAAAAACTGCTATAACGATTTATCATTATTTATATATTTGATCTTATTTTAAAATTTGGCTACACTTTGAAAAATAACTCTGTATTTTACAGGTACTCGAAGTTACTGGGTTTTTTTCTATCATAAGCCAGCGCGTGACTACTATACTACTTGATGATGAATGGTGATGTAGCCGAAGATGGTAAAGCGCACTGACTTAGTTTAACAAAAGTGTATTTATTGCCTTGAAGACACCCGCATTACAATCGAATGTAAACACAGATGCTAGCAGATGAACTATATTGATGTAGGTACGCATTATTAACGACGAACGAAACCGATTGGTACGTTTGCGTGGTATGTTGACAACAAAGCGGGGAGACCAGCTGAGTGACTGGTGGTCCGATGATGGAATGGATATTTTTATTAAAAAAGTTGACAACTTTGTATACACGTGTATGCGTGTGTATGATATAATATAAAAATGTGTACAGTTCACGCGCGGTAGAAGTGAACTCTCCAGAAAACCAAACTAAACGACAGACTAAGACGAAAACAGTTTATCAGATGTAGGATAATCGTAGTTTTTATGGGATGAAAATATAAATAAATTTATAATAAACACTGTATATTGTACCTGTTCTAGCTCAGGTTAAATCCTATAGATGTATATGTTTGTTTCTTTTTTTGGTCACTTTTTCATTTCATTGAATTACAAATCACAACGATTCTAAAAAAGCTTACACTTTAAAAAGTTGGCAACCCTAAAGCTTGTGTCCGAATGTATCGCTGTGCATGCGTGTGCGTGTGCGTGTGTGCGCTTAGGTGGGGTTGTGAACAGTGAGCACGCACCTTGAAGTACTTGACGGTCTTGACTCTGAGCTCGAGCGTGGCGTCCTCGTCGCATACGAAGAGCGCCTGCGCGTGCTGCTGGAAGGCGGACACGGTCCACATGTGGTTGACGCCCTCCTCCACCGCCTTGGCCAGTGCCAGCGCCTTGTGTGCGCCCGTGATCAGGATCATCACCTGCCCACCACAAGTAAAGTAATGTCCTCCACACCTAATTTTTTATTAATAGGACACGATTATATTGCTCAAAGTAAGCCTCAGTAGCCGCCTCGAGTCAGGAAGTTGGCGGTTTTTCACTCCCGTGCCTCGGAAAGAACGTTAAGCCGGTGGTTCCGCGCCCTCCGATCGTATCGGATTACCGTCCTATCGGACTATCAGAGTGAGGGAATAGAGAGTGCACCTGTGCTGGCGCACTCACGGGTACTATATACTCTGGCTGATCCTGTCAAATTCAGTCTATAGGACGTGCTGGAGAGAAAAGAACAAAGAAAATAATGGCTTGGCTGCAAGCCATTATTTTTATATAATTTTACAAAGATATAAAAAGATTTACATTTTTTATGTCGTTTATTGGCCTTATATGAAATAATCCGTACCGTATGGTCGCGGAGTAAGAGAATTCACTTCTCCTCCCATATTGTACCGCGGGTGTTGTAAGCGGCGACAGAAGGAACCTGATGCAGTAGATGAGCAACAGCAGATTATCGACAACAATTCAAAATAATAAAAACTGCGGTTACCAGCTCGCACGTCAAGCGTGGTAACTATGGCAAAGTCCTCCTCATGAGGCAATCTAATGGGAGGCCTACGTTTAGTAGTGGACTTGAGAGTGCTGTAATGCTAATGATAATTAAACAGATAAGTGTAAAGATGTGAGCGCGGTGTGCGCACTTCATTGGCATCCATGACGGTGCCGACGCCGAGGGGCAGTAATGAAAATGATGAAGGAACAGACAAATGAAAAGCGTCAATGTTTAGCTGCAGACTTGAGAGTGCTGTAATGATAATAATGAATAAGCAGTCAAGTGTAAAGAGCGATTCATTTTTAAAGGGTGACAAACGAGCAACAGTCCACCTGATCGTAAGTGAATGCAGAGGCCCATAGACACTTCTAAATTCAATCAGAAATTAAGATGCAGTTTCTTGTCACCCCTGAGGACTAAGATGGAATGTCTGGTTTCCAATAAAAAGAGTCTCCGGTCCGGTTTGCACTCATGATAGATCGGTCCTGCATGATAATGATGAGTACGCAGACAAGTGTAAAAGTGTGTGCGTACTTCCTTAGCGTCCATGACGGTGCCGACGCCGACGGTGAGCGCTTGCCGCGGCACTTTGGTTATGTCGTTGCCGAAGAACCGCTTATTGGCCTCCAACGTGTCATAGGCCAGGGTCTTGACTCGCGTGCGCGACACCAGCGACGAGCCCGGCTCGTTGAACGCGATGTGACCGTCCGGACCGATGCCTGCGCAACAACACAACACCTTACTCTCGATGGTGTGGCATAGGGGGGGGGGTATAGTCGCAGGTGGCGGTTGGGAAATGAAAGTCAGCTCTTGAAGCTCTGGAAGCAGACTTTCATTTCCCAAAAGCCCAATTTTTAAATTGTGCTGGTGACATAGAGATAATCTACACACGCCGCACTTGCCAAGGGTGATAAAAGTCTTCTACGGTATATAGTAGTAACTGTTCTGTAGTACACAGTATACCATAGAAGACTTTTATCGGTTTTGTGCACAAAAGTTTTAGATGCTCAACTTCAACTAATGAGAGCTGCAGGTGTTATTTCAGATTCAAAATCAAAACACAGATGCATTGACACTTGACAACTAAGATGGCACACCCCGTTGTCAGTAAAACGAGTCTCCGTCGTGGTTCTTCGAGTTCTCGTCATCCACCATAAAAAACACAACAGCATCGTTCTATTTCTATTCTATTATTTCTATTTCTATTTTACACTTCTATTCTGTGAGAGCGTAGTCCTAACCCGCTCGAGCCAGCCTATTAATAAAGTAAAAAGTATAGTTACAGCCTATATAAGTCCCACTATTGGGCACAGGCCTCCCCTCATTTCTGAGAGGGTTTTAGGGAAAGGAAGTGTCCGCCGCACAGCTCCAATGCGTGTTGGCGAACTTTACATGCTTTCGAAACATTTTTTTTCTTATTCCTCACACATGCTGGTTTCCTCACGATATTTTCCTTCACCGCCGAGCACGTGGTAAATCAGCACTTAAAATTGCAATTAACAATTTCATTAGGACCGGCGGGGATCGAACCCGGGTTACTCGCATTCTGTTATATTTACAGCGAGCGTTAATCATCTGAGCTACCACGGCTCTTAATAATTATATAACCTATTAGTGTTGCTTGCTAAAACTTACCGCCAATAAAGAGATGCACGCCGCCAGCCTCCTTTATAAGATCTTCGAAACGCTGGCACTCGGCGGCCAAGTCAGTCGCGTTCCCATCCAGCACGTGCGCGTGCTCGGGCTCGATGTCCACGTGCTTGAAGAACTCGTTCCACATATAGTAGTGGTAGGACTCGGGGTGGTCGCGGGGCAGACCTGCGGATACGCACGATACCAAACTCACTCAAATATTACCGTTACTGCTTGTTAAAGTCCACTGGTGAACATAGGCCTCCCCCATAGACGGCCTTGTAGGGTTGATATTTGCCATAGTTGCCACACTTGGCAAGCGGATTGGCAACCGAATTTTTTTTATTTTTAGTCGATATTAGGAAGACGCTGCTGCTCATCACCTGCCTGTCTCCCTCTGTCGCCTCTTACGACACCCACGGGATGATATGGGGTAGTGGATATTCTTACACCGCCACTAAAGAAGAGAGAACTTACAGTTGAAATTAAGTGAAAACTAATGAAACAGGAAATATTATATTAATATCCGAAAATGAAACAATACGACTGAAATTATATTTAGTAACTAACCACTTGACCACACTTGGAGTTTGTTATACCAACTTGTTATATGACGTAAAAGTAAAATAGTAATACTCGCCGTTGATAGTAAGAATATCTTCTTAAAACTTAAACTGTCGGCTTAAGCATTAAAGAATACTTTAAGTTTTAATATTAAGATCGATAAGTAACATCAAAAACAATAGATAGGAAATTAGCCCCACGTGTTAGTCACGTTCACGTCGGAGACTATTTGCAAATTATAAAATAATATAACGAAGGCAGGTAGCCTTTTTTATGTGACTGCCTCGTTGGTTCAGCTGATCATGAGGTACTGAGTTAAACTCCCGGGTAGGGTCAATATCAGTTACGGGGGCTTACTGTTTAGGAACCCTCAGTTGCAAACTGGAGTCAGCAAGTTACCTTTTCACTAGGAGCTCGAAAAGCTCGTAAAGCCGTTGGTCCTACGGCTGATCTCTCTCCAGTCGTGTCGCCTTACTGTCCCATCCGACTATGATCGAAAGGGGACTGCACCTGTGCTTGCCCATACTCGTGCACTATAACCCTGTCCTGCGTAGAAGGCTAGTCTTCGTTAAGATTAGCCGTCGTGAACGAAATTCGGTCAGAATAACATTCATACACACACTGAGTTTGATTTGAAAACAGATGCATTACAAGTGCTTCGCGATGCGGCTGTTCGATCCGCGTCAGTATAAAGTAAAATGTATGGCTTTTGCCTCTAAGTGACTCACTCACCGACATACTCGTCCATGTTAAAAGTTGTGACGTATTTGAAGGAGATGAGCCCCTGGCGGTGGAATTCGATGAGGCGCCGGTACATGCCGAGCGGGGTCCCTCCGGTGGGCAGGCCCAGCACGAAGCGGCGGCCCGGCCCCGGAGCGAACTGCGTCACGCGCTGCAGCACGAACCTCGCCGCCCAGTCCGCCACCACATCTGCATCCTCCAGGATGATTAGCCGCATTGCGATCTCACTCTATCCAGCCTCTGCAACACGCCAGCACCAGACTATACTATACTAGCTGGTAAAAATCCCAAATAGCAATAGACACGTCACACGATTTTGGGTAACACATAAAACCCCTATCTTGATGGGAAACGTGGTATTCTATTTTCACCCTCAGAGGTGATACCTGCATTTTGATTCTAATCGGGAAGTAACGTAGGAATAGACCACTGGTTTGGAAAAAACCTCTGTCCTGGGAAGATCAGCCAGAAACCCACCGGGACTTTTTATAAAAATAAATTTCACAATTTGGGTGGTTACAAAATATTTACAAAATTTATTCTAGAAACAGCTTGGAAGTGGAACCATGTATTCATTTATTTTATAATAACCCTCTTTATACAGTTTTTGTTTAATTTAACATTTAAACTTGGTGATAGAGAGATCTTGTCTTGATACAATGAAGCGGTGCCGGGCCTGGGCGTCTCCCGTTAATTGGCGCCCAAAAATGGATGATGGATTGTAATACACAACGTATAGGGCCGCTGCCTGGGGGTCGCCGGGGCGCGTCTGGAGCTGGCGCTGGACGCGGCAACATACGGGCCGCCAGCCGAGCGATCACCTCGCATCCATCACCCCACCAGATGGCTTGATGTCGGCAGGATCCTCTCGAACTCGGCAAGCGGCATCCGCCGCTGGTGGAGTGCGCCGTATGCGTTGGACAAAAATATGAACGCAAACACATTGCGGGCGTGGTAGCTCAGTGGTTAACGCTCGCTGTAAATATAACAGAACGCGAGTAACCCGGGTTCGATCCCCGCCGGCACCAATGAAATTGTTAATTGCATTTTAAGTGCTGATTTACCACGTGCTCGGTGGTGAAGGAAAACATCGTGAGGAAACCTGCATGTCTGAGGAATAAGAAAAAAAAATATTTCGAAGACATGTGAAGTTCGTCAACACGCATTTGGCCAGCGCGGCGGACACTTCCTTGCCCTAAACCCTCTCAGAAATGAGGGGGAGGCCTGAGCCCAGCAGTGGGACGTATATAGGCTGTAACTTTACTTTACTTTACTTTTATAGGGCGAAAGGGGAAGAAACTACGAGGATAGCGTATAGGGCTCAGATGCATTGTTTTTTTGCTGAGCTGAAGCCGTCTATTCCCGTCACGGAACAAAACCTGGCAAATATATTATCTGGTCTGATTTCTGTAATAGCGTATACATTGCACCAAGAATGAATTACTGACTGTGGAGTCGAGAAACATGTATCACTAACTTGTGTTTGTTCCTAGTGTTTACAGAGTGTATATATATCACTTTTTTTACTAAAACAAAAACAAAGGTTTTTTGTGTGTTAACATTAAATTTTCATAAATAAAAATAAATCGAGAGAACAAAGTTACTATATTTATTTTTTTTAATTTTTCTCTAAAAAACTCTCTGTTTTAGGTTGTAAATAGCTCTTATGGCAATTATACAAAAATAGTTTGTAAATCAGCCGCATTTCCCCATAGGTAGCAAAACCCCATATGACATTATGCTACGAAAATAACTGAAATAAACTAATCTAGCTGTCTCGACACTAGTGAGATCTCTAATTTTTTAATTTTAATTTATACAGCATAAGCTGCGGAGCTTAATATTCATGCTAGTTTAAGATATATGTAGGCCATACCGCAGCTTAGCATCCAGAGTGATGCCAAGAAAAACAAAGGATTCACCAGGGTTTTTTCCCCATTTAAAAACAGATTTTTAACATTCGTTGTTCATTCGTGTTGTTGTAAATTTAATACATTTAGTTTTATGGCCGTTTAATGTAGATTATTAACGTTAAACCCATGTAATTATTTTGTTAGCATGGAATTTAAAACCCCCGATAGAAACTTAATTCTTGGCTTGATTTGTCGATAATAAACAGCCATGTCCGCAGGCATCACCACAAATGAGGTTATTCACATACCATACTAGACGCCGCTCGCAATTTAATTTGTTTTATATTATGAGGCTGACAAGATTGCACACTTCCCACCTGATGGTATGTGGATGCTTTGACCCATAGACGTTCGCGTGTATCCTCGATTAAGAATCAAAATGCATATGTTTTGTCACCCCTGAGGACTAAGACGAAATTGCCTCGATTCCAGTAAAACAGGGATGACAGCGTATCTGCATTTTGATTCTTGATCGAAGACAGATGTCTACAGACTTCTATATTTGTCTATATAACCACGCGGGGGTGATTATTCATAGGTAAAAAAACTTACCGAGTCTTAGAGAATTACGTTATGTTCGACAATTTAAACCCACCCAAGTGATGGGATACGAATATCTAGCAGTAGACTATTTCAGACTGATGTTGAAATTGAAAATAGTTGTAATAAAATAAACACATTCTTATTAATTGAAACAATTTGTTTACTATTGCAATGTTTACCAAGAGACACTTAACACGTTCTCTTCGTATTAATCGCGGTGAGGCTAAAGATAAAGAGTCATTGCCCTACATAGAAATAAAATCAAACGTTTGCGAGACGTGGGGTCGATATGCCCATTAAATACTCGACATTGGACTGTTTGTTCTTTACTATATTCTGTTTTCTACATAGCTTATATTTTGGAATACTCGAATACTTTATCTTTAAACAGGGTTATTTTTCAAAGAGTACGTGAATTTTAAACTTAAGTTTAGATATATAAATAATGATATACCGATACCGATACTGCAGTTTTTGAAAAAACGAAAATACCAAATGTAAACAAAACCAATGCAAGTTTATTAGGAATAGCAGGAGTGCGTAACTTTTTGATAGAAGGTGTCCAGAACGCAACGATCAAACGAAAGGAGATAGTAGAACATGGAAAAACTGTTCAAAAAAAATTAAGACCTATACCCAATTTTTTTTAAATTTCTTTTGTTTAAAAGATAAAGGAGGAATTGTTATAAATTTTCCAGGAAATCACGCTTTGCGTCAATATTTTTTGATGCTGCATATGCAAATGAAAACTGATTTTAATTTTTTTTCTGTTTTGTATAGTTTAATAATATCTCTACCATTACCTACTATTTTATTTTTCAATACCTATTACGGTTTGGTAGAAATAAATACATAAAAATTTATAAAAGTGTAAAAATGTAACATTAAAGTTTTACAGAAGTTGGGCCCTTCATTGTAAAAGAGTATGGACCCGTATTCAAAAGTTGGCGCAATTCATGTAGATATCAAAATGGTATAATAGATGGTACTTTTATTTCAACTTTTGTGCTATAATTTTTTTTCTGGCAGAGGGAAGATTTTGTTCAAATTTACAAATAGATATTTTTGATGATCCTGCTGGTTGGGTTTACCTAATATTCATTTATTACATTGAAGACCTAGTTTTGGAGCAGGTTCTAAATGATCCGCGAACTTCTGTTCGTAACATTGCATTATTGACAGGAAAGACAACTGCACACAGGGTGCTCTAACGCAATAGGTACCACTATTGCAACCTGTGTTATAACTATTACTATAAAACTTTAATGTTACATTTTTACAAAATTACCAATTTTTATGTATTTATTTCTACCAAACCGTAACAGGTATTGAAAATTTTATTAATTAAGTTTTTGAGCAGTTCTTCTACGGTCTACAACCCCCCTTTCGTTTGATCGTTACGTTCTGGGACACCCTGATTATTAGATATATTTAAGTAGACGATATAGTTTAAAAAAATGTCAAA
The DNA here is from genome assembly GCA_907164705.1 of Parnassius apollo. NCBI lineage: Eukaryota > Metazoa > Arthropoda > Insecta > Lepidoptera > Papilionidae > Parnassius > Parnassius apollo. The sequence continues at coordinate 778,972 of CAJQZP010001641.1, read as the reverse complement.
AAAATAGACTTTTTATAAATTTTGTTATAATTTGAATTTTTATATAGTGTAGATTTAAATTAAATAAATGCTAAAATAAAAATATTAATTAATTTGCAACCCTCCGCTAACTAAATACAATGATGTGTCTTACCTGGATTGAAGAGCTTAGCGGTCAGCCGCCGTAGTCTACATCACCTGAGGATGTCTCGTGTAGAGGCGAAACACGTGTCGTATTATCATCGATGGTGTGTTTTACCTGGAATAGTGGTGTTGGAAGTAGTGGTGCCGTGAGTAATGGTTCTGGAACTAGTGGTGACGGAGTTAGTGCATGCAATTGAGGGAGGGCCGGAGGTGCTCTTCAATCCAGGTAAGACACATCATTGTATTTAGTTAGCGGAAGCTTGCAAATTAATTAATATTTTTATTATAATGGATTTCCGCGAAGTAACGCCTGATTCTATCAATCATAAAAGATTGGTAGAGCCATGCTGCAGTTATATTAGTAGTATAGTTGTAGCAAGAATGGGTCGGCTCGACTGGGGAAGGACCACGCTCTCACAGAATACCAGCGTGAAATAGTAGCTTAATGCTGCTGTGTTTCGTATGGTGAGTGTAGAGAACCGGAGACCCTTTTACTGGAAACGAGGCATTCCATCTTAGTCCTCACGGGTGACAACGCATCTGCATTTTGATTCGTAATCGAGGATAGATGTAGATGTCTATGGGCCACAGCAACCACTTACCATCAGGTGGACTGTGTGCTCGTTTGTCACCCTACCCTATAAAAAAAATTATCTAAATAAATGCTTTCTGCGCCATATCTTTTCTCTATGGGTATTTATCACTAGGCCGAGTTTAAAAAAAAAGTTTTATTATTACAGTTGCTGTTTTTTTAAATAACTAGTACCTATTATGGTTGTAGCACGAATGGGTTAACTGGGTGGTATTTTTTTCTATCGAGAGTATTATTGTGCTTATTGTGTTTTCCTTTTGTGAAATTCAAGGACATATAGTCAAAATCATGTACCAAAAATTTGGTTCGTAATCTATAAAACTTGAAAAAGTATGTGAAATAAAAAAACCACAAAATTTTCGAGGTGATGGAGGATCACCTTGATGCTGCTGTGTTTTTAGTGATGAATATCTATACTGAGAACCGGAGACTCTTTTTACTGAAAACGAAGCAGTCCCTAGAGAATATCCACTACCCTTTATCGTCTCATTGGTGTCGCAACAAGCGACTGAGGGGAACAAGCCCTATGGACAGCAGCATCGTTTTAATAACAAATAAGAATTAAAACACTGCGGTGGCCGACACGCTCGTCAAGCGTGGCAACTGTGGCAAATACCCCCCCCCCCATATGTGGAAATCTATATGGAGGACTATATTCAGGACTATGTAGCTCAGGGTGTAAGCGTGCGCCGTAAATATGTTAGTAAAGCTTTATTTACATCTCGTGTGAGTTTAGTGACATGTAATTTTTTCTCAGTTATGAGGGTATAGGTACATAGGATTTTACAACATATCTATTGTTTGTTGTTAAATTCATCTTTTATTGTATGTAGCTCTATTACTGTTGACGTTATTATATGTTCAATAGTTTATTTTCTATTATTATTTATGCGTGTATCTAAGGAGGAGACATCGTCACTGTGTGACAAAATCCCTTTTTTATAATAAAGATTAAAAAAATATCATGGCAGTAGAACAACCCGGTTTAGATCCGCGCCGGCACCAACGGAAGTGTTAATCGCAGTCTCAACTCTCAAATACTGATTTGCAATGTGCTCGGCGGGCAGGAATGAAAACTTCATGAGGACACCTGCATGTCTGAGAAATTTAAAAAAATATTTTGAAGACGTGTGAAGTCCACTAACACGCCTTAAACCCTGTGACTAGAAGTAAGAAATTAATCCTGTGCATAAGCATCTCATTAAATCTTTCATTGTTTCTTAAGATAAACATTAAATTCATGATTATTTTATAAAATGATAATTTCTGAGAAAAATAAAGATATTTGTATGAACTCGAGTCATGTATTACATTTATATAGCAATCGGTTATGTAATGCGAATTAAGTAATAAAATATTTTCACTTGATTTTGAGATAATAAATGTTAAGCACTGATACCGTATCAGTAATAGATAAGATAAGGGCAGTTTAATGCTAAAATGATATATTGTATATGTCTGACCGGGATAAGCATAAATATTAAAGGAATGGCAAGACCTTCTATTTGGATCCCGAGGGTCGTGTAGAATTGAGTTTGTCAACTAGTGTAGGCAATTAACAGAAATGAAAAACGCAACCATTTTTTAAGAATAATAAGTGAAATGACATTTTTTATTAAAGTGTTAAATTGCACGTAATAGCAATTTATTAATATTTTGGATAGATTATGTATAATGTTAATACCGGGATGATACTAAGGATGATGATACACCTTTGATGATGGGACAAATAACAAATCGATCCCGAACCCGATGAATAAGAAATCAATTTTTTACAACGTTTAATTTGCTTATCCACGCTCTATTATGTTAGTACAGCTAAATGAAACAATAAGTTCATAAAAAACTTATGAAAATACTTAAACATAAACTAGCAGTGAAACTTAAATACCAATATAATTTTTGTTAAATAACACTATTGGTGCGACCCGGTAGCAACCGGCTCGTTCATCCTAACATCGTTACTTGTCTTCACTCAGTACGATTGAGCGTCGAAAGAGAAAAACGAGTTTCTGCGTGTTTGTCTTATTCCTGTCGGTGCGTGCTGTATTTTAAATACTATATAAAAGCTCGTAATTATTTTTATATTTTCATTATTGGTTTCGCGCGCAATCTTTAAACAAGTATTTAAGTTCAACACTTTATTTACATATTTGTCAAAACAAAGCCATGTCGGAAGCAAAAAAGAGAGACGGCAACATAGTGCAGAATATATAAAATATGGATACATAGAAAATTCGACAAATCCATCTTTGCCTTTATGCCTTCTTTGTTCAAAAACATTTTCAAACGAAGCGATGAAGCCTTCAAGACTTCAAGATCATTTGAATAAAATGCATCCAGATATGAAGGACAAAAATGTAGCCTATTTCCATGACCTGAAAAAGAAGCATAATGCTCAGCCAAGTGTATCAAAACTTTTTTCCGTGGCTGCTAAGCAAGAAGACGACGGACTTCGAGCTTCATACAATATCTCTTTGGTAATTGCTCAAACAGGTGAACCACACACCATTTAATTTTGCCGCCAATAAAAGAAGTTATAACTACTGTGCTCCATAAACCGGTAAAAGAAATAAGTTTGATAATCTCTACTATAAAGTACCTATGTTAATGATTTCTTATATTTACGCGAACACTACACATTGATTAAAACTACTGTTACGGATTTTATCCCCAACCATTATATCAGATTTGATAGAAACAATGACATCTGGACGTCAGTCATCTCAGTCCCCCGTGACAATGACCCGAAACGTCGGGAATTAAAAATAAAAATAATTAAAATTAAAATTAAACGCGATAAAATCCGTAAAAGTAGTTTTAATCAATAAAGTATGTTATCTATTGCAGCGCCCTTTCGAACTTTTATTATTTTGAAAGACTGATGATGCAAACAAAGCTGTAGTTTTTGAGTTATAAGAAAGTGACCATATTAACCGGATGAGCATATTACCCTCACGTACTTACGCTATAACAAATTGATGTTTTTTAGTTACTATAAACCTTCAATTTGAACGACCAGAACACTTAAATGTCTAAGATGTTCTTTGATTTTTTTTTTGCGATTGTCCGTAATTGCAACCTTCAATACAAGCCGTACAAGCACTGACCTCTATGTATATAAGTAGGCTGTATATATAGAGGTCAGTGCGTACAAGCCTAAAACTGTGTAAACGAATATGCCACCATAAACGTGGACAAGGTAATTTCATTTCACACGAGCAACTCGACTTTGATCCTCACTTGGACGAATTCATCGTTCTTAATTCATCTAAGTGTTCCATTAAAGCCAACTGCTAAACATAAACTTCCCCATAAATTACCTCATTCCAATCGCACTTTTTTATTATCCCATCACCTATTACGGTTTTATTCTGACCACCCATGGCATGGTCGCCACTCGCCACTACACGACTAAAAACTAAAAACAATATGTACCCTTCGATCAACAATACCAACTAGATAACGGGTCACACTCACATACAAAACCATAGCTAAATACTGTCCGAATGAATATAAACTTAAACAGATACATTTGTTTACTAAAGAACTGAGACAAAAAATTAAAATAGTTTTAAGCTCAACCTAATTACAACCATCGCATCTAGTAATAAAGTCACAAATCTACGATCATTAGTCACAAAAAAAGAACTAAGCTATACATTACTCCTATCAAATGGAAATGAAAAGACATAAATTAAATAATCTTTGGTGTGAAATCAACCTTAACTTGTAACAAATAAAGTTCTTTTTCCCGTTATTGCCTTGCGAACTACGTCATTTTGTTATGTTTCTGTTTTCTTCTTCGAATTTGGTCTAGGAAGTATTGAGTCGCGTTGAACACTAAAATAATTTATAATATGATCATAAGTTTAATTAAAATTATTTTTATGTTTTGGGCATTTATGATTGTTGGTATACATACTTTCCACACTAGCCATTAAATATAATATAGTATGTAGTATATTGATGGCATTTAATTAACTAATTCAATATATATATTTATTTTAGTTGTGTATGTATATATGTTCGTAGCATGTATGTATCTATGTATAGTATATATATATATATATACATATATATACACATATATATATATATATATATGTGTGTGTGTGTGTGTGTGTGTGTGTGTGTGTGTGTGTGTAACGGATTAGTAAGCTGAAGTGGCAATAGGCCGGCCATATAGCTCGAAGAACCGATAACCGATGGGGAAGAAAGGTTCTCGAGTGGCAGCCTTGTACCGGTAGGCGTAGTGTGGGGCGACCCCCCACTAGATGGAGTGACGACCTGGTAAGACATGCAGGAAGTCGATGGATGCAGGTGGCTCAGGACCGTGCTTTGTGGCATTACTTGGGGGAGGCCTATGTTCAGCAGTGGACTTGTGAAGGGCTGTAATGATGATGATGATGTGTGTGTGTGTATTCTTTTTTATCACACCAATTTGCCCTACTCCTGTCATCTTCATGTAATCCTGTCCATTTATTGGTTGTCTGGTAGATATTGCTGTCAGCAATAAGATCGTCCATTGCATACTTTCAAAACGTGGTAGAGCCATGCTGCAATTATATTAGTAGTATAGTTGTAGCACTAATGGGTCGGCTCGACCGGGGAAGAAAGCTAGGAAAGCTAAAAAAATCTAAGTATCTATTGGAATTACACAAACAAAGACAAAAGTAGCAAATACTTATTTAAAGTTTTGGTAACGAATTATTAAAAATTGTTACAATTCAAATCTACTTCATGCGTCCATGTTTTGTTTCACAAATGTTTGTGCGTGTATTTGTCAACATTGGCAAAACATTTGTAGGGGCGGTTTTGTTCGGTATTTTTGTTTAAAATATGATATTATTTGTTAGTTTAGAGCTTAAAATATAACATATTATACATGTAATTACCGAAAGTAAGACACTCTGGCAGTTTAATTACTTTTTCGGGCATTATTCTTGCAACTTTCACATTGCGGTATTGTGAAACGTGTTTACATTGGCTGTGTTACAAGTGAACTAAACGAAACAAGAGCTCACGGCTCATGTGCGCTGTTATGTACTTCGATGGATTTCTTGCGATGACCCGATATCTAGTTGGTACTGTTGATCGAAGTATGTACCTATATATTTAAATAAACTTTTATTTAATGGTTAGGTATATTGTTTTAACATCACAGTCATCACGTAAAGGCAGATAGTTAAAGCTCATTTAAAGCTACGATATTTCAAGTGCGATTGTTTTAAAAACTGGTACACATTGCATAATTTTAATTTGTAAATTTTTAATACTTTTGCGAAGAAAAAGTTTTTGTTCATAGTTTGATTTAAAATAATTAAATTATATAGAATTAACTTTGTCTGTCATTTGGTTGTACATCTGTAGAGTTGTAGAGACTAGAGATGTAGAGCCTTGAGAAAAAAGTGAAAATAATATTGATCAAAAAAATCATAAATGCTTTTATGATTTTGCGAAACATTAAAATAGTAAGCTCCCACTAATGTTGCGTTATAATAAATATTTATAAATAAAATTACACCTTCATAATCAAATTTACTTTATAATAAATATTATATGAATTTAAGAAAACAATAAAATTTTAAGGTTTATTGTTTATTTAAGGTATTATGCGACGTACCATACGTGTTTAATTTCTTACGTTATAAAAGTATTTATAATCTAAATATTTTGCAATATATATAAGTCAATAACCTCTTTTGGAGGTCACTTACCTTATATTTTATTCGGTCCCGAGGTGTTGCAAATTTTCTGTGTAAAGTCAACTAAACTTATCACCGATGCCTTGTAGAGTTTGACGCACCTGCTCTCTTCTGGTGACTCTACGTTTCTGTTTATTTGTTTTTAGTGATATATGACAACAGCAAAAATGATAAAATAAACAGTGCAGACTTTTGCAAAAATGATAGTCTCTATCATAGACTAATATGATGCTTACGCATGTCTCTATCAAAGAGCAAATATAGAGTTGTTATATAGCTTACTAAGTTTATCAAAGAGTATGTAGTCTAAAAAAGTACTTTGTAATGTAATCACTACGATTTATTCTCTTTAAATCAATGAAATATATTGTGTGCACTGCATTTTTCACAGAATACTTTTTATACAAAGAATACTATTATTTCTAGTAATAATATCACAAAAGACTAATTGGTGAATTCTACAGAAAGGCTCCACCAAGTTCTACTTAGCTCTACCCTGTGGCTCTACCATTGACGAATAGTATGCAGTGTAGTGGTATCTGTGCTCTACCAACAGCCTGTGAACCGTAGACACTGTGAACCACAGAATTATGTGTTACGTGAGCAGAGAGTAAAGATTTAAATGTCATTGGCAGAGAGTCGCCGAGAGACTCAGAACAATATGCTTTAGTTATTGTTCTGAGTCGAGAGATCTCAGTATAGATATTGTGTATGTTGATACGAATTTCGCTTTCAGGCAAACGTATTACACTATACAGCCCAGTCTGACTTGTATTTTCTTCACAAAGCTATTCCTAATATGCTTATGCGTTACTTTGCAAAGTTCTTGGGAGATTTTGATAACAGCTAAACTTAGCAAACAGGTAGGTAATGACGATAATATATCAAGAATCCTAAGCGGACAAACCACCACTCCACATGTGTTAAATCACTGTTACATCATTTCCATTAAAAGTTCACATATCCAGACGTTAATAAACCGCTGCTGTTGTTTATAGTTTTTTCTTTGAAATCTATGTCATGAAATGACATCAATAAATCACTAATTAAAAAATTATTGAAGTGAAAACTTCTTTAGCGGCCTTGTACACTTTTTTTGATGTGTGGTATAAAATATATAATGGGTAAAAAATGTTAAACTCTTGTCAGGACACGTGACCTTGATCGAAAATGCGTAAGACGGATAGAAAGAAAGAGACGGCCGGCGCGGCGTAGGAGAGGAAGTATCCTCCTCTCTTTCTACGCCGCGGCGAAAATGTATGCCTGCGCCTGCTGTGTCTTTTAGTTGTGTACGATAACGCAATAAATAAATATTGTATTTTACACACTGACCTCTATATATACAAGTACGCTGGACTGGCTATACCATACAAAATGTCTGTGCTAATTTGATGCACCCCTAACAGTTGTCTTGGAAACTAAAATTGACATAATATGCCAAAGTCTCTTGTCTTAATTAAGTTGTCATATTTAAAAAATCTGTATTTTGAACTTTTGAACTAAAAAATGAAAGTATTTTATGTTGTTTGGTTGTGAATAATATTAGTTACATAATAGGAATTATTTTTAATTACAATGAGAGTGTGCCTAATCTGTAAAACTCGTTATCAAAAGCGAAGTGGTATAACATTTCACAAGTAAGTGAATTTGCAGCTATTATTAAACAAATTAAAACTATTATATAATATAAGTACTTAAAAATTTGTTACTAATCTTAATATCATATATACCAACATATATAACGCTGTATATTACAGAGTTTTGATAAACAATAAAATTCAATAGGGTTGTCGAGTTCCTTGTCTATAATACTTATCGATGTTCTTCTCTACCCATATCTCTTAAGAAACAAAGTCGCCAACATCAGATGATTATCAAATGTTTATTAATTAACAGGTTTCCAACTGAACCTAGACTAAAATTATGGCTTAAAAGCATAAATATTGTGAACCGGCGTCTGTAACAAAATGATCATATTTGATCTGAACATTTCACAGACGACTGTTTTATTAAACACGAGAACTGGACCACTTTTAAAAAAGGGCAGTACTTCAACAATATTTTCTGGTAGTACCAGTACAAAGTAGTAGTAAAAGTATTAGATTATTATTCCGAATGTTTTTTTTTATTTCTTCTTTCCTCATTTTCCCCCAAACTCAAGGGCTATAGCCAAGTGTCGAAAGGTCGCCTGAAGATGTCGAGCCAAGTTGGATGTGTGTTAGTGGGCTGCGGCTAGAGGAGATTCCTCTCCCTGTACCGCTGTAGTCGAGGTGGAGTCGTCAGGGAAGAGGAGTTTTGGTATGGCGATTGGCGATGCGATGCCACTCGACTATCCGTCGCGACTTTGGTGAGGCTGCACCACTTGATGCTTCCAAGTGCTCGTTTTTTCCTGGCTCCATTCACTCATCGGGCTCGGGAAGTCCGTAGTGCAGGTGGAGTCAGAGGCCGCGAAGGGCAGTGTGCCTTAAGTTTCTGGTGCACCTTATCTGAGAAGAAAAACGGGGGGGGGGAGAAGTCAGCAACTAAGGAATGGCTGCCATTGGGTGGCTGGCCCCAGAGTGGCCGCGGATGTGTATGAAAGCGTCTCCGTGGCCCTGTCAATTTGAGGTAGAACACCATGTGGTTTTAGTAAGTACGAGTCTAGAGATTTAATTTTCTGTCGAGTCTCAAGATTTAATTTATGCTTAAACTTCGTAGTGGTCCTAATTTAGTTTATTTCTTATATACAAATTCTGGCCATCATTTACATTCATGGTTTTTGGCAGCTTTCTCTTCAACATCCACCGACAAAGGCAATTAAGTGTTCGATCAAGAACCCATGGATTGCGATATGTCAAGCCCCCTAGAATACGTGGCACTGCCGAAGCTGGAAAGCTTAGGAGGATAAACTTAGGAATGAGGATATCGGCAGTAGAACCAGACTGAACGACATCGCCCAATGGATTAGTATGCTGAAGTGGCAATTGACCGGCCATATAGCTCGAAGAACCCACAACCGATGGGGAAAAATATTCTCGAGTAGCAGCCTCGTACCGGCAGGTGAAGTATCGGAAGTTTCCCCACTAGATGGATTGAAAACCTGGTAACACATACAGGAAGTTAATGGATGAAGGTGGCTCAGGGCCGTGCTTTGTGGCAGTCCTTGGGGGAGGCCTATGTTCAGCAGTGGACTTGTGAAGGGCGTTAATGATGATGAATGATAGTGGCATTATATTAATTTTATTTTTATTTTATTTTTTTATTATTCACAAAATCCACAGCTTGTGACATTCTATTTACACACAAATCTTATAAAATAGGTCTTGAAGCCAATCACGGATTTACAATACACTTATTAAGCTAAAACAGTACGTCACAGAGTATTCACCACCTTACTTAAAAATAGATGTATGAGATATAAACATATTTAAAGGTAAACAAAGCGCACGAAAAATTGTTTAAGTGCGGAAGATTGTGTATGTATGCACACGTATGTGAAAGTGAGTGAAAGTGTGTGTGTGTGTGTGTGTGTGTGTGTGTGTGTCTGTGTGTGTGAGTGTGCGCGTGTGTGTGTGCGTGTGTGTGTGTGAACGTGATACAAATTTTAATTAAATATGGTATTTTAACATAAATAAATATATGTTATAAATATAGACATGATGTATGTAAACTATAGCTTATATTTATGTATCCAATTAATACCTGCCACAAAATCTTTCTTGTATTTATATTGTTAATGCTATTTGCTATTTAAATTTATAGGTTAGTTTATAATTTGACATATTCTTGCAAATTACCTTGGCAACTTCACATTTGAATGAAGGTTTACTAGAATGAAAGATATCAATTTTATTAAATGTTTTATTATAAATTCTGTGAAACCTATAGACAATCGAATTTTGAGCATAGTTAGTTCTTTTAAGGGCAGTAGCAAAAAGTGTCGTATGTCTAGTTCGTTTATTTGGAACACAAAAACTTAAAATTTGTAACGCTAATTCACAACAGTCTATCTAGTTATTACATATGCTGTGTAGGAAGGACATATCCATTAAGGTTCGTCTACTTTGTAGAAGCATGAAATTATAGCGGAGACTAGATTCGCTATCATCTGAAAAGTGACAAGAAAAACGAAAATGTAGGTGCTTTAAAAAATTTAACTGATTATTCTCTAGCTTTTGAATATACGTCACATATTGAGAATTCCATATTATACTATTATACTCCAGAATACTTCTGACATATGCAAAGTATAGTACTCTTAAACATCCAATGTCTGAAAAGGGCTTACTGACTCGTAAAAGAGAACCCAAATTTTTGTATGCTTTCGCGACTATTGTATCGATATGTTCGGAATATGTTAATTTTGAATCCATTTTTACCCCTAGATCAAGTACACTATTCACCTCTGATAAAGTAAAATTATTTATTTTATAATTGTATTTAATTGGATTAATTTTTCTATTGAATGATACAAAACAACATTTCTTTAAATTAATACCAATACGATTTTCAATATAATAAGAGTTTAATCTATCCAGATCGGCTTGAAGGTTACTGCAATCAGTAAACCCATTATTTTTCATAAAGATTTTTGTATCATCAGCATACATTAAAAATTTTGCATGCTTAAGCATCTACGAACATCATATAAGTACGTGGCATATAACAAAGGTCCCAGGATGGAACCCTGCGGTACGCCGAATGGTACCTCCAAAAAGTCGGAGCGTGAACTACCTACCACTACAGCTTGAGAACGATTGCGCAGATAAGACTCGAACCATCTCAACAAATTACCGTGGATACCCAGTTCAGATAGTTTACGCAGAAGGATACTGTGGTCAACACGGTCAAATTCCTTCTCAAAATCCGTATATATTACATCTACTTGTGACCCACCATCCATACTATTCGATACATAGTCTACAAAAACTCAAAGGCTTGTAGTAGTTGACCGGCCTTTTATAAATCCATGTTGTTCAGAGGGAATCGAAGTAGCAATTATTGGATATATATGAGCATGGACTACTCTTTCACAAAGTTTACTGAGTACGTCAAAATCGAAATGGGACGGTAGCTCTCAATTGTTGATTTAAGACTTTTTTATGAATTGGTACAATATGGGCTGTTTTCCAAATGCGAGGAAAGTAGCCTTCCTGAAAACATCGATTAAAAATGTGTGAGATAGGAAGAGATAGAGCATCTGCACACTTGGTGAAGAATATTGTTGGAATATTGTCGCTACCCGCACCTTTCGATATGTCGAGATTTTTAATTAGCTTCAAAATATACTCTTTATTAATTTTAATGTCATGTATAGTAGCAATTTGCAATGCACTATTATGCGTATCTTGTAAATATACGCATAATAGTGCATTGCAAATTGTTACTATATATATTTATTAAAATTTCTCTCAAAAAACTTATTAAAAGCGGAACAAATGTCAAAACTGTTACTGATAACTAAATTATTCTTGGCGACGCGCCTATTAGAATATTTCAGTTTATTAAGTCAACCGATGACGAATAACTTCTCAAAGGCATATTGTCCAATAGCAAGGTTCTGATAAGAAAATGCTTAGTTAAATCTTGAAGAAATGTCGAATTAATAATATGAAGGTCTTGGGTTCTACTCCCAGGCCGGACTAGTTTATTGTTTTCCTAAGTAATATCTTTCAATAAATTCATATAGGGAATTTTAAGATATAAATTATGTTACCGGATTGGTTCCCCGGTTGAAATCATCTTTCCAATGATGTAAATTTAAAAGAATATTTAAATAAAGTTAAAGATCGGATTTGTTCCCCGGTCGAGATGATCACTCTGTGCATAAATATAATTAACGGAAATTAATCGCATAAGTATTGTCTTATATAAGTTTGATATGTTTTGTACGAAAACAAATGCCTATTTGCCATGATTGATTTATGAGAACATTCACTTATATTGTTTGATAAGAAACATGATAACTGATAAGAATCTGATTAGAAATAGTCTCCTACAGTTTGAAAATTGTGTAGATGCATTTATTCACCCAATATTGTTAAAATTGGTGTAAGTATATCAGACTTTCATTTTTTCTGATAGCCGAGAGCCGTGCAAAAGTTAGTTGTTCAAATAGTGTGAGTTCATAGACGCACGCTAGCCACGTACTTAGGAGGCCAAATATGTAAAAATTTAAATATTTGTAATTTCAGCAATTTATGTAAAAATGACTTGTAAAACATTTCAGGTTGATTGTACGTGCTAAAAGGGTGAATTCTGTGTTATTTTTATGTGAAAATTCCTGTACATAAGTGAAATAATGATAGTTTTGTATAAGAAATTTAAAAGTGTTTTAAATAGTGAAATAAATAGAGAAAATGTAAATTAAACTATTGTATTAGTTAACATATGTATAATTTCAAGTGGAAAACATTGTTTTAACTTTCTGTGTTAAATATTTAAGAAATTTCGACTTCGAACTTGTGAGTAAAATAGGCATATTTCATTTAATAAATAAAAGGTTTTTCGTGATATGAAAATGTAATGATATACATTACATTTTCATATCACGAAAAACTTTTTTAGTAGTGTAGATATTGTTTTGTGCTATCTATACAGATAAATTGTATTGATGTAAGACTTATGCAAATAAAGTAATTAAGTAAAACGTGAGAGAGTAATAGAACAAATTCATGTAATTGAGTTGCGCAAGCGCGCGAATGGCGCGGCTCACTTTCGCGTATAGCTCTGGGGTAGCTTAGTGAACGGGTTTTATTGCAATTCGTTCGGGAATCCTTCGGGAATCGTTCGGGGAAGTTCGGAAATCCTTCGAGATAGTTCGGGGAAAAAGTTCGGAAATCAGACCAGCAGTCAATAAGAAGAAGAAAGAAAAAGTGTAGGGAAGTGATAGGGAAAAGTAATTACTCTCTCACGGAACGGTTTGAAGATAATTGCTGTTTTATTCCCAAGAAATTCATCCCTCAAAATTATACAGTCCACATCGAAGAATTAAGGCGTTGGGACCGGGACGACTTCGGAAGACCCGTAATCCCCGTCTGAACCTACTCGCTGAAAAGGAAGAGGTTATCGCCCTTGTGTGTTACTCCGTTGCGGGGATCACATACGTTGTTCCCGAACCCAACGTAGGCGTTATAGGAGGCCGGATCGAGAGAAGCCTCGATTCCTCCCTTCTGTTTCAGAGCCCGAAAGTTTCCGCCCGTCTGGGTTCCTTTTCAATTGGACCTTCGGAGCCGGATTAAGACCACACGAACCCCGCCAGCTGGATCAAGGAACCAGCTGTGGACTGCTGGTTGTGGAGAAAGAAGACCTTCGGAGCCGAGTGAAGATCAGCAACCGAAGGAAGCCGGAGGTTTGAGCTGAAGCAATAGGACCAAAGGCCAGAAGACCAGGTCATCAGCACAGAAGGACTGGACCTGGAACTACCGGAAGAAAGAAAACCGGGATTGCGGCTTGGGGCGTGTGCTCGCATGGGGCACGTATCGCAGCCAGGCGCAGGTGCCTTGTGTAGGGGCTCATCGTGGCCAAGCAGGGCTTGGCATTTTCCTGTCGGGCAAGCGTGCTCGGCATTTCCTGTCGGACGACCGTGTCTGGCATTTCCGGTCGGACGACCGTGTCCGGCATTTCCTGCCGGGTCATCAGGGTGCAAGAAGAAGCATCCACCGCTGCAGCTGCCAGGCGAGGGTACGCGTGGGCACCTGACTGCATCGCTGCCGGAGGAGGGCGCTCGGACGAGGCGTCACCGGCAACTGGGCGGCGAGCACAGCATACATCCCGACCACCTAACGGTGCCAAACGGTCGGGCTCTGGCACAACACCTTCGGGTGGAGCAGTTCTCTCGAGCGAGACTGCGCTTGCACTACCGCTCGACTGTTTCGTCATATTCCTTGGCGGGACAGTTCCTAAACCTTTACTCCATTCTATTCCTGCACGACTCCATCCCTGGACGGCTCACCTCGGTAGGCCCCGTTCAGGATTGATAGGGCTGATAGGGCTGTTAGGGTGGTAGTAGGGTTGTAGGGTTGGGAGATAAGGGGGGGAGGGGTAGTGGTGTTATGTTGGGGTGTGGAAGGGTTGTAGGTAAGGGGTTGTAGGGACCGTAGGGACAGTTAGGGACCGTAGGCCAACAATCACCTTCCTGCAAGATGAAGAAGGCACAAGACCAGACAGAGAGGAGCGAAGGGAGCAGGACAAGAACAGGGCTCTCAAGAAAAGATAAAGAGGTGGAATCATCTGGAGCGACCACAGCTACTGCTTCGAGTGGGGCAACTCCTTCAAGTGGAGCCACCACCGACACGTCCACATGCACGTGGGACTCAGGGACGTCCATGGCAACGACAAGCAACAGGACGGACACCAGTGGTACGCAGGCCAGCACCGCACAACAATCCGTTATATCCAGGAGTGAAACGGTGGTCGAAAAAGTAGGTCAAAGGACCGAAGAAGCGGCATCGTCAAGGACAGTAATTGGGCACACTAGTGACAAAGGGTCACAGAGAGGTAGTAGGTCATCGCGATCGGCGAGGCTGAAAGCCGAATTAGAGGCGCGGATTAAATTCGAACGCTCAGAGCTCGAACGAGCACAGGCAGCTGCTGCCTTAGCCAAGTCTCAATTGGAGTTGGCACGACTCAACCGAGAAGAGGAGATCGACTCGAGTGAGGATGATGAAGAGCGGAATACTCAGGTGGAACCTTTCGTAAGGAGTTGGGTTCAGCAGACCATAATGAGCGCGCCGGTTAGTGTGACGCAACCCGATATTACTGATAAGGAAGTGTGTAAAGGATCACGCCGCAAAGAGGCGGAGATCGAGCGCAACCAAGGAAATGCACAGAAAACACACGCGAGTGAGGTGTCAGAATTGACCGAAGCGATTGTGAGTGCAATAAAGATAGCGGGAAAAGATAAGTCTTCCCAGCTTCATTTCCTCCAGGAATTACCGGTGTTCGATGGAGACCCGGGTGAATGGATAATTTTCAAAACGGTGTTTGATGACACGAGAAGCCAATTTTCAGGGGTGCAGAATGTCGCACGCCTTAGGAGGGCATTAAAGGGCACCGCTAAGGAGGCGGTTAAGTCATTGTTATTTACTTTGTGTGAACCTGAAGAAATAATGAACGCTCTCGAGAGAAGATTCGGTAGGGTTGAGATGCTCATTTTAGCCGAAATCGAGAATGTAAGACGTATGCCAAGATTGGCAGAAGATTGCCGGAATATAGGATCTTTTGCAAGTCGTATTACGAAGGTGGTTGCCACAATACAAGCATTGAATCAACCACAGTATTTATACTCACCGGAGTTAGTAAACCGCATAGTCGAGAAACTTGGAACTATGATTAAATTTAAATGGTTTGAATACCGAGCTCAGTATCCTTTGGAGCCAGAGTTACAGAAGATGGCCAAGTTTTTAAATTTATTGAGTGAACAATTTGGAACGTCCTTAAGCAATGAAAATGCGCCTGAAAAACGGAAGCGTCCTGAATTCAGGAAGCAAACTGTACACACCGCAAAGGGGTCTGTACGCAATCGTGCCAAGAGCGAGCGCTATGAGCGCCGAAGTAATACGAGCGAGCGTCTAGAACGCCGAAATAATAAAGGTCACAACCGACAAGTGGTTATGACAACCCAGGACAAGCCTGTAAGTCGGGTTAACACATAATTGTGTTATATGCAACAAGGAGCACTCTATAGTGAGTTGTTACAAGTTTAAGGACATGAATATTCGCGAGAAATGGGACGCGGTCAAAAAAGCGAAAGTATGTTTCCAATGTTTGTCACCTAACCATAGGAGGTTAGAGTGTAAAGCGAAAAAAATGTGGTGTAGAGGGATGTAGAATGTCACATCATCGGATGCTACACCGATACCCCAATGAAAATACCTCGCCACAAGGGGACGAGGGGGGTAAAGAGGCTCAGATTACAACCGTTAATACAGTGAATGCACTGGCATGTGCATACTTAAAGATTATACCGGTCGAGTTGTATGGACCTAGAGGGAAAGGTCAAGATAACAGCTCTTCTGGATGAGGGATCAACCATGACACTCATAGAGGAGTGGATAGCTCAGAAGTTAGCGCCTCGCGGACGTAAAGAGGAATTACGTATCGAAGCCGTGGGAGGTAAGCGAATTAACGACGACAGTTCGTATCGCTTAAACGTTAAGATAAAAGGCATTTACTCGAATGACTTAGAAGAGATAAGTGTACAAACAATTAAGTCACTTAACCTTTCTCCTCAGTCAGTAAGCCGAGAATTATTACAACGGTGTTCTCATTTGACACCGATTAAGGATGAATTGGTGTATGAGAGGTCCAGACCTACCATATTAATTGGCCAGGACAATTGGCATCTCATAGTTACTTGTGAATTAATTTCAGGAGGTAAGAACCTACCTGTAGCATCGCTCACCAAACTTGGATGGGTTTTACATGGTCACATATCGGGTGGTATTAAACCAATCAAGATTGTTAACCACATTTCCACCAAGAAGGAGGAAGATATGGATAAGTTAATCAAGGATTATTTTAGTTTGGAATCTCTGGGAGCGTCTGCGAGAAAGCCCGCGAACGACCCAGAAGAACGAGCTTTAAATATTTTGAGCAAAACGGTACGTCGTATACCTAATAATAGGTACGAGACTGCTTTGTTATGGCGCACAGACAATGAGTGCATGCCATCGAATAGAGCGCAGGTTGAAAGTCGCCTGTTTAATATCGAAAAGAAGCTCGACAAAAATAGCTTAGAAACAGGTGAAGGAAAATCGCCAAAAGGCGTAAATGCGCTGAGAAAGCAAGAACCGTTAAGTCTAGCCGACTACGAACGATTTAGCAGCTTTAAGAAATTACTTGGGGCAACTACACGCACCTTACAAGCGGTAGAAAAATTCAAGAGTTTAAGAAAGTCGGTTAAAGGACCCGACGGCGCAGCCGAAAAGTCGGTTATGTGTTCCAACAAAGTTTTAGCAAAGTCGGTTAAAGGACCCGATGGCGCGTTGGACATAGCGCTCTTGAGAAAAGCGGAATTGTTAATTTGGAAGTTCGTTCAAGACGAGTGTTTTCATTCGGAAATAAAATGTTTGAAAGCAGGCAAAAGCGTTGAAAGAAGTTCACGCTTAAGTAAATTATCTATGGAAATAGGAGAAGATAACTTACTCCGTTTAAATGGACGTTTACCTTTCAAGTCTAATTTGACCGAGGAAAGTAGAAAACCTGTCGTATTAGACGGTAAACACGAAATCGTTAAAATGATGATTAGAGAAGTTCATCATCATTTTGGACATGCCAATCACCAGACGGTGATGAATGAGGTGAACCAGAAATTTTATGTCTTGAACTTACGTAATGTAGTACGTAGTGTGTCACACCATTGTCAATGGTGCAGGACATACAGGTCAAAGCCGCAGAACGTGCCGCACGGAAATATTCCTCTGGAGAGAATAACTCATCATGAACCACCTTTTACGTGCTCAGCTGTGGATTATTTCGGACCTATGAGTGTGACTATAGGAAGGCGACACGAAAAACGTTGGGGTGTTTTATTCACGTGTCTGACCACCAGAGCAGTACATCTGGAATTAGCAGCCTCATTGACACCAGCGTCAATGATAATGGCATTGAGGCGATTTATCGCCAGAAGAGGAAAACCAGCCGTTATATACAGTGATAACGGGACGAATTTCAAAGCTGCGAATAAAGAATTATTGAAAGCATGCGAAGAATGCCATGAGGGCATGAAAAATGAGTCATTTAAGAAATATATTAAATGGAAATTATACCTCCGGGAGCACCGCACATGGGTGGCGCCTGGGAAAGGTTAGTAAGATCGATTAAAATTGCGTTGACCGCTACGCTCAAAGAAAAGAGCCCACGAGAGGAGGTTCTACATACGCTGCTTTTAGAAGCAGAGCATACGGTAAATTCCAGGCCTCTGGTAACATTCAGTATGGATAGTCCTGAAGAGGGTTTGACACCCAATCATTTTCTTCTGGGACGCTCATGTGGTGATCGACCACCTGGATTATTTTTAGAGCAACATCTGACGGGTCAACTCAATTGGAAAGCTGCACAGAGGTTAGCCGACCATTTTTGGACAAGATGGCTGAAAGAATACGTACCTACTTTAATACCTCGAACAGGTAATAACGGAAAGTTCATGGAACCTAAAGAAGGTGATATTGTTTTGATAATAGATCATTCGTTGCCACGAAATACGTGGCCGAAAGGCAAAATTAGTAGAACGCTACCGGGACCAGACGGTCACACCAGAGTGGTTGACGTCATTACTAGCACAGGTATCTTGAGGAGACCTACATCCAGAATAATAGTCCTGGTACCCGCGACGCCTCCCAAATAATGGTGCTTACGCACGGAGGGGAGATTGTTGGCGACGCGCCTATTAGAATATTTCAGTTTATTGAGTCAACCGATGACGAATAACTTCTCAAAGGCATATTGTCCAATAGCAAGGTTCTGATAAGAAAATGCTTAGTTAAATCTTGAAGAAATGTCGAATTAATGATATGAAGGTCTTGGGTTCGACTCCCAGGCCAGACTAGTTTATTGTTTTCCTAAGTAATATCTTTCAATAAATTCATATAGGGAATTTTAAGATATAAATTATGTTACCGGATTGGTTCCCCGGTTGAAATCATCTTTCCAATGATGTAAATTTAAAAGAATATTTAAATAAAGTTAAAGATCGGATTTGTTCCCCGGTCGAGATGATCACTCTGTGCATAAATAGAATTAACGGAAATTAATCGCATAAGTATTGTCTTATATAAATTTGATATGTTTTGTACGAAAACAAATGCCTATTTGCCATGATTGATTTATGAGAATATTCACTTATATTGTTTGATAAGAAACATGATAACTGATAAGAATCTGATTAGAAATAATCTCCTACAGTTTGAAAATTGTGTAGATGCATTTATTCACCCAATATTGTTAAAATTGGTGTAAGTATATCAGACTTTCATTTTTTCTGATAGCCGAGAGCCGTGCAAAAGTTAGTTGTTCAAATAGTGTGAGTTCATAGACGCACGCTAGCCACGTACTTAGGAGGCCAAATATGTAAAAATTTAAATATTTGTAATTTCAGCAATTTATGTAAAAATGACTTGTAAAACATTTCAGGTTGATTGTACGTGCTAAAAGGGTGAATTCTGTGTTATTTTTATGTGAAAATTCCTGTACATAAGTGAAATAATGATAGTTTTGTATAAGAAATTTAAAAGTGTTTTAAATAGTGAAATAAATAGAGAAAATGTAAATTAAACTATTGTATTAGTTAACATATGTATAATTTCAAGTGGAAAACATTGTTTTAACTTTCTGTGTTAAATATTTAAGAAATTTCGACTTCGAACTTGTGAGTAAAATAGACATATTTCATTTAATAAATAAAAGGTTTTTCGTGATATGAAAATGTAATGATATACATTACATTTTCATATCACGAAAAACCTTTTATTTAGTAGTGTAGATATTGTTTTGTGCTATCTATACAGATAAATTGTATTGATGTAAGACTTATGCAAATAAAGTAATTAAGTAAAACGTGAGAGAGTAATAGAACAAATTCATGTAATTGAGTTGCGCAAGCGCGCGAATGGCGCGGCTCACTTTCGCGTATAGCTCTGGGGTAGCTTAGTGAACGGGTTTTATTGCAATTCGTTCGGGAATCCTTCGGGAATCGTTCGGGGAAGTTCGGAAATCCTTCGAGATAGTTCGGGGAAAAAGTTCGGAAATCAGACCAGCAGTCAATAAGAAGAAGAAAGAAAAAGTGTAGGGAAGTGATAGGGAAAAGTAATTACTCTCTCACGGAACGGTTTGAAGATAATTGCTGTTTTATTCCCAAGAAATTCATCCCTCAAAATTATACAGTCCACATCGAAGAATTAAGGCGTTGGGACCGGGACGACTTCGGAAGACCCGTAATCCCCGTCTGAACCTACTCGCTGAAAAGGAAGAGGTTATCGCCCTTGTGTGTTACTCCGTTGCGGGGGATCACATACGTTGTTCCCGAACCCAACGTAGGCGTTATAGGAGGCCGGATCGAGAGAAGCCTCGATTCCTTCCTTCTGTTTCAGAGCCCGAAAGTTTCCGCCCCTCTGGGTTCCTTTTCAATTAAACGTCATCTGTTGAGGATAATTCCAAATATTTTTTCTCTTAGAAAAATCTCATGTAAAAACATAGGACCAGAAGTATTTGGGGTTATTTTTAATTTTTTGTTGTGAAGATTTTATATAGGAATTATAACAGTCTGACTGCATCTCTTTTTGTCTACTTCTTGAGTCTGAAAATTGAGCATAGTCGTTTGGGTTTTTGTATTTTTTCCAGTGTTTGTGAACTTTAAACTTTTCTTTATTTAAATTTATTAACGGCCTGCTATACCAGATGGGATAAGTGTGCACACCAGAGTGGTAAACCTGAGGAACATATGTTTCTATGCAGTTATTTATAATTGCATAAAAAACAGCTATTATATTCTCAATATTTGTGTTAATGTCTAATATAAACGACCAATCTTGTTGATTTAACATTTGATTAATGATATTAAAGTCAGCACGCTCATAAACATACTTTGATCGCGATTGTGTCTTCAAGGGAGGTATGAGTATATCTGACGCAGTGATAATGAGTGAAGGGTGGTGGCCTACAAGTATAAACTGATAATTGGGATGATTATTACGTATTTGTGAAATAAGATTTACAAACAGTCCGGTTCTCTCTGAGTGATGAGTTAGGGGGTATGTAAACCACTGCTATGTGGAGGTCGTTCTCTAATCCCACAGCACTAGAAGGATCCGTCACCCAAACGCACTCAAGGTTATCAGAATGCCATTCGGATCTCATACAGGCCTGCAAGTATGGTGCACACATTAACATGACCCCACCTCCCAACGACCCACGGTCACGACGAAACACATTATATTTATCATTACATAGTTCTGAATCCAGGATTCCGTCATAAAGCCAAGTTTCAGTTATCATAACCACATCATCATCATCATCATCATCACAGCCCTTCACAAGTCCACTGCTGAACATAGGCCTCCCCCAAGTAATGCCACAAAGCACGGTCCTGAGCCACCTGCATCCATCGACTTCCTGCATATCTTACCAGGTCGTCACTCCATCTAGTGGGGGTCGCCCTACACTACGCCTACCGGTACGAGGCTGCCACTCGAGAACCTTTCTTCCCCATCGGTTATCGGTTCTTCGAGCTATATGGCCGGCCCATTGCCACTTCAGCTTACTAATCCGTTGGGCTATGTCGGTCAATCTGGTTTTACTGCGGATATCCTCATTTCTGAGTCTATCACGCAGAGAAACTCCGAGCATAGCCCTCTCCATAGCTCGCTGAGCGACCTTGAGCGTCCTCATACGGCCAGCAGTGAAGGACCACGTCTCTGATCCGTAAGTCATCACTGGCAACACGCACTGGTTGTACACTTTAGTTTTCAGAGATTGAGGTATACCTGACGAGAAGATATGTCGTAATTTCCCGAACGCTGCTCAGCCGAGTTGAATCCGTCGATTGACCTCTCGGTCGAAGTTGGACTTACCTAGTCGGAATATTTGTCCCAGGTAAACGTACTCGTCAACAACTTCGAGCATAGTGCTCCCAACAACTACCGGCATAGGTGTGACATGGACATTAAACATAATCTTTGTTTTGTCCATGTTCATCTTAAGACCTATCCGTTGGGAGGCACTATTGAGGTCATTGAGCATAGTGCTTAAGTCCTCCAGCGATTCTGCCGTAAGGACTATATCGTCGGCAAATCGAAGGTGAGTGATGTACTCGCCATTGATGTTAATACCGTATCCTTTCCAGTCCAGTAGCTTAAAAACGTCTTCCAAAGCAGCGGTGAAGAGTTTCGGGGATATAACGTCACCCTGTCTTACACCTCTCTGCAGTTGGATAGGTTTCGAGCTCTGGTTCTGTACTCGGATAGCCATCGTAGCCCTACTGTACAAACACTTCAGCACTTCTATATACCGACAGTCAACTTGGCACCGCTGAAGGGACTGCAGCACCGCCCAAATTTCGACGGAATCATAAAGTCTTTCTCATAGTCCACATACGCCAGGCAAAGTGGCAAATTGTACTCTTCAGTCTTCTGTACAATCTGCCGCTGGGTATGTATGTGGTCTATGGTACTGAAGCCTTTTCGGAAACCGACTTGTTCGGGAGGCTGGAAGTCGTCGAGTCTGCGTGCGAGACGATTCGTAATGACTCTCGAAAACAGCACGTAGACGCGGCTCAGAAGGGAACCACATCATAATCAAGCAATAGTAAATTATTATAAAATTCATTAGTCTTAGTCCTCAAACCCCGTACGTTCTGATAATACAGTTTTGATTCTTTCAGTGTAGTATCCATTGAAAAAAACAGTTGACGATGCCAGTACTTATTATTATAAGTATAGATATAATAGGTATATATAATAGGTACCTAAAATGTAGCAAGGTATAGGCGTAAGATATGAATAATTATAGTTAATAATAGTTTTTTAATAAGAATAAGTAATAATAAATTTACACATTTATTAATCATTATAAATGTGTAAATTTTACTTGTAAATATGTTATTATTAATCGATAATAAATTACATTATATCTTTTAAAGGATATTCTGTATTTATATTTGAGAATGTAATAAATATATGTATATAAGTAAAGCGTTAGATGAGTGCAGGTATATGTGATTTTGGTAATGTTTATTAATGTATTTGAGAATAATGTATGATTCGTGTGTGAGTTTTTGATAGTGTACACTGTATCTAGTTGTGTTAACTGATAAAAAAGCATAGAATTTGTAACAAGTGCATACCTTTACACAAGTAATTTACGAAAACGCTTCAAAGTACATAGAATAAACAGGTAAGTAGATTTTAGATAATTTTCACAGTATCTGCCGAAGAAGATATGGAGATTGGAGGTGAAGCCTCGTTTTTTCGAACGAAAATACGGCAGTTTTTTTTGTCCAAATGAATTCGTAATTTAGTTCCTTTACCTTTCGTTTGCACTGTGAAAAAAGCATTTTATTTTCTTTTGTTAGATGCTCATTTATAAAAATCATATTAGTTACACATCCAAACCCCATATCACTGGCTTTTAAGTTACAATGTTTACGTGCAGCGGCCATTATTTTGTCTATAGTAAAACGATGCCGAGCGACAATAGGGCGCGCACGCACGGTGCTTGTGGCACGGCGCGGCTGCACGCGATACGCAAACTCCACTTCAGAGGGTTCGATTGAGACTCCAATATGCTTTGAAATCTTTTGTATAATAGTTAATTTGTTCTCATCCTTATCTTCTGGTATGCTAGCGATTTCGATATTTTGCAATCTGGCCCACTGTTGTCGCTTCATGTTATCGTCTTCACACGAGTTGTGAGGTGATTTAATTGTTCTTTGAGAAATTTGTTCTCATCCTTGAGGCACTGCAAATCCGATGTGGTGGAGTCTAGGTGCTTTTTTAAGTCGTCATATTGTCCAGAAATATAAGTCATAGACTCTTGAAGTTCGACAAAGCGACTATTTATATCCTTAAGCTGATTTGATACCATTCGAGTCAGTATTTTTTCAAGCATGGCCTCAATTTCCGTTACCAATTCTTTTTTTAGGATTTCTTTGAATTTTTCTTGATAAAGTTGTGAGTCCATTGAACGATTTCTTCGCACAGTTACATTACAATCTTGAGATAGATACTCGGGTTTAACTTTGTCATCAATCTTGGAGTGACTAATAGAGCGAATTGGTATATCTAAGCTTTTGGTTGCTTACTTTTGCACTCTGAGCATTTCCACTGAGTTTTAGCTTCTAGGCTCATTTTCCTAAATCGCTTTGGTGACAAGTTTGCACACAACACGTCTTACTTTAATTTACAACCATGACAACTTATAAATTCATTACTTGCTATATCACTTTTACAATCGGCGCAGCTATATGAATCCATCTTGTAGACTTGATAACTTTGCGGACGGCCTAACGATGCAATGAGCCCGTCTACGTCACAGCGAGTAAGCGGCGAGTTGTCGTAGGTCACGGTTTTATACAAACCTACTTGGGACCATATAATGTAACCATACTCAATAAGTGCCAGGGTTTTTCTCAGGCTAAGAATCTATAACACCTACAATTCTGCATAAATATAAATGCGGAAATATATTTGTCCGGCAGAATGGAGGTTATGGGTAGAGTCCATCTATCCATAGAGTCCATTCTATTTATTTAGGTATAGGTAGGGTGTAGAATTTTTATCGACATATTTTGTCACACTGTCTTATCCCTATTATTAGTTCCGTGGACGTGCACTTTTGCTATCAGCGCTAAAATGGCGCAAATCAAATTGCCTTATCATGTCACGGTGTATAGCCAGTCCAGCGTATTTGTATATAAAATGTTTGGCGAGTTTAGAATTAAGTAACACCACTGTCTTATAAATTCATTAACATTATTAAATTAAAAAAATTATAATATAGGGTCAGTGATTTTATCATATAAATGATAGTACTTTTATACTGATAATTAACCACACCGACGACACACGACCACATTTCTACTGCGTTGATTCTACTCTCGTGCTTCTTCTGCCACACCCAACTTTCACTACCATACGTTAAAGTAGGGACCAACACAGCATTGTGAATTGCCATACGTGCCTTTTTTGACACATTTTGACTCTTCACAATAGAGTGCAGGGCCCCATTTACTCTACTTCCCGCATTCACTCGTCGTTCTATATCCTTATCATATCTCCCATCCCTGCTAAATACGCAGCCCAAATATACAAACTCATCTACTTGCTCGATCAACTCCCCTTCTATTCTTATTTCACAAATCGTTTTACTTTCCTCTTTCAAAAACCATAACCTTCGTCTTACTTGCGTTCACTTTCATACCCCTTTCTTTTAATGATCTGTTCATTAATGTAACTATCATTTGCAACTCGGCCGCCGACGACGCAAGGATAACTTGATCATCGGCGTACAAAAGGCATTTGACGGTTAAAACACCCATTCTTAATCCGCATTCTTCAACTTTCAAATTTTGCAAACAACTGTCCATAAATAGGTTGAACAGCGACGGGGAAGCCACACAGCCCTGTCTGACACCTTTATAGATGTCAAACCTGTCCGAATAGACCCCGTTGATCCTAACACAAGCACTAGAGTCCCTATAAAGAGACTCCAATGCCTGTATCAATCCAGCGCTCAACCCAAATGAGTTCAGTGTTTACCATAGCACATCCCTATCCACTCTGTCATAGGCCTTTTCCAAGTCCATGAACGCACAAAAAACCTTTTGGTTTTTGGCCAAAAACTTCTCCGCGATCATGCGCATGGAAAAGACTTGATCTGTACATCCCATTCCCTTTCTGAATCCCACTTGCACATCCTAAATTTTTCCATCAGTTTCTTTCATGACCCTTTCAATCAGTACCTTAGCATACAGTTTTCCCACAATGCTAAAAAAGGCTGATGCCACGGTAGTTTTTACAGTCCTGCTGCGACCCTTTTCCTTTATATACTGGGACTATTACGGCTTTGCACCAGTCTACCGGTACCCGCTTCAGTCCCCAGCATAAATTAAACAAGGTGTGCAGCAGGCCTGCCACGACTCCTCCAGCCCTTAGCATTTCGAGTGAAACTCTATCATATCCGGCAGCCTTACCTGCTTTCATGCTTTTCATTGCTTTCATTATTTCATTTATACTTACCTCGCTACCTCTTTCCTCTTCTTTCGGAGTTTCTACTTCACTTAGTACACACGTCTCCTCACTCATAAACACGCTTTCAAAATATTCCTTCCATCTCTTTAAACTCAAAACTTCATCTTTCAGAATATAGCCATTCTCGTCTCTTATAACATTCATCATAGGTTGTTTTGAATGTCTCCTGGGAGTTCTTACAAGTTTCCAGAACATTTTAATATTTGCCTGGAAGTTATCCGATATTCTTCTATCATTCTTAGCCGTTCTTTCTTGCTTTTTTCTTTCAACTACTTCTTTTACTCTCTTATTAAGATGTTTAAAGACTGCCTTTTTTCTTTCAATATCATCATTCGTACCGCTAGAATTACCAGCCTTTGTTGCTAGTAAATCTAGCCATGCTCTCTTCTTTGCTTCAACTTCCATACGTATCTCATCATCCCACCATAACGTATTATTTTTCTTTTCATTCTTCCTCTTACTAACACCACATACTTCGGTAGCTGCATCCACTAAACCTTTCTTTACATTTTGCCATACATTCTCCAAGTCTAACTCCTTCATACATAATTCATCCAAACCACTTATATTTTCTTTCAGTCTACATTTGAACTTGTTTCTCTCACCTTCATCTTGTAACCTTTCTGTTCTAATACGCTGTAACGCAGTGGTAGACACAGATGATCGATGGCGCCAACGCCTGAATAGACCATTAATTCGGCATAAAACCAAATAATGACCCGTTCCTATGTTAGAACCCCGGTAAACCCTTGTATCCACCACTGCGCCCCTCAATCTTTCATCCACAATTATGAAATCTATCATGCTTCTATCGTCACCTCTTTCCCAAGTATACATGTGAATCCTCTTGTGGCGAAAGCAAGTGTTCGTCACAAAAAGATTCTTTTCCATACATACGGTGAGGAGACTTTCACCATTCTCATTTATACTTTCATCACCAAACGTTCCCAATATCCTTTCATAACCAAGCCTCCTCACCCCAACCCTTCCATTAAAACCTCCTAGCATAATAATATTTTCATTTCCCTTACACTTCATTAACACCATCCTTACCATTTCCCAAAACTGCTCTCGGATATAAGTGGGCTTAGACATGTCTGGGACGTAGACCCCTAACACAAACAACTTCTTTAAGCCCACTGTCATTCGTATCTATAGCAGTCTTGGGCTTAAACATTCATACTCTTTCACACATTGGCCCATTCTTTCTGAAAGGATGATACCTACTCCCTGGCATGCCCGCTCGATCTCGTCCACACCAGACCAGTATGCGGTATACATGCCATGTGTAGTGACATCCTTCCCCTTCCTTTTCGTCTCATTTACAAATAACACATCTATTCCTCTATCATACATCATATCGCATACTTCATCCATTTTATCATTCATTGCCCCACATACATTCAACGTAGCCAGACGGGCCTCTGCAATCCACTTTTCGCCTCTCCGGGAGACAGAACGTGACGGGTGGCGAACCTCGTCGCCGTTTTGGTTATTATATAAAATGTTCATAAGATGATAAATTATCAAAATATGTAACATATTGCGGAACCAACTATGCACAAGTGTTTATGGAAAGTTTATCTAACAATCTAAAAGAAATAAATAGACTTCAAAAATATCCTCCACTTCCACTAACAAATGAAGACAAAAACCAAATTTCAAATGCAACCATTTGTCATATTTGTGAAACAGAGTTAGCAGAACATTTTTATGATTTTGATTGGTACACCGGTAGTTTTATAGGTGTTGCTCATGAATCATGTAGCTCGAAATTCAGAACACCTCGTTATATACCAATATTTTTACACAACCTTAGTCACTACGATGATGGTTCACAAGGTTTGATGGTGAAAACACACATCTTGTTATTATTGATGATCTAATGAGAGAGTCCGATGGAAGAATTGTGGATATATTTACAAAAGGTAGTCATCACAGGAATCTTAGTGTATTTTATTTAACACAAAATTTATTTCATCAGGGTAAAGGGCAAAGAGACATATCCTTAAACTCAAGTTATATAATATATTTTAAAAACCCTCGAGATAAAACTCAAATAAGATATTTAGCGCGACAAGTGTCACCAGATAACCCAAAATTCATTGAAGATGCCTACAGAGATGCAACTCTAGAGGCGCATAGATATTTAATGGTAGATTTAAAACAGAATACCAATGATTTTTGTCGTATCAAAACAAATGTCTTCCCATTTAATGGTTTCTGTACAGTCTACGTCCCCACAAAAGAGTTTAAATACACCAAGAATCAAACAATTCAAATCATTGCTAAATGATGCATCGTCGACTCACAACGCATAAACATTTGCTAAACGCTTTGCATACGCTTAAACCAAAATATCAAAGAGCATGACTGAAAACGTGTGATGAAGAAGAAATTAACTGTATTTGTGAGTGTATACATAACGTTTTACAAGAAAAAGTACCCCTTAAAGATCAAGATAAACAAAAATTGTCTAAAATTGTCTAAAATTGGTTTTAAAAATAAAGATAGAGATCTAAAAACTTCAGTTGATGCTGAATCTTTGTTGGAGGAGAACCGATCCATTAAAAGTAAAGAAAATGATGAAAATTTACACACCAGCTGAAATACTCAGTTTAATACCAAAAACTTATAATAAAAAAGGACAGTTATTATTAAACTTAGTTGAAACAAGTAAAAGTAAAATACATTGGGATAATGAAGGTACAGTCATAATTGATAATGAAAAAATTCCTGGAAGTAATATTGTTGATTTAATTAATGATTCACTAAGACCCTTAAAAAGAAGTGATCGAGTAGGGTGGGATAGAGTTGCTGAAGCATTAAAAGATATTAAAGTACCACTGACTTATACTGTAAATCCAAAGAACTGAGTTTGTTAACCAACTTCAAGCAAAAGATCTGAACAAACCCTCTGAGATTGAATTTCAAGAGTTTTCTACACCGAGTAGTAGAGATAAAAAGTCTGCAACTAAAATACGTAAAAGGTTTGAGTGGGAAAAATGGACCCCGTACTAGAAGAAATTAACAGGGTTTATTATGATCCATTTAATCCCGCTGGTTTTGGTAGTATTGATAAATTATCAAAAGCCATGAAGGGTAAAATGAATAAAAAGCAAGTAAAGGAATAGTTAAAATCACAAGAAACATACATATTACATAAACACATTCGAAAAAAAATCCCGCGTAATAGGTACATTCTATCAAATATTAATGAACTGTGGCAAGCTGATTTAAGTGATATGCGAACTTATTCTCAATATAATGATGGTTTCAAGTATATACTTTGTGTTATTGATACATTTAGTAAATATGCTTTTGCAAGACCAATGAAAAAGAACGGTCAAACAAACTTTCTTTAGAAAATCCTAAACCAAATTTCAATGTGGGTGATTATGTTCGAATAACTAAATATAAACATGTTTTCCAAAAAGGATATGGATCAAATTGGAGTGATGAAATATTTATTATATCTTCAATAATTGATAGATCTCCATGGGTTGTTTATACAATAACAGATTTACAAAATGAACCAAGTTGGTACTTTTTATGAAAGAGAATTACAGAAAATCACTTACAACCCCACCTCACAATATGAAATAGATAAAATAATTGACACTCGTTACTCAGGTAACAGAAAAGAAGTATTAGGGAAGTAGAAAGGTTATCCAGATAAATTTAACAGTTGGATTTTAGCTTCTAGTTTAAAAGAAATATGAATAAAGAAAGTTTTTATTTAACTTTGCTCAGCAATAGTTGAAATTTTGTGGTCTTGTTATCAGGAAAGTATTCCAACTTTCCTGATAACAAGACCACAAAATTTCAACGAAATTACCAAAAGCTATTAAATTAGAAGGTGAATGGTCGGTTGGAGTTGTCGAGTTTCAATATCCATGTACCATGTTTACTGTTCAAGGTCATGAAAATGTTATATACATTACAAAATCTATGTTAATGCCTAATGAAGATAAACCATCCATAGTGTACTACAAAAAACATATTCCATTTACCAACTATGATAACGTTTAGCATATTTTAAGAGTGTTAAATGGTATCGGAGAGAACTTGAAATTTCGCTATGATGAAATAACAAAATTTGTGTCTATTTCTGTATTGGATATAAATATAACATCCGTAATATTATCACCCAAATTAAGTTTACAACTAGGTTATGAACCAAATAAAAATCTCCTACAGAGAAATTTTGGAAAGTGTCCTGCTAATTTACACTTAGAGTTACCATCTCAACTATTTCCATATTGCGACATTATCGATCCTCAGATTGTGGGTGATGTTATGACTCCTTTAGTAAGAGTCATTTTATTAGATCCTATAAAATACATTTATGGTGCAAATAAAATGCACGTTTTCTCTCAACCTCACTACTTACCTGTTATGCGAAGAGAGTTCGATACGCTGGAAATAGTTATAAGATCGAGCACAGGACAAAAAATACCATTCCAGTTTGGAACCGTGTGTATTAAACTACATTTCCGAAAATTATAATAATGAATTCTCTTCGTGATCATCATAAATGTCCATATGAAAATTATTATACACATCAAGCTGGGTCAGGAGTTGGAGTAATTTATAAGGGTTCACCATACAAACGCGGTCATGGTATTGGGGGCTTATTAGGGGGGGTTATTTAGATCAGTTTTACCTTTACTTTGAAGTGGTGCTCGAGTGATTGGTAAGGAGGCATTAGGCGCTGGAGTAGGACTTTTATCGGATATAGTTCAAGCGCGTCCTATGGAAGCCTCAATAAAATATCGTCTAAAGCAAGTTAGTATGAATTTAAAACGAAAGGCTGATGAGAAAATTGATCAATTTAACATGACAGGATCTGGGTATAAAACTAAAAGAAAACGATTGACCTCGTTCATTCCGCCATTAACTGCTAAAGTGAAAGCTGCGAAAAAACTTGATCTAAAACCAAAAAATATCAAAGATATATTTTAAAATTAAATATGTCTTTCCTTCATAATCATTCTTGCGAATGCATTAAGTCAGAATTGGATTTGTTTGCACTACCGTCTACACAAACTAGCATTGAAAATGGATTGTGGATTCATTATAAACCAATTTCATCTCTTGGTGATGATGGACCTATCGAGTTTCAAGTTCCTGGGACAGGCGATGACTACATAGATTTGTCTCATACATTACAAAAGTATTAAATCAAGATTCAACTAACTTGATATCTACTACAATAGTAGCACCTGTAAATAATTGGCTGCATTTACTTTTTTAGTCAACTTGATGTTTATTTAAACCAAAAACTTGTATCACCACCTAATTATACCTATGCATATCGAGCATACATGGAAACCCTTTTAAACTATGCTCCTGCTGCTAAACAATCTCATCTTACTTGTAGTCTTTGGTATGATGATACAGCAGGAAAAATGGATTCTACGGATGGTAAAAACATAGGATTTGTTAAAAGACTCCTGTCTTTAGTGTTAGTAAGGAAATAGAAATGGTCATCTTCACGGTGACATTTTCAACCAAGATAAATTTTTAATTAATTGTTTTGAAAAGAGTGTTAAATTTGTTCGATCAAGAGAGAGTTTTAATTTAATTGCTGGGTCAAACGATGTAAAGTTCAAAGTTTGCATTACGGACGCAACTCTTATTGTTCGACGAGCACGAATTAATCCAAGTGTATTACTCGCAAATCAAGTTTTAGCTTCTACCACTGCTAAATATCCTATTACTCGAGCTGAAGTAAAAGTTTTAACAATTCCATCGGGTGTTCAAGGAAAAACTCTTGATAATATATTTTTAGGGCAGGTACCCAAAAGATGTATAATTGGATTTGTGAACAATTCTGCATTTAATGGTTCCCTTACAAAAAATCCATTTAACTTTGAAACTATGGGATTAATTCTTTCAGCTTATATATTGATGGTCAACAAATACCTTCAAAAGCTTTGCAACCATCTTTTAATAATAGTATATTTACATCAGCATATCATACTCTATTCTCGGGGACTGGTATTCACTTTCTTAATGAAGGTAATGGAATCTCTTGTGAACAGTATGCCAAAGGTTGTCTATTAGCATTTGACTTAACTCCTGATTTATCAGCCAACTCATCAGCTCATTGGAATCCCATAAAGCATGGTAGTGTAATATTAGAAGTACGATTTGAATCCTCACTAATACAAACAATTAACTGTATAGTTTATCCTGAGTTTGATAATATTATTGAGATAGATAAAAACAGAAATGTTACTGTAGACTATAGTAGTTAAGGTATAATATGTGTTGTGTGTTAGATTTTATGAGTTATGTGTAATGCATTTTGTGTGTATGTAACTATGTGAAACGTTATAAAATTAAATAAAACAAATTGTGTGCAATATATTATATTGCATACATATTTTTATTTCTTTATAAATATTCTATTTAATCTAATACAAAACTCTGTTCAAGTTTAAATTTTACATAAGTACACTGACTAAACCACTGAACATGCTGCCGCCAAGGATCATCATCATCTTCCCAATCTTTTAAACCACCACCACAATGGAAACACTTGGTCCTGTCTGCATGGCTAGTATAAAAGAAACCGGCTTCTGCAAGATCTTCAGGTTTCTGTCGCATAACGAGAGGCCAGTTTTCGAGCCAGGCTAGTTCTGAGCAACCGGCTAGATTTTGAACTGAAGAATGGATATTCAGCTCTTGAGTACTGCATATTCTTCTCGTTTTCTTCTCCACTCAGAGTTATAGTTTTGTTATTCAATGATGTGTTCTGTACACGTATGCCACACTCATCTCTTCCTTCTGCTCTTATCTTCCCGTAATTTAAGTAAACAGAATCACATTCACTAATGATCAGCTAATGACTGTCATTGTTAAAAAAGTATTTTTTAACTTTTTCACATTCTGCTATTGTCTTTGTAATATTGTATACGAGGGCGTTTGTGTTGTCGTAGATGCTATCCTTATTAGTCTTTACGTAATATTTAATCCTCGTGGAAGCATGTTTCCAATGATCAGTAGTTGGAATCTTGGATAGCTTCTTCATATCGTACATTTCAATTTTGATGAGATGCGTCGCTTGGTCTCCGTCGTCAGAATTAGTAGAAATGTATGATACACCATCTCTAGCGGCTCGTGCTACGGTTGATGATAACAGCTTCCTCTTTTTTTATTTTTGATTCAGCTTCAAAAAAATGATCAATCGATTGCGATTTTCTTTTTCCACCATCGCATGTGTTATTGTTAATGATGATGTCATCACTCTCTTCTTCAGGGGAGAGTGGCGAGTAGTAATACTGTTTATAGGTATTTTCATCGAAGCTCAATGATTTCTGCAACAACACAGTTATCAATTATCAATTTGCTAACACTTAATCATAAAAGTTAAAAAAGTTAAAGTTACAGCCTATTAAAGCCCACTGCTGAACATAGGCCTCCTCTCATTTCTAAGAGGGTTTTAGGACTAGGAAATGTTCGCCGCGCTGCCTCAATGCGTGTTGGCGAACTTCACATGCCTTCGAAATTTTCTCAGACATGCAGGTTTCCTCACGATGTTTTCCTTCACCGCTGAGCACGTGGTAAATCAGCACTTAAAATTGCAATTAACAATTTAATTGGTGCCGGCGGGGTTCGAACCCGGGTCGCGTACTGTGAAATTTACAGCTTGCGCTAACCATCTGAGCTACCACGGCTTAATCATATACACACACACAATATTTAAATATAATTTGTTAACACTAAATCATACACAGGTAAGAAAATAACAGAAAGAAAAGTAAGTTTGTCAATAGAATAAACACTTACATCCATGGCCTTTGATGCGTTGAAGTAACACAAATGTAGTATTGATAGATCCACTGCGGTCAAACGACCATACACTAACTCCATGACTGCAGTTGCTTGGTCTTTGTACGGGTTGCCGCACATATTTTATGTAATTTTATTTCAATGACTCGTTTATTTAGGTCACGCAGAAACAATCCATTTGTCACTTGTGAAATCATGTAACTTCCGTACTTTTGCCTATACATCAATTTATAATTCTTTACAATAAATTCAGTGTTAGATCGACTTTCATTGGGTTTGTTTCGTACACTAACTTTCCCTTGCATCCCATCTGCACTCATTCATCTTATATACTGTATACACCTTACAGTGTTTTTGATCCTTCGAAAAGACAAGATCACATCTGTGGATTTCCATCGACATTTGGAAAATACAGGTACAGTGGTTCCTACGCTTACGTCACTTTATTTTCTTTGTGGATTTTGTGCGACTGCGAGTCGGTTGACTGGCATCCCAGAATCGGGTCCCACCAGTTTTATTGAGAAGGCGCAAAAAAGGTCGTATTAGGTTCGCGAACATATAGAGTAGCCTGGACCGCTGGACAAACATCTGCTACAGCTGCTATCAAAGTGGACAGTTGTCGTCGACATTCGACACAGTGAACAGTGCTAAGACTCGGTGAGCAGTGAACTTAGAGTGTACCTTTTTTCGTCCCGGAGTGTCACACAGTGAACAAGCATAATGGAGAATCTACTTCAGCGCCAACAGTAGATTGTTGAAGCGATGAAGAAGATAGACAGAAAATTCAGCAAGGAATCCGCAACACGCAAGACTCGTAAGTGCTTGAACGAGCGACTCGATGCCCTTGATAAACTGTGGGCCGAGTTCCAAGTAAACAACATAAGTTATCCGACTATGAGAATGACACTGATCCTTACTTTACGGAAAATCAGTACCAACAAGCAAGAACGTACTTTGATACTGTGCGCATCAAGATATCGACCTGCCCACCTGCACGTGAACCTGTTTCTCGGGCACCAGAAGCGCTGCCTAAGATCATAACAACACCGGAGCCGACTCCATCTACGGCTCCACCTAAACTACAGCCGAGAGTCACTCTGCCATCGATGTCAAATGCAACAACGGTCTCGCCTACAGATCGTCGCCAGGCAGATGAATTGGTATCTCTGCAAAGAACCAACTTCAGAGTTTTCCATCGACAAGTGAATAGCTTGCGACTTGACGAGATACGCGACAAGTGGGAGCTGGAAGATGAATTGCGTAACATTCAGACGCGCTGGGCTGCAATCGACTCTTTGCATTTACAAATCGATCACATTCTCCAAGGTTCGGATACGCAGTATGACGATGAGTTTTATGCTTATGAAGACTCGTACAAGAGCATCAAGAACGCTTTGAATCTCAAGCTCGCGTCTACATTACATCTTCAGCAGTCGACACCACATATCGACATACCTACATTCACGGGCAAGTATACACAATGGCCTACATTCTATGATTTCTACGTAGAAAGCATCCATAACAATAACTTGCTTACGAAAACCCAGAAGATGCAGCACCTGAAAGGTAAACTACGAGGAGATGCTGAGCGACTTATTCAGCATCTAAACATCTCGGCAGACAACTACGATAC
This sequence comes from Parnassius apollo, assembly GCA_907164705.1. Classification (NCBI taxonomy): domain Eukaryota; kingdom Metazoa; phylum Arthropoda; class Insecta; order Lepidoptera; family Papilionidae; genus Parnassius; species Parnassius apollo. The sequence continues at coordinate 743,392 of CAJQZP010001641.1, read as the reverse complement.
AGCGTGGGAATTGCTGACACACAGATATAACAACCCCCAGCTGTTATTTACAAAACAGATTGAGATTTTTCTCTATCAACCAGTCGCTCACAAGCAATCAGCGTACGAGATCAGACGCCTCTACGACACGTCCATGGAATGTATCCACGCCATACAGAACCTCGGTATCGATACAAGTACCTGGGATCCGTTGCTAGTACACATCATAGCGAAGAAGCTAGATGCTGAAACATACAGCGACTACAAAGAGGCACGAAAATCGCTGCGAGACATACCATCGCTTTCTGAGCTAATGGACTTCCTAGAGAGCAAATTCGACGCCTTAGAGCCAATAGGTAAAAAGGAACGAGAGATCTCAACATCATCAAATAGATCTTATCCTCCGAAAATCATGAACAACAAACCATATAAGCCTCAGTTTCAACATGCTGGTGGTCATCGCTATGGAAAATTCCCGAACAGAGAACTTCAAGCTGTTGCGACATGCTCGTCAATTTGTCCGATTTGTAACAATAATCACTACCTATACAAATGCAGCAAATTCATCAAGTTTACACCGGACGAGCGGCTAATGGCCGTCAAGAAACACAATATTTGCCACAATTGTCTGTACGCGCACACCGATAACATATACACGTCGACGAAAAGATGCAAAGTCTGTCAAAAGGGTCATAACACAATGCTACATGACGCATACGCAAATATGAACCTTAATCAACAGACGGTAAACCGGGCGGCCGACGCGCTCGCCGGGTCGTCATCGCACATGCCTACAGCTCCAGTTACGCAAAGACCTCAAGTTTCAACGCGATCCGAAAACAAACAACATAGCGTGAATCACGTTGCTACAGATGACGAAGAGACCCTGTTGACAACATTATCTGTCAGGGTCAAGGCTTCTGACGAGACTTACATCACTTTGAGATGTCTTTTAGACCAAGGCTCTCAGATTTCACTCATTTCTGAGAACGCCACTCAGATGCTGGGTTTGCCTCGACAACGGTATCACACATCTGTATCTGGCATTGGAAATGGATCAAAGTACGGCAAGGGAGTCGTCACGCTCGAATGCCAGTCTATCTACGTTCATCAATCACGTCATCAACAATCTGCCAAACATGTCGTTCAGTAAGGAGTCCTGGCCACACTTGCAGCACATACAGTTAGCTGATCCCGAGTACAACATCTCTAGGCCTATTGATCTGCTACTAGACGCAAGCATATACTCCGAGATCATCATGAGCGGCCTGATCAAAGGTCCTAACATGGCTCCAATAGCTCAACAGACGAGATTGGGCTGGATCCTCTCGGGTAACGTGAAAACGTTTAAGTGTCACGTTGTGATAACCGACCTGTCAGAAATTTCTCAATACTGGGAGTTGTTCAGCTGCTGAATTGACACCTGATGAACAGTACTGTGAGCAATTCTGTCAATCTACGACAAGACGCCTACCTGACGGAAGATACGAGGTTGCTCTTCCTATGAAGCCTGGATTCGAACAAGATCTAGGTGAATCAAAGTCAAAGGCGATCGCACAGTTCTGTAATTTGGAAAATAAGATGTCCAAAAATGAATCATTCGCAGAAAGTTACAAACATTTTACGCGAGAATACGAGCTACAAGGTCATATGTCTCCGGTTTCACAACACAGTGCATTAGTACATTATTTTCCACATCACGGTGTACTGAAAACTGACTCCACTACGACAAAACTTCGAACAGTTTTCAACGGGTCATCAAAAACATCGAGTGGATTCAGTCTCAATGATTTAATGGAGCGTGGTCCAAACTTACAAAAGATTTGCAGCATCTCATCTTAGCATGGCGTCAACACAAATACGTCGTAACTGCTGACATCGAAAGGATGTTTCGCCAAATAATGATTCGTGAACCTGATCAGCATTTACAACGCATTATTTGGAGAAGCGCAACTCAAGAGCACCTGAAGGAGTACCAGCTCACAACAGTTACGTATGGTACTAAGGCTGCTCTGTACCTTGCAATGCGCACCTTGCGACAGCTGGCTATGGACGACGTGCACAAGTTCCCCATGGCTGCTGCTGCATTGATGACGTCACTGTACATGGATGACCTTCTTGAAGGTCATGATGACCTCTCTCAGGCAAAACAGCTACAAAGAGAAATAATCAACATAGGAACTGATTGAAGACCTATCAGCTGATCAACTGGACACACCACTCGACTTCAAAGGCCTAGAAAACAGAAAGACCTTGGGCTTACGCTGGATTCCCTCGTCAGACATCTTTGTATTCAAGAACATATTCGAAGACGAGACCAGTGAGGACGACATAACAAAACGACAGTTACTATCCAACATCTCAAAGGTCTATGATCCAATGGGCTTTCTGTGTCCACTATCCGTCCGAGCAAAGATTCTGTTCCAACGTACATGGTCTGAAGAAGCTGCAGATTGGGATACGCGCTTAACTGAGAACATAACCCACGAGTGGAAAAAGTTAAAGTGTGATTATCAGAACATAGATCAGTTCAAGATACCTAGATATATGGGCGATAAAAACCATTACATAATACATGGCTTTTGTGACGCGTCCGAAAAGGCGTATGCCTGCGCTATTTACGTTGTCACAAAGAGTCCTAAGGGCGAGTTCACATCGACACTTGTGACAGCTAAAACAAAATTAGCACCGTTGAAAAACAAGTTGACGTTGCCTAAGCTTGAGCTATGTCGTGCGTTACTACTATCTCAACTCATAAAAAAGGTCATGGCAACTATGCCAAAAAACCTGCAAATCTACGCTTGGACCGATTCTATGGTGGTTCTTGGTTGGCTGTATGGAGACGTTAATAGATGGAAACAGTTCGTTGCCAACAGAGTTCGTACAATACTCAATATCATTCCATCATCATCTTGGCACCATGTTCGATCTGAAGATAACCCTGTGGATTGTGCTACAAGAGGACTGTCGACACAGCAGTTATTAGAAAATCAACTGTGGTGGCAGGGCCCGAGAAAACTACTGGATTCTCAGTGGGCTTCGCACAGTGAAGAGAGAACTTCGCAAATGTGTGACATGTCGACGCTTCAAAGAAGAGAAAAGAACACAGATAATGGCTGATTTACCAGAGCCTCGCGTCACACCTTCGCGCGCATTCACTCATTGTGGCGTTGACTTCACTGGAGCCTTTGACTTGACTTGAACTTTTTGAGGTCGTGGAGTACGAACACATAAGGGCTATGTCGCAGTGTTTGTTTGTCTCTCGACAAAGGCTGTCCATCTTGAGTTGGTGTCCGACCTTAGTACACCTAGATTTCTGGCTGCATTTCGACGTTTCTGTGCCAGAAGATCTACCCCGAAACACATGTACAGCGATCAGGGTAGAAACTTCATCGGAGCATCCAAAGAATCCTAAGAAGGAATACAAAGATATCCTCGCAACGATCAATGAAGAGCTAATAAACAAGATCGACGACCTTGACATACAGTGGCATTTCAATGCGCCAGCCTACCCTTCTGCAGGTGGACTATAGGAGGCTGCCGTTAAGAGCTTGAAACACCACCTTCGTCGTGTGATAGGAGAGCAAAATCTCACGTACGAAGAGTTCATCACACTGCTTCACCAGATCGAAGCGTGTCTAAACTCTAGGCCTCTACTAGCCTTGACTGAAAGCCCAGAGGATGAATACCTAACACCGGGACATTTCTTAGTTGGAGGATCACTGATATCAAGACCACAAACAGATCCTAATCACATGAACTTGACAACAAGATGGCAGATGATTCAAGCCATGAACAAACAGTTGTGGAAGACATGGTCATCTGACTACCTACAACAGCTGCAAGTTCGTACCAAGTGGAGAACACCCTCAAAAAACATCGAGATTAACAATATTGTCCTAATCAAAGATGAAAACTTACCCCCTGGTAAATGGTTAATGGGTAGGGTCATTGATGTTCACCCTGGTAAGGATGGATACGTACGGGTGGTGTCAGTCAAAACCAAAAATGGAATCATGCAGAGGCCGATCTTAAAACTATCCGTTCTACCGGTGAGAGAAGAACTCACGGAACAACATACAAGCAACGACGTTCAATCATCGACATGTGATGACGTCACAACAACTGACTCGCAAGCAAAACAACAACGACCAAGGCGCACGACGAGAAGGCCTGTCAGAACATTCTTTACGATGGTGGTGATGCTGTTCCTATGTCTGTTCACCCCTAGCCAATGTTCATACAACATATCAGCATTGGATAACAACCAAAACATTAATTTTGACAAAATGTATAACATAAATTTTATACGGGATGAATGGAAATTAATTGTGTACTATAATATGAGTACATACTGGTCAGCATTAAGTCACGTGAAAAGTTACGTCGGTCACTTGGAAGAGTACCTACACGGCATTACGCTTCCAGTACAATACAAGAGTATCATATATATGCTGCAACATGAATCAAGAACGGTGTTCACAGAAGACAAAAAAGAGGACTGATCAATGGTGTGGGATATGTGGCCCATTCCTTATTCGATGTCCTAGACGAGCGTTTCGCGAAGAAATATGAAAGGGACATAGAAAAAAATTCTATGAACGAAAATCACCTACAACTTCTGCTTCGAAACCAAACAAGTGTCATAGAAGCACAGTACAATATTCTTCAAAGAAACGAAGCCATCATGAACAAGCAGTTTGAATTGGTTCAGAAATACCTACAGAATATAACCTTCACTACCAACCGAATAGAGAAAATGAATAACGACGAGCTACATATCCTGTCAGCGTCCATGTCAGCCATGATTATTATCACTAATGTTCGGCACTTGCAGGAAAATGTTATTAACACCCTAACAGACCTTGCAAATGGTCATATGGACGCTCACTTATTGCCGTCAGAACAATTGGAAGAACAGCTCAATATTATATACAGACACATACCAAATGACCTGACTTTGCCTGCCGATATGCACGACTTTAGGGAACTATACAAATTGATGAAGATAAATGGTGACCTGAGCAACTCTTATCTGATTATCGAAATTAAGATTCCTCTGGTCAACAAAGAAACCTTTGAGCTGGATAAGGCTATAAGTCTTCCGCAGCAGAACTACATTGTGGAATTTATAACACCCTATATCGCATTCAATCTGCAAAAAGACCTGCTCCTCACGCTATCAGAATCCGACTTTCAAAATTGTGTCCATACACAGACAAACAGATTGTTATGCTCTATAGATAAACCGATTTATGAGTTACAAATAAAACAAGCAATTTGTAACTTGAGCATACAAGATAAAATAATGTGTCATACAAAGGAGGCGCCGTGTCGCGAGCGATGTATTAAGTTACAATGCGATAACAGGTGGCTATTCTCTTGCTGTGGGAAATGCACAGTGCGCATATTTTGCATTGACACTGGAATGATAATGAAGTCACTGACCGGGAGTGGCTTACTACAAATCGGTCAAGGTTGTACCATCAAGAGTGACATCTTTTCTATTTTTGGTCACAACAACTACTTGAGCCAAGTTCAAGTTCAAGAGGACATACCGATCCCATCAGACACCGATTCAGATCAGAATTCCGTCCTAAATACTACTTCAGGCTTCGAGCAATTTACATCCGAAGACCATGGAGACGAGTGGCGTCGCATGAAGGCTCAGATTACAAACCTCAAAGAACAAGAAAGCGCACCACTCAGCGTACATGACATACATCAATATTCAGTTATGTACACAATACTGGGATTGATCATACTAGCGGCATCCATTTACATCATTATACGATGTCGCACAACCAAGAGAGCACTGAACATGACGGCAAACACTCCCGTCAATCTCCATTCCTGGCGGCAGTCACGAGGACCAGGAACCTGCGCCAAGGACGAGACCGCGATCCGTGCGACTGGACATTCCATCACAAGTGTAGTGCAGTGATGAAATATTTAAGGAATTCGTTTATATTATTTTACGATTTTATTTTTGTACTTTGAATTGTTATCATATTATTATTATTTTTTTACATTCTTAGTACCTTTGTGTTTATAGTTTTCCTTCTTTTGGGCCGGCAGAATGTACGGGTTACCGCACATATTTTATGTAATTTTATTTCAATGACTCGTTTATTTAGGTCACGCAGAAACAATGCATTTGTCACTTGTGAAATCATGTAACTTCCGTACTTTTGCCTATACATCAATTTATAATTCGTTACAATAAATTCAGTGTTAGATCGACTTTCATTGGGTTTGTTTCGTACACTAACTTTCCCTTGCATCCCATCTGCACTCATTCATCTTATATACTGTATACACCTTACAGTCTTATATAGTACCAGTAAGTAATAATTCTAATCTAAAGAATTTCTGCAGTGGAATTGATAGTAACTTTATGCGTCAACAAACTTATCTCACATTCTGTTGAGATAAGCTCAGCATTACTTCGTGTTGCGTCTTGTTCAATGTATTGATGACTCAAATACGTTTTGTATAACACAAAATAATGCAATTTAATATACAGAAATCACTATAATTGATCATTCCTATGTTAGTCATTGAGTAGATTGGTTCTGTAATAATCTACTAATAGCAGTAATATCATGGATACACTAGATGTACAACAACATCCGAAAAAGATTCACCCCAGTCTAGAAAATAATGTTTATGCTGCCAATAGAATGCCCATGTACACCCACGTACCAACGTATATAATATGCAATTTGGATACAGATGATAAACCAGGGTCACATTGGGTAGCTTTATATATCGATACGAATGACGTCGGTCAATATTTTGATTCATATGGACGAGCACCTGTACGATATCATCTAGAGTTTTTAAAAAGGAATTGTAAAAGATGGAACTGGAATGTTGATAGGATTCAGAATGAGTGGACTTCAGTTTGTGGCGAATATTGCTTAATGTATTTGCTATATGAGTTTCAGGGATGTTCAATGCATAGTTTTACGAGTATATTTACAGGGAACACATTGTACAACGATATTTTAGTGGATGAGATGTTTCGCTCCTATTTTATAGATAATAAGTAATAAGATTTTGTATTTCGTAAATAAAAATTGTAACAAAATTAGGTAATGTATTTTATTGATGATTCAGATTACCGTTGCAGTTAGGTTAGGTTAGGTTCCCCCCGAACGGATTCCCGCCTTGTCGTGGCGGGGGGGCTTAGAAGCCGTGGCTTGGTCACCCACGGCGAAACAAAGAGGAACCCACATGGCCGGTCCGAGGTGAAGGGCCGGCCCGAGGTGGCCACTCCGATTGGGCTTGGGAAGCCCACTTTGGATGTGTATTGGTGGACTACGGTGAGAGGGGTGTCCTCACCACCCACCGCTGCCGCCAAGGTGGAGTCGCGGAGGAAGAAGAGTGTTGGTATGGCGATGCGCCACTCGCCCTATCCTCCGCGACTCAAACGGGGCTGCACCGTTGATGCGGTGGTGGTGGGGCTGCGGGGGGAGAGGATTGTCGGTATTACGAGGCGCCGCTCTCCCTACCCTCCGCAGCCGAATCTTGGTTGGCGGCGGAGCCATAGACCAGATCCGCCGCTGGGGTCGGGAAGGCTAGTACTTCTAAGTGCTCGTTTTTCCTGGCCCCATGGCCTTCGTGCATCGGACGCGGGGGCGTCTGTTGCGCATATGTAATTGGAGGCCGTGGAGGAAGGCGCGCCATGTGTTCTGGTGCGCCTTACCTGGGAAGGAGAACGGGGAGGAATATTCCTCTCCCTAGGAGGTGCTGCCATGGGGCGGCAGGCAGGAACACCATGGGGTTTTAGTCGGTGCGAGTCCGACATAACCCGTCCTTGCCCCCGCGAGGCGGGTATGCGTAGGCATTTCCCCATGTAAAAAAAAGGTTAGGTTAGGTTAGGTTAGGTAAAATTTTAACAAAATTAGGTAATGTGTTTTATTGATGATTCCGATTAGTGTTGTAGATAGGAACAAAGGAGTATAGCACTGATAAGCCGACGCACACGCCGACGAAGAATAGATAATGACGGTATTCAATGATCAATAGATAAATATATAAGAACAATGGTGTGCTAATGACGGTGGAGGTCCTCACCGGATATCAATTAGATAAGAGTTAATTGATCTGCACGTCTAAGGAACCGTGCATCCTACGCAAAAACGGACCGCAGATTAGTGATCAGAGCGTGCCAAAACCTTTTTTTTTATTTTTTAGGATCGTGAGTCGACGAACGTTGTACCACTTCTGACTCAGTGAGCCAGAACTGGTACTAACTAACTACTTATCTCTCCTACCCGGGGTACTACCTGGAATACTTCTTTGTGCCTCGGGCTGGATTTTGCGTATGCGTCAGAGCGGACATCTGTTCCGACGCCCATCCGCTCGTTTACGGGTTCGCGCGTCTATAGGTCCCATACCGGTAATGCCGAAACAGACCGACTCTTCGACCACGTCCAAATGGCTACAGATTCAAAAGCGCTTCTTTCGAAGCTCCCTTCCTATGGGCTTCCCGAGAAATAGTGCAATTGGATCACCAGCTTTCTTGCAGATCGGAGCATCAAGGTCGTTGTAGACGGTGCATGCTCCGATTACAAGCCTATCGATGCTGGAGTTCTACAAGGTTGCGTGCTATTACCAACGCTGTTTTTTCTGCATATCAATGATATGTTGCGAACCGGTAACATTGATTGCTATGCGTATGACAACACTGGTGACGCTCTGTACATCGGCCGTGCCAATATTTTTTAGGAAAACGTCTCCGAGTGCCGGGATAAACTTGTGTCTGAAGTCGAGTCTTTGCTGAACAAAGTCTTGGATTGGAGGCGACTAAATCTAATCCAGTTTAACCCTTAGAAGATACAAGTTTGCGCGTTAACCGCAAAAAGGAACTCCTTTGTCGTATCTCCTCAGTTTCAAGGCACTCCCCTAATTGCCTCAGCCAGTATCGGAATTCTCGGCGTCGACGTATCGAGTGACGTGCAGTTCCGTGGTCACTTGGAAGAGAAGGTCAAATTGGCTTCTAAAAAGCTTTGCGTGCTCAGCAGAGCGGGACAGTATTTAATGTCGGCACACCGCCTGCATCTCGGCGCTCTTATCAATCAATATCAGCTTACAAAGCGCGGGTTCGGCCTCACATGGAATACTGTTCCCATCTCTGGGCTGGGGCTCCCCAGTGCCAGCTCCTTTCTACTTGACCGCATCCAGCGCAGAGCGGCTCGAATCTTCGACGATCGGATGCTTTCCGATCGGCTCGATTCACTGGCGCCGCGAAGAGATGTTGCATCGTTTTGCATTTTCTTTCGTATCTACCACGGAGAGTGCTCTGAGAAATTTTTTGGATTATTCCCAGCCCCCAAATTTCATGAATGCACTACGCGGCAAACCTCCCGATACCATTCACACCATCTTGATGCTTAGCGGTCCACCACTGTATGTTTCACTAGGAGTTTTCTTTCGCGTACAACCTCTCTATGGAATAGTTTACCACCGGCGATTTTTCCGGAGCGATACGACCTAGGGACTTTCAAGTAGACATAGACATAGGTTTTATTAGCATCAATACACTCACAAAATATACATTTAGAAGTAAATAAGAACATAAAAACACACAAGGTACAAGATGATAAACATATTTAAAAATAAGTCTCGGCAAGAGTGTGTGATGTGATGCCAAAAAGGATTCCGTCTCAGCATATGCTACCACATGCACTGCAGCAGCGCTGATTTTCAGCGGCGCCCTGATAAGTATTAATTCGATATTGAGCCCGCGTCGTTATCGGTGCTAACATTCTATTAAAAAAATGAATCAACCATTCACTCAAAGTATACATTTTTAAGAATAAACATAAGAGTAAAAAAAGAATACATATACATACACGTGCATATACACACTCGCACATAAAAATATATTACATTATATGTTAAACTATATACACATTAATTATCCATATATATTTGTTAAATGGTGCTTATGAAATAACCTGCTACTACACGTGAAATCATGATTTTTGACATGCTAAAAGGTGTTTTTTTAGTTGAGTTTTAAACGCGTTTATAGATTTAGTTTCCCGTAAAGGTGGTTGGAAATTATTACAACATTTAGTGGCCATGTATCTAAAACTGCCACGAAACGCGGCTGTTTTGTTACTTCGACCATCATCTGCTCTTCTACTTAATGTAGAGGTAGAGAGAAAGAGGTATTCCGGTCTTTCTGTTGAAGCGTAGCGAGATGTAAATCTCTCCTCAATGACGTCCTTAATATGTCCGACTTATTAAGATATGGATGTACATGATGATATCGAGGAATATTAAAGATGTACCTAGCACATGAGCTTGCACCCTTTGTATTGACCTATTTGTTTTAGCAAATAGTCTAGGACCATACACAGTATCTGCGTACCCAAATTTTGAAAGTACGAGTGACTCACATAGGCGTAAGCGAACGTTCTCACTGAGATAATCATTTGGTACAGTACTTTGAGTCTATAAAACAGTTACGTGTGATCTCAAGTACATATTTCTCAAAACGAAGACCCTGGAAGAAGCCTTTTGGCCTTTTGGAAAAGAGCTTTCTCCTTTCCAAAAGGCCAGCAACGTATCTGCAATTCCCCTGGTGTTGCAGTTCTTCATGTGCTGCAGTAGTCACTTAACATCAGGTGAACCGTATGCTCATTAGACCCTCTCCTATATAAAAAAATGCCTCGTCGCACACTTCCAAGCAAACAATCGACTACTTGGCGACTTCAGTCGTGGAATTACTGGGTCACCCGCCCTATAGCCCCGACCTCTCACCTTGCGATTTTAATTTATTTCCGAAAATAAAAGAAAAACTTAGAGGAAATCGTTTTACGGACGCCCAGGAAGCGGTGGCTGCGTTTAAAAATGCCGTCGAAGAGACACGTAAGGACGAGTGCTTTTCTCAGTGGTTCTATCGGATGCAGCGATGTATTGATGTAAATGGACATTATTTTGAAAATATATAATAAAACTAATAACTTGCTAGTTTGTTAAGTTTTTGATTTTCTAAGAACTTTCAGTGTCACCCTCGTACCGTTCCAGTACATACGCGTGGTTCGGTTTCCGAAACGGAGTCAGGAGTAACGTAGAAAATAGTTAGGTGAAACAAAGTCACCGTGACACCGAGATGGCTGATTTGACATTTCACCGTGACGTTATTTATCACCATGTCTACGGTGAAACTGTGCGATTAAAGAATGGGATTGAAAATAGCGCCGCTTCTATTCACCTCTTGTTCACATACTGTCACTATTTATACTCACACCCGCCGGTAAGGACTGCAAAAAACTACGTTACGATATGCGTTTTTCCTACGTTCTATAACTTCAGTCAGAATTGTCGTTGGAACGCTACGAAGCATTTGGAGTTTTCTTTATATTCTTTATATTTTGTATTGTTGATTTTGTTTGTTAATGTTTTTGTATAAAATATTTGGATGCTATTGAGACATGAGTAACCATTTTTAAAATTTTTGTTTGTGTGTCCGAGCGTCTACGGAATGGATGAACCGATTATAACTGTGATTGATCATAACTTTATCAACAAATACAGTAATACTAGGAGTCATCTAGACTAAATTTTATTAAAATAGAAATATTGATATGAAAGATTGACTCGAGATAAGCTCGGTCAATTCCGTTGCGGCCAATATTTTTATAATAAAAATATAGTAATTGACTGTAAGTACCGATTAAAAAAATATAACTAACAGTTGGTTATTTTATTTATTAAAACATGTTGCAACTGTACTATAATTTATTTATACCACTATGCTACCGTTAGTGGATATAATCGATTATTAACCAATAACGGTTCACAATCGATTACTGTGAAACAATTAAAATATTTATGTGTACTTATGTGAAAATTAAGGTTCATAAATAATGAAAAATATATGAAATAAATTATAATAAATTAATTAGATACCTAACATAAAATGACACACTAAAAATTTTCCATCCACTGAATTCCACTTTAAGAAAACGTGCATAATGGAAGATAAAGATCGTTTAGTCGCTATTCTCACAGTAACGTAGTGCGAGCGATTGAAAAAATAAGAAATAAAGTGTCGCTCGCGTAGGTCATCGCCCGCTCGGGACGTAAATACCTAAATTTGCGTAACGCCGAAATGTAAGAGGGCTCTTAATAGAAAATTTCCAATTAACCGAATAATATAACGTTATTTTCGGTATTGATACTGTGCATGTTGACGGTACGGGCATCCGTAAGGACTGTACGTTTGTCAGTTTTCGCTCACAGTTAACTATATACTAGTCACAGATTTTCGCTTGCTCTCGATCGATCAGTATGCAGCGTGTATCCTACACTCACTTTATACTATACTTTTTACTCATTATTTTGCCGCAACCACACAATGTACATTACTAACAGTTAACAAATATTATTTTTTTATATATATATATATATATATATATATATATATATATATATATATATATATATATATATATATATATATATATATAAAGGTATTGTGTGCTCAGGGCAATAACTAAAGTCAGAGAGCTGATGAAGCTTGTGTATGCAGAGTACCTGTTTAACCGAGGTGTAACTGTAGGAAACATTGGTTATAGTTATGCAGTATCTCTTGCCGGCACTTGTAAATGCCTATGTCCTATATGGAATTCAAAAGCGCATACAGATATATTGTTACGTGCAACGCATATAATTAAGTTGTAAAATAAAACTTCAAAATCCAATAAATGGTATTTTATTTCTAATAAAGTAATACTCTTTAGGAGATTATCTAAAGTACGTAGAGACCAGATTCTCCACCAGCCTACTTAACACTTCGCCTGCAGTAGCGCTGACGGCTTCTGGATCCAAAAACTGTAAATAGTACTGCAACAAACCCTCAATTCACTAACACCACATTAGATCTCAGATTCAACACAATTTACATCCATCAATAACATTAAAAATGAACATCTAGAAAAATGGGTTCAACTTTTTTTAAATAATAACATTTGAAATGGCGTCGTGTTCGATATAACATTCGTGGCCTTTATTAGAAATAAAGTTCGTAATGCAAAAACAATTATATCCTTTAAAAATATATTATATCTCAGGTATGATCATTACATTTCAATTCTAATAAAAACGAGTTCTTTTTCCGTATTTTTGTATTCCAAAGAGAACATTTGACATCATTCCATCTCACTCATAATAAGTGCTTTTAAATTATTCTACCTACTCAATTGAACTTAAATTCACGGTAATTCCGTTGAAGCTGTGAGATAGTTTCTTGGCAGTTTTTAAAGTCTTTTCGATATAGTACATAATAGTAGAAAGTGTAACTTATACTTAGATTCTGGATTCAGAATTATCATACTGATTCTTACCTACTTCCTAATTATATCCAGATTACAAGCTAAATCTCAATGTTCTTAAAAACTTTCTGTGGAATCTTAACATTGTTTGTTTGCAACAATAAGGAAAAATGTTTCGTTTTTATAACCATCGTAAAATATTTTAACAATACAGTAAATTATATATTTGTGCATTACATTTATAGTCATACTTCTAAAGTAATCATGAGTCAACATATACAATAAATAATTTGTCGAACGACCAAACAAGTGTCGAGAATGCATCGGTGTCCCATACCGAATGGTACGGAAATATATCCATGATATCACAGTCAATCATAGCTAAATGTTAAAGCAAACTGATGTGAAGATAACAAAATGTGGAATTTATTTATTTAAGGATAATATTAATTAAAGAGTGCAATATACTTATATCTATTTATTCTATTGCTAGACATAATCTAAATTGCATACATACAATTGATAACATGCAGAAGGAGAGGCGGTTCAACCGCAATCAAATTTAATATTATCATAATTATTAATAGGCGTAAAGCGGGCTACATACGACACGATATCGGTGGCGATCTAGGGTGGAGTAGTGGGGATGCCTCCTAGATTGCCTCTAAATCGTGTCGTATGTAGAGCCATCCTAAGTCGTAGCCGATATCGCCTCCTTAATCGGCTGGCAGGAGCAAAAATGCTTCCTAGATCAGCCGATGCTTCCTAGATCGGGGCACCGCCCCCTCCTTACTGCGTGTGTGTAGGCGCATCGGCCCGATTTCTTTTGGCAGTCGCTGCCGGCAACCCTCGCGGAAGGAAGTTAACAAAACAGTGATACTGAATGACCTTTTTTATGTAACAAAATTTTTACATTTTAATCATATAAACGGAGCAGAAGCCTATGGCACTGATATTTTACAAAAAACCAAAAAAAAAAAGTGAATAAAATAAATAAATTAAATGAAATTTTATCGAAATTCAAATCATATCCACCCTAGCCTGTGACCCTGCGAAGTGACATGGTCAAGAATGCCTACTAAACTAATTTTTTATTGCCGTTCGTAAAGTAGAGTGTATGATGTAAGTAAGGAGAAGATAAAGCCTCTCCTCAACAACTAACTCCTATTCCATCACTATCAACACAAGACCGCACTCATATCTCTTACAACTCCACAAGACCACAATTCGATCTCTTACGTGCCTTCATCCTCTTATAAACAACTAACTTCTACTCCTTCACCATCTCCACATCAACAAACAAGTTATATAAAAGGGAGTATGTCCGAAATTAAAGGTTTCTTTATGTTTAAAAAAAGATATAAGCTATTTTATTTTCTGATAGTTTTACTCCATAAATAAAGATTACATTAAAAAAAAGTATACATATTATTATACAAAAGTATTTTATTTCCTTGTTTGTTGTGTGTAATACATAACCAGATTTTGACCAAAGCAGAAATGAACAAAGAGAAGAAATAACTAAATAGCATAGGTACATAGGAGAAATTGATGTTTTTATATAAGTGGAGAAATCATTTCTAGAAGGTTATAAAAACTGTCTTCATCCATCCGGAGAAAATTAATCATGTCTTTGGAATACAGATCATTTAGTACGTTTATGTGGCTTAATTTTTGTCTCTTTTGGAGCCATTTTTTCACCCAGCAACTCCTCTTTTTCTATTTTCGAATAAATTTACCGAGAGGGCTAATGCCAAACCAATACATTGGTGTTTTAAGAGAGTTGAAGCTATTTTGAAGAACTCTACCGCATATGTGTTCCGCTCCAAGTCCGAACGCGTACTGCTAGGCAGGCCCGTGTAGGGTCTGCCCCGATAAAAGCCCCGATTTCTTTCCACCCTAGATCGCCACCGATATCGTCTCGTGTGTAGCCCGTTTTACTTTGTAAGATACAAAATACGAGTTAACTTGGATTCATTACCGAATTTCTTACACTTGAATTTTTCGTTTTTACGATTAAATTATGTTGTCATGCTGCATACAATTCACAAAGGAACTATCAAGCTTTCCAAAAAAAGTTACACTATCTGTTCTAAAAACCACTTAAATTTTATTGTTGTTGAAAAGTGCATCGCACACACTACAATGTTATTATGTTTCATATGTCTTCAATATTTTCACATTTGCGTCATTAAATATATACCATTGCCTGTTTCTGCAGCGTGAGACTTCACTATGGTGTCACAATTGAATCTTGCAGCATCCTCAGAAGGTAAACTTTGACAGGCACGCACACCATACTTAACCAGGCTTCAAGTTGAAATTTCACTATGTTTAGAAGGTAAACATTTAAGATCGACACTCACTAAGCTTCACCAGGCTTCACTTTGACATTGAAATTTGCCTTTGGGCTGATGTTCAAGTTGTGCTGGCACTAATGCGGCAGGTAGAGGGAGCCGTGGTGGGCGAGCGGGCCGGGGGGCGCGGGGGGCGGCATGAAGGCGCGCGCCGCGTGCCCGGCGCCGGGCTCGTGCGGTGCGTGCGCGGCGTGGCCGGCGGGGCTTGCGTACGATGCTTGGGGGGCGTGCTGTCATTCAAGGCGGGCTCTCTTGGCGGGCGGCTCCCCTTCTCCACTCCAGTAAGCGAACTCCGGCAGCCACTTCAGCAGCTGAGCGTCGAAGAACTCCTCTAGCCTCTTTGCGTCCTTATATATTTGGGAATCCGGCTGCAAAATAACAACATTATTTTGAGTATCAAAATGATACGCACCGTCTTAAGGTTGATTAATTTTCTCAAAAAGGCATTAAGCATCAGATGAAAAAAAAACAGAGTTGAGCTTAATATTACAGATATTGACAATAAGGTTTCACAAGTTTAAAACTACTCTAGGAGCAGTAGAATAGAATAATTTTTATTCAATACACATAACAAATATACAAATTGAAAGTCATTTAATTAAGCTTTACCGCCGATTACCTATAGGTTATCTAAAAACGTCTGTCCTGGGGAAAACTAGTACGAAACCCAGTGGGAGTTTTAAAATAAATTACTATAAATATTTTGTATAATACAAAGAGCTATGCCCGATATTACTCTGATAGATTAGATTTATAATATAAAAATAGCTTTGCACGTAATACAGTGACAACGGGCCGGTCACTTTATACGTGGCAGACTAATAAGAAAACTACCAGTAGACGCAACGCTGCGAACATTTTGAGTTACGCCAAAAATATGCTTAATTTCTTAACACACATTCACTATATAGCCCATCATGAGTCCAATACTTAGCGTAGGCTACTATTAACGATTGCCAAAAAGTACAGTCCTGAGCAACCTGCATCAGCTCTTCACTTTAACTAGTGGATCGCTCAACACTAAGCTTGCCAGTTGCTTTCTTCCCTATAGGTTGTCAGTTCTTCGAGCCATATGGCGCGGTCCACTGCCACTTCAGCCTACTGAATCACTGGGCTATATTACTCTTGTTGTTCTGCGGATATTCTCGTTCCGGAATTTTATCACGCAAAGAAATTACAAGCTTAGTCCACTTTTTCCTTTTCTGAATGGATTTTAGTTTCCTCATACACACAGCAGTGAAGAACTACGTTACGGACTGGCAACACAACTTGAAGTAATGTACGTACCTAGATTTTTCTTTATTAGTCTTTTAAAATCCACTGCACACATATGCAGCTATAAACCATGTCGTTGGTTACAAATGTGGCTTCCGTTACGCTATTTAGTGGAGCCGTAAGAAATGTACTGTGTTGTGTCGTCCCATAAGTGTCCCCCAGGCACATCGAAACAGGACATTGGCAGCAGCATCTTCCGAATAATAACCAGCCAGCTCCAAAAATTACTATTTAACCATACATTATGAATACGTATATAATACATTCATCTACTACTTGTCATACGTTTCCAAATATTCAACGAAACGTAAAGCAAATATTCGATCTATGAGAAAGAAATATATGAGAGACCTATGTTCAACATTGGACTTTAAATGTTGAATTTTTTTTTTATAGAATAACAGATACAGTTTTCTGAATTGAAAGGAAACTGAGCCAAATAAAAGATCCATCAGAGATGCAGCCTTTTGAGTTGAAAGGAAACTGAGCTTAATAGGTCCGTCAGAGGTGCAGCATTTGGAATTGAAAAGAAACTGAGCTAAATAGGAAATTTTGAATTGAAAGGGAAGATCTGTGGGAATTCTGATTAATTGATTGTGGGAATTTTGGAAAAAACTAACTGAACACTATTTTAAGACGCTATTGTACACAATGTTATATGTTTTTCCATTTGGGGAAAGAATGTGGAGATTCTGGGCATTTGACACACGCGAACATGCTACATACAGCTGACCATGAGAGAAGCACGGTTTTTTCTAAGTTGACCCCCGCTACCTGTAACGTTTGCCCTTGCGCTTTATTGTCATTACAAAATTGAGCTTAATAGGGAACTGCAACCTTTTGAATTGAAAAGGAAGATCTGTGGGAATTATAGGGATTCGTGGTATAATAACATTTTCACCTTTTCCTACGCCACTCAAAATTGTAGCACCGATTATGTTCCGTCCAAGGTGTGTCACACGCAGCCTTGTCCCGTTACATAACCGAGGAGCATCTAAATTTCGCATTAGCATGACTGGGAGGCCTAATTTTAATTGAAGCTTATGTGAGGGTACACCTGACAACTCTAGAGAATTTAGAAACTCTACGGGATATGAAGTGCTCTGTTCTGTGTCCATAACTGTGTCTACTGACAAATACTCTGTTATTTTTCCTGCTACTTCGCTTAATATATCTGAATTTATTTTGTTAACGCTCTCATTTTTTGGTGCAAGAATCGCCCTTTCACATAACCATTTGTCTTCATGCATATTGTTCGTTAAATCTGAATAAACGCTCGCAATTAATTCGGAATGACTGTACTAAATTACAAAAATCTCTAGTCAATTTAAGGCAGCCCTCAGCATCCGTTTCCAACCGCCCATCGCCAATTCTTAATAGTGTGTCAGCATATTTTCCAGCATTGATAGCATTATACAAATGCACTCTCATATTCGTAGTTAAACTGAATTTTGTCACCTTGTTCCATAAAATAGACGACTTGAGGCATGCTTTTATTTCATCTGCAGGTGTGCCCTTTTGAATGACAGGTAAAGTTTGGCGAAAGTCACCAGCCAGTAAAACCACCATTCCTCCCATTACATCGGTATTGCTGCGCAAATCCTGGAGCGTTAGATTTAGTGCTTCTACAGCTTTTTTATGCGACATTGTACTTTCGTCCCACACTAAAAGTTTGTATTGTCGTAGCATTATACGTCGTACACTATTTTTGCTTAAGTTGCAGATCGGCGGTTCTTCCTGGGCTGGATTTAGAGGGAGTTTTAAAACAGAATGTGCAGTGCGGCCCCCGCTTAGCAGCGTGGCGGCTATACCGGAGGAAGCTACGGCCACAGCAATGTGAAATAAAATCTTTCCGTACTTGCGCTAATAATAAATTTAACAAAAATGTCTTCCCAGTTCCTCCTGGAGCATCTAAAAAGAAAAGTGCACCATTTCCAGACTCACTTTGTCCTAATACTTTGTCAAAAATTCGTTTTTGTTCGGGAAGCAAGCGGGGTACAAATTCGGCTACTTGCTGCTGCAAAGGTGGTATATCGTAGTTTGTTTCACGTATAATTTCATCTTTTCGGTTGTTCGCTGAGGGCTTATCATTCCAAAGTTGCTTAATTTTTTGCCTACCATTGCCATTACTTTATCTTCAATTTTTTCCAAGTGCTTCATTATAAATGTGTTCATTGTATGTCATGTTCTCGTGTGTCTGCTGTAACCTTCGCAAAATATCTTCCGCCATGTACTCTTTATATTTTTCCCACAATTCATGTGCATTAGATAACCTGCAAGATGATATGAGAGTTGCATAAAGATCCCTAATGTTGGTTGATGACTGGCACTGCACAGCTTCCTCCCTGGTTTCATCCCAGTGATTATCGTTTTCTAAAAGATGCAGAGCTTCACATATTTCTCTATAAGTTAATAAATAAAATAATAATATTTATTCACTCCACAAATTTTACATCGTGACTTACACTATTTAAATAAAAGTAGCATCAATTACATTGAGAGGTTAACGTCGGCAGCCGTACTAGTATAAACTGTGCCACGGCTGCCTGCGCCTTCCACTCTGGGAATCAAATAATAACCTAATAGGTAAGATCTTTTACAACATTTCTCAACAAATAATATTTACAATCTTTTCAAGCTAAAATAAAAATTAAAAATTATAACATGTAGGTAGATACAAAACAAAATAGAATTTAAGCAAGATTACCACTTGGTGTGTTTGATGTATAGTATAATTATAAACGCGGAGCGTGAATGCATGGGGGAGTATTATGTTTGTACGAATTTGTAGTGTGGGTTTTGAGTAATTGGATGTGTGGGATATGTAAGTGTGTGTGTGTGTGTGTGCGTGTGTGTGTGTGTGTGTGTGTGTGTGTGTGTGAGAGAGAGAGAGAGTCTATTAAGGTGTTTTATTGAAGGGTTTTAATCCGAATAATATTTTCTATCTCGTCAAAATCTAAATTCAGTAACCAATCCCGTGTAGCAAATTTACATTGATGAAGGGTTAAAGGGTAAATATTTAAAGCTTTATTTGCGATGTTATAGAGATGGGAACTTATAACAAAATAATGCCGTTTTGCAATAGTGCTTCTGTGTGGAGGTGTTGTGCAAACCTTGCTCTTATTACGTTTTTGAGTTGGAACGTATGGCAGTCCTAGATGCTTACGAAGTATAGTGTGGAAGATAAAGAGTTTTCTTACCGTAAGAACTGAGCATTCACGGTAGAGTAGTGACGTGCTATACCTACGCGGTCTTTTATAAATTACTTTTAAGATTGCACGCTGAGCACGCTCCAGGGGAAGCAGTGTACTAATGCTAGTTCCACCCCATGAGACAATGCAGTATTTGAGCAAAGATTGGACAAGCGCATAGTAAACACACATTAGCGTGTCACGATCAGCAGATTTTCTAAGTAGGTAAAAGATAGGAATTAATTTTCTAATTCGGGCTGTTAATGATTTAACGTGTAATGACCAATTAAGATGATTATCTAGAATCAGACCGAGATATTTTAAGCTATGTGTTGGTGATAACTGAGGACAGTCGCAGCAACTATTTATTCTATCACAAGTGTGTGCCCTTATACAAAAGTCAATGGATGGTTGAGTATTGGCCCGTGGGGTGAAAGTTATGTATTTGGTCTTTTTTAAGTTTAACGTAAGCAAATTTTCGTCCAAACATCTCATTACCTCAGTGAGGGCTTTTTCAGTGTATTGTTGAGCCCGAGCCCAATCCTCACCATGCACAATCAACGCTGTATCATCTGCATAAGTGATAATTTTGCAGTTCGGTAACGAAAGTTTACACAAGTTGTTGATGTACACTAGGAAGAGGGTTGGACCCAGTACACTGCCCTGTGGTACTCCGTAAGAGAGATTGACATCCAGACTTTGGTAGTTACCTAATTTGACACACTGTGAGCGATTTGACAGATAGTCACAAAATATATCCAAGACGACTCCGCGTACACCTATTAATTCCAGCTTTTTCAATAGTAATGGTATTGATACAGTGTCGAATGCCTTCGACAAATCGAGGAAAACTCCAACAACTTTGTGACCCATATCAAGGTGCGTGACAATAGTCTCAGTAAGATACAAAGTCGCATCATCAGTAGATTTGCCTTTTAAAAATCCATACTGATTTCGTGCAATTGCATTTGTCTTTTCTAAAAATTTAATAAGTCTAGAATTTAAAAGCTTTTCCAAAATTTTAGATACTATTGTCAGCACCGAGATAGGTCTGTAGTTCCCTATCATATCTCTATTGCCGTTTTTATAAATAGGATGTACAAGAGCTCTCTTGAGGATGTTAGGAAAAACTCCTGAAGCGAAACATTGATTGACCACGTGGGTCAAAGGTGGAATAAGGCTAGTCCTTGCGTTCTTAAAAACTTGAGTAGGAATGCTGTCAACACCTGTAGCGCAATTATCTTTGAGGTTCATAATAGTGTTCTCGACTTCATTATAATCCACATCAAGTAAAGCCATCGAATCTCTTTGTGACTCAATATGAGTGATGTTTACGGAACCAGTCAAACAAGTACTTCTTCTAATTTGTATATCATTAGCAAGGGACTTACCTATACTTGCAAAGAATTCATTTATTAGGTTTACTGATTCATGGGGGTCTTTGGCGAGGTTTAACAATTCAGTGGGGGACGGAGATGCTTTTTTTAGACTAGCGACTTTATTAATAGTATTCCACATTTCTTTGGGATTTTCTTTATTCCTTTTGAACTCGGTTTGTTCAAATTCGGTTTTAAGTTTTTTTAGAAGATTATTGCAAAAATTACGGTACCTAGAGTAGGTAAGCTGCAATAAGGCATTGTTAGGATCCAGTTTAGGCTTTTTGTGTAACTTGTCACGATTCCTAATGCATCGTACAAGACCAGGTGTTATCCAGGGCTTAATAGCTCGTTTACGATGCGGGACGTAGATTAATGTGGAGTGGCAAGAAATTGCTTTATATATTATATCAACCAAAGAGTTTGCTGCTAAATTTGCATTTGCAGCGTTATATACAGGGTTAAAGTCTGTTACAGATAATTCTTGGACTAAACTTGGATAATCAATTTTCCTTATGGCAGCTTTAGCTAGGTTTCTTTTGATTTTTGCCTCTAACACAAACATAATTGGCGCATGATCAGTTATGAGCGAATCGAGAATAAACGTTTTAGAGCATCGATTTGATCTTAGCATAACGTGATCAAGACAGCTGCTTATACGCGTTGGAGTAACATGTGTTGGAAGCAGACCATGAGATGCCATTAGGTCAATGTAGTTATCACAATTTGAATCAGAGCTATCGGAAGCTATATTTATATTAATATCTCCAATTAAGATAACTGATTTAACAGACGCCAATGAAGTCAAACAATTTTCAAGACTATTGCAAAAGTTATCAATATTGTTATATGATGGTGATCTGTACACAGCTATAATCGCAATTTCATTCCCAAATCTTAAAATAAGACTATTACAGTCCTTTAATTCAGTCTCTAATGAAGTACTATGCTTAATTTCGGACTTTACATAAATTACAACTCCATCGTTCTGATTGCGGTAGCCTGAAGCATATGATATATATCCAGGTATTTCTGGAACGTTTAACAATTTACTCAACCAGCATTCAGTTAAAACGAGGACATCGCATTGGAAAGAGATTCTCTGTAATAAAACATTAAATGCGTCAAAGTTACATGATAGACTCCGTATATTCATGTGCATAACTGAAATAGATCCTTGCAATAAATCTATGTAATTAATAAGAGATTCGGGACTACACACCATAAATTGAGATATTTCAAGAAAATCAATGTCATCAGAGATATCCGTTATTGGATCGCCTTTTAAAAATACTAGCAATCAGTTGTGTAGAACCGGGTGCGTAATAGTTCCCCCATTTAAGAATGAATGTTTCTGCGACAACTAAAGCTTGTAAGAATATCGTATCTAATTTGTATAAGGTGTATGTGGTAACCTTGTTCACAAAGAACGTTACAAATTGTGGTAACGAATAATAATTGTACATACCATAAAAAAATAAAATTGTGTAAAAAACTAAGTAAATATACAAAAAATTTAAAATAAGGTATAAAAGTATTTTCAAATATGATAAAGAATTACCAAAGAAAAACTGGAGCAATAAATTTCGGTAGGCAGGTAGTCATTTGTCATGAGTTTGGAGCAGTTTCTGTAAATCAGTCTCCGTGTCAATGCGACGGCATGGAGCACCCTCCTTCTTACGTAGGAACACCTTCCCATGTGGAGTCCAGCAGTAAGCATAGTTGTGGTTTTTACTAAATTCTCGTGCCATGAAGTAAAGTTTCCTAGCCGACTGGGTGAGACTCTCTGATATAAAAACTGGTTTGGGTTCGCCATCTATGTTAAGGTCGCCAGTATTTAGTTTATTGTCCTTCTTTGACTTGTTGTAGGCCTTAACTGAAGTTAATATATTTTCTTTTAGCGTAACTGTTGTGAGGTCCACAATAATTGGCTGATTATTTTCTTTTTTTGGTTTTAAGGCGAAAGACGTCGCGGATCTGTAATTCTTCCACACAGACATTGACAGATTGTCCAACTTTTTTAACTAGTTGCACCAGATCTTGCTTTGATTCCTTTTTATGTATAGGAATGTTTCTTATTTCAATACTGGCTTGCCTTTGCGACCTCTCCAAATTTTCTACCTTTTGTTCTAGACTCTGAATATGAGCTAAATGGGATTTCCTATCTAATTCCATTTTGGCCAATTTGTTTTTCATATCTTCATATTGCTTTGATATGAAGTCCATGGATTCTTTGATGTCAGTGTTTTGCTTCTTAATGTCTTTAATGCTTTCCTGTATTGTATCTTGCTGCTTAGTTAAAATTCCAATGGATTTCCTCATTTCCACCATGAAAGAAGCTAGTTCGTCATCATGCTGACGTTTACGGGGTCGATTTCTATTCCGATTGTTCACATTGGAGCTTTCATTATCTGTATCAGTAGGTGGGGCAGAGCTTTGATTTGCATCAGATTCAAGGACCTGCAGCAGGGATGCTACCTGTTTCGAAGTAGACGGTGGTGTTCTCCTTAGCGGCATTTTTCTTTTCTTTAAAAACGCTTCCGCCTATGAATCAAGGCAAGCGTCTCTTGTGACGTATACGTACGTAGTTGGAGTGACGTCGGTGAAGCGAATTTGGATCGATCTGCTTGTCTCCACTGTTGGTGTCTCTTTTATACCCGTTACCGTACTACTGCGTATCACCCTAAAGTTATGCAGTCCTAGTACTTGCCAAAAACTGACTATTTGGTCAGAATTTAATTTATCAAAAATATTTATAAAAGATTACGGGGAGCACGTCTAATCGCTTTCGCTGTCCAGATGGAAGGGAGAAGTTGCGAATTCCTGACCGGTTACAGTTTTAAGATCTTTATATCCTGTAGAACCCCGAACATGGTGCAGCAGCAATCGTAAACAGAAACATTCAAAATTAGTTACATGGACGGTATACACACGACCAAGGGCATCTGAAGACTTTACACCGGGCCAATTTGCAACAGGCGCGCCTTGAATACGGCGTTTCCACTACTTCCTAGATATGTTCAGAGTATAATAGCGGGGGATTTCAGAATATAACAACGTGTTTGCAAAGGGGTCGATTTGACAAAGTTGAAAGAAGGCTGTTAGTGTAGTTTTTGGCGGTGATGCAATTCTTTCTTAGAAATTTCTTTCGGTGAAATATTCACGCTCTCCATTTTCTAAGTGCACAGCAAGGTGAGTAACTGTTTATGTGCCTTTCGTGTAAATGGAAGCCAAGGAGACGCCACGCTGCCTCATTACTGCTGACATAATGCCCTGCTTGAAAGGTCTGTACTTCAGGGATTTGCCTCACTCTTGAGATTAAATATTGCTTGGTCGCTTCCTTTATTTATGTACTTACAGATATACTTGATTGCGCGGACAGAGCTACATGCTTCTACATTAATGTGGGCATTAAACATTTTACATAGAATGGGCGAATACGGGACAATCCAGCTGTTATCTAAGTTCGAACGCTCCAGAGCGAGATTTGATTGTAACTTTCCTGCCACCATCTTCGGGAGCTCTGCGTCTGTATAAAGGGTAGCCATTGTCATTGTGCACTGTTTCTTTTAATAGCTGTTTAGGGAATTTCTTTGTACATTTTCCTTCTTTCATACATGGCGATATTGAATTTCGTGCTCCACGTGGACCGTGAATCATATTTCGGACGATGGTATCATACAATTCTTTATCTTGCTCAGGATCCGGAATCTCGGCGCTTATTATGTCGTCTATTTGGCAGGGCCGCAACTTCTCTTTAAGCCATATTAGAATGTGGGCATGCGGTAATTCTCTTTTTTACCATTCAATTGAATACATGAAGCACTGCACTTCTCCGAAAATTTTCCCTTTGTTAATTACATACATTAATTTTTGTACTTTTAATCTAAATACTCTAGCAACTAAATCGTGTCAATCAGTACTTTTTTGGCCAGACATTAGCTCCTCGGTTATTTCTTACCATGTGGGATTGCAAGTAAAAGTAACAAAGAGATCACGTTTTCCGTACGTTCGTACATAGGCGAATGCGTCTTGTGTGTACTCATGTAGGTAGCGGGGACTGTTTACGAATGATGAGGGCAGAATTACCATTTTACCTAAATCTCTGGGGTTTACATTGGCGTCGCTAGAAACTGCATCTTATAAATGTATATAATTCTCAACGCGCAGCTTTTTTTATTTAAAGATATATAACGGAGACGTTCACTTTCTATAAGATAATAAGAACTCTCAAAAAATATTTTTCTTATAATTTTGCACAATTTTTCTTATTGTAATACCGATTCATTCATAACCACATATAAGAACTGTATTCATTTCCGTTCAATAAATATTATTAAGGCTTATTAATAAGGCTTACTAAGAACTGTTTCTACCACAGTTAAGCAATAGTTAAGGGTGAAAGCGTGACAGGTGGTGATAGTATTTCTGATCCATACTTATAATCACGCCTGTAACCCTTACGGGGTAGGCAGAGCATCAACGGATTACTTAATATCGTCTGCGAGGTTATCGCCTATTCTGTGAATTACAATGCATCAAAAAGTTTGAAGAAAATCAGCTGGTGAATTTTATGTTTTTTATCGCTCTCTTCCCGGTCCTGCGTGAAAAATACAGATCCATAAATTTTTTATCTTAATTTTGGTAAAAAGACATAATAATTCAGATATTCTGACCTTTTGTTTTCGTCCATCGTACCGTCGTCAGTCTTGTAGAATCACGGTGGCGCCACCTAGCTGAATTTAATTTTGCAACATATTCGATTTTCCCACGGGAATAAGATGTTTTTGCGCGGAAAAAAGTAACCTATGTCTCTCTACAGCCATCGAACTATCCCCATACAAAAAATCATGCCATGTCGACGCTCTGTTGCGACGTGAAAGAAGGACAAACAAATAAACAAACACACTTTCGCATTTATAATATTAAAGTATGGAAGTATGGATTTAACTCAAGCGTCACGTCTATCGATTGATGAAATCACTAGTTAACACAAAACATAGATCTATCACAGATACGACCGTGCAAAGAATACACGCAAACAGCCCGGTGTAGCACGAATGATAGGCCCGGGTGGCGCGCAGTGGACTTGCCCTGGATGGAGCCCGGCCTGGTTACACGGCGTAACGTGAATCATCCTTTAAGCTGCTATCTCACGCTGGTATTCTGTGAGAGCGTGGTCCTAAGCCTAGTAGAGTCGACTCATTCTTGTTGCAAGCATAATGTAGCTGCAGCGTGGCTCTACCGCGATCGATGAATGCTTATATTTCACATGGTGTACGTGCGTGGGTGTGCGTGTGCTGTGGGGGGGTGCGGTACCGGGTTGTAGTGGTATGCGTTGCGGAACAGCAGGCGGCAGTCGGCCACGAAGTGCGCCACGTGCGAGTAGCGCGCCTCGCTGCGCGGCTGCAGCTTCATGCGGATCATGTCCAGGCACATCGGCCGCGTGATCTGCAACACGTGCCACCGCTCTCACAATACTTGCCACACAACACCTCTAACTACAATCAATTCATTTTTACTCAATATAGAAGAAAAAAGAAATTAATTTATTGCTGCAACTGGCAGAACAAACAACAGAAATACTTAACTGAATATTTAAAAAATGGATTGCAGCAACACAAGGTGACCGACTCAGCTCGACGCTGCAGCGACAGAGTCACCGCAGCGCTGATATCTTGTCGGAGCCACATATTTAGTCGACTCGCGAGCAATCGCTGGCATAATTTAGTACTTATTATATATATAACTTATAAATATCGAATACTTAAACAAACTTAAAAAAATTGGGAGAACTTATTGTAATGCGTTCGTCACTTCTGCTTGTCACAGTTATGCCCATTCTGTGTAATTTGTTAACTAGATTATTAAGATACATAATCCCCTATATTTATGTTAATAAGGCATAATATACAATTAAATGGGATATTTAATTAAATGGAAAAATTCCAAAGTGACACCTTCATTCTCTTAGTTACAGCACAGGCAGCAGGTACCTTGGAGTGGTAGTGCAAGTTGTGGTGCGGCACGGGCTCGCGGAAGGGCAGGCTGAGCTCGTACTGGCAATACAGCTCCAGCGTGATGCGCTCCACTAGCTGCTGCTGACGCGGGCTCAAAACCCCAGGGACCAGGTCGTCTTCGCTCTCCGGAGGCAGCTCCGCGAAGTTTACGCACAGGAGACACTGCCAAGTCTCCGTCTCACTGTGAAATCAGAATTGTGCTTCACTTAGCGATTCGCTATAGCTTAGTGTAGTTGCTGTATAATATCCCAACCCATATCATACCGTGGGTGTCGTAAGAGGTGCAGAGGGAAAATCAGGAGATGGGAAACAGTGACTTCTTAGAACTAAAAATAAAAAAAAACTACAGTTGCAAGCGTGGCAACTACAGCAAATATATAATAATTTGAGGAAATCTATAGGGGAAGCCAAAGTTCACCAATTACGTATTTGTTTTATTATTCCCAATTAAACAAGAGTATGATATTATTGCCAGTGCTGACTTATGGATCTGAGATATGGTCTTATTCTGTTGGCCGTAGAAGGAAGTTCAAGAGCTCAGCAAGCTATGGAGATGGCTAATCTCGAGGTTATTCTGCGTAATAGATTTAAAAATTGAGGATATGCAAAGTAGCACCAGAGTAACCGACACCATAGTCCATAGCACAATGGATTATTGCAGGAAGTCGATGAATGCAGGTGACTCAGGATCGTGCTTTGTGACAGTCCTTGGGGGAGGCCTATGT
The DNA here is from genome assembly GCA_907164705.1 of Parnassius apollo. NCBI lineage: Eukaryota > Metazoa > Arthropoda > Insecta > Lepidoptera > Papilionidae > Parnassius > Parnassius apollo. The sequence continues at coordinate 715,174 of CAJQZP010001641.1, read as the reverse complement.
TCAGCAGTGGACTTGTGAAGATGATGATATTATTATAATTACATAATAATAAATGACCGGTAATGAGTAGGTGCAACTCACTCGGGCAGCTTCTCGATGGTGGGTATGTGGCAGTACTGGTGGAAGACCTTGGGGCACTTGTCGCAGCACATGAGCTCGCCGCCGTCCATGCACACGGCGCACCAGTCCTCGTTGGGGTCGCCGCTGCCCGTGCCCGAGCTCGCCAACGGTTTTCCTGCACACAATTTCAATATAATCCATGCAATTAATTATTAATAATAAGAAATTAAGTATGTCACATTGTTTATGAAAACTTTTAAGGGCTAATAAATTTTTATGCAGTATTTTTGACAGCAAAATCCTAAAAACAGGATGACAACCACAACACAACTATAACTATTCTTCATGGTATAGACACACTGCAGATCAGAGAAGGATCATCCTCTAACAAATTACCAGTGAAAATAGCAGCTTAATGCTGCTATGTTTTGTATGGTGAGTGTATAGAACCGGAGGTCTTTTTAATAGAAATAAGGAATTTCATCTCCTGGTCACCCCTAAGTACTTAAATGGAATAACGGCAAACGAGCTCACAGTCCACCTGATGGAAGTGCATGCTGTGGCCCATGGACATCTACATTTATCTTCGATTAAGAATCCCCGGTCGAACCGACCCATTCGTGCTACAGCCATAATATAGCAGCAGCTTAGCTCTATCACATATAATATTTAATATAAAAGATATGCACATCAAATATGTTATATACAGTACTGTGGTTATTTTACAGACTAGCCAAATTTTATATTGAAGTTCAAATATTTCAATAAGTATTCTACTTTTATTTGAAACTATCTCAAATTGAATATGGTTTTATTACGTTTTCATTTTCCGGAGAGTAAGAGGTTTGTCAAAGACCCCGTTTTAGCAGTGCTTGTGTCAGTTAGAGGTAAAAAGTTTTATACAATTTGCAATTAAAAAAATACTTAAATGAAATAAAAAATTCAATGGTCTAGTTTTCCGAAAAATAGTTCAATACAACACAAAAGAATTACGTGTAAACGTAATTATTTTGTGTACGTGTGTACGTGTGTACTTGCTTCGTTCATGCGCTAACTTCACACGTTTCAATAATCAGCTACTTATATTTCGTGTTTCTTACATTATTTTATAGAACACGTGACAAATCCAATTTCAAAAATTGTAGAATACCAAATGAGAATCATGTCCGAATGAAGAAGATTTATTAGTAAATACATAGAATAAAAAAGTTTACATGCGTGCGTGTGTGCATGCCCTTGTGCGTGTGTGTTCGCGTGTGCGGGCAAGAATGCGTGCGCGTGTGCATGTGCGTGCTCGAGCGCTTGTGCTCGTGTGAGGGCGAGTGTGCGTGCGCGTGTGCATATGCGTACTCATGTGCTTGTACGTGTGTGCGCGTGTGCGGATGAGTGTGCCTTCGCGTGTGCATGTGCATGCTCGAGCACTTGTGCGTGTGTGCGGGCATGTGCGTGCTCGTGCGTGTGTGCGCGTGTGCAGGCGAGCGTGCGTGCTTGTGCGTGTGTGCGCGCGTGCGTGTGAATGTGCGTGCTCAAGTGCGGGCGAGTGTGCGTGCGCGTGCGTGCTCTTCTGCGTGTGTGCGGGCATGTGCATGCACGTGTGCGTGTGTGCGCGTGTGCGTGTGCGTGTGTACGCGTGTGCGTGTGCTGCACGGGCGACGGCTGCACCGTATACGTAAGGCGTACCTGGGTGCGCTGTGGCTGCAGTGTGTGCGTTTGCGTGTGCGGGCAGGTCCGCGTCGGTGGAGGAGTGCACGTGCTGCGCGGGCGACGGCGACTCTGCCACCACCTGCACACCGTTCGAGTCCAGCTTGGCGATGGTAGCCATCAGGTCCTGCACCGACTCCGCGCACACCTTGTCCAGCTCCAGGGACACACCGCCCTGCATACAAACACATATTATTTTATATTAACAATTACAAAAAGGTTATTAATGCAATTGTACATTATTTGTACAAATTGTGATATTTTTGCAAGCAGACTTTGTTCTGCCTTTCTCGATGACCTTTTGTACTTTAAAAATCTTGCAATTTGCAATAAAAATATTGAGCGTCACTTATTGGTATAGAAACTATCCTATATCTCAAGTTGGAGCAAGTAATACACGTTAACAAAATTTTATTAGTATCGGTTGAGTAGTTACGGAGTAGCCATGTCATTAATTCATTTCTTTTATTTCTTATATTCGGACAGTGAACCGATCATTCAAGTATTGATCCGCCTTACGAACCGGGTCATTCAGGTCAATCAATTCAAATTAATCATTTCGCGTTAGTACTCCGTGATATGAGACCCGCTCGATAATGTCGGTCGCATTGATTTATTGAATTGTCTGCGCTCAAGACCAAAAACATCATCAAACCCATACGCTCCCGAGTCATAAAATGCTTTTGTGTAAAGAACAATAAACCGGACTATTACTCAGCAGTGCTCAGTGGTGTTGTGCGTCATTGCTGCCGTCAGATTGCACCGGCCTGCTGGCCCATCGTCGCCTTGTTTGTGATTAGTGTAGTGGCCCACGCTCTGCCGATTTCCAGTAGGCTCTAAGTAGTTTATTGTAAACTCGCCGCCTGAGGCGGCTATTCTATTGTTTTAATTTCTGTGTTCGCTTGTCGCGCTAGGTGCATAGTTGTTCGTCTTATGTACATACCTCCCCCATGTACGGTGGGTGGGGAGCTTGGTACACAAGTGTTTTGCTAAAGACTCTGACAAGATGGCGGCTATAACCATGGCCGAAATAACCAACTTCCTAAGTCGCGTCTGTCCCGACGTTTGGGTGACCTACTTAGCGCAGTGAAATACGAGGGGCACACCGAAATAATCGGGAATAAAATATTTCGGATTGAGTTACAATAAAACCTTTTTTAGAAATTGAATACTGGCCTCTTAGAATCTTAATGACATTCAAACAATTGAAAAATGTTTAAAAACAAAAACTATGTTGGTTTAAAGTTGACACGTCGTTAACAGGAATGGAGCTCACGCGTGAACATTTCCGTGCCATAATTTATCACAATATTCGTCGCGGCTTATCTCAAGATAAAAATATCTCAGCGAACTCGTTTCAATTTATGATGTTGAAGCACAGAGTCAAACGACAATATACAGCTGGTATGCCTAGGTCCGACGCGGTCGTGTGTCGCTCAGCACTGTTTCTTCTGCAGGTCGACCAAGAACAGCGGTCAAGCCTGAAAACATCGCAGCTGTGCGAAATATTATATTAGATGACCGTCATGTGACATACGAACAGATTCGGGCTGTTATCAGTATGAGCTGTGTGTAAGAAAGCTAGTTTCCCGCTGGGTTCCCCACAATTTGTCCGAAGAGCAAAAGGCGGCTCGTGTAGATTGGTGCTGGTATACTCTGCAACGATTTAACGGAGGGAAGTCAAATGCTGTTTATAATATCGTCTCAGGTGACGAGTCATAGATTTATTCATACGAACCTGAAGGAAAACAGCAGTCAGCAGTTTGGGTCTTCGAAGTCGAGGTCAAACCAACGAAAGTGGTTCGCTCCCGCAGCGTGGCAAAGAAAATGGCCGCTATGTTTGTCTCGAAAAAGGGGCATGTTGCTACAATTCCTTTACAGGAACGCAGAACGGTTACCGCTGAGCGGTATATCACGGTTTGGTTGCCAGAAATGATAGCCGAATTCCGAAAAAATAACCCGAAACGTCGCATCATCTTATAACACGATAATGCGAGCTCCCATACGGCTCGGAAGACAAATGATTTTTTAAAGCAGGAAAACGTTGAGCTGATGAGCCATCCTCCGTACATTCCTGATATGAGCCCAAACGATTTCTTTACATTCCCTAGAATGAAAGATTTGTTACGCGATCAACGGTTTGAAGCAGCTGTGGAATCGTACAAATCAGACATTTTGTCAACATCAAATTCAGACTGGAATTACTGTTTTAATGATTGGTTTGCACGAATGGAAAAGTGCATTAAGTTGAATGAAGAATACTACTATACCGTGCATGTGGTTTTTCTTATTCCCGATCATTTTAGTGTGCCCCTCGTATGCCCGCTGTTGAACGTTCGACCGAGCCTAGCGCGCACAAAGCACCGAATCTGCGACCCCCATGTCCGTAGACACATTATACGACGTCGCGTCCTCCGCACCTTCTGCGTTCTCCACCCGTGGGCCTTCCCCGGCGCTCTGGAACGCCGAGCCAAGCGCGATGACGACGGCTTCACGGAAAAACGGAGCCGAGCCTCACTCGGCTCCTTTATCCGCCAACGCCACTGCGGCCAAAAAGAGCGCGCAATCAGCGCGTCCTTAACCAACAACGCAAACAAAACCGTGAAGCCCGCCACTGAGCGTTTCGCCCGGCTTAGATACGTTAGTTGTGTAAGTGATCACGGCACACCTGAGTGCACCCAAACGCCCGAGTAGGAAGGCAGTCTGAGCTGCGTATACCTTAGTAAAAAATGATGAAATGACCTAAAGACCGCACCTTGATCTATTATAGGTCCTTTTACCGTGTACCGATAAATACTCCGCCGCTTGCTAACTTAAAAGCATCGACTTGTAGGATAGCACTTAAGGTCCATCCACCAGTCATAATTGCATCGGCATATCAGCCACCGCTGAAACATATAATAGAAGCCGACTTCTCGACTCTACTAGGTCTAGGCCCCTTGCGGGAAGCCTAAACAGTAAACACGTTAGTTGGAACTCCTAACGTTAACAATGGAAACGGAAATGTTTTATGTGACTTCACGGAGACACAACTTCGATGTTATTGCTCCCGAGAGTCCAACTTGCTATCCTTTCTCTATATACCAACAACGGGAGGTTCTTGATGTAGCGCTTACTATTAACTCTATCGACACTTTTATCGAACTAACCTCGGACCACAGGCCGGTCGTATTACAACTGGGCCGGACAGTAGGCGAGGTCCCTCAGACCAAAACCATCGTTGACTGGCGTGAACTCGAGATCAAACTAAAGCCTACGAATTCTCAGCATTTAGACACAATGCGGGACAGGATAAACTTGCCGAAGGAAGCCATAAAGGCGATTACCACTATTTTGACTCACTTCAATACAGCGGTCGAATGCTTACGTAAGGTTCGAGTGTCGAGAGATTGATACACAAAGCTTTCGGCAGATGTTCGACAACTGATTTGAGCGAAGAATATCGCACTAAGACCTTATGGCCGTTATCGCACGGACGATAGTAAAATTCGGCTGCGTTCTCTACACAACGAGGTTAAACAACGAATAAGCGAATTTAGAAACGATAAATAGGGAAAATCTCTTAGAAGGAAGTAAACCTTCTCAAAACGCTTTATGGAAGCTGACGAGAGTCTAAAAACAGAGCAATTAGCTCCCTTGCCAGCTCTCGTGAAGCCAAACTACCTTGATCTTGCCTTAGATGTTCTCTTGGCCATCGCATGAAAACACAATGTACCTCACAAGTAATACATATTAGATTAAATTAGATTATATATATACAATATGTAACATAATTAACGCACACCCTTAGACACCCCAATTAGTATATTATGTTATAATCATAATACATACACTGAATTTTTAGTTAAGCATTTTATGCACTAATTATTTATTACATTAATTATACTAATCCCGGAAGAATGTTGTGGTCACAGTACAAATCCACGAACGCAAAGACTTTAACGTGCTTGAAATAAAGTTCATTTTTCTTTATTTTTATTGAATGACAGAATTAGTAATAATACAAATAAAACTGCACTCTTAGAAGTCTTATTGCCTTAAGTTACGATCCATTTCAGTTTGTTTTGATTGTACAGATTTAGTGTGACTGTAATTTACGTAGTTTTAATGATTTTTGGGATAAAAAATTACCTATATTAAAAATGAGAGGAATCGATTCAGTAAACGATTCTGAACAAACTACTTTCTCAAAGTGCGTTAAATATGTTACATGTTGTATATATATATATATATATATATATATATATATATATATATATATATATTTATATATATACTATAAAATGTGTTAGCTAATTACGTAATAACTTAAAACAGAAGGACCTTAAGTAGGGACTGAATACATTAACCGACTTGTTTTTTTTACAAGTTATGTTTTAGTGGCATTAGTTTTTTTGAAAGGAAACATTTTTTCTGAAACAGTAACTAAAATAAATTTATTTTAATTTAATAAATTCATATTTGTCCCATCTCTAACATTTTTACAACTTGCGGTAACGTTGTAAGTAGTAAATTATTAGACTTATTTTTTGCAATAATGAATTAATACTAACTGCACGTTATGCACGTTTTTAAATGAAGAACTGTCATCAAAAATATTTTTCACTCGCCAGAAATGAATGATTTTTCGTTTTCCAATATTGATTAATATCATTACTTTGTGACGCTACTACAAAGTTATGCCGTCACTTTTGATGACAGCTGTCATTCTAATCAAGCCATGTTTAAAGAACAAAAAATTTTTTATTATTATATCAAGTGCTTCACTTAACTACAATCCCACCTGATGATAAGTGGTGACATAGCCTGAGATGATGAAGCGTACTGACTTAACATAAGCCTATTAACTCTTGCCTTAAAAACACCTACACTGTAATTGGATGGAAATACATGCTGGCAACGTATTCCACTCTCTTGCTGTACGTATGACGAACGAAGAAGCAAATCGTTTGGTTCGAATGCGTGGTAACAATGCATGTAATTGCAATCCTTTGATGTATAACAAGCAAACCTCTGACAATACTTTGATGAGACCCGGGTCAAATGAACAAATCATTCACGATTGACAAATGTCCATTTCGGATTTCATCGCGGACAAACAATTTGACATGTAATTTGTATATATAGAGACTTAACGGTTTTCTATACATTTTATCAAAAGCTTTATACACACAATAATCCATTTTGTTAACGTGGACAGGGCTGCGACGAGGCTGGGCGACGCGGGGAGCGACAGACCGCGACCGCGGCACTTAGCCGAGAGAGAGCGTAGAGGCCACCCGCGCACTTTGCATTAACTTTAAACTCTTTGAGACATTCTTTATTTTGTTGTAAAGAAAAATTAACCGTAACAATATCTTGTTCAGCATAGACATTCTATATTTTGTTGTAAAGAAAAAATTAAACGAAACGAATTTGGTTGTAAGTTCTTTTATTACACACACTTTAACCTATCAAACGGCAAGCGTCCAAATTTGACCGCTTCGATATTCCGTCGAAATTCAAGAGGTCAAATGTGACCGCACCCACCTACAGCACTTCAACCCATCAACACTTATGTTTAGAGACTACTTTTCTATGAAGAACAGCAAATCACATGAAACATTAACAACAACACAATAACAAATGTATATGGTTAAATATGTTTGCCAATTACAGGAATACACAACATTTACCGTAATGTCTAGCTTATTATATTATAATGGTACTGAATACAAAATAACTTATATTAAAAAAAAAACTAACTAAGAAATTGGTTAATTTTTTTTTTTGAAGTATCGGAAAGAGTCGTTGTAAATGTCGATGTCCGGTATCTTGGTCATAATTCCATTGTATGTGTTACATATTTTCGCTAGGGGATAAAGTGCGCCTAAATTTGTTTTGTGGCAAGGTATGCTAAATAGTTTGCGAATTGGATATCGGGGATATCTGTACGGGATAACTAATTTGAAGTGATCGAGGAGGTGCGTACTTTTGATTTTTTTATGCAGTAACTTGTGTCGAAAGATTAAGTCTGCAATGAGACGTCGGTCACGTAAGGTTGTCATTTTCAAAAATGCTAACCTATGACTATAGGGGTGTCTATGCGATATGCCTGGAGTTGAAAAGGCAAGGTAGCGTGTAAAAACTCTTTGAATCGTTTCTATTAGATGAGAAGACGCACTATAAACTGGGTTCCATGCAACACTTGCAAATTCGAGGTGGCTACGTACTAGTGCATTGAAAAGAACCTTAGTTTGGAGACATCGGAAGCCTTTCGCGTGTCTTTTTAGTAATCCCAACATACGAGTCGCCTTTTTAACGAAATTATTAGTGTGAGCGGTCAGTTTCAGCTTACAATCCAACAAAACACTAAGGTCCCTGATCTCCCTCACCTCCGCCAAGGTCACATCACCCAATGAGTAGGTAGTAGTGATGGGGCGTCTTTTTCTGGTGTAGCTTATGTGTTAGCATTTGTTAGGATTTAAAATCATTCCGTTGATTGCACACCAATCCATGAGTTTGTTTAAGTCAGATTGCAGAAGATCAGCATCCCCGGGACTTTTGATCGTTCTACTCAATTTGAGATCGTCAGCAAACATAGGACATAAACACTCACGCCTGTCACCCAGAGGGGTAGGAAATCAGATATAGACTACAGACTTCCATTTGGCACGATCCTGACACACCTCTCTCGCCTCCTTCACATCCATACACCTACGCATACATGCTCGTCGGTTAAGGGTGCTCGTAATTTGGCCCGTTTTCAATAAATCGCCAATTTGGTCGATAAATTTTCGCCTAGGACGTCCCTTTCCGACTCTGCTTTGACTTCTGCAACATAAATTTTCTTTGTCATTCTTTCCTCATTCATTCTTTCCACATGACCAAACCACCGAAGCATTCCTTTCTTAATCCTGGTCACAACATCATCTTGCAAACCACACTCTTCTCTTATCACACAATTTCTCACCCTGTCATTCAGATTCAGCAATAACATACTCCTTAACGACCGCATTTCTACTGCGTTTATTATACTCTCGTACTTCTGCCACACCCAACTTTCACTACCATACGTTAATGTAGGGACCAACATAGCATTGTGAATTGCCATACGTGCCTTTTTAGACACATTTTGACTTTTCACGATAGAGTGTAGGGCCCCATTTACTCTATTGCCTGCATTCACTCGTCGTTCTATATCCTTATCACATCTCCCATCTACTTGCTCGATCAACTCCCCTTCTACTCTTATTTCACATACCGTTTTACTTTCTTCTCTTTCAAAAACCATAACTTTCGTCTTACTTGCGTTCACTTTCATACCCCTTTCTTTTAGTGATCTGTTCATTAATGTAACCATCATTTGCAACTCGGCCGCCGACGACGCAAGAATAACTTGATCATCGGCGTACAAAAGGCATTTGATGGTTAACTCACCCATTCTTAATCCGCATTCTTCAACTTTCAAATTTTGCAAACAACTGTCTATAAATAGGTTGAACAGCCACTGGGAAGCCACACAGCCCTGTCTGACACCTTTATGGATGCCAAACCAGTCCGAGTAGACCCCGTTGATCCTAACACAAGCACTAGAGTCTCTATAAAGAGAGTCTAATGCCTGTATCAAGCCAGCGCTCAACCCAAATGAGTTCAGTGTTTGCCATAGCATACCCCTATCCACTCTGTCATAGGCCTTTTCCAAGTCCATGAACGTACAAAAAACCTTCTGGTTTTTGGCCAAAAACTTCTCCGCGATCATGCGCATGGAAAAGACTTGATCTGTACATCCCATTCCCTTTCTAAATCCCGCTTGCACATCCCAAATTTTTCCATCAGTTTCTTTCATGACCCTTTCAATCAGTACCTTAGCATACAGTTTTCCTACAATGCTAAGAAAGCTGATACCACGGTAGTTTTTACAGTCCTGATGCGACCCGTTTCCTTTATATACTGGGACTATCACGGCTTTGCACCAGTCTCCCGGTACCCGCTTAAGTTCTCAGCATAAATTAAACAAGGTGTGCAGCATGCCTGCCACCACTTCCTCTCCAGCCCTTAGCATTTCGGGAGAAACTCTATCATATCCGGCAGCCTTACCTGCTTTCATGCTTTTCATTGCTTTCATTATTTCATCTATACTTATCTCGCTACCTCTTTCCTCTTCTTTCGGAGTTTCTACTTCACTTAGTACACACGTTGTCTCCTCACTCATAAACACGCTTTCAAAATATTCCTTCCATCTCTTTAAACTCAAAACTTTATCATTCAGAATAAATCCATTCTCGTCTCTTATAGCATTAATTATAGGCTGTTTTGAATGTCCCCTGGCAGTTCTTACGAGTTTCCAGAACATTTTAATATTCGCCTGGAAGTTATCCGATATTTACATAGATACACTACTATTTTCAATATATGTAGCTATGTCATTAATAAATATCAAAAAGAGTAGAGGACCCAAGTGGGACCCCTGGGGGACACCAGATTTAGCCAAAAACATTCCAGATTCAAATCCATCTGTAGCTACTTGCTGAGGTCTCATTGCCAGGTAAGACTGCAACAGTGAACCACTTATGCCCATTACTCTTAGTTTAGACAGCAGGGCTTGGTGGCCGACTTTGTCAAAGGCACGTCCTGCGCTACCGCGGACACGAAGGAAGACAAATTAGACTCTACCGAACGACCACGCCTGAAACCATGTTGGAAATCAGATATAATGTTTTCAGTATGGCTGTAGACTATGGGGTAAACAAGGCATTCAAATAATTTAGAAAAACACGATAAAATGGAGATAGGTCGATAGTTCGTAACATCAGCCTCGTCACCTTTCTTATAAATAGGGATAATTCTGGTTTTTTTTTCCATTCACTGGGAAACTTTTCTTCGCTTAAAGAGCGATTAAATATTAATGTCAACGGGAAGGCAAGAACGGACCCACATCGTTTCACAAATAGGGGTGGTATGTTGTCAGGGCCAGGTCCTTTTTTTCATTGAGGTGTTGTATTTTTTTGTACACTTGAGACTCGCTCAATTCAAGCGTAACGATGGAATTACTCATGTTCACAATATTATAACTATGAGAAACATCAATAACACTATTATTGGAGTACACGGAAGAAAAGTGACTTGCAAAAAGGTTCGCTATATCGGTGCCTGAGGATGCAGTTGAATCTTTCAGTATCATTTTAGCGGGAAGTACAGAAAGACCTTTGCGCTTATCTTTGATGAAACGCCAAAATTTGTCCGGATCTTTACAGATGCTAGACTCAATTTTTGTCATGTAATTATTGTAGCAGATATGAACAAGTTTATAGCATCATTCGGGAAGAAGGTTGTACTCATACTTATCTCTAGGACTGCCGGACTTGGCATATCGTTTTCTAAGTTTTTCCTTATCTTTTATAAGTTTTAATAGATTTTTAGTAAACCATGGTGGGTTCCGAATTGGTTTAGATGTGTGAATTTCACTCCTCAGTTTTTTTGTAAAATTCAGTTAACAAAATCATTGACGTCCTTACAGTCCTTAAAAATGGTAAGCCAGGTTGGTACAGATTATTCATAGACAAGCAGTCCACCAGACAGCGTCCTAAATCATTATTATAATTAGTAGGAATTGTGTGATTACAGTCATCGTTAAACTCCCAGTCGACAAAATTTAGATTAAAGTCACCCAAATTACATTATCAATATGGTTCAGCACACTGTCCAGATTGTCTAAGAAAACCCTTTGTTGCTCCAATCTGGGTGGCGACGGAAGTATACTGCACAGATGGAAAGAGTGAAATATGAGCCATTTATTCTGAATCCAATGTTACCCAAAGGTCTTCGCAAACAGTTTCCCAGTTAGACATTCGCATAGAAGGTATTTCACGGGATACTGCTATTAATACTCCGCCACCATCCTTCTTGGAGCCTATGAATTCACTGTCTGAGATACTTGCATTTAGCCATGTTTCGATAAAGATGTATATGTTTTTGTACACTTCATTAGTCTTCGTTCGAATCCCACGGGGGATTGAAAATTTCATATTGGCATTATCGAATCAATATGAAATTTTCAATCCTATAGTGAAATAAAAATTCTGTTAGTTTATGGATATTTATTTATAATCTACGTTTTTTTCGTACGCCATTTTCGTGTGAATGTTATTGTGTTGATTTTTGGTTTTATTATAAAGTTGTAATGAAAGTTTTTGAGCGAATATATTTTATCTTTTTACGTGAAATTCGAGTAATATATATATATATATATATATATATATATATATATATATATATATATATATATATATATATATATATAATTGTGATTTTCACGCTGCCGACATTCGCTTGGTATGTTTCTTAATTATCAAAATGCAATAAAATCTTTTTATAATGAAGTAAAACCTGACTTGTTTAGACCCACAGGATAGAGAATTTTGTACAGATCTTATAACTTCTTCATAGAAAAGTAGTCTCTATATGTAAGTTTTAATAGTTTAAAGTGCTGCGGTCGCATGCGACCGCTCAGGATATGCCGGACGCATGCGACTGCATGGGATTTCTATGGGCATTGAAGGGTTAAGAATGGCAGATGATGACAACAAAATTTGATGTCGTGTAATGGCTCCGTTAGGAAATCCACTCCCCTAGATCATCTCGTTAGGGTCGTATAAGACGACAAGGCAAACCAACTTGGAGATGGTCAGCAGCATCTTCCTGATAACAACATAACGTAAAAAAGAAACAGCAGTTGCTAACCCGTCTGCCAACCGTGACAACTATAGCAAAATTCCTCCTCTAGAAGATAATCTATGGTGAAGGCTCATGAAGAGTAAGAATATTGTCGTGGTTTCTTACGTTGAGGCTGGGGCTGGGCGTCTTGGGGTTGGTAGAGGTGACGACGGGCGGCGGGGCATGCGGCGGGCGCGGCGCGTGCTGGCGGCTCAGCGTGATCTTGAACTCCGCGCCCCTCCCCGCCCCGCCGCCCATCCCGCCGCCCGCGCCCACGCCCGCTGCCCCGCCCTCGAACAGGCCTGCAACACCAACATACACAATACAATACAATCATTTTATGCAATATAGATTACAAGTAATTCTTATTAAGTCATTTTTTTAGCAGTCAGTTTAACATAAAAAACACTATGTTACCCAAAGGGGTAGGCAGAAACTTCGGACTTCCATTTAGCACAATCCTGACAGTCTCTCTCGCCTTCTTTACATATGCAGGGTGTTTTTGAAACGCTCCCGAAAATGAAGACAGACGATAGTACTAACGATACCTTTGACGATGGGATCAGAAGAAATTCGATCCCGATTTAAAAAAAAAGACGTGTGGCACTCGGGGACTGCCGCGGTAAAGCTATTGCATAGCATTTTGTATCAACTTATGCAATTATAATTATTTATTTATTTTATTTATGCAGTATTTCTTTTTCTTTGATATTAATTCTAGTTACACTTTTTGAGCGTGGTGACCGATAAGAAAACAATTTTTTTTCTTTTTATTAAATAAATAAATAATAAATGCACTTTGTTCATTCATATTCAAAACACTTTATACACAAATTTTACAAGTACAGCTAATCACTGTTGTACATAAATACCTATACCCTATATACTTTCTCATAAACAGCTGCTTATGTATTCGTCCGATTTCGGAGCAGCTCGTCTCGATTCGTGCGAGCTTCGTAGAGTCGTACAATACGTCTAGTTGCACGCACACAAACACCGTGTCGAAGACTGCCGAAAAGAAACGACGTTAGAAAATGCACGGCCTTCAAGCCACACCTCCGTGCCCGTCGGAGTGGGGAGCGTGAGGTTTTTTCGTTACGGAATTTCTGGTTTCGGTCCCCGCACCCAAGGCCCGCGATAGAAGCTATGCAATAGCTTAAAAAATCATCTTTTCACAACGTTTTATTAGCTGTATTCACACTCCATCATGTTAGTACTGCTAAATGAAACAATTATTTCATTTTTAAAAATCAAAAAAGTACTGAAAAATAAAACCAGCAGTGAAAGTTAAAATGGTACCAGCTGATTATAGAGTCAATAAACGCGCGGACACTGAACTCTTTTATTTAGCTCGGTCCGAACGAATGCATAGGTATTAATGTACTTCGCTCACTCTACCCCTCCCTTTCACACACGCGCTGTCGCCGCCCGGCCGAACCGTGACGCCTCGCGCTGTGAAATTTACACATGTTCAGCGTTACCAACATGTGGGCAATTCCCCAAATTGCGGGGAATTTAAAGTTGGTTGAGGATTTATTGGGGATTGGTATTATGCGGGGAAAATTCTAGGATTTTGAAAATCGATAGCCCCGGCCAAAGAAATCTAAATCCTTATCTTAACATTTTTGTTAGGTTACTCATGAATATCGAATGACTCACTTTTAATTAGACATTAATTCCTAAATTTTACTAAGACAGGCTTCTACATCGTCCACATGTTACACACAATTTTTTTCGAGACGGTAAAAAAGGTCTGCAATATAATAAGGTACCCTTAAATAAAGTATTAGGTACCTACTATACAACACGTAACATAATTAACGCACATCCTGAAAGTAGTTTGTTCAGAATCGTTTACTGAATCGATTTCACACACTGACATTTTAGTTAAATATATTTATGCATTGATCATTTATTAAATTAGTTGTACTAATTCCGGAAGAATGTTGTGGTCATAGTACATATTCACGAATACAAAGACTTTAACGTGCTTGAACTAAGGTTAATTTTTCTTTATTTTGTATTGAATGACGGAATTTGTATTAATACAAATAAAACTGCTCTTTTAAAAGTCTTATTGCCTTGAGTTATGGTCCATTTCGGTTTGTTTTGACTGTACAGGTTTAATGTGACTGTAATTTACGTATTTTTAATAATTTTTGGAATAAAAAATTACATATATTAAAAATGATAGAAATCGATTCAGTAAACGATTCTGAACAAACTACTTTCAGGACGTGCGTTTATTATGTTACATGTTGTATATGAACAGTATATACACTTGATTCACTGATACTACACTAATAGTACACTAAGCAAAACATACATAATATTACAATATTATTATAATACGAAATAATAAAAACGCAATTATTGAAATGATGCACTTCTTGTTAGACAATAAACGTGGCTTATGTCGAGTGAAGCAAATTGAACCCGATTCAGCATCATCGAGCCGAGCGTGACGGAAGTTTTCATTTCAAAAATGTGATGCAGTATGAGTACTGGTGTAGGGATGAGTGAATGAATATTTGTGGTGTAACGTGGTGGTGTAGCGTGGTGGTATGGCGTGGTGATGGGTACCGTTGGCTAGCTGGTGCTGCGGGATGTGCCACTTGGCCGCGTGCGGCGTGTGCGGGGCGGGAACCGCGGGTGGGGCGGGCGGCGGCGCGTAGGGCGGCGCGGGCGACGGCGTGCGCGGACCCACGCTGCGCCGCCCGCTGCATGCGACGCCGCCCGCCCCGCCCACCGCCCCGCCACCCGCTGCTCCCGAAGCGCCGCCGTACCCGTACGCGCCCATCACTGCAAACGACACCAATGTCAAATAAAATTCAATCATTTCTTATATTTACGCGAATACTACTTTTACAGATTTTATCGCATTTAATTATACTTATTTTTAATTTTCGACGTTTCAGGTGGTTTGCAGCTCCCTGCGTCACGGAGAGACGGGTGTTCAATGATTAGAAGCTTCAGCCTTTCAATAATTAGATCAGACCAAAAGTAAAATCCGTAGTAGTTTTATTCAAAATAAATGCAAATTCAAATTAATTCTTATTAATGAATAGAGATTAAGAAATAGAATAGTTCTTTGAAAAAGAAAATACGTTCACTGTATACAATATTTAGTTATATAAATAATAATAATAATTTATTTTATTTTGATAAACTGTACAAATTATTCCAATAAGTTTAACTTAAAAATAGTCTACAATAACAGGCACCTGAACTAGGATAAACCTGTATCTCAGGTGTATGTGCTAAAAGATACATTAACAAATATTTTCTGTTTCTTATATAAAATGAATAACGTACTAACTAATAAGGATCATTTAGGTAAAATATATTATTATTAATTTACTTATGATATTAATTAACTTAAAACAATCAGCAACTTCTCCATATCATCCTATGACAAATTTTGTAACCATGTTCGATTTACCTTTTTACAGTTCGCTATTTTTAATGGATATATGTACAAAATTGCATTGACTTGATTATACAAATTAGGGCCGAGCAATGTTATAAGTATAATTGAATCCACTACATTACTACAATAAAATTAATTCTATATATTATTTATATTTTAATGATATTAGACTGCTTCACCGTGTAGTGGCGGTGTAAAGATGAACAACACCCCTACATCGTCTCCTGAGTGTCGTAAGAGGCCACAGAAGGAAACTGGCCAGAACGTGGACAACAGCAGTAAACTTGACGGTAAACTGGATCGTCTATGGCATCAATAAACAACAATTAGAAAATAAAAAAACTGTGACAACCAATCCGCCTTAGGCAAAAACTGCTCTTGTGAGACAGTTTGAGAGGAAGCCTATCTATCTTCCATAGTGGACTATGACGGACAGTTCAATTTTTTAGTACACTAACAATCCGGGCCAGCTTCGCACGGGTGATTACTGAATCTCGACAATTCTATAATGTGAAATAAAAAAGGACACCGATCTTTGATCATTCCTTATGTGTTAAATTTAGCTAATTTTGGTACAGAACACTAAAATCATGTTGTTGGAGTGGCGCTTATAATAAATAAAATGACATGAATAAAGTGGGTCGGTTGCGTTGTGTGTAGACTGCACAGACCGTGCGCACTCACTGTGCTGGTAGGCGTGTATGGCGTGCGCCTGCGCCTGCGCCTGTGCGCCTGTGCCTGTGCCTGAGGCAGTGCGAGCGCGCGTCGCTGCCCGCCCGCGTTAAGCAGTCCACGGAGATTCATCTCGCTCATGCCTAAAGTACCAATTAAACAATACTGCATTACGTAAGTGTAGGAAGTGTGCTTGCAAATTGCAATGACGATTCTATGGTGAATGGTAATTACAATAAAATAATACAAGATTTTTAATTGCGAAAAAAAAAACAATGAAAAACATTTGTTAGCGTCGCAAACCTAAAATTGGCATTAAATCATTGATTATGTAGAAAGGCTAATCCCTGAAACTTAAGATAGTGTGTGAATGTGCGAATGTTAAATGAATGTAGCGAGGTATGAACGAATTTTTATTTAATTAGAATCATGTGTTACGTAACAATCAATTACGCAACACGAATGGAGATATTAAATGATTAAAAAGAAATTTTACTAAAAATAATTCAAAAATATTATTTATTATATGTTCTAACAAGATTCCACCGCTTTCGAAGGAAAGAGATAATATAATGTTAGAGTAGTAGAGATATATGTGAAGAAAAACAAGGACAGCCACTGCTAGAGCGAGAGGATGACAACCTCTTATCAGTTGACGTCATATCCTGTAGATAATTTTTCTTAAAACTTTGTTTAAAAGACGCGATTAAAGCTTTTTTTTCTGTATTAGATGTCTAATTGTATAAAATAAATGTTAATTATGATAAGACCTGTGTAAATTGAACAATATTTGTTACTATAAGTTATAATAAAGTTTAATATTTTAGATTTTAAGGTGTACAACATGTATGATAAGATGTAAATTACGTAATAATGCTTTGTATTTTATTAATGTCGTATAAAATGTATGTGTTTTTATACGACATTAATATTTATATATATATATATATATATATATATATATATATATATATATATATATATATATATATATATATATATATTTGTTGTTTTTATTATGTAATCTTGTGTGTTCTTCTTGGAAAAATATAATTTTTGTATGTACTTTTATGAAAAATAAAGTTATTTTAATGCGCGCAAGATAGGAGGCTTTTTTGCACACAGCCCACTTTACGATATTGCCAGAAAAGTATACCCCTATGGTAAATTATTCACAATTTGTTCGACTTCTTCGGTTCAATTTCTCCAATGGTTCAATCTCACCAGCTACAGTTATCAGTTATCACATTTCTCAAGATTTTCAAGAAAATTGCTGTTTTATTCCCAGTGTCGACCCTATAAGGTAGGGAAAGTGAAGTTATTATACAGTCCACATAAATTGATGTCTAGACCGGGACCAAACGTAGGACCCATAATATCAAGCATCAACCACCTTTTTAAGATCAGGCGTTTGTGTTTCTGAAACAGACGTTATCGAAGGATACGCCCATTGCGTTGTTTCGAACCTAACGTAGTGGGGGTTGCTTAGGCAAGGGGATAGATCGACGAGTTAGTAACTGGAAGACTCGCCGGATTACTACAGTGAAAACCAGATCATATTCAATGGTCCCTCGGAGTGAAGGGTCATCGATTCAGAAACTCCCACGATCCTGTTTAACATTAGTCATATTAAAAAAAATCCATTGTTTATTTAACCAAAATTATCTGTCAATATCAAGGTAATGCATGCAAGATAATGAATTCAAGACAATATAAAAAAAACTATAGCAGTGTATTTTCAAGAAGAAATATAGTATTTAAAAGAAAAATAATAATAAGCATTTCATGGGTTAGATTATTACATGTTGTTATTTCTTCGAGGCATTCCATCTTTGTCCTAAGGGGTGACAACTCATTTGCATTTTGATTCCTAATTGAGTATAAATATGTATGTCCACAGGCTGCAGCATCCACTTACCATCAGGTGGACTGTGTGCTCGTTTGCCACTCAATGCTATAAAAAAATTATTAATAAAGTGGCAAGTGTAAGAGTACCCAGACCATGATTTTCATTGTAACGTGGAAACGTGTAAGCCAAGCCATGGAGGAAATTTAATAATACTAACATAATTTGCTACAATATTGAAAATGTCTATATTGATTTCCAGATGATGACGATATGAGAATCTCATACAATATAGTAGTTGTAAAGTTTTTTTGTAGAAGAGAGAGCAAACGTACATGCGGCACACGTGATGGTGTGTGTGGGGATTGAGGGCAATTGCAGGTGTCACCGTCCTTTTAATCAATAATAAACTCATTTCTTGAAGGTAAAGTACTAAGAGCGGCAGGTGGTCTGTGTGTGTGCGTACGTGTACATATGCGTGCGTGCGTGTGCGCTTGCGTGTGCACATGCTTGCGTGTACATATGCGTGCGTGTGCATATGCAAGCGTGTGTGTGCGTGCGTGAGTGCGCCGCGCATGTGTTCACTGACCGTGTAGGTGGTGCGGGTGCGTGGTGGACGTGACGTGCGCGTGCCGCAGCGGCGTGTGCGCGCGCCCGCGCCCCAGAGCTCCGCCCATCGCGCCGCCCAGTGCCCCGCCCAACGCGCCGCCCATCGCACCGCTAGCCGCCTGCACGTACGACTGCTACCACACGACATCACTTATACTAACTACAATTTCATACAACTGTACATTATACACAAACAGACAAACTACATATAAATACAGTGAAACCTGGTTAAAAAAAACCTTTTAAAATAAAAAAAAATTAGAGACGGGCCTTCCGCTGTGATGGGCGCTGCAAAGCCTTCGAAACATCGGATACTAAATATGTAATTGGATCATCAATCAAAGCGAGTATAGACACGACTGGTTTATTTTAAGGTTATTAATCTACCTTCCACCTTAACTATACTCTAACAGCAAGTAACCTTTAATTCGTTCATCTCTCCCCACTAAACCTACTACTAAACTAACTACGAAATCTACTTCGGCGTTAGCACTAAACTTACTCCTGAAAATTAATCCTGGCCCTAGTCCGCACTGGTCGCGTCCTCAAACCACCTCGACCTTAACCTCGGCCCATTTAAAAAGGATTTTTTCATTTAATAAGGAATTTATTAGAGCCGTGTAAATGTCCTCATCCTCCCACAACACTATTTTAATTGCCTTTTTAATTGTCTTTTTTACAATATGTTTTAAAGAATGATGTATTCTAGGAGGAAAACGGTGGTCCATTATCCGTCACGAGTAGCGATAGATAACCGAATCTCGAAAAAATACTTCCGATAACTTTAATCGTGGAATCGAATCGAAACTCGTACTACGCAACGGAATGGCTTTAATCTCGCAATCTACAAAATCGACATGTACGAGCTGCAACGGGGCCACGGGAATTCCAAAGGGTGTAGGGACGCCCTTGGCGGCATGTCTACTATGATACAACACGCAGCATATAACCTGCAAGCCTCCTCGACATTCCGATCTTGGAGCATAATACACGTAACCTTAAAAAATTTTCATTTTATTTATACCTAGATGGCCGTCGTTAATTTTATCAATTTTTTTTCGTAAGATATAAGGGACTACTACTCTATATTTGTAAATTACACCGTCCTGTTTTACACTATCAAAGTAAGACTTTTCCGCATCACAGCTCGGGCCCGGCGGCCAACCTCAACGTACATATCATAGCATTGTCTTTATAACAAACTGACAAGGAGTCTCCTACTAGGTTTAAATCAAGGCCGTAGCCAGAAAATAATTTAAACCGGGGGGTGGGGGTGGGGGGATAGGATTTGAATTTGTGGAACAGTAGAAAAACATAAAAAAGAAAAAACTCTTCTAGCTTTCTTTGCAGCGAACAAATCAATTACCTCCTCGGTGTCGATGTCATTTCTGCGGTGGATTGACATTAACGCCAAACCGTTTAGTCTTTCCTGACTTGTGGAGTTTCTCAATCAATAGCACATGTTGGTCGATCTAGTTCAGATTCTTCCACCCATTTTATCCGCCATATGTCTAATTCAGCAAGTCCCATTCCAAATATTTTTTATAGAGCTCAAAATAGTTTTCCTGATAATTTGTTTTTGCAACACACAGACGGAATTAAAATGTTGAGAGATGATAATGTGGCTTTATGATTTTGGAATCTCGACTGAAGATAATGAGACTCAAACAAGAAATAGAAGATAAAAAAAAACAACCGGAATTGATCAAATCATGATAACGTTAAACGACACAGATCTTTGGCCACTCAACAAAAATTGAGAGAGCTTGGTTGGGAAGTATTAGTGCATTTACTATCGATCACTAATTAAAAACTAGATACACAATCAGTGACAAAAACGACCTCACCAAATGAGCACCCATTCGAACATTTGAGTGCGCTTTTAATCTAGTTACATTCGAACGCTCCGACGGTAAACATGCCTCAGTGCTCGTTTAAAAAGTGTACAAATCACACATCCAGGACGCTAAAAAGTGATGGAATTTCCTAATTTCGGTACGTATTAATATTATCATTATTTAATTTTTATCACTGTATTGTAAATACTTATATGTATTTTGTCAAGAAATCTCCGTAAAACATTTTTTTAAATTAAGTCTTAATAAAATAAGTGATAACTGTTCGAGGTATGTGCGTTGACTCTGTTCCATTTCTTGGAGATGTTATAGTATGATTGTTTTTTTTTTTTTTTTAATGAGACTTCTTTATAGTTTCTTTAAATATTATAGTAACAATATATAGACTTAATTTTGAATACGTGCGTGTAGTAAAATTAAAGATGTGAGATTTTATTTTTAATTTTTCAGCTTTCCTCAAGATCCAGATAGGTGTGCAGAATGGATGTCAGTCATAGCATGTCAAAGGTCCGCAGAATTCTTCAAGCCGACCCAAGGAAGCGTTGTATGTTCGAAGCATATTTTAGAAAGTGATGAATATGTGACAACAACTTACAACTTTCTGTACATACTTTTAATATTTAGTAACTATTGAATTTAGATTTAAGTTCTTTGTCAAGCAATATTTTTAAATTTTTGACACAAGATGAAGAATAAATAAATAATTATGACTGTTTCAAGTACTTTCGTTACTAAATAAATGTGGTGTCCTACTTAAAACGTATTAAAATTCAGGTAAATTATAACCATTACATATAATACATCATAGAATATAATTGAATATGCTTTATGTACACAAGTTTTTAAAACAAGTTTCAAAATTAAAACAGTAACAAAAAATATTGGGCAGTTCGACTCTAATGATTCCTTGTCCAAGCTACGAGCCTCGGTCGTAAAATTTGATTGCTTTTTATTAGCAATTTGTAATTCTGACTTTAAAACACGCGTCTAAGGTTGAATTTGTTTTGATATAGGTTGACCAGCCAGTATCAGTCATAAAAATTTATTGCTTTTCGTACGTATCTTTGTGAATACAACTATAGGCAATGTATTTAAGGTTGAATTTACATAAATTTATATTTATTTCAACTAGAATTACGTAACAACAGTTGACGACAGTTTTTAGAGAACTTTTGTATGGGATTGTGTAGCTAGTTCTTTATTAGTGATCGATGGCATTCACCATAGTCCTGAGCTTGCTGCGCCCTCAGATTTTCAGCTGTTTCGGTCTCTAAAGAATTCTTTGGGTAGTGTTAGGTTAACTTCAAGAGAGGACTGTCAAAACTCAAAACTACTTGTCGCATTTTTGATCATATTTCCAAGATTTATACAGCAACAGGATTATGTCACTACCTACAAGATGGCAACAAGTTATCAAACAAAATGGCACACATATATTTTAATTAAATGTAATTAAAATTTGAAAAAAAGAAATCTTATATTTGTATATAAAATACGAAGAAACTTTTCCACCGAGCCTTTTTGCCGAGGAACGTCTAGTTCGGTACCACCTTCTCACTAATTACCTAAGGAAAATAGCACTACCCTGTTCCTATTCTCTGTCACCATTTACGACACCCACGGGATGAAATGGGGTAGTGGTACTCTTTCGCCGCCACTACACGGCGCTGAAGGGTATAGAAGCTATTATAGAGATAATTACCGACCACGAGGCATTCCGTCTGAATCCTGAAGTGTAACATGTTATGTTCAAAGTTGGCTGCAGGTGTCCTGCTCCTGCACTATAGTAGCCGTTTGCAACAGTAAGGTTGTTTGTTACTTCAATTTTATACAAAAAAATATTCTAAATATTTATGAGCTAAGTAAAAGGAAGGGATAAGATAAAGATAACCATACCAAATACATCTAGAAAATATACAAAAAATTAAGGAAATTTTACGAACAAATACTAATGGCAACATTTTAACTTTAAGTTTTAATAACACCAACATGCATCCAATTACTAATCTAAACCAAAACGATAGATCTTTTATTCTTTTATTTTACAATATATATAGCAACTAAAGATCTAAGTTCATTTCCAACATTTTACGTTTTACTTCATATACTAGTTATTCAGTGAAAACATCAAAAAGGCTTAAAGAAATCTGAACTTAAGTAGGATCTCAATTTCTAAAATATTACCATTAAAATTTAATTTGACTCACAAATCACAACATAGATGCTAAATATATTTTTGAAATGCACCGCTGTATTAAAATTATTGCTATTTTCTTCTACAAAGTATGTAATAAAAAAAACATATTTTAAATATATTTAAACATTTGCTGTATGTACGCAAGACATTAATGCTATTAATGAGTGAAGTTGAAATAAAACTAATATAAAACATAATAACAAATTGTCACAAAGGTCTAGAAGGACTGACCTGGTACCGTGCCAATGTCTGAGACATGTAACAGTTAACAAACACACATTATAACAATGTCTTATGTTGGTTTGCGACTTATTACTGCCACGTTTATGTGTGACTTACTGACTGAGCAAAAAATAACGTGTCAACTGTGTTATTGCGTAGGTTGTCGTAACAGCGACTAATGAGATATTGGGTTTGGAAAAATATAGGCGATGTGCTAGACACTTTTACTTCTGTCACAATTTTCCATCTAAGCGCATATTTTTTTAACGTGGTCCGAGTAGCGTATGGCTCTGTAGACTTTGCCTACCTCCTAGGAAATTATGGACGTGACGCGTCACTTATTATTATTTTATTTTTTGGATAACTGTTACAATTAGACATTTCGAGTTTGTCTTTCTTATGCGTGGTAGAGCCATGCTGCAGCTATATTATGCTTGTAGTCAGCTTGAGCTTGCCCGGGGAAGGACCACGCTCTTACAAATAATAGCAGCGTATAATGGCACCTTGATGCTGATGTGTATGGTGAGTGTAGAGAACCAGAAACCCCTTTTTACTGGAAACAAGGCATTCCATCACAGTCCTCAGGAGCAACAACGCATCTGCATTTTGATTCGTAACAGTTTCTCTGTCTGCGAAACAGACACAATAGTTAAACAAGTGCAATGTTCATATATGATTCATGGAACAGGGAAAGTGTTAAATAAACCCAATTGAGTAATAAATATAGATGTCTATGGGCCATAACATACACTTACTCTATAAAAAAAACCTGTCAGTCGTAGGAATGCAGTTCAGAAGTAAAAGCTTCTCAGCTTCCCAAACTTGTAAACATTATTAGTATTTGAGTTGGTGGGCAAGTATTTTTTATTATAAATTATTTTTATCAACAAATTAATACAGTCATAAAATTTTCATTTAGATATATGTAACGTAATTAACGCACACCCTCAGACACCCCAATCAGTATATTATGTTATAATCATAATACATACACTGAATTTTTAGTTAAACACTTTTATGCACTGATTATTTATCAAATTAGTTTTACTAATTCCGAATGTTGTGGTCACAGTACAAAAAAAATCCACGAACGCAAAGACTTTAACGTGCTTGAAATAAAGTTCATTTTTCTTTATTTTTATTGAATGACAGAATTAGTAATAATACAAATAAAACTGCACTCTTAAAGGTCTTATTCTCTTAAGTTACATTCCATTTCTGTTTGTTTTGACTGTACAGATTTAGTGTGACTGTAATTTACGTAGTTTTAATGATTTTTGGGATAAAAAATTATCTGTATTAAAAATGATAGAAATCGATTTAGTAAACGATTCTGAACAAACTACTTTCTCAAAGTCAAACTCAATTATATATATATATATATATATATATATATATATATATATATATAAATACATATCAATTTTAATTATCGCTAAATTTATAATTTATTAGATATTTATTATTAGATATTTAATTTACCACGTGCTCGGAGGTGAAGGAAAACATCGTGAGGAAACCTGCATGTCTGAGGAATAAGAAAAAAAATATTTCGAAGACATGTGAAGTTCGTCAACACGCATTTGGGCAGCGCGGCGGACACTTCCTTGCCCTAAACCCTCTCAGAAATGAGGGGAGGCCTGAGCCCAGCAGTGGGACGTATATAGGCTGTGTCGCGTTTCCGTTTCGTTGAATCATATGGGTTGTAGTTTTAATTTTTAAAAGTTACATTAGCATTGGCAGTAAGATCAGGCGCAGTTGTGCAATAGTACAGATGAAGCTGTGAGCCGCGCGCACCAGAATAGTAGTGACCGCCTCCTAGCAGTTGACTGTTAGTATAGGCAGATGGAGAAGGAGAAGTAAGAGGTAATTACCTGGTGCATGGCGACCTGCTGCAGCGCCACTACGGCGGACTGCGGCGGCGTAGGGTGCTGCGGCGGCCGCTGCTGCTGCAGTTGCTGCAGGTGCTGCTGCTGCTGATGGTTCTGCTGCTGCTGTTGATGGTTCTGCTGTTGGAGTTGTTGCTGCTGGTGCTGCTGCTGCGCAGGTGGAGTGGCGGCGGGCGGGTGGTAGGGTCCCTGTGCACCGCCGTCCACCTTACCGTCCACCACGATCGCGCCGATCGTTGACAACACTGGACATTGTCATAAAACCATATATCACAACTTGACCGTGTAGAGGCGGTGTAAAAATGTCCGACTTATATATTAATGTAAATTGTGGGTGCTCGTGTTAATTGTTGCAAATTGTTAATTGTAGCTGTGTTTTTTGTGATGTACAGCTGTTCACACGATGTATTATATATTAATGTAGACTACAGTTATTGACAGCTGTATAATTAAAGTTTTAGTACCAACAAACACGTCGCCTTCTATGACACGACACCTTTCCTACATTACAGTGTGTACGTGTGCTTGCGTGTGTGCGCGTGTACGTTAGTGTGTGTGGATGTGCGGAGTGTATACGATAAAAATGAGGTCATTCTCCAAACTTAGGAGGCAGCATTTATAAAACATATTTTAACATGATTATAAATTGAAAGTAAATATTATAATAGTTTCCTTCCTACCGTGTACGTGCGTGTGTACATGCGCGTGTGTGTGTAAGTGTGCGTGCGCGTGTACGTGTGCGTATGTGTGTACGTGCACGTGTGTGTGTATGTGTGCGTGCGTGTGTACGTGTGTGTGTGTGTACGTGTACGTGCGCGTACGTTTGTATGTGTGCATGCGCGTACCGACCTCGCACCAGGTCGGGCAGCTTGTCGAGCGCCAGGCTGATGCGCACGGGTATCTCGGGGTTGGGGATGTCAGCGCGGCGGCTCTTGATGCGCTGCAGATGCGCGCACACTGCGCGCTTGCTGTACAGCACCGCCGTGTCGCTGCCCTGCAACACCGCAATCTACCGCTCAGTTCAATACCGGTGCGTCACCTTCAATTAACGTACCAAGTGCCTAATGCCCAAATCCTCAAACGCTACTTTTAAGTTAAGAGCATCTCATACCGGTGTAAAATTTCGCCAGGTGGCACAAACCCAGCTTCAAAATGTTTAACTTTTCCAGTTAAATTATTTCATAAATAAGTAATGCGTTCCGAGTCAGTCAGCGACGGATTACCGCGAATTACTATTTAAATGTTGATTAAAACTACTTTTACGGATTTCACGCGTTTAATTTTAATTGTTTTTAATTCCCGACGTTTCGGGTTCTTTCCAGCACCCATGGTCACGGGGGACTGAGATGACTGACGTCCTGATGTCATTGTTAAACCCGGAGTACCTTCATCTTTTTTAATTATTGTTTATGGTCAGATCTATGCAAAATGAACTCGGAGTGGGTTTAACAATGACATCGAGACATCAGTCATCTCAGTACCCCGTGACCATGGGTGCTGGAAAGAACAGAAGCTGGAAGACGCTTATTTTAACACGTACATTAATTGTAATATTAGAAACTCTAAAACGTTATGGACGCACTTACATCGTCAAATAAATATAAAAAATAAACATAATACTTGCCTACCATACAATTTGTGTGACCCAAAAAAAATTAATAAACATTTCCTTGACGTTCCAGGCCAAAATTTTGCTTCTCAATCCGCTATCAACTACTTCGAAACCCATAAATTTAGCGCTAAAACTTTTGAATTTAAGGAAATAGATAGTAACACAGTTTTAAAAATTCTACATGATCTGAAGTCGAATGCCATTGGGTTGGATGAAATTTCACTGGAAATGCTGTTATCCACTCTCCCATACTCTATAAATGTTATTACGGTAATTATGAATAGTTCTCTGAGAGCTAAGACATTTCCCAAACAGTGGCAAACTGCTTTAATAACGCCGATTCCTAAGACAGATAATATTAGGAATTTTAAAGACCTGCGACCTGTTAGCGTATTACCCTGTTTGTCTAAAATCCTAGAGAAAGCAGTATGTAATCAGTTAACTCATTATTTAGACCAAAATGAAATTCTACCGAGTGTACAGTCTGGCTTTAGGAAACGACATAGTACTACAACAGCTTTGGCCGATGTAGTGGATAATGTTTTAAGTGCTCGGGATTCCGGTATGGTTACAATTCTAGTTCTTCTAGACTATTCCCGTGCATTTGACACGTTAAATAGGGAGTTGTTATTCTCTAAATTAAACTACTATGGATTGAGCTCGGAAGCTATAGATTGGTTTCGTAGCTATTTTAATGACCGTAGGCAAATTGTCGAAGTAATAGATGAAAACGGCAATAAAATAGCATCTGATTGCTGTGCTGTTACAAGAGGTGTTCCGCAGGGTTCAATACTTGGTCCCTTGATTTTTTCGCTGTATAGTGCTGATATCGTAAAACATATATTAAACTGTAGCTATCATATATATGCTGATGATATACAAGTGTATATTTCTTTCAAGCCAAATGAGAGTACTGTAGCCATACAAAAATTACATGAAGACCTAAATCGTATAGTCGACTGGTCTGAAGCAAATACATTAGTACTCAATCCTAATAAAACGAAATATATGCTACTTGGTACCCAAAAACAAGTAAATAAAGTTTTGGCAAATCGTCCTTTAATTTCAATTAAAAATATAAATATTGATCGAGTTACTGAGATTAGAAATTTAGGAATATTGATGGATGAGGCACTACACTTCGAAAAACATATAATAAATAACGTTAAAATTGTTTTTACAGATTAAAAGTTCTATACCAGATAAGGGATGTATTAAAGACGGAAGTCCGTATCAGATTATGTGAGTCCTTGATACGGTCCAAATTCAATTATGCAGATGCAGTAATAGGTCCTAGACTCCTCAACCGTTCAAAGAAACTTATACAGCGCGTACAAAATGCCTGTGCCCGTTTCTGTTTTAAAATACCTCCCCGTACACATGTTACACCTTACATTAATAATGCGAAAATGCTCAAAATGGATTACCGGTGGCAGTTGCATTTTGCTACGCTGTTGTTTGGTTGTATAAAATACAGGACGCCGTCTTATCTCTATGAAAAATTGCGCTGGGCTCGAGACAACGTCTTAACAAATGTAGTGACAAGAGCTTCAGCGTACGGGTTGCTTCTGCCTCAACACCGCACCGCTGCGTTTCGAGGCAGTTTTCGATATGCAGCAACCAAGTGTTGGAACAACTTGCCGCCGCCGTTCCGTAATATACAATCGATACATAGCTTCCGTCAAAAATTTAAATTGTTCCTCTTAGATCAGCAATCTCAAAGTTAAGTAGTGCAAATATTTTGATAGTATGTAATTTTATAAATAATGTATGAGCGTGTATATGTGTATGTATGTGTGCTTGTTTATATTTATGTATATATATGTACATACATATATATATATGTATATGTGTGTGTGTTTGAGTATGTATATATTATTTATTGAAATTATGTAATGCTGGTTTGTGTATTTGTTTGTAGCTTAAACTTAATTACGTTCCTGAGTGAATTTCAATGCAACCTCTTACAGTATTAAGAATATTTTATAAGAATTATGACAATATTACAAGAAATAAATTTTTGTTATTATATTTGGTTTAACACAACAGAACTGCCCTCTGCATATAAAGAATATATAATATATGTATATATATTTTTTTATACTTATTTGTGTATTTTTATTTTAAATATATAAGGGTGCCACTGAAAATCAGGGTTGGGGTGTTGTACTTCTGATACATTCCAACATATCCTGAGTGGCTTTCCTTTTTGGAGCAGAGCAGCATTAACGGGTGGATTGTCTTTGTAATACACCCTATGCATTACTCCTTATTCTCTAGTTCTTTATTATTATTATTTTTTTTTCTTTTTTTATATTATTGTTTGCTTTTTTTTTTGGTTTTTTTTTTTTATCATATCTGTAAACAAGGAGTGAATGTCCTGTTTCATGATTTCTATGTAAATTTTTTTTTTTTGTTTTTTGTTTGTATGCCAACTTAAATGTTATTTGTTTTATGTAATCCACTTGAGTGTGTTGCATGTGCCAAATAAAATCTGTTTCTTTCTTTCTTTCTTTCTTTCAAAAAAAGAAGATAAAATCTGTAAAAGTAGTTTTAATCAATGCGTAGTGTTCGCGTAAATATAAGAAATCATTACTCTTTAAATGTTTCATAAAAAAATAGAAACTCTTGAATGTTCCCATCAATTATGGGAATCTCAATGCGCGGTAACTTAATAGGGACTTATATGTTTTATGTAGGCTAAAATATTTCTGCACAACACGGTGCAAATCAGTGGTAGTGAGTGGTGATTGGTGGTGGCTGTGTACCTGCTCGAGCGCGGCGTTGACGAAGCGCACGCAGTGGTCGGTGATGGCGGCGAGCTGCTCGAGCGCCTGCTTCTTCTCGGCGAGCGTGCGCTGCTTGCCGTCGCACACCTCGTTCAGACGCAGCACCAGCTGCTTGCCGCGCGTGTTGATCGCGTTCGTCAGCCTGCGCACACAATACACAAACTGCACTCGTGACGTTCGTCAACCTGCACACACACTGACCGCGTGCCTCAGCCTATAGTACACACACAAGACACAACCTGCACTCGTGACGTTCGTCAACCTGCACACACTGACCGCGTGCCTCAGCCTATAGTACACACACAACACACAACCAGCACTCGTGACGTTCGTCAACCTGCACACACTGACCGCGTGCCTCAGCCTATAGTACACACACAACACACAACCAGCACTCGTGACGTTCGTCAACCTGCACACACTGACCGCGTGCCTCAGCCTGTACACACACAACACACAACCTGCACTCGTGACGTTCGTCAACCTGCACACACTGACCGCGTGCCTCAGCCTATAGTACACACACAAGACACAACCTGCACTCGTGACGTTCGTCAACCTGCACACACTGACCGCGTGCCTCAGCCTATAGTACACACACAAGACACAACCTGCACTCGTGACGTTCGTCAACCTGCACACACTGACCGCGTGCCTCAGCCTATAGTACACACACAACACACAACCTGCACTCGTGACGTTCGTCAACCTGCACACACTGACCGCGTGCCTCAGCCTATAGTACACACACAACACACAACCAGCACTCGTGACGTTCGTCAACCTGCACACACTGACCGCGTGCCTCAGCCTGTACACACACAACACACAACCTGCACTCGTGACGTTCGTCAACCTGCACACACTGACCGCGTGCCTCAGCCTATAGTACACACACAACACACAACCTGCATTCGTGACGTTCGTCAACCTGCACACACTGACCGCGTGCCTCAGCCTGTACACACACAACACACAACCTGCACTCGTGACGTTCGTCAACCTGCACACACTGACCGCGTGCCTCAGCCTATAGTACACACACAGGACACAACCTGCACTCGTGACGTTCGTCAACCTGCACACACTGACCGCGTGCCTCAGCCTATAGTACACACACAGGACACAACCTGCACTCGTGACGTTCGTCAACCTGCACACACTGACCGCGTGCCTCAGCCTATAGTACACACACAACACACAACCTGCACTCGTGACGTTCGTCAACCTGCACACACTGACCGCGTGCCTCAGCCTATAGTACACACACAGGACACAACCTGCACTCGTGACGTTCGTCAACCTGCACACACTGACCGCGTTCCTCAGCCTGTACACACACAACACACAACCTGCACTCGTGACGTTCGTCAACCTGCACACACTGACCGCGTGCCTCAGCCTGTACACACACAACCTGCACTCGTGACGTTCGTCAACCTGCACACACTGACCGCGTGCCTCAGCCTGTACACACACAACACACAACCTGCACTCGTGACTTTCGTCAACCTGCACACACTGACCGCGTGCCTAAGCCTATAGTACACACACAGGACACAACCTGCACTCGTGACGTTCGTCAACCTGCACACACTGACCGCGTGCCTCAGCCTATAGTACACACACAGGACACAACCTGCACTCGTGACGTTCGTCAACCTGCACACACTGACCGCGTGCCTCAGCCTATAGTACACACACAACACACAACCTGCACTCGTGACGTTCGTCAACGTGCACACACTGACCGCGTGCCTCAGCCTATAGTACACACACAGGACACAACCTGCACTCGTGACGTTCGTCAACCTGCACACACTGACCGCGTGCCTCAGCCTATAGTACACACACAGGACACAACCTGCACTCGTGACGTTCGTCAACCTGCACACACTGACCGCGTGCCTCAGCCTATAGTACACACACAGGACACAACCTGCAATCGTGACGTTCGTCAACCTGCACACACTGACCGCGTGCCTCAGCCTATAGTACACACACAACACACAACCTGCACTCGTGACGTTCGTCAACGTGCACACACTGACCGCGTGCCTCAGCCTATAGTACACACACAGGACACAACCTGCACTCGTGACGTTCGTCAACCTGCACACACTGACCGCGTTCCTCAGCCTGTACACACACAACACACAACCTGCACTCGTGACGTTCGTCAACCTGCACACACTGACCGCGTGCCTCAGCCTGTACACACACAACCTGCACTCGTGACGTTCGTCAACCTGCACACACTGACCGCGTGCCTCAGCCTGTACACACACAACACACAACCTGCACTCGTGACTTTCGTCAACCTGCACACACTGACCGCGTGCCTAAGCCTATAGTACACACACAGGACACAACCTGCACTCGTGACGTTCGTCAACCTGCACACACTGACCGCGTGCCTCAGCCTATAGTACACACACAGGACACAACCTGCACTCGTGACGTTCGTCAACCTGCACACACTGACCGCGTGCCTCAGCCTATAGTACACACACAACACACAACCTGCACTCGTGACGTTCGTCAACGTGCACACACTGACCGCGTGCCTCAGCCTATAGTACACACACAGGACACAACCTGCACTCGTGACGTTCGTCAACCTGCACACACTGACCGCGTGCCTCAGCCTATAGTACACACACAGGACACAACCTGCACTCGTGACGTTCGTCAACCTGCACACACTGACCGCGTGCCTCAGCCTATAGTACACACACAGGACACAACCTGCACTCGTGACGTTCGTCAACCTGCACACACTGACCGCGTGCCTCAGCCTATAGTACACACACAGGACACAACCTGCACTCGTGACGTTCGTCAACCTGCACACACTGACCGCGTGCCTCAGCCTATAGTACACACACAACACACAACCTGCACTCGTGACGTTCGTCAACGTGCACACACTGACCGCGTGCCTCAGCCTATAGTACACACACAGGACACAACCTGCACTCGTGACGTTCGTCAACCTGCACACACTGACCGCGTGCCTCAGCCTATAGTACACACACAGGACACAACCTGCACTCGTGACGTTCGTCAACCTGCACACACTGACCGCGTGCCTCAGCCTATAGTACACACACAACACACAACCTGCACTCGTGACGTTCGTCAACAGTGCACACGCTGGCTAAATTTAGGCAAATGTGAGGAATACGAGATTCATCGCTGGATGTCGCCAGGTTAGTCCTCCATTCTCCATGTGCAGGTAGCCAATAAAAAAAATTAAATATCCAACCTGGTTCGTCCACTAATTTTTAAATAAAACCAGTTTCAGCACCTTACGCTCACCAGATGTCCCTAGTTTGGACTAAGGTGAACTTATTTGTTATGCACATGATCACAGAGTGTCATCATCTTTGAAATGGCGCGTTTTAAATAAAACTTTTTCAAGGCCTAGTACATACACAAAATAATGCCTCAGTGCTGTATTCTTAAAAACCAAGACCATTGGTAAATGTTAAGTCAGGTACGACTGAGGCAGCTTTTGGAGTTCAATGGCTTAGATCGGTAGTTTTCAAGAAAAATTATATAGAAGAGGAAGTGACAAAGCGCATTATTTGTAGTAGAACCAGTGTCGACAAATCAAGAATTAGCAAGGAGAAAAATGTTTCGACAGCCGTGCAACATCATTTTTCTCAAAAATTTATGCAATTAAGAAATGTTACATTTATGTTACTATGACTACTATGTTACTCGTCATCAGCTTGAGTAAAAACCATAACGCATTATAAATAGAGATCATACTTCTTTTTATTCAAAAAATCCTGAATTGAAACGCAAATTTTAGCTGAATTTGCTTTTTAATTATTCATTCTTAATTGGATCCTTAACGGGAGATGTAGTAATACCGTGATCAGTTTAAGAAAATGCACCATAACTTCATACAAATAATGAACATTGTCTTTTCTCCAAAAAACATTACAATACAATTATTACAGGTACAATGGTGATTAGATGATATAGAAAGGTTAGATTAGGTTACGTTAGGCAAGGCGAGACCCCCCCCCGAACGGGTTCCCGCCTTGTCGTGGCGGGGGGGCTTAGTAGCCGTGGTGTGGTCACCCGCGGTGAACAAAGGGGAACCCACGTGGCTGGCCCGAGGTGAAGACCCGGCCAGAGGTGGCCGCTCCGAGTGGGCTTGGCGAGCCCACTTCGGATGTGTGCTGGTGGGCTGCGGCGAAAGGGGTGTCCTCTCCCCCTACCGCTGCAGCCGAGGTGGAGTCGCAGAGGAAGAGGAGTGTTGGTATGGCGATGCGCCACTCGCCTTATCCTCCGCGACTCAAACGGGGCCGCAACGTTGATGCGGTGGTGGTGGACCTTTGGGGGGAGAGTGTCGGTATCGCGAGGCGCCGCTCTCCCTACCCTCCGCAGCCGAATTTTGCCGTGCCGCCGTGGGGCGGCCAGCGCTGGTGGGGCCGCCCCATGTTCCCGTGGCCCTACCAAATATGCGACGAAGGTGGATTACCATGGGGTTTTAGTTGGTGCGAGTCCGACATAACCCGTCCTACCCCCGCAAGGCGGGTTAGCGTAGGCATTTCCCCATGTAATAAAAAGGTAAGGCGAGACTAACTTGACAACGGTCTGTGTGATCTCGTGCACGAGCGCCTTCTTCTTCTCGGCGATGAGGTGCTGGCGGTCGCGGATGACCTTCATGGCGGAGCCCAGCAGCACGCGCTTGTAGCTCACCTCCGACAGCAGCGCCGAGATGCTGGCCCGCGCCTGCACACGCAACAACGGTCACACACGACCACACACACTCACTACACTTGCATGCAGGTGTGTTGTCACCCCTGAGGACTAAAAATGTTTTGTTTTCAGTAAAAAGGATTTCCGATTCTTTACACATACTAAATACAGCAGTACTGAGCTGCTATTTTATGCTGGTATTCTGTAAAAGCGTGGTCCTTGGTCGAGCCAACCCATTCGTGCTATAACCATAGTATATCTGCAGCGTGGCTCAATCACATTATACGTCCTACTCAACAAAGTGGCACCATCAGCTACGGAAGGAGAAGGCTCCAGTTACAGCGGTGAGTGGGAGGTTACCTGCGCGGCCATCTCGGTGCTGAACTGGTACTTGTGGTCGCGGTGGTGCTGCAGCTGGCAGTCGCGGCACGTCAGCCGGTCGCACGTATCGAGGAGAAGGCTCCAGTTGCAGCGGTGAGTGGGAGGTTACCTACGCGGCCATCTCGGTGCTGAACTGGTACTTGTGGTCGCGGTGGTGCTGCAGCTGGCAGTCGCGGCACGTCAGCCGGTCGCACGTCTCAAGGAGAAGGCTCCAGTTGCAGCGGTGAGTGGGAGGTTACCTACGCGGCCATCTCGGTGCTGAACTGGTACTTGTGGTCGCGGTGGTGCTGCAGCTGGCAGTCGCGGCACGTCAGCCGGTCGCACGTCTCAAGGAGAAGGCTCCAGTAGCAGCGGTGAGTGGGAGGTTACTTACGCGGCCATCTCGGTGCTGAACTGGTACTTGTGGTCGCGGTGGTGCTGCAGCTGGCAGTCGCGGCACGTCAGCCGGTCGCACGTCTCAAGGAGAAGGCTCCAGTTGCAGCGGTGAGTGGGAGGTTACCTACGCGGCCATCTCGGTGCTGAACTGGTACTTGTGGTCGCGGTGGTGCTGCAGCTGGCAGTCGCGGCACGTCAGCCGGTCGCACGTCTCAAGGAGAAGGCTCCAGTTGCAGCGGTGAGTGGGAGGTTACCTGCGCGGCCATCTCGGTGCTGAACTGGTACTTGTGGTCGCGGTGGTGCTGCAGCTGGCAGTCGCGGCACGTCAGCCGGTCGCACGTCTCAAGGAGAAGGCTCCAGTTGCAGCGGTGAGTGGGAGGTTACCTGCGCGGCCATCTCGGTGCTGAACTGGTACTTGTGGTCGCGGTGGTGCTGCAGCTGGCAGTCGCGGCACGTCAGCCGGTCGCACGTCTCAAGGAGAAGGCTCCAGTTGCAGCGGTGAGTGGGAGGTTACCTGCGCGGCCATCTCGGTGCTGAACTGGTACTTGTGGTCGCGGTGGTGCTGCAGCTGGCAGTCGCGGCACGTCAGCCGGTCGCACGTCTCAAGGAGAAGGCTCCAGTTGCAGCGGTGAGTGGGAGGTTACCTGCGCGGCCATCTCGGTGCTGAACTGGTACTTGTGGTCGCGGTGGTGCTGCAGCTGGCAGTCGCGGCACGTCAGCCGGTCGCACGTCTCAAGGAGAAGGCTCCAGTTGCAGCGGTGAGTGGGAGGTTACCTACGCGGCCATCTCGGTGCTGAACTGGTACTTGTGGTCGCGGTGGTGCTGCAGCTGGCAGTCGCGGCACGTCAGCCGGTCGCACGTCTCAAGGAGAAGGCTCCAGTTGCAGCGGTGAGTGGGAGGTTACCTGCGCGGCCATCTCGGTGCTGAACTGGTACTTGTGGTCGCGGTGGTGCTGCAGCTGGCAGTCGCGGCACGTCAGCCGGTCGCACGTCTCAAGGAGAAGGCTCCAGTTGCAGCGGTGAGTGGGAGGTTACCTGCGCGGCCATCTCGGTGCTGAACTGGTACTTGTGGTCGCGGTGGTGCTGCAGCTGGCAGTCGCGGCACGTCAGCCGGTCGCACGTCTCGAGGAGAAGGCTCCAGTTGCAGCGGTGAGTGGGAGGTTACCTGCGCGGCCATCTCGGTGCTGAACTGGTACTTGTGGTCGCGGTGGTGCTGCAGCTGGCAGTCGCGGCACGTCAGCCGGTCGCACGTCTCAAGGAGAAGGCTCCAGTTGCAGCGGTGAGTGGGAGGTTACCTGCGCGGCCATCTCGGTGCTGAACTGGTACTTGTGGTCGCGGTGGTGCTGCAGCTGGCAGTCGCGGCACGTCAGCCGGTCGCACGTCTCAAGGAGAAGGCTCCAGTTGCAGCGGTGAGTGGGAGGTTACCTGCGCGGCCATCTCGGTGCTGAACTGGTACTTGTGGTCCCGGTGGTGCTGCAGCTGGCAGTCGCGGCACGTCAGCCGGTCGCACGTCTCAAGGAGAAGGCTCCAGTTGCAGCGGTGAGTGGGAGGTTACCTACGCGGCCATCTCGGTGCTGAACTGGTACTTGTGGTCGCGGTGGTGCTGCAGCTGGCAGTCGCGGCACGTCAGCCGGTCGCACGTCTCAAGGAGAAGGCTCCAGTTGCAGCGGTGAGTGGGAGGTTACCTCCGCGGCCAGCTCGGTGCTGAACTGGTACTTGTGGTCGCGGTGGTGCTGCAGCTGGCAGTCGCGGCACGTCAGCCGGTCGCACGTCTCAAGGAGAAGGCTCCAGTTGCAGCGGTGAGTGGGAGGTTACCTGCGCGGCCATCTCGGTGCTGAACTGGTACTTGTGGTCGCGGTGGTGCTGCAGCTGGCAGTCGCGGCACGTCAGCCGGTCGCACGTCTCAAGGAGAAGGCTCCAGTTGCAGCGGTGAGTGGGAGGTTACCTACGCGGCCATCTCGGTGCTGAACTGGTACTTGTGGTCGCGGTGGTGCTGCAGCTGGCAGTCGCGGCACGTCAGCCGGTCGCACGTCTCAAGGAGAAGGCTCCAGTTGCAGCGGTGAGTGGGAGGTTACCTGCGCGGCCATCTCGGTGCTGAACTGGTACTTGTGGTCGCGGTGGTGCTGCAGCTGGCAGTCGCGGCACGTCAGCCGGTCGCACGTCTCAAGGAGAAGGCCTCAGTTGCAGCGGTGAGTGGGAGGTTACCTGCGCGGCCATCTCGGTGCTGAACTGGTACTTGTGGTCGCGGTGGTGCTGCAGCTGGCAGTCGCGGCACGTCAGCCAGTCGCACGTCTCAAGGAGAAGGCTCCAGTTGCAGCGGTGAGTGGGAGGTTACCTGCGCGGCCATCTCGGTGCTGAACTGGTACTTGTGGTCGCGGTGGTGCTGCAGCTGGCAGTCGCGGCAAGTCAGCCGGTCGCACGTCTCGCAGAACAGGCTCAGCCTCTCCTGCGTCAGAATGCTTATTAAATTTCTTTACCTTTTTTACCAAGCAATAATCATATAATAGCTGCCAAATAAGGACGGTTTCTAACTTTGATTGAATATTTGATAAAGGTGTAGACTTGGAAGGAAAAGAGGAGAACTTCCACTCGGCACTGTATATACCGGAATAGTTTGGAAATATGAAAGTATGTTGTAAAGATTGCCCAATTTTTTTGGAAATTGTCAAAGTAAACAATGTGGTTTACTTTGCGTTGAACAACCCTCAACAATTTTACAACAGTGTTCCCAACCACTCCCAGATCAGGTTTGTTTTCCATCATAGGTTCAATATTGTATGCTTACCTACATACTCTGCAAGAAAACGTAGCATAGAAAGTTTGAACCCTCATTTGTGAGGTTTATTTGGGAGGTATTGTTTTAGGAAGTGACCCATTTTCGTTACACACATTTTTATGTGTTCATCAATGGAAAGCCTTTGATCTATAGGAATGCTGGAAACTCTCATTCAGATGTTCTACCACAGGTCGTAGCTTGTGTAGTTTATCGTGATTACGGTTGTTTATAGGCAGATGTTTGGAGTTGTCATTAAAATGTTATATACTTCTAATTTTTTTAAATCTATTTAATGTCATACCTTGTATAATTGGCATGATTTCGTATTTTTTATCCCAGTAAGCTCCTATATTTGGATAATGAAAAACTGACATATAGATATTAGTACTTTTGTAACTCTGATATTGTGATTGGATCTGGTCGGTCGAAGTTTTTTTGGATTGAATATCGAGTAAATTCTTTTATAATCTTATCTAAAAAATCAGCAGTAAAAAATAACCGAAAAATTGATATGGAGTTTCTAGGGCTATAACTTCGGGTGAATACTCTGCCTCGTTCTGAAAACGAATAATATCTTCCCAAAATTCTAAGGAACGTTTCCTCCATGTGAGTCTAGCAGTTTCAATCGTAATATGACGCCTGTTGGGAATATTTTGTGCATAACCACTACCTTCATTCACTAGGGGAGGATCATCACCATTTCGCATATAATTTTCATCATTTACAAGTGGTGGATCGTCTTCGTCCTGGATTTGATGGTTACGGGAATCACCGGAACACATTTTTTCTTCCTCGTAATTTTCTAAAGCAGCACGAATTTCATCAATATGTGGGTGATAATCTAATTCATCATTATCAGACTCTGCTTCGTTCTCTGATAGAAGATCCACACCTTTCAATCTTGCTAAAAGGTCTTCGATCTCATTATCTTTTATTTTCTTTATTCCGTTCTCCAAAAGTACAATCACATAACATACAGGCGTACTATAATAGCGAAAATGTACGAACGGGACCTACTAACTGCATAATGTATCATTTTTGATACAACTAAAATTACCAATTTTTTATTAAACACCAGTAAAATTGACTTCAAATATATGTTTAATGGAGAAAAAATACTCGTACTCGTATGTTAAATATTTTCGGGGTCAGCTTTTGTATTAAAATCACTCCCAAATAAATTAACAAAAAGTTATAATCCCACGAAAAAGGTTATGACAAACAAGAAAAAAGTTTTCATAGTTACCGCCAAAATGATTTAGGAAATGGTCATCGATTACTTAAACATATTAAAATATGTTTAAGTAATTGATATGATATCTCGATGGTTAACCGTATTTTTTTTCGTGTTTCGTTTATACCATAAACAATAATTAAAAAAGCTGAAGGTACTCCGGGTTTAACAATGACATCGGGACGTCAGTCATCTCAGTCCCCCGTGACCATGGGTGCTGGAAAGCGCCCGAAACGTCGGGAATTAAAAATAAAAGTAAATAAAAAGTAAAAATAAACGCGATAAAATCCGTAAAAGTAGTTTTAATCATGTATAGTGTTCGCGTAAATATAAGAAATCATTATGTCAACCTTATTTAAGCAAGTGAAGAGCAAATGCAATGAATTACAGCATTTGGTGACACCATGCCACGTGTAGTCGCATCTACTTTAATAGATATTTAAGTCTAAATTTAATAATATAGTCAATAAACAAAGGTTAACGTTAATTGATAAAAATGGAAAGAAATCATGAAAATTACTGCACCAGGTGATGTCACGCATATATTACTTTATTTTATAATAGTTTTGTCTGTTCTTTCTTTTTAAGTTTACATAGGCGATATATTGGTTGGGCTGAAAAGTTCGTATCGTCTCTATGAGATGGCGCCACTAGAATAAAATCCATATCATTTTTAGGTAGTACCAACCTTCAAAAGAAACGTGTATAAATTTGACAGCTGTCTGATTATTAGTTTGTGAGATACAGCATTTTGAGTGAAGCAACTTTTGTTATTTTGAAAAAAATGGATAAAAAGGAATTTCGTGTTTTAATGAAACACTATTTTTTGATGAAAAAAAGTGTTGCTGATACCAAAAAGTGGCTTGATGAGTGTTATCCGGACTCTGCGCCGGGCGAAAAAACCATTCGTAAGTGGTTTGCCAAATTCCGTACAGGCCATATGAGCACCGAAGACGATGAACGCAGTGGACGTCCAAAAGAGGCTGTTACGGACGAAAACATAAAAAAATCCACAAAATGATTTTGGAAGATCGTAAATTGAGGTTGATTTGTATAGCTGGCACTCTAAAGATATCAAAGGAACGTGTTGGACATATCGTTCATGAATATTTGGGTATGCGAAAGCTATGTGCAAAGTGGGTGCCGCGCGAGCTCACAATCGACCAAAAACAAGAACGTGTCGATGCTTCAGAGCAATGTTTGGAGCTGTTCAACCGCAATAGAAGTGAATTTTTGCGTCGATATGTGACAATCGATGAAACATGGATCCACCACTACACTCCGGAGTCCAGTCGGCAGTCATCTGAATGGAGTGCACGCGATGAACCGAATCCAAAGCGTGGAAAAACTCAACAGTCGGCCGGTAAGGTTATGGCGTCCGTATTTTGGGATGCACATGGAATAATTTTCATCGACTATCTTGGAAAGGGAAAAACCATCAACAGCGACTATTATATAGCGTTATTGGAGCGTTTGAAGGACGAAATCGCGAAAAAACGGCCCCATTTGAAGAAGAAGAAAGTGTTGTTTCATCAAGATAATGCGCCGTGTCACAAATCGATGAAAACGATGGAAAAATTGCATGAATTGGGCTTCGAATTGCTTCCGCTGTTTCTTTTCCTGTTCTCAGATCTCAAGAGAATGCTCGCTGGAAAGAAATTTAAAGCCGATGAGGAAGTAATCGCCGAAACAAAGGCCTATTTTGAGGCTAAACACAAATCGTACTACAAAAATGGTATTGAAAAGTTGGAAGATCGCTATAATCGGTATATCGCCCTCGATGGCAACTATGTTGAATAATAAAATCGAATTTTGCCAAAAAATGTGTTTTTCTATAAAACGATACGAACTTTTCAGCCCAACTAGTATCTACACAGAGCGGAGGTAGCGCAGAGCTAGCAGAGAGCGCGCAGCGTACCTGTGGGTGGTCGCGGCAGAACATGTCGTGCGCCTGGCGTGCGCCGCCCTGCGCCGCCTGCAGCTCCTGCAGCGCCTCCTCGCGCGACTTGATGCTGTGATCCTTCGTGATCTTCAGCCTGCCCGCCGCACGCCGCGCGCACCACACCGACCACATGCATATCTTGTATAACCATACACTTTGCAACTGCACTCTATTTACTTCCTATTCCTCTTTTTTTTGTCAGAGAATAATGGTGACAAATAAGCACTAGCATACCTGATGGTAAGTGGATACCGTGGCCTCTACACGTAAGTTTTAATAAAAGAAGGAAGACAAACGAGCACACAGTTCACCTGATGATAACTGGATGCTGTGGCCCATAATAGACATTTACATTTATACTCGATCAAGAATCAAAATGCAGATGCGTTGTCACCCCTGAGGGCTAAGGTGGAATGCCTCGTTTCCGTTCGCGTTAAGCTGCAATTTTACGCTGGTATTCTGTGAGAACGTGGTCCTTCCCTGATCGAGCCGACCCATTCGTGCTACAACCATAATATAGCTGCAGCGTGACTCTATCAAATAAACGTCATTATCCATAAACGCTTATTTACCACGTTTTATTAACTCACTTTCGTGTGTGTCTGTCTGTTCGGGTCGAATTTAAAAATTGATTTTTAACTAAATTCTCGATGAGCTGGACACAGTCGACATTTTGAACATAGCTCAGAATCGAATCATAATGTAAAAATATGGAATATTAAACAAATCCCTACATTAAGAACAATCGATGTTCAATTGGTCCTTATTAGGCATGTGTTGTATGCAGATCTTATAGTTTTGGAGTTGTAGGAGTTCGAAAGTGGCTCAAAATTGCTGATATAGATATACACACAGCTTGTGCGTTACTCTTTTCTTTTCAGACCTTGACTGACATTGCTTTGTGCCTAAATACATTGTCACTTCCGTGGACTAAGATGGAATGCCTCTTTGCCAGTATAGAGAATCTCTATTTCACTTCACTTACCATACGAAACACAGTAACAGCACTACGCTACTATTCCATGCTAGCATTATGCGACCATGGTCTTGCTCCGGTCGTGCTTATGCACAAATACTATTGCTCTCATAATACTGTAGCGAGGCTGTACCATGTTAAGAACAAAAATATTGCAATAGCTAAATAAAATTTGTCTATATTTATTACCTTATAACTTTGAACATGTACAGTTATAGTAAATAGGAAAACTCTCCTATTAAATTAAAGCGTAAAATAAGCATGCAAATTAATAAATTACAAATATCAGCGCTGTTTATAGCAGTATTAAAATATTTTCAACAAAATGTCACCTCTGATGCGCACTGACGCAGTTGTCGCAGATAAACTCTGCGCAGTCCACGCAGTAGCTGGTGGCGGGCTCCGTGTCCTCGCAGCTGTTGCACTGCTGCTCGCCCGCTACTCCGCCTGCCACAACCCAATTCTACTTTATACAATACGCTACAATACAATACATGACACTGTCTTTATTTCAGACATCAAGAACTTAAAAATTAAGAATATTGGTCTGCATAGCAGTATATACTTTAACCTAAAAATATATAAAGCTATTTAGGAAAGTTTCTTCTTTGGCGCGTCCCTGTATCGACGACTCCGGTGACACCTCGAGGATCAGATATCGGGAGCGAGGAATTTCTCTATAAATTCAAATTTGCATATAGTGAGCTACAATTTGCACTCTACACAAAAATTTGCTCCTGATGCAGATAACGCTCAATAAATAAAATAAATAAATAGCAGAACGACTGACTCTTTCTGTTATTGTAAAAATCATGTTTAAAACAAAATTATATAATAAATTTAAATACAGCAAATAAAATCCTATATTATATGAAAATGTAAATAATCATGTAGCATGAATAGAGCATTTATATTTACTAACATTCAATTTGTGTTGTATATGTTAATAAAGTGAAAGAATTAACTTAGCATAGTTATAATTTAAACTATCTTATTTGCATTCAGTCCACGTCCGCGGCAGTGAGCAGGGAAGTGAGTCGCGCGAATTTGAAAACTGGTCACTTGTCCTGCTCGTGCCGCTGTGTCTGGCGTTGCGGAACGCTCTCCAAATTAGCGTTTTAGTGCAGAAGCCAAAGAACGGGCAAAGAATGGCAATGTTTACATTTAACTGCGTCGCTTAGCTGTTGTCGAGCGCCGTACCGAAGTGTACGTGTATGCTTTGCTGCAGCTGGACTGGAGCAACTAAAAGAATTTTTTTAGATGCTGGAAATTGAAAAATTTATATGATTCAAGTTATTTATTACAATGTTCATTTTCAATGGATCGGTATCATACACCACGACGTCCATCCACTACGACGACGATTTCTCATATTTTTAATTTCCCGCTAAGAAAATTTAAAACTTTTCAAAAAATAAGGAAGTTATTGCGTTCACCCCGATTTTCGAAAATCGAGTTTTCACCAGATCTCGACGTTTTGAGATCCCAGGAAGCTATTCTGACTAATTTCACGTGGACGTCCGTACGTCTTGATCGATAGAGATGCCGGTTTGCGGCGACTCAATGTGGAATAGATTTGGTGATAATATGAACAGATTCGGACGAGAAGATTTTGAGAAATCTCAAAAATTAAAATTTTGAAAAACTGTTTTCTTGGCAGAACTTTTAAACGGCTTTACCGATCAATTTCAGAAAAAGACGTCGAATGCCGCGTGAAAAATAAAAATCAGTTCACTCGTTCGTGAGATATCGAAGGAGAGAGATTTTGAAAAAGACGTAGTAGTTAGTTAGTACCAGTTCTGGCTCACTGAGTCGGAAGTGGTACAACGTTCGTCGACTCACGATCCTAAAAAAAAAAGGTTTTGGCATGCTCTGATCACGAATCTGCGGTCCGTTTTTGCGTAGGATGCACGGTTCCGGAAATGTGCAGATCAATTAGCTCTTATCTAATTGATATCCGGTGGGGGCCTCCACCGTCAATAGCGCTCCATTGTTCTTATCTATTTATCTATTGTTCATTGAATACCGTCATTATCTATTATTCCTCGGTGTGTGCGTCGGATTATCAGTGCTATTGTATTATACTCCTTTGTTC
Source organism: Parnassius apollo (assembly GCA_907164705.1). NCBI lineage: Eukaryota > Metazoa > Arthropoda > Insecta > Lepidoptera > Papilionidae > Parnassius > Parnassius apollo. The sequence goes on along the minus strand of CAJQZP010001641.1, from coordinate 671,099 downwards.
CTATCTACAACGCTAATCTGAATCATCAATAAAATACATTACCTAATTTTGTTACAATTTTTATTTACAAAATGTTATTACTTATTATCTATAAAATAGGAGCGAAACATCTCATCCACTAAAATATCGTTGTACAATGTGTTCCCTGTAAATATACTCGTAAAACTATGCATTGTACATCCCTGAAACTTATATAGCAAATATATTAAGCAATATTCGCCACAAACTGAAGTCCACTCATTCTGAATCCTATCAACATTTCAGTTCCATCTTTTACAATTTCTTTTTAAAAACTCTAGATGATATCGTACAGGTGCTCGTCCGATGAATCAAAATATTGACCGACGTCACTCGTATCGATATATAAAGCTACCCAATGTGACCTTGGTTTATTATCTGTATCCAAATTGCATATTATATAAGTTGGCACGTGGGTGTACATGGGCGGTCTATTGGCAGCATAAACATTATTTTCTAGACTGGGGTGAATCTTTTTCAGATGTTGTTGTACATCTAGTGTATCCATGATATTACTGCTATTAGTAGATTACTACAGGACCAATCTACTCAATGACTAACATAGGAATGATCAATTATAGTGATTTCTAAATATTAAATTGCATTATTTTGTGTTATACAAAACGTATTTGAGTCATCAATACACTGAACAAGACGCAACACAAAGTAATGCTGAGATAAGCAACAGAATGTGAGATAAGCTTGTTGACGCATAAAGTTACTATCAATTCCACTGCAGAAATTCTTTAGATTAGAATTATTACTTACTGGTACTATATAAGACCAAGCAACTGCAGTCATGGAGTTAGTGTATGATCGTTTGACCGCAGTGGATCTATCAATACTACAATTGTGTTACTTCAACGTATCAAAGGCCATGAATGTAAGTGTTTATTCTATTGACAAACTTACTTTTCTTTCTGTTATTTTCTTACGTGTGTATGATTTAGTGTTAACAAATTATATTTAAATATTGCGTGTGTATATGATTAAGCCGTGGTAGCTCAGATGGTTAGCGCAAGCTGTAAATTTCACAGTACGCGACCCGGGTTCGATCCCCGCCGGCACCAATTAAATTGTTAATTGCAATTTTAAGTGTTTATTCTATTGACAAACTTACTTTTCTTTCTGTTATTTTCTTACGTGTGTATGATTTAGTGTTAACAAATTATATTTAAATATTGTGTGTGTATACGATTAAGCCGTGGTAGCTCAGATAGTTATCGCAAGCTGTAAATTTCACAGTACGCGACCCGGGTTCGATCCCCGCCGGCACGAATTAAATTGTTAATTGCAATTTTAAGTGCTGATTTACCACGTGCTCGGCGGTGAAGGAAAACATCGTGAGGAAACCTGCATATCTAAGAAAATTTCGAAGGCATGTGAAGTTCGCCAACACGCGTTGAGGCAGCGCGGCGGACATTTCCTAGCCATAAATACAAAGACAATAGCAGAAAGTGAAAAAAATCCTCTTTTAACAATGACATTCATTAGTTGATCATTAGTGAATGTGATTATGTTTACTTAAATTACAGAAAGACAAGAGCAGAAGGAAGAAATGGGATGATGGAAAGTAATGAAGCATTATTATGTGAAGTTTGTTGGAACAAACACATTTTTAGTCACGTGTAAATACTTTTAACATTTTGGTTCAATATGACACAAAATCTAAAAAATATTAGATACATCATCGACATGGACGGATTTTACATTACATATCTTCATAAACATTTTCAATGTAGAGAAATGGCTATTCTAGACGTAAAACTATCTAATGAAAAAGATGCGTTTATCGATCATTATTTGTTTCGGCCAAGTTATCCTTTCAATTATTTGTCGCCAAAAGACAAAAAACTGTTCGTTATTGTGAAACACACGTGCACGGCATTCCATATTTTGATGTGACCGAAGAATTAAAAATTGCCTCAAACAAGAGAACATCATCCCCATACTAAATTGGTATATTAGAAATTTGTGCAAAGACGAAGTGATCGCATACAAAGGTGGTTCAGCAGAAAAACAATTTTTTAAAATGTTAACGGCGAATGATAGAATTTTTAATATTGAAGAATACAAATGTCCAAAATACAATGATTTAGTAAATGTCATACATTTAAACAAACGTTATGTGTGTAATAATCATATATTTGCTAAAAATAATCACAAAATTTTACATTGTTCTTGTGACGAAGTGTGGGTTTTTTACAAGTGGTTATTGCTTGAAAATAAAATTTTCAATTAATCATAAATTTCGTTTGATTTCCCAAAAGCATTAGTTATAGTACACAATATATATTAATTGTTTACACCAACACTTACATTTTTTATTTCACATAATAATAACGTTTAGTTGGCTGATAAATCAGGAGTTAAGCCAAATGCTAACAGACAGTAACCTTTGGCATACTGTTCACAAGAGATTCCATTTCCTTCATTAAGAAAGTGAAAATACCTGAAAAAGGACAGGAACGAGGGAAGGGTCTTTGTCACGGCTCGTTCAGCAGCGGATTCCCTAACCTCCTATGACACCAACGTTGGATTCGGGAACAACGTATGTGAACCCCGCAACGGAGTAACACACAAGGGCGTCGACCTCTTCTTTTTCTTCGAATAGGTTCATGCTGGCATTACGGGTCTTCCGAGGTCGTCCCGGTCCCAACGCCTTAATTCTTCAATATGTGCCGCGCTAGCGACACCAATGAACTCTACTTATTTTAAAGGTGAAGGATCCCATGGGAATAAAACAGTAATTATCTTCAAACCGTTCCGTGAGAGAGTAATTACTTTCCCTATCACTTCCCTATATACTTTTCTTTCTTGATTATATTATATACTGGTAGCTGGTCCCGAACGATTTGTATATTGATTGTCGTCTGCTATGGGACTACTTTTGTTTATCCCATGCAGGTATCGGGCCTCGGGGAGTTCCCCATTACCCGGGTAATCCTCACAGCTCATATCAATGAGCCGGTCTTGGGAGCCGTACAAGTACGACACTGTTGGTAATGTTGGTTGGCGTATTGCGCGCCACCAGGTCGATGCTACCGGAGGGTCGGCCGGGCCTCCAGTGCTCCTTCCTGGCTCTAGTTGAAGGCCTGGTATTCCTAGGCAAAAAGTTGGCGTGTCTCGCGCCTCTGGGAAGGGAATCTGCCAAATGGTCAGCAACCTTCAGGTTCCGCGGAGATGCATCTCGACGCGAAGCCGAAGTCACCAACAGGCGCGCGCACCTGGGCGCGCCGGGCCTTCGGAGTTCGCTTCCCAGCGTGTAGGTGAAAAGCAGGGAGGTGATCTTCATCCCGGGTGGGGTCAGGAGCGTCCTCAAGGCTCCACGCAAGCCGAGTTGGCCCCACAGCGCGCGCACCCACTGCGAAGCGACGCGCTGTACTTCTCCCACCCGGGCGGGAGTCGACGACCGGCGGACGAGACCGCTCACTAGCGCGGTCCGGACGAGACTCAATCAATAACCGATTTGTATGAACGTTGATGTCTTCTTCATGTGTCTTTAGACACATGGAGGTTTCGGGCCTCGGGGTAAGCCCCCATTACCCGTGCTGTCCTCGCGGTCCACCACTATGGACCGGTCCTGGGAGCCTTCTAATGGCATTGTAGGTGTCATACGATTTGTCGCAATCGGTAAATTTTTCGTAGTCGGTTATGACTACGAAAAAAGGAGGTTACCTAATAAAGTCGGAGTTGGCCTTTCAGCGGCATTGAGGGTTGTCACTCGACTCTCTAATCGATATAGAGAGGAGTTCTCTTGGATAGGGTCGCCCGTCCGGAGGGCGAGTGTGTAGCGGCGCAAAGTTGTTGAGATGTATATGCGGCCCGTTGTCTGCACGGTCGAACAGTCCGCGCGCCAACCGGGCCACAAATTCCTGTATGGTGTCAATCTTCAGGTTGGCCGCTATGACGTCATTCCGGACGTAGCGACCCGCACCGACAATGGTTCTTAACGCCATATTTTGCTGGGCCTGCAGTCGCCGCCTCAGAGGCTCGCTCAGAAGCGCGTACCAGGCCGGAGCAGCATAGGTGATAATGGCTCTGATGTAGGTTTTGTATACTCGCACTTTGGTGTTAAGTGGTAACTTGGATGCCAGGACCGGACGTAGCATCGCCCGCGCACATCGTGCTCTACGGACGACGAGGTCGACGTGCGCAGTCATGCGCAACGCCCGGTCGATCCAGCACCCAAGGTAGGTCACGGCCTTCTCGTACGCGATCTGCTGGCCATTGAGGGTTAGTTGAGGTGGTAGGTTCCTGAGGCGGCGAGTGAGCAGAGCGGTCGTCTTACCAACGTTGACGACCATCCTCCACTCATCTAGCCATGGTGGCAACAGGTCCAGGAGGCGTTGCATCCTGGCAGCGGCAATATGGGCTCTTCTGGAAGAGGTGAAATAAGCGCTATCGTCCGCATATAACGCCAATTCCACGTCGTCCTCCCATTCTTGCAGCCTGCCTGCCAGGGTAGGGATGTCGTTGGTATAAGCTGCGTACAGGACTGGAGACAAACAGCTGCCCTGAGGAACGCCGGCTCTGATGGTTCTGGTTGCGGACTCGGCGCCCTCTACGCAGACGTAGAACTTCCTGTCTGCCAGGAAAGACGCCACTAGCCGCAGCATAGCAGGAGGGACACTGGTCTGTTCTTCCAATTTAAAAAGTAGTCCAGAATGCCACACCCTGTCGAACGCCTTCTCGATATCGAGAAAGACGCCCAACGTAGTGCGGCCACGGTTGTAATCGGCCGCAAGCAGGTGCAGCACTCTGGTCAGCTGTGTTGCTGTAGAGTGACCCCTCCTGAATCCGTGCTGCTCCGCCCGAAGTTGGATGCACGGGCGGAGGCGTCTTAGCAACAATCTTTCAAGCAGTTTAGCTATGTGTGGTAGCAGCGTGATCGGCCTGTAGCTGGCAGCTCTACGCCTGTCCTTCCCGGGTTTCGGCAAGACGATTACTTTGCCTTTCTTCCAGTCCTCCGGGAAGTGGGATGTCCGCAGTACCCTATTGTAGAGTCGACCAAGCTCTACTAGGACTCTATGGGGCAGCTGTCGGAGTGCAGCGTTGGTAATCGTGCCCCGGCGCCTTCCTCGGTTGCAGGCGGGTTGCTGTCCACCGCAGTTCAGCGGGGGAGATGAACCACTCTCCTGCAAGAGGCGGCGCGGGCGACGACAGGAACTCCTGTACGCGACTCTCCTTTTGGGCATGAAGCTCTAAGAACTCCGCACTTGCTGGGTTCGGCATAAATTGCTCCTCGAAGTGCTCGACTAGGATATCCGCTCTACCCTTGGCATCGTAACGACGTTCGCCCGCGTTGTTGGTCAGCGGGCAAACGGGAGGTTTGGCTTTAGTTAACTGCCGGTTCAGTTTGTAGAGCGACGCATTGTGCTCTTCCGCCTTCCATATGCGCCGCTCCCAGGCATCTCCTCTGTGTGCCTGGACTGCATCCGACAGTTCCTCCGACAAGGTGTTCAGTTTCGTTTTGATTCTCGGGCAGCGAGTACGCGCCCAGAGTCTCCTTAAGGCCCTTTTTCTCTTGATCTGCACGCAGATGTTTTGCGGCAGATCATCCCTTCAGGTGGACATCGGACGATCGTAGAGGCAGCATTGAGGGCCTCCTGTATCGCCTTTGTCATATTAGCGGCTGCGGCGTCCGTGGCGTGGTGTGCTGGAGGTCTCTCCTGCAGGTGTTTGTGGTAGAGCCTCCAGTCGACACGTGTCTTCACTGTTCTGGGCGGGGTAGTCACCGCCTTTAAGCCAAGGGTAATTAAGATCGGGAGGTGCTGCGATTCCAGGTCGTACAGCACCTCTACCACTATCGGGTAGTTGATGTTCCTAGCGAGCACGATGTCCAATACATCCGGACGACTTCGTGGATCCGTTGGAACATGTGTAGGTTCTTCGGGACCTAAAACGTCATAGCCGTGTCTTTCGGCGTCTTCAAATAGTGCATGACCCGGCGGGTTGATCAATCTAGATCCCCACGCCGGGTGTTTGGCGTTTAGGTTCCCCGGCGATGATGGTCGGTGTTTCGCCTTCCATTACCGTCCGGACGTCTGAGGAGCAAAATGGAGTCCCTGGCGGGCGGTATGCTGCGTAGATCCTAAGTTCCTCGCCCGCCGCCTCCATTTTTATGCCGATAGAGCGCATCGTTTGGTATTCCGGTAAGTCAAGTTCTTGATGGACGATGTCCCTTCTCACTAGGACCGCTGTCCCTCTGTAGGCGGCCCCCTGAGAAGTGACCTCGTCCCTCCTATATATATGATAATTAGGCAGCTTAATGCGTGTGCTCGGATTTAATTTCGTCTCTCCCAGCAAGATGACCTGTACTTCTTGTTGTTGGGCGACGGTGCGGAGTTCTTGTAACTTCTGCTGGATTCCACCTGGGTTCCAGTAGAGGAGGCGCAGGTTAGACTCCTCCACTGTAATGACGAGCCAGTAGATTAGCCAGCGCCTTCATAACCGCTGTGATCAGATCTGTCCCGGCTCTGATATCAGCCAGGACTTGACTGCCGACCTCGATTGCTATGCCAACCAAACGTTGGATGGCGTCAGCAGTCTCGAAGCCGGCTAGAGGTGTTCTAGATGGTGCGTGTGCGGAAGGCGCTGGTCTCGGGAGTTGGTGTACGTTTCTTTGTATATGGGTAGAGCGCGCTCTGTGTGTAGAGCGGGCTCTATTTTCTGATAGAGCCCTTTCTGGCACTCTACCCATTCTGGCTTTCTTGTCATCCATGGTAACCTGCGCCTGGGCTATCGTTACCGTTGGGGTTGGGGTAGAGGTTGCTGCCTGAGGAGGAGGCTGCACCTTCTTCTTCTTCTTCTTCCCCCCGCTTACTCCTCTGAGAAGTTTGGCGCTCTATGGCGTCGTTAGCGGGGGGGCTGAAGAGTCGCCCCGGTGGTTGCCTTTGATGTAGTGATGGTGGGCACTACCGTTCCTGTGGGTGCCGTGACGGGTGGAGGGGGGGGGCAGGTTGCCTTCCTTTTCCTCTAATTGTAGTCCACCCGTCTTCCTGGACCACGGCCCTGGGACGACTTTGGGGGACCCTCTTGGGCTCCTCTGGGAGTAGTCCCGGTAGAGTGATCCCCTGCTTCCTTGCAATCCTCCTCAGGACTGGGCAGCGGCGATCGTTGGCGGTATGGTTCTTAGTGCAGTTAGCGCATCGCGGTTCCTCATCTACCCCTTGGGCAGTTGCTGGCGATATGGTCACCGGCGCAGCGAACACACTTCACTGGCCTGAAGCAATTCGTGGACGCATGGCCAAAGGCCTGGCAGCGGTGGCACTGTGAAGGGCCCGCTCTTCCTTGCCAGGCCTCTATGACGACTCCTCTCATGAAGAGGAGCTCGTCGATCTGGTATAATTCGTTGAGGCGCTCCAGGCTCAGGTGGTCCAGCTGCGCGAAGTAGAGGCACCCAGGTCTGCCTCTACGGGGTGGGATCCCTTTAACATATCTAATCGGGAACCCCTTAGCCCTGATAGCCCCCTCTATTGCAGATGGATCTGTGCCCACTGGTAGTCCCCGAATACCCACTTTCGTGGGCTTGTCCTCCTCGGGGGTGTAGCAGTACCAGGACATAGCTGGTACTTTCTCCGTAATCTCAATCAGGTACTTTTGTACCGTCCGGAATTCTTCCGGACTCTGGGGGGTGAATCTGACCCCCTTGCCGAACGGACGAGCATTCGGTGCGTGGCCCAGCTTCTTATTTAGTACTTCGAAGTGCTTCGTCCAATCCGGCAAGCACTCAGTCACTATAGGTGGGTACCTTTTAGCCGATTCTTCCGGCGGCTTTGGTGTTTCGGCTGTCCTGGTCCTTGGTACTGCCGGCGCAGCTACCAGTTGGGCATAGCTGGTCGAAGGCCTCTGACCATCGTCTGATGGCCGGCCCGACGGGTTGGTGGTAGGCGCGGACGGTGAACGTCCGGCAGACGTACTCGGAGCTAAGGTCGCATACGTGGTGGCACTCCATCCGTATGACCCTTCCCCTCCTTGTTCCAGATCAGCAACATCCATAGTGATGTGTTGTTCCGGTGTTCTGGGGGGGTGGTTTTAATCGGCGATGGCGATTTTGGTGATCTCCTAATCGGCTTTTCAGGTTGGTGGTCCGATTCTCCCTCAGATGATGAATAATCCGAGGAGTTGGTGGTACTGTAGCATCGCCTCTTCTCCTGGAGGGATGCTGCTGTTTCTGGAGGCGTATGCCTTCTCTGGGTCTTCTTGCCCCGCTGGGGTTGGGGGAACGGTTCCCGCCCAGTCGTACCTCCAGTACGATGGGCGAGAGCGCGGTCCTCGGTGCGGGCTCTTTACCCGGTGAGGAGGGTTTCCTTGTCGGGATCTGAGAGTAGGAGGACACTACTCTAGTCCTTTCAGGATCGAAAATGTCGCGATACGCGATAGGACGGTCTAGTACACCAGGACGGTCGGGTGGTCTTCTGGGTTTGGGTTTAGGTGGAGGCTCCCCCCTTGTCCTTATCGGACATAATGAAACCTACCTAAGTCAGTCAGGTATTCTCTAAGGCCCTGTCTAATAAATGCCAGCCGATTCGGCACGAAGCGCGACGCGGATAGCAGAGTATAAAGCGTAGTTGGCGTATTCACAACTGGGCACTGCCTACCCCTTTTGTCAACAAAAGGGTTGGGGGAAGTGCGACGGTGGCACTTTACGACGCGACTAGGCACAGGATGCTCGGAGCGCATAAAGTGCCCAAGAATCACCTAGGGGCCGGTGACCTCGACGCCTCACGGAATCACGGGACTCAACGTTCGGCGGAGTATGTCGTACCGGCGGTCATTTACAGCCACTGATAACTGCAAACAACGCACACCTAGGAGATCCTTGATGAGATATATAGATATATATATAACCGATTTGTATGAAAACCAGTCTAATAGGGTATCAACAAAGCTATACTCGAAAGAGAGCCGCGCCCTCTGTGCGATTAAGCTATTTAATTACATCAATTTGTACTATCACTCTCTCACGGTTTGCCCAATATCTTTATTTGTATAAGACATACATTTATACATTTTATTTATAAAGATAGCACAAAAAATATCTATACTATGATATACATTACATTTTATATCACAAAAAACTTTATTTATTCAACAAAATATGCCTATTTTACAACGTATGTAATAAGTTAGAATTCTTAAATGTCTAACATATAAGGTTGAAACAATGTTCTTCATTTGAAATTATAAATATCTTAACTAATACAATAGTTTAATTTACATTTTTCCCATACATTTTACTATTTAAAACACTTTTAAATTTCTTACACAAAACTATCAATATTTCACTAATCCAAAGAAATTTTTACATGAAAATAACACAGAATTCACCTATTTTGCTCATACAGTCAATCTGAGATATTTTACAAGTCAATTTTACATGAATTGCTGAAATTTGCAAATATTTAAATTTCTACTTATTTTGACCTCCTAAGTACAAGGTTAACGCGCGGCTATGAACTCGCGCTATTTGAACAACTAATTCTTACACGACTCTCAATTGTCGGTAAAAGGTGGCAAATTTAGCACACACTGCTATCAACCAATACTAGGTGAACAACTGATTCTACACGACTCTCAAATGTCGGAAATTATTTCTAACTAGACTCTTATCAGCTATCATGTTTCTTATCAGATAACATAAACAAAATATTTTATGAATCAAACATTGAAAATAAACATTTTATTTTCATACAAAACGTATCAAACTTATATAAGATAATACTTATGCAATTAATTTCCATTAATTCTATTTATACACAAAGTGATAATTTCGATCGGGTAACAAATCCTGGTCCCTCCTAACTTTATTTTAATATTCCTTTAAATTAACAATATTATTGGAAAGGTGATTTCAACCGGGGAACTGAACCCGGAAACATAATTTATATCTTAAAAATTCCCTATATGAATTTATTAAGAAAATCATCATCATCATCATCATCATTACAGCCCTTCACAAGTCCACTGCTGAACATAGGCCTCCCCCAAGTAATGCCACAAAGCACGGTCCTGAGCCACCTGCATCCATCGACTTCCTGCATGTCTTACCAGGTCGTCACTCCATCTAGTGGGGGGTCGCCCTACACTACGCCCACCGGTACGAGGCTGCCACTCGAGAACCTTTCTTCCCCATCGGTTATCGGTTCTTCGAGCTATATGGCCGGCCCATTGCCACTTCAGCTTACTAATCCGTAAGTAATTTTTAAGTTCTTAGTAATTAAGAAAATATTACTAAGAAAACAACAAACTAGTCCGGCCTGGGAATCGAACCCAAGACCTTCAAATTATTAATTCGATATTTCTTTAAGATGCAACTAAGTGTTTTCTTATTAGAATATTATTGCTCGATAATTTGTTTTTAAAAGCTGTTTGTTGGCGACGCGCCTATAAGAATATTTCAGTTTATTAAGTCAACCGATGACGAATAACGTCTCAAAGGCATATTGTCCAATAGCAATGTTCTAATAAGAAAATGCTTATTTAAATCTTGAAGAAATGTCGAATTAATGATATGAAGGTGTTGGGTTCGACTCCCAGGCCGGACTAGTTTATTGTTTTCCTAAGTAATATCTTTCAATAAATTCATATAGGGAATTTTAAGATATAAATTATGTTACCGGATTGGTTCCCCGGTTGAAATCATCTTTCCAATGATGTAAATTTAAAAGAATAATTAAATAAAGTTAAAGATCGGATTTGTTCCCCGGTCGAGATGATCACTCTGTGCATAAATAGAATTAACGGAAATTAATTGCATAAGTATTGTTTTATATGAGTTTGATATGTTTTGTACGAAAACAAATGCCTATTTGTCATGATTGATTTATGAAAATATTCACTTATATTGTTTGATAAGAAACATGATAACTGATAAGAATCTGATTAGAGATAGTTTCCTACAGTTCGAAAATTGTGTAAAAGCATTTAATTTATCTAATATTGTTAAAATTAGTGTATATCAGACTTCCATTTTTTTTCTGATAGCCGTGCAAAAGTTAGTTGTTCAAATAGTGTGAGTTCACGGAAGCACGCTGGCCACGCCCTTAGGAGGCCGAATATGTAAAAATTTAAAATGTTTGTAATTTCAGCAATTTATGTAAAAATGACTTATAAAACATTTCAGGTTGATTGTACGTGCTAAAAAAGGTGAATTCTGTGTTATTTTTATGTGAAAATTCCTGTGTATAAGTGAAATAATGATAGTTTTGTATAAGAAATTTAAAAGTGTTTTAAATAGTGAAATAAATAGAGAAAATGTAAATTAAACTATTGTATTAGTTAACTTATGTATAATTTCAAGTGGAAAACATTGTTTTAACTTTCTGTGTTAAATATTTAAGAAATTTCGACTTCGAACTTGTGAGTAAAATAGGCATATTTCATTTAATAAATAAAAGGTTTTTCGTGATATGAAAATGTAATGTATATCGTAGTGTAGATATTGTTTTGTGCTATCTATATAGATAAATTATGTTGATGTATGACTTATGCAAATAAAGAGACTAAGTAAAACGTGAGAGAGTAATAGAACAAATTCACGTAATTAAGTTGCGCAAGCACGCGAATGGCGCGGCTCACTTTCGCGTATAGCTCTGGGGTAGCTTAGTGAACGGGTTTTATTGCAATTCGTTCGGGGAAAAAGTTCGGAAATCATACCAGCAGTCAATAAGAAGAAGAAAGAAAAAGTGTAGGGAAGTGATAGGGAAAAGTGATTACTCTCTCACGGAATGGTTTGAAGATAATTGCTGTTTTATTCCCAAGAAATTCATCCCTCAAGTTATACAGTCCACATCGAAGAATTAAGGCGTTGGGACCGGGACGACTTCGGAAGACCCGTAATCCCCGTCTGAACCTACTTGCTGAAAAGGAAGAGGTTATCGCCCTTGTGTGTTACTCCGTTGCGGAGATCACATACGTTGTTCCCGAACCCAACGTAAGCGTTATAGGAGGCCGGATCGAGAGAAGCCTCGATTCCTCCCTTCTGTTTCAGAGCCCGAAAGTTTTCGCCCGTCTTGGTTCCTTTTCACTGTTCGTAATCGGTTAACTAATAAATTAAAATATTATCATAGACGCGTCGCCAACAATACCAGTTCCCGAGAATAGAGTATGATATGCTGATGTAAATAGACTATTATTAAAAGATGGTTGCAAAGCTTTTGAAGGTATTTGTTGCCCATCAATATATAAGCTGAAAGAATTAATACCATAGTTTTCAAAGTTAAATGGATTTTTAGTAAGGGAACCATTAAATGCAGAATTGTAAACAAATCCAATTATACATCTTTTGGGTACCTGTCCTATAAATATATTATCAAGAGTTTTTCCTTGAACACCCGATGGAATTGTAAAAACTTTTACTTCAGCTCGAGTAATAGGATATTTAGCAGTGTATAAAATTATTGAGGATGCGCAGGGACACTCGTGATTTTATTGTCGTATCGTTTATTCTGCTATCCATGGACGACTGCTCGCAAAATCTAGAACACTGTTCTTTTCATACATATAATAAGAGATGCCCTCTCGTGGCAACAAGTTAAACTAAGTACTTACATTACAGTTGTCAGTAAAGCGCCATCTGTTCGAAACGAGTGGGACCACAAGAAAGAGCCACCTGGTTCGTACAGATGTGTAATAAGGAAATATGTTGTTAGTAGTATGTTGTTAGTAACACAGTGGTAGAAGCTAAAACTTTTTGATGTGCGAGTAATACACTTGGATTAATTCGTGCTCGTCGAATAATAAGAGTTGCGTCCGTAATGCAAACTTTCAACTTTACATCGTTTGACCCAGCAATTAAATTAAAACTCTCTCTTGATCGAACCAATTTAACACTCATTTCAACACCATTAATTAAAAATTTATCTTGGTTGAAAATGTCACCGTGAAGATGACCAATCATTTCTATTTCCTTACTTTCACTAATCAATTCCTGTCTTTTAACAAATCCAATGTTTTTACCTTCTGTAGAATCCATTTTTCCTGCTGTATCCACAATCAAATTTTCAATGCTAGTTTGTGTAGGCGGTAGTGCAAACAAATCCAATTCTGACTTAACGCACTCTCAAGAATGATTATGAAGGAAAGACATATTTAATTTGAAAATATATCTTTGATATTTTTTGGTTTGAGACCAAGTTTTTTCGCAGCTTGCACTTTAGCACTTAATGGTGGAATGAACGAGGTCAATCGTTTTCTTTTAGTTTTACTACCCAGATCCTGTCATGTTAAATTGATCAATTTTCTCACCAGCCTTTCGTTTTAAATTCGTACTAACTTGCTTTAGATGATCTTTTATTGAGGCTTCCATAGGACGCGCTTGAACCATATCCGATAAAAGTCCTACTCCAGCGCTTAATGCCTCCTTACCAATCACTCGAGCACCACTTGAAAGTTAAGGTAAAACTGATCTAAATAACCCCCCTAAGAAGCTCCCAATACCATGACCGCGTTGGTATGGTGAACTCTTATAAATTACTCCAACTCCTAACCCAGCTTGATTTGTATAATAATTTTCATATGGACATTTATGATGATCACGAAGAGAATTTATTATTATAATTTTCGGAAATGTAGTTTAATACACACGGTTCCAAACTGAAATGGTATTTTTTGTCCTGTGCTCGATCTTATAACTATTTCCAGCGTATTGAACTCTCTTCGCATAACATGTAAGTAGTGAGCTTGAGAGAAAACGTGCATTTTCTTTGCACCATAAATGTATTTTGTAGGATCTAATGAAATGACTCTTAGTAAAGGAGTCATAACATCACCCACAATCTGAGGATCGATAATGTCGCAATATAGAAATAGTTGAGATGGTAACTCTAAGTGTAAATTAGCAGAACATTTTCCAAAATTTCTGTCTAGGAGATTTTTATTTGGTTCATAACCTAGTTGTAAACTTAATTTGGGTGATAATGTTACGGATGTTATATTTTTATCCAAAACAGAAATTTTGTTATTTCATCATAGCGAAATTACAAGTTCTCTCCGATACCATTTAACACTCTTAAAATATGCTCAACGTTATCATAGTTGGTAGCTGGAATATGTTTTTTGTAGTACACTATGGATGGTTTATCTTCATTAGGCATTAACATAGATTTTGTAATGTATATAACATTTTCATGACCTTGAACAGTAAACATGGTACACGGATATTGAAACTCGACAACTCCAACCGACCATTCACCTTCTAATTTAATAGCTTTTGGTAATTTCGTTGAAATTTTGTGGTCTTGTTATCAGGAAAGTATTCCATTGAACTATTGCTGAGCAAAGTTAAATAAAAACTTTCTTTATTCATATTTCTTTTAAACTAGAAGCTAAAATCCAACTGTTAAATTTATCTGGATAACCTTTCCACTTCACTAATACTTCTTTTCTGTTACCTGAGTAACGAGTGTCAATTATTTTATCTATTTTATATTGTGAGGTGGGGTTGTAAGTGATTTTCTGTAATTCTCTTTCATAAAAAGTACCAACTATTGGTTCATTTTGTAAATCTGTTATTGTATAAACAACCCATGGTTATCAATTATTGAAGATATAATAAATATTTCATCACTCCAATTTCATTCATATCCTTTTTTGGAAATCATGTTTATATTTAGTTATTCGAACATAATCACCCACATTGAAATTTGGTTTAGGTATTTCTAAAGAAAGTTTGTTTGACCGTCTATCATAAAGATTAGTCCAAACTGTCATAATATTGTTGGAATTTACATCACATGGGCACATCTTAATACTAGAGTGAAAGCTGTGATTATAAGAGTATATTAAATCTTGTAAAACATCTATATATCTATCTATAAGTATTATTATGAGTGAAATAACGCCATATTTTCATTTTTAGTGTTCTTTGAAATCGTTCAACAATACTGGCCTTAATGTCAGGATTGTTAGTGATATAGTAATTATTAATATTTTTGGATTTAAAGTATTTTTGTACATCTTTTGAAACAAATTCTGTACCTTTATCAGATTGTATGTGAGCAGGTGTTAAATTACTTTCAGTAAATATACTTTCAACACATTCTTTAGTTGTTTCTGAGTTTTTCTTTTTCATTGGTCTTGCAAAAGCATATTTACTAAATACATCAATAACACAAAGTATATACTTGAAACCATCATTATATTGAGAATAAGTTCGCATATCACTTAAATCAGCTTGCCACAGTTCATTAATATTTGATAGAATGTACCTATTACGCGGGAATTTTTTTCGAATGGGTTTATGTAATGTGTATGTTTCTTGTGATTTTAACCATTCCTTTACTTGCTTTTTATTCATTTTACCCTTCATGGCTTTTGATAATTTATCAATACTACCAAAACCAGCGGTATTAAATGGATCATAATAAACCCTGTAAATTTCTTCTAGTACGGGGTCCATTTTTCCCACTCAAACCTTTTACGTATTTTAGTTGCAGACTTTTTATCTCCACTACTCGGTGTAGAAAACTCTTGAACTTCAATCTCAGAGTGTTTGTTCAGATCTTTTGCTTGAAGTTGGTTAATAAACTCAGATCTCTTTGGATTTACAGTATAAGTCAGTGGTACTTTAATATCTTTTAGTGCTTCAGCAAATCTATCCCACCCTACTGGATCACTTCTTTTTAAGGGTCTTAGTGAATCATTTATTAAATCAACAATATTACTTCCAGGAATTTTTTCATTATCAATTATGACTGTACCTTCATTATCCCAATGTATTTTACTTTTACTTGTTTCAACTAATTTTAATAATAACTGTCACTTTTTATTATAAGTTTTTGGTATTAAACTGAGTATTTAAGCTGGTGTGTAAAGTGGATTTTCATCATTTTCTTTACTTTTAATGGATCGATTCTCCTCCAACAAAGATTCACAATCAACTGAAGTTTTTAGATCTCTATCTTTATTTTTAAAAACAATTTTAGACTTATTTGAATCTTCATTAGGTGTATCAGAATAAATTGGTAATCTGAGTGGTTGACGATCCTCTTCGGTAAAATGAAGGTATCTTTGCAGTGTTTGTAAATATAACATCTATTTCTTTCGGTCTTCCGTCTTACTATTCATAATATTTTGCATTTCAATATCTAATCGAGATAAATTACTATTAACCTTATTTTCTTGTTTTAATTTTTCAATCAATCCAGGTTCGATAAGTATCATTTTCTTTGCATTTTCCATGTTAACCAGCTAGTCCACTCACTAATCCACTCAATATTGCACCTAATATTATTGGTAAGAAAGCCCCTCCTTTTTGTATAATTATATTTTTTCTTAGTTTATGTTTACACTTACGCACTAGCTTACGGAGTATATTTTTTTGTGTTTATTCAATTTTTGTTTATCTTGATCTTTAAGATGTACTTTTCCTTGTAAAACATTATGAATACACTCACAAATACAGTTAATTTCTTCTTCATCACACGTTTTAAGTAATGCTCTTTGATATTTTGGTTTAAGCGTATGCAAAGCGTTTAGCAAATGTTTATGCGTTGTGAGTCGACAATGCATCATTTAGCAATGATTTGAATTGTTTGATTCTTGGTGTATTTAAACTCTTTTGTCGGGACGTAGACTGTACTGAAACCATTAAATGGGAAG
Organism: Parnassius apollo; assembly: GCA_907164705.1. NCBI lineage: Eukaryota > Metazoa > Arthropoda > Insecta > Lepidoptera > Papilionidae > Parnassius > Parnassius apollo. The sequence goes on along the minus strand of CAJQZP010001641.1, from coordinate 654,476 downwards.
ACATTTGTCTTGATACGACAAAAATCTTTGGTATTCTGTTTTTTAAATCTACCTTTAAATATCCATGTGCCTCTAGAGTTGTATCCTTGTAGGCATCTTCAATGAATTTTGAGTTATCTGGTAACACTTGTGCTAAATATCTTATTTGAGTTTTATCTCGAGGGTTTTGAAAATATATTATATAACTTGAGTTTAAAGATATGTCTCTTTGTCCTTTACCCCGATGAAATAAATTTTGTGTTAAATAAAATAAACTGAGATTCCTGTGACGACTACCTTTTGTAAATATATCCACAATTCTTCCATCGGACTCTCTCATTAGATCATCAATAATAACGAGATGTGGGTTTTCACCATCAAACATATTAAGATTCGGAATTCCTTGATGATAGTTAACATTTGGTAAATTATACAAAGGTTGCATTTCATCAAAGCACCATGTGATCTGATTAAAATCACAATTACATACTTCTGTATATTATTTTATTAAATTTGTTACAAAATTTGACTTCCCACATCCACTTGGTCCCGCCACAATAGCAGTAAACGGATGTATAAAGTGAAACATTACACACGTCTAAAGTTTTAAGAGGTGAAATAAAAATGAAAGTATATATTGTGTACTATAACTAATGTTTTTCGAAAATCAAACAAAATTTATGATTAATTTAAAATTTTATTTTCAAGCAATAACCACGTAAAAATCCCACATCTCGTCACAAGAACAACGTAAAATCTTGTGATTATTTTTTGCAAATATATGATTAATAAACACATAACGTTTGTTTAAATTTATCACATTTACAAAATCATTGTATTTTGGACATTTGTATTCTTCAATAATAGAAATTCTATCATTCGTCGTCAACATTTTTAAAAATTGTTTTTCTGTTGAACCACCTTTGTATGCGATCCCTTCGTCTTTGCACAAATTTCTAATATACCAATTTAATATGGGGATGATGTTCTCTTGTTTGTAGGCACATTTTAATTCTTCGGTTACATCAAAATATGGAATGCCGTGCACGTGTGTTTCACAATAACGAACAGTTTTTTTGTCTTTTGGCGACAAATAATTGAAAGGATAACTTGGCCGAAACAAATAATGATCGATAAACGCATTATTTTTATTAGATAGTTTTACGTCTAGAATAGCCATTTCTCTACATTGAAAATGTTTATGAGGATATGTAATGTAAAATCCGTCAATATCGATGATGTATCTAATATTTTTTAGATTTTGTGTCATATTGAACCAAAATGTTAAAAGTATTTACACGTGACTAAAAATATGTCTGTTCCAACAAACTTCACATAACAATGCATCATTATTTCCCATTATCCCATTTCTTCCTTCTGCTCTTGTCTTTCTGTAATTTAAGTAAACATAATCACATTCACTAATGATCAACTAATGACTGTCATTGTTAAAAAAGTATTTTTTTCACTTTCTGCTATTGTCTTTGTATTTATGGCTAGGAAATGTGCGCCGCGCTGCCTCAATGCGTGTTGGCGGACATCACATGCCTTCGAAATTTTCTCAGACATGCAGGTTTCCTCACGATGTTTTCCTTCACCGCCGAGCACGTGGTAAATCAGCACTTAAATTTGCAATTAATAATTTAATTGGTGCCGGCGGGGATCGAACCCGGGTCGCGTACTGTGTAATTTACAGCTTGCGCTAACCATCTGAGCTACCACGGCGTATATTTAAATATAATTTGTTAACACTAAATCATACACACGTAAGAAAATAACAGAAAGAAAAGTAAGTTTGTCAATAGAATAAACACTTAAAATTGCAATTAACAATTTAATTGGTGCCGGCGGAAATCAAACCCGGGTCGCGTACTGTGAAATTTACAGCTTGCGCTAACCATCTGAGCTACCACGGCTTAATCATATACACACACAATATTTAAATATAATTTGTTAACACTAAATCATACACACGTAAGAAAATAACAGAAAGAAAAGTAAGTTTGTCCATAGAATAAACACTTAAAATTGCAATTAACAATTTAATTGGTGCCGGCGGCGATCTAACCCGGGTCGCGTACTGGAAATTTACAGATTGCGCTAACCATCTGAGCTACCACGGCTTAATCATATACACAGACAATATTTAAATATAATTTGTTAACACTAAATCATACACACGTAAGAAAATAACAGAAAGAAAGGTAAGTTTGTCAATAGAATAAACACTTACATATATGGCCTTTGATGCGTTGAAGTAACAAAAATGTAGTATTGATAGATCCACTGCGGTCAAACGACCATACACTAACTCCATGACTGCAGTTTGTCGCGAAGCGACAATTAAAAACTAAAGAACCTAACCTAACAACAACGAAACAACAAAAATAGAACAAAAACGAATAATTTATGTTTAGTTTTATATAAAAAAAAAAGTATGAAGATGATGATGGGTGACGTGAATTACAATTATTTTAAAAAAAAAATAATAAAGATAAGTGAGTACTGAAACGGAGCCCGAAGACCAAAGTGGCACACCGCGTTTGGCAGTGGTGCTCACCGCTCACGGAGTATGCACAGGCTGTGCCTGTGGTAAGTGCGCAGCGCCTGATCTAGGCACACGCAGCGTCTGAAGAAGGCACACGCAGCGCTTGGAGTAGGCACACGCAGCGCCCGGAGTAGGCACACGCAGCGCTTGGAGTAGGTACACGTATCGCCTGGAGTAGGCACACGCAGCGTCTGGAGTAGGCACACACAGCGCCTTGGTAGATGCTCTCAGCGCCTGAAGTAGGCGCTCGCAACGCCTGGAGCAAGCACGCACAGCAGCTAAAGATAGCGCGGGCACTAGTAGGTGGAGGCGTAGGCGTGGCTAGGCAACGACTTCAGGTGAAGGTAGAGGCTTGCAGGATCCCGGGGCAGCGCGGCCCCTGGATAAGGCCTTTAGGAGATGCTTCTAGTTTGAAAGCTGAAGCGAGACTAACTTTACTGGCCGATTGTTCGGATTTTATACTTTTTTTAGAGAGCTCCGCGCTCGACGTCGGATCTGAGATAAGAACGGGAAATTATTTAAATTAAAAACAAATTTTTGTAAATGGCCAAGGAGAAAAGAGTATTTTTGTGGAAGTTTTTATAAAAATTTGAATAAAAATTGCCATGACAACCAGATAAACAACGATGTCAAAACATGTCAAATTTTGGTTTCAGGCTCGTAATAGAGAAACGGCAATATTTAAGTGAAAAATGAGATATTATTGATATAGAAAAAAAAGTAGCGCAACAGCGCGCACGAAGCCCGAAATTGCATAGTTACGGAGAACTAAATAAAAGATCGAAAAAGGTAAACTCCATCGACACCGATTTAAAAATTGCTGATAGCGTGAAAATACGAAGTGAAAATGATTTGTTATTGTGTTCTTATGGTTTAAAAACGTTACAGAATCCTATGGAAATAAAGGTGATGCAAAATATCCAATTTTGAGGTGAATGCAGAAAATCAAAAACAGAATGGAAAAATAAATTTAAAATAGTGTAAAATGATATGTAACACTACAAGTTGCTTGGTCTTATATAGTACCAGTAAGTAATAATTCTAATCTAAAGAATTTCTGCAGTGGAATTGATAGTAACTTTATGCGTCAACAAGCTTATCTCACATTCTGTTGCTTATTTCAGCATTACTTCGTGTTGTTCTTGTTCAGTGTATTGATGACTCAAATACGTTTTGTATAACACAAAATAATGCAATTTAATATTTAGAAATCACTATAATTGATCATTCCTATGTTAGTCATTGAGTAGATTGGTACTGTAATAATCTACTAATAGCAGTAATATCATGGATACACTAGATGTACAACAACATCTGAAAAAGGTTCACCCCAGTCTAGAAAATAATGTTTATGCTGCCAATACACTGCCCATGTACACCCACGTGCCAACGTATATAATATGCAATTTGGATACAGATGACAAACCAGGGTCACATTGGGTAACTTTATATATCGATACGAATGACGTCGGTCAATATTTTGATTGATATGGACGAGCACCTGTACGATATCATCTAGAGTTTTTAAAAAGGAATTGTAAAAGATGAGAACTGGAATGTTGATAGGATTCAGAATGAGTGGACTTCAGTTTGTGGCGATTATTGCTTAATGTATTTGCTATATAAGTTTCAGGGATGTTCAATGCATAGTTTTACGAGTATATTTACAGGGAACACATTGTACAACGATATTTTAGTGGATGAGATGTTTCGCTCCTATTTTATAGATAATAAGTAATAAGATTTTGTATTTTGTAAATAAAAATTGTAACAAAATTAGGTAATGTGTTTTATTGATGTTTCAGATTAGCGTTGTAGATAGGAACAAAGAAGTATAATACAATAGCACTGATAAGCCGACGCATACGCCGAGGAAAAATAGACAATGACGGTATTCAATGAACAATAAAGAAATAACAATGGGGCGCTAATGAAGGTGGAGGCCCTCACCGGATATCAATTAGATAAGATTTAATTGATCTGCACATCTCCGGAACCGTGCATCCTACGCAAAAACGGACCGCAGATTCGTGATCAGAGCATGCCAAAACCTTTTATTTTTTTTTAGGATCGTGAGTCGACGAACGTTGTACCACTTCTGACTCAGTGAGCCAGAACTGGTACTAACTAACTACTAGACGTTTTTTAAGATAAATTCAAGATTTAACAACCGAGCAAGTTTGCGCTTTTCATATTTTATTATTAAATATATTTCATATTCAACGTCGTCATTTGGTAAAATTTGTAACGCTTTGCATTTGAAATTAGCGGGGAATTCCAGGGATGGCCTGCAGGATCAACCAATTTTTTTAGTTTTAGCTTGTCTTAAAGCGTTTACATAGTAAAAAGTAATTACTTCGAGGTCCTCTATTTCCCAAAGGCGAAAGAGACGTGAGGTAACGGAGGATTAAACTTCAATGTCACGGCAATATTTCCGGCAGCCGACAAAAGCTGAATGAAAATGAGACACTTTGCCTACAACTCACCGTTGTTGCCGGCCTGCTCGATGGCCATCTTCTCAAGCACGAAGCGCTGGTCGATCATGTTAGCGGGCTGGCACTGCAACCGGCACGCCGGGCACGTGATCGTCACACGAGCCGCTCCTGCAACGTACCCACATTATATATCAATCAACATCACCATCACAACCCCTCACAAGTCCGCTGCTGAACATAGGCCCCATATCTCCTAAGGAATGCCACAAAGCACGGTCCTGAGCCACTTACCAATCAAGAAGTCTTCCTTTACCTTAGTCAGAGGTAATTAAGAGTATTGGGTTTTAATACCAAATATTGAATGGTGAAAACCTAAAGGGGATGATACCTTGAACGATTTAGAACACATTAAGCCGAAATCTGCTCCCTTTTTAATTGAATTGATAAGGTTTTTTGCTAATAGTGTCCAGTAACAGTTGTTATAATCGAACCGATCTATACGTATATATATATATATATATATATATATATATATATATATATATATATATATATATATACATACTTAATAAAACAAAGAAGAAGCCTACTTCTACCACATTCTCGGTAGTTAAGAAAATCATCGCGAGGAAACCTACATACTTAAGAAGTTAAAATAATATTTCGGAAATCATACAAAAAGGAGTCAACTCAAATCAACTACTTTTTGTACTAAAACTCGCTGCGGTCTTTGGTCAGCAGTGGGATGTGTATGTGACACTGCTACTTTATTACTGTTAATATACGAGTACCTATTCACTGCTGCCCATAGGTTTCAATTCAAATCAGATATTTGCACTAGTATTTGCGCTTGCAAGCGGGTTGCCAACCGAAGCTATTTATTACTTTGCACTGTTATCAGGAAGATGCTGCCCACACATCTCCTGTTTTAGTTTCCCTCTGTGTCTTTGCGACACGCACTTCTATATAATAGAATAGAATAGTGGTTTCTTTTTCGCCGCCGCTATATGGCTAATATATTTCTACTCCCGTTCATTAATTAGATTCCTCCCATAGTTTGTCAAATAAGTTGGATATTTGTCGTAGATGCCACAACTTGCGAATTGCCTCCTGCATATTTTTATTATTTTGAGCTATAACAGGAAGAAGCTGCTGCCCATCTTGTGTATATTTCCGCTCCCGTTGATGTCAAAACTATATCAATTTTAATTATAAATAATATGTAAATAACGCGTTTTTGAGTCCAGGACAATTTTTCCTTCATAAAGACATCTTTTTAGTATCTATAAAAAGTTTATTTACAGATTGAAACCTCTTTTATTCTATTTTCAAAATTTAAAAATGTAAATAAAAGAAAACAAAATACAACGGCAAAATTGTTAGTAATTCGTTACTTCAAGGAAAATTAAAATTGTTCTACTGATATTAATTAATGAAAAGGGATTTAGATTGTTTTTCTTTTTTTTAATTTAAGGTGCCTTGTCAGCTTTAAGAGTCATGTCACGTCGTCATTTGAGTCGAGATGAAATGTTACGAGCCGTGGGCATGTTAGAAAATGGTACTAATCAACGCGTCGTTGCAGAAACAGAAACTTTTTTATTCAATATAGATTATAAACAATACTCATTGACAGTAACTTTTTTCAGTGACCACTGGTTCGCAAAAAAATACCTCTGTCCTGGGAAGAACCAGCAAGAAACCCAGCGGGACATTTTAAAAAAAATAAATAGATTACAATTAACAACACAAAACAAATTAGAAATAACTTTGTAGCAATCACCCTTCCCAGGGGTTATTATCATCCATAAATTCCTTAATATTATAATAACCCTTTTTATACAAACTTAGTTTAATAAAGTTTTTGAACTTTGTGTATGTCAAATTTTGTATATTTTCTGGGATTTTGTTGTAAAAGCGTATACATCGCCCCAAGAATGAATTACTGACTCGGTGGAGTCGAGTAACTGGTACTACCAGCTTGTGTCTGCTCCTAGTATTTACAGAATGAATATCACTTATTTTTGCAAAACTACTTTTATTTTTGTGTACGTGGCCATAGTTAATACATTAATTTCCTTAAATTTTTGTCTTTACAGAATGAATATCACTTATTTTTGCAAAACTACTTTTATTTTTGTGTACGTGGCCATAGTTAATACATTAATTTCCTTAAAATTTTGTCTGAGCAACTCTTTTGGTTTTAAGTCGTATATTGATCTAATGGCCCTCTTCTGTAAAACAAATATAATTTCAGTGTCAGTCGCGTGTCCCCATAGCAAAATGCTATACGACATAATGCTATGAAAATAGCTAAAGTAAACTATTCTAGCTGTTTCAACACTGGTATAATTCTAATCTTTTTTACGGTATGGTATGGTTCTAATCTTTTTTACAGGATATGCTGCAAAACTAAGTCTGCTAGCTAGTTTTGATATATGGGGAAGCCATTGAAGTTTTGCGTCTAGTGTGATTCCAAGAAAAATGGTGGTATCAACAAGATACAGTTCCTCCCCATTTAAAATTACATTAGTATTAATATGTTTGACATTCAGAGTTACGAATTTCATACATTTAGTTTTAGTTCCATTTAAATGCAAATTATTAATATAACATTAAACCAATTGACTAACTTAGCTATAGCATTATTTACTTCGTCGTAATTTAGTAACTGTTGTTTTAATTTGAAAATTAACGAAGTGTCATCAGCAAATAATACTATATCATGATTATCCCCTACTATGTAAGGTAAGTAATTAATATATACAAGAAACAGAAAGGGGTCGAGAAATGATCCCTGAGGCACGCCCATTTGTACAATCGACCCGGAAAAGCTCATACTATTAATGAAAACTTTTTGCATTCTGTTACTTAAATAAATGAGGTCCTACACACCAGTCAAAAGGTGATATCAAGGTTGTGGTCACGTTATCGCAGTACTGGGGATGTGGCTGAACGGTACACGGGTAGATATCGTGTTACTACGCAAAGACAGGATCGATTTCTCCAAATGACCGCCAGAAGACAACCCAATATCACAGCGATGCAACTACTACAAAAGCTTCAGGAAGATCACCAGCTGCTGGTAAGCGACCAAACCGTGCGTAGGAGGTTGCATGAAGACCATCTTCATGCTCGAACACCGCTACGTGTTCCAGTACTGCGACGTGTCCATCGCGGTCGGCGGTTTCCGTGGGCTCGGGAGCATTTACCATGAAGTGACGAACAATGGTCTTTGGGACTGTTCACCGATGAGCCCCAGTTTGGGTTTCTTCTGGATTCACGAAGGAGACGCGTTTGGAGAACTCCAGGGAGAGTTAGCCGTCTAGGGCACCCTCAGGAGGATCATTCATACCAAGGAGGGACAATCATGGTGAGGGCAGGAATTCATCTTGGCAGACGAACTCATCTCGTTTGGATCCAAGGCAGCATGGCCGCACAAAAATAACACGAGGAGATAGACACAGAATCCAAATAAAGCAGGAGTTAATACTCATACACGATAATGCTCTTTCCAATACGGCGCGGCTGGTGTCGGTCTCTCTTCAACACCACGATATTAAAAATTTGGATTGGCCTGCACAGTCGCCTGAATCCTATTGAGCATGCCTGGGACATGTTAAACCTAAAAGCTCTGATTGCCGCTAAATTTGATGACGGAACAACAACTTTACGACCGCTTGCAAAGAACATGGGAGCTCATACCGCAACAAGACATTGACAATTTAATTTTAAGTATGAACAATCGATGTCAATGTATAATTAATGTAAGAGGTGGCAACACTGGTAATTAATAATTAGATTTTATAAGATTTTTTTTATTTTAATAAAAATTAATAATTTTATAAGTAGAAATGAAGTTTATATCACACTAATTTTCTATGGCATTTGAAAATAACATTTTTATTTAAAACAAAAAATTACTAAATGTTTTATTTTATTTAATTAAAGACCTTTAAACAACTTATCATCACCCATTTAATACATCAGACAATTCTTCATAAATTTTTAGATATTTAAAGAAATATAAAAAATCCTTAGATTCTGTTTATGTGTTTAACCTTTTGCGTGAGTAAAATAAAATTAAATGCAGGTGGAAATAAAGAACTGTATTTTATAAAAAGACCATTCATTGGTCCTATAAAAAATCCTTAAATTCACAATAAAAACATTGAGGTTAACTTAACTGGTTAAAAACTATCCTATCTCTCAATTTGGGCAAAAAGCAATACACATTTCGGAGATTAGCGTGAACGAACATCGTGGCACGGGATTTTCATATATTAAGATATATGAATGTATACGTCAAAAATTCAAGAGAAAAAATAAACAGCTTTTTAAACTACACTAGTATTGCTATAGCTGCAATATTACCATAGCAATCTATGGTTAGTGTTAAAGTTTCTAACACACCCTTTATTCATTCATTATAGTAAAAAAGTGAACTGTTGGAGCAAGATATTAGCAACAGTTGGCACGCCTGGCAGACGGACTGGCAGCCGCTGTTTCCTTATTATTTCGCGTTGTTATCGGGAAGGTACTGCCGCCCATTCTGTTCCAACCCCTCTGTCGCCTTACGACACCCTCGGGACGGGACGGGATCCTCTTTCGCCTCTTACGACACATTCGGGACCCACAAATCCCTTTCCAAATTTTCATTATAAGCACTACCAACGCTATCTTTGTGTGAACTTTACCCAGCGTATATTAAAGCTGCGCCAATTTAAAATGGACGGCGTAATAGATTTAAAAAAGATAAGTACAACATTTGAAAGGTTATTACGTACATGTGTCCGTATTATAATTTTCAAACGTATTTGACTAATACGTATATGTACGAGTATGTCCTTTAAAACGTTTTAAATCTTTTGAAGAGACCGCACTCTAATCAATCTGAGCCCTTGAGTTATGCTGTAAGTTTTCTTCTTTATGAGGATGTTAACACATTTTATATAACTTATATTACGCTTATTACGAAGTTAATTTGAATTTACAAAATTGTTCTATGAAAAAGGATTGTAGAATAAGTACAACAATAAATGTATTCTTCTCCATCAGATCATTTAAAACCTATGTAAAGAGGGTTATCAAAAAGTAATACATTGATAATAACTCCTGGGAATGATGTGATCGCTTCCAAACTTTATTTTAAGTAAGTTTTGTGAGTAATTTGTACAATCTGTAGTTTATTGTATTTTTTTATTTTTTTGGTATTTTACTTTACTTTATTTGGAACACAAACAGCATATAAACGTTACATGAGTACAAATTGGACATAACGTCAAAGCCATTTACAGGTATTCGCATGGTTATTAAAATGTTAAGAGACCATGCAAACAATAACAATAAACAAACAAAATCCCTGAAGATGAGGAATGAATTCAATATTTAAGAATATTTAAGAACTTGTTCACCCCTGGCGCGGGGGCCAAACAACTCCAAAGCAAACAATCTACTTACGTTCAGAGACAGTTTGTTAAAAAAGTCACTCGCTCGAATAATGAACGAGTTGCGACGGTAGTTAGTGTTGAATACTAACTGGTAACCTGCGTGGAACCCAGATGCTTACTTTTTCCAGCAAAGCAGGGCAATCAATGATGCCAATAATTTTTAATAGATAAGTAATTGATTAAAACTACTTTTACGGATTTTATCGCGTTTATTTTACTTTTAATTACTTTTATTTTTAATTCAGGAAATAAAGTAAATGGGGCTCTACACTCTATTCTGAAAAGTCAGAATGTGTCAAAAAAGGCAGGTATGGCAATTCACAGTGCTGTATTAGTCCCTACTTTAACGTATGGTAGTGAAAGTTGGGTGTGGCAGAAGAAGCACGAGAGTAGAATAAATGCAGTAGAAATGCGGTCGCTAAGGAGTATGTTAGGGCTGAATCTGAGTGACAGGGTGAGAAACTGTGTGATAAAAGAATGAAGTTTGCAAGATGATGCGGTGACCAGGATTAAGAAAGGAATGCTTCGGTGGTTTGGTCATGTAGAAAGAATGAATGCGGAAAGACTGACAAAGCAAATATATGTTGCAGAAGTGAATGGAAGAGTCGGAAAGGGACGTCCTAGGCGGAAGTTTGTCGACCAAATTGGCGATATACTAAAAATGGGCCAAATTAAGAGTACCCTTAACCGACGAGCATGTATGCGTAGGTATATGGATGTGGAAGAGGCGAGAAAGGTATGTCAGGATCGTGCTAAATGGAAGTCTGTAGTCTCTGCCTACCCCTCTGGGTGACAGGCGTGAGTGTTTATGTATATGTTATTTTTAATTCCCGACGTTTCGGGCGCTTTCCGGCACCCATGGTCACGGGGGACTGAGATGACTGACGTCCCGATGTCATTGTTAAACCCGGAGTACCTTCAGCTTTTTTAATTATTGTTTATGGTCCGATCTATGCAAAATGAACTCACTATGTCCTGAGGTCTTGCAGTGGTATGCTTCGGTTTAGTTTTAATTTTATTGATTATAGGATCCCAAACAGGTGGTAGTACCCAGCCTCCTTCTCTATTGAAATTAGGATGTTTTTTAATTTCAATAGCCTCACGTATCATCCTTGGTAGGAATCGGTGTTCTTTCGCAAGGATTTGTGGTTTGTCAAATCTGATGTAATGGTTGGGGCCTTCTAGCATATGATCACAAACTGCAGACTTCCCGGAACGTTGATGCTTCACATCAGCTATATGTTCTTTTACGCGGGTTCTAATTGATCTTCTTTTTGCCCTATATTTAAGAGACTACATTCACAATCAATGTTATACACTCCTGCATCTTGTAGAGGAATATGACACTTGACAGATGGTAGGAACTGACTAATCTTCTTCGGCGGCTTGTAGAATGTTCTAATAGAAGCTCGCTTCAAGATGTAGCCAATCTTGTCTGTGACACCTCTGACATATGGTAGTACAGCAGACACACGCCCGTCTAGACCTCAAGACATAGTCAGTTCATTTTGCATAGGTCGGACCATAAACAATAATTAAAAAAGCTGAAGGTACTCCGGGTTTAACAATGACATCGGGATGTCAGTCATCTCAGTCCCCCGTGACCATGGGTGCTGGAAAGCGCCCGAAACGTCGGGAATTAAAAATAAAAGTAATTAAAAGTAAAATAAACGCGATAAAATCCGTAAAAGTAGTTTTAATCAATGTGTAGTGTTCGCGTAAATATAAGAAATCATTAGATAAGTAATGTTGAAAAGTTGACGATTTTTTTCCAAAGGTAAAAAGTGTATAATTTTACTTTAAAAAAAAAGGTTCCGCTGGGTTTCTTGCTGGTTCTATTTCTATTCTATTTAAACGAACAAAATATTACGTATATGTGTATGATATTGAACTATGTAATTAACGAATATTACAAAAAGTCAATGAACAAGCCTCGTGGACAGGTACATACATTAACTCAAATTAAAGATCACATTAAATTTTGTCAAACATATTGATTTTTAATAGAAAACAACGTGTGAGGTTGTCTTAGTAATTGCAGGGATTGTAAATTTCATAATAGCTGTGACACTTCTCATTTCGATCCAACAAAAAGAGAGTGTTGATATCAGATTTTGTAAGCTATTCTAAAAAAATCGAAATGCAGCTGATTTAGAAACAGAAGAGGGCCATTAGAGTTATTTACAACCTTAAACCGAGAGTCTCTTACAGATAATTTAAAGAAATAAATATGTTAACTTTGACCTCTCAGTATATCTAAGAAAATTTTATGTATGTTCACAAAAATAAAGGCAGTTTTAGCAAAAAAGTGACATACATTCTGTAAACACTAGGAACAACCACAAGCCGACCAGATTCTCGACTCCACAGAGTCAGTAATTCATTCTTTGGGCAATGTATACGCTATTACAACAAAGTGCCACAAAAAATATAAAAGGTCTCTCTATTACCAAGTTTAAATATTTAATTAAACAAAAACTGTGTAAAAAGGGTTATTATGATATAAATGAATACATGGTTGATAGTAGTAACCACTGGGAATGAAGCGGTCGCTTCCAAGCTGTTTCTAAAATTTGTAAATATTCTGTGGCCCTTGACATTGTAAAATTTATTTTAAAAAAAAGTCCCGCTGGGTTTCTTGCTGGTTCTTCCCAGGACAGAAGTTTTTTTTTCGAACCAGTGGTCACGTAAAATATTGACTTTCAATAAGAATTACTTGTAATCTTATATTGAACAAAAAATATTCTATTCTATTAGGTTTCTTTCCTATAAACGAAAGTGTAGAGATCTGGAGATCCTTTTTTAATGGAAACAAGGCATTCTATCTGAGTCCTTAGGGGGTGACAACGCATCTACATTTTGATTCTTAATCGAAGATAGACGTAACTGTCTATAGGTCACAGGCCACAGCATCCATTTACCACCAGGTGGACTGTGTGCTCGTTTGTCATTGTCACCCATATTCTATAAAAAAAGGTATAAAACTTCACCATAAACACACAATGCCTTTTTAGAACTCGATAAAAATATTTAACTTTCCTATTTTCGCGAGATAAAGCGCTCGTAAACGGGTTAGTTTAGTGTCAATTTCTAGCGGTAATGTAAAGTCGCCAAGTTGCCGTCTATATCGGGCAACCTAGTGCAGTCACTTAAAGTATAGACTCAATGTTGCTTTACGTTTATAAACTCAATCAGTCGGGAGGAGGACATAGTTAAAGCAACATTCTGCAAGGTATTGCAGAATAACATTGCAGCAAAATATCGCCGTGTAGTGGCGGTTGAGAATATCCACTACCCCATATCTTGCCGTGGGTGTCGTAAGAGGCGACAGAGGGAGACAGGCAGAAGATGAGCAGCAGCATCTTCCTGATAACAGCAATAGAACAAGAAAAACTGCGGTTGCCAACCCGCTCGCCAAGCGTGGCAACTATGGTAGTATAACCCCATGATGACAGTTACGAAGAGACGGCCCTTAGTCCCCGGCGGCCCCGCTATTCCTGGCTACGGTGGCGAACATGGTAACGGCAGGGTCCGGGGTGTTATGAATCTCCAGTGGAGGTTCGGTTTCCATCTAAGACGGCTAGAGTTGGCAACATACAACGCACGCACCCTGACAACTGATGAGAAGATCCTGGAGCTGGAAGAAGAGATAGACAAGTTGCGCCGGAATAATATAGGATTATCCGAGGTCCGAAGAGAGGAGGAGGACACGGTTGTTCTATCACCGGGAGGGCGGCTATCTGTCTTAAGGAGGTGTCGGATGTATCGTCCACAAGTCTCTCGGCAACAACGTTGTAAAGATTGGAAGTGTGTCGACAAGGGTTGCGTATCTTATACTCAGAATTACCAAACGGCTTCGCTGAAGGTCATACAGGTTTACGCACCAACCTCGCCACATTCCGATGAGAAGGTGGAGGAACTGTATGATATATTTGTACAGTAGGGCTACGATGACTATCCAAGTACATAATAAGAGTATGGAACCATAAAAAGATAGTATGGGCACTACTACTGTAAATACGCAACGGCACTGCCGCACAGATCATGTTCGCGTGTCTGTCGTCGTCGCTGTCGGTGTGTCGCACTACATATTAATGGTTCCATTGCAGATTCTCGGTGTAAAGGGTAAGACGACTACAGATACAGACTGTGAGGCAAGTTATCATAGTGCTCGGGGTGACAAGGTATCTGTGACCTTCTCCGCCGTTAGGCTGCAAGTGTTCATGCGCAATAGCCAGTAAGGTTCAGATGGAATCCTTACCTATTTATCAATCAAAAACCAGACTAATTTACCACATATACACATTAAGCTTCTGGTTTACGATACTACCATCCTTTTATTTATTACGTTAGATGTCCCCTCCTACGACACTCCTGGGACTAAGCGGAGTGATATTGATGATTTGCGCTGGTACTGTGTACAATACAATACAACAGAGACAGACAGGCAGACAATTTTTTGAAATGGTTATTTATGTCTTAATAGAAGTATTAACAGGATGCAAACCCCTTCACCTTAATAAAAGCCAGTTATCTGAATATAACAGAAAGATACTTCGATTTTATTTATATGTATGCATTGATTGATACATGATTATGCATTTAGCAGGGATGGAAGACATGATAATGGTATAGAACGACGAGTGAACGCAGGAAATAGAGTATGTGGGGCTCTACACTCTATTGTGGAAAGTCAGAATGTGTTAAAATAGGCACGTATGGCAATTCAATGCTGTGTTAGTACCTACTTTAACGTATGGTAGTGAAAGTTGGGTGTGGAAGAAGAAGCACGACAGTAGAATAAACGCAGTAGAAATGCGGTCGTTAAGGAGTATGTTAGGGCTGAATCTGAAAAACAAGGTGAAAAATTGTGTAATAAGAGAAGAGTATAGTATGCAAGACGATGTTGTGACGAAGATTAAGAAAGGAATGTTTCGGTGGTTTGGTCATGTAGAAAGAATGAAAAAAAAAAATGTGACAAAGCAAATTTATGTTGCAGATGTGAACGGCAGCGTTGGTAAAAGACGCCCTAGGCGAAAGTTTGTCCACCAAATTGGCAATCTATTAAAAGGGGGACAAATTAAGAGCCCTAAGGGTACTTTAACCGACTAGCATGTGTGCATAGGTATATGGATGTGGAGGAGGCGAGAGAGGTGTGTCAGGATCGTGCCAAATGGAAGTCTGTAGTCTCTGCCTACCTCTCTGGGTGACAGGCGTCAGTGTTTATGTATGTATTATGTATGATTGATGAGTTTCCAATTAAATTCCAATACTAATTAATTTCCAATACGATAAAATAAAATAGTAGCATAGTACAAAATCATACTAAGTAACACTCATCGAAAGTCTTTTATGCTTTTACAACCGGTTCGAAATAAATGCCTCCATTACAAAAGACACAAAAACTGATTTCGGCCAAGTTTGTCTTTGTATAATAAACTTTATTACAGTATTAAAAAAATTGTTTTGTGTTAATTATTGTGTTATTGACTGTAAACAGTTCTTCAACAAAAAGTCCCGCTGAGTTTCTTGGTGGTCCTTCCAGAGGTATTTTTCAAATCAGTGGTAAATTAAACACAGTGAGTGACTTTCAATGAGTGTTATTATATATTATTTTGAATAAAAAAGTTTTTTTATTTCTTTTTCTGATAATAACCAGCGGGTTTTTTAAAAATAATTTACAACATATGTACAATAAAATAAAAACATTTAGACACAGCACGGTAGCGATCAACTCATTCCTAGGGGTGTCATCTATACGTACTTATTATAATATACACCGAGCGAGCCTCTGAGCCACCTGAGCCCTCTCAGAAATGAGAGAATGTCTGCCCAGCCTGCCCAGGCCACATTAATCTGTAATGTGGCCTAAATGCAAATAACTGACCTTCTATTAAGCTCCAGTGGTAATAACAAAGCTCATGGCCTTGCAGGCCGAGCCCTGAGTCAGATGTAGCTGTAAGAGTCGCATAGACTAACAGCACTAACCTCAAGATAATAGAGGTAACAACAAAAATTGTACCACGTTTTTAGTAAGCCACTTGCTTGTTTGTCTGTCGTCCCAGGTGGAATTTAGAAATTGATTTTAAACGAACTTCCCAGTGGCAAACGTGACATTTTGAACATAGCTTAAATTCGGATGACAATGTTAGAATATGATAAAAGACGTGGTAGACATTTTGAAAAATGATTAAATAAATGGTCTTTGATTGCCTTAAATCTAACTAACGCCACATTTATAGTACCAATGCAAGCGGGGAAAGTTAGGGTCGATAGTAGGTATAATCGACAAATATGATTTGTGTTATCATCGTGTACGCCGCGCATGGCTTGAATTTAATTTAAAAATACGTCCAAACGTAATTGTAAGTCGTGATTTTAAATCACACGAGCCTGACATTTGTGCAACATCCAAGTAATTGCTTCTGCAACCGTCGCTTGCCCCATATTGTCTGTAGCGTACGCTTTACCTTCTACCTACACTGTGGGGTCGTAAAGTATTATTGTACAAAATGATATCTCTCTATTGTATACCAAATAAAGATAAATGTAACAAAGATAAACAAATAATGAAGGAAAAACAAAAGGCGGTCTTAATGTATACACGAAATAGTAGCATAGTATAAAATTATACTTATGGATTACAAGTTAATACTCGCAATCTGTTTACATCGAGTCTTTTATGCGTTTGCAACCGGTACGAGAAAAAAGCCTCCATTACAAAAGATACAAAATCCGATTTCGGCCAAGTTTGTCTTTGTTTAAAAAAGTTTATTACAATATAAAAAAATATTTTGTGTTAATTATTGTATAACCTTATTGAATGTAAACAGATCTTCAATAAAAAATCCCCCTAAGTTTCTTTTTTTATAGGATAAGAATGACAAACGAGCACACAGTCCGCCTGATGGTAAGTGGTTGCTGTGGCTCGTAGACATCTACATTTAACCTCGATTAAGAATCAAAATGCAGATGCGTTGTTACCCTTGAGGACTAACATGGAATGCCTCGATTCCAGTAAAATGGGTCTCCGGTTCTCTACACTCACCATATGAAACACAGCAGCATTAAGCTGCCGTTTTACGCTGGTATTCTGTGAGAGCGTGGTCCTTCCCCGGTTGAGCCGACCCATTCGTGCATTCGAGCCGACCATTACAGTTGCAGCGTGGCTCTACCACGTTTCTTACTGGTCCTTCTTCCGGACAGAGGTATTTTCCAAACCAGTGGTAAGTATTTCAACATATCAGTGACTTTCAATAAGTAGTATTTATAATTTTTATTGAACAACAACCAACCACCGCCACAACCCAGAAGAAGAGAAAAATAAAAATAAGAGAACGATTAGCGGGGTACAAGATAACAACCTGTGCACAAACAACCATAAACAAAAAGACGGAGAGAGACAAATGCACATTTAGTCGAGTAGCTCAAGCAGTCTTACTGCAAGAACTAACAATGATTTATCATAAAATGTTGAGGAGTGCACAGGGCATTGAAAGAAAAGATTTTCCTTGAATCGTGAGGAAAATTATGTTTACGCGATCACTATCGCGCATATTAATTTATTTTATATTGCCGACATTTCGAGTACTCTACAGCAAGGGTCATGGTCACGGGAGGACTAAGCTGAACATAGTCGTGATTACCTATGACATTGGGACGTTAAACACCTCAGTCCCCCCTAATTCTATGTTTTTCTGTAATAATTGTCGCATATTACGCACCCAAGATGATATGAAGAGGAGCTGTTAACGATACGTCACGGACGAGTGTTTAATATTCTCTAAAAATCTGCTACACGTTTGCAATTGTATGAGGCAACACGTAGAACGTCATCCGTCACGCGCATTCCTTTGTTCTAGATACACATCTGTTTCTTATTTCTATATAATATTTCTAATAATTTAAGGACGATCAATTTCCCGACTGACGGACGCAATTTGATCATAGACCATCGCTAGCTATGCACTCCTACAACACTGTTCCGCTTTTTCAGATAGCGTCGTCTACACGAAAGTCAATTCCTGACAAGACAAGTCCATTACTGACAAGATTCTTTAGAAATGCAAAAATTTGACGAATCCATATAAACATCGATTTAGGGTCAATTTTCCAATCTTCGGGTAAAATTTACTTTACTGGCATCGGCTGCGGCCACCTTCGGTCAAAAAAACCATCTTCGGCGAAACCTTCGGCTTCGGCCCATTTATTTTACCCGAATCCGAAAGTTTCTAGCAGGCGACGCGATTGAACGAACTGTTACGAATGAGCAAGAGAGCGCGTTGGACGTGGCAACGCAATTTTCACCCAACTTCTAGAGATGATATACTTTATACTAAATCAAATTCTTTAATTTAAACGTTTTAATTAATTTTATCCTATCTTGAATTGAATTTCTTAGTTTTTAATTATGTTGCTTCGGGCTCGGCCGAAGGCTGTGGCGATAGCCGCTAATCATTTTCGGCTTGTCAAAATAAAGATATTTTTAATAACTTTCTCTGCTATCGTTTATTACTTTTGCTAAGTAATGTACAACACATATACCTAAAATTTTAATATCTGAATTATCACTATGACCAATTAAATACTTAGATTTAATACTTAGATATAATATAAGGAATTATTATTTATTATTTATTAATTATTATTTATTGCTTAGATATAAGGAATCGGCATCTTTACTATCGTTTAGAACTTTGTAACATGATTACCTACATTTCTTTCTATCTGAAGAGATATCGCTATTTAAATCACGATTAACTTGGAAATTCCATTTACGTCAAAAGATATCTGCTTTGACTTAATATTCCCTGTCGCTCGGGTGCAAAATTCCAAAGTCATTTGAGGTCAAGAACCTAGCTCCCGCCGCTCCCGTGAAAGCATATAAGGCTTTAGTGTAGAAACTACAAATTTGTAAGGGAGTGAGGTAGGGGAATTTTTGTTGGCTCATAGAGGATTCTAAAGTGGTTGGCTTCTTTGCATTATTCGGTACCAGCAACCTTCCCCGGCATTGCACGGGTGATGTCTGGTTGTGGACAACAGCGCCATTTACCGGACCTGATTGTGAATCTCAACCATCCAGGCACCCACTCAAACTCACAAAGAACACCATCAAAATCAATCAAAAATTTTCAAGTGAGGATCTTTCATACATGTGGTAATTGAGTTTTTTTATATAGATTTAAATAGAATGTATGTTTTTGTTATTTAACACAAAACTTTAGACTTTCACTTCATTGCATGCGAAGTCCAATGCTTTTTTTTATAAAATAAGGGTGACAAACGAGCGTACAATCCATCTGATGGTAAGTGGATGCTACGGCCCATAGACATCTACATCCATCCTAGATTAAGAATTAAAATGCAGATATGCGTTTTACTCCTGAGAACTATGAGGAATGCCTCGTTTCCAAAAAAACAGGATCTTCAGTTCTCTACACTTCTCTACTCACCGGCGATATTTTCGGACCGATAAAACTTACGAATTCTACAATTCTACAATAAAAGTGGTTACTACTTTTTAAAAGACAGTGTTGTCATCTGCGAAGGACTACTATTGTTTATCCCTGCAGGTTTCGGGCCTCGGGGTGTCCCCCATTACCCGAGTAATCCTCACAGCCCATTTCTATGGACCGGTCTTGGGAGCCGTACAAGGACGGCATTGTGGGTTATCTTCGTTGGCGTATTGTGCGCCACCAGGTAGGTGCTTCCGGAGGGTCAGCAGTCTCGAAGCCCCGCGGAGTTCCGCGGACAGGGAGTCGACGCAGGGCCAATCCTGCCGACAGGTGTGCGCTCCTGATAGCAGCACTCCGGGCCTCCAGTGCTCCTCCCTGGCTTTAGGTTAAGACCTGGTGTATTCCTAGGCAGAAATTGGCATATCTCGCGCCTCTGGGAATGGATCTGCTGAAGGGTCAGCAACCTCCGGGTCCCGCGGAGACGCATCTCGACGCGGAGCCGAAGTCACCAACAGGCACACGCTCTCCTAGCAGCACGCCGGGCCTTCGGAGTTCGCTTCCCAGCATGATAGATTAAGCGCAGCGTTGGGTATGTAACATCAAGGGCGGGGTCAGGGGCGTCCTCGAGGCTTGACGCAAGCCGAGTTGGCCCCACAGCACGTGCACCCATTGCGAAGCGACGCGCTGTACTTCTCCCACCCGGGCGGGAGCCGACGACCGACGGACGTGACCGCCTGCTAGCGCGGACCGGACGCGACTCAAAAGTTGTGTGTGTTTTTAAAAGACCTCATGGACGTCATGGGTGGCGGTATTCATTTACCATAAGGTGAGCCGCATGCTCGTTTGTCCCCTCTTCTACAATAAGAAACTAAATACAGCAGCATTAAGCCGCTATTTCACGTTGGTATTCTATGTGTGGTCCTTCTCCGGTCGAGTCGACCCGTTCGTGCTACAATCATAATATAGGTGACTGCAGCAAAGCTCTACCTAGGCTGCACTAAAAGTATCGGGAATGGAATATTTCCACTGTTCCTGTCATATTAAAATCTTTTTAATTGAAAACTCCTTGGTTTTAAAAATCGAATACCATTTATTTATTTAAAAAAAGATTCTCGGTCTTGTCACAAGGTTTTGACAAACTTGTTTAGTCATTGAGAAAATGGAATTGACTCGAGAAAATTCAAGAGCGATGATTTGTTATGACTTTCGAAGTGGTTTAACACAAAAACATTGTGTTGACCGGATGATTTCTGCATTTGGTGATGAAGCCCCATCCAAAACCACAATGTATCGCTGGTTTGCTGAATTTCAACGTGGACGTGTCAAGCTCAGTGATGGTCCCCGTCAAGGTCGTCCAAAAACTGCACCATCACCCAAGAAAACATTGATGCTATATTAGATACATACCGCGAAATTCAGGCAACTTTAGACATTGACATGAGTCAAATACAAATAATCTTGCTTGAACAATTAGGTGTAAAAATGTTGTTTTCCCGATGGATATCGCATTCGCTCTGTGAAGAGCAAAAAGCGGCTCGCGTTACTTGGTGCGTCAGAACTCTCGAAAGATTCCACGCAGGATCCTCAAATGCTGTATACAATATCGTATCAGGTGACGAATCCTGGATATTTATACGTGGTAGAGCCATGCTGCAGTTATATTAGTAGTATAGTTGTAGCACGAATGGGTCGGCTCGACCGGGGAAGGACCACGCTCTCACAGAATACCAGCGTGAAATAGTAGCTTAATGCTGCTGTATTTCGTATGGTGAGTGTAGAGAACCGGAGACCCTTTTTACTGGAAACGAGGCATTCCATCTTAGCCCTCACGGGTGACAACGCATCTGCATTTTGATTCGTAATCGAGGATAGATGTAGATGTCTATGGGCCACAGCAACCACTTACCATCAGGTGGACTGTGTGCTCGTGTCACCCTATCCTATAAAAAAAAATATACGCGTATGAACCCGAAACAAAAAACCAGTCACGAGTTTGGGTGTTCGAAAATGAGTTAAAGCCAACAAAAATTGTTCGTTCACGGAGTGTAGCAAAAAAAATGGGGGCCACGTTTGTCTCCAAAACCGGCCATGTTACGACTATTCCTCTTGAGGGACAAAGAACGGTTAATGCAGAATGGTATGCTAGCATTTGTTTGCCACAGGTCGTTTCTGAACTCCGTAAAGAGAACTGCAACCGCCGCATCATCCTCCATCCCGACAATGCGAGTTCTCACACCGCACACAGAACAAAAGAGTTTTTAGAGCAAGAAAACATAGAATTATTAGACCATCCGCCGTACAGCCCCGACCTAAGCCCCAAATGATTTCTATACTTTCCCTAAAATAAAGAATAAATTGCGTGGACACAGATTTTCATCACCTGAAGAAGCTGTGGACGCCTACAAAACGGCCATTTTGGAGACTCCAACTTCCGAAAGAAATCGTTGTTTCAATGATTGGTTCCATCGTATGGAAAAATGTGTCAAATTTAGCGGAGAATACTTCAAAAAGCAATAAATATGTTTTTAAATAGTAATGTTGTGTCACTTCCTTGATTCCCGAAATTTTCAGTGCCGCCCTCGTACCACGTAACAAAATTTTCTCATGGATACCATCATCAGATCATGACCAAGCGAATAATTGAAATCCGACGACGTGGTAAAGAATTATCGTTGATTTAAATAGGTATAACTAGTTTTTTACGAATTTTATCTAGTATATTAACTTATTTTATATTGCCGACGTTTCGAGCACTTTACAGCACCCGTAGTCACGGGGGGTTAACTATGACATTGGGACGTCGTACACATAAGAAATCATTATGTAAACCAGTACGGACTGGTAATTGAATTTAATTTTTAATTGGTTTAATGTTAATAATTTGCATTTGAATGGAACTAAAACTAAATGTATGAAATTCGTAACTCCTACTGTTAAACATGCCAATACTAATGTAATTTTAAATGGGGAGGAACTGAGTCCTGTTGATACCACCATTTTTCTTGGAATCACACAAGTTCAATGGTCCCATGCAGCATACGCTGTAAAAAAAGATTAGAACTCTTACCAGTATTGAAACAGCTAGAATAGTTTACTTTAGTTATTTCCCTAGCATTATGTCGTATGGTATTTTGCTATGGGGACACGCGACTGACACTGAAATTATATCAATTTTACGGAATAGGGCCATTAGAGCAATATATGACTTGAAACCAAAAGACAAAAAAATAAAAGTAGTTTTGCAAAAATAAGTGATATTTAAGGTACCAGTTACTCGACTCCACCACAGTCAGTAATTCATTCTTGGGCGATGTATACGCTTTTACAACAAAATCCCAGAAAATATACAAAAATTGTCATAAGCAAAGTTCAAAAATGTTATTAAACTAAGTTTGTATAAAAAGGGTTATTAGAATATTAAGGAATTCATAGATGATAATAACCCCTGGGAAAAGTGATCGCTACAAAGTTATTTCTAAGTAAGTTCTAAGTAAGTATTTTGGTATCGAAACCAAGTCAATGTCGTGCGATGGTCCGAAACCTATTCGCAGCCATATGGGTTGGAGTGCGGGGTACGACAGGGGGGCTTAACTTCTCCTAAGCTCTTCAACCTTTATGTGAATGCGCTGATAGAGTTGCTTAGCACCACACATGTCGGTTGTCATATTGACGGAGTATGCCTCAACAACATCAGTTACGCAGATGACATGGTGTTGCTGAGTGCTTCTGTTTGTGGCTTGGCAAAACTGTTGAGCATATGTGAGAGCTACGCCCGCAGTCACGGAGCGATTTATAATGTCAAGAAAAGCGAATGCATGGTCTTTCAGGCTAAAAGTAAAGCCTTGCCGTCGTATATACCACCTATTAAGTTATACGGTACCCCGTTAAGAAGAGTGTCTCAGTTTAAGTACCTGGGTCATATCCTTTGACCTGAAAGATGATGCTGACATAGAGAGAGAGCGCAGGGCATTGTCTGTTAAAGCGAACATGATCGCTCGCAGGTTCACTCGTTGTTCAGTTGTTCAGTTGATGTAAACACCAGCGCTCTAAAAAAGAAGTATAATTCCGCCTCTAGGTCCTTCAAAAGAGTCATTGCCAAGGCAAAGTCAGAGCACATAGGCAGAATTGGCGAGAAACTAGTTCGCCTTCCTTCTGGAACCCGTGCATTCTTGTCTCTCGCCAAGGCTGTCCAGGGGAATTTCTGTCAGCCATCTCTTCCATCTCTGCACAGGGAGGACGACTCACTGGCCCATACCGCAAAGGAGAAAGCCGATCTTCTAGGCTCTTTCTTTGCGTCTAACTCGACTCTCGATGACGGGGGGAGTACTCCGCCGACCATCCCGCGGTGTGAGTGCTCCATGCCGGAAGTGCACTTCACACAGCGCTCGGTTCGCAAAGCACTCCTCTCCCTGGACATCCACAAGTCGAGTGGGCTTTCAATAAGTATTGTTGTAATCTACATTGAATAAAAAAGTTTATGTTTCTGTTTCAATAAAATTAGCCGATTAGATCTCAAGACCAAGCGCGCAACATATTATCTTATAGTCTCATATTTCTTTAAAAGACGCCGAGATTATAATCTCATTCCTACGTGTTTCAAAATATCAACCAAAAAGGACATTCGAGGAAGCGCTAAGACCTTAAATCAGGCAAATAAAAATTTGTTACGAACGGTAATGCAATAAAAATAATCCGATCTACATGCCATCAACAAATCCATAGACACATCATCCAATGAATTTACGGCAGTTTTAAGGATATTAATTATAATGTTTGCATCGAAACGTTAAATAAACGAAAAATTAGTAAATATAACAAATGCAAAAACAAACATAAAGAGAAACATCCCAACTTCAGCAAACACAGATCATAAGCTTAAACACTGTTTATAATCTGTCAAAACAAACCCTGGATGATGCAACAATTAGAGTATTATCGAAGGGACAACATCGCGAAGATTACTATTATTGTAGTGTCTAGGACTGTTTTAAACACAATATGTGGAAAGAAGATTTGGAGGCGATACGTCAAGAAATTTCGTCTGTGTTACCTTTTTTGAAGTGAAAACTTCTTTAGCGGCGTTGTAGGGTAGACTGGGTACCTACACTTTTTTGTAATGGGTAAAAAATGTTAAACTCTCGTCAGGACACGTGACCTGATCGAAAATTCGTAAGACGAAAACTTTTTAGCGGTGTTGTACACTTTTTTTGTAACGGGTAAAAAAATATTAAACTCGCGTCAGGACACGTGACCTGATCGAAAATTTGTAAGACGGATGGAGAGTAGACAGCCGGTGCGGCGTAGGAGAAGATAATTTTTTTATGTAATATAAATTGTCATGTTTGTGTACGATAGCGCAATAAATAAATATTGTATTTTACCACATAAATGATAGTACTTTTATACTGATAATTAAAGCAATTCGTGCAAAATTATTCCCTAACCATTCCAAAATAACAAAAATGCACAACGTTAATATTCAAGTTTTGACTTCTGCCGGCACTCCCGGAGTACAACCCGTCGTTTTTTTATAGAAGAGGGGGCAAACGAGTATACGGCTCACCTGATGGTAAGTGACTACCGCCGCCCATGAGCAACTGCAACACCAGGGGAATTGCAGATGCGTTGTCGGCCTTTTAAAAAGGAGTAGGCTCTTTTCTTGAAGGCCCCTAAGTCGTATCGGTCCTGAAAAATATCTGGTGGTAGTCTATTCCACAAGGAAGTTGTGCGAGGATTAAAACTTCTTTTAAATCGCAAGGTGGTGGACCGCCAGGCATCCAGATGGTATGGATAATATCGTGAGTTTTGTCGCAATGTAAAAAAATACAGCCCATATACGTCCCACTGCTGGACACAGGCCTCCCTCATTTCTGAGAGGGTTTATAGGCAAGGAAGTGTCCGCCGCGCTGCACCAATGGGTGTTGGCCAACTTCACACGTTTTCGAAATATTTTTTTCCTTATTCCTCAGATATGCAGGTTTCCTCACGATGTTTTCCTTCACCGCCAAGCACGTGGTTAGTCAGCACTTAAAATTGCATTTAACAATTTCATTGGTGTCGGCGGGGATCGAACCCGGGTTACACGCGATCCGTTATATTTACAGCGAGCGTTAACCATCTGAGCTAGCACGGATCGCGATGTGCGATGGTGAAAAAAGTTCAGTGCCTACACCGAATCTTTCCAAAGATAAATTAATAACCTAACTTTATTGCGTATAAACCAGAACTCACGATTCGCCGCGCAGATAAAGGAAATGCCACGGTAGTCTGGGATACGTCAGACTATAATTCTAAAATACAAGAAATTTTGTCGGATATAAGCGCTTATAAAATGGTTAAAAACGACCCAAGAAATAACACACTTAAAACAACTAGTAACCTCATAAAGAAACACTCCAAAAATTAAATCTGGATGTCAAATCGATAATACCTACATGTGCAAAGCCACCCAAGTTGTATGAGTTACCAAGAATACACAAGGCCAATATGCTCCACTACGTCCCATAGTGAGCCAAATCGATTCACCAACTTACAGATTGGCTGAACACTTTACGAAAATACTCTCACTGCTCAGGAGAGAAAAGGATCCTACCACTTTGTTAGCGATATTAATGATCTACATCTGGTAATAAAACTATGGTTCGTTTTAATATGCAGTCACTGTTCACATGATTACCTGTTGAAGGCAGCATCTCAATTTTAAATAGAATGCTGAAAGAAAACAACATGCCCGTATAATATGCAGTAAAACTACGACACTGCCTTACATCTGGCTACCTATTGTGGAAGGAGGAATTCTACAAGCAAGTAGATGGTGTGGCGATGGGCTCACCTGTATCTCCCATTGTCGCTGACATATTCATAGAAGACTTTAAGGGGATATCCCTGCTTACTTCTCACGTAAATCCAAGATTCTACAAGCGGTACGTAGACGACACTTTCACAGTTCTTTGGATAAAGTAACTGCATTTTTAGACCACCTTAATTCCATAAATTCTAAAATTCAGTTCACAATGAAGTTACAGCCAAACAATTCTTTTGGTTTTTTTCTACATGTGTTAGTAATTCGGAATCCTGATAACACCTTGAGCCACACTGTGATTAGAAAAATGACCCATACAGACAGATATTTAAACGGTGACTCTCACCACAATCCTTCACTGTTAGCTACCGTGGGTAAATCTTTGTTTCCGAGAGCACGAGGGATCTGTGACAGAAAACACGTGCCGCCGGACTCCAACACGTCAAGCAAGTTTTGCATCCTACGTCAAACTGAACGAGTGAAGCTTGCTACAGTCGAGCGTGTACCTACTGTACGGCCATATCTCAGAGGTGTCACTGACAAGATTGGCTACATCTTGAAGTGCGCTTCCATTAAAACATACTACAAGCCGCCGAAGAAGATTAGTCAGTTTTTACCATCAGTCAAGTGTGTCCCTCTGCAAGATGCAGCAGTGTACAAGCTTGATTGTAAATAAAGATATTAATTAATTTGCAACCATCCGTTAACTAAATACAATGATGATTCTTACCTGGATTGAAGAGCACCTCCCGCCCTCCCTCAATTGCGTGCATCAATCCAGTCAACACTAATCCCAGCACCACTACTCCCGGCACCACTACTCCCGGCATCACTACTCCCAACACCACTATTCCAGGAAAGACACACTATCGACGATAATACGACCGTGTTCGCCTCTACACGAGGCATCCTTAGGTGATATGACTCTACGGCGGCTGACGCTGGGCGGCTTGGTGCACACAATTGAGGGAGGGCGGGAGGTGCATGGGATTCTATAAAATTAAATTATATTAATCTCAACCCTCATCATCATACAGCTGCAAGACTTCAAGATACTATAAGTATCTATAAGTTGATACTGTGTAGATCGGAGCAAAAATTAATAATTTTAACGTCGGAAATATACAATAAGTTAATATATGAGATAATATCCGTAAAAACTAGTTTTATTTAAATGTATAGTGTTCGCGTAAATAGAAGAAATCATAATCATCGTTGACAAAAATAAAACATTCCGACTAATCCGTCCTCCTTTTTTTTTAAAGTCGTGTTTTAAAGGTTAAAAGCGAAAATAATTCATAGCACAGCGCAAACTATAAAATCCAAGGCGTATGGTCATAAAGGGAACGTTGAACTGCAGTTTTTATCGGCTGGTGAGCCGTAGAAGGCATTGCTGCAACCTATCATACATAAGTATAAATAAAATTGAAATCTGTAGCGTTGTACGCTGTTATATTATAATAACAATACATATTATTATTAATTACAATAAATTACTTAATATTTCAAAATCATTCACTTTTTATATATCTATTTTATACTTAATTCGGCTCACCTATAGTATGGTAAGAGCCTAATTTAATCTGTTAAACCTCATGCAATCGATAAACTGTTCAACACTAGTCTCTGGTTGTAGGTATATAAGCCAGCCACAATGCCCATATTCTTTTTACTTTGATATAAACAATTACTTAAAACTTGTGTCAACCCAAATTTGGGCTTCTTCTACTACCGGAGTTTTCTACTCGACCGGGACCGGGCGGGCGCTACGAGTCTCCGCAATGTAGGGAACACTGACGTCGACCTCTAGCGATCACTTAGGCGGCCGGACTTGACCTGTCGTCCCTCACAACACGACCAGCGAACACTACCATCACTCAATATTAGTAACGTGAATAGCATTGCTGCTGACTGCCTGTAATGTCGAAACAAGTGCTTTTTATTGAGGTTAGCTTTACTTGCATGACATTAAGATATATAAGTGATATATTTTTTTATTTTGTCCGTCTGTCTGTCTGTCTGTTCGTGCTGATGTTCAGCTCGGCTGAACTCCACTAGAGTTCACAAGAAACTTCGCGAACAGAGAACAGGCTAGTTTTTAAAAAAAAAAATACAATAAAAGTAAGAAACAAGTACAGATCCCACCTGATGGTAAGTAGATACTGTGGCCCATAGACGTCAAAATTTATCGTCGATTAATGATTAAAATGCAGCTGCGTTGTCACCCCTGAGCATTGAAGACTAAGATGGAATGCCTCGTTTCCAGTAAAAATGTTCTGCGGTTTTCTATACTCATCATACAAAACACAGCAGCATTAAACTGCTATATTACGCTGGTATTAAAGGTACATGTATTTTTTTGTTTTGTTGTTTTACCGTAATGGTACATAATATGCACAGGAAATTGTGTAATAACCGTGTAGTGGCCCACCCATAGTATAGTGACCCATTTAACCCAGGTGGATTTCGTACGAGGCGACAGAGGGAATCTGAAATGGGAGAAAGGCAGCAGCATCTTCCTAATAACAACTCAAAATTATTAAAAAAACTACGGTTGCCAAACAGCTTGCCAGACCTGGCAACTATGATAAATATCCCCCACATGAGTAATCTATGGAGCAGGCCATGTTCAGCTGGACTTTTCAGTCTGTAATGATATATTATGCCAGGGTGCAGATAAATACGCCACATAAGGAACTTGGGAATGCGTTATAAACTCGTTTATTGGCACTGATTGCAGTTGATAATATACAAAATATTACCAACCGCAATTACCTACAATCTTTGTTATTTATCTAATTAACTGCGCGGGGTGCACATTGTCAATGTGTAAAAAATATCACTCAGGATTCTCGAAACATTTTAACATAAAAGCCTCAAAGCTTTTAGAAATTCTTTAGAATCTGGACCTTCTATACAAAATTATAATCTATACGTGTGCATATAAATAAAATTAAAGTGTCTGTGTGTTATATCGTGATAACTGCCATTAACCGTTAAAGATATTTGTAATTTTATTTTATCCGTCAGTCCGGATAATGTTTTTAAACCCTAGCACCCTAGCAAACAAAAGCTATATTTATCCAAGAAACTTGGGTGTCACTTTGTGAAACGGAAAAATTGAAAAAATAAATGGTCATTGATGATTACTTTCGGAAAGCTAAATGACGCCATATCACTTTGTGAAACGGAAAAATTGAAAAAATAAATGGTCATTGATGATCCCTTCGGAAACTATGACGCCATAACCTGGAAATTGAAAAATAAATGGTCATTGATTACTTTCGAAAGCTAAATGACGCCATATCACTTTGTGAAACGAAAAATTGAAAAAATAACTAGTCATTGTGTTACTTTCGAAAGTAAATGACGCCATATCACTTTGTGAAACGGAAAAATTGAAAAAATAAATGGTCATTGATGATTACTTTCGGAAAGCTAAATGACGCCATATCATTTGTGAAACGGAAAAATTGAAAAAATAAGTATGTGATTACTTTCGAAAGTAAATGACGCCATATCACCTTGTGATTTTGTCTTGATGATTACTTTCGGAAAGTAAATGAGCCATATTATTAATAGATCCCCGGCTGCATGGTAGGTCACAATTAAATATTGAATTTGAAATCGAAAACAAATTGAAAGCAGATGCGTTTTCACCCCTGACCGTGAGGACTAAAAGTTTACACCCCGTTACTTGAAAATTTACCAAGACTGTAATAGCGCGATGTTCGATATGAAGCTTCGACTAAAGTCACATAAGGAAGTAGTTAGTACCAGTTCTGGCTCACTGATTCAGAAGTGGTACAACGTTCGTCGAGACTCACGATCCTAAAAAAAAAGGTTTTGGCATGCTCTGATCACGAATCTGCGGTCCATTTTTGCGTAGGATGCACGGTTCCGGAGATGTGCAGATCAATTAACTCTTATCTAATTGATATCCGGTGAGGGCCTCCACCCTCATTAGCGTTGTTATTTCTCTATTGTTCATTGAATACCGTCATTGTCTATTCGTCCGTCGGATTATCAGTGCTATTATATTATACTCCTTTGTTCCTAACTGCAACGGTATTCTGAATCATCAATAAAATACATTACCTAATTTTGTTACAATTTTTATTTACGAAATACAAAATCTTATTATTTATTATCTATAAAATAGAAGCGAAACATCTCATCCACAAAAATATCGTTGTACAATGTGTTCCCTGTAAATATACTCGTAAAACTATGCATTGCTCATCCCTGAAACTTATATAGCAAATACATTAAGCAATATTCGCCACAAACGGAAGTCCACTCATTTTGAATCCTATCAACATTCCAGTTCCATCTTTTACAATTCCTTTTAAAAAACTCTAGATGATATCGTACAGGTGCTCGTCCGTATGAATCAAATTATTGAACGACGTCATTCGTATCGATATATAAAGCTACCCAATGTGACCCTGGTTTATCATCTGTATCCAAATTGCATATTATATACGTTGGCACGTGGGTGTACATGGGCAGTCTATTGGCAGCATAAACATTATTTTGTAGACTGGGGTGAATCTTTTTCAGATGTTGTTGTACATCTAGTGTATCCATGATATTACTGCTATTAGTAGATTATTACAGTACAATCTACTCAATGACTAACATAGGAATGATCAATTATAGTGATTTCTAAATATTAAATTGCATTATTTTGTGTTATACAAAAAGTATTTGAGTCATCAATACACTGAACAAGACGCGACACGAAGTAATGTTGAGATAAGCAACAAAATGTGAGATAAGCTTGTTGACGCATAAAGTTACTATCAATTCCACCGCAGAAATTCTTTAGATTAGAATTATTACTTACTGGTACTATATAAGACCAAGCAACTGCAGTCATGGAGTTAGTGTATGGTCGTTTGACCGCAGTGGATCTATCAATACTCCATTTGTGATACTTCAACGCATCAAAGGCCATGGATGTAAGTGTTTATTCTATTGACAAACTTACTTTTCTTTCTGTTATTTTCTTACGTGTGTATGATTTAGTGATAACAAATTATATTTAAATATTGTGTGTGTAGTATTATATTAAGCCGTGGTAGCTCAGATGGTTAGCGCAAGCTGTAAATTTCACAATACCGCATCTACGAATACTAGAGTAGTTAAAAAATACTTTTTTAACAATGACAGTCATTAGTTGATCATTAGTGAATGTGATTCTGTTTACTTAAATTACAGGAAGACAAAAGCAGAAGGAAGAAATGGGATGATGAGAAGTAATGAAGCATTGTTATGTGAAGTTTGTTGGAACAAACATATTTTTAGCCACGTGTAAATACTTTTATTATCTTGGTTCAAAATGACACAAAATCTAAAAAAAATTTCTAAAATTTAAAAAAAATTTAAATTTAAAAAAATCAAAAGGATTTTACATTACATATCCTCATAAACATTTTCAATGTAAAGAAATGGCTATTCTAGACGTAAAACTATCTAATAAAAATGATGCGTTTATCGATTATTATTTGTTTCGGCCAAGTTATCCTTTCAATTATTTGTCACCAAAAGACAAAAAAACTGTTCGTTATTGTGAAAGACACGTGCACGGCATTCCATATTTTGATGTGACCGAAGAATTAAAATGTGCCTACAAACAAGCGAACATCATCCCCATATTAAATTGGTATATTAGAAATTTGTGCAAAGACGAAGTGATCGCATACAAAGGTGGTTCAACAGAAAAACTATTTTTAAAAATGTTGACGACGAATGATAGAATTTTTAATATTGAAGAATACAAATGTCCAAAATACAATGATTTGGTAAATGTCATAAATTTAAACAAACGTTATGTGTGTAATAATCATATATTTGCAAAAAATAATCACAAAATTTTACATTGTTCTTGTGACGAAGTGTGGGTTTTTTACAAGTGGTTATTGCTTGAAAATAAAATTTTTAATTAATGATAAATTTTGTTTGATTTCCCAAAAACATTAGTTATAGTACACAATATATATTAATTGTTTACACCAACACTTTCATTTTTTATTTCACCCCTTAGAACTTTAGACGTGTGTAAAATGTTTCACTTTATACATTCGTTTACTGCTTTTTGTGGCAGGACCAAGTGGATGTGGGAAGTCAAATTTTGTAACAAATTTCATAAAATCAGTTACAGAAATATGTAATTGTGATTTTAATCAGATCACATGGTGCTTTGATGAAATGCAACCTTTATATAATTAACCAAATGTTAACTATCATCAAGGAATTCCAAATCTTAATATGTTTGATGGTGAAAACCCACATCTCGTTATTATTGATGATATAATGAGAGAGTCCGATGGAAGAATTGTGAATATATTTACAAAAGGTAGTCATCACAGGAATCTCAGTGTATTTTATTTAACACAAAATTTATTTCATCAGGGTAAAGGGCAGAGAGACATATCTTTAAACTCAAGTATAATATATTTTAAAAACCCTCGAGATAAAACTCAAATAAGATATTTAGCACGACAAGTGTCACCAGATAACCCAAAATTCATTGAAGATGCCTACAGGGATGCAACTCTAGAGGCACATGGATATTTAAAGGTAGATTTAAAATAGAATACCAATGATTTTTGTCGTATCAAGACAAATGTCTTCCCATTTAATGGTTTCTGTACAATCTACGTCCCCACAAAAGAGTTTAAACACACCAAGAATCAAACAATTCAAATCATTGCTAAATGATGCATCGTCGACTCACAACGCATAAACATTTGCTAAACGCTTTGCATACGCTTAAACCAAAATATCAAAGAGCATTACTTAAAAAGTGTGATGAAGAAGAAATTAACTGTATTTGTGAGTGTATTCATAACGTTTTACAAGGAAAAGTACAAAGATCAAGATAAACAAAAATTGAATAAACACAAAAATATACTCCTACACGTATATTACGCACGTAAACTAGTGCGTAAGTGTAAACATAAACTAAGAAAAAAAATACAATTTGTTTTATTTAATTTTATAACGTTTCACATAGTTACATACACAGAAAATGCATTACACATAACACATAAAATCTAACACACAACACATATTATAACCTTAACTACTATAGTCTACAGTAACATTTCTGTTTTTATCTATCTCAATGATATTATCAAACTCAGCATAAACTATACAGTTAATTGTTTGTATTAGTGAGGATTCATATCGTACTTCTAATCTTACACTACCATGCTTTATGAGATTCCAATGAGCTGTTGAGTTGGCTGATAAATCAGGAGTTAAGTCAAATGCTAATAGACAGTAACCTTTGGCATACTGTTCACAAGAGATTCCATTTCCTTCATTAAGAAAGTGAATACCAGTTCCCGAGAATAGAGTATGATATGCTGATGTAAATACACTATTATTAAAAGATGGTTGCAAAGCTTTTGAAGGTATTTGTTGACCATCAATATATAAGCTAAAAGAATTAATACCATAGTTTTCAAAGTTAAACGGATTTTTAGTAAGGGAAGCATTAAATACAGAATTGTTCACAAATCCAATTACACATCTTTTGGGTACCTGCCCTAAAATATATTATCAAGAGTTTTTCCTTGAACACCCGATGAAATTGTACCCAAGCAACCCAGCAATTAAATTAAAACTCTCTCTTGATCGAACCAATTTAACACTCATTTCAATACCATTAATTTAAAAATTTTCTTGGTTGAAAATGTCACCGTGAAGATGAGCAATCATTTCTATTTCCTTACTTTCCCTAATCAATTCCTGTCTTTTAACAAATCCTATGTTTTTACCATCCGTAGAATCCATTTTTCCTGCTGTATCATCATACCAAAGACTACAAGTAAGATGAGATTGTTTAGCAGCAGGAGCATAGTTTAAAAGTGTTTCATGTATGCTCGATATGCATAGGTATTATTAGGTGGTGATACAAGTTTTTGGTTTAAATAAATATCAAGTTGACTAAAAAGTGAATGCAACCAATTATTTACAGGTGCTACTATTGTAGTTGATATCAAGTTAGTTGAATCTTGATTTAATATTTTTGCCTTTATGTGGAGTAATGTATGTGACAAATCTATGTAGTCATCGCCTGTCCCGGGAACTTGAAACTCGATAGGTCCATCATCACCAAGAGATGAAATTGGTTTATAATGAATCCACAATCCATTTTCAATGCTAGTTTGTGTAGGCGGTAGTGCAAACAAATCCAATTCTGACTTAACGACTCGCAAGAATGATTATGAAGAAAAGACATATTTAATTTGAAAATATATCTTTGATATTTTTTGGTTTCAAGTTTTTTCGCAGCTTGGACTTTAGCAGTTAATGGTGGAATGAACGAGGTCAATCGTTTTCTTTTAGTTTTATACCCATATCCTGTCATGTTAAATTGATCAATTTTCTCATCAGCTTTTCGTTTTAAATTCGTACAAACTTGCTTTAGACGATCTTTGAGGCTTCCATAGGACGCGCTTGAACCATATCCGATAAAAGTCCTACCCCAGCGCTCAATGCCTCCTTACCAATCACTCGAGCACCACTTGAAAGTAAAGGTAAAACTGATCTAAATAACCCCCCTAAGAAGCTCCCAATACCATGATATTATATATATATATATATATATTATATATATTATATATATATATATATATATATAACATACGCGTTGGTATGGTGAACCCTTATAAATTACTCCAACTCCTGACCCAGCTTGATGTGTATAATAATTTTCATATGGACATTTATGATGATCACGAAGAGAATTCATTATTATAATTTTCGGAAATGTAGTTTAATACACACGGTTCCAATCTGGAATGGTATTTTTTGTCCTGTGCTCGATCTTATAACTATTTCCAGCGTATCGAACTCTCTTCGCATAACAGGTAAGTAGTGAGATTGAGAGAAAACGTGCATTTTATTTGCACCGTAAATGTATTTTGTACGATCTAATGACATGACTCTTAGTAAAGGAGTCATAACATCACCCACAATCTGAGGATCGATAATGTCGCAATATGGAAATAGTTGAGATGGTAACCCTAAGTGTAAATTAGCAGGACACTTTCCAAAATTTCTCTTTAGGAGATTTTTATTTGGTTCATAACCTAGTTGTAAACTTAATTTGGGTGATAATGTTACGGATGTTATATTTTTATCCAAGTAAAACAGAAATAGACACAAATTTTGTTATTTCATCATAGCGAAATTTCAAGTTCTCTCAGATACCATTTAACACTCTTAAAATATGCTAAACGTTATCATAGTTGGTAGCTGGAATATGTTTTTTGTAGTACACTATGGATGGTTTATCTTCATTAGGCATTAACATAGATTTTGTAATGTATATAACATTTTCATGACCTTGAACAGTAAACATGGTACATGGATATTGAAACTGACAACTCCAACCGACCTTTCACCTTCTAATTTAATAGCTTTTGGTAATTTCGTTGAAAAATTTGTGGTCTTGTTATCAGGAAAGTGGAATACTTCGATTACAAGACTTCAACTATTGCTGAGCAAAGTTAAATAAAAACTTTCTTTATTCATATTTATTTTAAACTAGAAGCTAAAATCCAACGGTTAAATTTATCTGGATAACCTTTCCACTTCACTAATACTTCTTTTCTGTTACCAGAATAACGAGTGTCAATTATTTTATCTATTTTATATTGTGAGGTGGGGTTGTAAGTGATTTTCTGCAATTCTCTTTCATAAAAAGTACCAACTATTGGTCATTTGTAAATTTATGTATAAACAACCCATGGAGATCTATCAATTATTGAAGATATAATAAATATTTCATCACTCCAATTTCATTCATATCCTTTTTTGGAAATCATGTTTATATTTAGTTATTCGAACATAATCACCCACATTGAAATTTGGTTTAGGTATTTCTAAAGAAAGTTTGTTTGTCTATCATAAAGATTAGTCCAAACTGTCATAATATTGTTGGAATTTAGATCACATGGGCACATCTTAATACTAGAGTGAAAGCTGTAATTATAAGAGTATATTAAATCTTGTAAAACATCTATATATCTATCTATAAGTATTATTATGAGTGAAATAACGCCATATTTTCATTTTTAGTGTTCTTTGAAATCGTTCAACAATACTGGCCTTAATGTCAGGATTGTTAGTGATATAGTAATTATTAATATTTTTGGATTTAAAGTATTTTTGTACATCTTTTGAAACAAATTCTGTACCTTTATCAGATTGTATGTGAGCAGGTGTTAAATTACTTTCAGTAAATATACTTTCAAAACATTCTTTAGTTGTTTCTGAGTTTTTCTTTTTCATTGGTCTTGCAAAAGCATATTTACTAAATAGATCAATAACACAAAGTATATACTTGAAACCATCATTATATTGAGAATAAGTTCGCATATCACTTAAATCAGCTTGCCACAGTTCATTAATATTTGATAGAATGTACCTATTACGCGGGAATTTTTTTCGAATGGGTTTATGTAATGTGTATGTTTCTTGTGATTTTAACCATTCCTTTACTTGCTTTTTATTCATTTCACCCTTTATGGCTTTTGATAATTTATCAATACTACCAAAACTAGCGGGATTAAATGCATCATAATAAAACCGTGTTAATTTCTTCTAGTACGGGGTCCATTTTTCCCACTCAAACCTTTTACGTTTTTTTCTCTTTGGTGTACAAAATTATTTTAGTTGCAGACTTTTTATCTCCACTACTCGGTGTAGAAAAAACTCTTGAACTTCAATCTCAGAGGGTTTGTTCAGATCTTTTGCTTGAAGTTGGTTAATAAACTCACATCTCTTTGGATGTCCAATATAAGTAAGTGGTACTTTAATATCTTTTAATGCTTCAGCAAATCTATCCCACCCTACTCGATCACTTCTTTTTAAGGGTCTTAGTGAATCATTTATTAAATCAACAATATTACTTCCAGGAATTTTTTCATTATCAATTATGACTGTACCTTCATTATCCCAATGTATTTTACTTTTACTTGTTTCAACTAAGTTTAATAATAACTGTCCCTTTTTATTATAAGTTTTTGGTATTAAACTGAGTATTTAAGCTGGTGTGTGTAAAGTGGATTTTCATCATTTTCTTTACTTTTAATGGATCGATTCTCCTCCAACAAAGATTCAGCATCAACTGAAGTTTTAAGATCTCTATCTTTATTTTTAAAACCAATTTTAGACTTATTTGAATCTTCATTAGGTGTATCAGAATAAATTGGTAACCTGAGTGGTTGACGATCCTCTTCGATAAAATGAAGGTATCTTTGCAGTGTTTGTAAATATAACATCCATTTCTTTCGGTCTTCCGTCTTACTATTCATAATATTTTGCATTTCAATATCTAATCGAGATCAATTACTATTAACCTTATTTTCTTGTTTTAATTTTTCAATCAATCCAGGTTCGATAAGTATCATTTTCTTTGCATTTTCCATGTTAACTGGCTAGTCCACTCACTAATCCACTCAATATTGCACCTAATATTATTGGTAAGAAAGCCCCTCCTTTTTGTATAATTATATTTTTTCTTAGTTTATGTTTACACTTACGCACTAGTTTACGTGCGTAGTTTACATGTAGGAGTATATTTTTGTGTTTATTCAATTTTTGTTTATCTTGATCTTTATACTTTTCCCTGTAAAACGTTATGAATACACTCACAAATACAGTTAATTTCTTCTTCATCACACTTTTTAAGTAATGCTCTTTGATATTTTGGTTTAAGTGTATGCAAAGCGTTTAGCAAATGTTTATGCGTTGTGAGTCGACGATGCATCATTTAGCAATGATTTGAATTGTTTGATTCTTGGTGTGTTTAAACTCTTTTGTGGGGACGTAGACTGTACAGAAACCATTAAATGGGAAGACATTTGTCTTGATACGACAAAAATCATTGGTATTATGTTTTAAATCTACCTTTAAATATCCATGTGCCTCTAGAGTTGCATCCCTGTAGGCATCTTCAATTAATTTTGGGTTATGTGGTGACACTTGTCGTGCTAAATATCTTATTTAAGTTTTATCTCGAGGGTTTTTAAAATATATTATATAACTTGAGTTTAAAGATATGTCTCTTTGCCCTTTACCCTGATGAAATAAATTTTGTGTTAAATAAAATACACTGAGATTCCTGTGATGACTACCTTTTGTAAATATATCCACAATTCTTCTATCGGACTCTCTCATTAGATCATCAATAATAACGAGATGTGGGTTTTCACCATCAAACATATTAAGATTTGGAATTCCTTGATGATAGTTAACATTTGGTAAATTATATAAAGGTTGCATTTCATCAAAGCACCATGTGATCTGATTTAAATCACAATTACATATTTCTGTAACTGATTTTATGAAATTTGTTACAAAATTTGACTTCCCACATCCACTTGGTCCTGCCACAATCGCAGTAAACGGATGTATAAAGTGAAACATTACACACGTCTAAAGTTCTAAGGGGTGAAAGTAAAAAATGAAAGTGTTGGTGTAAACAATTAATATATATTGTGTACTATAACTAATGTTTTTGGGAAATGAAACAAAATTTATGATTAATTGAAAATTTTATTTTCAAGCAATAACCACTTGTAAAAAACCCACACTTCGTCACAAGAACAATGTAAAATTTTGTGATTATTTTTTGCAAATATATGATTATTACACACATAACGTTTGTTTAAATTTATGACATTTACCAAATCATTGTATTTTGGACATTTGTATTCTTCAATATTAAAAATTCTATCATTCGTCGTCAACATTTTTAAAAATTGTTTTTCTGTTGAACCACCTTTGTATGCGATCACTTCGTCTTTGCACAAATTTCTAATATACCAATTTAATATGGGGATGATGTTCTCTTGTTTGTAGACACATTTTAATTCTTCGGTCACATCACAATATGGAATGCCATGCACGTGTGTCTCACAACAACGAACAGTTTTTTTGTGTTTTGGTGACAAATAATTATTGGCCGAAACAAATAATGATCGATAAACGCATCATTTTATTAAATAGTTTTACGTCTAGAATAGCCATTTCTCTACATTGAAAATGTTTATGAGGATATGTAATGTAAAATCCGCCCATGTCGATGATGTATCTAATATTTTTTAGATTTTGTGTCATTTTGAACCAAAATGTTAATAGTATTTACACATGACTAAAAATATGTTTGTTCCAACAAACTTCACATAACAATGCTTCATTACTTCCCATCATCCCATTTCTTCCTTCTGCTCTGGTCTTTCTGTAATTTAAGTAAACATAATCACATTCATTAATGATCAACTAATGACTGTCATTGTTAAAAAAGTATTTTTAACTACCCTAGTATTCGTAGATGCGGTACACACACACACAATATTTAAATATAATTTGGAAAATTGCAAATAACAATTTAATTGGTGCCGGCGGGGATCGAACCCGGGTACTGTGAAATTTACAGCTTGCACTAACCATCTGAGCTACCACGGCTTAATCATATACACACACAATATTTAAATATAATTTGTTAACACTAAATCATACACACGTAAGAAAATAACAGAAAGAAAAGTAAGTTTGTCAATAGAATAAACACTTAAAATTGCAATTAACAATTTAATTGGGGCCGGCGGGGATCGAACCCGGGTCGCGTACTGTGAAATTTACAGCTTGCGCTAACCATCTGAGCTACCACGGCTTAATTATACACATACACAATATTTAAATATAATTTGTTAACACTAAATCATACACACGTAAGAAAAAAACAGAAAGAAAAGTAAGTTTGTCAATAGAATAAACACTTACATCCATGGCCTTTGATGCGTTGAAGTATCACAAATGTAGTATCGATAGATCCACTGCGGTCAAACGACCATACACTAACTCCATGACTGCACTTGCTTGGTCGTATATAGTAACAGTAAGTAATAATTTTATCTAAAGAATTTCTGCAGTGGAATTGATAGTAACTTTATGCGTCAACAAGCTTATCTCACATTTTGTTTCTTATCTCAACATTACTTCGTGTCGCGTC
The DNA here is from genome assembly GCA_907164705.1 of Parnassius apollo. NCBI lineage: Eukaryota > Metazoa > Arthropoda > Insecta > Lepidoptera > Papilionidae > Parnassius > Parnassius apollo. Next base: position 613,772 of record CAJQZP010001641.1, on the reverse strand, counting down.
TTGTTCAGTGTATTGATGACTCAAATACGTTTTGTATAACACAAAATAATGCAATTTAATATTTAGAAATCACTATAATTGATCATTCCTATGTTAGTCATTGAGTAGATTGTACTGTAATAATCAACTAATAGCTGATGTGCAACAAATTCTGAAAAAGATTCACCCCAGTCTAGAAAATAATGTTTATGCTGCCAATAGACCGCCCATGTACACCCAGGTGCCAACGTATATAATATGCAATTTGGATACAGATGATAAACCAGGGTCACATTGTGATTTCTTAAATTTACGCGAACACTACACATTGAATAAAACTAAATTTACGGATTTTATCGCGTTTATTTCACTACTTTTACTTATTTTTAATTCCCGACGTTTCGGGTGCTTTACAGCAACCATGGTCACGGGGGGGACTGAGATGTTTGACGTGAAGGTAGCCGGACTAACTATGACATTGAGACGTCAAACATCTCAGTCCCCCCCGTGACCATGGTTGCTGTAAAGCACCCGAAACGTCGGGAATTAAAAAAATAAGTAAAAGTAGTGAAATAAACGCGATAAAATCCGTAAATTTAGTTTTATTCAGGGTCACATTGGGTAGCTTTATATATCGATACGAATGATGTCGGTCAATATTTTGATTCATACGGACGAGCACCTGTACGATATCATCTAGAGTTTTTAAAAAGGAATTGTAAAAGATGGAACTGGAATGTTGATAGGATTCAGAATGAGTGGACTTCAGTTTGTGACGAATATTGCTTAATGTATTTGCTATATAAGTTTCAGGGATGATCAATGCATAGTTTTACGAGTATATTTACAGGGAACACATTGTACAACGATATTTTAGTGGATGAGATGTTTCGCTCCTATTTTATAGATAATAAGTAATAAGATTTTGTATTTCGTAAATAAAAATTGTAACAAAATTAGGTAATGTATTTTATTGATGATTCAGATTACCGTTGCAGTTAGGAACAAAGGAGTATAGTATAATAGCACTGATAATCCGACGCACGAATAGACAATGACGGTATTCAATGAACAATAGATAAATAACAATGGGGCGCTAACGACGGTGGAGGCCCACACCGGATATCAATTAGATAAGAGTTAATTGATCTGCACATCTGCGGAACCGTGCATCCTACGCAAAAATGGACCGCAGATTCGTGATCAGAGTATGCCAAATCATTTTTTTTTTCTTTTTAGGGTCGTAAGTCGACGAACGTCGTACTTGCATCACTTCTGACTCAGTGAGCCAGAACTGGTACTAACTAACTACTTAAGGATTTTTAGTGGTTAGGGGTTTTTTGAAGTAAGAACATTGAAGAAAACTAAGATCGAAAAAGTAGACTTTGGTTTGCCAATATGATCTGAAGTCTTAATAAGAATAAGATTTGTATTTATGTTTGTATAAAGTTAAAAAAAGTTACAGTCTCTATACATCTCACTGCTGGGCACAGGCCTTTTCTCATTTCAGAGAGGGTTTTAGGGCAAGGAAGTGTCCGCCGCGCTGCCCCAATGCGTTGGCGAACTTTACATGTCTTGGAAATATTTTTTTCTATTTCTCAGACCAGATGTACCTATGTGTAGGTTAAGTATATTTGTACAGTTTCTTTATTTTATATATTAGTAAAATGCAGGAAATAGAGTAAATGGCGCACTATACTCTATTGTGAAGAGTCAGAATGTGTCAAAAAAGGCACGTATGGCAATTCATAACGCTGTGTTGGTCCCTACTTTAACGTATGGTAGTGAAAGTGGCAGAAGAAGCACGAGAGTAGAATAAACGCAGTAGAAATGCGGTCGCTTAGGAGTATGTTAGGGCTGAATCTGAATGACAGGGTGAGAAATTGTGTGATAAGAGAAGAATATGGTTTGCAAGATGATGTTGTGACCAGGATTAAGAAAGGAATGCTTCGGTGGTTTGGTCATGTGGAAAGAATGAGTGAAGAAAGAGTGACAAAGAAAATTTATGTTGCGGAAGTGAATGGCAGAGTCGGAAAGGGACGTCCTAGGCGAAAATTTGTTGACCGAATCAGCGATTTATTGAAAACGGGCCAAATTAGGAGTACTCTTAACCGACGAGCATGTATGCGTTGGTATATGGATGTGGAGGAGGCGGGAGAGGTGTTCACTAGCGTCTTAGTAGCGTGCTACTATGAAGGTTGGTCTTATTTTTTAGTTAACAACAATACATGATCGAAAATGCATATACTCAACGTCAGTGACACAAACAATTTCTGATGGCAAATTATTACTATCATCTTATAACTGCCTTCTAGCTGTATCTGCCGTTGTATTGGTTGGTGGAGCACGTGTCGACGTCATGCGGGTGGTAGCTGGAGGGAGAATCTCAGAAGACTCTCAAGGCTGGGGCCGAAGGCTGCATTACGTGGGACCCCATTCCCTTGAGGTGAGCGATAGACTCATGACACGCTCTGCAGCTAATAGCCGTGCTGGTCAAGCAATCGGAGGTAATGACATACACTTTCATCACATCTGCAGGAACGGCGGTCTGGCATTTGGTAGCGCTCACGGAGAGCTTTTTATGGCCAGTGCGCCTATTTTATTTAAAAAAACGTTTCCCAACAATAGGATTTTCTCTTGTATCGTGGAGGTAGTTTACAAACATAAATTGCACAAGGACAAACATCCAGACCCGTAACAATTATTTTTAGGCCATAGAAATACTTGTTCCGTGCGGGATTCGAACCCGCGGCCCCCAGCGCAGCCACTCATTACTAAGCCACTGCTCCAAATTTGCCTAAGCCGTGAGACGTACATTCACTGTGGCTGTATTTGATCGTATTCTGTTTGGCGTTTGTTTTTTTTGGACTTTTTTTTTGGATTGGGACTTTGGTCGATGTTTGGGCTTACGGATACTGCCAAGGGGCTCTAGTGAATACACATTCTTCCAAAAGACACCTAAAAGAACTAAGTTACTAAACAAACACAACGTAAATAAGGTTCCTAACTAAGACGATCCCGCCATAAATATTATAAACGGCCTATTACTAAACCTTTAGAGAGATGATTTGGAAAGATTAAAACATATTTATTTATCCTGATCACTTATATAGATATGATTTCATATAAAAGTGGATTATAATAAATAATATACTAATAAGAAAAGGGGGAGGGGGGTGCGTTACAATATGAACTACAAAAATCAACTGTAGTCAACCAAATCTAAGAAATACGTTTTGACGTTTCACATTAATCATACTGCAATAACTTTGCACAAGCGTACTCACACGATTTAAGATAACCTTTTACGTAAATCCGAAGAATTATGTAGTTATTTAAATTTTATTATAACGTGTATAGGTTTTTGCCGTGTAGTGGCGGTTGACAATATCCACTACTCTATATCTTCCCGTGGGTGTCGTAAGAGGCGACAGAGGGAGACAGGCAGGTGATGAGCAGCAGCATCTTCCTGATAACAACTGTGATATAATAAAAAACTGCGGTTGCCAACCCGCTCGCCAGGCGTGGCAACTATGGCAAATATCCCCCCATGAATAACGACGCAAACAAACGGCCCCCAGTCCCCGGCGGCCCCGCTATTCCTGGCTACGGTGACGACCATGGTAACGGCGGGGCAGGGGGTGCTAAAAATCTCCGGTGGAGTTTCAGTTGCCACCTACGACGACTCGACCTGGCAACATATAACGCACGCACCCTGAGGACTGACGAGAAGATACTGGAGCTGGAAGAAGAGGTAAACAAGTTGCGCTGGCATATTGGCATATGGCTGGATTATCCGACGTCCGAAGAGAGGGGGAAGACAAGGTAATCCTCGAGTCCGGCAACTTGTTCTATCACCGGGAGGGCGACCATCTGTCCCAAGGTTTTTTTTTATAGAAGAGGGGGCAAACGAGCATGCGGCTCACCTGATGTTAAGTGACTACCGCCGCCCATGATCAACCGCAACACCAGGGGAATTGCAGGTGCGTTGCCGGCCCTTTACAAAGGAGTAAAGCTCTTTTCTTGAAGGTCTCCAGGTCGTATCGGTCCGGAAAAATCGCCGGTGGTAAACTATTCCACAGAGAGGTTGTACGCGGAAGAAAACTCCTTTTCAAACGTACTGTGGTGGACCGCCAAGCATCCAGATGGTGTGGATGGTATCGGGACGTTTGCCGCGTAGTGCGTTCACGAAATTTGGCGGCTGGTATTAATCCGAACAATTCCTCAGAGCACTCACCATGGTATATGCGAAATAAAATGCAGAGATGCAACATCTCTTCGCAGTGCCAGTGAATCGAGACGATCAGATCACTCGGTCGTCGACGATTCGAGCCGCTCTGCGCTGGATGCGGTCAAGTGGAAGGAGCTGGTACTGGGGAGCCCCAGCCCAGAGATGGGATCAGTATTCCATGTGCGACCGAACCTGCGCCTTGTAATGTTGCAGGCGGTGTGCCGGCATGAAATACTGTCCCGCTCTGCTGAGCACGCCAAGCTTTTTGGAAGCCAATTTGGCCTTCTCTTCCAAGTGACCACGAAACTGCACGTCACTCGATATGTCAACGCCGAGGATTCTGATACTGGCTGAGGCAACAAGGGAAGTGCTTGAAACTGAGGAGATACGACAAAGGGGTTCTTTTTAGCGGTTAACGCGCAAACTTGTGTCTTCTGGGGTATTAAACTGGACTTAGTTAGTCGCCCCCATTCCGAGACTCTCTTCAGCAAGGACTCGACTTCAGACACAAGTTTGGCCCGGCACTCGGAGACGTTTTCCCGAGAAATATTGGCTCGGCCGGTGTAAAGAGCATCACCAGTGCTGTCATCTGCATAGCAATGAATGTTACGGGTTTGCAACATATCATTGATATGCAGAAGAAACAGCGTTGGCGACAGCACGCAGCCTTGTGGAACACCAGCATTAATAGGCTTGCAATCGGAGCCTGCACCGTCTACATCGACCTTGCTGCTCCGATTTGCAAGAAAGCTGGTGATCCAATCGCACAATTTCTCGGGAAGCCCATAGAAAGGGAGCTTCGAAAGAAGCGCTTTATGCCAAACCCGATCGAAGGCCTTCGCAACGTCAAAACTAACGGCCAATGCCTCCCCCTTGGACTCTACTGCCTCCGCCCATCTTTGAGTTAGGTAGACCAGAAGATCACCAGCTGACCGACCACGGCGAAACCGTATTGGCGGTCACTAATCAGCTGGTGACCCTCAAGGTACCTCATGAGCTGGCAGTTTACAATGGACTCCATTGTTTTGGAGAACAAGAAGATGATGGCGATAGGCCGGTAGTTGGACGGGTCTGAGTCGCCTTATCCGAAAGCCGTCTTCCATGTTTTTTGGTACCCCGGGGGGTAGTCTCAGCACAATTGGGGGATTCCGTCAGGCCCACTCGACTTGTGGATGTCCAGGGAGAGGAGTGCTTTGCGAACCGAGCGCTGTGTGAACTGCACTTCAGGCATGGAGCACTCACACCGTGGGATGGTCGGCGGCGTACTCCCCCGTCATCGAGAGTCGAGTTGGACGCAAAGAAAGAGCCTAGAAGATCGGCTTTCTCCTTTGCGGTATGGGCCAGTGAGTCGTCCTCCCCGTGGACAGCCTTGGCGAGAGCCCAGAATGAACGGGTTCCAGAAGGAAGGCGAACTAGTAGTTTCTCGCCAATCGGTATCGGTATCGGACTTATCGTCCACAAGTCTCTCGTCAATAACGTTGTAAAGATTGGGATGGGAGTGTGTCGACGAGGGTCGCGTACGTGATACTCAGAATCACCAAACGGTATTTGCTGAAGGTCATACAGGTTTACGCACCAACCTCGGGACATCCCTATGAGGAGGTGGAGGAAATGTATGAGAATATTTTCAGAGCCATGAATTCCCCCAAAACCCACTACACGGTGTTGATGGGAGACTTCAACGCAAAACTAGGCACAAGAGAAAACGGTGAGCTGAAGTTAGGGAAATTTGGAGTAGGGCAAGGGAACCGAAGGGGCCAGCAGCTGGCCGACTTTATGGAGAAAGAGGGACTCTTTATAATGAACTCTTTCTTCCAGAAGCGGCCCCACAGGAAGTGGACCTGGTCGAGCACCGACGGTTCGACAAAAAATGAGATTCACTTCATTATGACGACCAGACGCCAATTGTTCAGTGATGTTTCAGTGATCGCAAGGGTGAAAACTGGCAGCGATCACCGAATGGTTAGAGGCACACTGAACCTAAACGTTAAGTTGGAGAGATCTCGTCTAATGAAGTCAACGTTCTGTCCCCCACGTGCTCTAATCCAGAATCCCGAAACCTTTCAGCTCGAGTTACGTACCACTTTCAGTGCCTAGAAGATTTCAAAGCAGTGGACGATATGAATGACAAGCTCGTGGAAACTGTCCATGCGCTCGGAGCTAAGTTCTGCAAGACCCGCCGCAGAAGAACACAAAAACTCTCCGATCACACTCTTAATCTCATGGCTGTTAGACGGGAGATGAGGCTGCAATCGTCAACAGATTTGACAGCATACAGGCAACTGAACAGACAGATCTCCAAATACATGCGGCGAGACTTACGCAACTTTAATACTACTCGTATTAAAGAAGGGATCGAGCGGAACCAGGGCTCCAAAGTCTTTGCCAGAGATCTGTCTGCCAGAAAGAGCCAACTGTCAAAGCTGAAGACTGAATGCGGCAGCATCGTTTCCGGGACACCTGAGATTTTGAGTGAGATTGACAAGCAAGTGTGAGTAACGATCCAAGAGCAAGTCTTATCCGACACTATTCCGATGATATCCTGGACGTCAGTCTGAGCGAGATTAGAATGGCTCTCCAGCACCTTAAAAACGGCAGGGCCCCAGGAGAGGATGGAATTACAGCGGAGCTTCTGAAAGCGGGTGGAACACCGGTACTTGAAGTCCTTCAGAAGCTCTTCAATTCCGTCCTCCATGGTGGCACTACTCTGGAGGCGTGGGGCAGAAGTGCGGTGGACTTGTTCTTTAAGAAAGGCGATAACTCTCTCTTGAAGAAGCTTCACCGACCGATTTCCCGTCTGAGCCGCATCTACGTGCTGTTTTCGAAGTCATTACGAATCGTCTCGCACGCAGACTCGACGACTTCCAGCCTCCCGAACAAGCCGGTTTCCGAAAAGGCTACAGTACCATAGACTACATACATACCCTGCGGCAGATTGTACAGAAGACTGAAGTGTACAATCTGCCACTTTGCCTGGCGTATGTGGACTATGAAAAAGCCTTTAATTCCGTCGAAATTTGGGCGGTGCTACAGTCCCTTCAGCGGTGCCAAGTTGACTGTCGGTATGTCGAAGTGCTGAAGTGTTTGTACATTAGGGCTACGATGGCTATCCGCGTACAGAACCAGAGTTCGAAACCTATCCAACTGCATACAGGTGTAAGACATGGTGACGTTATATCCCCGAAACTCTTCACCGCTGCGTTGGAAGACGTTTTCAAGCTACTGGACTGGAAAGGATATGGTATTAACATCAATGGCGAGTACATCATACCTTCGATTTGCCGACGATATAGTCCTTATGGCAGAATCGCTGGAGGACCTTAGCACTATGCTCAATGACCTCAATGGTGTCTTCCAATGGATAGGTCTTAAGATGAAGATGGACAAAACAAAGATCATGTTTAACGTCCATGTCACACCTATGCCGGTAGTTGTTGGGAGCACTATGCTCGAAGTTGTTGAAGAATACGTTTACCTGGGACGTATAGTCCGACTAGGTAAGTCCAACTTCGACCGAGAGGTCAATCGACAGATTCAACTCGGCTGGGCAGCGTTCAGGAAATTACGATACACTTTCTCGTCAGGTATACCTCAAACTCTGAAAACTAAAGTGTACAATCAGTGCGTGTTGCCAGTGATGACTTATGGATCTGAGACGTGGTTCTTCACTGCTGGCCGTATGAGGACGCTCAAAGTCTATGGCGAGCTATGCAGAGGGCTATGCTCGGAGTTTCTCTGCGTGATAAACTCAGAAATGAGGACATACGGAGTAAAACCAGAGTGACCGACATAGCCCAACGGATTAGTAAGCTGAAGTGGCAATGGGCCGGCCATATAGCTCGAAGAACCGATAGCCGATGGGGAAGAAAGGTTCTCGAATGGCAGCCTCGTATAGGTAGGCGTAGTGTAGGGCGACCCCCCACTAGATGGAGTGACGACCTGGTAAGACATGCAGGTGGCTCAGGACCGTGCTTTGTGGCATTATTTGGGGGAGGCCTATGTTCAGCAGTGAACTTGTGAAGGGCTGTAATGATGATGATGATGTATAGGTTTTCATCAAACATAAGAAAATATTAAAAAAAAATAACCAGTATCTACTTTTTTACTTGTCGTCGATTCAATAATATGTCGCTATGTACTTTACCGTAGTGTTTGGATGATTAAAATTCATAGTTATGTAAATAATCGGCAAAAATATTCAAATAATCGGTAAAAACATTCAAATAATCGGATCATTAATTTTTTTAGTGTATTATTTGTTTAATTAAATTTTTATTTAAAAAAAAATACTTAAATTACATGAATCATGAATAAAACAAGCTTATTTTTTTACTTTTTCAACGTGAATTTGTGTAGGTATAAAAACTCATAATACAACGCCGCGCTGAAAAAACCACTACGTAATTTCAATCTCTCGCCAATTCTGGAGCTTACTATGCGTAATTTTGTGATTTTATGTATGTCTTCTTATTCTGTGACTCAGCTTTAACTTTTTGGACTGTTTCTTCTATATTCGTTGAAGCATGTGCTCATGTCACAAAGGATGATTGGGCAACATTGGAAGAAAAACGTAAAAAAATGATTATGGATGACTTTGAAACAGACATTAATTTTGACTGCATTATTGAAAATTAGATAATGATTAATCTAAACAACGACAGCTCAACTATTTGTACCGAAAGTAATTGAATTAATTTATTTTTAATCTAGTTTAAATCTTAAATGTTTGTAACTTTGCCGCTAGAAGTAAGTACTAACGACAAATACGAAGAAACTGATAAATCTTGTTTCAAAATTAACAATTTTTAATTTATTCTGGTATTATTCATAACAAGCTTTATATGATTATAAACCCTAAATAATCGATATCGATTTTTTTAAAAATCGAATATTGTACTTTCCAATTTTTTGGTTGGTACGCTTGGTGCAATAAGTACGACAGCTGTCAAAACGTATTTCTTAGATTTGGTTGATTATAAGTCGATAGTAATAACTAATAATAATTTGACTGCCTTTTTGGTCTAGTGGTGCTAAGTAAACGCGGTTGCCTGGTGGTTGTCTTGGGTTAGAATACCGGGACAAGCCAAAATCAGTTATTGGGTTTTTCTGTCAAGAGTTCTCAGTAGCAACAAGAGACAGGAACTTGGCGGTGTTTACCTCCCCCCCCCTTGGCTCGGATAGCATGTAAAGCTGTAGGAACTGCGCCTGATTTCCCGTCGAGTCGGGTTACCGTCCTGTAGGACCATGAGAGTGCACCTGTGCTTGCGCTTTTATTATAGAATAAAGATACACATACACTTAAGCACTATAATCCTGCCAACGCAGATGGCTAGTCTTTGTTGAGACTGGCCGCCGCGCTCGAAGTTCGGTCTGGTGGACATTATTAATGATAATACTAAGCTGAAAGTGATCATAATAATGTTTATAATAGTATCGAAGACGCAACTTAGTCTGTGTTTACAACTGTTGTACAGGTTTCTTTTGCTCCGTAAACCTTAATCGCGGTACTTGACCACACTATAACGTAATTTAAAAAATAAGAACGAAATTGACCACAGTTGTATTGTTCTTATGCCACAAACTTTTTGACCTTGGAACGTCCGACATAGATTACTTGTTCCATTATCAAACCTGGGCTGCAGGTCCAAGGCAGCACAGTATGCAAGTACATTTTCACATGTGGTAGATTTATTTATACAAGGAAAAGCTACGTTGCAGCTACGTTGTGGTTGTAGCATGAATTGGTCAGCGCGAGCGAGGAACGATCACCCTCTCACAAAATACCGGCGTAAAATAATAGCTCATGTGATACATACGATAAGTGTGAAAACCAATGGCCCTTATTACTGGTATTGAGGCGTTCCATCTTAATCCTCAAATACGACAACGCATCTGCATTTTCATTCTTAATTGAAGATAAATGTAGGTGTGTATGAGGCACAGCAACCACTTTCCTACTTTTTAACAATAATATAATACATTTAGTTCTAATATAAATATACGTTAACACAAACACAAGATAACTTAAATTTAAAATTTAAAAACCCCCCGAAACAAAGAGCTGATGATATTCAAACGGCTAAAAATATATTCGAAACATACAGCACATACAACATACAGCACCCCTTTGTTTGCAAAGGGAGTTAATAATTAAGGGACTAAAATGACGTCTACTCAGCACAAATGTTATAGAAACCATTATAGCGGTAACTATAACGCTGGTTTTCAGTACACGCCAGAGCCATAAATGCATTAAAATAAACGTAACTATAATCACGGGCTCTAACGTAATAATAGAAATATATACACTTTAAAAAAAATCATAACTAATACATATTACTAATTAAACAAAAATTTATTACTATGTTTTATGTGTACATTAACTACTACTTTTGCTCTGAACCCTCTTATAAATGGCATTATAATGGCAATACAAGATAATCCCCCACAAACTTAATGGTTAAATAGCAGTTAGGAGGCCACGAATGCCGTGCCGCTCTTTTTATTTTTGTACTGTTGCCTAAATCCCGCACCCTTGCAAACAATAGACATTGATAAAATATAACCGTATTAGTAACAATACATGCGAACGCTGTGATTCTTATTGTAATAAAGAACAATAGATGAATTTGGATGAGTTACTGTGGGTACACGGAGCAGCCGTACAGTGGCAGCGTAAGAACATCCACTGAGCCCGTATCGTGCTGCGGCTGTCGTTAGAAGCGGCAGAGGGAAATCGAAACAGGTGATGTACAGCAACATCTTACTAGAACAACTGAAAATAAAAACTGCGGTTGCGAACACGTCTGCCAAGCGTGCCAAGTATGGCACCCCGCCCCCCCCCCTCAGTGAGGCGACCTATAGAAAGGCCGATGTTCAGCAGTGGACCTTCATAGGCTGTGACGATATGGATGGATGGATGACCAGCTGTAGGACGTATAAATAGCCTGTAAGTAGGTTACCTAGGAAGTCGCGGTTGGCGGAGAGCTTCTCGTCGAGCTTGGACTTGAGGCACGGCTCACAGGCGGAGTGCAGGCACTCCATGAGCTTGGGCGTGCCCTCGGCGTGCGCCAGCGCCACACGGCACAGCACGCAGCGTGCACCGAGGCCAGATCGCGGAGACGCCAGCGAGTCGGCACCTTCGCCCTCCGCCTTGTTCTCTCCATCGGCGCCCTCCCCGCCCTCCGCCTCACCCTCGCCCTCGCCATCACCAGCCGCGCTGCCCACCTAAACATGGTTGCACAGGTGTTGGTATAGGACAAAATGTGTCTACGCAATTAACACTAACATCAGATATAGTCTGTTCACTTAGATACGGTCGCCTTTGTGTCTTGATTCTATCCAAAGCGCCGCCGCGACATGAGAGGTCGTCGCGTGCGGCATACACACTCAGGAGAAACTAAGCGCCAAACTGAAAGGTTCGTTGCTATCTAACTTATATAACCTATAAAAATATAAACAATATAATAATAACACCTTACCATAAAAATAAAAAAGTACTATTTTTCTCTTAGAAGAAAAAAACAATCATTTAAACACAATAAAAAAAATTAAAGAAAAATAATTAGTGCCATCTTTGTGAACAGACTACATACACTGTTTGGTCATCAACAAAAGGTGTTTTTTTTGTGGTAGAGAAATGCTGCTATTTGATGGCTGCAACATGAATGGGTTGGCTCGACCAGACTAAGACCACGCTCTCGTAGAATACCAGCATAAAATAGCAGCTTAATGCTGTGTTGTATGGTGAGTGTAGAGAACTGGAAACTCTTTTTACTTATAATTGCATCTTAGTCCCTAGGAGTAGCAATGCATCTGCATTTTGATTCTTAATTAACCTTTTGAGCGCCACGCCAAAAAAGCATTACCGTGTCCTGTACGCCAAAGCGAAAAGTAAACAAAAATATCTACGAAAAAAATAGTGTTGCCAAGAGTTGATATATATCGATAACACAAGATAATAATAAAAAAACCATATATGTACTTTGTACATAAATAAAAAACAAACAACAATAATAAAATAGTAGTAAACCACAGCACTACTCTCACTCGTGATGACGTCACTTGACCACGCTTGATGCTGACCTTGCTTCTTGAAACTTTCTTAGAGATGTAGCCGTGTCGCACGTTGTGTATCGATTTCGAAATCGATCTAATGGGTCGGGGGAGGCGTAGGCCAAGTGAAACGCAGAAGAAAAGTCTTACGCTCTTATGACAATGGGAGTTTGATATGATGCTGATGCTGCTTGATGATTTTGAGATTGAGAAAGAAAATCGCACAACACAAAATGAAAAATTGCTCTTCATACCTTAAGTAAAAAAAAAAACACATTTATTATTTGTAATTTTATATTATTAAAATAAAAAAATTCATCATCGTCATCATCATCGACGAAACAAAATGCGAATGAGTCCTGAGGAATTGTTCATGTTGCACTGTACTACTTTTCACGCTAATCACTTATGACGTCATCAGGGTGTCGTCTATCCTTGACCACGGCGCCCAGTGAACTGATTTTCGATGACGCACTAAGGATCCGCCAGAGTTGAGATATAAGATTCATTATGCGAAGATGATTTGATAACATCTTTTTATTCATGTAGCTAATTATAGTATTATGCTTCTTCCCTTTTGTTTTATTCAAATAGCAATAATAATAGAAAAAAATAACACGTTTGAGCTGAATTTTGGATAGTTTTTAAGAAATCTATGCCGTCCGAGTTCGCCCCTAGCGGTCAAACATAGACGACTTTGGGGTGCTGGACATAGTATTTGCTTAGATAAAAATCCATTTTTTTAGTTCAATGTTTCTTAATACTTGTAGCTCCAGGAGACTTGTTTTTTATACTCACATGTTACTGGGTTATTCTTTTTTGAGGAGTGTAGAATTAAAATACCAATAATAATTTTTCAATATCTATATTTCATATTTTTGTGGGCCGGGTTTTTTGTCAACTATAGACGTCGTTGGCGCTCAGGGCCCGCAGGTGCTTGTCAAATATAGGCGACTTTGGCGCTCAAAACATTAAAGTAAATATCAATGAACCACGGCACCCACTTACCATCAGGTGGACCATGTGCTCGTTTGTCACCCTTATTCTATAATAAAAACACCATAACACTTAAATTTAAGTTTAGTCATATCTGATTAGGGTTACTGTAGCAGAAATACAGCCAGGATACTTTATACTACAGGGCGTCCGCTGGCACGATTTGGATTTCATTAGCCAATATTTTAAAAAGTAGAAATCTTAAGGCCGAAAACTTAACCACCGGCGAATAGCTGCTCCAGTTTTATTGAATAAATAGTGGTTTGAAGTGGTTATACGTAAAAGTGGTGCGTTTTTTTGCTATACTATGTATTGGTGTGCATTACCTCGTGGAGTGTATGCCAAGACAATAAAGCGTTTATTTTATATTTTATATACTAGATATATAAAAAAAATTATATACAGATGATAGTAAAATACAGCTTACTTAATATACAAACCTAAAAAATTTTATGAATTACAGTCGAATTTTGACAACTAGGCAATCATGCGTTTAAATGAATACATTAAAGTATTTATATACGATTTGTAGTTTTTTTTATTACAGTCTGTACAGATAAAGAATGGGATTATAATGGCAGCTCATTGAGTCCATACCAGACTGTCATCATGCACAGTATCAATATCGAAAATCCGCTAAATAATGGTACATCATTAAAATTGAAAGTTTTCTATTACTTAATGGATAAATATTGGAAAAGAATGTGCGCAAGTAGGTTCATTAAATTTTTTTTAGGTGTTTAGACTTAAAATAATCATTATAGATCATTTTTTTTATCTAGAGATGACATTTAGTCTAGATCACTCATGGTGTTAATCGCTATTTGTTCGTAAAGTTTTATTGCAATAGGGTCAGCCATTCCGAAGATTAGCATGGACAGACCAAAAAATTTTGAAAAAGGTTATCATGTCTCAATAGCATGGTAAATATTTTATACAAAATATTAACAAACAAAAATCAACAATAATTATAAAGAAAACTTTCAAAATGCTGCATAGATCACAAATTAGCAAAACCGGACTGAATAATTTTATGGCATTTTGCTGTCATAGATTCCAACGAAAAGTTGAACTAAAGTTATAGAACATACAAAAAACTAATATAGCAATGTATTTTTTTGCAGTAATTACCTATGGGTGTAACTATACATAGCGACAGAGTGCAAGTGAGCAATGATAGGGGTGACGTCATTTTAAATACCAATCTTTAACAGCACAGGTAGTAATTTAATAATTTTAAAGTAATTACATAACATAGTTTTTTTATTCTCGTTTTCTTTACCATGTAACTATCATACATGATATATATGTTGTATTCAGTGGCGAAGCTTCTATTAAAGCCGAAAAGCCTAGCTTGCCTTATTAAACCCGAATCAATCAATAATATCAACTAATAAAATAACTCGTAAAATGTTTCAAGCTATTTCAAATTTCCCGCGCACTCCACTGTTCGACACATGTCGACCGATGACCTCGTATTGCCTTAGCGATACTGCTGCTGTCATAAAAAATGAGTTTTAATAGAGCTAATAGTTGTCTCTCTCGCTCGCGTGGGCTTTTTACGGGGCTTTCGAGAAGACGATCGCTCTCTTTTTAACTTATAGCAAAATATTCTATAATGAAATATAACTACGATTGTATATACAGCAATTAGTATAGAGATTTAAAGCCAGGCTTTTGGGAATAAATTTGTTAAAAGCGGAGGCGCGCGGGCAATACGTTTGCAAGTTCATTTCACGTTTCAATGTTTATTTACTCTGTGTGCTTATCTTAAGCGATTTAATATTACGAGTTCAAAATTTATGCTTTTTTTAAAGATTTTAATGAAAATGGAGGATAATAGCGTTCCTTGTGATGAATTGAAGTGTGTTAAAGTGATAATCGGTGAGGAAATCTTTAAACTTGTTGAGATAATACACAAGGTTAAGAGTGTATTTCAGACTTATCAATTATCGCAATTAAAAACAGTTATTGGTACCATTAAAATATTCACCAACATTTTACGTGGACGTAATTAAATCTCTCCATAAGAAAACGAGACGATTCCACTTATCTTATCTTATCTCTTATCCATTAGAATGTAAATATATTTTTTTTAATTTTGTACATAGTTTGTTTGTACTTTGTTCGTGTTTTACTTTTGTTCATGTATTGTATTGGATGTAAATATTTTTTTTTAATATTACGAGTTCAAAATTTATGCTTTTTTTAAAGATTTTAATGAAAATGGAGGATAATAGCGTTCCTTGTGATGAATTGAAGTGTGTTAAAGTGATAATCGGTGAGGAAATCTTTAAACTTTGTTGAGATAATACACAAGGTTAAGAGTGTATTTCAGACTTATCAATTATCTCAATTAAAAACAGTTATTGGTACAATTAAAATATTCACCAACATTTTACGTGGACGTAATTAAATCTTGCCATAAGAAAACGAGACGATTCCACTTATCTTATCTTTCTCTTATCCATTAGAATGTAAATAATTTTTTTTTAATTTTGTACATAGTTTGTTACTTTGTTCGTGTTTTACTTTTGTTCATGTATTGTATTGGATGTAAATATTTTTTTTCTTTCGCTTAAACAAACCCAAACGGCTTTCTTCAAAGCCACCGAAGCTATGCAATTGCTGATATGTAATACAATCTATCTAGCAGTGGTATGCCTTCTGTGTGCTTTGTTAAACACATCCTTGACAGCACTGAATATGAAACTGAAGCGTGGAGACAGATCAAGATTGGTGTATTTTTATAAAACTGCTAAAAACAACAATCTATTATTTATCAATTTATATCTTGGGCTAGCCCTAGCTTGGAGCTCTAGCTTCGCCACTGGTTGTATTATACCTATATCATATATATTTATTTTATCAATATATGTATGCATAGGTCCTATATAAACATTTATAAGTAGGTTCAGTCTCAGTAATGTGGTTGAAAAGGAACCAGAAAAACATTAACTAAGAAACAGAAGGGAGGAATCGAGGCTTCTCTCGATCCGGCCTCCTATAACGCCTACGTTGGGTTCGGGAACAACGTATGTGATCTCCGCAACGGAGTAACACACAAGGGCGATAACCTCTTCCTTTTCAGAAAATAGGTTCAGGCGGGGATTACGGGTCTTCCGAAGTCGACCCGGTGCCAACGCCTTAATTCTTCGATATGGACTGTATCACTTTAAGGGGAGAATTCCTTGGGAATAAAACAGCAATTATCTTCAAACCGTTCCGTGAGAGAGTAATTACTTTTCCCTATCACTTCCCTATACTTTTTCTTTCTTCTTCTTATTGACTGCTGGTCTTGCACTCACAAAAAATCCTTTATTTATTTAACAAAATATGCTTTTTCACATGTTTAAAGTTGGAATTTCTTAAATATTTAACATAGAAAGTTAAAACAATGTTTTCCACTCGAAATTATACATATCTTAACTAATACAATAGTTTAATTTACATTTTCTCTATACATTTCACTATTAAAACACTTTTAAATTTCTTATACAAAACTATCATTATTTCACTTATTCACTAGAATTTTCACATAAAATAACACAGAATTCACCTCTTTTACACGTACAATCAATCTTAAATGTTTTACAAGTCATTTTACATAAATTGCTGAAATTTGCAAATATTTAAATTTCTACATATTTGGCCTCCTAAGTACGTGGCTAGCGTACGTCTATGAACTCACACTATTTGAACAACTAACTTCTGCACGGCTATAGACTATCAGTAAAAATGGAAAGTTTAGTATACACTAATATCAACAATACTAGGTGAATAAATGATTCTACTCAATTCTCAAACGCCGAAAACTACCTCTAATCAGATTCTTATCAGTTATCATGTTTCTTATCAAACAATATGAGTGAATGTTTTCATAAATCAAACATAGAAAATAGGCATTTGTTTTCACACAAAACATATCAAACTCACATAAGACAGTACTTATGCAATTAATTTCCATTAATTCTACTTATGCACAGCGATCATCTCGACCGGGGAACAAATCCTGGTCTCTAACTTCATTTTAATATTTCTTTAAATTAACATTATTGGAAAGATGATTTCAATCGGGGAACAAATCCGGTAACATAATTTATATCTTAAAACTCCCTATATGAATTTATTAAGAGATATTACTAAGAAAACTATATACTATTCCGGCCTGGGAGTCGAACCCAAGACCTTCATATATATTCGATATTTCTTTAAGATTCAACTAAGCATTTTCTTATCGGAATATTGTTGCTTGATAATTTGCTTTTTAGAAGGTATTCGTAATCAGTTAACTAATAAATTGAAATATTCTTATAGGCGCGTCGCCAACAATCTCCCCCCCCCCCCGTGCATCAGCACCATCATTTGGGAGGCGTCGCGGGTACCAGGACTATTATTCTGGATGTAGGTCTTCTCAAGATACCTGTGCTAGTAATGACGTCAACCACTCTAGTGTGACCGTCTGGTCCCGGTAGCGTCCTACTAATCTTGCCTTTCGGCCACGTATTTCGTGGCAATGAATGATCTATTATCAAGACAATATAACCTTCTTTAGGCTCCATAAACTTTCCGTTATTACCTGTTCGAGGTATTAAAATAGGCATGTATTCTTTTAGCCATCTTGTCCAAAAATGGTCGGCTAGCCTCTGTGCAGATTTCCAATTGAGTTGACCCGTCAGATGTTGCTCTAAAAATAATCCAGGTGGTCAATCACCACATGAGCGTCCCAGTAGAAAATGATTAGGTGTCAAACCCTCTTCAGGACTATCCATACTGAATGTTACCAGAGGTCTGGAATTTACAGTATGCTCTGCTTCCAAAAGCAACGTATGCAGAACCTCCTCTCGCGGGCTCCTTTCTTTGAGCGAAGCGGTCAACGCAATTTTATTTGATCTTACTAACCTCTCCCAGGCGCCACCCATGTATGGTGCTCCCGGAGGTATAAATTTCCATTTAATATATTTTTTAAATGACTCATTTTTCATGCCCTCATAGCATTCTTCGCATGCTTTCAATAATTCTTTATGTGCAGCTTTGAAATTCGTCCCGTTATCGCTGTATATAACGGCTGGTTTTCCTCTTCTGGCGATAAATCGCCTCAACGCCATTATCATTGACGCTGGTGTCAATGAGGCTGCTAATTCCAGATGTACTGCTCTGGTGGTCAGACACGTGAATAAAACTCGCCAATGTTTTTCGTATCGGCTTCCTATAGTCACACTCATAGGTCCGAAATAATCTACGGTTGAGCATGTAAAATGTGGTTCATGATGAGCTATTCTCTCCAGAGGAAGATTTCCTTGTGGCACGTTCTGCGGCTTTGACCTGTATGTCCTGCACCACTGACAGTGATGTGACACACTTCGTACTACGTTACGCAAGTTCAAGACATAAAATGTTTGGTTCACCTCATTCATCACCGTCTGGTGATTGGCATGTCCAATAATGTGAATGATGAACTTCTCTAATCATCATTTTAACGATTTCGTGTTTACCGTCTAATACGACAGGTTTTCTACTTTCCTCGGTCAAATTAGACTTAAAAGGTAAACGCCCATTTAAACGGAGTAAGTTATCTTCTCCTATTTCCATAGATGATTTACTTAAGCGTGAACTTCTTTCAATGCTTTTGCCTGCTTTCAAGCATTTTATTCTAGTCTTGAACGAACTTCCAAATTAATAATTCAGCTTTTTTCAAGAGCGCTATGTCCAACGCGCTATCGGGTCCTTTAACCGACTTTGCTAAAATTTAGTTGGAACACATAACCGACTTTTTCGGCTGCATTGTCGGGTCCTTTAACCGACTTTCTTAAACTTTTGAATTTTTCTACCGCTTGTAAGGTGCGTGTAGTTGCCCCAAGGAATTTCTTAAAGCTGCTAAATCGTCCGTAGTCGGGTAGACTTAACGGTTCTTGCTTTCTCAGCGCATTTACGCCTTTTGGCGATTTTTCTTCACCTGTTTCTAAGCTATTTATGGTGTCCACTTGTTTGGGCCATAAATCAGGACTTTTCCTGAGGAATTCAGGTCCTTGAAACCAGCGATGACTTACATCGAAGGTGGAAGCAAAATTTCTAGTGGCGTCGTCTGCCACGTTTTGTGACGTTGGAACCCATCGCCATTCACATGGTTTACTGTGATCTTCGATCTCAGCCAATCGATGAGCAACGAATGGTTTAAAAGCGCGAGGATCTGACTTAATCCACGCTAACACTGTACGTGAGTCCGTCCAAAATACTCTCTCGGATATCTCGTACTTGCTCTGTGCGTAATCGCCCTGGCTGCTTCCAATTCAAGCCTTGGAATAGAAATTGGTTTCAGCGGCGCTACTCTTGCCTTTGCGGAGATCAGCGTAATCCGCCTTTCTCCTAGCTCGTCCGTGGTGACTAATACACCGCGGCAGCGTATGCTTCTAGCATCCGTGAAGGTGTGTAATTCTCCCTTGCGACGTTGGTGGTACTTCTAAATGACCTAATTTCTTCACTTCCGATATCCATTTACAAAATAACACGTGTAATTCGTGTGTAACTTCTTCATCCCAAGATATGCCTGTCCTCCATACTTGCTGGATCAGCGACCTCCCTTGAATCGTTATGGGTGATGCGAGTCCCAAAGGATCGAAGACCGACATCACAGCACTAGTTATCTCCCTCTTCGTAGGCGGTCGTAAACCTTCCATCACCTCTTCCGGTGTGTTATGAAGACTTATGGAGAAACTTATTATATTCCGTTTGATATTCCAGATCAAACCTAAAGTGCGTTCTGTGTGCTCCTTATCTCCCAGTGAAGCACTGTCGCTCTTATATTTATTTTCCATTTTACATAAAACTTCGGGTCGGTTGCTAGCCCATCCCCTCAGTTGGAAAGAAGCACGTTTATGTAATTCATACATTTCGTTTACTATCCTTTCGGCCGTCGTCACGTCGGGAAATGCCTGTAGATGCTGCTTCTGGATAGATATGTGCGTTATCCTGCGCATTCCTATTCTTCACATACATAGCGATGCATGGTGATGATGCTGCTCCAAATATGAGTGACGTCATTCTATACTCTTCCGGTGGCGCTTCACGCTTGTGCCGCCATAAGAATCGAAGGCTATCCCTGTCTTCTTCCCGGATTTTCACTTGCTGGAACATTTCTTTAATGTCTGCCATCACTGCCACGCTTCCTTCTCTGAATCGTAGCAGAACGCCAAATAACGACTTCAATAAGTCCGGTCCGGTTAACAATGCATCATTAAGACAACGTCCGCCCGTCCTAGCGGCGGCGCCGAAAACTATTCTTATTTTCCTTTTTTGTGGATGAGTCACTGCGAAGTGAGGGAAGATACCACGTGCGTGGGGAAATGGAAATATGGTTCGCTTTCTCTGCGTAACCGTTAACGATGAGATTTTCAATTTGTTTCTCATATTCTTTTTTTCAACTCGCTATTTTTATCGAGCTTCTTTTCGATATTAAACAGGCGACTTTCAACCTGCGCTCTATTCGACGGCATGCACTCATTATCTGTGCGCCATAACAAAGCAGTCTCGTACCTATTATTAGGTATACGACGTACCGTTTTGCTCAAAATATTTAAAGCTCGTTCTTCTGAGTCGTTCATGGGCTTTCGCGCAGACACTCCCAGAGATTCCAAACTAAAATAATCTTTGATCAACTTATCCATGTCTGCCTCCTTCTTCGTGGAAATGTGGTTAACAATCTTGATTAGTTTAAAGCCACCCGAAATGTGACCATGTAAAACCCATCCAAGTTTAGTGAGCGATGCTACAGGTAGGTTCTTACCTCCTGAAATTAATTTACGAGTAACTATGAGATGCCAATTGTCCTGGCCAATTAATATGGTAGGTCTGGACCTCTCATAAATCAACTCGTCCTTAATCGGGGTCAAATGAGAACACCGTTGCAATAATTCTCGACTCACTGACTGCGGAGAAAGGTTAAGTGACTTAGATGTTTGTACACTTATCTCTTCTAAGTCGTTCGAGTAAATGCCTTTTATCTTAACGTTTAAGCGATACGAACTGTCGTCGTTAATTCGCTTACCTCCCACGGCTTCAATACGTAATTCTTCTTTACGTCCGCGAGGCGCTAATTTCTGAGCCATCCAGTCCTCTATGAGTGTCATGGTTGATCCTTCATCCAGAAGAGCTGTGGTCTTGACCTTTCCTTTAGGTCCATACAACTCGACCGGTATAATCTTTAAGTATGCACATGCCAGTGCATTCACTGTACTAACGGTTGTAATTTGAGCCTCTGTACCCCCCTCGTACCCTTGCGGCGAGGTATTTTCATTGGGGTATCGGTGTAGCATTCGATGATGTGACATTCTACATCCCTTTACACCACATTTTTTCCCTTTGCACTCTAACCTCATATGGTTAGGTGACAAACATTGAAAACATACTTTCGCTTTTTTAACCGCTTCCCATTTCTCGCGATTATTCATGTCCTTAAACCTGTAACAACTCAGTATAGAGTGCTCCCTGTTACATATAACACACTTATGTGTTACCCGACTTACAGGCTTATCCTAGGTTATCATAACCACTTGTCGGTTGTGCCCTTTAATATTTCGGCGTTCTAGACGCTCGCTCGTATTACTTCGGCGCTCATAGCGCTCGCTCTTGAAACGGTTGCGTACAGACCCCTTTGCGGTGTGTACAGTTTGCTTCCTGAATTCAGGACGCTTCCGTTTTTCAGGCACATTTTCATTGCTTAAGGACGTTCCAAATTGTTCACTCAGTGAATTCAAAAATTTGGCCATCTTCTGTAACTCTGGCTCCAAAGGATGCTGAGCTCGATATTCGAACCATTTAAATTTAATCATAGTTCCAAGTTTCTCGACTATGCGGTTTACTAACTCCGGTGAGTATAAATACTGTGGTTGATTCAATGCTTGTATTGTGGCAACCACGTTCGTAATACGACTTGCAAAAGATCGTATATTCCGGCAATCTTCTGCCAATCTTGGCATACGTCTTAAATTCTCGATTTCGGCTAAAATGAGCATCTCAACCCTAACGAATCTTCTTTCGAGAGCGTTCATTATTTCTTCAGGTTCACACAAAGTAAACAACAACAACTGAACCGCTTCCTTAGCGGTGCCCTTTAATGCCCTCCTAAGGCGTGCGACATTCTGCACCCCTGAAAATTGGCTTCTCGTGTCTTCAAACACCGTTTTGAAAACTATCCATTCACCCGGGTCTCCATCGAACACCGGTAATTCCTGGAGGAAATGAAGCTGGGAAGACTTATCTTTACCCGCTATCTTTATTGCACTCACAATCGCTTCGGTCAATTCTGACACCTCACTCGCGTGTGTTTTCTGTGCATTTCCTTGGTTGCGCTCGATCTCCGCCCCTTTGCGGCGTGATCCTTTACACGCTTCCTTATCAGTAATATCGGGTTGCGTTACACTAACCGGCTCGCTCATTATGGTCTGTTGAACCCAACTCCTTACGAAAGGTTCCACCTGAGTATTCCGCTCTTCATCATCCTCACTCGAGTCGATCTCCTCTTCTCGGTTGAGTCGTGCCAACTCCAATTGAGACTTGGATAAGGCAGCAGCTGCCTGTGCTCGTTCGAGCTCTGAGCGTTCGAATTTAATCCGCGCCTCTAATTCGGCTTTCAGCCTCGCCGATCGCGATGACCTACTACCTCTCTGTGACCCTTTGTCACTAGTGTGCCCGATTACTGTCCTTGACGATGCCGCTTCTTCGGTCCTTTGTCCTACATTTTCGACTACCGTTTCACTCCAGGATATAACGGATTGTTGTGCGGTGCTGGCCTGCGTACCACTGGTGTCCGTCCTGTTGCTTGTCGTTGCCATGTACGCCCCTGAGTCCCACGTGCATGTGGACGTATCGGTGGTTGCTCCACTTGAAGGAGTTGTTCCACTCGAAGCAGTAGCTGTGGTGGCTCCAGATGGTTCCTCCTCTTTAGCTTTTCTTGAGAGCCCTGTCCTTGTCTTGGTTCCTTCGCTTCTCCCTGTCTGGTCTTGTGCCTTCTTCATCTTGCATGAAGGTGATTGTTGGCCTACAGTCCCTAACTGTCCCTACGGTCCCTACAACCCCTTACCTACAACCCTTCTACACCCCAACCTAACACCACTACCCCTCCCCCCCCTTTATCTCCCAACCCTACAACCTTACTACATCCCTAACAGCCCTATCAGCCCCATCAATCCTGAACGGGGCCTACCGAGGTGAGCCGTCCAGGGATGGAGTCGTGCAGGAATGGAATGGAGGAAAGGTTTAGAAACTGTCTCGCCAAGGAATATGACGAAACAGTCGAGCGGTAGTGCAAGCGCAGTCTCGCTCGAGAGAACTGCTCCACCCGAAGGTGTTGTGCCAGAGCCCGACCGTTTGGCACCGTTAGGTGGTCGGGATGTATGCTGCGCTTCGTCGCCCAGTCGCCGGTGACGCCCCGTACAGGCGCCCTCTTCCGGCCGCGATGCAGTCAGGTGCCCACGAGCACCCTCGCCTGGCAGCAGCAGCGATGGATGCTTCTTCTTCTTGCACCCTCTGATGACCCGACAGGAAATGCCGGACACGGTCGTCCGACAGGAAATGCCGGACACGATCGTCCGACAGGAAAATGTCCACGATGTGTGACACTGCTTGGCCACGATGAGCGCCTTCACAAGACACCTGCGCCTGGCTGCGATACGTGCCCCATGCGAGCACACGCCCCAAGCCGCAATCCCGATTCTCTTTCTTCTGGTAGTTCCAGGTCCGGTCCTACTGCGCTGACCTGGTCTGGCGCCGACCAAAGGCCGGATGGTCCTGTTGCTTCAGCTCAAACCTCCGGCTTCCTTCGGTTGCTGATCTTCACTCGGCTCCGAAGGTCTTCTTTTTCCATAACCAGCAGTCCACAGCTGGTTCCTTGATCCTGCTCCGAAGGACCACTTGATAAGGAACCAGACAAGCGTTTACTAAGAAACAGAAGGGGGGAATCGAGGCTTCTCTCGATCCGGCCTCCTATAACGCCTACGTTGGGTTCGGGAACAACGTATGTGATCTCCGCAACGGAGTAACACACAAGGGCGATAACCTCTTCCTTTTCAGAAAATCGGTTCAGGCGGGGATTACGGGTCTTCCGAAGTCGTCCCGGTCCCAACGCCTTAATTCTTCGATATGGACTGTATCACTTTAAGGGGAGAATTCCTTGGGAATAAAACAGCAATTATCTTCAAACCGTTCCGTGAGAGAGTAATTACTTTTCCCTATCACTTCCCTATACTTTCTCTTTCTTCTTCTTATTGACTGGTGGTCTTGCACTTTTCCCGAACGTATTGCAAGAAAAATCAATTTACTGAACTACCTCGAAGCTAAACGCGAAAGTGAGCCGCGCCATTTGTGCGCTTGCGCAACTCAATTACATCAATTTGTACTATCACTCTCTCACGATTTGCTCAATAACCTTATTTGTATAAGACATACATTTATACAATTTACTTATAAAGATAGCACAAAGAAATATCTATACTACGATATACATTACATTTTCATATCACAAAAAATCCTTTATTTATTTAACAAAATATGCTTATTTTACTCACATGTTTAAATTTGGAATTTCTTAAATATTTAACATAGAAAGTTAAAACAATGTTTTCCACTCCATATTATACATATCTTAACTAATACAATAGTTTAATTTACATTTTCTCTATACATTTCACTATTAAAACACTTTTAAATTTCTTATACAAAACTATCATTATTTCACTTATTCACAGGAATTTTCACATAAAATAACACAGAATTCACCTCTTTTACACGTACAATCAATCTGAAATGTTTTACAAGTCATTTTACATAAATTGCTGAAATTTGCAAATATTTAAATTTCTACATATTTGGCCTCCTAAGTACGTGGCTAGCGTGCATCTATGAACTCACACTATTTGAACAACTAACTTCTGCACGGCTATCGACTATCAGTAAAAATGGAAAGTTTAGTATACACTAATATCAACAATACTAGGTGAATAAATGATTCTACTCAATTCTCAAACGCCGAAAACTACCTCTAATCAGATTCTTATCAGTTATCATGTTTCTTATCAAACAATATGAGTGAATGTTTTCATAAATCAATCATAGAAAATAGGCATTTGTTTTCACACAAAACATATCAAACTCACATAAGACAATACTTATGCAATTAATTTCCATTAATTCTACTTATGCACAGCGATCATCTCGACTGGGGAACAAATCCTGGTCTCTAACTTTATTTTAATATTTCTTTAAATTAACATTATTGGAAAGATGATTTCAATCGGGGAACAAATCCGGTAACATAATTTATATCTTAAAATTCCCTATATGAATTTATTAAGAGATATTACTAAGAAAACGATAAACTATTCCGGCCTGGGAGTCGAACCCAAGACCTTCATATCATTAATTCGATATTTCTTTAAGATTGAACTAAGCATTTTCTTATCGGAATATTGTTGCTTGATAATTTGCTTTTTAGAAGCTATTCGTAATCGGTTAACTAATAAATTGAAATATTCTTATAGGCGCGTCGCCAACAGTGGTGTATTTTTTATATTTCCATTGTGCTTTTTTTTTTGACTGCCAGTAAATGCTTTTAGCATTAAGTTTGTCTTTTGTTTGTATACAATATATCTTTATTAGTATTAGTAGACTTTATTTTTACATATAAATAAAAATTTTCTTTAACACGTTGAATGCCACGCAAAAAATTGAGGCCACCAGTGAGCCTTACCTAGTAAACGCGTCTCAAAAGCCACGGATTGCAGTTATTAAACAAAACATGTATGGAAGTGAGCTGCATGGCTCCTGGACTGTTCCAGACGACGTGGTTCTCAAATCCCATAGAAACTTGTAGTTGTATCAAAGGTAAAGTCCTATATAAGATCTTAGTGACATGCCTTATTTTTTTGTTTGTATAAATAGCGCGAATAAAACCAAAAGAAAATAATTATATGTTTACATTAAAAATAACTTAAAATTCTTTTACAACAAAACCAACTTAAAATAGTTACATAATGATTTCTTATATTTATGCGAACACTACACATTGAAATAATACTAGTTTTTACGGAATTTATCGCATACATTTAACTTTTTAAATACCCGGCGTTTCAAATGCTTTACAGCACTCATGGTCACGGGCGGGACTGAGATGTTCAACATCCAAATGTCATAGTTAACTGCGGTTACCATAGATTAAAATTTAAAAATTTTAAATTAAAAATTTTCTTAATATAATAAATCTATATGTGCCTAAAAGTAAATAATGTGGCAATAGGAATCTGGTATGGTACAACTCCTATAAGATACAAGATCTATAATAATCCCCTAGACCTACTAGAATTTCAATACCTATGTCACGACTGTGAAATACTTACAGACACATGTTATGACAAATACATATCTACACTAGAACACGAAATAGGTAGAAATTCAAAATATTTTTGGACACACATTTCTAACAAACGTGAAAACTCATCTAGATACCCACCATCAATGTATTTAGGAGACAAACAATCAAACGAACTAATAGAATCCTGTAACTTATTTGCAGCGCATTTTTCCAGTGTCTATAACATCCCAACAAATAACAACAGTAACTCACTATATGTGCTCGACTCACAGCAACAGCTTCCTGAAATATCCAATATATACATAAGTAGTTAGGTTGTTAGGTTGTACCAGTTCTGGCGCACTTGTAGAAAGGTTGTACCAGTTCTGGCGCACGACGTTCGTCGACTCATCACGAATCTGCGGTCCATTTTTGCGTAGGATGCACGGTTCCGGAGATGTGCAGATCAATTAACTCTTATCTAATTGATATCCGCTGCGAGCCTCAACCGTCATTAGCGCTCCATTATCCTTATCTACTTATCTATTGTTGATTGACTACCGTCATTATCTATTATTCGTCAGCGCGTGGGTCGGCTTATGCTATTGTATTATACTCCTTTGTTCCTATCTACAACACTAATCTGAATCATCAATAAAACACATTACCTAATTTTGTTAAAAAATTTTTATTTATAAAATACAAAATCTTATTACTTATTATCTATAAAATAGGAGTGAAACATCTCATCCACTAACATATCGTTGTACAATGTGTTCTCTGTAAATATACTCGTAAAACTACGCATTGAACATCCCTGAAACTTATATAGCAAATACATTTTAAGCATTATTCGCCACAAACTGAAGTCCTATCAACATTCCAGTTCCATCTTTTAAACACATTACCTAATTTTGTTACAATTTTTATTTACGAAATACAAAATCTTATTACTTATTATCTATAAAATAGGAGCGAAACATCTCATCCACTAAAATATCGTTGTACAATGTGTTCTCTGTAAATATACTCGTAAAACTATGCATTGAACATCCCTGAAACTTATATAGCAAATACATTAAGCAATATTCGCCACAAACTGAAGTCCTATCAACATTCCAGTTCCATCTTTTAAACACATTACCTAATTTTGTTAAAATTTTTATTTATAAAATACAAAATCTTATTACTTATTATCTATAAAATAGGAGCGAAACATCTCATCCACTAACATATCGTTGTACAATGTGTTCTCTGTAAATATACTCGTAAAACTATGCATTGAACATCCCTGAAACTTATATAGCAAATACATTAAGCAATATTCGCCACAAACTGAAATCCTATCAACATTCCAGTTCCATCTTTTACAATTTCATACAGGTGCCCGTCCATATGAATCAAAATATTCACCGACGTCATTCGTATCGATATATAAAGCTACCCAATGTGACCCTGGTTTATCATCTGTACCCAAATTGCATATTACCTAGTCAGGTCATAAATTCTATCACATGTTTAATGTAAAATAATTGTAACAAGTTTATTCATTATATAACCATTTATATACCAAAATGAACTTAACAAAACATAGATTCTTATGACACTATAGTTTATTCAAAATGACCTCCGTAATTTTGAATACAGGCCTTCAATCTGCGCGGCCAGTCGTCTATCTCACCACGAACGAGGTCCATGTCATATCGGCGGCTGCCTTAATTAAAGATGTCTTGAGTGAACTCGAAATTGGGATGAGGCTTTGAGCACGCCTTTTCCTCCAAGTGTTACCATATCTTGTAATCTAACGGATTCAAATCTGGACTGGTCTTTGTGTCGGATGAAGTCGATTTCACGCGCCGCCAGCCAGTCTTTTTTTTTGTTTTTAAAGAACGTTACCTCCACACTAGGTTTTTCTCCTGTATCGTGGGGGCAGTTTACAAACACAAATTTCACAAGGACAAACATCCAAACTCGGAACAATTACTTGTAGGTCGTACAAATACTTGTTCCGTGCGGGATTCGAACCCGCGACCCCCAAGCGCAGCCACTCATTGCTAAGCCACTACGCCACGGAGCTGTCAAAAGTCTTGTGTGCTCTTCGCTCTATGAGCTGACACCGAATCTTGTTGGAATACCCAGTGCCTGTTATTGAACATGGTATGAGAAACAGGTTACACAAGGTTCGTCAGGACTGTATTTTGATACACAACTGCATTCGTTTTTAACCTTTCTCACAAAAATGTACCTCTGTTAAGCCCCAATAAGAAACTCCCAACCATACCATGAGCGAGGATGGAAAATGACCTCGTTGGACACGCGGAATACGGTTGCTCGCTTCTTCACTACTGTGTGCGTACACCTTATCATTTTGTTTGTTGTAGCTCTCTTCTACGGTAAAAATTTTTTTATCCGAAAAAAGAATTTCCCGATATTTTTTCCCGCGTACCGCTTCACCAAAGCGCGGCATCTCTTCAGTCTCAGATCCATTAGACGAGCATTCAAACGATGTCCTGTTTTTCTTCGATATGCCCAAAGCCCTAAGTCTTCATTTAACGCCGTGGTTCTGCTTAACCCCATCTGAAGGGCCAACAGTTTCTGCTTACGTTTGGGATTTCTTTGAATTCGCACCTTTACAGCTTTTATCACTGCTGGGGTCCTAACAAATCGAGGGCGACCACTTCTTGACCTGTCATCTACACTAGAGTCTTCATTGTATCGTTTGATGGTACGATAAACGAATCTTTTGGATATATTCAAATTTTTCAGTATATCAAAAAATTTAATTGGCGGTTCGCACTGCACGTCTTTTTTAAGCGTCCACTCGATATGTAAAAATGAGTAAAATTCTAAAAAGTATACAGTTTTATTTTCATGAACAATTCGAATTCAATAAACTTTTTTGTGGCCAGCATTCTAAAAGAAAAGTTTTTACTGTGTGACAATACTTATGACCTGACTAGGTATATACGTTGGTACGTGGGTGTACATGGGCAGTCTGTTAGCAGCATAAACATTATTTTCTAGACTGGGGTGAATCTTTTTCAGATGTTGTTGTACATCTAGTGTATCCATGATATTACTGCTATTAGTAGATTACTACAGTACAATCTACTCAATGACTAACATAGGAATGATCAATTATGTGATTTCTAAATATTAAATTGCATTTTTTCTGTTATACAAAACGTATTTGAGTCATCAATACACTGAATAAGACGCAACACGAAGAATGTGAGATAAGGTTGTTGACGCATAAAGTTATTATCAATTCTACTGTAGAAATTCTTTAGATTAGAATTATTACTTACTGGTACTATATAAGACCAAGCAACTGCAGTCATGGAGTTAGTGTATGGTCGTTTGACCGCAGTGTATCTATCAATAATACATTTGCGTTACTTCAACGCATCAAAGGCCATAGATGTAAGTGTTTAATCTATTGACAAACTTACTTTTCTTTCTGTTATTTTTTACGTGTGTATGATTTTGAACGACAGGCCTGTTGGTCTAGTGGTTAGTGACCCTGACTGTTATGCCGGAGGTCGTGGGTTCGATTCCCACCCAGGACAAATGTTTGTGTGATGAGCACGATCATTTGTTCTGTGTCTGGGTGTAATTTATCTATAATATTTATGTATTTAGAAATATATAAGTATGTTTCTCAGTTGTCTAGTACCCATAACACAAGCTCTGCTTAGCTTGGGACTAGATGGCGTTGTGTGATAGTTGTGGAATATTATTATTATTATTATTATTTAGTGTTAACAAATTATATTTAAATATTTTGTGTGTGTATATGATTAAGCCGTGGTAGCTCAGATGGTTAGCGCAAGCTGTAAATTTTACAGTACGTAACGCGGGTTCGATCCCCGCCGACACCAATTAAATTGAATTAAATTGTTAATTGCAATTTTAAGTGTTTATTCTATTGACACACTTACTTTTCTTTCTGTTATTTTCTTACGTGTGTATGATTTAGTGTTAACAAATTATATTTAAATATTGTGTGTGTATATGATTAAGCCGTGGTAGCTCAGATGGTTAGCGCAAGCTGTAAATTTTACAGTATGTAACGCGGGTTCGATCCCCGCCGACACCAATTAAATTGTTAATTGCAATTTTAAGTGTTTATTCTATTGATACACTTACTTTTCTTTCTGTTATTTTCTTACGTGTGTATGATTTAGTGTTAACAAATTATATTTAAATATTGTGTGTGTATATGATTAAGCCGTGGTAGCTCAGATGGTTAGCGCAAGCTGTAAATTTTACAGTATGTAACGCGGGTTCGATCCCCGCCGACACCACTTAAATTGTTAATTGCAATTTTAAGTGCTGATTTACCACGTGCTCGGCGGTGAAGGAAAACATCGTGAGGAAACCTGCATGTCTGAGAAAATTTCGAAGGCATGTGAAGTTCGCCAACACGCATTGAGACCGCGCCGCGGACATTTCCTAGCCATAAATACAAAGACAATAGCAGAAAGTAAAAAGTTAAAAAATACTTTTTTAACAATGACAGTCATTAGTTGATCATTAGTAAATGTGATTCTGTTTTCTTAAATTACAGGAAGAAAAGAGCAGAAGGAAGAAATGGGGTGATGGGAAGTAATGAAGAATGAATTGTTATGTGAAGTTTGTTGGAACAAACATATTTTAGTCACGTGTAAATACTTTTTTTGGAAATCAAACAAAATTTATGATTAATTTAAAATTTTATTTTCAAGTAATAACCACTTGTAAAAAACCACAACACTTCGTCACTAGAACAATGTAAAATTTTGTGTTTATTTTTTGCAAATATATGATTATTACACACATAACGTTTGTTTAATTTTATGACATTTACCAAATTATTGTATTTTGGACATTTGTATTCTTCAATATTAAAAATTCTATCATTCGTCGTCAACATTTTTAAAAATTGTTTTTCTGTTGAACCACCTTTGTATGCGATCACTTCGTCTTTACACAAATTTCTAATATACCAATTTAATATGGGAATGATGTTCTCTTGTTTGTAGGCACATTTTAATTCTTCGGTCACATCAAAATATGGAATGCCGTGCACGTGTATTTCACAATAACGAACAGTTTTTTTGTCTTTTGGCGACAAATAATTGAAAGAATAACTTGGCTGAAACAAATAATGATCGATAAACGAATCATTTTTATTAGATAGTTTTACGTCTAGAATAGCCATTTCTCTACATTGAAAATGTTTATGAGGATATGTAATGTAAAATCCGTCCATGTCGATGATGTATCTAATATTTTTTAGATTTTGTGTCATTTTGAACCAAAATGTTAAAAGTATTTACACGTGACTAAAATATGTTTGTTCCAACAAACTTCACATAACAATTCATTCTTCATTACTTCCCATCACCCCATTTCTTCCTTCTGCTCTTTTCTTCCTGTAATTTAAGAAAACAGAATCACATTTACTAATGATCAACTAATGACTGTCATTGTTAAAAAAGTATTTTTTAACTTTTTACTTTCTGCTATTGTCTTTGTATTTATGGCTAGGAAATGTCCGCGGCGCGGTCTCAATGCGTGTTGGCGAACTTCACATGCCTTCGAAATTTTCTCAGACATGCAGGTTTCCTCACGATGTTTTCCTTCACCGCCGAGCACGTGGTAAATCAGCACTTAAAATTGCAATTAACAATTTAAGTGGTGTCGGCGGGGATCGAACCCGCGTTACATACTGTAAAATTTACAGCTTGCGCTAACCATCTGAGCTACCACGGCTTAATCATATACACACACAATATTTAAATATAATTTGTTAACACTAAATCATACACACGTAAGAAAATAACAGAAAGAAAAGTAAGTGTATCAATAGAATAAACACTTAAAATTGCAATTAACAATTTAATTGGTGTCGGCGGGGATCGAACCCGCGTTACATACTGTAAAATTTACAGCTTGCGCTAACCATCTGAGCTACCACGGCTTAATCATATACACACACAATATTTAAATATAATTTGTTAACACTAAATCATACACACGTAAGAAAATAACAGAAAGAAAAGTAAGTGTGTCAATAGAATAAACACTTAAAATTGCAATTAACAATTTAATTCAATTTAATTGGTGTCGGCGGGGATCGAACCCGCGTTACGTACTGTAAAATTTACAGCTTGCGCTAACCATCTGAGCTACCACGGCTTAATCATATACACACACAAAATATTTAAATATAATTTGTTAACACTAAATAATAATAATAATAATAATATTCCACAACTATCACACAACGCCATCTAGTCCCAAGCTAAGCAGAGCTTGTGTTATGGGTACTAGACAACTGAGAAACATACTTATATATTTCTAAATACATAAATATTATAGATAAATTACACCCAGACACAGAACAAATGATCGTGCTCATCACACAAACATTTGTCCTGGGTGGGAATCGAACCCACGACCTCCGCATAACAGTCAGGGTCACTAACCACTAGACCAACAGGCCTGTCGTTCAAAATCATACACACGTAAAAAATAACAGAAAGAAAAGTAAGTTTGTCAATAGATTAAACACTTACATCTATGGCCTTTGATGCGTTGAAGTAACGCAAATGTATTATTGATAGATACACTGCGGTCAAACGACCATACACTAACTCCATGACTGCAGTTGCTTGGTCTTATATAGTACCAGTAAGTAATAATTCTAATCTAAAGAATTTCTACAGTAGAATTGATAATAACTTTATGCGTCAACAACCTTATCTCACATTCTTCGTGTTGCGTCTTATTCAGTGTATTGATGACTCAAATACGTTTTGTATAACAGAAAAAATGCAATTTAATATTTAGAAATCACATAATTGATCATTCCTATGTTAGTCATTGAGTAGATTGTACTGTAGTAATCTACTAATAGCAGTAATATCATGGATACACTAGATGTACAACAACATCTGAAAAAGATTCACCCCAGTCTAGAAAATAATGTTTATGCTGCTAACAGACTGCCCATGTACACCCACGTACCAACGTATATACCTAGTCAGGTCATAAGTACTGTCACACAGTAAAAACTTTTCTTTTAGAATGCTGGCCACAAAAAGTTTATTGAATTCGAATTGTTCATGAAAATAAAACTGTATACTTTTTAGAATTTTACTCATTTTTACATATGGAGTGGACGCTTAAAAAAGACGTGGTACGGCCAATTAAATTTTTTGATATACTGAAAAATTTGAATATATCCAAAAGATTCGTTTATCGTACCATCAAACGATACAATGAAGACTCTAGTGTAGATGACAGGTCAAGAAGTGGTCGCCCTCGATTTGTTAGGACTCCAGCAGTGATAAAAGCTGTAAAGGTGCGAATTCAAAGAAATCCCAAACGTAAGCAGAAACTGTTGGCCCTTCAGATGGGGTTAAGCAGAACCACGGCGTTAAATGAAGACTTAGGGCTTTGGGCATATCGAAGAAAAACAGGACATCGTTTGAATGCTCGTCTAATGGATCTGAGACTGAAGAGATGCCGCGCTTTGGTGAAGCGGTACGCGGGAAAAAAATATAGGGGAAATTCTTTTTTCGGATAAAAAAATTTTTACCGTAGAAGAGAGCTACAACAAACAAAATGATAAGGTGTACGCACACAGTAGTGAAGAAGCGAGCAACCGTATTCCGCGTGTCCAACGAGGTCATTTTCCATCCTCGCTCATGGTATGGTTGGGAGTTTCTTATTGGGGCTTAACAGAGGTACATTTTTGTGAGAAAGGTTAAAAACGAATGCAGTTGTGTATCAAAATACAGTCCTGACGAACCTTGTGTAACCTGTTTCTCATACCATGTTCAATAACAGGCACTGGGTATTCCAACAAGATTCGGTGTCAGCTCATAGAGCGAAGAGCACACAAGACTTTTGACAGCTCCGTGGCGTAGTGGTTTAGCAATTAATGGCTGCGCTTGGGGGTCGCGGGTTCTATATCGGGAATATTGCTTAATGTATTTGCTATATAATTTTCAGGGATGTTCAATGCATAGTTTTACGAGTATATTTACAGAGAACACATTGTACAACGATATGTTAGTGGATGAGATGTTTCGCTCCTATTTTATAGATAATAAGTAATAAGATTTTGTATTTTATAAATAAAAATTTTAACAGAATTAGGTAATGTGTTTAAAAAATGGAACTGGAATGTTGATAGGACTTCAGTTTGTGGCGAATATTGCTTAATGTATTTGCTATATAAGTTTCAGGGATGTTCAATGCATAGTTTTACGAGTATATTTACAGAGAACACATTGTACAACGATATTTTAGTGGATGAGATGTTTCGCTCCTATTTTATAGATAATAAGTAATAAGATTTTGTATTTCATAAATAAAAATTTTAACAAAATTAGGTAATGTGTCTCAAAGATGGAACTGGAATGTTGATAGGACTTCAGTTTGTGCGAATATTTCTTAATGTATTTGCTATATAAGTTTCAGGGATGTTCAATGTGTAGTTTTACGAGTATATTTACAGAGAACACATTGTACAACGATATGTTAGTGGATGAGATGTTTCACTCCTATTTTATAGATAATAAGTAATAAGATTTTGTATTTTATAAATAAAAATTTTAACAAAATTAGGTAATGTGTTTTATTGATGATTCAGATTAGTGTTGTAGATAGGAACAAAGGAGTATAATACAATAGCATAAGCCGACCCACGCGCTGACGAATAATAGATAATGACGGTAGTCAATCAACAATAGATAAGTAGATAAGGATAATGGAGCGCTAATGACGGTTGAGGCTCGCAGCGGATATCAATTAGATAAGAGTTAATTGATCTGCACATCTCCGGAACCGTGCATCCTACGCAAAAATGGACCGCAGATTCGTGATGAGTCGACGAACGTCGTGCGCCAGAACTGGTACAACCTTTCTACAAGTGCACCAGAACTGGTACAACCTAACTACTTACATATCCCAAAAAAGCATAATAAACAAAATAAAAACACTTGATATAAAACAGAGTGCTGGACATGACAGTGCTCCCCCTATATTCTTAATTAAGTGTGCAAATTCAATATCCTACCCCTTACAACTAATTTATAACACTTCACTTAAGACAGGGAGTTTTCCCAATAAATAGTAATAGAATAGTACCTATTTACAAAGATGGAAAAAAAGAACTTGTATCTAATTATCGACCTATATCAATCCTCTCTACCATATCAAAGATTTTTAAATCACTTGTCCACCCATTCATATTCAATCAAGTTGTTGCAGACGGCGAAGATTATCATCCGTCGCCCCGCATCGCACCCACGTCGACACGTCCCCCGCGTCCCGCATTAGAACAAGGGCCCCGCGCGGACGACACTCTCACCAACTCGGTGCTTACGGCGCACCGTCCGATACAATATAAGAAGCGCCTCTGGCGCGGCTTCGGCATTCGAGCGACAGCAAGCGGCCCAATCGGAAGAACAAGCAAACAAGAAGCCCTCAAGATCCCTAATAGTTTAGTGTTAACTGCCGCATAATTAATTGTAAATAGTTTATAAATATAGTGAATTATTTCTTAACGGTTTTAATTTCAACTCAACCCTTAATAGTCAGACAGATGTCACAGGATTAGGCTCAGTAATAGTTTAAATTCATTTCATTTGCAACAACAGTAATCCCTAGCGTATACATAGAAAAACAAATAAATGTAGTCCACTTTGCTCTCATCCCCTACACATGTTAAAGATCACTTATATCCCTGCCAACATGGTTTTATGCCTAAGAAGTCTACTAATACTAATTTGCTCAATTATGTTTCCAATCTTATTGATTCCGTTGACAAAATCCTATCTCTCTAATCGTAATGCCAGAATAGTAATTGATGGCGAGTGTTCGGATTCTTTCAATGCTATTTCTGGTGTTCCACAGGGATCAAATTTAGGGCCTTTATTCTTTGTACTATTCATTAATGATATAGTAAGTGTATTTAAAAATGGTCAGGTTTATTTGTTTGCAGACGATTTAAAAATAGCTAAAGTTATAAAGCAAGAATCTAACATATTAGAACTACAATCGAATCTTGATAGACTTGTAAAATGGTGTGAAACAAACCAAATGCTTCTCAATCCGGGTAAATGTAGTTTTATTAAATTCACAAGAAAAAATAATCCATTAATGAGTTCTTACATGGTTTTGGGTAAAAACCTGAAGGAAACCAATTCCACTCGAGACCTGGGCGTGATATAAACATATTAATTCTATAGTGACTGCTTCTTTTAGGCTGCTCAGCTTTGTTCTTAGACAGTCTAAAGATTTCAAAAAGGTAACAACAATATTTCAACTGTACAACAGCTTGGTCCGTGGCAAACTTGAATATTATTATCAAGTATGGTCTCCTGCTTACAAAAACCACATTGAAAGAATTGAACGTGTTCAAAAAAGACACATTAAACACCCAATCTTTCGTTTTAAGGCGTCAAGTCATAGTGAGTGCTACAAAAATAAACTCGCTTACTTTAGGATGAAACCACTGGCAGTTTGTAGCACTTTTCTTGATGTGAAATGTATTTATAAACTTTTCAATGGTAAAATTGATGACAGTGAGCTGTTGAGCAGATTTAATATTAATGTACCTCAGAGACCTCCTCGCAACCCATGTCCTTTCTTTAGGACTGACAGCACTCGAACAAAACTTGGACAGAATTCTCCAATAACACGTTTATCACGTGTATACAATGTACGTGTAAAAAACATAGCAACACTGGTCATTGGTTGTGACGGGCTCACACTTTTTATGAAAAAATGTAATGGCTGTTTAGAAAATTAATTATTCACTAACTTTATGCTAAACTTAACTTTTATTTATGTTACAAAAACAATTGACTTTCTTTTGTTAGTAAAACTTATTTTTGTTCCAACTACCATTAAAATAGGCAAATTATAAACACTGCTATTGTTTTAGAATGATGTGTTTTCCTATAATTGGTAGTACATAGTAATTTATAGATGTAAAGCATGTGTTAGAAGTAATTTAATATGTACAACTGTTGGAGATCCATATAAATAAATAAATAAATAAATACATGTGAAACGGAGGATGTTTGAGGGGTAGCATTTATTGGTCTAGCAGCCCCTGAATGGAGAAACCCAGGTTATGTCGATGTAACATATTCCATAAATAAGTAATATATTCCATAACATACAACATAGTCATACAATAATACAGGATGAGATGATAGTGACAAGACAATCAAATAATGATCATTTTATATAAATTTGATTAAGTTATTTAATATGATGATAATGTGTGTAAACCGAATACACTTCCATGTTGTGTTTTATAAAGAACTAGAGATCCACCCCACTTTACACTGGTGATTTCTTTATCTTGACAACAGCGCCACCTACCGGGTCCAATAGTGTTTTAAACCACTAGGAACCCACTCAAATACACACAAAACAATTCTTCCAAATGGTTTGAGCCGTTTTCGAGATTTAGCAAAACTAACGGACAGCAATTGATTTTTAATATAAGAAGATTCCATATTAAAAATGATGATGATTAGTTATTAATAAAAATTTTACATCTTGTATAAAATATTTTTGTGTGATTGAAATATTAATGATATGTAAATCTAAAGTAACAAGAAAACATACATTAACATTAGGTGCTGGTGCAGGAGCGGCCCCGGCTGCTCCATCAGGTAACTCGTCGGGCGCTTCCTCTTTAATTGTAACACCGAGCAGTGGCCCAAGATCCATGAGCGCGCGCTCTATCTCTTCACCACTCGGTTGGAAACCAGCGTTTTCCATTTGTAACGTGATGAACTCCTATCGTATTTGACTTCTTTCACACATATTTTCACTACGTCCAAAGGAAAAGTTATACCCAGAACTTTCACTCGCCAGCCTCTACGGTCGCGTACGTCAACATAATTGAGCACTTGTGAGATGATTGCCACTCGAAAGCGTCTTTTGAAATGCCGACCTTTAAATCACTTATTTTTTAAGAACACTATAACAACTCTCATTTAAAAGATAACAACTACAAAATTATTGAAAAGCTTCATGAGCAAATAATTAACTTTTTGTTGTATAAAATAATACCTAACGTGCGTCCGTCTGCACGAAACCATCAAAGCACCATAGGCTAAGATAAGTAGTCTTTGCCTGAGGTCTTTGTAGTGCTGCCAGTGGCGAACTCGATTTTCGCGTCTCATTAAAATGTCACTTTTGTAAAGAAAGAACATTTGGCTGTCATTGCGATAGTAAGGAAGAAACATAATTATAATTTTAATAACTAGGTATCTCCATGTTGCGGACAAAAGTCAGGCGGAGTTATATATTAAATTAAAATTTATTATGTAATTTAAACCTTGGTCTCGTGAATGCTATAAGAAGTGACAAAGAGAAACAAATCAGGATAGAATATAGACAGTCAGATAGAAACGCAGCGTCTTCTTAATAACGACTTAAACAATTTTAATGTTGTTGTCAGCCCACCTCCCAGACGTGGCAAATATAACAAGAAAATAGGGGGATACCTATGAGGCAATTTGGGGAGGAGGTCTATGTATAACTGTGGACCACTGATCAGCTCCATAGCTAACAGTTATATTAATGATAACAGAGTGTAGATAGAGTATTGACAGTAAGGTTCACGAAAACAAATATAGTATGCTCTGTATTTTAAAAATAATTCAAGATTTGTAAAATCTTATTATAGACATGTTCCTATATTTTTAGTAAACATATTATTCTACATTATATGATCTCCTAATTTGTACTAAGAAAAACCCTTGCGAATTGTTGATTCCGTTACGATAATAGTTGCATTACCGCAGAACAGGACAAGTGTCGAATTAATGACAACACTGAGTCGTAACCATAGATATAGTAGAGTTTATTTGAATAGTATGGATTTACCATTATGTTATAAAATATGATGGGTATTCTACACCCACAGACACAGATTTAGGTACGCCAGTATATTCTATGTTCTACACCTATTCTTTATTTCTCTGGTTAGAGAATAATATAATATTCCTTGCTTCAATCTTAGAGATTTATCCATATAATTATTATTAAATCGACGGTAAAACAAACCATTGTAATGAAACATCCCTGTAAAATTACGCCCTCTAAACGTCCCTCTCCTGGACACAAGCTTACTCTTATATCTAAAAGGATTTAAGCCGTATTAGGGCTTGGAGATGTCCACTGCGGTGCCTTAATGGGTGTTTATATGTAGATTCACCATTTAAATATCGGTTGGTATGGGTCTTTTTTCTATACACAGTGTGACCAATTGTGTTATTAGGATTTCGAATGACTAAAACATCTAAGAAAGCTAAAGAATTATTTGCCTCTAACTCCATTGTGAATTGTTAGGATTTCGAATGACTAAAACATCTAAGAAAGCTAAAGAATTATTTGCCTCTAACTCCATTGTGAATTAGAGGCAAATAATTCTTTAGCTTTCTTAGATGTTTTAGTCATTCGAAATCCTAATAACACAATTGGTCACACTGTGTATAGAAAAAAGACCCATACCAACCGATATTTAAATGGTGAATCTCACCATCATCCTTCACAGTTAGCTACCGTGGGTAAATCTTTGTTTCAGAGAGCACGAGGGATCTGTGACAGAAAACATCTGGCCGCCGAACTTTAGCACGTCAAGCAAGTATTGCAAGACAACAAGCTTCGGGTCCCGCGCCTACGTCACAGTGACCGAGTGAAGCCGGCCACAGTCGAGCGTGTACCTGCTGTACTACCATATGTCAGAGGAGTCACAGACAAGGTTGGCTACATCTTGAAGCGAGCTTCTATTAAAACATACTACAAGCCGCCGAAGAAGATTAGTCAATTTTTACCATCCGTCAAGTGTAATATCCCTCTACAAGATGCAGGAGTGTACAAGTTAGATTGTGAATGTGGTCTCTCTTACATAGGTCAAACAAAACGATCTATAAAAACCCACGTGAGAGAACATATAGCTGACATGAAGCACCGACGCTCCGGGAAGTCTGCAGTCTGCGATCATGTTCAAGATCATCCCCACCATTACATTCGTTTTGATAAACCACAAATTCTCGCAAAAGAACACCGATTCCTACCAAGGATGATACGCGAGGCTATTGATATTAAAAAACATCCAAATTTCAATAGAGAAGCTGGATGGGTGCTGCCACCTGCTTGGGATCCTATAATTAACAAAATTAAACCCAAACCTAAGCATACCACTGCAAGACTTCATGATACTATAAGCTCGTTTTGCGTAAATCGGACCAAAAATTAATATTCAAAAACTGAAGGTAGCCGGACTAACTATGAAATTGGGACGTCAAACATCTCAGTCCCCCCCGTGACCATGGTTGCTGTAAAGCACCCGAAACGTCGGGAATTAAAAATAAGTAAAAGTAGTGAAATAAACGCGATAAAATCCGTAAATTTAGTTTTATTCAATGTGTAGTGTTCGCGTAAATTTAAGAAATCATTATATCCTTGTCAATTCTACAAAATAGAACAAAACTGAAAACAAAAATGAAAAGTATTTACATTCTGAACCGTTTCGTACCTCCCGAGGGATGGACAACCCGAACGGAGTGCCAACTGGGAACCCGCTGGAGGCGTGAAGATTATATAAAACCAGTTAGAAAGTTAATGAATAAACGCTGAGAAAACCCTATATATATATATATATATATATATATATATATATTAAGTGCTAGAGATGACCGAGAGGCAATTTTTTTATTCTTATCTACTTTTAAGAATATGTGTGGTTTGGTACATTCATTTCCAACTTAGTTAATATAGAATATGACTAATAATTCACAAAGACACAAAAAACCTCATGATTTCTTATAAATTAACTTTCCCCGCCATGAAATCTGTTGAATAATATATTCTAATAATATAATTATCTTTATCCTGTTTTCCTTGTTTTTAAATTATAATTGTCGATGAGTTTTCATATGTATACTCTGTGATACGTGTCGAACGCTGTAATAGCTGCAGTGTTGCTCTAAGGACAATCTAATATACAAGCTAATAAGAAGTGCTCTCAGGGCCGGCTGAAGGCAATATTCCTGTAGGTATATATGTTTAATACCTAATAAATCTGG
Source organism: Parnassius apollo (assembly GCA_907164705.1). Taxonomy (NCBI): domain Eukaryota; kingdom Metazoa; phylum Arthropoda; class Insecta; order Lepidoptera; family Papilionidae; genus Parnassius; species Parnassius apollo. Next base: position 572,056 of record CAJQZP010001641.1, on the reverse strand, counting down.
CACATACACTCCTTTCTCGACCAAGACACCCATTACGAAAGAATTTTGGAAAATTTAACCCCTGGACGAAATAGGGTGTTACAGCTCGTATTGTATGTATGTTCTTGCTTTTAAAATATTATTAAATCTTGCTCTCTGCGCCATTCACTTTTGAATTTTTAAATAAATTAATAATAAAAATTTAAATACATTTTTAAATAATTTTGTGTTTTAACTGTTTTCGGAATATTCAAAGTTCAAAGTAATCTGTGTTTTAGTTCCATACTCTTTGGCTTAAATTGACAATTTCGTCGAGCTGGTGAAAACTGAAAACACGAACACGTCAACGTCAAATTGAGTCTCGAAAATGGCTGACTCGGGACCTAGTAAGAGTGATATTGAAGCGATTTTTCAAAGGTTACGAGCTATTCCTTCAAATAAAGTATGTATTAATCAGTGTATATTATACGAACGCTTAATATTTTTGTCATGGTTTGATTATGTGCTTATACGCAGGTATGTTTCGACTGCAATGCCAAAAATCCTACGTGGTCGTCGGTGACGTACGGTGTGTTCATCTGTCTGGATTGTTCAGCAGTGCATCGCAGCCTGGGTGTGCATCTCACTTTCGTACGCTCCACACAACTCGACACAAACTGGACATGGAAGCAACTTAGAAACATGCAGCTAGGGGGGAATGTGAACGCGGTAACTATTACATATTCTACGTTAACTTTGAGAGTAATGACAAGATAACCTTCAGCACCAGTTATTTGGAATTTCTGATACCATTTACCTACCCAGACTATTTCTGAAACTTGTCTGTCATATTATTTTCAAAGATATTTGTTCATACATCTTTTTATTATTATAGAACTGACTATTCTATTATTTTTTTAGACTCAGTATTTTCGCACCCATGGCTTGGTGACTGAAGATGCTCGTCAAAAATATAGCTCCCGTGTAGCACAAATGTATAGAGATAAATTAAATGCTTTATCTGAACAGGCCATGAAAACATATGGAACTAAGGTATGTGCGTTAGGATATTATGTGATGCAATTCACTATATCTAGTAGCAATTAAATTTGTTTTTTTTTTATAATTTTTTTGAATTTAAAAATTGTATATTTTAAGAACAAAATAGGATAAATTAATAGAAGCATTTTGAATTGCTTACATTGTAGTGTAATTAAATTTGAATATAGTATATATAAGATAGTCATGACCCATCAGCTTTATTTGAAAGTATATTTTAAATAAAGCTGATGGGTCATGACTGTAAGTGGTGGCCTTAGATTGATGCTAACTTTTAGGTGATTTATTCTCTAATATATTTAATTAAGTTTGATAATGTATGGCATTTTTTGCCAGTCAATTGTGAGAAAGTAAGAAAATTATTCATAATTGAAAATATTGTATTGACTGAAAAAATTAATGTTAAACCACTAAAGTAAGAATTTCACATTGGCATAAATTATATTTAACCTCTCAGACCCCTTCATGGTAATTTTATACTATTGTGGTCACCTCATTTTTTGTCTCTAGAAAGTCCAAAAATCATCTAATTTTGATGATTTTTTTAAATCTTCCACTTTATGGCGGATTTACGGAAAAAATATGGAAAATATCTCACCTGATGATTTCATATAGTTTTATGACTTCAAATGTGATCATAAACGCACTCCTTCGAATATAATCGTTCATAACTTTTTGCAAAGCATTAAATGAAGTTTATATGTTTTTTGTTCTACTACACAAAAAAACAAACATCTTAAAGTTTTCATATGGTTTTCTGACAAAATTTTATCATAAACGCTCTAGAAAATCGAAATAATTATAAAAGTTAATATTTTGATGTTTTATTGAGTGTACAATCGAACGACGCGAGCTCGGGACTTAGGGTATCCCGACTCAGTCAGGTTAAACTAGAAGGAGATGGTGGGGTCAAGTGAGCAAGCAAAGCGAGCAGCAACAATTGCAAGATGTCGATAAATAAAATGTTTTGACAAATTATCAATTACCATGTAGTGGTGGTGTTGGCATATCCATATCACCTGGTGAGTATCATAAGAGGTAACTAGTGGGGAAGAGGATTATTTTTATATTACCGTTAAAAAGTTAAAAGGTAATTTTTATATAAATCATCATTCAGGTTACAAAAAAGTCACAGTCATAAATCATTGTGACTTTGTCATCTTGGATAACTACTTAAAGAATTAGAATGACTTATAACAATTACTTTATATATATTTTAGATTTAGTTTTAGACAATGTTATAAGTACTATTCAAATTTTTTTTAAATATACTAATTTCACCTAACCTAGCCGATCAGTCTGTGCTCTGTGTACCATTCCAGTACATGGTACACATACTTTGTCGCACAGTAACAAGGTACATGTAGTTCCTTTTGTTTGTATAAATCAGTGACAGGAGTAATGGATAAAATAGTATGGTAGCTGCATGAAGGAACAATGTTATTTTGTAGTATAAATTGTCATTGCGACTTTTAGGCAGATCACAGTGACTTTTTCACTGTGATGTTATTATTATTAATCACTCATGTCTAGAGGCGATAGAGGGAAACAAATCAGGAGATGGGCAGCAGCATTTTCCTAATAACGAATAAAAATCTGCAATTGTCACCCCGCTTGCCAAGTGTGGCAATTATGGCAAATACACCCCCTAAGAGGCAATATATGGCGAAGGCCTATCTTCAGCAGTGGATTTTAATTGATGAGTAGAAAAAAAGACGAATTTTTTTTATATAATCTCGGAATGCGGTGCTCCGTGCGATGTTTAGGGTAGTGAAATTTTGAGCTCCATATGGCCAGCAGTAGATTGTTACGACCTAACGCTAAAGGGAGAATTGTAAGGAAACTATAAGGAAAGGGATGGGGTAGTTTTATTATTTGAAAGATTATTATTGTGTGTAAAAAAGAGTCATCAAACATCAACATTATTCAGTTTATTAAACAAAAGTTGTATAAACAAGTCCAATGGTTAAAACAGTAGTAAATAACAAAAACAAGTTTACTGAAAAGAAAAACATTTAAATAATATGTCACTTTTTATTTTATATATGGTATTATATATGGTAGAGCCATGCTGCAATTATATTAGTAGTATAGTTGTAGCATGAATGGGTCGGCTCGACCAGGGAAGGACCACACTCTCACAGAATATCAGTGTGAAATAGTAGCTTAACACTGCTGTGTTTCGTATGGTGAGTGTAGAGAAAAAGGATCTCCCCTTTTTACTGAAAACGAGGCATTCCATCTTAGTCCTCACAAGTGGCAACGCATCTGCATTTTGATTCGTAATTGAGGATAGATGTAGATGTCTATGGGCCGCAGCAACTACTTACCATCAGGTGGATTGTGTGCTCGTTTGTCACCCTATCCTATAAAAAAAACTTTCACAAGTAAGACATATATAACACCCCATATTTTAAAATCCATCAAGCAGTTTGGGATACAGTGCATGCTATTCTATAAAAAAAAAATGCCAAAGAGAAAGAAATACATACAGGCATACTCAAAAACCATTACCTTTCTTCTGAAGTAATCTAGTAAATAAAAAGAAGTTATATTAAAAAACAAACCATGTAGTGATGGAGTTTCTTTTTCCATCATCATGGTTTGTTGAACCAGCACGGCTTGACAAATTAATATGATACAATCACCTGAAAAAAAAAGAGTTAAAAATTAAATTAGGAGTCAAGTCAAAGTTCAACAAGCATTGTTGAAGATGATACGATAAGAAAGAAAAAATGTGCATGTAATTGTGTACACACACACGCAGTGAAACTTCTGTGATTTATCATTCTTCTTTTATTATATTTTAAATAAGTATTTTAAATAATAGTGTACTCATGCAGCCCTGGCTGTGAAATGTTGCAAGAAAATGTGATGTTTTTGATATTTAATACTGTGAACTGTTTGTAAACATACTTAATTTCTCAACTATGTATTGTATGTATTATAGTCAACCAAATCTAAGAAATACATTTTGACAGCTGTTAGACTTATTGCACCAAGCATGCCAACCAAAAAATGGGAATGTAATATTTGATTCTTAAAAAAATTGATGTTGATTATTTAGAGTTGGTAATCATTTACAGTTTGGTTTGAATAATACCAGAATAAATTTAAAATGGATAATTTAACTAGAGGCACAGTTATAAAAATTTAAGATTGAAATTGGGTTAAAAATAAATTTATTCAATCACTTTCAGTACAACTAGTTGTTGTTTAGATTAATTATTATTTGATTTTCAATAATGCAGTCAAAATTAATTAGTTCTTACTACAAGGAGACTATCAATTGAACTTTTATTTTATAGGATAGGATGACAATCGAGCACACAGTCCACCTGATGGTAAGTGGCTGCTGTGGCCCACATTCTACATCTATCCTCGATTACGAAACAAAATGCAGATGCGTTGTCATCCGTGAGGACATAGGTGGAATGCCTTGTTTCCAGTAAAAAGGTTCTCCGGTTCTCTACACTCACCATACGAAACACAGCAGCATTAAGCTACTATTTGACGCTGGTATTATGTGAGAGCGTGGTTCCTCCCCGGTCAAGCTGACCCATTCGTGCTACAACAATACTACAAATATATCTGCAGCATGGCTCTACCACGTAACAAACTACGTACAAGACTCATGCAATGCTATATTTGGCCTGTTATACTATACGGATGCGAATCTTGGACTATGAAAAAATATCTCCGTAAGAAACTGTAAGCATTTGAAATGTGGATGTATCGCCGTATGCTCCGAATAATGGACAGATGCTTGAGGACTTCAATGTTGGTAACTTTTAACAACATTGAAGTCCTCAAGCAGATGAAAATGAATAAGCCCTTACTTGTCAAAACCATCAAAAAGAGAAAAGTTGTGTACCTAGGACACGTGCTAAGGCATGAACGTTACCAACTGCTGCAGGCTAATATGATGGGCAAAGTAGCGGGTAAAAGAAGTGTTCGTAGAAGGAAAATGTTCTGGTTCTGTAACAACCGGAAATGGACTGGGATAAACAAAGTAGATCTGTTCAGGCTAGCCCTGAACAAAGAAGAACTTAAGAGGATGACTGCCGACCTTCAGTAATGGAGAGGCACTTAAAGAAGAGGAATTAAAAAAATAATGTCTCTTTCAAAGTCATCGATAATCAATTTTTTGTTATTTTTACCACTTTTGTTCAATCATCCTTTGTGACTAGATTAAGATTGAAACTAGATTAAAAATAAATTAATTCAATTACTTTCGGTACAAATAGTTGAGCTGTCGTTGTTTAGATTAATCATTATCTAATTTTCAATAATGCAGTCAAAATTAATGTCTGTTTCAAAAGTCATCCATAATCATTTTTTTTACGTTTTTCTTCCAATGTTGCCCAATCATCCTTTGTGACATGGGCACATGCTTCAACGAATATAGAAGAAACAGTCCGAAAAGTTAAAGCCGAGTTACAAAATAAGAAGACAAACACAAAATCACAAAATTACGCACAGTAAACTCCCGAAATAGCGGGAGATTGAAATTACGTAGTGGTTTTTTAAGCACGGCTTTGGATATGAGTTTTTTTGCCTACACAAATTTACGTTGATAAAGTAAAAAATGAATAAACTTATTTTATTCATGATTCATGTAATTTAAGGAATTTTAAAAATAAAAATTTTATTAAACAAATAATACATTAAAAAAGTTAATGATTCGATTATTTGAATATTTTTACCGATTATTACGACACACAGCTATTGCTAGTTTGGGAGTCAGGGCTTCAATTTTGTAGTGTCAATATGGTTTTATTCAATAAATAAATTTATTTATTATTATTATTTATTATTTGAATATTTTTGCCGATTATTCGCATAACAATGAATTTTAATCATCCAAACACATATCATTGAAACGACGTGAAGTAAAAAAGCTGATACTGTTTATCTATTTAATATTTTGCTTTGTTTGAAAGATTTGAATTTAAATTAGTGATAAAAAATATACACGTAATGAAATATAGATTATAGATACATAATTCCTCGGATTTACGTAAAATGTTATTTTAAATCGTGTGAGTGCGCTTGTGCAAAGTTATTGCGGAATGATTGATGTGAAACGTCAAAAGATATTTCTTAAATTTGGTTGACTATAATGAAGAAGTTTCACTTCAATAAAAAGAACTATTCTTGCTAATTAATTAGGATTAAGAATCAATATCTGTGTTGAACTGGGAAAGGATTCCAATATAATTTTTGTTTATAATTTTCCCAGCTCCACCTAGACCCAGCCCCAGTAGAAGTAAAGGAAAAAGAGAAGGAGTCGGTGGAGGTAGACTGGTTTGCGCAGCATGGTGAATCCCCTGCCACTAACACTAACCAGCCTAGCATAACTGCACAGGTAATCATTCACTGCTACTTGCTGACTGTGGCAGGCAATATATTTAGTTATAATTCAAAATATATTTGGTAGACTTGCAACAAATATTCGGCTACTATTTGGTATTTGGCCTATTTGGTTGAATACTGAATATCTAGGTACTATTTGACCAAAAACTGAATTCTAAAGTATTTTTTTTTGTTGTAGTCAAATAATTGATTAAAAAATATTGATTTATTTTATAAGAATCTTATAATCATTCAAGTAGTCATAGGTACATAATCAACTTCTGTATTGTAAAAAATAACATTTGAAGTTTATGGTGCAGAGAGACAAATGTTTCTGAATTTTCAGGCAGTAGTTTACTCCTTTTCTTCTTTCGGAAAGTCCCAGCTGCAGCGACAAGACGCTCTAAATAAACACTACTTTCTTCCCAACCAAAACTTCCTAATATTCGGCTATTCGCCAGGAAGTCTGCTGAATATTTGGTAATGAGTGTGTGGCCGAATACGGTATTCATTGCAATTCTAATATATAGCATACCAAAAACTTCATTTAATAGTAACAAATTGTCTAAAATTACGTATGTGTGGTCATAATTTATTATTAATTGCTTTCATCATTTAAATGCTTTGATCATAATAATGTGTTTTAATTTACATTTTAACAAAAACAAATTCCAAAATAAATATTTTGTCCAGTAAAAGTATATGTTACATATTTCGTTTTGAAGTTTATACTTTGTGTTGTGTTTGAAAGACCTTTTCCCTGGATTAATTACATTTTGTTTAATAAAATTTTGTTAATACAGATATTTGTGATGATCCTTCTCTCAATAACTGTTTTTTGTGTGAGATACTATTTATATTAGTATATACTAAAAAGGATTTGCGTGCAGTTTAACTATGTAAACCTATATATATATATATATATATATACTGTCTTTTATCCATACCCGTAGACTCATTTATTAATGAGCGACTTTTTCTCGTTTACTAATGGTTTACTGAATCGATTCCTATCATTTTTAACATAGGTAATTTTTTATCCCAAAAATAATTAAAACTATGTAAATTACAGTCACACTAAATCTGTACAGTCAAAACAAACTGAAATGTACCGTAACTTAAGGCAATAAGACTTAAGAGTGCAGTTTTATTTGTATTATTACTAATTCTGTCATTCAATAAAAATAAAGAAAAATGAACTTTATTTCAAGCACATTAAAGTCTTTGCGTTCGTGGATTTGTACTGTGACCACAACATTCTTCCAGAATTAGTATAACTAATTTGATAAATAATCAGTGCATAAAAATGTTTAACTAAAATTCAGTATAATGTATTATGATTAAAACATAATATACTAATTGGGGTGTCTGAGGGTGTGCATTAATTACGTTATATGTCGGAAATAGTGTGTAACACGATAAACCAAAATTGCGTGGGAAATAACAGGATAGTGTTAATTATTAAAAATGGTAAAAATGTGAGAGCTGATGTTCAACTTGCTCTCTTGCTTGCGCAATTTATTGTTATCAATAATAGGACAGCGTAACGCTCTATACTTATAAACATTCAGGGTGTCATATATACATAGAGTAATTACAGTGAGACCATACTGCAGTGTGTCCCAGTCACAATTACACACCGGCGCAATGTGAAGGACACAACTACATGATTGTTGGAGCGGAAAACCTAGTGGTTGTTTTTATGGTGAGGCAGCACCACTGTCCCCATTTGACAAGGGTTCAGTCGAGCTACCGCATATTGTTTCCATTGTAATGAAAGAGATCTAAGACCACGCACTTTTAATTTTGCACTACAACTTTATTCTACACTTCCTATTATGAGACTCACAAATAATACTTGCAAAGTTTTACCAGGAAAATAGAACTACACTGACGAGCGCTGGAACTGAAGTGATTCTGTTGCCGCGTTCATTCAATAAGGAAAACGTAATAACGACTTAGGTGTGCTCTGATTGGTCGACGATTTGATTGGTCAATACTTGACTAAACAATAACTTTTTATTGAATTCATTAGGTTACTTAAGCAATTTCAATTATCAGGATTATTAATCAAATCGACAATTGTTTATTCTACGATTTAAAACCATATTTGAGTTAAAAGTTGATAATGGAATAAATAGTTGTTTTACCAGGAATTAGTGGTCAATAAAGAGATTTGTAAACCAAAAGAGTTTTAAAGAACTAGCTAGTTACATGTTATGTTTCTGATATATTGCTCTTATTAAATTGTAGTATTAATAATTATACACCGTTGATTATTATAATCAATTAAAAGACAATGCAAAGCTTATGCTTTGCCAACCGATGATGTACTTGCTCCGACATATATATTGTATATATAAATTATGTGTCACATTGTTTGTCCCCGATGGACTCCTAAACTACTTAACCGATTTTGATCAAATTTGTACACAGTATGCAGTTTGGTCCAACTTGAGAGATAGGATAGTTTTTTTGCCCATGAGTGACCCACAATTTTTTTTGCGAATTTAAGGATTTTTAATAGAACATGATACTAGAACTAGAACATGATAAAGGGTCGTCTAAAAGGGCATGACAACGTCTGCCTGGCAAGCTAGTCCTCTATATAGATGAATAATAGTAGTGCATTATACAGGAGTTGTTTTGTTCTTCAGACAGTGGCAGGTGCTCCGGAGAGCCTGAGCTCGGAGGCGAGGCTGTGGGGCACCGCGCCGGCCACCGCCAACTCGCACAGCAAGCCAACCGCAAGGAGATCTGGGGTAAGTCTGCCATCCATAAGATATTATAATCAACTGCTTTGAATTACTAATAATAAATTTGTGTTGTTTGCTGGAATCATTATCTTTCTTTAGTTCTCTCATCAGTTCTCAAGCAATCCCCTTATTTATGTGGGCCTTTATATATAAGGGTAACAAACAAGTACAGCTCGTTTGTCAACCTATCCTATAAAAAAAACAGTACACCTTATGTTAACTGGACACTGTGGCCCATAGACATCTACATTTATTCTCGATTAAGAATCAAAATGCAGATGCATTGTTACACCTGAAGACTAAGATGGAATGCCTTATTTCCGGTACTACATTACGAGGGCGGCACTGAAAATTTCGGGAATCAAGGAAGTGACACAACATTACTATTTAAAAATGTATTTATTGCTTTTCGAAGTATTCTCCGCGAAATTTGACACATTTTTCCATACGATGGAACCAATCATTGAAGCAACCATTCCATTCGGAAGTTGGGGTCTCCAAAATGGCCGTTTTGTACTTAGCTACAGCTGCTTCAGGTGATGAAAATCTCTATGAAAATCTATGGGACCAGAGAAGTCTTAAATTTGTTACCCCTAATATAATGGTATAATGGTACATAGAGGTCACATCCTTGATTGGATCATCGTGTGAACATAGTTTTCTTCCAAGATAATCAAATTTGAGTCACTTTAAAATGACTTAAACATAGACCTCAAGGTTGTGCACACAACCCAAGGTACACTTGATATAATACGATAAAAAAGTTTATGTACCAATAAAATAAAATGAATGTAATGAAAAATATAAAAGATACATAAATAAATTGGAGGGGGGGGGCATATGTATAAAGTACACGCATGATAAACATCGTCAAATGAAATATAAATGAAGTGAATTAAAACTCCCGATTCCCGATGTCTAACAAATAAATAAATAAATATGTGAGTTAATACAGAGAAATAAAGCTAGCTCAGTTTATAAATAAAATGCGTAAGTGGTCCGGACCCCGTTTATGCATAATTAAAGGCATACAAAGATTATAGACGAAGTTATTTTAAACGATTGTCATGTTCTGCCCAATAGCGGACGAATAAGACTTTGTACAGCATTCGCAAAAATATATTTTTTTTAGTCAGGGTTGGAGCATGGTGTTGAGCTTTTTGTAAAGAAATGTAGGAAATGTCAATGTTATAAATATTTAAATACCAAAAAAGATCCTACGACTATAACTGACTGTGGAAATTCGGCTTTTGATAAGATTTATTTATTTAGACTTGGTAGATCCATCTACACCTTTATTTAGATACTTATACTTTTAGTGCTATTGATTACATAGCAATATAAGATTGTTATTTTAATAATGTTTTGTTAATTGTTTGAAAATGTTTATGAATTATTTATTTATTTTTTCTGTTTGTTTAACATGTTGTAACATTGTAAACTGTATTGGCATTAGTGATAACTATGAAATTATTACATTGTTTATAATTTAATTATAATAAATTCCCATTATCTACAAAAAAAAAATCATTCCAGTTTTGCTAATTTGTGAGAGTTCGCGTTCTGAAAGTTTGGTTAATATTGTTGATTTTGTTTGTTAATATTTTTCTATAAAATATTTACGTGCCATTGAGATATGAGTAACAATTTTTCAAGTTTTCGTTTCTCGTGTAGAATAATCTTCTATAAATCTATAAATCTCCGTAATTTATGGCTCGATTGTAATAAAACTACACGAAATCACTAACAAATAGAGGATAATACCAGGAGTGATATAGACTAATTTTTTAAAGGAAATATTTAGAGATTTTATCAAAATTGAAATATTGGTAGGATTAAAATAAATGATCTTTAATGATTATCTTAAGTCTTATTAACGCCACATTAATAGATCCTACCCAGGTGACCCAGGCGAAGCCAGAGTGGATCGCTAGTTATAAACGTTATTATAATGTACTTTCTTAGGTGTCAAATTATTTTCAAATATCCCCTTTTTTTAAATTCAATAAACCGAATAATATAACGTTCGATTACCATTATTAGCGGGTTTTCGCTATTGGTACGGTGCATGTTTACGCTACGGGCTCAATGAGCCGCCATTTCTAATCCCATACTTTATTTCGTACCGACTATACTACCACTTATTCCTGTCCTCCCTTAATTAGTAAGAGGGTAAAGGAGTTGCCCTGTTGTTCGAGTATGGGTTGACTTAAAATGCTAAGGGTATAGAGGCTCACATTGTTTTCCTTTATCGCCCAATGAAGTGTTTAAGAAAAATTAAAAAACATATCTATTTAATTTTTAACTAAACACCAATGGTCTACCACAGTTGGGCGCTCGGAAAGGCGGGTTGGGTGCGACCAAAGTGGCAGCTAATTTTGAGGACATAGAGCGAGAAGCAATCATGGCAGAAAAACTAAAAATGGAGGTTAGTAGTTAATATTCAATTAATTAAAAGTCTTTACTTAAATAACATTTATTAAAATGGGGAGGGGGGGGGGAAGAAGCAGTCCGGCAATCAGTTTTTTGTTAATTTAAGTTATTATCAGGAAGGACTCTGCTATCTTCTGTTTCAGGTTCACTAGCGTGTTACGATACTCGTAGGATGATATGAGATAGTGGATTTTCTTACGCCATCACTTCACAGCTAGAAAGATGTTTAGAGTATAATAAATGTTGGCTTTGCTTAGTGCTTTTGTGGAGTGATCGTGCGCAGGCAGAGCAAGTGCCCAGTGTATGTATAATAATGTCCTCCAGACTAAATTTTGGTCACGGCGGTCAATCTCAATTGAGACTAGCCATTTGTGCAGAACAGGATAATCCTGTAGTGTCTAAATGTATGCATAAACACAGTCGCATTCTCTATTTTTTCGCAGTCATAGTTTTTTGGGATGGTAATCCAACATGATCGGAGAAAGATCAGCCGCAGGACCAAGGTTTTACGTGATTTTCGAAGCACTGGGGTAAAATATTACCTACTTTTTGACTTCATACTTTTCTTTTTCAGATTTATTCGGGTTTTTTTTGCTATTATTGCCTGATTAACTTTTTATGCATGTAGTATATTTTAAGACTCGTATTTGTGCTATGTTCTTTGAACGTCAATATCTTCTTGTAACTAAATATGTATTTGGTCGGCAGGCTACGGAGGAGTCGGTGCGTGCAACGTTAGAGAGCGTGGAGCGCGAGGTGTCGCGGCTGCATTTCGACGAGCCGCGCGCTGGCTTCGACCGCCTGGGCATCGCCGCCGCGCGCTCGCACACGCACACGCACGGGTGAGCACACACACACGCACGCACACGTACAGCACACACGCACACGCACAGGTGAGCACGCACACACGCACGTTAGAGAGCGTGGAGCGTGAGATGTCGTGGCTGCAGCTCGACGAGCCGCGCGCCGGTTTCGACCGCCTGGGCATCGCCGCCGCACGCTCGCACACGCACACGCACGGGTGAGCACGCACGCACACGTGCAACACACACGCACGCACACATACACTAAGACTACTTAAAATATAAAATTGACCGAAAGCATCCTCCGTTATTGATTACTGTACCGGAACTAAAACCGAACTTACTTAAACCAGCCCAAAAACCTCGACACAACTTTTTCAAAGCGAACTATGATCTAATCTTGGCTCATCTTAGGGAAATTAATTGGTCACAACAGTTCGATAGGTGTCAAAACGTTAACGAGATGACCACAGTATTTTACCGTATTTTAAACAATGCCGTGAAAACATACGTCCCTATTTTGAAGCCAAAAAAAAGCAGGTTCCCCTCATGGTTTAGCAGGTCTCTGATCAGAATAATCTTGGAAAAAGAAAGCAAGAGAAAAAAATTTGTGAAATACAAAAATCCACGCGATAGGTTGGAGTATGAATTACTTCGTGAGCGAAGTAAGAAAATAATAGACGCATGCCTACAAAGTTATAAAAAACGAGTCGAGGGTAATATTGTCAGGAATCCTAAATATTTCTGGAACTATATTAAGGATAGGCGAGGTGGTGAAACTACTATACCTGCCGAAATGAGCCTTGATGACGAAATTGCAAACACTGGTACAAAGATTGCAGAACTATTTGCTAAAAATTTTTCATCAGTGTTTAGTAACACAGTATTACCTGATAGCCTAGAGTCCGCAGTGCACGGTTTGCCATATTTGAGTGTAATTAGATTCAGTGAACATGAAATTAAACGTGCCATTAAAAAACTAGATATCTTCAAGGGTGCCGGTCCGGATGAGATCCCTCCTGTTTTTGTAAAGCGCTGCGGTCCTACTCTTACTCTGCCACTGTCACTTCTTTTCAATAGATCTTTGCATGACGGGGTATTTCCTGAATTGTGGAAAAAAGCTAAGATCGTTCCAGTGTACAAGAAGGGTGACAGCAGTGACATCAAAAACTACCGTCCTATATCCATACTTTCTTGTATACCTAAGCTGTTTGAATCCCTTGTTTGCCCAATTGTCACGCGCCACTTGGAAAGTCGGATGTCAGAATTTCAACATGGGTTTCGAAAAGGACGTTCTATCAAAACGAACTTGGTGTCATTTATGTCCTATCTAAGTAAAGAAATAGATAGACGCCAACAAGTAGACTGTATATACATGGATTTCTCGAGCGCTTTTGATAAGGTGTGTCACTCGCTTCTTGTACATAAATTGAGCGGGTCTGGTATTGGTGGGACCTTACTGGAATGGTTTAATTCATACCTAGCAAAAAGACTTCAGTTTGTGGTGCTGAACGGTCACATATCACATGAGTATGTTGCATGTTCAGGAGTACCACAGGGATCCCACTTAGGCCCTGTTCTCTTCTCGGTGTTTATAAATGACATTACCTCATCTATAAATTACTGTAAATACTCACTTTTTGCCGATGATTTAAAAATATTCAAAACCGTTACTTCAAATAATGATGTGGAGCTCATCCAAGCTGATCTCGATGGAATAAATATGTGGTGCAAATTGAACGGCATGATTATTAATACGAAGAAATCTTATCACATTAAGTACACAAAGAAAAAAGTTCAATTGCCATCATCGTATAAATTAGAGCTAGATACGTTACAGGAGGTTAAGGAGATTCGAGATTTAGGCGTAACAATGGACACGAAATTGAAATTCAAAGTGCACATGGACAAAACTGTAAAAGAAGCGGCCAGGATGTTAGGTTTCCTTAAAAGAAATACCAAAGGATTTGTTTCTCCTCAAACCAAAATAATCCTTTATAACTCACTGGTTCGCAGCAAACTAGAATTTGCATCAGTTGTGTGGAGTCCCCAATACGCGGCACCATCTCAACGTCTGGAGAGACTACAAAGATCCTTTACTAGATACCTGACATATCACACTTCCGGCATCTCTCATAAGGCCACCTATGACTTGCGGCTGAAACACTTTAAAATGATGTCACTTTATAATCGCCGCATAATATTAGATATAACATTCCTCAAAAAGCTGTTGTCAGGACAGATGGCATGCAGTGAATTGCTTAATGAAATAAATTTCAAAATCCCGTACAGATATCCACGAAATCCTCTCACTAACATACTTGTTGTACCAGTAAGTAGAACAAATGCTCTAAAACATTCTCCATTATCAAGGATGTGTTCTGAGTACAATCGATTTTCCGCGTCCATTAAAGATTTTGATATTTTTCATGACTCAGTGACAAATCTAAAAAAAAAAGCTTACCGCACATTTTTGTTGGTAAATTAGATTTGTAATTTAATATTTATGCTACTAAATTTCTTCTTTTTGTTATACTTTTGATTTTTGATTTTTGATTTTTACTTATTAATTTGCTGCAACTCAAAATTTGTAAATTGAAATTTATTTTGAACTTAAATTAATTTAATGTCTTCTAACGAGAGTGATGTATGCACCAGTAATTGGCATGCATACCAAACTATTTATAAGACGAAGATTATTGTAATGTTTTGTATGTTATGCTGTTGGTGTGTCAATAAATAAATAAATAAATAAATAAATAAATAAATAAATATACGCTAGATATAAAACACAACAATTGAATTGAATTGAATTGAAGTGTCAAGAAGTATTATTACTATTTGTATTACTCATGATGTTATATTGGTTCGTTTTGTCGTACTAACCACTTTGATCTGAAATATCTCCTCTTTGGTTAAGAATTGCGAATTCAAATTTATAAATTCTTTTAGCTGGCACATTTGAGTTTTGTAAACAGTCATTCATTTGTTTTTCCTCCTTATTTTTTCCTTTGGGTCGCTTATTACCGCACAATGGAAAACATGAAATATCGGTATATTTACGAGTACGAGTTCTACCGTGGCACCAGTGCTGCAGAAACAGCTCGAAGGATTAATGATGTGTACGGCGCTGGTGTAGCAAAAGAAAGCATAAACTTTTTTTTCTTTTCTTTTATTTAAAAAACGTTACCCCTACACTAAGATTTTCTCTTGTATCGTGGGGGCAGTTTACAAACATAAATTGCACAAGGACAAACATCCAGACCCGAAACAACTATTTGAAGGCCATACAAATACTTGTTCCGTGCGGGATTCGAACCCGCGACCCCCAGCGCAGCCCTCATTGCTAAGCCACTCCGCCACGGAGTCGTCAAACTGGTATTAATTGTAATTTAACCATTACTATTAATACCAGTTGAGCGCATCGAGTCACCAGCGGAGTTGATATGGTGTATTTTCAATTAAAACGTATCATCACATGGTCACTCAGTCCAAACAAAGTATATCAAGTTTGTGTTATATAAATTATAAAACTAAATACCAGCCAGCACAATCAATTGATTCCAGCTAAGCTGTATCTTCTACTAATCTATACTTACTTTACTTATCTTCACGCACAATCCCTAACGGAGTAGCCAGAGAGAACAGATCGCCACGTGTCACGATCCTTACATACCTCTTTCGTCTCGTCTATTAATCTATAAAGCGAAATACCTCTGACTCACTCAGCTAATCACGAGATCTCCAAAACTATACGCCCGAATCGGCCCGATGCTGGGCTGCCAGGTGCAAAACTGGTGTGATCGTACGACAACTAAAAAAAAATCGTATGCCAAGGAAATTTAGAAATGAAAAGATCGTACAACTTATAAGTACAAAGTTTTTATTAAAAATAACAAGTAATCGTTTAGTTTTAGAAAAGAAATGCAATAAAAGAAATAAAGAAAGAAAACATATTTATTTGGCAGATGCCTTATGTATACCTACACAACAAAACAAAAAAAAGATTAAAATAAAAACTTAAAACTACACAATTAAAAAAAAACTATTTATTAGAATTATACAAATTGTCTGTGGTCATATTGTTTAACATTTCTTTTGTTGGCTTAAACTTCGTACAATTTTCGTTTATTCTTATTAATTGTTTGGCTAATAATGTTCCCTTTAGTGTTTCATTTGATAAACTGTTTCTAAGTTTTGTTTTTATTAAGTTTACTTCGCTGAATGCTCTTTCACAATCTGCACTAGAATGGGGCAAACATAACAAATTTAAGGCAAATTGAGCCAGTGTTTTATAATTCTCAAATTGTTTTTTGATGATGCCCCAAAACTCGTCGGTATTCATAGATAAATCAATTTTATCTGAAATGTTGGGAAAACTGCGCCATTCGTCATCTATTGCCTGCATCATTTGAATGTCGTCGGGTTTTACAATTCTTGGAACAAGTATCATAAGCGGCTGTAAGGTAGGTACTTTATTCCTGTAATTACTAGCAACAGCATTGGTAGGTTCAATACAGTCTATTTTTGGTAGAATGGGATCATCTAGGTCATATCTTTTTTATTTCTTTAGCGCTTGTGACTAGAAAATGCCGACAGCGATGAAAAAACTCCTTAGTGGCAGGAATCTGACGACGAAATTCAGGCTGTGTAATTTTGTTCATCACTCGGATTCCCAAATAAATTTGATCATCTTTTAACCATTTTTCTTGTCGTTCAATATCAATGGTAGAAAGCTCAGTTTTGTTGACATAATCACGATCCAAAATACATAGCAAAATATCTTTATACATTTCGCGCACCTTTTCGTTTAAACATGTAATCACTACTTTTTCCGATTGAAAAAGTTTATTGAAATTGGTAAATTTGGGCAATATGCAAGACAGGAACAGGTAATAAAGCTGCATGAATGGATCATTTAAGCTATTAAATATCAGTTCTGTTGAAACAAGACGTTAATTCAACCAGCAGTCAGTAGAGAACAATGTTAATGCATCCCGTTGTTCTAATACTCGATCTACAACCACCACCATTGACAACCAACGGGTTTGTGAAGAATGCAAAATCTTGTGAGGCGAAGCACTCACAAATTCTTGAAACTGTTGAAGGCGAAATTGTCTTTTTGAACTATTTTTGAAAAAACTATATATCTCTCTCGCTAAATCTTCGCAGCGCCTTGGTAATTGTTTGCACGATTCAGATGCGCAAAGGTGTGCAGAGTGGCAAACACATTTCATTATAAAGTCAATTACCTGGCAAATTTTTCTTGAGTCTGCTCGCCACAGAGTTATTCCCACCCATCATCACGTTGCAACCGTCTGCACCAAAACTAATCATATTTTTTGTCGATATATCCCGGGCAGAAAAAGACTTCATCAGTATGTTAAACAAATTAGTGTACGCCAGTAGCACCTTCTTCTGCTGTTTTTTCATCATCAGAGCTAAATATTTTGCAAAGATCCCAAAACTTACTCACAATTTTATTTTAATCAACGTTATAATATCTAACAATTATACAACTGGCCTTGTGAGTGCTGACATCTGTTGACTTGTCAGACATAACAATGAATTTCTCAGTTTTCAGTTTTTCGGCTAGAGACGATTTTTCACTTTCACCAATTACTTCGGTGATTACAGCTGTAGCTTTTGTTCTTTTCATAGCAATTTTATGTTCCACTCCAAAATCTTCCAATATACCATTTATTAAATCTGACATATGATCTGCAGTTTGGAATGCAATATTATGCTCAGCTAGAAAACCCGCCAGCTTGATTTTAGTCGCTGTGACAACTTTATTCTTCGACATAATTCCTTTCGTAACAAATGCGGACATGATATTATGCTGTTTTGTTTTGCTTGGTATTGCAGACATGGCTTTCGTATGCTTTTGCCTTGAAGAATGTAATTTTAAAACTCCATATTCTGAAACCATTTCGACGTCACAAACAGTGCACCTGGCTTTAAATTGATTTTACCAGGCCCTAACCAGTCCTTAAAAAAGTCTAGTTTTTCCCAATCAGGTCGATACTTCTGTGCTCTGTGTTTATCCTTCTCTGCTATAGAAAGCTCTCCTCTTTTAGCCAATTTCTTTTTTGGAGTACCTGGCGCAAGTCGCTCGTCTTCACTTTTGTCACACATTCTTGCTTGACCAAAAACCACAAACATAAAAAAGCACTGAAGACAGTATACAGATTCAAAGAGCATACATAAACTATGTACAGTTCGAACGAGACTAACAAGAAAAAAGAGTTTTTAAGAAATCGCAATTATTACCGAAAAAAAAAAAGTTTCGAAAAAATGCAAACAAATACAGCCTTTAAATGACCATAAAGAGTCTTCATTCAAGTAAAAGATCTACGTACGCGTTAGATTGTTGGGGAATTCCCCGAAACTCATACTTGCCAGTTGAGCACGTTCAATTCATTATGAAATGTTGCCAGATTTGCCAGGTATATGAAAATCGTACATTTTCCGTACGGTCTTGGTCTAGCGATAGTACATGAGTAAAAATGCCAAAAAATCGTAGGAGTACGATTAAAATCGTACATCTGGCAGCCCTGCGCCCGATTGACTTGAAATTGGGCATATATACTTCTTTCTCAATGTGACACCCACTAAGAAATGATTTTGGAAAATTTAAATCCTGAAGTGGTGAAAACGGTAACACAGCTTGTAAGTTACATCTGCTTACCACTAATAGTGATAACAGTTAATCCTCCCAACTTGGCAGGGTTCTTTCCGGTATATTATTAAAAGGCTTAAAGAAAAGCCTAGGTACTATTGTTCAAAAAGTCGGCAATGCATCTGGAATTCCCCCGGTGTTGCAGTTGTTCATGAGCGGCGGTAGTGGCTTTCCATCACTTGAGCCGCGTGCTCGTGCCCCTCGCATACAAAAAGTCTGATGACGAGTGAGATGAAGTCGTGTGTTGCAGCAGCGGGGGCGTGTCCCACAGCGCGACGTCCGACATGACCAGCATCGACCAGGAGGACGCTGCACCGGCACGTGACCAGCTCGAGGACATCGATAACTTTAACTCCGTCTTCACCATGATCAGGTACGTCGCTCCTCACTCACTTTAAGTTCATATTACAAGTATTATTCACTAACTGTTCCCTGCGACGTCCTCCACGTGGAATTTATTACGATCACATTACATGGGTTTTAATTTTTTTTCGCGAAAACCCCAATTCTTTTTCTAAAATTAAAGTCTCTGACTAAACTAAAAATACTCGATTAAAACTACTTTTACGGATTTTATCGCGTTTATTTTTACTTTTTATTTACTTTTATTTTTAATTATCGACGTTTCGGGCGCTTTCCGGCACCCATGGTCACGGGGGACTGAGATGACTGACGTCCCGATGTCATTGTTAAACCCGGAGTACCTTCAGCTTTTTTAATTATTGTTTATGGTCCGATCTATGCAAAATGAACTGACTATGTCCTGAGGTCTTGCAGTGGTATGCTTGGGTTTAGTTTTAATTTTATTGATTATAGAATCCCAAGCAGGTGGTAGTACCCAGCCTCCTTCTCTATTGAAATTAGGATGTTTTTTAATTTCAATAGCCTCACGTATCATCCTTGGTAGGAATCGGTGTTCTTTCGCGAGGATTTGATTCAGACTCAACTCAACGTTCCGGGAAGTCTGCAGCTTATGATCATATCCTAGACGGACCCAACCATTACATCAGATGTGATAGACCACAAATCCTGGCGAAAGAACAGTCCCCCGTGACCATGGTTGGGAAAGCGCCCGAAACGTCGGGAATTAAAAGTAAAAGTAAATAAAAAGTAAAAATAAACGCGATAAAATCCGTAAAAGTAGTTTTAATCATGTATAGTGTTCGCGTAAATATAAGAAATCATTATCTAAAAATACTCCTTATAAATTTAGCTAACTGGTGAGCCCAATGGTCATTTGGGGGTTAGCCGGAGCAAACAGATAAACAGATAGATGTACAGACAGTCAGATGACGGACTAAATTTTTTTTTGATAAAGTACCATATATATATGCTGTCATATGCATTTAGTAAAAATCTGTTATTCTGACGTTACAAACAGATACTTCAATTTTATTTATTTGTTCTATGATGTACTCAAAAAAAAAAAGATGTAAACAAGTTAGTGGGTGGCAATAGTGGTGGTGTGCCTAAGCTCTCCACACTCTCCAGTGCTTTAACTGATGGATATAAGGTTGTAAATAACTACTTTTTGACGATTGGCACAGAATTGGTAAGTAGATACATCCAAAATACCACTCAAGCTCAGTTAATACCTTTATGTACAAAGCTACTTACCAACATAATATTATTTTAAGTGAATTAGAACCTTGTAGTGTCAAAGAAGTATTAAAAATTATTAATAATTTAAATAACCACACAAGTACGGGTTTCGATGGAATAAGTTCAAAGGCCCTTAAATGCATGAAAAATGTCATTACCACTGACCTTTCAAATTACATCAAAAAATGTACCAAATGGTTCATTTCCCTGACAGCGTGAAACTTGCGAAGTTAGCCCACTCCATGAGTCCGGACCAAAAACTGATTCTAGTAAATATAAACCCACCTTAGTGTTCTCTGTAATATCTCGTGCTTGAAAAAATAATATATAACAGACTTATGAATATTTAAACGCTAAAAACTTTCTTATTGAACGTCAATATAGTTTTAGATCCAAATAGAACACATTATCAGCAGCAATTGATGTAGTAAGTTTATATATATATATATATATATATATATATTTGTAACCTACGGATTTGCTAGCGGTAGTTTCCTTGCCACCAGGTGTCTCTGGCAAGTAGGCGAGGAGTATGACGATGACGTGATTATACATGTATATTGCTCTCTTTGGACTTCGTGCGCGACTTCGTCCTTAACTGCAGCTCCGCAATATATTCGTGGCTCCAGTGTCGCCAAAAGTGTTGTTTAAACTGCTCGATGCGCTGGAATCTGTCGAGACAATTGGCATTATCGGATTGTAGACACGGAGATGGCAGCGAGCTTAGTGGTCTACCAATTAAAAAGTGGCCCGGAGTTAAGGGATAATAGTCAGTAGGAGAGGAACTTAGTGGACATAGGGGGCGGCTGTTAAGGATGCATTCTATTTGTGTGAACAAGGATGACAATTCCTCATAGGTTAGGTGCGTAGTCCCTAATATCCTCGCGAGGTGGAATTTGGCTGACTACACCGGCCTCCATCAGACCATTGAAGTGAGGAGCGTATGCAGGCGAGAAACAAAATTCAACGCCTTCGTTGCAGGAAAAATCAGCGATAGCTTTGGCGTTACCTTCAAAAAACCCTTTAAGTTCCTTTGAAGCAGCAACAAAGTTTCCACCATTGTCGCAGAATATCTGCTTTGGTAGCTCTCTCCTCGAAACAAAGCGTTTCAAAGTTAATATAAAAGCATCCTTGGACAGCTCACTAACAGCCTCCAAGTGGATGCACTTATACCTTAAACATATGAAAATACACAAATAACATTTTGTATATTTACAACCACGACCTTTGCAATCCGTGATCATAAATGGCCCAGCGAAATCAGTCCCAACTGTAATAAAGAGAAAGTCGTCTTTGAGCAGGTAGGTTGCCCATTATGTTTTTTATAGGCTGACCCTTAAAACGTCTACATACGGTGCAATTATGCACAGTACGTCTAGCCAGACTTCTTCCACCTATGGGCCAAAAACGCGTTCTAATAGAAGCTAGTAAGGCTTGGGGCCCTAGATGTAGAAGCCGTACGTGTTCTTGTTGGAATAAAAGTTGGGTAAAATGGTGTTTACGGCTTAACAACATGGGATGCTTCATGTCGAAACTATATTCAGAAACCTGAATACGACCTCCTACTCTTATCACTCCTTCATGTAAAAAGGGGTTCAGTGCCGAAATGTGCGACTTAGAACTTAGAAAATTTCCCTTTAATAATAAATCGTATTCTTTGGGGAATGCCTCTAATTGGGAAATATAAACTAATGAGTAAAGAGCTTTATTAAGCTCGGCGGTAGTTAAGGAACCTGTAGCTTTAGTTTTACAATATTTAGTTATTAATAAATCTATGTACATAGGCTAAAATGTGTTATAATTGTTTTAATTTAGAATATTTACTAAAGTTAATAATTGATTGATAATTATCACAAATAGCAACTGGATGTGCCTTAACTTCAGGCAAATTTTTCATCCCAATAATAGTCTGCGACTGTATAGAAGGCCACTCGGACTCAGGCAACAATAAAAACTTAGGTCCATACCACCACATTTCTCATGCAGCGATTTGTTGTGGGTTAACGCCACGGGATAGTAGGTCGGCTGGGTTATGTTCTGTAGGAACGTGGTGCCATGAATTAGCGTCAGTCAACTCTTTGATGGCGGCGACTCTGTTGGCAACGAATGCTTTCAAGTTAGAAGAACTGCAGCGCAACCAACTAAGAACTACCCTCGAGTCAGTCCAATAGACATGACGCGATATTTTACGTCGTAAGGCCTTTGTCACAGTTGAGCTCATTTCAGCTGCAAGAGCACCCAAACGAGGAATTATAATAGGGCTGGATGCTGGGGCAACGCGAGATTTCGTACATAAGATTTGGACGTGTACTTGTCCTTCTTTATTTGTAGATCGAAGGTACAAACACGCTCCATAGGCGCGCTGCGATGCATCGCAAAAACAGTGGATTTCACCAGAGACTGGATATTCTATTGATACCCATCTAGGTATATTCAGTGAAGAAAGACATTTAAGGTGACTCTAGTCGACATTATTTCCATAGAAATTTCGCAGGGGTTTTACTCCGCTGTTTGACAGTGTACATCCAAAGTTAAACATGATATCGTTTTGTCTCATTATTAATTTTGTCTGTACCGAAACAGACTAGTAAAATAAAAAGTCAGTAAAAAGTTACGAGCTACCAAAGATTCGTTTTTATTGCCAATTTTAACACAACTTTGGGCGTAAATTAGTAATAAAAGCAGTGTAAAATTTCCAAAACAAAGTCGGTACCGACACAGCTCAATTATCGAAGAATTCAATAAATTTTATTGGTAATTGATTCATGCAGTGGGTTTTTCATAAAACCCCTCCTTCCAAAGGCCTTTTCGTATTTTTTTACGCGCGCGTGTTTATATGAATTATCGTGCATCTCACTGAATAATTTTTCCCTCGGTGCGGTGCGGGAGGACGACACACACACACATGCATGCGCGGTGACGCGCGCGTATTCTAGTTTTACGAGGGTGGATTGAAAAGTACTCGGCCTAACCAAGAAAATAAACACACACTAAATCAGTTATATTTTTATTTTTCTACATAATCACCATCAAGTTCAATACACATTTGCCACCTCCCCTTCCAAGCATTTAGACCGTTGAAAAAAATGATTCTTCCTTAGAGTCAAAATATGCGTCTACAGCTGCTTTGACCTCGTCGTTTGTCGAAAATCTTTGACCTCCCAAGTGCTTTTTTAGGTTAGGGAACAGAAAGAAGTCTGATGGTGCCAGATCAGGTGAATACGGCGGATGCGGTAACAGTTCAAAGCCACAGTTGTGAATTTCAGTCATTGACTGTAATGACGTGTGAACACGGGCGTTATCTTGATGAAACAGGACTTTTCTTCTGAGCATTCCTCGACGTTTTTCTTTTATTTCCTCTCGTAAACGACGTAGTAAGGTGCAGTAGTAATCAGAGTTTATAGTCTGACCCCTTTCAAGATAATCAATCATAATCACACCTTTCGAGTCCCAGAATACTGAAGCCATCGCCTTATTTGCCGACAAAATCGACTCAGCCTTTTTAGGGGGTGGTGAACCAGGTCTTCTCCACTGTTTTGATTGTTGTTTTGTTTCCGGTGTACAGTAATGAACCCATGTTTTGTCCATAGTAACAAAACGATTCAAAAAATCATCTGCATCGGCTTCAAATAACTCCAAACAGTCGCGTGAAATAGTCAATCGTGTCCTTTTTTGTTCAACTGAAAGCAGTCGCGGAACCCACCTCGCAGACACCTTGTGGAAACCCAACTCGTTGACAGTGATGTTTTGAGTTCGTTCATAAGAGATGCCTATAATCTCGGCTATCTCTCTAATTTTTAATCTGCGGTCTCCCATTATTAAATCAAGTACTTTTTTAATATTTTCGTCAGTAGTTGATGTCGAAGGCCTTCCAGAGCGGGGTTCATCTTTCACACTCTCTCTACCACGCTTAAATTCTGCTATCCATTTTTTGACGGATGAATATGACAGAACACAATCGCCTAATGTACTGACCATGTCATCATGGATGGCTTTTGATGATAGCCCCTTCTTATGGAGGTACTTAATGACGGCACGCTGCTCGATTTGCTCCATTCGCGGAAATTATGTCCGATTACTTTGTTAATAAATTTATAAAATCACAACTAATTATCGCACACGTTTCGAACTTCACACAATGAACTAGTCTGAACTGAACTAAATAATGTGGGTAGATTTGATTTTTAGAATTGAATGGATCTGTGTTAGGCCGAGTACTTTTCAATCCACCCTCGTATTCAACTCAGTCAGCTGCGGCCTGTGACGTTCGTATGATTATAGCTATACCTGCGCTCTAAATTACTACGCTACATTGACCCCTGCTTGAACTTTGGATTAAATCAAATTGATATAAGCACAGACAAAAATAGAGAAATATATAAATAAAATTTTGAAAAAAAAAAAACGATCTCAAAATTTTATTAATGTTCCGCTAATTTTATCCGTACTTACCTATGTCAATTTGATTTACATTCGATTATAATTATATTCTCAGACGTGCAGGTTTCCTCAATATGTTTTCCTTCACCGCCGAGCACGTGGTAAATCAGCACAATTGCAATTAACAATTTCATTGATACCGGCGGGGATCGAACTCGGGTCTGCATGTCTGAGAAATTAAAAAATATATGTTTACGAAGAAATGTGAAGTTCGTCAACACGCATTGAGGCAGCGTGGCGGACACTTTCTTGCCTTAAAACCCTCTCAGAAATTAGAGGAGGCCTGTGCCCAGCAGTGGGACGTATATAGGCTGTAACTTTACTTTTTTTTACTTTTATAAATATGTTATTTTACCGACGAAAATTTTAAAGAAAATTAAAAAATAAGCAACCGACAACCTCCTAGGTCCCTAGGTGACTTGCGAGATGTCAGTGTAACAAAATAAAACGGCCCAGAAAAACAGACTTTCCAACTGATAGCTAAATCAGCACGCAACAATTTCATTGGTGCCAGTGGGGATCGAACCCGGATTGCTCCCGTACTGTGATACCTATAACGAGCGCTAACCATGTGAGCTACCACGGCTCTCAACGACATCGTTCCGTTCGTGTACAGCGCTGAAGATAGCAGAGTAAAAAATTAGAGATTGTGGTGTTTGAAATTTTAAAAAATGTGTTTTTGTTACTAGTACTTTCATATGCATTTAATAAAAAGCTGTTATTTTAACATTACAAACAGACACTTAAATTTTATTTATTTGTAGATATAGATATAAGATATTATTCATATTGGTGTCATTTTAAAGGGAATATCATGTACTATTATAATAATAAAATAATTCTCTCCAGTAAATATTATGCTTTTTTTGTAAAACTCGAAATAACAAATAAATACGATTTATTTTTATATTCCCATATGCTTTATTTTCATCCTTTATTTTTTATTTGACTAATTTTCTTATAACAAAATTAAATTCTGAATTGGTTGAGCTTTTTGAGAATATTTTTATTTGAATTTTAGGTAGGTACCTATTTAGTTTTTCAGTAGTAATCGTTTTTGCCTACCTACTACTACCTGCCTAAGTACGTCGGTACTAAGGAAACAGTCTTGACGGGTCACTTGTCTTGATAAAAACATGTGTTTACATCTAGTGATATTGTGTGTATGTAAAAAAGTAAGAAGACAGGTAAGTATTTTTGAAAATAATTTATAGGTAGGCAGAACTAATTACAATTATTATCTAAATATTATAAATGCGAAAGTTTGGATGGATAGATGTATGTTACTCAATCACGCCAGAACAGCTGAAGGGATCTGGATGATAGCTCAGAGATAGGTTATACCTGGTCTGGAATAACACATTTTTTTATACCGTTTATTCAGGTATTTCGTTCCTGTGGGATAATTTTCGAGTTCACGCGTTTGAAGCCGCTGGCAACAGCTAGTACGGATATAAATTGCGATGACTGTTCCAGTTCATGCTTCGGCGTCGTGAACTCTTGAGTGATCGCTGCATGACCACCCGGGGAAAACAAAACATAATAAAATTAGCAATCTATATTAGGTATCTATAGAGCCATAGAGGTATAGTATAAAGCGATAACGTAGCGCAGTGCCTAATAATTTAGTACGAGTTTGTAGGTAGGTACTGCTGATTTCTCAGCAAGCGTCGAGCGGCACAGAATAGGGTGGTATGTATGTGTGCATCGTGTTCGTGTAACTTCGTTTTTGTTCTAACGGTTCGGAACGCCGTACGAACAAGACGTGCGTTCTAACTGCTCTTCACTGGTACTATCTCTGTCGGACACGATGCCAGGTGAGACAACGTGCTTTTTGGCCGCGCCCACCAATGAGTTCGAGCCCGCGACTTGAGCCACCTTAAGTCCTTCAACAAAAGGTCTCCAAACATCGACGATTTCCTTGGGAGCGGGCTGATCCCAGTCCAATTTCAGAGACCATAAGGTCTGAATTAAAATTTTGGGAACGATAGTGGACAAGGATATGAGCCCCAAGGGATCGAAGATCTTGAAAGTGGAAGAAAGAATGGAGCGCTTAGTGACGACCTGAGACTGATCCACTGCAATGGGAAAGTTAATACTGTCGGATGAAGGACTCCAATTTATGCCCAGCGTATTTGTAGACTGACTCAATGTCAGGTTGCTGGATGACTGGACAACATCTGAAGGCAGTAAAAAAAAAGGTAAGTTGGATCGGTACTTACGTAAATTAAAACCAGCCCTAGAAAGAGTCTCATGTGTTGATTTTTGTATAGACCGTAATTGATCTTCATCATCGCTAGAAGTTAGTAAGTCATCAATATACATGTCCTCCTGTATGACTGCCTTAATCACGTCATCGTCATACTCCTCGCCTACTTGCCAGAGACACCTGGTGGCAAGGAAACTAGCGCTAGCAAATCCGTAAGTGACCGTGTTGAGCCTGAGTGTTTGTAATGGTTTGTCCTCCGCATCACGCTATAAAATCAGCTGTAGGTTTCGGTCAGACTCATTTACTAAAACCTGCCGGTACATTTTTTCAATATCCGCTGACAACACATAACGATGTTGCCGGTACCGGATGAGGATATCGAAAAGAGAGTCTTGAACTGTAGGGCCTATCATTTGAATGTCGTTTATAGACAAACCTGATGACGTGCGAGCTGATGCGTCAAAGACGACGATGATGCGGAACAAAATAGACAAGCTCAGGTCGGTCTACCTCAGATATTTCTAGGTGTCCTAGTTTGTAATACTCCTCAATGAAGTCTACATAGGCGGACTTAAGTTCGGGTTGCTTGCGAAAGTGACGTTCCAGGTTTATAAATCGCCGCCTGGCCATGAAATAGGAAGTGCCTAGGCAGTCTGGTTCGTCGATCAATGGCAGCGTGACACAAAAACGACCTTCTTCAGTGCGTTTTGTGTGCTGTAAAAAATGTTTCCGACACCCATGGTCACGGGGGACTGAGATGACTGACGTCCCGATGTCATTGTTAAACCTGGAGTACCTTCAGCTTTTTTAATTATTGTTTATGGTCCGATCTATGCAAAATGAACTGACTATGTCCTGAGGTCTTGCAGTGGTATGCTTGGGTTTAGTTTTAATTTTATTGATTATAGAATCCCAAGCAGGTGGTAGTACCCAGCCTCCTTCTCTATTGAAATTAGGATGTTTTTCATTAATTTCAATAGCCTCACGTATCATCCTTGGTAGGAATCGGTGTTCTTTCGCGAGGATTTGTGGTCTATCAAATCTGATGTAATGGTTGGGGCCGTCTAAGATATGATCACAAACTGCAGACTTCCCGGAACGTTGATGCTTCACATCAGCTATATGTTCTTTTACGCGGGTTCTAATTGATCTTTTTGTTTGTCCTATATAAGAGAGACCACATTCACAATCAAGCTTGTACACTCCTGCATCTTGTAGAGGAATATGACACTTGACGGATGGTAGGAACTGACTAATCTTCTTCGGCGGCTTGTAGAATGTTCTAATAGAAGCTCGCTTCAAGATGTAGCCAATCTTGTCTGTGACACCTCTGACATATGGTAGTACAGCAGGCACACGCTCGACTGTGGCCGGTTTCACTCGGTCACTGTGACGTAGGCGCGGGACCCGAAGCTTGTTGTCGTGCAGAACTTGCTTGACGTGCTGAAGCTCGGCGGCCAGGTGTTTGCTGTCACAGATCCTTCGTGCTCTCTGTATCAAAGATTTGCCCACGGTAGCTAACTGTGAAGGATGGTGGTGAGATTCATCGTTTAAATATCGGTTTGTATGGGTCTTTTTCCTATACACAGTGTGACCAATGGTGTTGTTAGGATTTCGGATGACTAACACATCTAAGAAAGGTAAGGAATTATTTCACTCTAACTCCATAGTAAATTGAATTTTAGAGTTTATGGAATTAAGATGTTCTAAAAATGCAGTTACTTTGTCTGATGGTAAAATTGTGAAAGTATCGTCTACGTACCGCTTGTAGATCCTTGGTGTAACAGGTGCAGTAAGGAGGGCTTTCTCCTCAAAGTCTTCCATGAATATATCGGCGACAATGGGAGATACAGGTGAGCCCATCGCAACACCATCTACTTGCTTGTAAAACTCTTCCTTCCACAATTGATAGCCAGATGTAAGGCAATGTCTGAGTAATACTGCATATTCTGCTGGCATTTTATTTTCCTCTAGTTTCCTAGTAATAATTGAGATGCAGTCTTCAACAGGTAGGCATGTAAATAGAGACTGAACATCAAAACTGACCATGGTTTCATTGTCAGTAAGACGTAGGTCTTTTATCTCACTGACAAAATGGTATGAATCCTTAGTGTGAGCTCTTGTGTATCCTCTGAGTGGTGATAATATTTTAGCTAAGTATTGAGCCAATCTGTAAGTTGGCGAATCAATCTGACTCACTATTGGACGTAATGGAGCGTGCGGTTTCTGTATTTTTGGTAACCCATACAACTTCGGTGGTTTGGCTTATGAAGGTATTATCGAATTAACGTCCAGATTCAATTTCTCGGAGTATTTCTTAATTAGATCGCTAGTTGTTTTAAGCGTATTAGTTGTAGGGTCTGTTTTGATCTTTCGGTATGTAGTTTCATCCGACAAAAGTTGTTGTATTTTAAAATTGTAATCTGACGTATCCATTATAACCGTAGAATTGCCTTTATCTGCGCGGAGAATCGTAAGCTCTGGTCTGTTGCGTAAGTTTTTCAACGCGTTAAATTCATTTTTGGGAAGATTTAATTTCGGCCGACGTAACATAGACGAAATGTCTTGACGTATGGCCTCTAAATCTTCATTACCAATATTATTTTATACAGACAGTCCTCAACACCACATATAATGTTTATTACACTTATTTGAGTATTTTATTTTTAAATCAGTTTTTTATTTTTCCTCGAAAGCAGTATGGTTGGGAGTTAGCGATTTAGCATATTTAGTCGATAATATGTAACACCTGATTCTATTAATTTAAAAGATAAGTTATTTTTTTATATAATAAGAGTGAGATACGAGCACACAATACCTCATGGTAAGTGGATGCTGTGGCCCATAGACAACGTACATTTATCTAATCAAGATGCAGATACATTGTCACTCCTGACTAACATGGAATACCTCGTTTCCATTAAAAAGGGTCTCCAGATATTTACAGACCAATATGAAACCTAGCGGCATTAAGTTGCTATTTCACGCCTGTGTTCTATCTGGTCGAGTCGACTCATTTGTGCTACAACTATAACATAGCTGCAGCGTGGCTCTACCACTTAAAAAAGAATGAGTACGTTTGTTGCAGGAATGAGCCGTACAGCAGCAGTCGTTTGTCGGAGAGCGAGAGGCGCGAGGAGCCCGGCTGGGAGCGAATAGAACCGGAGCCGCCGCGTGTCGTACGCAACATGTTCCACGCCGGAACTGGCTCTGGAACCGGATCTGGAACCGGATCCGGCACAGCCAGTCCCGGCGCCGGCACCGGCGGCCGCGCCCGCGCCGCCCGCACCCAGCCCGAAGACGACTCCGCCGTCAAGAAGTTCGGCGCCGCCAAGTCCATCAGCTCCGCGCAGTTCTTCGGTGAACATGTAAGTACTTTCTCTGGTAATGGTCTCTCTTTTATTTATTTTTTTCAGGAAGGCTTACGGAAAAATATCGTAAAGTTTCAAGTGTTTTTTTTATTTTATTTTTTTAACATACCTCGTTTTTTATCATATTCTTGAATTGTCATCCAAATTTGAGTTTTATTCAAATTTCAAGTTTCCTGCTCATTGGGATTTATAATCAATTTCTAAATTCCACCCGGAACGACACATAGACAGAGACAAGAGAAAGTGACTTAATAAAACATGGTAAAACATTACTTTAATTTGACTTTATGCAAATTCAAAGTACTCCAGGAAAAGCTCAAACTATTCAACAAAACTATAACAAAAAAAAAACGCATGGTATTTTCCTACTGCCGTGAGACAAAGGAGCTTGTAGCTTGAGTCGTGGTCGGTACTTTTGCCACTTGTTAACAATGTGTTGATCATTCGACGTCACATTGCGAACTTTGAGGGAGATATTGACTGCAGCTTGAGCCAGCAGACAGTTGATGACGACAGCATCTCAAGGCGTCAAAGCAGACACATTATCTGGAGGTTGACATCACCATCGGAGCATTTGTTTCATTGTTTCCATTAGTTCACATGTGCACACATTTAATACACAATGTCATACCAATTTTACATATTTATTTATTTAAAATCTTAAATATAACTCCTTAAAGTTAAGGGTACATAAGGCCGACTTAATGCCAAGTGGCATTCTCTGCTTCAGCCCTGGGCGCCAAATACATCAAAATCCACTTAAAACTTATTTAAACAATAACACGCGAGCAGCAATCCGCCGGCGGACAAGTTCCAGCCAAAACTCAGCATGTAACTAGCGTGCCGGGAGACAACTGTGTGCTATTATTTTTTCATTTTTAAGTGGTTATTGTTAAAAATAATAATTGTACATCATTGAAGTAATATGTACTTACGTACTAGAACAGCTATCTCAAACAAAAAATGTGCCCTACTCTGTGTTCGCGCGGGTGTTTTTTTATCATAGAATAAACATAAGTAGAATGATAGACCGGGAGCTTGTGACAGGTGACGTTCCACGATTTTGTCGTGCATGCCTTTTTAAGGCTTGATAACTAACCCTAAAATATCAAAGATTGTCGGGGCTTTAGCCCCCCCGCGCGTCCTCTTCATAAGGAAAGGCGCTTTTCTTTGTGTAGCGAATTTTCATGTTTTTCTGTGATAGTATACTGCATGCCCTTGTAATATACGGAAGTTCAAGCAAATTGAAGCTCTAATAATTGATGGCATGCACACTGCAGTAGCCCAAGATGATCAAAGGGTTCTGAAAACCTGAAAAAAATTAAAGGGCAATTCCGTGTTTTCAAATTGCATGCCGATGTAAAGAATGGAAGTTTTTGTAATAAAAACACTCTGGAAAAACCTCGTATGACCATGGCATGCAGTTTGGAATCACGGAAAATCGGAGTTCAATTTTTACAGAGTTTTCTGGAAATTTTCCACCGTTAGAATAGCCCTTTAATTTTTTTCAGGTTTTCAGAACCCTTTGATCATCTTGGGCCGCTGCGGAGTGCATGCCATCAATTATTAGAGCTTCAATTTGCTTGAACTTGCGTATTTTTTACTGGCATTTCTTGAATTATTTGTGCAATATCTAAGTAAACACGAACGCATATTTTTATTGAGAGATTTTTTTAAATCAACACGTGACAACTCTACAAGCGCCTAGAGAGTGATTGATTAAAGTGCGGTGCATGCACCGCAGTTGAGTGGAACAAAGTAGCTGAATGCAGTGTCGCCTCTAGTACGTAGTACATAATAGCTCAACGTTGTACATGTTGCTTGTAACATAACATATGTTACTTACACTATTATTTAAAGGTTGTCTGGAAGAAATCGCTTTTAGCGATAAGACCGCCCATTGTGACACAATTTTTTTTCTTTCGTTTATGTATTGATTTGGTGTACAATAAAGAATTATCTATCTATCTATCTACACTATTAAAATAATTGACCTTGACTATATTGATGATGTTCTCATTTTATTAAAATTGAAGTGGGTTTCACATTTTTTTTAATTTTACTGTACTTATGTTATTATCTTCATTTCTTAATCTAGCACTTTAAATAATAAAACAGATAACAATGCGCCCTCATTACTCCTACTAATTATCAAAATATTTTACGATTTTTTGAATTGTTCTCAGTTCCGAGTATACTTGCTAGTCATTTTCGAAATAGACACAAATGAGTTTTTTTTTCTTATGTAGGCAGATTTTTTTTCGAAATACGATCATTATAGTACTAATTCATAATTTACATAAATATAATAAATGTGTTGTACTCCAGGATTCTCGATGGGAGCGCGACGCGAATCTGACTCGGTTCCAGGGCAGCTCCAGCATCTCGTCGGCGGAGTACTTCGGGGACGAGCGGCCGCCGCGGCAGAACTCCTTTACCGTTTCCGCACCCGATCTGGACGAGGTGACAATCTCACACATAACCTTATGATCACTACTTCTCCCTGTCTGCACCAATAGTCGGCTACAGTCCACTACTGGATGATAAAAAACATGTGTGCTGTTCACACGCGGCGGAAGTGAAACCTTCAGAAAAAAAGAGTGAGATAATAGCAAACACTATATACGGTATATCTCGTTCTCTTGAACGCTTAATCATATAGATAGACCTGCTCAAAGTTTAAAAACCTTATTAAACTAAGTTTGTATAAAAAGGGTTGTTATAATATTAAGGAATTTATGGATGATAATAACCCCTGGGAACGAGGTGATCGCTACCAAGCTAATCTAATTTGTTTTGTGTTGATTAATTTTATAATACATGATTATAAGGAGTTATTTTGTTTTTAAAAGTCTTGCTAGTTTTCTTGTGAGGTCTTCCCAGGACAGAGATTTTATCAGAACCGTGCAGCGGTAATTAAACAAACGAGTGGTTTTCAATAAGTATTATTTATATTCTATGATAATGAATAAATAAGTTTGTTACTATTTATTTAGTGTCTCTTTATCCACTTTCAAATCACAATGATTTTAAAGTTTTCACTTCAACTAGCCAATTTCCTATTTTATGATGGTTTATTTAGGTTCCAAATTATATTGGTTTATTGGTATTGGTATTGCTTTAAGATATTGGTTCTAAAGCTAACAATTCCGTAATATAACGACTCACAGATTCCATGTGACTCCATGATCAACAAATTTGAAATAATTTCCCATTTATTGCTAGAATAAATTTGCTTAAAGGTTTCTCATTTACGGAGTTAATTTTTTATAAAATTGAAGTGACAATCAATCCTACAGTCCACCTAATGGCGCCTACTGTAGTCCACGAACGTCTGCAGCCTAGATTAGAATCATTTTTATTTAATCTATCTTTTATATACACAGAATGTTCTGTAATTAATGGATAACCCCGCAGATTCTAGTGGGGTTCACCTCGGCTACTCAAAAAAAAAAAAGTAAAAAATATACCTGCAGCTGTCTGGAAAAAAATCACTTATTTTTTAAAGTTTGAAATTTGATGCCTCCATTCAGATTATTGAGTAGCTACTAAATTTATTAATAACTAATTGATAATATGATTTTCTCTGGAAATAATCGTGAATGTTTGGCCTTGTCATCGCGTATTACAAAATATTTCTAGCTGTCACTGGTTTTTTTAAATACTTAAAAAATATAAAATATGAATTTTCGATTTTACAATGACGAAGTTTGAACACCTATGGTATAAAAAACGTATGGTGACCAGGGTAGCCAATAGCTTAAAAAAAAACATGCCTACTTCATGCATATTTTAAAACGGTAGTAAACTCAACTGGTTATTTGAATCAAATTACTGAGTTATTGCTTTACAGTAATTTATGTTTAAATATTGACCCAACTAGTCTGCGATAGCTGCACACTGGCTGCACATGAATATGGTAGGAAGGAGTATTGGACCCTATAGATCTAACTAAGTTCCCTATACCCAGCAAACCATAGTACCCTAGCCCTACCACATAAATATCATCATCATCATCATCATTACAGGCCTTCTCAAGTCCACTGCTGAACATAGGCCTCCCTCAAGTAATGCCACAAAGCACGGTCCTGAGCCACCTGCATACATCGACTTCCTGCATGTCTTACCAGGTCGTCACTCCATCTAGTGGGGGGTCGCCCTACATTTTTCCCCAACGGTTGTCGGTTCTTCGAGCTATATGACCGGCCCATTATCACTTCAGCTTACTAATCCGTTGGGCTATGTCGGTCATTCTGGTTCTACTGTGGATATGCTTATTTCTGAGTCCATCACGCAGAGAAACTCCGAGCATAGCCCTCTCCATAGCTCGCTGAGCGACCTTGAGCGTCTTCATACGGCCAGCAGTGAAGGACCACGTCTCAGACCCGTAAGTCATCACTAGTAACACGCACTGGTTGTACAAGCTAGTTTTCAGTTTTGAGGTATACCTGACGAGAAGATGTGTCGTAATTTCCCGAACGCTGCCCAACCGAGTTGAATCCGTCGATTGACCTCTCGGTCGAAGTTGAACTTACCTAGTCGGACTATTTGTCCCAGGTAAACGTACTCGTCAACAAGTTCGAGCTTAGTGCTCCCAACAACTACCGGCATAGGTGTGATATGGACATTAAACATGATCTTTGTTTTGTCCATGTTCATCTTAAGACCTATCCGTTGGGAGACACCATTGAGGTCATTGAGCATAGTGCTTCATCATCATCATTACAGCCCTTCACAAGTCCACTGCTGAACATAGGCCTCCCCCAAGTAATGCCACAAAGCACGACCCTGAGCCACCTGCATACATTGACTTCCTGCATATCTTACCAGGTCGTCATTCCATCTAGTGGGGGGTCGCCCTACACTACGCCTACCGGTACGAGGCTGCCACTCGAGAACCTTTCTTCCCCATCGGTTATCGGTTCTTCGAGCTATATGGCCGGCCCATTGCCACTTCAGCTTACTAATCCGTTGGGCTATGTCAGTCACTCTGGTTTTACTGCGGATATCCTCACTTCTGAGTTTATCACGCAGAGAAACTCTGAGCATAGGCCTCTCCATAGCTCGCTGAGCGACCTTGAGCGTCCTCATACGGCCAGCAGTGAAGGACCACGTCTCAGATCCGTAAGTCATCACTGGCAACACGCACTGGTTGTACAATCTAGTTTTTAGAGATTGAGGTATACCTGACGAGAAGATATGTCGTAATTTCCCGAACGCTGCCCAGCCGAGTTGAATCTGACGAATACGTTTACCTGGGACAAATAGTCGGACTATTGTCCCAGGTAAACGTATTCGTCAACAACTTCAAGCATAGTGCTCCCAACAACTATCGGCATAGGTGTGACATGGACATTAAACATAATCTTTGTTTTGTTCATGTTCATCTTAAGACCTATCCGTTGGGAGGCACTATTGAGGTCATTGAGCATAGTGCTTAAGTCCTCCAGCGATTCTGCCATAAGGACTATATCGTCGGCAAATCGAAGGTGAGCGATGTACTCGCCATTGATGTTAATACCGTATCCTTTCCAGTCCAGTAGCTTGAAAACGTCTTCCAATGTAGCGGTGAAGAGTTTCGGGGATATAACGTTACCCTGTCTTACACCTCTCTGCAGTTGGATAGGTTTCGAGCTCTGGTTCTGTACTCGGATAGCCATCGTAGCCCTACTGTATAAACACTTCAGCACTTCGACATACCGACAGTCAACTTGGCACCGCTGAAAGGACTGTAGCACCGCCCAAATTTCGACGGAATCAAAGGCTTTCTCATAGTCCACATACGCCAGGCAAAGTGGCAGATTGTACTCTTCAGTCTTCTGTACAATCTGCCTCAGGGTATGTATGTGGTCTATGGTACTGAAGCCTTTTCGGAAATCCTTTCGGGAGGCTGGAGTCGTTCGCGTGCGAGACGATTCATAATGACTCTCGAAAACAGCACGTAGACGCGGCTCAGAAGGGAAATCGGTCTGTAGTTCTTTAAGAGAGCGTTGTCGCCTTTCTTAAAGAACAAGACCACCGCACTTCTGCTCCACGCCTCCAGAGTAGTGCCACCATGGAGGACGGAATTGAAGAGCTTCTGAAGGACTTCAAGTACCGGTGTTCACCCGCTTTCAGAAGCTCCGCTGTAATTCCATCCTCGCCTGGGGCCCTGCCGTTTTTAAGGTGCTGGAGAGCCATTCTAATCTCGCTTAGACTGACGTCCGGGATATCATCGGAATAGTGTCGGATAAGACTTGCTCTTGGATCGTTACTCACACTTGCGTGTGGCTCCAACGATGATGTGTACAGCTACCAAAAGAACCTGTCATTCTCACTCAAAATCTCAGGTGTCCCGGAAACGATGCTGCCACACTCAGTCTTCAGCTTTGACAGTTGGCTCTTACTGGCAGACAGATCTCTGGCAAAGACTTTAGAGCCCTGGTTCCGCTCTATCGCTTCTTTAATACGAGCAGTATTAAAGTTGCGTAAGTCTCGCAGCATGCATTTGGAGATGTCTGTTCAGTTGCCTGTATGCTGTCAAATCTGTTGACGATTGCAGCTCATCTCCCGTCTAACAGCCATGTGATTAAGAGTGTGATCGGAGAGTTTTTGTGTTCTTCTGCGGCGGGTCTTGCAGAACTTAGCTCCGACTGCATGGACAGTTTCCACGAGCTTGTCATTCATATCGTCCACTGCATTGCAATCTTGTAGGCACTGAAAGCGGTTACGTAACTCGAGCTGAAAGTTTTCGGGATTCTGGATTAGAGCATGAGGGGGACGGAGCGTTGACTTCATTAGACGAGACCTCTCCAACTTAACGTTTAGGTTCAGTAGGCCTCTAACCATTCGGTGATCGCTGCCAGTTTTCACCCTTGCGATCACTGGGACATTACTGAACAGTTGGCGTCTGGTCGCCATAATGAAGTCAATCTCATTTTTTGTCGAATCGTCATTCCACCTAATGTAGGTGATGGGGTTCTCTCACTGCCAGTCAAGCAAACGCATAAGACAGAGGTTCTGACGGCTAAAGGTGTCTTGGCCGCAGTGAGAGGGGGTCATACCAGAAGTGTTGGCGGTAATAACGAAGATGTCGTCCAGCGTTGAAAGAGGATTTTATTAACAAAACTATAATTTTGAGAATAATCTTTGCGTCATTTCTGTGATTATTGAGCAAATTTATTGGTGTACGTGATTTTTGATAACGCGTCAGTCACATGTTCAGAGCTGAACAATGGAGGAGCGTTTAATAAAGCGAAATATCTACCAAAAGCACGGACCTCTATATATGGACCGGCTATACACCATGTCATAATGAGGCGAATTTGATTTGCGCCATTTTGGCTGACAGCAGAAGTGAAAGCCCATGGAACTAATGATAGAGATAAGACAGTGTGACAAAATATATCGATAAAAATACCTATACCTAAATGAATAGAATGGACGTTACAGTTAGGCCTCTACCCGTAACGTCCATTCTATTTATGTACCATATTAATATAATGCCATCATCATTCATTATCATTACAGCCCTTCACAGGTCCTCTGCTGATAATAGGCCTCCCCCAAGGACAAAGCACGGTCCTGAGCCACTTGCATCCATCAACTTCCTGCATTTCTTACCAGGTTTTCACTCCATCTAGTGGGGGGATGTCCTACACTTCGCCTGCCGTTACGAGGCTGCCACTCGAGAACCTTTCTTTCCCATCGGTCATCGGTTCTTTGAGCTATACGGCCGGCCCATTGCCACTTCAGCTTACTAATCCGTTAGGCGATGTCGATCACTCTGGTTCTACTGCAAACCCCGAGCATAGCCCTCTCCATAGATCGCTGAGCGACTGAGCTTCCTCATACGGCCGGCAGTGAAGGACCAAGTCTGAGGATAGTCGAGTGGCGCATCGTCTATCGCCATACCACCGTTCCTCTTCCCTTGCTACTCCACCTCGACTGCAGCGGTACAGGCAGAGGAATCTCCTCTAGCCCCGGCCTACTAACACACATCCATGGGTTCGACAAGCCCACTCAGAACGACCATCTCGGGCCAGCCATGTGAGTCCCCTACTTTTAGCATGGGTTACCAAATCATAATATTTATGCTTTAACCCATAATTTTAGTCTAGGTTCAATTAGAAACCAGTTAATTAATAAACATTTGATAATTATCTGTTGTCGGCGACTTGTTTGTTAACAAATATAACAGAGGAATATTTATTCCTATTATAGAGAGATATTATATATTCCTCTATTATAGCTCATCATAATGTTTTGTCATAACACAACTGTGTTATGTGTAAATAAGGCAAAACTGAAGGGAAAGGGTGCCACTATGTATGGCATGTATACCGCGTACTGGTCTGGTGTAGACGAGACCGAGCGGGCATACCAGTGAGTTCGTATCATCCTTTCAAAAAAAATGGGTCAATTTGTGAAAGAATATGTGTAAGCCCGAGACTGCTATGGATGCGAATGAAAGTGGGCTTAAAGAAGTTGTTTGTTCTAAGGGTATACGCCCCAGACATGGCTAAGCCCACTTGTCCGAGAGCAGTTTTGGGAAATGGTAAGGGTGGTGTTAATGAAATGTAAGGAAAATGAAAATATTGTTATGTTAGGAGATTTTAATGGAAGGGTTGGAGTGAGGAGGCTTGGCTATGAAAGGATATTGGGAGCATTTGGTGATGAAAGTATAAATGAGAATGGTGAGAGCCTCCTCACCGTATGTGTGGAAAATAATCTTTTTGTGACGAACACTCTCTTTCGTCATAAGAGGATTCACATGTATACGTGGGAAAGAGCTGATGATAGAAGCATGATAGATTTCATAACTGTGGATGAAATAATGAGGAGCGCAATGGTAGATACAAGGGTTTAGCGGGGGCCCAACATAGGTACGGACCATTACTTAGTCTTATACCGAATTAGTGGTCTATTCAGACGTAGGCGGCATCGGACATCTGTGTCTAACACTGCGTTACAGCGTATAAGAATAGAGAAGTTATAAACTGAAGATGTGAAAGACAAGTACAAATTTAGACTGAGAGAAAATATAATACAAGAATGAGTTAGACTTGAAGAATGTGTGGCATAATATTAAGAAAGGTTTGGTGAATGCAGCTACCAAAGATAGTGGCGTTAGTAAGATAAACGTATAAATGGAAAAATAATAATTTATGGTGGGATGATGAGGTATGTAACGCAATGACGAGTGAACGCAATATTTAGTAATGCGCGATGGTAAGGCCAAACATTCACGGTTATTTTCAGTTAGTTATTAATAATTTTGTAGCCGTAGTACTCAATAATTTTCAGTGATAGAGCAACGCGGCAGCTCTTGCTGTCGCTACGGATGGGCCGGCTCGTAACGGAATGGTACCACAGAATACCAGCGTGAAGTAGAGGTTTACCTCTGCGTTTCGCTTAGTAAGTGCAGGAGGCCGGAGGCCCAATTCCCCCACCCCTCACATGGTAGCGGAATCAAATAAAAACTACCTCAAGAGGGTACCAGCACCCCTGGTAACAGAGAATCCCTAGCTGAGCATCCACGACCTAGCTATCCTGAGCGTAGGTGCTCAGGCTCTCTTCCTGTGCGTGGGTGCTCAGGCTGCCCCGCGTATTCGGGGGGGGGGGGGGGCGGAATTCCCTCGCGACTAAAACTGCTCGGGGCAAGCGGAGCAGTAAGACCAAGGGAACCCCTGTCACCGATTTGCTTCTCGCCAGACGATCCCAGCGTTGTTGCTGATTCTAGCGATGATGTGGTACTTCAGGGTATGGAACTTTTTATTCAATCCTCTGTGGTGCCCATCGGAGGCAGATCCTAGCCACGGTGTGGTCGCTCTTGTAAAATAGCATCACACTATAAACAGGAGTACTACCGGGCCTGGGCTGACGCATCAACGTCTCGGTATGTAAACACCATGTCAGCCATCTCTTCCATCTTTGCACAGTGAGGACGACTCACTGGCTCATGCCGTAAAGGAGAAAGCCGATCTTTTAGACTATCTTTTTGCGTCCAGCTCGACTCTGGATGACGTGGAAACACATCGCCGACCATCCCGCTGTATGAGCGCTCGGTTCGCAAAGCACTCGTCTCCCTGGACGTCAGCAAGTCGAGTGGGCCTGATGGAGTCATTCCCATTGTGCTGTAGACGTGTGCTTCTGAGTTGGCATTGGTTTTAACGCGTCATTTCCGGTACTCCTATTCACA
Organism: Parnassius apollo; assembly: GCA_907164705.1. Classification (NCBI taxonomy): domain Eukaryota; kingdom Metazoa; phylum Arthropoda; class Insecta; order Lepidoptera; family Papilionidae; genus Parnassius; species Parnassius apollo. The sequence continues at coordinate 531,208 of CAJQZP010001641.1, read as the reverse complement.
AGGCGTAGTCCCGAAATCATGGAAGACAGCTTTAGGGCACCCGAACCCTAAATAGGCAACCGTTTAGACCCGTTTAACTACAGGCCTATCGCTTTTACTTCCTTGTTCTCCAAAATAATGGAATCCATTATAAACTGTCAGCTGATAAGGTGCCTTTAGAATCACCATCTGATTAGTAACCGCCAGTACGGTTTCCGTCGGGGTCGCTCAACTGGTGATCTTCTGGTTTACCTAACTCATGAATGGGTGGAGGCAGTAGTTACACGGGTAGGCGTTGGCCGTTAGTTTAGACATAGAGAAGGCCTTCGATCGGGTCTGGCACAAAGCGCTTCTTTCGAAGAGCTACTATCCTTGGGCTTTCTGAGAAATTGTGCAATTAGATCACCAGTTTCCTTGCTGATCGGAGCATCAAGGTCGTACTAGACGGTGCATGCTCTGTTAATAAACTTATTTACGCTGGTGTTCCCCAAGGATGCGTGCTATCACCAACGCTGTTTCTTCTGCATATCAATGATATGTTGCAAACTGGTAATATTCATTGCTATGCAGACGACAGTACTGGTGATGCCTTATGCTCCGGCCGTGCCAAAATTTCTCGGGAAAACGTAGCCGTACCGGTAAAAAAACTTGTTTCTGAAGTCGATTGTTTGCTGAACAAAGTCTCGAATTAAGGGCGACTAAATAAGATCTAGCTCAATCCTCAAAAGACACAAGCTTGCGCGTATTACACTATAAAGAACTCTTTTGTCGTATCTCCTGAGTTTCAAGGCACTCTCCTTTCTGCCTCAGCTAGCATCGGAATCCTTGGCGTCGACATATCAAATAGAGTGCAGTTTCGTGGTCTACTTAGAAGGGAAGGTCAAATTGGCCCCTAAAAAGCGCGGCGTGCTCAGCAGAGCGATACAGTATTTCATGCCGGCACATTGCTTGCAACTGTACAAAGCGCAAGTTCGGCCTTACATGGAATCCTGTTCTCGTATCTGAGCCATGGCGCCCCAGTGCCAGCTCCTTCCACTTCACCGCATCCAGCGCAGTGTGGTTCGAATCGTCGACGACCGAGTTCTTTCGATTATTTCGGCTTTAATGATTTGATTTTAATGGTTTGATCGGCTCGATTCACTGGCGCTGCGTTTACGGGTAACGCTCTGAGGAATTGTTCGGATTAATTCTAACCGCCAAATTTCACGAATGCATATCGCGTCAAAATCCACGATACCATCATCACCATCCGGATTCTTGGCGGTCCACCACTGTGCGTTACTAGGAGTTTTCTTTCTCGTTTAACTCCTCTGTGGAATTGTTTACCACCGGCGATTTTTACGGACCGATATGACTTAGGGACCTTCAAGAAAAGAGCTTACTCATTTCTAAAAGGCCGGCAACGCACCTACAATTCACCAGGTGTTACCGTTGTGCATGGGCGGCGGTAGCCACTTACCATCAGGTGAGCCGCATGCTTGTTTGCTCCATCTTCTATAAAAAAGTAATCTGAACAGAGGTATCAAACTTTATACTTTAAAAAGGTGATTTTTTTTGCAAACAGCTGTAGATATCTTTTTATTTATTTTTTTCTGAGTGGCCGAGGTCAACCTCACTAGTAACTGCGGGGTTATCCATTAGTTACCGGACACCTGTATAAAAATAAATTGCTTTCGGATAGTTTCGCTAAATTTCAAGTGTTTAAATGGATCCCTAGATGGTTTCGATTCGCATTTTGACGCGGTAGATGGCGCTGTTATCGAGATCCAGAAATAATTTGTTCGAAGCTAGGGCGGATCGCTAGTATTAAATGAAAATGATTGTATTCTATTTTATACGCATGACAAATAAAGATCGTGTATGTTTTTTCTTATTACCATTTTATGCCAGTGTTTGATTACTATTCCATCTGATGGTAAGTGGTGATGCAGGTAAAGCGCACTGACTTAACAAAAGCCTATTCACCGTTGGCCTGAAGACGCTCAGTTTGCAATGGGATGGAGACTTATTGCAGTGCGTGTGCGTGTGTGTGTGTGCAGGTGCGCGAGTCGGTGCGCGCGGGCGTGACGCGCGTCGCGGGCCGCCTATCCTCGCTGGCCACCGGCGTCGTCTCCTCCATACAGGAGCGCTACGGCTACTGATGCTCCCCACACTCACCCACCCGCGGGTGTGACGCGCGTGGCGGGCCGCCTATCCTCGCTGGCCACCGGCGTCGTCTCCTCCATACAGGAGCGCTATGGCTACTGATGCTCCCCACACTCACCCACCCGCGGGTGTGACGCGCGTGGCGGGCCGCCTATCCTCGCTGGCCACCGGCGTCGTCTCCTCCATACAGGAGCGCTACGGCTACTGATGCTCCCCACACTCACCCACCCGCGGGTGTGATGCGCGTCGCGGGCCGCCTATCCTCGCTGGCCACCGTCGTCGTCTCCTCCATACAGGAGCGCTACGGCTACTGATGCTCCCCACACTCACCCACCCGCGGGTGTGATGCGCGTCGCGGGCCGCCTATCCTCGCTGGCCACCGGCGTCGTCTCCTCCATACAGGAGTGCTACGGCTACTGATGCTCCCCACACTCACCCACCCGCGGGTGTGACGCGCGTGGCGGGCCGACTATCCTCGCCTGGCGACCGGCGTCGTCTCCTCCATACAGGAGTGCTACGGCTACTGATGCTCCCCACACTCACCCACCCGCGGGTGTGACGCGCGTGGCGGGCCGCCTATCCTCGCTGGCCACCGGCGTCGTCTCCTCCATACAGGAGCGCTACGGCTACTGATGCTCCCCACACTCACCCACCCGCGGGTGTGATGCGCGTGGCGGGCCGCCTATCCTCGCTGGCCACCGGCGTCGTCTCCTCCATACCGGAGCGCTACGGCTACTGATGCTCCCCACACTCACCCACCCGCGGGTGTGACGCGCGTGGCGGGCTGCCTATCCTCGCTGGCCACCGGCGTCGTCTCCTCCATACAGGAGCGCTACGGCTACTGATGCTCCCCACACTCACCCACCCGCGGGTGTGACGCGCGTGGCGGGCTGCCTATCCTCGCTGGCCACCGGCGTCGTCTCCTCCATATAGGAGCGCTACGGCTACTGATGCTCCCCACACTCACCCACCCGCGGGTGTGACGCGCGTGGCGGGCCGCCTATCCTCGCTGGCCACCGGCGTCGTCTCCTCCATACAGGAGCGCTACGGCTACTGATGCTCCCCACACTCACCCACCCGCGGGTGTGACGCGCGTGGCGGGCCGCCTATCCTCGCTGGCCACCGGCGTCGTCTCCTCCATACAGGAGCGCTACGGCTACTGATGCTCCCCACACCTCACCCACCCGCGGGTGTGACGCGCGTGGCGGGCTGCCTATCCTCGCTGGCCACCGGCGTCGTCTCCTCCATACAGGAGCGCTACGGCTACTGATGCTCCCCACACTCACCCACCCGCGGGTGTGACGCGCGTGGCGGGCCGCCTATCCTCGCTGGCCACCGGCGTCGTCTCCTCCATACAGGAGCGCTACGGCTACTGATGCTCCCCCACACTCACCCACCCGCGGGTGTGACGCGCGTGGCGGGCCGCCTATCCTCGCTGGCCACCGGCGTCGTCTCCTCCATACAGGAGCGCTACGGCTACTGATGCTCCCCACACTCACCCACCCGCGGGTGTGACGCGCGTGGCGGGCCGCCTATCCTCGCTGGCCACCGGCGTCGTCTCCTCCATACAGGAGCGCTACGGCTACTGATGCTCCCCACACTCACCCACCCGCGGGTGTGACGCGCGTGGCGGGCCGCCTATCCTCGCTGGCCACCGGCGTCGTCTCCTCCATACAGGAGCGCTACGGCTACTGATGCTCCCCACACTCACCCACCCGCGGGTGTGACGCGCGTGGCGGGCCGCCTATCCTCGCTGGCCACCGGCGTCGTCTCCTCCATACAGGAGCGCTACGGCTACTGATGCTCCCCACACTCACCCACCCGCGGGTGTGACGCGCGTGGTGGGCCGCCTGTCCTTGCTGGCCATCACCCGCGGGCGTGTCATTAATGTTCATTTTGTCTATTAAAACTTTATCCACACATCTCCAATACGAATGAGGGCTAAGATCTTACACTCACTGATGTCGCTACTTGGAACTGAAGTGAAGTTTTTTGTTGCACATAGTTATTTAATGGAGACGTTGCGTTTTGAATAAAAGTTTATCAGTTTCTAGAGTATTATATTTATAAACAAGGAAACGCTTACTTGCTACAATTATTTTAAATAAACTTTTACTTTGAGGAATATCCATACTTTAGTTTATTAATTTATAATCTAATTAAATTAAAATAGAACCGATAATACAGACAGAAATATTAACTGTTATATTTTCATAACAAATCAACTATCCCACCATGTAATCTGTCAAATATTTCACCTTATTTCCTAAGTAGCGCCGCTTACGGCATTGGTAAAGCAAGATTTGGTCTTCTATACTAACCCTTATTTTTCAGACAATATTTCTAAACCTGATAAGATTCTTTAAATAAAAATCAAATCTAATAGTTTTGTCAAAAACAAAAATTATGAACATTTAATGGTATATACTTCATAAGCATTTATTATTACCGCATGACTTAATTGTAACGTCTCTTTTTATAAAGTACAAAATTACTTAATTTCTTTTTCTAGTGTTTATGGTACTCAGGGATTACCGAGTCATTTTTAAGGTTTTCTGTTTATATATATTTAATTTTTATAAGCTTAAGCGAGGATAGTAAATAAACTTCTTGCAATATTTCTTTGTGATAGCAAATCTGTTTAGTGAGAATAGCTGTTGCAAAGAGTTTATACATTTTGTGTAGGTGATGTGATATTTATATATTGCCTTCCAATTTTTGTACCCCGAGTAATTGCATCGCATGTAAATATTGTAACATACTGAATATAAATACAAATATATGTAGTGATTGTATTGCACCATTTTCGAATTTTTCACTACTCATATTGTTTAAAAAATATTTTTGGTATGAGGGCAGTTGTTTGTCATGCTTGGCTTATATTTTTGGTAATTTCAATTTTATAACTTTAAAGTTCTATAAATCAAAATATATGTTTAAGTAACATAGGTATGATCATATATATATATATATATATATTATATATATATTATATTTTTTTTTTATTTATATATATTTATATTATCGTATTATATAGTAAAACACTTAAAAATTTAAATATATAAGTAGATTAAAGTGCTAAAAAACAGGGCTCCTGTAAAATTTAGAAAAACACTTAATGGGATTATCACAGCTGCTCATTTCATTCATACAATGAATTTTTGTTGTCCAATATTTAACAATTTCAACACTGCTTTTGATTTGTTTCGTAACTGTATAGCATTATCTAAAAATGACTATTAATGACAATGTGAACAATTTGAATGGCTTTATAACAAATGTTACAAGAAATATATTTGTAATTTTATTTTATTATTACTATACCCACAACTTTTTAAGCTATATACTTTTTGTAAAAAAAATGATTTAAACTAAAAGTAAGATACTTGTATTATCATAAGCAACTTTTACACACGGGCGTAGTATTTGTGTCTGCTGAGCTATTCTACTCAATAAACCCTTTCACGCTGACACTGACGAACGATCAAAAGCGCCATAAAAAGAACACCTAGTCTCCTGAGGCATTAATAACCTCTTGCGAGGGTACATTTATAACCTTAAATTCATACTGTTTTATAAATACATGCTAATATAGTAAGCCAAGAGAAAATAATAAATTTATCAGTGACTACCGATTCAATACATTTCACAATTGGATCAAAATAATTGTAAAAGTATAGTTCATAAAGGAGCGAATTCTTCAATGACAATATTCAAAAGTATTGTAGGTATAATGAAACTAAAATTAAACACCTTTTATATAAAATTTGTTGCTGGAATCTAAAACATATTTTGTTAGTTTGGTGTGTAAACGAAAATACACACATATGTTATGGACGTTAAAGGTAAGGAGGACCATCTTATATGGGGGACAAGTCGAAACAGTGTCCAGCTGTAAGCAGCAAATTATAATTCAAGAACTCACCAAAATAGCGCTAGCGGAACAATAGGAAATTATATGGATTTAGCAGTTGTAAACGGAGTTAAGTGTGCTGCAGTGGAATGGATTTATTGTCTCTGGTGAGTTCGTACAGATGAGAATACTGCAGTTTATAAAACGTCAACTATTTACGTAGGCCAAAGTATTTTACTAAATATAACCTATAAAAGTGCTAAGATAATGGGAGAGAGATTTCGTTTTTGCAAGCTTTTGATAATATTTTTCGTGATTTTAACAAAACAATATTTGGAAAAGTTTGTAAAGTGAAAAGTTGTCCAAGTGGGCGAAATTAAAAAAATAAAGAAAATTATATGTATCAGTGTCTGTCTTTTTTCTGACCAACCATAAAATAAATTTATATGAACTATTATTTATTCAATTAACAATTTTTCACTTGTATAATTATCTTGATAAATGATTTTTGGCGCTATCTTTAAAATTGCCTCCTTGCTATCGAAGCGCCACCTTTACTGGTCGCTTCTCAACGGACACTCATACACAGAGATGGTGCTCCTTAGCTTCACCCTCCATAACCATATTGTATTCAGTGGCACTTCCATGACTGACTTGACATTACAGATTGCCATATATTAAAATATGAGATATAAATACTTTGTGCATACTTGACAAATGTAGCGAATTTTTCAGCCTACTCGTATGATGTCATCATTAGTAAAAGTATTAAATCTAAGAAAAATTAACCTATTTGGACCCAATTACAAACTACAAGCAACATTTTGATGTGACTATTGGAGGTTAGTAAGATATTTTATTACAAAACATTTCCATATGTATAAAAAAATACCGTCCTCATATGGGGCCAATGGGTTCATTCCTAGTATTTTTCAAAACATTCTTTTTCAATGCAAGTTTTGATGCATTTCTTACATTGCCACTGCGCTTTCATGTGATATTCTGTGCATCATCGCTGGCGTAGCAGTATCTGGGGAAGTTTCCAACACCATCAAGATTCATACTAAGCACCATTGAAGAAGGTTTACGACGTCTTCCATCGGTCATTGTCACGCCGAAACAACCTGCGTATAAAAAACCAAATATATTATCAATGAGCCCATTATACCCATTCGGGAACACCATACTAAAATACCTCCACTTATGGTCAAATCTCGGAAAATACCCAACAATTATTTACTAGTGCAAACTATGGTCAAGTGAAACTATAAAAGAAATATACTAAATACCAATATAAAGAAATTATAACTTACTTTTGATCGAACACTTATTTGGTCATTGAAGTAAATAAAATCATTAACTTCATCCACCTTATTCAATAAATCAAAAAACTATATTTTGTATTACAAAACCACATTCTTTGGCCGTATAAATTCGCGGGTACTTAAATAAAATTGTGGGTACTTAAAGAGGTGGCCCCAATTAGGGCAGTGACAGCGGGCGAATACGGTTTAAAATTAACTAGTGCTTCATGATCATCATTGCATTCTAACAAACTCCACTGCAAACATAGCCATACTTACCACTTGACTGGCGAGTTGCCTCTGCCCATCTCCTAATTCAGTTACACGACTACTGCTTAGATAACTAAATAAAATTCGTGTTCCCAATAACATTACCACGCCTAAATATAACTTTACATTCAGGATCATAATGATGCCAAATTAAACTGATTTTTAAAGTAGAAAAGTTTTCATTTAGAGATCTTTGAAGCACATATAAAGTACTCTGAATTGAATTATATATCTAATATGATTAATGTCATATGTTCATTACCTTAACAGACGACTGTCTCGTTGATCTAGTGCACGGAAACCCGATTGCTCATCACAAGGTCCCGGGTTCGAAGTTATTGAGTTTTACTGTCAAGAAATTCTCAGTAGCAGCTGGGAGTGACCTCAGAAAGCACGTACATAAATCCGATGGTCCTGCGTCTGATCTCTCTCCGGTCGTTTCCGGTCGTTTACCGTCCCATCGAACTATGAGTAATAGAAATTCGATCAGGAGAACATAAATCCTAACAGACTTATATGGGCATTCCTTGTATTACTTAACTTATTATATAGACTGGGCAGATAAGTACAAGGTCGCTTCTAAGTCTGGCGGTTTGCGTATGATTAAGCGACTATTTTTTGTTTGAACTATATATAAATGGTCAAGCCTAGTATTAAGCATTTACATTTCTATATAGGAAATTTAGTTTTATTTGTAGATGGTGATTGGTTCGAATCTTGTTTCATTTATGTAAAATACACCTGAAATTATTGGCGTCATTTTTTTACACAAGGACAAACATACAGACTAAAAACAATTATTACTTGGCCATACAAACAAATGTTCTGTTCGGGTTGAGAACCCGCGTCCTGTGGCGCAGCAACCAAAATGTTCAGCCATTGCGCTATCGAATCGAAATAAGAAAACATTTAGTAAGGTTAGAATTACTTTTGTTTTTGAAGATATCGAATTATTTTATTATAGCGGTCTTAAATTGTATTAAGTTTTTTTTATAAAGTATAAAAACGACGTACAGAGCAACACGCGGTCTCCGTAGTGCAGATCGCTTAACTTAAATATTGTCAGTGTGTACATACTTTTTTTTCTGCACTTACACCTATAACTATAAATCACAAAGGTCATTTAACCCAATATCCGAATAATTTTCGAATATTTTATAAATTCTTATATACCAAGTATTACCATATCTATACATATATCAACTAGAGAACTGCATCATGGAAAAGTATCTTGATAACTTATGTATGTATGTATATAAATGTTGTCTATAGAATTATAATTTAGCTAATCTATCTTGGTTTTATAATGCTGAAAGGATTATTAGCATTTGGTTACATTTATTCTAATTAGTATAGAAATAATAAAATTTTGTTTTAGATTATAATTATTGATATAAATATACAAATATATTTTCATTACCAGTGTTTAATTTTATCCTTACTCATATTAAACAACTTCGTTGTAAAATAGACATAAATAACAAAAATATAATATTTCCTTTTTAAGCACACTTCGTAGCTACGATACAAACATTTTCTAACGAGACATCTGGTGGCACAAAGTAACACAAATGTGCAATAAAGCCATGCTTTCTGAGGAAAAGAACTCTGCCCCAGTCTAACAAGGCTTTAGCACGTCGCCCAACAAGTTCTTTCGACTTTTGATCTAGGTTTACACCTTTTTTCGAAATATCTTCTACATTAGTTTTCTTTAGATTAATATTAATTTCAGATTTGTGTTCACGATCTTTTTCATCTACTTTTGTTTTCGGTCCAAAGACTTCCCTTTTATTTTCATCACATAAATTATGGACTTTCTGGTTATTTTCTTGTTCTGCGTCAGTATTCACAGCTACTTTTAAATAGTCCGTAGCTTCGTCGCTGATATCATATTCCGTAACTTCGCCCTGGTGCTTCTTCGAACTGAATAAATATGTGTTGTTTTCGTTGGCTTGCGGGTCAAGTTGTGTGTCATTTTTTCGTCGCTCGCGACTGCGTCCGTCACCGCATGTCGCCCACGACACGATACCCAACATTATGTTGAACTCATCGCTACTTATGCCTAATTCCTGAAAAGGATATTAATGATTTTTCAAACAAACATAATATAACATAATTTAGCTATGTAACATTTTTATTTTATAAACATACCAGATATGTAAACGATATGAACTGTAAATTTCATAGAATACAATAATACACATAGAATGGCTGTCAACCTTATTTTCTGCGAGAATCGGCGTCGCCGGGAGCACACACAAGCAATTACGTCGTATTATCACTACTACAAACCCAATTCACTGTGTTGATAGACTGAGCGAATTAACGCATTTTAGACTTTTGATTAATGTTCAAGATCATCATTAAAAAATCGTTTAAATTTTAATACATATTTATTTGTAAATAGTATGCAATCTAATCGTAAATACAAACGCAGTAAGTATAATTTTTTCTTATTGTAAATAAAAAGTTGTTGAACACGTGTAAGATGCGTCGCATCATATTGGTCTGTGGATGTAATGGAATCACCGCTAGGGATGTAGTCTTGTTTAGTAACTCACCGGTAAAACTTGAGTGTATTTATTTTGAAATATTTCAATAATATTTTTTGTTATTAGTTTTGTACAATTTTATAATAAAAAGTAAGTACTGTGTGTACTTTGTAAAAGTGCAATGTATAAAATTTTTTGTATGTTCCAAATACACGATTCATTGTAATTTTTTTCAATTAAAAATCCAAAATGAAAGAAATAAATAAATTTCAAGAAGTATAAAACAAATTATAATAAGAAATATAAGACAAAGTGTGTATGTCTACTATGTATTCTTTTAGTCTGGATCTCCAGGAAAGTGCAAAAATGGTTTATAAAAATGAAAAATAACAAAAAAGTATGTACCAAATAGTACAGTATCGGTAAGCCAACACAGGGCAAGCGCGAAATCGGATGAAAAAGTATGAACATATATATTTTTTTACTTTTAACTCTATATATTTATAGTATATAGTAATGATACGTAACCAGAAGATCGAATCTAAAAACTTCTAAAAAATGGATGCTCGGAGTTTCTCTACGTGATAAACATAGAAATGAGGATATCCGCAGTAGAACCAGAGTGATCGACATAGCCCAACGGATTAGTAAGCTGAAGTGGCAATGGGCCGGCCATATAGCTCGAAGAACCGATAACCATTGGGCAAAAAAGGTTCTCGAGTGGCAACCTCGTACCAGTAGGCGAGGTGTAGGGCGACCCCCCACTAGATGGAACGGGAACAAATTTACAATTTGATAAAAAATGTTAAAATTGAGTTTATTCGTGAGTCATTAAATTAATATTTTTCATTGTACTTTATATATGGTAGAGCCACGCTGCAATTATATTAGTAGTATAGTTGTAGCATGAATGGGTTGGCTCGACCGGGGAAGGACCACGCTCTCACAGAATACCAGTGTGAAATAGTAGCTTAACACTGCTGTGTTTCGTATAGTGAGTGTAGAGAAAAAGGATCTCCCCTTTTTACTGAAAACGAGGCATTCCATCTTAGTCCTCACGAGTGGCAACGCATCTACATTTTGATTCGTAATCGAGGATAGAAATGTTGATGTCTATGAGCCATAGCAACATTTAAAATCTGGTGGACTGTGTGCTCGTGTGTCACCCTATCCTATAAAAAAATCTTCGATCAACAATACCAACTAGATAACGGGTCACGCACAAAATCATAGCTAAATACTGTCCGCGTGAATATAAAATTAAACAGCTACATTTTGTTTACTAAAGAAATGAGACAAAAAATTAAAATAGTTTTAAGCTCAACCTAATTACAACCATCGCATCTAGTAATAAAGTCACAAATCTTACGATCATTAGTCACAAAAAAAGAACAAAGCTATACAATACTCGTATCAAATGGAAATGAAAAGACAAATTAAATAATCTTTGGTGTGAAATCAACCTTAACGTGTAACAAATAAAGTTCTTTTTCCCGTTATTGCCTTGCGAGCTACGTCATTTTGTTATGTTTCTGTTTTCTTCTTAGAATTTGGTCCAGGAAGTATTGAGTCGCGTTGAACACTAAAATAATTTATAATATGATCATAAGTTTAATTAAAATTATTTTTATGTTTTGGGCATTTATGATTGTTGGTATACATACTTTCCACACGAGCCATTAAATATAATATAGTATGTAGCATATTAATTGCATTTAATTAACTAAATATATATCTATTTTAGTTTTTGTATGTATATATGTTCGTAGTATGTATGTATCTATGTATAGTATATATATATAAATATGTGCATTCTTTTTTATACTACCAATTTGCCCTACTCCTGTCATCTTCATGTAATCCTGTCCATTTATAGGTTGTCTGGAAGAAATTGCTGTCAGCAATAAGATCGCCCATTGCATACTTTCAAAACGTGGTAGAGCCATGCTGCAATTATATTAGTAGTATAGTTGTAGCACTAATGGGTCGGCTCGACCGGGGAAGAAAACTAGGAAAGCTAAAAAAATCTAAGTATCTATCGGAATTACACAAACAAAGACAAAAGTAGCAATTACCATTATTTAAAGTTTTGGTAACGAATTATTCTACTTCATGCGTCCATGTTCTGTTTCACAAATGTTTGTGCGTGTATTGGTCAACATTGGCAAAACATTTGTAGGGGCGGTTTTGTTCGGTATTTTTGTTTAAAATATGATATTATTTGTTAGTTTAGAGCTTAAAATATAACATATTATACATGTAATGTAATTACCGAAAGTAAGACAACAAGAAACAAGAGCTCACGGCTCATGTGCGCTGTTATGTACTTAGATGGATTTCTTGCGACGACCCGACATCTAGTTGGTATTGTAGATCGAAGAAAAAAAACGTATTTAGTTAGGTTTTAATTAAGCCAAGTACAAATTTAAAAGCGACAATATTTTTATATTTATCTACCTACTCAGTATAATTTAAAATTTACTCATATCTCATAGGGAATTAAAGATCTGTGTAACGGCGCCATCTAGAAGTAAATCATAGAATCACAATTATCAATATTCTTCACCCGCTTTATTGAATTACCTTACTACTCGAGTTTACCCTCGCAAAGAGAAAGATGGCGCCTCCAACTATGAATAAAATTCTTTGTAATGGATGTTCACAAGAAATTATTAGCAGGCAGTTTTTAAAGTGTTATGTTTGCACCAAGCATTATGACCTCATGTGCGCAAATGTATGTGAAAAACGATTCTATAATACCATGACTACAGAACATAAACGAAAATGGAAATGTCAGGAATGTTTAAGCAGGGAACCGAAGTCTGATAACACAAACACGCCTATTAAGCAGGATTTAATGGATTCCAGCTGTACGAATGTCACCTTACGTGGTCGTGCCAATAAACCGAGTCCATCGGCTCCAACTGCACATACCTCAACTACATCGGATATAGAGTCCACTGAATTGGCGACTGAACTAAGATTATTGCGGCAAGAGCTGAAGGAGATGTGCATTAATATGCAGGAATTAAAGGGCACCATCACAAATCTTGTTGTGGCTATTAACGGATGCAACCAGCGACTTGACAGCCTCGAAGCTCGAGTGGAGGCCGTAGAATGTCATCAGAACAGTAGAAAATCAGATGACACCTGTAATTTAGAAACCATAATTGCTGATTTGAAGGCGGAACTCAACGATCGGGACCAAGAGTTGCTGTGTAATGACATTGAGATCTCGGGAATACCAGAGGAAAAAAAACGAACGATCCGTTCATCTGGTACTGACAGTAGCTACTAAGTTGGGAGTCACTCTAGAGGAGCGAGACCTCGTGAATGCGGAGCGTGCAGGGCCCATTCGGCGCGCAGTGGATCAAAACGGTAGCGTACGGCCCCGTCCCTTAGTGGTGCGGCTGGCGCGCCGCGCGCACCGTGACAGTCTGCTGGCGGCGGCGCGCGTTCGTCGTAGCACTACCACAGAGGGCCTAGGACTCGATTCTGCCGTATCTCCATTCCATGTCAATGAAAGATTGACCAAATTTAACCGACAATTGTTTTACAAGGCACGCGTAGAATGCAAGCGGGCCCTGTGGAAGTACACGTGGACTCGGGAAGGGAAAATTTTTGTGCGTAAAGATAACGGCGAACCACGATATCGCTTACGTTCGGAGCACGATTTCATTAAAGTTTTTGGGCATTGAGAACGTTGGTTCATGTAATTAAATTTGATCTAAATAATGACACTGATATTTTCTTAAGCGTATTCCATTTTAAAATGAAATACCTCCTTTGGTTTCGTTTTCGTAATAATAGTTTATTTGATTGTTATTTATGGCCGCTGTTAACTGTATACTTATTTTTAATAAGTTACTATATGTACTTCTTTGAATGTTTTACTCTTAAAGTGTTAAACATAGTTTTCATTTTTATTTTAAAATCTTGTAACTCCGGCATATTTGAACCATTAATTCCATGTTTTTCATTAATTGTTGTAATGTTTCATCTTTGTTATTGTGATTTTGTAAATTTACCTTCAAAAAACCTCTTTATTTTTATTTTTGTTATAACTTATTTTAAGATTATTTGTTTTAATATTAACATGTTCTTAGACTTAAAATCGTATACTTACGAGTATTTGTCAATGGTTTTGTATATTAACTCATTTACTTCGCACATTATGCATACAACATCGATCCAAACTACGTTCCAAATATACTTGCGTTATTTAGATTTGACATTTTACACATTCTACACACACTTACATCTAATACATCGAAACATATATACTACAAAACATTACTTCATAAGGATTTCTACTTTATTATGTTGGCGACATTTAACACTTTTGTGTAAATTCATCCTACGCTGTAAATACGCTCAAATTGTCTATGCGTTTGTTTTTCAATTTATAGTAAAGAGAAGACTGTCAATCGGTTTTTTAAACGCTGGCTCCCTAGGCACCCGCCATGATGAGTTTCTCGTAGCAATGTCACGGTATCAGGTAGACGTAATGGCTATCAACGAAACGTGGATAAGAGAGGGCGAAGAGGGCCGTGCACCTTCACCACCGGGGTATCGGTTCCTTCACGTACCGCGTCCCACCGAATTGCGTGCACGTGGTGGTGGAGTCGGATTTTACGTTAGTCTTGGAGTCAACGTTCGCAAAATTCTGCACCCTACTAGCAATTTAGTAGAACAAATGTGGCTAGGATTAAGTATTAACGGCATCAAAGTAGCGATTGGTACGGCCTATCGTGCCCCATGGGTAAATGTCGATAGTTTTATTGATGCCCTCACGGAATCCGTTTCTTCTTTCGGTAAATTCGAATATATAGTCTTACTCGGTGATTTCAACATAAATCTTCTTAGCATACAGGAAACTAATGTTAAGAAGCTGCAAAGTTTCTTTAATTACATGAATCTTACTCAGTTTGTAAAGCAACCGACGCACTTCACAGATCATAGTGAAACTTTGATTGATGTAATTTGTTCTAATATGACTCTTTATAAGGTATCAATTAATTATATTCCTGATCTTTGCAGTCATGCATTTTTAACTTGTGAACTCAATATTAATAAAATCAAACATGCACCTAAGATAATTACCTATAGACCATTAAAGAATATAGATACAGAAACATTTGTCTTAGATCTCAATTCTATAGAATGGGAAAGTGTTGTAAATGGCGATGTTGATAAAATGGTGGAAAACTTTAACAATATTTTACTTGACCTATACAATGTGCACGCTCCTGTTAGATCGTTTTATATAAAAAAACGCTCTTTTCCGTGGATAACCTATACTGTTAAAGAAATGATAAAATTACGCGATGAATCACATGCTAAAAGTAGATTTACAAAACTTGATATTCATAAACAATATTACAAGGAATTAAAAAACATTGTAAGGACGGCAATTAACAATGAAAAAACTGCATATTTTAATAATTATATTAATACGATAAAAGACCCACGTAATTTATGGAAAAATATCAAACAAAACGTTGCTAACTTTAAGAAAAAAGACATTGAACTACCGTCTCATTTATGTAATCCGAATAATATAAATCATTATTTTCTTGAGCTCCCCGGCAATAATGAAGTCAGTTTATCACGTTTAACTAGCTACGAATTTGATAGATTTGGGCCTAGCACTTTTAAGCTTAATACGGTTAATGAAACAACTGTTCTTAATATAATAAAATCTTTTAAAACTAATGCACAAGGTCATGATGGCATTACTCTGAACATGATAATATTAACTTTACCCAGAACATTGACAGTTATTACTGGAATAATTAACAAATCTATTGAAACAGGTGTATTCCCAAGGCAGTGGAAAGTAGCTTTAGTAAAACCGATTCCCAAAAAGTCCAATCCAAATGACTACAAGGATCTCCGCCCTATAAGTATCTTGCCCTTTATGTCAAAAATTTTGGAAAGAGTAGTCTGTACACAGATGACGAAGTACCTTGAGGCTAATAATATCCTGCCTAAAAAGCAATCCGGATTCAGAAAGTCTCGTAGCACTGCAACCGCTCTCATGGATGTAGTGGATGATATTCTGACTGCACAAGATGTTGGAGAGGGTACTATGTTAGTTTTGCTTGACTTTTCCCGAGCTTTTGATACCATTAACACCACTCTACTCTTATCAAAGCTCGCTTACTATGGATTTGATAATTTAACAATAAAATGGTTTGCGAGTTACCTCACTAATCGTACACAATTTGTTAAAATAAATAAAGACAATGGATCAGAATGGATATCAACCACGTTGCCAGTTCCAAGAGGTGTACCTCAAGGATCCATTTTGGGGCCTATACTTTTCATATTGTATTGTTCAGATATAGTGAACACCATAAAAAATTGTAGTTATCATATATATGCTGACGACCTTCAATTGTATATGTCTTTTAAACCTAGTGACACCAATATAGCAATAAAAAAAATCAACTCAGATTTGGACCGCATAGCCGATTGGTGTGATCAAAATAATCTCGTATTGAACCCCATTAAATCGAAGTATATCTTACTGGGATCGCATAACCAGACAAATAATATTCTAACTCTCAATCCGCAAATTAACATCAAGACTACTCCTTTAGAATGTGTGTTGGAAGCTCGGAACTTAGGTCTCGTTATGGACGGAAGGTTGCGTTTTGAGGGTCATGTGCAAGAAACCATGCGAAACTGTTTCTATAGACTCAAAGTCTTGTACCAGATCAGAGAGTATTTGACGGTGGACATGCGCATTAGGTTGTGTGAATCACTCATTCTGTCGAAGCTAACTTATGCGGATACAGTATTTGGAGAATGCTTGCTCGCAAGAACGAAAAAATCAATACAAAGGGTTCAAAACGCCTGCGCACGTTTCTGCTTCACAGTCCCTAAGAGATCACACATCACCCCATTTTTAAATCGACACGACCTGATGAGTATGGCTGCTCGACGTACTCTCCACCTTGCATCATTGCTTTTTGGAGTTATAAATACCAGGGAACCATCATACTTATACCAAAAACTTATTTTCTCGCAGCGTGCGATTAGGACAGCATCACGACTCACATACCCTAAGCATCACACAGCTGCCTTCCGTGGTAGTTTTCGTTTTGCTGCCACGAAGTGCTGGAATGATATACCACCACCGATCAGAAATAGTAAAACAGTTGACACTTTTAAAACTTTATTAAAAAAGTTTCTGATTTCCGTACAAAAATCCAGCAAATAGGCATAAATGGTATGATTCAATCTCAATGCCAGTACCGTACATGCACATACGAACGCACTCACATACTCAAACACGCATGCACACATACACATACACAATTTATTTTATTTTTTCTGTATGCATACCACCGTTCGTCCATCTTTACACTATCAAAGTTGCACGGACACGTGGAATTTTGACAGTTTTTTTTTCTGATTTTATTTTATATTTATGTTTAGTTCATTTTTTCTCTTGCTGTTACTTGTCATCTGCCTCACACTCCTGGCTTCACTGAAAATCAGCGTTACGAATTGATGTATTTATATCTTCAATTCGTGACTTAAAGCTGAGTGGAGACCATTTTGGTGCATATTTTGTTATTACTTTTTAAATATTTTTGATAAGATATTAAAAAAAATGTTTTATTTTTATTCTTTTTGTTATAATGTATGTACCAAATAAACTTTTCTTTCTTTCTTTCTTTCTTTCTTTCTTTTCCGGCTTATTGGTATCAGTAATTTTTTTTACATCTCTAATACTTCCAATATCTGCTGTTTTTGACACATCAATATTTCTTTATTTTTGTTTCTAATATCCACAAAATATAAATAGTTTCGCCTTACTGGTTGTAGGACATGCCTCCTTTATTTAAATTCTATTTATCGCTGTTCTTTCTACACGTAATTATTGCACAATTAGCCATTTTTTTAAAATAATTTCCATGCAGCGATACTTGACACGAAAATTAGAAACGATTGTAATGTCAAAAGAGATGTGTTGACATTTATAGGTGTGAATTGACATGTTAGTGGCTACATAGGCTCCGCCCACTACCCCGGTCTATTACGTATGTATTATAGTATTCTATGGTAAATATATGGAAAAGGAAAAGTGCAGTAACTTATGAGAATTCTACCAATACCTACATTTTTTGCCTAGTTTTCTGATTCTATAATTTAAACAATGGTTAATATTTCCAATATGGACCATCGATTTCAAAGCCCACATTTTTTGTAGATAGTACTCACTAAAAGAAAGCGTTTTGCAAATTTTTAGGTTGCGGAAACTTACGGTTCATGAGATAGATTTTTTTTAACTTTTCATACAAATTGGCAAATAACACGCAATTACACCAATTACAAAATAAATTTGACAAATGATTGATGTCAAACGTCAATTAGTGTAGTGTTCCGAATATTTTGAAAGTATCGATACGTACTCCATACCAAGTATCGTATCAATACTACTTCGTATTGAGTACATTTCGTTAATTTTGGAGACTAGGGGGGTAAGAAGCCGGGAAGTTGTGCTCCGGCGCTCCGTGGCAGCTCCGGCGCTGCGGGATGAGCAGTGCCTCCGCCCTAGCGTAGGGAAGCACAGGCATCTCGGTGCCTGCGCTTCCCTACGGCGGGCGGGCACTGCTCTCCCTCCGCGCCTCCGGGCTCTTATATACACTCTAGGGGTAGGGCAGACAAGACCACGTGGATAGTGGGGTGCTCTGATTCGGTTTTGGGTACTTTTTGGATATTAAATAGGTAAGTCAATAAGTAAGTAAACACTTTATTGTAGTAAGAATTAGATAATACAGAAAGTTGCAAACAATAAAATAAAAGTACAAAAGCTGTACTAATTAAGAAATACAAAAAGTTGCAAACAATGAAAAAAGATAAGGTGGAACTTAAATAGTGTAAACTTTATTCTACTTTATATACATATATAATTGCACTTATCAGCTCTTCCTATGCATCTAATTGGTTTGTCATAATTTTTCGTCTCCAAAATTAACGAAATGTACTCGATACCAAGTAGTATTGATACTTTTGATACGATACTTGGTATCGAGTAGGTATCGATACTTTCAAAATATTCGGAACCCTACACTAACTGACGTTTGACATCAATCATTTGTCAAATTTATTTTGTAATTGTGTGTTATTTACCAATTTGTATGAAAAGTTTAAAAAATATATCTCATGAACCGTAAGTTTCCGCAATCTAAAACTTTGCAAAACGCTTTCTTTTAGTGAGTACTATCTACAAAAAAATATGGGCTTTGAAATCGATGGTCCATATTGGAAATATTAGCCATATTTAGTGAGAGCGAATAACTAACCTGCAATTCTCCGACATACGCATTTATTTCGCAGCGGTGGTGGCAACATGTGGCCATTACCACTCCCACTGTTTTGCTGCAAGAGTCTCCCACCACGCTTCGCAGCGCATAGTCTGTATGAATACAAAATTTTCGTAAGCAAAACTGGCATTTCCTTTAATAAAGTCGAATATGTAGCCCTATTTTTTGGTTGTTCTTCTTCTTCTTTCTTTTTTTATGGCGGTTTTTGATTATTCGCCAATGTCAGCGTGGAAGTGTTTATTGAGTATAAGCTCAGTAGTTACAAATACTATGCCCATGAACTAAAGAAGATTGTGATAATACAAGTGTCTTGTTTTATTTAAACAATTAAATTTTCCTTTTTATCTTATAATACTAGTGGTTGTACTGTTGAATTACCTAGGACAAATGACAAACACAGTTGCTATAACTACTTTAGTATATTAGTATTGACAAACATTAAACTTTTATACTATTAGAGTTAATAAAATCACACAGAATATATACATAAGGAGTGTTTGTGTAGGTTAAAAGTGAATCAAAATTTATAGGACGAGGGATGTCAGGAGGGAGGTGATCATAGAGTGAAGAAGATAATTTAGGACAGTTAAAAAAAATATGGTCAGAAGTTCCCTCATCTAACCCACATTCGCAGAGGGAACTGTCCCTAATCCTCAGTTTGGCTAAATGTACTGGTGTACAAGCATGGCCAATTCGAAGTCTACAGATAGTTGATGTTGACTGTTTGTTAGCTTTATTAAATTTGAAAAACCATGGTTTTGGAGGAATGGCACCTTGTATAGCAGCATAGTGTTTACCTTTTATATTTTGAGTGGCTTTCCATAATGTATTCCAATTATTATTTAACTTCTTCTTTGCAAGTAACACTATGTCTGAAGAGTAAACTAAATTACATGGCAAACCATTTCGACTTGCATTTTTAGCCATCAGATCAGCTGTTTCATTTCCCTTGATGCCACTATGACCTGGAATCCAAGCTAAGGAAACCTGAATACCCTTGAGATGGCATGTATACAATGTGTGTTTAATTTTGAGGATCAAGGGTATCTTATATTTACTTTGGAACTGGTTTGACAAAATTGCTAACAAACAGCTTTTGGAGTCAGTAAGAATAACTGACTTATTTAGGTTGTGTGCTTCTATATAAATTAAAGCTTCATAAATTGCCGTGGCCTCGCCAGTAAAAGTGGAAGAAATAGAAGGGCATTTAAAATTGAGGATTATTTTGTATCTGGGAATCCAAACGGCTGCTCCAGTGCAACTTTCACCTGACTTTTTGGAGGCATCAGTGTATATAATAAGCCAGCCTTTCCATAAGTTATCTATGACTCTACTTAGTTTACTATTTGCTATAGGGCAATCTTTCTCAATACCAAGGTCGAGGTGGATATTTGGTTGATAAATAATTGCATCATATGGGATATCAAAGATGGGACAGGACTTGCATTGTGATACTGGGTGTGGTAGATGGAGTAATGTTACCAAACTGTTGGATAAGCAGGGAGATTCTTTATGAGTCCAGTAATGCTTTGATGAAATATATTCCAAAAGAAGGTGTAATTTAGAAATGAGCGGGTGGGAAGAGAGTTGGTAGATTTTAAAAAAAGAATCGGTCCGAAAGATATTGTCTTCTTAGGTAAAGAGGGGGATCTACACATTCGACTTGGAGAGCATTTATTGGGGAAGATTTCATTGACCCAATGATTATACGAAGGCTTTTGGCCTGAATCCTATCTAGATTCTTTAGGGAAGACTTATTACAGGGTTCCAAGACAAAGCACCCATAATCCAAATGACTACGAATAAGGGCATTGTACAATAATTTTTGAGAGAATGGGTGGGAGCCCCACCAAACTCCCGATAAAGCTCGAAGAATATTTATATTTTTTTCACATTTTTTGGAAACATAGTTGATATGATGGGAAAAGGCTAGTTTGGAGTCAAGAATAACTCCCAAAAATTTTACATTCTCCCTAATTGGGATAGGTTCATTATTATAGAGAATGTTGATTTCAGGGAGTTGCCTATGGCGAGAGAAGATCACAACACTGCTTTTGGGAACAGCCAAAGACAAACCATGATCAGTTAACCAATCATGTAAATAGGACATTGATAAATTCAAGCGGGAACAAGCTGCAGGGAGGTTATCCAAGGAAATATATATAGCTATATCGTCTGCATATTGGAGGATGTTACAGAATGAGTTAACAGAAAGCTCTAGATCATAAGTATAGATAGAATAGAGCAAAGGACTAAGTACTGAGCCTTGTGGGAGACCTTTCCATACTATTCTTGGTGGGAGTAGAGAATGTTGACTATCAATATAAATGGATCTAGAAGAGAGAAAGTTAGAGACAAAATTTACTATCCTCACTGGAATACTCAGATTGAGCATTTTTTGCCTGAGCATAGGAAGAAGTACATTGTCATATGCAGACGCGATATCTAGGAAGACTCCAACAAGGTATTCATGTTTAGAGTAAGCTAAACGAATATCAGTAACTAGAGTACTAAGGCTATCCATGGTGCTTAAGCCCTTTCGGAATCCAAATTGGCTTGTTGCTAGAAGGCGTTTGCTTTCAAGAAACCATTCTAAACGATTTTTTATTAGGTGTTCAAGGATTTTGGCCATGGTACAAGAAAGAGCGATAGGGCGGTAGCTTGAGGGATCAGTGTAAGGCTTACCTGGTTTGTAAATAGGTAAAATAACTTGGGATTTCCATTCTTCTGGAGGAATACCAGACATGTAAATACAATTCAAAATAGAAAGAAGATGGACTTTAATAGGTTCACTGCTATTAGTAATAAAAGAATAAGGAATTCCATCAATTCCTGGTGAAGAGTCTTTAAGGACACTAAGAACAGCATATAACTCCTCATAAGAGAAAGGGGCGTCAAAACTGTGTTGATAGTGCAAGGACTGTGATTGAAATGCTATACATTCATTGTAAGATGGTACTGAAGGAGGAGCAAGATTACTAGCAAAATTTTCTAGCCAATAAGACTGATCATTAGAAATTGTGTTTTCAGAGGTCAAAACTGAACATCGGAATTTTTTTTATATTTTTCCAGACTAATGATGGATGGGTCCTAGGCGACAGTGACTCACAGAATTTAAGCCATCCAGCCTTTTTCTTCCCGGATAATAATTTTAATGTTTCAGCAGCAGTTTTTTTATAAAAAATATAGTTGTCAAAATTCATAGAGTGGGAATATCTTACTTCAGCTTCCTTTCTCTTCTTACATGCTACAGAACAATCTTGATCCCACCAAGGTGGTGAAGGGGCATTATTTTTATAAGGTTTTTTGATGGGAATTGTCTTATTGGCAGCAGATAAAATAGCGTTTTTAAAAGAAGCATACACCTGGAGAACATTATCTTTCTGAACAGGAGGGAGGGCTGAAAGTTCTTCCTCTAGAACTGTGGAATATAGTTGCCAGTTTGCTTTGGAAGTGTTATATTTTAACCTAGGATTGAATGGAACATTGACTGTATAGGAGCTAGGGGGGATTGATAACAATAGGGAAATGATCACTGCCATGGGAAAAGGGTAGTATTCTCCAAGAAAGAAGGGACGACAGAGCAGGAGAACAGAGTGACAGATCTACTGCACTTTTAGGATTTTGGAGGGGGGATACTCTACGTGTAGGTGAACCATCGTTAAGGAGGCAGAGATCTAAATCATCAATGATGTCTAAAAATGTAGAAGACCAGGGATCGTAAAAATGGGAGCCCCATAAAGTATGGTGCATATTAAAATCACCAAGAATTACCATAGGAGGAGGGATGGAGGATATGATCCTCGTAAGTTCTGATAAAACATTTACACTAGGTTCGGGAATGTAAATAGAAAGAAAAGAAGTGTTATGAGCTCTAACTGCTACAACATTAATTGAAGGACTATGAGAAGGGAGGGAAATTAATGTATAAGTAATTGATTTTGAGATAAGAATGAAAGAGCCAGCATGACCATCATTCCTATCATTCCTGAGGCATGAATAACCTGAAATCCTAAAATGGGACCCAGGCTTAAGCCATGTCTCTTGAATGGCTAGGATGAGGGGATGGTATTTATTAATAAGGTAAATTAATTCATTTTTTTTTATTATTAATGCTCCAGCAGTTCCACTAAAGTACTGGAGGGTAGGTTATTTGTTAATGAGATGAGCTCAGTAAGTTTTTGGCGGAGGGCAAGTGGGAGATCCATATCGCTGAAACGGGAAAGCATACTTATAAGCATGGAAATCATTAACTCACAGAGATTGTCATTAGGGGAAATACTCCGCCCTATTAAAGCACAACCATTTACCATTAGTAGTTGAAGAAGAAGGGGTATCTATTATTGCCTCGTGGGCAGATTTATCATATCCATGACTTGATGCTGGATTTGGCGGAAGTCTTGGAGTAAAAGTAGTCTTCCTGTAAGAATGAGATTGTGAGGGGACAACTGAAGGTAAAGGGGAATTTGTAATAGGATAGGGACTCTGATGATCATACGAAGGAAGGATTCTAGCAGCATCTGCATAAGATCTCCGGACATAAGGGAAACGGGCAGATGCTTCTAGATAGGAAATATTTTCCTGTGACATGGTAAGTTTGATAGATCTCTGCCTAGAGTGTTCAGGGCAGGAAGGATCTTTAGCTGTGTGAGATCCTGAACAAAATAAGCACGTGGGAGACTGTCTTGTGCATGATATTCCTTCATGATTTTGAGCACACACAAAACACCGGGAAGATGACCTACACTGTGAGGTTACATGCCCAAAACGACAACATTTGTGACATTGAATAAGAGGTAAAATGTAGGGCTCAACAGGCATTGAGGTAAAAAAACAATAAATGTTAGAAGGAAGTTTCTGACCGGAAAAAGTCAAAACAACTGTTTGAGAGGGAATCCACACAGTGCTTTGGTTTTCATTAACTGACTTTCTATTAAATCGGCGAGCTTTAATAATTGAGCCAAAACCAGCTGGGACCTCGATTGATGAGATGAGTTCCTCTAATGTCCATTCTACAGGGACCTGCCTCACTATTCCCATGCGTGTGACATTATAAGAAGGGATTACAGTATCATATTTAGCACTTGCAAGGGCTGGGTTCTCAATAAAACAATTTGCATCAACTGCACTTTTAAACTCGACTGAAATTCTATTGCGTCCTACTCGCTTAACACCATCACTTACAACATTTTTAATATTATTATGGTAGAGAAAATGACCAAACTTTATCGGTTTTAAAACTACTCCAGTTGATAAATCATCTACTCTCTTACTTACATGTACAATAAACGGCGCATTGGCGTTATTAGAATATTTATGTTTTTTTTCTATGTATTCAGGGGGGGTATAAGAGGTCTGAATAGATGGAACAGGTTGAGATGGATCTGTAATTAATCTTTTCTGAGGATGACCTGAGTTATTGGTTGCTTGCAATCTTTTACGCTTCGACTGATCAATTTCGATAGGAATATTATTATTTTTTTCCGTACCAGTATGGGAGTCACATGGAACCCCGTCGGGATCGGGAGGATCTTCCTCCATTTTATTCTAACTAATTACATATAAAACGGCACAATTACTAAACACTTACGGATTTATAACTACTAAAACCAACACAAACAGAAATAATAAACAAAAAAAAGGTAATTCAACAGCTCTCAGAATAAGAAATAGCCAAAAACACAACGACACTTATACACCGACCCAACCGATTTTGTTTTTGGTTGTTGTTGTCAATTGACTAATAATTTCTTCTGTCATATCATATACAAAACAATTGACACACTTTATTTTTATTAATTACTTTATTATTACTTCAAAGAGTAATGATAAACTGGTTCCATACATCCATTACAACCTATAAGTCCACTGTTGAGCTAGATCTGCCCCACAGATTATTGCCTCATATGGAGGATTTTGTTATAGTTGCCACACTAGGCAGAGGCAGGATTTGGCAACACCAGTTTTTTTTATTGAGTCAATATTTTTTGGCAATAAAAGTGCATAATATTAAGTAAACCATAAATTGTATAGTCAGCTATAACAATTACTATGTATGTAAAAAAATTGATTTGTATGACTTAATTTGTATAACTGATGTAAACAAACGTTGAATACTTTAGGGATACAGTTTCAGGTCATGGCAAAAAAAAATTCAATGCACCATACTTTACAAACTAAAATGAAAATGTGTTTATACTAATGGCAACTTTAATTTGAAGTGCTTGTTTTACCTCGTGTTTGGCGATGAAGAAAAACCCATGAGGAAACCCGTATGTTAGAGAAATTGCAAAAATATTATAAAATATTTTAACGTAATATTATTATATAAAACTAAGTTTTACGGATTTTATTGCATTTATTCTACCAAGGATTATTCGCAAGGCTATTGAAAAAACATCCTAATTTCAATAGAGAAGATTTTTGGGATCCTATAAATAATAAAATCAAATCCAAACCCAAGCATATACGACTTCAGACTTCAAATATTAATAATTTTAAACTTAAGGTAGCCATGGTTACCTATGACATTGGGACGTGAATCACCTCCGTCTCCCATGTGACCATGGGTGCAGTAAAGTGCTCGAAACGTCGGAACTTAAAAAAAAGTTAATATACGCGATAGAATACATAAAACTTAGTTTAATTTAAACATGTACAGTATACTTTCAATGCCGCTATTTAAATCTTATAAGTTTAAGAGCTAACATACCAGTGGCGACTCCACACAAATGTTTCGCCAGTCCCACAACATTTTCGCACTGCAACACGCCTGGAGCCTTGTCCAGTGCTAAGTGCGCCAAGTCGGCTCGCAGTCTACGAGCAACGCCGGGCTGTGAGCGCAACTTGTTGTCTCGCTTGTGGCGAAGGGAGGCGCGATCGATTAAGAGCACGCAGCTTCCGTTAGTTTCATTGCACCATGCGTTAGAGGCATAAAACGATAGTTGACCTGAAACCGATAAATGTATATTTCAGTGATTGTTAAAGTGGCTTAGGCAAACTGGAAGATCTTGTGGCATCCTATAAATTATGGTCAATATTAATTTAATTTTCTTCTGAATTCAATCATTTTTGTTGTTTTAAAAATGCTGATTGAGTAAATTTCCATATTGTCTCATCAATGCTATAATGCATGTATGCATCTAATCAGTGCAAATGTTAAAATACCTAGAGGCAAGAAAAAAGTTGCTTATTACATTTATTTTAGCTTTTCCATAATCTAAATAACACTTGAATGAATAAGAATGGACTGCATTGGTAATTTGGACATCAAGAAGAATGCATGAGGACAGCTTAGACGGAAGCTTATCAACCAAATTCACGATATATTAAAGATGGGCCAAATTAAGAGTACCTTTAAATTGTGTCAGGATCATGCTAAACAATCATAATAAAATAATTTATTGACTTATAGATTTAACAAATGTAAGCAAGAACAGTGAGCTAAACTTCTAAACAATGTTCAAGATATACAAATATTTTCCATTGGACCCCAAACTAGGATAATCCTATATCTTGGGGTCCGAGGGTCAAGTTAACTAGAGAATCGTACACTGTCTAACAAAAGAAAAGACATATTTTTATACTGTAAATGTGTCATAGTGTAGTGCAATTGTACTTAAAAGTGTCTCACTCTCTCTACTGTGTGTGTGTGTGTGTGTGTTCTGCATAAATGTAAGTGAGACAGGCAAAAAGGCTTTAGTTTATAACATTTTCCATTATCATCTTTTACAACACCAATGGGAATGGGACAAAATAAGGTGATGGATATTCTGAAGCACAATGTGCTCTACATCTGTATGAACACACAAGATAATGTATTGCCACTTCCACTTTGTCTCTGACACTCAGAATATTTTTCCTTTTATTTTCTTTAAAAAAAAAGTTAGACTACATTAGGTCTCCACAGTACATAAAATCTCATGTATTGTAGATTACATCCAGACCAGGAACAATTATTTGTAGGCTATACAAATACTTATTTTGTGCGGGATTTTAACCTGTGACCCTCAGCATGGCAACTTTTATAAAGGAACCGTCAAGTCTATCTTTTATCTTGTCATTTCAGTGTTACATTGCAAAACAGCTTGTGGTAATAATGTCTCATGCAGATAACTATTGTTTATGTTGTGTTTTATGCAATGATTTACCTTTTCCAGCACCTAATTCCACATAACAAGTCTTATCATGCACCAGTCCGGTAATCTCAATCAAATATAGTATGCTAGAAGCTTGTCTTAAATGTCGTAAAGAACTCTCGGTCCGTCCAGGTGTGGAAAAATCCTCTAATACTGTTTGATGTATTGGTTTTTCAGGGACGGTTTCGATATTGCCTTCCACATGATCTAAAAATTAATCTCAATATTTTGCCTCAAAATTATTTTTCTTGCATTAAATAACTGAAATATATTACTATTTTACTCTTGGGGTTTTTTTATTCCTAATTTTCAGGAGAATGCAGATCCAAAAATTGTACAAGTTAAAACAAGTGACCCATGTTAGTGCATACATCAGCACTAAAATAGGTCCAGATTACTGGACCTAGTTTAGATGTATGCACTAATTATTTAATTATAATGAAAATATTTTTTAAACAACTATTGGTCGTGGGTAGAGTATTCAAAAATTGATTTAAATTTAGATAAATATTATGAGGAAGAAAAATTTAATAGAAATTAAATTAAAAAAATACTATTGGAATTTTATTGATAATTATGTTGAAAGAAATCTCACCATTATACAGTAAGTTGACTTTATCAATAACTTTTTGTATATCATATGGGGCATATTCATTTAGAGGTCGCCTTGAACTCACATCAATCATTGGAGAGATATTGACATTTCTCACTATATATTCTGGCTCCTCACGTTGGCGTGCATTGCAGATCAAGAGATGTTTTTGTAGTTTGCTTACATAGCAAGTGCTATAAGAACCATGAATTTACATCAATTTTTTAAAATACTTGCATAAGAGGTTTCACTTCTTAAATTATGATCTTAAGAGTAGAAAGTCAGTCAGGCTACTAAATACTTGCATACTAAATGGTTGCTGCGTATGCAGCATGTTTTATCCCAGACAGAGCGAAATGCCAAATTTTGAAAATATTGTTTCATAGAAAATGTATGTGAAAACGAATATGTTATGGATGCATGGATGGGACAGGGATGTGGCATGTATGGAATGGGAAATATATTGTCGGCGACAATGTTTACCCCGTCTCCCCCCACGTGCACTATGTTTCATCTGTGATTTCGCTGTGTATGCTCAGTCACCCTGTTCAATTCTTCAAATGAAAAATCCACATTTTACAACACAAGCACAATAAGTTTCAAGTCACAGTATGTATGTATTAAATTTTTGTCCATGTTGACATACAACCACATTCCATCTCCTTTCCATGCTCATGCTGATTTCATCCTGCATGCAGCAATGTTAAATCATCTCTTGAATATTTGTGAAAAAATTAAATTAAATGCAATTAAACCTTTTTATTATTATTGTAAGTCAGACATGGTGTAATAGAGAAACTAAAAATGTAATATATTTAGTTAGGCCAGCAATATGTGGTAACAATTACTGAATCGCATAATTTTTACATTCATTCATTACAGCCTCTCAGAAGTCGACTGCTCATTGTACGTTTCCCCCATAGATTGCATCAGGGGGAATTATTTGCCATAGTTGCACTACAATTCCAAGTAAATAATTACTATCTCTGTCATTTCTCCCATATGCAATACTACTAACACCTGGTGTGATATTATTATAGATTGTAACAAGCTATTCTACATTGAAGTAAAAAAAAAAATTAAAAATTATCCCCTGATAAAAATGTGTGATCCTATCATCTGCGCCCTCCTTTCTGCCAAGGAGGGTCACGTCCATTTACAGCTTAAATATCTCTCGTCAGATCGGTAAGCCAATCCCAAAACGTGGAGTTTAGTGGGTAAAAGTCTCCACATAACCATGCAGCCGGCTGCGTGGTATGCTATGAGCATCCTCCACCTTCCTCCCCCGTTACCGGAGGGTTGCCCTTATTTGCTTCGGGCGCAAAAAAAAAACCCTATCATTATGGTCATCATAATAGTTTTACTACAATTTTAAATTTATAAAATAGATATTTATTTAAATAATAATGAGGATTTTACAATTTCTTACAAGCGACTACTTTGACCTCATTTATGATGTAATATTGTTCAACTATACATAGTCAAGGCTGAAGACTGAGTGTGGCAGCATCGTTTCCGGGACACCTGAGATTTTGAGTGAGATTGAGAGGTTCTATGGGCAGCTGTACACATCATCGTTGGAGCCACACGCAAGTGTGAGTAACGATCCAAGAGCAAGTCTTATCCGACACTATTCCGATGATATCCCGGACGTCAGTCTAAGCGAGATTAGAATGGCTCTCCACCACCTTAAAAACGGCAGGGCCCCAGGCGAGGATGGAATTACAGCGGAGCTTCTGAAAGCGGGTGGAACACCGGTACTTGAAGTCCTTCAGAAGCTCTTCAATTCCGTCCTCCATGGTGGCACTACTCCAGAGGCGTGGAGCAGAAGTGCGGTGGTCTTGTTCTTTAAGAAAGGCGACAACGCTCTCTTGAAGAACTACAGACCGATTTCCCTTCTGAGCCGCGTCTACGTGCTGTTTTCGAGAGTCATTACGAATCGTCTCGCACACAGACTCGACGACTTCCAGCCTCCCGAACAAGCCGGTTTCCGAAAAGGCTTCAGTACCATAGACCACATACATACCCTGCGGCAGATTGTACAGAAGACTGAAGAGTACAATTTGCCACTTTGCCTGGCGTATGTGGACTATGAGAAAGCCTTTGATTCCGTCGAAATTTGGGCGGTGCTGCAGTCCCTTCAGCGGTGCCAAGTTGACTGTCGGTATATCGAAGTGCTGAAGTGTTTGTACAGCAGGGCTACGATGGCTATCCGAGTACAGAACCAGAGCTTCGAGCTCTGGTTCGAAACCTATCCAACTGCAGAGGGTGTAAGACAGGGTGACGTTATATCCCCGAAACTCTTCACCGCTGCTTTGGAAGATGTTTTCAAGCTACTGGACTGGAAAGGATACGGTATTAACATCAGTGGCGAGTACATCACTCTCCTTCGATTTGCCGACGATATAGTTCTTATGGCAGAATCGCTGGAGGACTTAAGCACTATGCTCAATGACCTCAATAGTGCCTCCCAACGGATAGGTCTTAAGATGAACATGGACAAAACAAAGATCATGTTTAATGTCCATGTCACACCTATGCCGGTAGTTGTTGGGAGCACTATGCTCGAAGTTGTTGACGAGTACGTTTACCTGGGACAAAATAGTCCGACTAGGTAAGTCCAACTTCAACCGAGAGGTCAATCGACGGATTCAACTCGGCTGGGCAGCGTTCGGGAAATTACGACACATCTTCTCGTGGTATACCTCAATCTCTAAAAACTAAAGTGTACAACCAGTGCGTGTTGCCAGTGATGACTTACGGATCAGAGACGTGGTCCTTCACTGCTGGCCGTATGAGGACGCTCAAGGTCGCTCAGCGTGCTATGGAGAGGGCTATGCTCGGAGTTTCTCTGCGGGATAGACTCAGAAATGAGGATATCCGCAGTAAAACCAGAGTGACCGACGTAGCCCAACGGATTAATAAACTGAAGTGGTAATGGACCGGCCATATAGCTCGAAGAACCGATAACCGATGGGGAAGAAAGGTTCTCGAGTGGCAGCCTCGTACCGGTAGGCGTAGTGTGGGGCGACCCCCACTAGATGGAGTGACGACCTGGTAAGACATGCAGGAAGTCGATGGATGCAGGTGGCTCAGGACCGTGCTTTGTGGCATTACTTGGGGGAGGCCTATGTTCAGCAGTGGACTTGTGAAGGGCTGTGATGATGATACATAGTTTAAAAAAATATAATTATTGATTAATGAAGACTAAATATGTACATATTACAATTATTAGATTAAAATTAATTTAGTGCATTACTCACTGTTTTGGATCATTAGGACATGGAATACGAGTGTCATCCTACAACAAAAAATAATAATGTTTATAAACAGTACTAATATATGGGTATATATAAAACAAAATTGGTATTTAGTTTCATTTTTATTGTGATTATAAGGATGAGGATATACGTGCAATACATAAGAACAAGCAGTATTTACAGTGTAATTCAAAGGGACAAACACAAGCGATGGTATTATACTGTTTTTAGGTCTTTCTTAATAAAAAAGGAGCAAATATTGATATCCTTACACGTAACTACGAACAATTTCGTAAAATGTACACCGTTTAAGAAATAAGAAAGTGTTGACTTGTGCATACTTGACCATCATCAGTCATAGGGTTTGGGTGAGGTTCATGTTCACCACAGAATTGTTTTCCAGGTCGTACTGTCATGCGACAAAGCCGTTTTTTCCGTATTACGTAAAATTGACATTGTGATGCCATGGGTTTAATTCTAATTATTCACTAGAATATAGTATTCTTATTTACGTAAATTTAGTTTACGTACAAATTTTATTTACAACGGATAAACAAATTTTGAGGTTATTTTATTGCTTATATGATTTTTTTTATTAACTGGCTTTACAGCTCTGGGTTCTTGCCCTTCTGAGCCTATCATTTCTTTCGGAATCTTAATTTTTATATTCTTTTTCTTCACAGTATGCTGATGCGTCACATTGCGTAGCCCCTGGGAGATTTTGACGACAGCTCAACCCAGCGAACAGTTGATGACGACAGCCACTCAAGTTCATGAGGCGCCCAAGCGATCAAAATAACTTGAGGTTTATATCGAAATCAAAGCACTTGCTTTGTCGTTTTCTCTAATAGCTTACACGCGCGGACACTTAATTCACAAAATCGCATCACTTTTACGAATCAAAATCCACTTCAAATCATTATTTAAGCGACAAAACAGGAGCGACAATCCGTCTACGGCCAAGTTCCCGCCAAAACTATAGTTTGTAGTTTCAGTCTTCAATATTTAGATGGGCCTATCCTTCCATTTGAAATCATTGCCGTAACCAGGGTCAGATTTCGTAGTATAATTATCCTAATGGTACTATTATTTCATAGTTTTTACTACATAGTATCGTAATAATACTAAGCGAAAATACTTTAATTTTACTCAAAGGTCGACTTATATTATTATTGGGTCCTTTTACATTTTAATATGATTGTACGTATATATGATGGTACAGAAATTCTCGATATCGTAGGGTTACTACCATATCGAGAATTTCTGTATTGTACATTTCTGTATTGTACATTTCTGGTCAATCGATGGTCCATCGATGCATTTATGTTGCATCCTTGATACAACTATAATGAGGGGCTACCACAATAAAAACTCTATGTTCCAGAAGCAATCGGTTTGAAAACAGAATTTCAAAATATTTTATGAATCAGATTTTCAGTTAATCCATATCTGGATGATGGCAGATATGGATTCTTTTGAACTCTTTTAGTTTTACCCTTATTGAATATGAAATATATTAGGTACCAATATTCAAAATTAAACTTACACTAAGTTCTTTAGACAAAAACTAATTAGAAACAAAAATAAAACCGCCAAAAAACGAAACCTATAGATAAACTAGATGCATGACACCAAAATCCCGGCACATGGGAAAAAAGAAACGTGAAACGTCAAACGTGATATATGTTTTTTAAATAGTATAATTTTATTTTCCATGCATAATATTTTTGAAGGTCTGAATCCAGCCCTGGCCTAATCTTGGTAAGGTAACTAAACTAATTGTAAAATAAAACTTTAAAAATTTTAATTATATAAAAATAAAACGTTATATAATAATTTTATTGTAACAAAATTAATATAAGGTTTTTTACCGATGGTACGATATCTCATGTTTTTTTTAAATCTTTGTATCGTAATTTTTGCATTCTTTTACCACGCAACTAGACATATTTGTGACGCACACCACTGTCGACCAATTCGCGTTGGCCCTAAACTGTAATTTTAGGGCCAGCGCACTGGTCCGTTTTAGTTGCTCGGACGGCCCGGTCCTTACGCTAGTAATATATAAGTCAATGCTAGTTTCAGTTTATACAAAGGTACTCTGTGGTTTGTGGCATAGTTAAATAGATAGTACCCGGATGACCGAGCTTTGCTCGTTTTTTTTTTTGAAATTACATTTGGATACAAATTACATACTGATGAATAATATTTTTTGATCTTATTGACATAATAGAAAAAACTGAACTGGTTATTTGAATAAAAAATCATGAGTGCTATTCATTGAGTTATAAAACACTAGAGGAGTAAACCACATTACCGCGCGTCGAAAAAAGTGTAATCACTATCCAAGCGCGACGACGTATCTTTGAAACTAATAACAATTTTACATAAACATATATCTATCTAAAAACTAAAACTAAAACTGCGGTTGCAAACCCGCTCGCCAAGCGTGGCAACTATCGCAATTTACCCCCCATGAAGAATTACACAAATAGGCGGCCCCCAGTCCCCGGCGGCCCCGTTATTCCTGGCTACGGTGGCGACCATGGTAACGGCGGGGCAGGGGGTGCTAAGAATCTCCGGTGGAGGTTCGGTTGCCACCTACGACGACTCGACCTGGCGACATTTAACGGACGTACCCTGAGGACTGACGAGAAGATCCTGGAGCTGGAAGAAGAGATAGACAAGTTGCGCTGGAATATTATAGGATTATCCGAGGTCCGAAGAGAGGGGGAGGACACGGTGATTCTCGAATCCGGCAACTTTTTCTATCACCGGGAGGGCGACCATCTGTCCTAAGGAGGTGTTGGATTTATAGTCCACAAGTCTCTCGTTAACAACGTTTTAAAGATTGGGAGTGTATCGACGAGGGTTGCGTACCTTATACTCAGAATCACCAAACGGTATTCGCTGAAGGTCATACAGGTTTACGCGCTAACGTCGAAACATCCTGATGAGGAGGTGGAGGAAATGTATGAGGATATTTCCAGAGCCATGCATTCCTCCAAAACCCACTACACGGTGTTGATGGGAGACTTCAACGCAAAACTGGGCACAAGAAAGAACGGTGAGCTGAAGGTAGGGAAATTTGGAATAGGGCAACGGAACCCAAGGGACCAGCAGCAGGCCGACTTCATGGAGAAAGAGGGACTTTTTATGATGAACTCTTTCTTCCAGAAGCGGCCCCACAGAAAGTGGATCTGGTCGAGCCCCGACGGTTCGACAAAAAACGAGATTGACTTCATTATGACGACCAGACGCCAACTGTTCAGTGATGTCTCAGTGATCGCAAGGGTGAAAACTGGCAGCGATCACCGAATGGTTCGAGGCACACTGAACCTAAACGTTAAATTGGAGAGGTCTCGTCTAATGAAGTCAACGCTCCGTCCCCCTCGTGCTCTAATCCAGAATCCCAAAACCTTTCAGCTCGAGTTACGTAACCGCTTTCAGTGCCTAGAAGATTGCAATGCAGTGGACGATATGAATGACAAGCTCGTGGAAACTGTCCATGCGGTCGGAGCTAAGTTCTGCAAGACCCGCCGCAGAAGAACACAAAAACTCTCCGATCAAACTCTTAATCTCATGGCTGTTAGACAGGAGATGAGGCTGCAATCGTCAACAGATTTGACAGCATACAGGCAACTGAACAGACAGATCTCCAAATGTATGCGGCGAGACTTACGCAACTTTAATACTGCTCGTATTAAAGAAGCGATCGAGCGGAACCAAGGCTCCAAAGTCTTTGTCAGAGATCTGTCTGCCAGAAAGAGCCAACTGTCAAAGCTGAAGACTGAGTGTGGCAGCATCGTTTCCGGGACACCTGAGATTTTGAGTGAGATTGAGAGGTTCTATGGGCAACTGTACACATCATCGTTAGAGCCACACGCAAGTGTGAGTAACGATCCAAGAGCAAGTCATATCCGACACTATTATATCCCGGACGTCAGTTTGAGCGAGATTAGAATGGCTCTCCAGCACCTTAAAAACAGCAGGCGAGGATGGAATTACAGCGGAGCTTCTGAAAGCGGGTGGAACAAAGGTACTTGAAGTCCTTCAGAAGCTTTTCAATTCCCTCCTCCATGGTGGCACTACTCCGGAGGCGTGGAGCAGAAGTGCGGTGGTCTTGTTCTTCATAAAAAGTGACAACGCCCTCTTGAAGAACTACAGACCGATATCCCTTCTGAGCCGCGTCTACCTGCTGTTTTCGAGAGTCATTACGAATCGTCTCGCACGCAGACTCGACGACTTCCAGTCTCCCGAACAAGCCGGTTTCCGAAAAGGCTTCAGTACCATAGACCACATACATACCCTGAGGCAGATTGTATAGAAGTCCGAAGAGTACAATCTGCCACTTTGCCTGGGTGTATGTGGACTATGAGAAAGCCTTTGATTCCGTCGAAATTTGGGCGGTGCTACAGTCCCTTCAGCGGTGCCAAGTTGACTATCGGTATATCGAAGTGCTGAAGTGTTTGTACAGTAGGGCTACGATGGCTATCCGAGTACAGAACCAGAGTTCAAAACCTATCCAACTGCATAGAGGTGTAAGATAGGGTGACGTTATATCCCCGAAACTCTTCACCGCTGCATTGGAAGATGTCTTCAAGCTACTGGACTGGAAAGGATACGGTATTAACATCAATGGCGAGTACATTACTCACCTTCGATTTGCCGACGATATAGTCCTTATGGCAGAATCGCTGGAGGACCTAAGCACTATGCTCAATGACCTCAATGGTGTCTCCCAACGGATAGGTCTTAAGATGAAGATGGACAAAACAAAGATCATGTCTAATGTCCATGTCACACCTATGCCGGTAGTTGTTGGGAGCACTATGCTCGAAGTTGTTGACGAATACGTGTACCTGGGACAAATAGTCCGACTAGGTAAGTTCAACTTCGACCGAGAGGTCAATCGACGGATTCAACTCGGCTGGGCAGCGTTCGGGAAATTACGACACATCTTCTCGTCAGGTATACCTCAATCTCTGAAAACTAAAGTGTACAACCAGTGCGTGTTGCCAGTGGTGACTTACGGATCTGAGACGTGGTCCTTCACTGCTGGCCGTATGAGGACGCTCAAGGTCACTCAGCGAGCTATGGAGAGGGCTATTCTCGGAGTTTCTCTACGTGATAAACTCAGAAATGAGGATATCCGCAGTAAAACCAGAGTGACCGACATAGCCCAACGGATTAGTAAGCTGAAGTGGCAATGGGCCGGCCATATAGCTCGAAGAACCGATAACCGATGGGGAAGAAAGGTTCTCGAGTGGCAGCCTCGTACCGGTAGGACTAGTGTAGGGCGACCCCCCACTAGATAGAGTGACGACCTGGTAAGATATGCAGGAAGTCGATGAATGCAGGTGGCTCAGGACCGTTTTTGGCATTGCTTGGGGGAGGCCTCTGTTCAGCAGTGGACTTGTGAAGGGCTGTAATGACGATGATGGTGATCTATCTTACTTACACAAGTTGCGAAAACAATATCGTCGCTTAGATTAGAAAAAGATAGACACACAAACATGCAATGGCGAGTTGGAGTGGCTTACTGTATGAAATTTTACATAAAATACGCAATAAAAATGACTTTTTTTAAGATGCAGTTAATTGTTTTGATATTAAAAAAGTATATTTTATTTTAAAATCTTTATTGCGCCCCCTTAGAAAAAAAAAGGATACAAAGCTTATCAGATGAATAGAAGTAAACATAATGATGAAATAAAACATATTTTATAAGTATTTTTATTGTACTAATAAATGACACAATATAAAATGGGTAATAAAATATAATTAATATAAAATTTATATGAAATTATAGTTAAAATAAAATTATTAATATAAAATAAGTAGGTGCTAAAATATATTTAATAGATAATTAATGAATAAACTAAAATAAGAATAATTAATTATTTTTTGAAAGTTATTTGAAAGTTAAAACGTAGTTTTTGTAACACTTTAATTCACTTTACACTAATTAAAACTTAAAAGACACTAATAACTAATCACACTGATTCACTTTATTTCGCTCCGAAGCTTCGCTTGTCTCGCCAAATTCAATACTGCTCCGATCGCGGTTTGCAGCGACTTTAAAGACACATTTTCCACCAAAACATCCAGAATATTCCTGTAAATACGGGCGCCGAACGACCAGGCGCAGAAAGTACGAGTGTGGGACTTCTAGAAAGCTTAATTCTTCTGTTCGATACTAGATGGCACTGTTAGTCGAAAGTCAAGATTGACATTTTCTAGGAAGCCCTCCTTGCTCTGGTCGCCGACACTAGATGGCGCTAGTGCCGGGTACCTCACGTCAACTTAGGCGCGCAACTCTGCCCCCTCCTAAGACATGCTCGTCCCGAGCATTATCAGCCCCATAATAGCGCGCCAGGCGATCCACATGGACGATCTTAGGAGTCCCTCTTGCGCCTTTCTGAAACGGCTCCGCAATGTCAAGGGCTGTCTTATCCCAGGGTGCACCAACATCGTACAATTTCGATGCTCCTCTATTACAAGTCTGAGGTCCCTTTACAGCCGCACAACTTGTACATTTGCGACACCAGTCCTCGACATCATTTCGACAGTGGACCCAGTAAAACTGTTCTCGGATCTTCAGTAGAATTCGTTTAACTCCCATATGGACTCCTGAACAACCATTATGATACAGCTGTAGAACATCCGGCACTTTAGATTTAGGGACAACCATTTGCAAACGACAGCTGTCTCCTCTACCATTTTCCCATTTACGGTACAGGACTCCATCCTGAATCAGCAAGCTGTCCCCTTGGGCCCAATAGCTTTTCGTGGTCGAACTCATCGCTGAGACGTCGCTCCACTTGGGCTTGGTAGCACGGACCTTCATCCATTCCAGAATCGGCTTGATGTCCGGATCTTCCTGATGTGCATGTTGTAAGCTGTCCTTCCACTCGTGGCTGAGGTGGTCTGTCTTGAGCATCCTCACGGATACCACTTCCTTACTCTCTTGCCTAGTACAATGTTTGCAGTCTTCAGGACAAGGTCTTCTTGACAATGCATCTGTGTTGCCTCGCCATTTCCCGCTGCAGTGTCTGATAGTAAAGTCGTATTCCTGCTGCTGCTGGGCGATACTCTTAGCCGCACTTCCCTTCTGAGATCGTTCACCTTCCCTTTCTAGGGTTCGCTTAGGGCAGCTGGATCGAAGAGGGCCCCTTTCCCCACAGCCATAGCACCTAGGGCTGTATCTATTTTTGCGGTTGCGAACAGTAGCTGCTGCAACCTCCCTGATGCGATGGGAACGATGATCCTGCCGCACGGCTTCCACCTCCAGTGCATGGGCCAAGGCGTCCTTAAGCGTCTCGTGGTGCCTGAGCCTCATAGCAGCTCTGACTTCAAGGTCGCGGATGCCATCGATGAATGTCTGCACCAGGTTCCCTTCAATGATTTTATCCCACTTCTGACACTAATTGTTACGAGCTTGAGGGTTTGTGACAATAAAAATTGCCGATAGAATTACCAAAATTAACACTTTGATTCACTTTACACTAATTAAAACTTAAAAGACACTAATAATTAATCACACTGATTCACTTTATTTCGCTCCGAAGCTTCGCTTGTCTCGCCAAAATTCAGTACTGCTTCGATCGCGGGTTGCAGCGGCTTTAAATACACATTTTCTACCGAAACATCCAGAATATTCCCGTAAATACGGGCGCCGAACGACCAGGCTCAGAAAGTTCGAGTGTGGGGGCTTCTAGAAAGCTTAATTCTTCTGTTCGATACTAGATGGCGCTGTTGGTCGAAAGTCAAGATTGACATTTTCTAGGATGCCCTCCTCGCTCTGGTCCCCGACACTAGATGGTGCTAGTGCTGCGTACCTGACGTCAACTTAGGCGCGCAACAATATCATTATACAAATGCACTCTCATATTCGTAGGCAAACTGAATTTTGTCACCTTGTTCCATAAAATAGACGACTTGAGGCATGCTTTAATTTCATCTGCAGGTGTGCCCTTTTGAATGACAGGTAAAGTTTGGCGAAAGTCATCATCACCATCATCATCATCACAGCCCTTCACAAGTCCACTGCTGAACATAGGCCTCCCCCAAGTAATGCCACAAAGCACGGTCCTGAGCCACCTGCATCCATCGACTTCCTGCATATCTTACCAGGTCGTCACTCCATCTAGTGGGGGGTCGCCCTACACTACGCCTACCGGTACGAGGCTGCCACTCGAGAACCTTTCTTCCCCATCGGTTATCGGTTCTTCGAGCTATATGGCCGGCCCATTGCCACTTCAGCTTACTAATCCGTTGGGCTATGTCGGTCACTCTGGTTTTACTGGGATATCCTTATTTCTGAGTCTATACGCAGAGAAACTCCGAGCATAGCCCTCTCCATAGCTCGCTGAGCGACCTTGAGCGTCCTCATACGGCCAGCAGTGAAGGACCACGTCTCTGATCCGTAAGTCATCACTGGCAACACGCACTGGTTGTACACTTTAGTTTTCAGAGATTGAGGTATACCTGACGAGAAGATGTGTCGTAATTTCCCGAACGCTGCCCAGCCGAGTTGAATCCGTCGATTGACCTCTCGGTCGAAGTTGGACTTACCTAGTCGGACTATTTGTCCCAGGTAAACGTACTCGTCAACAACTTCGAGCATAGTGCTCCCAACAACTACCGGCATAGGTGTGACATGGACATTGAACATAATCTTTGTTTTGTCCATGTTCATCTTAAGACCTATCCGTTGGGAGGCACTATTGAGGTCATTGAGCATAGTGCTTAAGTCCTCCAGCGATTCTGCCATAAGGACTATATCGTCGGCAAATCGAAGGTGAGTGATGTATTCGCCATTGATGTTAATACCGTATCCTTTCCAGTCCAGTAGCTTGAAAACGTCTTCCAAAGCAGCGATGAAGAGTTTCGGAGTTGGATAGGTTTCGAGCTCTGGTTCTGTACTCGGATAGCCATCGTAGCCCTACTGTACAAACACTTCAGCACTTCGATATACCGACAGTCAACTTGGCACCGCTGAAGGGACTGCAGCACCGCCCAAATTTCGACGGAATCACAGGCTTTCTCATAGTCCACATACGCCAGGCAAAGTGGCAAATTGTACTCTTCAGTCTTCTGTACAATCTGCCGCAGGGTATGTATGTGGTCTATGGTACTGAAGCCTTTTCGGAAACCGGCTTGTTCGGGAGGCTGGAAGTCGTCGAGTCTGCGTGCGAGACGATTCGTAATGACTCTCGAGAACAGCACGTAGACGCGGCTCAGAAGGGAAATCGGTCTGTAGTTCTTCAAGAGAGCGTTGTCGCCTTTCTTAAAGAACAAGACCACCGCACTTCTGCTCCACGCCTCTGGAGTAGTGCCACCATGGAGGACGGAATTGAAGAGCTTCTGAAGGACTTCAAGTACCGGTGTTCCACCCGCTTTCAGAAGCTCCGCTGTAACTCCATCCTCGCCTGGGGCCCTGCCGTTTTTAAGGTGCTGGAGAGCCATTCTAATCTCGCTTAGACTGACGTCCGGGATATCATCGGAATAGTGTCGGATAAGACTTGCTCTTGGATCGTTACTCACACTTGCGTGTGGCTCCAACGATGATGTGTACAGCTGCCCATAGAACCTCTCCAATCTCACTCAAAATCTCAGGTGTCCCGGAAACGATGCTGCCACACTCAGTCTTCAGCCTTGACAGTTGGCTCTTACGGGCAGACAGATCTCTGGCAAAGACTTTGGAGCCCTGGTTCCGCTCGATCGCTTCTTTAATACGAACAGTATTAAAGTTGCGTAAGTCTCGCCGCATGCATTTGGAGATCTGTCTGTTCAGTTGCCTGTATGCTGTCAAATCTGTTGACGATTGCAGCCTCATCTCCCGTCTAACAGCCATGAGATTAAGAGTGTGATCGGAGAGTTTTTGTGTTCTTCTGCGGCGGGTCTTGCAGAACTTAGCTCCGACCGCATGGACAGTTTCCACGAGCTTGTCATTCACATCGCCCACTGCATTGCAATCTTGTAGGCACTGAAAGCGGTTGTGTAACTCGAGCTGAAAGTTTTCGGGATTTTGGATTAGAGCACGAGGGGGACGGAGCGTTGACTTCATTAGACGAGACCTCTCCAACTTAACTTTTAGGTTCAGTGTGCCTCTAACCATTCGGTGATCGCTGCCAGTTTTCACCCTTGCGATCACTGAGACATCACTGAACAGTTGGCGTCTG
Source organism: Parnassius apollo (assembly GCA_907164705.1). Lineage (NCBI taxonomy): Eukaryota > Metazoa > Arthropoda > Insecta > Lepidoptera > Papilionidae > Parnassius > Parnassius apollo. The sequence continues at coordinate 489,647 of CAJQZP010001641.1, read as the reverse complement.
GTCGTCATAATGAAGTCAATCTCATTTTTCGTCGAACCGTCGGGGCTCGACTAGGTCCACTTCCTGTGGGGCCGCTTCTGGAAGAAAGAGTTCATCATAAAGAGTCTTTCTTTCTCCATAAAGTCGGCCAACTGCTGGCCCCTTCGGTTCCGTTGCCCTCCTCCAAATTTCCCTAACTTCAGCTCACCGTTTTCTCTTGTGCCTAGTTTTGCGTTGAAGTCTCCCATCAACACCGTGTAGTGGGTTTTGGAGGAATGCATGGCTTTGGAAATATCCTCATACATTTCCTCCACCTCCTCATCGGAATGTGCCGAGGTTGGTGCGTAAACCTGTATGACCTTCAGCGAATACCGTTTGGTGATTCTGAGTATCAGGTACGCGACCCTCGTCGACACACTCCCAATCTTTACAACGTTGGACGAGAGACTTGTGGACGATAAATCCGACACCTCCTTGGGACAGATGGTCGCCCTCCCGGTGATAGACAAGTTGCCGGATTCGAGAATCACCGTGTCCTCCCCCTCTCTTCGGACCTCGGATAATCCTATAATACTCCAGCGCAACTTGTCTATCTCTTCTTCCAGCTCCAGGATCTTCTCGTCAGTCCTCAGTGTGCATGCGTTAAATGTTGCCAGGTCGAGTCGTCGTAGGTGGCAACCAAACCTCCACCGGAGATTCTTAGCACCCCCTGCCCCGCCGTTACCATGGTCGCCACCGTAGCCAGGAATAGGGGCCGGGGCCGCCGGGGACTGGGGGCCGTCTATTTGTGTAATTGTTCATGGGGGGTATATTGCCATAGTTGCCACGCTTGGCGAGCGGGTTGGCAACCGCAGTTCTTTTTGTCGTACAGTTGCTGTTATCAGGAAGATGCTGCTGCCCATCTCCTGCCTGTTTCCCTTTGTCGCCTTTTACGACACCCACGGGAAGATATGGGGTAGTGGATATTCTTAACCGCCACTACACGGCACGGCGAAAGTTACCAGCCAGTAAAACCACCATTCCTCCCATTAGATCAGTATTGCTGCGCAAATCCTGGAGCGTTCGAATTAGAGCTTCTACAGCTTTTTTATGCGACATTGTACTTTCGTCCCATACTAAAAGTTTGCATTGTCGTAGCATTATAACTCTTGCACTATTTTTGCTAAAGTTGCAGATCGGCGATTCTTCCTGGGCTAGATTTAGAGGGAGTTTTAAAACAGAAAGTGCAGTGCGGCCCCCGCTTATCAGCGTGGTGGCTATACCGGAGGAAGCTACGGCCACAGCAATGTTTTTATCTTTCTGTACTTGCGCTAATAATAAATTTAACAAAAATGTCTTGCCAGTTCCTCCATGGGCATCTAAAAGGAAAAGTGCACCACTTCCAGATTCAATTTGTCCTAATACTTTGTCAAAAACTCGTTTTTGTTCGGGAAGCAAGCGGGGTACAAATTCGGCTACTTGCTGCTGCAAAGGTATATCGTAATTTGTTTCACGTATAATTTCATCACTTAGTTCATTTTCGGTTGTTCGCTGAGGGCTTATCATTCCAAAGTCGCTTAATTTTTTGCCTACCATTGCCATTACTTTATCTTCAATTTTTCCAAGTGCTTTATTATAAATGTGTTCATTGTATGTCATTCCATGGTTTCATCCCAGTGATTATCGTTTTCTAAAAGATGCAGAGCTTCACATGCTTCTCTATAAGTTGCGCATTCCTGACCATGTACAGTTTTAAGGTCTTTATATCCTGTAGGACCCCGAACATGGTGCAGCAGCAATCGTAAACAGAAACATTCAAAATTAGTTACATGAACGGTATATACACGACCAAGGGCATCTGATGACTTTACACCGGGCCAATTTGCAACAGACGCGAATTAAGATAATGAACCAAACTTCAATCAAAAATATATTTATTTATTTTGACAGAGTTACAAATAGAAGTTTATTACTACAATATTCGATATTAACTGATTACAATTGTCTATTTATACTTAAATTATATGTAACAAAACTATTTACTAAGCTTATTTACTGCATACGCTTGACCCAGATGGGATTGATGATGATGTGCGAACGAATAAGATTTGGCAGGGCTGCTCAGCCTTAACTCCTCCCCCCTCAAGAGAGAAATTATCCGAAGGTGGCTCAAGCGACTTTGGAGAATTTCGATAATTTAATTTGAATTTAAAAATGGTAAATACTATACAGATTACAATAGAGATAATTGGTCCATACACTGATTTCACTTGTTACTAAGAATTTTGTATTTATTTCGTTATCACTGAATTTAGCACTATTTATTAGTTCTTTTGTATCACTGAAGTCCACGTTTCTTAAATCTAACTGTTTTCCTTCTTTCTTGATGTCATCCTCTCGTACGGTTGGCATCTCGATTGTGGGAAGCTGAAGCTTGATATTCGCAAAGTACCTCGGAGCGTTGATGAATGTGTCTCCAACCTGTGTTCTACATTCTTGATTAGGTATCGTTATATATGTGCCTTGCACTTGGTATTTTTGTACATGTTCTGGACAGTGTTCAGTTATTATCAAGTCCTTACAGACAGTAGCCAATAGTTCTTGAAGATCCTCTGAATTTTCAAATTCTCCAATCGTATATTATGTTGCTGGCAGCTACTGTGGTTGGTTTTCATCTGCATTATTTGCTCAATACATGTTTCAGCTGGATACTCTGCGAGACTTTCCTCTGAGCATAAGAACTTCGTCGTCGATTTCTTCAGAGGGAGTCACCGCTGATCGGTATTTCAATTCTTTCACTAATAGGAAAGGATATGATGGGATTATGATATGGGTAACATCGGAATTAGATATTGGAATTGGTATTATTTTGTAGTATGTGTATATATCTGGTTCAATTAGTGGGATATCTAATACAAAAACTAAGTTATTCCTATTGACATACGGTTTAACTACTATATTTCTTTCTAACTTAATTAAACTTTCCTTATTTGCTCGGTAAATCAATTTGGCATATTTTTCTATATTTATTAACATATTTAATAGTTCTGTTGAATTTATGATTGATTGATGTAAAGTATGTAATTTACTAAAAGCAATAGCTGTTTCTGTTTCTTATTTACATCTAAAATTGTTCGAAAATTGTTCGAAATTTGATATAAAGTATTTAATATTGTTACAACATTTTAGAGATCATTAGAGACCTTTCCTTATGAAGTATAGAATTTATTTCCTGATTTTGTAAACGATTGACATTCGAATTTATGTCTTCCGACGCATTAACAAGCTTGTTAAATGCTTGTTGTAGCAAAGTGACTCGGTGTTCGACCAAGTGTTCTCTATTATTCACCTGACTTATTTGTGAGTCGAAGTGCCTAGCGTCTTCTTCGTCTAAGTTACCTGAGATAACTTTAACTAAGGAACCTAAAGGACTAAATATGGCTCGTTTACTTATTTTAGATATAGGTAAAATCTGATGTATTTTATTATTTGTTAAATCTATGGATGTTTCTATTTGCTTAATTAACCCCCTAAATTCATCTCCAATTTCACTATTATTACTAATAATCTTACTTACGCAATTATATTGTTCAGTATTAATATCTATTTGTTCAACTACCAACTTTAAATCTAATGTTTTCAAAATGGTCCACGAGTTATTTCTGATCACTGCCATCCCAAATTTCAGAGGAGCTATCCGAGGATTGGTGTTCAGGATCTGTAGATATAGGCCGTTGGACAGTTTTGCCAATGCCAGAAGTACTAGCCACGACCTGTGGAGGACGTTTAATATTTTTTATAGCTACTTTAGTTGGTCTCTTATTAAGTTTAACGGGTATTATATTATGATCCGGTTTCCCTATGACTTTAGTTTTTTCAAAACGTGGCTTATCTTTTGCTTTTCTTGTCCTAGTAGTTTTCATAAAAATATCGTCCCCTTCTTTAATTTCTTCGAATTCCTCACCTTCTCCTTTTTTTAACCTTAATCTTATCTGATTAAAACTACTTTTACGGATTTTATCGCGTTTATAAACGCGATAAAATCCGTAAAAGTAGTTTTAATCATGTGCAATGTTCGCGTAAATATAAGAAATCATTATGTTAATCTTATCTGTCTGTAATTTCTCGGCTACATATTCATAAAGAACTTTAAGATGTTTTCTATGATCTTGTAAGAGCTTTTGCATCAAATTACGTTCTCCGTCTATATCGAAGACGTTACCTGAATCGGTGGTACCGAAAACAATTTCAAATGGTGTAAAGGTTGTTGCGAAATTAATACTATTATTATAAGCCATTATTGCATATGTCATCACAGAGCAGGCATTAAGATCTGTTTTATCGTACTTAGCTAATCTATATATTCCTTTATTGTTGGAGTGGAATCTTTCAACTTTTGCCATGGAACTAGGGTTATTTGGTGTTCCTATGTGGAGCTATATTTTATAAAGATTTAAAAGTTCTTTTATTAATTCGTTATTAAATTCTGTACCCGAGTCGCTATTTATTTTCTGTGGTAAACCATACATACTAAAGTATTTAATTAAGGCTCTTACAACTTCAGTGGTACTACGATTTGGGATGTTTATTGCTTGCCCTAACTTACTGAAAGCATCAACAATTGTTAAATAATATTTACTTTCTATAAATAGTAGATCTATGAAAACTTCTTGGAACGGTGTACTTTGACTCTGTGTTAATTGAATATGAGGTTTTATAGGTTTTCTTTCATATTTCATCTTTTTGCATTGTTGGCAAGAATTTATTATAGCTGTTATTGTTTCTTTCATATTTTGCCACCAATAATGCCGTTTTAATTTATTAAATGTTTCTTGGATCCCCCCTATGACAAGTTTTACCCTCGCGATATTTTGTCACTATCTCTCGTTGGTCCTGCTCGGAATCGGTTAAGTTAATAATTCTTTTAGTACACTCAACAAGTTTGCAAGCTCCTTTCTTATATAATTGAATTAATACGTTTGAAAAATTTATTCTAAAAGCTGGATCTTCGAAATAGATGAAATATTTGTTTTTAAAGTCTACATATTCTTTCAGAAAGTCTTTAACTAATTTTTCATTATTTATTGGCATATGAACTTCTAAAATACGCTGCTTTTTAATAGACATGTCCTTGATTGAAAATTTATCAGAGAACCACGAATGAACTAGTATTTGACGCGGTTTTGAGTCTTTTACTTCGTTTAAAATCGGAATGCCTTCGTGTTCCCTACTAGATACGGAGTTCACTGTAGCACCATCATCTGAGATTTCCATCAATTCAGGTTGTTTTTCACTTTCCGTATCTGAGATTAATGTAACTGAATCCTCTTTTTGTTTTCTTTTACGTATTGTTACGAATTCAGTATTTAATTATTTAATTATGTCTCGAAGTCTTTCATCACTATTATATAAGTTGACAGGTAATTTAACTCTTAATTAGAGGAGGCAGATTATATGTCTCTCTCATTGGCGGTGAGTAAATAATTGGGATATTAGTATTATTTGTATATAAAGTGAGGTTTTTCATGTCAATGGTAGCGTCAAGCAATTTTAAGAGATCACTACCTATTAACCCATCGTACCTTTCAGGTATACGGATATGTGGTAAATTTAAAATTTTCGTACAATTAATTTTTATTCTATTGGTCTCGTCAAGGCTAATATGTGAAAATTTTCAATTTCAGCCAAATCCGAATTATTATACTGATTTGATGCAATACATTGTTGTGAATTGCAAGGTTGATTTATTTCGCTTTTGGTATAGTTTATTCTCTTTGAGTTAGCAGTTCGCATTGTTACATCGGTGTTCGAACTCGACGCCACAGATGGCGATGGGTATTGCGTTAGACGCTGAGTATGCGCAGGGGCATTGTCCGCGAAATACTGACTACGCTGTATCGGGCCCGGCGCCGGCGGTACTGGTGACCTAGTGGTCGATTGTTGTTGATAATTATTGCGATGGCTATTGTTACGGTTGTTATTTTGCCTAAATTGGAATGAATTATTTGATTAGATTTATTCGATTAGATCGTGAATTTTTACTTTCATAAACTGACTGAAAGTTTTGTTCTTCTAAGACAATTTTCAAAGCGTCTTCTAGAGTAGTCACGTTCCGTAATCTCACAAGTTTAACTAAATATGCCGGTAAATTATAAAGAAACGCATTTAATGAACTATGGTTATAAATAGATTGTTTCGCTAGACGTAAGTTCGGTTCGTCAATCGTTTCGCTAACCTTAGAAAATAAGACACTTCTCAAATGTTGTATCCTGTGACAAAATTCCTGGTAATTTTCGTTACGATTTAATTTTAAGGATTCGAGTTCCAAAGCCAAACATTCCTCGGATCTCGGGTCACCAAAATGTTGGCTTAGTAATGTTTTTAATTCGTCCCAATTATTAATATGATCCCGTTCTCCAACTAGGTTCGCAGCTTCCCCGGATAACCTACTTGTAACAACATGGAATAAATATTCGTTTTGTAACTGGCTTCCTTGGAATGAATGGAGTTGCATTTTTTTATAAAGAGTGGTAAAGTCTAGTATCACCATCGAAATTAGGAATAATTTTAACCATTTCTATAGGAACTCTCACCAAATTTTCCATTTTTCTTTCTTTTTGTTACAGAATACACTACCAATAAAAAATACTCTTCGGTTATAATGATTTCTTATATTTACGCGAACATTGCACATGATTAAAACTACTTTTACGGATTTTATCGCGTTTATTTTTACTTTTTATTTTTAATTCCCGACGTTTCGGGCGCTTTCCAGCACCCATGGTCACGGGGGACTGAGATGACTGACGTTCCGATGTCATTGTTAAACCCGGAGTACCTTCAGCTTTTTTAATTATTGTTTATGGTCCGATCTATGCAAAATGAACTGACTATGTCCTGAGGTCTTGCAGTGGTATGCTTGGGTTTAGTTTTAATTTTATTGATTATAGGATCCCAAGCAGGTGGTAGTACCCAGCCTCCTTCTCTATTGAAATTAGGGTGTTTTTTAATTTCAATAGCCTCACGTATCATCCTTGGTAGGAAGTCTGCAGTTTGTGATCATATCCTAGACGGCCCCAACCATTACATCAGATTTGATAGACCACAAATCCTCGCGAAAGAACACCGATTCCTACCAAGGATGATACGTGAGGCTATTGAAATTAAAAAACACCCTAATTTCAATAGAGAAGGAGGCTGGGTACTACCACCTGCTTGGGATCCTATAATCAATAAAATTAAAACTAAACCCAAGCATACCACTGCAAGACCTCAGGACATAGTCAGTTCATTTTGCATAGATCGGACCATAAACAATAATTAAAAAAGCTGAAGGTACTCCGGGTTTAACAATGACATCGGGACGTCAGTCATCTCAGTCCCCCGTGACCATGGGTGCTGGAAAGCGCCCGAAACGTCGGGAATTAAAAACAAAAAGTAAAAATAAACGCGATAAAATCCGTAAAAGTAGTTTTAATCATACTCTTCGGTTATTATTAAGTGAATTTATAAGGAAATTAAATGAAATAATTTAAATTCCTCAATTACTTAACTAATTAGAATAATTAACTAAGTGTGAATTTATCTAGTAATTAGGCGTAATTAATCCCACAAAAAACCAGAATATAAACACACAAAAAATCCAAGAAGGGTAGGAAAATACAGATTGGTGAAGAAGATCTACTCACAGTGCTGCAGTTTACCCCATGCTCCTTCTGGAATATTGGTGCTCCGTCCTTAAAGTTAGTCTGTTCCTTAATAAATTTGTTTGTTCCTTTTTTCCCGATTAAATCGTTGAGACGTACGACCGATTTTTCTGCGAAAACTTTTATTCGCCACGAAACAATACTTGGTCTTACGGGTCCCTACCGACAGCGCCAATTAAGATAATGAACCAGACTTCAATAAAAAATATATTTTATTTATTTGGAAAGAGTTTCAGTAAGAAGTTTATTACTACAATATTCGATATTAACTGATTACAATTGTCTATTTATACTTAAATTATATGCAACAAACTATTTACTAAGCTTATTTACTGCATACGCTTGACCCAGATGGGATTGCTGATGATGTGTGAACGAATGAGATTTGGCAGGGGTGCTCAGCCTTAACTTGCGCCTTGAATACGGCGTTTCCACTCCTTCCTAGATATGTTCAGAGTATAATAGCGGGGGACTTCAGAATATAACAACGTTTTTGCAAAGGGGTCGGTTTGACAAAGTTGAAAGAAGGCTGTTAGTGTAGTTGTTGGCGGTGATGCAATTCTTTCTTGGAAATTTCTTTCAGTGAAATTACATGCTCTCCATTTTCTAAGTGCACAACAAGGTAAGTAACTGTTGGGTGCCTTTCGTGTAAAGGGAAGCCAAGGAGACGCCACGCTGCCTCGTTACTGCTGACATAACGCCCTGCTTGAAAGGTCTGTACTTCATTAACGGGATTTGCCTCACCTTCACTCCTGAGATTAAATATTGCTTGGTCGCTTCCTTTATTTATGTACTTACGGATATACTTGATTGCGCGGACAGAGCTAAATGCTTCTACATTAATGTGGGCATTAAACATTTTACATAGAATGGGCGAATACGGGACAATCCAGCTGTTATCTAAGAACGCTCCAGAGCGAGATTTGATTGTAACTTTCCTGCCACCATCTTCGGGAGCTCTGCGTCTGTATAAAGGGTAGCCATTGTCATTGTGCACTGTTTCTTGTAATAGCTGTTTAGGGAATTTCTTTGTACATTTTCCTTCCTTCATACATTCGATATTGAATTTCGTGCTCCACATGGACCGTGAATCATATTTCGGACGATGGTATCATACAATTCTTTATCTTGCTCAGGATCCGGAATCTCGGCGCTTATTACGTCGTCTATTTGGCTGGGCCGCAACTTCTCTTTAAACCATATTAGAATGTGGGCATGCGGTAATCCCCTTTTTTGTCATTCAATTGAATACATGAAGCACTTCACCTCTCTGAAAATTTTCCCTTTGTTAATTACATACATTAATTTTTGTACTTTTAATCTAAATACTCTAGCAACTAAATCGTGTCAATCAGTACTTTTTTGGCCCGGCATTAGCTCCTCGGTTATTTCTTACCATGTGGGATTGCAAGTAAAAGTAACAAAGAGATCACGTTTTCCGTACGTTCGTACATAGGCGAATGCGTCTTGTGTGTACTCATGTAGGTAGCGGGGACTGTTAACGAATGATGAGGGCAGAATTATTTTACCTAAATCTCTGGGGTTTACATTGGCGTCGCTAGAAACTGCATCTTGTAAATGTATATAATTCTCAACGCGCAGCTTTTTTGATTTAAAAATATATAACGGAGACGTTCACTTTCTACCTTCACATACATGTCTACCAAAAATTTATGAAATAATTGTCTACACCGGGCTAAGAGGTTAAAATCATTTTCTCGCAACATCATATGATACGCAAAAAAATCCATACATGATACTTTTTTGTTCGGAGTAGGCTCCTTTGTGACCGGGTTAATGAGTGGAATTTGAAAATGATAACCCTCTTGTCTTGTTGTCTTGCAATAAATCAATGGGTATTGCAGAGTGTCATAAAACTTGTGTGTATCGGCTACCCGTTGCAACGTCGACACGCCTTGTACATCAGTCCGATAACAACTAACCTGTAATTTTTATAATCAATCAACGGATCATAATTGAATGCTGCGTCATTAAAAACCGACCAATTGTTTCTTTGAAAATTTTGTCGACGTTCGGTTTGGAGCTGTGCATTTGCATCTCTTCGCGCCTGTGTCTGTTCTGGTGTTTCAGATGCCCTTATAGTAGATTGACGTTCAGCTTGCTCAATGAGTCTGTGTTGAGTTTCATCAGGTGTTTCCGTGGCTCTTAAGGTGGCCTGACGTTCCGCTTGTTCGAATAGCCTTTGCTAACTTTGAGCAGGTGTTTCAGTAGCTCTTAAAGTAGCTTGACGCTCTGCCTGTTCAAAACGCCTTTGCTGACTTTGATCAGGTGTTTCAGTAGCTCTTAAAGTAGCTTGACGCTCTGCCTGTTCAAGACGCCTTTGCTGACTTTGAGCAGGTGTTTCAGTAGCTTGACGCTCCGTTTGTTCAAGACGCCTTTCCTGACTTTGAGAAGGTGTTTCGGAAGCTCTTAAAGCAGCCTGGCGCTCTGTCTGTTCAAGACGCCTTTGCTGACGTTAAGAAGGTGTCTCAGATGCGCTAAAAGCAGCCTGACGCTCTGCTTGTTCTTGCCTTCTCAATTCAGCATCGTCTATAGATTCTAGCGATCGAGCTAATCTTTACGCTTGTCTTTGAGAAGATACTCTTGAAAGGCTGGACTAACGTTTGCGAAGCATTATGAAGTAACAAAAAGTAAAAACATGTATGCGTAGATATATGGATGTAAAGGAGGCGAAAGAGGTATGTCAGGATCGTGCCAAATGGAAGTCCATAGTCTCTGCCGTTAAAATACCTAAAAGGAATTAAATTTCCTTTTAAATATGTTTTTAAAACCAAATCCAAAATATCTAAAAGGAATAAATATTCCTTTTAAATATTTTTTAAAATCAAAACAACAAAACCAATTCAAGACACAACACGAATCCGAAAACGATAGCCAAAAAAAATCGAATCAACTTAAACCAAATCACAAAACAAATCGCAGAAAACCGAAATCGAAAGCAGTAGTCAATATAAATATAACCAACGAAAAAAGAAGTAAGTGTATAGGTACCGTATACACTAACTATACTATTAATATTCCTTTGAAATATTGTTAAGCAACCTAAAACAACGAAAACGAATTCACGATTCTAAATAAACAAAATCCAAAATCAAAGCCAGAGTCTAAATATGTATAAAGGAATACCAACCAAATCAACAAAACCGATCCAAGAAAATACACAATTCCAAAAATGAAAGCCAATATAAATCCATTCACCTTAACTAAATCACAAAGCAAATAACAAAAAACCGAAATCGAAAGCAGGTAGTCGAATAAGCTACGAAATAGAAACAATTTAAGCGTATAGGTACCGTATGCACTATAAGTTGACGCGCGGCTCAACGTCGGGAGTTAAGTACATGTCAGGAAACATTTAATTACCGCGTTTTTAAAACCTAGTAACGACATCTAGCGAAATCAATTGAAACTACGTTATTTAATAAGAACTCTCAAAAATATTTTTCTTATAATTTTGCACAATTTTTCTTATTGTAATACCGATTCATTCATAATCACATATAAGAACTGTATTCATTTCCGTTCAATAAATATTACTAAAGCTTATTAATAAGACTTACTAAGAACTGTTTCTACCACAGTTAAGTAATAGTTAAGGGTGAAAGTGTGACAGGTGGTGATAGTATTTCTGATCCATACTTATAACCACGCCTGTAACCCTTGCGGGGTAGGCAGAGCATCAATGGATTACTTAATATCGTCTGCAAGGTTATCGCCTATTCTGTTAATTACAATGTACCAAAACGTTTGAAGAAAATCAGCTGGTGAATTTTATGTTTCTTATCGCTCTCTTCCCGGTCCTGCGTGGAAAAATACAGATCCATACATTTTTTATCTTAATTTTGGTAAAAAGACATAATAATTCAGATATTCTGAACTTCTGTTTTCGTCCATCATACCGTCGTCCGTCTTGTAGAATATCGGTGGCGCCACCTAGCTGAATTTAATTTTGCAACATATTCGATTTTGCCGACGCTCTGTTGCGACGTGAAAGAAGGACAAACTTGTGCAACATATTCGATTTTCCCACGGGAATGATATGTTTTAGCGCGGAAAAAAGTAGCCTATGTCACTCTACAGCCACCGAACTATCCCCCTACAAAAAATCATGCCATGCCGACGCTCTGTTGCGACGTGAAAGAAGGACAAACTTTTGCAACATATTCTATTTTCCCACGGGAATGAGGCTGTAGAGTGACATAGGCTACTTTTTTCCGCGAAAAAACATCTTATTCCCGTGGGAAAATAGAATATTTTCCACGGGAACGGGAATGAGATGTTTTTCTACAGCCACCGAACTATCCCCATACCAAAATTCACGCCATGCCGACGCTCTGTTGCGACGTGAAAGAAGGACAAACTTTTGCAACATATTCGATTTTCCCACGGGAATGAGATGTTTTTCCGCGTAAAAAAATAACCTATGTCAATCTACAGCCACCGAACTATCCCCATACAAAAAATCATGCCATGCCGACGCTCTGTTGCGACGTGAAAGAAGGACAAACTTTTGCAACATATTCTATTTTCCCACGGGAATGAGATGTTTTTGCGCGGAAAAAAGTAACCTATGTCTCTCTACAGCCACCGAACTATCCCCCCTACAAAAAATCATGCCATGCCGACGCTCTGTTGCGACGTGAAAGAAGGACAAACTTTTGCAACATATTCTATTTTCCCACGGGAATGAGATGTTTTTGCGCGGAAAAAAGTAACCTATGTCAATCTACAGCCACCGAACTATCCCCATACAAAAAATCATGCCATGCCGACGCTCTGTTGCGACGTGAAAGAAGGACAAACTTTTGCAACATATTCTATTTTCCCACGGGAATGAGATGTTTTTGCGCGGAAAAAAGTAACCTATGTCTCTCTACAGCCACCGAACTATCCCCATACAAAAAATCATGCCATGCCGACGCTCTGTTGCGACGTGAAAGAAGGACAAACAAACAAACACACTTTCGCATTTATAATATTAATTAGTATTGATTTGAGGTTTTTTACGTTTATATGAAAACAAGAACTAAAAATTATCTGTTGAAAGTGATTCCGCTTTATTTATTACGTTTTTGTGACCTTGAATAGCATTCTTTCACTACGCATTTACCCATTTTGTCGTGGCTCAACTCTGTCGGCGTCACATTGAACACTGAACTGACGTCAGCTAGGGAGGCATATGGCTGTGGCTGTGGCCATATGTGCAGTGGCAACGCTTTGGCGCAGTTATTACTGATCTATTGTAAGATATAAATCAATGGTGTAATTAGTTTAATTAAAATTTTTGTATTTTTATAAAATACTAAAAAAAGTGCTGGAAATAATAGATTTTCTCACAAAAGAAGGGAACTTGAAAAAAAAAGGAAAAAAAGTCGGAGCTAAGACGGGACGCGAACCAAGGTATTACGATTTCGCGACCGCTCGCTATCCACTTTAGCTGTTACGATCATTGACACTATGTCAAAATTTACCTTCTTATATTGTAGCAGTTTTTCATTGCCTGAAAACATGGACAAAAAAACATTTTCTAAAAATAAATCCTAGCTAGATCAATAAAATAGAAATAAATGATATTTTTTATTTCTGTTCTGGTTATAATTTTAAATAATTAATAAATAAAATCAAAGAGAAGGCTTCATAAGAAAATATTTATACTAATGCGTAATTTCCAACCGTGTTTAACTACTTGCATAGTTTTAGAGTCGTAATTTTTGCAATTTTTACAAACAATAGCTGAGCAAACCTAAGTGTCTTACAATCTTCAATATGGCATATAATTTGTGTGAATCGATCAAAGATAATTGATAGAATCATGCGTTACTTTGCTTAAATCCGTTATAATAAAGATCAAGTTTTCTTTTATAATAATCTATTGTTTTACGCTCTGACCCATCTTTTTTAATATTGACACCAATTTTACAAATAGCTCCTACAACCTCGACATGATTAGTGGGTATGTTTTCCTTGTTGCTATTAAATGCAGAACTGTTTAAACTAACTAGATACACGGATATGTAGCAAGCTATATAGTTTTGCCCAAAGATATTATATTATACTTCGTATAGAACAAGATTGTGCACTCTGCAGAAGTTGCAAAAGTAAAATGTATTCTATGCTATTAACATAAAGTCTATTTTCATATAATATTAGGCTCAATGGAAACACGGGCAGAGCGAGATGCCTCTATTTAGGAATGCGCGCTTGTCTATCAAGTTGCCACAGTGAATTTTTTTTCACGTAATTGAAATAAATGATATTTTTTATATCTGTTCTGGTTATAATTTTAAATAATTAATAAATAAAATCAAAGAGAAGGCTTCATAAGAAAATATTTATACTAATGCGTAATTTTCAACCGTGTTTAACTACTTGCATTGTTTTAGAGTCGTAGTTTTGGCAATTTTTACAAACAATAGCTGAGCAAACCTAAGTGAAGAAAGAAAGAAAGAAAGAAAGAAAGGTTGAAAGGTTTATTGCAGCACGCCACAAACATCAGTAGGCACTTAAATTTTGACACATCAATTATAAACATTATAACAAACAAAAACAAAAATAGGAAACAAAACCACAATTTGACGGATAAAACAATTTAAAAGTATTAATACTTATAGATTATAATTAAAAAAAAAAATAGAAAGACAAAAAGAATCGTTTCTCATATTGTACGAGTATGTTGTGGCGCGTCATACAAACGGACCTCACTCAGCTTATGCTGTCGCCGGAGCAACAGCGTTTATACAAAGGTACTCTGTGGCAACAGCGCTGGTTTTCAGCACAGAGTACCTTTGTAGTACGGACGTCCGCGAGTGATACAAAATAATATTCTAAAACCAATTCGTCTAACTATGCTGAAATTATTGATTTCAAACCAAACAAAGGTATGTACATGTGCTTATTATACATGCACTTTATTTTTATTTTCAAAAATTTTGTTACCAGTGTGCTCTTAACTTTATTAATTAATATGTTACATTATTTCAAAAGTTATTATTACGTTGTATTTGTTTTCTTATATTAATATATATATATTTTAACACTTATTTCTAAAACTTATACATAAATTACCTCAGTTATTGATTGACGACACTAAATTACACTTTTTTTTTAGTCGTTTTTAGTAGTTTAACAGTGGTAGAGCCACGCGGCAGCTTTGCTGTCGCACGTATGGGCCGGCTCAAACCGGGGTGGTACCACGACCTCACAGAATACCGGCGTGAAGTGGAAGCTCTGCTTCCGCGTTTCGTCTGGTGAGTGCAGGTGGCCGGAGGCCCAAATCCCCCCCCCCCATCAACATGGTAGCGGAATTCAATGATAGACTACCCCAGGAGGGTACCAGCACCCCTGGAGAATCCCTCGCTGAGCATCCACGACCATGTTTTTCCACTTCTGAGCGTGGGTGCTCAGGCTGCCCCGCGTATTCTGGGGGGGGCAAAATTCCGCTCAAGACTAAAACTGCTCGGGGCAAACGGAGCAACAAGACCAAGGCGACCCCTGCCACGCTGTCCGTGAATTTCTGCAATATCAGGGGACTTCACTCCAACCTAAACGCCGTCCACTACCATCTCGAGACGGCGAGGCCGGCTCTGCTCTTTCTGACCGAGACGCAGGTGTCCTCTCCGGCTGATGTCTCGTATCTCTCCTACCCGGGGTACAAACTGGAACACTCCTTTGTGCCTCGGGCTGGAGTTTGCGTTTACGTCAGAGAGGACATCTGTTCTCGACGCCTCGGCAGACTTGAAGGTTCGGACCTGTCCATCCTTTGGCTACGCGTAGACAGCGACGACCATCCGCGCATCTACGGGTGCCTCTATAGGTCCCACAGCGGTAATGCCGAAACAGACCGACTCTTCGACCACGTCCAAATGGCTGCAGATTCGTTGCTACAGCAGATCCCCTCCGCAGAGATCGTGATCCTCGGCGACTTTAACGCCCATCACGCCGAATGGCTCGGTTCACGTTTAACCGATCATGCGGGGGAGATCTATTCATGATTTTGCCTTGTCATATGGTCTGACACAACTGGTTACTTCGCCTACGCGGATTCCAGATGTGGAGGATCATGCACCTTCCCTGTTGGACCTTCTGCTGACCTCTCACCCGGACGGATATCAGATTTCCGTCGACGCCCCTTTAGGCTCCTCGGACCATTGTCTTGTCCGGAGTGTGGTGCCACTCACGCTGAAATCGCGGTTGCATTCTGCAGGCTGCCGCCGTGTTTGGCACTATAGGTCAGCCGATTGGGATGGGATGCGGTCTTTCTTTGCATCCTACCCTTGGGGGCGGGTTTGCTTCTCGCCGGACGATCCCAACGTTGTTGCGGATTCTGTCGCTGATGTGGTACTTCAGGGTATGGAACTTTTTATTCCTTCCTCTGTGGTGCCCATTGGAGGCAAATCTCAGCCATGGTTTGGTCGCTCCTGTAAAATAGCATCATGCTATAAGCAGGAGTGCTACCAGGCCTGGGCTGACGCATCAGCGTCCAGGGATGTAAACACCAGCGCTCTAAAAAAGAAGTATAATTCCGCCTCTAGGTCCTTCAAAAGAGTCATTGCCAAGGCAAAGTCAGAGCACATAGGCAGAATTGGCGAGAAACTAGTTCGTCTTCCTTCTGGAACCCGTACATTCTGGTCTCTCGCCAAGGCTGTCCAGGGGAATTTCTGTCAGCCATCTCTTCCATCTCTGCACAGGGAGGACGACTCACTGGCCCACACCGCAAAGGAGAAAGCCGATCTTCTAGGCTCTTTCTTTGCGTCTAACTCGACTCTCGATGACGGGGGGAGTACGCCGCCGACCATCCCGCGGTGTGAGTGCTCCATGCCGGAAGTGCAGTTCACTCAGCGCTCGGTTCGCAAAGCACTCCTCTCCCTGGACATCCACAAGTCGAGTGGGCCTGACGGAATCCCCCCAATTGTGCTGAGGACGTGTGCTCCAGAGTTGGCACCGGTTTTAACGCGTTTTTTCCGGTACTCCTACTCCCTAGGCGTAGTCCCAAAATCATGGAAGACGGCTTTCGTCCACCCGATCCCTATAAAAGGCGACCGCTCAGACCCGTCCAACTACCGGCCTATCGCCATCACCTCCTTGTTCTCCAAAACAATGGAGTCCATTGTAAACTGCCAGCTCATGAGGTACCTTGAGGATCACCAGCTGATTAGTGACCGCCAATACGGTTTTCGCCGTAGTAGGTCAGCTGGTGATCTTCTGGTCTACCTAACTCACAGATGGGCGGAGGCAGTAGAGTCCAAGGGGGAGGCATTGGCCGTTAGTTTGGACATTGCGAAGGCCTTCGATCGGGTTTGGCACAAAGCGCTTCTTTCGAAGCTCCCTTCCTATGGGCTTCCCGAGAAATTGTGCGATTGGATCACCAGTTTTCTTGCAGATCGGAGCATCAAGGTCGTTGTAGACGGTGCAAGCTCCGATTGCAAGCTTATTAATGCTGGTGTTCCACAGGGCTGCGTGCTATCGCCAACGCTGTTTCTTCTGCATATCAATGATATGTTGCAGACCCGTAACATTCATTGCTAAGCAGATGACAGCACTGGTGATGCTCTTGACACCGGCCGAGCCAATATTTCTCGGGAAAACGTCTCCGAGTGCCGGGACAAACTTGTGTCTGAAGTCGAGTCTCTGCTGGACAGAGTCTCGGATTGGGGGCGACTAAATCTAGTCCAGTTTAACCCCCAGAAGACACAAGTTTGCGCGTTAACCGCTAAAAAGAACCCCTTTGTCGTATCCCCTCAGTTTCAAGGCACTCCCCTTGTTGCCTCAGCCAGTATCGGAATCCTCGGCGTCGACATATCGAGTGACGTGCAGTTTCGTGGTCACTTGGAAGGGAAGGCCAAATTGGCCTCTAAAAAGCTTGGCGTGCTCAGCAGAGCGGGACAGTATTTCATGCCGGCACACCGCCTGCAACTTTACAAGGCGCAGGTTCGGCCGCACATGGAATACTGTTCCCATCTCTGGGCTGGGGCTCCCCAGTACCAGCTCCTTCCACTTGACCACATCCAGCGCAGAGCGGCTCGAATCGTCGACGACCGAGTGCTTTCCGATCGGCTCGATTCTCTGGCACTGCGAAGAGATGTTGCATCCCTTTGCATTTTCTTTCGCATATACCATGGAGAGTGCTCTGAGGAATTGTTCGGATTAATCCCAGCCGCCAAATTTCGTGAACGCACTACGCGGCAAACGTCCCGATACCATCCACACCATCTGGATGCTTGGCGGTCCACCACTGTACGTTTCAAAAGGAGTTTTCTTCCGCGTACAACCTCTCTGTGGAATAATTTACCACCAGCGATTTTTCCGGACCGATACGACCTGGGGACCTTCAAGAAAAGAGCTTACTCCTTTCTAAAGGGCCGGCAACGCGTCTGCAATTCCCCCTGGTGTTGCAGTTGATCATGGGCGGCGGTAGTCACTTAACATCAGGTGAGCCACATGCTCGTTTGCCCCCCTCTTCTATAAAAAAAAAAAGTCTACGGTCAGTGGAACTATCCGAACAGTATCCAATTTAAGGTTATATTATCATCACTCAACTTTATTAGTTGCGACCTTGTCCGCCTGTGCTATGTGCCAGTACCCATTTTGGTGAGTAGTACGACGCTTCAGCCTATGTTCTTCTGAGTTGATATTAGATAGTTTTTATATTTTTCTTTAAAGGTTTTAATAGTTTTCAGGCTACGAAGCGGTGGCGGCAGGTCGTTCCAACACTTTGAGGCAGCGTACCTAAAGCTCCCACGAAAAGCAGCAGTGCGATGGAATGGCACGGCGAGAGAATAAGTCGACGCACGAGTTATTTTTGAATTTACGTCGCGCGACCATACCAACTTTTGGAAGAGATAAGGTGGCATATTATATTTAATTATACCAAACAGTAGTGTTGCTAAATGAAAGTGACGACGATATTTCATTTTTAAAATGTTGCCTTCGTTGATGTACGGCGTAACGTGAGTGCGTGGCGGTATCCCGAAGCAAAATCTTGCACAAGTATTCTGAACTCGCTGAATGAGTTTTTGACTACGTATTAATAGACGAGGACCATAAACTACATCCATGTAATTAAATTTAGAAAGAATTAATGAGTCACAGAGCCTTATTCGAATATCTGTGTTCAGGAAATTTCTAATTTGATACAGGACTTTAAGTCTGTAGAAGCAATTTCTAGCAGTATTAAGTATGTGATTCTCGAAGCGCAAACGATCATCCATAAGCAGACCTAAATTGCGAGTTTCAGTCACACGTTCAATTTGTTCCCCTTTTTATGGTGACATGAAGCTGTTGATTCGCAATGTTTTGAATTTGCTTAGCCATTTCTAGAATCATATACTTTGACTTATTTCCGTTTAAAACAAGAGCATTCGATTTTGACCAATCAGCAATGCCTTCTAAATCTTTGTTTAATTTGTTTATTGCTGATTGAGTTTCCTCAGGCTTACATGATATGTAAATCTGTGTGTCATCAGCGTACATATGATATCTACAATGTTTGATGTGATCTACCATATCTGCACAGTACATAGCAAACAAAAGTGGTCCTAAAATTGAGCCTTGAGGTACACCTTGTTTCACAACCTTGAAATCGGAAACTAGCGGCAACCCTCTATGGTCAGAAATTTCTACTCGCTGTGCGCGATATTTAAAGTAGCTCTCAAACCATTTCACCGCAGTTACGTCGAAACCATAATAGTGCAATTTTGACAAAAGTAATGGTACATTCAAGCAGTCAAATGCTCTAGAAAAGTCTAGTAGAACTAATATTGTGCCTTTTCCAGAGTCCTGGTCTGACAGAATATCATCGATTACTTTAATCAGAGCGGTAGTTGTACTATAATGTTGCCTAAAACCCGAGTGTAAACTAGGGAGTATTTCATTTGTTTACAAATACTTTCTTAGCTGCTCGACCACAACCTTCTCTAAAATCTTTGACACACAGGGCAATATGCTGATCGGGCGGATGTCCTTCATGTTAGTTGGATTTGCGTTTTTAGGAATAGGTCTGACCAAAGCGTGTTGCCATTCTGTGGGATATGTATGGATTTCTATAGATTTGTTAATTATATTTGTTACTAGCTGTGCCCGCGACTTCGTTCGCATGTAATCTTTTTCTCCAATTCTTTTATATTTTCAAACAGAGTATATATAATTATATGTTTATTATAATCAAGCAGATTATTTTATACCTACCTGAACGTTAGCTTCGTGAAAAAGGCTAAAATAGATCAAATTTTTTACTTTTAATTTTGGATGACTTGATGGCAAGGATTAGCCATTTTATGATAATATCCACATTTTAAGAAAACCTAATGCCAGCTATCTACCACCTAATCCATTTCTGGTTTTCGAATAATAAAATCTTAATAAATACAAAACAAGGAGTCAAAAAGGGGATATAAATATGCAATTTAATTTAATGGTTTTATTTATTTAATCACGGTTTTGTTAGAACTTCAAAAGTAAAAGAAAATGTAAAAAAATATATTCAGTTAACAAAGGACCTCTTCATAAACAATGTTCACCGTTTTGTTTTGTGGTGCTAAAATAAACAAATTAGTGGGATCGCTGATACGCGACATTGCCACATAGAGCTGCCCATGTGAAAAGCAGCTGTTCGTAAGGTCAACGCCTACTCTGCTTAGCGTTTGACCCTGTGCCTTATTTATCGTCATTGCAAAGCAAACACTCACCGGCAGTTGGACCCGTTTAAAACGAAACGGAAAGTTATTCGGAATAATCGGTATTCGTGGAATAAAAACTTTCTCACCCGCACCGCAACCGGTAAGTATCTCTGCCTCAACCACATGTCTCTGGAGAGCAACTACTTTGAGCCGAGTACCATTGCATAATTTTGGTGGACTTAAATTTCTTAAAAGAATTATGGGGATCCCTACCTTAAGTTTAATTTCATGTGCAGGGAGCCCAGACGCCGTTAATGCATTCAAAAACTCTACAGGATATGCTGTTACTTCTTCACGGTCAACTACTCTATTTATTGACGTATAGGTAACATTCTCCCCTTCAATACGTTCTAAAATGGTCATGTTGATACTTACAGCTTGATCATTACGAGGCGTAAGTATAGCGCGCTCACAAAGCCAAGAGTTTCCTTGGTTTACTATACCAGCCAGATCTTCATAAACAGATATAATAAGTTCCTCAATGTTAAGGACTTTTTTGCACAAATTATTAATTAAATCTATTCTACCATCAACCTCAGGAAACCTACCTTCACCAATACTCAATAATAACTGTGAGAAATCTTGAGCATTTGTGTTCTCGCCTCTTTGCGCTCGCATGTTTGTGGTGAGATTTAACCTTGTAATATGGGGCCAAAGAATTGAATTTTTTAAACATGCGCTAATTTCATCGGCTCTTGTCCCGCGTGTAACTATTGGCAATGTCTGCCGAAAATCTCCACAGAAGAGCATAGTGACTCCGCCCATAAGTTCATTGTTGTGTCGTATATCTTGCAGCGTTCTATTGACGGCTTCTACTGCTTTGCGATGCGCCATTGTACATTCATCCCATACAATTAAGGTGCACTCACGAAGTACTCGAGCTATGTCACTATTACGTGAAATGTCGCAAACGGGGGTTTCAGTGACGTCTAATTGTGTGGGTATTTTGAACATGGAATGTGCAGTTTTGCCTCCTGGAAGTAAGGTAGCTGCAATTCCGGACGATGCCACGGCCAATGCAATTTTTCCCTGGCTACGTATTTGCGCAAGGATAAGTTTCGTAAGAAATGTTTTACCAGTACCGCCAGGGGCATCCAAAAAAAACATTTCACCAGAGGTGTTCAAAGCGCTGTTACATATACGATCAAAAATAATTCTTTGTTCGGGGGTCATGATAGGTACACCTACTTGAAGAATTTGGGCCAGTTCCTCTGAGTCGTAATTGGATTCCGTTGCATACTCTCGATTAGTTTGTTCGACATTTAAGATTGGTTCAGGTAATCCATAGCGTATTAAGGGATTACCACCAATTGAAAAAACTGTGTTTTGTATATCACACAAACAACGATTCAATACATCATTGAGCATCTCTTGATTTAGTTCACCATGTTCAAAATTAATGTAATCTTCAGCTAAACTTTTCTGGTGTTTAACCCAAAGTTGATTAGCATCTGAAAGGCCACAAAATACTAACAACACCGCAAATAAATTCCGTAAACGACGCGGGCTATCACTAACAGATGCTTCAGCGAGGGTGTTGTCCCAGTGCTGGTCGTCGTCCAATAACCCTCGAGCCCGGCAAGCAGCTTGAAAAGAAGGATATTGAGTGTTGTTGAACATTTTCAAAGCCAAAAATGATGTGGGTCCTCGTACTGTATGCAAAAGTAAACGTACGTAAAAACATTCGGAGTTATTGGGATGTACAGTGTACACTCTGCCGAGCACATGTTCTTTAAAAAGGTTGGGAAAACCTTCAACAGGAATACCACGTCGGCGACGATTAAAAATCCTGTGTTGCTTATCGTATGTATAATACGCTGGAACTTCGTCATAAAGCAAAGTTCTTGCGAAATCGTCAGATTCGCATAATCGAAAGAACGCCAGTAAAGTTGTTTGTCTAGGATTTTCTAGTTGCTCCACAATATTGTCTGGGTGAAAATATACGCGTTGTCCGCCTTCCACGTGAACGTCTAAATGCATTACCGGGGGATTACGCTCGCTTATTGGGAAACTGAATATTCGCCATGCTGCCTCCGAAGAACTTATGTATCGCCCTGATTGAAATCTTGTAATTTCGTCAAATCTGTCGTTGCTCATTGCAAGTGTTGCTTGATCCGTCCCTTTATTTACATACTTAAAAATGTATTTAATTGATTCAACACTGTTACACATTTCTACGTTTATATGGGTTTGGAAAGTTCTCGATAGCACAGGTGAGTACGGCACTACCCACCTGTTATCTACTTCTACATCTTGTCCAAACATTCTCAATTTTGTGGTGAATCCTCCATACTGTGGAGCACGCCGCCGATATTTGGGATAACCATCTTCACCAGTGATTGTTTCTCTTAAAAGGGGTCTTGGATATTTTTTCGTACATTGTCCATCCTTCATGCACGGAGAATTATTATTTAATGCACCGCAAGGCCCGTGTATCATCTGTGTTTTAACAATTTGGTGTAAAATAGGATCATTTGTGGGATTTGGTAATTCTGCACTTATTATATTATCAACGTCATTAGGACGAATTTTTTGTAATAACCATAGAAGAATGTGAGCGTGGGGCAGCCCTCTTTTTTTGCCATTCCACGTTGTATGTATAGCATGACGTAGCGCCAAAAACGTTTTGCTTGGTTAATAAGTTGATTAACAACTTTAACTTTAAATAAAAAACTCGACTAATTAAATCGTGTCGATCGTACGATGCTTGACCTTCTAGCAGCTCTTGAGAAATCTCGATCCATTTAGGGTTAGTAGTTATTGTTATGAAAAGATCTGGCCTACCATACTTGCGAACATAACAGAATGAGTCTTGAACGCGTTCATTCATATTTCGGGGACTCCCGATAAAGCTGGAAGGCAATATAACTAAACGTCCTAAATTTTCTATGTGTGTATCTCCCTGTACTGCATCATGAAGATCCACATAATTTTCGGCACGCAACTGTCTCTGATGAGTACGAATGAATACTAAACGCTCTGTTTCAACTTTTGCGTACATATCAACAATAAACTGGTTAAATAAGCCACGAAATCGTTGTAAATATACAAAACGACGTTGTCTTATTTGCATGAGATAACAATAAAATTGCAGAGCCGAAACTTTTCTGTCTAACCGAGGTGCTCCTGTAGCGGGGTCAACTTGATAAACCGTAAAGTTGTAACCATCTTCACCGCGACAGTAAATAAGTGGGTATTGTAAGGAGTCGTAAGAACGATGAGTCTCACTAATTCGTTGCAGGCGGTCATCACGCGTGCGTACTATAATGTCGCGCTTGTCGCATTGCTGATCCACCAGGACAACTGCCACTTCATTGGTGGATGGAGAATTATAACGGCCGGAATGTTGCACTAAAGGTCGCTTATCCGCGCTAATAACAAACTTATAATTATTGTATTCATCTTGAGGGATCGACTCTAGTACAGCTTTGAAATTGGATACATAAGGGTTGACCTGATGAAGCATGCCCTGAAGCTCTGAGATAACATTAGCGTTTAAATTTGGGAAATTCTGCCTCCTTATATTGGCTTGTTCATGGTAATCAGAAACGAAATATATTTGTAAAAACTTTGGTTCTGTCTCAGGCAAAAAGCGAACCAATTAAGTGGTAGACTTGCCCCTGCACTTTAAAAGTAGGCATAAATGTTCCATGTACCACTTGCTTGGCCCCGAAAGAAGTCATCTGGAATGCCCCATTGTATGAACGGATATTGTCTAAAAACTGCTTGGAATGTGGATGGTCCCCATTAAGTAGCGATTTAAGAGGTTCTGGGGGCTCTTGAAATATTTCCAATTGTACCTTGCCAGCTGAACAGCAAAACCCGTTTGATTCTTTAGACCACTTAAGTGATTGACAATGACTACAAGTGCGAATCATTCTTCCGATCTCGGCAAATTCACTATAGTCAATATTAAAAGTGTAGGTAAAACCACTATTTTCTTTATCAACCCAAGGGAGATCAGTGTAGTTCTCTCTGTCCATAGATGGCGGAGTAAAGGTGGGTGAACGATTTATAAAAGTACGAATACGATCAGCTTGTAACCGAATTGCACGTTCACTCTCTGTCTCGTTACTCCTAATTGCTTGCACTCTTTCCCTTTGTAAAGACAAAAGTTCGTTACGGTGTTGAAGCGAATTTTCATAATATCCCCTTGCCAATTCTAAGCGTAAGTCATGCTCCTGCTGGGTTTCATGTGTCCTACTTACCGAACGGCTCTCCCTATCTGCTGCTAACCTCGCTTCATATTGAGTAAATGATTCCGAAGCACGTGATCTTGCATGACGTTCCCGGTCTGCAGTCAAGCGTTCCGAATATTGAGTTAGCGTTTCTGAAGCGCGAGACTCAGCATGACTTTCACGGTCTGCAGTCAACCGTTCTGAACACTCCGTAAATGTTTCCGAAGCGCGAGACTCGACATGACGCTCACGATCTGCAGTCAAGCGTTCCGAATATTGAGTAAACGTTTCTGAAGCGCGAGACTCAGCATGACGCTCACGGTCTGCAGTCAAGCGTTCCGAATATTGAGTAAACGTTTCTGAAGCGCGAGACTCAGCATGACGTTCACGGTCTGCAGTCAACCGTTCTGAACACTCCGTAAATGTTTCCGAAGCGCGAAACTCAGCATGACGCTCACGGTCTGCTGTCAAGCGGTCTGAATATTGCGTAAACGTTTCTGAAGCGCGACTTTCAGCATGACGTTCACGGTCTGCAGTCAACCTTTCTGAATGCTCCGTAAACGTCTCTAAAGCTCGAGACTCGATATGACGTTCACGGTCTACTTTTAAACGCTGAGAGTAATTTGTTAATGTTTCCGAAGCGCGAGACAACGCGTGACGTTCGCGATCTGTAGCTAAGCGCGTTTCATTATTAAAACTGGACTCTGATGCCCGAGATTCCGCAGTTTGTTATCTATTGTAAGCTAAACGGTGCTCACGGTCCTCATTTGTCTCTTGCGATCGAACTTGTCTCATCCTTTTAGCCCTTGTAGTGTATTGAGAAAGACTACTTTTCTTTTTTTTGCGGCATTATTTAAAATTTATTCAACAACCAAAACACAAAATAAAATCCTTATCCGAAATCACAAATATAACAACTTTTACAAATTATCATATTGAGTAGATATAAAATAATGTGTCATTAAGAAAACTCACGAAAAATCTTACCTACGCGAGGTAGATGTTCAGCAATGACATCTAACGGAACGTAACGGAAAATAGTGAAATAAAACAATTATCATTGTACCAATATATATTTCATAAAAAAAAATAGTTATATTCCTATTATAGGATAGAAAAGGACCTAACTAAAAATTATAATTGTTTATTATGTATTTATACAAATAATATATACAATTTAAATAATATATACAATTTAAATAGTCGCCGTGAAGTGACGTAGTTAGAGAACCATACTGTTTAATGACGGCTAATAATTTTCTGCTCACCAGATGTCGCTAGTTGACACTGAGATAAAGTTTTTTGTTACACAATGTCATTTAATGGAGAAGTAAGTTTTTAATAAAAGTTTATCAGTTTCTAGAGTATTATACTAATACACAAAACAATGAGTCAGTGGTTTGCTGTTTAATTTTTTGCACATTTTTAACTTTTTAAAATTTTTCTACTTTCATGAATATTATGTATTTTTAATTTTAAAAATATAAAATATAGCAACAGTACAGAAAGAAACATTAACCTTTACATTTTTCGAACAAATTAACTTCCCCGCCCTGATATCTGTCAAATATTATACCTCACTTCACCTTCACAAGTGGCGCCACACTGGTGGCAGAAAAAGGTGTGGATGCCGTCATTGTAACTTACTTTTTCTTAAATGGCGCTATTATGTATTTAAATTAAACTTGATTTTCATAACGATAGACAAAATTTAAAAGCAATACATACATATAAAAAGCTTCTATAAATGTTTATATTTTTTAATAAAACTTTAATATGTATAATAAATAATTTATTAGTGCCTGAAGGGAAAACGTAACACTTTTTGCATTTTAATAATAGATGGCACTGTCTTATAAACATACAACGTAGTCGGTGAAGTTTTAAACTAAGTTTCAACGGTTAACATAGTATATTAAGCTTCAGTTATAAATATACATTACAAATTAAAAACTTTATGTAATCTACCTTAAGACTAATGACATTTTATGCACTTATTATAAAATTATAAAATTAACTCCAAAGAAAGGTAAAAAAACATAACCTTCTTTTTTTGATGCTCCGTAATCGGATAAAAAGTAGCCTATAAGTTGCCCCGGGTTCTTAACTACCCACTTACAAAATTTCATGTAAATCCGTCTTGTAGTTTATGAGTGAATCCGTAATACACAGACAGACAGACAGACAGACAGACAGACAAAAATTCTAAAAACTACTAATTTGGTTTCAGTACCGCTTGTTTAGTCACCTGGACTTGTTTTTTTCAAAAAATAATAGAATTACAGACACGACTTTTCTACAGATTTATTATATGTATAGAATAGATAACAGATATTGTGTTGGGTATTGACATTTCGAGCATATTAAGGGATATGCCATCTACGCCAACCGCATTTGATTTTAATGACTGTACTATTTTTAAAATATCAATTTCCTGTACTGTCTTTAGCTTAAATTTACTTGAAACTTTTATATGAGATTCAAAGAAAGACGTGTTAGAAGTAAGTATTTGATCATGTCCAGGAACATTTAAAAAGCTGGTATTAATTAACTTGGGATCATTAAAAATATGATACGGTAGTTCTGGTTTACTTTTAACCTTACATTTTTTTTATGTGTGACCATATGGCTTTAGGATCTCTTTTAGTATTGTTGATATAGTAGTCATAGTATGCCTGTTTTTCTTTGCGAAGCGCCTCAATACAGTATTTTTTTAGTTATGTATCTCTGAACCAGATTTACGTGCTACTAAACCAGCTTCATCCCGGAGTTTCATAATTTTTTTTATATTATAAGTGATCCAGGGATATTGTAAATGTCTTACAGTTTTTGTGCAAAGAGGCGCATGAATATCAAATATGGTTAACATCATTGTGTTAAAAAGAGATACCATATCATTAACGTCATTCAGGGTGTTGATGGTTTCACAGTTCATCGACTTTAGATCTAATTGAAACTGTTCGACATCAATGGAATGTAAGTCTCTGCGTGATATTATAATTGGTTTTTGTTTGGGCTTTTTTGAAATTAATTTCACAACAAATAAATGCATGGCTACTCAGATCGGGTATGTGATTAACTAAAATATTGTATTGCTGGATGTCTGTACAAACTATATCTATTAAGGTTTGACTATGATCGGTGAAATGAGTTGGTTCAGTTACACATTGGCTCAGTTTGTAGCACTGTAAGAATTCTCTAAGTTTTTTATAATTACTATCCGCGGTGTTCAATACATTTATATTAAAGTCCCCTAACAAGATTATATAATTGCACCATGCAAGAGTCCCGATAGTTTCAGACAAAGCATCGAAAAATGTGTCTACGTTTAACCATGGTGGTCTATAGGCAGTACCAATCGCGATCTTAGTACCGTTAATAGTTAGAGCAAGCCACATCTGTTCTACAAGCGGAGTCGAAGGATGAGGCAACGTTCTAACAGCTAGACCCTGCCGTATGTAGAAGCCAACTCCGCCAACTCGCGAGCGCACATTGGTCGGTCGGGGAATGTGACGTAACCGGTATCCTGGCACCGCGGGCGCGCGCGCTTCCTCACCCTCATGCAACCAAGTTTCGTTAATCGCCATTAAATCGACAGCGTGGCGATCTATAGCTACTACTAGTTCTTCATGGCCTGTACCTAGTGAACCTACATTTAGAAGCCCTAACTTAAGATTACTTGTCATATTGTATGATATAAAGGAATAATCACAATTGATATCTTTGACCAACAAATATCAGAGTAATACTCACAATAATTGTTCCTACTCTGAGCTTGTTTCATTACTCTATTTATGTTGTTGTAGGTTTGTGATATCATAAGAATGTTAACTGAATTTAGCAAATAATTATAACGGGTAGGATTTAGGGGATATACATATTTTCTTACATTTAAATAACTAATGCCTATAAAGCTTATAAAGGAAGTAACATAAATATACATACGTATCGGCCCTGTAGACATTGTCCTACTACACACATAATAACAACAACAATGAGCGTCAAGCTTTATAAAGTCTGAGTAATGTAAAAAGACATTTACTTTGTTTGGTAAACAGTTAATAACAAATGATGCACTAATAAAATTCAAAAGACTATAACAAATAATGTATATGGGTAGCAAATATTTTATGACTGTAAATGGAAATGCAAATAGCTTATTACGATAACTTGGCCAACTATATATTTTTAAATGGGATTTCGTATTATTTCGAAGTTGTAAATAAATCTTATTAATAACTATGGGTATATACGAGTACCCACAAAACAATTGACGATA
Organism: Parnassius apollo; assembly: GCA_907164705.1. NCBI lineage: Eukaryota > Metazoa > Arthropoda > Insecta > Lepidoptera > Papilionidae > Parnassius > Parnassius apollo. Next base: position 460,831 of record CAJQZP010001641.1, on the reverse strand, counting down.
GTAAATAGTTACAAAATTAAATAAAGAAATTAAAAACACTAATTCATTTTTGTAGGTAAACTGAGAGACAGTTATGGTGATCGAACAAATTCGGACCCAAAAACCTTAGCAATATCCGCGTTGAAGCGAATGCGATTTATTGGAGCTCCTGCTTCCCGACGTGCAAAAATTCGGCCTCCCTTCGTCCAAACATATCGCCATCCCTGCTTGCGGCCTGTCTCGCGTGCCATGCGAAACAACTGCCTATTTGTTTTAGTCAGTCGTTCGTTTATATAGATATTGCAGGGTGCGGACTTAAGACCTAGAGCCTCGGTTGTTAGAGACCGGCGGACGCCCCCCACTCGCATACAATGGACCAGTTCCTTTTCCTCCAAATGAACACCAAGCTTGGTCACAACTGATAGAACCAAGTGTGTTGGGTTCTCCCCACTCTCCTCTGGAATGCCACTTAATTCGACGTCATTTGCAAGCAACTCCTGATCCCTATCGTTTAAGTCGGCTTGCAGCTGATTGACGGTCGACTCGAGTTTTAGGATTTCAATTTTGAATCCTTGAGAGCCATATTGCTCTTGTGATTCCAGGATAGTTTGGACCGTGTTCTCGAGCTTATCTAAACGAGCGTCGCATTTGCTGACAAGGTTTCTTATGTCCTGAAGTTCTTCTCTGAATGCCCGAAATTCTTCGCGGGTTTGTCGCATTTCTTCTCGGAAACATCGCAATTCCTCTCCGAGGTTTGAAACCTCACTCGAATTAGCAACAGTAATTGTTGCGGGTTTTATCGGCGTTGTGTCCTTGTTGCAACGTTTTTCTTTCAATTTGCATTCAGGGCAAGCCCAGGATGGCATTAGTGAAGCGCCCACTGGGATGCCTACACACGCACGATGTAGCTGTTTATTGCACTTTGTACAAGTAACATTAGCGCCTTTTCGGCACGACGCCTGCCATTGCGTTGTTTTATGTAGTCTTTTTGCGGAGACATGTATTTACCGCACGCACTGCACTTAACTGCCATGATCAACAAGTTTTAATACGAGTAGTTGATAAAGCAAAATTATGCGTTGATTTATTAGTACACAACGGAAGCGTGAGATGGAGCTGTGTTGATCAGTACTATATGACGGTAGTATGTTATTAAATTTTATTCGATGACATTTAAAAATAAAATGTTTTTAATATGTAAATGTTTTTTTTTTTTACTATTTATTCACTAGTCACTAAACACTCTAATGTATCCACACCATATAAGGTTCGCAGTACACAGATGTTTAACTTTTGCACAAAAATTCTAACTTAAACAACGTCCAAATAATTTTAAATTTACATAAACTCTTCCGACTCACTAACTATGTATCTCAGGACGGGCGTCCGTGACGTTAATCTAAGTGTCTTACTATCTTCAATATGGCATATACTTTGTGTGAATCGATCAAAAATAATTGATAGAATCATGCGTTACTTTGCGGAAATCCATTATAACAAAGATATTAATAGTTAATTCGCAACCATCAATTCAATTAAATACAATGATGTGTCTTACCCGGATTGAAGAGCACCTCCCGCCCTCCCTCAATTGCGTGCTTTAATCCCGTCACCACTAATCCCAGCACCACTACTCCCAACACCACTGCTCCCGGCACCACTTCTCCCAACACCACTATTCCAGGAAAGACACACCATCGACGACAATACGACACGTGTTTCGCCTCTACACGAGGCACCCTCAGGTGATGTAGAGACTGTGACGGACCGCGCATACCCAAACTACATACGAGCACACAGTCCACTTGATGGTAAGTGGTTGCTGTGGCCCATAGACATCTACATCTATCCTCGACTACGAATCAAAATGCAAATGCGTTGTCGCCCCTGAGGACTAAGATGGAATGCCTCATGTCCAGTAAAAAGGGCCTCCGGTTCTCTACGCTCACCATACGAAATACAGCAGCATTAAGCTAATATTTTACGCTGGTATTCTGTGATAGTGTGGTCCTTCCCCGATCGAGTCGACCCATTCGTGCTACAACTATAGGTACTACAAATAAAACTGCAGCATGGCTCTACCACGTATAAGTTGCTGTATAAGGGCTGGCAGTAAATGTCCTAGTGTAGTACCACCTATAAAGCTCTATAATGAACCACTAACCACTACCACTGACCATACCATACCCACATCATACATTTGGACCTAGCCTCCCTGTGTGCCTCCCTGTGTGCCTCACTGTGTGCCTCACTGTGTGCCTCACTGTGTGCCTCACTGTGTGCCTCACTGTGTGACTCACTGTGTGCCTCACTGTGTGCCTCACTGTGTGCCTCCCTGTGTGCCTCCGGTGCCTCACTATGTGCCTCACTGTGTGCCTCACTGTATGCCTCACTGTGTGCCTCACTGTGTGCCTCCCTGTGTGCCTCCCTGTGTTCCTCACTGTGTGCCTCACTGTGTGCCTCACTATGTGCCTCACTGTGTGCCTCACCGACATGCTTATTCCACCCTATTAGCACACGTTTTTTCTTTTTACACATATTTCCTTGGTGAGTTTTGATTGATGCACATGATAAAACAGACACTATGTTTTTATATAAATCATCTATGACACTCCTATGACTCATGTCGTCACAGAAACCATAGCTACATTTTATAAATTCTGATGGAAAATGTATTCACTCAAGGTTGTTGTTACATATTCCTGTATGTTGGCGACGCGGCTATAAGAATATTTCAATTTATTAGTTAACCGATTACGAACAGCTTCTAAAAACAAATTATCGAGCAATAATATTCTAATAAGAAAACACTTAGTTGAATCTTAAAGAAATATCGAATTAATAATTTGAAGGTCTTGGGTTCGATTCCCAGGCCGGACTAGTTTGTCGTTTTTCTTAGTAATATTTTCTTAATAAATTCATATAGGGAATTTTTAAGATATAAATTATGTTTCCGGGTTCAGTTCCCCGGTTGAAATCACCTTTCCAATAGTATTGTTAATTTAAAGGAATATTAAAATAAAGTTAGAGACCAGGATTTGTTCCCCGGTCGAAAAGATCACTTTGTGTATAAATAGAATTAATGAAAATTAATTGCATAAGTATTATCTTATATAAGTTTGATACGTTTTGTATGAGAGTGAAATGTTTATTTTCAAAGTTTGATTCATAAAATGTTTGTTTGTGTTATCTGATAAGGAACATGATAACTGATAAAAATCTAGTTAAAAATAATTTCCTACAATTTGGGAGTCGTGTAGAATCAGTTGTTCACCTAGTATTGGTTGATGGCAGTGTGTGCTAAATTTGCCACCTTTTACCGACAATTGAGAGTCGTGTAAGAATTAGTTGTTCAAATAGCGTGAGTTCATAGCCGCGCGTTAACCTTGTACCTACTTAGGAGGTCAAAATAAGTAGAAATTTAAATATTTGCAAATTTCAGCAATTCATGTAAAATTGACTTGTAAAATATTTCTGATTGACTGTATGAGCAAAATAGGTGAATTCTGTGTTATTTTCATGTGAAAATTCCTTTGGATTAGTGAAATATTGATAGTTTTCTGTAAGAAATTTAAAAGTGTTTATATAGTAAAATGGATAGGAAAAATGTAAATTAAACTATTGTATTAGTTAAGATATTTACATTTTCAAATGAAGAACATTGTTTCAACCTTATATTTTGTTGAATGAATAAAAGGTTTTTTGTGATATAAAAATGTAATGTATATCATAATATAGATATTTTTTGTGCTATCTTTATAAATAAAATGTATAAATGTATTTCTTATACAAATAAAGACATTGGGCAAACCGTGAGAGAGTGATAGTACAAATTGATGTAATTAGGTAGCGTAATCGCACAGAATGCGCGGCTCTCTTTCGCGTATAGCTTGGTGATACCTCAGTAAACTGGTTTTCACACAAATCGTTCGGGACCAGCTACCAGTATATAATATAATCAAGAAAGAAAAGTATATAGGGAAGTGATAGGGAAAGTAATTACTCTCTCACGGAACGGTTTGAAGATAATTACTGTTTTATTCCCAAGGAATCCTTCACCTTTAAAATAAGTACAGTTCATTGGTGTCGATAGCGCGGCACATATTGAAGAATTAGGGCGTTGGGACCGGGACGACCTCGGAAGACCCGTAATCCCCGCCTGAACCTATTTGAAGAAAAGGAAGAGGTCGACGCCCTTGTGTGTTACTCCGTTGCGGGGTTCACATACGTTGTTCCCGAACCCAACGTAGGTGTCATAGGAGGGTAGGAAATCCGCTGCTGAACGAGCCGTGACAAGAACGATCCCTCGTTCCTGTACTTTTTCAATTGCTCCTTGGCAGCTGGATCAAGTAGCAAGCGACCTCTCGTTCCCGTTCCTTTTCAAGTGGTCCTTCGAGAAGCCGGATTTAAGGAACCAGCTGTGAACCATTCAAGAGGACCTTCGGAGCCGAGTGAAGATCAGCGACCGAAGGAAGCCGGAGGTTTGAGCTGAAGCAACAGGACCAAAGGCAAGAAGACCAGGCCAGCGCAGTAGGCCCATCAGGGCTTAGGCAGGACCGGACCTGGAATATTGGTAGCTACCGGAAGAAAGAAAACCGGGATTGCGGCTTGGGGTGTGTGCTCGCATGGCGCACGTATCGCAGCCAGGCGCAAGTGCCTTTTGAAGGCGTTCATCGTGGCCAAGCAGGGCTTGGCATTTTTTCCTGTCGGGCAAGCGTGCTCGGCATTTTCCACTGGACGGCCATAGTTGGCATTTCCTGTCGGACGACCGTATCCGGCATTTCCTGTTGGGTCATCAGGCTCGGCATTTCCTCTACGGGATTGTGTTTTCATTTCCTGTAGCGCTCAAAGGCGTTTGGTGTTTGCTGTTACCAACGCGGGAGCGCTCACAGTTGCCAGGCAAGGGTGCAAGAAAGAAGAGGACGCACTCACTGTTGCCAGGCAAGGGTGCAAGAAAGAAGAAGAAGCATCCACCGCTGCTGCTGCCAGGCGAGGGTGCTCGTGAGGGCACCTGACTGCATCGCGGCCGTAGGAGAGTGCCTGGACGAGGCATCACCGGCGACTGGGCGGCGAGCACAGCATACATACCGACCCCCTAACGGTGCCAAACCGGTCGGGCTCTGGCACAACACCTTCGGGTGGAACAGTTCTCTCGGGCGAGACTGCGCTTGCACTACTGGCTCGACTGTTTCGCCATATTCCTTGGCGGGACAGTTCCTAAACCTTTCCTCCATTCCATTCCTGCACGACTCCATCCCTGGACAGCTCACCACGGTAGGCTCCCGTCCAGGATTGATAGGGCTGATAGGGCTGTTAGGGTGGTAGTAGGGTTGTAGGGTTGGGAGATAAAGGGGGGGAGGGTTGTAGGTACCGTAGGGACCGTAGGGATAGTTAGGGACCGTAGGCCAACAATCACCTTCCTGCAAGATGAAGAAGGCACAAGACCAGACAGAGAGGAGCGAAGGAACCAGGACAAGAACAGGGCTCTCAAGAAAGGCTAAAGAGGTGGAATCATTTGGAGCGACCACAGCTACTGCTTCGAGTGGGGCAACTCCTTCAAGTGGAGCCACCACCGATACGTCCACATGCACGTGGGACTCAGGGGCGTCCGTAGCAATGACAAACAACAGGACGGACACCAGTGGTACGCAGACCAGCGCCGCACAGAAATCCGTTATATCCAGGAGTGAAACGATAGTCGAAAAAGTAGGTCAAGGGACCAAAGAAGCGGCATCGTTAAGAACAGTAATCGGGCACACTAGTGACAAAGGGTCACAGAGAGGTAGTAGGTCATCGCGATCGGCGAGGCTGAAAGCCGAATTAAAGGCGCGGAATAAATTCGAACGTTCAGAGCTCGAACGAGCACAGGCAGCTGCTGTCTTAGCCAAGTCTCAATTGGAGTTGGCACGACTCAACCGAGAAGAGGAGATCGACTCGAGTGAGGATGATGAAGAGCCGAATACTCAGGTGGAACCTTTCGTAAGGAGTTGGGTTCAACAGACCATACTGAGCGCGCCGGTTAGTGTAACGCAACCCGACATTACTGATAAGGGAGCGTGTACGGGATCACGCCGCAAAGGGGCGGAGTTCGAGCGCAACCTAGGAAATGCACAGAAAGCACACGCGTGTGAGGTGTCAGAATTGACCGAAGCGATTGTGAGTGCAATAAAGATAGCGGGTAAAGATAAGTCTTCCCAGCTTCATTTCCTCCAGGAATTACCGGTCTTCGATGGAGACCCGGGTGAATGGATAATTTTCAAAACGGTGTTTGAAGACACAAGAAGCTAATTTTCAGGGGTGCAGAATGTCGCACGCCTTAGGAGAGCATTAAAGGGCACCGCTAAGGAAGCGGTTAAGTCATTGTTGTTTACTTTGTGTGAACCTTAAGAAATAATGAACGCTCTCGAAAGAAGATTCGGTAGGGTTGAGATGCTCTTCTAGCCGAAATCGAGAATGTAAAGCGTATGCCAAGATTGGCGGAAGATTGCCGAGATTGGCTCGCGGGTAGCTTGGTCGGCTGTCAAGTGCTTGTGTCCCGTATTAAAAATTATTTTAAATATAAAACAGCATTTTTAAATAAGTAAAAAAGTATATTTAAAATCAATTTTAGTAGTGTTATAAGATACATTAGTAGAATAAAGTGAAAACAGTGGTCGTTGGTTGTTACAGTGCAAAATAGTGATCAGCTGTTCGTAACAAGATCAGCTGTTTGTCATCAAACCGTATTGCAAATTGCTGCGGTAAATATTTAAGTTATTTAACAAACCTTAAATAGTTAAATGTTAGCAAGGTAAATAGTATATAGTAAATCGCTAATTATTAAACATTCTTATAATTATACATATCAAATTACATAATTAATACAAACTTCGTTCAGCGACATCTATTGGTCTAACTTTCATCTAAATAAAGTACTTGTAAATAAAAATGGCAAATGAGTGCGGCGCCTGTGGTCGTTTTGCTTCTACAGTGGACTCGATAAAGTGCTCAAGTTGCACTCATTTATTTCATCGCAAATGTGCTAGTATTCCTATTGACGGCCGAATATCAAATAAATGGCAATGCAGCGGTTGTAAGGCAAAAAATTTATGTGCGAGTGAGAGTGCAGGGGGTAAACTAATGTCGACTTAGCAAACGAGCTAAAATTAATACGCGAGCAGTTGACTACTATTGCCCGCGAAATGGTATCTTTTCGCCACGAAATCACTAACATTAATTCTAATGTTAGTGAAATAAGTAACAGGGTTAGCGACGTCGAGAAAAGGATCGCATGTCTTGAGCAGCAGGCAACGGACTTGCCGAGTCAACCCGGAGGGTCCAAGGTCGAAGATAGCATAGCGGAGTTAAAGTGTCGACTTAACGAGCGTGATCAAGAATTACTTTTAAACGATCTGGAAATATCTGGTGTAATAGAACAGAAGGGCGAAAACCCCTTGCACCTCGTCACTATGCTTGCGGCTAAAATTGGCACTGAATTGGACGAGCGCGATGTTGTAAGTGCAAGGCGGTGACAAGCGAAGGCCGCGTCCGTTAGTTGTCCGTCTCGCTCGTCGAGTGATTCGAGATAAACTAATTCACGAAGCGCGCGCTCGGCGAGGGGCGGATACTGCCGGTTTGAACTTAGGTGACGAGCCGCGCCGATTTTATGTTAAGCGGGCTACATACGACACGATATCGGTGGCGATCTAGGGTGGAAAGAAATCGGGGCTTTTATCGGGGTAGACCTTACACACGGGCCTGCCTAGCAGTACGCGTTCGGACTTGGAGCGGAACGCATATGCGGTAGAGTTCTTCAAAATAGCTTCGACTCTCTTAAAACACCAATGTGTTGGTTTGGCATTAGCCCTATCGGTAAATTTATTCGAAAATAGAAAAAGAGGAGTTGCTGGGTGAAAAAATGGCTCCAAAAGAGATAAAAATTAAGCCACATAAACGTACTAAATGGCCTGTAATCCAAGGACGTCATTAATTTTCTCCGGATGGATGAAGACAGTGTTTATAACCTTCTAGAAATGATTTCGCCACTTATATAAAAACGTCAATTTCTCCTACCTATGCTATTTAGTTATTTCTTCTCTTTGTTCATTTCTGCTTTGGTCAAAATCTGGTTATGTATTACACACAACAAACAAGGAAATAAAATACTTTTGTATAATAATATGTATACTTTTTTTTTAATGTAATCTTTATTTATGGAGTAAAACTATCAGAAAATAAAATAGCTTATATCTTTTTTTAAACATAAAGAAACCTTTAATTTCGGACATACTCCCTTTTATATAACTTGTTTGTTGATGTGGAGATGGTGAAGGAGTAGAAGTTAGTTGTTGATAAGAGGATGAAGGCACGTAAGAGATCGAAGTGTGGTCTTGTGAGTTGTAAGAGATATGAGTGCGGTCTTGTGTTGATAGCGTTGGAATAGGAGTTAGTTGTTGAGGAGAGGCTTTATCTTCTCCTTACTTACATCATACACTCTACTTTACGAACGGCAATAAAAAATATTAGTTTAGTAGGCACTCTTGACCATGTCACTTCGCAGGGTCACAGGCTAGGGTGGATATGATTTGAATTTCGATAAAATTTCAATTAATTTATTTATTTTATTCACTTTTTTTTTTGGTTTTTTGTAAAATATCAGTGCCATAGGCTTCTACTCCGTTTATATGATTAAAATGTAAAAATTTTGTTATATAAAAAAGGTCATTCAGTATCACTATTTTGTTAACTTCCTTCCGCGAGGGTTGCCGGCAGCGACTGCCAAAAGAAATCGGGCCGATGCGCCTACACACACGCAGTAAGGAGGGGGCGGTGCCCCGATCTAGGAAGCATCGGCTGATCTAGGAAGCATTTTTGCTCCTGCCAGCCGATTAAGGAGGCGATATCGGCCACGACTTAGGATGGCCCTACATACGACACGATTTAGAGGCAATCTAGGAGGCATCCCCACTACTCCACCCTAGATCGCCACCGATATCGTGTCGTATGTAGCCCGCTTTAATGAGCGGCTCACCTCAATCAATAGGCAATTATTTTATAAAGCACGGGAAGAAGGGCGCCGCAAAGGCTGGAGATATGTGTGGACGCGGGAAGGATGCATTTTTGCGCGTCGTGATTCTAGTTCACCCCGTTATAGAATTCGAACAGAAATAGATATAAACAAAATTTTTGGGGATTGAATAGTTTGAAGGAATTTTAATCCTGTTCTTTATGTTACTTCTTGCACGATGTCAATTTGGCTGTCGTCTAGATTATAATTATTTTTAATGATTGTTTCCCCTACGCATCTACGTAGCTGCTATTACGAGGACATTTTATTTTTATTTTTATCTAGACTACATTTTATTTCCATTTTATTATTAGGTTACATTTTATTTTTGTTAAGTTGCTTTGCATACGTTTATGGAGTATGGAGTAAATTTTTTGTCTGTTATTATTATGTAGTTACACTTTTAATATTATCACATTTATTCTTTGTCTTTTGTTATAATGAATATTGTGACAGGTTTAATGTTTGCTTTCTAACGTGTAGCAGCATAACGGGAAATGGCGACAGGATATTGTCGGATAATATATTCGGCAATCAATTATGTTTTTTTATAACTTATAACTGTGGCCCATACATAGAAATGTATTTGACAGTACATGAGCAGTGGTATCATAGTCTCCTTTATTATGGTTTTGTTTGGGTTATTATTAATTTTATAACGTTTTCGTATTATTATAAATTCTTTGAAAATGACTAAATTAAATAAGTTGAAAATTGGCTTCTTGAATCCCGGGTCTCTTGGTGCTAGGCACGACGAATTCCTAGCTGCTATGGAGCATCACTCTGTAGACATAATGGCTATCAATGAAACATGGCTTCGGACAGGGGAGGAAGGCCGGACGCCTTCTGTTCTAGGGTATCGACTGCTTCACGTATCCCGACCTCCCGAAGTTCGTGCGCGTGGAGGCGGTGTGGGTTTTTATTTGAGACGGGGCTTGTCGTCAAAAATTATTCAACATCCTATTTGTCCCGCGGTGGAGCAGATATGGTTAAATATTAAAATTAACGGCAAGTCCCTTGTCTTCGGTACTGCTTATCGTCCTCCATGGTTGAGCGTGACATTATTTCTGGACGCGCTGAGCGAGTCCTTAGGTTCTTTTGTAGGCTACGATCAAACAGTACTGCTTGGGGATTTTAATATCGACATTTTAAATAAAAATTGTGTTAGTACCAAAATGCTTTCGGACTTCCTAACATGCAATAACCTCGTGCAATATGTTGAGGAACCAACACACTTTACTGAATATAGTGAGACACTGTTAGATGTTATATGTTCAGATGCATCGGTGTCATATATAAGTGTGGACTATATTAGTGACCTCAGTAGTCATGCCTTTATTGTATGTGAACTTGACATTCCCAAGCCTAAGTTTCAGCCTGAAAGCGTCACGTATAGACCTTTAATGGATATGGACATAAACATTTTCAACCAAGATTTAAAACAAATTAACTGGCACTGTGCATCGTCAGATAACATAAACGATATGATTGATTCTTTTAACAAAAATTTATTAAATATTGTTACGAGCTTGAGGTTCGTGACAATAAAAATTGCCGATAAAATTACCTAAATTAACACTTTAATTTACTTTACACAAATTAAAGTTAAAAACACTAATAATTAAACACACTTATTCACTTTATTCCGCTCCGAAGCTTCGCTTGTTTCGCCAAATCAACACTACTCCCATCGCATCTTGCAGCGCCTATATATTTAAATTAGCAAAGAAATATCCAGAATGTTCAAGTAAACACGCGCAAGGTACCGAGCGTTCGAGTTTCGACTAGGCGCTGTCGGTTGAGTGATTTGTGATGTCATTTTCTCAATGCTCCCCTCGCTCTCGTTCCTGACACTAGATGGCGCTAGTTGACTTATTCATGCAACACTGCCCCCTCCTAAGACATGCTCGTCCCGAGCATTATCGGTCCCATAATAACGCGCCAAGCGATCCACATGGACGATCTTAGGAGTCCCTCTTGCGCCTTTCTGTATCCGGTAGGTCACATCGTTGATCCTGGTTACAATCCGGTACGGGCCGTCCCATTTAGCTTGAAGCTTAGGAGATTTCCCTTTGCTGCGGACTGGATTGTGCAACCACACAAGTGAACCTTCGTCGAACCCTTTGTTGTTCATTTTGCGGTCATACCGGGTTTTCATCTTTTCAGACATTTGCTGGCCCGATTGTCTGACGTGCTCATAAACGTCATTCATTTTTTTCCGCAAGTCATTTGCATAATCGGTTATACTACGTGGAGCATCAGGTGGTATCCCGGTGATCAGGTCTGCAGGCAGCCGTAATTCTCTTCCAAAGTTTGCGAAAGCTGGTGTCACTGTTGTACTTTCGTGAACAGAACTTCGATATGACAACAAAAACGGTTGTATGTGCTTGTCCCAATCTCGTTGCCGATTGTCTACAACTTTTGCTAGGTACCTCTCCAATGTCTGATTAAATCGTTCCACCATTCCATCAGATTGCGGGTGATAAGAAGTCGTTCTTGTTTTATGAGTACCCATAACTCGGCAAGTTTCCTGGAATATTTGAGACTCAAAATTCCTTCCTTGATCGCTGTGAATCTCTAAAGGTACTCCAAAACGACAGAAGACTTCATGAACTAGTTTATCTGCAACTGTTGAAGCTTCTTGATTTGGAATGGCGAAGACTTCTGGCCACTTAGTGAAGTAATCCATCACAACCATGAAATACTTGTTACCGCTTTCACTCTCCGGAAACGGCCCCGCCACGTCAATGGCTATTCTCTCCCATGGTGCACCAACATTGTACAACTTCAATGCACCTCTACTACGAGTCTGAGGTCCCTTTACAGCCGCACAACTTGTACATTTGCGACACCAGTCCTCGACATCGTTTCGACAGTGGACCCAGTAAAACCGTTCTCGGATCTTCAGTAGAGTTCGTTTAACTCCCAGATGGCCTCCTGAATTATGGTACAGCTGTAGAACATCCGGTACTTTAGCTTTAGGGACAACCATTTGTAAATGACAGCTGTCTCCCCGAACATTTTCCCATTTACGGCACAGAACTCCATCCTGAAGCAGCAAGCTGTCCCACTGGGCCCAATAGCTTTTAGTGGTCGAACTCATCGCTGAGACGTCGCTCCACTTGGGCTTGGGAGCACTGGCCTTCATCCATTCCAGGATCGGCTTGATGTCCGGATCTTCCTGCTGTGCACGTTGTAAGCTGTCCTTCCACTCGTTGCTGAGGTGGTCTGCCCTGAGCATCCTCACGGATACCACTTCCTTACTCTCTTGCCTAGTACAATGTTTGCAATCTTCAGGACAAGGTCTTCTTGACAATGCATCTGCGTTGCCATGAGATTTCCCGTTGCGATGTTCGATCTCAAAGTCGTATTCCTGCAATAGTTCAATCCACCTCGCAACTTGTCCTTCTGGATTTTTAAACTGCAATAGCCATTTTAGTGCAGCATGGTCAGTTCGTAAGTGAAATTTTCGCCCCAGAAGATATTTGCTAAAATGCTGAAACGACTTTACCACAGCTAGCAATTCGCGTCTTGTGACACAGTAGTTCCTTTCCGGTTTTGACAACGACTTGCTGAAGTACGCTATCACGACCTCTTGGTCACCATTCCGTTGGGACAACACACCGCCAAGTCCTATATCACTTGCGTCTGTGTCAACTATAAATTCTTTGCTTGCATCAGGGTATCCCAAAATAGGTGTTTTGCACAGACGGTCCTTGAGCTCCCTGGAATGCGATATTGCAACTTTCATCCCAGCAGAAATGTCGCTTCTCCTCGGTTAGCTTATGCAGAGGTTTGGCTATATCTGCAAAGTTCTTCACAAATCGCCGGTAATAGGAGCAAAAACCCAAAAATGCTCTAACCTGCGTCTTGTCTTTTGGAACCGGCCAATCCTTGACAGCGGCGATTTTCTCTGGATCTGTGCGGATACCTTGTTCCGATACTACAAACCCCAAAAAGTTAACTTACCGTTGGAATAGTGAACATTTCTTCGGGCTCAACTTGAGGTTGGCACTCTGAATCTTCATGAGCACGCGTTCCAGGTTTTGAAGGTGTTCCTCAAACGTACGGCCTACGATGATGATGTCATCCAAGTAGACCAGACAGGCATCGCCAATTAGCCCGGTAAGTACAAGTTCCATCAGCCTTTCAAACGTTGCTGGAGCATTGCACAACCCAAACGGCATTACTTTAAATTGCCACAGACCCTTTCCCGTCGAGAATGCAGTTTCCTCCTTGTCCTTAGGGTCAATTTCAACTTGCCAGTAGCCACTTTTTAGATCCAGCGTGCTAAACCACTTTACTCCTGTAAGCATGTCCAGCGTGTCATCAATTCTTGGCAAGGGATAGCTGTCCTTCTTCGTAACGTCGTTCAGACGGCGGTAGTCAACACAAAACCGCATGCTGCCATCCTTCTTCTTCACCAGCACCACTGGTGAACACCACGGACTAGAGGAAGGTTCAATAACACCATCCTTCACCATTCCTTCAATCATGGTTTCCACTTCTTTTTCACGTGCTACCGGCAATCTTCTTGGCCGCTGACGGATAGGCAATTCTTCTCCTGTGTTTATTTTGTGTTGAACTAAGCCAGTCTTTCCTATGTCAGCATCGTTTGATGAGAATACATCGGCGTACTTGAGTAACAACTTCTTCGCCTTGATTCGTTCGGGGAGAGAACACTCCGACAGTCTTCCAAAAGTGTGGTCACTCTCGTTTCTGCATCCTTGCTGGGGGTCCCACTCGATATATATTGGCACCGACGTAACCAATCCACTTCCTCACAAGTACCAATCAGTGTGCCTTTTTCTATAATCTGGTCCCGGTCGCAAAGGTTCAGCACACGTACTCCTGAGATGTCAGTGGTCCTGACCAAGGTTCGAGCTACTTTCCATGGAAGGTCATTGTTTACCCTTTCCACAAGTACACAACGGTGGGCTTGCCCAGCGTTTCGAGGAAGACTAACCGGAACAATCGTTTCCGATCTCGGCGGAAGAACAATCTTCTTAATTCTGTACACGTTCCCTGGTAACGCACCTTCCATAAAAAGTTCCTCCTGTCCACATTTCAAAACACCTTGCTTAACGTCGATCTCACAACAATTATTCCTCATAAAGTCTAGGCCTAGGATGCAGTCGTCCATTATATCAGCCACGATGACATTATGCAGGTAGATCACGTTGCCTAGCTTCAACTCCATCTCCTTCTCTCCACGGACGGGTATACGCTGACCGGTGGCTGTTACCAAATTAATGCGTTCTCGGTTGTATGCGGAGTCCCCAAGGAACTGACTTATAAGTTGGGAACTAACAACCGTACGAGAGGCTCCAGTGTCTATGGTCAGTTTACACGGCATTCCGTTGACCTCGCCCTTGATGATTAGACTGTTCCCATCATGGGTTTGTGAGATCGAGATCCTTGGGGCTCTTTTAACATCAGCCAGCACCCGCCCCGCAGTTCTGGCTTTTACTCGTTTCCCTGCTGCTGCTGGGCGGTGCTGTTGGCCGCACTAACCTCCTGAGATCGTTCACCTTCCCTTTCTAGGGTTCGCTTAGGGCAGCTGGATCGAAGATGGCCCTTTTCCCCACAGCCATAGCACCTTGGGCTGTATCCATTGTTGCGGTAGCGAACTGTAGCTGCTGCAACCTCCCTGACGCGATGGGAACGATGATCCTGCCGCACGGCTTCCACTTCCAGTGCATGGGCCAAGGCGTCCTTAAGCGTCTCGTGGTGCCCGAGCCTCACAGCAGCTCTGACTTCCAGGTCGCGGATGCCGTCGATGAATGTCTGCACCAGGTTCCCTTCAATGAGCGCAGGTACAGACCGGTATGCTTTTCGCACCAGCTTCTCCACTTCTAGAGCCCACTGCTGCAGGTTTTCGTTGATGCGCTGCACACGATCTTTAAGCTGCGCACGAAAGACGTTTTCCAGGTGAGCGTCGCCATATCTCGCCTCCAATGCCTCAAGGAGTTGCTCATAAGTCACTTCCTCACCGAGAGCTTCCAGAACTGTTAAGGCCTGGTCACGCAGGCCTAGTGTGAGAGCAGTCATGGCCTGATTTTTATTCCAGCCGTTCGCCTTCATAACAGCCTCGAACTGGATTTTGAAGGCTGACCAGGAAGAAGTCCCGTCGAACGGTGGCACTTTGAACCCACGTAGCGAAGGTGTAGTAGCTACTACGGGAGCTGTAGTTCCATCACCCAGTTTGAGGTCGTCCAGCGTTTTCTTCACGTCAGCCACCACGTAATCAACCCGATTGTTCACTTGGTCGATTTGGGTTTTAGCTTCCTTGATGTGGGTTTCAGCTTCCGACAGGCGGTTGTCATGTTGAGCAACCTTATCCTTCACCTCCTTTATCTCTTTCCCAAAGGTAGCATGAAGGTCCTTAATGAGGAGCATCTGCTCTTCCGACCGACGGGCCTGTTCCTCCTGTCCGCTCTGCAGCTGCTCTTTCAACTGACGGACCTGTTCCTCCTGCCGGCGAGCCTGTTCCTCCTGTCGGCGAGCCTGTTCCTCCTGTCGGCGAGCCTGTTCCTCCTGTCGGCGAGCCTGCTCCTGCAGCATCACCATCAGAGCACCTAAGTCAGGTGCTGCAGATGTAGGGGCTACCGACGGGCCTTCAGCCGGTGGCTGGCCCTCCGACGTCTGCGGCGTTGTACCACCAAATCTTCGTTGGTCCGTCTCCTGCTGGCGTTGACTTCGGGTACGGACACCCTCGGTTTCCTCCTTAGATAAAATCGGCATGATTTTATCCCACTTCTGACACCAATTGTTACGAGCTTGAGGTTCGTGACAATAAAAATTGCCGATAAAATTACCTAAATTAACACTTTAATTTACTTTACACAAATTAAAGTTAAAAACACTAATAATTAAACACACTTATTCACTTTATTCCGCTCCGAAGCTTCGCTTGTTTCGCCAAATCAACACTACTCCCATCGCATCTTGCAGCGCCTATATATTTAAATTAGTTAAATTAATTCAAGTAAACACGCGCAAGGTACCGAGCGTTCGAGTTTCGACTAGGCGCTGTCGGTTGAGTGATTTGTGATGTCATTTTCTCAATGCTCCCCTCGCTCTCGTTCCTGACACTAGATGGCGCTAGTTGACTTATTCATGCAACAATATCTTTAATTCTCACCCCCCCAACAAGCTTTCGGCTGACCTGAACTGCCTCCTGGCGGCTCAGGCCGAGCCTACATAACACATCCCTTAATCTGCCTTAGAGCTCCTCCTTTCTGCCAAGGAGGGTCGCGTTCGTATACGGCTTAGAGATCTCTAGTCAGATCGTTAAGCCAATTCCTAAAAGGTTGGGTTTAGTGGGTAAAAGTCACCAATGCTATGAGCATTCCCAACCTCCATCCCCCGCTTTCCGGAGGGTTGCCCATATTTGCTTCGGGCGCAAAAAAAAATCAAAAAAAAAGTCACAGCAAGTTGAAATACAATTAAATGGAAAAGGTAAAGCTATTTCTGGGGAGCGCCCTGTGAACCGAGGAGTACCGCAAGGATCCATTTTAGGTCCCTTACTTTTTATAATATATAGTGCAGACATTATTAAAAATATAGAGTATTGTAAGTACCACATGTACGCTGACGACTTACAGATATATATATATATATATCGTTTAAGCCTTGTGATGTTCAAGTAGCAGTGACAAAATTGAACTCGGATTTGGGTCGGATATCTTTGTGGTCAGAGCGTAACGCATTGGTTCTCAATCCAAAAAAGTCGCAGTACCTTATTCTAGGATCGCCAAATCAAATAAAAAAGATCACACTAAGCCACCCTGCCATTATTGTAAACAACGAACCTATTGTGAGAGTCTCTGAAGTCAGAAATTTGGGGGTAATAATGGACGACAAACTTCGTTTTGAGAAACATGTAATGAATATTGCACGTAACTGCTTTTATAGGTTGAAAGTACTTTATCGTATTCGTGAGTACCTAAGTGTCACCTTACGTATACATCTCTGCGAGTCTATCGTGCTTTCAATATATAGGCCCACGACTATTATCTCGAACACAGCAAATAATACAGCGGGTACAGAATGCCTGTGCACGCTTTTGTTTCAATGTACCACCACGTGCACATGTAACCCCTTTCATTAATAACGCTAATATTTTAAAAATGGACTGTCGCAGGCGACTACACTTTGCCTCACTTTTGTTTGGAGTTATTAAAAATAAAGAACCTTTATATTTATATAATAAGTTGATTTGGTCTCAAGATCAAAATAAGCAGTATAATACCAGATCATCCAATTACAAGTTAGTATATCCTTTCTACCGGTCGGCCGCTTTCAGAGGTAGTTTTAAATATAATGCCACTAAATGTTGGAATAACCTCCCGCCTCCACTGCGTGACCTGAAAACAATTAGTGGGTTTAAAATCAAATACAGGTTAACCTTACTTTCGGAACAAAAAAATGCCGATCTATAAAATAAACTGGTAGGAGGTTAAGTTATTTCAACACGTCAGTAATCTCAGTCCCATGAATTATGTAGATATTTTAATTTTCACTTTATATAATATATAAAACTATTTTATTTAAATATTTATATAATAAATTTACTTTTTCTGAGAATCATTTTCTTACCTTTATTCTTTAGCCAACGTTTATTCCGCATTCTTAATAAATAAAATTGATATATTTAGAAGGAAAACGTTAATTCTATTTTGTACTTACCTTCATTAGACTAATGATATCCACTATTTATGTGAATAAACATTTAAAAACACATATTTTTTTATATATTCCGCGTCGCATTATAGCATGTGCATTGAGGCAGCCGTCCGAGTTACGTCGGAGTGCGGGCGGGACTGAAAACCAGTGTCGGGATCAGAGCAATTCGTGTTTCTGTATCTCGATTTTTACTGAGTCCTGTCCATTTCACGGTCTTATGCTGCTACACAGACTCATTTTATATTATTTTTACATTTTTGTTAATTTAGGGAAATATTGTTTTATTCTCTGTTTAATTCCAATTTCTTGCTTTGTTTTGTATCTGTTGTGATTAGACCATGAATAAATGTTTTTTTTTTCTTTCTTTTCTTTAAATATAGGTTCTTTTGCAAGTCGCATTACGAACGTGGTTGCTGCAATACAAACGATGAACCAACCACAGTATTTATACTCACCGGAGTTAGTAAGCCGTATAGTGGAGAAACTTGGAACTATGATTAAATTTAAATGGTTCGAATATCGAGTTCAGCATCCTTTGGAGCCAGAGTTACAGAAGATGGCCAAATTTTTGAATTCATTGAGTGAACAATTTGGAACGTCCTTAAGCAATGAAAATGTGTCTGAAAAACGGAAACGTCCTGAATTCAGGAAGCAAACTGTACACACTGCAAAGGGGTCTGTACGCAACCGTTTTAAGAGCGAGCGTTATGAACGCCAACATAATAAAGGGCACAACCGACAAGTGGTTATGATAATCCGGGATAAGCCTGTAAGTCGGGTAACACATAAGTGTGTTATATGTAACAAGGAACTATAGTGTGTTACAAAAGGATATGAATAATCGCGAAAAATGGGAAGCGGTTAAAAAGGCGAAAGTATGTTTCCAATGTTTGTCACCCAACCATAGGAGGTTAGAGTGCAGAGCGAAAAAATGTGGTGTAGAGGGATGTAGAATGGCACATCATCGAATGCTACATCGATACCCCAATAAAAATACCTCAATGCAAGGGGACGAGGGCGGTAAAGAGGCTCAAATTACAACTGTTAGTACAGTGAATGCACTGGCATGTGCATATTTAAAAATTATACTGGTCGAGTTGCATGGACCTATAGGAATGGTCAAGACCACAGCTCTTCTGGATGAAGGATCAACCATGACACTCATGGAGGAGTGGATGGCTCAGAAGTTACTCTCTCTCGCTCGCGGACGCAAAGAAGAATTACGTATTGAAGCCGTAGAGGTAAGCGAATTAACGACGACAGTTCGTATCGCTTAAACGTTAAAATAAAAGGCATTTTCTCGAAAGACTTAGAGGAGATAAGTGTACAAATAATTAAGTCACTTAATCTTTCTCCGCAGTCAGTAGGCCGAGAATTATTGCAACGGTGTTCTCATTTGACACCGATTAAGGACGAGTTGATTTATGAGAGGTCCAGACCTACCATATTAATCGGCCAGGACAATTGGCATCTCATAGTTACTCGTGAAGTAATTTCAGGAGGTAAGAACCTACCTGTAGCATCGCTCACCAAACTTGGATGGGTTTTACATGGTCACATTTCGGGTGGCATTAAACCAATCAAGATTGTTAACCACATTTCCACCAAGAAGGAGGAGGACATGGAGAAGTTAATCAAGGATTATTTTAGTTTGGAATCTCTGGGAGTGTCTGCGCGAAAGCCCGCGAACGACCCAGAAGAACGAGCTTTAAATATTTTGAACAAAACGGTACGTCGCATACCTAATAAAAGATATGAGACTGCTTTGTTATGGCGCACAGATAATGTGCATGCCGTCGAATAGAGCGCAGGTTGAAAGTCGCCTGTTTAATATCGAAAAGAAGCTCGATAAAAATAGCGAGTTGAAAAAAGAATATGAGAAGCAAATTGAAAATCTCATTGTTAACGGTTACGCAGAGAAAGCGAACCATATTTCCATTTCCCCACGCACGTGGTATCTTCCTCACTTCGCAGTGACTCATCCACAAAAAAGGAAAATAAGAATAGTTTTCGACGCCGCCGCAAGGACGGGCGGACGTTGTCTCAATGATGCATTGTTAACCGGACCGGACTTATTGAAGTCGTTATTTGGCGTTCTCCTGCGATTCAGAGAAGGAAGCGTAGCAGTGATGGCAGACATTAAAGAAATGTTCCTGCAAGTGAAAATTCGGGAAGAAGACAGGGACAGCCTTCGATTGTTATGGCGGCACAATCGTGACGCGCCACCGGAAGAGTATAGAATGACGTCACTCATATTTGGAGCGGCATCATCACCATGCATCGCTATATATGTGAAGAATAGAAATGCGCAGGATAACGCACATATCTATCCAGAAGCAGCTTCCGCGACGGAAAGTAATTTTTATATGGATGACTATCTAAAGGCATTTCCCAACGTGACGACGGCCGAAAGGATAGTAAACGATATGTATGAATTACATAAACATGCTTCTTTCCAACTATGGGGATGGGCTAGCAACCGACCCCAGGTTTTATGTAAAATGGAGAATACATATAAGAGCGACGGTGCTTCACTGGGAGATAAGGAGCACACAGAACGCACTTTAGGTTTGATCTAGAATATCAAACGAGATATAATAAGTTTCTCCATAAGTCTTCGTAACACACCGGAAGAGGTGATGGAAGGTTTACGACCGCCTACGAAGAGGGAGATAACTAGCGCTGTGATGTCAGTCTTCGATCCTTTAGGACTCGCATCACCCATAACGATTCAAGGGAAGTCGCTAATCCAGCAAGTATGGAGTCCTCCATAACTTCCACACGAATTACACGCGTTATTTTGTAAATGGATATCGGAAGTGAAGAAATTAGGTCATTTAGAAGTACCTAGACCCGTTGCTGAAGGCGTCGGCAAGGGAGAGTTACACACTTTCACGGATGCTAGTGAGAAAGCATACGCTGCCGCGGTGTATTACGTCACCACGGGCGAGCTAGGAGAAAGGCAGATTACGCTGATCGCCGCAAAGGCAAGAGTAGCGCCGCTGAAACCAATTTCCATTCCAAGGCTTGAATTACAAGCAGCTCTTATGGGCAGCCGATTAGCTGCATCGGTTAGGGAAGAGAGCAAGTACGAGATATCCGAGCGAATATTTTGGACGGACTCACGTACAGTGTTAGCGTGGATTAGTTGCTCGTCGATTGGCTGAGATCGAAGATCACAGTAAACCATGTGAATGGCGATGGGTTCCGACGTCACAAAACGCGGCAGACGACGACACTAGAAGTTTTCCTTCCACCTTCGATGTAAGTCATCGCTGGTTTCAAGGACCTGAATTCCTCAGGACAAGTCCTGATTTATGGCCCAAACAAGTGGACACAATAAATAGCTTAGAAACGGGTGAAGAAAAATCGCCGAAAGGCGTAAACGCGCTAAGAAAGCAAGAGCCGTTAAGTCTACCCGACTACGGACGATTTAGCAGCTTTAAGAAATTCCTTGGGGCAACTACACGCACCTTACAAGCGGTAGAAAAATTCAAAAGTTTAAGAAAGTCGGTTAAAGGACCCGACAACACAGATGAAAAGTTGGTTATGTGTTCCAACGAAATTTTAGCAAAGTCGGTTAAAGGATCCGATGGCGCGTTGGACATAACGCTCTTAAAAAGAGCTGAATTATTAATTTGGAAGTTCGTTCAAGACGAGTGTTTCCATTCGGAAATAAAATGCTTGAAAGCAGGCAAAAGCGTTGAAAGAAGTTCACGCTTAAGTAAATTATCTATGGAAATAGGAGAAGATAACTTACTCCGTTTAAATGGGCGTTTACCTTTCAAGTCTAATTTGACTGAGGAAAGTAGAAAATCTGTCGTATTAGACGGTAAACACGAAATCGTTAAAATGATGATTAGAGAAGTTCATCATCATTTTGGACATGCAAATCACCAGACGGTGATGAATGAGGTGAACCAAAAATTTTATATCTTGAATTTGCGTAACGTAGTATGAAGTGTGTCACATCACTGTCAGTGGTACAGGACATACAGGTCAAAGCTGCAGAACGTGCCACAAGGATATCTTCCTCTGGAGAGAATAGCTCATCATGAACCACCTTTTACATGCTCAGCCGTAGATTATTTCGGACCTATGAGTGTGACTATAGGAAGGCGACACGAGAAACGTTGGGGTGTTTTATTCACGTGTCTGACCACCAGAGCAGTACATCTGGAATTAGCAGCCTCATTGACACCAGCGTCAATGATAATGGCGTTGAGGCGATTTATCGCCAGAAGAGGAAAACTAGCCGTTATATACAGCGATAACGGGACGAATTTCAAAACTGCAAATAAAGAATTATTGCAAGCATGCGAAGAGTGCTATGAGGGCATGAAAAACGAGTCATTTAGAAAATATATTAAGTGGAAATTTATACCTCCGGGAGCACCGCACATGGGTGGCGCTTGGGAGAGGTTAGTAAGATCGATTAAAATTGCGTTGACCGCTACGCTCAAAGAAAGGAGCCCGCGAGAGGAGGTTCTGCATACGTTGCTTTTAGAAGCAGAGCATACTGTAAATTCAGACCTCTGGTAACATTCAGTATGGATAGTCCTGAAGAGGGTTTGACACCCAATCATTTTCTTCTCGGACGCTCATGTGGTGATCGACCACCTGGATTATTTTTAGAGCAACATCTGACGGGTCAACTCAATTGGAAATCCGCCCAGAGGTTAGCCGACCATTTTTGGACGAGATGGCTGAAAGAGTACATGCCTACTTTAATACCTCGAACGGGTAATAACGGAGGTGCATGGATACTAAGGAAGGTGATATTGTCTTCATAATAGATCATTCGTTACCACGAAATACGTGGCCGAAAGGCAAGATTAATAGGACGCTACCGGGACCAGACGGTCACACCAGAGTGGTTGACGTCATTACTAGCACAGGTATCTTGAGGAGACCTACATCCAGAATAATAGTCCTGGTACCCGCGACGCCTCTCAAATGATGGTGCTGATGCACGGGGGGGAGGTTGTTGGCGACGCGTCTATAAGAATATTTCAATTTATTAGTTAACCGATTAAGAACAGCTTCTAAAAACAAATTATCGAGCAATAATATTCTAATAAGAAAACACTTAATTAAATCTTAAAGAAATATCGAATTAATAATTTGAAGGTCTTGGGTTCGATTCCCAGGCCGGACTAGTTTGTCGTTTTCTTAGTAATATTTTCTTAATAAATTCATATAGGGAATTTTTAAGATATAAATTATGTTTCCGGGTTCAGTTCCCCGGTTGAAATCACCTTTCCAATAATATTGTTAATTTAAAGGAATATTAAAATAAAGTTAGAGACCAGGATTTGTTCCCCGGTCGAAAGACTTTGCGTATAAATAGAATTAATGGAAATTAATTGCATAAGTATTATCTTATATAAGTTTGATACGTTTTGTATGAGAGTGAAATGTTTATTTTCAAAGTTTGATTCATAAAATGTTTGTTTGTGTTATCTGATAAGGAACATGATAACTGATAAAAATCTAGTTAAAAATAATTTCCTACAATTTGGGAGTCGTGTAGAATCAGTTGTTCACCTAGTATTGGTTGATGGCAGTGTGTGCTAAATTTGCCACCTTTTACCGACAATTGAGAGTCGTGTAAGAATTAATTGTTCAAATAGCGTGAGTTCATAGCCGCGCGTTAATCTTGTACCTACTTAAGAGGTCAAAATAAGTAGAAAATTAAATATTTGCAAATTTCAGCAATTTATGTAAAATTGACTTGTAAAATATTTCAGATTGACTGTATGAGCAAAATAGGTGAATTCTGTGTTATTTTCATGTGAAAATTCCTTTGGATTAGTGAAATATTGATAGTTTTGTGTAAGAAATTTAAAAGTGTTTATATAGTAAAATGTATAGGAAAAATGTAAATAAAAACTATTGTATTAGTCAAGATATTTACATTTTCAAATGAAGAACATTGTTTCAAACTTATATGTCAGATATTTAAGAATTCTAACTTAGTACATATGTTGTAAAATAGGCATATTTTGTTGAATGAATAAAAGGTTTTTTGTGATATAAAAATGTAATGTATATCATAGTATAGAAAAAAAATTTATTATGCTATCTTTGTAAATAAAATGTATAAATGTATGTCTTATACAAATAAAGATATGGGGCAAACTGTGGTGAGAGAGTAATAGTACAAATTGATGTAATTAGGTACCGTAATCGCACAGAGGGCGCGGCTCTCTTTCGCGTATAGCTTGGTGATACCTCAGTAAACTGGTTTTCATACTAATCGTTCGGGACCAGCTACCAGTATATAATATAATCAAGAAAGAAAAGTATATAGGGAAGTGATAGGGAAAGTAATTACTCTCTCACGGAACGGTTTGAAGATAATTACTGTTTTATTCCCAAGGAATCTTTCACCTTTAAAATAAGTACAGTTCATTGGTGTCGATAGCGCGGCACATAGTGAAGAATTAAGGCGTTGGGACCGGGACGACCTCGGAAGACCCGTAATCCCCGCCTGAATCTATTTGAAGAAAAGGAAGAGGTCGACGCCCTTGTGTGTTACTCCGTTGCGGGATTCACATACGTTGTTCCCGAACCCAACGTAGGTGTCATAGGAGGGTAGGAAATCCGCTGCTGAACGAGCCGTGACAAGAACGATCCCTCGTTCCTGTCTTTTTTCAATTGCTCCTTGGCAGCTGGATCAAGTAGCAAGCGACCCCTCGTTGCCGTTCCTTTTCACTGTATAATGAGTTATTTGTTCATCAGTTCTGCAGCCCCATTTTATTTTATTGTACGCAACTATTTTCGGAACAACCTTAGGTATAACACAGTTTAACCTACATTCATTCAAGAGTGGGAAGTGGTCAGACCAGTACACATCATATAAAATCTTCGTGTTATTTATTAACTTATACGCTGATTCAGTGACTTTACAGTGATCAAACCACCTCCCAGTCCCATGCGCGTCATTGACGTATGTAACTGAATTACAGTCTAGGATACTCACGTCGGTACAAAACCAGTCCTGTTCCGCGCTAAAGTTTTCAGTTTTTCATAAAACGGCCGCCCTGGGTGAGCATTATAGTCCCCCGTAGGAACACTGTCTCACATTCACTTTCCTCTACTATAGCATTTAAATAGCATAAGCAATCTGTAAAATCTGTTAAGTTTTTAGTGCAATCAACGGGCAAGTACACACCATTAGCTTTTAATTACCGAGATCAACTTTTATGGCACAAATACGAGCACTATATTTTATTTTGAATAAAGGCCAGTACTTCAGAGATAACTACGTTGCAGTTTGCACACTTAACAGTTGTTGAAGACATCGTTGGAAATGTATTGTTACGAGCTTAGGGTTCGTGACAGTAAAAACTGCGGATTGAATTACCAAAATTTACACTTTTATTACCGAACACCAATTAAAACTTAAAAGACACTAATAATTAATCACACTGATTCACTTTATTTCGCTCCGAAGCTTCGCTTGTCTCGCCAAATTCAATACTGCTGCGATCGCGGCTTGGAGCGCCTTTAAATTCACCTTTTACACCGAAACATCCTGAATGTTCCAGTAAATACCGTTCCGACCGACCAGGCGCCGAAAGTTCGAGTGTGGGGCTTCTAGAAAGCTTAATTCTTCTGTTCAATACTAGATGGTGCTGTTCGTGGAAAGTTCAACATTGACATTTTCTAGGAAGCCCTCCTTGTTCTGTTCCCCGACACTAGATGGCGCTAGTGCCGGTACCAGACGTTAACTTAGGCGCGCAACACTGCCCCCTCCTAAGACATGCTCGCCCCGAGCATTATCGGCCCCATAATAACGCGCCAGTCGATCCACATAGACGATCTTAGGAGTATCACTTGCACCTTTTTGAAACGGTTCCGCGACGTCAAGGAGTGTCCTCCCCCATGGTGCACCAACATTGTAAAATTTCAATGCACCTCTACTACGAGTTTGAGGTCCATTCGCCGCCGCACAACTTGTACATTTGCGATACCAATCCTCGACATCGTCACGGTAATGGTTCCAGTAAAACCGTTCTCGGATTTTTGGTAAAGATCGTTTAATTCCCAGATAGACTCCTGAACAACCATTATGGTACAGCTGTAGAACATTCGGCACTTTAGCTTTACGAAAAACAATTTGCAAACGACAGCTGTCTCCTCGAACATTTTCCCATTTACGGCATGGTACTCCATCCTGAATCAGCAAGCTGTCCCCTTGGGCCCAATAGCTTTTCGTGGTCGAACTCATCGCTGAGACGTCGCTCCACTTGGGCTTGGTAGCACGGGCCTTCATCCATTCCAGAATCGGCTTGATGTCCGGATCTTCCTGCTGTGCATGTAGTAAGCTGTCCTTCCACTCGTTGCTGAGGTGGTCTGTCCTGAGCATCCTCACGGATACCACTTCCTTACCCTCTTGCCTAGTACTGTTCTCGCAATCATCAGGATAAAAACTTCTTGACAATGCATCTGTGTTGCCACGGCATTTCCCGCTGCAGTATCCGATAATAAAATCGTATTCCTGCTGTTGCTGGGCGGTGCTGTAAGCCACACTACCATTTCGAGATCGATCACTTTACCTTTTTACAGATTGCTTAGGGCAGCTGGGTCGAAGATGGCCCCTTTCCCCACAGCCATAGCATCTAGGGCTGTAATTTGTATTGTGTAACTGCTGCAACCTCCCTAACGTAAAGGAAATGATGATCCTGCCGCCGCCAGGCGGTGCCGTTAGCTGCACTACTCTCTCGAGATCGATCAACTTCCCTTTCTACAGTTCGCTTAGGGCAGCTGGATTGAAGATTGCCCCTTTCCCCACAGCCATAACACCTAGGGCTGTATCCATTATTGCGGTCGCGAACTGTAGCTGCTGCAACCTTCCTGACACGATGGGAACGATGTTCCTGCCGCACAGCTTCCACCTCCAGCGCATGGGCCAAGGCGTCCTTAAGGCGTTTCGTGGTACCCGAGCCTCACAGCAGCTCTGCCTTCTAGGTCGCGAATGCCATCGATGAATGTCTGCACCAGGTTCCCTTCAATGAGCGCAGGTACAGACCGGTATGCTTTTCGCACCAGCTTTTCCACCTCTAGAGCCCACTGCTGCAGGTTTTAATTGATGCGCTGCACGCGATCCTTAAGCTGCCCACAAAAGACGTTTTCCAGGTGAGCGTCGCCATATCTCGCCTCCAATGCCTCAAGGAGCTGCTCATAAGTCACTTCCGCACCGAAAGCTTCCAGAACAGTCAAGGCCTGGTCGCGCAGGCCTAGTATGAGAGCAGTCATGGCCTGACTTTTATTCCAGCCGTTCGCACTGGATTTTGTAAGCTGACCAGGAAGAAGTCCCGTCGAACGGTGGCACTTTGAACCCACGTAGCGAAGGTGTTGTAGCTACCACGGGAGCTGTAATTCCATCCCCCAATTTTAGGTCGTCCAGCGTTTTCTTCACGTCAGCCATCACGTTGTCAACCCGATTGTTCACTTGGTCGATACGGGTTTTGGCTTCTATTTTTTTGGGTCTTAGCTTTCGCGATTTGGGTTTCAGGTTCCGATAGGCGGTTGTCATGCTGAGCAACCCTATCCTTCACCTCCTCCTTCCCGAAGGTAACATGAAGGTCCTTTATGAGGAGCATCTGCTCTTCCAACCGACGGGCCTGTTCCTCTTGTCCGCCCCGCAGCTGCTCTTCCAATCGGCGAGCCTGTTCCTCCTGGCGGTGAGCCTGCTCCTCCTGTCGGCGGGCCTGTTCCTCCTGTCGGCAAGCCTGCTCCTCCTGTCGGCGAGCCTGCTCCTGCAGCATCACCATCAGAGCACCTAAGTCAGGTGCTGCAGATGTGGGAGCTACTGATGGGCCTGCAGCCGGCGGCATGCTCTCCGACGTCTGCGACGTTGCACCACCAAATCTTCTTTGGTCCGTCTACTGCTGGCGTTGACACCCTCCGTTTCTTCCTTAGGTAAAATCGGCATGATTTTATCCCACTTCTGAGACCAATTATTACGAGCTAAGGGATCGTGACAGTAAAAACTATCGATTGAAACTATTTAATTACTAAAATTTACACTTTTATTATCGAACACCAATTAAAACTTAAAAGTCACTAATAATTAATCACACTGATTCATTTTATTTCACTCCGAAGCTTCGCTTGTCTCGCCTTATTCGAGACTGCTGTGATCGCGGCTTGTAGCGCCTTTATATACACCTTTTACACTGAAACATCCAGAATATTCCAGTAAATACGGGCGCCGACTGACCAGTCGCAGAAAGTTCGAGTGTGGGGCTTCTAGAAAGCTTAATTCTTCTGTTCGATACTAGATGGCGCTGTTGGTGGAAAGTTCAACATTGACATTTTCTAGGAAGCCCTCCTCGTTATGTTCCCCGACACTAGATGATGCTAGTGCCGGTACCAGACGTTAACTTAGGCGCGCAACAGTATAATACACTACGCGCAAGCGCTGCTGCGAGCGAACTCCGTGCGCACGCGACGAGGCACCGAGCCAGACTGTGATAAAACTCTTGAGTTATGAAAGAAAGAAAGAAAGAAAAAACATTTATTCACGGTCTAATCACAATAGATACAAAACAAAGCAAGAAATTGGAATTAAACAGAGAATAAAACAATATTTCCCTAAATTAACAAAAATGTAAAAATAATATAAAATGAGTCTGTGTAGCAGCATAAGACCGTGAAATGGACAGGACTCAGTAAAAATCGAGATACAGAAACACGAATTGCTCTGATCCCGACACTGGTTTTTAGTCCGGCCCGCACTCCGACGTAACTCGGACGGCTGCCTCAATGCACATGCTATAATGCGACGCGGAATATATAAAAAAAATATGTGTTTTTAAATTTTTATTCACATAAATAGTGGATATCATTAGTCTAATGAAGGTAAGTACAAAATAGAATTAACGTTTTCCTTCTAAATATATCAATTTTATTTATTAAGAATGCGGAATAAACGTTGGCTAAAGAATAAAGGTAAGAAAATGATTCTCAGAAAAAGTAAATTTATTATATAAATATTTAAATAAAATAGTTTTTTATATTATATAAAGTGAAAATTAAAATATTTACATAATTCATGGGACTGAGATTACTGACGTGTTGAAAGAACTTAACCTCCTACCAGTTTATTTTATAGATCGGTATTTTTTTGTTCCGAAAGTAAGTGTAACCTGTATTTGATTTTAAACCCACTAATTGTTTTCAGGTCACGCAGTGGAGGCGGGAGGTTATTCCAACATTTAGTGGCATTATATTTAAAACTACCTCTGAAAGCGGCCGACCGGTAGAAAGGATATACTAACTTGTAATTTGGATGATCTGGTATTATACTGCTTATTTTGATCTTTAGACCAAATCAACTTATTATATAAATATAAAGGTTCTTTATTTTTAATAACTCCAAACAAAAGTGAGGCAAAGTGTAGTCGCCTGCGACAGTCCATTTTTAAAATATTAGCGTTATTAATGAAAGGGGTTACATGTGCACGTGGTGGTACATTGAAACAAAAGCGTGCACAGGCATTCTGTACCCGCTGTATTATTTGCTGTGTTCGAGATAATAGTCGTGGGCCTATATATTGAAAGCACGATAGACTCGCAGAGATGTATACGTAAGGTGACACTTAGGTACTCACGAATACGATAAAGTACTTTCAACCTATAAAAGCAGTTACGTGCAATATTCATTACATGTTTCTCAAAACGAAGTTTGTCGTCCATTATTACCCCCAAATTTCTGACTTCAGAGACTCTCACAATAGGTTCGTTGTTTACAATAATGGCAGGGTGGATTAGTGTGATCTTTTTTATTTGATTTGGCGATCCTAGAATAAGGTACTGCGACTTTTTTGGATTGAGAATCAATGCGTTACGCTCTGACCACAAAGATATCCGACCCAAATCCGAGTTCAATTTTGTTACTGCTACTTGAACATCACAAGGCTTAAACGATATATATATATATATATATATATATATATATATATATATATCTGTAAGTTGTCAGCGTACATGTGGTACTTACAATACTCTATATTTTTAATAATGTCTGCACTATATATTATAAAAAGTAAGGGACCTAAAATGGATCCTTGCGGTACTCCTCGGTTCACAGGGCGCTCCCCAGAAATAGCTTTACCTTTTCCATTTAATTGTACTCGTATTTCAACTTGCTGTGACCTATTTTTAAAGTAACTGGCAAACCATTGGGTCGCGTTTCTGCTTAAACCATAAAAATATAATTTTGAAAGAAGTAATGGGATATTGAGGGTTTCAAAGGCACGCGAGAAATCAAGTAATGTTAAAATAGTACCCTCACCACTGGCTTGTGCAGTCAGTATATCATCCACGACCTCTATAAGCGCTGTGGTAGTGCTGTGCTTCTTTCTAAAGCCAGACTGCAGCTCAGGAAGGATGTTATTTGCTTCAAGGTACTTTGTTAGCTGATTACATGCAAGCTTTTCTATTATTTTAGAAAGGCACGGTAGAATACTAATTGGCCTGAGATCCGACATACAAACAGGGTTACTAGTTTTTTTTATAGGTTTAACGATGGCTTTTTGCCAGAGATCCGGATAGGTATTTGTCGCAAAAGATTTATTAATTATGAATGTTATTTCTGTAATAACATCTTTAGGTTGTGGCCGTGGTAGGAAAAGGGAAGATCTCCCGCCGGGCAAGGTGTTCTGCCCGGGGAGCGGCCAACACTCCGTGTGATAGTTCGGAGATGTTCTATATATACTGTTTATGATTCGGAATGTTGATAGCGTGATTTAAGCTTCCATGTATTTCGCTTGTGGCGCGACGACAGCGCCGCCACATCACCCCCTGCTCAGACCGGAGGTCGATAGTGCAGTCGAGTTGTCGACGAATGTGCAAGTTGCCAGGAGATTGCTTTGTAATCTACGGTGAGTCGAGAAGAAGGCAAGTAATCTGCGAGAGTGCCGTGAAGCAGAGGCGAGCAGTAAGGCTCAGAGCCGTGCCGAACACTGTATGGCGCAGAGAGTAGCTTGAAGGAACAGGAAGCATTATTATTCCAGTGCTGCGATGAACCTTGTGAAGCTAGATGGCTTGCAGGATATGAAGACTGCAGACGATATCTGCTCGGGAGCGAATGAGTGGGGTATTCTATGACGATGATGAAGCTTGAAGTTTCCGAAGGTTGGTTGTTTGGTTGCATGTTCAGATCACGTCGGGGTCACCACTGTGGCCGTGGTAGGAAAAGGGAAGATCTCCCACCGG
Organism: Parnassius apollo; assembly: GCA_907164705.1. Taxonomy (NCBI): domain Eukaryota; kingdom Metazoa; phylum Arthropoda; class Insecta; order Lepidoptera; family Papilionidae; genus Parnassius; species Parnassius apollo. The sequence goes on along the minus strand of CAJQZP010001641.1, from coordinate 429,888 downwards.
GCAAGGTGTTCTGCCCGGGGAGCGGCTAACACTCCGTGTGATAGTTCGGAGATGTTCTATATATACTGTTTATGATTAGGAATGTTGATAGCGTGATTTAAGCTTCCATGTATTTCGCTTGTGGCGCGACGACAGCGCCGCCACAAGGTAATAACTTTAACATATCAAGAGAAATGCCATCGCACCCCACTGCATTAGACTGCAAAGAGTTTATAACTTTAACCACCTCATCCTCCGAGGCTTCTTTAAAATAAAAAGAGTTATCATTAGTGCCATTAAATTCAAAGAAAGTGAGAAGAGACAATGAGACGTCATTTTTACCAGGAATATTAAGAAAATGATTGTTTAAAGCATCATTATGATAAAACTCTTGAGTTTTGGACCTATATCCCCTAATATTTTGGTAAGTGTAAGGAAGCCATCATGAACATTTAAAAAATTCATAAATAAAAGAATAAAAGTTTTAGACAAGAAATTACAGTGCCAGCTAAAGTATTTGTTGGTTACCCAGTAAAATATAAATATAGGGTTATAATAAAATAAAAAGTTAAAATAAGATTTCAAGCATTAAAATTGAGTGATGTACACATAATGAACGCAATATAAGTCCACAGTAATATTTTTTATATACCATTTTATAAGTAAAAATCTTTGATACTTTATGCGACAATACACTGAATTTAAAGCGGTAAGCAATATTCAGGGCTTTAGTGTAGAATATTATTTGTGAATATACAAGTGAATAAATTGAATAGCAACTTTTTACAACACGAGTAACTAATAATGTAAAATAATTAAAAAAAACTAGATACTTTTTCAAAATCTATAATACTGGTATATTGCTAATAATAAGAGGGTTGTAATCAAATGATATCGTTATTAGTAATGTTTACCAAGCTGAGAAGGCAAAGGCGACCAGATATATATGAGAAAATATAATCGAAAACGGTGAATATTTTTTGCTCGGCATTTCCGACTACTTGAAGTCTTTTTCAAAGCTATCAAGTTTTTCTAACATTTAGATTCACGTAGGTCTTAAATATTGTTTATGATTATTCGAATATCATTGATGACTTCTTGACGGGGCAATAATTGGCACGAAATCTTAAGCAGTTCGATCATAATATTATCAAGAGCAGGTTGACGTTTAGTTTCAGAAAGTGGTGATCCGGGCCTGGTTAGTTGTTGAGATGTCTTACAGGAAACAAGGCGTCACGATGACTATCTGTGTCCTAGCTTACGATATCCAATTTCAGTTATCCTAGAACACGGGTAATCGAAGAACTTACGACGGGCACAACACTGAATATCGCTAGATACTTCCTCACAACATTTACTACACACTATCATATCGAAGTTAGATGAAAGAAAATTTTCTGTAAGTTTGAGAAACACTTGGTGGTGGACGAAAATGATACTTATATTTTTTATTAAAATGTTTATGAGCGAATTATAGACATGTGTCCGTTAAGAAACTTTGAACTGAACTCAACTTACTGAATTATTATAAGATCCTTATTCGTTGTTGTTATCTTAAGGTAGTAAATATTTCAAAGTAGACATTTTTATTGTTAAAGAACTTTGTACATATATATATATATATATAAAAAATATAACGGCGCATGATGAGCCGTCATCATCATCATCAAAAATTTCTCTACTTTTCTAACAAATTAACTTCCCCCGCTATTATAAGATGGCGTAGGGAAGTGACGACCCCATCGCCCACTGACGTAACGGTTATGTGACAAAACCGCTACTTCAGCGCAGTCAGACAGCACCTTGCCAAGAGGTGTTAGTGCCGTGCCCCGGCAAAAATTTAAGGTGCAAAGACCCGCTTGTGCACATGACCCACCATGCAACGGCGCCGGGTCTGGGCCTCTCCCGTTAAATGACGCCCACAAAAATGGATGATGGATTTGACTAGAATGCGCAAAGGGCCGCTGCCTGGAGGTCGCCAGGGCGCGTCTGGAACTGGCACTGGACGCGACAGCATGCGAACCGCCAGCCGACGAGCGCGAGGTGCTGCACGACCACCCAGCAGCCCCTCGCATCCATCACACCCACCAGTTGGCTTGGTGTCGGCAGGGTCTTCGCGGGCCCAGCAATCGGCACCCACCACTTGTGGAGCACGCCGCATGCGTTTGACAACTCAAATGAACAGCAACGCATTGCGGGCGTATTTTAGGGCGAAAGGGGGAGAAATCGGAGGTTTTGCGTAACGGGCAAGGATGTATCGACTTTTTGCTGAGCTGGAGCCGTCACCGAGCTAAACCTGGCAGACCGAGTTCGGTATATCTTGCGCTCAAATACATTTGATGTCACCGAACTCGAACGGCTACGACGTGAGGCTGTTCCTTCATCGGATGTAAATGCTACGGCTGAGGATGCGGCGCCACAACTTGCAGAGCAACCGGCAAACTTGGATGCCGCCGTGAATACCTCAGTTTGGTTGATTCAAACGATGATGGAACATTCGCCCAAGAACTGAAACTGGAGCAAATGAGGAGTACATTGGATTGGGCGATTTTGGAAACGCGCAGTACGCGTCTCGAAAATCGACCGCGACTTCCCCCCATAGCCCTAAGCAAGCGGAATCGGGCTATCGTGAGGGCTCTGAACCCAATGCTGGTGACCTATTTGGAAGCCAGCCGGGACCTTTGCGAGACGGACTCAATTCTCTTTGGCGGCGCACTGGCAGTCTGCCGTATTATAGGCGCCAAACTTTCCACGGCTGAACGCACTACTGGACAAAGTAGTGCTATCACAGCCTGGAGAACAAGAATTGAAGAACGTATCGCAAAGGCCCTCATCGGCAGACTGATATGCTTCAGGTCAGGCAATACCAGGGCAAGGATTGTGCGCACCGTCAGGATGGCGTTTGGTCAGACAAATGTTAGTTTGTCCCAGCCGGATATAATGCAAAAACTGACGGAGCGCATAGACGACCTGAACCAGAGAATCGCTGCTTGGGGATAGGGGATTCAGCGATATACCGAGAGGTCGACACGGTTCAACTAGAATTGTCTCTTCCAGAGTGATCAGAAGAGGCTCTATAAATCATTGGAGCGACCAATAATAAGTGGAACGAGCCCAGTACCATATCAGGCCGACACGGTCGTATTCTGGCGCAGCCTGTGGTCAGAGCCCGTAAACCATAACGAGGGCCCTTGAACGGAAGTTGTGGCGAGTCAGTGTGCGAGTATTAGGCCCATGGACCCCGTCATCATAACGCCGGATGACGTAGCTGAGGCGGTCCATAGGGCCCCGAACTGGAAAAGTCCGGGGCTTGACGGGCTGCATCACTACTGGCTGAAGGGGTTCATTGTGTGTCACGCTGTGCTCGCCCGACAGTTTCAAGAGGCTCGCAATCAGAAGTCGCTCCCGAGCCTCTTCAATACTGGGATCACTCATTTGGTTCCTAAAGATCAGGGTGCCACAGACTCGAGCAAATACCGCCCCATCACGTGTCTACCGACCATGTACAAGACACTAACATCCATTTTGAGCGCGAGAATCACTCGTCACCTGGACTCAAATCAGGTGATGTCGCACTCTCAAAATGGATGTCGGGGCGGCGGTTGTTGAACCAAGGAACCACTCCTCATTGACACGGTCATTGTCAAAGTGGTGAAACGCAACCGTCGGAACTTCTCCGCCGCCTGGATAGATTACAGAAAGGCATTTGACTCGGTGCCCCATATATGGCTAAAGAGGGTCTCCGAGCTGTACAAGATTGATTGTACAGTTCGAGACTTCCTCGAGCAGTATATGGAGAAGTGGAGTACGATGCTCTGTCATCTAGGCGAGCGGATGACGGCTGCGGAAAGCCGCATGAGGATAAGAGGGGTATTCCAGGGCGACTGTCTGAGTCCAATCTGGTTCTGCCTCTCTTTGAACCCTCTCAGTACTTTACTGGAGGGCTCCGGGAGGGGATTTCAGCTTTGGAAAGGAGGTACAAAAGTGAACCACGCCACATTTTCTATAAGGATGACCTCAAATTATTCGCCTCCAGTCATTCCCATCTTATGGAATTGCATTACGACCAGTATTCACAGTCATCACTTGTGAATTTAGCAATTCTTTTAGCATGGAGCTGGGGACGGATAAGTGTGCGGTCCTCCATGTTGAAAGGGGAAGGGTTGCTAACTCTGAGGGCATAGACTTATCTATGCCCGTCAACTTAAGGACCCTTTCCGAGGCTGAAACATACCGATACTTGGGTATGTCACAGAACATCGGTATCGATGAGGCTGGTATTAAACAGTCAGTTTGCGAAATGTTTTATGTACGCTTGACCAAAGTGCTTAATAGCCTTTTTTCCGGTGTGAATAAAGCACACGCATATAACGGCTGGGTCATGCCTGTCCTCATGTATATCTTTGGCATACTCAGGTGGACTCAGACTGCACTTAACGCCCTGAATAGAAAAGTCCGCACTACCATGACGTTCCATAGGATGTATCATCCGAGATCGTCGGTAATGAGGCTATACTTACCGCGAAAACATGGTAGGCGTGGCTTCCTGAGCGCACTCACCATGCATAATCGCTAAGTGTGCAGCCTCCGTCATTACTTCCTGGCGAGATCGGATGATCCATTCTATAATGACGTCATTTCTAGTGATAAAGGACTTACCCCTCTATCCTTAGTCAACGAGCAATGGCAAGACCCGGCAGTACAGAGCATTTCTAACCGGGAGACCGTATGGAAGGAGAAGGAGCTCCATGTGAAGTACTGCAGGGCTTTACATGAGTCTCACGTAGATACAGCCGCCTCCCTCAACTGGCTACGTTTCGGAGACCTCTTCGGGGAAACCGAGCGTTTTGTCTGTGCAATATAGGATCAGGTTATTAAGACCAACAACTATCGGAGATACATCCTAAAAGATGGCACTGTAGACATTTGTCGAGCTTGTCGCCATCCCGGTGAATCACTTAGGCATGTCATCTCCGGTTGTTCGACGCTTTCTAACTCTGAGTACTTCCACAGACACAACCTAGTAGCCAGAATTCTTCACCAGGAGCTCGCTCTGAAATACGGTCTCGTGGATCGGAAATTGCCGTATTACAAGTACTTGCCGGAAGCCGTGCTCGAAAATGATCGCGCCAGGCTCTATTGGGACCGGGCCATCATCACAGACAGGACTATTTTCGCGAATAAGCCTGATATTGTGCTGATGGACCGGGCACAGTCAAGGATATTTTTGGTCGATATTAGCATCCCGTATGACGAGAACCTCGTGAAAGCCAAAACAAATAAACAAACAAAATATCTCGACCTGGCTCACGAGGTGACCGACATGTAGAGTGGTCTGCCGACCGAAATTATTCCTGTAGTCGTCTCTGCAAACGGGCTAATCACAGTCAGCCTTTCGTGTCATCTGAGGTGGCTGGGACTACGTGGCGGACCGCTCCAGGCTCAAATACAGAAGGCGGTGCTCCTCGATATCGCCCGCATTTTCCAAAAATATCCTATACTTTAATAATTATTAAATAAATTTTCGTTATATGCCTTTCACGTAAGGACAAAAATCGACATATTTCAATTATCTACCAGAAAAGTTTCGATTCAAGCCCAAATATCTGTGGCGGCGCTGTCGTCGCGCCGCAAGCGAAAACATACCGAAGCCTAAATCACGCTATCAACATTCCGAATCATAAACAGCATATATAGAACATCTCCGAACTATCACATGGAGTGTGAGCCGCTCCCCGGGCAGAACACCTTGCCCAGCGGGAGATCTCCCCTTTTCCTACTTCGGCCACAGTGGTGACTAACCGACATGATCTGAACACGCAACCAAACACCTTCGGAAACTACAATTTCAAGCCTTCGTCATTATCCTCAAGAACCCCTACCATTCACTACTGAGAATCGTCTTCTGCAGTCTTCAGTTCCTGCAAGCCAGTCCAACTTGTCTTCATCTCGACTCACCGCAGATTTATAAGGCAGACTTCTGGCACTTGCTCCGGCACATCGTTCTCACCGGCATCACTTGCCAGTGCGTAGTACGGCATGCATTACACATCGGCATATCATTCGCACCGGTGTCACTTGCCCTTACGCACACAGCATGCATTCCCCACCGGCATTAAAAGGACACACCGGCAATGGGACTGCACTATCGACCTCCGGTCTGAGCAGGGGGTGATGTGGCGGCGCTGTCGTCGCGCCGCAAGCGAAAACATACCGAAGCTTAAATCACGCTATCAACATTCCGAATCATAAACAGCATATATAGAACATCTCCGAACTATCACATGGAGTGTGAGCCGCTCCCCGGGCAGAACACCTTGCCCAGCGGGAGATCTCCCCTTTTCCTACTTCGGCCACATATCTCCATAGTTCTACATCATTTTGACGTAAAATTTATACCAAAATAATCATCAACATTTGCTTACACTGTACTATGATTTTTTCTTTTTTAATCGTTACTATTATTTTTTAATTAACTGAATAAAAGTACCATATATTTCACTGCACCGGCAACGCAGAGGGCGATCAATACAGCGCGAGCGCCCGTCTGGGTCAGACCTGTATCAATTTATTTCGGGTGCTCTATCTCGTTTCGATATTATTGTAGTGTCCGTCGAAGGCCGTGACTCGCGTTGCCAGGCGTCCGGATAAAGTAGGATACAGTAAGGTTTTTTTGGTTGCGTGTCCGGCCAAATTAAACGGAGTCCGGCCCGTCTAGGTTTTGTTAGGCTTTTTAAAGGAGACAATCGTTTTTGTGCCAACTAGATATTTTAACGTAACTCAACTCATAAAAAAATACCAATTTACTGTAGCAAAAGATTTTATCAAAATCTAACCGGTATCATGATAAATAATACAATTAAAAATCAATAGCTACATATAATACACCGCAGTCTGTTTATTCGTGAACAGTAGTTCCGAAGAATCCACCAATATATTTTGAAGAACCTACAAAAATTTTATTCTTTTTATTATTAACACTGCACTATTATAAAATGATAAAAACTACTAGACAGTCGCACATATAAGTTTTAGGTTATAATGAAATTGCCGTTTGATTGTTAATTTCTCAGTATTCCTGTCAGATGCGGTAAAACTAATATCACTAGTGTAATCTAGAGATATAAGTAATAAATCAGCGTGCATTTCATTAAGTTACGCCACAATTTGTGGTGAGCCCATTCTCCACACAAAAAGAAATTGTCTTTTTCACGTACTTACATACATAATATTGAAATTATTTAAATTAATAATTAATGAACATTGAATGATTAATTGATTAAAAATAAAAAGACTGATTTATTAATTTTTTTGTTATTTCATTAGAATTTGAGAATATTATATGGTAAATAATAAAAAGCACTGTTTTACTTTTAAAAATTGTCATGTTATACTAAGACTAAAAAATTAAGGGTCTTTTTACCAAAATGTCCGGTTAAACTCGTTGGTCTGTCCGGCTTTTCAGTCTTAAGACCTAGCAACCCTAGTCTTTTGTTTGTGCTAGTACATAGTCAACTAGGCCCGCAAATTTTAATTGTTGGAAATATTTACTTTAGTAGGTACAATATATTTCAATTAGTATAAAGTTCGCACATTATTATTATACCATACACAGAGGGCGTAGCTACCGCCATATCAGCCGTATCAATGATACGGGGCCTCCGGACTGCAGGGGCTCGAATGTGTGTAAGCCAAACTTCGCAAAATATTATTAACAATCACACATAAACTCTTAGGCCGTACTTCCTGAGAAAAAAATTATATGGTAAAATGAGCCCAACGTGTCTAGAGATGTGTACACTTCTAAAATTATGAAAGTTAAAAAATGAACTTTTTCCCTGGGTGAAGTTGGCGCCCAAAAGTTGGGGAAACACGTCTCACATCACGATTGACCCGCGATCACAGATTACTAAACCCGCAACGCGTGCCTCTCAGCATTCATCAGTTATTGTGGTATTCCCCTGTTTAATGACAATGACAAACCAGTTTTTAGCAGTATTAATTGTTAGTAATAACTTATAATCAATTCATAATTATTTTAATTCAATGCGAGCGTTTTTGTTCCTTTTGTGAAAAATCTTTTCCCTTCATTTGGGTTCCCCACTAAATTTTGATACAGGGCCCGTCTAAGGCACACTACGCTACTGACCAGATAGTTAACTCATTATAGTTATTTTGATTGTAGCAGAATTATCTTTCCAGTCCGAATGGGGAAAAATAAATACAAGTATCAATGAGCCACTTAACGTAAAAAAAGAAATATCCTATCTCTGGAGAAAAAATAATGGAGAATAAAAATGTCTGCATGCTTGCCATATGGACTGGCCCAGATAATGCAGTAAAAATACTAAAAATCTACAAAGACGAAAAATGGATTTTGAATATGTTACCCAAGTTACAAGCGTTTTATAAAAAGTGTGAACAGCCGGAAATTATTGACTGGAGATAATTTCGGTCGATGCCGTTGCGGCTAATATTTTTATAATAAAAAAATTGTAATTGACTGTAAGTACCGATTAAAAAAATATAAGTAACAGTTGGTTATTTTATTTATTAAAACAGGTTGCAACCGTACTATTAATTTATTTATAGCACTATGCTACTGTTAGTAGATATAATCGATTATTAACCAACATCGGTTAACAATCGATTACTGTGAAACAATTAAAATGTTTATGTGTACTTATTTCAAAACTAAGGTTCATAAATATTGAAAAATATATCAAATAGTATCTGAATAATGAATTAATCAGATAACATAAAAATGCGACTCACCAAAATATTCCATCTTTGCGTAACGCCGAAATGTAAGACGGCTCTTAAAGAACAGATTATGAATCTATATATATTCATTTTAATTTATTTAATAGGTCATTAGGAAATATACTCAGTAATGATTAAGGGAATGATCCAAAGCGAAATAATTTAAGTTTTCTAGTTGGTTCTTTTTGTCATTATTAAATTAATATTACAACAGCTCTATGGAGTGCTGCCATATATACAGATTTCTCCGTATTTACATATACAGATTTTCGGTGTGTAATACAGATTAGCACGGGACACAGATTTTTATGCAGAGTTTTCTAATTCTATTGATTGGACTGCCATAATATTCAATTTAAAACAAAATAAAGCAAATTATGACAATCTTGTATCATGCAATGATGTGTGTAACACGGTATCTACTGCGTTACTCACATCATTGCATGATTCAATTCTTTATAGTTAATTTATTTTTTTCACTATGTAATTAGTTACTATGGCAGTATTACAAGTGTATTATAAAATATGTATAGTGGTGACCTTTTTTACCGTCTGGAAAAAAATAGGGTGTAACATGTGAACGGCGCCTATGGCACCGATATTTTACAAAAAATAAAAACTATAAATAATCATAAAACTTTGAATTAAACATTTGTTTTTTTTTTTTATTTATTGCTTTGCCCTTTGCCATTCAGCCTGTGACTCTGCCAATTGTTAAGTGACAAGGTCCAATATGCCTACTAAATTTATTGTTTTATTGCCGTTCTTAAAGTAGAATGGATATGATTTGAAATTCGATAGATTTTAATCAATTAATTAATTTAATTCAAAATGTTTGTTTCTATTTTATGTAATATATCAGTGCCATAGGCTTCTACTCCTTTTACATGTTACACCCTATATTTTTCCAGACGGTAAAAATTCGTTTGTTCCATATGTTTGAGTTTTAATATCTTGTTAAGCTATTGCATAGCTTCTATCGCGGGCCTTGAGTGCGGGAAAATCCAGAAATTTCGTAACGAAAAAAACCTCACGCTCTCCGACGGGCACGGAGGTGTGGCTTGAAGGCCGTGCATTGTCTAACGATGGTCTAACGTCGTTTCTTTTCCTCAGTCTTCGACACGGTGTTTATGTATAAAGTGTTTTGAAATTTTGAATATGAATGAACAAAGTGCATTTATTATTAAGGCTGCTCTCTCGCAAAAAGCTTGAAAAAAGCGTGCAGATGAACCAACTTTTCGTCGACACTTACAGAGAAATTACATATGAAAAAATAGCTAGTAATCTACATGATCTGATACGTAATTTCGTTTAGCCGTAATTTTTCTATCGGTGTCACATAATAAATAAAAAAATACCCAAATCACCTCCAAATCGTTGAGATGAAACCACTTTACTCCTTCATTGTTTATCAAAGGAATATAAAAAAAAATATCTACTGCTTTGCAATACAAAATAAAATAATTTGGTTTGGTTACTTTTTAGAAATATGTATTATTTTTATGATAATAAATTAAAAATGCGTCCCGATTAAATACTGCGTCTATATCACCCCCGCATTCGTCCACGAATTCAGTGCGGGGCGCATCGTGTTGCTAGGTGGACGTACGCCGCGTTGCGAGAGCTCAGCTCACTACGAAATAAAATCGTAAAATATTACTGCAAAAATTTAATTTTGTTAATAGTGGAGTAGGTTTTTTCTGATTCTTGTTTAATAGTAGTGTTTTATAGTTATATTAATTGTACAGTTTTATTAATGTTTAAGTTTAGTTTGTAAAACATGGGGAATAAGCAGAAACGATTGAAGAGAGGTCAAAAAATATTATTAGGGTATACATTTATCAAGGTAAGTTTTAAGTTTTATCTACATATTTCATAATATTAGACAGGTGCTGTTTATAAAATACCTATATTACTGTGATTTTGCCACTCTGTGACGAGATAAAGCGCGGCAAACGCAAGTGGCGGCAGGGCGCGGGCCGCGTCGTCGCATGCTGGTAGCGGAGTGGCGCGGAGAGGGGTCGTTAGCTCCGCCCAAATGCACAAGGCCATTAGCGTGAATACAAGCCATAATGAAGAACGTCACGAAAAAATAGTGAAAGAAAATGAGTGAGTACTCTATATACATACCTATATTTTATTATTATCACAAATGCAGTACTAATTTTGAATTGAAAATATAATACTGCTATAAAGATAACCTAAATTTTTGATACTAAAATGAGCGATATTAAAAGTAGCCCTCTTTATATACACACAAACACACACACGCGTATAGTTTAAATTCTCAATTTAGATTCTCAATATGTATATATATATATATATATATATATATATATATATATATATATATATATATATATATATACTCGATTAACCGGACTAATTGTTGCCGTTAGGGATTCGGATAATCGAAAATCCGGATGATCGAATGTATGAAGAAAAGCGGGTTTTGTGCATTTGTAGTACATATGTACATACATAATGTTATGTGTTTATTAAAAACAACAATTTCAATGAAAATCAATGTTTATTAAGAAATTATTATTTTTTAATAAACATTGATTAAATTCCATGAAGAGATATAAATCTATATAACCATCCGTTACTTGCGACAAACGAGCCGCCGTCACCTAATTTTTTATTTAATTGTAATGCTTTGTCACAAAGCAAAGGGCCAGATATCATTTACCCAGTTGATCGTTTTTGTAAAAACCAACAATACAAAGCGTCTTCTAATTGCCAATTTACTCGCGGACATAGGTCCTTATGTCCGGGACGGGGGTTTGTTAGCGCCTGATAGTAGATCGTCTTATCTCAAGCGGTGTGAAGCGACGATTAGTGAGGTGCGGGAGGGGGAGGCTAGCTGCATTTGTGCGCGCGGTCGGTCACCCCTGTTGGCATCGAGCCGATTCGCCATTTTTGTTTGTGTACTGGTTAGGAACTCGATCAAAAATTTGATCATTTTTCTGTTTTTATACGTTATTTCTAAAAAAATGTAAAAATGACTATTCGCCATTTTTGTTTGTGTACTGGTTAGGAACTCGATCGAAAATTTGATAATTTCTCCGTTTTTATACGTTATTTCTAATGTTATTTTACATAAAATTAATTGTGGAGATATTTTCTTTAGGAAATATGTATCATTACGACGATTCAAAAACGTTTACATATAATAATTTACCTCGAAATTCACTATACGATGTTATCTTTTATTGATTATATGTTGTTTAAAAAGTATTCTTATCAGTTTTTTTTGTGTTAAATGGATGCTAAATATAAAAGAATGCTTCAGTATTGATAGCAATTTATTAACGAAATATCTGTTGAGATGTGTCTAGAAATTATTAATACTTATTTTTATTTATTTATTAAAATAATAAATAAATAAAAATAAGTATACATTTATCTATATTGAGTACTAGTTATTCCCCCGCGATCTCGCCCGCGTGGAATATGGATTTCATGGGTTTTAATTTTTTTGCGCGGAACCCTAATTCTTTTTCTAAAACAAAAGTAGTTCAAGTTATTCCTTATATCATCAGCTATCTGCCAGTGAAAGTCCCGTCAAAATAGATCCAGCTGTTTCGGAGATTAGCTGGAACAAACAGACAGACAGACAGACAGACAAAAAATTTAAAAATTGTGTTTTTGTTACTAGTACTTTCATATGCATTTAATAAAAAGCTGTTATTTTAACATTACAAACAGACACTTCAATTTTATTTATTTGTAGATATAGATATAAGATATTATTCGTATTGGTGTCATTTTAAAGGGAATATCATGTACTATTATAATAATAAAATAATTGATAGGACTATGACACCACTAAGGGAAGTGAAATTTTGATATAGGTAAATTCATGTCTTTATCTTGAATTTGATTGCTCAAAAACACGATAGTATAATTTTGACTCGATCATAATTATTTGCGAAAACACCTCTAAAAAACCACTATAGTTGAAATTACAACGAAATTACTTAATCTATATGCTTCGAAATCACTCAAATATATTCATAACATTAATATTCATAATTTACTTGCTCATTATTTTGATTACTCAAATCAATAATTTTTACAAAAATATTTTAAAATTTCTGAGAATTTCTAAGTGCTTTTAATCGTCGCGGGCGCTACGCTATATGCAGGTACATATTTTTGTCTATCAATTTGTGAAGTGTTTGAAGATGAGTCTTCAACGCAATGATATTCTATATACGATCAGTTACATTATTATGCAACAGAAGCATGTCACTTCGTCTCTTGCTGGTCTAATGCATATAAGCTTTTAAAGTCATAACAGTGGGCACAAAAACTCAACACGATCAAGTAAATAAATTATATTTTCGGAGTTATTCATGTCAGCAACAATACGCCACGGTCTATTGTAGAAATTAACAACCCATTGGCAATCATTGCAGTAAAACCTTATATTAAAATGAGTTTCTTCCCAAGGTCATATTAGGTTATAAGTCACAATATAAGAAAATGAACTTCTATTAAACCTGTCAATATCTACAATTAGTACTTATTTACAATAGTAAAATAAATGATAATATAGTCAATCTGTAATGTATCACGGCTGGGGAATCCTAGATATTTTAAGCTATTGCATAGCTTCTATCGCGGGCCTTGAGCGCGGGGACCGAATCCAGAAATTCCGTAACGAAAAAAACCTCACGCTCCCCACTCCGACGGGCACGGAGGTGTGGCGTTGAAAGGCGTGCATCGTCTAACTTCGTTTCAGTTCGGCAGACTTCGGCACTGGCATCCAGGTGTTTGTGTGCGTGCGACTAGTCGTATGCGTGTACACTAGCTGCTAACTGAATGATAATAATTCCTGAATAACCTACATGTATTGTAAGATATTAAAAATATTTTTAACAATATTAACTTCTCATTTATACAATAAGAGAAAAAAAATTGTTTTCTTATCGGTCACCACGCTCAAAAAGTGTAACTTGATTTAATATCAAAGACTTAACTGCATAAATAAAATAAATAATTAATTATAATTGCATAAGTTGATAAAAAATGCTATGCAATAGCTTTACCGCGGCAGTCCCCGAGTGCCACACGTCTTTTTTTGTTTAAATTAATGGTCTTAATTTTGCTATATAAAAGTTTTATAGTAAAATAAGTATATTTTTATTTAATAACAATTATCAAACCCTATCCTAGTAGTAGTAGGTCCTACTTATAGGAAGTTATTCCTTGTTTTTCAAAAGAAACAATGATGATGATAATCAATTATCTATTTTGGTTTATTTAATTATACAGATATTATTCAGATTTTAAGTTTAAATAGCATACAGCTTTTGGTAGTTTCTAATACAGATAAAAGGTACAAGGCATCTGGCAACGCTGGCTCTATGATTTGTAGCTGGGAAAAAAAAAGGCGGGAAGTCAAGTTAAGCGGGTGTTTTAATTCTTGCTGAATTTTCATTTCATTTTATTTTGTATATATTTTGTAAATTTCCGTGTAAATAGTTAATTAGTACATACCTATATATAGTGTAAATACAATGGATCCAGATTCCGACGGGGGCCCGACCCCCACCGAGCAAAAATCAAAGAAAAGGAAATTGCCCGATACTCGCAAAGGAAATGCCGTCGACTACAAAATTTTCACAAAAACAAATTACACGCGACAATTCCCAGAAAACCACAGCGTAGACTGCGTAGTCTACGTTGAATCACAAGAAAGCGAAAAAATTGGTAACAAAAATCCAATAACACTTACAAAGTTATTTACGGAAAATGTAAAAGGAATCGCTGGCGTCCACAGAGTGAACGCATATAAAGTAGGCATAATGTTCAGAAAACCAGCACCGGCCAATAACTTCCTTACCATGACACACTTTCTGGGAAAACACAAATTAAAAGCATTTGTGCCTGCGCCTCAACTGAAATTACTGGAGTCATAAGATACGTACCTAAAGACTTAAGCAATGAAGACATATACAAAAGCATTACCTGCGATGCAGAAGTCATCTCCGTCAAGAGATTTATGCGAAAGGTAGATGGAAAGCTCACTCCGCTGGGGACCATTGCAGTGACCTTCGCTGCGACAGCGCTGCCGCAGCACGCCTACATACAGAAATGTTCAGATACCCGGTTCACATATACATCCCTCCATTACTACAGTGCTACAAATGCCTGAAGTTTAATCACTCTGCGAAAGTCTGCCGAGGTTCTCAAATGTGTTCTTCGTGCTCCGGACAACACTCCTACAAAGAATGCGACGTCGAAAAAATTGTGTGCATCAACTGTCAAGGTGGTCACTTAGCCATCTCTAGGGACTGTCCAGTGAAGCAACAAAAGATGGAAGAGAAGAAGAATAAGTATTTAAAACCAAACCGATCGTATGCCGCTGTGGTGAGTATCCCAGCAATGCCCGACCCGAGAGCATTCCCAAACCTTAAACCTGTAAAGACTATTGATACTGACATAAATAAAGTACCATATAATGCTGAGCAAATACTAAACAACGAGTTAATTATTAATGCGCTAGTCAAATCATTAGTTATGCTTGGCAATGACAAGAGCAGCGCTCCGATTACAAATAAAAGAATTAAAGACATACTTTTAAGTAATTTAATACCATAATGGATACATATTTGAATATAGCACAATATAACATACAGAGCTTACAGAACAAAAGGGCCTTACTTAAAAAATTTCTTTCAGAACAACATATAGATATCTGTCTTTTAAATGAAACCTGGCTTAAAACAACTAGTACAATTCCCGATTTTTCACCCTATAATTTTATACACAAAAACTCAATAAATGAACATAATGGAGTAGGTATATTAATTAAACAAAACTTAAAATACACTATTGTAAATACAACTTTTTTCGAATCTGTGCAAAATATTTGCATTTCCTTAGACACAACTATGGGTAAGTTACATATTCTATGTGTATATTGTCCTCCCAATAGCAGCAGGTTTACTACTAGCAAAATGAAAAAGGTGCTACTTGAAACTCCTAAGCCATGTCTTATTATGGGAGATTTTAATGCGCACCATATCCTGTTTGGATGTCAGACAAATAATAATAGAGGTAACAGTTTATATGCACTTACTGGTGACTTTGACTTGTGTATTCTGAATGATGGTGACACAGCTACAACTGTCCAGTATCCACCATATAACAGAAATCAGTCGGCAATAGATTTAGCTCTGGTTAGTTCTGCGTTAACTCCTCTTTGTGAATGGCACGTCCATGACGACCCGATGGGCAGTTACCACTACCCAACTGTGGTCGCTCTAAATGTGAAGCCTTCTATATATGAAGTGCGTCCTGTGGAAGAAAAATACATTTATAATAAAGCAGATTGGTCTAAATATCAAGAACTATCAGAAACGAGATTTTGTAATTTAGAAATACACATGGTACAGAACCTATTGATTTCTATAATAATTTTGTAAATATTTTTGCAATTATAATGCAATTCCTATAGCCAATCATCATAAATTTTTAGGAGTTGTGCTAGATGATAAACTGAAATTTGATAAGCATATCAACTATATCTGTCAGAATGCCATGAAGAGCATAAATGTACTAAGAAGCTTAGCAGGAACCTTTTGGGGGTCTGATCCAAAAACACTTAGCATGCTGTATAAAAGTATTGTAAGGAGTCACTTTGACTATAGCTCTCTAGCTTACATGAATATTAGTAGCACATTGTTAAGAAAATTGGATGTGATACAAAATATGGGTCTGAGAATAATCAGTGGAGCCATGCGCACCACTCCTATTGTTTCTATGGAAGTTGAAAATTGCATACCTCCATTGTCCTTGCGGCGTTTGCAGTTGGCTGAAAGATTCTGTTTGAAGGAGTTGTCTTGTAGCAATGATATTGTCCTGAGTAATGTTTTATATCCTGCAAAAGTCTCCCAGTTAATTGGAACAGCCAACATCTCGGCTAATACTCTTATTTCGGGTACATTGCCTGAATTAACAACAATAACAACTTGTGTAAAAAATCAGACAAGAGATATGTACATCAGTAACAAGTGGCCTGTTTACAAATGCCTATATGATACATTACTTAATTATCTTGATATAAAATGTCATTTAGATTCGGTTAGTACTAAGAATGAATTCTTAGAATTTTTAAATGAAAAGAAAGACTTCTACACTATATATACTGATGGCTCCAAGAGTGATCTTGTTAAAGCAGCATTTTATGACTCACAAATGAAAGTTATTAAATGTATGAAGTTGCCAAGTAATTGTAGTATTTTTACAGCAGAAAGTTGGGCTATATTAGCTGCTTTGTCATATGTAAATACCAATGTAAATAGTGTAAATATCTTGATAGTTAGTGATTCTAAAAGTGTTTTATCTGCTTTATGTAACTGTAATTTAGTATATAAACAGAATTACATTTTGTATAAAATTAAAGATAAGCTGCAAACGATTGGAAAATGTATAGAATTCTTATGGGTTCCCTCACACAGTGGCATAGTCGGAAATGAGATAGTGGATCAGGCGACGCGGTAAGATCACCACGAAGACCAAACACAAGATTGTAAAGTAACCTTCACAGATTATTATCAACACTTTAAAATCTTGTCAAAGAAACTGTGGAAGGATTACTGGAACATTACTACCGTGAATAAGGGAAAATGGTACGCAGAATTACAGCCAGACTTACCAACGATTCCGTGGTACAACCGCCTTAAATACACAGGCCGAAAGTTCATAACGATCATTAACCGCTTGCGGTTTGGCCATTGCCTCGTCCCTGCACATCTGTACAGAATGAAGATCGTAGCTGATGACAAATGCAGATGCACATATTGCGCTCAACATAATGCATAGATAAATAAACATAATGCAGACATAAACCACATAATTTTCCAGTGCCCATCGTTTGGGATTCAAAGGTTGACACTTGTCAGTACAGAAACTATATTTAGTGATGTCGCTGAAGAAAATTCTATAAGTGTTCCCCGCCGCGTTCAGGATCTATTAACTGATGTAGTTTTTTTCATGCCTCTATTTAAATTTATACTTAATACTGTAGGAAAACTTTAATTATTTATGTGTCCTTAGTTAATTGATAATGTTTGTAAATAGCTTCTTAGTTCATTTTGTAATTTAGTCTGTTCTATATTTATATAATAGGAAAAAAAAGTAGAAAAATGATGGAAAACCATTCTAAATTGTTATTGCTAAAGTTAAATATTCTTAATTTGATGTATGATTTGTGTTATAAGTACTGTAATGTTTTCGACTGAAGGTCCTCGCAACCATGGTCACGAATAAATTAAAAAAAAAAAAAGATTTGTAGCTGGTAACTTAAATTAGAACGTCAATCAAATTAAAATTTTAGGTTAGGCGTCGCATCATTTTTGTTTCGTATTGTTTTTGTCAAGTATTATGTAGTATTGGAATGTTAAAATGAGTTCACCAAGTAAAGAAACAGAAGAGCCGACGTCAACTAGCCCGCCTGAAAAAAATGCAGCTAGTGGAAGTGGTGATCCGGGTGCGTCGGCGGCGCAGGAACGACCGCCCGCCAAGCGCCGTCTTTCCAGCACTGTTATCGAAATTTCAGACACCGAAAGCGACGATTCAGATGTTTGTGCAGTTAAGTCATACCAGGCCTCTGCTGATGAGGTGAAGAGAATTCGCGGTAGTAAGTTGTTTAGATTAAAAGAGTTACAGTTTTTAGCATTGTAAAATGTTTGTTTGCGCGGGAACTTTAAATTCAAAAACAGTTTAGAATATTGCTATGTATATATATGCTAATATACTTTATTTTGTTTATATTATAGATATTTTAATGATAAATAAATGTTGAGATGTTTGTAGAATTGCAGCCTTTATACACTACAGTATTACTTTTTTTTTAACTACTTGAAACTTAATGAAAATTGTGAATGTTTAAGAAAAATCGTGTGAATATTTCAAATGGCTTTTTTAAGTAAATAAAAATTTTTAATTTTGCAGCGGAATACTCTTCATCTTCATCATCATCAGATTATAGTTCTGATTCAGAGTCACCATGGGAAGACGACTCTATATTGGTAGAAGACAAGGTTCACAGTAAATTGGTGAAGGCTCAGCTCAACCCTAGGGCACATAGAATGGATGATCCAAAGTTTAATTCATTATTAAAGGTACAGCTCATGCATCTTAAAATTCTGAAAGTTTTTTATTTAATCTAACCATGGTATAATAATTATTATTTACGGTACCTACCTGGTACTGGTAATGGTAGGTCAATTACCTATGTATGAAAATTGATGATTTACCTTATAATTATTACTAATTTATCTCTAGTATCCAGACAATTAGATATTATAAGAATATTTTAACCTTTCTCTTACTGCGCCCGCCGTAGCAAAAAACAGCTTTGTACAGGGGCCTCTGTCGTCGCGCCCGCCATAACAAAAAACAGCTTTGTCACCTCAGCTGGCTGCACTTGTTATAAACATTTGTGTTTCTCACTTATGTTTAAAGACGTTTTTGTTACAGTTATTTAAAGCCAATAAGATTTTCGATAAGTAGAAACAATAACCATAACATTTAAATGTTTATTTTATTTTGTACAGCTCTTTGTTTCTAACGGATCTTGATAAAGTTTACTTACTGACAACAAATTTTATTTTATGAAGTTTTTATTTTATTTTTATGTCCTTATCAATACAACATATTCTTCCTAAATGAACCAAAATTATGCATGTAATAATTATAATAATTGTACTTTTTCACTTGCAAACATTTGCTAAAAATTCGACAATAGACAGTTTGCGTGCACTTTGTAACCTCATTTTCAAAACCTTTTTGTGTATATATTATAGTGTCTTCCTTTATTTTTCTTATACAATCATATAGATATAACATTTAGCAATTCCTAGTAAAAGTATTTACTATGGTATTCGAATAAGAAATATACTATTATTATCTTATTAGAAATCTTGACTGTTATGAATTGTTCGTGCAGAGGTTTTTTGATTCTACTTTTTTATCAATTAAAACATAAAAAGTTACTGTTGTTGTAACTTAGATCATTCAAAAACAATACGTAGTAAAGATAAATAACATTACTTACAGTTTTTTGAAAGAAAATCCAACTAAAATCACAATCACAAAACTTCAACGATTACGCAACTAACAGCACCAACAGCACAAAAGCGAATGGCTGTTATATTTGATTTTGTCTATGTAACCGAGTGAATATAATTCTTCAGAATACTCTTTAGTTCGTTCAGAATCGAATGAAATAGTGTTCAATTGAAAATATACTGTATTTTTATATCTTCTTCTTCTTTCTTTTGTGGCGGTTCGATAAAATTCGCAAATGACGTATTGAGTAGAAAATGAAAGCTTATGAGTTTAATTAAAATAAGAGTCTGTGATAATAC
The DNA here is from genome assembly GCA_907164705.1 of Parnassius apollo. Classification (NCBI taxonomy): domain Eukaryota; kingdom Metazoa; phylum Arthropoda; class Insecta; order Lepidoptera; family Papilionidae; genus Parnassius; species Parnassius apollo. The sequence goes on along the minus strand of CAJQZP010001641.1, from coordinate 409,759 downwards.
AAGGATTCAGTTTTCCTCCGAGAATTTTGACAAATCTATTTGTTGAATTACCTAGAACAAATATGACAAACACAGGTGTTAGACTCTTACCCGTATGTTAAAAGTGACAAGGATTTAAAGTTTCATATTATTAGTATTAATAAAATCACATAAAATATACACAAAAGGAGTACTGGTATATGTTAAAAGAGAATTAAAATCTATAGGTCGAGGAATATAAGGAGGAAGGTAATCATAAAGGGAGGAGGATAATTTGGGACAGTTGAAAAAAATATGGTTTGTGGAACCTTCATCTAAGCCACATTCACACAATGAGCTATCCCTTACTCTGATTTTTGCCAGATGTGCATGTGTACAGGCGTGTCCAATTCTTAATCTACAAATGATTGAAGTTGCATGTTTATTTGCTTTGTTAAATTTAAAGAACCAAGGCTTGGGAGGAATAACCTCTTGGATGGCAGCATAGTGCTTACCTTTAACTTTTTTGGAAACTTCCCATAATTTATTCCAATTTTCATTCAGTTTCCTTTTAGCTAGCAAAATTAGGTCATGTGAGTAAATTAAATTTTGTAGAATGCCATTAGCAATTGCATTTTTAGCGAGTACATCAGCTGTTTCGTTACCATGGATACCACTGTGGCCTGGAATTCAGGCCACTGAAACATGGATTCCTTTAAGATGGCATCTGAATAGGGTATTTTTTATTTTAAGAATTAGTGGAAACTTATGTTTGTTATGGAATTGATTGGACAAAATAGCTAACAAACAACTTTTTGAATCTGTGAAAATAACTGTTTTATTAAGATTATGTGATTCTACATATAACAAAGCTTCACTGATTGCAGTTGCTTCACCAGTAAAAGTGGAGGATAGTGAGGGGCATTTAAAGTTAAGAATGATTTTGAACTTAGGAATCCAAACAGCAGCTCCAGTATAGTCTTCATCAGAATGTTTTGAAGCGTCTGTGTACATGACAAGCCAATCTTTAAAGGTGTTTTCTATAATTTCTTTTAATTTCAAATTTGCCATTGGAGAATCCTTTTCTATACCTAGATCTAGATGAATGTCGGGTTGGTAAACAATAGCCTCGTAAGGAACATCAAAGAGTGGATTTATTTTGCATTGAAAGATTGGGTAAGGAAGCTGAAGAAAAATTACAAAACTTTTAAACAAGCAGGGAGAGTCCTTATGGGTCCAGTATCGGTCAGATGAGATATACTCTGAAAGAAGGTGCAATTTAGGAATTAGGGGATGATCTGAAAGTTGGCAGATCTTAAATAAGAATCTGTCTGAAAGGTATTGCCTTCTTAATCTTAAAGGAGGATCTACGCACTCAACCTGAAGAACATTTATTGGTGAGGATTTCATCGCCCCTGTAATAATGCGAAGGCATTTCGATTGAATTTTGTCCATTACTTTAAGGGATGATTTATTGCAAGGCTCCAACAGAAAACATCCATAGTCAAGGTGGCTTCGTATTAAAGCATTGTAAAGTAATTTCTGAGAAAAAGGATGGGACCCCCACCAAACACCTGACAAAGACCGAAGAATATTTATGTTTTTTTCGCATTTTTGTGTTATATATTCAATGTATGGACCGAAGGCCAATTTCGAATCAAGGATAACTCCCAAAAATTTAACATTGCCTCTAACTGGAATAGGTTGCTTATCATATACAACAGATATATCGGGAACTCGCCTTTGGCGGGAAAAGATCACCACACTACTCTTGGCCACAGATAAAGAGAGGCCATGATTAGTTAACCATTCTTGTAAATAATCCATTGATGAGTTTAGACGGGAACATGCCACTGTGAAGTTGTTTGAGGAGATGTATAGAGCTAAATCGTCTGCATATTGAAGAACATTACAAAAAGAATTTACTGAAAGTTCTAAATCGTGAGTATATATAGAATAAAGGAGAGGACTAAGAACTGAGCCTTGTGGAAGTCCTTTCCATATAGTTTTTGGGGGGAAGCAGGAGATTTTTAACATTTATAGATATTGATCTAGAAGAGAGAAAGTTAGAGACGTAATTGACTATCCTCACTGGAATGCTCAGATTAAGCATTTTCTGCCTGAGCACAGGAAGAAGCACATTATCATATGCAGAAGAAATATCCAAGAAAGCTCCTATGAGAAATTCATGTTTTGAGAAGGCAATATGAATATCTGTGACCAAGGTACTTAGGCTATCCATGGTACTTAAACCTTTTCGGAAACCGAATTGGCTTTTAGGTAAGAGATTATTCCTTTCCAAAAACCACTCCAAGCGATTTTTTATTAAATGTTCCAAGATTTTTGCCAAAGTACAAGATAGGGCAATAGGTCGGTAACTGGAAGGGTCATTGCTAGACTTACCTGGTTTGAGAATGGGCAAAATAATTTGGGTTTTCCATTCAGCAGGAGGATCACCAGTAATATAAATAAAATTTAAAATGGATAGTAAGACAGTTTTAGTGTTCTCACTACTATTAATTATAAACGAATAAGGAATCCCATCAATACCTGGTGAGGAGTCTTTAAGGCCATTGAGTACAGTAAACAATTCCTGAGAAGAAAAGGGGGAATCAAATTTATCATTTGTTTTTAAAAAAGCAGAATTAAAAACTAGGCATTCATCATAAGATGGGACTGTTTGTGGTGCAAGTTTATTAGAGAATTCATCTATCCACGGGGAAGGATCATTAGAAATTATATTTTCACTAGAAACTGCACAGCGATATTTTTTAACATTTCTCCAGACCAAAGATGGGGGAGTCCTAGGTGACAGTGACTCACAGAATTTAAACCAACCAGTTCGCTTTTTGTCTGACAGTAATTTTAAGGTTTCTGCAGCAATTTTTTTATAAGAGATATAATTCTCTGCAGTCATAGAACGGGAGTATATTAATTCAGCCTCTTTTCTTCTCCTACAAGCTGCTGAACAATCTTGGTCCCACCAAGGAGGGGAGGGATAATTATTTTTGAAAGGTTTTTTTAAGGGGATTGACTTATTAGCAGCAGAAATAATTGCATTTCTGAACTCTATATATACAGTAGCAATATTATCATTGTTAATTGGGGGGAAGAGTTGAAACCTCTTGTTCCAAGACTTTAGAATATAATTGCCAATTAGCTTTGGATAGATTATACTTTAGTCTTGGGCAAAATGTAAAATTTATTCTAGGTGAAGTAGGAGGAGTGATGAATATAGGAAAATGGTCACTGCCATAGCTAGAAGGTAATATTTGCCACAAAAGAAGGGAAGCAATATCTGGAGAGCAGAGAGTTAGGTCAACGGCACTTCTAACATTTTGTAATGGGGATACTCGACGGGTAGGAGACCCATCATTTAGAATACAGAGATTAAAATTATCAATAAGATCTAAAAATAAGGGAGCCAGTGAATCACACAGATGGGAGCCCCAAACAGTATGATGCATGTTAAAATCTCCCAAAATAACCATAGGAGGTGACAGAGAAGAGATAAGTGTTGCAAGTTCTGTTAAAACATTTACATCAGGATTAGGAATGTAAACAGAGAGAATAGAGACATCAAGGGCCTTAATAGCAACAGCATTTACTGCTGGACTATGAGAAGGGAGAGGAATTTGTGAAAATGTAACAGTTCTTGAAATTAAAATAGAGGTGCCAGCACGACCATCACTCCTATCATCCCGGAGGCATGCATAGCCTGAAACCCTAAAATGAGATTCAGGCCTAAGCCATGTCTCCTGGATGGCAAGAATGAAGGGATGAAATTTGTTAATGAGGTAAATGAGTTCATTTTTTTTATTTCTAATACTCCGACAATTCCATTGAAGAATTGGCGGGACTGCGAATGTTACGGGCTAAGGAGGAAAGCTGAGTAAGTTTTTGGTGTAAGCTGAGAGGAAGTTCCGTGTCACTAAAACGGGAGATCATGTTAATTAGAATTGATATCATAAGTTCGCAGAAATTATCATTACTAGAGGAGTTGTTGTCATTTCCCAGTAGAGCACACCCATTAGGAAGGGAAGAATTAGGATTCTCAACAATTGCTTGATGGGCTGCCATATCATATCCAGAATTTAATGGTGGGCTGCGGGTACGTTGAGGGATAAAAATTGTTTTTTTATATGATGCAGTTTGTGAGAGCTGAGCCGAAGGGGTTGAAAGACTGTCAGTTATAGTATAAGGGGTCTGTTGAGAACAATTACGAGGCTGGATTCTTGTTGTATCAGCAAAGGATCTTTTTGTCTGAGGGAATCTAGCTGAAGCTTCTAAATATGAAATATTTTCTTGTGACATAACAAGTTTAATAGATTTTTGCCTTAGATGTTCAGGACATGTAGGGTCTTTTGCGGTGTGGGGACCAGAGCAGAATAGGCAAGTAGGAGTTTGTCGAGTACAAGATAAACCTTCATGATTCTGTGCACATACAAAGCAGCGAGGAGATGATCGGCACTGGGAAGTAACATGGCCATATCTACAGCATTTATGACACTGAATTAGTGGCAAAACATATTTTTCCACTGGCATTGAGGTGTAAAAACAGTAAATATGGGGAGGAAGTTTTTGTCCAGAAAAAGTTAGAACAACCGTCTGAGTTGGAACCCATGAAACGCTATTGCTGTCACTCACTGATCGTCTATTAAGTCGCCGTTCTTTAATTATAGAACCGTATCCAGAGGGAATTTCTATAGCTGCTATTAATTCTTCTAGTGTCCACTCTATGGGAACTTGTCTAACTAGCCCCATACGAGTGATACTATATGAGGGGATGGTTGCTTCATATTTAGAAATTTGGAGAGCTGGGTGATCGATAAAGGTGTTTGCATCTGCAGCTGATTTAAACTCCACGGATATTCTATTTCGTCCAACTTTTTTGACTCCATCATGGACTATATTTTTAATATTGTTATGATACAGAAAGTGGCCGAATTTAATTGGTTTAAGAGTTACTCCAGACAGCTGATCATTTGAGATTTTACTTACGTGAACTAGAAAAGGAGCGGCATCATCTTGAGAGTACTTAACTTTTTTATTAATAAAATCAGGATGGGTATATGAGGATTGTATTGAAGGAAACTGTTGATTTGGATCAGTAATAACTATTTTTTGTGGATGGGCAGACTCGTTACTTACTTGGGCACGTTTACGTTTAATTAATTCTACATTATCAATGTTAGTGGGTAAGGAAAAGGAATCATTGCGAACCCTTCCGGGATCGGGAGGTTCGTCCTCCATTATATTACTACAACAAAAAATTACATAAAAACGGCACAACTACAAACACTTACTAATTTACAGATATTAAAACCTCCACCAAGACAGAAAAATTTACTATGGTAAATCAACAACACTTAATAAAACAATAAATTTTAAGCAAAAAAAGGCACGACACTTGTATCTCTCACTTCCTCCGAAAAAATACTATTTTTATATCAATTAATGACGAAAATGGCAACATGTAATGCGGACATGAATTCATGTCTGCGGTACTCAACGGTCACAAAACGTGGACATGAATTCATGTCCACAGTACCTTAAAGGTTAACCCCTCAGTACCCAAGCGGTCGAATCTGACTGTGGCACTATTTCGTCAAACTCCCAAGCCACCCACAGAACTTTACACCATTAAAACCTATATTTAGAGACTACTTTTCTATGAAGAAGTTTGGCATTATAGAATCAATATAATATTTTCTATCTAGTGCAATAAAAATTAAGTTATCTTACGGAATGGAATGGATTTATTTATAATCTAGGTTAATTTTGTATGCCATTTTCACATGAATGTTATTGTGTTGATTTTTGGATTTTTCTAGTGTTTCATTATAAAATTGTAATAAAAGTTTTGTGTGAATATATGTTATTATTAAAGCCGATCAAGGGCCACAGCTGAACATATGCCTCCCCCATAGATTGCCTCGGAGGATATTTTCCATGGTTGCCACACTTGGCAGGGGTATTGGTAAGCACAGTTTTGTTAGGCGAGTTGTTATCAAGTAGATGTTTCTGCTCATCTCCTGTTTCAGTTTTCATGTTTATCAACACCTATGGGATGATATAGGAAAGTGGGTTCGCTTACATCTTTATGATATGGTGGCTATATACTACAGTCTTAATTAATGACATTATTAATTTTTCAGTCACAAGAATTGAAAACCAAATTGATAAACCATTGGTCTGAACCTAAAGATTATTCAAGTGATGAAGTGACACTAACTTGTGACCCATTCCGTCTCTGCTTGCTCCATGATTTACTTGAAAATCCTGAGATCATTAACAATATTGTTGATGACATGAACACACTGGACTGGTCTCGTAAGAAAATGGATCTTTATGAGTTCCATCAGACTACTGATCTAGCAAATCTAACATGGCAACGGAGTATTAGAGGAATTTATGAGTTATTAAAGACTGAAGTTATGAGTTGGGTAAGTTGTATTATAATTGAACTAACTAATTATTTTAATAACATTTATGCATAAATACTCGAACTAGTAGAGCTAGTTTGAGTGTATAGTCATTAATGTTTTAATGGATTTTATAGTTTAAATGTAATGGCTTTATTCCAAAGAGTTCTGATCTTATATTTATAATTTTACATGAATAGGAGAATCATATCAGGAATTACCATCACTAGTTTCTTTATTCTTCTTTTCTTTATGACATGATGTTACAAACAGCTGTTAAACTTCATCTTAATATTGAGCATTCTTTGAAAATATAACAAGCTTAGACATTTAGAACTAATATAGAAAAACATAGGCTTTGAATTACGTACAGCATTTACTTCTTAAACATTCTCATTAAACATTAAGTTACTTAAAAGTTAATAAAGTTAAAAGTACTTCCTTATTTTGTAAAAGGTATTATAATATTTGTGTGTGTGTGTGTGTATAAAATGCACATGAAAAATTATTTGTAGGCCACACATGTTTACGCCTTGCACCACGCGGTTTCAAAATTGGTACTGTTGTAATCAAAAGCTTAGCATATCTATGAAGCAGTCTCATTTTTTTTAAAGAATATTAGCAATGCTACATAATGCAATGTCCAAGGCATTTGACCTTGTTAACCATGAGTTATTGTTACACAAACTTAGCAGATATGGTGTAAGAGGCAATGCATTAAAATTAGTGCAAGATTATTTAAGTCAACAAAAACAATGCGTTGAGGTATCAAGTTACTCAGGACGCCATAGAAAAAGTTAGATAGTATAGATCGCAATATTGCGAAAATAAATGCGGAGTGCCACAAGGAAGTATACTAGGACCTCTATTATTTATAATCTATATAAACGATCTTTGTAACATAACTACTCATAAATGTGTGCTATATGCTGATGACATTACCATTAATATTGAAAATAATAATAAATTTTTTGACTACAAACATGAAATGAATAGAACCTTAGAAGCAATAATAGATTGGTTAAGACATAATAATTTACAAATTAACATCGAAAAGACTAATATAATAAGATTTCAGACATATAATAGTAAACAAGGACCACTTAAAATTGAATATGGGAAAAACATAATAGAAGAAGTGGACCATACTAACTTTTTGGGGGTACCAATAGACAAGTTCTGTAATTGGAAGACACATATTGATAACCTATGTAAAAAGTTAGATAAATTTGTCTTTGTTTTATATCGCTTAAGACTAGTGGCTAACATGGAGGCCGCACTCTCTGCCTATCATGGATATGTGTATTCGATCCTACGTTACGGCTTAATAATATGGGGTAATTCTGTCGATTTCATTAGAGCTTTTCGTGGACAGAAAAAATGTGTAAGGTCTTTATGCGGAGCATACCAATTAGATAGTTGTATTCCCCTTTTTTGCAAACATAAAATATTACCGCATTGCATTATATGTTTACGAAATCTGTGTCTTTGTTCACAAAAACAGTAATTTATTTGAAAAACACAATGATGTAATTAGAGCTAGTAGAAACATACATAAATTGTGTGTACCAAAGCAAAGAATACAACTCTACTCAAAAAATTTATATTGTATGGCAATATATGTTTACAACAAATTGCCTGTTTGTTTCAAAAAGATGAGTATAGGAATGAATATAGGAATCTTTAAAAGTAAATTATTTCAATTTCTTTTAAATAAATGTAATATAAATGACTTCTTAAATGATAAATTTGACTTGAATTGTATTTATTGAATAGCTTAATTTAATTTTTTTAAATGTTTTAACTAAAAGTATTATGAATTGATTGATATACTTGTTTTATATAAATTTAGTTTCCATAAGTATTGCTGCAAGTATCTTTATACTATATAATAATTAATGTCTTAGTTTACTTACTACTTTGTTGTAAAATTATCTATCTGAAAATATTTGTATGGAAATGGCAGAATATTTAGGATCGAAATTCTTTTGTAACAACAGTAATGTCAGGGGCGTAGCTACCGCCGTAATAGCCGTATCAATGATACGGGGCCCCCGGGCTACAGGGGCCCCGAACATGTGTTATCAAAAATTCGTAAAATGTTATCCACAATCTCACTTAAGCTCTTAGGCCGTACTTCTTGAGAAAAAAAATAATATCATCAAATAGTGCCCAACGTGCCTAGAGAAGACCTGACAGAAATTGTCCAATTTTCTGTAGTTTTTCGATACATCTCGATAACAGAAAATTATGATAATGTTTCTAAAGAAATAATAATCTTTATTGATTAACATATTACATGCACAAAATTTACAGTGGTTATTAGCCCCTAAACTAGGATATTCTACCTGTATGTCAGAGGCTAAATAAATAGTTGCCTAGACGGGGTGGATAATCGGGATTCATATATATTATTTTTCTTCCGATTTGCTCCCTCTGCTGTGTACAGTAATTTGTAGAAATATGATAAATGGTCCTGAATACTTGTTGTGCTGGTCCAAGATACTTAGTAGATATTATCGATAAAAGTTTATTCATATTTTTTGTTTGAAAGGTCAACGCTGAAATAAAAAGAGTACCTCACAGAATCACAAATTCATTTGAATCTTGGCATAAAATAATTTAAAATGAAGACAAATATTTATTACTAATTCTTTTGAAATTCAAGGAAAATACGCCCAGTTCTTCGCTAAAACATCTGTTGTAGCAAAAAAATTTAGAATATGATTGCAAATGTACATTTAAAGTGACAAATTTATCCAGGATATTAAATTACGTCTGCTCAATAATGTAATTAGTGTTGGTAATTGCTTGGATAAATTACAAAATTTATTAATTACGCAATTATTTTATTCAAAACGAGGCAGTTTAATTTGAATTAATTTTATTTTAATTTTGAAATACGTAATGCATGAACTTTAAAAGGCTGTAACAGTGACGGTAACGGCAATACGTAATATGTTTTTTTGATTAAATGTTTGAAGTGAACTCCGATTATCAACCCCGTCTGGGGTGGGTAGATGAACACGCGTTTGCGATTATCCACTCTAGGGTTGATAAACGGAATAACCCAAAAATTATAATTTTTCTTAGCAGTCGTAGAAAATGCTTGTCAATTATGAGTAACGATTCATCTAAAAATATAAAATTACCCTTAAAAAGGTGTCCTACTAGATGGTCTTCAAGAAACGACGCTTTATCAGCTTTAAGGAAACATTAATTTTTTAATGAATTATATTGATAATGAGAACATTGTATCAACTAAATTTAATTTCCACTAAAAAGATGAACCTTTTTTCTTCACTATTTGAAATCACTAATCCTGTTTTATTCAAACTTGACACTATTGTCTATCTAGGCAGGCAGTCATGACCGATGACGAGACGTTCGCCATTATAATGGGTCAAATAAAAATTTTCTTCGTATTTTGTTTGTATAAAATTGAAGAAAATCTCTTTGTTTATACTATTTGTATCTAGCTTGTTTTAATATCAATACAAATATGGGACATTAAGAAAAAGAAAAAGAAAGAGTAAAAAACACTGCCACCATTTTCAATTGTTTTTCTGTCTGCCAAAATGAATGAAACCAATGAAGAAATTCGATACATTCAGAAGTTTGACTCAGTCCCGAAATATTTTTGACGTTTATGGACCTAATGCAGTGTCAGTAAGAATAGCACAAAGTTGGTTCAAGCGTTTTCAGTCCGCGAATTTCGATGTCAAAGATCTCGCTCTGGTCACCTTCATACAAATAAAGTCGATGCCATTTTTGAAAAAGTGGAGGAAGATCGGCAAATTAGTAATTCTTTACAACATAGCCGAATAATTGAAGATTGTGTGGTCAATCTTTAATTCTTCGGCTATGTTTTTAGTTGAGTGAAAACAGTTTTGAGCCATTTGAGAGTCTGGCTATACAAAAAAGTTTGATATTTAGGTATCACACAAGCTCACTGAAAGAAACCTCAGGAATTGTGTACTCATTTGCGATTCTCTATTGAAACATAATAAAACTGAACCATTTTTGCAAAGATTAATTGCTAGTGATGAGAGTGGATTACCTACGACAAGATCGTGCAAAAAGATGATGGTCAAAGGGTGGTTAAGTCCACAGACTGTAGTGAAACCCGGATTAACACCCAATAAGGTGATGCTTCGTGTATGGTGGGATTAGAAAGGCATCATTTATTATGAACTGTTATAGCTGGGCATAACCATCAATTTGGATATCTACTGTCAACAACTAGTTAGACTCAAGCAAAAAATCGAGACAAAAAACAGCCGGAATAAATCATCAGACAAGGAGTGGTCTTTCATCATGATACCGCCAGACCACACAATCTAGCCACTCAGCAAAAATTGAGAAAGCTTGGTTGGGAAATGTTAATGCATCCACCGTATATTCTTGACCTTGCACCCTCAGATTTTCATCTGTTTCGGTCTCTTCAGAATTCCTTGGGTAGTGTTAGGTTAACATCAAGAGAGGACTGTCAAAATTATTTGTCGCATTTTTTGATCAAAAATCTCAAAATTTCTACAGCAACGGAATTATGCCATATTCCTATAAGATGGTAACAAGTTATCGAACAAAATGGCACATATATATGTTATAATTAATTGTAATGGAACTGAAAAAAAATGTGTATATAAAATACGAAGAAACTTTTCCCCGACGTATTAAGTTCGCCGAACAAGACAAGAAAAGTTTATATTTAATTTCAATTGTTTGGCTAGCTTAGTTCATAGGAGTCTTAATAGTAATTATTAACTTATATTCAATATATAATTATTTCAATTAAATGCGAGCGGTTTTGGGCCTTTCGTTTGGGCCCCCCAACAAATTTTGATATAGGGCCCTTCTAAGGCACGCTATGCCACTGAGTAATGTACCATATTATAACAAATAAAGCATCTTATCTTATCTTATAAACATTACTAATATTCCCCTTAACCACTCATGGTAAGCTTAAATTTCTTATGTTACGAGTGGTTCACGCCAGTAGTCGAATGGCGGATTCGAACCCACGACCTTTTTGATTTCGCGGTCCGCGCCCTGCCATTAGGCTACTATCGCTTCAAAAATTTGATTCCATAACATTGAACAATAAATGAGCTTTACCAAATATGATTACATAAGTGTAGTGAGTCATTTAAAATCTATGTAAATTTAATCCAAAATATTTAATTTTGATACATAGTAAAAAAAAATATATTGCAATACGGAATTGCCATTCAATGTTAATATTAATTTTAACAAAATCTGATCAAGAGATATTTTGAGAAATATCACTAATGGAAATATCTGAAATTTCTTTTTGACTTTCCTACTGTTGCCCAATCATTGCCTAAACAAAATGTTGATTTGTGTAAATAGTCTTTTGAATATCAAAGAATACATGATAGTAAACCTTAAAAAAGAGTTGAGACACACCGACTGTGGCAAAAATTCAGTCTGGAGAACATTACAATTAAGAGCCTGTAAGTGACTGCGTTATACGCTAGTTTGATTATCCAACCTGTACCAGGTGTCTGAGGTGACTGGTCTGCTTCTAACGTCAGTCTCCGCATCCTGCTCGCTGTACGGGCCGGGCGACCATCTGCTGGTGCACGACGACATGTTGGCCGACCGTCGCATCGCCTTCATCCTGTACCTGGCGCCCACCGTGCACTCCCGAGCGCTGCTTAATGGCACCAACATGGTAACTGACCATGCTCCAGAATTTAATTTTTTTTTATTATAGTATTACACTAGGGTTTTCTCCTGTATCGTGGGGGCGGTTGACATACAACTTGATGGACTAATTTTGCACTTGGTGCAGATGATGTGACAACAAAAATAATCCAAAACATAACAAAAAATTTGTAACCAAAATGCAAACCGTACTGACGCGACTGAATGAACTGGGGGTTGAGACTGGAGAAACGGAGGGTCTCCAATTGTAGTGAGGTGCAAACTTAGCTTAACCGAGTTGTGTATAAATTTCACAAATATAAACATACAGACATATCATCAAATAATAAAATAACTCGTAAACTGTTCTAGCACGCAATGTACTGTCAAAATTAATGAAAGCAACGAGTTGGGTTGAGCTATTAGTCGTCTCTCTCGCACGCGTTGGCTCTTTACCGGGCTTTCGAGAAGACGATAGCTCCCTTTCTAACCTGTGGCAAAATGTTCTATAGTGAAATATAACCATGAAATATTTATATAGCAATTACTATGGAACCAAAAGCTGGGCTTTGCTCTGAAGTTGTTTAGGAGTGCGCGGGCGTGCGGGCGATACGTTTGCAAGTTCACTTCACATTTCAATGTTAGTGTTTGTTTTTGTTGTGTCTGTTGAAAATTTATGCTTTTTCAAAGATTTTTAGTGAAAATGGAGGATAATATTGGAGTATATAGTGTAGATCAGAGTGTATATATAGAGGAGTGTTCCTTGTGATGAATTGAAGTGTGTTAAAGTGCTAATCGGCGAGGAAAAGGTAAAATCTTTAAACTTTGTTGTGAAAATACACAAGGTCAAGGGCGTCTTTCGGACTTATCAATTATTGCAATTGAAAAACAGTTATTGGTACAATTAAAACGTTCACCAACATTTTACGCGGACGTAATAAAATCTTTTCTTAAGAAAGAGAGACCATTCAATTTAGAATATAAATAATTTGTTTTTTAAATTTGGTACAAAGTTTGTTTGTACTTTGTTCATGTATTGTATGTAAGTATTTTTTCTTTCGCTTAAAGAAACCCAAACGGCTTTTTTCAAAGCCACCGAAGGCATGCAACTGCTGATATGTAATACAATCTATCTAGCAGTGGTATGCCTTCTGTGTGCTTTGTTAAACACGTCCTTGACAGCACTGAATATGAAACTGAAGAGTGGAGACAGATCAAGATTGGTGTATTTTTATAAAACTGCTAAAAACAACAAAACCATATCTTGAGCTTGCTCTAGTTTGGAGCCCTAGCTTCGCCACTGCCCGGAACAATTATCTATTGATCATACAAATATGTTAAATTTATGTATGTAAACTGCCCCCATGATACAGAAAATGTGTGTGTGCTTATGACTACATGATAGAAGTGAAAACTTGTGATTTTCCCTTTTTTGTTTTGTAATTTTATTATTTTAAATAATAATAAAAGCTTAATTATTGGAATGATGCACTTCTTGTTAAACACTAATTGTGGCTAATGGCGACTGGAGCAGAGTATACATCAATATACTCAATGCTTCTCTAAGCCGAGAGTGCTTGTTGTCAAGAGGAGCCATTGAAGTATAATGTACTTATGTACCAGTACAATCATAATAATAATAATGTCCTCCAGATCGAATTTCGGCCATGGCGGCCAGCCTCAACGGAGGCTAGCCATCGGCGCAGGACAGGGTTATAGTGCCCAAGTGTATGCGCAAGCACAGGTGCACTCTCTATTCAACATCACCACCACCATCACTCTCATAATCCGATGGGACGATAAACCGACACGACCGGAGAGAGATCAGGCGCAGGACCAACGGCTTTACGTGCTTTCTGAGGCACGGGGGTAACACACCGCCAACTTCCTGATTCCGGGCAGCTACTGAGAATTTGTTGACAGAAAAATAATAAATAAATAAAAAATAATTGATTTTTTGGCCCGACTCGGGATTTGAACCCAGGACCTTATGATTAGCAGTCGCACTACTGCAACCACTAGACCAACGCGGAGTACACGTATGGTAACGGGTGGGCCAGAAAGGAGTACGATTTTAAAAACACACTTGCGTTTGAAGCTTTAGAGAGGGGACTGCGCGGGTGGTGGGGTTAAGTAGCTCGGTTCTCGGAAATTTAGTCGCGATGGATCACTTCACGGGAGCGCAACGTGCTTTCTGCGTTAAACATTATTATAAAAATCACGATTCGTGCGCTATTGTTCGGCGTTTATTTCGACGTGAGTTTGGATTACATGACCTAAATCAGTGTCCGAAGGAAAGCGTGATTCGATCGTGGGTCAGAAAGTTCGAAGCTACTGGTTCGACTCTCAAACAGAAGCCTGCGGGACGCCCAAGGTCAACAAGAACGAAAGACACAATTGAACAAGTTAGAGCTTCAGTTCAACGTAATCCTGTTCTATCGACTCGAAAGCGTTCAGCCGAACTTTTGGTGTCCAGAACATCTTTGCGTCGCATTTTGTTAAAAGATCTGAAATTGCATCCGTATAAAATTCAACTTGTGCAGGAATTACAGCCAAATGATCCAATTTTAAGGAGAGCTTTTGTTGAAACGATGCTGGAACGCTTTCGGAGTTTCAACAATATTCTGTTCTCCGACGAAGCCCATTTTCACATCAATGGGCAGGTGAATAAACAGAATTGCCGTTACTGGGCTGCAGAGAACCCACGTGCAAAACTCAAGCTTACATTCGCCGAAAGTAACCGTTTGGGCGGCCATGTCAGCGCACGGAATTATCGGACCCCACTTTTTCGAAAATCGACAAGGCCAATCTGTCACTGTAAATTCTGACCGATACATAGCCATGTTAAGGGATTTTTTCTTTCCACAACTGCAACAATTTGAAGCCTATAATCGTGCGACATGGTTTCAACAAGATGGCGCGACATGCCACACAGCTAATGCCTCTTTGACGGTCGTAAACGAGATGTTTGGTGAGAAACTGATATCGCGCCGAGGTGACATTGAATGGCCTCCTAGAAGTCCGAATCTTACACCTACTGGACTTTTTTTTGTGGGGATACCTAAAAAGTAGAGTCTACTCCAATAACCCAGCCACAATTGACCAGTTGAAGACCAATATCCGGAAAGAAATGGCAGATATTCCCCGTGCAATGTGCCAGCGAGTTTTTACCAATTTGAGGTTCAGATTCGAAGAATGTTTGCAGCGCGATGGTGCACATCTGGATGATGTTATTTTTAAGAAATGAATTTCCCAGATGTAAATTTTTGTAGAAATAAAAATTTGTATGTGAATTGTACTTAGTTTTTTTTTTTAATGATTTTTTCAAATTCGCAATTCTTTCTGGCCCATCCTGTATAAACCAATTGAGGAAGAGCCCGTGAACTCCAACACATGTTGCAAACAAACAGATCTTCGTGTGTGTTGTACGTAGTACATTAGTTCAACGAGTGGAGCCCGAGTCCGCGTCACTGAAGCGAGTGTGGCGGCCCACTTTTGTTCACTGCCCAAACTGTTCAGAACGAATGTGCCGCCAAAGTTTTCACTTGAAATAAATGTGAATGATGCGACCTTGCAGGAGTCGAAGCGTGGGTGGTGCGGGTGGGAGGAACGGCTGGGCGGGGCCCTGGAGCTGCTGGCGCGGGACGAGCTGGGCCGCGCCGCCGCCGTGCAGCGCCGCGTGTACCCGCGCAACAACATGCTCGCCTTCTTCAGGGTCGGACATGACTCCTTCCACCAGGTCAGTGCTCACACGCACCAGAGCGCGGGGGGGGCGGCTATGTTGGATATAATAGAGCCAAACATGAGCCCTGAGCCCTTATATACGATATACCAATTTAATTTAATTAATTTAGAAAGATGAATTATTATTATATATTTACTTAAACTAAATATTACTTTTAGATTTAATAAACATTTGCAATACTTATACAATGATATATAAATACATTAACAATAAAGATGAATATATATATATATATATATATATATATATATATATATATATATATATATATATATATATATATATATATATATTCAAGTAAACAATTATTAATTTTTGTCGATAAACTCTAAAAACCAATAGAAACTTTTTTTGTATTAAATATTTTTTAAGCTCTCTTTGAAATTTATTTAACTATTCTTCTTTTTGTAGACATTTAAGGATTTAATTATAAATTTGTGTACATATACCATAGGATCATAATTTGACTGTTTGTGAATTTGTGATAGGTGGAGCTAATAGATTAATAGGACTTAAAAAATGAGCCCGGGGTTATATATATATATATATATATATATATAATATATATATATATACAGTGTGTCCGGTCACGGACTAGCGATATTTTAGGTACTTATAATACAGCTATTTTAATATAAAATACACTACACACTGAGGTCTAATCCCCTCCCCTCTATTTGGCAGCCATTTTGTTTTTCTCTTGAAATATTCTCTACGCGTTTACGAAAAAAGTCATATTTCTGAAAGTTTTAGTCTTACTGAGATAAAAATTAACTCATTCGGAGGCCAATAATATTGTTTATCGTTTACATTATCAAAATTTTTGTTGACATACTTGTAACTTTGAAGAAAAAAATTTTACTTCAAATAAATATCAAAAAAATATGCTAATCGGCAAATTATTGTAAATTACTGCAAAAACAACCCCGTTTACCCTTTTTATTTTTATACTAGATCAACAGATTTTGAGTTAAGCTACAATGCAACATAAAGTTTACAGCTGTATGTTTATTACTTTAAGAATTATTGTTGTTTGAACATGGCGTATGCCCAAACACAAAAGGCCTTTGTTAAGTGACAACTGGCACTGCCTGCCTAGGAGTAATAGTGTTCTGTGCTGCCTGCTCTCAAATTATACTACTTATAAATGATGATTCTGATTCTCTGATCTCTAATTCATCATCTCTAATTCATCGAAGATCATACGTAATCTCAGATTACTATTACTCCTAGGCAGGCAGTGCCAGTTGTCATTTAACAAAGGCCTTTTGTGTTTGCGTATATGCTATGTTCAAACAACAATAATTCAAGGAATAAAGATACAGCTGTAAACTTTATGTTGTATTGTAGCTTAACTCAAAATCTGTCGATCTAGTATAAAAATAAAAAGGGTGAACGGGTTGTTTTTGCAGTAATTTACAATAATTTGCCGATTAGCATATTTTTTTGATATTTATTTGAAGTTAAATTTTTTTCTTCAAAGTTACAAGTATGTCAACAAAAATTTTGATAATGTAAACGATAAACAATATTATTGGCCTCCGAATGAGTTAATTTTTATCTCAGTAAGACTAAAACTTTCAGAGATATGACTTTTTTCGTAAACGCGTAGAGAATATCTCAAGAGAAAAACAAAATGGCTGCCAAATAGAGGGGGAGGGGATTAGACCTCAGTGTGTAGTCGTGATCGCGCCTTACGTTACCAAAAATTATTTTTATTTATGATTTGACTGCCTCGTTGGTCTAGTGGCTGTAGTAGTGTGACAGCTGAACATGAGGTACTGGGTTCGGATCCCGGGTCGAGACAAAAAGCAATTTGAGTTTTTCTGTCAAGAAGTTCTCAGTAGCTGCCCGGAGTCATGAAGTAGGCGGTGTCTCACCCCGTGCCTCGGAAAGCGTGTAAAGCCGTTAGTTGGTGGTGGTTTTTTCACCTATAATGTCAATGACCTTAAACGTTCACTGTAAGTAGACCTCCCAGTATAGTTACTGCCTGCTAATGCAAGATCAGCATATTATACTAATTAACAACAAAATACTTGGTCGGTGAAAGAAAAATATTTAAAATGAGGAGCACTTCTCATTGACGCTCTTTCATTAATAATGCCGTCGCTTGTCGCGTGTTTGTGAATAGCAAAAAAATATGAAACAGAAAATGGTAATTAGGTAAACTACCTTTCGTCACAGAATAAATGATAGTACTACGTACAGAAGTTTCAATCTTTTAATGTTGACTGCTTGCCGACGTTTAATAGCCTACATAATTATTATTAATTAGTTAAATCGCGCACGCAAGCTAAATAAAACTTTATTGCTACGCGAGAGTGTCCGTATTACTTTGCACATTTTCCTCTTCCTACGTTACGGTGGAATTTCCGTTGTTATGGAGGGATGTCAATAAAGAGTAACAAAATACATTGCGAAATATTAATTAGGTTACTTAGGTGAAATACCTATTCTGACTATGATCGACAGACCATATTTTCGCACCTACGTGAGTTCCTTGCAAGACCATTTGTCGGGAATCGCGACGCTTGGCTCGGAAGGAAAAGGTAGATAGTGTAAACAACAAATAAACTTGAAATACGATTCCTAACAGAAATGTAATCGTATTCTACTTAGTTAAAAATTTTGTTGGTAAACAAAGTTTTGATTTCAGTGTTTTGTGTTATTTTAAAATATTTTAAGCTAAAATAACAGCTTAAAATATTTTAATACAAAAGGCAAGTATATGTACGTAAGTAGATACTTGGATAGTGAAGAAAATTTCCACTAAATTTTGTAATAAAGTTTGTAGATATTAAATAAATTATTACTTAATTCTTTTTTGCTATAAGTACCTATCTAACAATAAAAATTAAATAAATTCATGTTACATAACTTCCCACTAAAATCCTTCGGTAATAAAGAATGGTATATCTGAAATCTTTTGTTGGTCATTTAGCGTCTATCCACGCAACAATTATAGTAGGAACGACGTTTTGCCATATTTAAATTTATTAAATAATGGGTAATATACATAATATATAGTTCTTAAATTACATTAAAACTTTTGAACTATTTTATCCTATAATTAAATATAATAAACACTGAACAAAAACTATTTCAACAATATTTACAAATAGTTATATACGTAAACAGCATTAAAAACTTTAACATATTCGATCGCCTCCAACGCGCTAGCCCTGACTGCGTTATTTCGCCCGGGCGCCTCGCGATTTTAGGTAATTATTTCACGTAGGTAACAAGAGTGATAGAGGCCTGCTTTCGTTTCAGATTATTATTTTCGTGATTTCGATCTTTTCTTCATACGTTTACGGGCCTAGGACCGTCTAATATGCGGTAGTTGAGTAGAATTACATGTTGAATTTTATCTTTAATTATAATTTTATAATGAATTGATAAACAGTTTCTAATAATAATTTTTATGCCTACCTTATACTTCAACATCTTGGCGTATTTAAAAAATCGAAATCAACTTATTTACAAACTACACTGATTCATATTTACAATATTATACTACATTATTGTCATTTACAAATAAAGTTATCTCTTTAGCGATATCGCAGTAATTGTTCAAAATGTCTACAGTTTCCTTCTAAACACTCTCGACCTCTAACAACTGAACCTGCGACGTGACAAGGTCAAAGATGCCTACTGAATTGCCGTTCGAATTTCGACAGATTTTAATTAATTAACTAATTTAATTAAAATTTTTTGTTTTTATTTTTTGTATAATATAAGTGCCATAGGCTTTTACTCTGTTCACATGTTACACCCCATTTTTTTCCAGACAGTAAAAAAGGTCATCCAGTATATGGTAACTATCATGGTAAAATTTAGTTAATTTTTGATGTTATTCAGTTTCTAGTACTAAACTAATTTTGTTGTAACTTTGTACCGCTCCCTTAGCACTTCCAGTTGCAGTATTGCGGTCCCAGGGCAATCGTTTAGCGATTGTCTATATACTTAGGTAAAATAGACATCACTAACTAACGCTCACAACGACAAATCAAAATTTGTCACGCGTTTTCGGGTTGTCAGATCGTCTATACTCCAATATATATTCTTAAGTCTATGAAGTGATTCCCACGTTTTTAAGACAAATGACACAATAATGTGTGAGTGTGTGGCTCGAAGCCTGATATCATTGAAATCAATAAATTGAAGTTATCTCTTGTTAAAAACGTATACTATATGTACGTTTCTAAGGATTTTATTATGCATAAAATTAACATGAACAAAAACCCTTAATAACTATGATTTTATGCTACAAAAGTAATTGTACGTGTGTATGCGTGTTTATGTGCGTACGTGTGTATACTCGTATATGTGCTTACGTGTGTATAAGCGTGTATGTGCGTACGTGTGCATGCGAGCGTGTTGTCGGTCGCGTTGCAAGTTGCCATTGGCGGGTTATGTTTGTGTGCAGGTGGGCGAGGTGGTATCGCTGGAGCTGCCGCGGCTGTCCATCAATGGCTGGTTCCACGGCCCGGAGCCGCCCGACCCTCCCGCTCTGGTGCCGCCTCCGCCCGCCCTGCTCGCCCCGCCCGCCCCCATGCTGCGCCCGCACTCAGACGTCGTGAGTACATGCCTTTATTTTTGTACACGATACTCTATCAACTATAAAATATACTGTTTCTTAATCACCCCATTTTTCACTATTGTAAAAAATCTCCTTTGAACTGGAATTTATTTCTTTTAATTTTTAACGAAGCATTTAATTATTTTTCTTTAGTTATATTATTAGGCGATTATTCTGTGCAGGTGTTACTAAACCAGTGGGTGGACGCGCCGTACATGTCTCCGCGGATCCGCGCGCAAGTGCAGTCGCAGATGGAGCGCGCGAGCGAGGTGTGCCTGCGTGACGTGCTTCTGCCGCAGCGCTACCAGCAGCTGCTGCACGCGCTGGCTCGCCCCGGTACGTACATGTCGTTTGTCTACTTGCTGTCTGCTGTTGCGAGTGCAGTCGCAGATATAGAGTGCGCGCGAGGTGTTTTGCGCGACGTGCTGCTGCCGCAGCGCTACCAGCAGCTGCTGCACGCGCTGGCTCGCCCCGGTACGTACATGTCGTTTGTCTACTTGCTGTCTGCTGTTGCGAGTGCAGTGGCAGATATAGAGTGCGCGCGAGGTGTTTTGCGCGACGTGCTGCTGCCGCAGTGCTTCCAGCAGCTGCTGCACGCGCTGGCTCGCCCCGGTACGTACATGTCGTTTGTCTACTTGCTGTCTGCTGTTGCAAGTGCAGTGGCAGATATAGAGTGCGCGCGAGGTGTTTTGCGCGACGTGCTGCTGCCGCAGCGCTACCAGCAGCTGCTGCACGCGCTGGCTCGCCCCGGTACGTACATGTCGTTTGTCTACTTGCTGTCTGCTGTTGCGAGTGCAGTGGCAGATATAGAGTGCGCGCGAGGTGTTTTGCGCGACGTGCTGCTGCCGCAGTGCTTCCAGCAGCTGCTGCACGCGCTGGCTCGCCCCGGTACGTACATGTCGTTTGTCTACTTGCTGTCTGCTGTTGCGAGTGCAGTGGCAGATATAGAAAGCGCGCGAGGTGTTTTGCGCGACGTGCTTCTGCCGCAGCGCTACCAGCAGCTGCTGCACGCGCTGGCTCGCCCCGGTACGTACATGTCGTTTGTCTACTTGCTGTCTGCTGTTGCGAGTGCAGTGGCAGATATAGAGTGCGCGCGAGGTGTTTTGCGCGACGTGCTGCTGCCGCAGTGCTTCCAGCAGCTGCTGCACGCGCTGGCTCGCCCCGGTACGTACATGTCGTTTGTCTACTTGCTGTCTGCTGTTGCGAGTGCAGTGGCAGATATAGAGTGCGCGCGAGGTGTTTTGCGCGACGTGCTGCTGCCGCAGTGCTTCCAGCAGCTGCTGCACGCGCTGGCTCGCCCCGGTACGTACATGTCGTTTGTCTACTTGCTGTCTGCTGTTGCGAGTGCAGTGGCAGATATAGAGTGCGCGCGAGGTGTTTTGCGCGACGTGCTGCTGCCGCAGTGCTTCCAGCAGCTGCTGCACGCGCTGGCTCGCCCCGGTACGTACATGTCGTTTGTCTACTTGCTGTCTGCTGTTGCGAGTGCAGTGGCAGATATAGAGTGCGCGCGAGGTGTTTTGCGCGACGTGCTGCTGCCGCAGTGCTTCCAGCAGCTGCTGCACGCGCTGGTTCGCCCCGGTACGTACATGTCGTTTGTCTACTTGCTGTCTGCTGTTGCGAGTGCAGTCGCAGATATAGAGTGCGCGCGAGGTGTTTTGCGCGACGTGCTGCTGCCGCAGCGCTACCAGCAGCTGCTGCACGCGCTGGCTCGCCCCGGTACGTACATGTCGTTTGTCTACTTGCTGTCTGCTGTTGCGAGTGCAGTCGCAGATATAGAGTGCGCGCGAGGTGTTTTGCGCGACGTGCTGCTGCCGCAGCGCTACCAGCAGGTGTCTAGCTGCTGCCTGCTGCTGCGAGTGCAGTCGCAGATATAGAGTGCGCGCGAGGTGTTTTGCGCGACGTGCTGCTGCCGCAGCGCTACCAGCAGGTGTCTAGCTGCTGCCTGCTGCTGCGAGTGCAGTCGCAGATGGAGTGTGATCGACCATACGCTGCTGCTGCTGATTTAGCCATCATTGTCATCGTTAATAGATCACCGTTTAATGTAGACGTTCTACTTACGCAACAGTGTTTGAAATATTAATATTAATTTTTAATTATTTGTTTATTATTTATGTGATGTATATAAAAGCCGGAGAGAACACAAAGAACGTAACGCAATCTATAACTGTTTATTCCATAATGAATTCCCTGTATTATCTTAATTTACCCGCCACCTATATATTCAGTCTTAACCTACTACCCTACATTACACTCCTCTACACTTATTTATTATTATGCTAATCTTAAATATAACTTAATTACTTAACATTATTGTATCAGCGCTTAATCAATATTAAGGTTTTTGAGTCTACATTGCCTTATAGGGCGACTCCGAGGCTTTGTGGGCGGTACAACGTTTGGCAAGGTATCCTGATACGCCTGTGAACCCGGGTTCTCACTGGTCGTCTCCCTTGCCGACTCCTTTAAGCCGATTTCAGCCTCTGAGGTTTCTACCACCCCCCGGTCATCCCGATCCGCCGACGGACCCGGCTGAGCCTTTCCCACCTCTGGTGTCACCGTCGGCTCGTTGGTTGAATTTGTGCTGCAACCTGGCTGAGGATCATTGTAAGGACATGTCATAGATGCCCTTAAAGATCTCCTTTTTAATTGGTCTATATGTCTGTGAATTATTTCGCCACCTTTTCCCTTAATTGTATAGCTATTAGGACCCCTAACGTCTACTACTTGACCACTGCCCCACTTTTCCCCTTTCAAGTATTGTCTATACCAAACATCTTCCGAAGGATTCAGTTTCCTGTCTCCTCCTTTGGCTAAGTCTTTCTGGTGTCGTTGCACCTTATAAATCCTGTTTTCCCTGTCTGGTTTTAAAATATCTAACTTAGTGCGCAGTCGTCTACCTAACAATAACATAGCGGGACTCTCGCCGGTGGTTGAATGCTCCGTATTCCTATAATATAGCAAAAAAAGTTTGTAGTGCCCTGTCTACGTTTTGTTTTTCCTGCACCGCTTTCTTTATAACCCGCTTCAAGGTTTTTACCGCGTTTTCAGCTAAACCGTTCGAAGCAGGGTGATACGGAGCCGTGAAAATATGATCGATACCGTGACTGCACATGAAGTTATTGAATTCTATACTTGAGAACGGGGGACCGTTGTCCGTCACGATTTGTTTGGGTAGTCCCCAACGACTGAAAAGTTCCCTTAACTTATCTATTACCCCCGTGGCTGCCGTACTCGCTACTTGATAGATTTCTAGCCATTTTGACATCGCATCGACCCCTACCAAGTACGTTTTTCCAAAAACGGGCCCCATAAAATCTAAATGTATCCTTGACCAAGGACGATTGGGCCATTGCCACATACGAGGCGTCTGTTTTGGCGGAGCATCCGCTTGCGCCGCGCATATCTCGCACTCCCGGCATATCCGCTCCACCGCCTCGTCCACCCCGGCCCACCAAACATAGCTTCGAGCTATAGCCTTGGATTTGACAATGCCCATATGAGGTTCGTGAATCATACATAAAACTTTTTCCTTACAGGCCTCCGGAACAACTAGTCTATGCCCCTACATCACACAGCCTAGTTCCTCATATAATTCATTCTTTCGATTAAAAAACGGTTGTAAACCCTTAATATTACATTCCCCTGGCCAACCATCCCGAATATAGCTAATAACCTTCGAGAGAATTGGATCCCGAGCGGTTTCATTTTTAACTTTATTATAATCTAACAACAACGATTGCTGAACGAAATGCAAATACGTTTGCTCGGGCGCCGCATGAGTCATCTTACTAGACGACAGCGGCAGACGCGACAGGCCGTCCGCTCCATTCACATCGGTACGTATGTACTCAATATCAAACGAATAAGCGGATAAAATAATTGCCCACCGTTGCATCCGACTCGCTACCATAGTTGGTATACCTGTGTTCGGTCCAAAAATGGACACTAGCGGCTTGTGATCGGTGCGCAGAGTAAAATGCCGACCGTACAAATATTGATGGAATTTATTTACGGCAAATATAATCGCTAATGCCTCGCGATGTATCTGCGAGTAGTTTTTCTCGGCGTCGTTAAGCGTGCGTGACGCATAAGCCACGGGGCGCTCGCGACTGCCGTCGTCGCTCGGCTGCGACAACACGGCCCCTATCCCTCTGGCGCTCGCGTCGCACGTTACTATAACCGGCCGCTGGGGGTCGTAGTGAGCTAATACTTCCGCGCTGATTAATACATTTTTGACTTCAACAAACGCGCGCTCACATTCCTTCGACCAAAACCAATTTTGACCGTTTTTCAGTAATTGGTATAATGGTACGAGCCTACTACTCATGTTTTTAATAAATTTTGCGTAGAAATTTACTAAACCCAAAAAAGACCGTACCTCGGTCACGTTACTAGGCCTAGGTAGCTTAGCAATTGCTTCTATCTTTTTCGGGTCTGTTTTTACTCCGTCTTTACTAAGTACATACCCTAAAAACTGCACTTCGTTTACAAAAAATATACATTTATGATTTTTTAATTTCAATCCGTTCTTATGTAACCTGCTAAAGACAGCTTCTACGGCTTGAAGGTGGTCGAACTCATTTTTCCCGCCGATTATGACGTCGTCTAAAAATACTTCGACATTGGGGATGTCCTTTAACAAATTATACATAATACGTTGAAATATTCCAGCACTCGATGCTAGCCCGTACACTAACCTATTATACTGAAATAAGCCGCGGTGCGTATTAACTACGGTTAACTTTTTAGTATCGTCTAGCTCTATCTGATTATAGGCTTGAGACAGATCAATTTTTGAAAAATATTTCGACCCACTCAACCTAACAATTAAATCCTCAACTCTAGGTAAGGGATATCGATCAACTAACAAAACAGGGTTTATCGTCGCCTTATAGTCAGCACAAATTCTCAACGAACCGTCAGCTTTGTTTACCGGTACCAGCGGCGAGGCCCAGTCGGAGCAGTCGACGGGCTCGATGACGCCGTCGCGCAGCATCGCGTCCAGCTCGGCGTCGACGCGCTCGCGCAGCGCATACGGTATTGGCCGCGCGCGGTGAAACACCGGCGCTGCCCCCTCGCGGATTCTTAACGTCGCCTTGCCGCCCGTGTACCGTCCCAGCCCTCCATTAAACAATTCTTTATATCTGGAAAACAAATTTTTCAATGGATCATCTAATTTACCTCGGTTACTCTGCAAGTTATGGCAGTTGGTAAATAATGGTAATTTTATTTTTAATTCAGATAACCACTGCCTGCCCAACAAGGACGTGGTTCCTCCTTTGACAACAAACAATTCTAATCTTTTTTTCTCTCCACCGTAACAAACTTCCGGTGTGATTAACCCCAAAGGTCTAAGTGACGAACCGTCATAGAACTTCAAACTAACACTTGTGTTATCTAACTTAATGGTACTAAAATATAGCTTATAAGTTTGTTCGCTAATGCATGACACTGCCGTTCCCGTATCAACCTCCATATTGATGACTTTATTATTTACAGTCACTGGCAAACTCACCGCCTTATAGTCACCTAAACATAGGTGATGAAACTCCTCTAATTGACCCCCGTCTTCATCATGCCGTGCCACGTCTGCCTGATGACAAGCGGTATGCCTGGTTGTGCGAACACATGCCGCGCCCTGTCCCGGACACACGCGTCGTAGGTGACCCGTGCGCTTGCACCTGCTGCACACGTATTCCCGGAACCGACAATCCTCATAACCGTGGCCTGTCCCTCCGCATCCGCTGCAATTTTGACTGCTAATTGCATCGGGCCTCCTTACAGCTGCAGACGATCCCGGCCGATTGTGTTGTGGCTGGCGGTCTCCGCGCATTCCGCGCCCGCCTCCCCCCAACGTTCTCCGCGGTCCATTTTTCCCAATCACCAGCGAGTGCACCCCCGCCATATCTCTTCCTGATGTTGCTGACTCGGTTGCATCTACCGCCGCAGCGTTCCGCTCCGCGGCCTCTAACGAGCTGGCAATCTTTATCGCATTGGTGAAACTTAATGTGTCATCCTCCGCAAACAGCCTCTGCCGAATAACATCGCTCCTTAATCCGCAGACAAATTGATCCCGTAGACTTTCACTAAGACCGTCGCCCAGTTTGCAGTGACGTGTTAATTTTTTTAACTCTGCTACGTACTCTGCTATATTCTCATCCGCTGCTTGCCTCCTTTGTCTAAAACGATACCTTTCCGCTAACGCGGATGGTGCCGGCTGTAAGTGGTTGCGCAATAGACTAATGGCGGCGTCGTATTTTAATTCCGACGGATTCACGGGGCTAGCCAGGTTCACTAGCAACTCGTAGGCCTCATCGCCCATGACCGCTATTAGCGTGGGCAACTTGAGATCACTACTTATTTTATTTGCCGTAAAATACATCTCAAGTCTATCGACATACGACGACCACACCCCGGTTTTTACATCGAACTCGTTCACTTTTCCAATCGACATTGTCCTCGAATTAACTTGTAAACTTTTACTCACAACGATTAAAAACACAATAAAACTACGTTTTTATCCTCGTCGCCAATGTGATGTATATAAAAGCCGGAGAGAACACAAAGAACGTAACGCAATCTATAACTGTTTATTCCATAATGAATTCCCTGTATTATCTTAATTTACCCGCCACCTATATATTCAGTCTTAACCTACTACCCTACATTACAATTTATTAAATTTATTTGCTTAAGACATGGACAGATTAGGATATAATCTGTACAATTCTTTAAAGACAGAAGTTTCGATATGTCATACAATCACAATCAAAAGCATGCTTTTTATAAGTGTAGACAATATATTATAGATATCAGTAAAGCTTTCGATAAAGTAAATCATATTTTTAGTCAAATGAGCAGATCAGAATTGAAAAATATGGTTATAGTAACATAATATGGTCATAGTAATAAAATATGGTTATAGTAATAAAATATGGTCATAGTAATAAAATATGGTCATAGTAATAAAATATGGTCATAGTAATAAAATATGGTCATAGTAATAAAATATGGTCATAGTAATAAAATATCGTTATAGTAATAAAATAAGGTCATAGTAATAAAATATTATATAGATTTCGGATAACGTAATTACTAATAAAATTACGTAGTATTTTAAATTAGTCTGATATACACTTCTGGGTACCGCAAGGTACGTGAGTCCCTTATTGTTTTTATTTTCAAAAGAAGTTATTTGTATAGTATTATAAAGGAGATGAACTTGATTCCATACATGCTTGGGTCCGGCGAGAACAAAGTACAAATATGTCTTATTTTGAAGATCTAAACTTTTTCTATGTATGTCAATAAATCGTGTTTATGCAGGACTTGGGTTTTTTTTTATGATTTGTAAGACAAGTATAAATGTAGATTGAGGAAAAATACTAATTGTGGATAAAAGACTTGAAGACTGTGTGGGATAATGTTAAGAAAGGTTTAGTGAATGCAGCCACCGAAGTATGTGGTGTAAGAGTATAAATGAAAGGAAAAAAATATGTTGTGGTGGGATGATGAGGTATGGATGGAAATTGAAGCAAAGAAGAGAGCATGGTTAGATTTATTGACAACCAAAGCTGGTAATTCTGGCGCTATTCATAATGAGATTGAAAGAAAAAAGGCAGACTTTAGACGTCTAAATAAGAGAATAAAAGAAGTAGTTGAAAGGAAAAAGCAAGAAAGAACGGATAAGAATGATAGAATATAAGATATAATATCGGATAACTTCCATGCAAATATTAAAATGTTCTGGAAACTCGTAAGAGCTGTCTGTGGACATCCAAAAGAGCCTAGGATGAGACGAGAACGGATGTATTCTGAGTGACAAAGTTCGAAAGTGTCTTAACCGTCGACGGATTGTTAATGCTGTTTTATCATTTAAATAATAGTTCGAAGTGGATTTTGATACGTAAAAGTGATGCGATTTTGTGTATTTAGTGTCTGCGCATGTTAATTATTAGAGAAAACGACGAAACAAGTGCTTCGATGTTGATATAAACCTCAAGTTATTTTAATCACTTAGGCGCCTTATGAACTTGAGTGACTGTCGTCTTAGACTATCAGCTGGATTAAGCTATCGTCAAAATCTCACAAAAACTTCGCAATTAACACAGGATATTGTGAAGGAAAAGCATATTGTCATGTCTATAAATACGAAGATCCCGAATGAAATGAAGTCGTGGCTTAAATGACAGGTATTCAACCCCAAAATCGTAATTAAAAAAGCCGTCATTATTATCATTTATTGCTATAGACAAAGTAAATAATATAATATTTTAATTATTCATTTCATCATCATTTTCAATCTCCGTAAATTCGATCATATTTCTCACTATCGCTCTCGCCTAAAATGGCTCACTATTAAACAGAGGCGTGACTCTAGAATTTTGCTTGTTCTCTTCTCTATCTTAAATGATCCATCCACTCCTTCTTATCTCAAGGAGAAATTTCAATATATTTCCCTAACGCATGATAGAACTCTGCGTTCCTCATATAATAATAAACTAAGTATCCCTCTACATTTTACTAATTTTGTTGGTAAATCTTCACAATTCAGGCTGCACTGCTCTGGAACTCCTTGCTCGATGACGTCAGAAAAACATCTAATAAGACTGCCTTTAAAAGATTGGTACATAAGCATTTTATGAAAATATTAGATGATAGTTAATATGGTTAATTTTGGTTACCTTTGTTGTTATTTTATTTATAGGTTTATATTATATATCTATTTGTATATATTTATGTATCTATGAATATGTATGTATATATTATATATATTATCTGTATTATATTTTGGAGTATATAAGTTTATGGTATTTATATGTATAATATTAGTTTGTTTTTAAGTTTATCAGTAGTTTTTTTCGTTGTTTTACTCTATTGTTCATTTTATTTTGTCACCTATCACATAATTTCCACACGTCCCGGGTTGACTGGGAGAGAATGCCTAATGGCATTAAGTCCGCCCTTTGTAATCCTTTTTATTAAGGTGCAATAAAGTGTAAATAAATAAATAAAAAATAACGTTTTGTTTCAGCTTATAGTAAAAGCACTAGCTTGTGTTTTTCAGTTTAAAAATGACTTTATGTTTGTCCCGAGTACTGCATAGATAAATAAAAATTAACTATGCTTATAATTTATCATTTTTTTAGTTACATATTTTTGTTTTTGTTGTTCTGAACGATGTCAAGCATCCAATTTCATACATCTCCTTTAGAAATGCTGAAGATGTTTTATATCTCTTTAGTATATATTAATATTATATAACTGTTAACAGAGTAACCCATTGGTGCATATCACTTGCATCATGTACGAAGTTAGAGGCACAATAAACTTCCATGACTTGCATACAATAGAATTAATACTGAAGTCACCTTAATTATGTTTACATTCTAGATGTGGAATGGGAGGAAGTAGGGCCAGCGCAGCAGCGTCATTACCGTCGCGTTTCCCAGCAGTGGGCAGAATCTGAAGGTGGTGTGATACACGAGCTTCTGCACCTCATGAGCAGTACAACATTTGTTCGAATGCTAGCAGACTGCACGGATTTACAACTCACCAACTACAGTCGACTGGAGCTGCAGCAATGGCGGCCGGGAGATTACACTGTATGTAGTTTTTATATTATCAATTTTATTGAACTTATTTGCGTGTGGATGGGTCGTCTCGACCAGGGAAGGAGCACGTTTTCACAGAATACCGCCGTAAATTATAGCAATTCAATGCTGCTGTGTTTAGTATGGTGAGTGTTGAGAACTAAAGATTCTTTTTACTGGATACAAGGTATTCCATCTTAGTCCTCAGGTTATCAATATTTTGATTCTTAATTGAGTACAGATGTCACCGTATTCTTAATATAGGCCACAGTATACATTTACCAACAGATGGGCTGTGTGCTCTTTTGCTGCACTTATTCTATAAAAAATATTTAGGAACTAAAATAGCGCCTACTCAGCACTGATATTATCGAAACAACATAGCGGCAACCGGTACTGTAACACAGATATTACTGGGTCTACATTGCTTAGTATGGGTCGCGCCACGAAAGATGAAATTAAATAGCGTCCACTGCGCATGTACAATCAAGCAAAAAAATGAAACATTTATTATGGCATTTTAATATGTAAAAAGTCAAAGGTCAACATTATAACTATACATCAAAGTCTCCACGAAAACGGAACGATATATTTATATATCATCGTTAGGTTTTAAATGCTTCTAAATAATATTCTGCATTTTATGTACACTTGTTAAAGAAATAAAATATTTTGTATTTGTATTTTTGTATTAGTAATTGCTGTTTAAACTATATTATGCGATAGCCTTCGATTATAAGGATATTTTACATGCAATAATTTGTAAAAAAATCATCTTGTAGAAAATAACAAAATATTTACAACTTTATATAATATACTACGAATTACGCTATTTTAAATAGTCCGAAAGTAATTTATAAAGTAATAAATATTTGCACACTATTTGAAAATATTATAGAACAATATTTTTACACACACACACACGCACGCACGCACGCACGCACGCACGCACGCACGCACGCACGCACGCACGCACGCACGCATGCACGCACGCACACATATACACTTTGTAATTTTTGTAAATTTTGGTTGTTAAAGTCGAGTAATTTGTTTTTGCCATTTTTGGTTTTTAAATTAAAAAAAAATATGTTTATATAGGGCAGAGCGGGGTTTCCAAACACAGGCATTACCTGCTTAAATGGATCCAAATCAACTATGTCATTAATTTAAGTTTTGTGAAGAAAAATAAATTATTTTATTTTTATTTTATTATTTATAAAGTACAAAAATAATCGCGAAAATTTAAAATTTTATAACAGGTAGTCGCTAACACTTTCGATATCGATAGTACACAAGACGACACAAGAAGGTGCGCGGGCGACGGGACGCAGGGAGAAACTACTTGGGAGTAGCGCGTGGCCTTTGCTATGGTTTCGCTTCACCGTACTTCACACCTCACGGTGCCTGCACCTATTTTTCGCTTCTGCGCACTTCCATGACTCGTGGCGTTGCCTATAAGGTCAGCAATACAGAACAAAAACTGTCCCAGCCCGCACGATCCACAGTTGTGGTACAGTCTTGTTCTGCATTGCCGGTTTAGTAGTAACCATCTATTATACCCTACAAAAGTCCATATCTGAACATTAGCAAAAAAATTAACATTAATGTTTCATGGGAGGGATTTTGCCATAGTTGCCACCACTGACAGGCATGTTGGATATTGCAGATTTTTATAATTTGTTGCTGCCCGTCTCCTGTTTCAATTACCCTCTATTGAATCTTACAATACCTACGGTTACACCGCTAGTTTGCGGTCTATTAGTTTACATAGAAGTGCTTAGTGCATAGTAAATCTGGTGGCTTGTTGCAGCTGCTGCCGGCGTCGCGCGAGGCGTACGGCAGCGCGCGGCTGGAGGCCGTGCTGTACGCGGGCGCGTCGCGGCCGCTGTGCGGCGGGCACACCAGCTACGTGGCGCCGGAGGACGAGCCCGACTGCCCGGACGCGCTGGTCACCGTGCCGCCGCAGAACAACGCGCTCAGCCTCGTGTACTGCGACGCGGGCGCCGCCGCCTTCACCAAGTACTACGCGCGCCTCGCCGCCCGCCCCCACGACTGCTTCTACATCCTCGCCTGCACCTACACCGAGCGAGCCGAGTGCTAGTGTACAGTGCACAGTGACCCAGTGACCCACAGTGACTAGTGTACAGTGCTGCACGCGGGCGTATCGCGGCCGTTGTGCGGCGGGCACACCAGCTACGTGGCGCCGGAGGACTAGCTCGACTGCCCGGACGCGCTGGTCACCGTGCCGCCGCAGAACAACGCGCTCAGCCTCGTGTACTGCGACGCGGGCGCCGCCGCCTTCACCAAGTACTACGCGCGCTTCGCCGCCCGCCCCCACGACTGCTTCTACATCCTTGCCTGCACCTACACCGAGCGAGCCGAGTGCTAGTTAGTGACCCAGTGACCCACACTGGAGTGTAGTAAATACTGTGACTTGAATTGCGACAAAGATACCCATTACTTCTGTATGTACCGTAAAATAAGGTCTGTTCAAGGTAATTTTGTATAAATGTAAACATTGTTTATGTAATAAACCTCTTTAACTGAAAATGAGGCATTCCATCTCAGTCCGCAAGGATGACAATGCAACTGCATTTTGATTCTTATTGGGAATAAACGTAGCTGTCTATGGATCACAGCATCCACCAACCATCAAGTGGAATGTGTTCATTTGTCACTCTTATTCTGTACAACAATACTCATCTAAATATTTTTTTAAAGAATTCATTTTTGACATAACATAATGTACCTATAGTTTTGATTTACATAAAACAGTTATAATTACATTGCTTTGTAAATTTACAAAATATTATTAAAGCATCACATTTTTTACATTCCTAAAAAACCTGGATTAAAGTTCTGTAATGTGTTCACTTATATGTTACATTGGACGTTGCCCCAGTTATAGTTGTTAAAAAATGCCTAAAGCGGCTTTCAGACTACGCTATAATATAATAGCATATAGTATTATAGCTCATAGCACACCAATAATATATAGTACAGTACAGTGTGAATGTGTCCATAACAATGTATGGTGCGCGATATTGTTGTGCTATGAGCTATATATGTACTACATGCTATTATATTATAGCGTAGTCCGAAACCCGTTTTACACAATTTTAAATAGCTAGCACACCATACATAGATACAAACGCGAAATATAAAAATGGATGTATAACAAAACATAGATCATAATTATCGGAAAGAAAGAAAAAAATTACACCGCTACAAAACAATACAATAGTTTTTTCATATATAAGCAAAGATACATGCACACCATTATCACGGTTGAATGTAAAGTTTCTAATAACTAATAAGATCATTATATTATGCGCTATATTGTGGCAAATAAAATTGAATTGAATTGAATACACAGACATCAAATATAAAAGGTTTATTATAAACAAAATAAATAGTTGTTAAAATTTTTGCAACTAATAGACCAGTAACTCACCATTATGGTGCTGTAATGATTCTGTACTAAAATTAGTTTTTTTAGTGTTATGCTATGGGTGCAACTGTCAACACCTACATTTTTGTTAATCACTAGGATTCAACTGTTATACTCACTATGTTGGCAATCTCTATGATTCTGTACTACAATACAATTGAACAATTATATATGAATTTGTTATCCAGCAAGTTTAGAATAAAGGATGAGTTCTGTCAGATCTTGAGTCCATAATATTATATTCCTTGCACCAGCACAAATGAATTAACAAAATATGTATTTGTTTCATTGATATAATTGATGTTAATAGTGGGAGGTACAATTACGTTACGATTACAGCATAATAAGTCTTTGCCTCCCCTATGAGGCGATCAATGACTTTTGTTTTGACATATTTGTCATTGTTGCCATGCGAGTTGTTAACGGCAGGTTTTGTTTTTTAGTTGTTGTTAGGAAGATGCTGCTGTTTGTTTCCCTCGGTTGCCCCTTTCAACAATATGGGGTAGTTGATATTCTTACACCGCTACTGCGCGGAAATATCCTAAAATAGTTGTTCTATCCTATGTATTGTAGTGGTGTAAAATTAGCTTTACCAAAGAAGTGAGGTAGGGTTGCCACATTTACTGACAAGTTTTTATGAAGTTAATGGATATAGGTTATACAACATACATTTTAAGTGAAGGAAGTTTAGCATCACACTTTTTATTGAGAACATGCACTTGAACTTAGATAAACATACCTTTGTACAAAATAATATAATCTTAGATATTTTATCAAACTTTGAAAAACATGTTTATTTACATACAGTTCAGTAATAAACTGACAAAACACTTATTAATATGTATTGGTATCACTTATTGATAGTTATAGAGCAACTATCAGGTTGTCATATCCTAAGTGTATAGCAATTTCAGTAACTTTTACTGTTAGATGAAGTGTTTTTCTAATTTTCTACATAAGAATTCATAAATGTACAATTATGTATTTGCACAGAGGTGAACAAAATATTTTTTATACATGTGACAAACAATCATTCAGTTCACCTTATGGTAGTCCATAGATATATACAGCTATCCTCGATTAAGAATTGGAATGTATTGTGTAAGGACTATATGGAAAATAATATTGGAGTTCGAAAAACTTAAACAAAACACATGTATCATGGACTGTGATCATCTTAGTGAGAACACTTTTTTTGTTTTCATCGGTTCTTAATGCACCTGCAAAATTTCCAATCAATCAAGTATTCTAGATGTGGGTGAAAGTTGAATTACAAAATTCCATTACATTAATATTATGTACATACATACAGGTCAAGCTAATATAGTGTTTTTATTTTATCCTTGTGATTCTAATCAGTTATTAAATTATTGTGTTGTAATCGAGCCTCGATACGAGTGCGAATATTTCATTACATAGATAGATAGATAGATGCGAAGCTTATAAAAGCGTGTTAAAAAGGCCTCTGGTTCTCATTAGTGTATGAAACACAGCAGCATTGTGCTGCTATTTTATGCTGGTTGTCTGTGAGTGAGTGGTCCTTCCTGCAACAAACTGCGGCGGCGCTGCTGTCGCATCGCAACGAAACACGTTGAAGCCTAAATCGCGCTATCAAAGTTTCAAAGTAAAAACAGAATGTGAAAACAGATACATAAAATAGCTCCGTACTACTACTCGGAGGGTTGGCCGCTTCCCAGGCAGAAAACCTTGCTCGGTGGTAGATCT
The DNA here is from genome assembly GCA_907164705.1 of Parnassius apollo. Classification (NCBI taxonomy): domain Eukaryota; kingdom Metazoa; phylum Arthropoda; class Insecta; order Lepidoptera; family Papilionidae; genus Parnassius; species Parnassius apollo. Next base: position 374,610 of record CAJQZP010001641.1, on the reverse strand, counting down.
TTCCTTTTCCTTTCACAGCCACAATACATTCATGCTATGTGAAAAATGATATATTTTTTTTGTAAATACTATTTACTATCCAGTACCGTTTTTTGTAAACATCCCTAGCTTCTAAGTGGGCATAGGATTGTAAGAAGCAAGATGAAGACTTATTGTAAATGTTTTGTTAAAGAGGCTGTTTTCTTTTAATGAAGTTATAAAAATTGTGATGCATTTGTATGTTTAAAATGTGACATTTTAAATAAACTAAATCAAATTTATTAAAAGGGGGGCTAAATATTTCATTCTTGAAATGATTTATTATAATACAAAAATGTTAGAAGATTGCGCATTGTGTTATGGATAGCGTCATCTTTTTCAGTAATTAGGGTTTTATGGTCTTACAATATATGTTCTTAATTTCATACAATATATGTTATTAACCCTTTGCGTGCCAGCTACGAGATAACTCGTAGTGCGGGATTTCACCATGGTGCCGACTACGAATATATTCGTAGATTTTGTAGGTCCTTCTACACAAAAAAATATTGATTATTTGAACGCATGGTAATTTCAAATTTCAAACTTTTAATGGGAAAAAGTTATGATATGACAAACATAAGGTACTGAGTGGTAGTATAAACAAACAAAAGAAGACATAATTCCGTCTTTTTAACAGTAGAAATGAAATAATCAACTACACATAAAGCTGGAGTTTTTGAACACAGTGGGCAAAAATACCTTGTTTCTTTGCGAGTCTTATTTTTGGTACACACAACCAAGGTTTAGTTGGCTTGCTTTTCTTTTCTGTAGGTGGTATATATTCCAAATAATGTTGAAGAAATACTTGACCACTTTGATTAACCTCTTTGGACTACAATATACTTTTGGCCTAACAAGTGGATAATAACATTTTCAAGTAAAATTCAGTAGAGGTATTCTCTCCGATCTGTTCAATCCAGATTGACCATTATGAATTCTTGCAGCATTATGTATAAACATTTGAAAAATGTGAATAGCGTACTTTTTGTACCAGTATTTTGTTTTTTTCATGCTCTCATATGGAAATCATTTGGTCAGAGTGGTCTACTCCTCCCATTCCGTTATTGTAATCAACAACAATATTAGGTTTTAGTTTAAGTAGATTCCTGCGATTTCTGATAGTTATCATTTCAGGATTATGCATATTTGAAATGGTTAGAACATCACGTTTGTCTTTCCATTTGCAAACAGCCACTTCCCCCTTTCTTCTCCAAATCATCTTACCTTTCTTCAGCTTTGCCGATGTCACAACTTTTGGATTACCCTTACGGGTTGATTGCAAAGTTCCGCATAAGTAAGTTTCATTTGCACTCATTTTTCTTGTCAACTCAACGGAGTTATAGTAGTTATCTGTATATACCTTGTAACCTTTATTCAAGTACTCGTCTAATAAATCTGTTATAATTTTTATAGTTGGTCCACCTTCCTGACCTTCTGATGTGCCTGTGTAAAGTGTTATCTTCAGTATTACGCCGTTACTTTCACACAGTTTATATATCTTGATGCCGTATCTATGTTTTTTATTTTTTATGTAAACTCGAAAAAAAAGTCTTCCTTTCCACGACATTACAGATTCATCTATGCATAAATCTTTATTCGGGGCATAAATATCTTGCATCAATTTGTTGAAATGGTCTATCAAAAATCTTATTTTGTAAATACGGTCACTTTCATCAACTTCTTCGTTGTTTGAAAAATGGAAAAATCTGAATAGTATCTAGAATCTATTACGGCTCATCAAACTTCTAAAAAGCGGAACGTCATATAACTTATGCTTACTCCAGTATAGTGGTTTTTGAGGTAATTGCAAGATACCCATATGTAAAACAATAGCAATAAATACCTTCATCTCGGCTTTATTCGTTTCTCTCCATTCTTTCAATCTTGACGAACGTCGCAAACGACGCGTTGAAAGCACTTTGGCGACGTAACGGTTACTTTCCGAAACTAAATTTTTCAAGAATTCGTCGTTGAAGAACAAATCAGCAGACATAGAAGGAGCTGTGCTCTTATTAGTAGCTATCTTCGCACCTGGCTCGGGACCTAAAAACTGGAAGTCTGCAATTTCCCAGGGTATATCTATCCATTCATTACTCTCGTTTTCTCCTACCAAAGGGACATTTTCTTCTGAACTTGGCAGAAGTTCTGAGTTAGACGTATCTGGAGCACCACTACTATCTAATAAAGAAGAAAATTGAATAGTATTGGATCGCAATGTAATAGCTTGTTGTGTAGCTTGTGCGTTTGAACGAGACTCGGCATGTTCGCGCTCCGAAAACGAACTTTCAGCCCTTGTATCAGGTTGCACATACAATTCGTCTTCATCTGTCGAAGAGAAGTCATCACCACTCTCGTCACTACTATCACAATTCGCTAAATCAGATATTTCTTGTTCACTTAATCGCTTAGCCATTTTTTATGCAGATAATTACTTGTTACGACAGCGCATCCTTTGCATTACGTAGCTAAACTGAATAATGTCACTCACACGCCACCACTCGATTAGAAGCCACGTCCCCTAACCGGCCGAAACTAATTGCACTGTTAGTTCGTGTCTAGCTCCCGAACAGGAAGCAACCTGTCGTGTTGATTCCTGTTTTCCCGCCAAATTACGAAAGAATACCATTTTCTTTGCCGACTACGAGTATAGCCGTATACGAATATACTCGTAGTCGGCATAGTCGAATGGATTTATGTTCTACTATGCCAAGTACGATTTATCTCGTAGCTGCTTATATGTATGACGGCATACAGCATAAACATACCAAAATATTCTGGCGCTGAAAGGGTTAAAACCCTTGTACAAAATTCGGAGAAGTGTAGCAAAGATTTCATTTCAGGGATATTTTAATGTTAAATATACAATTGCAATATATTTTAGTAATATACAGTATGACAAATCATCATGTCATGCATTCTGTCAGACATAATAAAAAACCGGCCAAGAGCGTGTCGGGCCCGCTCAGTGTAGGGTTCCGTAGTTTCCCGTCCGTCACAATAAGTGTTCCCACTTATGAGTTTAAAGGTGGGTATCCATTATGTTCGCGCTCCAGCAACGCTCCGCGCTCTTGCAACTGCTCTCGGTAGTGGGTACTGTTGTCTCCATCCAAGTTCAAAATGATTTTCCTAGAAAGTCCTTATAAAGTTCTACTTTTAATATTTTTTTCACATTGTTTTTTACTTTTGGAGCGATTATTTCCGAAATTATTGACATTATCAAAAAATGATTTTAGTAAACCCCTATTCATTTTTAAATACCTTTCCAACAATATATCACACGTTACGGTTGAAATAAAAAAAAAATCACTTCCCACTTTACATATAGCGGGCTACCCTAATAAAAAAAATCCAATTTTTATTTTACCACTTTGTCGGCGTGATTGATACACATATTGGTACCAAATTTCAGCTTTCTAGTGCTAACGGTCACAGAGATTAAGCGAGGACGGACAGACAGACATGGCGAAACTATAAGGGTTCCTAGTTGACTACGGAACCCTAAAAATGAAATCGGCATTAGGATGGTGTTGATGGTGTTAACAAAGTTAAAAGTATTTTCTCGTGTTTGATATTCATCCAAGTTGAGGAAATAAAAATACATATTATTGAATTGCACCAAAGTACCATTGAGGTTATAATATTATATCAAAGTAGGTATAGGTACATTATACTTTGAATTTATTATTTTCACAAATAAAATTTTAAAAGCAATGTATTGACTAAAATATAAATTAATGTATACTTTGCGTATGAGAGTGGACTTTTTGTATTCAATTTTGATCATTTATTTCAAATGGGTGCAGTTCTGTACAGTCTTGTTGTAATTACTGAAAACTGGTTTGTTGTGTATGATTTTGCTTATAATGGAAAATGTTCAAAGTTCTAAAACATTAAGTTTACAATACTATAAAATATATATAAAAGCTGTTTGTGGATTTGAAGCGGTTTGTGTAATGTAAGTAATGTTTATGTTGTAATGTGTTCTAATCACTTTGTATAAAAACTTGAAAAAAGTATTTTTATAAAGTACTAATGTACCGCACATGAGCTTTCATAGATAAGGTACTCATGCATAATTTTTATAGGCGAATAATTTTGAAGCTAGAGGATTAGAAGTTCTTAACTAACTGTGTGTAGCTAGGATATTGACGGGCTGCCAGATATTTTTATTATTATTAACTTAGTAATTGAGTTAAGGCATGATCTTGTAATTAGTTTTATGGTTCCTTTTTAATTATTGTATAGCATCAATATTTTAAAACATAGTGCACAAGGTTTTATCTCTACATATGAAAACCAATTTCTGTCCGATATTCTCATAAAAACTGAAAAATGGCTCGACCGATTTTGATGAAATTTTTGTGTGTGTTTAAGCGGGTCTCTGGATGGTTTGGGTTCCAACTGGACCCGCTAGGTGGAGCTGTTGTCGAGAACCAGAAATCGCCGGCGCGAAGCCGGCCGGACAACTAGTAAATTATAAAATAAATAGTTATGTAGAATAATACGAAAGTTGAATTTAATTTTAAGGTTAAGAATAATGAAAATAATAGTTCATTAATACATTTTCAATATACAGTAACAACAAAATTACAGAAGCCAACAGTAATCATACCTCATCATTTGACAGAACTTGGTGTATGTGTGGGTGAATCGGTTGAGAATGAGAATGTTTTCTACAAGTGCGCGTTTTCGTTGTAAGCATGAATGTATCATTAGCTGTTGGCTTTACTGTCATTATTATATTTTTACCATATGCCTATGCCTATTTACAATTGGTATTATTAAATAAATCGTGGGAAGTGATGAAAACATCTGGCAACCCTGCGTATTGATATTTTAAGTTTTTTTTTTAAATATACGAAATGACGCATTTGTACTTCATTTGGGAAAATAGCCATGTTAGGGCACAGGCACATCTGGTGTGTCTTGTACAAAACCGGACAGGCAATTGTGGCCCCAATTGCTTTACGTTAAGTGTTAAAACGTCTTGATAAGTTTGTTTGTGAAACGCCTACAAGAGGTTCCCAATAAACTCCGCAGTATCCAGTACCCAGGTGTACCGCCGCTGTCTAGCGGCTTATTTAATTTTATTCTGTACATATTGTTTATTGATTAAAACTTAAGAACTGGTTTGGAAGTTTTATTTCGTTGTTTTTGATAAATATCCTGATACCTTATTTACAAGTTTTGCTAGAGAAAAAAATATTTAAGTGAAAATTGAACTTCTAAAAATAAAAATAAATTAATTCTACGATATATCTACATATTATGACTTCGCATTAGCGCAATAAATCGGCTTTTACTTTTTTAATTTTAATGATGTGCGTTGGTAAACTTCACTATGTCTGCTGCATTATTTTTTCCAGTTAAACACGTACACTTTTCCGCAACGTTTTCTTTTACCGCCGAGGACGTCGTAAATCAACATTTATTTATTTTTCTTTTATAGAATGTGGTTGACAAACGAGTACACAGTCCACCTGATGGTAAGTGGATGCTGTGGCCCAATGATATCTACATTTAGCCTCGATTAAGAATTAAAATGCAGATGCGTTGCCAGCCAGACAAGGGTCTCCGGATCTCTACACTCACCATACGAAACACAGCAGCATTGAGCTGCTATTTTACGCTGTAATTCTGTGAGAGCGTGGTTCTTCCCCGGTCGAGCCGACCCATTCGTACTACAACCATAATATAGCTGCGGCATGGCTCTACCACGTACAAAATTGCTATCGTTGCGCGGCTAAGTTGACATCTCATCTCATGGCATGCTAGCTCTAGCGCCATCTAGTGTCAGGTAACAGCGAGGAGAGAGCTTTCCAGAAAATGACATAACTAATTTTTTTAACCGACAGCGCCATCTAGTATCAAATTGAAGAACTAAACTTTCTAGAAGCTCTACACTCGATCTTTCTGCGCTTGGTCGGTTGGCGCGCGTATTTACTTGAATATTCTGGAATATTCTGGATGTTTTCGTGGAAGAGCCCTATATAAAGGCGCTGCAATACGCGATCGGGGCAGTATTGGATTTGGCGAGACAAGCGAAGCTTCGGAGCGGAATAAAGTGAATTAGTGTGTTTAATTATTAGTGTTTTAAGTTTTAATTTGTGTAAAGTAAATTAAAGTGTTAATTTAGGTAATTTTATCGGCATTTTTTATTGTCACGCACCTCAGGCTCGTAACAATTGGTGTCAGAAGTGGGATAAAATCATGCCGATTATACCTAAGGACGAGATGGAGGCTGTCCGTACCCGAAGTCAACGCCAGCAGGAGACGGACAAGAGGAGATTTGGTGGTGCAACGCCGCAGATGTCTGAGGGGCCAGCCGCCGGCCACGGAAGCCGGTTCGTCAGCAGCTTCTACGTCTGTGGCACCTGACTTAGGTGCTCTGATGGCGATGCTACAGGAGCGGCTGCAGCGCGGACGAGAGGAACAGGCCCGTCTGGTGGAAGAGCAGCAGGAGGAACAGGTCCGTCGTTTGGAAGAGCAGCTGCGGGGCGGACAAGAAGAACAGGTCCGTCGTTTGGAAGAACAGCCGCGGGGCGGACAAGAGGAACAGGCCCGTCGGTTGGAAGAGCAAATGCTCCTCATGAAGGATCTTCACACTACCTTCGGGAAGGAGATAAAGGAGGTTAAGGATAGGGTTGCTCAGCATGACAACTACCTGTCGGAAGCTGAAACCCAAATCGACCAAGTGAACAACAGGGTTGACAACGTGATGGCTGATATGAAGAAAACGCTGGACGATCTCAAACTAGGGGATGGAACTACACATCCCGTAGTAGCTACAACACCTGCAGTACGTGGATTAAAAGTGCCGCCGTTTGACGGGACTTCTTCCTGGGCGGCCTACAAAATCCAATTCGAGGCTGTTATGAAGGCAAACGGCTGGAATAAAAGTCAGGCCATGACTGCTCTCACACTAAGCCTGCGCGACCGGGCCTTAACTGTTCTAGAAGCTCTCGGTATAGAAGTGACTTACGAGCAGCTCCTTGAGGCATTGGAGGCTAGATATGGCGACTCTCACCTGGAACACGTCTTTCGAGCGCAGCTTAGAGATCGCGTGCAACGCAGCAACGAAAACCTGCAGCAGTGGGCTCTAGAGATGGAGAAGCTGGTGCGAAAAGCATACCAGTCTGTACCTGCGCTCATTGAAGGGAACCTGGTGCAGACATTCATCGACGGCATTCGCGACCTGGAAGTCAGAGCTGCTGTGAGGCTCGGGCACCACGAGACGCTTAAAGACGCCTTGGCCCATGCACTGGAGGTGGAAGCCGTGCGGCAGGATCATCGTTCCCATCGCATCAGAGAGGTTGCAGCAGCTATAGTACGCGACCGCAATAAAGGATACAGCCCTAGGTGCTATGGCTGTGGGGAAAAGGGCCATCTTTGATCCAGCTGCCCTAAGCGAACCCTAGAAAGGGAAGGTGAATGACCTCAGGAGGGTAGTGCGGCCAACAGCACCACCCAGCAGCAGCAGGGAAACGAGTAAAAGCCAGAACTGCGGGGCGGGTGCTGGCTGATGTTAAAAGAGCCCCAAGGATCTCGATCTCACAAACCCATGATGGGAACAGTCTAATCATCAAGGGCGAGGTCAACGGAACGCCGTGTAAACTGACCAATAGACACTGGAGCCTCTCGTACGGTTGTTAGTTCCCAACTTATAAGGCAGTTCCTTGGGGACTCCGCATACGACCGAGAACGCATTAATTTGGTAACAGCCACCGGTCAGCGTATACCCGTCCGTGGAGAGAAGGAGATGGAGTTGAAACTAGGCAACGTGATCTACCTGCATAATGTCATCGTGGCTGATATAATGGACGACTGCATCCTTGGCCTAGACTTTATGAGGAATAATTGTTGTGAGATCGACGTTAAGCAAGGTGTTTTGAAATGTGGACAGGAGGATCTTTTTATGGAAGGTGCGTTACCAGTGAACGTGCACAGCATTAAGAAGATTATTCTTCCGCCGAGATCAGAAACGATTGTGCGGTTAGTCTTCCTCGAAACGCTGGGCAAGCTCACCGTTGTGTAGTTGTGGAAAGGGTAAACAATGACCTTCCATGGAAAGTAGCTCGAACCTTGGTCAGGACCACTGACATCTCAGGAGTACGTGTGCTGAACCTTTGTGACCGGGAACAAGGCACGCTGGTTGGTACTTGTGAGGAAGTGGATTGGTTGCGTTGGTGCCGATATCTATCGAGTGAGACCCCTAGCAAGGATGCACAAACGAGAGTGACCACACTTATGGAAGACTGTCGCAGCGTTCTCTCCCCGAACGAAATGGTCAAGGCAAAGAAGTTGTTACTCAAGTACACCGATGTATTCTCATCAAATGGTGCTGACATAGGAAAGACTGGCTTAGTTCAACACAAAATAAACACAGGAGAAGAATTGCCTATCTCGCAGCGACCAAGAAGACTGCCGGTAGCACGTGAAAAGGAAATAGAAACCATGATTGAAGGAATGGTGAAGGATGGTGTTATTGAACCTTCCTCTAGTTCATGGTGTTCACCCGTAGTGCTGGTAAAGAAGAAGGATGGCAGCATGCGGTTTTGTGTTGACTACCGCCGTCTGAACGACGTTACGAAGAAGGACAACTATCCCTTGCCAAGAATTGAAGACACGCTGGACATGCTTACAGGAGTAAAGTGGTTTAGCACGCTGGATCTAAAAAGTGGCTACTGGCAAGTTGAAATTGACCCTAAGGACAAGGAGAAAACCGCGTTCTCGACGGGAAAGGGTCTGTGGCAATTTAAAGTAATGCCGTTTGGGTTGTGCAATGCTCCAGCAACGTTTGAAAGGCTGATGGAACTTGTACTCACCGGGCTAATTGGCGATGCCTGTCTGGTCTACGTGGATGACATCATCATTGTAGGCCGGACGTTTGAGGAACACCTTCAAAACCTGGAACGCGTGCTCATGAAGATTCAGAGTGCCAACCTCAAGTTGAGTCCGAAGAAATGTTCACTATTCAAACGTCAAGTCAACTTTTTGGGGTATGTTGTATCGGAAGAAGGTATCCGCACGGATCCAGAGAAAATAGCAGCTGTCAAGGATTGGCCCGTTCCCAAAGACAAGACGCAGGTTAGAGCATTTTTGGGTTTGTGCTCCTATTACCGGCGATTTGTGAAGAACTTTGCAGATATAGTCAAACCTCTGCACAAGCTAACCGAGGAGAAGCGACATTTCTGCTGGGATGAAAGTTGCAATATCGCATTCCAGGAGCTCAAGGACCGTCTGTGCAAAACACCTATTTTGGGATACCCTGATGCAAGCAAAGAATTTATAGTTGACACAGACGCAAGTGATATAGGACTTGGCGGTGTGTTGTCTCAACGGAATGGTGACCAAGAGGTCGTGATAGCGTACTTCAGCAAGTCATTGTCAAAACCGGAAAGGAACTACTGTGTCACAAGACGCGAATTGCTAGCTGTGGTAAAGTCGTTGCAGCATTTTAGCAAATATCTTCTGGGGCGAAAATTTCACTTACGAACTGACCATGCTGCACTAAAATGGCTATTGCAGTTTACAAATCCAGAAGGACAAGTTGCGAGGTGGATTGAACTACTGCAGGAATATGACTTTGAGATCGAACATCGCAACGGGAAATCTCATGGCAACGCAGATGCATTGTCAAGAAGACCTTGTCCTAAAGATTGCAAACATTGTACTAGGCAAGAGAGTAAGGAAGTGGTATCCGTGAGGATGCTCAGGGCAGACCACCTCAGCAACGAGTGGAAGGACAGCTTACAACGTGCACAGCAGGAAGATCCGGACATCAAGCCGATTCTGGAATGGATGAAGGCCAGTGCTCCCAAGCCCAAGTGGAGTGGACGTCTCAGCGATGAGTTCGACCACTAAGAGCTATTGGGCCCAGTGGGACAGCTTGTTGCTTCAGGATGGAGTTCTGTGCCGTAAATGGGAAAGTGTTCGGAGAGACAGCTGTCATTTGCAAATGGTTGTCCCTAAAGCTAAAGTACCGGATGTATTACAGCTGTACCATAATGATTATTCAGGAGGTCATCTGGGAGTTAAACGAACTCTACTGAAGATCCGAGAACGGTTTTACTGGGTCCACTGTCGAAACGATATCGAGGACTGGTGTCACAAATGTACAAGTTGTGCGGCTGTAAAGGGACCTCAGACTCGTAGTAGAGGTGCATTGAAGTTGTACAATGTTGGTACACCATGGGAGAGAATAGCCATTGACGTGGCGGGGCCGTTTCCGGAGAGTGAAAGCGGTAACAAGTATTTCATGGTTGTGATGGATTACTTCACTAAGTGGCCAGAAGTCTTCGCCATTCCAAATCAAGAAGCTTCAACGGTTGCAGATAAACTAGTTCATGAAGTCTTCTGTCGTTTTGGAGTACCTTTAGAGATTCACAGCGATCAAGGAAGGAATTTTGAGTCTCAAATATTCCAGAAAACTTGCCGAGTTATGGGTACTCATAAAACGAGAACGACTTCTTATCACCCGCAATCTGATGGAATGGTAGAACGATTTAATCAGACATTGGAGAGGTACCTAGCAAAAGTTGTAGACAATCGGCAACGAGATTGGGACAAGCACATACAACCGTTTTTGTTGTCATATCGAAGCGCTGTTCACGAAAGTACATCAGTGACACCAGCTTTCGCAAACTTTGGGAGAGAATTACGGCTGCCTGCAGACCTGATCACCGGGATACTACCTGATGCCCCACGCAGTATAACCGATTATGCAAATGACTTGCGGAACAAAATGAATGACATTTACGAGCACGTCAGACAATCGGGCCAGCGAATGTCTGCAAAGATGAAAACCCGGTATGACCGCAAAATGAACAACAAAGGGTTCGACGAAGGTTCGCTAGTGTGGTTGCACAATCCAGTCCGCAGCAAAGGGAAATCTCCTAAGCTTCAAGCTAAATGGGACGGCCCGTACCGGATTGTGACCAGGATCAACGATGTAACCTACCGGATACAGAAAGGCGCAAGAGGGACTCCTAAGATCGTCCATGTGGATCGCCTGGCGCGTTATTATGGGGCCGATAATATTCGGGACGAGCATGTCTTAGGAGGGGGCAGTGTTGCGCGGCTAAGTTGACATCTCATCTCATGGCATGCTAGCTCTAGCGCCATCTAGTGTCGGGTAACAGAGCGAGGAGAGAGCTTTCCAGAAAATGACATAACTAATTTTTTAACCGACAGCGCCATCTAGTATCAAATTGAAGAACTAAACTTTCTAGAAGCTCTACACTCGATCTTTCTACGCTTGGTCGGTTGGCGCGCGTATTTACTTGAATATTCTGGAATATTCTGGATGTTTTCGTGGAAGAGCCCTATATAAAGGCGCTGCAATACGCGATCGGGGCAGTATTGGATTTGGCGAGACAAGCGAAGCTTCGGAGCGGAATAAAGTGAATTAGTGTGTTTAATTATTAGTGTTTTAAGTTTTAATTTGTGTAAAGTAAATTAAAGTGTTAATTTAGGTAATTTTATCGGCAATTTTTATTGTCACGAACCTCAGGCTCGTAACACTATTTTACTTAAAATTGCAATTAACAATTTCACTGGTGCCGGCGGGTGTCGAATATCCACGCGATCAACGAGTATTTGCAGCCTATGGACAACTGCAACCAACTACAAATAAAGAAAGCTATACATGCATTATCACCTCTGAGGACTAAGATGGATTGCCTCAGCCTGTAATTTACTGGCTATCTATGTTCACCAGACCGGTAAACTACAGTGCAATCACAGTTGTTTGGTGACAGAAGTACTGGCTCTTATGTTCATCAGACTGGTAAACTACAGAGTAATCACAGTTGTTTGGCGACAGAAGTACTGGCTCTCTATGTTCATTAGACCGGTAAACTACAGAGCAATCACAGTTGTTTGGCGACAGAAGTACTGGCTTCTATGTAGATCGGTCTACAGAGCAATCACAGTTGTTTGGCGACAGAAGTACCGGCTCTCTATGTTCATCAGACCGGTAAACTACAGAGCAATCACAGTTGTTTGGCGACAGAAATACTGCCTCTCTATGTTCATCACACCGGTAAACTAAAGAGCAATCACAGTTGTTTGGCGACAGAAGTAGGTTCAGACGGACGTCCAGGCAGAACAGGAGTTCAACCAGTGCCACCTGGTATAGATTTGTTCTATAATGTGAGATGCAGATGCTTACTTATCATTAATCACAATTAAAAGATCAACTTCGCTACCGTTATAACATTGTGGATGATACACACCTTGAGAGGAATCAGTTAAAAATCTTGAACATGATGAAATGTCAGAAATTTAAAATAATATTAATGTCACAGCGTAACTGGGCACAGACCGTATTCAACCTCTAAAAGGGTTTGGAGCAGGGACCAGTTCGCCGCGATGCGTGCTGCCCCAATGCGTTGGCAGATTTGACATTATTTATTGGAAACATTTTTATTTTCTCGGACAGGTTTTTTTAAGTAGTTTTTCTGAAGTAAAGCGGCGCTTAAAATGCAGTTGAAAATTTTATTGGTGCTGATGAGGATCTAACTCTGTATGATCGAGTACTATGAAATCTTTAACCCCGATCAAAATAAATTACATTTTTATTATTATAACTGTAGGCCGTGGTAGCTTTGGGACCACTTATTGGACTTAACTTCCTGTATGTCTTACTAGGTCGTCACTTAATGACTACGAATTATGATAATCAATTTACTATATATTATAAAATAGTTTCTGTTTCTGAGAAAAAAAATCGTAATAAAATTAATATTAATCGAAAACAAAAGACAGCCGCAAAATTTTACTATCACTATCACTATCACGAGGCCACTGCTGAAGATAGGCACTCCTCCATAGATTACCACAAAGTATGGTCCTGAGTCACCTGCATCCATCGACTACCTGCGTGTTTCATTACATAACTTCACTTCGCCTACCGTACGGGGCTGTCACTCGAGAACTATTCTTCCCATCAGTTGTCGGTTCTTGTAAATGTCGGGTTGGGTAAATGGCCGACCCATTGACACTTCAGCTTACTGATTCGGCGTGTTATGTCGGTTTCTCTAGTTCCACTTTAAAAACATATTTCCTCTTGTTCTTTTAACAAAAACTACCTCTACACTAGGAAATTCTCCTATGTTCGGGAGGGCGGTTGACATGTCATACATTTTACAAGGGCGAACATCCAGACCAGGAACAACTATTTGTAGAACATACAAATAATTGTTCGGTGCGGGATTCGAACCCGGGATTTCGAACTCATTGCTAAGTCACTGCGCCACAGATCAGTCAAATGTTATACGACAACCAAAATGTTGTAAAGAAAATTGACAAATATTATTAAAAGAAATTAACATAGGATTTCAAAAACGAATTTGAAAAGTTTTTAAAATCACTTGTCGACGTTATTTCGAGCCACCGTATATTTGAAACGATTCTTAAACGTTTATTTCAGAGTAATCGCTAATACAAGCTAGATAAGTGGAATGCCTGGTTTAATATAGTTGCAACGGAGCGTTGGCGGCGGCGGCGACTGATCCCCCGATATTAAACCGTGAGTCGACGAGCGTTGCGCTTCCAGCCAAGAATAGCTTTATGAAAGCGATTGCTTCTTTCAGTTATGTCTGCTCCTTTACTCATTATTAGCAGGCTTTAATATTTTAGTGATATACACAATGTTAGCAAAGTTTTTGTATTTCTACTCTATAGAAAAATTATAGCTACAGCTGATTAAAGAGATTGCACTTACTTGCTTACTTGCAAACTTGTGTAAACGCAAGGCCAAAAAAAGGTGCGTCTTCTGAGGGTTAAACTGTACTAGATTTAGTCGCCCCCAATCCGAGACTTTATTCAGCAAAGACTCGACTTCAGACACAAGTTTGTCTCGGTACTCGGAGACGTTTTCCCGAGAAATTTTGGCACGGCCGGTGTACAGAGTCACACACATCACCAGTGCTGTCATCTGCGTAGCAATGAATGTTACGGGTTTGCAACATATCGTTGATATGCAGAAGAAACAGCGTTGGTGATAGCACGCAGCCTTGTGGAACACCAGCATAATAGGCTTGTAATCGAAGCTTGCACCGTCTATAACGACCCTGATGCTCCGATCTGCAAGAAAGCTGGTAATCCAATTGCACGATTTCTCGGGAAGCCCATAGGAAGGGAGCTTCGAAAGAAGCGCTTTGTGCTAAACCCGATCGAAGGCCTTCGCAAGTAACTACGGCAATGCCTCCCCCTTGGAGGGGGGGCCGCTGATCGACCACGCCGAAAACCGTATTGGCAATCACTAATCAGCTGGTGATTCTCAAGGTACCTCATGAGCTGGCAGTTTTTTTAATTTTATAGGACAGGGTGACAAACGAGCACACAGTCCACTTGATGATAAGTGGTTGTTGCGGCCCATAGACATCTACATCTATCCTCGATTACAAATCAAAATGCAGATGCGTTGTCACCCGTGAGGACTAAGATGGAATGCCTCGTTTCCAGTAAAAAGGGTCTCCGGTTCTCTACACTCAACATACGAAACACAGCAGCATTATGCTACTATTTCACGCTGGTATTCTGTGAGAGCGTGGTCCTTCCCCGGTCGAGCCGACCCATTCGTGCTACAACTATACTACTAATATAACTGCAGCATGGCTCTACCACAAATGTTCTCTACCAAAAAAGTTTACAATGGATTCCATTATTTTGGAGAACAAGGAGGTAATGGCGATGGGCCTGTAGCTGGACGGGTCTAAGCGGTCGCCTTTTTTAGGGATTGTGTGGACGAAAGCCGTCTTTCATGATTTTGGGACAACGTCTAGAAAGTAGGAGTACCGGAAAAGATGCGTTAAGACCAGTGCCAACTCTGGAGCACACGTCCTCAGCACAATTGGGGGGATACCGTCAGGTCCACTAGACTTGTGGATGTCCAGGGAGAGGAGTGCTTTGCGGACCGAGCGCTGTGTAAACCGCACAATAGTTTTTAGGATAACGCCCGAGTACAAATACCTAAAAGTTAATGTTATATTCAAGTTAATTTCTGATCGTTTTAAGATAATTTTGTGAGGTTTTTTTAAATTAACAATAATTTTTTTGGATCTCAATGATAATAACATATTTTTTACAAAATACAAAATATTTTTTATGGTTGATTGAGATTTTATATCACATTTATTCACGATCATATGAGCATTATGAGTAGTGCACTTGGAATTTCCAAACTTTTTTTTTATTGACGTTTGACATAAAATTATCGAAAAATTAGGAGTACCTATAGTAATAAGGTTATTAGTGAAAACGTGTATGTATTTACAATACTTTAAAAATTAACGTATTACATGCAAAAAGTGGCACATTTGCACCAAAAGTTTTTCGTAATATTATAGTGTTGTCTCATTTTAGGTTTTTGATGTGGAACGTCTATAGCGGCGGATCAGACCGAGAGCGGAGATTGGCGAGGCGACGCGTGTAGTTTTTAATATTTTAGTTTTTTCTGGCCTTAGCTACTTACGAATTTATTAAAAAAATAGAACCCATTTCTATAACTCATGGATAAGTGTTCTATTCCAAAAACTTATTGATCAACCTAGTAAGATGGAATGCTTCCATTTCAGTAAAAAGGATCTCCGGTTCTGTACACTCACCATACGAAACAGAGCGGTATTAAATCGCTATTTCATGCTGGTATTCTATGGGAGTGTTGTTCTTCCCCATTTGAGCCAACTCATTCGTGTTACAACCATATTTTATCTGCAGCATGGCCCTACCATGGACCTATAAAATGTTACTAAGTATTATTATAACGAAAATAACGTAACACACATTCATTCCCACCAGTAAATAATATACGAGCTCGACGACAACAAAGAAAGAAAAACGGAACTCTGCGTACATTTCAATTGATGCAAAAACCGAGCCAAAACCATTCTCAATACGCACTCAGGTACACATATGAATACATAATCATTTGCAACCAACAACATGGTTTTAGGTGCATATGTGTGCGTCGAGCAGTGAACGGCACATCGCTAGCAACTTTACAAAGCGCAAGTTCGACCTCACATGGAATACTGTTCCCATCTCTGGGCTGGGGCTCCCCAGTACCAGCTCCTTCCACTTGACCGCATCCAGCGCAGAGCGGCTCGAATCGTCGACGACCGAGTGCTTTCCGATCGGCTCGATTCACTGGCACTGCGAAGAGATGTTGCATCGCTTTGCGTTTCCTATCGTAGCTACCATTTCTGAGGAATTGTTCGGATTAGTTCCAGCCGCCAAATTTCACGAACGCACATCGCGTCGAAATTCCCGATACCATCCTCACCATCTGGATACTTGGCGGTCCACTAGTGTACGTTTTACTAGGAGTTTTCTTCCTCGTACAACTTCAGTCAATCAGTTTTCAGTCAGTCAATCAATACTCAATATAATAATAATAAGCCCTAAGCACCATAAATAAGTGGCGTAGGGATAACAGTTTATCAATTAATGTTGATAAAACTGTTATAATACCCTTTACCAAAAAGAGACGGTTGGACAAATTAGTCCAACCAGAACTTAATGGCAAAGAAGTACCATTTTCCACGGAAGTTAAGTACTTGGGCGTAACAATCGACCAAAAACTAACGTGGATTTCTCACCTTAGCAACGTATGGCATAAGGCAAAAACTGCTTTAGGTACGTGCAGTCGTTTGATCGGGAACAACTGAAGCTTGCGTCCCAGTATGGTCCTATGGCTGTACAGCAACATAGTGAGGCCGATTCTCACCTATGCCTCTATTGTCTGCTGTAACAAAGCCAACCAAAAGACGACTGCGGACAGACTAAATAGTCTACAAATGACTGCCTGCGTCGTGCGGCGTGGGAGCCGGCGAGCTGCCTGCAGGGGAGGTGGGAGGGGGGGGGGGGGGGAGCCGTGCGAAACATCCCCCTGTGATGTAATCTATGAGAAGACCTATACTTAGACGTAGACTTTTGATTGGCTGTAACTAACAGTATATCTAATTGTGTTTTTATAAAGTTTCTTGTCCTGCATAATAATAGAGGGCAGTTAGCCCGCTTAAGCCATTACCTTCCCCTCAATGAATTAATCTGAATAATTGTCGGTGACCCTTCTAATTTAAATATTTTTATCATAAGTAAACGGTCCTCTTCTGTAAAATATATAGGGTCGAAATTCCCTCGTCTTCTAAATGATTTCGAAATCAGAATATAATGTAATATTTTATAATGATTTATTTTCCTCATGTTTAATTAATGAAAGAGATTTAAATAATTGTATCTTCTAAATAAACGCATATTAATTGACTGCCGTGGCCTCGTGGTTGTAAATGCTGTGGCTGATCATGAGCTTCAAATCCCGGGTCGGCTCAAAGTCAGCTATTAGTTTTCTGTCGAGTTCCTTTCATCAGAAATCACGTAAGGCTGTTCGTCCTACGCCTGATCTCTCTCCGGTCGTGTCGGTTTACCGTTCCATTGGATTATGAGAGAGGGAATATAGAGTGCACACTCGGCGTTGTAATCCTGTCCTGCGCAGGTGGATAGTCTCCGTTGAGACCGGCCGCCGTGATCAAAATTCGGTCTGACGGACATTATTAATAATGAATGTATGGAATGGAGAGATGAATTCAGAAAATAAGACGGTATACGGGACGGAAAAAAGGTACTCGTACTACTTACATAGGGAGATATTTTTGACAAATAAACTATTTTGATTCTGATTCTGAGATCTTCAAAAAGTTTTTTCACTCGTCCGCGACACACGCCAATACATAAAAAGGATTTCGCTTCATTAGTTATTTGTTTCACAGATCTAAAAATTCTGACTAACGTTAAAAGATTTAAAAACGTTAAATAACGTTGCATTGTTTAATTAAATGCTTATTAACTGCTAATTTGTATTAACTATATTGAATTTCCGTAGTTGCTACCTTAAAGTACTGTGCAGTTGTAAAGATTTTTTTATACCAAACGAAACCAAAAATATAATTAAGCAAATATTCGTATTGAATAAAATTATATTTACGGCTTTCATCAGGTTTAATTAAATACAGCACCCGTGGTCACGGGGGACTTGTAGATCATGGGTGCTGTAAAGCACCCGAAACGTCGGGAATTAAAAATACGTTAAAGTATTTAATTAAACGCGATAAAATCCGTAAATATAGTTTTATTCAATGTGTAGTATTCGCGTAAATTTAAGAAATATTCTTGTGCCTGAAGAGGACACTATTTCTATAAGGTATTACTTTTCAATCATTGGTTCTGTCGATAACATTAAAAAATGAAGGGATGATTTGCTATGTACAAAATTAAGCAGGTATCATTCGTTAAAATACGGATGTTTATTTGAATGATATTTGTCTTCAAGCATTTCATTTATTTTTAAATAAATTTAGTAATCTATGATACTCTATAACCAATAAAGGCTTTAGCTATGGTAGGTAGGAGTTATGGCGGAGAAGTCGACCTATTGTTGCTCCTGTTTTATCGTTTAAATAATGGCTTGAAGTTGATATACGTAAAAGTAATGCAATTTTTTGTACGTACATGTGAACTATTAGAGAAAATTATGAAACAAGTGCTTCGATGTTGGTACAAGCCTTATGTTATTTTGGTCGTTTAGGCGCTTTATGAACTTGAGTGACTGTCGTCATCGACTATCCGCTGGGTTGAGCTGTCGTGAAAGTCTCTCAAAACTTCGCATTGTGCACATCAGCATATTGTGAAGAAAAAATCTATAAAAACGAAGATGCCGAATAAAATGAAGACATAACTTAAAGGACACGCATCTAAGCCAATAATCTAACTTAACTACTCTTAGAAAATGTAAAAATAATCTATGCTCATAGACTTATTATACTACTGCGTATGGAGTGTAGAAGTAAGGAGTACCAACTCCCATAGTAGTATAGTTGAAAAAGTGGTCATCTGTAAGCTGTAAATAACAGTTCAAAAACTCTCCACAACAGCGCTGGAGTAGCTACTGTAATGAAATGAACTTAGCAGTTGTCGACGGTTTAAGTGTGCTGCTAAAATGCTCAGTAGCTTTAAAATCTAAAATAGTTTTATTTAGTAAATATAACCTCGAAAAAGTCGTCTATCCCACAAATATTTTTCGTTGCGTTCTTTAAAATTTACCCCGTAACTATAGTGGCGCCACCCTTATTTAAAGGTTTTTATGGACACTTTTTAATACACAGTCTGTACTCCTTACTTCTACACTACATACTACTGCGCATCTATTATGGGGTATAGAGGTAAGGAGGGCAATCTCCCATAGGAGAATAATTAAAAATGTGTCCATCTGTAACACTGACCTCTATATATACATTGTATACATTGACGTCAGTGATATGTTTCTGTATATATTACTCTACTCTATGGTGATATGTAAGCAGTAAATAACAGTTCAAAAACTCTCCACAACAGCGCTCGAGTAGCTACAGGGTATGATAAATCGCCGTAAAATACGTTGAGAGTGAATTAGAAAATAAAAATTTTGAAAGCAATAAAATAAATATTTTAAAAAGAAATATGGTGAAAGTCTGTGCAATAAAACATATAAAAAGTTCTTCAAAATTTAGACTATAGCTACAGTGGCGCCACCCTTATTTAGCGTTTACCTACGGACACTTTTTTATACAGAGTCTGTACTCCTTGTCTCTACACTTCATAGTATCTATCCCAGAAAATGTACAAAATTTGTCATTAAACATGATTCAATGTTTTTTAAGAAAAAAATGTACAAAAGGGTTATTATAATATAAAAGAATACATAAATGAAAATAACTCCTGGGAATAAAGTGATCGCCGGGCTTTGGATTTCCACAACAGGTGTTCCAGATTTTCAAATTTATTCTCACAGCAGAAAATACTCGTCACGTGGAATATTTTTTGTTGCGGCACCATTTTTATATCTCTTATACTTTAGTTGGTCTGTTGCGGTTCTGCATCAGGTGTTCCATTTTCCAAAATAAATTATAGCCTATAAGTTGCCTAGACTTAACGCTTATACAATAAAAAACTTTTCATCCCGTATATTTCACCGATCCGGTGCGGAATGCACCGGATCCCAAGGATACACTGAATTAACAATAATATTGCAA
Source organism: Parnassius apollo (assembly GCA_907164705.1). Classification (NCBI taxonomy): domain Eukaryota; kingdom Metazoa; phylum Arthropoda; class Insecta; order Lepidoptera; family Papilionidae; genus Parnassius; species Parnassius apollo. Next base: position 354,517 of record CAJQZP010001641.1, on the reverse strand, counting down.
ATCTCTTTGAAAAAAATTCTTTATAAACTATGGCTGTACCCTTGGCTTTGCTCACGTTCTCGGTCTCGCGCAAGTCGTATCTCACGCTCCTGACTGCTCTCAAGTGATCGAGCAGTCTCAGAGCGGATATTCTGAAGACTCAACCTCTGATCCCTCTGTGTAACCGTTTCGGATGCGCAAGACAAAGAATGACGATCCCGGTCGATAGCTAAACGCATTTCTCGTTGTTCCACACTTTCCTGAGATCAAGAAGCAGTAGTGCGGACTCGTTTAAATTCTAGTCGTAATTGGCGCTGCGTGCTAGTTTCTGCGGACAAACTTAGTGCATTATGCTCACGGTTAGCACCTAGCCGTTGTTCACGATCTGCGTGGGTTCGAGAGAAACTACCGCTACTACTAAGTAACCTGCGCATCTTAGAAACCCTTGAGTTTTAGTTAGTTAGTTAATTAGATTTGATCTTTTCTAAAAGGCATAGCTAAAATTCCTTCTTAATCCGATACTAATGATATTCAAAACAATGAAAGTAATCGAATAAGTACGTAAGAATTGCTAGTAAGTAGAAAAATAATAATTATTCGCAGGAAAATAAAACACATCAACCAACACAAACAACAAAGGTAACCCCCGTTTCTATAGGATGAGAGCGGGGCCTGCGGGGGTCCCATCGGCACCTATAACATCACTTTTTGGGAACGAAACCATAGCGCGATCTAACTCGACGCCAACGCCATCTAGTTAGAAAACGGAAACTACGTATGATTTACCCAAATGAACGAATTAAATTATGAATTGTCGTTAATTTAACAGACAAGTACATTATTTTTGCATTAAAAAAACAAAGTGCAAGGAACAAAACTAAGAATTACATACTTAAATCAATTACTGCAACAAATGTGCTTGGTAAAACATAACTTAGAACCAAAAGTTTAACTTGACTTCATGATTGTGTAACTTGTTCTATCACCAATCAATCTCTTTAATAATATTGGTGTGAAACTCTCCATACAATTAGATAGGACAATGTAAAGTTCTCAGATTTCCTAATGCACATAAAAAGTGCAAAAATTAAACAAAAATTATGATTTTTAAAAACAATATAATGGGATTTAAACTTGCACCATTTAATGCGGTAACTGTCGCCTGACCTTACCGCTAAATTCCCCGTTGACATATTGTTAAACATTTTGCAAAATACTGCCTCGCTCCTTTATAAAAATAGCGTGATTATTATGTTCCCAGAGTTAAATTTTTATTTTTATTTTAACTAATAACATGTCATTTTGTGCATTCAATTATTTTGTGCATTCAATTACGAAGAAAAACCTTTTAAAATCAATACTGCTTACCTCCTATAACATACGGCGTGATAATATGTAGCCTAAAGCCTTCCTTGGTTTACAAAGAACATTTTTGCTGAATTTCAATTCAATCTATCCAGTAGTTTTGGCGTGAGGCCGTACCATACACACAGACAAACAGACAAAAATTCTAAAAAGTCACTTTTTGTCATCAGTTAGGTTTTTCTAACAAAAGCCATTTATTTTTTCTCGAAAATACTCAATGTACAGTTTTTCTTTCGTTACTGTTTAATTATATGTATGATGATCATGACATGACTGATCGAGAGCGCCTTAAGGCGTTAAGTCCGTCTTTGTACATTTTTGTATGCAAAGTTTACAGAGTTAACAAGTTAACAAAGTTTAAATAAATAAAACTGAATATAAAGCTTTATAATTTGTTTCTGGGTTGGATCATAGTTGGGTCAGCAACATCACGTCGAGCGTCCCCTGAGAGACAATCAGCGACATAGCGTCCGCCTCGCGAGGAATCGTACCAAGTTTCCAAACTTAAATCAGGCGAATTGAGTACAGACGTAAGTTCCATAAATGCAATAAAAATACCACTAAGAAACATGTCCACAAAATGTCTGCATCCCTAGAGATGAAATTTAACATATTCTAATTGCGTTTTGATTAAAGTTAGTAATTATAATGAAATTAGTAATTTTACGTGGTAGAGCCAGCTATATTGTGATATATCACAGTTGTTCAGGATGCTATTGGAACTGTTCCTCAATCTGCTGACCAGGGACCTCGTTTTTTGCAAATCGGCACCGAAGTCATCAGTTTGGTATACCGTAAACAACATCATCCTGAACACATTGTTATACTGGATTCGAAGAGTGTCTAGAGATTTCTTGGTATTTTTGACCTACAAATTTCCCGTTTACATGCTTTGGCAGTATGCTTTTAATAGCATCAGTTTCACCTCTTTCATACAGCGAGAAAATCTGTGAGTCAACATATTATCTCTAATCGCCAGAGCCCTTCACTCCCTTTTGATATCATGATCGTCTTTAAGACTGCTAGTGATGACATGCCCCAGATATTTAAACTCAGTCACACGTTTGATGTTCACGTCATTAAGAGTGATATTTGTTGTATTATTAGGACATTTAGCAGCAGCCTCGAAGACCATGTATTCCGTCTTTTTCACATTGTATGTAAGTCCGTGCACAGCAGAATAAGTCTCACAGACATTCAGCATCCTTGCTCTATGTAGCTTTAAACAGTTTAATTTCTTAACAAACTGTAATGTCCGAACGTTAAAATTAATTTTGGTAAATTTCGATGATATGCATGTGACAGCGGCACCACCTATAATCAAACCCCTACCACCCACACGACGGAGTGATGACCTGCTAAGGTAGGTAGCACTGATAAGGCATGCAGGTGGATGCAGGTGGCTCACAACGTGCTTTGTGGCATTGCTTGGGGTAGGCATGTGTTCAGCAGTGTACTTGTGAAGGGCTGTAATCAATGAAAAAACACTTTTTTTATAGGATAGGGTGAGAAACGAGCACACAGTCCACCTGATGGTAAGTGGATGCTGTGGCCCATAGACATCTACATATAACCTCGATTACGAATCAAAATGCGGATGCGTTGTCCCCGTGAGGACTACGGTGGAATGCCTCATTTCCAGTAAAAAGGGTCTTCAATTCTCTACACTCACCATACGAAACACAGCAGCATTAAGCTACTATTTTACGCTGATATTCTGTGAGAGCGTAGTCCTTTCTCGATCGAGCCGACCCATTCGTGCTACAACTATACTGCTAATATAACTGCAGCATGGCTCTACTACGTAGAGATAATAATAGACTAAAAATCACTTTCACCAACGCTGAACTTATCCGGACTATGATGATTTGTTCATCAATAAAAATATTTATAAACAAATCATCATACTCCGCATAAGTTTATCACCATTGCTTGAACATATTCGTTGGACACCAGCAAAAATTTAAACCCATATGGCATAAGCCTATTGTACACCTTGGGATAGATTATTATGATATATTTTTATTTTTAATAGTATTATTCACACACACAGTACAATAAACAACCATTATAAATATCAGCACGTTTTTATATTAAAATATTCAAACTTGCAACTAAAAAACAATCTGCGTCGCACTGATTCTGCAATTTGTCAACTGGCTGTGCCAGCGTAACCGGTTTTTTCCAGTCTCGCCGCGTACGCGACGAGCGGCCAGTGGTCACGCACACATGCCCCGCGTGCTTGTAGCTTGTAGGAAGCTTTATTTCTGTTCCGTTTATCTACTCATGTGTCGCCGCGCTCCGCTATCACCTTTGTTTGAGACTTTTGACTTTTAATAAAATTTTGCTAGCAGTCTTTTTTTCGTTTAATTTTCTCTTTTTGTAAATTGAATTAATATATGCGTTTGTTTAATTAAATTAGCTTTTTATTAATAGTTTATGTTGCTATATCTATACATAGAATAAAAATGCTTAACAATATCTTTCACGCGCAGACATAAGCCCATAGATTATACATATTACATTGACAGGACACCTATGTCTAGGGTAACGCAATTCAGGGATTTAGGAGTAAAATTTTCTGCTGATTTAACGTTTAAGTATCATATTGTTGATATACATAAAAAAGCTTTTAGAATTCTAGGTTTTATGTTACGTACAATTAACGGTTTCACAAATGTGCAAGCTGTTATAGCTTTGTACAACACACTAGTTCAGAGTCATTTGGAGTGTAATTCAATAATTTAGGCTCCTCATGAGAAGAAGTACGATCTAATGCTGGAGAAAGAACAAAACGAATTTGTAAGGTATTTGTATCTTAAGTTATATGGGGTGTACCCTTTTTATCCACTGCAATATTCCACATTATTTGTTCCGGTTATGGTGGGATACAATCAGCTCAGGGTAAGGAGAGACCAGTTTCATATATTTTTATGGTTCTGAGAGGTAGGATTATTAATGAGAATATGTTGAAAAAGATTAATATTTGTGTTCCGGCTAGGTATATATGGCGACAGCGTCAGCCAGACCTACTGGCCGTCCCTAGATGTCGCACTAACTTGCACCTTGTGCGAGAGGTATCCCTGACGCAAGCGTTTCGAACAACCTGATCGATAGAGAAACAGATTTATACTTTAGTACTCTGCACGAATTCACAAAACTTGCTTTATGGATAATTAGCTATAAGTTAATATAATAATATAAGTAATATAGGATTGTAAATAGTGCTGTATCTATCGTATTGGGTAGAAACCTGTAATGTTAGATATAAGTTGGATGTAAATAAATAAACAAATAATAAATAATAATAATAATACCGCATAAGTACATTTATTATCATATCACATCAGATCAAATTAATTTTAAACATTAAATCTGAGCTGACTCCGTAATCTCAGTGTTAATTTACTCATATTTTAGTTATTTGGTATTTGTTGTAATGTAAAGCTGGATTTTTTTTGACAAACATTGATTCTTTGAGAGGAAACTACAAATATGATGCATAGGTATGTATTATGTTTGTAAATATTATAAATACTTATAAAACTAAATGAGACTTAGCTGTTACACAAAAAGACAGTGAGAACCCTGCAACAGTAGGCATTTAAGTCTCGCACGGCGCGAGAGAAATATCCTACTATTCTGTTTTTACTATGCTACTGTGCTTCGTATGGTAAGTGTAGAGAATCGGCGACCCTTTTTACTGTAAACGAAGTATTCCATCTCAGTCCTCAGGGGTGACAACGCATCTGCATTTTGATTCTTAATTGACAATAAATGTAGATGTCTATGTCTATAGGCCACAGGATCCACTTACCATCAAGTGGACTGTGTGTTTGTTTGTTACCCTCATTCTATATAAGAACGTAGTAGAGCCACGCTGCAACTACATTATAGCTTAATCAAAATGCAGATGCGTTGTCAGCAATTAAATAGATGTCTATAGGCCACAGGATCCACTTACCATCAAGTGGACTGTGTGCTCGTTTGTCACCTTTATTCTATAAAAAAAGATGTGATGTTGATGTTTATGTAAGTAGGTTAGATGTTATGGTTATATATGTGTATTAGCATAAGACTCTGATACTTTGAGTTCGGGTTTCATTTTGTTACAATAGTGTATATATAAATATAGTATAATTTTTTTCTTACACTGTATCCGGACACTTCGTTAACCTGGACCCTCGTTTACATTTAGAAATACTTACGTAGTAACGAGACTCCACTGGACAGGTAAATACTTTATTGAAGTGTTAATGTCTTCTTCAAATTACGACGATACCAATCGTTGTTATTTAAAACTCGATGAAACAAAAAAAGACACTAAAGACAGACAAACATTTACATATACATATACAAAATTATACAATAAACATATACAATTTACATATACAATATGTAGCGTAATTAACGCACACCCTCAGACAGCCCAATTAGTATAATATGTTATAATCATAATACATATACTGAATTTTTAGTTAAACATTTTTATGCACTGATTATTTATCAAATTAGTTATACTAATTCCGGAAGAATGTTGTGGTCACAGTACAAATCCACGAACGCAGACTTTAACGTGTTTGAAATAAAGTTCATTTTTCTTTATTTTTATTGAATGACAGAATTAGTAATAATACAAATAAAACTGCACTCTTAAAAGTCTTATTGCCTTAAGTTACGGCCCATTTCAGTTTGTTTTGACCGTACAGATTTAGTGTGACTGTTATTTACGTAGTTTTAATTATTTTTGGGATAAAAAATTACCTATATTAAAAATGATAGGAATCGATTCAGTAAACGATTCTGAACAAACTTCTTTCTCAAAGTGCGTTAATTATGTTACATGTTGTATAAAACATACATATTTATGCGAGAGAACGAGATAAAATACAGCACTTGCCGATTTATACTAAATTAGTTGCGTTTATGCCATTTATCGTCAATTTCAAGTACCACCTTGAGAGTCGATCAATTTAAATGTTCGATAAAATGACTTTACCTATAGAATGAAGTAGATAACGCTATTATAAAGCAATTTTACTCAAAAGAAAATATTAATCATCTGAAGGTTTCACTTCTATTGCGTGTAAATCGCACTTTGTCGATTTTTGTGAAAAGTGTTAAACCTTCACCGAGATATGTCAGATAATATCAATCAAACCATTGAAATAAGAAGTGAGGTCAGAAGTGAGTCCAGACTGCTTCATAATCGCATGTTGTGCTACATGTTTGATGTTGTTAAGATTTTGGAACGTTGTCGTGTCCATAAGCAGCTCCAGGATCACAGTATGAATTTTCATAATGCTCTCTTGGACTTACAAGTCCTCTGATACTATTGAAAGAGAGATTAGTCAATTTTTAATTTTTGCTAGAAAGCTGGACTGAGTGCGTCGGACACTGGGTTGACCGCTGAAAAAAATAGAACGTTTGTGTGTGAAATGAGTGAATTTCCTTGTTTTTTAAAACTGACACCAGACTTGGGTTTCTTGTTGATGTTAAACCACTGCGTTACAGCTCGACGTCTGTAACGATTAAAATTTGAAGAATTTAGAGACTTCTATGGTTACGATGTTAACGGGGAACGAAAAAAATATTTGATTTTTGGATGATAATCTACAGGCAAAAACGTCAAAATAAAGAAATATGACAGGAATTGAATTTATTGTGGAGTACAGGGATGAGAATTTGAATAACAATCTGCGCATTTTTATTTAAATTATCCATCACAAGTTGTGGGAGATCTCTCAGTAAGTTAAAATTATTAAGTTTCGTGTTTGAAGGCTAGGTATATCATGGGGACGCCTATATGTTCAGCTATGGATTGACACGCTATAATGAACGAACGAAATGGGTCAAGAAAGGTTTTGCCTTTGGCGACCTGGTTTGCTCATTGTATAGAAAAAGGGAATGGAAAAACTGATTTTAAAAACATCATCGATATGTTGCATCGTAGGAGGCCAATAGGGTGGTAAGTGTAAGGTAAGTGTGACGGTTTCGCAGACTTTCTTTCATTGTAAAATAGAAAATAAATATGTTTTATAAGACTTACAAATGTTTAATTTAGTTAGATATCTGTTTTTTATATTAAGAAAATTTACAAACGCTACATTGATGCACGCCCTAGGCGCCATTTTCGATTAGTACGTCTCTGATTAAAATAAACTAATCTAGCTCTCTCACTAATCTATCTTACAGCATATGCTGCAGAACTAAGTCGGATTGCTAATTTATATATTTGGGGGCTCATTGAAGTCCGCGTCAACAGTAATACTAAGAAAAACAATGGTTTTCACAAGGCTTTACTTGAATTTACTTTAAAAAGTCAATTTATACAGTTAAATTAATTTTTAAATAACATTTGTTTTCCCGCAACTCGAAAAGGTTTTGTTTAATAGTCTGAAATCTTTATTACAAGTGTTTCACAAAGGTTACAGTTACAGACCACCCTTTGCAATACAAGAGCTTATTAAACCAGATAGGAGCGAACTTTTTATTCGACAATATGAAATAAAACTGCTAATCGAGCAGTTTACAGATCACTCTTAGAAGGATTGCTTTTGTTTTCTGCCTCTTTGGTATAGTAGTCGTAAGCGCGATTGCGAATCGAAAGGTTACGCGTTCGCATCCCGTATTGAACCAAAATGAGTTATTGGATTGTTTTGCAAGAAATTTTCAGTAGCAGCCCGGAGTCAGGAAGTTGGCGGTGCTTCACCCCCGTGCTTCGTAAGGCACGTAAAGCGGTTGGTCTTGCGCCTGATCTCTCTTCGGTTATGTCGGATCACCGCTCCATCGGACTATGAGATTAAGGGAATCGAGAGTGCACCTGTACATTCGAATCGCCTATTAAACTTCATTGTTAAAAATTGTAAATTGTTGAACAAGGTAACAAATGGTACGTTAATGGGGATATATTATAAGTGTTTTATTGATACAGAAATATTTTATCTTTTGACTTATATATTACTAGCGTAATTTTATCATATCCGTTGAAAAGTTCTAAATTTAAATTTAAATGCAACAGCCTGGTAATTTTATAGTTAAAGTAGCTTGATACTTTACGTATAAAATTTGGTGGTTTTTGTGTAAGAAATCTTTTAGCATTACAATGTCTGCTTTCCTTGCTTCCTTGCATAGTGCCCGTGAATTATGTAACATAATTTTAAATAATAAAGTAGACCTGTGCTTTGTTGTGGAGGTACGGCAGACATGGCTAACTCTTTGTGCCGGCGAAAATGTTCCACTGAAAATAATAAAAACTGCGATTGCCAACCCGTCTGCCAAGCGTGGCAACTATAGTGAATCCTCCCGATGAGACAATCTATGGGAGAGGTCTATGTTCAGCAGTGGACGTGTACGCTGTGATGATGGCTGGATGGACTCAATTTTTACTCAGCATTTCTGTTTTTCTCAAAGTCTTACAGTTATTAAATACTATATACTCTAAGGTCTAGCCAGGTCACTTTTTTTTCAACAATTGAAACAGACTTATGTATATTTTTGTCGCTCTGTAGTGGATGCGTAAGTAAATCCGTTATTAAATACTATATACTCTAAGGTCTAGCCAGGTCACTTTTTTTCAACAATTGAAACAGACTTATGTATATTTTTGTCGCTCTGTAGTGGATGCGTAAGTAAATCCGTTATTAAATACTATATACTCTATGGTCTAGCCAGGTCACCTTTTTTTCAACAATTGAAACAGACTTATGTATATTTTTGTCGCTCTGTAGTGGATGCGTAAGTAAATCCGTTATTAAATACTATATACTCTAAGGTCTAGCCAGGTCACCTTTTTTTCAACAATAATAATAATAATAATAATAATAATAATTGTAGGGGGTATTTTGTGAGTTGTGACCCTCTACATATAATTGATATGTAGTATATTAATGTAGGTTGTATCTTCTACGTTACGGGATGTGGTAATTAAAACTGTGTCCGTTTCCGTAGAGAGCGTTTATTGTACTGAAAATACTTATGAATAAAAAATGTAATTATAGTGAACGTATCGCGCGCGAGGCGCGATATCAGCATTATTTTCTAAACTGTTGAAATATCATGTACTTGCTCGTACATCTTGCCAATTTTATAAACAAGAAGAAAGTTTAAGGCGATGAACCCCTATTGAGTTTACGGGCAGCCGTTGCGATCACCGCATCCACACTATCGATGTCCGAGACCCCATGCTCCGATGAATGTCCTTGGGTTGGCTGCTCGACATTGTTGGGGTCTGGCTTGTCGCGAAGATTCACGCTGCAGCCTTGACATCTTCTTTTCAGCCGGAATGTCCCCCATGCAATGAAGGCTACAATAATAAATCCGACTAAGGTGTACAACACATAGTTGTGTGTGTCATGTGTGAGTGATTGTACACTCAGTGTTTGTTGCTGTTCCTTGACCTTATCAATGTTGTTTTTCAGCTCTTGTAAGGCGTCTTTATGATCTTCAGGTCCAAATGTATGATTAAAGTCTGTCAGTATGTGGTTCAGGCTTGATTCACGCATGTACATTCTTTCTTCACTGCCTGTTAGTTTCAACTCGCTGTGATAGTCGTTGCGAGCATGAATGATGAAGCTTTCTCCCTTGAGCATACACCCAAGTCCGAGTAACATAATCCCCGTGCCGTGTAAGTGCTGTGACGTCACTCCAGCTGGGCAGAAAATGCGCATCGTGCAGTCTTCGCAACAGGAGAACAGCCACGCGCCACGATTGTGTAATCGCACCCACCTGTCGTTGCAATCCAATACTCTTGTGCGGCATGTTGATGAGTCGCCATTGTTTAATATTTGCGCTTCACATAATGTATCGGCTACCTTAATGTTGTAAATAGGTTGATTGATAGCACATAACATTTTGTTTTCTTGCAGATTTAAGCATGATGATACATCTCGGTTTTCTAAGGGTATTATCATGTCCCCTTTTAGGTTTACAGCAAGGTATTCAGATGTGAGTACTATAGTTTTCTCTGTGTGTCCAGTTATTTGCGGAATAGGAATGATGTGGTTAAGTTCATATTGTTCGTTGTTTATTAGCGGTAGCTTCACTTCGAATATTATGTATGCACTTGTTAAGCGCACGTGCACTCGCGCCAGCTTGTATAGGCTTCGCGTGCAATGGCGTGTGTTCACACAGGGTAGCGATAACTCGCTTGGTAAATGACCGGAGATGATGTTGAGCTGATCTTCAAATTGGTTGGGCTTGATGAGATGGGTGTCAACTCTCCCGTCCTTCACGTCAGTTACTAGGTCTAGGAGTTGCTGTTGTATTTGTCGTATGTTTGAAATGATCAAGTTCACGGCCAGAGCGGTAGCTGTTATGTACATAGCATTGTCATGGCTGATTTGTATGCGTTTTTCCGTTTCAGCGAGATGATTGTCGATGATACGAAATTGTGTGTTCATTACTTCCTCGTTTCTTTTTAGAAGATTATATTCACTTTCGATGATCGATGTGTGATTTTTGTAGAGATTCAATAGATGATTTTCGTTTGACTGGATTATGTTGATATCCTTCACGTACTGATTGGCAAATCTCTCATCCAGAGTACCAAAAAGGGAGTTTGCTAGGTATCCTATTCCATTCACTAGTCCTCTTTTTCTTCGAGACGGTCCATGTTCTGATCGTAAGATATCGTTATAGTGTTGAATTTCGTTAAGTTCGTGTTGAAACTGGGATGAAATTGTAAGATAGGCTGCTTCCTTCTTGCATAATGTGTTCAAATGGTTGACATAGTTTTGTATGTTGTCCAAACTCCGCCAATATGTCGTCATGTTGTAGTATACAACCATTTTCCACTTATCTTGAATAATCTGCACATCAGACACCTTGTCAAAATAAACGACTCTTGAACTGCTAAGCCTTGTTATGTTGATCATTTGTTGCGTAGTAGGTCCAACACACATCGAAAATATAAGTAGTAACGTACAAAAAAGGTTGTTGAAGTGTTTTTTGCCGTTGTTGTTTCTTCGTTTTCTTTGTGTATTTATTGCAGGCTTCGTAGTGTCAACGTCAGAAGATGCAGTTGTATAAGATGACGGATCCAACGGAAGGCGTGACAATTTTGTAATCGGTCGCTTCATATTACTTGTTTTAGTTTTCAGTGTGACGACTCGTACCCGGCCGTCCGCACCTGGGTGAGTCTCCAACACCCGTCCCAGGATCCATTTGGCAGGAGGAATGTTGTCTTCTCTGACGATAACGACGTCCCCAACTTCTAAGTTTTTAGTAGGGAAGTGCCATTTGCTTCGAGTTTGTAGAGTTTGAAGATAGTCAGTAGACCACCTTCTCCAGAAGTCCTTGTACATTTTCTCCGTAAGTTGCCATCTTGTAGAGAAGGTCATGTCATTACCCTCAGCGGATAGTGGTGATTCTAGAGAAGGCTCGCCGATTAGGAAGTGAGCTGGTGTCAAGCAGTCAAGGTCTTCGATATTCTCTGACAACGCCACCAGGGGGCGAGAGTTGAGACATCCTTCAATCTGCGCCAACAGTGTAGAAAATTCCTCGAACGTAAGTTTTTGATCCCCAAGTACTCGTTTGAGGTGATGTTTCAGGCTTTTTACTGCAGCTTCGTAGAGTCCACCAGCAGTAGGCCAGGAAGGGGCGTTAAAATGCCATTCAATGCCCCACTCTGACATGTTAGTTATGACGTCATTGTTTATGTAGCATTGTAATGCCTCCTTTCGTTGTTTTTCCAATGCTCTTGCTGCGCCCACGAAGTTGGTGCCGTTGTCGCTGTAGATGTGACGGGGCTTTCCTCGGCGGGCACACATTCGTTTCAAGGCGTTCAGAAAAGCCACTGTGCTGAGATCGGAGACAAGTTCGAGGTGAAGAGCTTTTGTGCACAGACACACAAATACAGCTACGTAGGCCTTCATTGTCTTTATTCCTCTGCCCTTGTTAGCCTTTACCTCCACATGCCCAGTGAAATCTACACCGGTGTGTGTGAAAGGCCTTGATGGTGTGACGCGTGGAGGAGGTAAATCACCCATAAGTTGGTTGTTGTTGATAGTTTTGAAGCGATGACACGTGATGCACCGTATAAGTCGTTTTTTCACTGCTCTCAAACCGCTGATAATCCAATATCTGTTGCGTAGATATGATAGAGTTAGTCTGGCTCCACCATGCAGGGTCCTCTTGTGCGCTTGGTCGATCAGTAACTCCGTTAACCTGTCATTGTAAGGTAAGATAATTGGATGTTTTTGTTCTTGACTTAAGTTGGCATTTTCCAGACGTCCTCCTACACGTAAGATTTCGTGTTTGTCCAGGAATGGATTTAAGTTTAAAATGCTGCTTGTTATTCGCACTTTATGATGTTTATTGAGTTGTGCAATGTCGTCGGCGAAATGATTAGTTTGTATAGCCTTGATAATTGCATTATGTGCGTTCTGCAGGTCACTCGTTGCTAAGTACGATGACCGCATGGCATTGTTGACGTCACGTGCATTGTTTATGAACCGAAGTATCCAACTTAGGATTCGAGTTACGCGTGCCATACAGCTGTGTTTGTTTAAAAGTTCTCCGATTAATGGCATCGACCTTTGTGACACGCAAACTTGTTTGACCTTTTTCTCTTCAACAGTTGTGTGGAATTGGTCTTGAAGTGGGAGATCGTTGTCTTTTAGCCAAATAGGTCCCCACCATAAATGATGATTCGCCAGTTGTAGTGGAGTTAGGCCTCTGCTGGCACAATCTGCTGGGTTATATTCAGACTTGACGTGCCTCCAGCATCCCGATGGCATGATGACAGTGATCTGTGTTACGCGATTAGCCACAAATGTAGTCCATCTTGAAGGCCCCCCCTTGTAACCAACCCATCACGATCATAGAATCTGTCCAACCATGTATTGTTACAATCTGTGAGTTTATTGACTCTATGACCTTTTTCATAAGTCGAGACAGTAGTAGGGCACCGCATAGTTCAAGCCGTGGTAAAGACGGGGGTTTTCTTAATGGTGCGAGCTTAGTTTTTCCCGCCACCAGCGTGATAATTTGTTGCCCTTCTTCACTAATAGATTTACAGTAGATAACGCAGCCGTAGGCTTTCTCGGAGGCGTCACTGAATCCGTGTAACTCGATGGGTTGTTTAGTGTTACCAATCCAGCGTTGTAAAGCGATGGTATTAATAGTGGGCAATTCTTGTTGAAAGGTTGTCCACTCTTGTTGTATGTCTTCCGGAAGAGGTTCATCCCAATTTGTTGAAGCAAGCCAAGCTTGTTGAAATATGAGTTTTGCCTTCATTGTTACCGGAGACAGCCAACCAAGTGGGTCATATAATTTTGATAGATCAGAGAGCAATGTCCGCTTCGTTGTGACGTCACGTGTGTTACTAAGTGGCGCCTTGAATGTAAACTGATCAGTGTGCGGATTCCAGGTTAAGCCGAGTGTTTTGTTACTCTCTGCGTCCTTGAAGTCAAACATATTCTGGCTTATGAGATGTTCAGGTAAAGTTTGAAGCAATCTGGGGTGGTTACTAGCCCATTTGCGAAGATTGAACCCACCGCCTTTTAACAGGTCAATCAATTGGTTTTGAGCGTCTTGTGCTTCTAACATGTCGTTGCTGCCACCAAGTAGGTCATCCACATACAGCTGGTGAGTAAGGATCTCTGCCGCGAGAGGATAGCGGTGTCCATCGTCCATTACGAGTTGTATTATGGTGCGCATTGCCAAAAATGGTGCAGCTTTGGTACCATATGTTACAGTGCACAGTTGGTATTCTTTGATGAGATCTGTAGCAGAGTCACGCCATACAATTTTTTGCAGGTGTTGATCTTCATCGTGTATCAGTACTTGACGGTAAAACTTCTCAATGTCTGCAGTGTAGACGTATTGAAAGGCTCGCCAACGTAGAATCATAGATTGTAGGTCTTGTTGGAGGTTAGGCCCGCACTCCATGAGATCGTTCAAGCTTTGTCCTGTACTTGTCTTGGCAGAGGCATTAAAGACTACGCGCAATTTTGTAGTTGTTGAGTCCAGCTTTTGTACGCCGTGATGAGGTAAGAAGTAGCTTGGCTTATGGTGTTCAGTGCATGGCTTCATGTGGCCGAGTTGTAGATATTCGTCAATAAACATCTTGTATGACGTAGAAAATGTTTCCTGTTTGGCCAATCGTTTTTCTAACTGCCGAAATAGTGCGATTGCCTGTGGCTTAGAAGTGCCCAAGGTTTGTTCGTAGTTTATTTTCATTGGAAGTCTGACTGCATATCGTCCGTCTTCTTTTCTTGTTGTTGTGGTTGAATAAATAGATTCACAGTATTCTTCCTCTGATGTTAGATTGTGATTGGTTTCGGTTATCTCCTCCATCTCCCAAAATCGAGATACATCGTCAAGATTAATGAGCACGTGGCAGTTGAAGGTTTTGATATTGCCCAGCAGTACCCAGCCCACTTTTGTCTGTTGAGCCATGGGTGCGTGTGAGGGTCCTCGTAGCATACCACTCATTACTATGTCAGCATACACTCCAGCGTCTAACAGAACGTCCACTGGTCTCGAGATGTTGAAGTCGGGATCCGCCAGTTGTATGTTCTGAATATGTGGCCAGTCTTGTTTTTCGAAGGTGTAATTAGGCAGGTTGCTGAGCATGTTGGCCATTACCATGGCTTCGATTGTAAATGAATGGCCTCCGTACAAAGACTCACGGTCTAACCGTACGGTTCCGTTGCTATGATGTGCTGACGTCCCTATGCCTGAGACTGTGGCGTTTCGATTTTGTCTTTGCAGTCCCAGCCGTTGCGCAGCATCTTCAGTTATTAGATTTATCTGTGATCCTTGGTCGAGAAGGCATCGCAATTGAACAGTCGATCCATCAGCTGCCATCACCTTTAATTGAACGGTCGCTAGTAGGACTTCGTTATAATTTCCAGACACGTGGTTTGCCTTTTGCTGTGACGTATGTGGCTTGTTGCTAGGTATAACGTTATTTGAGACCGCGATTTCAACTTTGCGGTAAATATCGTGCAATGTTGTGTGGTGTGCTTCTTTGCACACGCGGCATCTTTTGTTGGAGTTGCATTTATTGTCGTTGTGTAAGTATAGGCAATTGCGACAAATATGTAGTTGCGAAATTGACCTCATTTTGTCTTCCGGTGACATGTCTTGAAACGACTTGCAGTAGAGTAAAATATGATTGTTTTTACACAGCGGGCAATTTTTGTCTGTGCTTGTATGATATGCTTGAAGAAAACTACGCCTGTTGGTGTTGTTAAAGTCCTTCTTAAATTGAGCTGTTGCCTCCTTGTTGGTCGAATTGTTTGACTTGTTAGGTGTCTGTCTCTTCTTTTGAACAAGTTCAAGCGCAGTAAACTTGTTTTCCAAGAAGTTTATCAGCTCATCCAAGGAAGGTAGCTCTCTCGGAGCCTTTCTGATCTCCATGTAGGCTGCATACGTGTCGGAGTCCAATTTGCCAGTGAGAATGTGCACCAGGATCGGATCCCAAGTCGTTGTGTCGATGCCCAGATTGTGAATAGCATGTATGGTCTCGACACTTGTGTCATGTAGCTTCTTCAGCTCGTATGCATTCTGTGTTTGCAACGCCGGTTGTCCCATAAGGGTTTGTATATGTTTTGTAAACAAAAGTTGTCGGTTGTTGTACCTATGGGTGAGTATCTCCCAACAGGTGTCGTAATTATCAGCTGATACTGTAAGATGCTGTACGATGCGCTCCGCCTCGCCTTTAAGTTTGCCCTTGAGGTGCTGCATCTTTTGCGTTTTTGTCAACATGACATTGTTGTGGATGGCTTCACAGTAGAGGTCCATGAATGTAGGCCACTGGGTATAATTACCAGAAAAAGAAGGAATCTCAATTGTAGGCACTTGCTGATGCTGTTGAGATACTGAGTTAAGCTTACGATTCAAATCCCTTTTTTGTAGTTTCGTACAAGGTTTCGTATGCAGAAAACTCTTCTTCGTAGCCTACATCACCGCCAGAAGTCAGGTTATCGATTTGCCAGTGGAGCTCGTCGATCAGTTTCCAGCGAGACTGCAGCGAATTCAGTTTGTCACAAATTTCCCACTTTTCTGTCAACTCTTTGGTGTTGATGTTTTTAATCACCCTAGAGAGCGCCCGGAAATTAGTGCGTTGTTGGCTAATGAACTCATCAGACCTTGATGGTACTCCAGTTTCCGCAGTTTTCACCTCGTAGTTCGTCAGCATGTCACGAATCGTTTCGTACCGCTTCTTTGTGGTGGTGTAGGTATCATTGATGAAATAGTCGTCATCCAAGTCACTGTCTGTTTTTTTAGAACACCATGATTCATGTTGAACACCTCCCATTGAGCATTCAAAGCATCCAACCTTTTCTGTATGTATGTTCCTGACTTACGTGAATCAGAATCCTTTTTGAAGTTAGCCTCAATTTTAAGGATAGATTCAATGATTGTTCTCTGCTGTTGAAGTAGGTTCTCCATGGTTTAAGAACGATGTTGTAAATAGTTGGTTTCAGATACGTGTGACTGCGACTCTTACCGTAGTATGCACCTCAATCAAGCTGGTGAGACCCGCTTGTGGGAGGCCAGCAACCAAAGTGACACTACAGATAGAATCACGAATTACTCTTTTTTTTTTTTTTTTTTTTTTTCAAATACACTTTACTGTTGAACTATTGTAGACGTAATATGCAAGTCTTAGTTCACGTCGAAAGCTCGAAGGACCAAAATGTAGGGGGTATTTTGTGAGTTGTGACCCTCTACATATAATTGATATGTAGTATATTAATGTAGGTTGTATCTTCTACGTTACGGGATGTGGTAATTAAAACTGTGTCCGTTTCCGTAGAGAGCGTTTATTGTACTGAAAATACTTATGAATAAAAAATGTAATTATAGTGAACGTATCGCGCGCGCAGGCGCGATATCAGCATTATTTTCTAAACTGTTGAAATATCATGTACTTGCTCGTACAATAATAATGTCTTTATTTATCCTCTCACATAACATAAAGTAAAACAATGTAAATCTAGTCGTACATATACAGAATTCTATTATGTGAGAAGCTGGTGCCTGAAGTAGGCATATATAAGCCTGTAGTACAAGTCACCAGGTTCCCACCCCTCGAATGCTATGACATTGAATGAAAATATTCTAGGAAAACAATAGATAGATAGATAAACAAAGGAATTCTTATATTTTTTAAAATTACAGCGAAAATCCAGGATAAAATACTAATTAAGAGTGTATTATGATATAAAATGTATAAATACATATATGTATGTATAGTACTATATATTTATGTTCGTGTAGTGTAGTGTATAGTATGCGCGTGCACGCGCGCGTGTATGTGTGTGTGTGTGTGTGTGTGTGTGTGTGTGTGTGTGTTTGTGATTTTGGGTGTGTGTGTGTGCGTATATTATATTTATCTTGATAGGAGCGATTCCGTTAGATCATAATCTAATTTCAGTAGCCAATCATGTACGTTTTTTTTGCAATCATATTTATTTTTAGAATATATAGATAGGTTTTCATTTATTTTATTGTATAAGAATCCACCCATGTAACAAAAGAATTTTTTTGTATATGTCTTCTTTGTTGAAAATGTTGCACAAACTGTGTTTTTACGTCTAACTCCTACAAATTTATGGCGATCATAAGTAATTCCACTGTGTTGCTTCAACAAGGTATAGAGAATAAACAGCTGACGTACCGTTAGTACCTGCCAGTGTCGATAAAGAAGTTCAGTTGGATGTCTATAAGAGAAGAATCCGCAAACTTTTAAAATGGCCCTTTGTGATATTTCTACGCGCTTCATACTTGTTTTAGGAGCACCGCCCCACGAGGTGATGCAATAAGTAAGAAGACTTTGCGCTAGGGCATAGTAGATACGTGTTAAAGCTGTCTTATCTAGCACATGGCGTACATTTTTGAATATGTATATTAATTTAGATAGTCTATTGGATAGTACTTCGATATGATTTTTAAAAGAAAGGTTGGAATCTATTATTATACCAAGATACTTAATGTTATGGACTAATTCTATTTTGTTACATTTACATGATTTTATATTAATATTTGAGAGACATTTGTGTGAGATCAGTGGTTTATTGATAATATGTTCAAGGCGTTCTTTACGTATTGTGAAAGCAATATATTTGGTTTTTTCAGAATTCAAAGTAAGAGAATTACTTTGCAACCATTCATTCATCAAATCAAGCCCCATCTGGGCAGCATACTGAACAGCTTCCCAGGAATTTGTAGAAAAAAGAAGGCATGTGTCATCAGCATATGATATTATATGTCCATAAGGAAGCTGAATAGAAGTGAGATCGTTTATATAGACGAGAAATAATGTGGGACCTAGAATGCTGCCTTGGGGCACACCGTAGGTAATTAATGCCTCGTGACTAATGTAATCTCCGATTTTAGTACATTGTGTTCTATCACATAGATAATCTTTAAATAGAGCAAGTTGCTTTCCTCTAATACCACATAATTCTAACTTATCTATTAGAATGCAGGTAGACACAGTGTCAAACGCCTTGATGAGATCCAAAAAAATTCCAATAACTTTATTATTTTTGTCCAAATTTTTAACTACGTAATCTGTTAAGTCGTGCACTGCTTCATCAGTGGATCTGCCCTGCCGAAAACCAAACTGGTTAGGGGATAGAAGTTTTTTACTTTCTAAGTAGTTCGTGAGTTGTTTGTTTATAATTCGTTCAATTATTTTCGAAAAACATGGAAGAATTGAGATCGGTCGATAGTTGCCGACATTTTCTCTGTCTCCAGATTTATAAATTGGATGAATAATAGACCGTTTAAAAACTTGAGGAAATACACCTTCATTAAAACAAAGATTATATGTCAATGGCCCAACAATATATTCTTTAGTTTTTTTTATAAAACAGTTAGAGATATTGTCCCATCCATTAGCACATTTGTTTTTTAGGCTCATGATGAGTCTGGAAACTTCTTCTTCGTCAGTTTCGAGTATTACAAAGGACGACGTACAGTTCTGTATTGATCTAATTGCTAAAGAACTTGTAACCCTTTCCTTAACTGCAATATTATCAGCAAGTTGTTTACCTACATTTACAAAATAATTATTAATTGAATTGATAGCCTCTTGAGGTTTCTTCGCACTGTTAAGCAGTTCGGTGGAATCAGTTTTCATTTTCGTGGTAATTGATATCTCTTTAATGGTTTCCCAAAGCTTTTTATTATCTTTACCTGCTTTACTAATTTTATCTCTATAATAAGCCATTTTAACTTTTTTAATCATGGAGTTACAATAATTTCGATATCTAGTATATGTTATTTTGATGATATTATTGTCAGGAAAAGATTTATATTTTTTAAATAAATTATTACGATTTCGTATACATTTTAAAATTCCTACTGTAATCCAGGGTTTAATAGGTCTTAAGCGGTTCGAAATTGTAGCTTTAATTGTATTCGCTATTAATAATTGTTGGAAATATGATACAAAAAGTGTAGCAGCCTCATTTGCGTTAGAACATTTGAATACAAAATCAAAGTTATTTTGTTCTAATTCTAGTCTAATTTTGTCATAATCAATTTTTGTTCGAGTTCTAGATGTTAAATTATTTTTTTGCTTGGTGTTTAAACATAATATCACAGCTTGATGGTCAGTTACCGTCGAATTACACACTACTGTAGTGGCTGCCATAGTTGACCGCATCATAACGTGATCTAAACAAGCATTGAGCCTAGTAGGCATATTATGAGCAGGAAGTAATCCGTGAAATGCATTTAGATTAAGATACTCAGTTGATCTGTTATCCGTTGTATAATTTGCTATATCTATATTTATATCGCCCATCACAGACAAGTTTTTATGGGAAGACAACGACGTAAGAATTACATTTAAAGATTGTAAAAACAAGTCTACATTTTGAAAGCTAGGCGAGCGATAAATTGCAACTATAGCAATACTTTTGTGTTTTATTACCACACAGTTACCTTCAGAAAACATGGGTAATTAAAACCCCAATATCATTTTTGTAATAAATTACGATACCATCATTTTGGTTATAGGTCTTTATAGACTTGTAATATGTGTAGCCAGGTATTTGTGGTATTATGGAATTACACAATAGCCAACACTCGGTTAAAATAATAATATCACATTGTATTCTAATTTGCGTTAAAAGAACTAGGAAGTCATCTATATTACGTGAGATACTGCGAATGTTTTGTTGTATTATTGTGAGGCATGTACTTTCGTCAATATTTAATAAATAGAAGTTTTGTGTATCGCATCTCGCCGTATCCGATACAGTAACATTGTCAACATTCTGTGTAATTTCATTTAAATTATTGAATTTTATAAAGAGATAGCTGCTTATTCCAATCAATTGATGCCGATATATTATACATAAGTAATGAATATTGTGTAAAAAATAAACCAAAGTATATTATTATAAGAAAGTAAAAACGAATTTTAAACACAAAAAGTCTAAAAATACTAAACAAGGTTAGATGCACTATTATTTTGTTGAAATTCCTAATTTTTTTTATTTTATTAAGTAGTAGGTAAGATGAAAGTGCATGCCTTATATAATTTGCGGGTATAGTAACCAATGGACGCTCTAAGATATACATTAGCAGTTTATATTCCACCAAAAACAATCCAAGACTTACGAATGCAATATACTGCTTAACATAGGGAAATTTATTTATAACCACAATAGGTAATAATACATTTAGAGTAATGAGAAGCATTTCAAACGATTGGGATATTATGATAATTATTCGTATTGTTTTATGGAAATATTTTTTTATTGGTCTTATAATTATAGTCAAAGTCTGTAAAGCACGACAATAACACATGGATTTATAACGAATACCAATTATTGCCTTCAATTTATTATCGCAAAAAACTAATATTAAGTATGGGAATTCAAATATAATTTGAAAGAAGGTGTTGTATATTTTAATAACACAAAGTACTGTTTTTTTATTCACTCCATCGTAATAAAATGTAAGCATACGTTTGGTTTTGTAAATATAATTAAATTTTTTATTGTCTGTAAATATAATAGGCAGAAGTTTATGTTTTATGCGTAAAAAGTATGAATGTGTGTTGCAATGTGAAATATAATATATAATTATGTTAATAAAAGTAAAATACAGAAAAAGCATGCAAAAGTGTACCATCTTATACTCGTATATAATAAACCAATCAGAAAATGGAGCGATATTTATTTTGTTCACTGAGCCTAGTCACTTCAGTCTGTTTAAGTCTTCTTCCGAATCGATTTTTATGGACGGCAAGCCATCTATCTTCCTTAGAAAAATTTTTCCGTATGAGATCCAGCATCTGTTATAATTATTAGTCTTAGCAAATTCTTTAGCAAGGTGAAATAACCGCCTGGCTTTGGCAGTCAAAGCTTCGCAGACAAATATTGGCCGTGGTGGTCCGTCGATTTGTAGGTGTTTAGAAGAAAGTTTCATATCCCGGTTTTGTTTATTAAATGATTTTACTGAGCGAATTATTGACTCCTTAATGGAGGTGGTATTCAACCTTGCGATTATGGGGGTATCCTCTTTAAACTTGGATTTTATACGGTAAATGTCACAGATATCATTGTCCTCGATTGGCTGATTAAGGGCTAAGCCAACATGTTTCAATAATTCACAAAGAGCTTGTTTATTTTCGAATCGCATCTTAGGTACATTTCTAATTTCGATGGTGGAGGCAAGAGCAGAGCGTTCCATAAGTTCTATCTTGTTTTCGAGAAGTGTTATTCGAGACTTACATTGAAACAGACTTATGTATATTTTTGTCGCTCTGTAGTGGATGCGTAAGTAAATCCGTTATTAAATACTATATACTCTATGGTCTAGCCAGGTCACCTTTTTTTCAACAATTGAAACAGACTTATGTATATTTTTGTCGCTCTGTAGTGGATGCGTAAGTAAATCCGTTATTAAATACTATATACTCTAAGGTCTAGCCAGGTCACTTTTTTTTCAACAATTGAAACAGACTTATGTATATTTTTGTCGCTCTGTAGTGGATGCGTAAGTAAATCCGTTACCGCATTTCATCCATTGCGCTTGGGTGTGGTAAGAGGTGGCAGAGGGAAAAAACAAAAAAGAGGAAAAAAAGAGAGGAGTAAAAGAAGTGGCAATATCTTTATGATAACAACTCGAAATAATATCAAACAGTGATTACTAGGCTGCACTAAAAGTATCGGGAATGGAATATTTCCACTGTTCCTGTCATATTAAAATCTTTTTAATTGAAAACTCCTTGGTTTTAAAAATCGAATACCATTTATTTATTTAAAAAAATATTCTCGGTCTTGTCACAAGGTTTTGTCAAACTTGTTTAGTCGTTGAGAAAATGGAATTGACTCGAGAAAATTCAAGAGCGATGATTTAACAGTGTGTTGACCGGATGATTTCTGCATTTGGTGATGAAGCCTCATCCAAAACCACAATTTGTCGTTGGTTTGCTGAATTTCAACGTGGCCGTCAAGTTCATTAATGATCCCCGACAAGGTCGTCCAAAAACTGCAGTCACCCAAGAAAACGTTGATGCTGTGCGTAAGCTGATTGAGGAAGATCGACATGTGATATACCGCGAAATTCAGGCAACTTTAGACAATGGCATGAGTCAAATACAAATAATCTTGCATGAACAATTAGGTGTAAAAAAGTTGTTTTCCCGATGGATACCGCATTCGCTCCGTGAAGAGCAAAAAGCGGCTCGCGTTGCTTGGTGGGTCAGAACTCTCGAAAGATTCCACGCATGATCCTCAAATGCTGTATACAACATCGTATCAGGTGACGAATCCTGGATATACGCGTACGAACCCGAAACAAAAAACTAGTCACGAGTTTGGGTGTTCGAAAATGAGTTAAAGCCAACAAAAATTGTTCGTTCACGGAGTATTGCAAAAAAATGGTGGCCACGTTTGTCTCCAAAACCGGCCATGTTACACTATTCCTCTTGACGGACAAAGAACCGTTAATGCAGAATGGTATGCTAGAATTTGTTTGCCACAGGTCGTTTCTGAACTCGGTAAAGAGAACTGCAACCGCCGCATCATCCTCCATCACGACAATGCGAGTTCTCACACCGCACACAGAACAAAAGAGTTTTTAGAGCAAGAAAACATAGAATTATTAGACCATCCGCCGTACAGCCCCGACCTAAGCCCTAATGATTTCTATACTTTCCCTAAAATAAAGAATAAATTGCGTGGACAGAGATTTTCATCACCTGAAGAAGCTGTGGACGCCTACAAAACGGCCATTTTGGAGACCCCAACTTCCGAATGGAATGGTTGCTTCAATGATTGGTTCCATCGTACGGAAAAATGTTTAAAATTTCGCGGAGAATACTTCGAAAAGCAATAAATACATTTTTAAATAGTAATGTTGTGTCACTTCCTTGATTCCCGAAATTTTCAGTGCCGCCCTCGTATGTAACAAACAACTCGCCCCGCTTGCCGAGCATTGCAACTATGATGAGTATTTTGCCTTTATGATAATCTTCGTGCGAGGCATACATCCAACCGTGGACTTAGACGGGCTGTAGCGACGATGATATGTTCTGTGACGAAAATTTATAGACTATAATAGGTTTGTGAAATCTTGAGATGGCAAAAATGCATAGATAACAACGGTGCATACTTTGATTAATTAAATTTATTTTACAAAAAAAAAATAATTTTACATTGCTTCCGTACAAAACGCCAATTTCATATGTAAGGACTTATTAAAATGAATTAACTAAGATCCGCATTAAAAATAAAAATGATGTGTATCTGGTTTGAAAGGCACCTGCCGCTCACCAATTGCATCCATGGATTTAGTGGTCAGCCATCACACAGTACATTACATCTATATTAAGTAATTACCTATCGGCTTCAACACAACAACATTACGAAGCTAGACAAATTCAATTAAAAATTAACGCTTTGACAAATACAATTATAAGCCGACAATTATTTTACCACCGAACATGATATAAAAACAAATAACGTTAGCAGGACTTTTTTTTGTATGTGGATGTGTTTTTGAACTTTGATTATACACTTTATTGACAATTTTTAGGTTTTAATCATTGAAGTAATATGTACTTACGTACTAGAACAGCTATCTCAAACAAAAAATGTGCGCTACTCTGTGTTCGCGCGGTTTGTTTTTTTATCATAGAATAAACATAAGTAGAATGACCCGTAGATAATACTAGATTGTATTGTTAATTAGGTAAGTTATATCGAAAACAATATTTAAATTTTGTCATTTATTTTGTATATTATATTTGCTTATTTAATATAATATTACATGATATTATATCACAATTACATTTTAATGATATTTTTATCTGAATATTTTAAAAGGTATCTAAGTCAAATATAAAAACATACTAAATGTATGTTTAACAAAACTTACATTATAACATTTAAATTACAAATATATTTCTTTAAATTAGAGAGTTAAAATTTGACGAATTTATTCCACTTTGACTTCGATATGGAAACCTAAAAATAAAATAAAAGAATAATAAGCAGATTTAAACATGAAAATTTTTGCCAAATTATAATAACTTATATATGTTTCTACTAAAAAATGTGTATAATAAATATATTCGTCCTATACCTAAGTACCCACTGAAATGTCGCATCTGACATATTAATTTCATAATCTATATTCCCTGACACGAGATGGCGTCTTAGGAATAATTTGTTTTATTATTAATACATAATAGTTTTTATTAATTAAGTATCTTATTAACCGATGAAAAGTAATTCCTTGGTTTTTACTGATATTTCTTGAATTATTTGTGCAATATCTAAGTACATACGACGACAGATTTTTATCAAAAGATTTTTTTAAATCAACAAAACGTGACAACTCTATAAGCGCATAGCGAGTGGCTGATTAAAGTGCGGTGTATGCACCGCAGTTGAGTGGAACAGTGTAGCTGAATGCAGTGTCGCCTCTAGTACGTAGTACATAATAACTCAATGGTTTTAATAAGGGTTTTTTGAATTTGTTTCAGCTTCATACATATAAAGTAAGACTCTATATGGGGGAAACTATGTTATTTCCTACCAGGCAGAAAAAACCGGTTTTTATGAAGAAGAAGAAGTTGTTTGCCTTACTTTTGACGTATAAATTATACTGATATAACGATAAAATAAACTTTTATATGATTACAAAGATTTTTGTATATGTTTTCAAAACGTTAATACTGAAGAAAATGGAAACCAAAAAAAACCTTCCCCCGTTTTTAGTTTCAGAAGAAAAATCGTAAACAGTAGTAGATTTTATTTTGAATCTTATGTGTAACGTTAAACGTTTTCCTTTTGAGTTATATGTAAATATAAATAAGATACAATCAAAATCAAGGGTATTAAATAATTTGTCCTCTGTATATTTAAAATACAATTTCAAGTATTTATCACTTTGCTCTTAAAATCTTGTTCTTTCTATTAATTTTTCTCTCAGTAATATTAAGTCTAGTTTCACCCAATTTTATTTGTGTACAGTATGGAGACTGTAAACGTTGAAACCCCAAAATTGCATTCCGTCCGCATAAACTATTGTGAATGCGTAATATTTGTAATTACTAATTACTTAATTAGTATTGTTATATGAAGTCATCAAAATATACCTATGGTGCGCACGTGTGGTACTGGATGCAAAGCGTAGCACCACCCCATCTCTTCTCGTGGGTGTAGTAAAAGGGGAATTTTTTTATAGAAGAGGGGGCAAACGAGCATGCGGCTCACTTGATGTTAAGTCATTACCGCCGCCCATGATCAACCGCTTCACCAGGGGAATTGCAGGTGCGTTGCCGGCCCTTAAGAAAGTAGTAAGCTCTTTTCAACAACTTAAATATGCACAATAAATATTTTTCTATAGAATAAGGGTGACAAACGCACACGAACACAGTGTGTACTGTGGCCCATACACATCTACATACTGTGTGTACTGTGGCCCATACACATCTACATACTGTGTGTACTGTGGCCCATACACATCTACATACTGTGTGTACTGTGGCTACACATCTACATACTGTGTGTATGTGGCTCATACAATTCATTGTGTACTGTGGCATATATCCTCAATTCTTCAAAATAAAATAAAAAAGTGACAATGCAGATCCGTTGTCATCCCTAAGGATTAATATAGAATGCCTAGTTTGCCATACGAAGCACAGTAGCATCAAACTGCTATTTTACGCTATTATTCTGTGAGTGCGTGGTCTTTCCCCAGTGGAGCCGAAACATTCGTGTTACAACCATGATGTAGCTGTAGCGTGGCCCTACCACGTTTAATAATGTTTAATAAAATATTTACGATAAAGTCAACTACAAAATGGCGTCAATAGCGAACTTTGGCGAAAACAGCGAACTATTGACTTTTAATATTTGAATGACTGATGAAGAGCTATCGTATCACAGAACTATTTATGGAAACAAGGCTGTAGTTTTTAAGTTATAAGAAAGTGACCATATTATACGGAACACCATATTACCCTTACGTACGCTATTCTAAGAATACAAGTAATATTCTTTAATCTGATTTAGATTTAAGTAGTTTACTTTTATATTTTAAATTGCAATAAAAATGCTCATAATAACATGTAGATAGCACAAGCACCATTGAACCTCAAAGGGGCACGCTGCAGTGCGTCTTCAATATTGAAGCGCCCACCAACACGGACGGTACGGAACATGATATTAATTTTCTTTGTAATTTAATACAAACTGTTCAACTTCTGTTGCAGTATTGCTTATGAAATTGTGAAAAAAATAAAGTGATAAATCAGCTTACATTCTACCGCCAAGTAACACCAGGTCCACCAGGTAAGTGTCCACTACAAGTCTGCAACCCAGGGCGTCTTGCAAATAACTTTATACAAAGATGGCTTCAGGTGCGTTGTCACTTCAGAAGCACACAGTCTACCTAATGGCAAGTGAATTCTGTGACCCATCGGCGTCTAGACCTGGAAACAAAATGTAGATGCGTTGGCGACTAACATCAAATATTCCATTGTCAGTAAACAGGGTCTCCGGTTCCTTTGCTTCCATACGAAACACAGCAGTAGTAAGCTGTAAGCAGTCGCGTCGGAAAATAAAAAGTTCAAATAAAACGCGATAAAAAGTCCGTAGAATTAGTTTCATTTAATGTGTAGTGTTCGCGTAAATGTAAGAAATCGTTGAATGTATTCCCATCAAAAACAATGTGAAAAAGGCGCCAAGTTTGGAGTTATCGGTTTAGCCGGTATACAAGTAACAATAATACGATCTGAAAAGGCGCCAAGCTCATTGGTCGATTCCGAACGATTATAGGGATTAAACTAATTAAATAACGATATACGAGGGACCTTACGTTCAATGTATACGTACGTAAACGTTCTTGTACGATCTTTTGTATTATTAAAATCTTAAGTTCTCATAAGTGATTATAATTGTTTTTTAAGAGAATATATTTTCTTGAACCTAAATGTGAATTATTCGACCGAATTTTAACTAACAGTGAACTTAATCTTCTATTACTTACACGGTATTGATATCCTTCGAATAAATATCTAGCTCAGATTTTAACAAGACGTCGTATGCTTACGAAAGTTACAAGCCGCGGGAGATGAGGCAGCTGAAATTGATTCCCTTCGACGCAGCGAATACTAAACGACATCGACTTAATCCGTACGAGATTGCGGTTGGTGATGAGGAATATTAAGGATTTTGTTTTACTAGAATATATAATTCTTAATTTTTCAGACGTCGGTATAAAATATTATACGCGGCAAAGTCGCGCTGTAAGATGTATTATGGCTGTAACACGAATGGGTGGGCTCCAAAGACGAGGCAGGCATAATGTCTTCAATAATAAGCAAAAAAATAGCACCCTGTCTTCAGAAATATTTGAAGAACTTTTTAAATATGTCTAACAAACAATTAGATGTTTTACTCGGCTACAGATATGCTAGCTATATATAGCTGCAGCACAAATGTGTCGGCTCGACCGGGGTAAGACCACGCTCTCACAGATGCTGTTGTGTTTCGTGTGGGGTGGTGAAGAAAAACGGTGACCTTTTTACTGTATGCTCGTTTATTCTATATAAAAAGGTTAATAGGGCTTGTTTCTGATAAGAATAGAGAGAGAGAGATAATAGTGTCGGGTAAGATTTCCTATCAGATCGTTGCTCACACTTACGTGTGGCTCCAACGATGATGTGTACAGCTGTCCATAGAACCTCATAATCTCACTCAAAATCTCAGTTGTCTCGGAAGTCACCACCAAAGTCAACTGTCACCTTTGACAGTTGACTTTTTCTAGCAGACAGATCTCTGGCAAAGATTTTGGAGCCCTGGTTCCGCTCGATCCCTTCTCCAATACGAGCTGTGTTGAAGTTGCGTACGTCCCGGCGCACACATTTGGAGAGTTTGTCGTGTCTGTTCAGTTGCCTGTATGCTGTCAAATCTGCTAAAGATTGTAGCTTCATTTCCCGTCTAACAGCCACGAGATTAAGATTGTGATCGGAGAGTTTTTGTGACTTTTGTAGCGGGTCTTACAAAACTTAGCTCCGACCGCATGGACAATTTTCACGAGCTCGTCATTCATATCGTCTACTGCTTTGCAGTCTTCGAGGCACTTAAAACAATTGTGGCGGCGCTGTCGCCGAGCCACAAGTGAAACACATCAAAGCTTGAATCGCGCTATAAAAGTTCCGAAGTAAAGCAGTATATATAGAATAGCTCCTTACTACCACTCAGAGCGTTGGCCGCTTCCAGGGCAGAACACCTTGCGGGGCGGGAGATCTGCCCTTTTCCTTCTATAGCCATACTGGTGACTCCGACGTGGTGTGAACACACATGCAACCGCAAACAACCTCCTTTGGATACTTCAACTTCAGGCTTTCGTTATCTTCCTCATTCCTCAAGTAACCCCATCCATTCGGTCCGAGCAGATATTGTCTGCAGTCTTCAGATCCTCCAAGCCATCTAGCTTTACAAGGTTTATCGCAGCACTGGAATAATGCTTACTGTTCCTTCACGCTACTGTCTGCGCTACAGTGTTCGACAAGGTTCTGAGCCTTACTGCTTACCTCTGCTTTACAGCACTCTCGCAGATTACTTGTCTTCTTCCCGACTCGCCCTAAGTTGGCAACTTGCACCTTCGTCGACAACTAGAGTGCACACGACAACTTTCGTTCTGAGCAAGGGGGTGATGTGGCGGCGCTGTCGTCGCGCCACAAGCGAAACACATCAAAGCTTAAATCACACTATCAAGGTTCCGAAATAAATCAGTATATACAGAATAGCTCCTAACTACCACTCGGAACGTTGGCTGCTCCCCGGGTTGAATGACTTGCCCTGCGGGAGATCTACCGTTTTTCTTCTGCAGCCAAACAATTTTGTAAATCGAGGTAAAAGTTTTCGGGACTTCTGATTAAAGCACTATTTACAATTATATTATGCGTAGATTACTGAAATATTCGAAGTTCGCGAGCGAAACAGCGGACTCCTTTCTGTTTTAAAACCCTTATAAATGACAGATGGCGTGTGGTTAAAAGTTCTTCTGTATAGAACTGAAAGACGAACGAACCTACAGTCCACTTGATGGTAGCTGGACACAGCAGCCCATTGACATCTGCAACCAACTTCAAACAATGCGGGTTACAGATGTAATTGTAGACAACCTGTAGTTATACTGGGTCTCTATAGCCTTCAGAGCGGACGCCAGCAGCGCTGGCGGTGCTGTTGGGCAGTAGAAATGGATAAGAGTGTGGTTCATACCCAGACGTACTTCTGGGCAGAAAAGTAGCCACGTCACTTTGTAAAGAGTACCAGCAAAGAGTAAAAATTAAACATTTGATACAAATTAAAAGCCCAGTATAGAAGTCGGCGATGAGACTTGTGCGTAGAAGAAATAAGGCCCAACTTACTTTAGTTAAACTTTTTAGTCAATTGAATCTAATTTTTCTTCGATGCCTAATGAAGTATGCCCACACACATTGATTGACCTGTCAATTGATTCGTTTTACAGGGCGCGTCTACCTACAACTATTGTTGCATAAAATCAATTATTGTTTATAATAACGTAATAACATATCATCTTTTAATTTAGGCCAGGGAAAATGCTATAAAGTAAGAAGTTTTCAGGTTATAACCTGTCAACTGTACATTACGGTATAATATGGCGTGGAAAGAAAAATAACTTTCGACACCATAGTATAAAACCACAAAAATCATAACTATCAAAAATAATAAGATAAGTAACAAAAAACAATTAGTTATTTTGAACATTCATAAACCACATGACAATTTACAAAGACTTTCGTAGTCTGTGAATGATGTGTGAAACGAAATGTGTAAAACACGTTTTTTTTAAAAATATATATTGGCATGGCTTCTGGGCTTTTAAGTCATTGTAAAACGCGTTCAGTCTCTAAAAGTCTATTGAGAATGATAAACATGGTAATATTACTTTTATTCCTGGCTTTATTAGAAAATTCAATTATGCGATACGAAAATAAGCAAAATAAAGGCAATTTTATAAGATATTTTACATCACTAGATGCGTTAGAAATTTTTTGGGTCATAATTGGACATGATTCTTTACGTCGCTCGCGTCCGTAGGCTTCGACTACCTAATCCTAGGTCCACCTTACACGTATCCCTCGGGTGGTGCTAAACGAGCGACAAAGCAAAAGAACAGACTCGGCTCATTACTACTCAAAATATAATACTAAACAATTTGCAAAGATTTTAAGGGTGCGACAATATGGTTACATAAAGCGCAAGTTCGGCCGTGCGTGGAGTACTGCTGTCACATATGGGACTGGTGCTGCAAAATGCCACCTATCAGCGTTGAAATTAGTGGAGAGCCATGCTAAAAGTCTTATTGGTAATCTTGATTTGGTTGAAACCAATCTTGTTAGCCTCGAGCACAAGCGCAGAGTAGCCAACCTTTCGGTATTATATCGGGTGCATTTCAAAGAGTGTGCGTAGGAATTACATGCTTTAATTCCTTGCTATCTACCATCAAACAACCAGGCGATCAGAGGCGGATCTTCACCCCTTTATTGTTGATATTCCGCGCATTAGAACCAAAGGGTTTGCTTCGTATTTCATAATGCGTACAGCAAAGAAGTGAAATAACTTGCCGGTGTCTCTTTCCATCCGAATACAATCTGGGCGTCTTCAAGGCAAGAGTGAATAGGCTTTTGTTACGGTAAGACAGTGCGATTTACCATCTAAGGCCGCATCACCACTTACCACCAGCTGGGATCGTGATCAAGCACTGGCTTATATTAGGTGACAACAAGGAAAACAGTTGAAAAGTATTTATTATTTGCGTCTGAAAACCTAAAGAGGCTTTTGTTTTTACTTTTTGTATTTTTCAATGTCTGAAAAATTTTCTGAAGAAAAAGTTTAGTAGAAAAATCTTAAGTAACCGTTTGCATTCACTGAATAATATGGCTTTTCTTCGAAGTACAGCAAGCGGTGAGTAATGGCGTCTAATTGACTCCTGAAACGCTTTTTGTTGCACTTCTCAGCTTTACTTCGCTCGGCCAATGTATTGCTACGTAGATGTAATGAACTGAATACTCTGTTGCGAGGGATAAGATTAAAATCTAATAGCGTAGAATGTATTTAAAGGAAGTTTTAACGGATAAAGTGTTTTTACAAATATAGCTATCGTCCATAGACATCTACATTTCATCTTCAATTAAAAAACAATATGCAGATGCGGTGTGACTCCTGAGAACTAAGATAAAATGACTCGTTTTGATTAAAAAGGATCTTCAGTTCTCTACACTCACGATACGAAATCCAGTAGCATTAAACTGCTATTTTACGCCGGTATTCTGTGAGAGCATGGTTCTTCCCCGGGTGGGCCAACCTATTCGTGCTACAACCACAATAAAGCATCATGGCTCTTGCACGTACAAAACTTCAACTACGTCTTAAAACAATTCTTATAATTGCAATTCACAACTTAGTTCGTCCGAGAGAAAAAATATACCACGCGCTGAGCTACTATGGTAAAGGAGTTAACAGCACTAAATTAAATTATTACAAAATATGGTCATAGACATAGAGATGGCAACTTCAAGATATAATGTTATAATTCAAGAAAATGTGCTTTTACTAGGTGGTAGTGGTGGTAGAACTTCTTTTCTTCCTCCACCCACCCTCTTAATTATTGATCCACCACCAGCGTTGCGTGTATGACTGCTCCGGTCTGAAAGTGATAGAAAGCCAGTATAGTTACGGGCTGTGGGGTGTCCAGCTTAGTTCCCACAAGTACGGCACTGCAGATGTGTCGTATATCTGCAGTTGACACTTGTCTGTTTGAAGTTGGCTGCTGGTGTTCATGCTTCTTAACAGTTATTAGCATCGGGCGAAATGAAGGTTTGCTTATCACTTCAGCTTTATAAAAAAGTGTTTGAGGGACGATCGACAAAGTTCGGTTACATATTAAACACAATTGAAATATTTTAATAGTTGTCAAAATTGTGCGTGTCAGCACCGACGCGTGACTGAAGTTTACTCCTAAATAACGATTGTCTTAAAAATATATATGTGGACAAAAGATGATCATCTTCAGACTCACTCATGATGGACGGCGCAAATACGCGTGCGTTACAACATATAATGTATGAAAATACAATAAGCGTTAGCAATTCGTCGTAAATATATAGTACGCTTCCCGATGAGGTTTTTCTCAAAACTCCATAAACAACAACGGTTGCCATGTTACCAAGGATACGACGCTTTGATAGAGTAAAACCTTTTTAATTATGACCTAACCAGTATTTTATAGACGTGCCTACATATATAATAGGCAAAGGAAGTAAATGAGCTCATATATTTATTTATACTTATTTGATAAAACGTATTACATACATTATACGAATATTACATAAAAATATAAGACTTTTATTACATTATACATTTCGCGCAAAGGGGAACCATAACGGCTTTAATTTTTGTTAACCCTTGATTTTACTACCCTTATGTTGTTCATACGGTGCGGTATGAAACGATTCATAAGGAATAAACTCAATAAATTACAAAAGTTTAATTTACGAGTAAGTTTAATCATCACTAAAAGTAGGAAATTCGAATTATATCGTGTAATTATTCAGTACTCGTAATGGTAATGTCAACTAAGGGTAGGGTTATATCTGGTCCTAAGCCAGTGGTATGTACTTTTCAACGGAGGAGGGGGGCTGTTTTCAGTAGTGGGCATCTGATGAAATGCAATGATCATGATGATGATGATGTTATATTAATAACCAACATCAGGAAATTATAATATTATGTTGTTAGTTAAAACTTACTTCGATTTTAGGGGATCTTTGTACTTATGCCGGACACTCGCTTCATTAGCGCTTCGTTAAAAAATACGGAGTTTGACAGGTCCATTAAAGATTATTAATTAAATAGTCACAGTTCAACGAAGTCTGTGCACTTCAACTAACAGGGTTTTGAATACGTTTTTAAAATTGAACAAACGCAAGGAACATTTAACATTTTTGTTTGTTATAAAGTAGTAGGTAATGTTGTAGTTAAGAATTTTTATATTTGGTTAAGCCATACTGCAGCTGTTTTATGGTTGTAGTATGAACGGGTTGGCTCGACCGGGAAAGAACCACGTTATCACAGAATCAACGCCACTGAAATAGAATTTTGTATGGTTGGGATACGGGAAACGAGGATAAATGAATGTGTCAATGTCAAGCTAGAAATATTTTTCTGCAGTTTTCCAAATTAATCTTTAGATTAAGCTTTTAATAAAACCTATCTTAAAACTTAAACTACCGGGAAGTCCCCCCGGTACCTGTCACGATAGCAGGTAATAAGATATGAAAAAGTTGTTTCGCTGTTCACTACAGCATAGCTACTAAACTTGTGCTTAAAGGAGCAAATGATAAGCGCCGGGTATAAAAGTTTCATAAAAGCGACATTCCGGAACAGTTGGTGCGCTCACCTCGTCAGCGGCTGCTGCAGTAACTTGGTCGTGACGTCCGCGTGCCTTTGATTCGAAGCCATAAATATTGAAGTAAGTTTGTTAATACAATAAGGGTGACAAACAAGCACACAGTCCACCTGCATCTACTATCTGCGCTGCAAACAGTTAGTATAAGGTTTAATTTATATACATTCGTTATCCGTGTAATAAATAATGTATAATCTATTATACTACAACTCATAGGTAATTAGTTTATATTAATTGTGTAATATAGTCTATACTTCCGCTTCAATTTAACGCTTGTACGTCTATAACGATTAGTTAAAATTAAATATTTTAACTAGTCGGGCACGCAACCGAATTTATATATAGTAATTATATCAGAAATATACTTGATACAGCTTTAAGGAGCTTTATTTTATCTCTCTTGTCCTATTCTGGATAACATCAAAATGAAGACACGTTGTTACTTCAAGATGAGCTTTCTTGTTTCCATAATGATTTATTAAATTTACGCGAACACTACACATTGAATCAAACAATACGGATTTTATCGCGTTTAATTAACTTATTTTTAAACTTTATTACATATAATATATATTTATAAATTATGACGACACAAGGGATCTGTGATAGAAAACATCTGGTCGCCGAGCTTCAGCACGTCAAGCAAGTACTGCAAAACAACAAGCTTCGGGTCCCGCGCCTACGTCACAGTGACCGAGTGAAGCCGGCCACAGTCGAGCGTGTGCCTGCTGTACTACCATATGTCAGAGGAGTCACAGACAAGGTTGGCTACATCTTGAAGCGAGCTTCGATTAAAACATACTGCAAAGAAGCCGCCGAAGAAGATTAGTCAATTTTTACCAATCATCAAGTGTAATATTTCTCTACAAGATGCAGGAGTGTACAAGCTAGATTGTTAATGTGGTCTCTTTTACATAGAACAAACAAAGGGATCTACAAAACCTGCGTGAAGGAACATACAGCTGACGTGAAGCACCGACGCTCCAAGAAGTCGGCAGTCTTTTCACATGTTTAACATCGTCTCCACCATTACATTAGATTTGATAAACCACAAATCCCCGCAAAACAACACTGATTCCTACCAAGCATGATAGGCGAGGCTATTATATCATAGCGAAGATGGATGGGTGCTACCATATGCTTGGGATCCTATAATTAACAAAATTAAATCAAAACCCAAGCAAGACTTCGAGATACTGTAAGCTCGTTTTGCGTAGATCGTACCAAAAATTAATTTTCGAAAACTGAAAGTAGCCTGAGTAAAATGAGAAGGAAGGGCTAGTTATGACATTGGGGCGTCAAACATCCCAGTTCCTCCGTGATCATGGGTGTTGTAAAGCACGTAAAACGTCGGGAATTAAAAACAAGTTAAAATAAGTTTAAAAAACACGATGAAATCCGTATAAGTGGTATTATTTTTGTTTGCAGCAAAATAGATCTCCGGTTCTGTACATTGCATACAAAACATAGCAGTATTAAGCTGCTATTATATGGCATTCCGTGTAAGCGTGACCTACCCCGGTCGAACCGTTTCATACATGCTCATAGTAAAGCTGCAGTGTGGCTCTATCACGTATAAAATTACAGTTCACCGGATGGTGAGCGGCCGCTGTGGTACACAGACACCTGCAACCGACTTAAACAGAGGCTACAGATGCGTGTTCAGCTCTAAAGACTTATATAAAACTATACAATATAATAAATAAATTAATTAAATTGAAATATCTGTTTGTAATGTCTAAATGACATCGTTTTACTAAATGCATATGAAAGCTTATATGGCACTTATAACAAAAAATGTTTTTATAAATTTTCGTTTGTCTGTCTGTCTGTTGGTTTCGGTTGTTCTACGAAACAGTTTGACGGGGTTTTTACTAGCAGATAGGTGATATTATAAGGAGTAGCATAGGCTACTTTTATTTCAGGAAAATAGTTATGGTTCCGTGTAAAAAAATTAAACCGGTGAAATCCAATCGTATTAACCCACGCGGGCGATGTCGCGGGGAACTGCTAGTATAATAATAATTTGATATTACTGTCTCTTACACAGATTAATCTGTGGTCTCTTTACATCGTCCCTGAGGCTAAGTAGTAGTACATTAAAGATGCAAGAAACAGGTAAGAGGGCGGCAGTTAACGGAGATTTTAATGTACAAATTGATTGATCTGAACTGGGTCGGATGGAAGCGATTCACCAGTTTGTTTATACATTTTTACGATTTGATCACAAAACGGCAACATTTCTCTCCTCTTATTATACCTACATATAACTAATGTGTTTAGTTAATGTTAATTTTGCGACACCCACGCAATTACCTGACGTCATGAATTCTTTCCAGTGGAGATTAAAAAATAAATAAAATAACCTTTTTATAAAAACCTTAAAATGATGGTAAAAACCTCATCTTCGTGAAATAGCTGTGAGGAAATATAATTATATTGAATTCAATTTAGACTATAAACTTTCGTCCAGGCGTCCCTTGCCGACTCTGACAGTCATAGCATAAATTTGCTTTGTTACTCTCTCCTCAATTCTTCTCCAGCCCTCAGCACTTCTAATAATACTTTATTATACCTTTATTATATCTGATGATTTGCGACGCTATTGAAATTAAAAAAAAATTCAAATTTCGATAGAGAAGATGGCTGAGAACTACCGTTTGAATGGGATCTTATAATTAATAAAATCAAAACCAAAGCCATACATTAGTATGTTACTAGTACATTAGTATGCTACTGTAAGTCTTCAAGATAAGTAAGGTCATCCTCCGTGGCTCGAAATAAAAATTTATATTCAAAAGCTGAAGGTAGCCCTAAGGTTAACTATGACATAAGGATGTCAAACACCACGGTCTCAAATCGTGACCATGGGTAAAGCATCCAAAACGTTTGGAATTACAAATAAGTAAAATCATTTAAATTAAACGCATTTAAATCCCAGTTTTAGTTTTTAGCTCTTCCCTTTAATACCAAATTAGTTTTACGTGGTTGAGCTACGCTGAAGCTTTATTATGGTTGTGGCACTAATTGGTCGCTCAACCGGGCCGAAAATGGAATTTTTTACTGGAAGCGAGGCATTCTATCTAAGACCTCAGGGATGACAGCGCATCTGAATTTCTATTCTTAATTTAGGATAAATCAGATGTATATAGCCACAGCTTCCATTTACTATCAGGTGCACTATGTGCTCGTTGGTCACCCTCATTATATAAAAAAATTCATTATCGAGTGTTTGTAAAAACATAAGAATTCATAATTGTCACTTTTTTCATTCACCATTTTTCATTTAATTTCATCAAAACATTGTCACCCTTATTCTATATAAAAAAAACTCAATGTACAGTGGTTGTGAAAATATAAGAATTAAATATTTAAGGTATCAACCTGAGCTAGTTGAGCCACTTAGATACATTTCTGAAAGATTTATAAGTTATAGCAGCAGAATCAGTTCAACTGTAAAGTTTTGACAAGATCTAACGGTGGCACAGAAGCAAATAATATTGCTCTAATAACTCCGTATGAAAAGTTTTAGTGTCAACTGAACGAAGTTGCAAAAACTTTCTAATTTCTTATTAGTTTAGAAGTTCGATTTTTATTTAATGCATCTTATACTTTTGTTTTGTAAATAATACAACTTCTACTACTTTTAATATTCGTGTGATATATAGATAAAACTTTACAAATTTTCGTCAATACCATGCAAGAAATTTTACCATATTTTCTTAAAAACAGAACTCACAAACGAACTAACAGTCCACCTGATGGTTAGTGATCATTTTTCGTCACATGTTGGTTTGCGAATTATAGGTTCCATGTTCATGTGGACTTGTAAGAAAGAAGAACTTGCCCACTGGGTTACTTGTCTAGTATGTCGTAAAAGGGATCACTTTCTTCCTTAATTCATGGACAAACTTTTGCCTAAACGTGGTCCGAGTTACAAATCCTCAAAGGTTAAAATACCACCGATTCTTGCTGTTTGATTCATGCGGAATGATTCGTGAAGCTGTCAAAAATCTATTTTAAATAACGCTAACAAATAATGATATATTAAGTAAAGCCTGGGTGCTACCATCGGTTTTATCATCATCATTATCATTACGGCCTTTCACAAGTCCACTACTGAACACACGCCAAGGAACGCCACAGAGCGCGAAGGTCCTGAGTCATCAGCATATATCGACTTCTTGCATGTCTTACCAGATCGTCACTCCATTTGGTGGAGGTTCGCCCTAAACTTCGCCTATCGGTACGAAACTGCCACTCGAGAACCTTTTCCTCCCATCGGTTGTCGGTTCTTCAATCTATAAGCCCAGCTCATTGCTACTAAAGCATACTAATCCTAGGGCTGTGTCGGTCACCCTGGTTCTACTGAAGATATCCTCATTTCTAAATTTACCACGCAGCAAAACCCCGAGAATAGCCTCTCCATAGTTCGCCGAGCGACCCTGAGCGTCCTTATGCAGCCAGCATTGAAGGATAATGTCTCAGATCCATAAGTCATCACTGGCAACACGCAATGGTTCTACAATCTCGTTTTCTAGTTTTGAGGTATACCTGAAGAGAAGATGTGACGTAATTTACCGAACGCTCCCCAGCCGAATGACTTCTCGGTCAAATTTGACTTACTTACTTACTTATCTTCACGCACAATCCCTAACGGGGTAGCCAGAGAGAATAGATCGCCAAGTGTCACGATCCTTACATACCTCTTTCGCTTCTTTCAGGTTCATTAACTTCTTCATGCATGCACGTCTAGGTATCCGAGTACTCTTGACCCTCCCCTCTTCGAGCAATTTGCTCACATGGTCTTCGAAAGTTATTCTCGGTCTACCTCGACACCTTTTAATATTTACTTTCGCTCTATATATTTTCTTCACCATTCGGTCTTCACTCATTCGTTCAACGTGCCCAAACCATTGGAGTACGCCCCTATCAATTTTTGTGATAAGGTCATCTTTCAATCCTGCCACATTGCGAATCTCTTCGTTTCGCTTTCGGTCGGCTAAGGTAACGCCACACATTTTACGAAGAGATCGCATCTCCACTGCATTCAACTTGCTTTTATGCTTCTTCTGGCATACCCAGGTTTCGCTGCCATATAACAAAGTCGGTACCAACACTGCGTTATGTATTGCAAGGCGTGCACTCTCCACCACGCCTTGCCTTTTTTACTAATGCATTCAGGGCACCATTGACTTTGTTTCCGGCAGCGACACGCCTATCCACATCTAAATCACATCTTCCATCCCGGCTGAAAGCACTCCCCAAGTATACAATTTCATTTACCTGTTCTAGACATTCCTGATTTACCCATATTTCACATTTCGTTCTCTCTTCGACCTTTTCAAATACCAGAACCTTAGTTTTATTAGCATTCAAACGGAGACCTTTAATTTCACATTCCTCTTACATACACGTGACTAATGCCTGCAGTTCTGCTTCTGATGGTGCAATAAGCACTGCATAATCAGCATACAGCAGACAATTAACTTCTATGTCACCCAATTTCACACCCAAACAGCTATTTTTCAGCTTCTGTAAACAGCTGTCGAGAAAACTGCCAGGAAGACATGACACAAGCCTGTTTTACGCCCGCTTGGACGCTAAACATGGGTGACAGGTCATGCCCTACTCGCACACAGGCTTTACAGTCATAGTAAAGTGACTGCACAGCCCTTAACAATCGACCATCCACACCATATCCCGGCAACAGTTCCCACATTTTCTTCCTTATAACCTTATCAAATGCTTTCTCCAGATCCACAAAAGCACAGAAAATCCTCTGGTTAACACTCAGAAGCTTCTCCGTGATCATGCGGAGAGAAAACATTTGATCCGTGCATCCTCTTCCATAAGAATCTTTCCGATTTCTCTTGCATCCTAGGTGTCAAAACCTTCGAGTAAACTTTACTTGCTAAACTGGTCAAGCTGATCGCCCGATAGCACCCGCAGTCAAAATGTGAACCTTTACCTTTATATAAAGGCACAATGACCGCGGATCGCCAATCATCCGGGACATCTCCCGTCCGCCAGCACAAATTGCACAGCAGATGGAAGGTGTCTCAGACGCGAGGCCCACCGTACTTGACCATTTCAGCAGTAACTCTGTCTAGTCCCGCAGCCTTACCACATTTCAAACTTCGAATCGCACGTTCAATCTCTTTCATGCTGATGACCTCAGTGTCATCGAGGTCCGTGTCTGGCGTGCCAGTCACGGCGTCACCCCCGGATCCTTCACTAAGATCATGACACGCATACATTTCTCTATAAAATTCACTCCATCGCTGCATGACGTCCGATTTTTCTGAGAGGACGTCATTGGTTCTCGAAAGCACTTTGTTCATTCTTAAGGATGTCGCACCACTCCGGGACCCTCCAACCTCTTTCCAGAAGAGTTTGGAGTTTTCCCTAGAGTTGTGCGACAACCTCTCGTCCGCTTCTATTCTACACCTTTCACGTACTTCCGCAATCAATGTTTTCGCATGAACTTTCTGCAGCTTATATCTTTCTTTCATCTTCTCTCTCATATGCTCATCGTTACTAGAGGCCAAGTAGTCTAACCATGCTTTTTTCTTCTTTTTTACAGCTTCTCTCACTTCATCATTCCACCATGCATCTCTTCTTTTACTACTACCTCTTTTTGTCGTACCACATACTTCTTCCGCTGCACTTACCATTCCATCCCTAAGGTTCTGCCATGTTCTCTCCACACATTCTTTCCTGCCATCGATGGTGTCAAGCTTTTCAGCTACCCTCGTATGATATTTCTCCCTAGTATCCGCTTCCTGAAGCTTCCAGCTTCGGATGCGACAGACCGACTGTGGTTCTGTTACTGCCGTCCGGTAGCGCCAACCCGCGAACAAACCCCTAAATCTAGTAATTACTAGATAATGATCCGTTTCCAGGTCAGCACCCCTGAACACTCGTGTATCCATCACCTGTTTTCGCAGTCGGTCATCCACCAGGAACAAATCAATCATACTTCTCTCATTCTTTCTTTCTCTAGTGTACATATGGATTTTCCTGTGATTAAACATAGTGTTTGTCACAAGAAGACCCTTTTCCTTGCATACAGCCAGTATAAGCTTGCCAGCATCATTAACCCTTTTATCGCCAAACTTTCCAAGCACCGACTCGTATCCTGGTCGAGCGATACCTACCCATCCATTCAAATCACCACATACAACAGTTCTTTCGTTTCCCTTAACCAAATCTAGAACTTCTCTTACATTCTCCCAAAACCTCTCCAGCTCAGCCCTGGACGACGAAGCTACTGGCGCATAAACAGCCAAAAGGAATAACTTCGTCAGTCCCATTTTGAAGCGAACCCAGAGAAGTCTTGAGTTCACAACCTTGTATTCAGTCATAAGATCGACCAACCGGGACGACAACAGCATTCCCACTCCCTGGCAGGCGTTCTCGCTTTCCGGGACTCCGGACCATATAGCTAACGTCCCGCCAGGGAAGCACTTCAGTACCACTGCCTTTCCGTTTGGTCTCCGACATACACACGACATCTAATTCTCTTTCTTTCATTATTTCGATCAACTCATTCGTCTTATCTCTCATGCCCCTTCTAACATTCCACGTGCCAACTCTGCACTCCGTCCTCCACCTTCCGCCGTGTCGGGCTGTGCGTGACGGGTGGCGGTCCCCATCGCCGCTTTGCGCGCTGCATTCCACACCAACGGGGACGAGTTGGTGTGCGTCGCCTTGGGGGGGACGCCCTAACCCTCGTTTGCATGGGTGCGCAGCTGTGTAGAATTGCAGCCCTGAAAAGGGCTGGCAGGGGGTCGCGACGAGTCGGGGGCTACGTCGTGGCCCCCGGCCACCGTAGGCACGGGCCTGTGGACGGCGAGCAATGGGTAGCGCGTTTTGTTCCACGCGCGCCTCAAAGAGCTGTCAGCAGCGTGAAGGGGCCCGCAAGGGCCGACGCCTGCCGGGGCTGCGGGCTGTTCGAAAGAGATACCGCGGCTCCGGAACGTAAGGGCACTGAAGGAACACGGATGGTTTTTAGTCAGTAAAAGTCTGACACTCCCTTACGCTCCACCCAGAGCGAAAGGGGTCATTAGATGATTTTCCATCCGCAAAAAAAAAAAGGGGTCGCGACGAGCACGCTTCTACAATGACCAAATGTCAAATTTGGACTTACCTAATCAGACTCTTTGTCCCAAGTAAACATACTCGTCAACAACTTCGAGCTTAGAGCTCCCAACTACTACCAGCACAGCTGTGGCATACACGTTATACATGATCTTTGTTTTGTTCACGTTTTTGTTTCGTTAAGACCTATTCGTTGGAGATACCATTCTCACGATCTGGATGCTTGGCGATCCACTACTGTGCCTAGGAGTTTTTGTACTCGTACAAATTCTCTGTGGAGTTGTTTACCACCGGCGATTTTTCCGGACCGATACGACTTGGGGACCTTCAAGGAAAGAGCTTACTCCTTTCTAAAAGGCCGGCAACGCATCTGCAATTCCCCTGGTGTTGCAGTTGTTCATGAGCGGTGGTAATCACTTACTATCAGGTGAGCCGCATGCTCGTTCACCCCCTCTTCTATAAAAAGAAAAAGAAAAAAGACACTATTGAGGTAATTGAGCATAGTGCTTAGGTCCTTCATCGATTCACCCATAAGGATTTTATCGTCGGCAAATCGAAGGTAAGTGATGAACTTGCCATTGATGTTAATACATCTTTCAATGCAGCGTTGAAGTGTTTTGGGGATATAACTTCACCCTGTCTTGCTCCTCTCTGTAAATGGATAGGTTTCTTACTCTTGCTCCCTTACTCAGATAGCCATCGTAGCCCTACTGTACTTCAATACTTCGATATACCAACAGTCAACTTGGCACTGTGGCCGGTGAGGAAGGAAAAGGGGAGATCTCCCCGCCGGGCAAGGTGTTCTGCCCGGGGAGCGGCTGACACTCCGTGTGATAGTTCGGAGATGTTCTATATATGCTGTTTACGATTCCGAATGTTGATAGCGTGATTTAGGCTTCTGAGTATTTTCGCTTGTGGCGCGACGACAGCGCCGCTACATCACCCCCTGCTCAGACCGGAGGTCGTTAGTGCAGCCTTGTTGCCGACGAATGTGCAAGTGCCAGTGGATTGCCTTGTAGTCTGCGGTGAGTCGAGAAGAAGGCAAGTAATCTGCGAGAGTGCCGT
This sequence comes from Parnassius apollo, assembly GCA_907164705.1. NCBI lineage: Eukaryota > Metazoa > Arthropoda > Insecta > Lepidoptera > Papilionidae > Parnassius > Parnassius apollo. The sequence continues at coordinate 311,071 of CAJQZP010001641.1, read as the reverse complement.
GAAGCAGAGGCGAGCAGTAAGGCTCAGAGCCGTGCCGAACACTGTATAGCGCAGAGAGTAGCTTGAAGGAACAGGAAGCATTATTATTCCAGTGCTGCGATGAACCTTGTGAAGCTAGATGACTTGCAGGATATGAAGACTGCAGACGATATCTGCTCGGGAGCGATACGGTGGGGTATTCAATGACGATGATGAAGCTTGAAGTTTCCGAAAGTTGTTGGTTGCGTGTTCAGATCACGTCGGGGTCACCACTGTGGCCGGTGAGGAAGGAAAGGGGAGATCTCCCGCCGGGCAAGGTGTTCTGCCCGGGGAGCGGCTGACACTCCGTGTGATAGTTCGGAGATGTTCTATATATGCTGTTTACGATTCCGAATGTTGATAGCGTGATTTAGGCTTCTGAGTATTTTCGCTTGTGGCGCGACGACAGCGCCGCTACAGCACCGTTGAGGGGTCTGTAGCACCGTCCAAATTTCGACGGAATCAAAGGCTTTCTCATAGTCCACATACGCAAGGCAAAATGACAGTTAGTACTCTTCGGCCTTCTATACTATAATTTGTCGAAGAATTTGTATGTGGTCTATGGTGCCGAAACCTTTTCGAAAACCAGCTTGTTTGGGAGGCTGAAAGTCGTCGAGTCTGCATACGAGACGATTCGTATTGACTATCGAAAACAGAACGTAGACGCGGCTCAGAACAAAAGAGTCTGTAGTATTTTAAGAAAGCGTTGTCGCCTTTCTTGAAGAACAAGACCACCGCGCTTCTGTTCCACGCCTACTTAGTTGCTCTCGTAGTTGCTTCGTAGAAGCTCTTTAATTCCGTCGTCCCACGATGGATGACAGAATTAAAAAGCTTCTGAAGTACTTTAAATACCGATATTCTACCCCCTTTCAGAAGCTCCGCTCTAATTCCATTCTCGCCTGGGGCGTTGCCGTTTTAAGGTGCTGAAGAACCATTCTAATCTCGCTCAGACTGATCGTTACTCACACTTGCGTGTGGCTCCAACGATGACGTATACAGCTGCCCATAGAATATAAAAACCTCTCGATCTGACTCAAAATCTCAGGTGTCCCGGAAACGATGACACTCAATCTTCAGCTTCGATAGTTAGCTCTTTCTGGCAGACAGATCTCTGGCAAAGACTTTGGAGCCCTGTTTCCACTCGATCGTTTCTTCAATGCGAGCTATATTGAAGAAGCCACACATTTGGAGATTTAAACAAATAAAATAAAATCTGTTCAGTTGTCTGTGTGCTGTCACATCTGCTGATGACTACAGCTTTATTTCCAGTCTGAAAGCCATGAGATTAAGAGTGCGATAGAAGAGTTTCTTACATAATTTAGCTCTGTATTTCATCAATCTTCTAGGCACTTAAAATGGTTTTGTAACTCGAGCTGAAAGTTTGCGGAACCATCTGTTTGGCATACCATAATTTACAAAATTAAATCGAAACCTAGGACTGCAAGACTGACAAAATTAAAGCTGAGAATTGCCCAGAGTAACAATAACAAATAGGACGTTAAACATCTTAGTCCACGAGCGCAAAGCTATTTTCATTGAATGAGGGTTACACGCGATCACACTGTCCAGCTGATAGTAAGTCGATGTTATGACCCATAGACCTGTTATCTACACCTGTCCTCGTTCAAGAATCAAAATACTGATTCGTTGCCATCCCTAAGGACTTAGATTCAATCTTGTCCTGCGCAAATGGCTGGTCTCCATTGTGACTGGCCGCCGTGTCCGAAATGTGATCTTTAAGACATTATTATTTATGTGCCTTAAGTAAATAAGTCCAAGGGAGCTCATTAAATGAGTGTTAGTTGGTCCGTAAGCGAGGCGTAGAATGCCGTCAAGAATGTTAACCGCGCAACCCCAGCAACAAACTTTTAATTACTAATTAGTTGCTGTCCGTAGGCGAGTTACAAACGAACCAACAGATTTAACTTAAGCAGAATACTCATTAAATGTTTTCTATAAAGATTCGTGTAAAATAAAAAATAAAGTAATAAAAGCTACTAATTAATATACTACGTAAGTACATTATACATACTGCAATGGCTTGGATAGACAACTAGGTGCTAGCATTGCAGGACGATGATGGAACGCAAATATTTTGCTTTCACCCGGTTTTTGAAAATCATATTTCTTAGGGATGGACCTTCAAGGATGTCCCTGATGTTGTGCATGCATGAGAGCGTGCGTGCGTGTGTTACAAACGGGATTATGCGTGTGTGTGTGTGTGTACGTGTGTGTGTACGAGTGTGTGTGCGTAGCTCAAAAAGCCATAATAGGTGGACTTTGGAGCGCTTTGCTTTTCAAATTAGCGGGAAATTACAGAGATGGCCTGTAGGGCCAACCTAATTTTTTTCGAAAACTGTCTCGATAAATTATGTACTGGTCGTATAATGTATTATTGGCTCTAGGTTTCTACTAGACAAAGTAGCGCCATCCCAGGAGCCTGCAGCCTGTTGAATAAGAATTGAGGATCGTATCGCGAAGAATTGGGCCCTCGTCGACAGACTAATATGCTTCACATCGGACAATAACAGGCCGAGGATAGTGCGCAACGACAGGATTGTGATTGCTGAGACAAATGTCAATTTGTTGAGATGACTTGTTAATGTTCATAATGTTCACTGTTGGCCGTGTAGTGGCTGATAATATCCACTACCCCATATCTTCCCGTGGGTGTCGTGAGAGGCGACAGAGGGAGACAGGCAGGAGATGGGCAGCAGCTAACAACCAGATTACAACTATACAATAAAAAAACTGCGGTTGCCAACCCGCTCGCCAAGCGTGGTAACTATGGCAAACATCCCCCCATGAGCAACGACACAAAAAAACGGCCCCCAGTCCCTGGCGGTCCTGTTATTCCTGGCTACGGTGGCGACCATGGTAACGGCGGGGCAGGGGGTGCTCAGAATGTCCGGTGGAGGTTCGGCTGCCACCTACGACGACCCGACCTGGTAACATATAACGTACTGTTATGTCCAACCCTAGTTAGTTAAAAGCGCTGGTTCGATTATTATATTTAGTATAAAAGCCTAGTGTTTGAGGTAATCGAGGCAGTGCAGCTCCAACCCATATTAAGTGCATATCGCACACGCCGTTCGCGGCTTTTGTACATTTTTGTATTATTTTAATATTGGGGAAATAAACTAAAAGAACTTCCGAGATTGGGTGTAAAAAGTTTTTTTTAAAAACACCTTCAGAGTGGCCCTCGTAACAAATTTGATGTCAGAAGTGGGATGTCATAAGGTATACTGGTGCATCGGTAGCGTGGCATCCGAATCCTGGGAAACTCTGAAGAAAGATCGACAGTAAGTCTCCACCCCACGAGTGCGAGCCTGCATCATCGAAGCACCAACGAGGTCTCAGCTCCACGAGCTTGGGACATCATCGTCAACCTGAAGTTCATCAAGGCCGTCAGTCTACACCACCAGCGTGTGAGCCTGCCCTGAGCTGCTGCACTCCCACCGCACAACCACGTGGACGCCGCCGTCAAACGACGCCCTGGGTCTCACGGCAACGTGACTTCGCTGTACGTCAACGCAACACGACACCCGCATAGCAACCAATGTTCACCGTAGTGTTCGTGATATTTACAATATCACGAACACTACGGTTAACATTAATTTACCGATAATTTTATTCTAATTTTTTCTATTTCTTTACATTTTTTTTTGTCATTTATCGTGTACTCATTTTATTTTATTTATCTATTCTCATTTTTATTTCCTAACTTTTCATTTCATTTAACTTCTTTTTAATTCCACATGCATAAGGTTAAAAATTTAAAGGACAAACCAGAAGAAGTAGAAATGTCTGACAAAAATCCCTTATCCGTCCTTACAAAATTTATCAAACCTTATAATGGCGATAGATAATCTCTTCCGGCATTTCTTACAAATTGTGATAACGCCATAGCACTCGCGAACTCATAACAGCAATCAGTTTTATATTATTAAATAATTATTGCTATTCTACTAACTCTTTTACCAAATCTCATACCAAGCCTATATATAATGATAACGAGTTTAATTATAATAATCATACAAAGTTTTCTTATAATACATCTCAGCGACGTCAAATGCCGCCGAGTCTTACTAAATCTTGTAATTTTAAAAATACTATTTCTTATTCTAACTCTGCATCTCGGGAACAATATCCGAGTCCATCTTTGACACAAAGTCAAATTCCTAATACTAATTATTTATTACCTCGGGAAAACTATCCCAGCACATCTCTGAATCAACATCAGAGTCTTAAAAATAATTATAATACTAATTCTTATACCAACTCTATGTCTTATAATGATACTATCTCTTATACAAAACCTACACCTCGAAAAGAAATTTCGAGTCATACTAATCCTAACGATAAATTAACTAATAATTAAGATGAAATACCGACATATAGTATGAACACATCGATTAAGAAAACATCGCTACCTCATGTTTATTTTAGGTCGAATTTTTCGGTTCGACCCCTACGATTATTACTAGACACAGGCGCAAGTGTCTCTATTATAAAAAATCGAGTTTAAATGGAAACTTAAAGCTCTCCAATGAAATCGTAAAACTCAAGGGTATAAACAGCACTCAATCTTGCAACGAAACATTAGGAACATTACTGTTAGATTTTATTTTAGATAATTTTTCCATAAAATACAAATTTCATGTCACATCTGACGATATTAATATTGATTACGAGGGTGGATTGAAAAGTACTCTGCCTAACCAAGAAAATAAACACATACTAAATCAGTTATATTTTTATTTTTCTACATAATCACCATCAAGTTCAATACACTTTTGCCACCTCCCCTTCCAAGCATTTAGACCGTTGAAAAAAAATGATTCTTCCTTAGAGTCAAAATATGCGTCTACAGCTGCTTTGACCTTGTCGTTTGTCGAAAATCTTTGACCTCCCAAGTGCTTTTTTAGGTTAGGGAACAGAAAGAAGTCTGATGATGCCAGATCAGGTGAATACGGCGGATGCGGTAACAGTTCAAAGCCACAGTTGTGAATTTCAGCCATTGACTGTACTGACGTGTGAACACGGGCGTTATCTTGATGAAACAGAACTTTTCTTCTGAGCATTCCTCGACGTTTTTCTTTTATTTCCTCTCGTAGACAATGTAGTAAGGTGCAGTAGTAATCAGAGTTTATAGTCTGACCCCTTTCAAGATAATCAATCATAATCACACCTTTCGAGTCCCAGAATACTGAAGCCATCACCTTATTTGCCGACAAAATCGACTTAGCCTTTTTAGAGGGTGGTGAACCAGGTCTTCTCCACTGTTTTGATTGTTGTTTTGTTTCCGGTGTACAGTAATGAACCCATGTTTCGTCCATAGTAACAAAACGATTCAAAAAATCATCTGCATCGGCTTCAAATAACTCCAAACAGTCGCGTGAAATAGTCAATCGCGTCCTTTTTTGTTCAACTGAAAGCAGTCGCGGAACCCACCTCGCAGACACCTTGTGGAAACCCAACTCGTTGACAATGATGTTTTGAGTTCGTTCATAAGAGATGCCTATAATCTCGGCTATCTCTCTAATTTTTAATCTGCGGTCTCCCATTATTAAATCAAGTACTTTTTTAATATTTTCGTCAGTAGTTGACGTCGAAGGCCTTCCAGAGCGGGGTTCATCTTTCACACACTCTCTACCACGCTTAAATTCTGCTATCCATTTTTTGACGGATGAATATGACAGAGCACAATCGCCTAATGTACTGACCATGTCATCATGGATGGCTTTTGATGATAGCCCCTTCTTATGGAGGTACTTAATGACGGCACGCAGCTCGATTTGCTCCATTCGCGGAAATTATGTCCGATTACTTTGTTAATAAATTTATAAAATCACAACTAATTATCGCACACGTTTCGAACTTCACACAATGAACTAGTCTGAACTGAACTAAATAATGTGTGTAGATTTGATTTTTAGAATTGAATGGATCTGTGTTAGGCCGAGTACTTTTCAATCCACCCTCTATGACGGAATTATAGGAAGCGACTTCGTCAGTTATTTTAAAGTAAATATAAATTATCATACTTATTCACTTTGTTTTAAAAATTCTATATCTGTGCCTATTATCACCTGTGCCTATATTCATCATTCATGTTAAATCATATCGTTTTCCTGAATGTCTTAAAGACGAAGTGGACACACAATTAAGAAAGATGTTAAAACAAAATATAATTAAGCCGTCAATATCCCCGTGGAGCGCCCCAGTGTGGGTCGTGACTAAGAAAATGGACGCATCGGGCAAAAAGAAGTGGCGCATTGTTATAGATTATAGGCGACTTAATGATGCGACCATAAATGAAGTTTATCCTATTCCATTAATCAGCGATATATTAGATCAATTAGGGCATTCCAAGTATTTTTCAACACTCGATTTGGTTTCCGGCTTCCATCAAATTCCTCTCAATTCTAAGGATGCTGAAAAGACTGGTTTTACAGTAACCAACATAAATGGCATTTCCGGTCATTTTGAATTTACTCGCATGCCTTTGGATTAAAAAGTGCTCCAAATTCGTTCCAACGTCTCATGAATACCGTCCTTTCTGGTCTCCAAGGTCTCCACTGTTTTGTCTACTTAGATGACTGTATTATTTACAGCCACGATCTTCAAAGTCATATGGACAAATTACATCTTGTTTTTGATAGGTTTCGAGACTACAATTTAAAGCTACAACCAGATAAATGCGAATTCCTTCGATACGATACGAATTCGAATACGAAGTCACTTATTTAGGTCATGTATTAACCGACAAAGGTGTCACACCTAACCCCGATAAGGTGAAGGCAGTATCCAACTATCCTATCCCCAAAAATCCTATGGAAATTAAATCATTTCTTTTTTTTATATAATACTAACATTTGAAATTACACAATAATTATATCCTAATTTATAAAATTTAAACATGGGTAAAAGCATAAACAAATAGTTACAATAATATTTAGATTAATATGATTACAATTGATATTATAATACTTAGTTATTAATATTAAGGTAAAGTAATAATAATTAATAAAATATACTAATTTATTATAATGTTACGAGCTTGAGGTTCGTGACAATAAAAATTGCCGATAAAATTACCTAAATTAACACTTTAATTTACTTTACACAAATTAAAGTTAAAACACTAATAATTAAACACACTAATTCACTTTATTCCGCTCCGAAGCTTCGCTTGTTTCGCCAAATCAACACTACTTCGATCGCATCTTGCAGCGCCTATTTATTTAAATTAGCAAAGAAATATCCAGAATGTTCAAGTAAACACGCGCAAGGTACCGAGCGTTCGAGTTTCGACTAGGCGCTGTCGGTTGAGTGATTTGTGATGTCATTTTCTCAATTCTCCCCTCGCTCTCGTTCCTGACACTAGATGACGCTAGTGTATCGTCGACTTGAGCGCGTAACACTGCCCCCTCCTAAGACATGCTCGTCCCAAGCATTATCGGCCCCATAATAACGCGCCAAGCGATTCACATGGACGATCTTAGGAGTCCCTCTTGCGCATTTCTGTAACGGCTCCGCAATGTCAAGAGCTGTCCTATCCCGTGGTGCACCAACATTGTACAATTTCGGTGCTCCTCTACTACGTGTCCGAGGTCCCCGCACGGCCGCACAACTTGTACATGTACGACACCAATCCTCGACATCATCACGATAATGGACCCAGTAAAACTGTTCTCGGACCTCCAGTAGAGTTCGTTTAACTCCCAGATGGACTCTTGAACGACCATTATGGCACAACTGTAGAACATTCGGCACTTTAGCTTTAGGGACAACCATTTGCAAACGACAGCTGTCTCTTCGACCATTGTCCCATTTACGGCACAGGACTCCATCCTGAATCAGCAAGCTGTCCCATTGGGCCCAATAGCTTTTCGTGGTTGAACTCATCGCTGAGACGTCCCTCCACTTAGGCTTGGTAGCACGGGCCTTCATCCATCCCAGAATCGGCTTGATGTCCGGATCTTCCTGCTGTGCATGTCGTAGGCTGTCCTTCCACCCGTTGCTGAGGTGGTCTGTCCTGAGCATCCTCACGGATACCACCTCATTACTCTCTTGCCTACTACAATGGTTGCAATCTTCAGGACAAGGTCTTCTTGACAATGCATCTGCGGTGCCGTGAGATTTCCCGCTGCAGTGTCTGATAGTAAAGTCGTATTCCTGCTGCTGCTGGGCGGTCCTGTTAGCCGCCCTTCCTTTCTGAGACCGTTCACCTTCCCTTCGTAGGGTGTGCTCAGGGCAGCTGGACCGAAGATGGCCCCTTTCCCCCACAGCCATAGCACCTAGGGCTGTATCTTTTATTGTGGTCGCGAACCGTAACTGCTGTAACCTCCCTAGCGTGAGGTGAACGATGATCCTGTCGCCGCCAGGCAGTGTCGTTAGCTGCACTACCCTCTCGAGATCGATCAACCCTCCTTTTCACAGTTCGCTTAGGGCAGCTGATTCGAAGATGGCCCTTTTCCCCACAGCCATAGCACCTAGGGCTGTATCCTCTGTTGCGGTCGCGAACTGTAGCTGCTGCAACCTCCCTGACGCGATGGGAACGATGATCCTGCCGCACGGCTTCCACCTGCAGTGCATGGGCCAAGGCGTTCTTAAGCGTCTTGTGGTGCCCGAGCCTCACAGCAGCTCTGACTTCCAGGTCGCGGATGCCGTCGATAAATGTCTGCACCCGGTTCCCTTCAATGAGCGCAGGTACAGACCGGTATGCTTTCCGCACCAGCTTCTCCACCTCTAGAGCCCACTGCTGCAGGTTTTCGTTGATGCGCTGCACACGATCTTTAAGCTGCTCACGAAAGACGTGTTCCAGGTGAGCATCGCCATATCTCGCCTCCAATGCCTCAAGGAGTTGCTCATAAGTCACTTCCTCACAGAGAGCTTCCAGAACTGTTAAGGCCTGGTCACGCAGGCCTAGTGTGAGAGCAGTCATGGCCTGATTTTTATTCCAGCCGTTCGCCTTCATAACAGCCTCGAACTGGATTTTGTAGGCTGACCAGGAAGAAGTCCCGTCGAACGGTGGCACTTTGAACCCACGTAGCGAAGGTGTATTAGCTACTACGGGAGCTGTAGTTCCATCACCCAGTTTGAGGTCGTCCAGCGTTTTCTTCACGTCAGCCACCACGTAATCAACCCGATTGTTCACTTGGTCGATTTGGGTTTTAGCTTCCTTGATTTGGGTTTCAGCTTCCGACAGGCGGTTGTCATGTTGAGCAACCCTATCCTTCACCTCCTATATCTCTTTCCCAAAGGTAGCATGAAGGTCCTTAATGAGGAGCATCTGCTCTTCCGACCGACGGGCCTGTTCCTCCTGTCGGCGGGCCTGCTCCTCTTGTCCGCCCTGCAGTTGCTCTTCCAATCGGCGGGCCTGTTCCTCCTGTCCGCTCTGCAGCTGCTCTTTCAACTGACGGACCTGTTCCTCCTGTCGGCAAGCCTGTTCCTCCTGTCGGCGAGCCTGCTCCTGCAGCATCACCATCAGAGCACCTAAGTCAGGTGCTGCAGATGTAGGAGCTACCGACGGGCCTGCAGCCGGTGGCTGGCCCTCCGACGTCTGCGGCGTTGCACCACCAAATCTTCGTTGGTCCGTCTCCTGCTGGCGTTGATTTCGGGTACGGACACCCTCCGTTTCCTCCTTAGGTAAAATCGGCATGATTTTATCCCACTTCTGACACCAATTGTTACGAGCTTGAGGTTCGTGACAATAAAAATTGCCGATAAAATTACCTAAATTAACACTTTAATTTACTTTACACAAATTAAAGTTAAAACACTAATAATTAAACACACTAATTCACTTTATTCCGCTCCGAAGCTTCGCTTGTTTCGCCAAATCAACACTACTTCGATCGCATCTTGCAGCGCCTATTTATTTAAATTAGCAAAGAAATATCCAGAATGTTCAAGTAAACACGCGCAAGGTACCGAGCGTTCGAGTTTCGACTAGGCGCTGTCGGTTGAGTGATTTGTGATGTCATTTTCTCAATGCTCCCCTCGCTCTCGTTCCTGACACTAGATGGCGCTAGTGTATCGTCGACTTGAGCGCGTAACAATAATTATAATCAATTAAGTACACAATGTCTGAAATGTATTACTCAACAACCATAATATTATTACAATATTATATATGTAACCACTGTCCCATATCAATGTCGAGGTCACAGTCTTGTACATAGATTTGTCACAGTTTATCAGTGATAAACATCTACTTATTGGCAACACTCATGGGCAATATTACTATACAATTCTAAAAGAAAACTCCCATTTCCCTCATTACCAATACATTAAAACTCATCCCGCATTTTATAGTACCCGAACAACCTTAAAAAATTAAACGGTTATTAGGTTTTCCAAACACTCAGCTGATCAGGCCGATTGTATGTGGATATACTAACCCCCGATAATTTTTATTTCCTTTGCTCACACCTACATACTGTCAATACTTTTTATTTATATTATTCATAAATTTTCGTACGTCTTTCACAAATTTATATCTTATAGTGTAGTATAATATTTAGTTACATTATTGTCAGTCAAGGATTGGGGCTCACAATATGGGCACAACAAAATTAAAGAAGAAAAAAGAGAAAATCTTGTAAATTTATATAAATTTACGCGAAAGTGTAATTATCATATTGGGTTGATATATTTTTATTTGTTTACGTGTAGTTGTGCCAATCGAACCCTACAGTTGTTATATGTGCAACTTGCTAGTAGCATTTTGGGTAGCGTTAATAGTCCTAATATAGAATTGCAAAATAACTATCTATCTAACCCTATGGATTTGGTCGGGGATCCCCTTATTACCTTGTATTTTTGTAGATTGTTAGGCCTTTTTATTATCATTTCTTTTCATAAATCTTGTACGTACTTTATCTTTTTTTTAAATTAATATTTTGACTTTTAGCTAGCTTTATTTCTCTCTATTCACGCATATATGTATTTATGTATTAAATATCGTGAACCGGAGTTTCAATTCACTTCAATTATATTTCATTTCATGATATTTATCATGCGGGTACTTTATACACATATATATGGGCCCTCCATTTACTTGGGTATTATAATCATTTCATTTTATTGGTACATAATTTTTTTTTCATACTGTATCAAGGTAAAAGTGTACCTTGGGTTGTGCGTACAACCTTGAGGTCTACGTTTTTTAAGTCACTTTTAAAGGACTCCAACAATTGTCACAGAGGAAACTATGTTCGCACCATGATCCAACGAAGGATGTGACCTCAATGTACCATTATTAAGGGTAACAAATTTAAGACTTCTCTGGTCCCCAACAGTACTAATATGAGTAAATCACTTGTACTGAAGATATTGTTCCCTAGTACCGGTAACTCCTTATTTTATCATCCTATTACGGAAGCATACCCTTCTTGAGGACTATATGCTTTACCAGTGATGGACGTTCCCGTATCTCTCCATCATTTATTTCTCAAGGTCATCTTTTTTTATTATCTTCATAATCTTTGTCTGTATCGGTTACTTTTATATTATTTCAATCTCATTCTATCGCCTTTCAACTAAGCATATCGGTTTATTAACATAACCAGAGTTTGAGCCCTAAACATTGGCTAAGATAATGTCCGATAGCCTAATTCCTTCATTCCAATAACTAGCAAAATTATTGCATAGTTCCTAATAATTCATCTAAACATCACTTACATCATCCTACATATACATTTGAAATCCATACTATTATGTAAGTATTCCTTTCTTTGTCGCAGTCTATCTTCAATTTTCACACATCCATATCAAAACCTTAACATTCTCATACAGTTTCCTTTCTCAAAATTAACTTAACGCTTTTTTTCCTATCCTTTCTTTTACTCTTTTATGCAGTTTATACTTTTAAGGCACAAACAATTTTTTTTTCATACCACATAAACTATATGTTTTGATATAATTAATCCTATTTCGTATTTTTTTTTCGTTATATAAGTTGTTTAATATTTGTCCATAAGTCATTAGCGCCATTACCTAAATTCTGTAATCAAATTAAAAAAAGTATCGAACTACTTTAAAGTTTCGTATTATAAAATAATAGTTTATTTTATCAAGTCTTTTTTTATCAGTTGCATACTGGATTTTAATCTGAGATAAAGTAAATGAAAAAGTATAAAGTCAATATTTTGAAGGCAAGTCAGGAGACAACAGTAGTGTATATTAATGCACCTTTCTGTATTAACTACGTGTAATATTCCGATGCCTTATATGCAAAAGATCACGTCAGCATTGTTTAGAATTTGATGCACAATGTTAATACAAAGAAAACATGATATTACATTTCGATGAATTCTTAAATAATATCTATATAAAATATTGCAATTTTTGTTATTAATAAAATATATCAGTTTGCGTTATTAAGTTAAAAGCTTGACACCATCGATGGCAGGAAAGAATGTGTGGAGAGAACATGGCAGAACCTTAGGGATGGAATGGTAAGTGCAGCGGAAGAAGTATGTGGTACGACAAAAAGAGGTAGTAGTAAAAGAAGAGATGCATGGTGGAATGATGAAGTGAGAGAAGCTGTAAAAAAAGAAGAAAAAAGCATGGTTAGACTACTTGGCCTCTAGTAACGATGAGCATATGAGAGAGAAGATGAAAGAAAGATATAAGCTGCAGAAAGTTCATGCGAAAACATTGATTGCGGAAGTACGTGAAAGGTGTAGAATAGAAGCGGACGAGAGGTTGTCGCACAACTTTAGGGAAAACTCCAAACTCTTCTGGAAAGAGGTTGGAGGGTCCCGGAGTGGTGCGACATCCTTAAGAATGAACAAAGTGCTTTCGAGAACCAATGACGTCCTCTCAGAAAAAATCGGACGTCATGCAGCGATGGAGTGAATTTTATAGAGAAATGTATGCGTGTCATGATCTTAGTGAAGGATCCGGGGGTGACGCCGTGACTGGCACGCCAGGCACGGACCTCGATGACACTGAGGTCATCAGCATGAAAGAGATTGAACGTGCGATTCGAAGTTTGAAATGTGGTAAGGCTGCGGGACTAGACAGAGTTACTGCTGAAATGGTCAAGTACGGTGGGCCTCGCGTCTGAGACACCTTCCACCTGCTGTGCAATTTGTGCTGGCGGACGGGAGATGTCCCGGATGATTGGCGATCCGCGGTCATTGTGCCTTTATATAAAGGTAAAGGTTCACATTTTGACTGCGGGTGCTATCGGGCGATCAGATTGACCAGTTTAGCAAGTAAAGTTTACTCGAAGGTTTTGACACGTAGGATGCAAGAGAAATCGGAAAGATTCTTATGGGAGGCACAATGCGGATTTAGACCTGGAAGAGGATGCACGGATCAAATATTTTCTCTCCGCATGATCACGGAGAAGCTTCTGAGTGTTAACCAGAAGATTTTCTGAGCTTTTGTGGATCTGGAGAAAGCATTTGATAAGGTTATAAGGAAGAAAATGTGGGAACTGTTGCCGGAATATAATGTGGATGGTCGATTGCTAAGGGCTGTGCAGTCACTTTACTATGACTGTAAAGCCTGTGTGCGGGTAGGGCATGACCTGTCACCCATGTTTAGCGTCCAAGCGGGCGTAAAACAGGGTTGTGTCATATGTTCCTGGCTGTTCATACTGTATCTCGACAGCTGTTTACAGAAGCTGAAAAATAGCTGTTTGGGTGTGAAATTGGGTGACATAAAAGTTAATTGTCTGCTGTATGCTGATTATGCAGTGCTTATTGCACCATCAGAAGCAGAATCGCAGGCATTAGTCACGTGTATGAAAGAGGAATGTGAAATTAAAGGTCTCCGTTTGAATGCTAATAAAACTAAGGTTCTGGTATTTGAAAAGGACGAAGAGAGAACGAAATGTGAAATATGGGTAAATCAGGAATGTCTAGAACAGGTAAATGAAATTGTATACTTGGGGAGTGCTTTCAGCCGGGATGGAAGATGTGATTTAGATGTGGATAGGCGTGTCGCTGCCGGAAACAAAGTCAATGGTGCCCTGAATGCATTAGTAAAAAAGGCAAGGCGTGGTGGAGAGTGCACGCCTTGCAATACATAACGCAGTGTTGGTACCGACTTTGTTATATGGCAGCGAAACCTGGGTATGCCAGAAGAAGCATAAAAGCAAGTTGAATGCAGTGGAGACGCGATCTCTTCGTAAAATGTGTGGCGTTACCTTAGCCGACCGAAAGCGAAACGAAGAGATTCGCAATGTGGCAGGATTGAAAGATGACCTTATCACAAAATTTGATAGGGGCGTACTCCAATGGTTTGGGCACGTTGAACGAATGAGTGAAGACCGAATGGTGAAGAAAATATATAGAGCGAAAGTAAATATTAAAAGGTGTCGAGGTAGACCGAGACTAACTTTCGAAGACCATGTGAGCAAATTGCTCGAAGAGGGGAGGGTCAAGAGTACTCGGATACCTAGACGTGCATGTATGAAGAAGTTAATGAACCTGAAGGAAGCGAAAGAGGTATGTAAGGATCGTGACACTTGGCGATCTGTTCTCTTTGGCTACCCCGTTAGGGATTGTGCGTGAAGATAAGTAAGTAAGTAAATAAGTTATTAAGTTAAGCTGCGTTTTAAATTAATATTATTCACCGATCAATTTTTCTTTTACAAAATGTATTCATTGAGTTGTCGTTTATCTGATAGCAATATAATAAAGTTCCTTTTTTTTCATTCATTATGTTAAATATTTTAGAACAAAATAGATAATTAAAATATGCACGCTAAAATAATAAGGATATTATATAGGCACTTGCTTTCTATTGAGAGTGTTCGGTAAAAAAAACCAATCTAAATATGAGTGGTGACTAAAGTTATTATATTTTTAATTTTATGAAATTAGAATTTTAAAAGAGATAAATATTTAAAATCACTCACCTTAAAAATATAATCATATAATTTGCATTTTATACAGTAATTGATTTGTTTCGCTTGGTTGTTACGAGTTTTTGAAAATGGTTTATATATCATGATAGTGTAAAATTTCCTATGTGAACACCATTGCGTACTTCAATTTAGATCTTCTCAACCAGTATTCTTCTTATCCGGAGTGAAAAAGTTATTTCTCTTATCCTCTCTTTTCCTTTTTGATGCATCTTTGCCTTTTGATTTTATACTTCTTATTTTTAATTTTATTTTGTAAATATTTATGCACAATGATATAACTTTTAGATGGCTGGCTCTACACGACACAATTTTTTTACGTATTTATTATAATTTTACTATCGGCGGCCAGCCGGTGCACGCAGCGAGCGGAGTCGCGCGCGCACCGACTGGCAGGGTCGCCATATAAGGACGAGAGAAATGAAACGCTTGAGTGTTGACGTAAGACTGTCTGTAAATACGTTATTAATAAGTTTATATATTAGATTATACCCAAACAAACGTATAGGTACTAGGTGGATACTACAATATGTAAATACCCAAACCTGGGTTCGAATCCCGGGTCGGGCCAAAAAATCAATTATTGAGTTTTTTCGTTAAGAAATTCTTAGTAGTTGTCTCACTCCCGCGCCTCGGAAAGCACGTAAAGCGGTTGGTCCTGCGCCTGATCTCCCTCCGGTCGTGTCGGTTTACCGTCCCATAGGATTATGAGAGTGATGGAATAGAGAGTGCACCTGTGCTTGCGCATACACTTGGGCACTATAACCCTGTCCTGCGCCGATGGCTAGTCACCGCTGAGGCTGGCCACCGTTACCGAAATTCGCTTTGGAGGACATTATTATTATTATTATTAAATAACCAAAACAATGTTTGAGTTCTGTACTCTTTAAAGTATAACACATTTTATTTTTTTCTAATTCATATGCTTTTCGGAATATTCTTAGATCAGTTTACGTATTTCTTAGCTAATTGTCATAAAATAATTGAAGAGAAAAAAAAACGTTAATCTGTACACTTTTGTAACAAATTAACGCCACTCAAATATTTCATCCCATGGCCAAGTGGTGCCGCCCTGGTGGTAGAGCTTAGTCGTGGCTGCCACCATTCAACAAATCTATTTAAAACGTGACCGTGTGCCGCGCTGCTCCACACGCTATTTATTAAATTAAGCAAATGTTTAATGTAGCGGGTTACGGTTCGACGTGAAACGTTTCGACTGCGGACCTCGCGAAGCGCCGTACACAAATATTGATAACATGTTTCTCGTATGGTTGGGAAACGTATGGAATTATCGATATCCCTAGGGTTTGAAGCGATTGATTATTGTATATTTCTGACGTGGTAGAGCCCGCTGCAGCTATATATCGGCTTGATTGGGGATAGACCACGCTTTGACAACAACCTCAGCATAATATAGATATCGCTAAGTGTTGAAGCGCTTGATAAAATATATCTAAATTTCTGACGTGGTAGAGTCACACTGCAGCTATATTATGATTGTACGTATGGATCGGCTTGATTGTGAAACGGCCATGCTCTAACAGAATACCAACTTAAAATAGCAACTCAATGCTGCAGTGTTTCTTATGGTGAGTATACAGAACCGGAGACCATTATCACTAGAAACGAGGCAATGCATCTTAGTCCTCAGATTGACAACGCACAGCATTTTAATTCTTAATCAACGATAAATGTAGATGTCTATGGGCCACGTCATCCACTTACCATCAGGTGGACTGTGTGCTCGTTGGGTCCTTTGTCACCTTTATTATAATTAAAAAATCGATATTATAACAGCCCTAGCTGTGCAAGTATACGGGCAAGCACACAATCTAGTAGATATCGGGATTGTTCAATTTTGTTACTTGCCACTTGTAAAGAGATTGAGGCGGCTTGTTTGCGTGGTGTTTCAGCGATGATTGTGTGCTTAGTGGCCGCGGGTACACGGTCAGTGTTTGTGTTTTGCGTTAGGGCTGTCTCGTGCTAAGTATAACCAGGAAACACGCGAGTTTAACATACCGTCCAAACTATATGGAACAAATGTTAGATGTAATTAATTACTATTTTGAGCGCGTTGTTATACCTCACCGATGTTAGGAGACCGGTTTCCCTTTCATGATGCTGTGTCAGCGACGTAAGTTATATATAATCAATCATCTCTCATCGGTATATTAAATCTTACTATATCTTATGGTTAATTACATTTCTAAATTCCATTATAATATAACGTGTTAATTAATGAAATTCATTAATTAATTTAATCTTTGTATGACCTATAAATTGTATTGACTAGGCGGCAGGAACTCTGTTCTGCCTGGGAGCCCGTCTATGGAGGTACCATCTTGTTACTCAATTCTGTTGCTAAATATTCTATTTTTTATAGAATAAGTGTGACAAACGAGCACACAGTCCACCTGATGGTAAGTGGATGCTGTGGCCCATAGACATGTGTTATCGGTGTGGACTAAGATGGAATGCCTCGTTTCCTGTAAAAAGAATATCCGGTTCTTTACACTCACCATACGAAACACAGCAGCATTAAGCTGCTGTTTTATGCTGGTATTTTGTGAGAGCGTGGTCCTTCCCCAGTCGAGCCGACCCATTCGTGCCACAACTATATTACTAACTGAGCTGCAGCATGGCTCTACCACGTGAAGAGCTTGCTGTGTTCCAGTTGGAAGTGTATAGAACACCAGTATCACAGGCTGTGAGACATTTCATTTTAGTCCTCGGAGATGACAACGTGAAATGGTAAGCGTGGTTTTCCCTGGGTCAACTTGACCCGTTCGTGCTGCAACTATAATATATCTGCGGCTTGGATGGAATTTTTTAGGTTTTTTTAGTAATGGGTAACAGATGGATGGATATAATAACTAAATAATTTCACGCGAACGAACTCGCGGACTCAGTTAGTACGAGTATTTTATATGTTTTCTGATACAGTCATTTGTTATAAACATCAAAGTAACGTTAATCCTTAAATTAGCGTTGTTGCGCGAAACGAAAATTGCCTCAGTATTAGTTCCCCTGGCGGGCTTCGTGCTCGCTGGCAGCAATTCAATAACTAATAAATCAAAGCTGTCTGCATGTCCGTCGCCGCATCCAGCTCGCTCGTCAAACGTCGACAAATTGCCTAATAGGCAACTAAGTTCCACGATTACAGGCAAATTAGTTTCCGAGCCGCTCGTTTAGTTAAGCATAGATAGAATAACCTACTATTAGCTGTATTCCGATGAATAGAATAGAATCATTTTTGTTCAATATAGATTACAAGACTACTTATTGAAAGTCATTTAAGCTTTGCCACTGGTCCGGATAAAGCCTCTGTCCTGGGCAGAACCAGCAAGGAACCCAGCGGGACGTTTTAAAAATACTTTCAATATAATATTTCATACAATTTGTATAAAAATGTTTAGAAACAACACAGTACCGATCACGTCATTCCCAGGTGTTATTATCAATCATGTACTCTTTAATAGCATAATAACCCCTCCTAAACAATTTTTGCTTAATAAAACTTTTGAACTTTTTGATAAATAAGTCCTGTACCGATAAGATGATGGAGCTTTTGTTGTGTAAGGTATATTTTCCCTAATTTAACTCCTATAGGTTTAGATTAAGTCGTGAAATACTCAAAATAGAGTTACATAGATCACTAATTTTATCATTAATTCATCATTAATTTTACAGGTTCAGATTTAGATGCATGAATTTTTTGTTAAGTTCAACTTAAATCAAGGGGATACTAGAAATATGCCTGATTCTTTACAAATGTTAGGAGAGTGATGAACACCCCAAAGATAGTAATAATATGCTCCAGAGCGAACTTAGGTCACGGCGGCCGGTCTCAGCGGAGACCAGCCATCTGCGCAGTGTGCACTCTATTCCCTCACTCTCTCATGTTCGGATAGGGTAATCCGACACGCCCGGGGAGAGATCAGGCGCAGGACTAACGGCTTTAAGTGCTTTTCAAGGCACGGCGGTGAACCACCGCCTACTTCCTGCCACCGGGCTACTGAGAGTTTCTTGACAAAAACCCGATAACTGATTTAGGCCGACCCGGTGTTCGAAACCGGGACCCCATGATCGGCATTTTGCTTTTCGCCATATAGATTTTAATTTTTAGAGACATGCAAGAAAATTGTTGTTGCTTTTTGACCATATAGATTTTAATCTTTAGAGACATGCAAGAAAATTGTTGTTGCTTTTTGACCATATAGATTTTAATCTTTAGAGACATGCAAGAAAATTGTTGTTGCTTTTGACCATATAGATTTTAATTTTTAGAGACATGCAAGAAAATTGTTGTTGCTTTTGACCATATAGATTTTAATTTTTAGAGACATGCAAGAAAATTGTTGTTGCTTTTGACCATATAGATTTTAATTTTTAGATACATGCAAGAAAATTGTTGTTGCTTTTTGACCATATAGATTTTAATTTTTAGAGACATGCAAGAAAATTTTTGTTGCTTTTTGACCATATAGATTTTAAATTTTAGAGACATGCAAGAAAATTTTTGTAAATTTATCTTTTTGGCTATATAGATTTTAAAAAAGACATGCAAGAAATTTTTTATAGATTTTGCTACGGCAAACTAGATTTTGCTGTGGGACATAGATTTTTGTGAGATTTTTGCTGAAATGCCGTAGCACACGGCAATTGAAATTGCGAATTCTGCGGGAGCGTGATCCTTACCTGTAGGAGCCGACCCATTCGTGTTACAACTATACTACTACTATAGCATGTCCACCCCATAAAGGTTTTTTTATAAAACGAGCACCTAATGTTAAGTGGTTGCTGTGGCCCATAGACATCTTGCAACAAAATTCAGATGCGTTGTCATCCGTGAGGACTAAGATGGAATGCCTCGTTTCTAGTAAGAAAGAGTCTCCGGTTCTCTACACTCACCATACGGGACACAGCAGCATTAGGCTACTATTTTACGCTGGTATTCTGTAAAAGCGTGGTCCTTCCCCGGTAGAACCAACCCATTCGTGCTACAACTACACTACTCATATAACTGCGGTATTGCTCTACCACTTATAAAACAACAACAAGGTGACAAGACCTTCCATTGACATTCTACTTCTAAAATCGAATTGCCTCGAAGAGATTAAATTATTCGCCTCAATTAATTTTGTTAGTCTTTTATTAACCACCCCTCAAGTAGTTTGTTCAACTTTGTCAGAATGAATATGGTTCGGTAGTTTTGCGGAGTCTTTAGGCTCATTTGAATAATTTAACGCACGCCATCTTCCAGTTTTTCGAAAAAATACGAGTCATCAGACTTAGGTTGAATACGTCAGTTCGAGGCAGGGAGCTTATATTTTTGGTTTCTTTTAAAAGAGCGTACTTTAGGCCATCGATACCCGGGGCTTTATCATCTACAGGTTACATAAAGAGTTCGGTATAAGATGTTTTGGATAAATCTTTGCCACTAGGTTTTATCCTCAGTTTGTAATTCACGTAGAATATTACCAAATAGCTAAAGTTTCTCCCACTGTTGTAGAAGGCACTGCATTAATTTGTCAAAAAGAGTGCTTAGCTTCCTTCGCAACTTTAATCTTTAGTCACCATGAGGTTTTGCTGTCATGTTCCGTTTTGCATTACTGCAAGCCGTTGCAAACAAAAATAATAAAACAATTATACGTTTGAGCTTGTCATCTGAACATTTTTGCGTTTGCTTGTGCAAACGGTCTCTGCGTCGCACACAATTAGTGGTTTAATTCGAGAGTGGTAAGCATATTACTTTCTCTGCATTTCAATGTTAGTTTATTCGTATGTTTGTTAAACGCATTGATGGCTAATGGTCTAAAATAAACTTAACTTAAGTTTTATTAAGGTCGTGTGAATCTAATGTTTCGGACAAATCAATTTCAAAGATATCTTTTCAGATCGCGTGTATGTTGCAAACCTTACCCCATTTAGTATCATTGAGTTGGACATAGTTAACGATAGAACTAATAGGATAATATCATGATCAGTTATGTCACTACCGCCGTATATATTAAATATTTCGAAGACATGTGAGGTTCGCCAAAACGCATTGGGGCAGCGCGGCGGACAATTCCCTGCCTTAAAACCCTTTCAGAAATGAGCGGGAGGCCTGTGCCCAGCTGTGGGACGTATACAGGCTGTAACTTTTTTACTTTTTATGTCATTACAGCAGACTACATAGTTTTGTTTACAAAGATTAAGAGAAAATAATATTTGTCCTAGACCTTAACTCACCTGCAAAGTGACGTAACAATGATTTTCCCCAAGGAAAAAACGGAACAGAAACAGTCTTGAAGGGATAAAAGAATCTGAAATGTAGTGCTTCCAATGGACATCTCTGAGTATTATACATAGTCATAGTCATAGTCTTTATTGCAATCAAATGATTACAATAGATGTTATGTTTAAAAAACGGAACAGAAACAGTCTTGAAGGGATAAAAGAATCTGAAATGTAGTGCTTCCAATGGACATCTCTGAGTATTATACATAGTCATAGTCATAGTCTTTATTGCAATCAAATGATTACAATAGATGTTATGTTTAAAAAACGGAACAGAAACAGTCTTGAAGGGATAAAAGAATCTGAAATGTAGTGCTTCCAATGGACATCTCTGAGTATTATACATAGTCATAGTCATAGTCTTTATTGCAATCAAATGATTACAATAGATGTTATGTTTAAAAAACGGAACAGAAACAGTCTTGAAGGGATAAAAGAATCTGAAATGTAGTGCTTCCAATGGACATCTCTGAGTATTATACATAGTCATAGTCATAGTCTTTATTGCAATCAAATGATTACAATAGATGTTATGTTTAAAAAACGGAACAGAAACAGTCTTGAAGGGATAAAAGAATCTGAAATGTAGTGCTTCCAATGGACATCTCTGAGTATTATACATAGTCATAGTCATAGTCTTTATTGCAATCAAATGATTACAATAGATGTTATGTTTAAAAAACGGAACAGAAACAGTCTTGAAGGGATAAAAGAATCTGAAATGTAGTGCTTCCAATGGACATCTCTGAGTATTATACATAGTCATAGTCATAGTCTTTATTGCAATCAAATGATTACAATAGATGTTATGTTTAAAAAACGGAACAGAAACAGTCTTGAAGGGATAAAAGAATCTGAAATGTAGTGCTTCCTTGCCAATGGACATCTCTGAGTATTATACATAGTCATAGTCATAGTCTTTATTGCAATCAAATGATTACAATAGATGTTATGTTTAAAAAACGGAACAGAAACAGTCTTGAAGGGATAAAAGAATCTGAAATGTAGTGCTTCCAATGGACATCTCTGAGTATTATACATAGTCATAGTCATAGTCTTTATTGCAATCAAATGATTACAATAGATGTTATGTTTAAAAAACGGAACAGAAACAGTCTTGAAGGGATAAAAGAATCTGAAATGTAGTGCTTCCAATGGACATCTCTGAGTATTATACATAGTCATAGTCATAGTCTTTATTGCAATCAAATGATTACAATAGATGTTATGTTTAAAAAACGGAACAGAAACAGTCTTGAAGGGATAAAAGAATCTGAAATGTAGTGCTTCCAATGGACATCTCTGAGTATTATACATAGTCATAGTCATAGTCTTTATTGCAATCAAATGATTACAACAGATGTTATGTTTAAAAAAAAGTCCGCATTTGAACCCAGTTTGGGCGTAGCAATTATAAAAATATTAAATTATTATTTTTAAACTACAATATTAGATTTCATTAATACATTACATTGTTAGATTATATTATTTTAAAATTCTGTAAATTTAATTTAATTCATAATCACAATGTCAAGTAAAAAGTAATTATTATTATATTATATATACATATATATATATATATATATATATATATATAATAAAAATAACAATTGAATAACAAAATTAAATTAAATTAGATAGGCACAGGCCGAAGTTGTCCACACAAATTAAATAATATTTGTATCAAAATATTCATTTAAATTATAGAAACATTTTTCAATTCAATATAACTTTAATTTGCATAAAAATAGTGTAGTATTCGTTAAATTTTTTATATCATTTGGAAGGTTATTAAAAATTTTAACTGTCATACAGTAGGGACTAGAGCTATGCTAAGCAAGAGTAGATTTCGTCAATAGTAGCCTATGCTTATTTGGTCTAATTGATTATTTGTAATTTGTTTCACTTAATTTGGTAAATAGTTCTGGGTGGTTTTTTACAAATTTGCATGTTTCCCAAATATAAATAGACGTCAAAGTCAAAATTTTAAACTTTTTGAAGTGTGGCTTACAACTTTCTGGAATTTTTATGTTTGCCAAGATTCTTATATTTTTTTTTGCATTATAAATAATTGCTGTGCATCTTTACTATTTCCCCACAACATGACACCGTATGACAGCCACGAAGATGTGTATGCGTAATATGCTGACAGAGCGCTGGGGACATCTATGGTTTTCTTTATTTCTCGTAATACGTAAGTGAATTTTGATAGCCTATTTTTTATTATTCATACGGCAACTTAGTCACTAGCTTTAAAAGCAAGTGTTATTTTTGTATGATGTGGAAATAAAACAAACGTTGGCTTCGAATAATCTTTATTGGACAAATGTAAACTTCTTACGAAGCCATTCAATGTACATCAACTCGACTAATAAAATACATTTATTTATTTCATATTACTAATATTAGTTCAACTAACTAGCGGTACATTACAAAGTCACACTTGCCCGAGCGGATCATTACACCTAATTACATTAAAAAATAACTTTTCATATTTCATAATTTTTACTCTAGAAGGTGACATAATAAGAGCTATATTTGTACGCAAGTTTTAGAATACAAAAGACTTGATATAAGTACATTAAATACAAGTGTGTGTGTTAAAACGAAAGTAGGAACTTATACCGCCATTTCATATATACTTCAACGGTTGTAAAGATAATCTTCAAGCGTTACAGACTAACAAATAATTGATACAAATGTACGGACAAACAGCAGTATGTTTAAATATAACAGTCGTTACTAGGTTGCGTATGTTAAAGGGCTGCCAGTCGTCTAGGCCTCATCGCCTGCCGTGCTGCTGTCTGTTAAAAAATAAAAATCGGTTAGAGTTTGACATGTACCATGTTTGAAGACTTTATGTGCATTTAGGTACATATGTACAACAGAGTGCGAACCACATACGGCCTTACTTATAATTGCTTGATTATCTCGTAATATCTATCTCTGTGTCCCTCTCTTTCTAATATTATTTAGTAAATAGAGAGAGAGAGAGAGAGAGAGAGAGAGAGACCAAAATTAAGGTTTCTTAAACGACGTCATTTTTATGAGTAAAACGATTAAAAAGTATATTATACACAGTAAAGTGTAAGTATTAGAAATTTTTGCTATAGTTAAATAGATAAAGTATATTTTATTCATTTTGGTAAAAGCAATTAAAAAAAATCAGCAAACACAGCTATTGACTGGTGGTAGGAATTGTAAATTTAAATAGTCGGGGTAAGATTTAAAACCACAACACAGATAAATCAATATTCCATCCATTGCCTCCGAGGTTCCGCGACCCAGGACTCACGCCTCAGTGGACTGATTGCCGAGCCCTGCGGTTATTAATACGGGGAGAATATTAAGCCCTTAAATCGTCAAACTTTTTAATATATGAAGGTACATCATATAGACATTACAATTATTACAGGAATCTGTTAATGAATAATCTTTAAAAAGTGATAATTCAAAAATAAAAAGCTATGTTCTTATTTTTCGAAAATTAAAAAAAAAACACATATATTTATTTAACTGCTTTTGAGTATGATTTAAAACGTAGAAATACTTATCTACGAATAAACCAATATTTTTACCTTATGAAGGTACTAATAGATAACGTTTATTTTATTTTAATGATCGACAACTACTTGTTCAGGGACTCATTTTCATTAATTATTCAATATGTACATGTATGTATTCCTGATAACGGCACTCCTCATTAGGGTTGTCAACTTTTTAGCTTTAATTGGTTATTATTAATATTTCGTTCCGAAATGCACTGTACAAAGGCAGTACGATGTACTTTTTTTTATTTGTTGAAAATGATTTCTAAAAGAGCTACAAATAAGCCAGTAACGCCCTTTTATATATTTAATATATTCCTGATATTAGTATTAACATTACCTACACGTATATCTCACACGTGTTCTCGTGGGCATTTGACTGCCGGCGGGTTTACGCTCTCGTTTTATCGTTTAAATGATGGATTTCTATGAATTTTCTGTATCAAGTGTCTGCGGGAGTGAACTATTAGTGGAAACGAATTAGTGGAACAATTGCTCCAACGTTGATAAACCCCAAATTATTTTGTCCCCTTAAGCACCTTAAGCACTTGAGATAAATATTGTCATCGATTGGCCATGGGCCATGCCACGAGGAGAGCTATTGTTTAGTGATTGTTTATTATAATACGAGTATAGATATTTGAGTATTTCGATATACTCGTACGTTTAGAAACTATAATAACCTTTTCCATACAACCGACTGTCAAATCTTTACATGAATAATCTAACAAAGCTGTTTTTGTTACTGTCTTACTTATTATAATACCCGGCAAAACAAGCTCGACTGCACGACACATCACGCGTCCAATCTATTACGTTGTCGAACGAATTGACACATTTTATCGTTTATTTGCAAACGTCACACGTAATAATAATCACGTCGCCGTTTAGTAACATGGCGTTCCGTGAAGCCAACCCGACCGTATTAATATTCTTCCATATTAATTGCGCAAACCTCGCGGCGATTAACTCTGGAATTGTTGTGATTCGATTAACTTTGAATATTTTCTGTTTACGTTGTAACGTTGTAAATACCTCATGTTATGTTTTCAATACAAAGACAGACTTAATAAAATGTTTTTTGTAATTGATGGACTATTCAATTTCATAAACTTATTATTTTAGATAACGTGTTATTTTATATATTATCATAAGATATACATAATGCCTGCTACCCGTACCTATTATCACGTGGCTAGCGTAAGAGGCGACAGAAGGAATGGAAACACGCGGGAAGCAACATTTTCCTGATAGTTCAATAATAATAATAAAAAAGCTTACCGGCAAGCGTGACATTTGTATACATTTATAATAATAATAATAATAATAATGTCCTCCAGACCGAATTCAGCCATCGACGCAGGACAGGATTATAGTGCCCAAGTGTATGCGCAAGCACAGGTGCACTCTCTATTCCCTCACTCTCATAATCCGATGGGACGGTAAACCGACACGACCGGAGAGAGATCAGGCGCAGGATCAACGGCTTTACGTGCTTTCCGAGGTACGGGGGTGAGACACCGCCAACTTCCTGACTCCGGGCAACTACTGAGAATTTCTTAACGGAAAAACTCAATAACTAGTTTTTTTTGGCCCGACCCGGGATTCGAACCCAGGACCTCATGACCAGCAGTTGCACTACTACAACCACAAGACCAACGAGGTACATACACTACATACATACATACATACATACTTACATACACTATGGTAAATGTTCCTCCTACGAGACAGTTCACTGTGAGGTTGGCTATGTTCAGCAGTGGATTTTATGGACTATGATAACAAGTACACGTGACCGGTACACGTGACCGGTACACGTGACCGGTACACGTGACCGGTACACGTGACCGGTACACGTGGCTAAGAGCACTATTTATACACTATCACATACCTAATTAAAATTTTATGTTTTTTATATTTTTTTATTTATTGTATGTTTTTATCTTCAGTTTTAGTTTTATTTATAACAGTAAATATTGAAAAACTGGGTTCAAATATTTAGATATTGCAATATACGACGTATCTTTCATCGTAACTGTTGAGTTGGAAATTAATGCAAAAATTTAATATTTTTTTTAGTATTTGTCTTTAAATATACAAATTCATAAACAATCTTACTACATTATCTGCTTTTAGAATTTCACTAGTGCGCTTCCCAACACTATAATATTTGTTTTTCCGTAAGCCTTTCCACAGCCAGCGGGGCGGAGTTACTCGAAGCTTGATTCCACCCGTGTCGATTGTCTATGCTCGATACTCTTTTATTATCACATTTAATTCCATTTATAGACTTTGTTACTTCTCGGTGTGAGGATAGGTGAGGACAGATTTCAACTTATTTTAAACAACAAGTTAAAGAAGATCTAAGAATAATATAACTACATCGCTTCAACTTTATATAGATATATATACAGATAATGCTCTAACATCAAACATAAACAAACAATGAAGTTTTGCAGAAGGGTAAGGAGTTCATATCAAGTTCGAAATGAAGGAAAGGGTTACTACATAAATATGTACAGAGGACCCCAACGGAACAATACACATATAACTAAATAAAGATACAACTAATATAGCAAATAGCATATCCATATAAACTAAAAAGTAGCATATCTTTAACAGTGTGTTTGATATTGTTTTCAATGATATACGAAAACGCCTTTAACATAATTCCTGCTAAACTATATCCTTGGAAAAAGATGTTATTTACAAAAGTAAACAGCGTATTACTTATAATTTTCATTCTTAGTTCAATAATTGCAATTTACAAACATAATTACCGCTAAATATAAAAAATCGTCCTAGTCTACACAATTAATATGAAATCATAATATAAAACAAACTACCAAACTGAAATAGTGAAGAAAGAGTTGACAGATGACACTACTGTGCAATATTTTGATAGTACAAAGATACACGTGCGGGGTGAAGTGGCAACGCGCCGGAGCGTGCTGTACCGTGCTCATCCATATCGAGAACGTCTATATCGGGGTGCCATTGAGCGCGCTTGCCCCACATTCCTCTTAAATTTGTCCAGCCGGGTTCTCGCTTCCAGTAATATGATCCTGTTGGTTTTGTACACCTTTTTATTAAATTTGACACGTGCACTTTTAAGGATATCAGTTACAAAATTAAATATTTATTTTGAATTAATAAAATTATTATAAATTATATAGCTTAGAATATTGAGAATATATTCGATGACGTAGAATATACATACTTGTATACTTTTTTGTATTGAAACCTGTCCAGAATTTTCTATAAAATCAATTTTAAATGTTTTAGCAAGCTCAAGTTGATAATTACGTCGTTTTACACATAGTCATCAAGAAACAAATAATACAATTTAATTTATGACTTAATTAAAAGCTTTTATGATAATTAAATGATAAAGGTTTTTTTTTAATATATGGGGATAGTATAATGTTCTATTTAAGAGTAACAAGTATACTTAGCAGCGTGAACACAAATGAATTTAAATTAACACTAATTTTAAAATTCATTTATTGACAATCAATAATAATAATTAAATTAAAATATGATTATAAATTCAGTTTTAAAAAATAATTTAACAAGCAACTAAGTGAATTGTGTACCATTGCATTGCTTGTACAGCAACATTCAAGGATACACTCAGAAAGCTGCATGGACGGGATTGGACACAGCGCCATATTTACTCCGAGAGTATTTAATTTAAAAGGAAACCGTCCGTAAAACGCTTCTAATTGAACTTGACGCTATGTAATTAGGAAGAAACTCGTTTTTAGACGCGTTTATTCGAATAAATTTAATTTGCGATGATCATATTTAAGTGAGCAAATTTTATAATAATAAAAATCATTTTTTAATATTACAGAAGAGAAATAGGTTAATGCTATAAATATGTTACTCAGAATAACGTAACAGATTTAAAAATATTTCGCAGTTGAATTTTAATAATATTAATATTAAAATTGATAATGAAGTTTTAAAAAATTAAATTCGTGAAATATCTTTCGGATTATAATAACAGGCATTTAGAGACATGTTTTTACGTTGATGGATCCATTAGTGTTATTGCTTTTGCCTTATCGGTTTACAGGTTATTTTGTTTTGTTTTTTCCCTCTCTATTGTACTAGTAGATAATTATAAAAACATTAGAGTCATGGACTACAGAGGTAAGGAGGACAATCTCCCGTAGGAGAATGGTTGAAAATGTGTCTATCTGTAAGCAGTAAACAACAGTTCAAAAACTCTCCACAACAGTGCTCGAATAGCTACAAAGTATAATAAATCACCGTAAAATACGTTGAGTGAATTAGAAAATAAAAATTTTGAAAGCAATAAAATAATTATTGTAAAAAGAAATATGGTGAAAGTCTGTGCAATAAAAAAAATATAAAAAGTTCTTTAAAATTTAGACTGTAGCTACAGTGGCGCCACCCTTATTTAGCGCTTTCCTACGGACACTTTTTTTATACAGAGTCTGTACTCCTTACCTCTACACTCCATAATTAGAGTGCTATTATAAGTTTCAATTGTTTGTCTATAAATCTGCGGTCGTGTCTCTCCAAATAAATATATGACTAATGAATATAATTGCTCTACAAGCCTCCAAATACACGAGTATTTAAGAACCAATTTAAGTGCTATTTCTGTTCAATTGAATTCCGAACAGGAATGCTTTTATTATTGCCGTAGTTCGCTTACCTTCTAACAATGTAATTGAAAAGCTTACGACAAGCGACCACAATTACACAATTAAATCTAAAACTTTCAATTTAAAAAGTCATTTTGTTATGAATGTTTTATGCTCAAGTCATCAATTTTATGTTGTATTTTATTAGTGTTACCGTTGTTTTCTTTAAATATTAATTTTCATAGTATATTTCCGAAGTGTAGCTTGTACATATCGTTTTTGATTATCTCTCTTAATTTTATCTATGTTTTAATGACTATAATACTTGTAAACTGTAAAATAACTAATATCAAACGTTAATAAATGTGTTTTAGTAGGTACGTATTAGATTATTTTAAACACATAGTTGGTGTTTTTAATTAACCCATATTTTATAAAAGTTGTACTAAAAATAAAAGTATATTAATTTAACCATTTTACTGTCCTGTGAGTCATATAATATATGAACATTTCTATTGTTTAACAGCTGTGTCATTTTCACGAACAAGGTATTTGTTAATATAGGATAAGTTGGATCACATTCAAAGACATTTCACATGGTATGTCTAATGGGATTAA
This sequence comes from Parnassius apollo, assembly GCA_907164705.1. Lineage (NCBI taxonomy): Eukaryota > Metazoa > Arthropoda > Insecta > Lepidoptera > Papilionidae > Parnassius > Parnassius apollo. The sequence continues at coordinate 281,093 of CAJQZP010001641.1, read as the reverse complement.
GTCTGTGTTTTGTTTTATTTTATAATAGCAAATTCAATAAAGAATAAATAAATAAATAATATCTTTTTGTTGTTTTTGAATCATGCTACAATTTGATTTTTTTTGATTTGTTTAAAAAACTTTACCCCACACTAGGATTTTTTCCTGTATCGTGGCGGCAAAAAAAATACATAATTTTCACAAGATCCACATACTTGTCTCGTACGGGATTCGAACCTGCTACCCTCAGCGCCACAACTCGGGGAGCCCTACCACTGTGGCTTAGCTGAGTTGCGGCGAATTGTGCTAAATCAGTCTATACTTTAGTCCTTGAAATACTGTACTACTATACTACACTACTACACTACTTTAGTCCTTGAATGTTTTCTATGAACCTATAGATGGCAGTAGGCAATATAAATGGAAATACAAATAGGTTTCAGAAAACGGATTGAAGTAGAGTTATCAACAGTAACTTTCACCCGCCCCGAGCGTTTCAATCGTCTTACAAAGGCGGATAATAGGGAAAGTTCGCCGTCGCCGTTTTTCCTGCTGCGCAGCTGGTTAAGAGGAAGAATAAGGATAATATGAGTATAAAATATACAGACAGTATATCGTACCGCTGTTGTACTGCGCTTGCTTGGCGGGTCGTTTGCCCCAGGCCCCGTGCAGCGCTGACCACGCTTTTTTCTCAGGAGCTTCCATTGCAATCTTATCACCAGCTTCCGCCTGTGAATTAAAATTTACCTCTACAAAATTCTATACAATACATCGTTCAAGAAAAGAGCCTTCTCCTTTCTAATAGGCCGGTGACGTACCTGCAACGCTTCGTTTTTTTAATGGGGGTGACAAGCGAGTACACAGTCCACTTTGGTACCCTCGATTAAGAATCAGAATGCAGATGCGTTATCTCCCTTGAGGGCCAAGATAGTATGCCTTGTTTCCAGTAAAAAGGGTCTCCACTTCTCTACACTCGCCATATGAAACACAGATGCATCAAGCTGCTATTTTACGCTGGTGTTCTGTGAAACCATGGACCTTCCCCGGTCGAGCCGACCTATTCGCGCTACCACCATAAAATAGCTGCAGCGCGGCTCTACTTGCGTACAGATGTTTGCGGGTGATGGTGAGCACTTACCATCAGGTGATGGTGAGCACTGTACTTACATAGGTGATGGTGAGCCTTACCTAGGTGATGGTGAGCATTAAGGTGTGGTGAGATCAGGTGATGGTGATTGGGAGGGAGCCTACCATCAGGTGATGGTGAGCACTTACCATCAGGTGATGGTGAGCACTTACCATAGGTGTGGTGAGATTTAGGTGTGGTGGTTGAGCAGGTGATGGTGAGCACTTACCATCAGGTGAGCCGTATGTATGTTTACCTACTTTTCCATAAAAAATTAAAAGTGTATGATAAACTTCAACTAAGGTTCATGGCGGATAAATTTACTAAAGGAATGCTCAATTTCAGTGGATAAAAAGCAAGCAACAGTTAAAAGTGGAGCAGACGCATTCGATTTAACGATGGAGTCAAGTGCATGTACAATGTATTTAAAATAGCACATTTTGTATATCAACTTAAAGGTTTATATTACTTATTTATTGAATTTGAGTATGTATTTATAATTATATTTATTTAAGTATGAGTCAGAAATGAGGGGAGGCATGTGCCTGTGGGACGTGTATAGGCTATAACTTTATCTTTTAAATGCTAATACAACACGTGCATCAAAATCAAAATCTGAGCCCTATTCTGACGAGCTGTCTAGCAAATCCAGAAGCAATATACTCCAACTCATTGTAACACTCTGTATAAACAATTTCCTTCAAAACACGTCTAGTAAGTTTGAAGAATTTCAGATAAAATATTATTGTATCCGCGTAGTCTATAACTCGCTTATCATCACATTATTACATAAAACAACGAAAAAATAAATATAATCGATTTGCCTTTATTTTCATCAATGTGTATCGTACGAGGAAATGCAGTTTTATTTCATCCAAAAGATTAAATAGTCTCAATAAAGATACACAGGATGAGTGGCAATGAGCGGACCATGGAACATCCGTCAACCGATGGAAAATAAATGTTCTCGAGTGGCAGCCTCATACCGGTGAGCGAAATGTACGTTAAAAGTCCGCCCGTAAGATGTGTCTACAAAAATGTTAAAATTCAAGCGCCTAATGATGTTTGTGATGGCTGCAATTAACGTTTCTTTGTTTCATTTCCCGTCTAACAGCCATGAGATAAAGTGTATCATCGGAGTTTTTGTGTTTTTCCGCGACGGGTCTTACAGAACTTAGCTCTAACAGTTTCTGATAGTTTCCACAAGCTTGTCATTCATATCGTCCACTTCATTACTGTCTTCTAGGCAATGAAAACGATTTTGTAACTCGAGCTGAAAGTTTTCGGGGGTTTCGATTAGAGCACGAAGGAGATGGAGCATTGACTTTTACCATTCGGGGATCGCTGCCAGTTTTCACTCTTGCGATCACTAAGACATCACTGAACAGTTGTCGTCTGGTCGTCATAATGAAGTTAATCTCATTTTTTGTCGAACTGTAGGGCCGCTTTTGGAAGAAAGAGTTCATTAAAGTCCCTCTTTCTCCACAATGTCAGCCAGCTGCTGGCCCCTTGGTTTTCGTTGGCCTGTTCTGAATTTCCTTACTTTCAGCTCACCGTTCTCTCTTGTGCTTAGCTTAGTTTTGCATAGAAGTTTTACATTAATACCGTTTAGTGGATTTTGGAGGAAAGCATGGCTCTAGTGATTCACATTTTTTCACCTTTTCTTCTATATGTGCCGAGGTTAGTACATAAACCTGTATGACCTTCAACGAATAACGTTTGGTGATTCTGAGTAAAAGGTACGTAGCCCTAGTAGACACACTCTCAATCTTTACAACTTTGTTAACAAGAAATTTGTGGACGATAAATCCGACACCTCTTTGGGACAGATGGTAGCCCTCCCAGGTGGTGAGGACAGGTGATGATTACCGTGTCTCACCCCTCTCTTCGGACCTCAGATTATCCAACAATACCCCAACGCTTCTTGTTTATCTCTTTTTCCAGCTCCATGATCTTCTCGTCAGTCTTCAGAGGAGATTCCTCCGCCGGAGATTCTTAGCACCGCCTGCTGCGTCGTTACTTATTATATTTTATTTAATTACGCGGGTTTTACCTATATAGTTTTAAGCATCTTTAATAGGTGCGGATAAATTAAAATTAGAAAGAGGTAAACCTGTTGAATAGGAGTAAGAGTTTCAACGGCCATTTCATAATCATCAAGTTCCGGTTCAGTGCCTGTCCTCTTTCCCCACGATCCGTGGAAGTTCCCCCATTTTTCCTGTTGGGAAATGAAATTCATAAATACACGAGGAATAATGAAAGAAATATTTAAATGTATTTTTTATAGAGTGACCAACGAGCAGTCCAGCTGATGGTAAATGGATGCCGTGTCCCATAGATATCTACATTTATCCTCGATTAAAAATCAAAATTTAGATGCGTTGTCACTCCTGACGTCTAACATGAAACGTCTAGTTTCCAGTAAAAACGGTCTCCGCTCACCATACGAAGTACAGCAGTATTAAGCAGCTATTTCTCTGCTGAGATTCGGTACGAGCGTAGTTCTGCACCGGCCGAGCCGACTCATTGTGCTACAGCCAAAATACAGCTGCACTGTAGCTCTACCACGTACATGTGTCAAAAGTTTTACTTACAGCAGGTCCTCGTTTGCCCCAAGCTGAGCTCATGTCTTGCCAGCCACGTTTGCCCCAAGCTGAGCTCATGTCTTGCCAGCCACGTTTGCCCCATGCTGAGCTCATGTCCTGCCAACCCCTCTTACCCCAAGGAGCCTGATACATATCTCTCCATGCGCGTTTGCCCCACGCGGTGTTGAGATCTTGCCATCCACGTTTTCCCCAAGCAGAGTTTAGATCTTGCCATCCCCTCTTGCCCCAAGCCGAGTTCAGATCTTGCCAGCCTCGTTTGCCCCATGCTGAGTTAAGGTCTTGCCAGCCGCGTTTTCCCCAGACCGAGTTGAGATCTTGCCAGGCTCGTTTCCCCCATGCTGAGCTCATATCCTGCCATCCCCTTTTCCCCCAGCCTCCGCCACCGTGCAAGCTTGACCAGGCTCGTTTTTCTTCTTGTGTTAATTCCGAGTCAGCGTCCACCTGGCAACAAGGAGTGAATGTTTAATGTTCAATTACTGCTGCCGCTCGACAGTAACGCGACCTCGAAAAGTAATTTTTCTCGTTACGTAAATTGATATTTAAAAATTTAAACAGAAAATTAAAAAAAAAAACACTTGAGGAATGCTAAGATCTTTCTTATGGAATTCATTTTCTTATTGTTAGGAGCAATATAGAGATTAAAGCGAGCCTTTAAATAACAAGCCCAATGGTTGAAACGTAGTAGAACCATACTATAGCCATATTATGGCCAGAGACAATTTTTACTGAAATTGAGGCATAATCCTATGGGTGGACTAAGATATAATCACAATCGTGACAACACATCTGTATTTTGGATATTTGTCTATGGACCGCAGCATCCTCTTACCGTCAGGTAGACTGTAAGATCGCTTGTCACCTAATTCTATAAAATAAAAGATATAAATAAAAGATTGTAATTTTGCATAGGTCATATGGACCTCTTGAATACTAAAAATCCCAATCCGAATTATTGTTATTAAATTCTAGGTTATGAAGGTCCGTAGAAACCTATGCCACGTCTAGGTTATTTAATAAATTAAAATTATCATCAATGTAAAGTTCAATGTAAAAACAAATGTTGAAAAATCTGTAAAGTGCAAATAGTTAATATTCGGTTTCAACAGGTGTGGCAAAGTTATTGGTTCGGTCAGTTTCGGTAGGAGCTTGGCTTATCCAAATTTCGACTTTTTTATTAATTAATAGAATCAGGCGCTACTTTGTACGGAAATCTATTATATTAACGATGTTATAAATTAATTAGCTAAGATTAGCGTAATAAAACAAAATGACGTATTGTTTTTGTTTGTCTTTACCAGCGGAGTCTAATCTTTCTGATGATGCCTCAAGTAGTCGTGAAGCACGTGTAGCATTATCCACGTTGGTGTGTGTTCCCCAGGGTGGTGGTAGTGGTGCTGGACTACTGGTGACGGCGATAATGCACACAATGGATGGAGGGCGAGATGTGCTCTTGCAAATGAGACATGAGAGATGTAAATATATACAGGTATCTTGACATATATTGGACATGAAATCACGAATACAAAATTGTGTAATAAAGTCACTACATCAAGATTTAATAGCCTTCTATTTACAACTCAAAACTCTATCACAGTTCTGTTGTGTTCCTGACAAAGAAAAGTAAATAAAGACCAACTTTACAGTTAATCACAAAGGGGTAGACCATTACATTGGATTCGAGATCGTTTCATTTATATAGTTTCAATACTGCACTATGTTTTCGTTTTGGTTCAATTGGTCAGCGTTTCTCAAAGCTTTGTGGAGGCTTGGGGGGTGGGGCAGGAGTTCGTTAGCGATTAATTGACGCGTATTTGGAAGAAGAAAGTTTTGTTCAATAAAAGCGATCCGTTGCAGAATAGAAAAAAGAAATTATATAATGACTTATAATTAATGTCATTAAATATTAAAGAATAGAGAGAAGAATATTGGGAGTGCGGAGAACAAATATAATATAGTTAAAAATATTTAAGTTTGGAAAAGTTCAATCAGTATGCAGAAAATTGAAATACCGCTGTACATATTTTGAGAGAGACCAAACAAATTCCGAGAATATGATTTATTTAGTTAAGTTAATTAGTTTTGTTACCACTGTATACACTTTCAACTTTTAAATAATTGTTTTGATAGATAAGTTAAAAACTAACAGCAATAAAGGTTTATTTATTCATTTATTTTAAAATAATTAACGCTTTAACGCTTTTTAAATATCAGCGATAGAATGAACAAAGCGGCTAAAATTGTAAGCCATTACTTGTCACGTTCAGGTAACAAGTGGCGTAGTCTTTAGTGTGATTACACACTGCGAGAGGGCATATTTGTGTGTTATAACTTTGGTTAATAGAAAATAATTTTTGAAAAAAATATACCTTATGCGTTGAAGCTTGTCTTAATTGTTATTATTTTAATACGTGTATTTTCTATTAAAAGCTAGGTAACGATATTGATGGACGAGATGAAAGTTTTTGTATGAAAATGTTTCCAATGACCGCAAAATAGCATAAATTGCAAAACTTACACAAATAATTCAAAAGGTAAATGTAACTATAAAGTAGTGACACAACTAATAAACAAATTGCTACAATTTTGTTTGGTTAGGTTAGGTTATAGATGTATCCTCGATTAAGAATCAAACGCAGATGCGGTGCCAATCCCGAGGACTGTGACGGAATGCCTCGTTTCCAGTAAAAAATGTCTCCGGTTCTCTACGCTCACTTTACGAAACACAGCATCATTAAGATACTACTTTAAGCTGGTATGCTGTAAGAGCGTGGTTCCTCTTGCAACCAAAGAGGAACCACGCTGAAGACGAAAAATTCTTGCTATAACCATAAAATAACTGCAGCATGGCTCTACCACGTAAAACATCTTTTTGAGTTTTACGTTATGTAACATACATGGAATACTGTAAACAGTTATAAGTAAAAACAAGATAACACCAAAAATAGATTAATTATGCAAATTACCAGGTTTCTGATGACACTGACGTCTTGCCCTACTTTTAAATGCGAGACTATTATGAAATGAATTATTGAAAACTCAAAATATTTTTTTTATATTTCCCACTTTATTCTTTTTTATATTATCTCTGCCTACCCCTCTGGGTGACAGGCGTGTGTGATTATGTGTGTACTTGATACGATTTTTTATAGTTTATATTTAAAAAAAAATCTATGACGCCTATTGTTTCACTAAATTTACTTCTTATACGATCATAATTATCAAAAAGTTCTCGTATAGTGTGATTAAGAATGATCATCATCAACATCTTAAGATGTTTTAAAAACATTTCAATGTATACAATTATAACATAATAAAAAGGTGATATGTAATATAATGTGATTATAATCCACAAATATTATCATTGTACTTTCTTGGGACAACCAAGCAGTTGTATTTTAAAATTTAAAGGTTTCAACCATAGAACACAACGTCTACTCTAAACTTAACCTGCCCTCGGCATTCGGGTGTTCGATAAGGAGTGGTAAATGGGAAACCATTTAGTAGTTTATTGTTTTTGTACTTATTATGTATTGATCTGTATAACCTTTAGCTATGACTTCGTCAAATTCACTGACCCCCTAAAATACAGAATATAAACTCTATTTACATTATATTTATGAACATTTTTGGCCAAAAATCGCATTGTTATTATTACTAGGTAATGTCAAATTTGTCGTGATAAAGCCAGGCTACAGCTATATTATGGTTGTAGCACGAATGGGTAAAATAGCGGCTTTATGCTGCTGTGTTTCTTATGGTGAGTGTAGAGTACCGAAGGGTCTCCCCTTTTTACTGGAAATGAGATATCTTAGTCCACGCCAAATAAAGCTTTATTTGTAATAAAAAATATTTGACATTATGGACATAAATAAAAATGATATAATTTAGGACCGACCCTTTGCAATCCGAAATAAGGTTTCAAGCTTATAACTTCTCCAGAGGAAATATTTTCCGTGTTGATCGTCATAAAAATTAACAGCCCATGAAGTGGGGCCGCTAAAATAACTTCAATTAGTCGGCTGGCTTAATGTTGGCGGAATGACGAAGGCGGGCAAGTGCCATTAGCATTTCGAAAAAATAATTAAACACTTGAATGGCTTTTTGTTGTTATTGAAGATTTCATTTGAAAAACTCCTAAATTTAAAATACCGCTTGACAATGGGCTGCTTTTTGAGTAAGGTTACTAATTCACCTGTGCCTTAAATGACGTGTAGTGGTGGTGTAGAATATCCACTCCCGGTATAGTCCTGTGGCGGCCGCAAGTGGCGACGGAGGGAAACAAATCAGAGTATGGCCACTAGCGTGCAACGAATATCTGCGAAATGAAAACTTGCGGTTTGCAACCCGCCTGCCGAGCGTGCTAATTTTGGCAGATGGCCCCCTTATGAGTCAACATGTGGGTACTCCACAAATCATTTTATGATTAGCAGTGGCTTATCAAAGTGAATGAACAAATGAAATAGATCAGACCGAATTTCGGACAGATTCCGCGCACGAGAGGATTATAGCGCCTGAGTGTATGTCCTAAGTACACGTGCATTCTCTATTCCGTCTTTCTCATAGTCCGATGGAACGGTAAATCGATACGACCGAAGAGAGATCAGGTGCAGGACCAACGGCTTTACGTGCCTTCTGAGGCACGGGGGTGAGACACCGCCAACTTCCCGACACCGGGCTGCTACCGAAAGATATTAACAGAAAAACTCATTGAACTTTTTTTGGCCCGACCCAAGAATCGAACCCGTATGTGTTTAAGACCATTATACCAACGAGGCAGTCAGTATTATATGTAATGAAAAGTACATGATTATTATATTTCTAATCGGTAAATTCAACGCTCCCTCCGAGGGGCAGACGAAAATTATAATGTCACTTAATTTTATCATCTGTGAGATTATCTTGACAGGAGCAGACTCGCTCGAGAGTCACTAAACGGGAGCCTCACGCGGAAAGTTGGCGGGCTGTGACGGAACAATTTTTATATTACCAACAGATGGAAGAGTTTTAAAATTTAAGTATCTTATACATATAATATATTTAGTTTGCCTATGTATACTCACATCATACTAAGACTTTATATGTTTAAATTTCTTTTATTTATTACATACGTAGGATATACTAATGTAACCTGTGATGTGTTAAGACTCAAGATAATCAAAGATTAATTTATCAATTCTTCGGTTTTTTTTAAATCTTCAAGTTTTTATTGGAAAAATATCACCTGGAACCTAAATCGTTCCTGATATTGCTTGCTATCTGTTCGTAAATTTCATTACAATCGGTTCAGCCATCTTGATACGATGCCGTATGACAGATAAACAGACAGACAAATTTATTTAAATGTTATAACCATGTCTTACCAGCACGCTAACCAGTTCAATAAAGTAAGACAGTTATGTCGATATTACAGACGTACATTTTAATTTTATTTAATATAAATATAGATCCGTTTCATTGGATGTAAGTGAGCTAGGGCAATAAACAGAATATCCTGGCCTATAGACGACCTGACAGCACGAAAATGTTTGATTTGTCATTGTGTGCTTTAGCTAGTGATGTACATTTTACTTAAAATACGAGTAACTCGTAACTGTCGAATAATTATTGTTAAGGAAGCGGTTTAAGATTACAAAAAATGGTTTAGTGCATGAAATTAAGTAACTTCTGTGCACTAAGCTATTTTATTAAATATCAACTGTTGAGTGTCACCATAATGGTTCTAAAATAATTAAAAATATTCAAATAACATGTTCCCGGGAATAAGCTGCACCTCTCTGCCTTGTCCACCATCCGTCACAGCCTATAAAAGTCCACTGCTGAACATAGGCCTCCCCCAATAGATAGCCTCATAGGGGGGATTTTGCCATAGTTGACACTGTTGGCGAGCGAGTCGGCAATCGCAGATTTGTATTATTTTGAGTTGTTATCAGGACGACGCTGCTGCCTAGCACTTGTTTCAGTTTCCCCCTGGTTTAGAATACCCGTGGGACGACATGGGGTAGTGGATGTTCTCACACCGCTACTGCACGGTTTCTGGGATGGTTTGCAATATACATATATATATATATATATATATATATATATATATGAATTTGTGGGATGGTATTCAATATATAATACTAGTTAAGGTTATTTTAGCTATTACTAGTATATAAATTTCACATTAGTGTTTAAGAATCAAGAGAACACTTGGTGTTTTTTTTTATAAAATAAGTGTTGCAAACGAGCACAGTCCACCTGATGATAAGTAGATGCTGTGACCCATAAATATATACAACTTGCCTCGATTAAGAATCAAAATGCAGGTGCGTTGCCACCCCTGAGGGCTAAGACGAAATACCTCGTTTCCAGTAAAAGCGGTCTCCTGTTCCCTACACTCATCATACGAACCACAGTGTTGAGCTGCTATTTGACGCTGGTATTTAAGCGCTGTTGGTGTTAAGACATTATCAAAACACTCAACGTTTTAATAAGTTCATAAACGTCGCTGTAATAACATTAAATCGTTTGAAAATATTCTAAGATTATAATTCTAAAGCGCATCCTCTAGAATGACCGTCATTTGATAATAATGTCTTCTAAAATTTTGCATACTTGTCGTTAGTGGGGCCATAACGATACATTGCGTTCATATCGAGCATTGTTAAAGCTAACCGCAGGCCATTTTCCACTGAAGCATTGCACCGTCTCACTGTCCACAATCCTATACTTAAATTTTATATGCGCTTCGCATTTCGTCCTGCAGCAATGCACCGAGATTCACTATTTTGTCTCTTCAGAGTTAAATTTTCATCTTGGGTCAAACTCTGTAAAGCTTTTTAAATATTAAGAGCGACAAACGAACACACAACCCACCCGAGTGACCGACATAGCCCAACGGATTACTACCTAATCCGAAATAACAATAGGTCGGTCGTATAGTTCGAAGGACCGACAACCGATTTAGAAAAGAGGTTCTCGAGTGGCAGCTTTGTACCGGTGGGCGAAGTTTAGGGTGACCCCCACTAGATCGAGTGATGACCTGGTAAGACATGCAGGAAGTCGGTGAATTCAGGTGGCTCAGGACCGTGCTTTGAAGCATTTCTTGGGGCAAGTCAATGTTCAGCAGTGGACTTGTGAAGGGCTGTAATGATGAGGATGATGATGATTCCGTAAGAGCTTGGTCCTTCCCCGGTCGAGCCGACCCATTCGTGCTACGACCATAATATAACAGTAACACGGCTCTACCACGTATACATTTTATCCTTCAAATTCAGCGGTTAGTGTCCACAAAGCAATACTAATAATAAACATTGAAACTATCATTGGCTTGCAAACTATATGGGTGTTGAATTTTTTTTTCAATATATTGAGTAGCGATCGAAACGGCTTGCTCACACAGGGTTTAGTTTTATACCAATTTAAATCTATGTTCAGCTACAGCTACGTACAGAAGTTTTTAATTAGAATAGTTTTCCACACGAGACCGCGCTAAAATACCTAAATGTTAATTATGAGATGCATTTCGGAGAATGTGCGCAGGAATTACATGCCTTAATTGCTCCCTCCCCTTTCCACCATCGGACAACCAGGTGGTCAGCGGGTCTTCACCCCTTTGTTGTAGATATTCCACGCATTCAACCCAAACGCTTTGCTTCTGTTTTCGTAATGCGTACTGGAGAGGAATAATTTGCCGGCGTCAGTATTTCCGTCCGATTACAATCTGTGCGTGCTCAAGGCTAGAGCGAACAGGCTTTTTTAAGCTAAGACAATGCGATTTACCATTTAGCACGTCGTGATCACTTACCACCAGATGAACCAGAACCAACGGCTTTACTTTGCTAGCCACGGGAGTGAAACGCTGCCAACTTCCTGACTCCGGGCTGACCGAGAATTTCTTGATAGAAATACTCAATTAATGTTTTTTTTGTTCAACCTGGGATTCGGGACGTTCAGTCGCGTCAGAATCACAACTAGAAATTTACAAGCTTTAGACAAACGAGGTCAATAGTCATATACGGTCGGTGCGGTATGACGCTCACAAGAGATTTTAATCTAAATACATTTAAAATCGAAAAAATAGTTTGAATTTTGCTCAAATATAGTTTTCGTCCATCGTAAATGGATGTTCAGCATTAGGAAGACGTGGTATTTCGAACTATATGGACTCATTCAATATACAGGGTTGTTTTTCAATGAGTAACCAAATTTTATACCAAATTTCATGCATGCATTCTAAATTTAAAAGATAAAAAGGACAGGATGTTTGAGATTTTTTCAATTAATTTTTCTTCACCGTTTGCCCATATTGCTTATTCTGAACTTTCCTGAAATTTGGTCGGTTATTGCAAAAAAACGCTGTATATACACAAAATTTGGATTTATGTAACAAAATGGCAGCACTTATCGAACGATGTTAAAGAACGTTTAGGCATACGTTAATAAAACAAAAGAGGTGCGATATGGAAAATGTAAAGTTTGACGCTTTGAGAGATACTTTCATTTTCCGAGCGTCTGTATTCTAACTGCTACTGTGATGACATTTTGTTGTTTATGACTAAATGAGTTTCTATGTGTATCAAATACTTGAATTGATTAGATATTTCTTTATAGGTAAAATATGACAAACTAGCACACACTCCAGACCCAGTAAGTGAATGCTATGGCTCGTAGACATCTACGTCTATTATTGATTAAGAATCAAAATGCAGATTCGTTGTCACCCTAGAGGCTCAGATGGAATGCCTCGTTTTAAGTAAACATGATCTCAGGTTCCTTACACTTGTAGCGGCGCTGTCGTCGCGCCACTAGCACACCGAAACACACCGAATATATAGAACTTCTCCGAACTATCACTTGGAGCGTTGGCCGCTCCCCGGGCACAACACCTTGCCCGGCGGGAGATCTCCCCTTTTCCTACTACGGCCACACACTCAACATGCGAAACATGGCGGCATTAAGCCCCTATATCACTCTGATATTCTGTGAATGTATATATTCTGTGAGAGCGTGGTCCTTCCCTGGTCGAGCTGACCCGTCGTTTCTTGGGGGAGGCCTAGAGTTCAGACTTGTGATCGACGGATTCAACCCGGTTTGGCAGCGTTTGGGAAATCACGACACAACTTCTCGTCAGGTATACTTCAAAACTAGAAAACGAGATTGTACAATCAGTGCATGTTGTCAGAGATGACCTATTGAACTGAGACGATGCGCTTCACTGCAGGTCTTGAACAGGGCAATGCTCGGGGTTTCTTTTCGTGCACGTTCACTGTGATTCGTCGATGCCGAAGGTCACTATCCACATGGAAGAAGTGCGAAGAGCTTGGCGAAACCTAAACGTGAACAAGGTCAGTCAGGACCTTATGCTATTCCTACAAGGGTACCAAATTATGTGCGCCTAGTTGTTTCCGGTTCTGACGCACCTGTATCGCCTCTTTTTTAAAACTCAAACGGTGCCAAAATTTTGGAAGCTTGTCTATGTGCAACCGGTACCCGAGAAGGGTAGTCGTGCCGATCCCTGTAATTATCGACCAATCACCACGACCTCCATACTCTGTGAAGTTATGGAAATGGTATTGAACAGTGAGCAGCTGACATACCACAACATAGCCTCAGCCATAGTCACCATCAATATAGCCTCCACCGGGGACGGTCCACTGGGGATCCTGTTGTGTATATCACGCACTTCTTGGGCGAGGCCATCGAGAAGACCGGTGATGCGCTTGCAGTTTCACTCGACATCTCGAAGGCTTTTGACAGGGCTTGGTATGCAAGACTGCTCAGTAAGCTTCCCGCTCCGCCGAATTTTGAAACTGGATATGTAACTTTTATAGTTAACGGTCGATCAGTTCATATCGGTCAGACATAAATAGCTACTCTTGTGATCTAATGCACATTAATGCGTTCCTGAGATGTCTGTTCTCTCTGCGACTCTTTTCGTGCTGCACATCAATGACCTACTTCTATCGGGTATTGTTGGGTATGCAGAGCACAGTCACAAAACGGAGTCTGTTTGATCTGAATCCTACTTTCTAAGGTACTTCTGTGGAGGTTACTGATCATTTCAAGCTTCTTGGCATACAGTGCGCTAACCTCAATTGTTGAAAACACAAACTGCTGCCAAATTAAACAAGGTGAAGCGATATTTTACTCCTGGACAGCTTCTAACTTATATAAAGCAGAAGTTAGTCTTGCATGGAGTTATTGTAGCCACTTTCGGGATGGCTTAGCAAAACGGCGTCCTGCAGCTTACACTTGGTTGATATTTCGGACATTCGCAATAAGCGCTATAAGTCATATTTCATAATGCGCACAGCCAGGGAGTGGAATACCCTGCCGGCGTCTGTTTTTCCGAGTGCATATAACCTTAACCTCTTCAAGATGCATGTTAACAGGTTTCTTCTGGGCAAAATTGCTCCATCGTAGACCTCATCTTTGCCCTGTGCCCAAATGGAGGTCAAGAGTGAGCCCATTTTTAATAAAAAAATTATATTTATATTTACGCCGCAGTATTACGCCACTGAAATATTTTAATTTATAAGAGTAGGTATAAAATCTATTGCAAAAGTACAATCAGGCGTATTATGCGTGGTGTCTACATATACCTATACTTTGTGGCAGAACCATCAGCTGTAGGTTACCCTGCAGCATTACGCTGAGTCATTACCTTTCCACCGATTCATTACACACCCTATTTCCTGTAGTCTTTCTTTTTATAAGTGGTAGAGCGAGCCGAGCTGCAGCTATATTATGATTGTAGGACGAGTGGGTCGGCACGACCGGGGAAGGACCACGCTCTCACAAAACACCTGCGTTAATTAGTAGCTCAATGCTGCTGTGTTTCGTATGTAGCGGAGACCTTTTTTACTGGAAACGAGTTATTCCATCTTAGTCTTCAGGGGTTACAACGTATTTGCATTTTTATACTTATATATAGATGGATGTGGATGGCTATGGGCCATATAATTCACTTAGCTTATGTGTTCGTTTGTCACCCTTATTCTATAAAAAATTAGGTCGGCCTATGTGTAACTGTATGTGTAACTGTATGTGTAACTGTATGTGTAACTGTATGCGTGAAGTGAAAGAATGTGCAAGTGTCCGTGTCTGTGTTATGTGTAATTTTTCTTTATTCATATGATGTATAAAGTACCAGTGAATAGAAAGTTTTTCTTTTTTTTTTCCTATGAAATATTGATCAATAATCAGTTCTATGGCCACCCACGCAAGTAAAACAAAACAGTACAAATAAAATGTTGCTATATATTATCATATAAGCCTTATCATATTGAATGCGTAAGGCTTTCACTATCAGAGCTTTCGTCAAACTACGGTCCGTATTGGCACACCCTTATCTTGAAGTCACAATCCTTGGGGTTGTGTTTGCCGAGTGCGGGGGCAAACATCCCGCTGATACTGGTACATTTACTGATATTGCATGGCGAATATTGCTAAATGTGATTGCTTTTTCTGTTTCGTAGTATTTCAGCCTGAGTTGGTAAAAGTTAGCGTTGTATATGTACTATGTGTGTGTGAACTGCGATCTGAAATACAGCAATATGTTTTTTATGCCTCGTCTTTAGTATAAAGGTTCTCTACACTCACCATACAAAACACAGCAGCATTAAGCTACTATTTTACACCGGCATACCGTGAGAGCGTGATCCTAACTCAATCACGCCGAACCATTAGTGCTACAACCATAATAAAGTTACAGTGTGGCTCTACCCGTGTAATTATTAATTTTTCGTTACGATTACAAATTTTTCGTTATATTTTAGCGTGAAATGGTAGCCTAAAGCTGCTGTGTTTCGTATGTTAAGTTTGTCACCCTATCCTATAAAAAAGTTTATCTAATTCAGACATCATCATTTATTGCGGACTACCACTATGGTATATACCTAATAGACCATAGTTATAAATGTGATAGTTATGGAAGTGGTGAAAATATAGTATTATTAAAATACATATTGTAATATAGTAAAAATAATGCGTGTAACAGATTTTTAACAATATATTCTGGAAAATAAAATATACCTACAAAATATACGACATTAATAAAAAATATTATTTGCGGACAGTTTGCCGCGTGATGTTTTTAAATAAATACATAATCGCCATGGCTGTGTAGTGGAGCCGTAAGTGGCTGATGTAAACTGACACTGATGGTGAGAAGCAGTACCTTCCTAATAAGGAACTAGACGGTGTGCACAGCCGTTAGTCCTGCGCGTGATCTCTCTTTGCTCATATTTGATTGCCGTTCCATGGGACTATGAGAGTGAGAAAATAGAGAGTGCACCTGTGCTTGCACAAACACTCGCGCACTATAACGTGTCCAATGTTCGGTGTAGAGGATATTATTATAATAAGTAAAAAATCCTTAAATAAAATAAATGCTGACCTGTGAGAGCGCAGTCTCATGGGGCGTGGTGTCGTCTGCAGACGCCAGCACCAGCGTCGTCAGCGCCGACAGGCAGAGCACGGCCACCCAGCAGCGCATCTGCAACAATAGCGTCACGTCTCATATCTTTTTTTATAGAATAAGGATGATATACGAGCACGCAGTCCACCCGATGGTGAGTAGATGCTGTGTTACATAGATCTACATACTCGTATTTAAGTATCGAGTTAAAAATCCCAAGTTTATTTTTGTTAGTACACAGTTTTCGCGTTATTTTACCGGCTATGTGATACATTGAAAACTTTTAAGAGCTTATAATGTAATTTAAGAAAAGACGTTCAAAGTGCGACCGTTATCAATGTTTAATTAAAAAAGGTTTTAGTCTCTACCGTTTCCCAAAGAACCGCAATCTGACTGTATCTCTAAAAATACCTGCGAAAATATCAAAGGGTAAAAAGGGTAAATATTGCAATGTATGCACTACAAGAGTCGCCATGTAGCGACGGCATTATATTTTTTTATAGAAACAAAAGATACTTCTACATCTACCCTCGGTCAAGAATCAAAATGTACATGTGTTGTCACCCTTGAAAACTAACACGGAATGCTTCATTTCCAGTTAGAAGGGTCTCCAGATCTCTACACTGAGCTGCTATTCAACGCTGGTATTCTGTGAGAGCGAGGTCCTGCCGCGGTCGAGCCGACCCATGCCCGCTACAGCAACAATATACGAGAACTGCAGCGCGGCTTTACCACATATAAACCAAGTATTCATGTACGATGAACATTGTATGTAAATGCCAGATCATATTTAATTTTACTTTTATTATTGTAAGGGTTTTATTACTCATGCATTTGACAATACGAACAATATTAAATCCCTTTCGGACTGTATTATGAACTTTAGGGATTCAAAAGACGTTTGATATATTTTTCATTAAGTCGCTTTAATAAATATACTTGCGTTAATTTTTAATTTACATGTAATGATTTTAATAATCACTAAGCCCTTGTTTATAGAAAATAAATTATTTTTTGATTATATTAAAGTAATACTAAAGTGCAATGCAACAATAAAAAAATTAAATATGAAACTTAACTAAGATTGCTTGTGACCGCATAATATTTTTTTATATAAAAATCCTTTTCTTTGTCTGGCCTACATTTACATAATAATGTATTATAGTATTCTATTGGCCTACATATTATGACTGTTGCGTATTTGTTTTTTGTTTTTTTATAAATTGACAAAGGGCAATTTTAAAATTCTCAGTCTTCATTATTTTATCAAAAACCGACTGGCCACGTCTTCGCCTGTTTAGTAGAATAGAATCTACTAATGTGGCGTTATTCGGAATTTAGGTATCTCATTTTTATTTTTTCTAAAATCTCCAAGTTTTGGAATACATATGTATAGACCAGATCATGCCTGACATTGCTCTTTATCTATTTTTTTGAATTCTCAAAGACTATCGAACGTAGATGTTGATATTTGGCATAGATATTATATATTACACGAACACGTCAATAAATAATTTTTTCATAATTGCATAAAAAATTATATCAGGCGTGTCTTCCGATGTGTCCATAAGAAAGGTTTTTACATTTTACACTTTACATTCTTTCATCATTAAAGGTTATTTATAGTTTTAACAAAACAATAATAGATTTCATTGTCGTCTATTGATTTACGGTATAATGTTTATTTGCGATATTTGATTCATATTATTGGTCCCGTTTAATATTGATTGGCATCGTAAAATAAATACTGGTATTATTTTTGCATTTTTTTGCAGAGCCGTGGTAGCTCAGATTGTTAGCTCTCATTGTAAATTTCAAAGTGCGCGAGCAAACCGGGTTCGATACCTGTCGGCACCAATGAAATTGTTAATTGCAATTTTAAGTGCTGATTTACCACGTGCTTGGCGGTGAAGGAAAACATCGTGAGGAAACCTGCATGTCTGAGAAATAAGACAATAAAAATATTTCGCAGACATGTGAAGTTCGCCAACATGCATTAGGACAGCGCGGCAGACACTTCCTTGCCCTAAAACCCTCTTACTAATGAGGGGAGGCCTATGCCCAGTAGTGGGAGAGTGTAACTTTATTATTTTAGCGTTCGAGTAGATAGCAAAATTTCATAAATCAAGTTCTATAATGATTTATTATATTTACGCAAGTACTACACATGGAATAAAATAAAATTTACGAACGATCCATAAAAACTCAAAAAATCCATAAAAAATCACAGTGAAAATAGGCAGAACCGTACTCATAAACGGGAGTAGAAAATGTTCGCCTTGTTGTGGCGGCGAAAGAGAATGCGCCACCTCGTATCGTTACAGCAAATATCCCCCCCCCCACATATATATATATATATATATATATGTGTGTGTGTGTGTGTGTAATAAATGTAATATATATATATATATATATATATATTTTTTTTTTTTTTTTACATTTATAATAGATCTTACATCTAAGTTTCCCAACGAAGTCATTAACAATTAAGTCGGTAGGTACGTAAAATTTCCTACAACAGATTAATTTATCCTCAAGGGAATCGTACACGTTTTGCTCTCGCGCCATGATGAAATCCCACAGCCTGCTACACGACTCTCGTACTGTTTAAACAAAGTTCATGAAAACTGACACAAAGTTTTTGCAAGATTGGTGACCACATCTACCTAATAATTAGACATCTAACGAACTATTCCATCAAATAGAGTTAAAAATCTTACAGTGCACTTAATTTTCAATTATTTACGTTAGATAACTTGATAACAAATGAATTTGGTGAAATTAAAGTTATGTCGATAGATACCCAATAAATTCAACTAAAATCTTCCCTCTTAACCACAGTTTTCTGTACACAGTATTAAATATAACAGAGTCGTTACTCATTTTGCCAAACAAGGTAAAATTGCGATAAATCATCCTGATAATGGCCACCGGTCTGAGTATTTAAAGTTTTGATTCTAAACGAACTAGTATTCAGTTGCCTCTATTATTTAATTTTACCAGTGACTTATTATTATTTTATTTAGAAGTAGATGACCCTATTATTACATAATATAACATAAACATTTACGCCTGTCACCCAGAGGGGTAGGCAGACTACAGACTTCCATTTGGCACGATCCTGACATACCTCTCTCGCCTCTTCCACATCCATATACCAACGCATACATGCTATTATTAGATGAAAAAAACCCTATTATAAGATGAAATAATGAAAGACAAAACTATGTTACATATCTAGGATTATCAGCAAAAATAAGTATGGGGTGCGACTGGAAAGCCGCTAACATTTATTTAAATAAGGCATAAAGTTGCGTGGATTCTGCTAAAAAGTCTGTTTGTGTTAAAAATACGCTATTAGCGCCGCTAGCGGTGAAAAACTATCTGACGATATGACCATAAGATCATGAAATAGCAATGTTGTGTAATTAATAATACCGTCAAACGATCTATATTCATTGATTCGGACAAGCTACATTATGACATGGTCAACAAACAGTGTTAAATCACTACTACTATTTCACTAAGACTTGGCCAAGAAATAATTTGTATGAAATTCTGTTTGAACAATCTGTGAGGATAATAAAAATTTTGCAATAATTGAAGACTGCTCAGTATAAAACAGTTTACTTATAAATTAGTAATAGAACTAAAAAACATATCGATTTTCATATTTTTCATAGACGACACTATTATCTATTTAAATTATTACTCTTTTAAAATGAAATAACAAAAAAGTTAAAAAATAAACGTTCATTGTAAATTTCATTATTCTAACAAATAAATGTAAGTTATTTAATTATATTTTATATTATTTAACATGTAAGTAACTTCATTAGAAATGTTTTTTCTATTTGATAATAGATAGCGCTGTTTTAAAAATAAAAATGTAGATCGTCGGCGTAGTTTCAAATTTTTAAACAAAGGTTAAAACTTATTTGAAACTTTATTTATAAATATGGTATTTATTTGAAGAAACACCCGTCATCCTTCATATACTTTTAAGCTTGTAACTAACATAATCATATATAATAGAAGATTAACATCTAAAGGAAGGAAAATACTTAGCCTTGTATTTTGAAGTTCCATCGCCTATAAATTAGTCCATCGGATATAAATGTTCCCGATTACTAACTACATGCATAAAAAATTTCATGGAAATCGGTCCGTAGTTTTTGCGTGAATCGTGGTACACAGATAGACAGACAGACCGACAAAAATTCTAAAAACCACTGATTTGGCTTCAGGACCTTTTACTTAGCCCCCTGGACCTGTTTTTGCAGGAATATATTAGAAACATCAACACGACTTTTCCACAGATATACTGTGTGTATAGATGTATAAAGATAACAATATTTTGAAATTGATTTTCGATGGAGGTTTTGAACCTCCAATTCAATTTGAAACTGTTGTGTAAGTTAGTTTCATCTCCAATTTATGGTGATGTTGTGTTAACTCGTAGTGAACTTGTAACAGCGTCACATTAATTATGTTACGTTTGCGTTGTGTTACTGTCAAAGTAACTTTGCTTGTTGCTCAGATATCATAATATAAGCCGCACTTGCCGGAAGCCGACCGCACCAGGAGTCAATAACCATTACCATTGCAGCCCACTAAAAGCGCACTGCTGAACATAAACTTCCCTCATAAGTTGCACCACACGGGGAATACTTGCCACCACTGGCACGCTTGGCAACAGCAGTTCTTTACATTTAGTTGTCAACAGGAAGGTGCTGCTGCCCATTCCTTGATCTGTTTCCCTTTGTCGTCTCTTACGACGTCCACATGAAGATATGGGGACGTGGATATTCTTGCGCCACCACAACACGTGCACTATGTGTATATTTAAGCCCATCTCCTCTGTATAATTGCAGTTATACAGTCGCCTCAATCAAGCGAATCCTTGACTATGACGTTATATGTAATTATTACATTATTTTATAGAGGTACGACCATGTATACGTGGTAAGGCCACGCTGTAACTACATTACGGTTGTATCACGAATGGGTCGCCTCAACCAGGGAAGGATCACTCTATATACAAAATTTACTCTAATATACAATATTTCACATACACGAAGTTCAAAAATTTTATGGTATTAAACTAAGTTTGTATAAAAAGAGGAATTATAATATTAAGGAATTTATATATGATAACAACCCCTGAAAGGGTGATCGCTACCAAGCTATTTCTAATTTGTCTTGTGTTGTTAATTGTAAACATGATTGTAAGCCATTATTTGAAAAAAAAAAATAGTCCCGCTGGGTTTCTTGCTGGTTCTTCCCAGGACAGAGGTTTTTTTGCGAACCAGTGCTAAATGAAAAAAGTGACTTTCAATAAGTATTGTTTGCAATCTATATTGAATAAAAAAGTTTCTGTTTGTGATTCTAACTCAATACCAGCGTAAAATAGCAATTTGATACTGTATTTCACAAGGGGATTGTAGAGAGAAAGTGATTCTTGATTGAAGATAGACGAAGGTATTCATGCTCTACAGCGTTCATTTATCATTTGTTTGCTCTTACGTCATCCTTATTCTATAATTAAAAAAAACAATCACGCGGCTCACAAAATGGTAAGTGTCGACCGCCGCCCATGAACATCTGCAACGCCAGAGGAATCAATTCGGAAAAATTGCCGGTGGTAAATGATTCCACAAAGAAGTCGTGCATCAGTTGGACATAATTGTTAATATTTATGATGATGGTTTTATATATTGGATCAAATTTCTAATAGTTTTTATAAGATATTCGTTTTAACTAAAGGAAGTCTTCCCATGACCGTGAGTGCTTTAAAGTGCTCTAAACGTCAGGGTTATAAAGTAAGTTAGTAAATGCGATAAAATCTGTAAAGACTAGTTTCATTAATACATAAAAATAAAGAATAATTGAAGTGTAAGAGCAGCATTACTTAAAAATTTCACTGGTGCCTACGGGGATCTAACTCGTCAGTTTATGGATGTTGTAAACATGTTGTCGAAATACGAAATTTTAACAAAAACTTTGAGGCAATGGCTTGTCCTTTGGCTCCTCATATAGCTCTTTATCTTTGTAAACTAAACCCAAGTATATTTTAACTCGCCTACTTCACTTAAACTGATTTTACAAATTTTATCTCGTTCCAAAAAAAGTTCCGTTTGGTTCCCTGCTGGTTTTTTCCAGGAAAGAGATATTTTCAGAACTAGGAGTAAAGGTGCCAAATATGAGAGATATCATTATCATTTTTGCGTATTTTTCGTACAAAAATGTCACAGATAAGAAGATAATTTTACGTGATAATAAATTGGATTTAATGTACCTATATTTCAAAATTATAAATATTTTAGGAATAGTGCTTGCCGATGAAACAAAAAAAAGTTATAAAACAAAATATATTACTTATGCAAGCATAAAGGTGTCTTAGTATGAGATACTTAGGGTTCCTAATTTGAGATATGACTCATTTTAGGGTAAATATAATAATAATACAATTAATTAATATACTTTTATTGACTTTAATTATACATTAGAGTAACAAACAGCGTTTATTTATTTTAAGAATAATAACTGAGCCGTTTTTCTGAAACCATTAACAGAGTGAACTGAACCATTAACAGCATTAGTTGCTGATTTTTCGTAAGCTTTTAAAAACATTATTCAATTGTATTTGCTTTTGTATGCACACAGAGGCATGCATGTTGGTCAAAACATGTCCGGGATTATCATGTAACCAGGTTTCTATTATAGACTCCACTGGAGCACCATCTAATCAATATTTAAATTGTCTGTATGAAGGAAATTTTGTTTTACCATTGCTGGTTTAATATACATTTAAAAATAATTTTATGGTGTCTGGGTTAAATCTTCCAATTCTCGCAGCGAAAACAGCTTGTGGCGTCCTGTTTGCAAATATAGCCTCGTGAATATTTTTAGAAGCCTTTTGCAAACTAAACGGGCGCTAAACTAACTGAAATGTTGTAGTTTTTTAACATTTTTTCCTGACATAACGTTCAAAGGTACCTTCTGAAACGCCAAATCCTCTAGACACTTTCTAATATCCTATTTGTTTACCGGAACAACAGCATGTTGATACGTGTAGGTATCCTAAATTTTCCTTTTAATTGGCGGTATCGGCGATAAATACGAAGTTTTCATCTAAACTATTGTTTATAACTAAAACTCAAATAGGAGCCCACTGATATATTACGAACTCACTATAAACCCAACATAATCTAAATAAAATATAAAATAAAATCAATTGGAATATAAAAATTCACTACTTAACAGATGTCACAAACCTATATTTAATCGGAATGTATTTATTTTTATACGATTAACATACTTTGGAGTTGAGTACGAAAAAATTCGTATCCATTCCCAACAAAGGTCAAGGTGGTAGTAGTATTTTCTCGCCTGTCGCTAGTGCTTACATCGTGCACGTTTTTGAATACGACCGAATGACCGTTCTAACGATACCATTATCGTGTCGCACATGATAAGTAAATGAACTTTCAAAAATACTGAAATATCTCATTTGAGACACCTTTACCATATTATTTATAATTTACATTAAATAAAAAAAAATCTGTTTCTGTGTCGTTTTAAACTAACTTTTAATTAAGTATTTGAAACATTATAAATTAAAAAAAAAATGTTAAATTAACCGCCTTACAGTTAAATTAAGCCTTAAATTATTTTTATACAAAGTGTAGTATTAATGTAAATATAAATCATCATCTCAGTAGATGATGATTTATTTATTAACTCAAAAGTAATTTATGATGTTTTGGTTTTAATTTTAAACTGTACCTAATAGTACATTAATTTACAGAATGTTTGTTTTGAAATTAATTAAACTTGACATTTGGCAACAATATCAACGGCTTACATTTTCAAAACAGAATTTTAGTGAAACTGGAGACAAATGTACGTGGTTACGATTGTTTAACACATTTCCATTAAGCAGTTAGTAACGATAAAGAGAAATTACTTGAGAGGTTCGCGAAGAAGTGAAGGCTTATATAACATATAAAACCGTATTCAAATAAATAAATATGTAACTATTAATTTATCTTTTCAGTATTAAAGTGTGAAAAATAAAATAGAGACAAAAGAGCACACAGTCCACCTGATGGTAAGTACGAGTGACTGCCATGGACATCTGCATCAAACTTCAAACAATGACTGCAAGTGCTGTATCAGGACTTAGATGGAATTCCTTAAAGCGTGTGATTACGCTCTCTCTATACCCTTCAGAGCGCACACAGCAGTGCACGAGCTGCTCTGGTGGCAGACGTGGACAAGAGGGCGGTGGCGCCAACCTTACTCCAGCTCAAGCATTTTATTGCGTCCGTGTGGTCACGTGAATAGTTCTTGTGTGGGATATAATAGAGCCAAACGTGAGCCCTGACAGGGCGTAGCAATATTATACATCAATACCTAAGGGAGAGGATCCTACCCAGATGATCTCCTAGGCACAAACGGATCACATACCACCTACCACCTACAACATTTTAAAATTACCAACAGACAAGAAGGACTTCTTTTTCACCTAGGAATCTATCTGGCTTGTTTACACCTTATTTTTTATTTTTGTGTGCTTTTCAAATAAAATTGGGGTCATGATTTAACCTAAGTGTGAAAAATATTTTTGCTAAATTACCGACATTTTTCTATAGTAATTCATTACAAACAGTCGCCCGGCGCTCGTCAAGCTGCTATTGTTGCACGTGACGAGAGCGCTCAGAATGTAATGTGTTTAACGTGTCGTGACACGCCGTGACACCGTGTGACCCTGTCTCCCGACACGTCCCGAGACGCCTGTGGGATCTTTAGTGAGAAATTGACGACTATAAACAACTCACCTCGGAGAGACACACAAGCGCTTATTAACTCCAGCGCTTATTTTAGAGGCCTCATAAAGTGTTGTTGTGAATTTGCGTTCGTATGTTGTAATGAAATGTCATTCTTCATTGCCACATAATTTACAAAAAAGATGCTAGAATTTTTTACAAGTATGAGTGATGTAATTGCATTTAAAAAAACCGACTTCATAAAACTAAAATGAATAATTTATATTTATTTAACACTTTTAACTGGAATAAGCGACATTACAACCTCAAGGTAACAATTAATTAATGTCGTCTAAATATTAATTTGTTCAACTATATCACTTTACATCAGTAACTAAGGTACCACAGAACACACACGAGACTTAAAATTGTGTAGCTTTTAAATATTTGGCCATTATTCTATTAAATAAAAGAGTCATTAATATCTGTTCATAGTTAGCGAAGAGGTCGCGTAACCTACAAATAAATACAGCCAAATTAAAAAACCTCTTTTAAAAAAAAGATCACAAAATCCACCTGATGGTAACGCACACAGGCGAATTGGAAAACTGCTTTTTTTAAAAAAAAAAGAGAGAGAGAGTCCACCTGATAATTATGAATTTGAAACCTACATTTATCCTCGATTAAGGCTGAGCACAAAGCAAAATAAAATTCACTATAGTTATTAAGTTCAAAACTAAAAGAAGACAATTTAGGATTATATATTATTATCATTCTGAGTGCTGTAATTTGTTAAATAGAAAACAAGATATTTTTTCGAAAAAAAAAAGCACTAAATAACTGCTACTTTTCTGTTTTCTTAGTTCTGTTCTCAATGCGGTGAAAATTTTATGTACTTACAAAAATTAGCTAAATAAAATCACTAATAACAAGAAAAGATTTTTTAAATCTGCTATAATTAACGAGATATTTAGTAAAAAAATGGCATATATATAATTTTTTTAAGAAAAAGACAGGGCCGTCCATTTCAATCGCACTCGAACTACGTGCGTTTGTTTCGCTCTGTTATGCCTTGACAGGTTGATTGCTAATCAGTTACAAGTTAACACGGGTCCTGTGGGGCCTTTTAGACCTTATACGCGCTCTTAAGAATATAAGTGCTTTGTAAGTCATAACTTAGAACATTGTGTTAAGTTATCGGACCAACCGTGTAGTGGCGGTGTAAGAATATCCACCAGCCCATACCATCCCGTGGGTGTCGTAAGAAGCGACAGAGGGAAACAAACCAGGAGGTGGGCAGCAGCGTATCCATAATAACAACTAGAAAAAAAAACTGGCAACTGTGGCACCCCCCCGTCATGTGGCAATCTGTGGGGAGGCATGTGTTCTGCAATGGTTGTAATGAATTATGAATATCGGGAGCATCGATTTTTACTGTTATTACATCCATTGCAAACCTGTTGGTAAGAGCCCATAAATTCCTGCAACCAACCTTCAGCAAAAACGCTGCAGATGAGTTGTAGCATCTAAGAACTAAGATGGAGTTCCTCGCAGCCTGTAATTATAGGCCATGGCTCTCTATACCCTCTAGACTTTTATTTAATACACGGTAGAGATACGCTGCAGAGATATTATAGTTGTAGCATGAATGGGTCGGCTCGACCGGGGAAGGACCACGCTCTCACAGAATACCAGCGTAAAATAGCAGCTTTATGCTGCTGTGTTTTGTATGGTGAGTGTTTAAGAGAACCGGAGACCATTTTTACTGGAAACGAGACATTCCATTTTATTCCTGTTGTTTGTTGTTACCCCAACAATGCACCTGCTTTATATACTAAATTGAGAATAAACTGTTCACAATATAAATAAAGTCTATGGTTCACAACATACACTTACCATTAGCTTTATGGTGTGCTCGTTTGACACTCTTATTCTATAAAAAACACTTCGATCATTCAATCCGCCCATACATAGATCGTCATAGTCCAAAATTTAACACATGTTTTCCACCAAAAATGGTCATTCAATTTCCCCTCGCATTTTAAATGACCCATAGAGATGAGTTTTTAACATAATAGGGTATATATTATTATTTGTGCTGAAGAACAATGTACATCAAAGTCAACATATTGATTGAAAGTGTAAATTAAAAAACGCCGAGCAGCTCTCGGTTGGGGCCACATTTACATAATTTCGTGTATAAACAAGTTGCGGACTACGCGAGCGATGGCCGCTGATAAAAAATATGAGGGTGTTTTCAAAACACGTTCCCGAGTTCATTATTTATAGATGTTAAACAATTAGCAACCTTTTATATAAAAAGAAAAACATGTGTGGCAGTTAGGGTTGCCAGACGTCCTAAATTTTAAAGGACACCTCTATTTCAGACTCAAAAATTGATTTTGTTCCTAACTTGAAATCTTCAACAAAGGACAAGGTGTTACTCCTGCTGGTTGAGGTTTAAATTTCGTTGAGCTGACGCGCGATGCTGAGACAAGATCCCCGAAAATGTACAAAATTTGTTAATAAACAAGTTTGAATATTTTCTATATAGAAAAATTGTAAATATTAAACATAAATTGTATAATATCAAAGAATGCATAAATGAAAATAGCCCCTGGGAATGAGGTGATCGCCACCATACTGGTTCTATTTAAATTAATTAAAAAAATTGGACAAACAAAATTATTGTAGAGAAATATGTTTAAAAAAGTCCATCTGACTGGTTCTTTTCAGGATTTACTTTCAATAATTAGTGTTGTCGAATAATTTTTTTTCTTTTTTTTATTAAAAAAAAATATTAACAATGCTATATACATTACTAATATTCCCCTTAACCACTCGTGATAAGCTTAAATTGCTTGTGTTACGAGTGGTTCACGACAGTAGTCGAATGGCGGATTCGAACCCACGACCTTTTTAAGTTCGTGGTCCGCGCCATGCCATTAGTCTACTGTCGCTTTAATCTAAATCGAATAAAAAAAAATCATTCTATCCATTATTTTCTATTCTAACATTGTTTTTTTTTATAAATAAATGTTACTACTGCTACCATAACAGCATTTTATTGAAACAGTATGACGTGTCATAATTTTAATACTGGTCCGCGTCACTGCACCGGTCTAACTATTATTTATTCTGTGACCGGTCTGAGTATTCATCATTACAGCCCTTCACAAGTCCACTGCTGAACATAGGCCTCCCCCAAGTAATGCCACAAAGCACGGTCCTGAGCCACCTGCATCCATCGACTTCCTGCATGTCTTACCAGGTCGTCACTCCATCTAGTGGGGGGTCGCCCTACACTACGCCTACCGGTACGAGGCTGCCACTCGAGAACCTTTCTTCCCCATCGGTTATCGGTTCTTCGAGCTATATGGCCGGCCCATTGCCACTTCAGCTTACTAATCCGTTGGGCTATGTCGGTCACTCTGGTTTTACTGCGGATATCCTCATTTCTGAGTCTATCACGCAGAGAAACTCCGAGCATAGCCCTCTCCATAGCTCGCTGAGCGACCTTAAGCGTCCTCATACGGCCAGCAGTGAAGGACCACGTCTCAGATCCGTAAGTCATCACTGGCAACACGCACTGGTTGTACAATCTAGTTTTTAGAAATTGAGGTATACCTGACGAAAAGATATGCCGTAATTTCCCGAACGCTGCCCAGCCGAGTTGAATCCGTCGATTGACCTCTCGGTCGAAGTTGGACTTACCTAGTCGGACTATTTGTCCCAGGTAAACGTATTCGTCAACAACTTCGAGCATAGTGCTCCCAACAACTACCGGCATAGGTGTGACATGGACATTGAACATGATCTTTGTTTTGTCCATGTTCATCTTAAGACCTATCCGTTGGGAGGCACTATTGAGGTCATTGAGCATAGTGCTTAAGTCCTCCAGCGATTCTGCCATAAGGACTATATCGTCGGCAAATCGAAGGTGAGTGATGTACTCGCCATTGATGTCAATACCGTATCCTTTCCAGTCCAGTAGCTTGAAAACGTCTTCCAATGCAGCGGTGAAGAGTTTCGGGGATATAACGTCACCCTGTCTTACACCTCTCTGCAGTTGGATAGGTTTCGAGCTCTGGTTCTGTACTCGGATAGCCATCGTAGCCCTACTGTACAAACACTTCAGCACTTCGATATACCGACAGTCAACTTGGCACCGCTGAAGGGACTGTAGCACCGCCCAAATTTCGACGGAATCAAAGGCTTTCTCATAGTCCACATACGCCAGGCAAAGTGGCAGATTGTACTCTTCAGTCTTCTGTACAATCTGCCGCAGGGTATGTATGTGGTCTATGGTACTGAAGCCTTTTCGGAAACTGGCTTGTTCGGGAGGCTGGAAGTCGTCAAGTCTACGTGCGAGACGATTCGTAATGACTCTCGAAAACAGCACGTAGACGCGGCTCAGAAGGGAAATCGGTCTGTAGTTCTTTAAGAGAGCGTTGTCGCCTTTCTTAAAGAACAAGACCACCGCACTTCTGCTCCACGCCTCTGGAGTAGTGCCACCATGGAGGACGGAATTGAAGAGCTTCTGAAGGACTTCAAGTACCGGTGTTCCACCCGCTTTCAGAAGCTCCGCTGTAATTCCATCCTCGCCTGGGGCCCTGCCGTTTTTAAGGTGCTGGAGAGCCATTCTAATCTCGCTTAGACTGACGTCCGGGATATCATCGGAATAGTGTCGGATAAGACTTGCTCTTGGATCGTTACTCACACTTGCGTGTGGCTCCAACGATGATGTGTACAGCTGCCCATAGAACCTCTCAATCTCACTCAAAATCTCAGGTGTCCCGGAAACGATGTTGCCACACTCAGTCTTCAGCCTTGACAGTTGGCTCTTTCTGGCAGACAGATCTCTGGCAAAGACTTTGGAGCCCTGGTTCCGCTCGATCGCTTCTTTAATACGAGAAGTATTAAAGTTGCGTAAGTCTCGCCGTATGCATTTGGAGATCTGTCTGTTCAGTTGCCTGTATGCTGTCAAATCTGTTGACGATTGCAGCCTCATCTCCCGTCTAACAGCCATGAGATTAAGAGTGTGATCGGAGAGTTTTTGTGTTCTTCTGCGGCGGGTCTTGCAGAACTTAGCTCCGACCGCATGGACAGTTTCCACGAGCTTGTCGTTCATATCGTCCACTGCATTGCAATCTTCTAGGCACTGGAAGCGGTTGTGTAACTCGAGCTGAAAGGTTTCGGGATTCTGGATTAGAGCACGAGGGGGGACGGAGCGTTGACTTCATTAGACGAGACCTCTCCAACTTAACGTTTAGGTTCAGTGTGCCTCTAACCATTCGGTGATCGCTGCCAGTTTTCACCCTTGCGATCACTGAGACATCACTGAACAGTTGGCGTCTGGTCGTCATAATGAAGTCAATCTCATTTTTTGTCGAACCGTCGGGGCTCGACCAGGTCCACTTCCTGTGGGGCCGCTTCTGGAAGAAAGAGTTCATCATAAAGAGTCCCTCTTTCTCCATAAAGTCGGCCAGCTGCTGGCCCCTTCGGTTCCGTTGCCCTACTCCAAATTTCCCTACCTTCAGCTCACCGCTTTCTCTTGTGCTCAGTTTTGAGTTGAAGTCTCCCATCAACACCGTGTAGTAGGTTTTGGAGGAATGCATGGCTCTGGAAATATCCTCATACATTTCCTCCACCTCCTCATCGGGATGTGCCGAGGTTGGTGCGTAAACCTGAATGACCTTCAGCGAATACCGTTTGGTGATTCTGAGTATCAGGTACGCGACCCTCGTCGACACACTCCCAATCTTTACAACGTTGTTGACGAGAGATTTGTGGACGATAAATCCGACACCTCCTTGGGACAGATGGTCGCCCTCCCGGTGATAGAACAAGTTGCCGGACTCGAGGATTGCCGTGTCCTCCCCCTCTCTTCGGACCTCGGATAATCCAATAATATGCCAGCGCAACTTGTCTACCTCTTCTTCCAGCTCCAGTATCTTCTCGTCAGTCCTCAGGGTGCGTGCGTTATATGTTGCCAGGTCGAGTCGTCGTAGGTGGCAACCGAACCTCCACCGGAGATTCTTAGCACCCCCTGCCCCGCCGTTACCATGGTCGCCACCGTAGCCAGGAATAGCGGGGCCGCCGGGGACTGGGGGCCGTCTGTTTGTGTATTTATTCATTGGGGGGTATTTGCCATAGTTGCCACGCTTGGCGAGCGGGTTGGCAACCGCAGGTTTTTTATTACGTCACAGTTGTCATCAGGAAGACGCTGCTGCCCATCTCCTGCCTGTCTCCCTCTGTCGCCTCTTACGACACCCACGGGAAGATATGGGGTAGTGGATATTCTTAACCGCCACTACACGGTCTGAGTATTAACATAACATAATACATAAACACTAACGCCTGTCACCCAAAGGGGTAGGCAGAGACTACAGACTTCCATTTGGCACGATCCTGACATACCTCTCTTGCCTCCTTCACATCCATATACCTAGGCATACATGCTCGTCGGTTAAGGGTGCTCCTAATTTGGCCCGTTTTCAATAAATCGCTAATTTGGTCGATAAACTTTCGCCTAGGACGTCTCTTTCCGACTCTGCCTTTAACTTCTGCAACATACATTTTCTTTGTCATTCTTTCCTCATTCATTCTTTCCACATGACCAAACCACCGAAGCATTCCTTTCTTAATCCTGGTCACAACATCATCTTGCAAACCACACTCTTCTCGTATCACACAATTTATCACCCTGTCATTCAGATTCAGCCCTAACATACTCCTTAACGACCGCATTTCTACTGCGTTCATTCTATTCTCGTGCTTCTTCTGCCACACCCAACTTTCACTACCATACGTTAATGTAGGGACCAACACAGCATTGTGAATTGCCATTCGTGCCTTTTTCGACACATTTTGACTCTTCACAATAGAGTGTAGTGCGCCATTTACTCTATTGCCTGCATTCACTCGTCGTTCTATATCCTTATCACATCTCCCATCCCTGCTAAATACGCTACCCAAATATACAAACTCGTCTACTTGCTCGATCATGTATGATACGTGATACCTGAGTATTAAATACCTAATATTGTATTTCGGCGTACACGTGGAATGGTATACAGTTGTCTATAACTCTGGCATTTGTCATAGAATAGAATAGAATAATTTTTATTCAATATGGATTATCGCATGATACTTATTGAAATATAATATATACCTATTATATAAATATATACTTATTATTTTTTTTATTTACCACTGGATCTGAAAATACTTCTGTCCTGGGAAAAACCAGCAAGGAATCTTGCAGGATTGTAATATTTTTTTAGCCATAATAAACAACAGTTATACAATAATTTTACACAATTTTTATATGAATTATAATAGACGCAATATGGTAGCGATCACCTCATTCCCAGGGGTTATTTTCATTCATGTTTCCATAATATTAAAATAATACTTTTTGTAGAGAAGTTCTTTAATAAATTTTTTAAACTTGTTGATTGACCAACTTTGTACATATTCTGGGATTTTGTTGTAAAAGCGTATACATTGCCCCTATAAATGAATTACTAATCGCGTAAAGCTAAATAACTGGCATTACAAGCTTATGTTTGTTCCTGGTATTTAAAGTATGAACATCTTCATTCTTATCAAATTCATATATTCAACATCTTCATTCTTATCAAGTTCATGATTTTATCGCAATATATTTATGAAAATGTAAAGTATGAAATATTACATTATTTTAAATATATTGCGATGATAACGTTAATATGTTTATTTCTTCAAAATTTTCTCTGAGGGACTCTTTACAATTTAAGATATAAATTGTCGTATTTTGCAAAACAAATGCGGTCACCACGAATATTCCCAAATGGACGCCAGCATCTTCCTAATAAAAGGTAAATCAAAATAAACAACTGCTGTTGGACATGAACCTCCCCCATTACACTTACATACAAGTGAAATTAATAGAAACGTAAAGATTTGTTAAATTCACGCGAACACTACACACTAAATAAAACTATATTTACAGATTTTATTGCGTTTAATTAACTATTTTAACTTATTTTTAAAACCCGACGTTTCGGATGCTTTACAGCACCCATGGTCACGGGGGAGGGGGATCTGAAATGTTTGACGCAACAATGTCATAGTTGGCCCGGCTACCTTCAGTTTTTGAATATTATTTTTGGTCGGATCTACGCAGACTAGTGACCATAGGTGCAGTAAGTAGCAGGTGCAGGAATTAAAAATAAGTTAAAATATTTAATTAAATGCAATAAAACCCGTAAATATAATTTTATTCGATAATAGAAACGTGTTAAAAAGTTCAAACGCGGTATGCGCTTCAATATTGTAATACGACAACACGTTGGAAATATTATTGTTCACATTTCCACGAACTTGCTCGTGTAAGTTTCACGTATCAAATTGTTTCGCAGACCAATTAATAACGCCCGTACACAATGTTCTTTGAGGAATTAGTTGTGAAATGGTTGTAAATTTCAGCTCGACACTGCGCGACTTTGTTTCGAGCGCCTTATACGTTGCTGCGGTGGCATCGTATACCGTGTAGAGGAATCGCAGTATAAACTAGCACTGTATTTTATTTATGTATGCATTTCAGAGGTTACTGTTGAGTATACAATTTAAAAAAGGGTGATAAACGAACTCACAGACCACCTGATGGTAAGTGGTTACTGCAGTCCATGAGCACCTGCAGCCAACTTTAAATACCGAAGGCTACAGGAACGTTCTCCCCGTTTTAGTTGGAATGCACACTAGGCGGCCTCAGGAGTATACAATCACGTTGTTCCAGTAAATGGGAAATATTTTTGAAACCCCTGTCAACTAACACAATACTTCCTTGTGCCAATTTGTCAAGAAATCCGCTGTCTTGAAATATAGTTGAGTCTGAGATCCTCCCTCCATATCCCTCAGAGATAAAGTTTATCAAATCTTCAAATGTAATTGAAATCAAGTACTTAATGGTGTTGTAGCTTTTATATTGAGACCATGTAGCCGACTGATGCGAAGCGTTGCTAGATTTATCGATTTAAATTTCGAAACAATCGATTATTAAAATTTCTTTAGAATAGCGCTTAATAAAATCTATCGGCAAGTTTTCCCTGACGACATCTGCTAATTGCCAGATAATAAGCCGATTTAAGCACAGTGCAACTTTTGGAAGAGTTTTATTAAAAATTTTAGTCACAGAACTCTCAGAGGCCAAAATGTATTGCAAGCGTTGAGTTTGGGTCGTGCCATCGGATTTTTCGTAAAGGCACTAGGATTTCAATAGATGATGTTAGCGTAAAGTTTTGTGTAAAGTCCCCTCTGATGACTAAGATGGAATGACTTACAACCAGTCATTATACTGGTTGTCTGTACGCTTCAGACTGGAACATAACAGTACACGCACTGCTTTTTGGCTCAGTAATAAATGAAAGAGAGTCACCCAGATGGATTCCGACTACCACCAGCGATTTTTCCGGACCGATAAGACTTAGGGCCCTTCAAGAAAAGAACCCTTAGGGTCGGCAACGTACGTGCAATTTCCGTGGTGTTGCAGTTGTTCTTTGGCGGTGGTAGTCACTTACCATCAGGTGAGCCGCGTGCTCGTTTGCTTGTAGAAGAGATTCTATAAAAAGAAATTCGTAGGCAGCAAAAGAGTCTTATCACGTAATAAATGAAACGAACAGCGGTATATTATTGTATTGTAGAGAATCATGGTAGCTTAGCTGATAAGTGCTCGCCCTAATATTTCTTACTATCCCAGCAAACGAATTCGATTCCCGGCTTCAACTATAACATAGTGCTTTGCAATTTTAAGCGCCGATTTACTACCACGTACTCTGTAAGAAAGGAAAACATTGTGAGAGTGAATAAATAGTAATGTGGTATCAATCCAGAACAATCCGGACGTGATCCTTCACTGCTAACCGTACGGGGACGTCCAAAGACGATTAGCGAGCTATGAAGAGGGCTACGCTCAGGGTTTCTCTGCGTGGTAACTACTCTGTTTCTACTGTGGATATCCTCATTTTTAAGTTTATACTTATAAATGGAGACATCCGCAGTATATATTATAGAACCAGGTAACCGACATAGCACAATAAGTTAGTAAGCTAAAGTGACCATAGGCCGGCCCTTCAGCTCGAACAAGGGAAAAGCGATGGGAAGAAAGGTTATCGAGTAGAAAATTAGTACCGGAAGCTAAGTGATGGATGGCTCCTCACTAAATGGAGTGGCGACCTGGCAAGAATGCACGTGGCTCAGGGCCATACCTCGTCGCATTCCTTGGCATAGTTCAGCAGTAGACTTGTGACTGTAATGATGAACGATCCAGACTACGACTCTGATTTGACATCTGCGCCGCACACAGTCAAGTTTCAGCAAGAAGTCAGAATAAGATATAAGACAGGATCTCAGAGCAACCTCTGTATGTTAATCCGAGTATTTCACTAATATAATATATGTAGTTTTAGAAATAATACAATATATTATTTCTAAAACTACATGCAAAGCCTTCAGAAGTTTGCAGAAGTAGCAAACCAGTTTACATCACAGTTAAATTCCGATGAATATCTATTATATTTGACGTCTTGGCGCAGTGGCTTAGCAATGAGCTACGATGCCGAGGTCCGCGGGTTTGAATTGTGAGTTTGATTAATTCCAGTCGCCAATTTCACGAACGCACGTCGCGATAAAACTCCCGATACCATCCACACCATCTGGATGCTTGGCGGTCAACCACTGTAGGTTTTACTAGGAGTATTCTACTAAGTTAATATTTAAAATAGTTAGTTAGTTATTATAAATAGGAACCGTTTATCACCGGCGATTTTTCCGGACCGATACCACCTACATACCTTCAAGAAAAGAGCTTACTCATTTCTAAAAGGCTGGTAACGCACCTGCAATCCCCCTGGTGTTGCAGTTGTGCATGGGCGGCGGTAGCCACTTACCATCACGTCAGTCGTATGCTCGTGTGTCCCCTCTTCTATATATATAAAAAAAACAAGAACTTGTATGGCGTGTAAGTTATTGTTCCGGATGTGGTTGTTTTTCCTAGTGAAATTGATATATATATATATATATATATATATATATATATATATATATATATATATATATATATATATATATAAACTGCTTCCACTTACATAAGAAAATCCCGGTGTGAAGGTAACGTTTTTAAGCAAAATAAAAATCATATATTAGAAAATAAGTTACATTTTCAACTAATTTTGTTCAAAAAACGTCGTATATCTATCGTAAAGAAAATATGGAAATTACGATACGCAAGTTATGCAACAAGTACCTGTTGGTAATTAAGCGCGGGTAAGTTTGCGAGCGCTACCTACATCAACTATGATGTCGCGTCGGCCGTCGCGGGATGAGTTTTCATCCCTGATGAGTTTAGGCAACGTAATGGCGGTTTAAGTAAATTGATTCGTGTAAACCGACGCAGCGATCGCTGTTAGCCGGAGATGAATTTTAGAGATACTAAGCGGTTAGCCTGAGTAAAGTCATTTCATTCATTATTCTATTAAAGATGTAAAAAATTAACTAGCTAACATATGCGTAATAAAATAAAATGATGTGTCTTACCTGGTGTGCAGAGCACCTCGCGCACTATCCCTGTCACCACTACTCCCAACGTCACTACACTAGTTTACATCACTACGCATTGTTAACATGTTTAATATAACGGACTTCCGTAAAGTAACGCCTGATTCTATTAATTACATTATTTTATTGTAAAACTTTCAAAAAAAGTCCCCTTGAATTTCTTGCTGGTTCTTCCCAGGACAGAGGTTTTTTTCGAAGCAGCGGAAATAGTAAAAAAATTAATTTCAATAAGAATTACTTGTAATCTATTTTGAATAAAAATATTACATTATATTTTATTACATATTAACTAAAATCATTTTAAATACATTTGCATCTGCACCGTCTCGTGTTACATACCACAAATCATAACCTTATCTTTAAATCGCGCTGCTACTGAGAATTTCTTGACAGAAACACCCAAGAACTGATTGTTCCCTGACCCGGGATCCGAACCCAGAACCTCATGATTAGCAGTCGCACTACTACCACCAGACCAACGAGGCAGTCAAAAAACACAGCACTCATTCTAAGAAAAGTTTGAAAACTTAATATAAGTTAAGTACAAAGTTCGTCTATATTAGATGACCAACAATTAAGTGATAATTTGTACGAAGTAAGCGATGCAATAGGCTCCCTTCAACCGGAGAAGTTTGTCCAACTTTGCACTTGGAAACGAATAAAAAGAAGAAGATAGAACAAAACTACACAGCAGCGAAACGTAATAATTTGTGACGCGACCACTACACACTGGATAAAAATACTTTGTTACGGATTTCAAAGCATTAAAACTTTGATATCGGGACGTCAGCCCTCCCGTGCCATGAGTGCTGGAAAACACCCGAACCATCAAGGTTTTAAAATAAGTGAAGTTTGAATAATAAAACGTAATAAATTAGGCTTCTTTACGTCTTTTAATGTGAATTGATAGATAATCATAGATCAAGTTAAAGACGCTACTGACATTTACTTTAACCTTATTGCGACCCGATATAAATAAATAAAAATATTACGTGGGAACAATTATAGACCACCTCCCCACCTCCAGTGCCACCCCGGCCCGCCCACCATCTGACGACGTGTCCACTTAACTGTGACAGCGAACTGCGATGGGTCGGTTATGCAGCAAAAATAGCACGTGTACGACCACCTGCAACTATTCCAACTACATTTCGTAGAGCTTCACTACCCCTCTGTTATAGGTAAACTTGAAGGAGTTCGGAAGAGCTTCATTAATGTGCTAGGGCTCATACTGAGTTGGCGATCCACGCGTACGATTATCACAGGCTGCGCTAATAGTGTTTGCGTCACTATATGAAGACTTATTTGTGGGTCGCTCTCTACGTAAGCTCTACTGTTATACGAGTATTGGATATTTTTTACAATTGGCATTTGGAACATAAATGAATGCGTTATTTTTATTATTACAGCCATTCACGAGACCAGTGCTGAACGTAAGCCTCGAGCAACGCCACAAAGCGCGGTCTTGAGCCTGCATCCATTGACTTTCTACATAATATCTTACCAGGTCGGTACTCCATCTAGTGGGGGGCGCTCGACACTTTGCTTACCGGTACGGGGTTGCCACTTGAGAACATTTTTTCTCCATCAGTTGTGGGTTCTTTGAACTATATAGCCCGCCTATTGCCACTTCAGCTGACTGACTAATAGGGCTATGTCGGTTAATCTGGTTCTACTGCAGATATTCTCATTTCTAAGTCTATCACGCAGGTAAACTCCGAGCATATCTTGCTAAGTGATCTTGAGCTTCCTCATATGGATAGCAGTAAAGGACAGGACACACACTGGTTGTGCAATCTTATTTTCCATGTTTGAGACAAACGTGACGAGAATAGAGTATTTTATTTAATTACGCAATTGTCGTATAATATATTTCCTATAATTTCTATAATATTGGTGAGTATTTCTTAATATTAAGTCATAAAATATGCCATAGAAGGTTTACAACGTGGTAGAGCCACGCTCCAACTATATTATAGTTGTGTTGTGGCTCGTCCGAGTGAGGACCACTCCTATCAATGAATACCAGCGTAAAATAGTACTGTTATTTTGTAAGGTGAGCATAGAGAACTACTTATACTATACTTTATACTGGAAACGAGGATTTCCATCTTAGTCTTTGGGGCTGACCACGCATTAACTTAACTTTTTTTCATTAAAAATGTAAACAAAAACAATTCGAAAAATATTTATAGTTTCGGTTGTTGAAAACTAATTAAAAAATAACTTTGGTATTTTGGCTGCGTGCTATCACCAACGTTGTTTCTTCTGCATATCAATGATATGTTGCAAACCCGTAACATTCATTGCTATGCAGATGACAGCACTGGTGATGCCTTATACACCGATCGTGCCAATATTTTTCGAGAAAACGTCTCCGAGTACCGGGACAAAATTTTGTCTGAAGTCGAGTCTTTGCTGAACAAAGTATCCGGATTAGGGGCGACTAAATCAGGTCCAGTTTAACCCTCAGGAGACACAAGTTTGCGCATTAACCGCTAAAAAGAACCCCTTTGTCGTATCTCCTCAGTTTCAAGGCGCTACCCTTGTTGCCTCAGCCAGTATCGGAATCCTCCGAATATCGAGTGACGTGCAGTTTCGTGGTCACTTGAAGAGAAGGCCAAATTGGCCTTTAAAAAGCTTGGCGTGCTCAGCAGAGCGGGACAGTATTTCATGCCGGCACACCGTCTGCAACTTTACAAGGCGCAGGTTCAGGCGCATATGGAATACTGTTCCCATCTCTGTGTTGGGGCTCCCTAGTGCCGGCTCCTTCCACTTGACGCGCAGCGCAGAGTGACTCGAATCGTAGACGACCGA
The DNA here is from genome assembly GCA_907164705.1 of Parnassius apollo. NCBI lineage: Eukaryota > Metazoa > Arthropoda > Insecta > Lepidoptera > Papilionidae > Parnassius > Parnassius apollo. The sequence goes on along the minus strand of CAJQZP010001641.1, from coordinate 241,796 downwards.
GTGCTTTCCGATCGGCTCGATTCACTGGTGCTGCTAATAGATGTTGCTATCACGGGGGATGCTCTGACAAATCGTTCGGATTAATCCCAGCCGTCAAATTTCATGAACGCACTACGCGGCAAACCTTCTGATACCATCCACACCATCTGGATGCTTGGCGGTCCACCACTGTACGTTTCACAATGAGTTTTCTTCTACGTATGGCCTGTCTGTGGAATAGTTTACCACCGGCGATTTTTCCGGACCGATACGACCTGGGAACCTTCAAGAAAAGAGCTTACTCTATTCTAAAGGGCCGGCAACGCAACTGCAATTCCCCTGGTGTTGCGAATGTTCATGGGCGCCGGAAGTCACTTAACGTCGCTTAAGTTAGGTGAACCGTATGCTTGTTTGCCCCCGCCCACTCTCCTATAAAAACCTACCAGTCCGCCTGATGATAAGTGACTACCGCAGTCCATGAACCTGTAACTAACTGGAAACAAAGTAAGTCATTGATGCGTTGTCACCTCTGAAAATTGATCCTTGTATAAAATAGTTACGGAATTGTACTAACTCGTGTTAACAAAATTTTATGCTCAGTATATTATCTCTGTTGTTTAAGAGGAGATAGTATAAACTTAAACTTGACTTAAGTTTAATGAACAGAATTCAATGTTCGATTATTATTTATCTCTAATGTTTGAACAGAGTTAGTGTAAACTTAAACTGAACTTAAATGTTGAATTAATTCTAGTTCAAATGGAAGTGGAATAAATAATACTCTTTTACGTGGTAGAGCCACGCTACAGCTATATTGTGGTTGTACACGAATGGGTCGGCTCTACAGGGAAAGGAGCACGCTCTGACAGAATACCAGCGTGAAATAGCAGATTAATGCTGCTGTGTTTTGTATGAGAGTGCAGAGACCCGGAGAGCCTCTTTACTGCAAATAAGGTATTAAATCTTAGTCCTCAGGGCTGTCAGCGCACCAGCATTTTGACTCTTAATCGAGGGTAGACATAGCTGTCTATGGGTCACACTTACCACCCACTTACCATCCCCTTATACCCTTATTACTAAGTTTATTGAATTATTGTTAACTGGTGTGGTAACTGACTAAGTTCAATTTACGTCAACAGATTTTAATAGATTCCCTTGCCATGAAGTAGATCAATACGACTAGTTAAACAATCAGAATGTTCATATGACTCACGAGACAGAGAAGTAGTTAATATTGAGTACAAAGATAAAGCGCGCAAATATAAAAAGGATCAATGAATGATTTAAATGTGATTCACAAATACGTGATGTATTTAATTTAGGCACAACATGTTTTATTTACTGAATAAACAATCGATAATCAAAGTAATTCGGCGAACACTTTTTGGTCGGGGGAACATTAGTGACATTTTCTGGTCGGGGGGCACATTAGTGACATTTTCTTTCTATAAACATGCTCACAGGTTAAAACAATAATTAAAAACCGAGAGAAAGAGAAATATTTCATACTCTGTGCAACTAAGAAGAATCTGTCGATACCCCTTGTGTTATAATCCATCAAGCCGTTTAGGCTACTTATACTAATAGATTGAGTTGAACAAGTGATATTTTCAAAAGTTATCGTTGAATAAAACTGTATTTTATCGTGTTTAATTAACTTATTTTTAATTCCCGACTTTTCGGTGCTTTACAGTACCCATGGTCACGGTGGGGACTGAGATGTTTGACGTCCCAATGTCATAGGTAGCCCGGCTATCTTCAGTTTTTGATTATTAATTTTTGGGCCGATGTAGCCGGAGTAACTATGACATTGGGTCGTTAAACAAATCAGTACCCACGTGACCATGGGTGCTGTAAAGCAAGTATGATTTTAAAAAAAGTTCTACATTTATATGTTCAATAAGATTGTTACATACGATTTTACGTGACAAAATGTTGAATTCTAGATTTTTAGGCGATAGTAGAACATAACTACGCGCTATACGCTTTAGGCATGCAAAAATCGGCACTGTTATATATTTTATCTATTAGTGAGAATTTATCGTAATAAAACATGTTATTTACTTAATATATGTAAGCCGTTGGTTATCCATGATATAAAAAATAAAATAAAATAAACAAATAAATATCCTTTAGTTGCTTAGTCCCAAGATGGACATGTGCTTTTTGAAACAACAATGTCCAGTCACGGCTCTTGCCAAAATACACAGTTCATTGTTACTTAATCCCAGGGTTTTTGACGCGAATAATTAAATAAGTTACTGTTTTCTCGTTCTACTATCAGCGTGAAATCATTGTAATTATTTTCTCAAATTACAAAAGATTCATCTCTGTCGCTCCAACAAAAGGCTTGCGATAGCCGGCGCCTAAAATGTATCAACGAGAACTTAATACCGTTGGAATTTAAATAATCCTTTCGGTGCTTTGGCTGTGCAAATTAAAATCAATTTTATCTAGATGAGTGAGAAGAGTTGTGAGCGCTAATAATGATCCAAATCACCGTGTAGTACTATAAGGGAGTCCACGACCCACACCATCCCGTGGGAATCAAACAGGAGATCACCAACAAAAATGCGACAGTCAACCCGCCTGCCTGCAAGAATGTTGCTCCATGCAGTAAGCATATAGCCCCACTAGCCCCTACCATCCTGCGGGTGTCAACATTTTCCTGATAACAACTCAATGTAATAAAAAATGCTATTGCCAAACCCGCCTGCTAAGCGTGGCAATGATGGCAATTGTCGTCGTCATCCCTTATGTGGCAATATATGAGCAAGGCCTTTATTCGATACTGTACTTTCGATAGGCTTTTATAAAAGACTGAATGAATTAATGCGTCTTAGAGGATAAACAAAAATATACAAAATAATATGTTATTTAAGAAAGCATTAACATTACCAAATTTTCAAATATGTCCTAGTTCAGCGGAGTCACCACGGATTACGGGATCTAAGGTTCTCCTCTAACAGTGCCATCACAACCTCCGAGATGCTGTTTCGGGCTCTAGCATTGATATTATCGTCAATATTTTATGATGTCATCCTCTTCTCCTCATCTAATATTGACCTTCAGGATGTTATACAGTAGACTAGTTAAGATAATTTTGAAGACAGTGATAAAATAAACGTTAAGGTGGTAAAAAATTACAACATGCATCAATTCCGCGCTTTGTATTATTTCTTAAAGGCGATGCACTAAAATTCAATGAATAAATATATCTGATATACTTGACGTATATATGTCACTTATGATTCGCTGAAGAGATTTAACATTTTCTGAAGGAAATATCATTAATAATTATATTTAACTGTAAAAAATATAAGTAATTCACAGCGGCGAAAACGTTGACAAAAATTCTTAGTTGAGTATAAGTGTCAATGGACCACAGCATCCACTTACATTTAGGTAGACTGTGGGCTCGCATGTCACCCTTAAAAGTATGTAGTGTTCGGTTACCGAACAAAGATGAGTAAGTGAGATGGATGAATGTGTAAGCGAGTGGGAAGGGGAAAAATGTAAATGGCGGGAAAATGAACGAGACGACGACGTATGCAAATTTTCAGACGAATTGTGAAAATTTACTGTGCAAAGAGACGGCTCCGTGGTGCAATGAGCTGCGTCGCGAGTGTCGCGGGTTCACGGAACAAGTGTTCGTATGGCCTTTGAATAATCGTTCTGAGTCTGGATATTTGTCCTTGTGAAATTTAAGCACGTAAATTGCCTTCACTAGAAAATACTCAAAAAGAAAAAAAAAGTTCTCGAGTGAAGAAAAATAATGTTGCTTGCTTGCCCAATGTACTCATAGATAAGCTTTAATAAAATAAAAACTAAAATACTACCTAAATTTAATAATGTGATGTCCACCAGGTCGAATTTTAATCACGGCGGCCAGTTTCAATGAAGACGAGCCATCTGCGTAAGACAGGATGATAGTGCCCGAGTGAATGCGCAAGCACGGTGCACTCTCTATTCCCACACTCTCATGGCCAGCAATCCGATACGACCGGAGAGAGATCAGGTGCAGGTCTTGCGGTTTTACGTGCTTCCCAAGGGGGTAAAATACTGCTAACGTACACATTCCAACTGCTACTGAAAATTTCTTGACAGAAAAACAAATTTTTGCCTGGCCCCAGATTCGAACCTAGGAAATTATAATTAGCAACCGCGTTTACGACCACTGGACCAACAGGCAGTCGGATGAAAAGTTCAGTAAAGCCATGTCTGTCTACGGACAGTCAGCTAACTGTCGACATTGCTGTCACCACGTTAGGCGTACAGTTAGCGATCGAGAAACCTATTCTTCGCCGATTAATACTTATTTGTAACAAACAATAATAAATAAAAAAATTAAACAAAAGTCTAGTTAAATAAGTTGCCATGCCATTTGTGACATTTCTGTGGAAGTAGGAAAGAGTTCAATGCTATGTATAAATGCTTTGACAGACTTTAATAAAGTTAATATAGAGTTTCGTTCATGATTAGAGCCAGGTCTAAAAAAATTTGCCCCTCCCCCTCTCTTTACTTCATATGCCTGTACTCAACTACTATCCCACCTGTTTCGTAATCTAATACACCTGAGGGTAATTGCTGATGAAGTCTTACACTGTAACCTGGGTTAGCTATATTTTGACATCAGAGCGTCAAACAACTAAGTTATTAGGGGTCAACAAAAAACCTCAAAACAACTCTCAAAACCTTTGGAAATTATTGTCACTCTTGACGTTGACGTTCCCTTGACATTGACGCTTTGGGATACCACCCAGGTCACCACCCTCTATAGCCACCATTGTTCATGACGCTATGCGGCTATTACACCATATGGCGGACTCCACGGTATTATCAGGGAGGTTAGTCGACTTCTACAACAGCCATGCGAGATGGCCGGGTTGCTTATTTTCATATTTTTTATATAATAAGAATGACAAACGAGAACACAGTCCACCTGATGGTAAGTGGATGGTAAGGCCCACAGACATCTAGGTGTATCATCAATAAATAATCAAATTGCAGATGAGCTGTCACTCCTGAGGACTAAGATGGAATGCCTTGTTTCCAGTAAGAATGGTCTCTGGTTCTTAATACTCACCATAAGTAGCGAAGCAGCATTGAGCTGCTATTTGACGCTGGCACTGTGTGAGAGCGCGGTGCTTCCCCGGTCGAGCCTACAGATTCGTATTACAATTATAATATAATAATAGTAATTTATTATTTCAATCAAAGAATATGTTATTTTCTAATATGTAAACACTTTAAGATACAGATTAACAATAAATGCAATTCAAATAGCTATAGCTATAGATATAGCTGCAACATACCTCTACCACGTATCAAAAATATACGGCATTAAATAATATTTATTTTAAATATCATGTTTCAAATTCTTCACGTTTTTATTCGATAGTAATTTAGTAATTTTATTCGATAATAATAGAGCTGCATAATTGTTTTCATGACATAACGTCATATGGAATCTTGTCATGGGGTAATGCGACTAACATTGAAAGTATCTTTGTTTTGTAGAAGAGAACCATAAGAGCAATTTAAAATTTAAGTCGTGGGAGTCTTAAAAATATAAAGAGATAAATATATTAACTTTGACCCTCAACGAAAATTCAATGTCAAGATACACAAAATAATAAACAGTTCCGCTGAGTTTATTTCTAGTTCTTCCCAGAACAGAGGTTTTTTCCTACTGTAGTAAAAGCATAATTGACATTCAATAAGTATTCTTGTCATCCATATTCGATAAAAACTATTCTATTCTACGCTCGTTATACGAAATAAAACAGCATCAATCTACTGTTTACGGTGGTATTCCGTGCGAGCGTGGTCCATCCCCGGTCGAGCCGATCCATTCTTGCTTCGTCCAGAATATAGCTACAGCATGGCTCTACATAAAATAAACATTCACGCCTATCACCCAGAAGGGCAGGCAAAGACTATGGACTTCCATTTGAAGCGACCTTGACACACCACTTTCGCCTTCCTTACGTCCATAATCCATATACCTACGCATAGGTGATAAACTTTCGTCTAGAGCGTCCCTTGCCGACTCTGCCGTTCACTTCTATAACATAAATTTGCTTAGTCATTATTTCCTCGTTCATTCTTTCTAAATTATTAAATCGCCGACGCAATTCTTTCTTAATCCTAGTTATAACATCGTGTTGCACGGCTCTACCGTGTATGAAATGTTCCGTGCGGGCTGCGGATCCCCGGGCCATGTGATGCTGCACCAGTACGCTGAATACACAACAATAGTGTTTACGCACAACAAACAGAGAGAGCATTATAAATTGCTTGTTTAACGTGAGTGATACTCGTACACCGACGAGCCGTGCGTGACGTGTAATATTAATTAAAATATTAGGCAGTACACGCGTTAGTACCTACGACGTCAACGATGTGCCAATGCTTATATTTTGTATGTGCACAAGTACACTAAAGTGTGTAATGTATATATCCTAGACATTTCATAGGTTTAAATATTGCTCCATGAAATTTTTGCGTGGGAAGGACACCAGCTTAATGATATTTCGTATGGTGAGCGTAGAGAATCCGAGACCCATTTTACAGGAAACGAGGCATTTTATCTCAGTCCTCAGGGAGGACAACGCATCTGGATTTAGATTCTTAATCTCACAGTTAGTTTGTCACCCTTATACAATTAAAAAAACTCCCTGAACAGTGTCAACAAATTGATAGCGTTTAGAGAATTATCAAATTATAGATGCATATTATTAGCAATATATTCTCGAATATTCTCCGCAGAGAGCTTAGCAAACATCGTGGTGTAACAGCAAATTGCTTGTTCCGTAATCCCCAATCGATTGCTCACTCTCGCGACTTAGGTATCATTTCATCGGCATTCAGATCGCGTCTAATGGCATGTTAATGGAAATAATCGAATAAATACGCGATTATCGCCGGCTTAGAGCGATTAGCAATCGATCATCAAAGAAACTGAACAAACAAAATTAACTAAAGGCGCTCACTTAGAGCTCCTTGCAAATGTCTTCATGCGAATTTAAAAGTTAGGCAGAACGTAGACAGTGGAGACGTTATTGAAATTTAAAAATTTAATTTTCTCGGGAAATTATCTGCCGATTGAAAAAGATTTTCTGTTAGTTGAGTTTTCAATTGTAACTCAATGAGATCAAAAGACAAGTACTTACTTTTGAGAAGAATGCCTTTTAGAGAATAAATTGAATGGTTGTTTCTGACTGTTCCGTTTGTAAGTTAAATAGAAATGCTCAAAGAGTAATTCACTAAAGTCACACCAGCAGTGGGGGTTGGGATTGGATTTAGAATCGTTCAGCAGGAGTTTGATGGAGGTGCAGGTTGTATTTGGTAAAGGGGATCGAGGACCAACCCCGATCGTAGCAAAACCACTCGCATTGAAAGGTAATGCATAGTTTTCGAGAAAATAAAAATAAACTATTATAAATAACCTTTCAATGGGTAAACATGGAAAAACAAATTTACTGTGAAAGATCGATAGCGTAAATAATTTTGTGTAAGTGCGACAAGGATGCAAGACAATCATAGACTCATAGACTCGTGTCACATTATTACGCTTTTTTTATAGAAGAGGGGGCAAACGAGCATGCGGCTCACCTGATGTTAAGTGACTACCGCCGCCCATGATCAACCGCAACACCAGGGGAATTGCAGGTGCGTTGCCGGCCCTTTAGAAAGAAGTACGCTCTTTTCTTGAAGGTCCCCAGGTCGTATCGGTCCGGAAAAATCGCTGGTGGTAAACTATTCCACAGAGAGGTTGTACGGAAGAAAACTCCTCTTGAAACGTACAGTGGTGGACCGCCAAGCATCCAGATGGTGTGAATGGTATCGGGACGTGCGTAGTGCGTTCACGAAATTTGGCAGCTGAACAATTCCTCAGAGCACTATCCATGGTATATGCGAAAGAAAATGCAAAGAGATGCAACATCTCTTCGTAGTGCCAGTGAATCGAACCGATCGGAAAGCACTCGGTCGTCCACGATTCGAGCCGCTCTGCGCTGGATGCGGTCAAGTGGAAGGAGCTGGTACTGGGGAGCCCAAGCCCAGAGATGGGAACAGTCCATGTGCGGCCGAACCTGCGCCATGTAAAGTTGCAGGCGGTGTGCCGGCATGAAATACTGTCCCGCTCTGCTGAGCACGCCAAGCTTTTTAGAGGCCAATTTGGCCTTCTCTTCCAAGTGACCACGAAACTTCACGTCACTCGATATGTCGACGCCGAGGATTCCGATACTGGCTGAGGCAACAAGGGGAGTGCCTTGAAACTGAGGAGATACGACAAAGGGGTTCTTTTTAGCGGTTAACGCGCAAACTTGTGTCTTCTGGGGGTTAAACTGGACTAAATTTAGTCGCCCCCAATCCGAGACTCTGTTTAGCAAAGACCCGACTTCAGACACAAGTTTGTCCCGGCACTCGGAGACATTTTCCCGAGAAATATTGGCTCGGCCAGTGTAAAGAGCATCACCAGTGCTGTCATCTGCATAGCAATGAATGTTACGGGTTTGCAATATATCATTGATATGCAGAAGAAACAGCGTTGGCGATAGCACTCAGCCTTATGGAAAACCAGCATTAATAGGCTTGCAATCGGAGCTTGCACCGTCTACAACAACCTTGATGCCCCGATCTGCAAGAAAGCTGGTGATCCAATCGCACAATTTCTCGGGAAGCCCATAGGAAGGGAGCTTCAAAAGAAGCGCTTTGTGCCAAACCAATCGAAGGCCTTGACAATGTCCAAACTAACGGTCAATGCCTCCCCCTTGGACTCTACTGCCTCCGCCCATCTGTGAGTTAGGTAGACCAGAAGATCACCAGCTGACCGAACACGGCGAAAACCGTATTGACGGTCACTAATCAGCTGGTGATCCTCAAGGTACCTTATGAGCTGGCAGTTTACAATCGACTCCATTGTTTTGGAGAACAAGGAGGTGATGACGATAGGCCGGTAGTTGGACGGGTCTGAGCGGTCGCCTTTTTTAGGGATCGGATGGACGAAATCCGTCTTCCATGATTTTGGGACTACGCCTAGGGAGTAGGAGTACCGGAAAGGACGCGTTAAAACCGGTGCCAACTCTGGAGCACACGTCCTCAGCACAATTTGGGGGATTCCGTCAGGCCCACTCGACTTGTGGATGTCCAGGGAGAGGAGTGCTTTGCGAACCGAGCGCTGTGTGAACTGCACTTCCGGCATGGAGCACTCACACCGCGGGATGTTCGGCGGCGTACTCCCCCCGTCATCGAGAGTCGAGTTGGACGCAAAGAAAGAGCCTAGAAGATCGGCTTTCTCCTTTGCGGTGTGGGCCAGTGAGTCGTCCTCCCTGTGCAGAGATGGAAGAGATGGCTGACAGAAATTCCTCTGGACAGCCTTGGCGAGAGACCAGAATGCACGGGTTCCAGAAGGAAGGCGAACTAGTTTCTCGCCAATTCTGCCTATGTGCTCTGACTTTGCCTTGGCAATGATTCGTTTGAAGGACCGGAGCGCTGGTGTCATCCATCCCGGGACACTGATGCATCAGCCCAGGCTTGATAGCACTCCTGCTTATAGCATGATGCTATTTTACAGGAGCGACCAAACCATGGCTGAGATTTGTCTCCAATGGGCACCACAGAGGAAGGAATAAAAAGTTCCATACCCTGAAGTACCACATCAGCGACAGAATCCGCAACAACGTTGGGATCGTCCGGCGAGAAGCAAACCCGCCCCCAAGGGTAGAATGCAAAGAAAGACCGCATCCCATCCCAATCTGCTGACCTATAGTGCCAAACACGGCGGCAGCCTGCAGAATGCAACTGCGATTTCAGCATAAGTGGCACAAAACTCCGAACAAGACAATGGTCCGAGGAGCCTAAAGGAGCGTCGACGGAAATCTGATATCCGTCCGGGTGAGAGGTCAGCAGAAGGTCCAACAGGGAAAATGTATGATACTCCACATCTGAAATCCGCGTAGACGAAGTAACCAGTTGTGTCAGACCATATGCCAAGGCAAAACCATGAACAAATCTCCCCGCATGATCGGTTAAACGTGAACCAAGCCATTCGGCGTGATGGGCGTTAAAGTCACGATCACGATCTCTGCGGAGGGGATCTGCTGTAGCAACGAATCTGTAGCCATTTGGACGTGGTCGAAGAGTCGGTCTGTTGTGGGACCTATAGAGGCACCCGCAGACGCGCGGATAGTCGTCGCAGTCTACGCATAGCCAGAGGATGGACAGGTCCGAACCTTCAAGTCTGCCGAGGCGTCGAGAACCGATGTCCTCTCTCACGTAAACTCCAGCCCGAGGCACAAAGGAGTGTTCCAGTTTGTACCCCGGGTAGGAGAGATACGAGACATCAGCCTCGTATCTCTCCTACCCGGAGAGATACCCGGAGACCCAGAGCCTCGCCGTCTCGAGATGGTAGTGGATGGCGTTTAGGTTAGAGTGAAGTCCCCTGATATTGCAGAAATTCACGGACAGCGTGGCAGGGGTCGCCTTGGTTTTGTTGCTCCGTTTGCCCCGAGCAGTTGTAGTCTTGAGCGGAATTTTGCCCCCCCCCCCCCCAGAATACGCGGTGCAGCCTGAGCACCCACGTTCAGAAGTGGAGAAACATGGTCGTGGATGCTCAGCGAGGGATTCTCCAGGGGTGCTGGTACCCTCCTGGGGTAGTCTATCATTATTTAATTCCACTACCATGTTGATGGGGGGGGGGGGATTTGGGCCTCCGGCCACCTGCACTCACCAGACGAAACGCGGAAGAGGAGCTTCCACTTCACGTCGGTATTCTGTGAGGTCGTGCTATCACCCCGGTTTGAGCCGGCCCATACGTGCAACAGCAAAGCTGCCGTGTGGCTCTACAACTGTTAAAATGCTTCTATTGTATTTTGTTTTATTCTACTTCGGTCTATACTCTCTTATTAAATTACTTATGACTATCAATTAAGAAATGATTATTTTTTTATTTTACACCCAGTAATATTTAGGGTCAGGTTAAACGGCTGTCAGTCTTCGTGGTTATTTTACCTCCCAAAAATACATGAGCACCCAGAAATCCTTACAGTAGAGATAGCTCCCCGCTCCCTTTCCCCCCTAAAGCCAGAGAGAGTTAAATGTTATCATTTTGAGGTTAGGTCTATGGGATTTTTTTTAATTTTTCTCAAGAACGGTGTATTACCTTTTCATGGGAGTGGTGTCAGAGTGTAGAGGACACTTCCTTCTCTCCTTTGCCTCTACTCTCCCTTCCGTTCCTGTCAAACGATTCTAAATTTTTACGAGGGATAGTTTCTTTTTATTTTTGTTTATGTGTAAGATATTATGTAGAATTATAATTTTAAGTTCTCATTAAGTGTCAATAATAGTTTTAATGGAAAAAAATATGTAATGATTTCTTATATTTACGCGAACACTACACATTGATTAAAACTACTTTTACGAATTTTATCGCGTTTATTTTACTTTTAATTACTTTTATTTTTAATTCCCGAAGTTTCGGGCGCTTTCCACTAATAAACTCTAAAATTCAATTTACTTTGGAGTTAGAGGCAAATAATACCTTACCTTTCCTAGATGTGTTAGTAATCCGAAATCCTAACAAAACCATTGGTCACACTGTGTATAGGAAAAAGACCCATACAAACCGATATTTAAACAGTGAATCTCACCACCATCCTTCACAATTAGCTACCGTGGGCAAATCTTTGTTACAGAGAGCACGAGGGATCTGTGACAGCAAACACCTGGCCGCCGAGCTTCAGCACGCCAAGCAAGTTCTGCACGACAACAAGCTTCGGGTCCCGCGCCTAAGTCACAGTGACCGAGTGGAGCCGGCCACAGTCGAGCGTGTGCCTCCTGTACTACCATATGTCAGAGGTGTCACAGACAAGATTGACTACATCTTCAAGCGAGCTACTATTAGAACATTCTACAAGCCGCCTAAGAAGATTAGTCAGTTCCTACCGTCCGTCAAGTGTCATATTCCTCTACAAAATGCAGGAGTCTACAAGCTTGATTGTGAATGTGGTCTCTCTTACATAGGACAAAGAAAAAGATCAATTAGAACCTGCGTAAAAGAACATATAGCTGATGTGAAGCATCAACGTTCCGGGAAGTCTGCAGTTTGTGATCATATCCTCGGTCCCAACCATTACATCAGATTTGATAGACCACAAATCCTCGCGAAAGAACACCGATTCCTACCAAGGATGATACGTGAGGCTATTGAAATTAAAAAACATCCTAATTTCAATAGAGAAGGAGGCTGGGTACTACCACCTGCTTGGGATCCTATAATCAATAAAATTAAAACTAAACCCTAGCATACCACTGCAAGACCTCAGGACATAGTCAGTTCATTTTGTATAGATCATCATAACTATACTAATATCAGATAAACAATAATTAAAAAAGCTGAAGGTACTCCGGGTTTAACAATGATATCGGGACGTCAGTCATCTCAGTCCCCCGTGACCATGGGTGCTGGAAAGCGCCCGAAACGTCGGGAATTAAAAATAAAAGTAATTAAAAGTAAAATAAACGCGATAAAATCCGTAAAAGTAAAAAAAATATGTATGTAATTTTGTACACACGTACGAAGTAAAACTTCTTTATGAGATATCATTCTTTTTTATTTCATAACTCATGCAACCCGGCGGTGAAACGTTACAAGAAAACGTGACCATTAATGCCGTACTAAAATATCTAGACGCGATGAACTCTTTTATATATATTGCCAAGTACGTCCACAGTGAAGAAATTAAATTATTCAGTGTTTTCGTAAGCCCTCCATTAGCCCGGTCTAATGTGATTAGGAATACAGCTTAGCGAGAGACTATTGTCATCGATCCTACCAGTACCTGTAGAGCTATGCAGGGCTCCCGCATTAGTGTCCGCTTACCTGGAAAAAAGAAAGTAAATTTAAGACATTTTACATACAGCAGTGTTCACAAACTTGTTGTTATTTAGCGTTATGGTAATAGGAGGAAGGTAATGCTACGTCTTTCTTATAATAGCTAGAAAATGAAAAACTGCTTAGGGAGAACCCGAGACCTTTTTTACTAGAATGACACATTCCATTTTAGTCCGCAAGGGTGACAAAGCATCTAAATTTTTCTTCTTTATTGAGGATAGATAGGGATATATACGGGCCATAGCATCCACTTACCATCAGGTGGACTGTGTGCTCGTTTGTCGCCGTTATTCTGTAAAAATGTACGTTTATGTAGGCCGCCGCGACCTTGAAACATTTTCGAACACTGTACTACGCTTTTTAAATATCATCCATGCCTGCGATAATATCATATGGTTGCCTCCGATCGATTGTATTTAATAATTCATGAGTGCGAAGTCGATCGCTTCAACCGCCACCCGCAAATTGAGACAAGTGATTTGCTTCAAGGTGGTTACAAGTTTCTACTTGTTTACACTTGAACGTATGTGGAATGTTTAAAAAAGTTAGTTATTGAATTACAACAATTCAATCAACAATTACCTTTTTTATATACTTACGTCAATAATGATTGGTTTTATTTTATATGTGGTAGAGCCACGCTACAGTTATAGGTAAACATATCTATAACTGTAGCGTTGCTCTAGCTATGGTTGTAGTACAAATTAGTTGATTTGGTAAATATAAGAAGTCATTAACTTAACTGTATATAACCACTCTTTCATCAACCCAAGTAAATGTCAAGAATTTTACCGCAAAAATTTATATTGTCCTTTGAGACAATGAACAAGCAATTTAAGTTTGAACAGCGGATATTAATGACTACTGGCCGAGACCGCGGTCGAGGCGATAACAATCTATTCGGGGTAATCGGAATTGAACCGCTGTCAGCCGGCCCCGCGCACCTGCTCAATATTTTTTTTAGCGCCATTGTCAAAGATTTTAATCGATCATAATGGTAAACACCGGTAGCCTTGTAACTCAAGAGCTAAGCGCTCGCGGTGAAAAATGTTATCAGAGTTAACAATAAATTGCCTAATACTTTTGAATTACTCCCTTTCATTACTTTAAAAATTATAATATAATAGATGTCTATGAGCCACAGCATCCACTTACCATCAGGTGGTTTGTGTGTTCGTTTGTCACCGTTATTCTGCAAAAAAATGACCAACCTATAGAAAAAGCACGCGCGTAGCGGACAAGCTCGTAAAACATCGAGCTCTCTTAAATCTTTATAGACTTTTAGCACAAAAAAAGAGCTCTAAAATGATCATCACTTTCGCTGACCTCGTTAAACCGACACATACCGAAAGTAACTATTTTATTATGTTGCGGAAAAAAACTTTTAAATTTCATTATAAGTTTATATTAATGACCTCCAGTTCAAATTTCGGTCATGGTAGCCAGACTGAACGGAGTCTAGCCATCTGTGCGGGATAGGATTACAGTGTCCGAGTGTACGCGCAAGCACAGGTGCACTCTCTATTCCATCGCTCTCATTGTCTAATGGAACCGTAATCTGACACGACAAGAGAGAGATCAGGTGCAGGATTTATAGCTTTACGTGCTTTTGAAGGCAAAGGGGTGAAATACCGCTGACTTCCTGAATCCTGACTCCAAGCCGCTACTGGAAATTTCTTGACAGAAAAACCCAATAACTGATATTGGACCGACCCAATATTCGAACTCAGAACTTCGTGATTAGTAATCGCGTATACGTTCACTAGACCAACGAGGCAGTCAAGGAAATTTATTTTATATTAAATAATTTAGTATAAAATCTGTCAACGAGTATATGGAGTACACCTGATGATACCATGATGATATATATTATCATATCAGCTATAGTCTTCTACTCGACTTAGACTGTTCTTAATATTGTTTTCATAAATGTTAGTTTCATCATCATTACATCACATTAAGTCAACTGCTGAACATATGCCTCGCTGAAGTTATGCCGCCAAGCCACAAAGCACGGTCATAAGCCACCTTCATGCATCTACTTCCAGCATCTCTTAAAGTCATCATTCCTTCCACACTAAACATATAAAAATAACTTTGATTTAGAAAACTCGTCCGTAGTTTAATTAAATTTAAATAAAATAATTTGCAAATTGTATGTGGGTTTATTATCTCTGCATTGGTCGGGGAGCAAGAGTATTTTCAAGGACCCCGCTTTACCTATACGCCTGTCGTTAGTTCAGATATAAATAACAGTTTTTACAGGATTGAATTTAGTTCGTTACTTATTTCTAACACTAAAGTTTCTTTAATAACAAACAAAAAAATGCTTATAAAAACGAATATTAAAGCCATCCCTATATGTCGGTACATCTCCGTAAAATGATCACCGGGTTGTTTATTACATTTTGTATTACATGGTCAATCTCAATCAATATACTTTTGAACGCCTCTAAAGAGACAAGTAAAATTTAAAAAAAAAATGTTCTTTAATTTTGTAAACATCAGCAGCGTCAAGTCGCGCGGCGCGCAGATAAAACTGAACTCAGTGGTATTTTACGATACGCCAGCGAATGGCAGCTTTAATATATTTAAAGCACTGAATAAGACTAGAATTTAGTTCCATTCGTGTTTATCTATCTGACTAACGTTTATAGCCAATGTTTACGGTTTATTTTAGTAGTTTACATAAAAATGTTCATATAAAACCCGATGTTGCGTTTGTGTAATGGATCTTGACTTTCTTCTTTATTGATATGTAAGAGTCTACGGCAAATAGTCCACTGCTGGAGTGAGTGGTAATACAAAGGATCTGTTACATAATGCTAAAACCGTGCATCCACTTGACACAGGGAGAATTATCTATAGAACAGGGTGACCGATAGAATGGTTCAGATATGACCATGTGATAACGTAACGCAGTGGCTTAGCAATAAATTGCGGTGATTCATTTCTTGTTTTAACGTTACCCGCAATATGATTTTTTCCTGTATCACGAAAGCACAGTTACATACATAAATTTCACAAAGAAAAATGTCCAGTTAGGAAATATTATTTGTAAACCGTATAAATATTTGCTAACGTGCTAGATTCGAACCCGCAGCCCTCAGCGCTGCGGCTCAAGCTATTTCGCCACGGAGGTGCTTAAATTATAATTTTGACAATGATAAAGAAATCTAAATATAAATGCGTAAAAACCCTAGAATGTATATACATTCAAGTATCCGAAACTACAGAAATTCCCATTATGGATACTAAACTTAACAGCTACTTGTACATATACGCTTCATAGATTAAATTTGCAAAAAGAAATAATTCGGTAACCAAATGAAATAAAATGTACGCAAATGTATCAATCATCCGCTGGCTTTTGAATTTTTTTTATATATTACAGCAAACTCTAAATAAATACAAACTACAAGCTTAGTCAGTCCTTACAGGGCTTACAGTTTGCCATAACTTGTAATTATACCGGCGTTCTGTATGATCATCGTCGTTACAGTCCTTCACGTCACTGCTAAACATAGGCCTCCTCCACTTCACGGTGCTGAGTCACCTGCATCCCTCGTGTACAGAATTACAGCAGCAAACGTACAGATGCTTGGTGATAGGAATAAATAAGAAAGAGGTACTCGTTTATCCTTTATAATATGTACAATATTTCATATAGGTAAATTGTTTCAAATAGTTTTATTAACCCCCGACGAAACAGAGGCGTGTTATATGTTTAATGTGTATCTATGTAACCTGGCTGCGGCAACTCCCAAACGGATGAACTGATTAAGATTTTTTTTTGTTTGAAACGTGACTTGATCGAGAGTGTTCTTAGCCATGAACACGTAAATCTTTTCAATCGCCTAAAGATCATCAACTCCTTTTGTTTTGGAGTTTATTACAATTTTCTACTTAATATCACTATCGCAATGAAAACTTAAGTAGCAGTAGAATAGAATGACCGACATAGCCCAACGGATAAGGAGGCTGGCATGGCAATGGGCCAGCCATATAGCTCGAAGAACCGTCAACCGATGTGGAAAAACGGGTCTCTAGTAGTGGAAAGGTCCGATTGAAACACGCTATAATTAAGCTGCTATTTCACGCTGGTATTCTGTGAGAGCGTGGTCTCTCACAGTCTCACACTCCAGTCGAGCCGACCCATTCGTGTTGCAACGTGTGCTTAAACGTGGTAGAGCCACACTGCAGCTATTATGATTGTAACATGAATTAGTCGGCACGACCGGGGAAGGACCACACTCTCGCAATATACCAGCGTAAAATAACAGCTTAATGCTGCTGTGTTTCGTACAGAGAGTGTAGAGAACCGGAGACCCGTTTTAGTGGAATCGAGACATTCCATCTTAGTCCTCAAGGGTGACATCGCATCTGCATTTTGATTTTTAAGCGAGGTTAAATGTAGACGTATATGGGCCACAGCATCCACTTACGTTCAGGTGGACTGTGTGCAAGTTTGTCACCCTAATCCTATAAAAAACAAAATACAGCTATAGCATGGAACTACCATGTAAAAATTTTGCATATATTGAATCATTATCATTGTCATTTATCTTTAGCATGAAGTAAAACAATTATTAAATAACAGCTGATAACGGCTATCAAGTTATTCCACACGCAAGAGCATTTATTTAAACCACAACAGACACAATTTGGTCACAGTTGTAACCGTTATTTTTAACTGTTGTTTCTTTGCTACTTATTATACAACTGTCTTATTTCTTTTATTTTCATTCTTGAACTAGAGTGTAAGTGTATATTGCTTTATTATTCCATTTCGAAGAAAATCTTTTATCGTAGCTACATCTTTCACTTTGTCCATGAGAATCTACATGTGAGGACCTGGTGACCTAAGATATGGGTTTTACCTACCTAAATTAGGTTTTCATCCATAAATAGAATTGTTTCAGAAGCTTACATTATTTACTCTCGAGTGTGACTAATCTAAATTTACATGTAAGTTAATCTTCCTCTCTCTGTAATGTATATTGTCGATTCAAATAAAAAAAATTAAAAAAAAAACAAATAAAGCTTCACTTGTGGAGATTTACGACTCACATCTACATTCCCTAAAATTAATTACGCGTATCATTTAAGTTTTATATTACTGCTACGTGATGCAATTATTACAACAAGCACAGCTGCGTAGTGCCTAGTGTAATGTAGCACGTTTAACGTGACACATACTAAATATACTGAAGGCGCAGTGGCGCAGTGGCTTACCAATGAGTTACAGCATTAAGGGTTGCGGGTTCGAATCCCGCGCGGGAACAATTACTTGTATGGCTTTAAATATTTGTTTCGGGTCTGGAAGTTTGTCCTCGTAAAATTTATCTATTTAAACTGCCCCCACGATACAGGAGAATATTCTAGTTTTGAGATAATGTTTTTTTTTAAAAAAAATTATAAAATACAAATACACGCTGTAGCTGGTTTGTGTCAGCTCACGAAAATTTAAATTTTTCTTTTATAGAAGAGGGGGCAAACGAGCATGCGGCTCACCTGATGTTAAGTGACTACCGCCGCCCATGATCAACCGCAACACCAGGGGAATTGCAGGTGCGTTGCCGGCCCTTTAGAAAGGAGTACGCTCTTTTCTTGAAGGTCCCCAGGTCGTATCGGTCCGGAAAAATCGCTGGTGGTAAACTATTCCACAGAGAGGTTGTACGCGGAAGAAAACTCCTCTTGAAACGTACAGTGGTGGACCGCCAAGCATCCAGATGGTGTGGACGGTATCGGGACGTCGCGTAGTGCGTTCACGAAATTCGGCGACTGATACAATTCCTCAGAGCACTCTCCATGGTATATGCGAAAGAAAATGCAAAGAGATGCAACATCTCTTCGCAGTGCCAGTGAATCGAGCCGATCGGAAAGCACTCGGTCGTCGACGATTCGAGCCGCTCTGCGCTGGATGCGGTCAAGTGGAAGGAGCTGGTACTGGGGAGCCCAAGCCCAGAGATGGGAACAGTATTCCATGTGCGGCCGAACCTGCGCCATGTAAAGTTGCAGGCGGTGTGCCGGCATGAAATACTGTCCCGCTCTGCTGAGCACGCCAAGCTTTTTAGAGGCCAATTTGGCCTTCTCTTCCAAGTGACCACGAAACTTCACGTCACTCGATATGTCGACGCCGAGGATTCCGATACTGGCTGAGGCAACAAGGGGAGTCCTTGAAACTGAGGAGATACGACAAAGGGGTTCTTTTTAGCGGTTAACGCGCAAACTTGTGTCTTCTGGGGGTTAAACTGGACTAAATTTAGTCGCCCCCAATCCGAGACTCGGTTTAGCAAAGACCCGACTTCAGACACAAGTTTGTCCCGGCACTCGGAGACATTTTCCCGAGAAATATTGGCTCGGCCGGTGTAAAGAGCATCACCAGTGCTGTCATCTGCATAGCAATGAATGTTACGGGCTTGCGACATATCATTGATATGCAGAAGAAACAGCGTTGGCGATAGCACGCAGCCTTGTGGAACACCAGCATTAATAGGCTTGCAATCGGAGCTTGCATTGTCTACAACGACCTTGATGCCCCTATCTGCAAGAAAGCTGGTGATCCAATCGCAGAATTGAATGAATTGAATAGACACACTTTGCATCTATCGTAGTCGTTACACTGCATATTAGTAGCTTTGTTGTTTAGTTACATGTTCAGATGGCGTTGCAGATAATAATAAATGTAATAATTTATATATCTATCTATCTCCAGACCGAGTCTTGGTCACGGCGACCAGCTTCAAGGAAGACTAGTTATCTCCGCAGGACAGGGTTATAGTGTATGCACAAGTCTAGGAGCATCCTCTATTCCTTTACTCTTATAGTCCGATGGGACGAAAATCAGCGTAAGAGCACCAGTGTTGTTTCGTACGATGAGTGTAGAAAACCATTTTCACCGGAAACTTGGCCATTGCAGTTCATAGAGATGACGACGCATCTGCACTTTGATTCTTTATCAAGGATAGATAAAGATGTCTATGGGCCACAGTAGTCACTTACTATCAAGTAAGATCACTGTGTGCTCGTTTGTCACCTTATCCTATAAAAAGTAAATGAAATATAGACATTACGTTTAGAAATCATTTTCAGTGTAATACGTCATACGTCTTTCACGATTAATTAAACACAATCTTCATGGCAGGTTTACGCACTGTTGTATAGCTTTGTAGTTTGCCGCATAATAGCGCGTCTCGTGTATCTGTTTGCTTACGATAATCATTATGAGCTCAACACTCTTACCATCATCCCCTGCTATTAATGAAACCGCTTACTATTATTCCCAGTTATTAATAAAGCCGTAGGATTAAACTGCTAAAATGAAACGCATCTCTTTACTCAGCAAAGATAATTAAAATTTATTTTAATTCAGATATTTAAACAGATAACTTAGATATTTAAACAGATAACTTAAATAATGATTGGTTCAATTGTTATAAAGCTTTGTCCATCCATGTATTACAGCCTAGTGAACATGAACCCCCCCCCCCCCCTCAAACACACACTGCCTCATCGGGTACATTTTAACACAGTTGCCATGCTGTGCTGGCGAATTGGCAACCGCAGTTTTGTATTAGTTTGAGTTATTATTAGGAAGATGATGCTGACCATCTCGAGTTTCAATTTCCCTCCGCAACCTCTCACGACACGCACGGGACGACATGTGGTCGTGGATATTCTTAGTACCGCCGCTATACAGTATATAGAACATAGGAACTCTAATTAAATTTGAATACAGTAAAGCTATGGTAAGTTTATTTGAATTTGAAAGTTATCTGACCTCCAACTTTCATCATTGTCCACAATGCTGGTATTGATTATAGCAGTTATTGTCAATAAACCAAGCACAATTTTTTGTATGCGGTCATATAATAATTCCGTTAAATTTATATTGATCATTCTATATTAGTAACGTATATTACTGTTATGATTCGAACCAAAGTTTGAATCCATTGCCAAAGAATGTCAATTCACTTTCATTGGTCCACTAAGTAGACTAATCAAATTTTCGCTTAAACGTAGTTTGATGAACTCAAACATCAAATTAATGAGGTAAGAATAAAAAAAAAACAAAAACCAAACACTTGGCTGAAAAGGGGTTATGTGGAGTGGTAAATTGGTTCGAAGATAGTCTTAACGCTTCTAAAACACAAATTTACAAATTTTCAATGTGCTTTAGGAATCTGTCATTATTCATTACCTGTGAGATCTGTTTAAGGGTTGGGGCAGGCCAAACGTAGGTATTGATTGATGCTGAAAGAGCACAACGTGTTGTGCTCGAAATATTACTTTTTCTACCGTATAGGCATCTCATAACACTGATATATGAAAAAGCACGGTAACTTAGTGTGAGAATATTATTTATATACCGATGTATTAGGCCATTCCATAAGTATTGTAAACCCAAACAACTTGACAGTAAAAATATAATAGAACAAAGAAAGTACATAAATATTTAGTCCCTAGAACATACAGTGATTTTGCCAAAAGAAAAGTTTATTAACTTGAGCCATTATTGTATAATAAATTTATTGGAATTTATGAAAACTACAAGAATCATCAAATCAAAAGTAAGTAAATTGGCTTAAAACTTATGACTAGGCAGCCACTGAATATAAAAATAATATATTTTTTAACAGCGTGTACTCGCCGACAATCTAATATATAATAACAATATTATTGTATGAATAATAAATTTAAAATAAGAATCTCTATAAACCTCTTAAATTTAATTGTAATTGTATGTTTTTATTGTGCTTTAATTTTTTAATAGACTAAACAAACATTATTAATTCTGGCCAATCATGCAATCACACTCACATCGAACTCATATCAAAAACCTCCAACTCACAAATCTTCTCACAGCCAACACACTCACTCACACGCATGCACGCACACACGCACTTTACCGCGCAGGCTAGAAACACGCATCTGTGTTTTATTAATTTTTGTTAATTTTTTTTTCAACAAAAGCCTGTCAAATATAGGAAGGAACTAGCTCCCGTTACTTAGGTTAACCTTTATAGACATTCGTACTTCTCGACTATAACACATTACTGTAAATAAGTTATCTATTACAAGTATAGTTGATTCAAGTTATCTAGCTTAGCGTTAATAAATTTACAAAGCTGCGAACTTTAATAATTATGAGATTGTTAACGGTCTGTGTTTAAAGTCGTATTTATATTTAAAATGGAGACGTCTCCATACAGCGTTGAACGCGAAACTCCTCACACTTGTGTTAATTATTGCGTTACATTACAGTTCTGTTAGATTGCCCTTACATTCATTATAATTTTATAAAGGATCAAGTTATTTCAAATTCTGTGCAGCGCGGTAATCCAAGTAAAATGGCAACATTTATTTACTTAACATTGTATTATATACAATTATATAAAACATAATAAAAAAAAACTAAACCTAAAAACTTACATTGTCATACAATCCTACTTCCCATAGTATCGTGCCAAGAGCGCTGGCTGCGTTTTCTCGCTGAATGGTTTTAGCCCTTGAGCGAGAAAAGAAGTCCTTTTATCACCAGCAGCAACGACCACTTGCAACTTCTTTTAGAAGCTTCACCGCAGGTGGACCTCACGCACTGATATATAGTCGTCTCTCAGATACTCATATTTGCGCCACTTAGCATCAAACGCAAGTAGCATCTAACACTAGGGATTTACCTCTCCTCCAAGGGACCCAAGCATTACCGTAGGATCTCTTGCCATTGTCTCTAAGTTTTCCGACAAGACTCTTAAACTGAGGGAACATTTATTTAAGCCAAGTTGATATTTTACAATTGTCAAAACCAATAGGAAACTATAAAAATGAATAGGTATGACATATCTCAACATCAAGTCACGTAGCATTCATGTGACCTATCGTGGATTTCATTAATTTTATAGGTTTTTATACGCGTTAACGACTGTATAATGTCAACTTAGCTAGCCCCGCAGTAAAGATTAAAAGTTACAGTTACAGCGACCTTAAATATAACTATATTTCAAAGCCCTGGAAAATATTACCGTTCATTTTGATGATACATGATATTTTATTTTATATTTTCATTGAATAAGGCACACGAATAGTTACATATATAACATTACACAAACACTCACGCCTGTCACCTAGAGGGGCAGGCAGAGACTACGGACTTTCATTTGGCACGATCCTGACATATCTCTCTCGCCTCCTTTACCTTCATATATCTACGCATACACGCTCGCCGGTTAAAAGTACTTATAATCTGGCCCATTTTCAAAATATCGCCAATTTGGTCGATAAACTTACTTCTAGGGCGTCCCTTCCCGATTCTACCGTTCACCTCTGCAATATAAATTTGCTTAGTCACTCTTTCCTCATTCATTTTTCTACATGACCAAACCACATTTTTCTCTTATCACACAATTTCTCACCCTGTCATTCAGATTGAACCCGAGCACACTCCTTAAAGACCACAATATTGTCTTTAAGGAGTATGCTAAAGTAGTATAAATACCGTAAAAATTCTACAGCATTTATTCTACCTTAGTGCTTCTTCTGCCACACCCAACATTCACTACCACATCACATTAAGGTAGGGATTAACACAACATTATGAATTACCATACGTGCCATTACCATAGTTATATACAGTTCTAAAATTAAAAGTATTATGGTGTTTCATCTAAATTAATCCAAAAAGCGCACACAACATAATATCTAATATAATTGTAGTAGAGACTTAGCCAAATCAAAAAGTAAACAAGATGTAAAAAATACATTAAGTATTAAAAGAAATATGTAAGTTTCTTTTAAATATAAAAAAACTACTATCAAATATATTGAAAAGATGATTATATTTTTCGATCTATTCGTTCATTCAGGATGAATGAAATGAATTCAGAAAGAAAAATAGAGAGAACACAATTGAAAAAGGAAGATATTGACAATTATCAATCGAAGGCTAGATTATTAGCCAATACTAAAGTTTATAAGCAAAGAACATGTGAAATGTTTCTTTGCTTATAAATATGATTGATGCGAGATTCTATCTAAAGAAGGTGTCGCAAGTAGCGGCTACGGGAAATTCTAGGAAAATCCGATAGATGGCAGTATAACCATCTACTATCATCAGTTAATATTTTTTTATATTTTCTCCAATATTTTATATACATATTTAATATTTAACACACATCTTAAGTCATCAGGTATGCCTAATTAATTACGTTTACTGGAACATTTAAATAAAACAATTTATTTACGGATTCTATCGCATATACTTTTTAACTTATTTTATATTCTCAACGTTTCGAGTAATTTACAGCACCCGTGGTCATATGGGAGTCGCTGAGTTGTTCGACGTCCCAATGTCATAGTTTAACCATTTATCTGAATCAGAGTTTTATTTGAAGTTACTTTTTGTTTCTATGTTTCTCAGTAAGTGAATGCATATTTTTTATTATTAGCACGTATTTATGAACTCCCTTTCGTGTCTCGTTTTAAACTAACTTCCCGAATAGCTCAGACTTGAAATTTTGGACATAGCTCAGAATCAGATCACAACATAAGAATATGAAAAAAACGTAATGTACTAAAAAAAAAAATTAATACATAATTTCTAAGAATTTCACTTTCGGGGAATAAATATTTTAATCTACAAAATACCCAGAACGACGACGTGGAGCAGAGCCAAACGAACGAGTAGCGTCAGACAAAGTCAATGTAGCAGCAGACTGCTTACGGGCTGATGAGGAGAGTAAAGTAGAATATATTTATTTGTAACAGTAATAAATAATAAACTTAATAATGATTGGTTTTTATTCTATAGACGTATTTTAAATATTGAATAAAATAAAGAGATAAAAAGCAATATAAATCTATCTGAAAATTTCAATGATGTGGCAAATTGATTGAAAATATTACTAGCAGCTACGGAAGATCTTAGTAATGTTATATGATAACAACGTAAGTAAGTAGAATGTTATATTAACTGTCACCGCCACTTTCGTCTAGTGGTCGTAAGCGAGTTAGAACCCCGGGCTAAAAAGTGGTGGTTCTCCGTCTGATCTCTATCTGGTTGTCCTGGATTACGCTCCCATTAGACTATGAAAAAGTAAGAGAACGGCTACTGCACCTATGTTAGCAAATATAATTAGATGGTTAGACTCCATAGTAATGGGTCATGTGGCTTACATTCGGTCTGGAGGACATTATTGGAGTAACGAGCGATCTAACAGCTCATCAAATGGTAAATAAGTACAAAGATCACTAACAACGGAATTAAACTGAAAACTAATAACAAGTTACAGGTTAGTCACGTCTGAAAATGATAGGCCTCAGTATTTAATTAGATTGCATCTTCATATGTTTCAAAATAAAATCAAACAGATCGCTGATTTCGGTAAAGATAGACAAGAGGGTTACACACACAGATGAACTAATAGGCCGGTTACTACTTTATCACCTAGTACCCTGTGTGAGTGGACCCTTTCATTTATGAAAAAAGGCGAAGCCAACACTCGATAAAATTATCATGGGAAAGTTTTAATACGAAATGTTTGTTCTCCGTTTTATTCAGTTAGAGCGTGGTCCTTCCAAGGGCGAGCTACATTCGTGCTACAATCATAATATAGCTGCAGCGTGGCTCTACATAAATATACTAGTAAATGATATATACTATATAACTGTGCATTAATACGGACTGTGTATTTTTTAATATATTGGTCAGGCGTTTACTGTCTTATAACGTGTTCCATTAGTCTGTATCTGTAGGATTCCTGACAGAACGTCAAAGCCCACGTCTGCACTTTGACAGTTCAATCAGGAGCTTGCGGCATTGACAGTAAATCACTGCGTCACGGCTGTCTCATGATCATGACATATCATCATGTGCGACATGTCAACAACTTACTTTCATTATAAAGTTTAGGGTATGACTCTATTTCGGAAACTATTAACCATCGACGTTTTGATTACGTACTGGATTTGTTATTGAGTTTACACAAGTTAAAACCATAACAATCACGTGTTCGCCGGTAAAAAAAATTGTGAATAAAACTAAATATCTTCGACGATAAAGAAAACATCTTGAGGAGCACATGTGTTTTTTGCGCAAGACGAATATCACATTCCCTTTAGTGAAAAAACATTGATTTATATTTGTTTACCTAATGTGGCAAATGATCTTTGTCCTGTACTGAACTGGTACCATTTTACAAAGATGAATGATTAAATTCCTTATTGCAAAACGGAATATAAAATCCATCCGTCCATCTATGACAGACTATAAAAGTTAATTGCTGATCGTACCCCCCCCCCCCCAGGCAGATTGCCTCATAGGCAGGCTATTTTCTATAGTTGCCATGCTTGGCGGGCGGGTTGGCAACCATAGATTTTTGATAATGTTAAGGAAGATGCCGCTGCCTATCTCCTGTTTCAGGTTCTCTCTGTAATATTTTCTGACATTCACGGGACGATATGGAGCGATCGATATTCTTACAAAGCTACTAAATGGTTGGATAAAAATCGTTTGGTGGCGTTCTATATCTGTAGTAAAAGTAATAAAGCACAAACATTAAGTCAACAAAATGTTTATCTTATCTTGGTTCGACTATCGCTAACATTCATACTGACATAGGTAAATTGGTCAGATTACACTAAATGCCTTGGAGGATTTCGCCGGGATTTGTCCAGTGTCCGGGTAGAAAAGGGTTGCAATGTACCCGTTAAGTGACGGTGGAACCCGCGCCAAATAAAATGTCGCAGACAGATCCCACATCTAAGCGTTCGTGTGGAACTCACGAGGGGACACTATCATGTCCGTAATTCATTTATTTCGGCTTTAGAACATTAGCTTTATTTTGTAATATAAATTTAAGCTCTACCAGCCTCAATGGGGGCTAGATTTATAAAAACGAAATGTCTTTGTAAACACTATCAGAGTTCACAGTAAATTGCCTCTTACACTTTTAAAGATCTCCCTTTCGTTGTTATAAAAAAAAAAACTCACGAAATGGCTGGAAAAAAATTATTTTTATATAATATTGTGTATTTATATGTTGTTTTTATTTATTGTCTTAGATAGAACAATAAAACAATAAAAATAATAATGGGGAAATATGGAATAATGGATTAACATTTTTTTGATAAATTTTTTAGGTAGATATTTGGCATTTCTAAAATTCATTCGATGTAGAAATTAAACATAATATTCATTTAATAATGGTAAAATATGGAATAACTTGTCTACTATATTAGACATTTTTAGAACACATTTAAGTACGGGAATTTTTTGGCAGTATATCGATTTTTTAAGTATTTGACATTTATTAAATTTAAAAACGTGACGTTAAAATATTTTTAAATAGTTATATAAGTAGTTGGTATTAATTAAATAAATAAATGCAAACATATAATTAATTTTACTACCATGATTCTTTAATAGTTTATTTCATTAAACTGGATAATAATAGTTAAGTATATACGAGTTTGTAAAGATATTGCACGCCATCAACATGGTATAAAGCAAGGTCTCATTAACAACTAATTAGATCGTTATATTACGTACTAAATACATTCTGTCTATAAATTGTATTGAACTGATGTATATTAACATAATATTTTACCAATCAATTGGCGAACCAATGCCGGTAATGTTCCCCTCTGTATCGACTTGTTAACTATTAAGACGATATTACACGGATCAATTTCGGTTCAATAGTCCACATAAAAAACCTTTGGCGAATTGTACAGAAGACCGAAAAGTACAATGTGCCATTTTGCCTTGCGTATGTGTAGTTATGACAAAACCTTTGATTCCGTCGAAATTTGGGCGGTTACCATGACTTATGGATATATTGTGGTACTTCCGTGCCGGCCTCAAAGTCAATCAGCAAGCTATGGAGAGGTCTATGCTCGGAGTTTCTCTGCGTGATAAACTTAGAAATGAGGATATCCGCAGTAGAACCAGAGTGACCGACATAGCCCAACGGATTAGTAAGCTGAAGTGGCAATGGGCCGGTCAAATAGCTCGAAGAACCGACAACCGATGGGTTAAAAAACTCTCGAGTGGCAGCCTCGTACCGGTAGGCGAAGTGTAGGGCGCCCCTCCACTACATGGAGTGACGACCTGGTAAGACATGCAGGAAGTCGATGGATGCAGGTGGCCTATATTCAGCAGTGGACTAGTGAATGGCTGTAATGATGATGATACCACTGTTTAAATATGACCACAACATCCACTTACAATCGAGTGAATTGTGTACTCGTCACCCCTATACTATAAAAAGATGTGGGATGTATATATATATATATAAATGTGGTATGCAAGATGATGTTGTGACCAGGATTAAGAAAAGAATGCTTCGGTGGTTTGGTCATGTAGAAAGAATGAATGAGGAAAGAGTGACAAAGCAAATTTATATGGCAGATGTGAACGGCAGAGTCGGGAAGGGACGCCCTAGAAAAAAGTTTAACGACCAAATTGGCGATATTTTGAAAATGGGCCATGTTAGAAGTACCCATAACCGACGAGCATGTATGCGTAGATATATGGATGTAAAGGAGGCGAAAGAGGTATGTCAGGATCGTACCAAATGGAAGTCCGTAGTCTCTGCCTACCCCTCTGGGTGACAGGCGTGAGTGTTTATGTATGTTATGTAATTATATATATAGGCTGTAACTGAAAGTTTAATCTACATTTAAATGAAAAATAAATATAATTATCCGCACGAGGAAATTATAATTAAAAAAGAACTTAATTAAATAATCCAATCCACGGAGCCATGCCAGCGTTAAAATGTATCAAACCAAATAAAGCAAACGTTTACGTAAATGTTTATTTGATTGCTATAAATTGTAAAAGGATAATTGCCTAGAAGTGTTTTCATTGATTTATTAAAAAGAAAGATGTCCTTCACAGGACGCCCAGTAGATATGAAACATCACAGTTGATGGTAGAATTTATAATTAATGAAAACCAATGACGAAGTATGGAGTGAAATAATTAAAAGAAAACAATAATATTTTAAATAAAAACAAATGTGTATACAAGCGGTAAACGCGTCAAGTATACTTCTCTGGTATATACAGGCTGCACTAAAAGTATCGGGAATGGAATATTTCCACTGTTCCTGTCATATTAAAATCTTTTTAATTGAAAACTCCTTGGTTTTAAAAATCGAATACCATTTATTTATTTAAAAAAAGATTCTCGGTCTTGTCACAAGGTTTTGTCAAACTTTTTTAGTCCTTGAGAAAATGGAATTGATTCGAGAAAATTCAAGAGCGATGATTTATTATGACTTTCGAAGTGGTTTAACACAAAAACAGTGTGTTAACCGGATGATTTCTGAATTTGGAGTTGAAGCTCCATCCAAAACCACAATTTATCGCTGGTTTGCTGAATTTCAACGTGGACGTGTCAAGCTCAGTGATGATCCCCGTCAAGGTCGTCCAAAAACTGCAGTCACCCAAGAAAACGTTGATGCTGTGCGTAAGCAGATTGAGGAAGATCGACATGTGACATACCGCCAAATTCAGGCAACTTTAGACATTGGCATGTGTCATGCATGAGAAATAAATTTGCATGAACATTTAGGTGTAAAAAAGTTGTTTTCCCGATGGATACCGCATTAGATCTGTGAAGAGAAAAAAGCGGCTCGCGTTACTTGGTGCGTCAGAACTCTCGAAAGATTCCACGCAGGATCCTCAAATACTGTATACAACATCGTATCAGATGACACACCATCGACGATAATACGACACGTGTTTGGCCTCTACACGAGGCAGGTGATGTGATATATCTATTGGCGAGCCTCGGCAGTAAAACCGACCCCTATGCCGTGACGACAAACGGCATGACGCCATTTTATGCCGTCATACCCGCTCTACGCCAACGCTCTCGACTCCCTAATGTATGCGTAAGCGTATACTACGGGTATATCTCTGTTGCTGTGTACTGTGTGTGCCTTGCTATTCGACTATAGTATACTTCATAGATACTATATACGAGGGCGGCACTGAAAATTTCGGGAATCAAGGAAGTGACACAACATTACTATTTAAAAATGTATTTATTGCTTTTCGAAGTATTGATGAATCCTGGATATACGCGTACGAACCCGAAACAAAAAACCAGTCACGAGTTTGGGTGTTCGAAAATGAGTTAAAACCTTTTACCACCGGCTGTCGGTTCAGTAGCTTATTCATTCGTTATTTTTTTATTGTTTTGGGTATGGAAGACGAGTACACTTATAAATTAAACGCCGAGCAAAGCCACCCCTCACGCAGTTTCCACCCCGGGCTGTGATTCCTATGGCTCTATCGTAAATACGCTTACGAACACCTCGCATTAGCCGTTTGGCCTACCATCCAATATCCATCCATTTTGGTCTTGCCATAGTTGCCATGCTTGACAGTTAAGTTGGTACCTACAGTTTTACCGACATACAATACTGTCTCCATTATAAAATTAGTCACTGCTGGCTTTTAAGATGACCAAAATATGAGCTATATATCCGGTTCCTTGTGAGAATTGGGATAAAAAGGATATGAAGTTGAAATTATGACAGGAACAATTTTAAATTTGATCTTTCTTGGGTCGCGATCACGAGGAAATACACAAGATAAGATTATCTTAGAATTTATTTCGTTCTTTTATTTAGAATTTGATTAGATATCTTATGTAAACAGACGAGGTAGATTTTTTGATCCCGAGGGAATGACTTACATATAATATTTTTAAAAGCACTGCTACCAACAGTCGGCCAGGGTCCCCAAGGAAAACTTAAAGTTATCGATCCATAAGACTTTCATTTTGGCCATTGTTATTAATAATTTGTGCGACAAGAAACTTTTTTAAATAGTAAGTATGCTATTTGCAAAGTATTTTTTTCAATTAATATAATAGAAAAAAAATCATTGCAGGAAGAGGAATTTGAAATTGAACTTGAACTTGAAAATTTTACGACATAATGCGACGTTTGTAAAATAAAATAAAATATTACAAATTTAAGGTTTGAGAGATATCTTTATTTCTCATAAGAATTTACAATAATTCACTTACATGAGAAAATTTAAAACACATACAAACAAATAAGAGTCTTATCCTAGGCGTACACTAATATAACGAATCAATTTCACTCAAACACATTCAGTTGTAATTATACATTTTTATATTATACACAGACCGAGCGTAGCTAGAAGCGACGCGTAAAATAGTGAAATCAAGGTACGCTCAGGTTAGAAGTTAAATAATATTTTAAGTGCTTTCTAAATGTTGGGATTGATTTTGCTTCTTTAATATTTTTCGGTAATTTTTTATACAATTTCGCACCTTCGTACATTAAGTTTTTTTTACCATAATTAGTTCTTGGGGTTAAGAGGCAAAGGTCGTTTGCACGTCTTAGTCCAATTTTTTGTATTTGCTGTTTCTTTGTGAATGTTATTTGAGTATATATATATATTTGAGTAATATTTAATAATTTTGTTTTTTTATACAGTAGATTTGTTGGTGTGAGGAAATCATATTTAAATAATATTTTAATTAGTTTATTTTGTGACCTTTGTAGTGGTTCTAGATTTGTTTTCGCAGCGGTGCCCCAAACTTCAGTCAAGTATTCTAAATGCGGCTTTATGAGAGAGTTATATATATATATATTATATCGAACTCGGTGCGGTAAACATACAACCATACCCCGTATGGCACCAGAAAGTGAAGTTAATTTTGTTTTAATTTTAGAAATATGTGGTTTCTATGTTAAGTGCGAGTCTAATATCAGTCCAAGATATTTTTCTTCATTAACTTTATTAATAATTTGGTTATTTATTCTCAATGGCATGTACTGTGATATTTTTTTGTTTTTTGCTGTAAATATTATAAAGTTTGTTTTTGATATATTTATAGTAAGCCGATTGCGTTGAAACCAGGTATTTAGAACATCTAAGTCATTTTGTGCGTCTTTAATAACAGAGTCTATAGAATGGCCAAAGTAGAATAGAGCGGTATCATCGGCGTATAACTTTATGTCTCCATTAAGCCCGAGTTCTTTTATATTATTTATATATATAAGAAACAAAAGAGGCCCCAGAATCGATCCCTGAGGTATACCACAGGTCACAACTCTGGGCCCACTCTGTGTTTCACCGATCTTAACCACTTGCCGACGATTTGTGAGGTAAGATCTGAGTATCTCATGAGCGGTTCCTGTAATGCCAATATCAAATAGTTTTTTTAATAATAGGTCATGACTAATTATATCAAAAGCCTTCTTTAAGTCTATGAAGACTCCTAGTGCTATTTGTTTTTTGTCAATACTAAGTTTCACTTTAGTTATGAGATCTACTGTAGCTGACAGCGTGTTAGATCGATCAGTCTGAAACCATACTGCTGCTTGTAAAAGAAGTTTTATGCAGAGAGATAAGTTTTAAGACGTTTATTATTTTTACAGGATGTTGGATGTTTATTACAGGAAGAACAGATATTGGGCGGTAATTGCCAGGTTCCAATTTAGTACCAGATTTAAATATAGGTGTAACTTTAGCGATCTTTAAACTATCAGGGAAAGTACCATTTTCTAGATTATTATTTATGCAATTAGTAAGTTCAGGAAGGATGATGTGTTTCAAGCATTTTATTGATTTGCTATTAACCCCATCTAATCCAGAGCTAGTATTTGTGCTTAAGCTATCTATAAAATTAGCAATTTCTTCCATTGTACATGGCTGTAACTGTGTTAGCGCGATTGAATTGGCATTGTTTGCTTTATTTGTATACGTTAAATTATTATAAGGATTTGCTAGTATCTGACTATTTAAGATCAAGCCTACATTAGAAAAAAAGTCATTAAATTGTTCACATATAGCATTTTGATCCGTTATGTAACCATTGGGTGTTAAAAGTTTACTCGGTACTGATGGGTCTCTTACTTTGTTGTTAGAAAGGTCTTTTATTAGTTTCCACATCTTCTTAGGGTTGCTCTTGCAGTCGTTGAATGCTTTTGAATAATATTTAGTTTTAGTTTTATAAATGGTTCTTGATAATTCGTTTCTTTCTTTGATGAATGCTTCTTCTAATAATTTGTCTTCTGGATTCTTCTTAAATT
The DNA here is from genome assembly GCA_907164705.1 of Parnassius apollo. Lineage (NCBI taxonomy): Eukaryota > Metazoa > Arthropoda > Insecta > Lepidoptera > Papilionidae > Parnassius > Parnassius apollo. The sequence continues at coordinate 208,835 of CAJQZP010001641.1, read as the reverse complement.
TGTTCCATATTATATTTCGACTATTTATTCTATCTAAAATTTTCCATAAAAAAATAGATACTCCACCACCTCTCATGTTACGCCTGTAATTAAAATGGTAAATATAGCCGGGAATCTGAAGACTAATAGCTTTCTCGTCTGACTTTATCCATGTCTCTGACAGGATGATTATATGAACCCTATTCTGAAACGACTCAACTACGCATTTTAGTTCATCCAATTTTCCTGGTTTCACTATACTTCTTGCGTTAGCATATAGAAATCGCAGAGACTTTTTGGTGGAAGAATCTTTATATCTTTGTAACTATTAACAATTTCATAAGTAGTTGGGTTTACGTTGCACGAAAGTGTTTGGAGGTGAGTGGTGTCATGTGATTTTAGTTTTTTGAGGAGGTTTCCACGACCTTCGGCACACCTCTAACATATTTTATAATAAGGTTTTTATTATTATTATTAATCGATAGGGGCTTTACTTCTTATTTAAGATCTTTATAATATTTTCGCTGTATAAGGGTGTGATCTGCGTATATTTTGAGATTGCCTAAACTCTCATTTTTCCTACTGCGTAACATAGTTAAAGCTGTCTCTGAAGACGAAAAACATACTTTTATGGGACGATCTTTGCCGGAGCTATATCTGCCAAGACGGTATACCACTTTGGGCTGGAAACTCTCATCTATCGTCTTTACTATTTTAGTTACTTGTTTTATGTCGATGTCTTTCCTTTCCTCTTTATTTTTCGATACGGGTTCCGGTAGTCCATCTATAATTATGTTTTTACGTCTACAGTTTCGTTCTGTAATTTCAGATATGATAGACTCGTAAGAAGTGTCTGCAGGCTGAGTTGTATGATTGCCTGACGTATTTTTAAGCAAGTTTACTTCAGACTGCAAAGCTTCAACGTTTTTATTAGTAATATTATTATTAGACTTTATATTTAGGATATCAGATTTTATTGTATTTTGCTCCATTGTGAGATTCTGAATATTAATTTTTATATCAGCCATCTGTTCTTTAATATCTGAAACATCATTATTCAATTTATTGTTAAATTCTTGCTGAATAATGCTCAAATTTGTGAGCATCGACATCATTTGTGACATTTGTTTACGAATTTCGCTTAATTCTTCCTTGATATCTTCGCAATTATCAAAACGCTTTCTCGTATTGCGCATGTTAACCTTTGATTTATCTGTTGACTCAGGTGTTGTGGACAAATTTGCTTCCAACCCACTTAGGCCACTTCCAGTAGGCGAGCGTAGTACGTTCATCATAGATCTGTGGCACAGCATATAACACGCCTAAGCTCGGTGATCGCTACGGAGTGAAAGGTCAAATAAAATATAATTTGTCTCTTTTCCCCGAGGGGGTGAAGAGCGGTTACCTTGCCTATGCGCCGAGGTAGAAGTAAATCTCCGCACTTTATCACGTAATCGATGCACTGGTAACTCAATTAAATTTATATCTTAACCTTGAATAATTAAGTTTTAAATTAGATTGTTGAGCGTAATTGAATTTATTTAAAAGTTGTAAAACACGACTGCTCTGTACGCCTAATCAAACTCAACTAAATTTAACACATAAAAATAATAAAGACAAAATATACGACTACCACCAGCGATTTTTCCGGATCCAAACGACTTAGGGACCTTCAACAAAAGAGCTTAGGTACTCTTTTTTCAAAGGCCGGCAACGCATTTGCAATTCCCCGAGTGTTGCAGTTGTTCATGGGCGGCGGTACTCACTTACCATCAGGTTAGCATGCACTTTTGCTGTTCTATAGTAATACCATATTATATATATATATATATATTTTATATATATATATATATATATATATATATATATATATATATATATATATATATATATTTTTTTTTTGTTACAAAATTAAATACATATAATTTTAAGTTTTATTATTATTACGTAGATTATCTCTCTGGCAACGAATCTATAACCGTGTAGTGGCAGTGTAAGACTATCCAATACCCAAATCGTCCCGTGGGTTTCGGAGGAACAGATAGACTGAAAATAGAACAGGAGATGAGCAGCAGCATCTTGATACCCCCCTCCCCTTCCCCAGAGGCAATCTTTGTGGAGGCCTCAGCAGTGGACTTTTACAGGTTGTTATGAATAAACGGATTTATGGATTTACAGCAAGTCTCGCATTAGCGAATTTAGGGATTACTGGATAGGTGTGAAAGCTAAGATTTTTATATTTACTGTGAACAACATGCAAATCGTTTGGATTTTCTTATAATTATATTTGACTATGTTATAATATTTAAACCAAATGAGCCAATAGGTCACCTGTTGGTCTAATGGCTATTGCAGCCTATGGGTAACTGAAATCAAATTATTTTATTATATAACCTGTTTCCTATTCTTTCTGAGCTAGCGGACAAATTTTTACAAATTAATTATATACATTAATAATTATTAGCTGATTAGTGATCGCCAATACGGTTTTCGTCGTGGTCCATCAGCTGGTGATCTTCTGATCAACCCGACTTATAGATGGGCGGCGGCAGTAGAGTCTAAGAGGGAGGCATTGGCCGTTAGTTTGGACATTGCGAAGGCCTTCGATCGGGTTTGGCACAAAGCACTTCTTTCGAATGATGTTGCAAACCTGCAAAATTCATTGCTATGCAGATGACAGCACTGATGATGCTCTGTACACCGACCGTGTCAATATTTCTCGGGAAAACGTCTCCAAGTAACGGGACAAACTTGTGTCTGAAGTCGAGTCTTTACTGAATAAAGTCTCGGTTTGGGGGCGACTAAATCTAGTCCAGTTTAACCCTTAGAAAACACAAGTTTGCGCGTTAACCGCTAAAAAGAACCCCTTGTAGTATCTCCTTAGTTTCAAGGTACTACCCTTGTTGCCTCAGCCAGTATTGGAATACTCGGCATCGACATATCGAGTGACGTGCAGTTTCGTGGTCACTTGGAAGAGAAAAAGCCAAATTGCCCTCTAAAAAGCTTGGCGTGCTCAGCAGAGCGGGACCGTATTTCATGCCGGCACACCGCCTGAAACTTTACAAGGCGCAGGTTCGACCGCACATGGAATACTGTTCTTATCTCTGGGCTGGGGCTCCCCAGTGCTAGCTCCTACCACTTGACTGCATCCAGTGCAGAGCGTCTCGAATCGTAGACGACCGAGTGCTTTCCGATCGGCTCGATTCACTGGCGCTGCGAAGAGATGTTGCATCACTTTGCGTATTTTATCGCATCTATCACGGGGAGTGATCTGAGAAATTGTTCAGATTAATCCCAGCCGCCAAATATCATAAACGCACTACGCGGAAAACCTCCTGATACCATCCACATCATTTGGATGCTTAGCGGTTCACCACTGTAGGTTTTACAAGGAGTTTTCTCCCGCGTACGACATCTCTGTGGAATAGTTTACCACCGGCGATTTTTCCGGACCGATACGACCTGACGACCTTCAAGAAAAGAGCTTACTCCTTTCTAAAGGGCCGGCAACGCACCTGCGATTCCCCTGGTGTTGCGGTTGTTCATGGATTGCGGTAGCCACTTAACATCAGGTGAACCGTGTTCTCGTTTGTCCCCTCTTCTATAAAAAAGTCCAGACTTTGGCTATTACTTAACTAAGACTAAGTACAGTGCAAATAGCGTTTAAAGTGAAACTTCATTTAGCTTATTAATATACATTCTAGATAATGTTTTAGAAAAAAGCCTTAACTATGAATCTATTATCTTCCAGCAACACGCACTAGAGTAGTTTGTGAGGCTAATTGTTTTATAACCAAAGAAGAAATGAACCAAACCAGAAATAATCTATAACCAAAGTGAAAAGTTGAACGTATATAGACTCTAGCTTAAGCACAGAGTAATATATTATAAAAATGACTAACCCCAACAGCCTATATTATATAGGTTGACTTTAAACAAATTTTTTTGCTACGCACCTATGTAACGCATTACGCCATATGAATGGCTGAACACACAGTTTTCAAAATACGGGTTGAAGTGGAGTTATCAAGAAAAACCTTTCATCCACTCAGAGCGTTTCAATCGTCGTACTAAACAAAGACACATAATAGGGAAAGTTCGTGAGCAATAGTAAACAGCGGTTGAACTTATTAGTTGTCTCGCAATCGACTTCGCGGTGTTTCCGGTTCGAAGTCTTTGTTTGCCGCAGTATTTGAGAGGAATGTATGCGTAACAGTTCCAGCTTAGAAAAGTTTGGATATACAAGCAAGAGCAGCCTCATAGTTACGGGTACGGAATGTGAAGAGTTGTAGGTTGGAATTCTTGGCTTAGCAATGAGTTGCGGCGCTACATGCCGCGGGTTCGAATTCCGCAGGGAACAAGTAGTTTTAGTAATCTATATAAACCATCCACGACACAAGAAAAAAACCTAGTGTGATGTTTACATCAAAAGTAAATAATAGTAAAAAGTTGACTTTTGAGCTAATTTGTCACCCTTACAGTATGTATATACATATATATATATATATTTTATATATATATATATAATAAGCGGATGTATATTTGATTATACTCTAGGTGTGAAAAAAATAGGTGAATTCGTGGAATGTTTAAATTTCAAGTAATAAAGAATGTTATTAAGTGATTCTGTAAGTGTGCAGCGGGAGATAACGTACACCGCCTCAGTGATATCTTGTATACATGATGACGTGCTAATGAGTGCTACGAGTATAAGATATTTGTCATTTAACTTGCGATTTAATGTGCCACTAACAATAAAACAACATTTTTTTCTCCTAATTTTTACACGTTGTCAAAGTGTTGCGGTACTTCACGCCCAGACAGTGGTTTACTCGATATAAAGCGCACGTCCGGTCGTGCATGTTGTACTGCTATCATATATGGGTTGATACTGCAAAACGCCACTTAGCAGCTTTGCTTTTCTTTTTTTTCATATTTCCTTATAAATGGTCTATTACAAAATATTTACGCTATACAAAAGTTTTGCGATGATGTGTCCCCTCAGTTGTTTTTATGTACATAAAATGTAAAAAAACATCACCACAATTCTAAATTACGTGTGCAATCAACAAAAACGGAAGTTAAAAACAGCAGCAAATGAGAAAAAAATAATCACGAGAAGTAGAACGAGAGGTACAAAATGTTTCCAGCCAGTTCGGCTGTTAATATCGAAGTCGGCCGCTCATTACAATTTGTGCGGCCCGCGGCGGCAATTTTTCAATTTGCACAAACATGGCGGATGTCATGGCGCTGAAATGTTAAGATTTATTGCGAATCCGTGCTGTTTGCTGATTCATCCGAGTGTAAACTGTAACGTTGTCGGTTTGTGTATACAGCAACAGTGCACATCGTTGTACACGATTTTGTGAAATACTATAAATAACTTTAAAATGCATCGTGTAGACTGAAAAATGAGAGAAACGCTTAATTTAATATTTAATTCATCAAAATCCCAAAACATAATATTATAAATAATTTCTATATAATGTTAAAATGTTTAATTGTCTTATCTCGATCTTTTAGAAAATAAAAAAGTTTTTATAACAAAGTACAAACGGCTTAGCATTTAAGTACAAAGAAAAAAGTTGTAGGAATCCATAATACTCGTAGTGCAACTGATGATCATACTCATATAAATACGCTCTTTCACCACGCTCCATTTATTGAAAAGAACTTTTAAAACAACCGGTCTTTATTATGATCTACATTACATGATTTTTGAATGGGGTAGAGCCACGCTGAATCTATATTATGGTTGTAGCAGGAATGGGTCGACCCGACCGCGGAAAGGCTACGGGATCACTAAATACCAGTGTGAAATGGAAGCTAGAAATCGTAAATAGACACCAAAACGTTTCTAAACATTTTTTATAACATTAGACATGACTGAGTCTCTTTATTGTATAAATGCATTAGACTCTTTTGTCCCAGACCAACATCTGGGATTTATAGATTAAGTATGGGTCCGATGCTCCGATGTTTGAGACTTTAACAAAAAAGAATTTTTTAAATAGAATAAAGGTAATAAACAAGCACATAGTCCACTTGATGGTAAGTGGTTATGCTGCTGTGTTCCTTGTGGTAAATGTAGAGAATCAGAAACCCTTTTTACTGGAAACGAGACATTCCATCTTAGTCCTCTGGGGTGGCAGCGCATCTAAATTTTGAATCATCGTTAGTATGAATGAGAGTGCCTATAGTTCACAACATTCACTTACTTAGTCACCCTAATTCTGTTTAAAAATACATGTCGTCCGTGTGGCCTAACGACCTAAGTGCAGATGCTTTAGCACCCAAAAAATGACTTACGACTCAGGATAAACAACTTACAAGTATCTATGTATCCATTGCACTCCATGTTCATTTTGATAATCGACATTCGTTATAGTTGGAGCGCAATAGATGAGTATAAATGAAACAAAACGACGTAGCGGTATGCGTGCGTGCCGCGCGCTCCGCGGCTTGGATCCGAAACAAATCCGTAAAACACATAAGCGATTGTCCCCCATACGATAAACGTGCGCTAGGTGTTTGTGATTTATTACTAAAACATACAAAGCGTGTATTTTAAACCTGTATTGTGGATAAGGTGTACGGGCAGGCATTTTATAAAAGCATTTTTGGTCGGATTAATTCCAGTCACTAAATTTCCATCGCACATCGTGACAAAACTCGCGATACCATCCATACCATCCAGCGGTTCACCACTGTGTGATTTACTAGAAATTATCTTCCTTCTAAAACTGTGAAATCGCCTACAATCAGCGTCTAATACTACTTAGAGACCTTCATGAAAAGAGCCCACTCTTTTATAAAAGGTTGGCAACGCAGCTGTCATTCACCATTAAGTATAATTAAAAATATTTCAATTAAAAAACATCTAAAAGTTCTCAACTTTGAAATTCAAAAACAATCTTATCAGGGGACATCCGGGTTTAAACCGGGGACCTCTCGATCTGTAGTCGAATGCTTTACCACTCATTTAACGCTTACCTGAAGTGATTAACAGGAATCTTAGTAGTGTTATATCACTGTTATAAATTGTTTGTAAAAAAAAAATTATTTTCGCATAATTACGTGGTAGAGCCACGCTACAGCTAATTACGGTTGTAGCATAAATGGGTTGACCCGACTGGGGTATTAGACCACTATCTGGTAGAGTAGCAGCGTAAAACAGCTGCTTAATCTTGCTGTGTATCGTATGGTAAGTGTAGAGAACCGGGGACCCTTTTTACTAGAAACACGGCATTCCATCGTGGGCCTCAGTGATAAGGACATATGTATTTTTTTATTAAAAATACGATACGTCCACACTAGGAGATCTCCTGTATCATCAAACTGCCCCAGTTGACATACATAAAATGCACCAGCATAAACATTTAGAGTCGGAACAATTATTTGTAGGCCATACTAATACTTGTTCCCTTCGAACTTGCCACTCTTAGCGCTGCAACTCAAAGCCACATTTTGATTATTAATTGAGTATGAACGTAAATGTCTATCGGGCACAGCTATCATGAGGTCGACTGTATGCTAGTTCGTCAACTTTATTCTATTTAAAAAAATCTGTTACAATATATAATTAAAGACAGCCACTCGACTGTAGCTTAACTGCTTGATATAAAGTACAAATGTGTTCGTTGTTCAATGCTCAGTGTCTTCTTTAAATTTTTACAGAAGCCGCTCTGATCGCGTCTGTGGTTTTCGATTGTTTAGTCTCAATATTAAAAGTTTTAATTCCGCGCTTCCCCTCTCTACCGTGGTACGAGTATTGGGATCAAATGTACGCAATATCATCCCCAGTGACGCGTCCGAGATACAGATTTTCCATTTTCCTTGTGCTATATTTCCAGTTCGATTTTCTCAACAGCCATCGAATGATTTGTCATCGCTATATCAAATGTTTTACATTTAATAATGTGTTTTTTTTGACATTTTTGTGACAATATAAATTAATTACTGTCAAAAATCTTTTAAATCATGAAAAAAGCCATGAAAATTCCGCCGTCCTGACTGAGCAACGGTACGGACTCTGGAGCTGTGGCCACCATTTGTTTAACACAAGTGGATACTTGGGGACACAGGGTGGCTCGTATTTAAACCACTTATGTTGTTGTTGAGAAAAATGATAATGAAACAGAGAACTCACGTACTTCTAAACTTACAAACATTTCATAATTGAATTCCTTTTTGTGGATAAAATGTAAAAAAGAAGGTGAACAATATATATAAGAACTACGGGGTATTCCTCAAAGTTCAATCAAGTTGCTCGCACCATAACTCTGCAGTAGCTAAGTTATGTCCTCTAGGCCAATTACGGTCACGGCGACCAGTCAACGGAGACCAGCCATCTGCGCAGGACAGGGTTATAGCGCAGGAGTGTGCGCGTTAAGACCTGACACTCGATTTCCTTACTCTCGAAACTCGTGAAACACTGCCAAATTCCTGCCTCCGGGTTAATATTGAGAATTTATTGACAGCAGAACCCAATAACTGATTTTGGGATTCGAACTCGGGACCTCATCATCAGCTACCGCGTTCACGACTACTGGACCAACAAGACTGGTAACTATAGCAGCACCGAAAGGTATTCTACACTATATTTAATGTAATAAGACAGGAAAGTTTTTTGTTTGTTTAAACACGCTAATCTCTAGAACTCGCAGCTATAACAGTCCGATTTGAAAAATTATTTTTGTATATTTTAGCAAGATTATTTTAGCACGTGGTAGAGCCATGCTGCAGTTATATTAGAAGTATAGGTCGGCTAGACCAGAGAAGGACCACGCTCTCACAGAATACCAGCGTAAAATAGTAGCTTGATGCTGCTGTGTTTCATACGAGTATGGTGAGTGTAGAGAACCGGAGACCCTTTTTACTGGAATTGAGGAATTTCATCTTAGTCTTCACGGGTGACAACGCAGCTGCATTTTCATTTGTAATCGAGGATAGATGTAGATGTCTATGGGCCACAGCAACCACTTACCATCAGGTGGACTGTGTGCTCGTTTGTCACGCTATCCTATAAAAAAAGACTAGTAGCATTAGGTTACACCTCTCAGCTAGCCTTAAATATTGATTTTTGTTAAGCAAGTTGAAATGTGTGTCATGTTGAGCGGGTCCGCCGCGTGATATACGTGAGTGAAACCGCGGGGCACAGCTAGTATTTTCATAAAGCGTTAGGTTATACTATCGTTAGTAGGTACTAGGAGTCAAGTGTGGATTAATTTATTCAACAAATATTTGTGGAACAGTGTGTAATTAACCCTTGCTTATGCGATGTTTCAACTAGTTTATATTAATATGTGTCTTATACTCAAATACAAACGTTTGTGAATATATCTAAATTGAAAGTTTTAACAAAAGTAAAGTAAATTTACAATGGCCTTCCCTCATTTCTGAGAGGGTTTTAGGGCAAGAAAGTATCCGTCGCGCCGCTACAATGCGTTTTCGCGAACTTCACATGTCTTCGAAATTTTTTTTTGTTATTTGTTTTCCTTCATCGCCTAGCACGTGGTGAATCAGAACTTAAAATTGCAATGAACAATTTCATTGGTGTCGGTGGGGATCGAACACGGTTTACTTGCGTACTGTAATATTTACAGCGAGTGTTAACCATCTGAGCTACCATGGCAGTTACTTTTCGAAACTAATTAAGTTTTAATGCAAACATAAAGCTTATTAAGGCATTTACGATTGTGTTGTTATGATGTATTATATTATTTACGAGTACTTTTTGTACCAACAAGGCGGCGTCATTTAGTAACGAAGTGAAATATTTGGCAAATTATATAGCAGGGAAGTTAATTTGTTAGGAAAATATAAGGGTTAACGTTTCTTTCCGTAATATTACTTATATTTTATAATTATTAAATTGGAAATCTACTAAACTACAGATATTTTAAAAATTAGAAAAATTGAAAATGGGGTTTAATAATGTGAAAAACATTTGGGAACAAACCACTGAGGCATTGTTTTGTATATATATATATCATACTCTAGAAATCGTTAACATTTTATTTAAAACGTTACTCCGCAGTTTGATGGGTAATCAAAAACATCATCTCAGTCCCAACTTTAACATAATATTATTTACCCTCATTTATCAGAACAACGTGCTACTAAATGCAGTTGAGTATTTTGATTATTTATCCAGAACAGGTTTAACTCCTAACGGCCGCACTCGGGGGCAGTGTGCACCATTTTCTGGGTCTCAATGAATAAATAACACTCTTCAACGTACATTTTAGTCTTCTTCGTCAAATGTCACCTTGTCTTTAACTATGCTTATACTGTCTATATACTTACTTATGCTCTAGGCTATATAAACTACAACTCGGGAAGCGGTTCAATATTTTAAAATTTCAACAATAACCAGGAACTAAAAATCTATGAACCGCATTCTTACTCCTAATGTATTGTTGTAAAGCGAGGCGAGGTACACAATCTCGGAAGCGGTCGCGTTAACGGCGCAAAACGGAGCACCTTGCTCGCGTAAAATATTTTACGTCGCGTAACTGTATCGCCCGCAGTGTCTTTATCGTCGGTTTTACGCCGGGGAGTTATTTATTACGACTGATCGGGTGTTTATGAGCTCTTTATGTGAACAACGTTAAGCAGTATCTAATCGAAGCAATCACTGTGTTTTTGTATTTTATCTAATATATAAAAAATTATATTTGTTTGTTCGTATTTTACGCGCTGCCATACCGTACATCAGATTGCGATAAAACTTTGCACTCGCGCTTAGGTTATAGGCATATTTGGATCTGTTAGGTCCAAAAATTCACTTATCACCCATGCAAAGCCGGGTCAGATCGTTATTTTATTATATTTATTGAGATATTTTATCAAATTTACATATTTAAAAAAATGTTTGTTTTTCCGATAAAACAAAGCCTAGATCCTGCAACCAGCCGACAGTGCAAACAGCCAACAGCCAACGGCCAGGAGGCCGCTCCGTGGTTGCTCTCCTACTGCTGGAAGGTTTCCTCACAGTCTGTGTCACACGGAACCTTCAATGGAAACCCGGATGAACAGAGAAAACGACACACTGAAATTTTAAAATGTTTGTTTACGTCTCAAGTGCAGCTTCAATGGAGGCCGGTTGTTTCAATGCTACAGACAGACACGTCAACTTCACTAACATGTGTAGATGTAGTGAGAATCCCTTGTTGTGGATTAGTTATTTGAAATATATAAACATTAATAAGTAGCTATTTATTCTAATTACGCACAACGCGTCCATTTTTATGTAAATAAATTTTTTAAACATCTATCGATTTATAAAAATTTGTTTTAATGTGTGATCGTAGAAATTCTTGTAACATATTTGAAATAAACTATACCTTTAAAAATATGTTAAGGATTGTATTTTATTTATAATAATTGTCATAGCTCTTCTATAACAAATTAAATTATTTATTGCTTCTTCCCATTTTTATTTTAATTAATATAATTAATTAAACTTAAATCATGTGCTTGAAAGAGGTTTCATTATCCGTTTTTATGCACAATGCACAAGCTTAATTTATTAATTTATATTTATAATAGCGACATTTTAATGATTTAACGATTGACTCATTGGTCATTATAGCCCATCATAAATCTACTCCTGAACCCAGGCCTTGCCTATAGATTACCAAAAGAACATTCCTGAGCCACCTGTATCCATCGTGTTTTATCACTCCATCTAGTGGAGGAGAAAATACTGCACTTACCGATACGAGGTTGCCACTCCAGGCACTTTCTTCACTACAAGTATTCCGTTATTCAAGCTATATGACTGGCCCATTGTTATAAGTATAGTATAAGCTAAATCTAAGCGGCTTACTTAATTATTTTTTATACTTATTGGCAATGTAACAGTGACCACTATTCCCTGTCGTCTCGTGGTATTTGTCAAAAGCGAAACAGGGAAACAAACCAACTATAACAATTAAAAAAACTGTGGTTGCCAAACCGACCGCAACTTTGACAAAAATTCTCCCCCCCCCCCCTCCCCCTCTATGTGATAATCTATCGGTGAAACCTATTTTCTACAGTGAACTTTTAATAGGCTGTCAAAGTCATTTAGGTTATAAATAAGTGACACTCACGTATATGTCTGCATCACTAACTAATACCAGTAGAATTAGTATTATTAATACTCATTATAATTTCATAAAGGTGCGTGTCTAATTACGCTTGCTTGGAGTACACATTGTCTGATGAGAATTATTAGTGCCGACAGTGTGGGTGAGATTACCGCGGTGCGAGGGGCGAGGGGCGAATAACAATAAGAAAGACATTTAAATCCACGCTTTGTTCCGAATATGAAACCGGGAGAGTTACAAATTTCCAATTATCAGTGTCAACCTCGCTGTAAATTAAAAGCTATCGATTTATTCATTTTCATTTAAATCTTAAATACAGATACTAATACCAGTCAGTAATACGACTTTTCATTGAAGTTACAAATCGACAGAAAAATATGGGAAAAGTTAATTCCAGAAGGTATAACTTTACGTAAGCATATTATATAATACTCAGCAGTAAACTTAACATTTCTATTGGCTTAAACAGGGGCGTAACTTCAAATACTAATTAAAGATCGTTCAACATTCGCTCAAATTAAAATACTCGTTATATTTGGAACGTGTTAACGCTATGTGTCGTTATTATTTGCATACAAATCGACTACTGGAGTCGAGTCCTGTACTCAGCTTTATAATTGTTTGTTTTTATTATCAATTGATTATTCACGCGGCACATTCGCTTTGTTTTTACAGATGAGAAGGAGTTTTAATTGTTTTCCATTTGGCTACGCTGATCAAAACGATTTTTATTTTTCAAAACTTCCAAACCAATGTTGGTTATTTAAATCAATTAATATGATATAAAAATAAACATTCTGATTTATTTTAATTACAAAATTGGCATATTACATGATTCAAATCAATAAAAAACAATAGTAAAACTTATGGCTAATGAAGAAAGAAAAAAATACATTTAGTTGTAACGATAACATTATATATATATATATATATATATATATATATATATATATACATATATCTTATTACGAAAAAAATATTATAAAATTGTATAACATATATTATTTCCTCCATAAATAAAATCACCGATTAACCCCGCTGGACCATTTTGCCCCGCCGCTCCACACTGACCAACATCCCATTATCCGAGAGCTGATCCATCATGGCATCAATTTTGATGGACTGTACTTCCGACATTTCATTATTTTCTACATTATGTAATACGTGAATGCCGAAAATTCTGATTTCCGCAACAGTGTTCATAGCTTGTATTCATACGTTATTGTTGTTATGATATTAGAAAAATGGAGGCAGTTGTTCCGAATTTTCCGTTTTTCTCAACGACGCAGTAATTAAAAGAAAATTGCAGCAATCCAATCAGATCATCGTAAATTGGAATATGTTGTATCATTATGGCAAAAGTGCTTGTAGCATCATTTTTTTTAACGAAATAAATAAATTTTAACTCATGTACGTATGCTATTTGGGGGAAATCCAAAACAGTTCGTTGTTTATATCATAATATAATTTTTGAATTGAGGACTTCTTTAATCGCGTTCTTTCTGAACAGTTAACGAAAGTGTTTATATGTGGTAGAGCCACTCTGCAGCTATATTATGGTTGTAACACGAATGGGTCGGCTCGACCGGGGAAGGACCACGCTCTCACAGAATACCAACGTAAAATAGCAACTTAATATTGCTGTGTTTCGTGTGGTGAGTGTAGAGATCCGAAGACCATTTTTATATATTCTGACGTAAACGAGAATATTATAATAATAATGTCCTCCACAACAAATTTCGGTCATGGCAGCCAGTCCGCACTAGCCGTCTGCCACTAGACAAAGGAAGCATTCGAGGCACCGAGAATCATCTATTTAAAGTCATAATATATTTCTGGCATTTCTCATATTCACCTCTTAGGACACAACCGAGACAAAATGGAGTGATGGATCCTTTCACGCCGTCAGCACATGTGTCGCTCTCGGGGGTTTCCCGTTCTCACATTATACACATACACACAACAACAATAAACAACACATTAAACGGTACGTAACAGTAACCGCTAAAAACTAATATTAATTAAACAATAATGAATCATCTTATGTACTTGCTGAATATAGACTTAGAACTATGAATTAGGGAAGGCACTGTTTCCTGAGATACAGGTGATAACCTAGTTCAAGAGACAGAGCTCCTTTGTATTTAGACATATTTGGTTGCTAATAAACGTTATTTGATTATTATTATTATTTAGGTGATCGCACTACCCAATGTCAGACATTTTTGACATCACTCCTACCTAGTGTTCGACCGAAAGTCGATTACTGGCCGAAGCCGAAGCTGAAGCCCATTAATCGGCTCATGCCATAATCTTCAGCTGAAACTGAACCCAATGGCTTAAAAACCCTAATCCGAAATTTCAGTTCTAGATTGACTAAAATAATAAAATAAATGATAGCTTATAAATTAAAGGATATAACTTTTTAATACGTGGTAGAGCCATGCCGCAGTTATATTAGTAGTATAATTGTAGCACGAATGGATCGGCTCGACCGGGGAAGGACCACGCTCTCATAAAATACCAGCGTAAAATAGTAGCTTAATGCTGCTGTGTTCGTATGGTGAGTGTAGAGAACCGGCGACCCTTTTTACTGGAAACGTGGCATTCCATCTTGGTCGTCATGGGTGACAACGCATCTGCTATTTTATTCGTAATCGAGGATAGATGTAGATGTTTATGTGCCACAACAACCACATAAAATCAGGTCCTATAAAAATAACTTTTGAATTAAAGGTTTATATTTATTGATTTTATAGTATAAAAACGTAATTTTAATCATCTCTGGCAGTCGATCTAGTGATAACAAAAATGCGTCGCCACGTCCATCGCGCTCTCGCTCATTAAAACCAGTTCGTTTAATTTCGAATTTGCTAGAAACCTTCAGCTTGGGCCAAAACTTCAGCCTATTTTTGGGCAGAAGGTTTCACCGTAGATGGTTTTTTAGACTAAAGGTAACCGAAGCTTCTAACACTACTTCCGCCCGTTATCAAGATGAGTAGGTTTCTCACATCAGATATTGAGATGGCTATCTCGATCTGTTATCGGATATTGGTTTCATCAGGACCGTGCTTTGTTACATGCATTGGAGGAGGCCTATGCTTTGCAATAGATTTGTGATGAGCTGGTATTGTAATTTAGAGTAAAGGTAATCTAATTAAAATCCTAGACAGATTAACATGTCTCCTTCTCGTTAACACTCTTTCCAACATTACAGTATGATGATATCCATTTATAGGACGCAAGATCATGTGGGCATACCCACGCTACCCGTGGGAAGAGATAAGACGATTCCTAATTCCGTTACAAAATGCCGATTTCTTATAATTTATAAGATATTTGTATTATAATAAATATTATTCTTATCTTATTTTACAAACGGAACGCAACTTCAAAGTGTCACAGCTGTTGCAATCCATGAAAGCAAACACATCTAACTTCTATTTTAATTAAAACAGTACAAATAATTTTGTTTTACGCTCTTTACTGTTTTATTCTTATTTAGTGTAATATTCAAAAATAAATATTTAATCTCTAGGTTTACCAATTAAAAACTAATGTTTATACATTTTCTTAAGTTGTTTTTATATAAGAGGGGGCAAACGAGCATGCTGACCTGATGGTAAGTGACCACCGCCGCCTAGGAACAACTGCAACACCAGCGGAGTTGCAGTGCCTTTAAAAAAGAATAGTAACCTTATATTTTTTTAGATAAAGCGACATTAGACGTTTTTATTGGCTTAATTTGTACTAAATGATAAATATGGAAATTGCGTCTTAGAACAGAATAGAAGTTTTTTACTGTGCCAGTTTATACAGAAACAGAAACTTTTTTATTCAACGTATATTATAACAATACTTATTGAAAGTCACTTTTTTCATTTACCACTGGTTCGCAAAAAAACCTCTGTCCTGGGAAGAACCAGCTAGAAACCCAGTGGGACTATTTTTTTTTTCAAATAATAGCTTACAATCATGTTTACACATAAATCAAGGTTACCAATAAGCCTCTTAGCACGTTTCTAACAACACAAGACAAATTAGAAATAGCTTGGTAGCGATCACCCTTCCCAGGTAACTTTAACAGTGCGTTCATAATAAAGTTCCGCTTTTGTATTCATTAAATAGAAATCAAAAATTTATAAATATACGACATACATTTAAATAGAATGAAGACTGCGTTGCTGTCATCGACTCTCAGTCGACAAAACGAAGACTGCGTTGCTGTCATCGACTCTCAGTCGACAAAACGAAGACTGCGTTGCTGTCATCGACTCTCAGTCAACAAAACGAAGACTGCGTTGGTGTCATCGACTCTCAGTCGACAAAATGAAGACTGCGTTGCTGTCATCGACTCTCAGTCGACAAAATGAAGACTGCGTTGCTGTCATCGACTCTCAGTCGACAAAACGAAGACTGCGTTGGTGTCATCGACTCTCAGTCGACAAAACGAAGACTGCGTTGCTGTCATCGACTCTCAGTCGACAAAACGAAGACTGCGTTGGTGTCATTGACTCTCAGTCGACAAAACGAAGACTGCGTTGGTGTCATCGACTCTCAGTCGACAAAATGAAGACTGCGTTGCTGTCATCGACTTTCAGTCGACAAAACGAAGACTGCGTTGGTGTCATCGACTCTCAGTCGACAAAATGAAAACTGCGTTGCTGTCATCGACTCTCAGTCGACAAAACGAAGACTGCGTTATTGTCATCGACTCACAGTCGACAAAACGAAGACTGCGTTGGTGTCATCGACTCTCAGTCGACAAAACAAAGACTGAATTGGTGTCATCGACTCTCAGTCGACAAAACGAAGACTGCGTTCCTGTCATCGACTCTCAGTCGACAAAACGAAGACTGCGTTGGTGTCATCGACTCTCAGTCGACAAAACAAAGACTGCTTTGCTGTCATCGACTCTCAGTCGACAAAACGAAGACTGCGTTGGTGTCATCGACTCTCAGTCGACAAAACGAAGACTGCGTTGGTGTCATCGACTCTCAGTCGACAAAACGAAGACTGCGTTGCTGTCATCGACTCTCAGTCGATAAAACGAAGACTGCGTTGGTGTCATCGACTCTCAGTCGACAAAACGAAGACTGCGTTGGTGCCATCGACTCTCAGTCGACAAAACGAAGACTGCGTTGCTGTCATCGACTCTCAGTCGATAAAACGAAGACTGCGTTGCTGTCATCGACTCTCAGTCGACAAAACGAAGACTGCGTTGGTGCCATCGACTCTCAGTCGATAAAACGAAGACTGCGTTGCTGTCGTCGACTCTCAGTCGACAAAACGAGCAACTTTCTCGTAAGACGAGAGCGCCTGCGGCATTCCTTTGTACTTTGTTGCACTCTACTTACTGAGTCATTGATTTTTAATTAACACTGAAGACCGTACTATAGAGTACTTAATTTAAGTAATATTAGTGTCTTAAGGATAAGAGAGAGAGAGAGAGAGAGAGTTCACATAAAACTCATTTAGCTTTTAATAGATGCATTCCAAAGAATGTTCCACGAAATACAAGAGTTAATTTCTCCCTTCTATTTCCACCGTTGGACTTGCTATTTGGTAACCTTGATTTGTTTGAAACAAATCTTGTAAGCCTCAAGCACAGACGCAGAGTAGCCAGTCTCTTGGTATTGGATGTAGTTTGGAGAGCATTCCAGGAATTACATGAGTTAATCCGTCACAGCCTACAGCAGGCAACTGCTGAACATAGGTCTCCCCCATAGATTGCCTCAAGTTAGGGTTTTGCCACAGGTGCCACGCTTGGCAGGCGGGTTAGCAGTTGCAGTCTTTTATTATTTTGAGTTGCATCTCCTGTTTCTGTCTCGCTCTGTCACCTCTCACGACACGCAGCGGACGACACGGAGCGGTGGATGCTCTCACGCTACTAAATAACTAACAACTGTGTAAGTTAAATTTTATATATTTTTTAAATTTTGCTAGATGGTACCTGGCGCATTGCTGCCGCAGAAGAAATAACTGTAGAAATATCATTTTACATTTGGAACAGTTATATTGTTTAATTAGGAATGATAATACAATCGTTGACATTGAATGATCTATAACTTTTACCACTGCACGGTTTATTTGTACTTCCGTGGGATTACAATCCAGGTACAGTCTACCGATTACTGGTGCTAATGTATGGTGTAATGTAAAGAATATCCACTAAGTGTTTGCCGCTCATCCTACACGAGCCCTAAAATAGTTAATTGCAATTTTAAGTTCTGATTTATCATTTACTCGGTGGGCAAAGAAAATATCGTGAGAAAAGTGTATTTAAATATTTCGAAGATGTGTAGAGTCCCAGCATGCACTGCTACCACGTAGGGAACAAATTGGTTCTTTGCCCAGCAGTAGCAACTAAATGTAATGGTTCAGATAAAGTATCCATAAAATCGTTATGCATGGTTTATGAAAACCAGGGCTTCATACTGTCAAAATACTTAAAATTACCTGGACTATATGTAATTCTTAGTGCAATAGAGTTGCAGAAAATATACAAAGTGTATCAAAGTTTAATAAACAAAGATATTTTTTAAAGTGGGGAGAAAACGAGCGAGAAAATGTAGACCGCCGCCACGAACAACTGCAACAGCAGGGAAACTGCAGGTGCGTTGTCTGCCTTTTAAAAAGAGTAGGCTCTTATCTTGAAGGCCACTAAGTCGTATCGGTTCAGTAAAATCGCCAGTGATAAACGATTCCACAAAGAAGTCATGCGAGGAAGTAAACTCCTAGTAAATCGCACGGTGATGGACCTCCAAGCATCCGAAAGAAAAGTATTTTATAATATTAATGAATACGAGGTTCATAATAATTGTGAGGAATAAAGGGATTTCAGAATTAAATTTACAAATAAAATTATTATATTCTTCGTTAAACACACGAGTACGTATTAGTTTAGAGCAGCGCCATACGGATATTTAATCATCGTAAAGCTGTGGTGCGACGGATCTACTATACAATACTGCAGTGCACATAAACAATGATAGCGAACCTTAATGGCTCAGTAACGGATACGAAATGACGGTTTTGGTGACGAAATACGGATGCCATTTTGTAAATTTATTATTTGAGATTTTACTTTACGAATGGAATGTTGAAATTCTAGAACTATTGTAATTTAAAAAATTAAGCGAATTCTGTAGAAACGCTGATTATACGATGATCTATTACTACTCAATAGAAAATAATTGCTATGGGTCTGAGCTCTCAAAGGCCAAATTGAAACAAGTCATCTCTCTGGCTCAAGGTCTCTAGAGTTGGATGCTACGGTTTTTAGAAAGATGTCATTTTCTATCTATGCGTATCATCTTACAGCCGTTTACAAGTCCATTGCGGAACACAGGCTTCCTTCAAGGTATTCATTACCTTCCTGGATGACTTACCAGGTCGTCACTCCATCTAGTGGAGGACCACCCAACACTTAGCCTATCGGTACGAGGCTGCTATTCGAGAAACTTTCTTCCCTATCGGTTGTCGCTTCAGCTCACTAATCCTTTGAGCTATGTCGTATGTATGACTATATATGCGTATGTATGTACGTATACATGTAAGTATGTCCGTGGTAAATTTTCGTTTCGCATATCTCAAGAACAAATAATGACATAGACATCGGAATTATTTCATTCGTAGTTTTTTTTATTTAAATCGCTTCAACATTATTTTGTTAAGAATAAATTATCCGTCGTAGTTGTGGTCAGAGGTGACAGAGGGACCGAAGTCAGAAAAGTAATCGATTTAGGTGCCTTCCGGAACTAATGCAATATTTGAGCGTTAATTTACCACTTACATGGTAGAAAACGAAAACATCGTGAGGAAACCTAAAGTTCTCAAAAAGACATTAAGATAGCGCAAATGACTATTTCCTTCTCCAAACTTCCTCAAAAATAATGGAATGTCTGAATAAAAATCTTCCTTACGTGTTAGAGCCACCCGGCGGCCATATTACCATATACTCAAATCTGGAACCCCAGGTGTACAACATATATTACTCGACTTGAAAATATCCAAAGTAAGTTTATGCGTTACCTCTGTTATAGAACCAATGACTATCGCTATACCTCAGATCATTATATTAGTTATTGTAAAAAAAACATCACCTTCTTCCTCTTGTTATGCATCGTGAGATTGCTGATCTCACTTTTCTGTTAAAAATAGCTTGTAGGGCTATTGACTGTCCTGAAGTTTTATCTCAATTACATGTTAGCTGTCCTGCCAAACCTCTTAGACACAACAAAATTTTAAGTCTCCCGTTTTCATCTACAAATTATAGGCAAAATACATTTACATGGCGAGCGGGCAATAATTTCAATAAGCTAGCCAATGAGTTTGACTTTTTTTTTACACTTGTACTGCTTTTTTGTTTAACACTAGTACTGCGTCAGCTAGGCGCATACTTAACAATGCATTTTTTGGTAGCTCTAAGTGAGATATTGATGCGTTGCTACACAACTATGATTTACTTTTGTATTTGTGTTTATTTTTCTGTTAAAATAGCTTATAGTGTTATTGACTGTCCTAAGTATGAGTTGACTGTCTTTTATATGTATTTGTATTATACATTTGTATATACAATTTGTTTAGCCCTCATTTGGCATAAATATGTTGTATTTGATACTTTCGAGTGTCACATCGTGTTTATCGCCTTTGTATCTATTAGTGAGGATCTTTAATTGGCTTACTGTTGTTATCAGTACTATCTATTATAATTAAGACAGCAGCAGTCTTCAAAATAAAAAATAAAAAATACTATGAAAACCGACACCAGGTCGAGAATACATGACAGTGAGAACTATAAAAGCCCTCGAATTCTCATTCAAAGTCTCTGGAGCTCACGAGTAGATTTTTGTGATATACTGGAGGCCGGTATACTGACAAACTTATCTTTTTATTCGTTGAGTAGTCTCCTAAGTCTCTTAACTACTACTATATTGACATAGTTGTTCTTTTAGATAGGAAGACTAATACTTTATTGAACAAAACGTCAAGCACTTTCATATGCAAATAAATCTTAACGTTTGTTTTATTATATCCAAATATAAATATTTTCATAAAGAGAGCTACGAGATGTCTACGGAGCGTAGCAAGCGCTAAGGTTAACAAGGCTACGAGATATTGTAGCTTTCGAGGCAGTTATAAGTTGTTTGTGTTGTGTATTTGTTATTTATTAGTCTTGCACATATGGTGCTTTAGTATTTTATTCTTACTAATGTAAAAAGGTACAAAGACTGAAAAGCGATTTAGAGAAACCCATCAGCGCTTTAAACAATTTTATTGAATTAAAAATCGTATCAG
This sequence comes from Parnassius apollo, assembly GCA_907164705.1. Taxonomy (NCBI): domain Eukaryota; kingdom Metazoa; phylum Arthropoda; class Insecta; order Lepidoptera; family Papilionidae; genus Parnassius; species Parnassius apollo. The sequence goes on along the minus strand of CAJQZP010001641.1, from coordinate 187,461 downwards.
AGTTAAAACGTGGTGGAGCCATGGTGCAGTTATATTACAGTTTAGCACGAATGGGTGGCTCGACCAAGAATGACCACGCTCTCACAAAATACCAGCTTAATGCTGTTGTGTATAGCAAAAAAAAAAGAGCACCGGAAACCCTTTTACTGGAAACGAGGCAATTTATCTAATTCCTCAGGGGTGACAACTTATCTGTGTTTTGATTCGAAGATGGATGTAGATGTGTATGGATTACAGCATCCACTTATCATCAGATGGACTGTGTGCTCGTTTGCCAACCTTATTTGAAAAAAAATGTTGAAACATTAATGCTTTAATTTTCTTCAAAAAGTTATATAATTACACAAAGCAATATCAATAATTAACCATATAATATATACATAGATAACACTGATAAATAAACATTACAAATATGATCTATACACACATACAGACATATAACATCATCAGCATTACAGCCCCTCACAAGTGCACTGCTGAACTCAGGCCTCCCCCAAGGAATGCCACAAAGCACGGTTGTGAGCCACGTGCATACATCGACTTCCTGCATGTCTTACCAGTTCGTCACTCCATCTAGTATATGTAGTATATATATATATATATATACTATAGTATATATATTTATCTTTTTTTTTTTTTTTTTTTTTTTTTATATATGTGGAGAGAAATGTAGAGAAATATGTATATAAGTAAGACATGCTTGGTGGAAGTGAGTTGTAACTATTAGTGTAAGCTTTATCTAAATATTTGATTCACCCCCTTCCCGCAGTTGGGTTAGGACAGAGAGAAAAGCGACAATAGTATATTCCAATGAGTTCATTTACCAAATTAATTGAAGATAATATTAATAAAGATACAATAGGCCTCGAGAACCGTCCGGAGCATACGGACCCTTACCCGGTCGCAATCCGACCTAATTCACTTCGGGAATTTGCAAATGGATACCCCATTATTCCCAGATTAGCCTTCAAGCTGACAAAAGCTGTTTGTTGTCAAATTAATTCGTCGCCGACTGTTACGTGGGCCGGCTGGAGGGACAAGAGCGTTTGCGGACATATTGTGCGGTTGTCTCACGTGCTACGAACACTTAACTGTCGGTCCTTTATACACGAACACATGTGCGCGAACAAACGCATACTGAATGTTTATTTGCTCACTCACTCACAATATTATTATATTTCATCAATATAATGAAAATGAAGTGAAAAATGAAATTAGTATAATTTATTTGACAGATTGCATGTTAACAAAAAATTAAAGAGCATTCCCTTACTGGGCGCTCGTAATGCTCGGCTGACTTTACAAAGTTTTCCCTCTCTTTACATTTCTTCTTTATTTTATTTTCTATACACATAAATATATATTTAGACATACACACATATTTATATATTTATACATACACATAATATTAATATTTAATACCCGCATTTGAAAATTAAAAGGAATTTTTAAAAAAATATTTTATTTTTAGGGTACCTCGTTTGGTGCAGGATTGGCATCGAAGACGACTGTATTTTGACATATACGCAAAAGAATGCCAGTCCTCGAGGCCTCGCGAGTTAAAAATTCTAATGTAACTGGAATCTAATCTATTGTCTCCTGTAGTCTAATAGAAAAAAATGCATCCCTTAAAGACCGATGCGGAAGTATAAACAAATATTTTATATGTATTCGATGTATTTGATTTAATCAGATAATTTCTTATTAACGGATTAATAAGCTATGCCGTGTAGTGGCGGTTAAGAATATCCACTACCCCATATCTTCCCGTGGGTGTCGTAAAAGGCGACAAAGGGAAACAGGCAGGAGATGGGCAGCAGCATCTTCCTGATAACAGCAACTGTACGACAAAAAAAAACTGCGGTTGCCAACCCGCTCGCCAAGCGTGGCAACTATGGCAATATACCCTCCATGAAGAATTACACAAATAGACGGCCCCCAGTTACGGCCGCTATTCCTGGCTACGGTGGCGACCATGGTAACGGCGGGGCAGGGGGTGCTAAGAATCTCCGGTGGAGGTTCGGTTGCCACCTATGACGACTCGACCTGGCAACATTTAACGCACGCACACTGAGGACTGACGAGAAGATCCTGGAGCTGGAAGAAGAGATAGACAAGTTGCGCTGGAGTATTATAGGATTATCCGAGGTCCGAAGAGAGGGGGAGGACACGGTGATTCTCGAATCCGGCAACTTGTTCTATCACCGGGAGGGCCATCTGTCCCAAGGAGGTGTCAGATTTATCGTCCACAAGTCTCTCGTCAACAACGTTGTAAAGATTGGGAGTGTGTCGACGAGAGTCGCGTACCTGATACTCAGAATCACCAAACGGTATTCGCTGAAGCTCATACAGGTTTAAGCACCAACCTCGGCACATTCCGATGAGGAGGTGGAGGAAATGTATGAGGATATTTCCAAAGCCATGCATTCCTCCAAAACCCACTACACGGTGTTGATGGGAGACTTCATTATGACGACCAGACGCCAACTGTTCAGTGACGTCTCAGTGATCGCAAGGGTGAAAACTGGCAGCGATCACCGAATGGTTAGAGGCACACTGAACCTAAACGTTAAGTTGGAGAGGTCTCGTCAATGAAGTCAACGCTCCGTCCCCCTCGTGCTCTAATCCAAAATCCCGAAAACTTTCAGCTCGAGTTACACAACCGCTTTCAGTGCCTACAAGATTGCAATGCAGTGGACGATATGAATGACAAGCTCGTGGAAACTGTCCATGCGGTCGGAGCTAAGTTCTGTAAGACCCGCCGCAGAAGAAGACAAAAACTCTCCGATCACACTCTTAATCTCATGGCTGTTAGACGAGAGATGAGGCTGCAATCGTCAACAGATTTGACAGCATACAGGCAACTGAACAGACAGATCTCCAAATGCATGCGGCGAGACTTACGCAACTTTAATACTGCTCGTATTAAAGAAGCGATCGAGCGGAACCAGGGCTCCAAAGTCTTTGCCAGAGATCTGTCTGCCCGTAAGAGCCAACTGTCAAGGCTGAAGACTGAGTGTGGCAGCATCGTTTCCGGGACACCTGAGATTTTGAGTGAGATTGAGAGGTTCTATGGGCAGCTGTACACATCATCGTTGGAGCCACATGCAAGTGTGAGTAACGATCCAAGAGCAAGTCTTATCCAACACTATTCCGATGATATCCTGGACGTCAGTCTAAGCGAGATTAGAATGGCTCTCCAGCACCTTAAAAACGGCAGGGCCCCAGGCGAGGATGGAATTACAGCGGAGCTTCTGAAAGCGAGTGGAACACCGGTACTTGAAGTCCTTCAGAAGCTCTTCAATTCCGTCCTCCATGGTGGCACTACTCCAGAGGCGTGGAGCAGAAGTGCGGTGGGCTTGTTCTTTAAGAAAGGCGACAACGCTCTCTTGAAGAACTACAGACCGATTTCCCTTCTGAGCCGCGTCTACGTGCTGTTTTCGAGAGTCATTACGAATCGTCTCGCACGCAGACTCGACGACTTCCAGCCTCCCGAACAAGCCGGTTTCCGAAAAGGCTTCAGTACCATAGACCACATACATACCCTGCGGCAGATTGTACAGAAGACTGAAGAGTACAATTTGCCACTTTGCCTGGCGTATGTGGACTATGAGAAAGCCTTTGATTCCGTCGAAATTTGGGCGGTGCTGCAGTCCCTTCAGCGGTGCCAAGTTGACTGTCGGTATATCGAAGTGCTGAAGTGTTTGTACAGTAGGGCTACGATGGCTATCCGAGTACAGAACCAGAGCTCGAAACCTATCCAACTACAGAGAGGTGTAAGACAGGGTGACGTTATATCCCCGAAACTCTTCACCGCTGCTTTGGAAGACGTTTTCAAGCTACTGGACTGGAAAGGATACGGTATTAACATCAATGGCGAGTACATCACTCACCTTCGATTTGCCGACGATATAGTCCTTATGGCAGAATCGCTGGAGGACTTAAGCACTATGCTCAATGACCTCAATAGTGCCTCCCAACGGATAGGTCTTAAGATGAACATGGACAAAACAAAGATCATGTTTAATGTCCATGTCACACCTATGCCGGTAGTTGTTGGGAGCACTATGCTCGAAGTTGTTGACGAGTACGTTTACCTGGGACAAATAGTCCGACTAGGTAAGTCCAACTTCGACCGAGAGGTCAATCGACGGATTCAACTCGGCTGGGCGGCGTTCGGGAAATTACGACACATCTTCTCGTCAGGTATACCTCAATCTCTGAAAACTAAAGTGTACAACCAGTGCGTGTTGCCAGTGATGACTTACGGATCAGAGACGTGGTCCTTCACTGCTGGACGTATGAGGACGCTCAAGGTCGCTCAGCGAGCTATGGAGAGGGCTATGTTCGGAGTTCCTCTGCGTGGTAGACTCAGAAATGAGGATATCCGCAGTAGAACCAGAGTGACCGACATAGCACAACGGATTAGTAAGCTGAAGTGGCAATGGGCCGGCCATATAGCTCGAAGAACCGATAACCGATGGGGAAGAAAGGTTCTCGAGTGGCAGCCTCGTACCGGTAGGCGTAGTGTAGGGCGACCCCCCACTAGATGGAGTGACGACCTGGTAAGATATGCAGGAAGTCGATGGATGCAGGTGGCTCAGGACCGTGCTTTGTGGCATTACTTGGGGGAGGCCTATATTCAGCAGTGGACTTGTGAAGGGCTGTGATGATGATGATGATGATGATGGATTAGTAAGCTAAAGTTGCGATGGGCTGTATGCTCTAAAAACCGACAACCGATGATGATCTCGGGCGGCAGCCTTGTACCGGTAGCCGAAGTGAGTACGCCTCCACTAGATGAAGTGACGACCTGGTAAGCCACGTAGGAAGTCAATGGATGCAGGTGGCTCAGGACCGTGCTTTATGACGTTACTTGGGGGAGGCCTATATTCAGCAGTGGACTTGTGTAGGGCTATAATGATGATGCTGATGATGAGAATTTGTTAGAAGACAACTGTTGCGAATCATTATAATGGGCCGGGTCATTTCTCTTACTAATATGAAGCTGCCAATCGAGAATCTTTCCTACCCATCGATTGTTAATTCTTCGAGTTATATGGCTGGCCCATACTATTAATATCAGCTTCATTTTAATATGATCTATTATTTTTATAAAATTTTTCTTTAAGTTTTCGATTAAACTAATGTAGAGCAACGGTCCTGGTCCTTCACTGCTGTCCGTATGAGTATACTCAAGGTAGCTCAGCGAGCTATGAAGATGGCCGTGCTCGGTGTTTCTCTATGTGATAAACGTAGAAATGAGAACATCCGCAGTAGAAGCAGAGTAGCTGACATAGTGGGGGAATTGGTCGGTCGTATAGATCTAAGAAGCGACAACCGATGGAAAAGAAAGGTTCTCGAGGGAAATCCCCGAACCGGCAAGCAAAGTGTTGGGCAGTCGCATTAGATGCAGTAATGACATGGTTAGACATCCAGAAAGTTGATGGATGCCGGTGGAGTAGGAGCGTGCTGTGTGGCCTGTGTCCAGCCGTGGGCTTGTGATACGCTATAATCATGAATAATGGAGGCCACAACTGACGCGTCATCTTATATTTTTCTTATGAATAATTTGATTACAATTTCAATTATTATTCATGAAAAATAAATAATTATATCCCAACTACCGACGCTTCACAATATAACCTGAGCTCACATCAGTGGTTCCAACGTTTACCAAAACTTGAGATGATTTTGCAAATTTTTAAGGAGCCCTGAATATGCATATCCAATTAACGGATTTGTACCTCGCGGGTCCGTAATTAAATTATTTGCCTCCATTAATTACTGTCCACAGATTCGTGACAGTTTGCATATTTGAATTTATAAATAATGATTGCGATGACTACTAGGTAGCGGTGCTCGCGATTTCGTTCGCGTGGATTTAGCACTTTTATTATAATAAGTGATAATGATTTTCTATAAAGAAACTTATCTCATAAAAACATGCAGTTAGTCGGTCAATCAGACAAACAAACAAATGAAAAAACGGACCAAGAAACAAATACGGCAAACTATACGCTTGTGTTTCATATTGTAAATAAACAACAAAATGACCACAATAAAATATGCTTCCGAATTTCTTTAACCAACATTTGGTCCCCTATGCAACAGTTAAGAGATTGCCGTAAATAAGCAAGCTTCATTGACCAATTATTAGTACTATGGGAAGATGTGTCATACTGCCATGTAATGTAATGTAATGCATGTGTGTGCATATTATTATTTCAATTTTTATCATTTATTATCATTAATTAAACGTAAATTTTACAGTAGACTAGCAAGATTCTAGTAGAACTCGATACCTGCCGACACCAATGATATTGTTAATTGGACTGTCTCATTGGTCAAATGATTGGGAACGTGGTGTCTGATCATAAGTTACCACAATTTGTTATTGCGTTTTTCTGTCAAAAAATTCTCAGTAAGGGCCTGGAGTCATCAAGTTAGTGGTGTTTCATCCGCATGCTAGAAAAGCACGTAAAGCCATTGGTCCTTCACTGATCTCTCTCACCGCTCGTGATCGATAACTATCCTATTGGACTATGTGAGACTGTGCTATGTGATATTTACTATGTGATATATAAGAACCGTGGTAGCTCAGATGGTTAACGCTCGCTGTAAACATACGAGTAACAGAACGCAAGTAACCTGGGTTCGATCCCCGCCGACATCAGTAATATTGTTAATTGCAATTTTAAGTGCCGATATAATACGTGCTCGGCAGTGAAGGATAACATCGTATTCCTCAGACTTGCAGGTTTCGCATGTCTGAGGAATAAGAAAAAAAATATTTCGAAGACATGTGAAGTTCGCCAACACGCATTGGGGCAGCGCGGCGGACACTTCCTTGCCCTCTCAGAAATGAGGGAAGGCCTGTGCCCAGCAGTGGGACGTATAAAAGCCGTAACTTTATGTGAGATTGAAGAAATCTTGGGCATACATTCGAGATCTATAATCCTGTTCTGAGCAGATCTCTAGTCTGCGTTAAGACAGGCTGCTGTGACCGCAATTTGGTCTGGAGGACATTATTGTTAATCGCACTTTTAAATGCTGATTAACCACTATATTAATATTTAGAGAATAAAAAATATATTTCAAAGGCATGTGAAGTTCACTAATACGCATAAGAATATGGTGCGGTGCGGCATACTGCTCTTTGATCATCACAGAAATAAGGGACGAAAATCCTGCAGTGTTCAATTTTATAAAGTTCACATGAAATTATCGTTTTATATTCACTCATACGAATAGACTCATAGTTAAAGTGGCAAAGGTCAAGACATACTCGTATCAGAAAGGTTCTCGAGTGACTGCCTCCTATTGGTTAGGGCACTTTAGGGCGTTTAGTTAGTTTTAGAGCGGACTTGGTGGAGAGACGACTTGGTAAGACAAGCAGGAAGTTGACGAATGCAAGTAAATCAGGAATGTGCTGTGTGTTTATTCCTTGGGGAGGTCTATGTTCAGCTGCGGACTTATGAGAGGCGGAATGAGGATATCCGCAGTAGAACCAGAGTAACCGACATAGCCCAACGGATTATTAAGCTGAAATGGCAATGGGCCGGCTACATATCTCGAAGAACCAACAACCGGTGGGGAATAAAGTGTGGCGGACTCATATCGGCAGACGAAGTGTAAGGCGTCCCCCCACTAGATGGAGTGATGACCTGGTAAGACATGCAGGAAGTCGATGGATACAGGTGGCTCAGGACCGTGCTTTGTGGCATTACTTGGGGGAGGCCTATGTTCAGCGTAGATTTGTGAAAGGCTATATGGAATGATGATGATGATGATGATGAATAAAGCAGATAAATTGTCATAATACAAACAAAATAATAATTTATTAGGTACATATCTGTGCTATAAATTATACATACATAATCTTCAAAATAATTTTTATAAAGTTTAACTTAAATATTTTTTATTTTATTTATTATATATGTAACATGGGTGAATATGAGCAATATTTAATATTATAAAAAAAAAACTAAAGCATATTTAATAAAAATTTTAAGCATCTTAAATCTTTTTAGCACTTTTCTTGTATGAAAACCAAAACATATCATTTACTAGAAACAAGAAGTACAACTTGAGTGTGTCGACACGACGTCTGATCCGTACGCACAGGGCGAGGATTGTATTGCTTATGGGTTATTAGTTTAATTATAAAATATGTGACGTAATCTGCCTCAGAAAAAAAATTAAATAGAATAAATATATTAACTTTAGCCTCAATTCAGTATATTTGTGAAAATTTAATGTATGTTCACAAAAATCTACTGTTAATATTTTGAAGGCGGAAACTTTTTAACACATAGTCATTGTAACATTAATCTACTGCTAAACATGGGACATCATTGTCATCATCATCATCATGCATTGTCACAAAGTACGGCCCTAAGCAATCAGGTCATCATTTTTTTATGGAAGGGACTCTCTCTTCTGCATTTAATAACGGTTGATACTGTTTCTAACTAATGAAGTGTTTGAAATGGGGTGACAAACGAGCACACAGTCCACCTTACGGTAAGTGAATGCTGCGGCCCACAGACGTAGATGTCTGATTTATCCCCAATCAATAATTAACATGCAGACGCGTTTTCACCCCTGAGGACTAAGATGGAAAGCTTCATTTCCAGTAAAAGAGTCTCCGGTTCTCTACACTCACCATACGAAAAACAGCAGCATTGGGTTGCTATTTTACGCTATTACCAGAATCCAGAGACCCATTCGTGCTACTACTATAATATGTCTCTACCACGATATCTAGCTTTTATTTATATATATATGTATAAAATAAAAATATACTTTAGCTAGTATGAGAGGATGAACCTGATATTTATTGCGGACAAAATCGAACATAGCCTTTAAGAAGTCTGCTAGAGAGATCACTAACATAGGTATCTAGTTTATTGAGACTTTGTATGTCTAAATAAAAAATTTCCGATAAAATCTATGAATAGCAAATACGAGCGTGCACCGTGCAGCTTGACCTGTTTTATAGTTAATAAAAATATACGTTTACTTTCAGTCGCAAGTACAGTTACCTTATTCAAATTTATATACGGGAGATCACACGTGTACACGACATCATCATCATCGTCATTACAAGTCCATTTGCTTTTTTCTTTTAAAAAACCGTTACCTAGTACTAGTATTTCCTTCTATATCATAGACACAGTTCACATACATATATTTTACAAGGACAAACATCCAGACCCAGACCAATTATTCGTAAATCATACTAATACTAGTTTCATGCGGGATTGGAACCCACAGCCCCCAGCTCCGCAGCTCTTCACTAAGCTACTGCGCTACTTCTGAACATATTCCTCTACCATTGATTGAAGCCGTTGGTTAAGTACTTATGTCAAAATATGACGAGTGCAGTAAGGATGGATTCATGTTGTAGTTTATTTGATAATCAAATGAACAACATGTACCCATGAAAGAAAATGTATAGAGTTAAAGAGTAACCAGCGAGCATACAAGCCCTCTTGATGGTAAGTGAAATTTATAATCCAAAGATACCTGCATCCGTTCTTAATGAGTGGCCGATAGTTAACTACTCACCAAGTGTCACTAGTCGAGATTTAGGTGAAGTTATGATAATATAAGATAAGATAAGATGCTTTATTTGTCAGAATATGATACATTACTGATGTTACAAAAGAATTTCGATCCTAAATATTCTGCCGTTTTCGGCGTACAAATATTTTCAGATAGATAATTTTAGAACAAAGTAGAAAACTAAGACATTGATTATTATATAGTATAAAGATACTTGCAGTAACACTTATGGAAACTAAATCTATATAAAACAATAATATCAATCAATTCATAATATTTTAGTTAAAATATTTCAAAAAATTAAATTCAGGAATTCAATAAATAAAATTCGAGTCAAATTTATCATTTAAGAAGTCATTTATTGAGTAATAACATTTATTTAAAAGAAATTAAAATAATTTACTTTTAAAGATTCTTATATTCATATTTTTGAAACGAACAGGAAATTCGTTGTAAACATGCAGGTATAGCTATACAATATAAATTTTTTGAGTAGAGTTGTATTCTTTGCTTTGGTTTTGAAACACACAATTTATGTGTGTTTCTACTAGTTCTAATTACAACATCATTGTGTTTTTCAAATAAATTACTATTTTTGTGAACAAAGAAACAGATTTCGTAAACGTATAATGCTGGAGGTGGCAATATTTTATGTTTGCGAAAAAGGGGAATACAACTATCTAATTGGTGTGCTCCGCATAAAGACCTTACACATTTTTTCTGTCCACAAAAAGCACTAATGAAATCGACAGAATTACTCCATATTATTAAGCCGTAACGTAGGATTGAAGAAACATATCCATGATAGGCAGAGAGTGCGGCCTCCACGTTAGCCACTTGTCTTAAGCGATATATAACAAAGACAAATTTATCTAACTTTTTACATTTATTATGTGTCACAAAGTGTTACCATGAGTGAAAAGTTGTGTTTCAAATAAAAGTTTTCGGTTACTAATGTTTACACAAAACAATGCCCCAGTGGTTGATCTTGAATTTTTTGCATAATTTTACTTTTTTTATATTTCTATATATAAGAATATTCATAGTGTGGCTTATCCATTGCAATCTAATTGATATATAATATAATTAATATTTCAGAAAGAAATATTCACTTTTATATTTACTTTTTTTGGGTGGTGCCACCCTGGTGGCACTAACAATCGTGGATACCCTCATTAAGGCCTATACAATATGTGGTAGGTATGGTAACTTGTGCCAGCACCACACGGCTAATGTTTTCTAAATTTTACACATACATATGCACATGTAGGGATGAGATGAGAATAGAGTTAGGCACAGTGCAAAGAGCACGAGTCAATCGAACCACGTTGGCCAAAAATATGGGTAGAGATGGGAAATTGTGAAGAAAGTGCTATTGGTATAGGTGGCCAGCCCATCACCTCCACTGATCATGTTATCCTATTAGTCGCCTTTTACGACTTGCAAGCCAAGGAACACGGCACATTAGTTTTTGTTATAAATCCCACATAAAAATAGGCCCTTAAAGTCACATACCAACGTGGGGCCCATTATTCTTGTAAAACATTAAAACTGAAATCGTCCGATATAATTGAAACTTGAGCACTCAACTCTAAATTCACACTTAATTGCAACGCATTCAGAATAATTAGTGGTTCTTTGAAGCACATTCTCTGGACCTGGAAATTAATTGCGAACAATTGCAACTCAACAATGAGCTAGATTTAAGTTGAAATGAAAACGCGAGGCGCACAAACGGCACTTATTAATAACGGCTTAGAGCGAAATGAGCAGAAAAGTTAGGCGAGAACGACGCTTGGCAATAATTCGCGCCTCTCGGACCAAATGTTAGTTTAAATTATTTTGCCTTGGTTCGTAATTAATTAGCAATTTAATATATATTTTAATATAGTAGTTGAAAGATTGAATACTCATCTTTCGATCTTTTAAAATGTGGTCTTGATTATATAAAATTTAAAAATTTGATCAATATCCTGATTTCACTAAAATCCTGCGACAGTTTTACTGCTTATCGAAATATATCTTCTTGGCGTCTCCCACAATAGCATCTGATGATGTCGAAGTAAAAAGACACGACGTGAATGATTCATAATTCAAAATATACCGGTGTCCCTTTTTATGGAATAAAGGTGACTAACGAGCATACAGTTGGCATGTTGGTAGGTGGATGCTGTGGAAATAGCAATCTACATATATACTTGATTAGTAATCAAAATGCAGATGCGTTGTCATCCGTTAGAACCAAGACAGAATTCCTCATTTCCAGTAAAAAGGGTCTCCGGTTCTCTACATTCACTACTCTACAATGCAACATTTAATTGCTATTTTACGCTACTATTCTGTGAGTGCGTGCTCCATCCCCGGTCGAGCCAACCCATTCGTGCTACTACTATAATATTATACCTGCAGCATGAATCTAGGACTTATAAACTCTGATGCAATTATTAATTTAAAAAATTATTTATAGCTTTGAGGTCTTACTCTATCACGCTTTTCAGACTTGCAATTTAATTAAAGAATAATACGATAAAGCACCACGCGTGCGACGCCATTAAAATGAAGCAAATTCACAAGCCGTATCAACTTATTCAAACCGCCTCAAAAGCTACAATATGTCGTAGCCTCGTCAAACGTAGCACTTGCTACGCGCCGTCAACGTCTCGTAGCTCTCTTTATGAAAGGATTTATATTTATATTTCATTTAGTCACAATGAAGATAAACCAAACAATAATATATGTTGACGCACTTTATTTACATATATAACAAAGTGCTTTATGTTTCGTCCAACTATTTTTTTTTCAGACGATAATAAAACATCCAGTACAAACTCTAGGCCGATTTTAATGCAGCTTATATCAACGTCGGTTCTTGGATGGACGAGAGTGACAACACAAATGAGAACACGTTCTGAGTGTGGACAGTGCTTTTGGCACGTGAGATGTGTTATCGGACTATTTAGCTGAAATGTCTCACAAATCTGGCGGTGTTCTCACATTTTATACAAAGAAGAAATGTTTCTAGTAAATAATTCCTTGGTATAAGATATAAAATATGTGCAAAAAAAAAGTATCGCGCATACCCCGGACCCGGACTTCAAATTTTTAATATTGGTTACTAGTTCACTAGTTTAAATAAAGAATATAAGTTTATTAACTGAGTTATTTTTCATTTTTTTAATCGCTTTTCTTGTAGAATATGTTTTGTGCGTTGCCAGCTTGCCAATGAAAGGTACAAATGAAAACATATTCTGCTTTGTAAAAATCAAACAAAAACCACTTAATCGACTTCCATCAGAGATTTTTCCGGAGCGATACGACTAAGAGGCTTTCAAGAAAGGAGCCTACTCTTTTTTAAAACGCCGACAACGCATCTGGAATTTCCCTGGTGTTGTAATTGTTCATAGGCGGCCGTAGTCACTTACAATCAGGACAGAGGCACCATCGTCTACCCCCTTGTATATAGGTACAGGGGTTATTTTATATAAAACAGTAAATGACCAAATTTGCAGAGAAGATTCAGAATAAGTAATATAGGCAAATGTTGAAGAAAAATAAATAGTAAAAATCTCAAACATTCTGTAATTTTTATCTTTTAAATTTAAAATGCGTGGCAATGCATTATTTCAAATGATTTGACCGCGCACGCACGCATTCGTGAGGGTCGGTCGATAGGCTTTATTACATAGATTTTTTGAAACCCCTCCTTTTATAACACTATTATATGTTTTCGATTAGAAACTGAGAAAACATGTGCTGAAGGATTTTTGGAAAATAGGGGGTGAAAGCTATTTTAAAATTGTAAGCTATTTTGATATGGTTTTCAATTAATAATAAACAAAGTATAACAGGTGGTTTTATCACTCTGGAAGCGATTTCTTGCAGAGACTACCTTATTAGGTAAAGAATTGTTCATCGAGAATGGTTCAGGAAGAAGGTTTTCTTAAATTATACAATTAAGTTTACTTAGTTTTTATTAAGTGGTTTAATTAAAAATTTTGTGCCACCGACTTCAATGTAAATAAAATGAGAATATCTTAATCCTAGTCAACATCGTAGTCGAGGTTAACTACAAGAGAAGGTTCAACTTTCAAATAAAATAAGAATCATCAAAGTAATTAAAAAATCTTAAGAATTCTATTCTTTTAATCTTTTAAATTTCATAACACATTCGTAAGGGATCGATCAATAGTCGAAAACGTTGTTGCCCTTAAGTCACATACAATTTGGGATAGTTTCAAATAAAAGTCCTTATTTACTCGTATTTTGGAAAACGGTATATACTGTTATTGCAGTTATCTTATATAAATTCAAATTTTAAACGTAAGTTTAAATATATATATTTGCACTTACGTTTAAAATTTGGCTACTGTTTAAAAATAACTCTGTATGAAAAACTTAAACCAAAAAAATAATTATATTCTCTTTTAACCTTCTTATCGAAGATAGAGTTTGTAACAAGATCAATAAGAAGTAATTTTATATAAATTTTATGTGGTAAAGCCACGATGCAGCTGTATTATAAATTAATTTTGCAAAATTATGACATTATACAAAAATTATAATAAGGAAAAATTATAATCATGTAGTATTTAATTGCATTTAGATTTTAGATATTTATGTAGTATTTTTTTTGTCTTTTTGACATAGTTGATGTTTTAAATAGTTGATATGATTTATTGGTAACATTTTTCAAGTTAATCATCTGGTTCATCTTATTGTTTTGGCAATTGTTTCATAAATTAATGGAATAGTCAGCAATTAGTTTAGTCGACCGCTGCGGACACACAACATGAGAAGAAATAGCGCAATCTCTCATGTCACCAACAGACGACAGTCAGTAAATTATGATCACAAAAAGGCTATTTCTTGAAATGGCAAATAAAAATTCTTAGATGACGTCTTTTTTTAAATCATTCTCATTGTATTGAAAAGTACACGTCTTTTACCAAGATAATGTTTTATAAAACTAATAAAAATAAATCATCGGGCAAAAATTGATAATTTATCAATCTAGATTCTAGATCGTCCATTTATTTTAAATGTTTGAGTTAATTTATGGTTAAATATTTTAATCAAAATAAATTATTTGATAAGAACAGAAAATATTTTATGAATAAACACATTCAGAGAGGTACTGGTTTACCCTAGTTCAGGTAGTAATTATTATAGATTATTTTTACGATTAAGGCGTCATATGAATTCATTGTTCACCGATGGTAAGTGGATGCTGTGGCCCATGGACATCTTAATCTATCCTTAATTAGGAATCAAAATGAGGATGCGTTGTCATCCTTTAAAACTAAGATGATATACCAGGTTTCCAGTAAAAAGGGTCTCCGGATCTCTACACTCACCACATGAAACACGGCAGCATTGAGTTGCTATTTTATGGAATACGGAATACCAACTGAGAGAACGTGGTCCTTTCCCGGTCGAGCCGACCCATTCGAGCTATAACCATTATATAGCTCCAGCATGGCTCTGCCACGTAGAGTAAAAATAACTTCTACTAAAAAGTATGAGCTGTTTGCAAAAAACTAAATATAATTAAATAATTTCACATTGGGAAGTCTGGGCGTTAATTCGTCTAAACACTATGACCATGCTTAGATCAATCTGTTTCAGAACGTGAAAGTATTTTATTCTCTTTATTTCTGACTTTAAAGAAATAAAGAGGATTAAAATATTTTTAGGAATAATAATATAAATGAGAATAATAAATTTTTAATACGTATAGCACAATATCTCCTAGATTAATATACGGTTAGATGGAGAATTTTGTTAAAGATGTTAAAATTATTTAGCTAACATCCGCGTAAAAAATAAAAATGGTGTTTTACCCAGTTTGAAGGGCACCTGTTACCCTCCCCTGCTCGCACTACCCCCGTCACCACTACTGCCAGCACCAGTTATCAACATAACATGGTATTATCATGGAAAGTAACGTCTGATTCTATTAATTATCGGAAGAATTTCGGCCGCAGCTGGCGTGTACCGACGTGTTTGTAGTATTGTTTTGACGGTGTTATAAATAAGTAGTTATGTATTCGTTTATAGGTTATGATTGTATTTATGTATATAGAATGCGAAGCGACAGTAGCCTAGTGGCAGGGCGCGGACCGCGAACTTAAAAGGTCGCGGGTTCGAATCCACCATTCGACTACTGTCGTGAACCTCTCCTAACACAAGCATTTTCAGCTTACCAGGAGTGATTAAAGGGAATATTTGTAATGTTAATTAATAGGATTACTAATATTTTTAATTGAAAAGAAAAAAGAAAAAGAAAGATAAAAATATATGCAATAGTGTGTGTTTAATCGTTTTCTTGATTATACGTGATCAAAAAGTTATAGAAAGCAGTAATATGAAAATTGTATAACCTAGTACCTATTTTAGTCTTAAACAACATTATTTAGTTTCCACAAAAAGAGAATAATATTATATTGGAGCATACACATCAATAATTTGTTTTATTATTATTATTACTTATTTTCTAACATACTTACCGTGATATGTCCCGACGTAAACTTTCAGGAAACTAGCGATGACCGCCTGCCTTAGTTTCCGAATTCCCACTGCTGCTGTTCATTTTGCAGAAGCCTTATATACTAGTTGGCTGAAACAGGGTGAGAGGCGGAGCTTATTCGCGCATGCCACCCCTAGCTCCACCTATTTAAACAACAATACGCCGTGACGTAATGGGTGACGTCACGAAAAATTGTTAATGACCAATGGAGAGAGCCTCTAAGGTCACGAGAAGCCTTTTTCAGCATATCATTAAAAAGTTCGAGTTAAACGTAGAGGTTTTGTTTATTAACATGCCTTAAATATTTTAGAGACGTTCATTAAAGAGAGCTTCGGTATCTGGTTGTTACCGCGATTTCAGCACTGTGGTGATAACAGGATTTACTCGTACGTGTGTAGTTACAATAAATGACTCTTTATAAGAAGTTAAAGTAACACCTCCAAGAAAAGAGTCTACTCTTTTTTAAAAGGCCGGCAATGCACCCGCAATTCCCTTGGTGTTGCAGTTGCTCATGGGAGGCGGTGGTCACTTACCATCAGGCGAGCCGTGTGCTCGTGTGCTCGTGTGCTCGTGTGCTCGTGTGCTCGTGTGCTCGTGTGCTCGTGTGCGTCCCCTCTCATATAAATATACGCGGCAGAGTCACGCTGCAGCTAATATTACGGTTGCAGCACGAATGAGTCGCACGACCGGGGAAGGGTCACGATCTCACAGAATACCAGAGTAAAATAGCAGCTTAATGCTGCTGTGCTTCGTGTGATGAGTGTAGAGAAAACGGAAACCCTTGTCAGTGGAAACGAGTCATTTTATCTTAGTTCGTAGCAGTGACAACGCATCTGCATTTGGACTCTTAATCGAGAATAAATATCTATGAGCCACAAGCATCCACTTACTATCAGATGGACTGGACTGTGTGCTAGTTTGACACCCATATTCAAATTAATTTTTTTTAACGAGTGACTTGAGGAGTGACACGAGTGTGATAAAGGTTTTATTTATTTAATTTTAACCGACTCAGAAAAAGAGGTTATTAACTTACCTCAGTGTTTTAGTATATTTAGTACGTTATCTCAATCGTTAGGTAATTACGGTACCGATTAGCTTAATATCAATTTATCAACAGAATAAACATTTGCACTGGTCCATAAAGATTTTAAGATCCATTAATATTTGAAGTTGGTTTATATTTTTCATCGTTCATTATCATCGTTACAGCCCTTCACAAGTCCACTACAGAACACAGGCCTCCCACAAAGAATGCCACAAAGCACAGTTCTGAGCCACCGGCACTCATCGACTTCTTGCATGTCTTACCAGGTCATCACTCCATCTAGGAGGGGGGTGCCTTACACATCGCCTACCGGTACGAGATTGCCACTCGAGAACCTTGCTTCCCCATCGATTGTCGATTCATCGATGGTCGGCTCATTGCCACTTCAGATTACTACTCCGTTGGGCTATGTAACCTCATTCCTAAGTTTATCACGCAGAGACTCCTCCATAGCACGCTGAGCGACCTTGAGCTTCCTCATACCATTTTTTTAAATAATCTAAATCTTTATTATTCGCTTGCTGTTAAAGTATTAATGAAATGCCGAAACACATTAATTAAAATGTTTTTGAAAGAACTCTACCAACCGAAATAATACTTATACCTTTAGTCCACTTTCTTTTTTATTATTTGAATAAATCATGGAAGTATATATAAGCATGTAATTTTCATAAGATCCAATCAATATGAACCCTTTAATATTTTTTATTAACTTATTATCTTGAAAATAGAAAAGAATCATTTTTATTCAATATAGATTAAAATAATACTCGTCGTCGTCGTCGTTGCTGGTGATAAGAGGGCTGGTTCTTTCCTCGCTCAAAGGCTAAGTATAGCTATTCAGCGAGGAAACGCAGCCAGCGTTCTTGGCACGATACCACGGGGAGCAGGTCTTTTTGACGATTAAAATTTTTAGTTTTAGATTTTCTATATTATAGTTTCTTCTTTTATATTGTATATAATTAGTTTTAATCGTAAATATTATAATTTTAATTATTATTTTAGTTAAGTTCTTTATTATAATTTTTGTAATATAAATTGAACGTTGTAACACCATTAAATATGTAAAGAGAAAAAAAATACTTATTGAATGTCATTTTTTACTTTTTCCACTGGTTTAGAAAAAAATCCTGTTCAGGGAGTAACGAGCAAGAAAATCAGCAGGACTTTTAGAAAAAAGCTAACTAACAATATAATATCCGTACAATTGTTATGAACACATTTAGAAACAGCATGGTAGGAATCACCTCGAAGCCTAGATGTTCAGTAATAGACTTAAGTGAGCACATGACAATCAGTATAATCACGAGGCATCTAGCAATCAGTTGACAGACCGTAATAGTCCAGAGCTAGATATGGGTCTCCTATTGTAGGAAGGACTTGCTGCAGTCGCCACGTTTGACGAACGGCTTGACGATTTCAATAGTAACTCTCACTTTTTTGACGCTACCCTCCTGCGTCGGTCGTGTATTTATCGGAACTTTTGAGATCTTTCAAGCCGCGTAGTGACGGTGAAGAATCCACTACCTTATATCGTCCCATGTGAGTGTACGAGGCAATTTGTCTGTCAAGGAAAATTGAATCAGGTGATCACCAGCAGCATCTTCCTGATAACAACTCAAGTAATAAAAAAACTGCGGTTGACAACCCGCTCGTAAGGCGTATCAACTATAGCGAAATCACCCTTTAGGAAATCTATGGAGATACCTTGGTTCAGCAGTTTACTTTTGTAGCCTGTTGTGTATGTATGTATGTATGTATGTATTATGTATGTATGTATGTATGTATGTATGTATGTATGTATGTATGTATGTATGTATGTATGTATGTATGTATGTATGTATGTATGTATGTATGTATGTATGTATGTATGTATGTGTGTATGTTGAGATCTTTCAGGCTTTCACATCGCTTCTTTCGATACCCCCAGCTAGATATGAGGTGATAGATTTTCTTACGGTACCTAGCGTATCGAAAGTCTACCGCTGAACATAGGCCTCCCTGTAGATTGCCCCTCAGGCGTTACGGGGTAGTCGTATTGGATATTCTTACACCGCCACTACACGGTCACGGCTTATACGTTGTAGAACCACTCTGGAGCTAAATTATAGTTTTAGCACGAATGGGTTGGCTCCATCGGAGAAGGACAACTCTCTCACAGAATACCAACGTGAAATTGCAGCTTAATGATGCTGCGTTTCATTCGTGAATAGCAAGAACCCTTTTCATTAGAAACGAGGCATTCCCTCTTAGTCCTCAGGGATGACAACACAGGTACACTTTTATTTTTTATCGAGGATAGATGTAAATGTCTTTAGGCCACAATATGTACTTACCATCAGGTAGACTGTGTGCTCGTTTATCAACCCTATTTTATAAAATAAAATTGAAGTGTCTGTGTGTAATATCGAAGTAGTGTTCTTGTATTAACTTAAGGGGGTTACTTCCATGCCATTAAGACATGAATAACCATTTTTAAATTTTCGTACGTCTGTCTGTCTGTCCGGCCTAATTTTGGGAATGGCGTACCGACTGTATCGAAATTTAGCGAATAGATAGTGAACAACGCCAAGAGTGATCAACGAGGAGGCTATATTTTATGCTAAAATCTTAGAGTATTTATTGTAAGATCTAAAAATTGATAAAATAAATGGTAATTAATGATATTTTAGAAAAACTTAATGACTCTACATTAGTAGAGCGCACGCCAAGCGAAGCCGAGCCGCAGCTAACACTAATAAAATTCTTTTAAATATGATAAAATTGTTTGATTAGTCATTATCAGAATTGTAGAAATAAAATTTTTGGTAAATCCAAACGTGCGTGCCTTCAGCGCTCATGTTATACGTCAACTTTTTAAAGTATTTTATATTCACACAAGTTTTTTGAATATTTTGTGTTCCTACAGCGATCGGTATTCTTCATCACGAGCTGTAAACAAACGATATGTACTCACAACGGCAGCCGAGTCCGGACGCCCGGAGTGAGTCAAGGTATGTCTTTAGTAAAATATATTACCGAAAACTTTAAAATTTTGGGAAAAATTAATTATAATTAAACAAAACAAAATTAAAACAGTCATTTACATTCTATGGCTTCTCACGTGATACATGAAGAGATTAAAAAATAGATTAAGTTGAACATATGATATTTTTAAAAGTTATCGTGTTAGGGGCACCTCTACGCGGACTTGATAAATCTTCACCTTAAGCCACTAAAACCATTTTTTAATGTAAAAATAGCAAATAATGATTTAACACGTTGATTGCGAAACGAGGCTTGAAAAACCTCGTCCGTGTCTCGTCTTTATAGCGGTAAGGAAAAACTTGAACTTCTCTGTCGTGCGAGAGGCGTAACTTCCGTTTGCTTCAGTCTAGGAAAGAGATAACTATATATCTGAGATGTGCTATTGATGCCGAGTTTTTGTTATATCTACTTTAATACCGGATTTTTTAGGCCTCTCCTTTTCACATCACTAAAAAATTGAAAAACTGCCCTTTTTCAGTCCGTTATGGGGCACATAAGACCCCACATTTTATTTTACCCATAGAATCTAAACTAAATAAGGTTTAGGTTAATCAACTCATTGATAATGATAATCGCGACAAAAGCCATACAATTCGCCTTATTTGGCGCCAAAAAAAAGGATTTTTGTCTCATGTGGGGTTTACTAAGCCTCGTGCCGCTACAACCTCTGGTTCAGAACGAGGTTTCAAACGTCTCGTAACGCAGTAATGGAAAGTACAGATAAATCAGTGCCGCTGGGAACGTGTTAAAAAAATAATAAGTTCGACAATAATTTATCTTTCTGATAATGTGTTTTTTATATAATTTATATGTTCAATATGATTGTTATATACGATTTCATGTGACAAAACGTTGGATTCTCGATTTTTGGGCGCTAGTAGAACATATATACGCGCTTTCCGCTTAAGGCAAGCAATTATGATTTCAAGCCTATTCCGTAGTTGCTCCGTACAGGTCGATATGAGGTGATAGATATTTTGTGGTTTGTGGTTTAAGATATTTATTTCTCAAAAGAATTAAAATTCACTTGTATGAGAAATGTTTTACAACACTAACATAATTTTATATTGAACGGCACGACACACAAACAAACTGATAACAAAATAAAAATACACCATTTTTTTATAACCTAAACAAATAATGTTAAAAAGTTATGAGCATATAGTAAAATAAAAAAGAAGAATACAAAGATTAAAATAAACATTTATGACGGTTACTTTACTCTATTTGGTTCCATCGCCGTGTGCAAAATTATTCATATACCGACTTTAAGATTTAAAGAAAATTATTTATTGGCTTAATTATTATTAATAAATAACCTAATGAAATTTAATAACTATGTCTGTATTTATATTTATACTTGTTGAAATCATTAAGTCCTTTTATTTATTAGTACATACATACATATATACACACACATATATATATATATATATATATATATATATATATATATATATATATTACCATAAAATTAAGGCTTATTAATCATAATTTTATTAGATCGAAGCTGATATTACGCTAATTTATTTTATTTTACGTACTACCATTCAACAACTTCTAACAAAAATACTTCTTTTAAGAAAATAGAAGTACCACGGCAGAATTTTTCCTGTATCTTGAAGCCGTTTTAAATTATCTATGTGGCAGAACACCTTGTCAGCCCAGTAATTTGTTCGGTTTAATACCATCACCAATTTGTGCCGCTCAGCCGAGCGTGCACTGACGTGTTCCGGTAAGAACGGTATAGCGTGCAGCTAGTGTAATTACAGACTGTAAAGTATTCCATATAAGTCCCCAGAGGCGATAAGGCATATCTAGCCTTTGAAGTTGGCTGCTGCCATTTAAGGACTGCGGTAGCCACTTACCATTGATGGATTGTAAGTGTGTGATAAACAATGTCACTACAGTGTTACAAAGAACATAAACTACACAAACACTTGTTCGGTGAGGCTTTCGAACCCCTAATGCAATAAATTAGAAAAAAAATAAAAGCCCCTAAATTTCTCGCCATTTCACCTCGGGGGTCTTATTTGACTTTGACTTTGAAATGTCATCTGTAAGATAGACGACACCGCGTGCACAGCTAGTCGTAGATATATTAACAACAGTTTATGGACTTTGCAATAAACAACAATTGTAACTAAAACTATTAACACGGGCGGGAGACGAGTCGTAAACTCCGGTTAGCGTTCAAATGACCGCTCGTAAAGTTAACCGTCCGACTTCGCAACCCACAACCTTGTCTATCGATCATTTTTCTTTAATTGACGCTCATTGTGATTCGCCTCACGGATGTCGCCGTGAGTATTGCAAAAAGCCCCACTTTTGTTCTTTGCTTTCATAATGTCCGCGTAGTGGTGGTGTCAGAATATCTCATACGTGGTAGAGCTACGCTGCAGCTATGATGTAATAATTGTAGCACGAATGGATCAGCTCAATTGGGGAAAAACCATGCTCTCATAGAATACCAGTAGATCAGCTTAATGCTGCTGCGTTTCGTATGTTGAGAACCGGAGACCGTTTTTACTGGAAATAAGGCATTGCACCCTAGTCCTCAAGGATGACAACGCACGCACTTTCATTCTTAATAAAGAATATATGTAGATGTGTATGGGCCACAGCATCCACTCACCGTCAGGTGGACCGTGTGCTCGTTTGTCGCTACCCCACATCGCTGCACGGCTGTCGTGAGAGGCACAGCGAGAAACTAACCACAAGATGACATTTGTTTCGTAGTCAATTAGCTTAGTTAACCTTTCAATTAACAGCCTAGCCGTTTAACTACCGGTCAGATTGATATTCAGCCGATGCGTCTAATACAATATTACACAATGAACATCAGCAAAGGTAAGTTAAAGTGCAGCTGGAATGCCCCCGTGGACCACCCTAAAGAAGACGAGAAAACGTGTAATTTTATATAATATAGCATATAGCGCATAGTTAGGCACAGATCAGCGAGCGTCTTGTTGAATGAAATTAATAGGGTGATCATGCAATATAATGTATAGCCTGTTAACTAAAACGCTAATTCAACTAAGTGGTTACGATATTTATTTCCATAGATGTATGCCTCTTATATATCTATCTCTGTTTGCCGTAATAGTCGACTGAGAGAGAATGCCCACTTGCACTAAGTCCGCCATAGGAACTACTTTGTTCATTGAAGTATAAATAAATAAATAAGATGAGACATATAACGCAATCATTGAGGAGGAGGCCTATGTACAGTAGTGGACTGTGACAGGTTGTAAGGAATGATGAAAAAACATCTTTGTTTCTTTATTTCTGAAACCTTAACGTAACAACTGAACTAAGAATTCACGTAATTATTAGTTACTTCTGCAGCCCGAAGACGTAGACACCTGTAAGAAATTCAACAAAGGCTATAGTCGAAGGCCTCACAGCCTGTAATGACTTTGACTCTGTTGTACTCGTACTTCGAACCGAAACATATCGTACAAAACATCTGTATAAAAATTAAAAGCTAGTCATAAACAATATATTTATGTGACTTTGAATGCCTCGTTGGTCTAGTGGTCGTGAACGCGATTGCTGATCGTTCCCGTTCAAATCCCGGGTCGGGTCAAAATCAATTACTGAGTTCTTCAGTCTAGAAATTCTAAGTAGAATTTGTATCTATGCAACCGAGCGTTTTACTCGGAGTTTTCTCCCACAACCGACAATGTTGCAGACTTGACTGTTGCCAATGGCTTTTCTGACCGATACGATTTAGGGTAGTTCAAGAAAAGAATCTACTTCTTTCTAAAAGGCTGGATGTGGTCACTCTGCCACAAAGTCTTTTTTCGCTTAATTAGTTAAATATAATCCTTACATCCTTAAAGAAATAAGTATTTATATTTAGTTATATATGACTAGCGATCAGACCCGGCTTCCGTGTCGTGATTTCTGAATTTCAACAACTGCGCCACCTGCCAGATCCAAATGTGAATCTAGACCATCTAAGGACCCATTCAAACTCACACAATAAATTCATCACGATCGGTCAAGACATTTTTGAGTTGTAGCAATACTAACGGACAACAATTTCTCTTGACGTGTGGAGATTTGTACGAGTATACTGACGTCATGTCCTGAGTCATCTTCATTAAATGCCACATAAATATCTCATTTTTCTAAACGGTTTAAGTAAGACAGTAAAAGAAGCAATCGAAATCAATTAGTGTGTGTACTTAAATTGTTCTTACTGCCGGTTTTATTCCGCGGTTCACATTCATTACGTTATTGTACCGAACAGCTTTCGAGTACAGACTCTTTTAGATGTTCCAAAAGTAACAAAAGGTACATGCCGTATTTAGATTAAAGGTATGTGCTACAGCTATCTTATTTTATCTTATCTATCTTTCCTATCTTTTAATTAAATTAAAAAAGCTGTCCTAACTGTGACCCGACTGAGCTGAGAATGACTTAGCTGTCAACGCACAGTCCAAAATGCTAGACCTAGAAGTCTGAAATTTGAACAGTAGATGCCTTTTATGACGTGTGCATTCACTAAGAAAGGATGTCTAAAATTTGCCTTTTATAATGTGGGTATCTAAGAAACACTAAGACAGGATTTTAAAAAAGGGGTTGTTTATATTTGTATGGAAATACATGTTTTAGATTTTTGACAATTCTAACCTTAGGGGGTAAAATTAAAGATGAAAGATTGTTTGACATACTGCCATGTTTTAATTTTATCATTTATAACACTATTATATGTTTTCGATTTGAAACTAAGAAAACATGTACTTAAGCATTTTTACTCCACCTCTGAAAATAGGGAATAAAAGCTATTTTAAACTTGTAATTTTGATGTGGTTTTCAATCAATAGTAAACAAAGTAAAACAAGTGTTCTTATCGCTCTAGAAGCGATTTTGCCAATGACCGCGTCAATGAGGAGTGGTTGTTGGTTCCAGGACCACCGCCCCGATGTCCATTTAGAGCGCGTGACATCACCCGATTTAAGTCCAGGTAACGGTGATTCTCGCGCTCAAAATGGATGTCAGTGTCTTGTATATAGTGGGTAGACACGTGATGGGGTGGTATTAGCCTGGGTATGTGGTATCCTTTTTTTTATAGCAGAGGGGCAAACGAGCATGCGGCTCACCTGATGTTAAGTGACTACCGCCGCCCATGATCAACCGCAACACCAGGGGAATTGCAGGTGCGTTGCCGGCCCTTTAGAAAGGAGTAAGCTCTATTCTTGAAGGTCCCCAGGTCGTATCGGTCCGGAAAAATCGCCGGTGGTAAACTATTCCACAGAGAGGTCGTACACGAAAGAAAACTCATTTTGAAACGTACTGTGGTAGACCGCCAAGCATCCAGATGGTGTGGATGGTATCGGGACGTTTGCCGCGTAGTGCGTTCACGAAATTTGGCGGCTGGGATGAATCCGTACAATTCCTCAGAGCACTCTCCATGGTATATGCGAAATAAAATGCAAAGAGATGCAACATCTCTTCGCAGTGCCAGTGAATCGAGCCGATCGGAAAGCACTCGGTCGTTGACGATTCGAGCCGCTCTGCGCTGGATGCGGTCAAGTGGAAGGAGCTGGTACTGGGGAGCCCCAGCCCAGAGATGGGAACAGTATTCCATGAGCGGTCGAACCTGCGGCTTGTAAAGTTGCAGGCGGTGTGCCGGCATGAAATACTGTCCCGCTCTGCTGAGCACGCCAAGCTTTTTAGAGGCCAATTTGGCCTTCTCTTCCAAGTGACCACGAAACTGCACATCACTCGATATGTCAACGCCGAGGATTCCAATACTGGCTGAGGCAACAAGGGGAGTGCCTTGAAACTGAGGAGGTATGACAAAGGGGTTCTTTTTAGCTTCTGGGGGTTAAACTGGACTAGATTTAGTCGCCCCCAATCCGAGACTCTGTTCAGCAAGGACTCGACTTCAGACACAAGTTTGTCCTGGCACTCGGAGACGTTTTCCCAAGAAATATTGGCTCGGCCGGTGTAAAGAGCATCACCAGTGCTGTCATCTGCATAGCAATGAATATTACGGGTTTGCAATATATCATTGATATGCAGAAGAAACAGCGTTGGCGATAGCACGCAGCCTTGTAGAACACCAGCATTAATAGGATTGCAATCGGAGCTTGCACCGTCTACAACGACCTTGATGCTCCGATCTGCAAGAAAGCTGGTGATCCAATCGCACAATTTCTCGGGAAGCCCATAGGAAGGGAGCTTCGAAAGAAGCGCTTTGTGCCAAACCCGATCGAAGGCCTTCGCGATGTCCAAACTAACGGCCAATGCCTTCCCCTTAGACTCTACTGCCTCCGCCCATCTGTTAGTTAGGTAGACCAGAAGATCACCAGCTGCCCGACCACGGCGAAAACCGTATTGGCGGTCACTAATCAGCTGGTGATCCTCAAGGTACCTCATGAGCTGGCAGTTTACAATGGACTCCATTGTTTTGGAGAACAAGGAGGTGATGGCGATAGGCCGGTAGTTGGACGGGTCTGAGCGGTCGCCTTTTTTAGGGATCGGGTGGACGAAAGCCGTGTTCCATAATTTTGGGACTACGCCTAGGGAGTAGGAGCACCGGAAAAGACGCGTTAAAACCGGTGCCAACTCTGGAGCACACGTCCTCAGCACAATTGGGGGGATTCCGTCAGGCCCACTCGACTTGTGGATGTCCAGGGAGAGGAGTGCTTTGCGAATCGAGCGCTGTGTGAACTGCACTTCCGGCATGGAGCACTCACACCGCGGGATGGTCGGCGGCGTACTCCCCCCGTCATCGAGAGTCGAGTTGGACGCAAAGAAAGAGCCTAGAAGATCGGCTTTCTCCTTTGCGGTATGGGCTAGTGAGTCGTCCTCCCTGTGCAGAGATGGAAGAGATGGCTGACAGAAATTACCCTGGATAGCCTTGGCGAGAGACCTGAATCCACGGGTTCCAGAAGGAAGGCGAACTAGGTTCTCGCCAATTCTGCCTATGTGCTCTGACTTTGCCTTAGCAATGTTTCTTTTGAAGAACTAGAGGCGGAATTATACTTTTTCTTCCTTCTTTTTAGAAATTATACTTCTTTTTTATAGCGCTGGTGTTTACATCCCGGAACGCTGATGCGTCAGCCCAGGCTCGGTAGCACTCCTGCTTATAGCATGATGCTATTTTACAGGAGCGACCAAACCATGGCTGAGATTTGCCTCCAATGGGCACCACAGAGGAAGGAATAAAAAGTTCCATACCCTGAAGTACCACATCAGCGACAGAATCCGCAACAACGTTGGGATCGTCCGGCGAGAAGCAAACCCGCCCCCAAGGGTAGGATGCAAAGAAAGACCGCATCCCATTCCAATCGGCTGACCTATAGTGCCAAACACGGCGGCAGCCTGCAGAATGCAACTGCGACTTCAGCGTGAGTGGCACCACACTCCGGACAAGACAGTGGTCCGAGGAGCCTAAAAGGGCTTCGACGGAAATCTGGTATCCGTCCGGGTGACGGGGGAGGTCAGCAGAAGGTCCAACAGGGTAGGTGCATGATCCTCCACATCTGGAATCCGCGTAGGTAACCAGTTGTGTCAGACCATATGCCAAGGCAAAATCATGAACAGATCTCCCCGCATGATCGGTTAAACGTGAACCAAGCCATTCGGCGTGATGGGCGTTAAAGTCGCCGAGGATCACGATCTTTGCGGAGGGGATCTGCTGTAGCAACGAATCTGTAGCCATTTGGACGTGGTCGAAGAGTCGGTCTGTTTCGGCATTACCGCTATGGGACCTATCGAGGCACCCGTAGACGCGCGGATGGTCTTCGCTGTCTACGCGTAGTCAAAGGATGGACAGGTCCGAACCTTCAAGTCTGCCGAGGCGTCGAGAACAGATGTCCTCTCTCACGTAAACGCAAACTCGAGCCCGAGGCACAAATGAGTGTTCCAGTTTGTACCCCGGGTAGGAGAGATACGAGACATCAGCCGGAGAGGACACCTGCGTCTCGGTCAGAAAGAGCAGAGCCGGCCTCGCCGTCTCGAGATGGTAGTGGACGGCGTTAAGATTAGAGTGGTCCCCTGATATTGCAGAAATTCACGGACAGCGTGGCAGGGGTCGCCTTGGTTTTGTTGCTCCGTTTGCCCTGAGCAGTTGTAGTATTGAGCGGAATTTTGCCCCCCCCCCCAGAATACGCGGGGCAGCCTGAGCACCCACGCTCAGAAGTGGAGAAACATGATCGTGGATGCTCAGCGAGGGATTCTCCAATGGTACTGGTACCCTCCTGGGGTAGTCTATCATTATTTAATTCCACTACCGTGTCAATGGGGGGGGGGGGGGATTTGGGCCTCCGGCCACCTGCACTCATTAGACGAAACGCGGAAACAGAGCTTCCACTTCACGCCGGTATTCTGTGAGGTCGTGGTACCACCCCGGTTTGAGCCGGCCCATACGTGCTAAAGCAAAGCTGCCGCGTTGCTCTAACACTGTTAAAGCCTGATCTTTAGGAATCAAGTCAGCGATCCCTGATGGTTTACGGGCTCTGACCACAGGCCACGCCAGAATGCCACAACGTCGGCCCGACCCGGGGTTGGGCCCGTTCCACGAACCCATTGGTCGTTTTAATAATTTATAGAGCCCTTTTTGATCACTCTGGAAGTGACGATTGTGATTGAATCGCCTTGACCTCTTGGTATATCGTCGAATTCACTTCACCAAGATTTGATTTTTTATCATATTTTTTGCTTCAGATCATCTATGTGCTCTGTTAGTTTCTGCGTGATATCCGGCTGGGACAAACTGATATTTGTTCCAGCTAACGCCATTCTAATGGTGCGCACAACCCTCGGTCTATTATTACCCGATCTGAGCTTGCTGATAAGTGCCCTTGCCTTTGCGATACATTCCTCGATACTTTTTCTCCAGGCTGGGATGGTGCTACTTTGTCGTCCAGCCATGGGAAGTTTGGCGTCAACAGTACGGCAAACTGCCACTGCGGCACCAAAAGAATTGAGTCCGTCTCACAAAGGTCCCGGATGGCTTTTAAATAGGTCACCAACATTGGGTTAAGAGCTCTCACGACAACCAAATTTTGCTTGCTTAGGGGTGTGCGGGGAAGTCATCGTCGATTCTTGAGAGGCGTACTACGTGTTTCCGAAATCACCTCTTCCAATATGCTCCTCATTTGCTCTAGTTAGTGGGAAACTATTCTATTGTTTCGCGCCTAAGTTGACGTCAGGTACCTGGCACTAGCGCCATCTAGTGTCGGGGAAAAGAGCGAGGAGGGCTTCCTAGAAAATTATCGAACAGAAGAATTAAGCTTTCTAGAAGCCCCACACTCGAACTTTCTGCGTCTGGTCGTTCGGCGCCCGTATTTACTGGAATATTCTGGATGTTTCGGTGTAAACGTGTATTTCCCGCTAGATGCCACGATCGGGGCAGTATTGAATTTGGCGAGACAAGCGAAGCTTCGGAACGAAATAAAGTGAATCAGTGTGATAAATTATTAGTGTCTTTTAAGTTTTAATTGGTGTTCGGTAATAAAAGTGTAAATTTGGTAATTCAATCGGCAGTTTTTATTGTCACGAACCTCAAGCTCGTAACACTATCATCGTCTGAATCAACCACAACCGGAAGATCCACGGCGGCATCCACGTATGCAGGTTGCTCTACCATTAGTGGCGCCGCGTATCCGTAGTCGTCCTACCTATACTACGTAGTTGTCGTCCAAGTTCAGTGTCACCAAATATGTTGGAGCGCAGAATGTACCAAACTCGGTTTGCCAGGTTTTGCTCCGTTACAGAATGAGAAGGCTCCAGCTCTGCAAAAAAGCGATTCATCCGAGCCCGCATGCAATGCGTTTGCGTTCATAACATCCTTCCAACGCATGCGATTTGATCCACCACCGGGGAGTGCCGCTAATTGAGTCCGAGAAGACCGAGCCGATATTAAGCCTTCTGGTGGGGTGATGGATGCGTGGTCTGCTTCATGTTGCAGCCGTAAGCACAGACGGGCCGTTACACCCTCAATTCTGCTGAGGCACGGCACACACACCTATTGGCAAGGCGCTGACTGACTGCACTGTCGTAGCAGTTTTGTAACTTATCTATTACATCAGTGGGCGATGACTTTCCTACGCCATATTATTATTGTTTGGGGTATCTATATAGTTTTCTCATCTGGTTGGGTTATATAAATATATAATTATAAACGAAAATGAAAAGATAAATATACATAAATATCAATAATATAAAATAAATAAAAAAAATACATAAATAAATAAAAGCCCAACCAGATGGAAGCCCTCGGCAGGGGAGACTAAACGGCCAAGGGTTAGGGGGAAAGGGAAAAACCGACGGACGATGCGGGCAGTATCAAGGAGCACCGCCTTCTGCATTTGAGCCCGGAGCGGTCCGTCACGGAGTCCCAGTCGCCTCAGATGACCGAGAGGCTAACTGGGATTAGCCCATTCGCAGAGACGACTACAGGAATAATTTCGGCCGGCAGACCACCCCACATGTCGGTCACCTCGTGATTCAGGTCCAGATATTTTGATTGCTTATCTGTTTCGGCTCTCACGAGGTTCTCGTCATACGGGATGGTAATATCGACCAAAAATATCCTTGACTGTGCCCGGTCCATCAACACAATATCAGGCTTATTCGCAAGAATAGTCCTGTCTGTGATGATGGCCCGGTCCCAGTAGAGCCTGGCGCGGTCATTTTCGAGCACGGCTTCCGGCAAGTACTTGTAATACGGCAATTTCCGGTCCACAAGACCGTATTTCAGAGCGAGCTCCTGGTGTAGAATTCTGGCTACTAGGTTGTGCCTGTGCAAGTACTCAGAGTTAGAAAGCGCCGAACAACCGGAGATGACATGCCTGAGTGACTCCCCGGGATGGCGACAAGCTCGACAGACGTCGACGGTGCCATCCTTTAGGATGTATCTCCGATAGTTGTTGGTCTTAATAACCTGATCCTGTATTGCACAGACGAAACCCTCGGTTTTCCCGAAGAGATCACCGAAACGTAGCCAGTTGAGGGAGGCGGTTGTATCTACGAAGGGCTTATGTAGAGCCTTGTAGTACCTCCCGTGGAGCTTCTTCTCCTTCCATACGGTCTCCCGGTCGGAAATGCTAAGCACTGCTGGGTCCTGCCATTGCTCGTTGGCTAAGGATAGAGGGGTAAGCCCTTTATCACTAGAAATGACGTCATTATAGAATGGATCATCCGATCTCGCCAAGAAGTATTGACGGAGACTGCACACTTCGCGATTATGCATGGTGAGCGCGCTCAGAAAGCCACGCCCACCATACTTTCGCGGCAAGTACAGCCTCATTACCGACGATCTCGGATGATGCATCCTATGGGACGTCATGGTAGTGCGGACTTTTCTATCCAGGGCGTTAAGTTCAGTCTGAGTCCACCTGAGTATGCCAAAGGTATACATGAGGACAGGCATGACCCAGCAGTTATATGCGTGTGACTTATTCACACCGGACAAAGGGCTGTTAAGCACTTTGGTCAAGCGTGCATAAAACACGTCGCAAACTGACTGATTCATACCAGCCTCATCGATACCGATGTTCTGTGACATACCCAGGTATCGGTATGTTTCAGCCTCGGAAAGTGTCCTTAAGTTGACGGGCATAGACAAGTCTATGCCCTCAGAGTTAGCAAACCTTCCCCTTTCAACATGGAGGACCGCACACTTATCCGTCCCCAGCTCCATTCCAATGGAACTGCTAAATTCACAAGTGATGTTTAGCAGTTCCATAAGATGGGAGCGACTGGAGGCGAATAACTTGAGGTCCATATAGAAAAGGTGGGTCACTTTTGTCCCTCCTTTCCGTAGCTGAAATCCCCTCCCGGAGCCCTCCAGTAAGGTACTGAGAGGGTTAAGAGAGAGGCAGAACCAGATTGGACTCAGACAATCGCCCTGGAAGATACCCCTTCTTATCCTTATGCGGCTTTCCGCAGCCGCAGAAACGTTCGCATACATTTGCAATAGCACGGGACTAAATAGTTTTATGGATACTGTAAATCCGTCACCATACAGCAGTAATGTTTTTGCTTTTTAATAAATATCCGTCTCATATTTCACTGCATACTGCTTGCGATATATTTGAATGTCTTGATCAAAAATTACAGTCAAATTAAACATAGAAAACACGCGTTTACCTCCTTTAGGATCTAGATTGAACATATGTGCTGTAAACATCAAACACAAGCTTTAATCTGGTTTATTAATATATGAAACGGGCCTATTGATATAGATCGGAGATAAACTCCGCATCGTAAACCCAGATGTAGAGTCGATGGAGTTTTGTTACAGCCCATGACGCCATGTTGTGTGCGTGCTTGATTAGTGCATTACGTCATCTTACACACTGTTTGTTTATAAATTTGTCTAACAGTTTTGGGTATGAATGACGTCTTTTCTCATGCCGTAAGCTGTGTTTATAATTATGCATACATACATTTTCAATGCGCATTGTAATGTATTAGTCACTTTACAATACTCCTCAGAACAAGACGTTATTTTATTTTAAGGACCCATATTCAGTGCAAAGGAACCTTTATAATATCTTAACGTGTGACAAACAAGCACACAGTCCGCCAGGCGGTAAGTGGATGCTATGATCCACAGACATCTATTTTATCATCGATTTAAAATTATTTGTATTTTTTGAGTTGTATTTGTATCCCCTGAGAACTTAGATGAAAGGCATCGTTTCCAATAAAAAGGGTCTCTGGTTCTCTACATTCACCACAAGAAACACAGCAGCATTAAGCCGGTATTTTACGCTGGTAATCTGCAAAAGCGTGGTCCACTTTTAAAATATATGCTTAAATGTTTATTGATACTTTATAAACGAAGCAAGACTCCTAATCCAGAAGATTACCGTAATATTATATTATACAGCATATTTATCAACACTATTGTTTAACGTCCTCGGCTAAACAATACTCGAGCATTGTTGATACTGCAGATTGGATGCCGTCTTATTGCATCCCAGTGTACTCTACAGAAAGCGTTGACAAACATTGTGAATACTGCCTAACATAACAACAGACACACAAAATATTACAGAACAATTTATTCAAACTGGAACACATTGTCATTGTACAAGATATCTAAGGAGCCGTGTTAGGTCAGGATGATTGGCCGTCCACCACTGTGCGAATTAGAAGAAGTTTTCTCCCTTGCACAACTTCCTTGAATGGAATCAACTTGCACCAGCGATTTTTCCGGACCGATACGATTTAGGACCTATATGAATGACAAGCTCGTGGAAACTGTCCATGCGGTCGGAGCTAAGTTCTGCAAGACCCGCCGCAGAAGAACACAAAAACTCTCCGATCACACTCTTAATCTCATGGCTGTTAGACGGGAGATGAGGCTACAATCGTCAACAGATTTGACAGCATACAGGCAACTGAACAGACAGATCTCCAAATGCATGCGGCGAGACTTACGCAACTTTAATACTTCTCGTATTAAAGAAGCGATCGAGCGGAACCAGGGCTCCAAAGTCTTTGCCAGAGATCTGTCTGCCAGTAAGAGCCAACTGTCAAAGCTGAAGACTGAGTGTGGCAGCATCGTTTCCGGGACACCTGAGATATTGAGTGAGATTGAGAGGTTCTATGGGCAGCTGTACACATCATCGTTGGAGCCACACGTAAGTGTGAGTAACGATCCAAGAGCAAGTCTTATCCGACACTATTCCGATGATATCCCGGACGTCAGTCTAAGCGAGATTAGAATGGCTCTCCAGCACCTTAAAAACGGCAGGGCCCCAGGCGAGGATGGAATTACAGCGGAGCTTCTGAAAGCGGGTGGAACACCGGTATTTGAAGTCCTTCAGAAGCTTTTCAATTCCGTCCTCCATGGCGGCACTACTCCAGAGACGTGGAGCAGAAGTGCGGTGGTCTTGTTCTTTAAGAAAAGCGACTACGCTCTCTTAAAGAACTACAGACCGATTTCCCTTCTGAGCCGCGTCTATATGCTGTTTTCGAGAGTCATTACGAATCGTCTCGCACGCAGACTCGACGACTTCCAGCCTCCCGAACAAGCCGGTTTCCGAAAAGGCTTCAGTACCATAGACCACATACATACCCTGCGGCAGATTGTACAGAAAACTGAAGAGTACAATCTGCCACTTTGCCTGGCGTATGTGGACTATGAGAAAGCCTTTGATTCCGTCGAAATTTGGGCGGTGCTACAGTCCCTCCAGCGGTGCCAAGTTGACTGTCGGTATATCGAAGTGCTGAAGTGTTTGTACAGTAGGGCTACGATGGCTATCCGAGTACAGAACCAGAGCTCGAAACCTATCCAACTGCAGAGAGGTGTAAGACAGGGTGACGTTATATCCCCGAAACTCTTCACCGCTGCATTGGAAGACGTTTTCAAGCTACTGGACTGGAAAGGATACGGTATTGACATCAATGGCGAGTACATCACTCACCTTCGATTTGCCGACGATATAGTCCTTATGGCAGAATCGCTGGAGGACTTAAGCACTATGCTCAATGACCTCAATAGTGCCTCCCAACGGATAGGTCTTAAGATGAACATGGACAAAACAAAGATCATGTTTAATGTCCATGTCACACCTATGCCGGTAGTTGTTGGGAGCACTATGCTCGAAGTTGTTGACGAGTACGTTTACCTGGGACAAATAGTCCGACTAGGTAAGTCCAACTTCGACCGAGAGGTCAATCGACGGATTCAACTCGGCTGGGCAGCGTTCGGAAAATTACGACATATCTTCTCGTCAGGTATACCTCAATCTCTAAAAACTAGATTGTACAACCAGTGCGTGTTGCCAGTGATGACTTACGGATCTGAGACGTGGTCCTTCACTGCTGGATGTATGAGGACGCTCAAGGTCGCTCAGCGAGCTATGGAGAGGGCTATGCTCGGAGTTCCTCTGCGTGATAGACTCAGAAATGAGGATATCCGCAGTAGAACCAGAGTGACCGACATAGCCCAACGGATTAGTAAGCTGAAGTGGCAATGGGCCGGCCATATAGCTCGAAGAACCGATAACCGATGGGGAAGAAAGGTTCTTCGAGTGGCAGCCTCGTACCGGTAGGCGTAGTGTAGGGCGACCCCCCACTAGATGGAGTGACGACCTGGTAAGATATGCAGATGTAGCGGCGCTGTCGTCGCGCTACAAGCGAAATACACCGAAGTCTAAATCACGCTATCAACATTCCGAATCATAAACAGCATATATAGAACTTCTCCGAACTATCACTCGGAGCGTCGGCCGCTTCCCGGGCAGAACACCTTGCCCGGCGGGAGATCTCCCCTTTTACTTCTACGGCCACAGTGGGAGGCCCCGACGAGACTGTGGCCGTAGAAGGAAAAGGGGAGATCTCCCGCCGGGCAAAGTGTTCTGCCCGGGAAGCGGCCGACGCTCCGAGTGATAATTCGGAGAAGTTCTATATATGCTGTTTATGATTCGGAATGTTGCTGATTTAAGCTTCGGTGTATTTCGCTTGTGGCGTGACGACAGCGCCGCTACATCACCCCCTGCTCAGACCGGAGGTCGATAGTGCAGCCTCGTTGCCGACGAATATGCAAGTGCCAGGAGATTTGCCTTGTAGTCTGCGGTGAGTCGAGAAGAAGGCAAGTAATCTGCGAGAGTGCCGTGAAGCAGAGGCGAGCAGTAAGGCTCAGAGCCGTGCCGAACACTGTATAGCGCAGAGAGTAGCTTGAAGGAACAGGAAGCATTATTATTCCAGTGCTGCGATGAACCTTGTGAAGCTAGATGGCTTGCAGGATATGAAGACTTGCAGACGATATTTGCGCGGGAGCGAATGGGTGGGGTATTCTATGACTATAATGAAGCTTGAAGTTTCCGAAGGTTGTTTGGTTACGTGTTCAGATCACGTCGGGGTCACCACTGTGGCCGTAGTAGGAAAAGGGGAGATCTCCCGCCGAGCAAGGTGTTCTGCCCGGGAAGCGGCCAACGCTCCGAGTGATAGTTCGGAGAAGTTCTATATATACTGTCTATGATTCGGAATGTTGATAGCGTGATTTAAGCTTCGGTGTATTTCGCTTGTGGCGCGACGACAGCGCCGCTACATCGGAAGTCGATGGATGCAGGTGGCTCAGGACCGTGCTTTGTGGCATTACTTGGGGGAGGCCTATGTTCAGCAGTGGATTTGTGAAGGGCTGTAATGATGATGATGATGATACGATTTAGGGAACTTCTAGAAAAGAGCCTACACCTTTTTCTAAAGGCTGGCAACGCATCTGTAATTGCCCTGCTCTTCATTGGCAGGGGCAGTCACTTACCATCAGCTGAGCTGCATGCTCTTTCGTCCCCTTAAATAAGAACAAAAATGATCGCGTGTAAACTTTGATTATATACATGTCTAGATAGAGTGTTGCGCTACAATCGTAACAAAAACAACGGGTCCGATTTCGAGAGCTTGTGTGCTTATTACACACACAAGTATGCGTAACTGCTATTGTTTAACAGGAGCGCTGCGACACTCGGGGGCTAGCTCTAGCTGATACCAGCTCTTGAATATTTCCCATTAGATTAAGTACTCATTTGACATTTTAATTTTTTTATATATACCTATTTTGATTTGCCTAGTTACACAATTGTACTTTTAATTATTTAATTTAATTTGATATAAATTATTTATATATTGATTTGCTTACTTATAAAAATAATGATTTGATATATTATGTTAATTTCACATGTCGGATATGGTAAACATGTAGACTATGTACAACTTTTTGTCATCTTTAATGTACCTACCATGTTTATTGGTATTTATATAGTTACTTTTGGTATTTATGTAGTTTTAGTTATAGTTTTATAAATATATAAATGAAAATGAAATAAAATAAATAAATAAAATCCAACCAGATGACCTCGCCAGGGGAGACCAAAGGGCTTTGATTATATACTTGTTTTATCAAATGAAAGTTATACAAAATAGTTTAATAAAGTAATTATTATGTAGATTAGTTTTATTTATTTTATTTAAATATATAAGAATATTTGAAAGAACTAACAAAAATACTATTTAGTGCATGACGTCATGGGTTTCATTTTTTTGTGTAGGACATAACATTTACTGATCAAATAACGAAAGTAATTTTTAATATAATAATGTTCTCCTGATCGAAAGATGATGTAATAATGTTTGTTTTTGTCTCCCATAGTTTCGTCAAAACTACCTGTAATGGACTGACAACATCGGCTGATCAGACTAACCTACAAAGTAACGAATTAAAACATCGTGTTTTCATACAACAATAGTGGTTAAATAACAAAACTTATTGATGAAAAGTGCTCTTAGTGTTATTATACGGTTTTCTCACATAATTGCGACATAATTTAACAGCACAAATCGGCATAATTAATTATTTTCCGTGAGCACGTTATCCCTTAATGATTCAAATGACACTGACGTAGGTGAGAAGCGAGTCTACCAATTTTAGTAGACTTTATTTGTGCCGTTTTGTACGGACAATGTGGCATATAGACATATATATAATCAAAGCGTGTAAACCTGCACGCTGCGAGCCATGCGGAGGCGGCGTGAGAGAACATCGCGTCATGTCTTGCGGTGGCGGCGTGAGAGAACATGGCGTCATGTCATGCGGTGGCGGCGTGAGAGAACATTGCGTCATGTCATGCGGTGGCGGCATGAGAGAACATGGCGTCATGTCTTGCGGTGGCGGCGTGAGAGAACATGGCGTCTTGTCATGCGGTGGCGGCGCGAGAGAACATGGCGTCATGTCATGCGGTGGTGGCATGAGAGAACATGGCGTCATGTCTTGCGGTGGCGGCGTGAGAGAACATGGCGTCATGTCATGCGGTGGCGGCGTGAGAGAACATCGCGTCATGTCATACGAAGATGTAAAGAGCGGCAGAGGGAAACAGGAGATGGGCAGCACTCCAAGTGTTCAACAAAAAGCTATACACATACAGCACAGGATAATGTGTGCACACGCCCTTAACATGCTGATCAGCGAAGTCAGTTATCATGTCAGAGTTAAGTTCGTTAACTAAAAAAGCTTACTCATTTTTTAAGAGGCCGGCAACGCACCTGCAATTCCCCTGGTGTTACAGCTGCTCATGGACATTGGTCGACACTTACCATCAGGTGAACTGTTTGTTCGTTTACCCCCACTAATATAAATTGAAACCGTACCGTTATAAACAAATGTACGCTTTAATGTAAGTCATTGTTGATTCTAAGAATAAGAAGAACAAGCACCGTGCTACGCCCCGCACCGCTCGTTCAGGCCCTGCTCAATCACAATCAGATAAATATTCACCACCAATATTAACCCGAGGACCTATTTGTTTGTTTTTTTTTTTTGTTAAAAGGGCTGTAATGATGATGACGATGCCTTTAAAGTGTAAACTGCCAGTGTCGTAAATTTTTTTTATATTAAATCCTTGATAATGACTACTACTGACGATAATGACTCACTATTCTTTTTCACCTGATATATATATATATATATATATATATATATATATATATATATATATATATATATATATATTTTTGTGTGTGTGTGTGTGTGTGTGTGTAGAATATCTTTTAATAATAATCGAAGTCTGTTTTCTTCGGGTTTTTCCTCATATTGTACTCACTGTTAAAATAACATTGTAATCATTAAAAGATTAAAAACTCGTCATGATAAGCTCGCGATTAATTTCTTGTATTTTAGTGACATTTTTGTCGACTTTCTACCGCCATGCTTTTTAAACGAAGATTCCCATCGGTGTTACACAGCGGTTGTTTGTAATATTAAGGATGACAAACGAGCACACAGTCCACCTGATGGTAAGTGTATGCTGTGGCCCGTAGACATTTATTTATTCACAGGACACCAGCAGTGCACACATTATTACATTTTTATTGAAAGTAGGTTTAATCTAGGGACTGATGTGTGCATCATAATTAGAAGGTTTGAACTAAATATTTGTACTTGGTAGAGGTAGCTAGGTAGCTATATGATGGTTATAGCACGAATGGATCGGCTCAACCGGGGAAGGACCACACTCTCACACAATGAAATCTCACAAATCAAACTCCCAATGTAGTGAGTGTAGAGAACCGGAGACCCTTTTTACTGGAGACGAGGAAGTCTCTTCACGTAGAATTATAGTCCTCGCGGATGAGAACACATCTGCATTTTGATTCTTAATTAATGATAGATGTAAGTATCTGGTATTTGAAAAGGACGAAGAGAGAACGAAATGTGAAATATGGGTAAATCAGGAATGTCTAGAACAGGTAAATGAAATTGTATACTTGGGGAGTGCTTTCAGCCGGGATGGAAGATGTGATTTAGATGTGGATAGGCGTGTCGCTGCCGGAAACAAAGTCAATGGTGCCCTGAATGCATTAGTAAAAAGGCAAGGCGTGGTGAAGAGTGCACGCCTTGCAATACATAACGCAGTGTTGGTACCGACTTTGTTATATGGCAGCGAAACCTGGGTATGCCAGAAGAAGCATAAAAGCAAGTTGAATGCAGTGGAGATGCGATCTCTTCGTAAAATGTGTGGCGTTACCATAGCCGACCGAAAGCGAAACGAAGAGATTCGCAATATGGCAGGATTGAAATATGACCTTATCACAAAAATTGATAGGGGCGTACTCCAATGGTTTGGGCACGTTGAAGACCGAATGGTGAAGAAAATATATAGAGCGAAAGTAAATATTAAAAGGTGTCGAGGTAGACCGAGACTAACTTTCGAAGACCATGTGAGCAAATTGCTCGAAGAGGGGAGGGTCAAGAGTACTCGGATACTTAGACGTGCATGTATGAAGAAGTTAATGAACCTGAAAGAAGCGAAAGAGGTATGTAAGGATCGTGACACTTGGCGATCTGTTCTCTCTGGCTACCCCGTTAGGGATTGTGCGTGAAGATAAGTATGTAAGTACCTACGAGCCACCGCAATCATTTACCATCAGGTGGACTGTGCGCCCGTTTGACATCCAAAAAAATATTTTAGGTAATGCGTTATTTCCGCATTGATTGATTGATTAAGAAGAAAGACTTGTCATCTATACAAAAAACTTCTTTAAGTACTTTTAAAGTGTAAATGACTATGAATGATTACGTTTAATCTTGCGATTGCTTATCGTTCGATAAGCTGGATATTGAGACATGCAAGGAGCGCCACATCCGACGGACTGACCGACCGACTCAACGCACGCGCAGTTCGCCCGCTAATACTTCACGCTATAGACACAGGTGAGATTGCTTGTATCTTTTTAGATTTCCGCTGACGGACAAAAAATCCTCAGGAATTTACTTCTTGAACGAATACGAATTTCGATCACAGAATACGAGCGCAAAATAGCAGGCTTACGCTACTGTGTTTCGTATGGTGAGTGTAGAGAACCGGAGACCCTTTGTACTGGTACTGATAGATACATGTGTCTGTGGACCACGGCAACAACATCAGGTAAATTGTGTGTCATTTGCCACCTTTATTCCTTGAAAAAAAAAATTGAAGCTAAGAATATAATTCGGCTGAAGTCACACATTTTTTATAATATTGTTTAATTTCTACATAATACCCATATGTTTGTACGAAACTATGCATCTAGTAAGTGAACACAGGATGCAAAAAAAAGTTGTTTTTCAATCTTTCATAGTTGAAAGGGACATCATCTGAGAGATTAGGAGTGGACGAGTGTTCCATAACCCAAACAAAAATGGGAGGGTAATTGTGTCCAGCCACAAGTTGGATGTATTTAGACTTTTTAAATTTTCTATAGCCGGGTGAGAATGGAAAACTAGTTCTTGAAGTACTTCGGACCGTACCTTCCTCAATGTTGGTGCTACTCTGGAGGCGTGGAGCAGAAAACGCAACGGCTATGCTTTGTTGAAGAATTAAGGACCGATTTGCCTTGTAAACCACGTCTAAGTGCTGTTTTCGAAAGTCAGCAGATTTGTCGACTTATAGCCTCCTGAACATGCCAGTTTCCAAGACTAGTACCATATATCATATATACAAGCCTTTGATTCCGTCGTAATTTGGACAGTGGTATAGTCCAGTCAGTGATACGAAGTTGACTGGGTGTATCAAAGTGTTAAAATGTTTGCTCAGTAATGCCACAATGGGTAGCCTAGTACAGAGCAAGAGTACGAAAATTATCCAGGTGTAAGATAGATTGACGTTATATTTACTTAAGGACCTGCAAAAAAAAACTACTCCTTAGGCCGTAAACGCATCTGCAATTCAGTTCAACGTCCATGCAGTGTCGCACTGTCACATATCACATACTGCTGCTTCTCCTTCGCCTTCATTTCACGTACTTAGGGCCCATAGGAGAGGGAATTCAAATTGTAAACTGTAAATAACACAGCATATATTGTAAATTAATATTTTACAAGAGTTTGGTGAGTTTGTTGCTGGTGTTGACCAAGACGTAGGCTTTTCCAAACCAGTGGCAATAGCAAATTTTTTCATAGCATAATGGTGACAAACGAGCAGACAGTCCACCTAATGTTAAGTGAATACTGTGACTCATAGACATCTACATTATTCCTCAATTAAGAATCAGATGGGATGCCTCTTTTCTAATAAAAAGGGTCTCCAGTTTTCTACTCACCATTAGGCTGCTTTTTTACGCGGTATTCTGGGAAAGCGTGGTCTTGTCCTGACAGAGTCGATCCATTTGTACCACAACCATACTTCACAGTGGCTCCACCACGTATAAATGACTTTAAATAAGAATTCTAAACTTTAATCTTATCTACATATTGTAAAATTATTCTATTCTGTTCTATTCCAAACAAAAGAATAAATAATTTCGTAACAAAATAATAGTTCTATCTAAGGAAATCGCTTACTCCTCAGCAGTTCATAAGCAAGCTTATGTATACTCTAGGGCTTACTCCTTTCTAAATAGCCGGCAACGCACATGTAATTCCTCCTCCAGTGTTGCAGATGTTCGTGGACGACAGTGATTCCTTACGATAAGGGGAGCCATATGCTTATTTGCCTTTTCTTCCGTAGAGACATGTTACTAAAATAATATAATCACGCTTCCAATCTTGCATGAAGCCGTTAGTTTTATTTCGCCTTTTGTACTTAATACTTTATTTACTTTTTATTGCTTGAATAATCTAGGTTTAATAAATCCAATTTTATGAGGCATGATATACCTAACAAGTTTATTTTGAGAGCAATATTTGTTGTCGAATCTCCGTGTCTGCCATAAAACAGCGCCATATCCCTTGTTCTGTTGGTGTAGCAGTAGCCATTTATATGCGTTGAAAGCTTACAAGAAACGTATTCACAGCGTTTTTTATAAAGAATGAGAATGACGAACAAGCGTGCGGCCCACTGGATGGTAAGCGAATGATGTTTCCCATAGACATCTACATCTATCCTAACAAAGAATTAAAGTGCAGATGCGTTGTCACTCCTGAGCATTAAGATGGAATGCCTCGTTTCTGGTAAAAGAGGTCTTCGGTTCAGACACTCACCACACGAAACACAGCATGAAGCTGCTATTTTACGCTAATATTTTGTGTATATAAAGATAAATTATTAAATGATAACATTGAGCATTAAGTGTCTTACTTTCAGATAATTAAGATTTCATACGCAGTTAAAATATTATAATATCTGCGTTCTCTGTGACTTGTTTTAAAGCCAGAAAACCAAATCGCTTTAGACAGCTGAGTTACCAGTTTAATTCATCTGGGAGTTATCACAAACTTCCCCAATACTTAATATCACATTTACTTAATAGCAACTTTAACAGTGGTAGAACCCCGCGGCAGCTTTTGCTGTTGCACGTATGGGCCAGCTCGAGCCGGGGTGTTATTACCACGGCCTCACAGAATACCGGCGTGAACTGCCGGTGTTCTGTAAGCCGGCCTTGCTTTTCCTGACAGAGATACAGGTGTCCTCTACGGCTGATACTTCGTATCACTCCTACCCGGGGTACAAATTGGAATACTTTGGAGAGGTCCTACCGGGCCTGGGCTGACGAATCAACGTCCCGGGATATAAACACCATTGCCCCTAAAAGAAGTATAATTCCGCCTCCAGGTCCTTTAAAAGGTCATTTCCAAGGCAAGGTCTGAGCACATCGGCAGAATTGGCGAGAAGCCGTCGCCTATTTCACGCCAAAAGCATCGCAGAATTCGCATTCCTTCGGGAACCTGTGTATTCTGGTCTCTCACCAAGCCTGTCCAAGGGAACGTCTGTCAACCATCTCCTCTATCTCTGCACAGAGAGGACGACTCACTGGCTCATGTTTCAAAGGAGAAAGCCGATCTGTTAGCCTCTCTTTGCGTCTAACTCGACTGTCGATGACGGTTTACAACGATTATAATAAACCTCTCCATATACGTGTGAAATGAAAGAAACGCAAACATCGGTCCCTTGTTGCAGGATGGGTGAGCTAAAGCAGTACAAGCGCGCGGACGTCGCGTCCTGCACTGGACGGAACAACAGCCCCGTGTGGATAATCTATAAGGACTCCGTATATGACGTCACCAGTTATATCAGCCAGGTATAAGACATATTATTTTATAGAATAAGCGTGACAAAGGAGCGCACAGTCCACCTGATGGTAAGTTGATGCTGTAGCCCTGATAAATATATCCTCGATTAAGAATCAAAATGCAGATACTCAGTCACCCGTGAGGAATAATATGGAATGCCTCGTTTCCAGTAAAAAGGGTCTCCAGTTTTCTACACTCACCATTGGAAACACAGCAGCATTAAGCTACTATTTTACGCTGATATTCTGTGAGAGCGTGGTCCTTCCGCGGTCTAGCTGACCCATTCGTACTAAAACTATACTACTAATATAACTGCAGCATGGTTCTACCACGCACCCTCCCATTGCACTCACAGCAAATTAACCATGAGGATTTCTCCACGGAATAAGGTCATGTATGGTTACGTAACATTTACGCACTGCCATTTTGTTTGTTCACACAGTTTACGCTTCAA
The DNA here is from genome assembly GCA_907164705.1 of Parnassius apollo. Classification (NCBI taxonomy): domain Eukaryota; kingdom Metazoa; phylum Arthropoda; class Insecta; order Lepidoptera; family Papilionidae; genus Parnassius; species Parnassius apollo. The sequence goes on along the minus strand of CAJQZP010001641.1, from coordinate 143,375 downwards.
TTTCGTACTTCAAGTGCAAACTTTTGGTTATTTTTTTCACAAAAAGGCAAAAGGAGGCATTTAAATTCTTCCGTATATTCATTTATTCATAGAAAGTTACGAAGTAGTACACCACTCGAATTAAGCGGTTTAAAATGACGCCGAAAAAGTTTAGCTTTATTCATGATCGACTTTGAAATTTTTATTTTTTTGTTTTAGTACTCCCTGAAGCTACGTGGTTCCTGCAGCTAATAGACACGTGCAACTCATTTTAAACAAAGGTGGGTACTGACGCGTATTTGACCATAATCAACGCTGATGGTGACCATAGTTAACGCTGATGGTAACCGTAGTGGGGTTCTGGCTGAAAGAAGTCCAGATTTTTTATAGGATAGTGTGACAAACGAGTACACAGTTCACTCGATGGTAAGTGGTCGCTGTGGCCCATAGACAATCTACATTTATCCTCGATTAAGAATCAAAATGTAGATGCGTTGTCACCCCTGAGGACTAAGATGGAATGCCTCGTTACCAGTATAAAGAGTTCTGGTTCTCAACACTCGCAATACAATATACAGCAGCATAAAGCTGCTACTTTACGCTAGTATTCTGTGAGAGTGTGGTACTATCTCGGTCGAGCCGACCCATTCGTGTACAACCACAGTAAAGCTGTAGCGTGGCTCTACCACGTACAATATGCCAACAACCTGTGACGCTGCTTCCGTCACCGGTCTGGATTTATTTCATCTGACGCAATTAAGATGACTATGTCGTTATTGGACGAAATGGACTAATAGATTATCTTACGCTTAAGATTTGTTGTCCCGATTCCGGGTGTACGCTATACGTACATGAGCAATTTATGTACAAAAACACTCGTGCACCACGAACCACGGTACCGGAGAAACATTTAAAGTGAGGAACCGTTTTCATTGACAGTACGCCGCAGTGCATCGGCTATGTTCGCCGCAATCATCATTCGCAAGAGAAGCGCCTCGCTGCTAAGGTGGGTTTCTCCATTGCTGAGGCACTGGATTTGTCTGCATGCGTCGGACTCTCAGCCAGGCGTAGGATTAAATATATTATATCATTAATAATATTACGAGTATTAACACTAGGATAACTTTTAGTTATTTTTTTTAAATCATTTTTTTGATTTGATGTGATTAAAAAAATTCCTACTTTGCAGCATCCCGGTGGAGACGTGTTACTAGAAAATGCCGGTAAGGACGCCACGAATCCATTCAACGACGTCGGCCACTCGTCCGACGCCAGAGCAATTTTAGACAAGTTCAAAATTGGAGAAATTGTTGAGGTTAGAAAGAATTGCTTAATAACGTCATGATCCCGTCAACTGACTTCTTTATATACAATGTCTTTTGCTCACCAGGTATCGCTAGTTCGGACTGAGCTGAAGTTTTTTGTAACACAATGTCATTTAATTCAGAAGTTAGTTTATCAGTTTCTAGAATACTATACGAGAGTGACACTAAAAGTTTTAGATCCCTATATACTCGATACTAGATAGGCCACTTGTTTAGGCCTTATCGGGACTTTAGAAATAAAATGAGTGGACTATATTAACAACAGGTTTAATGCCGTAAAACCTCTAAACAAACATATTATAAATTGAAAAATAAAGTGCCCGTCTGCTACCACGTCTCGCCGCTGAGTGAGGTACGGAAGCGCTCGCGCTGCCGCGAGGTCAGCGACCGGTCCGCGCTCCCACGTGTCCATCATTTTGGCCGAGGCGCGATGACGTGCGCCGACATATTCCCCGGGTTGAAGAGACGTCTTCAATCTTCAATTGGTAGAGGGCAGATGCAGTTAACAGCACGACGAATGATACCTCGCTTCGTCTTCAACTCAGCCACTCGCGTGACTCCGTCTACGCCAGGATAGGTCGTCATGACCCGGCCCAGGGACCAGAGCAGCGGTGGTGTTGTTTTGTCCTTGATAAGAACTAAAGACCCCGGCTTCACTTCACCTCTGGAATAAAACCACTTGGATTTGGCCTGCAGCAGAGAGATGTATTCATTATGAAAGCGGCTCCAGAAATGCTGTCTGATGTACTGTGTTCTCCTCCAGCGATCCAGTCGCGTGATGTTGGCATCAGTCACCTGGGAATGTGGTACAGATAAGAGTGGTCGTCCAATCAGGAAATGAGCGGGAGTAAGTGCCGAAAAATCATTAGGGTCTGAAGAGAGAGGAGTAAGAGGGCGCGAATTCAAGACCGCCTCTATGTGCGTAAGACAAGTAGCCATCTCCTCAAAGGTAAAATGGGTAAGTTTTAAGAGTATTTTTAAATGATGCTTGCAAGATTTAACATCAGCCTCAGCTAGTGAATTAAAATGTGGGCTGTAAGCAGGCGTGAAAATAAATTCGATACCCTGTTGTGCTATTTCAGGTGCAACACTCGATGAGTGCAAGAAGCTATGCATTTCATTTGATGTGCCTACGAAATTTGTCCCGTTATCGGACGTAATGCTTTGAGGCTTGCCTCGACGCGCCACGAAACGATTTAGAGCGGCCATACAAGCCTCAGAGGTGAGGTCAGTGACGAGCTCCAAATGTACGGCTTTCACTGCAGAGCAAACAAAAATGCATATATAAGATTTTGTAAGTTTGCAGCCGCGACCTCTGCGATCGGCCACCAATACTGGCCCAGCGTAGTCAACATAACAATTTAAAAATGGAAATTCAAGATGAGTTCTTGACTGAGGTAGTTGACCCATTATAGGCTGAACGCTTTGAGCCTTATGTCTGAAACACTTAAGGTATTTATTCACGACATTTCTGGAAAGGTTTCTACCACCTATAGGCCAATAAGTCTGCCTTATATGTGACAATAGTAATTGAGGACCGGCATGTAGTAGCTCTAAATGTTTCATTTGAAATATAAACTTAGTAAGTATGTGCTTACTACATATTATTATGGGATGTTTTACACTGAAATCGTAGGGGGAGTTGTCGAGCCTCCCGCCCACGCGGATGAGGTTATGTTCGTCAATGAACGGAGTCAAAGAAAGCAATCTACTATTGCGTGGCAATTCTTGTTTAGATTTTAAAAGATGAAATTCTTCAGAAAACATTTCTAGTTGTGAATAATGTACTATTACATTATACGAATCTTGGAGTTCTGTTACGGAAATTTATTTTTTAGATTATATGTAAATCTTTGTACATATGCAAACACCCTTTGAATTTTTGGAAAACTAGAATATTTTCTAATAAGCGATGAATGATAGATGAATATATGGTTGAATGTGAATGATTACTAACAACATGATGGCCGCTATCACTACATGTGAAATGAGTCACTACATCCGGCAAATCATGTTTCTCTGTGTTTGCATTTTAGGCCACTCATTTTCATTACGCAACAGAAAAGAGGGTCCGGACTACCACAGAGGTGTGTCCTTGATAACGTCAGCGTTAAGACCACGGGAAACAAAATCCGCCGGGTTGTCCTTCGACGGTATGTAGCTCCAGATATGACCACAAGTATTCTCCTGTATCTCGTTGACTTTATTTCTCACAAAAGGTTTTAATTGGTTGGCTGGAGTAGAGAGCCAACCCAAGACTATGGTTGAGTCACACCAGAATCTACATCGGTGAATGGATAAAGTTAGCGCTTCCTGAACTTTAGTACACAGCCTGGCACCTAACAAAGCTCCACACAGTTCAAGCCTTGGTATTGTTCACGGCTTGTTGGGTACTATACGATTTTTAGAAACGAGAAGTTTTACGCCAATAGATTTACTGTTACTGCATGACCGAATGTACACACATGCGCCATAAGCTTTTTCGGACGCATAGGTGAAGACGTGTACTTCATGCGTACTAGAGTCTTCATGCAAAACCCAACGAGAAATCTTTAAACTATTTAAAGATGTTATTGTATTTTGGAATGTCGACCAAAGGTTTCCGACCTTGAGCGATACTTCGTCGTCCCAGTCATAGTTGTGTAGCCATAAACGCTGCATGACTATTTTCGCTTCGACAACGCACGGACCTACGAGGCCTAATGGGTCAAAGATCTGACTGATAACTGAGAGGACGTGACGTTTAGTGACTTTAATGGTTGACTTTATGCTAATAGTATAAGTGAGGGAATCAGAATCGCAGGCCCAATTAAGACCTAAAGTTTTAGATTGAGATGAATTTAAACCCTGCTCATAAAAATGCAACGTATGAGTATTATACGATTCATTACTGTTTATAATTTGATTTAGAATTTGAGGATGGTTTGATCGCCATTTGCGTAAGTTAAATTTAGCAGAAGATAGAACCGATTGTACCCGTTTTGCAATTGCTACAGTCTCAGCTATGGTGTTTCCCCCGCTCAAATAGTCATCCACGTAGAAGTCACGTCGTATGGCTCGCTGGACCTGACTATCCTCAATGTTATCAGCCAGACCTACCAGGCATTTCGTGGCTTAATAAGGAGCAGAAGCGGTACCATAGGTGACCATATTTAATGTATAGGTTCTAAGAGGTTCTGAAGGATCAAACCGAAAAATAATTTTTTGTAGAGGACGTTGGACTGGACTTAGCTCAATGGCTCTATACATTTTCTCTACATCACCTGAGACCACGTATCTATGTTGACGAAAACGTATTAAAATGGAAAATAGATCGTCTTGCACTACGGGACCGACCACCTGTATGTCATTAAGAGACACGCCCGAACTGGTAGAGGCTGATGCGTCGAATACTGCGCGTAGTTGAGTAGTGGTACTAGAGCTACGAATAACTCCATGATGTGGAATGAAACATGTGATCACGGAGTTTTTAGTCGTAGAAGTACAGTCAGAGTCTAAAGTCATATGACCTAAATGCTCATATTCTCTCATAAATTCACAATATTTAGTTTTGAATGAGGGATCGCGCTTAAATCGCCGCTCCAGGGATAGAAAACGATTTTTTGCGTTTTCATACGAATGCCTAAAGTGCTAGGGTCCTCTTTTAAGGGCATCGTCACGACAAACCTACCATCATTTTTACGAACGGTGGTTTGGGCAAATAGTTGTTCGCATACTCTTTCTTCAAGAGAAAGTGAATGTTTTGACGACACGTTGTCAAGCTCCCAAAATTGAGTTAGGTCTGGAGTGACGTTGGAATGATGGCAATAGAGTGCTGAAACAGAACTAGGTTGATGCGAAATACTATCGGACATAAGCCAACCAAATTTAGTTTCACACAATTTAGGTAGATTTTTCCCTAAATCTATAGTTCTGCTGCCTAAGACATTCCAAAACACCTCAGCCCCTACCAGGATGTCTACGACCGACGGAACATTAAAGTTCGGGTCTGCTAGTGTAGACCTGAAGGAATATGGACGTGATTTATATGCACGAATGAAGACGGTAGAACCTTTGTAATTTCGGGTAAAATATGACACTCGATATCAACAGTAAAGGCACAGCATAAAGACTCAATTGTGAAGTGACAAGACTGTGTACTGGTGGATATGTGATATTAATACCCGTTACCTTGGTGCTCGTACCGCGGTGTAACAAACCCAGTTTCTCTGATAGTCTCTGTGTAACAACGTTGGCGGTACTACCGTTGTCCAGCAGTAGCCGCGCAGTGTATTTCTTAACCGACCTGCTGGTCACGTTCACCATAGCTGTGGACAGTAAAACATGCGCAGAAGTAGCAAGCTGCAAGGAATTGGCTGATAGTGCGATATTTGACGCAGAAGGCAAAGCAGAAGACATAGCAGAAGGCAATGGGTTAGAAAATGGTTTGGATTCACTAGATTCTAAATGCAAAAGCGTATTGTGCTTTGTTTTGCAATATTTGCAATGTGTGAGTTTACACTGCTTAGCAGAATGTCAGACGCGCAGGCAGTTAAGACAAACATTGTAATCATTTGCCTTTTTTATGCGATCCTCTATAGTTAAATTTCTAAAGGATTCACATTTATATAATGTATGAGCCTGGGAGCAAAGTGGACATTTATTTATCTTATTAAAATTATTATCTGATTTTTTATTAACTTGAGTGACTTTAGAATTAGAATGTTTATATGTATGACTATTATTTAAAGCTACAATAGTATTAGTCTGAGAACTATTGATATTTGACTCGACAGACTCTAACCAATCCACTTTCCTACTTAAAAAAGAACAAAATTGCATCAAAGTAGGATCATCTTTTATAATATTGTTTCTATGCTCTTCCCAGTCACGACTTGTTGTCAAATCTAGTCTATTTAGTCATGACATATATTAATAATGTGTCCCAATATTGAGTGGGCTGATTTAATTTTGTTAGTGCCCTTACATTTTTATTAATTGTTTCTACGAAGTTTCTGATTGAAATTTTTAACTCCTTGACTATAGGATCGACATCAAATAAAGCTTGCACATGATTATTCACAAGAAGGCGATTGTTGTTATACCGCTCACACAACATGTCCCACGCAATTTTATAATGATCGCCTTTAAAATCAATATTTTTAATAACTAAGGCTGCGTTTCCATGCAATGAAGCGCGCAAATAGTGGAACTTGTTTATTTCATTGATACTAGAGTTATCGTGAATTAATGACGTAAACATATCTCGAAATTCGAGCCAGCATTGGTAGTTCCCATCGAAATGAGTCAAATCAATTTTAGGCAAACGAACAAAACTACTCTTATTAGAACAGTGTGCACCTGAGTCAGCAACTTTGAAACCCGTCTCCGACCCAGCACCATTGGACGAAGCACGGAGCAGGCTGCGCGTGATGGCCACCAGATTGAAGAACTGACGGTCAAAGTCCTCACGCTCAGCTAACGCAGACCCGGCATCATCGGCAAGTACTTCGATGTTTGTCTGTAATTCGTCAAATTCGGAATGTAAGGTTTCGAATTTATTAAAACGCTCCGCTAAGTCTAGATGTTGCAATTCAGAAATATCATAGCCACTTTTAATTAAATTTAAATAATTGCTGTAAATCGTTAGCTTTGATTTTATCGAACTACGCTTCTTCAGTAAAGTTTTTAAATTATCTGCCATTTTACTTTTATATGAACACAGCAAGAAAAGAAAACGTTGATTACTTTAGGAAAAAAAACTACAGCTGTGCGAGCCACACACTTGTAAACGATATAATATAGAGTCGTTGTAGCTCAGATGGTTAACGCTCGCTGTAAATATAACAGAACGTGAGAAACCCGGGTTTCTCAAATCCCCGCCGGCACCAATGAATTTGTCAATTGCAATTTAAAGTGCTGATTTACCACGTGTTCGGCGGTGAAGGAAAACATCGTGAGGAAACTTGCATGTCTGAGGAATAAGAAAAAAAATATTTCGAAGACATGTGAAGTTCGCTAACACGCATTGGGGCAGCGCGGCGGACATTTCCTTGCCCTAAAACCCTCTCAGAAATGAGGGGAGGCCTCTGTCCAGCAGTGGACGTATATATGCAGTAACTTTACTTTACTTTAAACGTTATAATAAAAAAATAACTCTTTACCAATATTATTGTGTATGTAGGTATTTCATTAATTTGTCATTTGTTTACGATTTGGCGGCAAATTGAAAATTGTCTGTATCACGTCAGCATGAATTTAACGCAAAAAATTTCTCTTACAATGATTTTTTATGACTTTCGACGTAATTTAAGTCAATAAGAAAGTTATGATAGAACTTTCAAGATGAAGCCTCATCTCGTCCCACTATTTACAACTGGTTTAATGAGTCTAAACGTCGCACTAATCTCACCTATGATCTGCGGGAGGGTCGGCCTTTTACGGCGACGACTGAATATAACATCAGTGTTGTGCGGCGTATGATAAAGACTGACAAAATAGTGACTTATCAACAGATTAGAAAAGCTTAGGCATCGGTATGAGTCAAGTGCGCAAAATCCTCCATGAACATTTAGCGGTCAGCAAGCTTTGTGCCCGGTGGATACCTCATAATTTGACAGAAGCCCAAAATCTTCGTCGTGTTGATTGGTGTCGTGAAATGGTTCAAAGATTTAAAGTAAGTGACTCAAATGCTGTGTTTGACATTCTTAAGGGTGACTAAAAGCTGGATTTACTGTTATTATCCTGAAACTAAGAGACAGTCTGCTGTCTGGGTGTTTCCTTCCGAGGAGTTGCCAACTAAAGTGAAGAGAGGTCAAAGCGTGGGAAGAAAGATGGTGACCTCGTTCTTCGGAAGTACAGGTCATTACGCAACAACTGTTTTAGAGGATCGAAAAACAGTTACTGCAGAGTGGTACTACTACACTAACAATTGTTTGCCACTTGTTTTGGAAAAAGTTCGGGAGAAACAACCTCTCAGAAAAATCCTCCTTCACCACGACAACGTTTCGTCGCACACCGACAAGCAAACAACCGACTACTTGTCGACGTCGGACGTGAAAGTACTAGGTCACCCGCACTACAGCCCCGATCTCCCACCATGCGATTTTTATTTATTTCCGAAAATGAAAGAAAAAATTCGTTGAATAAAACTATTATACATTATATAATATACGGTTATATAATATACGGATTTTATCGCGGTTTAATTTAAGAAATCATTATGGAATAACTTCAAGGAAAACGTCTTATGGACGTCGAGGAAGCAGTGGCTGCGCTTCAAAATACCGTCGAAGAGATCCCTAAAGACGAGTGGGCAAAGTGCTTTTGTCAGTGTTTCCATCGGATGCAGCGATGTGATGATGTAAATGGAGTGTCCATTTACATCATCACATCGCTTTAAATCTTTTCATGTTTTGAAAAGATTTTTAGAAAGATTTTTACGTGGTAGAGCCATGCTGCAGTTATATTAGTAGTATAGTTGTAGTGGCTGCACCGTTGGTCTAGTGGTTGTAGTGGTGCGACTGCTGATCATGAGGTCCTGGGTTCGAACCCCGAGTCGGGCCAAGAAATTAATTATTGATTTTTTCTGTTAAGAAATTCTTAATAGTTGCCCGGAGTCAGCAAGTTGGCGCTGTTTCACCCTCGAGCCTCGGAAGGACGTAAAGACGTAAGCCCTGCGCCTGATCTCTCTCCGGTCGTATCTGATTACCGTCCAATCAGACTATGATAATGAGCGAATAGAGAGTGCGTCTGTGCTTGCGCATACACTTGGACACTACAACCCTGTCCTGCGCACATGTCTCCGTTGACACTGGCCACCGAGACCGAAGTTCGGTCCAGAGGACAGAAACAGAAACATATTTTTTAATTCAATATAGATTATTTAACGGCACTTTGTCGATGACGCACAACTGACTCAGTGCCTGAGCCTTTGACGCTCTCGCCGGGCACCAACATTGTGCCCGGCAGCAGAGCGCTGGGTGACGTCATCTGCACCGCCCGGCGCAACCCTGCCGCCGCTCCGAGAGAGCAGTCCGCAGACACCGCGCCGTAGTTTTAAGTTTTCATTTTTGGAGCCCGGCAGCAGAGCGCTGGGTGTAAGCTGCATCGCCCGAGCGCAATCCTGCCGTCGCTCCCAGAGAGCAGTCTGCAGACTGCCCGCCGTAGTCTTAAGTTTTTTTTTCTTTATACATTGGATTACAATCAAACACAAACACAAAGAGCCGTGGTAGTTCAGTGTTTAACGCTCGCTGTAAATATAACAGAACGCGAGTAACCCGGGTTCGATCCCCGCCAGCACCAATGAAATTGTTAATTGCAATTTTAAGTGCTGATTTACCACGTGCTCGGCGGTGAAGGAAAACATCGTGAGGAAACCTGCATGTCTGAGGAATGGAATAAGAAAAAAAAATATTTCGAAGACATGTGAAGTTCGTCAACACGCATTTGGGCAGCGCGGCGGACACTTCCTTGCCCTAAACCCTCTCAGAAATGAGGGGAGGCCTGAGCCCAGCAGTGGGACGTATATAGGCTGTAACTTTACTTTACTTACTATTGGATTACAATAGCTTGAAACGATAATTTTGTAGAGACTAACGTTACATATTAATTACATGCACACTGACTAGATAATCAATAATTCACTTAAGAAGAATACAATCACTTAGTGGATCAGATAAACGTGTAAACTCGTTCATCAATATCCGAAGTTTGAACTTCGGAACGTACCCTCATCCGAAGGTTGAACTTCGGAACGTTCCATTATCCGAAGTTGAACTTTGCTATATTCCAATATCCGAAGTAGAGCTTCGGCTTGTTGTAGAATCAAAAAATGCTGTGCCCTATCTCATAAAGGTTTTTTCCGTTACTTAGTTTAGTGTCACTGTGGGAATCACGACATTTTGAATTATGCTTTTAGTTTAGCGATAATAGATTAAGGTTCATCTAGTGTTAAGCGAAATAAGTTTTTGTTTTTGTTACATCCAGTCAGTTAAGTCATGATTCATGAGCGAAACCAGTATTTAAATTTATATTTTTGACCTTACCATTTGATGTGTTTAGTTGTTACAAGTGCAACTTAGTTAAGTTACTTACAAGTAAACTTAGTTAAGTGATGTTTTTCATTTTTTACTTTACTATATAGATATTTGTTACATTTTGTTTAGTTATAAGATTGTTTAAAAATGTGTTTTAAAAATGTGTTTTTAAATGATACTTATTGAAAGTCACTTTTTTTTAAAATACCACTGAATCGGATAAAAGCCTCTGTCCTGGGAACAACCAGCAACCAGTTATTATCATGCAATAATTCCTTCATATTATAATAACCTTTTTTATACACACTTAGTTTGATAAAGTTTTTGAACTTTAAGCAGGTCTTTTTATATATTTTCTGGGATTTTTTTGTAAAAGCGTATACATAGCCCCAAAAATGAATTACTGACTCGGTGGAGTCAAGTAACTGGTACTACTAACTTGTGTCTGCTCTTAGTATATACATATGAAAAATCACTTATTTTTGTTAAACTACTTTTATTTTTGTGTGCGTATAATATATTAATTTCTTTGAAATTTTTTCTGAGCGACTTTAGGTTTTAAATCATAGATTGCTCTAATGGCCCTCTTCTGTAAAACATATAATAAGACATTATGCTATGGCTATAGCTTAAGTAAACTATTCTAGCTGTTTCAACACTGGTAAAACTTCTAATCTTTTTAAGGCATATGCTTCAGAACTAAATTTGCTTGCTAATTTTGATATATTGAATTTGAAGCTTTGCATCTAGTGTGATTCCAAGAAAAATTGTGAAATCGGCAAGACTCAGCTCTTTCCCATTTCAAATTACATTAATATTAACATGTTTGATTTTCAAAGTTATGAATTGCATACATTTAGGTTTAATGCTATTTAAATGCAAACTATTAACATTAAACAAATACTAACTTAGATATAGCATTATTTACTTCGTCATAATTTTGTAACAGTCGTTTTAATTTGAATATTAACGAAGTGTCACGAATAAACAATACTATATCATGCTTATTCCCCACTTTGTAAGGTAAGTCTTTAATATATACAAGAAACAAAAAGGGGCGAGAATTGAGCCCTGAGGCACGCCCCTTTATACAACCGACCCGGAATAACTCACACTATCAATGACAACTGTTTGCGTTCAGTTGGTTACTTATTAAATAATTAACATAAGAGCATCACTTCTTACACCGTAGTGTTGAAGTTTCCTAACTAATGTTTCATGGTGAACACAATCGAAGGCCCTGCATAGGTCACAGAATATACCCATAGCATTCTGTGAATTCTCCCAAGCATTAAAGATATATTTAATCAGCTCAACATCAGCATCAGTTGACGAGCGAACCGAGAAATGAATGATATTTCATTTACATTCAAAAAAATTAACATTAATTTGATCAAAAATAATTTTTTCAAAAATTTACTAAGTGTTGCCAGTACAGAAATAGGTCTAAAATTGGCGGGGTCCAATGTACTACCAGATTCAAATAAAGGTATTACATTACTATCCTGCTTTAAATCAGAAAACACACCAGGTTCGATACTAGTATTAAAAATAATAAATAGTTGAGGTGCGATTATATCTATTTAAGACGCGATAACTTTAACGGATACCCCACAGATTTGCGGTTTTCTTAATATCAATAGTTCTAAAACATTTCACAATATCTTTTGATGATACTTTATGAAATGGAAAATTCTTTGTACACATTTACATTTTGTTTAAGTATAATTTGGCAACTGCAGGAGAATTCAATAACTTAGTAGTCAAATCGGAATATCAGTAAAATATTGCAACGTCCTGATCTGATTTAGTTAATTTGTTGTTATAACTTAACTGGTAGTTGGAATTTCGAGAGTTGACTGTACCAGTTTCACTATTAATAATACTCCATGTCATTTTAATTTTATTAGAAGCTGTCTTTACTTTGTTTATCAAATACAAAGACTGGGGCATGGAGCACACTTTTTTAAATATTTTTGAATATATTTCACATATTCCCTATATTCAACGTTAGGATTACATGACCCTACATGGTCGTACAATCCTAGCGTCGTTATTATGGACTCCTACTGTTACTGTCACATTGTTGTACTAATGTATATTATTATTGTAATATATTTTATATTTTTTAACATTTATTTCAGGAAGAGAAAATTTACGACGAAAGCGGTAAAAAGAAAAAGCGGGTGATCGCTGCGCAACCCGAAACCGATACCAGAAGTTGTTTGAATAAATGTACCTGTGGGCTACTCGGATAGACTACAATTCATTTTTCACTCCGAACAAAGAATACTGTTTTTTTTTTTTGAGTTCTTTGGCTATTTCCATTCATCCATCCAAAACAACCTATAACATTCCGCCGCTGAACACAGGCCACTCTCATAGATTGTGTCCCGGTGCCGCCGGGCTGGTGACTACAGATTTTTTTATTATTTTGAGGAAGGGAATTATCAAAAACGCTGGCACAACTAGGATTCTATACACACATCAACATCCTAAGTTATCTTAAAGTAACAAGAGACAAATTGTTGAAAAGTTTTAAAATTTATAGTGACCACAATTTATAGTGACAACAATTAGTGTATTATTACGAAATCAGTGCAAAATTTAAATACCAAAGTAGTTTAAACTGTACGTAATGCAAAAAATCAATAAAAGTTAATAAAAACAAGACAAAAAAGGAATATGTGTTGTGAAAATGGGGTACTTCGTTAAAATATTTAAATGTGAAGTGGCTTATATTTAGAACAATACAACCCACACTCTAAAATAAAAGAAACAAGTATTTAGAAAAAATGGAAATTGACAATATCACAATTCGTAAACGGAAGACAAATGATTCTTTTGATTGCTCCTTTATATCACATAGATCGGATTGTAGAAGACACAGCCTACCCGATCTATCGATTGGTTATGACAGTGATACAGACGAATTAAGGGAAGAAATAAAAAATTTACAGAAGAAATTGGATAGTGCTAATGGTGAAATTGATAACTTAAACTATGAAATATATAACTTATCTAAAAAATTAAAGGATCAGCAAAAAACTATAGAAAACCTAAAAAAACTTGCTACCGAATCCACTACTAGCACTAAAAAATATAATTCTACGAAAAAAATAGTTAAAAGACAATTACGTAAGGATAATTCACTAGAGGAACTTAATAAAAGTTTCCAGGAATTACAGATAAGAAATGATAGTTTGACTCAAAGTAAACAAACTCAAACCTATCGCCAAATTCAAGAACAATATTTCCAATCCACTAACAATAAATGCATAAAGTCCCAACTATTACCGCAAGATGACACTGCTAGTACTCAAACTAATAATCTCAACAAACCTACAAATAAAGAATCCAAGAACAATTTTGAAAAGAAAATATTTATAATAGGCAGTCAACAATGCGTCGGGCTTTCGTCACATTTAATAATTTCAAGACAGCAATCAAGATATAATAAATATAATATCTCATCAATTACTAAGCCTTATGCTACGGCAGAAGAAATATTAAAGTCTTGTTATAAACTTCAGCCGAACGAATCAAACTATGTTATACTGTGTGTTGGTGAAAATGACACAAATCCTACTAAACTTAGTATTGAACTTTCGTCTGCTTTAAGGTATATGCGTAATTTAAATATTATATTATTAAGCATAAATAAAAACAATTATCTTAATACAGTTAAATTAAATCAAACACTAAAAATAATGTGTAATAACATGAATAATTGTAATTTTATATATTTATCAAGTAGATTACTAAGTAAGAAACAATATTTTGACAAACTTTGTTATAAAATTAATTTGTTAATAGACTCAAAGGATTATTCGAATAAGTTTTTAAAGTTCAAAGCATCGAAAACCATCTTGTCAACTGTTCACAAACCAGGTACTATACCCTATTATTTTATGAAAATGCAAAACGCATTATCCACAAAAAAACAAATAATAAACATAAGTGATCAATCTGAAACACATCAAGTCATACAAAAGGGAACAATACCGTATTATTTTAAAAAAAATCAATAAAAAAGAAATATCAACAAACATATCTTTGCATGACACAGATTCAAAACAAAAAAATAATTCCTTTCGTTAATTTAAATGAATTAAATGATAAAGTTGTAATTTTTCATCAAAATATAGCTGGACTTCTCAACAAATTATTAATGGTAGAAATATGTATTAATGAACTTACTGAAACACACATATATTTGAACGTTCTTTGTTTTACTGAAAGTTTTATTAAATCAGGACATGAAAATAACATAAATTTGAAAAATTTTCGAATTGCTAGTTCCTATGGTAGATTAAGTGAATGCCGTGGCGGTGTTTGTATTTTAGTAAGGAAACAATATGAGTTTAATGTTATAAACTATTGTAATGAAATATCAGTAGAAAAATCTTTTGAGTGTTGTGGAGTAGAAATACCATATTGGAATTGTATTATAATATGTCTTTACAGAACACCAAATTCGAATGCATTTCTTTTCTTTAACAAATTACAAGTGCTATTAAATAAACTATCACATATAAAAAATAAAAAAATTGTAATAGCAGGTGATTTTAATATTAATACTCTTGTAAATAATAAATTGTCGATAGAATTAAAAGGAATTTTAGCAAATTATAATTTAAAATCACATATATTGGGCCCAACTCGCAAAACATCATGCTTAGACCATATTGCAAGCAATATCCCTGATGCAATAGGTAAAACACATGTACTTCATTTATCAGACCATGACACAGCACAAACGTTAGAATTCACACCGGCAGCTTTAACCCACAAATTTAACTCACATTACTTTATATTTATTAGGGATTATAACAAAGAATATATTACAAAATTCAGACAGTGCCTTTCCAGTATCTCATGGAAAGATGTAATCGAAGACAAGGATGTTAATTCCGCTTTCAATAATTTTCATGAAACTTTGATAATGTTCTATGATCTTTGTTTTCCCACTTTAAGAATTAATATAAAAAGATTCAATTCGGTCACAAAATGGATCACAAAAGGAATTAAAAAATCATGTTGCACAAAAAGAAAATTAATGTCTTTATTTTTTAAAAACAAAACAGATAGTATGAAGACACATGTCAGGACATATAGTAAAATCTTAAAATCTTGTATCATTAAAGCAAAAAGCAACACAAACAATAAGTTCATTAATAAAGCTAAAAATAAATGTAAAGCTACTTGGAATCTCATCAAAGAGTCATCAAATGATTTACGGAAAAATAAGGACATTACTTCGATTCACAAAAATGAAACATTGATTAAAGATCCTGGAGAAATAGCAAATATATTTAACAGCTTCTTTACAAATTTACCAAAAAAAAACTATGATAAAAAATAAAAGTTTTCCCTTAAAGTACGTTAATGTTAAAAATAACAGTATATTTCTGCAACCCTGCTCTGCAGAGGAAATTAAAAAAATTATACAAGGGTTAAATAATACAAATTCAGTGGGTTATGACGGAATCTCCACAAAAATTTTAAAGTCTTGTGCTGATTTAGTATCTCCAGTTCTTTCTTATATCATTAATATATCATTTGAATATGGAATCTTTCCAAACAAACTTAAAATTTCTGTGATTAAGCCAATTCATAAAGCGGGCAACAAAAAAGAAATTAATAATTATAGACCTATTGCTCTTATACCAATATTAGCCAAAGTATTTGAAAAAGCAATGCATACTAGACTGAATAGTTTTCTAAATAAACATAAGATTTTACGAGAAGAACAAAACGGTTTTCAAAAAGAAAAATCAACAACACTAGCTAATTACATACTAACTCAGCACATAACAGAAAACATTGATAATGGTATGAAAGTTACTGGTGTCTTTTTCGATATGAGTAAAGCATTCGATTTTGTAGACCACGAACTGTTACTAAATAAAATTGAAAAATATGGCATTAGAGGACTTGCATTCCAATGGATACAATCTTATTTAAGTGACAGAACACAATGCGTTCAAATAACTAGGATTAATGAATTTAATGAACATGTCACATATAGCTCTAAATTACAACCCACTACGAAAGGTGTGCCACAAGGTACAATTCTTGGTCCTTTACTTTTTATTTTATATATTAATGACCTTCCATTGGCAATCGATCAACATTGTACTCTATATGCCGATGATATATCAGTTATAATAACAGGTAAAGAAAAGCCATCTGATTATGAACATAAAGTTAACAATACTGTCACATCTACAATAAATTGGCTCGAAAGTAATAATTTATGTCCCAATCTACTCAAAACTAAATATATTACATTCTGCACTAACCGGGCAAATATCCCTAAAATAAAAGTCGTGAGTCATAATCAAGAAATTGAAAAGGTTGCTGAAATAAAATTCCTCGGCCTTATTTTAGACCAGCACTGTAGTTGGAAAAGCCATATAAGCTTAATGTGTGATAAATTAGATAAATTCGTTTATGCACTTAAAAGACTAACCAATATAACAAGTAAAGAAGCTGCTATAACAGCTTATCATGGATATGTAGCGTCCGTGCTACGGTATGGTTTATTGATCTGGGGCAATTCAACGGTTTTTAATAGAGCATTTCTCATCCAAAAGAAATGTGTACGAGCGATTTGTAGATGTGGACCTTTTGATTCTTGTAAACCACTTTTTAAACAGTTAAAACTTATGACATTGTGTTGCATGTACGTGTATGAAATTGGAACATTTGTAAAAAAATATCCACATTTATTTCAAAGATGTATTGATAATTATACAGATAAAACATTTCCGCATAGAGATGTTACAAGATTAAATTTACGAAAGTGTAAAACTGTCTTTTATCAGAAGAGCTGTCCTAATATGTGTATAAGAGTATATAATAAAATCCCCAGCGATATTCGAAAATTGCCATTTAACTTCTTTCAAAAAACATTGAAACAATGGCTTATTCAGAATTGTTTTTATTCCCTAGATGAATTTTATTGTTATAGACCAAAGTGATATTTTAATATAATCTTGACTTGCCTTGATAACTGTTGACATGTACACCTTAACTTGACATTTTTTATTTTTTTTATTTTATTTTATTTTGGTATTAAGACTGGATCAAATTTTGTATTATTTCTTGTTTATTGTTAACTTCTATGTATATGTGTGTTATTTATCTTGTGAGATTTTATTCCTAGGTTTATCACTAAATTGTAATTAATCATAGATATCCATAAAACATTTGTATAGCACTAGACTGACAATTATAAAATTGTATATTTGCATGCCACTGGCGAAATATGATTGTACCATACCAAATTATTAATCCTGTAACTACCATATTTCTTGCAAATAAATCATTATTATTATTATTATTATTAGGGATTGGGAAGATTCAGTTGCCCATGTCCATCTTCTGTCTTAGTTTCCCTCTGTCGGCTCTTACATACACCGCCACGACACGGTGGCTTTTTATTAAGAACATAAATGCCTATATATATCTTTATACAATACCCGACTGTCGGTCATTCTGTGTTACCAGGGTCGGATTTAGGGCAGGGCAAAACAAGATCTAGCCCAGGGGCTTCTACATTACAAGAACTACATTTTCAAATGTTCAAATTACGTTGGAAATGTACTTAGTATTGATAGTGTTGAACTGTAACGTTATCAACTGTTCTTCTAGTTTTTTTTTAAATAATATAAGCGTAGCAAACGAGCAAACAGTCCATCTGATGGTAAGTGATTGCAGTGGCTCATAGACATCTACATCTACTCTCGATAACGAATCAAAATGCAGATGCGTTGTCACCCATTAAGACTAAGATGGAATGCCTCGTTTCCAATAAAAAAGGTATCCAGTTCTCTCCATACATATATCCACGATTTCATAACTTCAGGGCATCTAGCGTCTATTTTACGTACCACCTTAAGAGTCAACCAATTTTTGTTCAATAAAATGACTACAATCTATAGGTAGGTATAGAATAAAGCAGATGGCGCTATTATAAAGCAATTTTAATAGAAAGAGAATATTATTTTGATTTATAACACAAAAAGTTTGGTCTAAAAATAAGGATT